>CM066329.1:247989538-252789538 GCA_033807585.1 Hydrophis major | reverse complement strand
TGAGTGATGACGAATGTTGGATTGACGCAAGGACTAGATGCAGGTTGAAACGTCAAGCACAATTTGAAAAGAAACGTCAAGTCAGAGACTAATTAGAGAGACTGACACGCCCCTTCAAGGAATATAAGGAGGTGTCAGCCTCAAGATATCTTCCATAATATATATATTCTGCATCCTAACTATTGCATCTTCTCTGCTGCTGTGCCAATCTATTTCTTTCGGCTGTCATTAGCAACGGGGGGAGGGGGAACTTGGAGGGGAAGAAAGCTGGAGGTGTTTTGCATTTCTTTGCTGTGGGTAGCAAGGGGAGGGGGATTCCTGTCTTTAACTTTCCATTTCTTGGCTAGCTTCTATCCCCTTTGCGCAACTGCGAACTTTTATCAAAATATGTCAAGGTCAATGGATAGAAGCCTCATCACCACCTGGAGATGGCCACATGATCATATTCAGAACTTTTAATTGGAAGAGTCATTTAGACTTTGGGGGGTGGGAACATTTCCATTCCTTTGTATATGTGATTTGTGCGCCAATTTCTCAGATTCGGAATTAAATCTGTAGCTTTCACTTTATTTTCCAGTAAAAGGATAACTTTGCTCAAACCCATGGAGTCTGAGTATTTCTTTCTTGGATTTTGAAGGGAGCACAGACTGACATTATTCTGAATCTCAGCATCAACCCACCTGGAGAAAATATCAACTTTTCTTCCGAGGGGGTTTCATCTCATATCGTCTCCAACCAGTGATGAAGATGACCAGGGAGCTGCGGGGGGCAGTCGATGCTGCTACTAGAGATGCCGGCTGCTGACCTGCTGGCCGACCTGACTCTGGAAGAAACCCCAGCTGAGATGCCCAGATGGTCGTTGGGGTTGATTGGAGAGACCCCCCTCCTCCTGGGATCACTGTAAGTCGAAGAGGTGCGAAGGAACGGCTGTGGGAAGAGAGGGAGGAGATGGAATGCAAGCGGGATCAACCCAGGAAATTCCTTATGGACATTTCTGAGAAGCCTGGCAAGGCTCCAAGGTATGAGGGGGAAGGGGGAGCGAGTTCAGCCTGGGGAAGTCGAGCTGCCCCCACCCCCCTAGCCCAGCCTACGCCAGCGCAGCCGCCTGCCGCCACCCGGGGAGCCCCAGCAATAGGTGTGATTCCTGGAAGACGCCACCTGCCCCCGTTAGATGTGAAGTTTGGAGGAAGTCCCAAGGATTTGGGGTTTTTCCTGGTACAAGTCGGGAGCTATATGGCAGAATTTGAAAGGGAGTTCACCTCTGAGGCAGCCAAAGTGAGATGTGTTACCAGAACCCTGGAAGGGATGGCAGCAGACTGGGTGGTGACTTTGTACAATGATAACTCCCCCCAACTGCAGAGCCTCGATGTTTTCATGACTGCATTGAGGAGGAGGTTTGAGGACCCTCTGGCGGAGAGAAGGGCCAGGATCAGAATGAAGACCCTGATCCAAGGGGGGAGATCAGTTGCTGACTACACCCAAGAATTCAGGCAGCTGGCATACCACATCCGTGGCTGGTCCCAGGAGGCCCTGGTAGAAGCCTACAAAGATGGCTTAAATGAAGATATATACCACATGTGCATCTCCAGAAGGGATCCACATGATTTGCAGTCGTGTTACTTGCTGGCGGAAGAAGTGGACATAGATCTGACCCGAAGCAGATGCAGAGGGGGCCCCATCTGGAGCAAACCGTTCCCCCCACGTCTCTGAGAGACCTCCAACCCCCGAAAGGGAGGGGCGATGGCAAGAGCCAAATCCACATCCTGTTTTCGTTGTGGGAAGGAGGGCCACTAGATGGCGGATTGCCGGGCCAAGCCGGATCCAAAGGGAGTGCAGGGCCCAGGGAGGAAGCCCGAAGCTCCAGGGTCTGGCCGAGACAGCTTCCGCAGGTGCTGAACATGTGGAGGGGGAGGAGAAAATCCTGAAGGAGTACTGGGACCTAAGAGAGGTGTTTAGCGAAGAGGCCTCCGACAAGCTCCCCCCTCATCGGTCAACCGATTGTAATATTGAATTTCTACTGGGGGTGACGCTCCCGAAACCGAAGCTGTATTTGATGACACCATGGGAGCTGGAGGAACTGAGAGCGTTTATCGACAAGAACTTGAAACGTGGTTTCATCAAACCCGCCAGACCTCGAATGGCGGCCCCTGTGATGTTCCGTGAGAAGAAAGATGGCTTCAAACGCTAGGTGGTGGACTATAGAAACCTAAACGCAGTGTCCGTGGAGAACGTGTACCCCCTCCCTCTGATGAAGGACATGTTAGCCCACCTGGCCAAAGGGAAGATTTTCACAAAGTTGGACTTGAGGGAGGCGTACCACCGAATCCGAATTAAAGAGGGAGATGAGTGGAAGACTGCGTTCAACTGCCCGATGGGTTGTTTCCAGTTCAATGTTCTCCCTTTTGGCTTACAGGGGGCACCTGCCGTTTTCATGCAAATGATCAATCAAGTTCTCCACAAACATTTATACAAGGGGGTCCTTGTCTATGTTGATGATATTCTTATCTACACAGAGACTAGAGACGAACATGTGAAACTGGTACGCTCCGTGCTGCACAAACTGAGGGCCGCCAAATTGTATGCCAAACTATCCAAATGTGAGTTCCATAAAGAAAAAATCGACTACCTGGGATATCGTATCTCACCCAAGGGCATTGAGATGGACCCAGAGAAAGTGCAAGCCATATTGGACTGGGCCCCACCGAGAACCCGAAAACAGCTTCAAAGTTTCCTTGGATTTGTTAACTTTTACCGGCAATTCATCCCGTCTTTTGCTAAAATAGCCATGCCCATCACCAACCTCCTGAAGACAAAGGGAGAAATGAAACCAAAGCCCAGCCAACCATTGAATTGGACCATGGAGTGCCAAGCCGCATTTGAAAAGCTTAAAAGACTATTGGCTGTAGAACCAGTACTGAAACATCCAGACATGGACACCCCTTTCATGATCCAAGTTGATGCAAGTGATGTGGCGGTGGGGGCGGTCTTACTTCAATTAAATGAGAAGGGGACACTACAACCATGCGCCTACACCTCCCGTAAATTGGCTGACACTGAAAGGAGATGGGCTGTTTGGGAGAAGGAAGCTTTTGCAGTCTGTTGGGCCCTACTAACTTAGAGGCATTTTCTGGAAGGAGCCAAGACCCATTTGAGGTATGGACTGACCATAAGAATCTGGAAGCCTTAAAAACTCCTTGGAAGTTATCCCCTAAGCAAGTTAGGTGGGCTCAGTATTTCAAGCGATTCAATTTCTCTCTGAAGTATATCCCAGGGGGAAAAAATTTTATGGCAGATGCTTTGTCTAGAATGCCTCAATACAACAGTATCCATAAAGAAGTGATAAGGCCAATCGTGTCAACTACACAGCTGGCTGCCCCAGTAGTTACTAGAGTGCAAAAGAGGAAACAGGAGAGGGATCTGTCCAATGACCTGATGGAACGATTTAAGGAGGCCTTGAAAACAGATGAGTGGTTCCTGGCAAATGTGAATAACTGCACCATTCGAGATTGGTCTAGCCTGGAAACGCGCGAAATTGTATGTACCCCAAACCCTGAGAAGCCAAGTGTTACAACAAACTCATGACTCCAAGGTAGCTGGTCATTTTGGGTTTGTGAAAACCCTACATTTGGTGAAACGGCAGTTCTAGTGGTCTTCGTTGAAAAAGGACATTGAGACTTACGTAGCGAGCTGTCCAGTTTGCGCTTCAGCAAAAAGACCTCCTGGTAAACCACCAGATCTATTGCAAGATGTGGCTAGGCCAATTGCTCCTTGAAGGGAAATTTCCATGGACTTTATAGTAGACCTACCCGAGAGCGCTGGGCACACAGTCATCTGGGTGGTGACCGATTTGTTCTCCAAACAAGCCCACTTCATCCCTTGCTCCAAGATTCCCTCGGTGAAGTCATTGGCCAGAATGTTCATTATACACGTCTACAAGTTGCACGGTGTTCCTGAGCATGTAGTTTCTGACCGAGAGGTCCAATTTACCTCGAACTTTTGGAGGGAATTTTTGAAGTTAATAGGCTCCACCCAGAGCTTAAACTCTGCCCACCATCCCCAAACTAATGGGGTTTGCAAGAGGACTAATGGGGTGCTAGAGCAATATCTCAGGTGTTACATAAACTATCAGCAGGACAACTGGGCGGATCTACTGCCTTTTGCGGAGGTGGCATATAATAACTCTGTCCACAGCAGTACGGGGTTTACTCCTTTCAAAGTGGCAACAGGGCAAGATTTTGTGCCCATACCTGAGCTTCCTCGTGAAAGACTCAATGTCCAGTCGTTGGATGACTGGATATCTCAACTTCAACTTAATTGGCCGGTCGCTTGTAAAGCTTTGGACGAGGCGCACCAGTCTCATAAGAAATTTGCTGACAGAAAGAGAGCCCTGCAGAAGTCATATCAAGTGGGCAATAAAGTATTCCTCTCGACTAAATATTTGCAGACTACCCAGAAATCAAAGAAGTTGGGTCCTAAGTATGTGGGCCCTTTCCCTATTGAGCGGATTGTAAATCCTGTGACTGTTCAGTTAACTTTACCAAAGACTCTTCATCATATTCATCCGGTTTTCCACGTCAGTTTGTTAAAACCCGAACATACCTGTACATTGAGATCGACCCAGACTGATCCCCCATACCATTGTTGATTGAGGGTGAACAACATTTTGAGATTAAAGAAATTTTAGACTCTAGAAATGGAGGGGTCGTATCCAATATCTTGTAGCTTGGAAACATTTTCCTCCATCCTATGCTGAATGGGTAAATGAGAAAGACATTAGGGCTCCTGAACTGCTCAAGAACTTTTATGCCAAATACCCTGATAAACCATATCTTACAGGGACTAATGTTCTTCTTCTAGGGGGTCCGAATGTCAGCCTCAAGATATCTTCCATAATATATATATTCTGCATCCTAGCTATTGCATCTTCTCTGCTGCTATGCCAATCTATTTCTTTCAGCTGTCATTAGCAATGGAGGGAGGGGGGAACTTGGAGGGGAAGAAAGCTGGAGGTGTTTTGCATTCCTTTGCTGTGGGTAGCAAGGGGAGGGGGATTCCTGTCTTTAACTTTCCATTGGCTAGCTTCTATCCCCTTTGCGCAACTGCGAACTTTTATCAAAATATGTCAAGGTCAATGGACAGAAGCCTCATCACCACCTGGAGATGGCCACATGATCATATTCAGAACTTTTAATTGGAAGAGTCATTTAGACTTTGGGGGGTGGGAACATTTCCATTCCTTTGTATATGCATCCAACGTGGCGGATGCATCCAACGTGGCCATTGGAGCGGTGCTGTTACAAGCCCCAGTGGATGGCGCACCTCTTTTTCCATGCGCATATTACTCAAGGAAACTTACTACTTCTGAGCGTAATTATACAATCTGGGAGAAAGAGTTGCTGGCCATCAAGACTGCATTTGAGGTATGGCGACATCACCTTGAGGGGGCTCAGCACAAGTTGGAGGTTAGGACAGATCACCGTAATTTGGAGCACTTGACCACTGCTTGGAAATTGAACCAACGACAGATCCGGTGGTCGTTGTTCTTCGCTAGGTTCAATTTTTCAGTCATGTACATCCCCAGTGGTCAAAATAAAAGAGCTGATGCCCTATCCCGTAAACCGGAATATCTGTGTCCTGAAGAACCTCTTCCCCCATGTACAGTGCTACCACCGGAATATTTGGCCGTGATCCAGGAACCGGTGGATTTGAGGGCTCATGTACAAGAGGTGCAGCGTTTGGACGATTGGTCGCAGCAATGAATGAGGGAAATTGGTCCTGATTCTCCATGGACTCTGGGAGAGGTTTATTATGACATTGGGGTTGATTGTACATGCCCACCAAAACTCTTAGAGCACTCATCATGACCCAATGTCATGACAACCCAACTGCGGGTCATTTTGGGTTCTTCAAAACCCTTCACCTGGTCACAAGGACGTTTTGGTGGCCTAGAGTCCGGCATGATGTCTTCGCTTATGTTGCCTCTTGTATACCGTGTCAGCAAGCAAAAGCTGCATCAGGTGCGCCTCCTGGCCTTCTTCAACCACTACTGACTCTGAACCGACCCTGGGGCAATCTCCGTGGACTTTTTAACACATTTGCCCTTGTCATCAGGTTATACAATGGTACTTGTGGTGGTTGACATGCTCACCAAGATGGCCCATTTCATCCCATGTAGAAGGTTACCATCGGCTCATGTTACTGCCTGGCTTTTTATACAACATGTATTCCATTTGCATGGCTTACTGGACAGAGCTGTTTCAGATCATGGTGTCCAGTTCATCGCTCAATTCTGGAAGAGCCTAATGAATGCATTACGGGTGCAAGTATGTTTAGCGTCGGTGCACCATCCGGAAACCGATGGTGGGACTGAGAAAGTAATTGGCATCCTCACCCAATACCTCAGATGTTTTGTTAATCAACGGCAAAACGACTGGGTGACCTATCTTCCGTTGGCGGAGTTTGCTTTTAATAATTCTCAGCATACCTCCACCCACATGACGCCTTTTTACGCAAATGTGGGTTACCATCCGAGGTTTTTTCCCCTGTCGATTTTGGATTCTCCGGTTCCAGAGACACAAGACTTTTTGTCTGAATTACATGCAGTGCACCAACTGATTTCCAGACAATTGGAACGAGTGAAAGCAGACTATAAATGTTTCGCAGATCGTTCACGTCAAGCGACGCCTCCACTGGCTGTGGGAGACAAGGTGTGGTTGTCCATGAAGCATCTCCGGGTCGATCGTCCAATTAGAAAGTTGGATCATCGCTTTATTGGTCCCTTCCCTATCGAGGCGGTTATCAGTCCCGTGGCTTATCGGCTCACCCTACCGCGCTCCATGCGCATTCAACCTGTCTTCCAGGCTTCACTCAGGCTTCTTTTTGGTACCTGACACCCCATCGTGTACTCTCCATTCTCCTGATGATACAGGTCCTCCCTCTGGGCCCAGCGCTGATCCTGTTGTTGATACCACGGTGGTTGGCATTTACAATTCACGATGGCTGAAGGGACGATTTCAGTACTTCGTAGGGAGGCTGGAAAATGAAACAGAGATTTGTTCCTGGGAGGATTCATCCAAGGTGCATGCCCCGGACCTTATCCAGCTATATCATGCACAATTCCCATCGAAACCACATCCGGATCGTCAGACTCAGGGGAAGGGCCCTGCAGTGAGGGATAGTGTTGTGACTGGAAGCTTTGAGCCTGCTGTGAGTTTTGAGTTTGATGTATCAGAAGACACAGGTTTGAGTGATGAGGAAGGTTTGGCATTGGAATTGGAGCCTGCTCTAATGAGAGATTCAGACATGAGCCAGGAGGATGAGGGAGTATCAGAAACCCCCTCCTCTCCAGAACCTTCCACTTCAATCATGCCTCAGGTGTCAGCAACTAATCCACAGAACATACCAGAGTCCTTGAGTGATGACAAATGTTGGGTTGCTGCAAGGACGAGAAGCAGGTTGAAACGTCAAGCACAATTTGAAAAGAAATGTCAAGTCAGAGACTAATTGGAGAGACTGACATGCCCCTTCAACGAATATAAGGAGGCATGATAGTTAACGAACCTTGTCTGGATCAAACTTCGTTAATTACTGCAGCTTTTAAGAAGCCCTCTGTTCCTGATTTATCTTGCGTTATCTCGGCAATTTCAGAGACAAGTTAACTCTGTGATTTCTGGTATTATTTGTTCGTGTTTATTTCTTCGGGACATTTGGACTCTCACTTGTGGCTACAAGTGAGACAGAACATATATATATATATATGTTTTCTTAAGTTTTCGCGGGTACTTACATGTCTGGCATTCAGCTTTGTTCGGGTATTTTCCCACGTGGTGCTTTTAAAGTTGTAGCAACGTTTCAGCAGAATCTCATCTGCCATATATATATATATATATATATATATATATATAAATATATATATATATAGATCTTTGGTTATTCGGGTTTTCTCCCATGTAGGATTGGAAGTATCTAGGCAACGTTTCGATGAAGTCTCATTCATCATCTTCAAGCTTGTGTCTTCGGCTCTGTGCTTCTCAGAGTGATGTGAGCTTGCAGCTGCTTCTTCCTTTTAACTGCTAGTGGGGGTGTGACTTGATTGGGTGGGGACTTGGCTGTGTTCTGATTGGGTGGGGGTGTGTTGTCATTGGCCCTCCTCCATATATAAAAGGCACTACAGAGAAAATCAGCAAGATCCTCCAAAAGCACAACATTAAAACATTCTGCACAAACAGAAAAATATCCACCATCCTAAGAAACCCTAAAGACAAAATCAACTTAGAAAACCCAGGAGTATACGAAATCCCTTGCACCGCCTGCCCCATCACATACATCGGACAAACTAACAGAAGAATAAGTGCATGCATTGAAGAACATAAGAACTCAATCAAAAAAGAAGAACCGACCTCTTCCCTGGTGCAACACCTCAAAGCCACAGACTTTAAAAATACCAGAACTATCACCAAAACAGAACACTTCAACAACAGAATAATCAGAGAAGCCATAGAGATAGAAAAACGCCCACACAGCATAAATAAACGAGATGACACCTCCCGCCTACCAGCCATTTGGAAACCCACCCTCATGAACAGACGAGTACCTAACATGAAGAATGACATCAGACCCACACCCACGAGGGCCACACAAGGTGCCACCACCACACTTCCATGTAGAAAGCAGACTCACACCCACACAGAAGATGAGACATGGCCACGGACCAGAAGCTGCACTGCAGCTGCATCACTACCCACTTCAAACCCCTCCGAGCCATACATGAAGCGAACTGACCCCCACCATGAAGATGCAGCACGACCACGAACTCGAAGCCAAACAGCAGACTAACCCGAGCACAACCAAGCCCCCACCTGAACAGAACACACCTCCAGCCAATCAGAACACGGCCAACCCCTCAACCAATCAGTACACAGCCAAACCCCCAACCAATGAGAACACACGCCCACCCAATTAGAACACAGCCAAGCCCCCACCCCCACTAGCAGTTAAAAGGAATAAGCAGCTGCAAACTCACATTACTCTGAGAAGCACAGAGCCGAAGACACAAGCTTGAAGATGATGAATGAGACTTTATTGAAACATTTCCTAGATACTTCCAATCCTACACGGGAGAAAACCCAAATAACCAAAGATCCACATACAAATACCCACGAGAACCTCAGATATATATATATATATATATATATATATATATATATATATATATATGTATGTATGTATGTATGTATGTATGTATGTATATATATATATGTCTGGCATTCAGCTTTGTTCGGGTATTTTCCCACGTGGTGCTTTTCCCAAGCACCACGTGGGAAAATACCCGAACAAAGCTGAATGCCAGACATGTAAGTACCCGCGAAAACTTAAGAAAACATATATATATATATATATATACATATACATATATATACATACATAATATATATATATATATATATATATATATATATATATATATATATATATATATATATATATATATATATATATATGAAAGGTTAATCTTCTGAGCTGCCACTACTACTAGAAAGAACAAAATCCTGTTAGCCCCATTCAATAGAAAAGAAAATGAGCAGTGCCGTGCTAGATCAAACCCCTGGCCTGTGTATTCCAGCAGTTTCTTCTCACAGCAGCTGACTTTCTGCCTACTAGCCTGGCCAGCAGAGGGCCCACAGAGGCAGTCACAACTGCTCTCAAGACTATCAGCTTTTGATCCCCTGATTTCCATGAATTGACCAGTGAATTCTAAAATTGAACCATCTGTTGTGTAAACAGAAGTCTTTGGTCTGTCTTGATTCTTCCAAGATTCAATTTCATTGGTTGACCTCTGGTTCTAGTATTTTGGGAAGGAGAAAGTATCTTCCTCTTTAGTTTAGTTTACTTTATTGTCATTGCACCTTGTACAGCGAAATCAAACACCATCTTCAGTGCACATCATAACCATGACCATGAAAATAAACACAAACACACATCCTTCACCCTCCACACATTGGAGTGAAAACTCCCAACACTGCACCAATACAGTGCACTCTTGTCCCTTTATCTCTCTATGCCTGATTTGCCCAACTCATTAGGTCCCCTCTCATTCGCTTCCTTTAAAAATATACATATGTATATACATACATACATATACATATACATATACATATACATATACATATACATATACATATACATATACATATACATATACATATACATATACATATATACATACATATACACTACACACACACACACACACACACACATATATGGTATTCAGCTTTGTTCGGGTATTTTCCCAAGTCATAGTAGTGGTGCTTTTAAAGTTGTAGCAACGTTTCGGCAGAATCTCATCTGCCATCATCAGGCTTCTGTATTGTGTTCATCTGTGAGTCAGACTTTCATTGTGGTTTCAGATTTAAATTTGGGGCAGCCTATTGCTGTGCCAGAATGGTTTTTTTCTTCATCCTGATTGGTTGGGAGTCTTGGTCTGTGTTTATTGGTCTTGGAGTTTGCTGTGTTCTGCTTGATTGGTGTTTCTAATATCTTCTGTCTGTTTTGTGGCTTTTTTGTGTCTTGATTGGCTGGCAACATTTTGTTCCTGTATTGGAGGCTTTTAGTGCAGCTTGACTCCGAGTAAATGGATGGCTATCATTTGTTAGGAAGCTAGGTTTCATCTGGGTGCCTGGTTGGGGTCTGTTTGAGCTGGAGGTATCAGGGGGGATCTGTTTGTGCCCAGGTGTTTGCCTGGCTAGTGGTATGGATATTTTTTTGTTTGTGAGTGCAGGCTTCCAAATGATTGACAGTCTGGTGGAATCATCTCTTCTATTCATGCTTTCAGGTCTTTTTTCAATCTCTCTCTCTCCCTCTATATATATATATATGTTTTCTTAAGTTTTCGCGGGTACTTACATGTATGGTATTCAGCTTTGTTCGGGTATTTTCCCATGTTATTATAGTTGTGCTTTTAAAGTTGTAGCAACTGTGGAAAGGGAACTTCACGAAGACAGTAGTGTCACTCAAACAGGAAAAGCCAAAGGGGAGCTTTCAGGCCAGCCATGAAACAAACTTACATAGGAAAAGGAATCAAATAAAAGGTATTAAAGAATCCCTATAGACAAAAGCCTAAGTAATTAAGAAAACTAGACAAATAAGGAAAGGAAACCCTTACGAACACAGGACATACCAAATAAGCAAAACAAACAGACAAAAGACACAAAAAAATATAAATTACAAAAGAGACAGACAGGAGATTGCCACAAGACAAATATGAAAATCCATTATAAAGCTAAAAGAGATTAGGAAAAAACTGATAATACAATCTAACCACCCCGTGGAGTTTGCCTTCCGCACCCTGCGGAGTTTGCCCTCCAGCAGGAATAAAGACAAACTCAAAACAGGATTTGACACATTAAGCACAAACACAAACATTCACACGAAATCAACTCACAAAAGGAGAAAAGGGTATAAAAAACCAGGGACTTACCATGTGAAGCTAGCTAGCCCAGGAACGCAGACTTCTTGCTGTCCCTCGCCTTCCTGAAAAATAAAAAGATCCAGCTTTCAAGCAGTTGTCCGTATCCTTGCGCCAGAGCTGTCCCAGCGGGAAAATCGAATCCTCAAAGGAAAGGCATTTTGACACCTTTCAACACAACATTTTGGCAGAATCTCATCTGCCATCATCAGGCTTCTGTATTGTGTTCATCCAGACGAACACAATACAGAAGCCTGATGATGGCAGATGAGATTCTGCTGAAAGGTTGCTACAACTTTAAAAGCACAACTATTATGACGTGGGAAAATACCCGAACTAAGCTGAATGCCATACATATATATATACACACACATACACACTGTATATATATAAATCTCCTTTTTCTCAGCTAGAAAGCAAGACAAAAAACAATTGATAGAAACAAATCAAGGAGAGAAGCAATGTTAGAACAAGAGAGACATTTCCTAACAGTGACAACAATTAACCAGTGGAACGTCTTGTCTTCAGAAGTTGTGGGTGCTCAACTTCTTATCACTGGAGGTTTTTAAGAGACTGGGCAGACATTTGTCTGGAATGGTATAAGGTCTTCTGCTTGAGCAGGGGTTGGACTAGAAAACCTCCAAGGTGCCTTTCAATTCTGTTATTCTGCTACAGAGAACAAACTGTCTTGTCGAATTCTCCCCAATCTCCATTCAGATGGAAGGGAGTGCAATACAAATTATTACTTGCGTATAACAAGTAGTACCAAACATTTCCCAAGTTTTATATATGACTCATTTTTTTTATTTACTGAACAGCCCATATTTTAACTTCTACTATTGTCTTTTGGATGTATATTGTCCATGTACATTCAACTGAGGTAGAAAAAGTGGAACTGTTGCCAATGTCTTGGTGGACAAAATTTTTCTTGTTTAGTGAGGTGTTTGCTATGAGCAACCATTATTTTTTTTTTTTGCTTTGTTCAGTCTGTCCCATAGTATTTCACCAACAATCAAGTTGAGCTGTGCTGAGCTTTTTTTTGTTGTTGTTGTTGCTGTTTCTTGTTCTGGAATTCCAGAATGTTTGGGTGTTTTTGGAGCGATGTGTTAAATTAGAAATGCATGACATGAACTGGTAGAAAAACTAATGTGGACCTTTCCAAAGTCTAGCAAGAGTTTGTGCATATAATGTCCCATGTGAGTATTAGAGCTGACCCAATTCATGCACTATTCAAAGTCATCGCAGAAAAAAAAACCAGACTATGCAAATTGACATATGTTTCTTTTGAGTTCTAGAATTCTCTAATCTGAGTTATAAAAGAAAACACATTGTTCCTGCAGGAATGGTGAGCTTGCTCATTAGTTCTGCAAACGAGGGAGAGGGATAGTGCATTATAGTTGCCAAGAAAAAAATTAGAAGGATAAATAACATCTTTTGCCTGGACTATTAATGAAGATTTAATTGATTTTTCATGAAATGATGAAGCAGCAATTGCTGAAACAACAATGAATGATGTGAACATTGCCTTCTGGCGAATAGAAAGAAGAAATGGGAAGAAAGAAACTTTGAAAAATACACAGCCTCACATTCTTGAGTACAGATAGTCCTTGACTTACAACTGCTCTCTTAGTGACTATTTGAATTTATGACAGACACTCCCCTCAAAAGAGACTTATGACTTAGATTCAAAGTTCCAATGTCTGCCCGCATGGTCATGTGACTGCATTTTGAGTACTCAACAGCCTGCATTTCAGGCTATTTGCAGCATCCCAAAACCACATGACTTTTACAACTTTTTAATGGAAACTGACTAAGCAAACCCAGAAGGAAAAAAAGAAAGGACCAAGCAATCCCAGAAGGAAAAACAGGAGTCATTTACAACATACAATGTAAGAACTGAAATAACCACTATGTAGGACAAACAGGCAGAAGACTGGCAGAACGCATCCATGAACACCAACTGGCAGTCAGAAGACATGTTGATTTTTTTTTTAATTTCACAACATATAAACAGATTTAACCATAGTTTCAATTGGGAAAATGTGACAATCCGAGACGAGGCCAAACCCAAAAATACCAGGGAATTTCTAGAAGCCTGGCGCTCTGACAAATCATCTATCAATAGACACATAGACTTTAACAACATCAATAGATTATGCAAAAGAGACAATCAACCAGCCCAAAAGAGAACAAAAAAGACTCCAACACCACTCCAACAGTAATCAGCATCCAATCAATACCAATTAACAATCAATACCCTAATCAAGAAACAGCCAAAGAGCCCTCAGTAAATGGCCCAAATAATCTAGCACAACCTCCAACCACACAGATAAGCAAGTCACCAGAATATAAACTGACAGCAAACAGCACTGCTTACTTACTAGCACAGATGTTTACCTAGTTAGTTTATGCAATGAAACATTTGCAAGAAAACAAGCAAACTCAGACCCTTCATTTCAACCTTGAGCTACTGTACAAATATTCTCTATTATTTACTTCTAGTTTCCATACAAAATTCCCATAACAAACAATGAGTTCAGGTAACTACAGCTGCATTCACTTAATGACTGCCATAAAAAACATTGTAAAATCAGATGCAGGCACATGATGAGCTGCTTTTTGACCATCACAACTTATGACCAAAATTGCAGCTCAATGTCATAAGTTGAATACTATCTGTAACCAGTTAACACACCCAATGCTCAAATCTATTTCTGGTAAACTGTACTCTCGAGGGTTTTTTTACTCGCAGTAAGCAACAGCATCTACATCTGACCATCTATACAGGTAACCCTCAACTTATGACCATAACTGAGCCCAAAAATTAGTAACATAGTTATTAAGTGAATCTGGTTTCCCCATTGACTTGATTGTCAGAGTTGCAAAAAGGTAATCACATGACCCAAGGACTATGCAATTGTCATAAATATGAGCCAGTTGTCAAGCAGCTGAATTTTGATCATGTGATCATGAGGATACTGCTATTGTAAGTGTGAAAAATAGTCATATGTAACTTTTTTCAGTGCCACTGTAATTTCAAACAGTCACTAAACAATCTGTTGTATGTCGAGGACTACCTGTATAAAGGGATTTACAGTATACAAAGAGAACATAATAATTCAATAGAGTAAAACTTTACTATATCCAGGTTCCACAGCTAGAGGTCACTGTATTTCACCAGGTTTTATCCCTGTATTTTTCTACTATATTTCCTCCTTTCACTTTCAATTCCTTTAATTTAGCTGGAGTTTCTATTCCCTGAGTAGCTGAAACTTCTGTGCTGCCACTGCACTTACCAGCTAAGAAACATTGCAATTTCTTCAACATACCAGGAAGGAAGAGGGGCAACTCTCCAAGGTAAGATATAAATAGGATGTGGATGGGGCAATTCTGAAAGAAATAAATGTCTGCAATAACTGAAAAATATCGCCTGGTTAAGATTTTTCAAATAACGAACACTTTGGGACTGTTTTGCCTGAAGTGTAAGCTTTTTGCATATTCTGCAACTGTGAATTCTAGCAAAATTATTATAGGTGAATGATTGTTATCAATACAGCACAGTTTATATATATGTGTACTGCACAAATACTCTTAATGAGGAACATCCATTTAATTGGCCAATGGCAGGATAATTTGTTATAATTGATTTACTATTGCAGTCACATGCTAGACTAAGCGAGAACTGTTTTGAAGAGGAATTGTTGTATAGGGCCTATCAGAAAGGCTTTCTTTCCCTTTCCCTTCCTTCATATTTTTTTAATCCCATATTTATTATTTTCCATAAATAACTCAAGGCAGTGAACATATCTAATATTTCTTCCTCCTCCTATTTTCCCCAAAACAGCAACCCTGTGAGGGGAAAATCAACCTTGGTTGATTTTAATCCAATAGATATTTATATATTTTACTAATCAACTTCCTTTCCTCTCCATGCCAAATTTTATCTAATTTTTGGTAGGTCATGTTAAAACCAAATTGTTCTTTATCTTTTTTGTAATGCGTTTGTATCTGCGCATAGGGCCACCATGCTATCTCTTTTCCTTGAATTTGTATTTGATTCCTACCCTTTAACTCTCCGGTTTGATGTAGTAGATCTTTATATCTTACAATATTATCAAAATCTAAAATGTTTGGCTGTGTAACTGACTCCATTGTAAATAACCACAGTGGGACCTTATAGTAATATACTTTTTTTTAATCTTTTCCCAAATAGTTAATAACACACTCCTTATATAATGCCTTTGAAAGTACAAGTTGTGTTTACTCTTTCCATCCCACATAAATGCCTGTCATCCAAGTTGGAGATCAAAGCCCTCTAATGTTAAGATCCTTTTATTTATCAAATTAACCCAGTCTTTGAGCCAGGTTGCTATCATAGCATAGTAGTATGTTTCGAAATCTGGAATACCAAAGCCTCCTTTCTTTCTATCATCCTGTAATAATTTATATTTTATTCTGGGTTTTCCCCCCGCCATATAAATTTGGATATATGTTTATTTAGTTCTTCAAAGAAGCTTTTTTCCAACTTGACTGGCACTGTCTGAAATAAGAACAACAATTTTGGCAAAATATTCATTTTTTCTATTGCAATACAGCCTAATAGAGATATTTGTAATTTAGCCCAATTATCTAAGGCTTTAAATATTTGAATTGTTAATTTATCATAATTATCTTTTTTAATTGATGAGCACCTAGCTGTCAGCCATATCCCCAGATAGTTTACTTTATTTACCACCTGTATCCCTAATCTCTTCGTTAGTTCTTCCTTTTGTTCATTTGTACAGTTTTTTGTTATCACTTTTGTTTTTTCTTTATTAATTTTTAACCCTGCCACCTTTCCATATTGTTCTATTTCTTCCATCAAAATGGGTGTTGTTTCCAGGGGATCTTTGCTATATATGCCATATCTTCAGCAAATGCTTGAAGTTTGTACTCCTCTTTTTTAACAGTTAACCCCCTGATCTCTTGATTTTGTCGGATTTGTACCAGTAGTGTCTCTTCTGCTAATATAGAAAGTAGGGGAGCCAAGGGGCATCCTTGTCTTACACCCTTATCCTTATGTTATCTGTATTTTACCCATTTATTTATATTTTTGCTGTTTGGGTATTATATATTGTTTTAATGAATCCTTAAAAAAAATCACCAAATTTCATGCCTGTCAGTTGTTTAATAAGAAAAATCCAATTCAAATTGTCAAAAGCCTTCCGAGTGTCTAAAAACATCAGTGCCATTTTTTAGTTGTGTGTACTTCATAGAATTCTAAAACATACATAATTATTCTTGTATTTGTCTTCATTTATCTATATGGCAGAAGCCCATTCTGGTCAGTATGAATAATCCTACTTAATATTTTCTTTAATCTTTCCGCCAATATTGTGGCCAAAATCTTGTAATCTACATTTAAAAGTGATATTGGCCTATAATTTTGAATTTTTTGTGGGTCTGATTGCTCTTTGTGAATAAGGGTTATATATGCTTCAGTCCATGACTTTGGTATATTAGCACTCTCCAAGGCTTCATTATATAAGTTTGTCATTAACTCCTCCAATAACTCTTGAAACTCCTTATAGAATTCAGACGGAATTCCATCCGGGCCCGGGGTTTTATTTACGTAGTTTTTGGACTCCAATTGCCTTTCTAATTTCTTCTGTGGGTATTTTATTATTTAAAATACATTTCTCTTCATCCATAATTTCCAGTTAGTTTTTTTCCTTCAAATATTGATAAATAAGTTCTTCTGGTACTTCTTTTTGATTGAATAGATTTGTAAAAAAGTCCTTGGCAATATCTTTCTTTTCCTGAGCTTGAGTACATACTTTCCCTTCTTGGCCTTGGAGAGCTACAATTGTTCTTTTTCCTTGTTCTTTTTTTATTTTATGGGCTAACCATCTCCCTGGCTTATTTGCATTTTCAAAATAATTTTGTTTTACTAATTTAATTTTTCGGGCCAGGTCTTCCTGCATACTTAAATTTATCTTATGTTTTACCAAATCTATTTCTTTACTAGTGTTTTGATTATTCGGATCAATTTGTCTACTTACTTCTAAATCTTTTAAGTTTCTCTCTCCACACATTTTGTTGTTGCCTTTTTTCTGTATTCTTTTTAATACTATAGCAAATAGTTAAACCTCTCATGTAAGCTTTTGTTGTATCCCAGAGATTTTGAAGGGATGTATGCTCTCTCTTATATATTCAAGAAATATTTTCAATTCTTTTCTCACCATTTCAATGTATTCATTATCTTTTAGTATACTATTATTAAATGTCCATCTTCCAATCATTCTATTTCCTTTCCACTTGATTTGAATAGGATTATGATCAGCCCATACATTTGGCAAAATCTCTATATTTTCAATGTTTTCCATTAAGCCTGGGTCCATCCAAATCTGATCTATTCTAGACCAAGAGTGATGGGGATTGGAAAATAAAGTATATTACTTTTTAGTTGGATGTAGTTCTCTCCACACATCCTTCAAATTTAATTTCCTCACCATGTTATTAAAAGAAGATGGGAATATTCTCCTTTTATTTTTATTTTGGGGGGGACCTTTTATAGTCTTTGTCCTTGTCTGAAACAGCATTTAAATCTCCTACAATACATACACTTGTATATTCAGTTTCTACTATCTTGTGATGGAGTTTATTATAGAATTCTTTTTGATTTACATTTGGGGCATATACTGTAACCAACAAAATCTTTTTCTGGTTTAATATTATTTCTATAAACAACATTCTCCCTTCATCATCCTTATATGCTTGTTTGTGTTGCAGTCAATCTTTTATATATCCTACCATACCCCTTTTTCTTTGATTTGAAAGAGCCCAATACATTTTTCCCAAATTGGTATCCTTTAGGAGGTCTGCCTGTTTATCTATAATGTGTACTTCTTGTATACAAGTTATATTTGCATTTTGTTTTTTAAGTTTTTCAAATGACTGTTTTCTTTTTAATGTTGAGTTTAAAGCATTGATATTAACTGAAAATAAGGTGATTTCTCTGTTCATGTTATTGTCTGTGTAGAGTGTTTTTTGTTTCTTTCCTTGTTCTCTTGAAGTTGGTCTGTTGTCCTCATCTTCTCTAAGTTTCTGAGATTCTGATTGTGGTGCAAGTTCTTTCTCTTCGGAGAGTTGTTCTTCCTGACTCCTTGTATTTAAATCTTCTCCACTTTCACGTTCTTCCTCAGGTCCCAGATATTGTTCGTGAAATTGATGCACTTTATTGTATCAATTTTATATTTTTTATCCTGCCATGTTACTAGGAGCCCTTCTGGGATGAACCATCTGAATGATATACCATTCTTAATTAACTGAGATGACAAAAACTGGTAGCCCTTTCCTTGCTCCCTAACTCTCCTAGGTATTTGCTTCAACATTACCACTGCATGATCTTTATATATCAGTGGCTCGTCTCTGGTCTTGCCATATAACATGTCTCATATCGTCTTTCTTGCGAATCTGATGTGGATTTTTTGGGGTAGTCTGTGTCTTTGGGTGTAATGAGTATATACTCTGTAGATCTCATTGATGTCATTCTCTATTTCCTGTTTGTCTTTCTGTAGGGCTGTTGCTATCAAATTTGCCATTATTTCACGTAGATCTTCCTTTTTATCTTCAACAACATTCTGGAATCTCAAATAAAATGATGCTTTTTCTAATTCTATATGCACCATGGAATCCCGAAGTTCACAATATAAGACTTTCCAATTTTGTTCCGATTCCTCTAATCTCTTTTCCACCACCTCAGTTCTTGCCTCTACTGTGTTTAATTTTTGTTCATTTTTTGTCAATTGTCTCCTGCATCTTTCTGATTTTGCTATCCAAATTTTGTATCTCGTTCTTCATTCTTCCTATTTCCATTCTCATTTCCAATTTCATCTCTTCGTGATTCCTTGCTATCAGTTCATGGGTTTTTACCATCATTTCCTGCATCATAGCAAGTGTTGACTGTACTGCCTGAAAACTTTGGGTGGAACTTGTCTTTTCCACCAGTAACATTGCGTCAATCGATCTCTGTCCCAGAGGTGAAGATGTCACTGTTGTAGGTTTCTTCTTTGATTTTACATTTGTAGTTATTGTTGCCATGTTAACTATTTGTAGAAGCTCTCTTCAATCCACCATCAACTATCCCTAGTAGAGTTATATTGTCTTTTCCTTTAAATACAGTATACGTATTCATACATCTATTGTTAAATAAGAGTTTTCTATTATAGATAGTCCCAGACAGATCTTATTTCTATTTCTTAACTGGTTAAATATTATAAGGTTTGGAGAGTTAAATATTAATCCAATATATGTATAGTTAATCCACTATAAATACAATTAAATAGATACCAGTATGCTTAACCAGAAAACACCAAACCTATATAATCATGTAATTAATGTAAATAGTTAAAGCACCCAGCTCATTAATATATTTAAATATATGAATTTATCTATTTCCTTAAGGATATATATTTAATCAAAGTAAGTAAGTCTAATTTCTCTCCCCCCTCCTAGATTTCTTATATAGTACTTTTAAACAAAAAATGATTGGTATAATTTATCAGTAGAACAATAAGATAAAAAATAATATTATATAATTATTCTTTGACCATATAATTCACGTGCTGATAGAATCACTTTCCAACAATTATTCAATTAATCCAAAAAGTTTAATCAGTATTAAGCAATATTCTGTATACAAATTTTTAATATACTGTATTTACCTCTATCAAATTAGTTTTCTACCAATGTCACTTAAATAGGTTGTATCTTACCAATATCTATTAAATCAGATCCAGAGCTGTTTTTTTTTTGGTTAATTGTCTTACAACAACTCTTAATTCAAAATGTCCTCATTCCAAGTTGCACAGTCACTTTTTTTGTTTGTGTATTTTCTTGTTACCCTTTTGTTCTTTTATTCCCACAACGTCACAGTTCCACTTATAAATTTTAAATAACTCTTTCTTATTTTGTTGTCAGGATTGTCTATTAATATTTGTCAAATTAAAGTTTCTTTTCCCCAGTCCTTTCTTCCAATCTTTCAACGCATCAAAAGTTTGTTTCCAAGTTTTACACGCTTAATTGTCCTTTCATTTTCCTATACCACTTAATCACTTTCACTTCTTTTCCTTTCTTTCCCCACTTCTCAAATAAAAGGACAATAAGGTTCTATAGTTCACTCCTCCACTCGCAAAGCAAATGTTATTATCTCACCCTTCGTCTCCTCAGGTTTCACGATTCCATTAGTCAGCATAAATTTCTGCCATTGTTTAAGTCAGCGCTCCTGTCAATAACTCCGCCGCTTCATCACACCACTCAATTCGGAACTTCCTTCACAATATACACCAATATTCTGAAAATCTTCTTTAAATACACCTTTCCAGTGCTCAGCCTGCTGTTTCCCTCTTTTCGCTTCAGCTGGGCTGCTGTGTTTCTGGTTCCGATTGTCACGGTTGTCACGATCTCCCTCTTCTGCCATTGGTTTTCAGGGGGTTCTTCTTCCAGTCTCCAGGATTGCGTCACCTTCCCAAGACCTCTGTGTCTTCCTCTTTCTTTTGCCTACCCCTCCGGGATCCAACACACTCCAAAAAGCCACCAATTAGTGAAAATGGAAATCTTTCAGAGCAGCGATCCGCTCTTCAGCTCTGCACCGACACAGCGCCCAACCAGAAGTCCACCTAGCTGGCTTTCATGCTGAAGGTTTGAGTAGAATTAACAATATCTTGGCTTCTAGGCCAGCACCTTCACCTAACTATTACTAACGGTTGCTAAAGTAATGGTTGTATTATAAATTGAAGACTATCTGTACGTTCAATCTCAATGCCACTTTCATTGTTTTAGAGCTACATAGGGGTTCCCTTCACTTTGGATATTGCACTATCAAAAACTTATGGACTTCTTATGACAAGATGGCTAGAATTAGGGCAGGGTTTCTCAACTTTGGTGGCTTGAAGAGATGCTAGGGAACTCTATGAATTGAAGTCAACACATCTGAAAGTTGTAAAGGCTGAGAAACACTGATCTAGAGGCTGAAATTATAGTCCAAACACAGAATTTGTTCAGGTAAATATATATAATGCAACAAGGAGAAAGAAATAACATTGCAGATAAAACTAAGATTCAAACTACTGCCCAAGGTGTTGAATGTTGCTGACAGTTAATATTGCCATGTGGTGGTAGTATCAGAATCTTTACAATTGCACACATAAAGTACAGGTAGACCACAACTGAGTCCAAAAATTTTTGTTGTAAAGTGAAACATTTGTCAAGTGAATTTTGCCCAGTTTTACAACCTTTCTTGCCCCAGTTGTTAAGTAGGTGTGAAGTTAGTGACAATGTCATTAGGCAGATCTAATTTTCCCTTTGACTTTGCTTGTCCAAAGGTTGCAAAAGGGGATTGCATGACCCTGGCACACTGCAATCATCATGAATGAGTCAACTGTCAAGCAGCAGAGTTTTGACCATGGGACTGCTGCAGTGGTCATAAGTGTGAAAAATGATCATAAGTCACTGTTGGAAGCAATATCCTTCTGGGTCCAGTTCCAAGTGGGGAAAAAGAGACTGGATTCATGGAAGTTGCTTGGAAAGGTTTAATGGTGGACAGGACCACAGGCCTCAGAGCTCTTGAACGAAAAGGAAAGGGATGCTGAGAATCCCTTGGTTTCATACCCTAACACCTTAGTGTTTCCTGTTCCTGTGTAAGAAATGTATCACATTGGCTGTCCTATTCCCAGATGCTGGGGTCTTAGATAACTTTGTAGACTTTGTCTGGACCACATGGCTTCACCTGAGTGCTGGCTAATGCAATCTTCCTGGATCATGTGGTGAGATGGGTTATCCTATCATTTCCTGTGGGCCGTGTCTTAATCCCATCACCCTGGAGCTGAAGGGGGGTGGGGACAGGGAGCTGCAGGAAGCTGCTTTGTCTTTAAAACATGTTTCTCCTTTTCTTCATCCAGGGAAATATAATATTCTACCTTTTTAATATTTCCTAGAATATTACATTTTTCTAGGAGAGGAGTGGGTACTAACTTTCTGCATGACTTTTTTCAGTGCCATTGTAACTTTGAACAGTCACTAAATGAACTGTTGTAAGTTGAGGACTACCTATATAGTGCAAACTCATTAGAATTGAACCTCAAACTTTTTATTGTATTTGTTAACTAAGAAAGCATAGGAAGGTTTGTAGTGTTTTCAGCCATGAACTTTACTGAGTTTGATTTATGATACTTTCTAAAGTTCAGTGGAGCAAAACCTGCATCCGTTTTTTTAAAAATGAGTGTCCTGTAAAAAATTATAATTAAAGTTTCAAAAATACAAAGCTATATTTTCATCAACATACATGTCTTTAAAAAAAATGCTTAGCTAAATGTGGTTGACTTTTTGATAGATCAGTCTCTTGCACTAACTAAATCAGTATGATAGCTTGTAATTTAATATGCTGTGTAAACCTACCTAATATAACAAAATATAGTTTGGCCTGTTGTATGAGCAGAACCAGTAGCTAAGTAGAGTGAGAGAGAGAGAGAGAGAGAGCCTTCTACTTAATACTTGAGGAAAAAAAGCATCTCACACCGGATCAAAGCCCTCACAAATCATATTCTACGTGCTGTATTGGTGTCCAGAAATTAACTTGGCGCTCAAATGAAGTAAATATTCATAAGCACTGCCAAATGAAAGCACTCCCAACTTAAGTAAGGGTGTAAGGAAAACGCCTGATTGGGGGAAGGTCAGCCTATATACTGCTAATCAGTTACAAACCGCCTACTAACAAGGCCCTAATCCTATTGGCGGCCTTCACGTGTTGGAGGTCGAGGGCGTGGTTGGTCGCCGGAGCCAGGGCTAGTACGCAGGCGCGGCGTTTTATACGCTGTTCCCCCCCTCTGTGTGCTTGTGTGTATTCAACATTCTATTTTTTTTTTTTCGCTGAGTGTGGAGGCTCCGTCATTTCGAAGCTGAGGGAGAAGTTGGGGGAGGAGGAGGAGGAGGAGGTGGAAGGTCCTGCGGTGGCCGGCACAGGAGCGCCGCTGAGAAGCAGGTAAATGGCCTTCTCGTGGTCCCACCCGGCGTTGAGGCCGGTGGGCCACGGGAAGTCAAAGCGCCGAGGGGAAGCCGCCCTCTCCGCCGCGAATTGGGACCATTGGGGTAGTCCTAGGAATTGGGTGCGTCCCTTGCCTTCTTAGCTCAGGAAACGGCAGTTTTCTGCAGGAAGGAGGACTGCAGAGGGGGGTCTGCCTGAGCCTGTCGAAGTAGCTTCCCCCCTCCTTTTTTTTAAATGAAAAATCGTTGCGGCGACGTCTAGTGTTTGCCCGGTTCAAGTAGCCTAACTCCGGCTGGGAATAATCCCGCGGATTCCCCGGGACCGAAAGGGCGGTTCGTGCATGACTCTGTATTAGGAGGAGTCCCGAGATTTAAAATATCGAGGGGGGTGGGTGGGTTATACTTTTTTTTTCCGTGCTCAGAATAATTACTTGCATAAATGTTCTTTACACTTTCGTTATTCGTTTCTCCTTTCTGCCGTTTCTATTTAATTGCAATCGTTGGTGCTGTGGGGAAAAACGGGAGGGAGGGAGATGAACACGCTCGTTGCTGCTGCTGCTCGGCATCACTTTTAGCAGTATTTACTTTTCGTTCCCTTCTTTCTCGCTCCCTTCATGCCATCCCAAGTTTTTTTTTTTTTAAAAAAACCTTGCAACCTGTGTTTTGTTCCAGCTTCATTGCTTTCGGGTTTTTTTTCTTTGCAATAATGCGTGGAGCTTATTTTTATTCATACTTCCAAAGAGGCGGTCATAAAAAAAAACAAGTTTATACTTAGCATTATTGTTAAAGGCACAAAGATGTGTAACCTAAATGTGAAATGAAATCTATAAGAAAAAGCCTAATGAATGTATTTATAGGGACAATCCTTGGGTAATTTTTTGCCTTTGATGTTGCCATTGGCTTGGGTCAGAATTTATTAGTTTGTCTGATAAGCAAGATCACACTGAGATTTGATGATTTTATTTGTCAAGTTTGTGTTAGGAAATATATCCTTGCATATGGGATTTTTTCCTGATTTCTGATGGTTCAGCTTTTAGTTTGGGTTCATCTTGCAAATCTTTTCAGAATTACTATCTTTTATATAGCTGCTGATGTTAACAGTATCTTGAAGACTCACTAGCTATTATGTGATATATAGTAATTCCTTGTTCGTTATCCCTTATTGCCATTGGGTATGAAGATCATGAGTTTTCATTCCTTTCTCCTTGCAACATGGAGTCAAATTAACTAAAAGCATTTGCTTGTTTTTTAAAGCAGTTTTAAGCTTGGGTTAATGAATCAAGGTACTTAGGAAATTGGAATTTCCCCCTAAAATTTGAAATTGGATGGATTTGGGCATGATTCAGCATATCATATGTAGATGATGAACTGAATGCCTCAAATAAACAATGGAAGTTATCTCCTACTTAGTATTTTAACAATATTTATATGTGCCAAACTCTTCTACATGTGGAAGTTATTTTTGAGGATGTTCTATATTTTAAAAGAACAGTAAAGGAAACATTTTGTCTTTCTGATACACACAGTAGTGGGGTTGGTATAATAAGGATACATAGGAAGTTTGGCTGCAGAAAGCTGGTAGCATTTGGTGGATTGCAGAAGTGCTTTTTTCTGCTTTTCAAATGACTATCAAGCCTGCTAAATCTCTAATGGGTATTATACATTTTCTTTCAATTTTCCCAAGTCAAAAGTTCTTTTTTTTGATAAATAGACTATTCCAATGATTGTTTATTCTCTGGTTATTTTAGTTGTTGAAAGGGATTCATTTATTTCTTATATTTTGTGTATTCCATTCCAAGAGGATAGAATAATGTAATGAAAACTTGGCCCATATTGCCCATAAACTATTTCAGGGAAGAACTCTGGACTTCCTGTGATAGGAACTCATTTTAAAAGAGTGCTATAGTTTATATAGTCCTTTATGGTGTATGATGGATATGAATGCAGCTTTATATAAAAAAGGGAAATTTGACTAGGATTAGGAGCTTAAAAAAAGTTTACTCCACCTGTATAGTTTAGAAGATTAAAGATTTGATTTATGATTCTACCTCAACAAGATAAACAATATCTGTTGGCTTTTTAAAGAAGACATCTTTTGTATCATACTTCAAAAATTATAAATTTTATCTCCTATATATTTTTCTATGGGGGAAAATGGTTCTAAGCATAGATAGTTTGTATTTTAGGAAAACTATTATTGCTTTCACTTGTTACATTTCTGTTTTTTCCTTCAGAAGCTGATAAATGCAAGGTATTCTTTTCAACAATCCTGCACAATATTTTTATTTTTGGGTGCTTTGTTATTACAAAATAATTAACCCATCTCCCTAGTGTGATGGGATATTTAGTTTTAAATTCTGAATATATTACCACTGAATTTCTTGCATATTAATGCTTCAAACTCTCACAATGCTTGCCAAATTTCCATGTCAAATTCAAGTGTATTTCTATTGCAGATAAAGATGCAGGAAGCAGATCTAGTAGCAAAAATGCTTCGAGCTGTTCTCCAGTCTCATAAAACTGGAGTGCCCTTTTCCTATTTGCAAGGGGAATATAAATCTTTAACTGGAGATTGGATTCCTTTTAAGCAGCTGGGACATGCTACATTAGAGGGATATTTGAAGAGTATTCCTGGAGTTGTCAGAATTGAATGTAGCAGAAGTGGTGAGGTGAGATACCTTTTCTTTATAATTAAGCTGCATATAATGGGCAATAACTCTAAACATTCCACAAATGGAAACTTGTTAGAGCTGTATTGTGATTATTTTAACACAAAACAAAGCCTATATCCAGGTATTTGTGCATACTTAATGACTGTCCTTGTATAGTTCACATGGTGGGATAACTATGTACTGTAGTCTTTATTTTATTTGTAATACATATACAAAGATCAGTTTAAATTTTTTGAGCACTGCCCCCAAACTTGAGGAAATGTACATGTTTTAAAGGTAACAAATAACATTTTAAACTTGCATACCATCTGATTCTGAGTGACTGGGTCATTCCCAACAATAAAATTAATAAAACATTAAATATGGCAAGTGCACTCTCCCTTGCCCCAGGCCTGGGTGAAGAGCCAGGTTTTCATGGCTCTTTTAAACGACAGCATCCAGATCTTGGTTAGACCTCTTTCCAGAATGCAGGTCCTGCTACAGAGAAGGTGTGCTTCCATAGCCCTGATAGATGGCATTATTTAATCAAAGGCACCTAGGGAATGCCAACCCTGTAGAATTAGATTGGCTGGGCAGATTATTGTGGGAGACAGTCCCTCAAGTAACCTGGCCCTGTGCTGGATGGAGCAACCAATACCTTGGAACGCCACCCAGAAAAAAAAGGGCAACCGCTGTAGCTCATGAACCCAAAATGTTACACAGGTATACTGAGGCATGCCTTTTGCTGCTCACACCGTCACATTCTGAAATATATTGAACCTTTGCTATTCAAAGACCGTTCCGGGACACTATTGACTGAAGGACTGATCTAGGAAAAGGGTGCAAAAGATGCACCAGATGAAATTATGCAAAGTCTTTCTTATTCACACCTGCTTTTCTTGCAGGAGTTGTGAGGCCAGGAAGACCCCAGCTTTTGTACCAACTTCAGAGGGGGGAAAGGCTGCCCAATCTAAAGTAGCCAGTGGGTTTCATGCCAGCTCCTTGATTTCATCGCCAATCTTTTCCCCTCTCTTTGTGGCCTCCAGCAACTCTTGCAGCCTCAGAAACTTTTGTTTGCCTCTAGGGCTTCATGATAAACCAAAAAGTTAATACTATACTAGGTTGTGGAGGTCAGCCAAACCCACAAAAAGTACCCATTCAGATACAAAAAGACAACATTCATGCCAATCTCCAGTGTAACCTATCTGATTGCCATTTTTAAAAAAAGCACCAATAGTTTGTATGATCTATAGGCTGAACACGGTGTTTCTAAATGGCACTGGAGAGCATAGTACCTAATAATGTCCCATATTTTCTTTTCTGGAAATTAACATTACCATAATCTGTAGAGTTGTGGCAGATGTGTAGGTATAAGTTAAGCTTGCTTTTTAGCACAGTCCGAGCCAATGATAAAGAGAGTTTGAAATGGCTTCATAAAGTATACAAACAGGTATTTCCCATAATTAGGAATATATAAACCTATACATAATCCATCTATGTTTCTTTCCACCTGACATAGGTAACTTGCCATGCTGTTGTTTGCCAGGAGACTGCAAGAATTGCTAAGCTTGTAGCCTGCCAGAGAACTTCAAAAAAAAAATCAAAACGGCAAGTGAATTGTCAGATGAGGCTGAAAAATACAACCCCCCTCGCCTCAATAGGTAAGCTTGTCAGTTGCAAAACACCATGCTAGAGCACACTGAATGAATTAGCTACTTGCTAATCATGGCAGAGCTTTTCTAGTGTGGCATTTCTGCTGACTGCAGTGAACTGTGCTTACGCTTGGACAGTTTACGCACGCCCCTCACAGCTGCATGGTAAAGATGCTAATGTTGGAAAGAAAAGGAAGATCTGTGCCTATAATGCCATAATCTATTTTGTAATTCAGTCTCTAATTTCATAATCCCATGATACTTCATAATCCATTAAGTTGATATAAAAGTGCATTCTTCAGTATTTGGTTATTTTGTAAAATACAGATTTCTGAAACAACTGGATATATTTCTTTCAAAATGACTATCCTATAAGCTCATGGACTGCATGCATTCTTGCCCTGTCCATGAGTTTTTATCTGTTACAAATTGGCATTTTTCAAAACAGCAAACTTTTACCTTTACCAAAATAAAGATATATTGGATGTTTATTTCTGTCGGACATACACCACAAGGGTCAAAGTGCTTCGACTTTGCTCACTTGGTGACATCATTGTGTAAGTTGGACTTGCTTTTTGTAGCCTATTGAATACTCTGTCTGTGTCTGTCTCTGTGTGGGAGAGTGGGAAAGAGAGATCACCCAAGCTGGAAGAAATTACAGAATCCTGATATAAGCTAATAACATTCAAATTAATTCTACATTTTAGATATCAAGTGTTTATGTAGAATGTACTTATCAGATTCTCAGCTTCAGGTAAAGAAATAACTTCTACAGAAATACTTCATAGTCATAGGTAAAAAGAAAACAAGGCTTAGAATGAGTTGATTTTGTTGTATTTTAGGCAAACCAAAGGACACTCTAAGAAAACCTGGGTTCATGAGTTTTTCAGAAGAGGCTACGAGGGGTACAGTCCCACTGCTGAGAGGCAAGGGAAATCAAACAGTTGTGAATCCTAGTATGAACCTTACATCATATCCTTTATCCGCTGAATTTGGGATGGCTGTACCTAATGAAGTTTTAATACAAGGACATGTGACCATGGTGAACAGGTTAGAAAACTTGTCAATGGCAGTGGAAGTGATATTTTAGAATTCTGTAACTTAACATGAAATTGCTATTTAATGGTATAAGCAGGTATTCCAAATATAAACTTCAATGATAAGTGAAAGCATTATAGGAATTATAGACCAATAACATTCCTTGTTTTCCACTGGAGAGTAGGAAGTCAGAAAACAATGAATTCAAACATGCTTGGGATAAACAAACATCCATCATTGGACAAAAAATTAAAAATAAAGGAAAACAAATATAAAAATAATAATTAAAAGTAATTAAATTGATTAAAAGAAAACAAAATAAATTCAAAGGGCAGACTGGATGGATTACTAGGTTTTTTTTTCTGCCATCAATTTTCTATGTTTCCATAAAGGGGAAATACTTGGATGGCAATGTTTTAGTGTAATGCATGAATTGCTCCACTTTTCACTGTCTTCATATATCTCCGTCAAAGAAAATAAATGGATGTTAACATTAGACATACATAGTCAAGAAAGAAATGTGGAAAAGTAGAGGAACTTCCTAATTTATACAGGCCTTTAATTTCCACTGTTCTGGTTTAAAATTTCTTATAATCTGATAAGTGAGCCAGATTGGTACAGTGGTTGAGGCACCAGATTAAAAATGAGACTGTTCTAGCCCTGCCTTAAGCATGAAGGCAGCTGGGAGACTTAGGGCCAGTTTCTAGCTCTCTCTCATCCCTAGGAAGGGGGCAGTAGCAAACTGCTTTGAATAACATTGACAAGAAGACTGTAGGGACTTGTTCAGGCAGTGGCCAACAATCAAGATTCTCTTAACGGTTCATCTATACATACATACACACAATCTGAAAGGCCCACAGAGAAATAAGGTTGAGTTATGCTCGCAAAATAGATAACTGATTATAAAGTGATAGCCTGCAGTCAATGTTTCTTCATATTTATTCATAAGCAAGTATTACTTATTCCAATTATTTAAATATAGTATGGTTTTATTAATGTTAATTTCAAATGTAATTATGTTGATTAGATAATTAACATAGGATAGGACTATTTCTAGAGCCACTGAAGTGAAGGCATTAATAGTAAAGAATGTAGCCTTAAGTTCTAACCGCATACATGTAAATCCTCAATTGAGTTTAGAATTACAGTAGTAAGTCCTATTTGTCATTAAATGGTTACCATATGACCAGTCTGATTTTGTGCACTGTTTTATAACTATGGTTAAACAAACACTCTATGCCATTAAACAGACCCATTGTATCCAGTGGGCTTTCTTTTTGGCCAGGAACCAGAAGTAATGCCAACTTCCAGTAAAAAACATAAATCATGGTCATTTGACTCTGTTAAGTGCAAAGGTTCAGGATTATATGTTATGTTGCACCACAGGTTATTCAAGTCTATACACAAGAATCTAATCAGCTAAAGTTCAGTACTAAAAAATGGTCAATGGAATTCAAGAGAGTCTGGACTTGGACCATTTGTGGGAACGTAATAACACTAAGCTGATGACACTTAACTCTACCCCCTTAGCTTTGCCTGTTCTTTTCCTATTCTGTAGGGTGCTGAAAACCACCATAATTTTGGGCTCGTTGCCAAATGCTCAAAATATGACCATGTGACGGGGGCAATAACTGTGGAGATCCATCATAACTTTGAACAGTCATTAAGCAACTATGTGTAAATCAAGAACTACTTGTACAATGTATTTATGTATTTAAAGTAAATTGAGTTTACGTATTTGCTTTTAAATTACTATTTTTCATTCTAAGTGTAGAGAGCTGTTCGATAGACTTTTGTTTATAAACTATATTTCTAAACCATATAATCTATATTTGCCTTCATAAAATTTAAACTTTGTATCTCTAAACTCGAAACAAAAAATTAGTTTCTGGGGATTCTTTCTACAATATTAGGAGAAATTTAATATGTTAGATATGAGTAGCTGTACTGAAGGTAAAACTCTGTACCAATTTCCTTTAGTTGTTATACTGCTTGAATTATCTATTGAAGAGGGGAAATATATATCTAAAATAGCACTGTGATTTCAAAATGGGCAATAGTCCATTTTTAAAGTTAGTCAAAACTGAACTGTTAGGTCCCGTTTTGTAATTCTGCGTAGATTCAATTATAAGAAAAAGCTTTATGCCAGATATTTAGTGATCTGGTTCCCCTTCCCCCTTTCACATTTAAAAAAATCAAAATTGACAAGCTCAGCTGCTGTGCCATCACTTCTCCATGTATTGTTTGCTGATGTTGTAGATCATCAAATGATAATACAGATAGACCAGCAAGGACTGTTTTGACTGGATTTTTCAGACTAGTTCATATTGCCTTGTTAATCCTCCTATTACACTTTTAGGAAAATGGTGCTTTCAAACTAATATATTAGTATTATTGTGAGTCTTTTTTAGTTGAGATTGTCAGCTCTTTGAGGTGGGCAGATCAAGAAACAAACACCACAATAATTATATGAATGTTAGTTTATTGTTGTAGGATACATTAGTAGAATTTTAAAGGCCTCCAGGTCACTGTTGTACATATATTAAAATCAAGGCAGGGTACTTTGGGTTTTTTTCTCATGCTTCCTTCTATTTTTGAACTCTGTAATGTCTTGTTCAAGTTCCTTCTTTACAACAGATTTCTTCCTTTAAAGTCTCTGTCATAACTTCTCCAAATCAGCTGTCAATTCCTTTACAGAGGAGTTAATTTAGGTGGAGAATGTATCTCCCAAATTCATTGTGGTTTAGACATGAAAAGAAATAGCAATAGCACTTAAGCTTATATGTGCTTTACAGCCCACTCTAAATGTTTACAGCAGGGGTCTTCAAACTTGACAGCTTTAAAACTTGTGGACTTCAACTCCCAGAATCCCCCCTCCAGTCATGTTAGCTCAGGAATTCTGGGAGTTAAAGTCCACAAGTCTTAAACTTGTCAAGTTTGAAGACCCTTGGTTTACAGAGTCTGCATATTGTCCCCACAGTCTGGGTCCTCATTTTACAGAAAGATGGAAGGCCGAGTCAACCTTGAGTCAATCAGGATCAAATTCCTGGAGTGAGCAGTGAGTTAGCTTGCAGTATTGCATTCTAACCACTGCTCCACCATAGCTGTTTTTAATAAAGAAGAAGAGGGATTATGTAAGAAAACATGGAACACCCTGTTTCAAATACAAAATATTCTGTTTACCTCTGTTAAAAATATACTCTGTTTTCCATACTAGGTTAGTCCATTATTTCCCCTTTTTCCCATATAAACACAAACGTAGCTATAGACAGTTAGCAACTATAATTCTAGATATTCTCTTTCCCAACTTGCCTGAAATGACTCTAGGAAATAGGCATCTAGTAGGGGAAGGAAATATATCTAGTATTGGGAAACAGCCTATAATGAAATGCTTTGCTGTACAACAAACTTAAAAGAACAAGACATGTTGTTGGTTCAGAAAAAAATCTGAACTTCTCCAGACCTCTCCATCAAGCTCTATATTGAGCAAAACAGGAAAGTGAGAATTAAGTAGAAGGAAAAAAAAATAGATGCCCAAAGGCCAAATATAGTCACAGTTTTAGGATAGTATGCACAAGAGAACAGGCAATTTAAGTCAATTATATCTTTATTGGGTCCTGGGAAGGAAATAAAACAGTTTGAGGGATATTGGGACCAACTGAAATTGAACACAAAATTGATACAGTTTTGATTGAACCTAATAAATATTACCCAGTTGTAGATTTGCATGGAATTGAAGTCTTTTCTGTTTTCTGTTAAGTGTTTTGTAAATTCTAGATTAAACTAAGAATTGTAGGGCCAATGGAAATAGCCATGATTAGTGATCCCATCTATGAAAATACGAAATCCTGTGGTTATATAAATGAGACTTGCATTATGTGGTATATTTTTAAAAATGCTAGCCCTTATATTTTCAAAATAAAGGATCACCCAATATTAGCTATTTTCTGTAATATTCCAAAAGATTGAGAGACTGAATAATGGCTCATGATCCCTCAAATATTGCCCAACCATGATAGACCTGATATTTTAGCTATTGTGTACCAGTAATATATAAATTGGCTCATGTTTTTTATAGTTGCAGTATGTAACATTCCTGGGGTCATGTGATTGCAATCTTCTGACAAGCAAAATCAATGGGGAAGCCAGGTTCATTTTACAATTGTGTTACTAACTTAACAATTGCAGTGATTCACTTAACAGCTGTGGCAAGAAAGTTCATAAAATGGAGCAAAATTTACTTAACAACTGTATAATCCTCTGCCAATGGCCACAATCCCCCCCCCTTCTAGTTTTTTTCCCTAATTTACTAGAGATTGGAGTTGCTGGGTTTTTAGGATAGTTCTGTTTCTGCAAAGACAAGCAACAGAGTTTTCTTGGCTTATTTTCTGAGTGTGTTGCTGAGTCACTGAACCATGCAAGTTATCGATAAGGAGATTCATGAAAATCTTATCCTGAAAGCCCAAAGAGCTGTTATGTTCTCTGATGATGGAAGCCAGTGAGGTCTGCACAGATAGAGGATTCCATGGTAGTTGATCTTACAGAAAAGGACTTTCTGAAAACAGATTGGCGCTTTTATGTAGTAACTTAACAGCCATAGCATCTGAAAACAAGAACCCGGGTATAGAGTCTATATAGTATATTGATTGTTTAGCTGCAGTTTTTTTAAAAATGAAAACCTGAGTCTTTGCTTTTTAGGCCTGAGAGAAGACTTGTGGTTCCACCAAGGTTTCAGAAGGAGCTTCAAGTTCATTTGACAAGAAATGTGCCTTTGGACATCAATGGTATGTTATTAGAGTCGACATGTAGTTCTCATTCATGCTTTATCTAGGTAACGATATATCAAAAAAGGTATCCGCTGATGGGCAAGTTCTCTAAGACTATAGTTCTGAGTTAGATAGGCAAACCAAAGTTTATACATTATTCTGAGCCATGGCTTATCACAATTACTAGATTCATGCAGTACCCTAAGGCAAAGGAATTCTGCATTAATGGCCTATAGTCTTACACATTTTATGAAAAATAAAATAAAGCCCTATTATCTATGAGTATGGATGAAAATATGTTAATGTATCAAACTAAATTTACTTTCACAATTTAAACTGACCTGAAAGTTTTGCAGGTGAAAATAAAGTGGTTGCATTCTTCATTGTTCTATGATCAGTTTGGAATTTGTGTTTGCATTGATTGGTAGTATTTATACATTCCCTACTTTCTGTTATGTTACATTTGTGTTAAATTTAGAATAATTTGAGCTTAACTTCAAAACAGAATTGTAGGGTGCGGTATCTGCTATCCCGCATCAGATGGGCGGCTCATGATAGGGAGCGAAGGAGAGAGAAACGACAGGAAGCGAGGTTTCCTCGGGATGAGCGCGCCCCGAATGTCTTGGCACACGCTCTTTTATTGTGCTTTTTTACAAGAAAATGATTTAATCAAAGCTCAAGTCAAACATGATAATCTCATCAGGATGTGCATGTTTACAAAGCTGCATACCAGACAGATCATTTACAATGTGGATAAGCTTATTAACCGTCTAGCTCCTTGTCCCTTGTATGTGCCTTGCAAAGGTCACTGAAGAGACAGAAGTTAATGATTACACGTGAATGATACAATGTTGCAAACACATGAATGATACATAGTTGCAATGATACATAGTTACAACAGTAGGGGAAGCATACCTGAAGTAATTCAGCAGCACCAACACATTCATTCCTCTTAGCGCTTAAAAACAGAACTTGTGCTATGTCAGGGAAGACGCAACTATTATGACAGTTGACTGTATTAATGGATCTATATCCAAACATCAACAGCCAACTTTGCTTTAAAGTTTGCAACATAATGGTTCTTTGTGCTAGTATCTTAACAGGTGAAAGAAAATTCATTATTTGTATTTATTTGAATATTTACATAAGGTTTTAACTTTTTTAAAGTTGCAGTTTTTGAATTTAAAGATTTCTGAATCTTCCCTCCTCACAAAGAAAATGTAATTACTACAATACTTGGGTGATGAATTAAGCTTTGGTTTAATTGTGGCTTATTAGATAGAACACACTCTGGCATATTTTATACTATTAATAGTTTTGATTATTGCTACTTTCAAACTATATTTACTCAAGAATATGGTTTTGCTTTTGCAGAAAATGTAAAAGAACCAAGACAATTAATGCAACCAGTCCCCCCTCACAACTCAAATACTGATATAAATGAGATTCAGAAAAGAATAAAGGACATAATAAATCAATTCAAAACTGGAATACGGTTATCGAAGATACCACACTTGTACAGAGAGGCATATGATGAAGATTTTAATACAACTTTGCTGGCACAATTTGAATACTGGCCACATGTTTGTGCGGTAGGTGCTAACTTTATCAGATAAAATAAAATTAATTTTCTGATTTGAATGTATGTTTAAATTTTTCAAATAAAAATCTTTAAGATGGTTTACTTGGCAACCAGAATTTAAAATCAGCTTGTAAAAGTCTAGATAGCCTCATTTGAATTAGGATTATCAAAGTGTTGAAGCTTGTCTATAGGAATATAAACACTGGTAATTCCATTCTTTTTTAAAAAAACATTTTAAAATGGACTTTATTTACAAGAATTAAAAACATACAAATTTGAAAATACAAAACCAATAGTGTATACATAACGCATTCCTCTTTACATTTGATATCAAATTTGATACATCCTGATAATCATTACTAATACTTCACATTTCCATTAACTATCAAATCTTAATCACTACATAACTTGCAATGCTTTACTAATCATCTCGTTGGCTTATAACTTTATTAATTAATAATAAATTCATACTTTTTGAATAGTAAATAAAAAATATAGTGAATGTAACATGCTAGTAATGTGGAAAAAAAAATATTTAACACCTATGTTATTCTTGTACATTTCATAAAGACAGTTGCATATAATTTGTTTCTAGGGTTCATTTATGTGTTTTCCCTTTACGGTCTACCCAGTTGTACCATTTGTCCTATATCCTATAATAATCTGTCCTATATCCTATAATAATTTGAATAGTAATATGTATCAGTGGTACATTTGGATTCTTCCAATATTGTGCTAATGAAATCCGTGCCGCTGTCAATAAGTGGATGGTCAGATATCTTACTTTAGGGGTATAATCCCCTTTAATCATTCCCAACAAGAACAGTTCAGGTTTCCACTCCAACCCACACACTATAATTTCTTCTATCCACTCTTATTTTTAACCAATATTTCTTTGTCCCAGGGAAGGTCCACCATAAATGGACATAAGTACCAAATTTTCCTTTGCATTTCTAACAGCATGGGTTTGCTGTCGGAAATATTTTGGCCAGTCTAGAGGGTGCCAGGTGCCATCTTTACATCATTTTGTACAAATTCTCCTTACGTGCCACTGATTTAGTTAATACAAGATTTTTTTGCCAGATTTCTTCCCAGTCATCCAGATCTATACTGTGACCAATTTTTTCCCCCCAGACTAACATAGATTTTCTCAGCCATTTCATCTTAGTTCGGGTATTTTCCCACGGCATAGTAGCTGTGCTTTTGTAGCAACATTTCGGCAGAATCTCATCTGCCATCATCAGGCTTCTGTATAGTGTTCATCTGTGAGTCAGACTTTTACAGTGGTTTCAGATTTAAATTTGGGGCAGCCTATTGCTGTGCCAGAATGGTTTTTTCTTCATCCTGATTGGTTGGGAGTCTTGGCCTGTGTTTATTGGTCTTGGAGTTTGCTGTGTTCTGCTTGATTGGTGTTTCTAATATCTTCTGTCTGTTTTTTGGCTCTTTTTGTATCTTGATTGGCTGGCAACATTGTGTTACTTTATTGGAGGCCTTTAGTGCAGCTTGGCTCCAGGTAAATGGACAGCTATCATTAGTTAGGAAGCTAGGTTTCATCTGGGTGCCTAGTTGGGGTGTGTTTGAGCTGGAGGTATCAGGGGGGATCTGTTTGTGCCCAGGTGTTTGCCTGGCTTGTGGTGTGGAGATTTTTTTGTTTGTGAGTGCAGGCTTCCAAATGCCTGGTGGAATCATCTCTTCTATTCATGCTTTCTGGTCTTTTTTCAATCTCTATGGCTTCTCTGATGATTCTGTGGCTGGGATTTTCTATAGTGGCTAGTGTTTTGGTGCCATTGAAGTTGATGCTATGACCTATGGCTTCCATGTGTTGGACTAGTGAGGAAGTGTGTTTTGATTTTTGATTGCATTTTTGTGTTCATCCAGGCGGGTACTTATTCTTCTATTGGTCTGTCCAATGTATGTGGCCGGGCATGATGCACAGGGGACTTCGTATATGCCTTGGCTTTCCAGATCAATTTTATCTTTGGGGTTTCGAAGGATGGCTGCTATTTTTCTGTCTGTTTTGAAGGCAGTCTTGATGTGATGTCTGTGTAGTACCTTACTAATTTTGTCTGTGGTACCTCTTCTGTAGGGCAGGACAGCTGTTCCATAGGTCTGTTCATCTTCTGGATCTCTATTATGTCTCAGTCTGTTTTTGTGGATCAAGCCAGTGATTTTGCTTTTGTGGAAGCCATTGGCTGTCAGTACTTTAGTCAGGGTGCATAGTTCAGTCTTAATGTGTGTCTTATCTGCCAGGCATTTGGTTCTAGTAATTAGTGTTTTAGCCAGGGAGTTTATCTGTGCTGGGTGGTGGTGGGATTGGGCGTTGAGGTAGCGGTTAGTGTGTGTTTTCTTCTGGTATACGGTGTGTCCTAGTGTGCCATCTGTTTTTTTGTAGATTAATACATCTAGGAATGGTAGTTATTTGTTTCCATTTCCATGGTGAACTTGATTTTGGGGTGTGTGCTGTTTAGGTGTGTTAGGAAATTGTTTAGGTTTTCTTTTCCATGGGGCCATATCACAAATGTGTCATCGATGTATCTTAACCATAGTTTGGGTTTGTGGATGGCATTGGCCAGGGCTCTGGATTCGAATTCTTCCATGAACAAGTTTGCAATGACGGGTGACAGTGGTGATCCCATGGGGGCTCCTTCAATTTGTTTGTATCTTTGTCCTTTGTATATGAAATATGTGTTGGTTAAGCAGTGTTCTGTTAGTTCCATGAGGTGTTTAGCTGGTTGGTATTTATTTTTGATGATTTCAAGGGTCTCTTTTATCGGGACTTGAGTGAATAGTGAAACCACGTTGAAACTTACTAGCAGATCTTCTTGCTCCACATGTAGATCTTTGATCATTTCCAAGAAGTGGCATGAGTTTTGTACATGTGAAGCTCCACCTCTGCTTTTGTTATCTTGTAAATATATTTTTTTTATTCTCGTTTTTTTCTTTGCCCAGATAAATTTCATCACAATTTTATCTAATTCTTTAAAGAATTTTTTATCCAATAATATCGGAATTGTTTGAAATAGATATAATATTTTGGGTAAAACATTTATTTTGATTGTTGCTCTTCTGCCTAATAATGCATCTTATTCCAATTTTCTAAATCCTTTTCAATCTTTTTCAGTAATTGGGTGTAGTTGTCCTCCCGCAGATAGCATGTTCTCTAGTGTGGCACCTATCTCTTTATATAATTCATTTGGTAACCTATCTGGCCCTGGTGTTTTGTTTCTTTTTTGTTTTTGAATTGCCGCCTTTAATTCATCTAAAGTTATCACTTTATTAAGCAGCTCTTTTTTACCATCCAGTAAAGGGTACAAAATTCCTTCTTTCAAATATTCTATTTTATTTAAGTCAACTTCCTCTTGTTTATAAGAATCCTCAAAATATTCTCTTGCGATTTCCTTTTTTCTCTCTCCAGGTCCGTCTCTATTATTCCAGTTTTATCCTCTAATTGATATATTGTTCTTTTCTGATTTTCTTTTCTTAATTTATATGCCAGCCACCTACCGGATTTATTTGCAAGCTCAAAATAACTTTGTTTTGTATATTATAATTTTTTAATTAATTCTTCTTGGTCTAAAATATTCATTTCATGTTTTAACTAGTGCTAATTCATTTCTAATTTGTCGTCCCCCGGGGTTTCCATTTGCTTATTTTCCATTTTCTCTATTCTTTTTATAAGAGCTTTCCGCTTTCCCTCTCTTTCCTTATTTCTATTTGCTGAAAAAGCTATCGATATTCCCCTTAAATATCCATAGATTCCTGTTTCTTATTAAATTTTTAAAAAACTGGTCAGTTCTTCCCTAACTTTTTGAATATATTCTTCCTCCTTCAATAATTGTGAATTGAGTGTCCAGCTACCTTTTTTATAGAGACTATTTTTCCATATTTTCCCACGTATTAGCCAAAATCTTTATCCTGAATTTCTTTGCATAACTCACTATTTACCCAAGCCATATCTATCCTGGACCATGATTTGTATGGGCTGGAGTAGAAAGTGAGTAGAAATATTCCTGGGTTTCTCTTCCTCCGCACATCCACAAGTTCTAATTCTTCAACCATCTCTAGAAATTTCTTAGGCAATGTATTCCATTTCTTATATTGTCTTTGTTCACAGGCATAATCTTGACTATTGTTTGTTATTGCGTTGTAATCTCCTATGGTACAAATTCTTGAGTTACCAAATTCTATTAATTTCTCATATAAAATTTTTGTAAAATTCACATTGATTTTTATTGGGGGCATATATCCCCACTAATAATGTCTTTTTATTTTGTATTACCAACTCTACCATTACTATTCTTCCCAATTCATTTTTATAAATCAATTTTTAGTCTATGTCCTCTTTTATATATAGTACTACCCCTCTTTTTTTCTCTTCCTCCAACACTGAATACATTTTCCCCAGTTTTTTATTCACTAAATATCCTTGGTCACATGTCTTAATATAAACCTCTTGAATGCAAATCATATCAGCTCTTTGTTTTTCTAACTTAAAAATACTCTTTTTCCTCTCAACTGGATCATTTAACCCATTAATATTTATAGATATTCATTCCTTTATCCATTTCTCTTCTTACTTCTATCCCTCCATATTTTTACTCATTGTTTGGCTTCTAGTCCTCACCCCTATTTCTTCTCTTCCAAGTATCCCTTCACCTCCTTCCCTCTCCTTCTCCCTATCTCTCTCCCTGCTTCTAAGTTGTAATTCTTCTTGACTCGAGGTCTCGTGATCATCTCTGCTGCTCAATTCTTCTTCTATTCCTCCTATTTGATCAAAAAATTCTTGAGCTTTAGTCAGACTATCTATTCTCACCCTTTTCTCCTTCCATATTACTAAGATGCCCTCTGGAATGATCCATCTAAAAAGTATATTTTTTTATTTAGATAATTCAGTAATTCCATTCTTAATTGAATAAGATAGTTGTTGAGGGCTTCCTGATGAATTTATAGCGGGTAATCTCATGTTTTAGAATCCTAGAAGTATCACTATACCTTAGTATAATCATCAACTTAACTTCTGTATCTCATGTGCTCCTATATACGCCTCTCATCTGACCTCAGCAATGTTCTTAATTCTCAAAAGTATGAAGATTTTGTAAAATTCTGTGAAACAACATGATTCCTCAGGCAAAATTTTTTGTATGTTTGCTCCAAGGTAAACCACACATGATTCAATGGAAATTCTTTGAAATGGATTTAAAGAGAATTTTTACCTTAAATATAGTTATTTAATAACTGTGCATATGATCGGAGGACGGTAGAAAATTGGTATCCCTGGGCAGCATTAACTTTTCAGATCAAAGGGAAAACAAAGGATTTTAGGTTATGTTTCTAGCTAGGCCTGGATTAAAAGCATCATAAAGAACAAGCATTTGTAGATGGAAACATCTATATTTGGAAAAGTTATTTGTCTTGAAATGTACAGCCTTGCACTATCAATTTGGGAAATTGTTTTAAGAGTTATGTTAATTTTTTATGTTAACAGTCTGTTTGAATATGCTGTAACTTGAAGGTTGCATTCTCACACGCATAGTCCACTGGGACTTTTCCAATTTATTTTAAACCTAAACTTATTTCCAAATGTGTGTTTACAGGATGAATCCAGTTTTAAAATACCCATTAAAAATCAGTGATATCAAGGACTGATTTCCATAGCCTGATGCTCTCAGATGTGTTGTCTTTTGATTTCCCAAATTCCTAGACAGAATGGCATTTGAGCACATCAGTTGGTAATTATGAGAGTTGCAGTCCAGTACCTGTAGGATCATGGTTGTAATTAATTGCCATAGCTATATGCAAAATAAGAGATTCAGTCAATCAAAATAAGTAATTTGCGTTGGAAAGATTTACCTGAACATAAGTAAAAGAGGTAAGAATTTCTTCCAAAATCTGGGCAATATTTGCTCACAAGTTTATATATTAGGCTTATATGCTGTTCCAAGACTCAGCATGTTAAACCTCTAAACCAGTGGCCCCCAACCTTTTTTGTGCCACGGTCCGGTACCGGCATCACAAAATGATCCACGGCCCGGTACCGGCATCAGCATGCATGGCAAGGCGAGCCGAGCGACCGGCCAGCCAGCCATTCCCCGCTTCTCCCCGCCACCTTCAACTCCTCCTTTGTACCTTTTTTGTGCTTTCTTAATCTCCTCCGCCATCAGGACGGCTCTTTGTTTGAAGCCACCCCCCCACTTCGATGAAACTAAGGCGCGAGGATTCCTTCAGGACCCAAACACCGCTTTCCAACTGGAAAAGCTCACCCGGAAGCACTTTCTCGTCAAAACAAGATGGCGCCCAGCAAACCGGCAGCCCGGTAGAAAATAATCCACGGACCAGTACTGGTCCGGGGCCCAGTGGTTGGGGACCCCTGCTCTAAACCATGGCAGTCAAACCCATGGCCTTTGGGCCAGATGTGTTACATGCTGGCCCCAGCCACGCCCAGTTTAGTGAAGGAGAGAAAAGTCCTAATATATCATATGACACCACTGTGATGATGTGAGTTTGACACCCCTGCTCTAAACAATAGTAGGTTGAAAAGAAATATACAACAATGTCAAAATTATTTAGCTATTGGGGAAAGCATAATGGGTGTAAAGTTTTATCCTTCGGGAGGGGAACAAATATGTCCCCAAATACCGAAATGTTGCTGAGATAACTAAAATTACAATAATTCTGTAACCGTTTTACAAAGAGCATGCCTATTGGATATCCAGAGGAATGCTATTCCAGTGAAAGGGGGCAGCAACTGAGAAGGCCCAGCAACTCTGGACTAATTCTGGGCATTCCAGGTGATTGGGAGGGAGGAGATTTCTCTTTCAGTTCTGAAAAGTTAACAGATCTCTGAGAGAGGCTGGTCTTGCAGATATCTAGATCTTGATTGAGCTTATGTAGTGTTGAACTTGAATATTTGATTCAGTCTGATTTTTTAAATAGCTGCTACTTCTGTTCTTTCAAAGGCAGAGAAGGTATCTTCTGGTGGCCAAAAAGATATAATTCTCTACCCTCCTGGGAAAATTCATCATCCAGGAAAGGGTGTTTCAAGCCAAGAAAGAAATCCTCAGCCTCCTTTAATAAAACAGCCTGTGGAAACTAAAATTGCTACCGTTCGTGGAGACTTCAAGCAAAATATCGCAGACATCTTGACGAAATATTCCAGTGGTCTTTGGGCTAATGCACTCCCAAAAGTATATGAAGACACATACAAAGCAGCGTTGCCTCAGAATCTTTTGGACAACCTTGATTTGCTTTCAGATATATGTACAATCAATTACATTTCCGAAAATCCGAAAAAGGCAATTCTGTATGCAAACCCAAAACAGCACCCAGGGAAGGACCTGAATATTATTGCTAAGAACTCCACATGTGAAGGCATGCAGAAACCAGCTGAGCATCAGTCTACTAAAGCAAAGCAGGACTCCCAAGGGGATGATTTTGAACACGTTCTTGTGCCTCCTTTAATTATCCCAGAAGAAGTATCACCATCTGTGTTGGTAGTAGACCTGTATTCCACAAATGATGTCATTGTTAGGTATGTTTATAAACCTCTCTTTCACATTTCTCTGGTGCATGGAGTTGTTTAAAATCACAGATAAGAATAGGAAAAAAACAATCTCCTTCAGAACACTTCCAGTGGGCATATACTGTTGTGTATTGCCTCTGTTTTTTGAAAGTTCTTTATTCCAACAGATTCTTTCTTTGGACGTTAGAAGGGATTTTCACAACATCATGGAATTCTCCGCACATCCCCCACCCAATTCCTAAATCTGTTCCATTGTGTGGGAGGTCCTTTGGAATAGCTTGGGAGATAGTGGAAAAAGTATGCAAATGGAAATCTAGCATTTCCATGAATGAGTAACAGTTTGGTGTAGTGGTTAAAATGCTGGTCAGAGACCAGGAGACTGAGGTCTAGTCCAGCCATAGACATGAAAGCCAGCTGGGTGACTTTGGGCCAGTCACACATTCTCAACCCAGCCCACTTCCCAGGGTTGTTGTGAACAAACAGGACAGAGGAGCATTAGATGCATTTGTTACCTTGAGTTATTTATAAAAAAAGTGGAATACAAATCTAATAATTTTTTGTAGTAGCAGGAAAAATTTGCAATGTTATAAAGTATATAAAGAGAAATATACTTATTGAGCAGTAATATATGTTTTACTATACAGTACATAAACTTAAAATGTTGTTTCATTTGGCCATCATAAATCCCCAAATCTGAAAATAATAATTACATATTGGTCCATAGATTTATCTAAATGCTGTGGCATTTTGAAAACTGAAAACAAAGCAAAATAAATAAAAACCCTAAGCTTTGTCACCAGGCTGCCACAATTTCAGCATAGAATCAAAGTGCAACAGATTGAATGTTTCCTCTATGTCTATGGATCCATCTGTCAGCACTTCTCGCTGCCTATCCTGTCAAACTCCCTTTGTTTTCCTTTTTGGAAATGTACTCATGGTTTACTCCTTTTGTAACTCTGATTCAATTACACCTCTCTCTCCAAGTCATGTATTAATACGTCTTTGGGTTCTGTGCTATTTTGATGCTGTTTTTTTGCTTCATTGGTAAACTGCTTTCATAAGTAGCTGTACATCTGAAGCTGTAAATCTTTCTTCCCTTGCTAAGATTTTTTTTCAGTTCCTTAATCATTATAGCAAGCGTCAGTGTACATTTGGTGAAATGGGTGGTTATTTACATTTGATTAATACACACATACATACAAATAAGGTCTTCGCTTCAAGTAACATCTAAATATGAATTCCAATTAGATGCATTAGTTACCTCTTTTTTGGCAAGTAGTGTTAAAAGTTCACACAACCACTTTTTTCTGTAGGATAAGTTAACTTAAATAAGTTAGATTTAAATGACTCGCTGTTCTTCTGAATGCTCTATTACACCTCTGCTGAAATCTCTGCCATTTTATTTCTATTTTCTGGTAGCAGATTACACTATGTAGTTTTCATAAGTTACTTTCTCTGTGGTCAAAAGACTTGGATAACCAAGAACTCTATTAATAAAGTACTAAAAGCACTGTATATAAAATACAATTTGTATTTTTATTAACCTTAAACTCTGAATTGGATTAAAAGAGAATAAGAAAATGAAGGTATTGTTTGTTTTAAATATATTTTGGGATCAGAGACTGTTTTAATTTAAAAATGAATACATTTAAGAACTCGTATAATAAAAAGCATAGTAAACACATTCGAAAGTCCAGTTACATTAACTTGAGAATACAGATAGTCCTCAACATACAACCACAACGGGGACCAGAATTTCTGCTAAACAAAGCAGTTGTTAAGTGAGTCAATTTCACAACAGTTTTGCCACAGTTGTTTAGTGAATCATTGTAGTTGTTAAGTGAATCACACAGTCATTCAGCAAATACAGCTTCCCCCCATTGACTTTGCTTGTTTGGAAGCTGGGTGGGAAGGTTACAAATGATGATTACATGACCCTGAGACCCTGCAACCATTGTAAATATGTCAAACACTCAAATGTTGTTCATGTGACTTGTGGAGAAGCTGTGACAGTCATAAAGTCACTTTCTTCAGTGCCAGTGTGAAACCTTGGTTACTAAATGATGGTTGTAAGTCAAAGACTACCTGTGTTAACAGTTCAACTACTCCAATTGTTCATACTTAACTGATTTATACTAAGTTGTGTCCAACTGAAATCCATAGGTATGTAGGCGCAAATTATTCGGGTGCTCAGGAATCCATGGAAGAAGAGATGAAAGATTGGTACAGTCGGAATGCCTCAGTTTCGCAAATCCAGTCTCCTAAGGTTGGACAACTTGTTGCTGCACTTGCAGAAGAAGATGCTTGGCTGCGAGCAAAGATTATTTCAACAGAGGGCAATAGAATAAAGGCAAGCGCAAAAAGTATCTGTACTGAAAATTATATAAAAAGTGGATACTGGTCCCAAATTCCATTCTAAAGAGTTCTTTTATTGTTACAGCCCCCATCGGCATTTCTGACTATATGGTTAAAAATATCCAATGAAAGAATTTGGTAAAATTTCTATTAAGGCCAAAAGGGAATTAAGTCAGCCATAGGTAATAGCAATAGAACTGTTTGTCCTTGCCTTCCTGCTAAAATCCTTGCTTCTGAAATAGTACTGAGATTTTGTCTTTTACTACTTATACCAGTATCCCACCTGTGGGGAAATTGTAATTCTTGGGATGTGGATTTTTTATTCATTACACTTATATGCTGTCTTGCATTCAGAACCTGAAGGTGGGTATTTGTGTTGCTCCTCTTCTCTTTTTGCCCCACAACATGTGGATGAAGTTGGTCTGAGAATATGATTGGGCCATAGTCCTCCAGTGAGTTTCCATGGTTGGAACTTTTCAGTTCTAGTTCATTACCTTCACCACTACATCTCTCTCTCTCTCTCTCTCTCATTACAATTCCCATCAGATCCTGCCAGTGTGGCTTCTACATATTGAGAACTGCACTTAGCAGTTTTCCTAATATGCCAACAAATACTAACCAGTCCCTTTCTCCTGATTGAAGGTGGGGGTAAACATATAGGAAAGCACAAGTAAAATAAATCTAGATTTCCCTGTTTCTGTGTGGTCCTTGAGAGAGATAGATCAGGAATAAGGAAGAAAGAGAAACAAGTTATAATGGCTTTCAATCCCTATTGTACCTAAAATCTCTTGTCCACAAATAGAATATTTTAAAACTTTCTTGTAAATAGAAATAATTATCGATATGAATAACTTGGTTACATATCTTATGGCTTAATATTTCCAGTGGCATGGATTGGTCTCAGCATGGTGTCAAGTATATTTAAGAATTACTACACTTCAAAAAAAAAAATCCCTGAATATTCCAATTTTTTTGGATGGAAAGAAGGCTATGGAAACTTCAAGACAAATAAAAACCCCTCTCCTGAAAACTTGAGGCCTTTTATTTAATAGATTCTCATGTTTGTAAACCATACGCTTGCAGCTTGAACAGCCAGTTTGCTGTGCTGGCTGAGGATAATGGGAGTTGTAGCCACATTTGAAAGGCCAGGGAAAGTGCAAAGAACTATATTGTGACTAATTAAGATTCCTGGTTATCTCTTACTTCGTTGTGTTTCTAGGTATGCTACATCGATTATGGTTTTAATGAAATCATTGAAAATTCCAGAGTGTACAAATTAGCCAAGCAGTTCTATAGATTGCCATTCCAGGCTTCCAAATGTAAACTAGCTGGTAAGATGTGCCTTTTTCTTTTCCGTAGATACAAATGCTGTTTGCATAGCATCCTATTAACAAATGGGAGAAAGAGATTATAGACTATATTAATCCAGCAGATTTGGAAGATAGTATTTGGCAAGGCCATTTTGTACTCTTAGAGTTGACACAATGAATGGGCTGACCTTATGACTAGTTTTCTCTGAAATGAATGAGAGATCAACACAGACCTCTTTTTGCAATTATATTTATTTAAAAAATTGTATAATAAAAGCATTCATCTGGGCTAAAAAGGTTTTTGTTTGATAATGTGTTTAAAACCTTTCAGAATTTCATGTTACCTTAGTAGGCAACCATGCCAGCACATTCATTTTGCACATAAGAAAATAGCAGAGCCATTGTTCCCATCTGACACGAGTTAGAATTTGACTTCAATACTTTTCATGATATTGGTGACATTCTACAGTATGAATGTTGGTTAGTATCTGAATTGGTAATAGGCTGTCCATTTGCTGATCCCTTTTGATTAGAAAAATAGTTGAATAATGTTTTCAAGCAATTTAGACAAATTACAATCCTAGAATGAAATAAAATTCATTTCATGATCCTTATGACAGTTCAACTTTATAGAAACCCCATTGATGTTTAATAAATATAAAGATTTTTGTACACTGTGGTAGAATTCCCTATAAAGTAAATTTGGTTTCTTTAACTATGTTGTATTCTAAGTTCCACGTAGTTTTTATGATTCTTTCGCCATTCAAGGAGGAAATAAAAATTTCAGAAGTTTTAGAAGCCTATGATTTTACTCACCTTTCTAATTTTTAGATTTCAGCAGGTATTGATCTTGCCTTTACTACACTGGGAACTCCAAGCTTTCATAATATTTAGAGCACTTCCCTTTAAAAAAAAAGAAAGCACAATAAGTGGCCAGAAGAAAAAAATAGAGAGGTGGAATTCTTTTCAATGTTGTAATACAATCCTTATGCTGAGCATTGACAGTCCTAAAACTATTTTGAAACACAAAAGCTCTAGTTTGTGGCTATTATATATTTTGATTATTTTAACATAGGTTTAGAGGCCTTCGATGATGATCCAATCTTGGTAAAAATGGTAGAATCTCAAACTTGTGGCAAGATATTTGCTGTTGAAATCGTAGAAAAAAGTGATGTTCCCCGTATTATTCTATATGATACATCAGGAGATGATGATATCAACATTAATGCAACTTGTCTGAAGGTACTGCGGGACAAATCACTTGAACTCCATCTTCAGGTACTGTCTTCACCTCTTTATAACAATTTAATAAAACAAGTTTTAACTTGTAGAGGCATTCAATGTCTTAAAAGTACTTTTCATCGTAGGTAGATGCACTGTATACAGATGTCCGGGTAACCAATGTTTGCTCAGATGGAACTTTATATTGTCAAGTGCCATCAAAGGGCCTGACTAGACTCCTTGAAATTTTGCAGAAACTGGAAAACTATTTTCACCATAGGGTGAGTCTATCTTTAACATTGGCTTTTGTCTTAAAAGATTTCCAGAGCGGTTGCTAGTAATTCCCTCAGAAACAAGTAAAGAATTTGAAAGTTTTTGATCACTCATTTTTGCAGACTAGTGTAGGGTAGGTATTTTTTTGCACACACACACACACACACACACACACACACACAAAATCTAGCTAGGTTTGCAATGCTAAAAATAAATGCCCCATGCTGAAGGAAGCCTGAATATTTGTTTAATAGAGAAATCCCTTGATCTTTGAATATTGTGAGACTGTGGCTGCTTAATGTTTTTGCATTGAAGTAGTATTACATTCAACATTCATTTTGGATGGTTAATAATGTTAATTAATTACAAGTAAATACTAAGGGTGTGAGCAATTTATGTAAGCACTATGAATTCATCTTGCATTTCATGGTAACCACTAGTTTTCATCTTGCATTTTCATCTCACATAATCTGATTTCAACTCTATTCCAGCAGGCAACAGGATATTCTATATCACTACCTTTTTGTGGCATGATCTGCTTGCTTAACTATAAAGAAAAATGGGCTAGAGTAGAGGTAAGTAATATAATACTGACAAAGCATATAAGAAAAACTTTTTTCTAAAAATTGGAGGTTTTATGCTCTAATATCTTCTAAGTGGGTAGCTTAACTGAACATTGGCTTAAGAATAAGTGATGTTTCCTTACCTGCCTATAGGTTAAATTATACAGAGTAGAATCTTTATTGTCACTTTAAATGTACACTAATCAGCATATATTAAGATGAATACACACATAATGACACAAAGAAACATCACAGTTTAGTTTGGGTGTATACATATACATGGTGGGAAAAAAAGAATCCTGCAAGTTTACAAGATGGATGGCATAAGGAACAAAGCCGTTACAGAATCTAGTAGACCTGTAAGAAATACTTCAAAACCTCCTCCCAGAGGGGAACAACAGAAGCAAACTGTGAAATGTGTGTGCGGGGTCTCTAACAATATTTTAAACTCTAAGCATATAGCGCTTATAAACAGTATCCTGAATAACAGGAAGCGAGCTTCCTATAATCATCTTGGCTGTCCTTACCACTCTCCGGATGGACCTTTTATCTGAGGCACTGCTACCATGAAACCAAACAGTGATGCAGTTAAAACACTCTCAATCATACATCTATAAAAAGTGGCCAGGACAGAAGGAGAAAGATATGTTCTCATCCAATGCAGGCAATGCAAATGCTGGTTTGCATGCTTCACTAAAGATAACCTATGAAAAGACCAAGTCAGATTGCTAGTTATCTGCATCCCCAGATACTTAATACTACTGACCACCTTCACCGTTGCAGCCTTGATAACAAAGTGAAGTATGACTATGCAGGCTCTTTCTAAAATCAACTATGATCATCTTTGCTTTGTTAACTATGTTCTTCTGAGCCAATCTGAGGTGGAACCAAATTCTGACATCATTGTGAGATGGAACATTACTCCTTTTCTTGTATCAGTATAGAAACAAATAATAAAAGTTAGTCCCACCAGTGAAATAGTAAAAGAAAATTCCTATCTTTTCCTTGGGAAGCAAACATGCTTCTAAACTACAGCTTCCCACCACAGTCAAAAAAGACCAGCATAATTTGGCATCTTAATTAGTAACTGGGAGTTGCTGTTCAACATGTTGGAGTGCCACTTAGTTCCAAAATCTAATCTAGGACAATTGTTTTGAGTCTGCAAAATGAATAATTAGAAAAGTGAAGGAGCAGCACACTGCCCTACAATTCGGATTGCTGTAGATGTAGGTGGGTCAAAATCTACAGTCAGTGGTTGGCAAGTTCTTCATTATCTGATGGCTTAAATGACAGTTCCAGCCATAAGCATTATTAGTGATTTATCAAGCTAATGCAACTTATCTTTCTATATGTTAAATAGTCTGCTATTTTGATATTACTCCCACCCTGTCTCAGGTAATAAGTGTTCACAGTAGCCGGACTCTTGATGTTCGATTTATGGATACCGGAACAGTGGCATCTGTAAAAGTGTTGGAGCTGATAGAGATTCCCTCAATATTCCTGCGAGAAATCATCGCAATACCACCTCAGGTATGAGAATCTCTTTACTAATTCTCAAGAGACCCAAAGGTGCTTTTTCAAGAGGCAACTGGACTTTCTTGTTTTTCTTTGAAGATGTTTTGCTTGTTATCCAAGAAGCTTCTTCAGCTCTGACTGGATGGTGGGGAATGGAAGGATTTATATTCCTTGCAGACAGCTGGTCATTTGCATTATTTTAGAGCTGAGGTGTCACAGTGATTAGAAAGCAGTACTGCAGCTAATTCTGCTGACTTCCAGCTGCCAGCAATTTGGCAGTTGGGTCTCACTGGCTGAAGGTTGACTCATCCTTCTATCCTTCCAAGGTTGATAAAATGAGGACCCAGATTGTTGGGGACAATCTGTAAACTGCTTAGAGAGGGTTGGAAAGCACTGTGAAGCTATATATAAGTCTAAGTGCTGTTGCAATTGCTATTTAGAAAGTTGCTGAGACAACTTGGGGGTTTGTCTATGTCCTCAGGGTCACCTGAGTAATGCAAATGGGTGTGGAGCCGCCTTGGAACAACACAGTCCTTTCAGCCATTCCAAGCTGATAAGAAATGAAATGTGTTCAAAGAAAAAGCAAGAAAAACTAGTTGGCTCTTGAAAAAAGCATCTTTGGGGCAACCGTCACTTGGATGACTGAGAATCTCCCTACACATTCCTCATGAGAATTTCAAGCAGCTTAACTGAGAATGAATCTTGCTGTAATGTGTAACTTGAATGCTATTGCAACTTTATATTATTTAGGCAATAAAATGCTGCTTGGCTGATCTTCCACTTAATATTAGCATGTGGACCCCAGATGCTGTACTTTGGCTGAGAGATACCGTATTGAACTGTCCTGACTGCAGCATGAAGGTAAATGATGAAAAAGTAAAATAACAATAGAAAAGCAATGAAACAATAACAATAAACAATGAAAAAACAGTAATTAAATGTTTTAATATGTAATTAGTATTTTAAGTAGAATTTTATTTTGTTATATACTTCGATATTTCATCACCACATTTTATATATCTAAATATATTAATATAATAACCTACTAAAATCTTATTCAGTAGTATAGTTTTGTACTTATTTAACAGTTAAGCATTTTTGCTATTACCGCTGCCTTGGATCGGTTAATAAGGTCTGGTACTCCAGTTCATGGTTGTGTTTCTTTTATCTTGTTCATCTCTCCTTTTTGCAAATTGATCTCCTAACTTTTATCTTATTCATCTTTTCCCTGTAATAATATTGCTGAATTGTACCTACATGTCTTCATTGACCAAAACAAAAAATTTGATTTGTCATTCTCAGTGCTGCAAAAAAAATAACTAATATTGCAAGTCATCCAAGAGGGAGGATTGCATATCTATTATTTCTGTTTATCTTCAGGTTTTAAAATTATTCAGTGAATTTCTTCTCAATGAAGCAAATGGGAAGGATTTAATATATGTACTTTTGGGGTATTCCAATTTAAAGAGGGGTGGGTGTCAGTGTAGTTTTGGTTTTTACCTATTAAATGAAGCCTCTCCACATATATTTAAGAATTCAGAATATTGATATTATCTCTGATACAATTTACAGTCTGTAAAATCTTCCTAGCAAGAGGCATTTGCATTTAAATGCCCTCTTGCATATTGTAGCAGCGCTACCAAACATAATCACCAGAAGGATTGTGGGCATTATATGTATCTTAATGTAAGTAACTTTGTGATTCGGTATAACACCACCACCATACTATTCTCTCAGGTGCAAACTATCAGAACAGTGCCGAGAATGGATCAAATGGGTTTCTTTATTGTTAATCACCAGTTTACAAGAATCTCCCCTTGGAAATGGGAGATATATAAGAGACTGACCTCAAACATTACTTCCTTGAATGCACTCTAATCTGCAATATCTTTTAACCCCACCGTCCCTCAAGGTCTCCTCCTTCAGCCGATGGTTCTACCACATTTCGTAACAGAATTGGAAGGAACCTTGAAAGTTGTTCTAGCCTTGCTCAAGCAGGAAACAGTATACCATTGCAGACAAAATGATTGTCCAATCTCATCTTTAAAATCTCCAATATTGGAGCATCCATAACTTCTGGAAGCAAGTTGTTCCTTGCTTAATTGTTAACTTTTAACAATTTGAACAGTTTGAACAATTAACTTAATTGGTTAATTGTTCAAACTGTCAGGAAATTTCTCCTTCGTTATAGGTTGTTTCTCTCCTTGACTAGTTTCCATTCATTGTTGCTTGTCTTGCCTTCAGGTGCTTTGGAAAATAGGTTGACCCCTTCTTTGTGGTAGCCCCTTAGATATTGGAACACGGCTAATATATCACCCCTCTTGAATTAGTTTATATGTTTACTTGATATTATCTTAACCATTTGTCAACATAATGCTGGTACAACGTTTTTTGAATTAAAGCTCTCTATGCATTGTTCTGATGAAGACATAATTTGTGGTCATTGCAATATTCTCTCTCTCTCTTTCTCAATAAGGTAGTTAAACTGGATAACCAAATTGCACACATCTATCTGTTTACACCAAAGAATTTTCCAGACCCTGATCGCAGTATAAATAGGCAGATCACCAGTGCTGACTTGTGGAAGCATCAGAAGGATGTTTTTCTGAGTGTCTCTCTCAGTAATCTCCTTGGAAGAAGGGAAACAGATTTACCAATGCAGTCAAGCTTAGGGCCCAAGCAGAGCTCTACAGATACAGTTCCTCATATTCTGGAATCCCGCAAGGTGGAAACCACTGTGAATATGCCACCAACCCTGCCACTTGTCCAATCCCGGGAACAGATGGATGTTTTTGTTGCGTTGGCGTGCCACCCAGGTTACTTTATCCTCCAGTCCTGGCAAGAGATACACAAGTTAGAAATGCTGATGGAAGAGATGCTTCTATATTATAACACAGCAGAAGATGGAGCTGTTTCTGTTGAAAAAAACAAAATCTATGCAGCCAAAGTGAAAAACAAGTAAGACCTTTTATAAGTACCCCATCCTATATTTGGGAATTGTATTCTGTTAACACAGTTTTAAATGAGGCTAATTTAGTCTCAAATCTATTTAATTCAGCGGGACTGAGATTTGACATAGTTAGATTCAATTTTCATGTCCTCAAAACGATTAAAACAATTTTGATGACCAAGTCAAAGATTATCTATTCCAGTACTTTCTCATCTTTCAAATGGGAGGCAATCTCCCTTCCCCTGCTGTTTGCTATAAATATTTACTGTAGTATCTAGGATATTTCGCTTAAATTTGAAGATAAAATTTAAGATTATATATATTATTTTGTCATTACAGTAGTTTTCTTCTTCCTATGTGCTTTTTGTGCTTTATTAACTAGTTGTCTTGGCTTTCTGCTTTTGTTTTTTAAAATTCTGTAAGTTTTATAGAAAGTGATCTATCTTTCACTTTAAGTAAGAAAAGGGGAGAAAGGTTTTTCTTTTCTTTTTTGCCAAAAGGTCCAGGTCAGCAGCTCGAAGTGGGGAGTCACAGAGTTTTTGATACATTCATACCTAAAAATTGCATTCTCAGAGGCATTAAGGCATGGTGTCAAGTCCACCCCTTACTTTCTATGAATCTATTTATTCCATTTTAGGTGAGTAGAGTCCTATCCTTTTTTTTTTGCTTGTTTGTTTCTTAGGTGGCACAGAGTGTTAATAAAAGGATTGTTGGCAAATGGACTGGTGACGGTGTATGAGCTGGACTATGGAAAACATGAGCTGATTTGCATCCAAAATATAAGACCTCTTGTGGATATGTTTAGAGAGCTGCCATTTCAGGCCATAACAGCCCAACTTGCAGGTATGTTGTTCTGATATATTAAAATAGTGACCACAAAAGTGAGAACATTGAACAAGACAGACAGACAGATAGATGCATTTGAGGCCAGTTAATTTCATGAACTGATATTTTGCAAAAAAAATGAATCTTGATCATTGTGTCTTGTTCCTAAAAAACAATGTTCTAAGCTATTTTCCCATTTTTCTGAAAATATTTTTCAGTGGAATCTGCCAAATCTTGCTGCTTTCATTGAAATGACAAAAGCAACATTGCAGTAACACCTTGCAAGCTCAACCCTTTTTATGTGTGTATGTGACATTATGACTCTCATAAGGTTCATCATTCTGACATATGCACATACATACATGTGTACACACACACATACACACACACATACACATGCATGTATGTACATAGACCCTCACAAGATATATTGCTATTCTTACGTACTTTACATAGTTAACAGTGGGCATTTTAAAATTGCATTATAATACCAATCTAAAATATACAGTACAGTATCTCATTATTGATTAATATTATTTCTTCAGTTTCTTGACCAAGTTAATTAACCATTATTGCACAAAAGTCAGAACAAAAGCCACAGTATTATGCAGGAAGGCCAGTTTTCTGGCAAAGGTGTATTTTCCTTCATGCTCCAAATTAAGGGCTTCAAAGCTCATTTAATGAGTATATGGATTAAAATATTTCTAAAACTTATTGTGATGTTTTATGATTTTGTTTAATTTTCATTTTTGCTACTTTTCCTAGGAATAGAATGGCAGCAGTGGTCAGAGGAAGCTTCAATAGTCTTCCGAAACCATGTGGAGCAGAAACCTCTAGTGGCCCAAGTGGAAACAATTATTGAAGGGACTAATCCATGGGATCGGAAAGCGATTGTGTTTTTGGTGGACACATCACTACCAGAGAAAGATATATGGATTCATGACATTATGAATCAATTGTAATTGGAAAGGCAATTTAAAACTTTAAAATACTAATAATTTAGCAAAATATTAAAAATATAAATATTAAAAGAACTATCACTTAAATCAGTTTGCTTCTGATTCTGTTAACTTCTTATATTAGAACAATTTCTTTTTGCTTCAAATTAAAAATTGGTCTGCTAGTTAGAAACTTTTAAATATGTTGAACTTTTATTTAGCTCATGCAATTCGGTTAGATTGCAGTGGTTGCAAACCAGATTATTAATCATAATCCATTGTATCTTCTGATTGTAGATTATGTGTCACTAAATTTAAGCTTTCACAAATGTACTTGACTGCTAATCTGGTTATGGGCATATCAATGCTTCATGTGTTTTCTTGCACTATACATTATTGAAATGCAGACCAAAAATATTTGTGTGTATATATGTGTGTGTGTGTGTGCATAGCAGCCTGTATTGTATATATATCCATAACTTTCATAGTGTTGCATGTGGGTTCTATTCTTAACTATACTTTACCCATACACATATACAAATAAAATACACACACAGAGGTTTTTGCATGACATATTTGATTTCTGTAATATTTGTTAGTATTCCTATGCTAATTAAAAGCTGAATCCTGTATCATAACTGCATTATAGAGTTCAGTGGGGCTAGGCACAGAATTAATTTACTAAATTGAACATGAGCCCTTGCTTTGAGATCCAGTGGGATATGTACAAATATTTTTAGCATTTTTGTAACCATTTGTGCCTCTAACCCATGAAACAGAAAATGGAAATTCTTGCAGCTATTATTGGGTTTGTATACTGAGCTACTGAAACTTCCATGCTAGCCAGTACTAGCCCATTCTAGATACAGGTGCATATTATTAATATTTTTGTATTGTCCTTTCACTACATTTCTGAATTTTTTTTACAAATAATGTCCATGATTATGAGAATGTAAAGCATAAAAATATGTAAGATCCTTTTTTTAAAAGTGAAAATTCATCCTGTTTTGGAGTATGTTAACACAAAGGGTAGGATGACATTAGCTTTCCAGTTTTGAGGAAGGTTCCTAATAGGGAGATATTTTCCTCTTTATAAGGCTCCGGTTAAAATCATTGGGTGAGAATCTGAGGTTAGATAGATTCCTTACGATGGAGTTTTGCTTCAACACTTCAAGGCAAGTCCAGTCAGTCTGATATAGCAATTAAGGCATTAGACTACAAATTGGGAGGCTGAGTTGTAGTCTTCTCTTAGTCCAAAGCAAGCTGGGTGACCTTAAGCCGGTCACTCTCTCACAAGCCTAGGAAGCAGACAGTGGCAGGATTCGCCTGGCAACAGGAATAAAAAAAGATTCAAAGGCACACAACTGAGGTCTTCAGAAACTATATGAAAAATTAATCTTAGGCAATCTCAATTTCCTCACGAATGATTTATGGTGCTTTCTGGTATCATCCAACCATTGCCAGATACAAATGTCACCTGGCCAGTCTTTACAATGGATGCACAGCACCATAACATAGTTAAATGCCATTCCCCACTGCTGACCAACTTTTTCATGATTAAATAGAAAAATTATAGCTAACATTAAATATGCTGCTTCTGTTGAAAGATAACAACTGATAAAGCCTAACAAATTTTGCACACCTCAGTTACATTTAGTTTCCTTATCTCAGAATAAGGAAAAAAAAAATACTACTCTGCCACTGTTAACAATTATACACAATTTAAACTAATCTGATTCAAATTAAGGCGTGGAGACATGGCAAGAAAAAGAAATCCATGTATTTGGGGGGGGGGGAGAACGGACGGACGAACGACACCGTATTTTTACTCCCAGTAAAATGGAAAAAAGTATGCCAAATAGTGGGTCTTAAGCACCATTTCTTTTATTTCCAAAAACCTAGGAGCAGCTAAGGTGCCCTAGCACTTTAAATGCCCGCCTGCAGATGTTACAATCTTTGAGAACATACGATCTAGGCACACAATATACCGATGGGAAGCGCATGTTTTTAAATGAGGGCGAGAGTGGCCCTGGACGAATGAAAGTTGTCTCATTTCTGGTCGGCCAGTAGGCTAGGACCCCAACCTATTTACGGCCACGTAGGGGCGGCCGTTCTGGAATCGCTTTTCTAAACATAGCGACTCTTGACTGTTGCCTTTCATCCGCACGCCCCGGAACGCTTAGAACATCGGCAACGAAGAGCCCCTCAGCCAAGGCTCCAGACGAAGCCTGGAGGCAAAGAGGGGGAGGTCGGCCTTCCGTTTGCCGTCCTCAGCCCCGTGAGTGACAGTAGCGCTGGGAAGGGGGAGCGAGGGCCCCCCGTCTGCCGTCTGCTTTCTGCGCAACGTTAAGAGCTCCTCTGCGGGGGACGCGCCTGGCGACCGGCGGCGTGCGCCCTCTTCCACGAAACCCACTGCCTTGCAGCGGCAACAGGTAATATGCGTGTGCAGGCAGGTTAGGGGTGCCCAAGCTTTGGTGCCCTTCGAATTGGGACCTCAGTCCCTCAAGGAGCCCCGGCTTGAGCCGCTCAAGCCATATGTGGCCAGAGCGTTCCTCTGCCACCAAAAGGGGACCGGCGTAGGCACGGCGCCTATAAATAGCCGTTGCTTCTTCTCTCGCTGCTATTTGGGGTTTTCTCGGGGGGTGGTTTTTTTTTTTTTTTTTTTTGCTGGGGTGGAACTGGAAAGGACAGAGCATGGCAAAGGGGGAATTTGGGAGTTTCTATTTTCCCCTGACAAAGCGGGAAGTTTCTATTCTCACAGGTAGCTCCGGGGCAAAGTGGAAGCAGTCGCCTCTCTGCCTCGTAGCCCTGGCGGAGAGAGTGGGTGCCCGTGGAGGCGACTGAGCCTAGAAAAGTGGCTATTAGGTTATTGCCTCCGTGTTCAGACTTTGGAGCTTGGAAATAAAGCGGGTGAAACGTCCTCCCCTCCCCCAAGAGTTAAGTAATGGGGGGGAGTTGGCGGGGGGGGGGCAGGGAGAAGGAGACAAAGCTGTTGTAAAGCTCAAGGCACCTGCTGTTTAAAAGGACCAGGCAACCAGCAGGAAAGTTGCCAAGATTTGGATTTCTTCCTCTTGATATTGCACAGAACAGCAAAGAGGATGCTTCTAAAAGATAACCCACCTCTAAGGATATGTTTAGCTAATACAGGTTGTCCTTAACTTATGACCATAATTAAGCCCAAAATTTACATTGCAAAGTGAGATACTTGTTAAATGAGTGTTGTCCCATTTTGGGAACTTTACTTGCCACATTTGTTAAGTGAATCACTGTAGTAGTTAGTAACAAGGTTGTCATAAATATGAATCAGTTTCCAAGCATCTGAATTTTGATCATCTGACCAAGTGTGAAAAATGGTCATGTCACTTTTGTCAGTGCTACTGTGACTTCGGTCACTAAATAAATGATTTTAAGTCAAGAACTACATATACAAACTATTTTAGTACTTAATTCTAATTATCTAATTATCTAATTCTATTTTACCCTACCATGTGGTATGAACTGTTGTAAGTCGAGGACTAGTAGTATCCTATCCACATATAGAATGGACACTGACTTGACCACTTTAGGCTAGTCAGTGTATCTCACCATAACTTAATGTGCAGGTAATCCTGGACAATTTATAACCACAAATGAGCCCAAAATTTCTATTGCTAAGTGAGACAGTTGTTAAGTGAGTTTTGCCCCATTTTACAGCCTTGTCACAATTGTTAAATGAATCACTGTGGTTGTATAGTAACATAAGTGAATCTGACTTCCCTGCTGACTTTGAAAGTCCCAAAAGTGATCTCATGATCCCAAGACATTGCAACTATCATAAATATGATCTAGTTGCCAAGCATCCAAATTTTGATCATGTGATTGTGAGGATGCTGCAAACATTCGTTAAGCGTGAAAAACAGTCATAAGTCACTTTTTTGATGCCTTTGTAATTTTTTTTTATAAAAAGTTTTTTATTTTTATAACAGCAACAAAAAGAAACAAAACCTACTTAAGATATAAATGAGTATTAATATGTATGATTAGTTTCTTAATGGCATTGATTGTGGTCTTATATGCTTTTTCTTTGTTATTGTTGTGTTTTTTCCTTTCTCATAAAATTCATTGTGTAATTTTAGAATGTACTAAACAGAATCCCAATATAAGTTAAGTGTTATATTAAGTATTATTAAGCGAGGGGAAAGAGTTAAAGGCGTCATACTCCAATCAGTGTACAGAAGTTTGTTTAAAGAGAAAAGATGAATGGATAGCTGGAAATAGAACAGACAAAGAATGATAAGTATTATGAGATAAATAAAATAAAATTAAGAAAGATAAAAGAGGGAAGAAGCTACATAGAAAATTGAAAATGGTAATAAGATATGGAATGATATATAAAGTGAATATGATTTTTGAATTTGTGTCTGTGCGAAGAGTTTTAACTCGGGATCAAGCAACTTTCAGAAAAGATGTTTTATGCTTTTATGTTCTATGTTTTGTTTGTCTGTGTATTGTTTTTGGAAAGCAATAAAATTTTAATTAGCAAGAAATATAATTTGGATCATAGAATGAAAAGAAGAAGTTGGGATAAGATATGAAGCTGAACAGATAACGTAAATATATATATTATAATTTGGAATTATTTTGTATGTTCTATTGTTTTTTTCAGAAAAGAATTTTATGTTATGATGCCTTGTTTGTTTGTGTATTGTTTTGTAAAACTAATAAAATTTGTTTTTTTTTTTTTTTAAAGAAACAAAACCTTTCTGTTCAACAGTGTGTCAGTTGGGTACATATACCTTTGTGCACATAACATTATCATACATATTTTACTTATATATGCTTATAATTGTTCTCATCAGTATTTTATATCACATGTATCACTTATATTATCCTTAACATAATTATTAACTTTCAATGATATATTTCACATTCATTTCCTTACTCTTAACTCATTTGTTTATCAGCAATAATATATTATATTGTACTTACATATTTCAATTTCTTACTTTTCTATCCAGCCATTCATAAAATAAATTCCAAATTTTATAATAATTTTTTTCTTCTTGTTCTCTAATTGCCATTGTCAATATACTCATTTCTGCACATTCCATTATTTTCTTAATTATTTCTTCATCCATTGGAGTTTTCTCATTTTTCCAATTTTGTACAAATGCAATCCTAGCTGCTGTTAGTAAATTGATAATCAAATATGTTAAGCCTTTGTTGTAACCCTCAGGCAAAATTCCCAATAAAAATGTCTCTGGTTTTAAGTCTATATGCTAGTTTATCATTTTCTCCAGCCACATGTGTATTCTAGTCCAATACTTTTTAGCTTCTGTGCATGTCCACCACATATGGTAGTATGATCCTGGTGACTTCTGACATTTCCAGCATTTTGCTGACTTATCTTTAAACATCTTAGCAATTCTCATTGGGGGTAAATGCCACCTGTAAAACATCTTATGCAGGTTCTCTTTATAGGCCGTTGACATAGTTAATTTATAGTTTTTAGACCATAATATCTGCTATTTATCCAAATCTATTCCATATCCAAAAAATTTCCCTCACGCAATCATTCTTTTACTTGTTCTTCTAATTTCACTCCTAATAAATAACCATATAATTTTTGATCAACTTCTCTTCAGTGCCTGTTAGGATTTTATCCAATTCAGTTAATTTCTTATAAAACCCAGCCATCTTAACATCTTCATACCTTGTATGTATTTGCAAGTACAAATACCAATTTACATTTATCCCTTGTAACTCTTAATTCTTGCTTTGTTTTGAGTTCACCCTTTTAATTTAAAATTTCTTCATATCTAATAATGTGTTCCTTTTTTAAAAGCTGTAGGTATGTAAAGGCTTCTAATGTTGATAACCAGACTGGTATTTTCATATAATGATAGTCTCTTATTTTTTCCCCATACTGTTAATAAAGCATCCCTAATGTAGTGTCTCCTAAAATGTCAATGTAGTACCTTACTTTTTTTATACCATAAAAATACATGCCACCCCAATTGTAAATCATGCCCTTCTAGTGTTCATAATCTCGCATTTTTCAATACAATCCATTCCTTCATCCATATCAATATTGTTGCCTGATAGTATAGTTCCCAATTGGGTAATCCAAAACTCCCTCTCACCTTGCATCCTGCAGTAGTTTTATCTTAATTTTTGTCTTTTTCCCCTGCCAGATAAATTTCAACATCATTTTATTTAAGTCATCAAAGTATTTTTTTCCCCAGTTTTATTGGAATTATCTGGAATAAATATAATATTTTTGGCAATATGTTCATTTTAATTGTCACCATTCTACCTATTAAAGATAGTTATAAGTTTTTCCATTTTTCCAAGTCTATCGCAATCTGTTGTAATAATCTCTCATAATTATCTTCTTTAACTGTTCCACATCTAGCTGTCATTTGTATCCCTAAATATTTCACTTTTTTTGTAACTTGAATATTTAATTTGTCCATTAATCTTTTATTTTGTTTTTCTGTCATATTTTTTGCAAAGATTTTTGTTTTTTCTTTGTTTATTTTCAGTCCTTCTGTTTTGCCAAACTCCTCTATTTCTCTAATCAATTTAGGGCCTGTTTCCAAAGGTTCTTCCAATATAAAGACCAAATCATCTGCGAAAGCTTGTAATTTATACTCTTCCTTTTTTATTTTCATTCCCTTTATTTCTTTATTTTTCCTAATATTTCTATTCAAAACTTCCAAAGTCAGTACAAACAATAATGGAGATAGCAGACAGCTTTGCCTGGTTCCTTTTTGAATGTTAAAGTTTTCTGTCAGTTCTCTGTTTATCATTACTCTTGCTGTTTGCTTGTTATATATTGCTTTTAATGCTTTAGTGCAGCAGTTGCCAACCAGTGGGCCATGGCCCACCAGTTGGTGGGCCATGAGAAAATTTTGGTGGGCTGCAGAGAAATCTTGCCCCCAGAGCACTCCCCGCTGAAGCAATTAATCCAGGCTGCACAGAAACACAAGGCTGCTCAGCCCACGTGGCCCGTGGGAACCCTCTCCGCCCACTCATTCCTTACCTGGTAAACTTGCCTGCTACATTGCTATTTTTCCTTTCTCTGACCATCATCTGTTTTGCTGTGCTGGGAAATTTAGATTAGCTAGGAAGCAGGAAATGGTTGGATTTTTTTGCTTTCTGGATAGTCTTTAGATCTTCGGCTCAGCACAACCAAACCTCCCTTAGGACTGAAGGTTTGTTTGCAAGCAAATTCAGTGCAGACTCACGGCAAGGATTTGGCAGCTAGATAGATCACTGAATGATTCTGTGAGCAACTCAATCTGCCTGCTTTGCCTGATTATGGGTAAAAATTGCTCTTTTTTTAAATAAAAAATTCAATATTTACATGCATGGTGTGTTGTGAGTTAATTTTGTGAGTTTGCTTGCTAGCAAATTTTATGAGTTTGCTTTATGTGACAGACTGAGCTAGACAATAGCAGATAGATAGATCTCTGAAGGAATCTGTGATTCTGTGAGCAACTCAATCTGCCTGCTTTGCCTGATTTTGGGTAAAAGTTGCTCTTTTTTAATAAAAAAATCAATATTTATATAAATATTTATATTTACATACAAGCCATGCCCAGCCAGTGACATGACTACCAAGCCACACTCACAAATTAGGCCACGCCCACAGAACCGGTTAGTGGTCCCTGGGATCTAAAATTATGAGTTTGGTGGTCCCTGAGGTCCAAAGGTTGGTGACCCCTGCTTTAGTGAACCTGTCTCTAAAACACATCTCCTCCAATTGCATCAACATAAACTGCCAATTTACATTATCGAATGCTTTCTGTGCATCTAAGAATACTATTGCCATTTGTTTCTCTGAGTGGGTTTCATAGTATTCCACAGTATTCAATATTATCCTCATATTATTTTTTATTTGTCTCTTGGGTAGAAATCCATTTTGATCTGAGCATATAAAATAGTTTAAATATATTTTTAGTCTTTCTGCCATTATCGAAGCAAATATTTTATAATTTGCATTTAGCAGGGAAATTGGTCTATATTTTTTTGTTTGCTATGCGTCAGTATCTTCTTTTGGTATAAGTGTAACATATGCCTCTGTCCATTTGTGAGGTACTTTATTTTTTGTCAAAACCTCATTCAATACTTCCAACATTGTAGTAGAGATAACTTCCTGTATTGCCTTATAAAATTCATCTGATAACCCATACGGGCCAAGGGCTTTCCCAATATTTTGTCTATTTATTGCTTCTGTCAGTACCATCATTGTTATTTTCTCGTCTAACATGGTCTTTACTTCATCAGGTAGTGTGATGACCCATAGTCTCTCAAAATAAACCAAAACCCAAAACATATATTAAAATCTGGTAATGCCTTCAACTTAACTTCACTATTTTATTAGGCACAGTTTAAAGTCACAAAAGTAAATAAAGAGGCAAACAGAAAACCAAAACAAACTGCATTGATGAGAGTTCTGGAGCAAGCCGAGATAACTAATTATAAACTCCAGGAAAATAACTGAGAAAAGTCCATGGGAAGAACATCAGCAGAGATAAGCCTCTTTCAAGGTGAACACTAATTGATTTCAGCAATTCTAATTGCACAGTTGCAAACTTATGTACATAGCTCCCACCTGCAAGCCACGAAGAGGATCATGGTAATCTCTTGATTAGACCTCTCTTTTCCCTGATCCTCTCCTCCCTGCTGACCTAGGATGGATAGGGGATGGGCCTGGATCCTTTTCTGACTGCTCAGCTGGCCCTTGCCTTTCCCCAGCCTCCTCCACCACCTCTGGAGCCACATTCCCACTCCCTGTTGGCTGTTCCTCCTCTTCCTCAGAGTCAGACTCCACCAGGGGCATGACAGGGAGTCTTGGTAATTCTGCCAATGCCTTTGTAAATTTGAACGATCATTAAATTAATAGTTATAAGTCAAGAATTTCCTATATGTCAGAATGTGATGGGTGGATGGGTGAGATTTGAAGGTAGAAGTAACTTGTTGCTGACTGGGGAATTCTGCACATCGAGGTGTTCCTAAATTGGAAAAACACTGTTGTACAGTATAACACAAGGGTGTCAAACTCGATTTATCGAGGCCACATCAGGGTTGAGTTTGACCTCGGGGGTGGGGGGGATGGACATGGCTAGGGTGGGTATGGCTAGCTTGACGTCACTTGTGTCAGGGGCTCCTGTAATGACCTGAGTGCTCTGCCAGTGAAAATGGGCTCTCAAGCCCCTTTTTTGGCTTTGACGGTCTCCTGCAACCCTCTGCCAGCGAAAACAGAGCTCATGGCCATTCTGAGCTCTGTTTTCGCTGGAGAGGAGAGGCACCATGGGCTGGTCTTCTGTTTCCAGGGTGGACCTGCGAGCCAGATCTAAACACCGCACGGGGCAAATTCGGCCTGTGGGTCTTGAGTTTGACACTAGCTGCTTGGAGGAAAGGCAAAATATGAATTATGAGTACAGAAATAAATAACAGCAATTATGAATACTTTGAAAAACAAACTCAGAACTTCTGGTGCATCCCAGATAATATGTACTACACAACCTTTTAGTGACGGTTTCTTATCAGCTGATTGCAACTAAAATTAGGGCTAAAAATTTTAAGGAATTACTCCCTGTGAGTCACCTGGGGGGAGAACTCATTTGAGCCTCCAAATGTTATCGTGACTTTCCTAAGAGTCTGCTTTGAAGAATAAAATAACGATTGTGCATATCCATGTAATAAAAGAGTGGGAAAAAGTATTGTTTGATGAAAAGCATTCCTCTTTATTCTTTACCCAGGACTATAGTAAACCTATAATGTTGTTTTTGGCAAAATTAAAGGTAGCTTGCCTCTTTGCCCTGTTCTATTTTACATAATCACTGATAATCCAAGAAACTGAGTCACATAATGTGACTTGTGGGTGGGTTGCCATGCTGCAAGAAGGGAATATTGCATGAGGAAACCTGCTGGCAAGCTTAAGTAATCAGCTTTGTGAGACCTGTTATTGCACATTTACAGTAACTTTGGTTCCCTCTTACTTTTTTTTTTAAAGCTCCGGCTTGATTGATGAAAAGTAGCATATATATATTTTTTAAATAGATTATTAGATTATTGCTAAAATATAGGCTCAGAACGCCCCCCCCCCAATGGTTCTAGCAAATGTTAAGCATATGTGACTAACCATATTTGCTATAAGTAAGCTTGTAAGTAAGAGTTAGGAAATACTCATCTATTGAATTGTTATGTATCAGGCTGCTGAATAGGTTTTGTTTTCTAAGTAATAACTTATCCATAGGATGCAGCTTGGGCCTTAAAATAAAGGCAGGAGAACTCTAAACCTTTTGTGAATTTAGGATGATACAGATCGTATTGTATTTCAACTACCATGTGAAGGAGATTTTCTCTGGGCAGAAGAGGAAAAGGAATATTTTCAATAATTACATAACTGGAGAATACTAATCAAGTGTTTCTCAGTCTAATCAAGTGTGGACTCCAACTCCATGGCTGGCTGAGGAATTCTGGGAGTTACTGAGATTGAGAAACACTTATACAGATAGTCCTTTATTTACAACAGTTCATTTAGTGACTGTTCAAATTTACAACGGTACTTATGAACTTATGACCATTGCAGCATTCCCATGGTCACATGATTTACATTGGATGCTTGACAACTGATTCATATTTATGATGGTTGCAGTGTCTTGGAATCGTGATCATATTTTGCAAACTTCTGACTAGCAATGTCAAAGGGGCAGCCAGATTCACTTAATAACCGTGTTACTAATTTAACAACTGTAGTGGAGTCACTTAAATATAGCAAAAAAAGTTGTTACATGGGCAAAACTCATAATGAATTTTTCACTTACCAATATAAATTCTGGGTTCAATTGTGGTCATAAATTGAGGACTACCTGTATAGTTCAATTCCACCACCGAGAGCCCTTCTCTAAGGGAGATGGGGAAATAAAGAAATATGAAATATAAACAAATAAATAAATCCCCTTTTCAGTGCAGGAGTTTTGCAACTATAGCATCTGTCATGCCCCTGGTGGAGACTGACTCTGAGGAAGAGGAGGAACAGCTAATAGGGAGTGGGAGTGTGGCTCCGGAGGTTGTGGAGGAGGCTGGGGAAGGGCAGAGACCGGCTGAGCAATCAGAGGAGGATCCAGGTCCATCCCTTATCCATCCTGGGTCATGCAGGGAGGAGAGGATCAGGGAAAAGCAAGGTCTACTCAGGAGGAGATTACCATGATCCGCCTCATGACTTGCAGGTGGGAACTATGTACTGTATGTAAGTTTGTAACTACTAATCAGAATTGCTGGAGTCAAAGTTTAGTGTATTTCTTTGAAAGAGATTTATCTTTGCTGGCATTCTTCCCATGGACTCCTTGATTATTTTCCTGGAATGTATGATTAATTATTTTGGCTTACTTCGGAACTCTCGTCAATGCAGTTTGTTTGGGTTTTCCGTTTGCCTCATTATTTACGTTTGTGACTTTAAACTGTGCCTAATAAAACAGTGAAGTTAGGTTGAAGGTATTACCGGACTTTAATGTATGTTTTGGGTTATTTTGAGAGACTACGGGTCAACACAGCATCCCTGACCAATGGTTAGCCTTCCTCCATTTGAATACTGCCAGAAAAGAAGGGCATATCAGCCGGTTCCCACTTGACAATGAATAAAGATTAGACAATTTAAGTTTTATAATCTGTCTTCCTAATTACAGTTCTCATATGCTCTACTTGGAATATTTGGCTGTATTTGATTAGATGGGATAGGCAGTTTTGTTCTTCAGTTTTGTTTGTATAAGCCTGGTATCTATAAGCGCTTATTGGTTTTGTCTTTTTGTCCTTGTTCCCTCATGAGCTCTTCAATCTCGTTCTTCTTATTTTGGGTTGGGGAAACCCTTTAAGCCCAATCTTTAGTCATAATTACCAAAAATGGATTTGTTTCTAGGCTAGACACAAATTTTGTCAAGAACTCTCAATCTCCTGGGTTTTTTTCTGATTCCTTTACAATTATATCAAGCTGACTTCTTCAACTACCATTAAGGATATCATATTTGGCCTGGAAACAGGTAGTCATTCAACAAACACTTACTCATTCAGGGACCAAAGTTACAGTGTCAGTGAAGGTGGGGTATTTTTGGTGGGCTCTCATAGTTGTAGCTGTCACAGCATCCTGTAATCATGTAATTGCCAATTGTGACTTTCACTGCTGGCCAAAGATAGCCGACTTGGAAGCCAACAGGAGGTAACAAATGGCAATCATGTGACTGCTGATTGTGTGGAATTCCCCTAATGACAGCAACTGGGATTGCCAGAACTGCAGCGTAAGTCAGTTACAGTCACATGATATCACATCTTATGACCATTTAGTGACCAAGGTCCCCATCCCAATTACCGTTGGCAAGTGAGGACTACCTATAGAGAAAAGAGATTGCAGCAAAGCATTAATTTTTTTCTGCATCTGGTTTAGGCTTTCATGGCCTGTATCAGTTGGTCAGTGTTGAGCTGTAGTGTTGTTGTCAGGATTTAATGATCACAGTCAAGACAATGTATTTCCTGATGTTTCACCTGGCTGGCATTTTCAGATGTAAGATAGTCTGCCAAAGCAGCGGTTCCCAACCTTTCCAGTTTTGTGGACCAGTGGCGGAGGGAGGGGATGATTCTGCGTGAGCAGTGGGCACGTACTGCATTTGCACAAGTTGCGTGCATGTGCTCCTGCCACTCACACAAATGGAGCTTCGTGCTTGCACATGTTTGCCTACTGCTCATACAAGTGGAGCTATGCACGAGGTTGCCCACCGCTTCCACGGCCTGGCTCCAAATGGCCCATAGGCTGGTAGTGGTCCACAGTCCGTGGGTTGGGTACCCCTGTGCTAAAACAAACCACAGAGGACTGAGCAGGGAATACAGGGATTGACTGGGCTCCTGTCATGCGGTCTGACCTTTAATTGATCTTCAGCCAAGCAGGTGTCCAATTAGTACAGCAGGTCAGTGAAGTTGGGTCTCTGGTTCTCTGTGACCAATCCTGATCAGTAATTTTTAGAGTGCTGATTCCTCATTGGTCCTTTTTTATTTTTATTTTTATTGGATTCTGGTTTTCTGTTTCTCTATGCTGCCATCTAGTGATTATGATCGTCCTGATTTCTATACAGTATTCTACCATTGTGCAACATAAGTTTTAATATTTTTTTATTATTTTTTAATCATCCAGATCCTATATTTTGGGAGGAAGAGATTTAAAAGCCAGCAAAGATCAAAAAGCCAATTCTCCAAAATGTCATACAGACAAGGTTTAGAGAAGTACCGAGATCTAGATGAAGATCAGATCCTTGGAGCACTGACAGAAGAGGAAATCAAGATACTAGAAGATGAGCTACTGGAACTCGATCCAGATGTAAGTGCTTTAAAAGAATAGTTTGTTAAAAAATATTTGGTTTTTTTTTTTTTTAATGAGTTTTAATAACTTCCAGTTTTGAGCAGCAGATAGTGGGAGCAAAGAATAAAGCAAAGAAATACAGGTAGTAATGATATTCATACTGCAGAGAGTCCTTGGTAAACAACCACTCATTCAGTAAACATTCATTGAACAGAGTGGTACTTATGATCAGTCCTGGAAGTTCCAGCTACTCCAGTACCCATATTGTCATGTGATTACCACCCAGGTCCTTAGAAACCAGCTCACACTTGTGATAGTTGTAATATCCTGTGGTCATGTGATTGCAATTGGTGACCCTCCCTGCTGGCATTGCAGAAGCCAAACTGGCAGGGAAGGTCGCAAGTCACTTCTCCATGTTGTTCCCACTCGGACTGCTTTTTCTCCTGAGGAGTCCTGCTGTGGAATACAAGATCCTGGGGAATCTCATTTTCTTCACTCTGTAGAGCATACCTGCCTGCACGCCCATACTTATACCAAGCTACAGCATCTCTCTGCCCCCCTGCAGTAATACTGCAGCAGCCACCTGCATGCCTTCCCACATTCCATAGTAGCCACATGCCAGCCATGTTCATGCTGCAGCAGAACATTATGGGAGAACCAAGAGAAGTGAAGCTAATTCAGCATGAGCTAGAGCCAAAACAATATTGACTACCACGTGGCAGGAAGTATGGTAAAGCATTGTTCCTTTTTTCCCTCCTTATTGAATTTGCAGATAGCCACCTGTTGGCCCTGTTTCAAGTGGTCCAATCCCTTCTGTGGAATTATGGTTGGAGATTCATTTACAAGGCCCCTATAAGGAATATAGCAATAGCACTTAGACTTATATACCGCTTTACAGTGCTTTACAGCCCTCTCTAAGTGGGTTACAGAGTTAGCCTATTGCCCCCAACAATTTGGGTCCTCATTTTACCCACCTCTGAAGGATGGAAGGTTGAGTCAGCCTTGAGCCTGGTGGGATTTGAACTGCCAAAATGTAAGCAGCTGGCTGCAGCTGAAGTAGCTTGCAGTACTGCACTCTAACCACTGCACCACACAGGCTCCTATGCTAGGCAGCTAATGGATAGTATGACTAATATTCATTCCAAGCTGGACCAACCTTGATGCAGGTCCATGGAGTTTACTTTTGCTTCATTATCTAGGCTGAATTTGATCCTATTGGTCAGTGCTGTGAGCTTGACCATCTCCGGTGTTAGATCCTGGTTAGCCAAGGCTTCTCAAAGGAAGTGTGGTTGGGTCTGGGCAGTGAGAGAGTTTAAAGAATAGCAGTCTGTTTCTTCCTGAAGTTATCATCAGTAGACCCAATGCTGCAGCTTCAGAAAGTCCTGGAGAAAGCAGATTATTCCCCTTTTAGTCATGTTTCAGGCCCATGTTTGGAATCAAAAGAACACTGAGTGCACTTAGGGATGACCACTGAAAGGAGGAGGATGGGGGTAATGTACCTATTCTTATTTCAGTGATATTGAAAGCCATCTGTTTTCAGGATCACTGATCATGATATCCTTCTGGATTGGTTCCAAAGGTTAGGAATTAGGGGTACAATTTTGTACTGGTTTTCTTCCAGCTTTGTTCTAAGTTGCAGCCTCTGTTGATGGGGGCGGGGTACAGCCTGTTCTGTACGGTCATTTACATTCTTGTAAACGCTGCGCGGTGATTGGCCAAAGCGCGCAGTGATCCGATTGGTCGAGCGAGCCGCACTGATTGGCCCGCTGCGGATCTCCCGCGATTGGTGGAAACTAATCGCGGGAGATTCAAAGCGGTGTCATTGGTCGCGGCCGCCGCGGCTTGGAAATAAAAAGCCGCTGTTTTCCCCCAGAACCCGATCCGTTCTTGGGACCAGTAAAAGAGCTGAACCAAGTCACTGGGTCCTGGGCTATGGTCTCCTTGCTGTGATGTACACAACACTGGCGACGAAGATGGGATCCCAAGGCTAATCCCCCACCAACACGTGTCCGGAGGAAGCGAGACCAACAAGATGGCCAGCATCGCACCGCCCGCGCCCTTTAATCCCGCTACCGAGGACTGGGAATCATACACAGACAGATTCCTCATGTTCCTCGAGTGCAGCAACCTGAAGGACGCCGCCGGGCCGAAGAAAAGAGCCGTCTTCCTGACACACTGTGGGCCTGCAGTGTTCAAGATGGCAAAAGCTCTAGCGAAACCCGCGGACGTCAAGAAGATGGACTGCCGACCTCGAACCATTGCTCCGGAACCACTATGCCCCCGCCGTGCCCACCCTCATCAGGTGGCATGATTTCTACCGGCGGGACCAGAGATCGGGTGAGAGCATCAGCGATTTTGTGGCTGAGCTACGAAGTCTAGGGGGCATGTGCGGGTTCTAGGACATGGATGAGGCCTTACGGGACCGCGTCGTGCTCGGACTCCGAGACCAGTCCTACAGAGCCGACTGATGGCCAAAGGCAACATTGCCCTCGCCGACGCCATCGCTGAAGCCACCACAGCCAAGGCAACCCGGAAATCGGCGAACCGCATGCAGAGACCAGACACCGGAGAGGGCACCATGACTGCTGACCCAGGACGGGCGACCGAGGCCCACCCGGAAGCAAGTTACCGCGAGACCACCACCCATCATGGCGAATTCCACTCCACCTCCGACATCACGGACGAGGAGGAGGAAATCCACCGGCTCCAGACGGGACGGGACCGGCGCGATCGGTGGAGTCGTAAGTCGGGGACCGCATGTGCCGGGTGCGGAGGTGACCACCCTCGATCAGAGTGCCGTTTCTTCGATGCAGTCTGCCGAATTCCTTGCCTACAGCTACCGGCTCACACACCGACCCGGTAAGACGATCACCCATGCCTTGAGCTGCTCGCCGTTACCCGACCTAGACACCGACCCAGCACCCACGACGACCACCCTCAGCATAGAGACACTGCCCGATCTACCCATAACCGCGTCAGACATTGCCCAAGAAACTAATAAAGACAAACGTCTGGCACAGGTGTTACATTGGGTAGAAAAAGGGTGGCCGGAAAAAGACGATGACGAAGCATTCAAGACATTCCGGAACTGGCAAACAGAACTCTCGCTACATAAAGGGTGTGTACTTTGGGGGGATAGGGTTGTTATTCCGGAAAAGCTACAAGGGAAGGTATTGGAGTTGTTACACGAAGGGCACCCGGGCATAGTTAGAACAAAAGCCCTGGCCAGAAGTTACACGTGATGGCCAGGGATGGACAAGCAAATTGAGGCCTGGGTGGCAAAATGTGAACGCTGCCAAGAAACCAGACCGAGCCCTCCCGCGGCACTGATCCTGGAATGGGAAACCCCCAGGGGACCATGGTCGAGGATCCACATAGATTTTGCTGGGCCCACTAAGGGACATACATTCCTTATAATGGTAGATGCTTACTCCAGCTGGTTGGAGGTAAGCAACATGAAAACCACCACCATGGAGGCCATGACCAAGGAACTTAACAAGCTATTTGCAACCCACGGCCTCCCAGATGTCATCGTGTCGGATAACGGGCCCCAATTCACCTCGCTAGAATTTGAAAAATTCCTTGCGGAACGGGGCATACGATATGCACTGACAGCTCCGGCACATCTGGCGGCGAACAGAAGGGCGGAACAGATGGTTCAATTTCCAAAAAAAACCATCCAAAAAATCGAACACGGGGAAATCCAAGAAAAAATAAATAAAATGCTTTTCATACAACATATAACCCCGAACACGACAACGAACAAAAGCCTGGCAGAGCTACTAATGGGGAGGAAAATAAGATCCCCACTCGACAGACTGCACCCCACATACAACCCGGAAAAACCCCCAAACTCCTCCAGCAAGCACCGGTCCTTTGCACTAGGCGCCGTCTACGCAAATAACCTAACCGGAGACCCACTGTGGGTACCAGCAACCATAACCCAACAACAGGGCCCCACTCGTACCAGCTGCAAACAACCGACGGACGAGCATGGAAACGCCACATTGATCAACTAAGATCGAGAACAATCACAGGAAACATAACTGACACGCATCCAAACACAGACAATCCCCTTAATACAAGCCAAGAGGGGAGGGAATACCCTGGGAACCAAAACCAAATAGAAAGAAACCAGCAACACTTACTGACTGACAGCCAGCTCGAAGCCTCACCAGGAAGAAGCAGCCAGGCCAGCTCAACCAACCCAGAAAGACTAGGCGGGAGCGGCGAAAACCGCAGCTCAACCAGCCCGGATAGACCGGGAGGGAGCTGCAACAAGAGGCCCAGTGACACCTTCCAAGCGGTTCCATCGACGAGGGCGAGAGCAACAGGAGCCAAACAACAACTAACCTGTGCAGGTCCAGGAGGCAAGTATGGAGCCCCACCCACTTACGGGACTTCGTCACGTAGGACCAAACCAAGAGGGGAGGGGTGTTCTGTACGGTCATTTACATTCTTGTAAACGCCACGCGGTGATTGGCCAAAGTGCGCAGTGATCCGATTGGTCAAGCGAGCTGCACTGATTGGCCCACTGTGGATCTCCCGCGATTGGTAGAAACTAATCACGGGAGATTCAAAGCGGTGCCATTGGTCGCGGCGGCTTGGAAATAAAAAGCCACTGTTTTCCCCCGGAACCCGAGCCATTCTCGGGACCAATAAAAGAGCTGAACCAAGTCACTGGGTCCTGGTCTCCTTGCCGCGACGGACACAACACAGCCCATGTCTTATTTTGAGTGGAGACCCCCAGGGCTCACCAATCTCTCCACTCTCTTTAACATCTAGAATGAAGCCACTGTTGAGGTCATTCAATGACACAAGGTGAGGTGTCATCAATATGCTTGGTATTATATCTCCAGGCCAATCAAATGATTTTGTGGAAATTCTGTTTTGGTGTCTGGAGACTCTGGGGAAGAATAGGCTTACACTCAACCCTAACAAGATTGAGTGGCTGTAGATTTTAAGGTCTCCTGGACTGATGATTTCCAATCTTTAATTCTGGATGTGGAGACGTGTACTTCCCCAAACACAAACAGCGGGGAGTCTTCCTAAATTCACAGCTGCTATTTGAGAATTAGGCAGCAATGGAGGCCAGGAAGGCTTATTCACAACTTTGTGTTCTGTGCCAATTATGTCCCTTCCTGGGTCAGCTGATACTGTTCATGATCAGTCATGCTTAGTCATCCCATGAGCAGATTAATATGTTTTTCATGGGACTTCAAGGCACCACATGCATTGTTTAAATAAACAAATGGGATTCTTCTGGAAGAACATCCAGAAACTGCAATTGATCCAGAATATAGTGGTACAAGTGATTATGGATGTTTACAAGTTGCACTGGATCCAACTATATTTCTGGCTGTATTTCCAATTGGAAAATGCCAAACTGTTATGTGTTTTATTTTTTATATTGTGCATTTTACATATTTTATTTAATCTGCTTTCTTGTTTGTATGCGTGCCTTCAAGTCAATGTTGACTTATGGTGACTGCCTGGACTTATCCCTGCAGTTTTGTTGGCAAGGTTTTTCAGAAGTACCGTATATACTCGAGTATAAGTCGAGTTTTTCAGCCCATTTTTTGTGCTGAAAAAACCGCCCTCGACTTATACTCGAGTCAGATTCCCCTCTGAAAAAAAAATGGTGTGGAGCTCCGGAGCTGGGCAGCCGCTTCCCTGCTTCCGTGTTTCCTTTGCAACTTTTAAGCATGGGAGGGGGAGGCTTTTCTGAGCTTTAGGCTGAGAAAACAACGCAAGTGGAGGTCGCTCCACTCAGTTTCATTTCCTTAGCTCCAGCTGCTTTCAGTCCACTCGGGAGGAGGGGGAGGGGGAGGAGGAGGGGGAGGCTTTTCTGAGCTTTAGGCTGAGAAAGCAACGCAAGTGGAGGTCGCTCCACTCAGTTTCATTTCCTCAGCTCCAGCTGCTTTCAGTCCACTCGGGAGGAGGGGGGGGAGGGGGGGGGAGAGAGAAAGAGATATCATAAGAACGGCTCTTGGTTTTTTCTTGCAAGGGAGAGAGTGACTCCTGCCTACCACTGTCATCATCATCATCTTTTGGGTTAGTGAATCAATCAAACCTTTCATGATAGTGAGATCGTTTCCCAAATTTCCCTTAAATCAGGGAAGAAATCAGAAACAAACCTTTGGGCTGAGAATAAGCTTGTTCCTATGATGCCATTTTTGTTCACTGCAGTGTGAAAAGTGTGAAAAAACACACTTCTTTTTCTTCATCTTCTTGTTCCCTATTTACTGGTCTCTTTCAAAGAGGAAATTGTGAACATCAAACTTATTCTCAACTGTCCTAGTGAAAGTTTTTATTGGCATCTATTTTTATTTTTGAAATTTACCAGTAGCTGCTGCATTTCCCACCCTCGACTTATACTCGAGTCAATAAGTTTTCCCAGTTTTTTGTGGTAAAATTGGGTGCCTCGACTTATATTCGGGTCGACTTATACTCGAGTATATACGGTAATTTGTTGTTGCATCCTTCCTATGGCAGAGAGAGAGGAACTGATCCAAGGTCATCCAGTTGGCTTCACGCTTAAGGCAGGACTAGAATGTCCAGTTTCCCAGGTATATATACCCTTAATCACTATACCAAAATGGCTCTAGAACTATAAACTACCTAGAATCATGTAAAAATGAAATGAGCATCTATATAAATGAATGAATTCAAGGTGCTGGTGGTTTCCTATAAAGACCTTCATGGCTGGGCCTGGATCTCAGGCTCACAGGGTATACACATGTTAGCTTTACAGGATAGTTCAAACAGAAGTACCACCAAAAATATTAGCTTTATTTTTTTTATAAGATTACATCAACAAAATCTTACACGACTGAAAGTACTTCTATTCCTCACTTTTCCTCACCTGAAAACTCGATTGGGGTAACTAGATTCCTTCAGATATACTTTCACCACTCTCCTCCTTTGATCTCAAAATTTCATTTGTCAGACTGCTATTTAGGCTGCAGCTCTTTCTTCTCCCAAGATCATTCCCATATATCTTTGCAAGATCGGACTGGGAAATCAATTCCACAGGAAGTATAGAAGTATACTTTATTGGTAGGCTATAATATCAGAATCTTGCAAGTCTGACTGCTTTTTCCTCTTCTTTTTTTAAACTTAATCAGTCAGGGACGGCCAGCCTGAGTTTGTGTAGGAGAGAGAGATTGGCAGAGCCAGAAGGAGGAATCAAGTGAGGCATCAGTTTTAAGTTGCTATGTAGTTGCAAGAGGACAAAGTGCAACCACCCTTGAATGCCTTTGATCCTTATCTAATTTTACCCAGGTTCTAATTATTAGTCTGAGAATCTTCCTGTGCATAAGCTTGAGCAATAAATCAGAACTTTCAGGTATGGACCTGGTTGTCTCTACCTAGTATCTTTGTTCCGAGAACTTAAGAAATGTTTTTTCCTTGGACATTTTTTTTTTTAACCATTTTGGAATATTTGCTTCAAGGCCACCTTCCTGTCTCTCTATGCTAGTTTATCTGCGGGGCTTTTTCTTTCCAATGGACTCCAGCTGACCCATCAGATTTGGCAGAAGGGACATGGTCTTGGTTCCATTGATTAGAGAATGTTCTTGTTGTGAATGCATAATACCAATAAAGTTATCATTGAGCTTGATGTCTAGTGCAGGGTTCTGGCCCTGCACTTCTGATTGGCTGTTGATGGCCCGATCAGATTGGCCCGTTCAGAAGCCTCCGATTGGCCATTAACAGACCATTCCCATTGGTTAATGGAGCTAGCGCTCCAGGTTCACTATTGGTTAAGTAGTTAATGAGTTGCCTATATAAGTGAGGCTTGAGCAGCCTTTGAGCCGAGCAGTCACAATATGTAAATAAAGAGTTTGAAGTTCACTGTTTCCACCAGCTCGTCTCCATCATTCGCACCCATGCTGCAGACTTAACACTGGCGACGAGGATGGAATTGGATGACATCAGAGCCAACTAAGCACATGAAGGAAGTGCACAACGGCGGAACCATGTCCGGCGGCGCAATACCACCCGCTCCATTCGATCCAGCTCAAGAGGACTGGGAGTCTTACATGGATCGTTTCCAAATGTTTTTAGAAACAAATAATCTGAAGGATGCAACGGCCGGAAAGAAATGGGCAGTATTCCTGACGCACTGCGGCCCAACGGTTTTTAAGATGGCTAAGGTATTAGCGAAACCAGCTGAGGTGAAGGCCATGGACTGGGACGTCCTCGAACCGCTGCTAAGGGCCCACTACGCACCCACCGTTCCAACGCTCGTAAGACGACACGAGTTCTATCAACGGAACCAGCAGAAGGGAGAAAGCGTCACCGATTTCGTTGCAGACCTCCGGAACTTGGGAGGCCTTTGCGATTTCGCCAACCTGGAAGAGGCTTTGAGAGACAGAGTAGTCCTTGGACTAGACGCTCTAAACGTACAAAGCAAAATAATGGCAAGGGGCGACATCACCCTTAAAGACGCCATAGCTAAAGCTACAGCAGCTGAGGCAACCAAGAAGTCGGCTGCTCAACTACGCCGAATTCGCACTCCAAACCACCAACTGGACAGCGAAATTTCACCCAATGCAGAACGGCGATGTTCAACGGCCCATCATGAGGACCTCTCTTCGTCGTCAGACAGCGACGAAGAAGAGGTCCATCGCCTACAGACCGATCGGGAACCACACCCAAGGTCCCAACAACAACCCTGCGCTGGCTGCGGGGCCAACCATTTTTGCGCTGACTGCAAATTCCGTGACGCACTCTGCCATGAGTGCGGGAAATGAGGCCACATCGGGCGGATCTGCAGAAGCCTCCTCGGACCCAGCCCGACCTCGAAAGGAACCAATCTCCGCCAATCAACAGGGAATCGCCCTGTAAGGCGAGAACCAGTAAACCACTCCAACGGAAACCGACCCGTGAATCGTCTAGTGAGACGAGAAGAGGCTCACCAAACACTCACTATTGGCCATGCCTCTTCATTAGACGCTCAGAAAATTCGGGTCAATGTGAACATTGAAAATCGGCCCTACCCAATGGAGTAGACTCGGGATTGTCCCTCTCGATGGTCTCATGGAAGACCCTCAAGCAACTCATCCCCACTATCCGGCGCCAAGACCTTCAATTTCAACGGCTCATCCTAAAAGACTACCAGGGGAACTGAATTGCAGTTGCAGGATCCAGCCGAGTCCGGGTTACATTCAAGAACCGCACGGCGTACTTACCTCTGATGGTGAACGACAAGGACCGGCCTAGCCTGTTGGCCTACAGTGGTTCGCACCACTCGGCATCGAAGTGGCAGGCATTAATCGAATCGGCGGCAGTGACTGGGAGGAAGACCTCGCCCGTGAATTCAAGGACGTCTTCGAGGAAAAGCTAGGCGAGTACAAGGGGACCCCGATATTCTTTAGTCTTAATCCAAAGATAGCGCCCATCCGCCTTAAGCCTCGTCGAGTTCCGTTCGCTCTAAAACCGAAAATCGACGAGCAGCTGGATAAGTTGATTGCTCAGGGAGTTTTAAAGCCAACGGATCACTCCCCTTGGGAAACGCTGATTGTGACACCCATTAAGCCGGACGGCTTCATTAGAATTTGCGGGGACTACCGAGCCACCCTAAACCACGCCCTGCAACAGAACCCATATCCAGTGCCGGTAGTACAGCACCTCCTCCATTCCCTGGGGTTCGGAAAAGTCTTCGCTAAATTAGACTTAGCTCAGGCTTACCAGCAATTGCCAGTTGACAAAACAACGGCACAGGCACAGACTATCGTAACACACCATGGCGCCTTTAAATGTACGCGGCTTCAATTCGGAGTCAGTGTAGCCCCAGGGATCTTTCAGAGCCTAATGGAGAGACTATTGCAGGGGATCAAGGGCGTTGTCCCCTATTTCGACAATGTGCTTATTGCTGCCCCCACTCAAAAAATCTTGCGGGAGCGTCTAAGATTAGTATTACAAAAATTTCAGGAAGCAGGCCTGAAAGTTAAAAAAAATAAATGCAAAATGTGTACTGATCATGTTGAATTCTTAGGGTACCTAATTGACAGTCAGGGTATTCACCCTACTGATAGCAAATTAAGAGCAATAAAGAACGCTCCCTGACCCCAGAACAAGACCGACCTCCAGGCGTTCCTAGGCCTCATCAACTTCTACAATGTTTTCTTGCCGCACAAAGCGACTGTCGCTGAACCGCTACATTGTCTTTTGGACAAAAAGGCAAACTAGGTATGGGGTCACAAAGAAGAGCAGGCGTTCCATAATGTAAAAAAACTACTGACTTGGGACGCCGTGCTTATGTAGTACAATGAGACTTTGCCAATAAACATAACCTATGATGCATCGCCTTTTGGAGTGGGCGCCATTTTGAGCCATGTGTTACCTAACAGTAACAAAGCCCCTGTTGATTACTTTTCAAAGACGCTCTCAAAAACCGAGCGAAATTACAGCCAAATTGATAAGGAAGCCTTGGCGATTGTATCAGCAGTTAAGAGGTTTCATGAGTACGTGTATGGCTGGAATTTCACCATTGTAACTGACCACAAACCATTGCTGGGGATCATTGCTGGGGACAAACCAACTCCTTACATACTATCTCCCTGAATGACCCGCTGGTCAGAATTCTTGGCTGCCTACAATTATCGGCTACAATATTGTCCGGGGAAAGCCATTCCCCATGCCGATGCGCTGAGCCATACACCACTCCCTGAAACTATCAACGATCCTGCACCAACGATGACAGCGTTGCAGATCGAGACACTCCACACGCCGCCATTGACTGCCCGTGACATTGCGAGAGAAACAAAATGCGACCCCATCTTGGCGCGAGTCCTCACATGGGTGGAACGCGGATGGCCATTGGACCAAGTACCAGATGACTTTGCACCATTCAAAAGTTGTCAAACAGAGTTGTTTTCGCAGAAGGGCTGTGTCATCTGGGGTGATAGAGTTGTTATCTCAGAACGGCTCCAACAGACGCTGCTAAGAACCTTGCGCGATGGCCACCCTGGCATCGTGCGCATGAAGGGCCTTGCACGAAGCTACGCGTGGTGGCCAGGCATCGATAGACAAATCAAATCATGGGTTAAAACTTGCAAGAGATGCCAAGAAGTAAGCAACACTCCACTAAAGGCAACCCCGACCGAATGGGAGATGCCGCGGGGACCCTGGTCCCGCATCCATCTGGACTTTGCTGGGCCGACCAAAGGCCACACGTTCCTGCAAACCGTCGACGCCTACTCGAATTGGCTCGAGATTCACCGAATGAGCAGCACAACCACTGACACAGTCATAAAAAGACTAGAACAACTTTTTGCAACCCACGGATTACCAGACGTTCTGGTATCTGATAACAGGCCCCAATTTACCGCGCTACCTTTTGAGCAGTACTTGGCTGACCAGGGCATTCGACATGCGCTCACTTCGCCTGCGGACCCTGCTGCAAACGGTAGGGCTGAGCGCATGGTTCAATTCGTCAAAAAGACTTTGCAAAAAATTGATTACGACAACATCGATGAAAAAATCAACCGGATCCTTTTTCTGCAGCACATTACACCTCACAGCGTCACCAACAAAACTCCTGCCGAACTGCTAATGGGATGAAAACTCCGCTCCCACCTCGATCGGTTACACCCAGCCTACGAACTTGAAAAGCCACTCGGATCCAGCAGCCGATGCCGTACCTTCCAGGTAGGTGATCTAGTATTCGCTAAGAACTTTTTGGGCGATCCGCTGTAGGTTGAAGCGACCGTAATCCGCGTAACCGGCCCTAGATCATACCTCGTTCAGTGCCCGGACAATAGACTTTGGAAGCGCCACATAGATCAGTTACGATCGCAGCTACCACCTCGTAATTCCGAGCTCCCTTTTGATCAAACTGCGGGGGGGGGAGATACAGAGGAAAGTGAATTATTATTCGAAGGAAACCCTTTCGAAGAGACTGATAATGGAACGGAAACGCAGGAACAGGAACCAGGGGCCAGAGTAAATACACCTCAAGAAATGGCCAGTGATATTGATAACAATGAAAACGCGAACTCGGAACCAGAAGCACCCTTACCACTAAACAACGATCTACCTCAGCAAGAGTGCAGCCAACCGCTGGGCACCTTGCAAAAATCGAAAAGACTAATTAAGCAACCGTCCTACCTTAAGGACTATGTAACCGCGCCCCGTGGGCAGAAGCTGGGGGAAAGGGGTGTTGTGAATGCATAATACCAATAAAGTTATCATTGAGCTTGAAGTCTAGTGCAGGGTTCTGGCCCTGCACTTCTGATTGGCTGTTGATGGCCCGATCGGATTGGCCCATTCAGAAGCCTCCGATTGGCCATTAACAGACCATTCCCATTGGTTAACGGAACTAGCGCTCCAGGTTCGCTATTGGTTAAGTAGTTAATGAGTTGCCTATATAAGTAAGGCTTGAGCAGCCTTTGAGCTGAGCAGTCACAATATGTAAATAAAGAGTTTGAAGTTCACTGTTTCCACCGGCTTGTCTCCATCATTCGCACCCAGGCTCCAGACTTAACAGTTCTCTTGGCAGGATCCAGGAAATGTATGTTGTCTATTATAGCCCCTACACTTTGGATCACTGTACACTTGAGATTAATTTGGCCCTGACTCTGCTGGAGTAGACTGTCTACTATTGACCTCACCCCTTTCCTGAGAGGCCTGTAGGGGTCGTGCATAAACGCACCAACGTGCCTATTGTCCCTGTCCTATTTTTTCTTTTATATTTTTCTTATATGTATCCATTTCATGTATTCATAACTATGTTTATACTTATACCTGTTATCTTATAATCGCTTGACAAAATAATAAATAAATAAATAAATAAATAATTTGGCCCTCACTCTGCTGGAGTTTTCAGAAGCCCTTAAGCCTTGGCTGTTATGGAGAATGGGAGTTTAGTTGAACCCATGGAGGGTTATTTGATTAGTTTCTTCTCTTATCTTTAATGCTACTTGCTTTTGGTTTGTTTTCCTTAATATTTGTTATTGTTATTCTCTCTATATATTTTAAATGTTAATTTGGTGGTCAATTGAACAAAACAAACTTTTTCTTCACATATATTATGATTTTGTGAGTGCTACTCTAAATCAATAGGTAGACACTGCCTGTGTGGGGGGGTTCAGTGAGATTTCATTAAAAAAGATAGGGTGATGGATGATGATCATGGAGCTTGAATGTTTTTCCTCCTTTCTCCAAAATATAGAATGCAATATTACCTGCAGGAATGAGACAGAAAGATCAGACCAAGAAAACACCCACAGGCCCTTTTAATAGAGATGTTCTTCTGGCACATTTGGAGAAGCAGGCAAATGACACTAAAGACCGAGACGATCTGGTTCCCTTCACGGGGGAGAAAAGAGGTAGGAGATACACATCTAGAGTACTGTGCTTCTCATACTGATAAACTTAAAGATATTCTTAAGTACATCCCAAAACCAGAATGGGACAACTCGCCCTGGTCAACTTGCTGTAGCCAACTCACAAAATTTGCCATGGTCAACTCGCCACAGCCAACTTGTCATGGGACAATTCAACAATTTTATTGAATTATTTAAAATAATTAAAAAATATTTTAATTTTTGTCATTCACATTTCATTTTGTCCCTCCTTTTGCATCCTTTCTTTTTAATGATTCTTTCCACTGTTTCTTCAATATTATGTAATTTTTGTCCCATGGCAAGTTGGCTGTGGTAAATTGTTTTCTGGTGAGTTGGCCTCAGCAAGGATAGGATAGGATAGGATAGGATAGGATAAGATAGAATAGAATAGAATAGAATAGAATAGAATAGAATAGAATAGAATAGAATAGAATAGAATAGAATTCTTTATTGGCCAAGTGTGATTGGACACACAAGGAATTTGTCTTGGTGTAAATACTCTCAGTATACATAAAGAAAAGGTACATTTGTTAAGAATCAAGAATCATAATGTACAACATTTTATTGATAGTCATAGGGCACAATCAACAATCAAATCATAGTAGGAAACAGTCAAGTGGGAGGGGATGGATGGTAAGGAGTGGTGAGAAGATTAACAGTAATAGTGTACACTTTGTAAATAGTTGAACAGTGTTGAGGGAATTATTTGTTTAGCAGAGTGATGGCTTTCAGGGAAAAACTGTTCTTGTGGCTGGTTGTTTTGGTGTGCAGTGCTCTATAGCGTCGTTTTGAGGGAAGGAGTTGAAACAGTTTATGTCCGGGATGTGAGGGTAAAGTTGGCCACGGCATGTTGGTGACTATGTGTTAACTGTGGTGAGTTGTCCTAGACCCCCCCAAACCCACTCCCATAGCAGCTTAACTTGTATTTTATGTTTGTGTTGTCTTTTACTTTAAAACAGCCCCCCCCCAAACGTGGCATCTTTAAGACTTGTGGATTTCAAGCCAAATGAATAGGCTGAAAAATAGCTTTTATCCATGGGCTGTCAGACTTCTGAACGCAACATAAACACCACAATTAGGTTTAATATGATTGACTTGCAGGGCCAACACCAAAGAGGCTCATTTCAATTTCTTTGCAGACATGTTGTGCATTGACAATAAACGTTTGATTTATTGATTGATTCAACTCCCAGAATTCTGGGAGTTGAAGTCCACAAGTCTTAAAGTTGCCAAGTTTGGGGACCCCTGCTTAAAAGCAAGCCTTTCTTCAATAACTTTGGCCTTTCGTTCCTCTACCCTCATGAGAAAAGGAGCAGGTGCTTCAGCGTGAGCCTAAATTTAGTCTTGCTCCACCAACAAGCTGGACCGCCTGGTCCTTGCCCTTTGTTTCGTGCCATTTCATTGGGACAAAAATAGCTCCAGTGTCACATTCCACGCCTGGAGCGGTACTTTTCTCTCCCCATCCTCCCCCCCCTCCCCCCCAATTCGACTGCACTGTTTTACTAAAAAAAGAAACCCCTTTCCTTATGTTTGTTCTATTTTGTGTCTTGCTTTCAGACTTTCTATTCCAAAAAAATAAACAAACTCCAAACCAGACTTTGTCCTTTTTTCCAAGAAAAAAGTTGGCAAAAGAAATACAAAAATATTCTAATTTTGTCCTTTCATAATCTTTATTTTCCCTTTGGAGTAAGGATAGCATTTCTACCACTGCATACACACATTTCTTTTGTTCTGAGATTTATTTATTTTTTTAAAAAGATCCATTGCTAAACCACTAACACTAATACTATTTTTTCACTAATTTTGCAACTTATTGAGCTGACCTTTGGGGGTATTTTGTGCAGCACCTGATTGGCCTTCTCTGGGGACCAAAATTAAATAAGGCTAATACTCCAGAGAATCCCAGGGCTAGACTAGAAAGGGGAGGGGGAATCCAGAAAAGGCCATTGCAAACCCTTCATATATTATTGTTAAGAGAGCTACATAGATATGTATTCATCAGCATTTCAAAGTAAATTTTGGCCATTTCCACAGCAGCAATAAAGCACTTCAGAGTCTTGTTCATTAATCATTGAAGTGACATAAAGCCTCTCTTTGTTACTGTTATTTGGGCACAAAATGGTTGAAAGAGTGTTAAAGTTGCTGTAAGTTGCAAGTGGAAAAAATGTCTTTTAGCTTTACCTTAAGTAAAACAAATAGAACATTACTTTTAAAAGTATGTGTGAAAATATAAAGAAGGCATTTGGTTTCCTGTTGAAAAAGCCAAGCCTGAATGAGCACATCCTGTAATGAATCACAATTTGGAGAAAGGCCTGGGTGGGATATCACCGAAGGTGCCAGGCCCCCGAAGGCATGTTCTGAATCTGTGCCATTGCTATTTTAAAATGAATACTAGTCACAGTTAGACAGCCTTAGAAGTAGGATGCTAAAAAATATAATATGATTTTGCATTAACATAAACTGATGTAGAATCACATACAATCCAGCCTCTGCTACTTTTAAGTGTAAGGTTAGCAATCACGCTGTGAATCTTGAAACCTGATATAAATAACACACACACACACACACACACACACAGAGTAAGGCTTTTATTTAGTATGCTATGACTGTCACTCAGTGTTGTATCTATGATTTATGAAGATTGTATTTTAAGATTATGCTTATAACTTGTTGCTTGTAAGTACCTTTGGAGCTTATACACCAGAGACAACTTCCTCGTGTGTCCAATCACACTTGGCCAATAAAGAATTCTATTCTATTCTATTCTATTCTATTCTATTCTATTCTATTCTATTCTATTCTATTCTATTCTATTCTCCTATGAATTATTAGTAGGTAGAGAGGATGATTTTAGCTGGGGAGGGGGGAGTTTAACTTCCCCTTTTCATACATTAGAGTTTCATTGCCAAGGCCTCTCTCCCCCTCCTTTTAGAGCAGGGGTGTCAAATTCGCTGCCCACAGGCTGGATATCTCACATGCTGGCCCTGGCCCTACCCGGTTTAGCAAAGGGGGGAAAAGTCCTGATACGTCACGTGACACTACTGTGACAACATGAATTTGACACCCCTGTTTTAGAGTCTTGAAACGTTAGAAACTATGAAAGAACCTTAGGTAGGAGAGTAAAATATATTGATTTATTTGTTTATATTTCACCTTTATTCTTGATACAAATAATTCAAAGTGGTGAACATGTTCAACAAAGGTAAAGGTTCCCCTCGCACATACATGCTAGTCATTTCTGGCTCTAGGGAGCGGTGCTAATTCTTCGTTACAAAGCCGAAGAGCCAGCACTGTCCAAAGACGTCTCCATGGTCATGTGGCCGGCATGACTAAATGCCGAAGGCGCACGGAACGCTGTTACTTTCCCACCAAAGTGGTCTCTATTTTTCTACTTGCATTCTTACAGGTTTTTGAACTGCTAGGTTGGCAGAAGCTGGGACAAGTTAATGGGAGCTCACTCGGTTACGTAGTGCTAGGGATTTGAAATGCCAAACTGCCAGCCTTTCTGATCGATAAGCTCAGTGTCTTAGCCGCTGAGCCACCATGTCCCTTTTCTTTCAACATACCTTCTTCCTATTATCCCCACAACAACAACCCTGTTGGGCTGAGAGAGAGTGACCCAACCCAAAGTCACCCAGCTGGCTTTCATGGCTGAGGCAGGACTAGAACTCAGTTTCCAAGTTTGGTGCCTTAACCATTAAACTAAAATGTATCTAATTGCCAACCTTCTGGAATGGAGCTGAAGCTGTTACCACTTCATGTATTTATAGGAAAAATCTGGGTCCCCAAGCAGAAAGCTATTGATCCAGTTTTGGAAAGTGTAACTCTGGAACCAGAACTGGAGGAAGCCCTGGCAAATGCTTCCGATGCTGAACTCTGCGATATTGCTGGTAAGATGCAAGAATGAATGTACTAGCTTTGTTGTTGTTGTTGCAATTATTCTAAAAGGCTTTGTGTTCTCGGCATTAGGACAAATTTTAAAATTTGGAACTTTTAAATAAAAAAAATAGATTTCAAAAAGTCTTAGAGGATAATTTGCGCATGAGAGAATCATGCCAACTGCGGGATCAGGTGTTGGGTGGGGGGAAGAGTCCAACTGCAGGATCAGGTGGGGGGGGTGGTCTGTTTGGAGACTGAAAAGAAAATCCTTTGTAACACCTTTTTTTTTTTGCCTGGGGCATTTACGTTGCTCTGGCTTTGATTTGCCACCCTTTAACATTTAACAACCTGTTTCCTGAATAAACAAATGCTCAATAGTTACAATAGCACTTCAGGAGAACTTAAGACACCAGACTCCTTCCTAATTTCCTAAGAGAAAAGTTTGTTTCTGGTGGGGACATCTAGGTATTTGATAAGCTGAGGGTAGTTGATTCTTGCCTTGCTCCTAGTGCCTGTTGGGTTCTTGGGAAGGAAGAGAGGGAGCAAGTATGGATAGGTGAGGGCCTGGGTGTGGTTTCTGGTGACAGGAATCTTGGGTGCTGGGCAGGGCCTTAGCAGCAGCTAAATCTTCATCACAGGGGTGCTTGCAAGGGGTACAGTTGCAGGGGATAAAGTAGAAGTTTTTAAGACTTTCCCTCCCAGAGAATCACTGCCTGGGATTCTGGCAGAGAGGCAGCAACTGACTTGCATGATGGTAAATATTCATCTTATGAACAAGGGATTTTCTCTCCCCTACCCCGCAAAAAAAAAAACCACCTGGAGAAGCAATGGAGGCTCCAGATTTCACCTCTCATTGAACTATGCCTTGGATATTCACACTCCCTTAAACACACACCATCCCACCTATAAGCACACACCCTCGAAGAAGTAATAGGTGAGAAAAAGAAACAAGGCCACTTAAAAACCAGCTTTTATTACTCTATTTGATAATTGTGTGCAATGGCACACAAATAATCAATAGGGTTTCAGTTGCCATATTCACCGACAATCCGGAAAATCCGTTGGTCTGCATTGCGGTATTTCTTCCGTTTCATTGGAGGACTGTGTCCTGACAGAGTTGTTCATAAAATGCATCCATGGCTCGTTGAACCTTGTGTAGGCCATCTATAAATTTCCAAATGGTTGGATGACACATGCCCTATTGTGCTCGGCACCTTCGATAAGCTGATTCTGAGTGATTGTTTATACCAGGGGTGCTGGCAGAGGAGCTATGTGAGTTGAAGTCCACAAGTCTTAAAGTTGTCAAGGTTGGAGATCCCTGATTTATACAATCCTCTGCCATCTGTGCTCGCTGGAAAAGATATATTGCTGTTGGGAACAAAGATGGCTGCCTTCCATGCCCCCCCCCTCCGCCCCGCAGGACAGCCAACATAGGTATTCTCAAACCAGTGTAGGAGGCGAAGCAGCCATCCCTGAAGATAACTTTCCAGAGCAGTAAAGTATTTATCCAAGTCTGGGACAGAAACGAAAGCCAAAGCCACAACCATTTTTGTCCTCAGTGTCCGTATTGTCCTCATGTGTGGTTCCATCTCTAACCAAATGCTTCCTCATATTTTGTGCTTGATGAAAAAGCACTTTTCAAAAAAGCACTCTTTCTGGGAAGCATTCCCTAATGGCATTCATGGCAGCTGATTCAAAAATCACAGCGAATGGAACGCGGCTGTGTGTCAGGCACCAGGTTTTTAACAAACTCAAACAGGCTTCCATAGGTAGCACATTGTTTTATTGGTAGAAGTGCATTATAACACAGGACGCACTCCCTCGCATTTCTTGGCTAGGATGACATGCACCCGTGCAAAGAGTTTTAGAACTATGACAAAAGTCCCATCTGCATACCAGGTATCGGATGACTGCAAGATGTCCAACCAAGTCCTTTTGCCAAATATTAGGATCTTCTTTGACCCCTCTCCAAAATTTCCTAGTAGGAAAGGCTCTTGTAAGCCAGGAGTTGGTAAGTATGCCTTGTATTCCTCAGGTAAAATGAGGTCATCAAGGCTTACTGGGTCTGAGGGTCCTGCCCGTATTTTGTTCCTTTTTCTGCAGATGTTTTTTCGCACCTCTGGGGTTGCTGGTATTGCAGGGTAGACTCTGGGCTCACATTGGCCAGACACATCTTGATAATTTTGGATGCGCCTTCCACTGTCTCCTCTGCCTGCCGTTTCATGCTGCTCAGCAAACGCACCACTTCCACAGGCTGTGCTGATGTGTGTGTGTGTGTGTGTGCGCGCACGCGTGAATAAATGCTCATTGATTCTTTTTATTACTTCTCCAAATCTTGTGTGAATTCTGGCACTGCATCTATCACGCTGCTCACAGTGCCAAAAAGTAAGACAAGAATCAACCACACTTAGCTTCTCAAATACAGAGAGGTACCCATCAGAAACAAACTTTTCTCTTCCTTTCTTGCTTGCTACAGTTACATCCATCTCCCAGGCAGAAGTCTTCTTACCAGCAGTGACACAACAATGAGTGCTTGTTGTCCCCAACGAATGCAACGTACAGTATTTTATTGGCTTCACATGTCAGTGTTGAGGTAGTGGTCTGAGTTACATGGAATGATGGAGACTGACCAGAAGGAAAATCCTTTGTAGGTGTGGATAATTAGGAGTGTCTTTTAAGTTCTCCTGAAGTGCTGTTGTAACTGTTTAGATGCAGCATTTGTTTATTCAGGAAACAGGTTGTTAAATGTAAAGGGGAGGCAAATCAAAGCCAGAGCACTGTAAATGCCCCAGGCAAAGGTGCTACAAAGGATTTTCCTTTGAAGGAGTCCTCAAACATCCTCCATCATTCCATGTAACTCAAAAGACTTCCCTAAGAACCTCTGTTTGCGTATCTTGACCTCAAGATATACAGATGAAATGGGAACGTTGAGGTTGGGGAGATAAAACAGTCCCCCTTTGCACTTGAAGAGAATAGTCAATTAAACTAATATTCTGCTCCCCCCAACCCCCTCAACCTGATCCTGCTGTGGGGCTCTTCCCTCCGTTCCTTGTGCAGTTTACAAGATTCTGTAATTACCCCAGACTAACATTGAAGTTCCTGAAATATATGTAAGTCTCGCTTCCTTGATCTTGTTCAGCTATGTGGAGTTTGACACACTTATATATTCCAGTATTGGCAGATCAAATCCCACCACCAGGCTCAGGTTGACTCAGCCTTCCATCCTTCCAAGGTGGGTAAAATGAGAACCCATATTGTTGGGGGCAATATGCTGATTCTGTCTTGCCCACCAAGCCACGCCCACTGAACCGGTGGTAAAAATATTAGAATCCCATCACTGATTATGGCCCCATACAATATGTGAAATCAGACTATAACATGATACCAGTGGCTCTTATTTGAAAGGAAGTCTAATGAAGGCTTTCTGTGTGTGTGTGTGTGTGTGTTATCATTTTCACTCTCCTTGTACTGACCAGATTTATATTTCTTCTTGCTGTAACTGGAGTTGGACAATAGAGTAAGCAGCTGAAGGCTTCATAGGCTAAAGTCTCAATTACTCAGTTTGCAAGGTATAAATATTTGGCTTAGCCCTTTGCAGTAGAATAGAATAATGGCAAAACAAGCTGCTTATGGTATTTCCTTCCTTCCTCCTTTCAACTTTTCCTACCCTTTTGCACACACCCTTTGCAAGGCTCTCCAAGATAGTCCTTTGAAAAAGGCTTGGAAAACAATTGAGGATAGTATATGTGGTTGGACAGCCAATCCCACTTCACAAAAAGAAAAGAAAATATAGTGGTTACTTATTTCTCCCTCCAACCAAGGGTTCATTGTCTGCTATAAAACTGCATAGGCCATTTGTAATCCGGATAGCCTGGCTGGGAAAGAGCTGGGAAGGCTGTAAGGCAATGTTTCTCAACCATGTCAACTTTAACGTGTGTGACTTCAACTCCCAGAATTCCCCAGCCAGCACCGGTGAGAAACACTGGTGTAAGGTAAGTATTATTTCTAAAGATTGATTTTTTAAAAGCTGATATTGGGATGGGAAGAAAAGTATGATCCATTTATTGCCTTCCTGTCTTGCCAGCATAGCAAATTAATTTCATAGGAAGTGTAAAGTTGGACAAGGATTTGAAAAGCTGTGAAGAAAATTACAAAAGCAGCAAATCATTGAACTTTCTCTAAAAAAGAAAGAAAAGGAGAGACAACTCTGAATTATTTTACTGGGGGTATTCTGTCTTTTGATTGCTACTGTTCTGTCTTTTGATTGCTGGCTGAATATGAAGACAGACAGACATACTCTACAAAGGTTTCCATACAAAGTTTCTTTATTGGGTCACAAGGCATCCTCAAATATAACTCATAGTTATGTTGAGATCCATCTAGTGTCCAATTCTTTGCATAGTTGACTTCATAGTGTAAAATTATAGTGATCTTTCATCCCATAACGCTGGAACAAAGGGTGAGACACCAGCACAATGCTGGAGTCCAAGCAAGAGTAAAGGAAACTCCCCCAACCCAACCAAGGGTCAGTTCGGTGACCAATCAGAATTACAGATGTGACCACACGACATGAACTACATTTCCATGATGCATTAACTACATTTACCATGAGGCATTCCCTTAAGGGGACAGCTCCCAATTCTAACTTAACTACCTCAACTCCCAATTACCTATATACTGTCTGGACAGCACAGGGGGGAAATTATAGACTTTTTCAAATATAGAAAACAATACAGGGAGAAATTTTTATATGAATAAAGCATAGTGAAGCTGCCCCCTGGGTAAAGCAAATTTGATTTTAAGTACAGTAAATCCTTGATTTAGTGGGCTTGGTATACAGTGAAATATTTTTGTTATATTTTGACTTCACCTTGACTCTGTCCATTAAAGTTTCAAGATATAGCATGACACTTATTTTGTCAATTACATAAGTTACAATATATAAGTGAGATAAATCAAAGCAAATGATGGAAATTTGGATTTAATGGACATCCCTTTCCCTGAATGATCCAGTCAATCCAAATGTCTATATTTTGATGCTCTGTAATCCATGGTGCCTAAAAGAATCAGCTCTTCTCTTCCTCTCTATAATGTCTAGGCTAGAGCAACTGGGAGAGGAGGACTGTGTACAGCTGTCATGGCTGTCCAGTGGTTTATTTAAGCAAAATAAACATATTGAAGCAAATATGGCACATTATGATGTCACAACCCAGGTTCATGTGGAGAAAGAAGTATAAGAAACCAGCATGTATCTCTTCATTAGATTCATATTCTGCCTTTTCTTCTGGGACTCAGAGCTATCTTTTTCACCATTCCATCTTATCTGAGCTTGGCTTTATTCTCCAAAAGTGTGAATTAACCCTCATCTCTCTGATTTCACTAAAATCTCCCTCCCTTTATTCAGCTCAAGTTCCCTGAAGCAACCCCATTCCTGCCTTAACTGTGTCTGTTTTTTCCAGCCTGCTGCCTCTTCCTCTCATATTTCCATGACATCATCCATCTCAGCAGAAGTTGCAGAAGGACTGTAAGAGAACCATGCTGGTGACCTCATAGTCCTGCTTTACGAATGCAAGACTGCACTAGGCCTGCCGCGCACCCCGCTATCCAAAACTATTTGTCCGCTTTATCCTTTTATTCTTTTTGCATTAAATGGATTGTGAATTGGAATTTCCACCAAAGGCTTGCATTTGTTTTTACATTTCCTTCATCACATGCAGACTGGCAAAGTGGAACATTTTCACTCCCTGTGCACTCATGAATAAAGATCTGCCAAGAATCCAACTTGTGTTAATATGGCAAATGGGTATGCAGCTAATGAATGTACCCCAAGCTTATGCCAAGATGGGATAGTTACTAATGAGTAGTTCTGCATATCTGTAAAGAGCAATAACTGATTCTTCTACCCAAAGACAGTATAGATTTTTTAAATACATGTGCAATACTCCAGGAGTTCCAAGAGCTGCTTATGTATATTTACATACACATGTATCTACATACCGTATTTATGCTGGCAATTTGGTGCACTCCTCATCCACAATATTTAGTGCATGATCCTGGCTTTATTCTGTCCTCCAATAATTTTCTACTAGGCCCAAGTAATTCTGTTATCTCTTTGAATTGAATGTATTTATTCCTATGGCTGCTCCTGGTGCAGGGTTAACAGAATGAGACATCTAACAAAACAAACTATTAGTAAAATCTCTGCATGAGTCACTGTGTTGAGACCTTGCTTTGTTTTAATGAAATAAATGCAAGAACTTAATGATCGTAATTAAGTTCCCCAGTGCAGTTTAACTCTTTTTAGACCTGGTACCTTCTAAAGTAAACTTTTTAAATGTGAAGATTAAGTAGATTTTCAGTTTTATTCTGAAAGAGAATGCTGCATCAATTGTTTGGGATAAATTATCGCATCTCTTAGCAAATCCTGTGTATGTAACAGTTCAAGGGACTAGATTACAATATATGCTGTATATGCAGGTCGTCCTTGTCTTGCAACCATCAGCTTAGTGACTGTTTGAAGTTAGGATGGTGTTTTAAAAAGTGACCTATGATTGTTTTTCACATTTACAACCATTGCAGCATCCCTGCTACCATGTGTTCAGAATTTGGATGCTTAGCAACTGGCATGTATTTATGATGGTTGAAATGTTCTGGGGTCATATTTTGTGACCTTTTAACAAGCAAAGTCAATGGGGAAGCCAGATTCATTTAACAATTTTAATAGAATTTTGGGGTTCAGTTGTCATAATTCAAGGACTACCTGTTGTATAACTTACTTGGAAGACTGCAATTTACTGAAATAATTTGCATAAGTATATTCAGCAGAAATCATTGGAGATAGGCAGTCCTTCAAATAGCCCCATGCCATGAAGGGACTTAGAAGTCAAAACCAACATCGCAAATTGCTGGTTATAAATCTATTGGCCATAAGTGCAGCTTGCAGAGCATAACATGTATCCTACATTGCAGTGCTGCATTCTGGACCAGCTACAGTTTCTAAGTGGTCTTCTAGAGCAACCTCATGTAAAGAACATTGAAGTTGTCCAATTGGTAGATGCAATAAGGTCAAATAAATATTTCTGCCTTATCACCACAAGACAATCCCAGATATGGACTCTTATCTGTTTCTTTAGCTTGCTTCTTTAAATTCATCCAGTGGGGCTCCAGGCATCTCTTTGGGAGCTTTATCTTTTGGAGTTTGTTGGTAAGCCAAGGAGCAGTCCACATTTGGCAAACAAGAAGAGGCCATGAAGGGAACATGTTCCAATATCCAATCATTATAAGCTGTGACCAAGGCCTCTGCCAAATTGCCCACTCTCATTCTGGAATCTCTCTGGACTCATAAATTCCTTAGTGCAAACTAGTCAAATAGGCTTTATCTACCTACAGCATAGGAGGTGGAGGTGTGGCACCAGTAAGTCAAGCAGTGAGGTAGGAATTCTCTTCCAAATTGTTTTAGAAGCAGAAGCCTCATTGATTTTTGGGCTAAAACCATACAGAAATGGAAAAGACGATTAGTGAAAACATAGGCCTGCTGTTTACAAGAAATGAATTGATATCTGTGAAATCTCAAGTTGAACTGATAAATTATTTATATAGGTTGTTTTAATCTTATTTGCTGGCATATTTTTTTCTAAGCAGGGATTTTCCAAGTATATTCTTTAGGATTCTCAGTATTTTAGGAGTCCTAATTGAACAGATAACAGTAGTGTGGAGACATGGTTATACAGAGATGCATGTCCAAAAAGTTGGTCTATCATCAAAAAGTTTTCCTTGTACTGTACAACCAGTCATAGGAATATATAGCCCTTCCAGGATATATTTCCATGAGACACAACTGGTAGAAAACTTCCACAGCCTTCATTAGCATACAAAGCAAAGTGAAAATAAGGCAGATGTCCTGTAATGGATTCTATCCCCTTTCTGGGATATTACCAATATTAATTCTACTTAGTAATGTTTCTTTAAGAAACTTTAATTGGGAAGTGGTAGACTAGAAACAAAAAGAAAAATATTTTTTAAAAATTATTTTGATTTTTTAAAAATATAGCTGATTGCATTTTTAAAAAATAATACAAGGTTTTTTTTTAAAAGATGTATTTCAGAAAGATGGATAGGTAGATAAGACAGATCCTTTGCAACTGAACATCTGACTCTGACCTTTTTGCAACTTGTTAAAGAACTTCTGGAACATATCGAAGCTAGAGTTTATAATAAAGCAAATTTAAGTACAGAAATATATATTTTATATAAAGAAAAAACAATTTGGAAATGCTGTGTTCTCCTGAATCAACAAGAATACAGCTTACTCCATCATCTGCGTCGTAACAAGTCCTTTTTGAGACTGTAGTCTTAGTCATTCAATCAATGATTGAATATTTTGTTAAGGATTTACAAAAATTGTAGGTGACAGGCAGTGCTTTAGAAAAGAGCTACTTAATTTTCATTCAAATGCAAGTCTGGATTGCCTGCTTTAAGATGGTGCTAATCCAATATATATACCATATATACAAATAACTGGCTAAAATATGCAATTATCACTTATGGTACTGCAGAACTTACTATATTCCTAACAAAAAGCCATGAAATGTACAACTGTTCAGCATGTTGCATGTTTCCTAATCTAGGAGTGGATATAACTTTATAAGATATTATTTTTCTGTGTGTGTTGTTTGTGTGCAGATTTAGGCAGTAGCTCAGATTTTATTCATACTGGAATTAGAGGACAAAGGCTGAGGCTGTGGCTTTGCTAAACCGTAATGCATTACTGCAAAGAGCTCACTTGGTAAAATCTAGAAATTTGCCAAGTAGTGAAGAGAACTGTATTTATTCCAGTCCTGTTTCCCATAGTAGGTGGATGCAGTGAAATTGTCCTACATTTAATAGAATATGCAGGTCATTGTCATATATCAGTTAGGAATCCACTGATAATGGATTATTAATTATCCAGTTTAGTATGTTGCTGCTTACTTTAAAAAAAAAACCCTGTCATTAGCCAAAGCATTGTGAAGAAATAAGGGATCACCTCCTATTTGAACATACAAGTTGTGCTGAGCTTCAATGGATCTTCTCAATATTCCCTTTTCAAAACAAATATTTTATCACTGTTCACATTTTTTCTAGGCTACTTATGTCTTGGTCAGATTATCACTTTTCCAGGAATGACAAATCTGTAAATTTATTTAATTTTGTTTTCTTTTATTTTTTTCCTTCTCTCATGTAGCTATTCTTGGCATGCATACATTGATGAGTAACCAACAATATTATGAAGCACGAGGGACAACAACTATCGTCAACAAAGAAGGATTGGACAGTAAGTAAGATTTACAACACTACAATAATCTAACAAAGGGAGTCAAAAGCAGGAGTTTTATAATTATAGTTAATAAAACAGTATAGATTCAGATTAAATCCAGATTCAAGAGAGGAAAGCAGATTCAGAATATGTGAGAGTGCTCATGTCATACTCTGTGAAGGCACATTAATTCAAAAGGTGCCAACAGGTATGTATGTTTCCACACTATTCAGAATAACTTTTTCCCCTTCAAATCCAGATAATTGCTCAACACTTATATTTGTTTTTTGTCCCCATATAATTCGGTGTGTTCTTACATTTAATGAAAACAGCAGAAGGCAGTGAAAACAAAGGAATAAACATGAGTTCCAAGTGGCTCCAAATATCTCAGTCCTTTTGAAGATCAGTCTAACAATTAGCTTGCTGCTTGGGAGGACTTTTCACCTGTTGAATTTAAACTCTGTAATATTAAATGGAACTGCTTTTCTCCCAACCTTGTCTCCATACATTTTTTTTCTTTCTTTCTCTTGCCTTCTCTTATTAAGCATCTCCAGAATCCAGTGCTTTCATGGAAATTACAAAAGCAGTGTTGTGCTGTTTGCAAGGCAAATTTTGCTCCTTTGTGCATTTGTGTAATCACAACATAGAGCTTTTATGGACAGTACCTTTTAATCACTGAATCTTCCTTTTCCTCCTCAGAACAACTTTCCTCTTGCTCCAGCTCTATTCTAGTTATTTCTTTTTCTCTCTTTGGTGTGTGTTTCTATTGGAAGGAAGAAGGAGATTATGTCTGCATGTGTTTGTGGGAATGATTTGCATTTCTGAGTAAGAAACAGAATTGTTGGTATCTATAGATAGTGATAATTAAATCTGTGAATGCATCTTATTTTACAAGCAATAATTTTAATTAGTAGTTCTTAATTCAGTTAACACCTTTTTTGCATAGTTCCTGCTCTGTTTTTGGTTCTAACAAGTATCTATACACAGAGAGAGAAATAGGTCAATAGCTTATTGTCAGGGCAGTAAGAATCTCCAAATTTGGTTTCAGTTGGAGTCAGCAAATCTAGTTTGATAAGATGGGGAAGCTGAGCATTGGATTTGCTGGAATTATAAGTTTTTTTCTCCTTAGTTTTTCTTTCAGAGAATCATCTTTAATTTTTAGGTAAGGATGCTAATGGCACTTGTGTAAAGTACATTGATCACGTTAATCCATATCTCCATCTTTGGAGCCATATGCCCTGGGAAAAGTTACTTCTTTGAAATAATCTCCAGGGAATATTACTGATTAGTGCTTTCTATCTAGGATTGATTATTATAGAGAAACATGTTCTCCTCTATAGAGCAGATCATTGAGAATTATGAAATTATTAATACTGTAGAAATCTTAAATTTAATTGTATTGGAGTTTCAGAAAAATACACATTTTAGAATTGATTAGAGAACCACTTTTTCTAAATACATGCTTATATAATATGAAAACTTTTTCTCCTAATTTCTGGTGAGGGGGAGTCTTTTTCATGATATACAATTTGTCATTGTTCACTAAATAATCAAGTACATTGTCAATATCTACAATGAATGTAGATTTTAAAAAACAATTATGATGAAGCACCGAAAAATAGCTTTCCTTCCTAGCATGCAGTTTATGCACCAATTTTTTTTTTCAACCATGAATTTCAGAAAATAAGACATTCAAATGTATTTGCCCCCTTTTCTTTGGTCTCTAAACTGAAAAAAAAAAAAATCTTAAAAACAAAGTCCAAACAAAATCTATAAATCATACTATTCTCTCAGTACAGCTGCTAAGAGACATAAGACATTATTATATACATTTATTTATAAACTTATTTAAATTCAAATTCTTCAACATGGGATGACACATGCCTGCATCTCTCTCCTCTGTGCATCTGTAAGAGGCATATGAAAGCATTTTTTTAAAGAAAATAGAATAAAAAGGAGCTTACTTATCAAGGTACCAAAGCTGAGTCGGTTCCATGTCTTTCTATACAACATTAAAGATATTTTCATCACCACTTGGCCAATAAGAACTTACAATTATCAGGGGTTGGTACTAAACTTATTTTAATTTATTTTCATAAGAATCCAGCATCAAAGAATCAAATTCTTCCATTTATACCCTGAGTGAAAGAAATGCTGTTAGAAATATTGCAAACTTTAGGACAGTGATGGCTAACCTTTTGTCATTGAGTGCCAAAAGTGCGAGAGAGAGAGCGTGCACCCATAATGCAATGCACACCCGCCCCCCTGCTTATGCGCACGGGACCCCCCCAGTGCTCCCCCTGCCTCCCTGCGCATGCACCCCGCCTCCCATGCATGCGCAGCAGATACCCGAAAATCAGCTGGCTGGCAGGAGGCGCATGTGTATGCGCAGTGGAACTGAGCTGGGGCAAATGGATTGCGTGCCCGTAGAGATGGTTCTGCGTGCCACTTGCGGCACGCGAGCCATAGGTTCGCCATCATAGCTTTAGGAGATCAGGGTTGAAACCTACAGGATGAGTAAGAGTGAGGCTACTACTCTTTCTTCATTGTACTAATGTCTGGTCAAAAGCAAATAGACATGGATCTTTATCTCTTTCACTCATGTAGGTATAATTAAGCCCACCCAGTATAAACCAGTTCCTGATGAGCCAAATTCAACCAATGTAGAAGAAACTTTGGAACGAGTAAAAAACAATGATCCAGAACTTCAGGAGATTAATCTCAACAATATTAAGGTATGGATTCTTTTCTGCCTGGGTTTGCCTTGAGTAGGCAGAGGGGGCAAAATATGTTGATTTTCTAGTGTTTATGTCAGTTGCAAAACTTGCATCTGCATAGGCACTAAGACTCAAATCACCCTTTGGTTCTATATACAATGCATGGTTCATTGTTCCTTTAAGATATCTTAAAATTCTCTTTAATGATTGCCAATGACATTGATGTGGCTCCGAATTAAAACGTGCCAGCTGATTAACACTATAAGCTATATCTGGCCTTGACCAATTGCTTATATATGATAAGCTACCAATCAAAGATTGATATATAGACTTATCAAATTTGGGACTTTGATCATCAGTTTGGCAAACTTCCTGACTCATTGGAGTCTTTGCCGTTTTACAAAGTTCTATTTTATACGTTTTAATTAATTGGCAAATTTTATCTTCTTGAGATATCTTAAATCCATTTTTTTTTTGTCAATCCTAGATACTTTTTAATTTCACCAAAATGCTTTAATTTTATCTTTTTAGCTAATAATGATATAATCTCATTAGCTTCATTATTAGTCTTAGTTATCAAAGCAATATCATCTGTAAATAATAACAATAATGACACCGTTCCATTATTTTCTCTTTTAAACACACATGGATCTGCTAAACCAGAATTAAAACCTACCATATATACTCGAGTATAAGTCGATCCGAATATAAGCCGAGGCACCTAATTTAACCACAAAAAACTGGGAAAACTTATTGACTCGAGTATAAGTCGAGGGTGGGAAATGCAGCAGCTACTGGTAAATTTCAAAAATAAAAATAGATACCAATAAAAACTTTCACTAGGACAGTTGAGAATAAGTTTGATGTTCACAATTTCCTCTTTGAAAGAGACCAGTAAATAGGGAACAAGAAGATGAAGAAAAAGAAGTGTGTTTTTTCACACTTTTCACACTGCAGTGAACAAAAATGGCATCATAGGAACAAGCTTATTCTCAGCCCAAAGGTTTGTTTCTGATTTCTTCCCTGATTTAAGGGAAATTTGGGAAACGATCTCACTATCATGAAAGGTTTGATTGATTCACTAACCCAAAAGATGATGATGATGACAGTGGTAGGCAGGAGTCACTCTCTCCCTTGCAAGAAAAAACCAAGAGCCGTTCTTATGATATCTCTCTCTCTCCCCCCCCCTCCCCCTCCTCCCGAGTGGACTGAAAGCAGCTGAAGCTGAGGAAATGAAACTGAGTGGAGTGACCTCGGCTCGCTTTGCTTTCTCAGCCTAGAGCTCAGAAAAGCCTCCCCTTCCCATGCTTAAAAGTTGTAAAGGAAACACGGAAGCAGGGAAGCGGCTGCCCAGCTTCGGAGCTCCACACCATTTTTTTTTCAGAAGGGAATCTGACTCGAGTATAAGCTGAGGGGGTTTTTTTCAGCACAAAAAATTTGCTGAAAAACTCGGCTTATACTCGAGTGTATACGGTTTAATTTTTTCACAATATATTGATTCCACTCAAAGCCAGATTGTTTCAACCCGTAAAGACTCTTTTTCCAACAATCATTACTATTTACTTTATTGTCTTTTATAATAACTGGCTTTTTCAAATATATAGTGTGCTGCAATGGTGCATGTAGATAAGCAGTTTCTACATCTAAATGGTTAATGACATAGTTTTTGTTAGCTGCCCACACTAAAGCTGCTCTCAAAGATGTTGCTTTAAGACTTGGTGCGAAAACTTCATCATAATCAGATGCAGTTTGATTAAATCCTTGAGCTACCAACCTAGCTTTATGGGTAACAGTCCCATCATTTCCAGTTTTTACTTTAAATATCCATTTGCACCCAATGGATTTTTCTCCTGGAGGTAATTTGGCATCTTCATATACTTTCATTACCTTTAATGAATTTAGTTCTTTTTCCATTGCCTTTTGCCAATTCTCCTGATCCTTAACAGGATATATCCTAAGTTCATCTACACTAGTTGGAACTTTAGTTACTTGGCAAACTATACTTGCTTGATATCTATCAGGTGGTCTAGTTACTCGTGTAGTACGTCTATGTATTACAGGACTTACAGGTGGACTTTCCTTTATTAACTCTTCTTGATTATCTAACTCTTCCTGATCAACTGTTTCCTCTTGTTCTGGTCTTATTTGCTCTTCGTGGACTTCTTCTTTAATTGGACTCTTTATAACTAGTCTGTTCATTCTGCCTTTTGTAGGGTTCAATAATTACTTCGTTATTTAAATCTTGCTCTAATCTATTCCATCCTACATGTTCTAGGAATTTTGCACTAGCACTGGTGTAAACTCTAGATGTTCCTGGTTCCCAGAACCTATAAGATCTATGATTAGATTCATATCCTACAAAAAATAATCTTTTAGCTCTATGCTGTCCTTTCTGTCTGAGTTGTGTAGAGATATGCACCCGTGCTGGTGCTCCAAATGTGTGCATGTAACTTAAATCAGGTTTTGTACCATGCCACAATGTGAATGGTAATTCACCTGTTGTTGAATTAACAACATTATTTAATATATGATTACCACACATTATTGCTTCTCCCCATAAATTGTCAGGTAATCCTGAATCAGACATCATAGTACGTGCCATTGACTGTAGTGTTTGGCCTCGTCTCTCTATAAAGGCATTATGTTGTGGCCTATATGGTGCAGACTTTTTATGTTGAATACTAACATTCTTAGTCTGTTCTGGAATTTATTATTTGTAAATTCCGCACCATTATCTGTTATAAGAGTTACTAATTTCTTTTTAGTTTTCCTTTCTGCAAATTTAATCCAATTTAATAGATTTAGATACGTTTCAGTTTTGCTCTTCAAAAAATAGCAAAACCCATATCTAGAATAGTGATCCATTATACTTAGTATGTATCGAGCTCTTCCTACACTTGGTTTTTTCGGACCTATTAAATCAGCAAATACTACTTCTAAAGGCTCTTTGGTAGTAAATCCATCAACTCTATTAGCCGGTATGACCCTGCTTTTGCTTTGATTACAAATAGAACATTGCAAATACTTGTTACAAGGTTTCAAACTTATTCCCTTAGATAATTCAACAGTTTTCTTAAGCATTTTAAAATTTAAATGCCTTAGCCGTCGGTGTAACAAGTGAATACATTCATCATGAGGTTTCTTATTATCATAAACTGTGTTAGCCACCTCTAAACCATTATCATTTAACACATATAATTCACCTCTTAAAGATGCAGTAATTTTCTTATCTTCTTTCTCAATTATGCAGTTATCTCCTTTAAAGGTAACTACATATCCAAGTTTAACCAAAATTCTAATTGAAATTAAATTAAACTTAAGTTGTGGTACATATAACATTTTTACATTCTCTTTTATAAAAGAACAATATGCTATGCCTTGACTTTTAGCTTTCAGTTTCCAGCCATTGGCTAACGATATCTGCTGTGTACTCTGGGACATTTTAATAAAATTTTTGTTATCATTTGTTATACAGTGGGATGCTCCACTGTCAACCACCCATAAATTATTTTTTACAGCTCTGTTAATATACATGGCAAACTCTAAATTTTTATTTTTATTTTGGTTACTTTTAGTATTCTGGCCAGCGTTCTGGCGCTTTGCTCTTTTACAAAATCTTGCCAAAATGTCCTCTTCCTCCACAATTAAAACACTTTTTAATTGCGTATGCAGTAAGAGATTCATTATTTTCTTTTTGAAGTTGCTCCCTCCTTAACTCATCTCTTTCAAGTCTTCTTCTTGCCTCTTCAATCAATCTGCCAGTTATATCAGTTAAAGTTAGACTTTCCTTAGGCAAAATTTCAAGGGAAGTGACGTAATTATCATAACTTACATCTAGTGATGATAGAATTATGTAGACTTGGTGTAGTTCAGAGAAAACAAGCTCTTTCTCGTGCAGTTCTTGAAAAATGCTTTTTATAGAATTCAAATGACTCAGCATATCACCATTCATCTGGAGATGCATACTGAAAAGCTTCCGTGTTAGATTTATGTGAGCACCAACGTTATCTCGAACATAAATCCTCTTCAGCTTCTGCCAACATCCAACAGCCGTTTGCTCTCCACGGATATGAACAAGTTGCTGGTCAGTTAGTGTTAGTCCTATTATGCAAATAGCTTGTTCATTCTTCTGCATAAAGTCTTTTATCTTTTGTCTATCTTCCTCAATCTCTGGATTCCATTCCTCTACGTTTGGTGGGTTTTCAATTATGTTCCACAGACCTTCTCTTCGTAGAAGTAGACTACATTTCATAGACCATGAAACAGTTTGTTCCATCCAACTTAGATATAAAAGGGACAAACTTTGTAGATTTACTTGTGCCATGTTTTCTTATATATGGATATAAAACTATAATTAATAAAACACAGCTGTCTGTTTACTGTAACGTATGACAACACAAACTCTCACTTTTTACATAAATCTGTTTTATCCTAGTTAAACTGACTTTGCAGCCTCTGGGCCCATAACCAGTGTTATGCCTGGGCCCATAACCAGTGTTAAGCCTGTGTTCCCCAACCAGGGTTAAGGAGACAAGCTAAACAGAATGTGCAGCATTAGTCAGATAGGCATACAGATAAATGAGTGAGATAAGTTTGTATGTTTGTTAACATACAGTAAAAATAACAGATACGCTTGTGCTATCAAAAATATAGTTTATTCCATTTAGAGATTATAGCATAGTCAAAATAACAGTCCATTAGTCATGTATCATTTTAATCAGTCCATTCAAGGATATTCAATTAGCAAAGTCCGTGTAGAATATCCAATGTCAGTTCACTTACAATAAATCAACAGTCCTTTCTCTCTCCCTTTCCAGTAGGAGAAAAAATGCAGTCTTGAATCAGTCCAGTAATTAGGGATCATCAAGTCAGAGAGAGCAAGCTGACGTTCCTTGCTTCTTTTATAGTGCTTTCACAACCACTCCCTTAATTACATTCCTATAGTTAAAGTTGCAGACACTTTAACTAATAAACCATGATAACATATTTATTATTTTACCTAAACCAGTTAGGGTAAACAATGTTATCCCTAACAGGTGGTATGTAAGTTAAATAAATAAAATAAAATGATTCCAAATGGGTTTATTTTTTGATTCAGAGTTCAGCAGGGGAAAGGTAGCATAATAGCATGGAACTGACATGTTTGAAATGATTTAAAGGGTGTTACTGGATTTAGGAGATTCCTGATTCCTTGGAATTTGTGGTTATGTCCCAGTAAAAACAGCTCACATCACCCTTGTCTGATGTTTCTCTTTTAAAGGATATTCCTGTGCCTATTTTGAAAGCCTATGTTGAAGCTCTGAAGACTAACACCTATGTGAAAAAGTTCAGCATAGTAGGAACAAGAAGTAATGACCCTGTTGCTTTTGTAAGTGTCAGATGACTTGCACCTAATCTTCTCAGGAAAGCTTTTATTGGGATTATCTCCTTTCATGACTTCCTAGTTGGTTGAAATCCAAGTCTCATCTAAGAACACTGCCTTTTCACAAGAGGTTGATCAAGATGGGGAGGAGATTGGAAACCAATTCCTGTGAGGTACAGTTAAAAGAATGGGTACATTCAGTCTGGAAAAGAGATGATTGAAATAAGATGTGATAGTAGTTTTCAGAAGTAGGGTTGTCATATAGAAGAGGGAGTGAACTGGTTTTTAGCTGGGCTGAAAACTAAGACCAGAAACAGTGGATGGAAACTATAGAGAAGGACATTCTGATTAGTCATGGGATTTATTTATTTTGAGGAATTTCCAGATAATAAGAGTAATTCCAGGTAATAATAATAATTAGAATAGGTTGCCTCATGAGGTAGCATATTTTTCTTCACTGGAGATCTTCAAAAAGAGACTGAATAGTTCCTTGTCCAGAACACTTTAGCAATTCCTGCACTGAGCAAGAAATTGGGACGTATTCACACAACTCTTTGAACTATGCTATTTCTTATTCAGTGGTTCCGGCTTCTAATGAAACATACTTGTTGTAAGCTGTTTGTTTGACTTACGACAGGCGTGGTTGACAGGAACAGAAGAAATTGGGGCAATGGGTAAAGAAGGAAGGGGACTGAGTATGTTAAGCTTCCAAGCTGTCAACCTCTGAGGAACTCATTCTGTAAATTCTACAGTGGAAAGATCCACTGAAAGGCTGCAAGTTCTTAGAACAGAGGTCTCCAAACTTAGCCACTTTAAGACTTGTGGACTTCAACTTCTGGGAGTTGAAGTCCACAAGTCTTAAAGTGGCCAAATTTGGGGACCCGCCTGTCTTAGAAGAATACAAATCCCTACAGCTAAAATACAGCCCCTTTAAAAAGGTAACTTATACTCTTGAGGCTTGTCATATGTTCAGTCTTAGATTTCTTGGTAGCAGAGCTGTACTCTTTACAAAGAACTCTCTATCTAATCATTAACCAAATTTGAGGACTTCTGTTGTTGCAAATGAAGGTAAATATATGTGTCCCAGGATAATGTTGCAGGATCCAAACTGAGTCAGTCTCCAGAACCAAAGCTTTATCCTTCCAAGCTGTTCAGCTCATGCTGGAGCCCATCATTGGGGAACATCTTTGGAGAGAGAGAGGTTCCCCAATGATGAACTGCAGCACAGTTCTTCCGAAAGTTTGGAAGAATAAAGCTTTGTTACCAGTGACTGACTCAGATTGGATCCTGTAACTTCTATTGTTACCCTTATAGCTGATTTCCAATCACTAAAAGCTAATTTCTATTTTCACATGAAAAACAATCTTATATTAATTTGTTCATTATTAGATTTATATCCTGCCTTTGCTTTGTACAACTTCCTTCGGCTGTTGGTTGGCAGCTGTGAGCTGAACTAGCCAAAAGGTCTAATTTAGCAGGACACCACTAATGTTCCTCACAATAACAACCCTCTGATGTGTCAGAGCTTCCTTGTGGGTTTCTCAGTCACCCAAAAGATAAAATAGAAAACTCTGGTTTGAGTCAGTAGTGTAGTTAAATTATGACAAAAAAAAGCATTCTTATATTAATGATGCTGTCATTAAACCTTTGCTTAAAGTTATTAGTAACAAGTATATACAAGTATTTTGCCTTTCTCTTTGTCTTCTCTTTCACTGGAAGGCGTTGGCAGAAATGATAAAAGAAAACAGCGTATTGAAGAGCTTAAATGTGGAATCAAATTTTATTACTGGATCTGGAATCCTGGCCCTGATAAAGGCACTGCAGAACAACACAACACTAATTGAACTCAAAATTGACAACCAGGTAACCTGTGTAGAATAAGATCAGCTTCCACCAAATTTTACAATCCCAGCATTAACTGGCTCTTCCATTTTAAATCTGGACTTCGTATTACAACACTGAAATAGAAGGACACTTGAGGATATCAGGGGGAATAGCCAATGAGCATTACATATGCTTGTCTTTTATATTCAGATTAGTGATGAAACAGGTCTGTGTAGATCAGTATTTCTTAATCTTAGCATCTTGAGGCTGTGTGGACCTTAACTCTCAGAATTCCCTAAGGAGATCTGGGAGTTAAAAGTCCACACAGCCTCAAGCTGCCATGGTTGGAAATACTTGTCCGTACTGTACAAGGATGATGGATGTTTCCAGGTGGCTACAGTGCTTTAGAAATGCTATGTGTACTTTGATATCCTCAATCAAAGGCTTCCTATTGCATGTGGAGGGTGTGGGACTGTAAATGACACCTGGCATAAATGTCTTTTATTCTATCCTGACTGAGCAATATATTATTAGAGCAGATTCCAGAGAATTTTCGGTCTAGATTTCTCTAAGATCTAAATTCTCTAGATCTTAATTTCTCCCAGACAAACCTGGGACTCCAATATTACAAATAATTTTATTAGCCTCTTTCTTTATAGTTTTGGTAGGTTATCTTCCTCCCATCCCAGTTAAAAGGAACTCTTCCTCCTATTACCTCTTCCCGTTTTCTAGCATAATAGAGGGGGGCATTCTGCTCTCTTTTGATGAACTTTCTCCTTTGTACTGCCACATTATGTAGGCATAAACCTGCAAGCAGCTAAAATTCAAGTGTTTCTATGCTATTTTCTTTTTCCTATTCTTTTTTTAAGTGCCAGCTTTTGGGCAACAAGGTAGAAATGGAGATCGCCAGTATGTTAGAAAAAAACACCTCTGTCTTGAAATTTGGTTATAACTTCACTCAACAGGGACCCAGACTTCGGGCCTCCAATGCTATGATGAACAACAATGACTTAGGTGAGATTTTTTTCATAAAAGTATGGGTTCTTGGGGTGGACATGACCATGTTTCTTGATTCGTTACGCCAAGAGATAGCATGGTTATATATTAGCTTTCTTTAATTGGCTGGTTGAAAATTCTGGGAGTTGTAGTCCAGCAAAACATCAGGCTGGGAAAGATATTGTTTGTTGGCTCCCTAGTGGGCAGAAGAGATTTCTTTTTTCTTATCTTTTTGCAGTTTATCAATTTTCCTTTATTCAATATTTATGGGGGTGGGGAGTGCTGGATTCATATGTGGGAAGGGTTTTTGTGAGAAATGCAGGGTGAATGTTGCTTGAGATCATATTTTACAAAGGAACATCACAAATTGGCATATTAAAAGGAGAGAGACCAAGATTCTACCTGGAATCATAAAAACAAGCCAAACAAATAAATAAATACAAGAAATGGACTCCTTCATTAGAATTGCAGCTAAAGCTCCTGTTTCAGTTGGAAGCTTTGAAATATGTGGAAAAGTAGGCCTTGATTTTTTTTTTTTTTAAATGAAAAAGCATCAGAGTTTTAAAATGTGGTCTCTTTGCCTCGATTCCCTGGCAGCTGTTCCTGCAGTATTCAAAATATGAGTTTGACATTGAATTTGTTTAGGTTTTTTTTTTTTTTTTTTTTTTTGATGTTGCCAAACTTTTCAAGAGAAAAAAAAAAGCTTATATCGATTGGGATGTAATTAGTGGTAGATGAGCCTGCCTTCAGACGTTTCCAGTCACTGGTCTGGGACTCTGGACCAGTATTACCTGCTGTCTTAATTTGCAGTATTTCTTCATGGACCTGGAAATCCTTTTATAGAAAATTATTTGCATTTACTCAGGACAGTTTGCATGTAAAGCATGCAGCATATACAGTATAAAGAATATATATAGAGAGAGATATTACAAACTCTCTAGCTCACAAACAGTGGGAAATCTTGACCTTTTGTGGAACTACAAATTGGCTTAAGGGTTTCACTAGTGCTTATGGAAGATCAAACCTATTGAAAAAGGACCTGCTCTGCAAAATATGTTGTGCCTGTATTATTCTGCATTCATGGAAATATGAAGAAGAAACTATATGGAGCTCAGGGTTGACCTGTGGAGTCTTTGGTGCTCTCTGAGCTTGGTTGTTGGCTTTCAGACATTTCATGACCTGACTAGGAAACATCCTCACTGATTATCCTCACTGATGACGTTACGTTAGGTCATGAAACATTTGCAAGCAAACAGCCATGCTCAGAGAGCACCAAGGATTCCATAATAAACGAAGCTTTTGTCATTGATTGGATGAGCAGAAGTACTGTAATAGCAAGGAAGAGCCCTACTACCCGGGGAGCAAGCTATCACGATGTTTTATTAGTCCGGATTTTGTAAGTAGAAACAGATGTCAATTGGCTGGGGACTGGTCTCAGTTGACCTCCTTGGTGGAAGAGCTCTACAGAAAATATCTGACTTAGTTCTTATTTGCAGCTCGTATCCATCGAAGTGACGTTCCCTGACATAACACCTCTGCCCTGGAACTGGAAGATGTATAAGTATTTCCCTGCAATCCCCTCTTGGCAATTGCTTTACTCTCCTTCCCAGATTGGGAAGTAGTAGTGCTTCTCTGCTACTCCACTTGATTCTGACTATCCCCTTCCACTTCTGTTCATAGATTTCTCTAGGATGTCCTTTTTTTCTTCAGAAATAAACTGTTTTATTGGAAGGAAAATTCCTCCTATCTTTATGGTTGAATGACTGTGACTCTTTCATTCTGTCCTTGCTCTTCCTTTGCCTTCTGCTTTCTTTTGTGATTGACTTTTGCAATTGAATATCATGTGATTTCAGAAGGGAACAATAGTTGTTTAAAAACAACCTTTCTCAATGTACAGTCCCAAAGGTTTTCAGCTTAAGCACAGATCATGTAGCTGTCCAACCAGGACTAGGCCAGATGCAGCTCTGGTGGCCTAGAGGTGGAGCTCTCACCTCACAATCAGGAGGCTATGAGTTCGATCCTAGGTAGCATATTTGGAATAGACTCTCCTGATGGAGCAGGGTTGGACTAGATGACCTCCAAGGTCCCTTCCATTCAGTCTGATAAAAACAGGGCAGCACTTATTTTTGTCAGGAAAAAACACCTGGTATATCTGTTTTGTGAAGAGTTACTTCAATAGCTGGCATTTAACTTGATTTTTCCAACCAGGTGAAGATTTTTTAAATGTTTATTCCCACATACAAACCTTCTCGTCCTTACACAGTGGGGAAAAAAATCAAACTGCTTGATCGTTTCAGCCATAAACTTGTCCTTTGCACCCTTTCCTTTCAGTTGCAACTCTTCTAACTAGAGTTGCTTTTTCCTGAAGAATCGTGAAGTGGGAAACTGCAACCAGAGTTAATTAAGAATCCAATTGGAACTAATTTCTGCAGAAATTTGGAGGGGGAGAGAAGAAATAAAGCAAACATATGGAGTCGAGTTTTCTTCTTAATCTAATTGCAATGGACAGTTTCATATTTTAAGTCAGGGTTTTTCAAACTGGGCTGTCCAAGGAAAGGCTTAAACTGAGTTTTGTGGAACTAATGGGATAAAAAAAAAAAAAAAACTCCGCAAGGAACAAATGAGAAAAAGAAAACTTTGAATACAGCTGACCGTATACTCTCACCTCAACAATGCTCTTCAGGGGCATCAGTAGCAACACTGTCAGGGCAAGGATTGTCAGTTGATATGAGCAGCTTTTTTGATCAGGGATTCTGATTCCTCCCCCCCACATCCCCCCCCCAAAAAACAGGTTCTGCAGTCTGAAAATTTGAAAACACCCGCTCTAGGCAGAGGGTGTGGTCTTCTTGTGCATATTTGCTTTTTAGTTTGCTTAACATAAGGATTGCTTCTGATTTAATAGCTATAGCATTGCACTGTTGATTTTTTAGAATTCTAGGAAATCCAGTTTCGGTCCTGGGGGAAAGGATGTAATATTTCTTAGTACTTCACAAAAATAAGATTGATTAGTCACAATAAAGGCACAAAAGGAGCCCAGGCAATTAATTCAGCCTAGGTTAGTGTTTTCAGACATTTGATTTCTCTCCTTAAATACCCAACATTAAATTGGTGAGGTTTGTTCAATGATGAGAGGTTTTAGTATTCTAATTGTTGCATCCGGGGTGACTTTTTCCTTCTCTCTGATGGTCCTGTAATTCAAGATTTTAGAGTACTTATGGACCTCCCTATTTCTATACATAAGGCATGTATTCTGACCTCAACTGTGTTTTTTTCCCCCTCAGTGAGAATAAGACGACTTGCAGACCTGACTGGACCCATCCTTCCCAAGTGTCGAACTGGAGTGTAGTTTTGGTTGTGGAGATGTGTCTGTAAGCTTGCATTGGTTTATGATAGCTTACAGAAGCAGAGTAAATGTGAGGTGATTTTATGCAGCTTGTTTTTCATACGACACCCTTACTCATGAAAATTTTAAATTAAATAGTTATTTTAGGCAAAGGTCTTCATTATTGATTGGTAGAGTATAACATTTTTATTTTTAAAGAGTAATCCAGAGTTTTAGCCTGTCAATCATAAGGTACAATTCTGAATTCTGGTGAAAGATATCATGGCTCAGGAACAGCTTGAAGTTATAGTTAGATTACAGCCTAGTTTTTGTATGGATTTGTGCGTGTATGAGTGCTCTGATATGCATGAGTCGTTAGTAACAATAAAAATAGCAATATTGCTCTGTAAATGTAGCAGGAGTGTTAAAAAATACTTTATTTTGAAAGAATTAGAAAGATTCTGCTAATTTAACAGCATTTTTATCATCCCAATATACATAATCACTTTAAAGACTTGAGAATTGCAACCAGCCCAGCAACCTTCAGAATCCTAAATTGCAACTGAGCATTTACAATCAACTATTATACTTAAAGCAGCTCACAGCCCTCCAGCACAAAAATATGTAAGGCCACTGTTTCCCTAAGCCAGGGTTTCTCAACGTTGGCAATTTTAAGATGGTGGCTGGGGAATTCTGGGAGTTGAAGTCCACCAGTCTGAAAGCTGCCATGGTTGAGAAACTCTGTCCCAAGCAATAGTCACAAGAAAGGCAGCTGCTGAATGGGATGTTGGTTATTTCTAATTTTCCTGAAGAACTGAAGTTAAAATATAGATTAAATCTGATAAATCACACAAGGGTGTGTCAGGCCTCTTTATGCTTGCAAAGTGAACATTTTATTTTTGTATTATGTTTCTGTTTCACTATCTCGTAGCGAGTCTCCCTGATCTAACATGCTTTTGCAAAAAGCTGCATGGGATATAACGCTTGCAAGCTTTATTTGAGGTTCTGGATTCATTCCAGTCCATTTGCTCTGCAAGAACAGAGGAATTAGTACCTAGGCAAGATTTGCCAATCTCCCTACACTTCTTCTCGCTGCAGAAGTCTTCAGTACTTCCTCGATGGAGGTTGACCTTCCTTACATTCTGCAGACAATGGCTGGAACTTGAAGTCATAGAAATATGATTCTGTCTCTTGCCAAATGGAGGTACCATTCGCTTTTGTGTCTCCCACTTGACAGTGTCATATTCTGCCCTCCCCAAATGGAGATGAGAATTCCACAGCTAAGGAACATGGTAAATTTCCATTGATGCTCATAGTATTATTAGAACTTGTAATGATTCAGAGCGGTGAGCATCCAGGAACAGGCATAGCTTTAATCTTTGGACTCATTGTTCATCCAAAGAAAGATTGGAGGATTTAAAACAGCAAAAAGGATGACATTATTATTAAATTATTATTATTATACCTCTGTGCAATTTAAGGCAGTTTACATAAAGCTTCCTCCTATTTACAAACAGGAGATATTTTAGAAGTTGAACATGCCCTTTAAACTTTGAAACATCTCTTCCTTAAAACTGGGGCAAGTTTGACTTGTTTTATGGGAATTAAGGAGCAAAAAGAGCACCTGTCCCTAACACTCCTGAAAATGGATCAAAAGATTGAACCCCTCTTCTAATTATATAATATTAGCAACCATAATTCCTATGGGCCAAAGTGTAATCCTCAGGATGAAAAAAGCTCGTCTTAACCCTGCAATACAGCTCAACTCACAGTCAACAAATGATCTCCCATTAGTTCAGTTACTGCTAGTGGGCAGCATTCATAACTGACACAGAATTCTATGCAACTTGTTAAAATTAATGGTGAATGCATTACAGCCTCCCCTGTTGAATTGAGGCCCATTTTTCTATTTCTGTCATTGTTTGTAAATTAGGCCGTTCTAAAGCATCACATGTTAGACCCTCAAGCTGTCTTGGTGGAAGACTCTAAATATGGTTGAATCCTTGTCCTCAGTGCAATTTCTTCTGAGAGGAATCTAATCACGCCCTGAAACTTTGACGGCAGCTGGAACTGGAGAGCTGCTCAACTGTCCCACACAATTAAACTCCCTCAAATCCCATTAAAACACACCTCAGAACCACATCTCATGCAATCATGAAGGAGTATAACTTCAGGGTTTTGTCAGATACATTCCACTGGTACCCGCTGCCGGGTCCCTGTACATTCACATTCCTCTTTGAAGGTTTGTCTTGAAGGTGCCAAAGCCAGTAAAAGACCTTTCTCCTGGCAGAGAGGACAACAGGCTGTAAGCCCTTTTTGTTGGCATTGCTGGCATGTCAGGACAAGTTGACGGCAGAGCTGAGTAGAGCAAAGACGATACTGGTCCCAGAGTGTTCCACAGTAACGGCAAGCTGGAGAGGAGGAAAGCAAGATTAGATTGGTTAGAGGTATATGGTTACTGCTGACCCTATTTTTCTGACGATCTTAGGCAGAGTATGGTTGAGTTCATACAGCTACCAATTACTATCCATGGTTTATTCAGTAAACCACAATGGATTGCGGGACAGCTAAGTCATAAATTGTGCTTTATGAGCACAGTTGTTGGGATCACACAGCACATTTAGCCTAAAACAAACATTCCACATTAGTTGTTATGTACTGCATTTAGGCCCCATAATTATTCTGCAAGCTTACGCTAGTCATGAGAGGCTGCTCCTTTTACAGTAAGCCTTAATTTAATGGACTCAAAAGGAGGGCCCATCAATTAAATCCAATTGTCCGTTAAATCTGATTATAGGTCATCTGTATCAGTATACATCTTTTGTGTCCCGTGTTTCTTAGAAAATAAGACAGGGCCTTATTTTCTTTAGACCCATGAAAAAACGGCTAGGCCGTCTTTTCGAGGGGCGTCTTAATTTCCCCCATACGTGCCTTTCCTCTCCACCAGGCTGCTTCTTTAGTGGCCAAAAGGAACACACCACGTGCATCCTTGCCTCTCCAATGGGCTGTTTCTGTAGGGCCGAAAGGAGCTATTCCGCAAGCTTAGCACAGACTGAGGGAAGAATGGCAGGCAGGAAAATTCCTCCTCCCCATTTTCCTCCCGTTCTCCAGAAAGCGTCCATTCCAAAACTTCAGTGTTCGGAATGGAGGTTTTTTGGCGAACGGCAGGAAAATGGGGAGGGGAATTTTCCTGCCTGTCGTCCATTCCTCAAGCTCCCTCTCTCTCCCCATTTTCCTACCTTTTGCAAAAACAGCTCCACTCCAAGCCTTCAGCGTATCCCAGGACCCTACAAGGCTTGTTGTAGCGTTGCGCATGCAAGCAGGGGTATTGCCGTGAGGTTCGTCACACTGGCCCAGCCTCTTCAAGCACAACCCTCTAAGGATTGCTGTGCCATTGCTGCAAGTTTGGATACACGGGTGCAGCCGCTCACAGATTGGCTTATTATGGGGGGGGGGGGGGGTTGTGTTCACTGAGAAACACAGTACTTACATATTTTTTTTAAAAAATGGCAATAAAACCTCTGTTCAGCAAATTAACCTTAAATGGGATTGAAGAACAAGTTTAAAAAAATGTCCATTGTATCTGAAGTCCATGAAACTCAGTATATTAAACTGAAGGTTATCATATTCCTATAATCACAACCTTGTATTGCAAATTAGTTGAAAAATATGGCTTGTCTTCTGTTTTCCCATGATAGAAGAAGGGCAGATAAGTGAACTTGAATTTCTCTGGTCCAAACTCAATATTTTAAAACACTTGAGGGAAGAGCAAGTGTGTAACTTAATGAGGTACAGAATGTCCATTCTGAGTTTTAATTGTGTTTGCCCAAGCCATAGTCAGTATGTATGCCAGGATGAAGGATATGGGCAGTGAGTCAGTCTCTCATTTAATAAAAAAACCCAAGTATAAAGGAAAAAACTCTTGGTACTTCAAATAATTTCTCCCAACTAGATGAACTAGACTGCAGCCTCTCATTAGGCCCAGCCATCTTGCTCTTCATACAAAGGGCAGCTAATTGAAGGAGGCCAAGCAGGAGGGAGCCCTCCTATAGTAGTTTGAAAATACCTGGTTTACAGGAGGCATATAGCAAAAGTACCGCTCAGACGGAAAAGAATATATTTTACCTGAAATGACGTCACTGTTTGAGGAAATGGCATAACGTTCATCAAAAACAAAAAGCTTCCCTCGGTAGAACCCATCAGGAAATTCTTCTAGGTACTTGTGGATGCCACCTTTGAGATGGTACACTTCTGTGCATACACCCTGGTTGAAAGCAACACCACACCCAATATAGTTTTTGAAATTCTGAAAAGCCAACAAAAGATTCTACAATCTACCACCAGTTTAGTTATCAGAACACATGGACTATATCACTTGGCTCTATTTTGTTACGAAAGATTTATTTCATGAGAGAATATAAACCAAGCAAGGGGGGAATTTTCTACCTTTTTCTTCTTTTTCAACAAAGACTGAGAAGTATTAGATTCTGTATCAACTAACAGCAGAAGCCAACCTGTTCCATATCCTAAAAACTAACTTCTAGAATCATGCTAGGCCGTTCCCTATGAGCTCAGAGGCCTAGCTCTAGAATGGGTGTCAAACTCAAGGCCCGGGGGTTGAATCTGGCCCGTGGGGTGCTTAGATCTGGCCCACGGGGCTGCCCAGGAAACAGTGAAGGACCGGCCCATCGTGCTTCTGCCAGCAAAAATGGAGTTCGGGAGGGCCCCGGACTCTGTTTTGTCTGGCAGAGGCACCGTGGGCCGGTCCTTCGCTTTTCACTGGCAGAGGCCTAGCAAAATAAACTAAAAACAAAAGGAGAAATGTTTTCCCTTTTGCACTGGAGCATCCACAATGGGACAGGATAGGAGAAAAGGAAAGAGGAAAGGCAAAAAGAAGGAAAGATGGGAAGAGAGCAAGGAAGGAAAAAGAAGGGGGAGGAAGAAGAAAGAATGAAGAGGGAAGGAAAAAGAAGAAAAGAAAGGAAGGAAATTAGAATGAGAAGGAGGGAGGGTCTGAGGGAAGTCTGCCTTAGCACTTGGCCACCACAGCTGCTCCCGACATGACTGACGTCAAGCTGTCCCCCTACCCCCTGATGTCAAACACAACCCTAATGTGGCCCTCAAAGAAATCAAGTTTGATACCCCTGCTCTAGGGCAATGCTGCTCTAGATGTGCAGACTTCACTTTGCAGAACTGTCAGGGAAGCCAATCTGATGGAGTGATTAAGGCACCAGGCTAGAAATTGGAACAGTGTGCATTATAGTCCCACCTTAGGTACAAAGACAACCTGGTGATTTTGGGGGCCAGTCCTTCTCTCTCAGACCTAGGAAGCAGGCAAGTATCTAACCACTTCCAGCACTTTGTCAAGAAAATGGCAGGGACTTGTCCAGACAGTTTCCAGGAGTCAAGACTGAAGTCTAAAAAGAGCAATACTGCTCTGTCAATGTGGATAATGTATATTTGTGACCCCACAAGAGTTAGCAATTTAGTTACCTCTGAATTTGTTTTGAAGAACTTGTTTTTTCAGAGATTGAGCCAGAGTGTGAAAACAAAACTAAGACTGAACAAAGTGACAAAATCGCCAGAGCAGCCTGGCTATTAATTACAAAGATCTCTGAATCAAACTCCTCCCCACCCCCCCAGCTAAAGACAAAAGGAAAACTGGAGTGCACAAGATCTCCATGATACAAAACTCTCCCGTTTCTATTCTTAAACATCTACTCCCCAACCCCCACAAAGGGCTCGAAATGTTTCAGCCCCATTGCATCATTGGAAAGCCTGCCAAAAAAGCAGGAGGCTGAATTACCCCCCATCAAGAACTCGCCTCCTCTTGAGCAGAAAAATTCTCAGTCACTAAATTAGATAAGAACCCAATTAATGAGCTAGAATGTCTTCTAGGTCACCCAACTGTAATGAAGGTAACTTTGTATTACGGGTGAAACTCGAAAAATTAGAATATCATGCAAAAGTTCACTTATTTCAGTAATGCAACTTAAAAGATGAAATTAATATATGAGATAGACTCATTACATGCAAAGCAGGATAGTTCAAACCGTGATTTTTCATAATTGTGATGATTATGGCTTATAGCTCATGAAAACCCCAAATCCACAATCACAGAAAATTAAAATATTACGTGCAATCAATAAAACAAGGATTGTACAGAGAACAATATCGGACCTCTGAAAAGTATAAGCATGCATATGTACTCAGTACTTAGTTTGGACCCCTTTTGCAGCAATTACTGCCTCAATGTGGCGTGGCATGGAAGCTATCAGCCTGTGGCACTGCTGAGGTGTTATGGAAGACCAGGATGCTTCAATAGTGGCCTTCAGCTCTTCTGCATTGTTCAGTCTCATGTCTCTCATCTTTCTCCTGGCAATGCCCCATAGATTCTCTATGGGGTTCAGGTCAGGCGAGTTTGCTGGCCAATCAAGCACAATAATCCCACGGTCATTGAACCAGGTTTTGGTGCTTTTGGCAGTGGGGCAGGTGCCAAGTCCTGCTGGAAAATGAAGTCAGCATCCCCATAAAGCTCGTCTGCGGAAGGAAGCATGAAGTGCTCCAAAATCTCCTGGTAGACGGCTGTGTTGACCCTGGACTTAATGAAGCACAGTGGACCAACACCAGGAGATGACATGGCTCCCCAAATCAACAGAGACTGTGGAAACTTCACACTGGACTTCAAGCATCTTGCAGTGTGTGCCTCTCCATTCTTCCTCCAGACTCTGGGTCCTTGGTTTCCAAATGAGATGCAAAAGTTGCTCTCATCAGAAAAGAGGACTTTGGACCACTGAGCAACAGACCAATTCTGTTTTTTTTTAAGCCCAGGTAAGACGCTTCTGACATTGTTTGTTGTTCAGGAGCGGCTTGACAAGAGGAATACAACATTTGAAGCCCATGTCCAGGCTCCGTCTATGTGTGGTGGCTCTTGATGCACTGACTTCAGCCTCAGTCCACTCCTTGTGAAAGTCCCCCACACTTTTGAATGGCCTTTTTCTGATAATCCTCTCCAGGCTGCGGTCATCCCTGCTGCTTGTGCACCATTTAAAGGATCAGGAACCCTTTGCTGGTGTTATGGCTTAATTAGCTGATTAGAGTGGGACACTTTGAGCCTAGAATATTGAACCTTTTCACAATATTCTAATTTTCTGAGATTGTGGATTTGGGGTTTTCATGAGCTGTAAGCCATAGTCATCCCTAATTATGACACATCATGGCTTGAACTCTCTTGCTTTGCATGTAATGAGTCTATCTCATATATTAGGTTCACCTTGTAAGTTGCATTCCTGAAATAAATGAACTTTTGCACAATATTCTAATTTTTCGAGTTTCACCTGTACCACAAAGAAGGTTGGGAAATGCTTATCTTTTACATAAAATTCTGGAACCTGGTTTGGCTGTTTACTCCTCAGTAGAATGGCCATATGCAGAATAAATTTTGCAGCAAGGGCAAGATTTGCTCCATTTGTTTTTCCTGCACTGAACAAAGGCATCTGTTTAATGCATAGTTGGGATCACAAAATTATTAAAGGATAACTTTGATCTTTATCTAAACTGCAATGATTCATCCATAACAGGTCGTGAAGGAGCAGGTGCTCTCTTCCAGCTCTTTTTGAACAGTAATTAGTGATAATTACTTCAAGCCAATTTTGTGCAGATTAATTTGTGGCTATCTAGAGTCTGACTTCATTCATAATTAAGTAACTGCCAGAAGATTGGACCTGTTAGATCTGTCAGGGAAACTATGAATGCCGTGTACAAATCCTGCTATGTCCTATAGCTGTCCAATTCCAAGTCAAGTCCTCTCCCCTGAGATGACTCCCCTTAGACCTGAGGTAGGCTGAGCCCCTCTCGCAGCGGATTCCTCCTGTGCAGTACATCAGGATGCGCTTGCCCCTGAAAAGGTCCAAATTCTCATCTATGTAGATGGGGAAGTAGCTGAATTTCCTAATGTTGGGAGCCAGACATCCCTGGAAGTGCCCCTGCAATTAAAAAAAAAATTACTTAACCTGTGATATTAAAAGATAAAACAGGAACAAATGCAGATATTATGGTATCCCATTGTCTCATTGCTGGATTTCTTCAGAACATAGTTGTTTAACAGCAAATTCTCATACAAATATATCCAAACATTCAACCAGCACATTCATTTTAACCGGTTGGCTCTTTTCTGTCCCCAGTTCCAACATAGGTCCACTCTCTCTTCCTTTTAGATATTTGTAGCCACAAGTACAACGATTCATTGAGAACATTCACATTGTATAGCTGCTCATCCTGAGTACATAATTCATAATTAATTACAATAGAGCGCAGGTGAGCTGGACTGAATAAAGTTCCAGCCCTGCCTGGAGGCTGAAGCCTGATATGTTGATAATTCTTCCAGTGCTAATGTCCCAAAGGTGGTTTTTCAGGAGGCAACTGGACTTTCTGGTTTTTCTTTGAAGACATTTCACTTCTCATCCAAGAAGCTTCTTCGGCTCTGACTGGATGGTGGGGAATGGGAAGGATTTAAAGCAGTTCAAAATTACACTGGTCTTTTTGCTATATAGCACCACGGGTCTACTGGTATTCCCTACTCACATACACTGCCCCTCATCTGGTTTCTCCAATTTTGTATTGATGCATTCAGTTTTTCCTACCAGATGCAGGATCTCTCACCCTTATTGCTACTGCTGCATAGGACTCAGTGTCCAGACCTCTGAAGGAAAATTCATTTTGTCTTGTAAAGAGTTAACCAATCTTTCTAACTTGGTGTCATCTACAAAGTTGGTAACTGTATCTTGCCTTCCATCTTCAAGATTATGTAAAAACCCAGTTTTTAAAAAACAGGCTATACACCTCAAAGTTTAAACAAAAGGGAGATGTCAGGTTTGCCATGTTCAGCTACTTCGCTTTGTTGGCATCCTGTCTTAAACCGATGGGGGAGGAAAGGAATTTGGGAGAGCTTGGGCTGGAGAGAAGACAAGTGAAAATGGAGGAGGAAGACAAGCTGACAGGGACCAGATGGGTCAAACCAGAATAAAGCAGCCTCCAAAGACACCTGGTCTGGGAATGGATTGTGAACTTACTTTGAGAAGTGCCCAGCTTCAACGTGGCTCCCCAAACATCAAACTGGGATGCTATTGGACACTGTTGAACTGATCAAGTGGGGAGGGCCAGGGATAGGGGGAAATTATAACCTTTTGCAAGATCTAGCTTTACTTTCACTGCAGCCACTTAACTGTAGTAAAATAACCTATCACTTCAGTGAAATGAAGTTGAGGGTCTTTCTTTCCTTAGAATCTAAGTTGGGGCAGGTCTTACAGGAGGAGGAACAGGCCATGACATTGGTATTTAAAAGCCTCTTAACATGGACATGTATGTGCCATGCACAGTTTCTATTATGTATTCATACAATCTCAGGTGTGTAAATCCAAAGGAGAAAACAACAACACACCCAAATTAAGGCTACCTACTATTTTACTTTCATAGAAGTTCCTGCAGTCCAGCAAAATTGTATCCATCTGGGCATTATGACCCTGAGAAAGGTATTTCTCTACTTCTGCATGAAAATCCTTTGGAGCCAGACGGATTCCTACCAAGAATTAAAAGACATTAAGAAGGTAAGTCTGTGCAGTGAGCCAAACTTGCATATTTTACACACACACACACACACACACAACCTCCTCAGCAAATCCTACTTTATTCCAATTTTTTTTTCTAAATAACAACAGACTTCAAACATGAATTTAATCCTGTTCTGCAGCTGCTGTTTTTTGCTCCTTGAGATTACTGTCTCCCATTTGATTATTGTAAAGCACAGTTGGTTTAGTTTCAAAAGGGATGAGTTTGGATTTCCAGCAAAAATGTTCTGAGTTCCCCATATCAAGTCATTGGCTGGGAGGAAAGCGGATGGAAAATAAAAAAAAGAACGGAAAGAAGAGAGAGACAATCCAGTGGCCACACCCACTTTATATTTTTATTCCATCTTTCACAGTACTTTTGTTTCCCCAAGAAATTAAAGGTCATCCTTGACTTAACAACCACAATTGAGCCAAAAATTTCTGTTGTTAAGAGATACTTTTGTTAGGTGAGTTTTGCCTCATTTTACGACCTTTTTATCACAACTGTTAAGTGAATCATAGCTGTTAAGTGACTAACAGGATTGTAAAGTGGATCATTGACTTTTCTTTGCAAAAGGTCACAAAAGGGGATCACATAATCGCGGGACATTGCAACCATCATAAGTATGAATCAGTTGCCAATTGCCTGAATTTTGATCATGTGATTATATGCTGCAATGATCGCAGCTGTGAAAATCGGTCATAAGCCACTTTTTTTCTGTGCCATTGAATTTCAAAAGGTCACTAAACAATCTGTTGTAAGTCTCGGACTACCAGTACTCTGGGAGAATTCTACCCTTGACATAACCCCTCCCCCCGATCACCTATGACCAGTTCCATACCAGTTTCTTTGTAAGAGACTTTTTCTGGGTGAATTCCCATAGGCACTATTTCTTCAAACACACCAATTCGAAGATCTGGGAAACAGTGGCCTCCTCCTGCACTGGTCTGAGGAATCAAGGGAAGGAAACAAAGAAGCAGTTGCAGGAAACTTTAGTTGCCAGTCAATAAGACAGTCAATAATCTTCCCTGCCCCATCACTCCCACCCTCCCATCGGCCCCAATCCTCTGGAAATCAAAGGTGAGAAAATCAATGATTATGAAAGGCCCACCTCCAGCTTAATTTAGTCAAACAGATTTAGAACCAACAGTCTTGAATAAAGTTTGACAAAGTTTGATTTTCTCAATAATTCACTCGTCCTGTTTGAGAGTGAAGAAGACACTCAAGGTGAAGACATTTATAGGATCAGGGGAGACATGATAGCGGTCTTCCAATATTTGAGGGGCTGCCACAGGGAGGAAGGGGTCAAGCTATTTTCCAAAGCGCCTGTAGGCCAGAGAAGGAATAATGGATGGAAACTGAACAAGGAGAGATTTATCCTGGAAATAAGGAGAAACTTTCTGACAGTGAGGACAATCAACCAATGGAACAGCTGGCCCTCGGAAGTTGAGGCTTTCAAGAAGAGATTGGACTGCCATTTGTCAGAAATGGTATAGGGTCTCCCAGTTGGGCAGGGGGTTGGACTTGATAACCCACAAGGTCCCTTCCAACTCTGATTATCTGTTATCTGTTATAGGTGCTTTCCTGAAGGGCACAATTGCCTTGGAGACCTAACACAATCCACTAAGGCAAGGGTCTTCAAACTTAGCAAGTTTAAGACTTGTGGACTTCAAGTCCCAGAATTCCTGAGCTAACGTGACTGGAGGAGGAATTCTGGGAGTTGAAGTCTGCAAGTCTAAACACTGTCAAGTTGGAAGACCATCGCTGTCAAGTAATGTTCTTCCCTTGATAAGCTAAGTTTGCATGCATTCCAGATGAAATTATCTAAGCGCAGTTTGGCTGGTTCCTCTTTTTTGCCAAGGTAGGGTGTGGAGTGGGTGAAACCAGCAGGAGCACACTTGAGAATGATCCAATAGAAAACCAACACTCAAAACTAAAATTTGAGCTCCTGATTTCTTACATAGCCCATATCCATGCAGGAGAAGATGGAGATACACTCTGTTCTTTCTTGAAGATGAAGGATAGTTCTCTACCCAGGAAAAGGAAGAGGGAGATCATTGCCCTCCTCCTTTTCATGTCCTCAGAGAAATATCACACAAGATGAAATAAATCATACATGGAGCCAAAGGGCTTTCTCCGTTGCTCCATATATACTCCTCAAGGGTAAGAACATGTGTGATCAGAGAGCAGTAGCTCCCTTTCCCAGAACTCCACCTGCTGACATCGGCCTCTTAGCATATATAGAAATATATCCAGCCCTTGGAATTGATACAGTTCTCAACTCATAATCTATACAAACAATACATCAACCAAGAAGCACTTTGGCTGGGTTGCCAATCATCCCATCAGTGGAGCAGTAGAAGACTCAGATATGGGCCTGAAATTATTGAAGAAAGCAGGTGGGATTTCTTTCGCTAGTAGGACCTGGGAGAACCGTGCATTCTTACCACTTAAAAAAATTCACAAAGCAAATGTTTTGGGGAAGGGGAAAAAAAAAAAAAAGGTCATTGTTGGGTCACAAGGCAGTCAAATTGCTTTGTCTATCTCTCACCTTGAAATCTTCCTTTGTCAAAATGCCTTTGAAAAGCGGGTGAGATAGCATTGCATCCACATATAGATTAGTAGATGTCCTGCTCCCACCTACAGTTCCATTAATTCCTTCTGAAGCAATTCGCACCTAGAAGCCAAGCAGGAAGAGTCATTTACAAAATATGCAACCAAGAGCTGTGATGGCGCAGTGGTTAGAGTGCCGTACTGCAAGCTACTTTTGCTGACTGCCGGCTGCCTGTAATTTGGCAGTTCGAATCTCAACAGGCCCAAGGTTGACTCAGCCTTCCATCCTTCCAGGATCGGTAAAATGAGGACACAGATTATTGGGGGCAATAGGCTGACACTGTAAACCACTTAGAGAGGGCTGGAAAGCACTGTGAAGCGGCACATAAGTCTAAGTACTATTGCTATTGCTGTCTACAGGTAAGTCTTCAACTTACAACAGTTCATTTAGTTACAACAGCACTGAAAAAAGTGACGATTGTTGCAGCATCCCCATGGTCACATGATCAAAATTTAAATGCTTGGCAACTGATTCATATTTATGACGGTTGCAGTGATCCTCTTTTTGTGACCTTCTGACAAATAAAGTCAATGGGAAAGGCAGATTCACTTAACAACCATGATATTAACTTAAAAATGGCAATGATTCACTTAACAACTGTTGCCAAGAAAGGTTGTAAAACTCACTTAACAAATGTTTCACTTAGGAACATAAATGCTGGTCTCAATAGGGGTCGTAACTCGAGAACTACCTGTATATTCAGAAGGGATCCTAACAGAATTCACTAGGACTTACCCTCCAGAAAGTATGCACATTTCAATTATGCACAACCTACAATTTGTTCTTGTTCAGCGGCATCTAAATTTAATCCAAACCAAAGGCAACATCAAGAAAGGGAGAGGCTTAATATATTGTTAAGAATTGTCTTGCGATTGTCTAATGAAACCTGCTCTGTATCTGTGCTGGAGATGCTGGCTGCTATTTGCTTTGCTCCTGAGCTTGATTTGTAGGAAACACTTAAAAAAACCCAAAAGGAGCTCTCTTCCCATCCACTGTTGTTTGAGGCAACAAAATAATATCCAGGAACCAGGGCACGCCTTACGGCAGGGGTCTCCAACCTTGGCAACTTTAAGACTTGTGGACTTCAACTCCAAGAGTTCCTCTGGGAGTTGAAGTCCACAAGTCTTAAAGTTGCCAAGGTTGGAGACCCCTGCCTTACGGTGCCCAACGGACATCTCTACTTCACTCTGAAACTGAAACAATATTTTTAAAGCTGTACAAACCCAGTAAAATTTTGACAGCTACTGAAATCCTGGAAGATCTTGCAGGAGACACATGCATTCCCTTGACATTTTGATTATTTATTGGTTTGTTTAGACAAATCCAGAAAAGGCTGTGAACCTGTTCCCTACATAATGTCTGGATGTGAACAAGAGATGAATCAGCATCTCGATGGTGCAGCAGCCTCAGTGGCGCAATGGTTAGAATGCAGTACTGCCAGCTACTCCCACTGAAATTTGACAGATCGAATCCCACCAGGCTCAACGTTGACTCAGCCTTCCATCCTTCCGAGGTGGATAAAATGAGGACCCAAATTGTTGGGGGCAATAGGCTGACTCTGTAAACCGCTTTGAGAGGGCTGTAAAGTGCTGTAAAGCATTATATAAGTCTAAGTCCTATTGCTATCTTGTTCCTCCAAAATTGCTGTCAGGGATGATTCTAGTCAAGGTATTTAGAACAATTGCCAGGCTGTCTATCATAATGATGTTGATGTTGATGATTTGTTGGAACTGTATCTGGTTTCCCCCCAAATAATGGTGTTTAATAGAACTAACATTGTTAATATATACAGGTAGTCCTAAGCTAGGACCACAATTGAGCCCAAATGTCAACTCATAAAATATTTCTATGATCTTTTTAGAGTTGCCAACAGAAAAGGAGGGGGCAGCAATGCAGCCGCTTGCAAAACCGAAATTGCATTCCATAAATGTTTTCAAAGATAGTAACTAGGCGACCGAAGTTTCTGTCACGCAAAATTCTAACTGGAGAGCATGATTAATGACTCTTGGCTATGGATGTGTCCCATTGGAGAATATGAATTATAATACACCCAGGGGGTGGGGAGAAATCCAGGGTCAAGAGTGACAATGAAGTATGTGCCTCAGAGTCAGCTGCACCCAGGCAGTGCCGGCATGTCAACTCCCAATAAATCCTTTTTTAAGTTTTGGAAGTTTGGCTCGAGACTCATGATTTAAATGGGGGTAACTGCCGGAGCCCTGACACCAAAATTTCAACGGCTAAGCTGGACAGTTTTTAACTGAATTTTGCCCCATTTTATGACCTTTCTTGCCACAGTGATTAAGTGAAGCCACTGCAATTAAGTTAGCAATATCTCGCTTCCCCATTGACTGTGCTTGTCAGAAGGTCGCGGGACACGGAAACCGTCATAAATACATGCCAGTTGCCAAGTGACCGAATTTTGATTGTGTGACCATGGGGATGTTGCAATGGTTCATCATTGTGAAAAATGGGTCCTACGTCACTTTTTGCAGAGGTATCGCAACTTTGACTGGTCACTAAAGGAATGGGTGTAAACCGTGGACTATGTGCGTAAGAAAGAATATAAACAAATGAATTAAAATCTCAGTTAAAGCTCAGATGAGAGAAGGGTTATTTCAAAGAGGGGAGAGCGTTGAATCACTTACCTTGCCAGTTAGATGCAGATGCTGACATAAGGCCTCCTGCCACACACAAAGCCCCACAGGATCAGCCACCTCGCAGTAGCAGTAGTATAGCAAAATTTCCCCATCTTCACTGAAAAGAGGGGAAGGAAGATGTTTTTAAAAAGAGACTAGGCCAGGGGTGTCAAACTCGTTTTCATTGAGGGCCGCGTCAGGGTTGTGTTTGACCTCGGGGGCTGGGGTGGGCATGGCCAGGGCGGACGTGACCAGCTCAACACCTATGGTGGTCTGAGTGCTCTGCCTGTGAAAACAAGAGTTCGGGAGGGTCGCTCATGGTCGGTCCTTCACTGTTTCCAGGGTAGCCCCGTGGGCCAAATCTAAGGAACCGCAGGCTGGATCCAGCCCCTGAGTTTGACACCCGGCCCTAGACTAGATAGTCACTTATCTGAAATAGTATAGGTTCTCGTGCTTGAACAGGGGGCTGGACTAGCAGACCTCCAAGGTCCCTTCCAGCTCATTCATTCTAAGCCATTCTAAGAGTTAAGTGTCAAAAGTCTAGATTTGTATGACTGAAGCCCCTTAATAGCTTGGGGCTAGATTCTTGCCTTATGTCCACTTTGTGATTTTGTGTCTCGCCTCTTGATTGATGCAATGAAAAAAAGCCATGTCATAAGCATTGCATTTTTATTTTTATTTTTTTAAACTTTGCTTGGGTAGTAAACTGTATTTGCAAGCACAAATGCATATACACACACCTCCTTTTGAACCATTTTGTCTCTCCTACTACCTTTCAGATTTTTGCGGCAAGTCACAAACGTTGATTATGAGCATTATGATTACAAACCCAGAGAACTTGGAAGGAAAAAAAAAAGAGAATACAGGTAGTCCTCAACTTACAACAGTTCGTTTAGTGACTGTTTGAAGTTACAACAGCACTGAAAAAAAGTGACTTATGCCCGCTTTTCACACTTATGACTGTTGCAGCATCACATGGTTGAAATTCAGGCACTTGGCAATTGGTTCACATTTATGATGGCTGCAGTGTCCTGGGATCATGTGATTTCCCCTTTTGCGACCTTCTGACAAGCAAAGTCAATGGGGAAGCCAGATTCACTTAACAACCAGGTTTCTAATTTAACAACTGCAGAGATTGGCTTAGCAACTGTGGTAAGAGTGTGTTGTGGTTCGCTGGCAGCCGGTTGCAAACGGTAGCGGAATCGGCCAGTAGCGAAGAACGGGGACCAGTTCGGTAGTCTGGGGAGGACTCAGATGAGGGTCCTGCGTCTGATGCAGAGATGGGGCCAGGACCATCTGGGAGTGGGGTGCTGCCTTTGGAGCCTCCGGAGTCTGGCAGCAGCGAGGCTGAGGAACAAGGGGAGCCTGTTCCCAGTGCGCATGTGCACAGAGCTGCTAGAAGGCAAGAGCAGCTTAGAAAAAAGGGACCACTCGGGAGTAAGGGTTAGAGGTGATTATCCCTTCCGTAAGGTATAAAGGACAGGCAAAGGTAGAAAAAGGAAGCAAAGTCGTTCGTTCTGTTCAGATTAAACCTTGAAGCTCTGTGTGGACTTTGTACTTCAGTTGGGTTTTTTTATAGTTCATTTGGCACTTTAGTTGTTGGCAGCGATTCAAAGGAGAGAAAGGTGGGTGCTTATCTCGAGGGACTGTTTGAGACTCATTACAGGCTGGGAATGAACATAATTCCCAGCGCTGAAAGAAAACAAGAATTGTTTTAACTAAGTGTGTGCTTAATTACGGTCTCAGGAAGCCTTGGTCAGAACAGAATGGTTGCATAACATCTTTCTCACTTAGCAACAGAAACTGGGTTCAACTGTGGTCCTACATCAAGGACTACCAATGTCACTCATATATAGGGAAAGTATTAGTGAGAATGATGGATTGAGTTGTTGTCACCTCCCAAGTTTTTAAAAAGAGAAGAAAATTGTGCAGCTCATCCTTCAGGTCAAACCATCCTATTGGTCCTCATTTTCCCAGACATAGCCCCTGCTTGATCAACACCCTGCAATGGATGGTAACCTGAGTACATCAGCAAGACCTTAAGAAGAACCTATTCCTGCCCTGCTTCCATTCCCTCAACTCCATTTCTCCTTCCTTAAATGAAGAAGCTGATGTTCATAAAACACCTTCCAGTCTTGAAATGCCCAACTCTTAATTACTTACCAAATATTAATAGTTCAGTTTCGTAACCACTTATCAAACTCAATTCAAGGAACCATCCCCAAACCTTTATAGTCATCCATTATATTTTCAGGAAGGAAATAGTTTCCTTAAGGAAAATGAAAGGGTATAAATGGGACATGTTAAAAACCTAACCATGACAGCTAAACTAACTAGAGGGCGAGGGCATTTGAACAGGAGATCAATCAAAGATAAAAGACTATCAGTCCTTGGTAGCAGTGATAATTCCCAAGAACATGCTCCTCAGTCATGGACAGAAGATCATCAGTTTTTCTGTGATTAGAGGCTTCCTAGATGACAGATGAGTGATAATCACCAGCACAGCAGAAGATTGTCAATCATTAGGAAGTGGGATGAGTGAAGACAGAACAAATTCAGGGTAATTATTTCTTACCTTTTCATTTCATTAGGATCAATGTGGCTTATATCTGGGAGCTTGTAGATCACTTCTTGGTTTCTGTCTGGAGTCTTGTTGGGCCTAGACATTTCATCCACAGAAGCAGGGTTAATTCCGATGTCGGCCATCTGCTTTAAGATCAATGATGCCTGCTGCCCAACATCACCTGAATGTTGAGAAGCCACATGTCTGTGAATGCTGGTCAGATCTTTGAAAGTCTGTTGGCAGCATCTCCAGGAAATTTCCCTTGGGCAAGCAGACATGTCCACTTCCACTTCCTTGGCTTTCACAAAGAGAGCAAACGCCTGCAAACAACAGCAAAGGAGGCAGAGGGAAGTTTAAGAGCAAATATAAAGGCTGGGCCTATGAATCATCTGCAGTGAGGCCTGAGATTCAAAACCTACAAATTACAGCCAGTAGAATGCTGACTCAGCAAATACAGATTGCCAGCCTTTGTGCTGCATTGCTTCACAAATGCTTACAGTTTTGAATTTGTCTAATTAATGTAATTCATGTTAGATTCATATAGGACAGTAATGGCGAACCTTTTTGTCGGGATGTGACGAAAGCGTGCGCATGCCAGCACCCACAATGCAATGCGCCCCGCCCCCCCTGCACATGCACGCACAACCCCCCCCCCATGCATGCACACACCTCCCAGCTGATTTTTGGCCCGTTTGTGTCCGTTTTCACCTTCCCGGGGGCTCGAAGGAGGCCGAAAAACCTTTGGAGGCCGAAAAACGGGCCCGTTTTGGCACTTCTGGTATTTCCAGAAGGCCTGTTTTTCTGCCTCCAAAGTCTGCAGAGGCTTCCCTCAAGCCCCCAGGAGGGCAAAAACAGCCTCAAACGGGCTGAAAATCAGCTGGGAGGCACGCATGCACAGTGCAGGTAAGTTTGGCTGGGGCTTGTTTGCCTGCACAAATGGTTCTGCGTGTGCCACCTGTGGCATGCATGCCATAGGTTTGCCATCACAGATATAGGATGTCACTAGCAAAACCAGATAAACACATTTGGTTGGAAAAAAGGTGAAGAACCCACTTTGTAATTGACTAAGCAAATTGATTTCCTTCTGTGCAGACAAGAGATTTGTATTTATTTAAAAGGCAAAATTTCCTTTTTATGGCCCTGTAGTCCTTATTGGGGTAGACCTGAAAGGCTCTTATATTTTTAAAAGGCATTCATAAAGGCAACGCTGTCCAAATCTTGCAAAGTGAAAAACTTCCAGTCCAACTTATTGGAACTGGAATCAAGTTATAAAGGGAAGATGGTGAGTTGGTGATCATCTCTAACGAATCAATACCCCTCTCCAGGTACTTCTTTCAAATTGGACTACTCTAAATGGTATAGAACAGGGGTTGCCAACCTTTTGGACCTCAGGGACCACCAAACGCATAATTTTAAATCCCGCGGACCAGAGACCATGGGAAAATCCCCCCAAAAATGGTCTGGTGGAAAATTCCCCACTCCGTTTTCCTACCGATCGATCATTCTTTCTTTGGGATTGCAGGATACCATTTCCAGCTCTGTTCTCATGGGGAGAAAGAGAGAGAGAGACTTTTGGCTTCATGCAAAGAAAGCAGCAGAAGCAGCAGAAAGTCTTTCTTTCTCTCTCCCAAACTCTGCCAGAAATGAGTCTTTGTGAGACTTGTCGTTCCAGCGCAGCCTCTTGGAGCAGGATGCGCCTTGCAGGGTCCCAAAGACTCATTTCTGGCGGAGTATGGGGGAGAGAAAGACTTTTGCTGCAGAAGAAGAAAGAAGCAGAAAAGAAGCAGCCCGGTGGCCAGACAAGGCGTGTGGGGCAAGTGGGGCAAGTTCCCCCACTCCATCCTTTTCCCCCCACCCTTCACTACCTCGTGTTGTTCGTAATGCAAGCTATGCAAGCCTTGTGTTCCCATAGTCCATGTGGGAGGTGCAGCCTTGTGTTCCCATGCAGTCTGGATTAATTGCTTTGGGGGGGTGACATTTCTCTGCGGACTACCAAAATTTTCTCGGGGACCACCAGTGGTCCCAGGCCCACTGGTTGGCAACCACTGGTATAGAACATGCTTCTCCTCCCGATTCTCCCAGCAAAGACTTTTTTTGCAATCAGCCTTCAGCAATAAATGTGGATTATTTGGTCTAGATTTGAACACATCTTTCTGAATAGGCACAATGGATTGACAGGATACAGTATGCATTTCTTTTTAAATTTAGCTTATGATTTAGTGTATGGGTGTGTGGAGCCAGGAAGCAAAGCTTCATTTGCCACAGCCTTACCAGCTTCAACCTTTTCAAACCTGGGAAGAAATAATGTTGAATGTGGCTTCAGCAAAGTAACCATTTACACCTGATAAATTTTTCAGGCAGCAAATGGGAAAAATATAGAAAGGATGAACCAAGATCCCAAGACAAGAGGAAGCAGATAGGGCAGCAAAGATGACAGATGGATAATCAAAGGGTGACAGATAGGAACTGGAGAAATCAGACAAAGTCATAGAGCCAGAGGAAGAAACAGAGGGCGATGATAGGATTGTTGAAAGCCAGCTTGGTGTAGTGGTGAAGGTGCTGGCTTTCGAAACCAGGAGACAGTGAATTCTACTCCATGCCTTAGGCCAGGGGTGGGCAAACTTTTTGGCTCGGGGGCCGCATTGACTTTTAAAATTTGACAGACAGGCCGGGTCAGCACAAGATTTTTTGGGAATCGCTCCCCCTTTCCCCCCTTCTTCTCTTCCTTCCCCTACCCTTGGAGGCCCCCTGAGTCAGGAGTTGCTACCGCCGGCGCGGCTCCACGCGGCTCCAGTCCCGCATTGCCTCGGGAAGGGAAAGCCAAAAAGAAAGAGCCGCGGCGGCGCTTTGCAATGGCAGCAGCGGCACCGGAGGCTCAGGCTTAGCGGCTCCTGGTTTTGCCTTTCCCTTCCCAAGGCAACGCGGGACTGGAGCCGCGCCGGCGGTAGCAACTCCTGACAGCCCCGGCCGGATACCTGAGCGGAGCCCGGGCGGAACTGGCTGTTGCTGCTGCGGGTGCTGCTGCGGGTGTCTGGTTGCCCAAGTAAAGAACTGCACCAGCTCAGGGCAATTGTGAGGAGCAAGAGGGGAGAGACAGAGAAGGAGGCAGAGAAGGAGGAGAGCACCTGGCCAGTTAGGGGAGACTTCCTGTGCTGCGAAAGAGGCGGTTAATGATCTCCGGCTCCGCTCTGCCTCTCCAACATCCGGCGCCGCCCTGTTCTATGTGTCAGGCCCAGCAAGTCCGGGCAGCCAGCACATAGAACAGGGTGGCGCTGGATGTTGGAGAAGAAGAGCGGAGCCAGAGATCATTAACCGCCTCTTTCGCAGCACAAGAAGAACAGGGTGGTGCTAGACCATTGGAGAAGCGGAGCAAAGCCGGAGGTTAGTAGCTGCCTCTTTCGGTGCAGAAAGCTTCCCCCAACCAGCCGGCTGGTCTCCCCCTCCTCAGCCATACAGAACAAACAGGCCGAGAAGGAGGAGAGCAGCTGGCCAGTTGGGGGAGGCTTCTTGTGCTGCGAAAGAGGTGGCTAATGATCTCCGGCTCCGCTCTGCTTCTCCAACATCCGGCGCCGCCCTGTTCTATGTGTCAGGCCCAGCAAGTCCGAGCAGCTGGCGCATAGAACAGGGTGGTGCCGGACCATTGGAGAAGCGGAGCAAAGCCGGAGATTAGTAGCTGCCTCTTTCGGCGCAGAAAGCTTCCCCCAACCAGCTGACTGGTCTCCTCCTTCTCTGCCTGTTTGTTCTGTATGGCCAAGGAGGAGGAGACCAGCCGAGAAGTGCGCTGCCAGGCAGGGGCCACACAACGCAGGGCAACACGCCACTGCCCAGCCCTGGCAAGGGAAAGCAGTGGGCATTCCCCGGGCAGCGGCCTTGGCCCCGCTACCAGGGAAGCGGCTGCCCAGCTCTGTGTTGTGTGTGCGATGTTTTGGTGCGCGGCGCAGGGTCTCTTTTGGCCGGCCCCAATTTTTTTTTCAGAGGGGATTTTTTTTTTTTCAGAAGCGGGCCGTATTAAAATGACCAACGGGCCGGATTGCCCACCCCTGCCTTAGGCATTGAAAGCCAACTGGGTGACCTTGGGTTAGTCACTCAGCTGAACCCACTTGTGGGGAGAATTGGGGGAGGAAGAGGTATTAGGTATGTTTACCAACTTGTGTTGAAGATAGAGAGAGAGAGAGAGAGAGAGAGAGAGAGAGAGAGGGAGAAAGAGAGAGAAAGAGAGATGGATGGATGGATGGATGGATAGACAGACAGACAGATATAGACAGACAGAATTTATTAATTTTAAAGAATAGGCAAAGAGAAGAAGTAAATGGGGATCAGAAACGGTAACAGTAATCAGAAAAACACTTTACCATATGAAGTTATTGTGATACCAATTCTCTTTTGTAAATTCTAGTCATGAACGTCTCTCCAAATACCGTCCTGCTATAGTGTAACCAAGAAACAGAAATCTATGATGCTGTGTGAACCTTTCTCCATTCCTGGGCTTTTGTTTTTTGCTTGTTTGTTTTTAACCATATTGTAAACAGGAATCTTTAATCCTGCCTATAAAAGGATTGCAGTGAAGATAGAGGGCAGAACATCCCTCGTTTTCACATGCAAACTTGAATAATTTGGCACATCTGCAGTAATATGGCACATCAGTCATAACACTAAAGTCAGAATCACCATTTATGATTCAAGTACAAGTGGGATGAAGAAACTCAGCTGCACAACCATTTTTTTCACCTGATAAAAGACACTGATGAACAATCAGTACCTTCTTCTTTGCAGCGGTGTATTTCTTTTTGGCACTACAGTCGACTTTGGTCTTGAGATGGCTTCTGGGTGGGAAAGAAAGGTGCTCCTTCAGCTCAAGCTCTGTAGAGGTTAAGAGGCAAACTCCCACTGCATCGTCTCCATCAGGCAATGGCAAAGAGATCATTTCTATGTCACAGCAGCCAGGCATACGGTTTTCTCAGTGTCCTAAGGACGAGCGTTCCAAAATAGGGGGTTTGTAAAGAGGCATGCAAGGAAAACAAGACAAAACAAGGAAATAACAGACCTGCAGGAGCGTTTCCACACCAGGTTTTCAAACCGGACCTGGAATCAGTTTCAGAGCTGCCTGATTGCAGATCAGTAGAATCTACCCTTCCGGCAGTCCTTGAGTTGCAACAATTCGTTTCGTGACCATTTGAGGTGACCAAGGCATTGGCAAAAATTGATTTCACACTTATAACCATTACAGCATCCCCATTTGTCACATGACCCAAATCCAGGCCCTTGGCAACTGCTGGCCTGAATTTTAGGACAGTTGCCGTGTCCTGGGGTGAAGTGATCACCTTTTGCAACTTTCTGACGAGCAAAATCAATGGGGAAGCCAGATTCACTTAACAATCGTGTTACCCATTTAACAACTGCAATGATTCATTTAACAACTGTGGCCAGAAAGGTAATAAAATGGGGCCAAATTCATTTAACCACTGCCTCGCTTAGCAATAGAAATTTTGGGCTCAATTGTGGATGTAAATCAAGGACTACATAGCAATAGCACATGGCTATACCGCTTCACAGTGATTTGCAGCCTTCTCTGAGCGGTTTACAGAGTCAGCCTATTGCCCCCAACAATTTTGGGTCCTCATTTTACGCACCTCGGAAGGATGGAAGGCTGAATCAACCTTGAGCCTGGTGGCATTTGAACTGCCAAATTGCAGGCAGCCGGTAGTCAGCAGAAGTAGCCTGCAGTACAGCACTCTAACCACTGTGCCAACAAGGCTACATGTATCTATATGTATTGCTAATTCTGCTGCAATGTATATTAAACCAGAACAAATCTTTCTTCTCTTGCAGCATGCATTCTATTGCCCCATTAATAGGAATTTTGACCTCCATCTTTAGTCACTTACAAAGGAAACACTTGCCTTCCCCTGCCTTCAAGTTTTTTCCTTTTGCTGTAATGTGGTTTCCTGCATTTGAGGTTCAAAGCTGAAAGGATTATTTCCTCAACATTGTCTAGAGGACTGAGGACCAGTGAAGTTTGCTCATGAAGCCACCCAATCACAATCAGCCTAAAATTATTCCAGCGATATTTAGAGGGAGGGAAAGGATAGATTATTTCCCTAATAATTTATTTGGAATCATTATGTGGTAGAATCCTTTACTACAAGTCTGAACAAAACTAAATAAGATTTGCTAAAGTTTAATAATTATTATAAGCTACAGAAAAAATGTACAAAATATGGCATACAGGAAGAAAAAAATGTATACTTGAATTTGCATAATAGTTTCTTTTTAAAATAGAAGTGGCACCTCAAATTTGGTGAGAAAGTGGCAGGTGACTTTTTCATTTATCCTAAATTGTCTTTGTGGTGACTCATGCTAAAGTCAGAATCATTTCCATTTCTAGTAAATATGGTCTTTCTTTCCAGATAGAAGCCGAAAGGTAGTATATGGTGCTTTCCAAAATTAAAAGATACAAGCATCTGCAGAAGCCTCAGACATAATCTGAAATTAGACCTACCTGGTAGCTTAAAATGTGGTCTAATTTCTCTAATTAACAGTTGCCATTTTACTGTATGTCTGTGAATGCTGTGCTATACCCTCTGTATGAAATATTCATGTTAGTCACAAGGTTACTACGGGAGACTTTTTAAGCCACAGCTGGTCAAGATCAATCTGTCCTCTGAAAATATAGGTCTTATTTTTAAACTTTATCCACCTGCCCTATCAAATGGTACCGATAATGTTACTTGTCTGCTTTAGAGGATTTATGGAGAAAATTATTATATTATTTAATTCAGAAACAAGTTGATATACTGTTTCCCCAGCTGTGATAACTTATACTGTATTATTATTCTTCATCAAACATCTTATAAGTCAAGTGCTGTATTTTAACTCCTTCATGTGCTGGGCAAATGTAGTTTCTAATGGTAAACATCCTAAGAACATTGCCAGTCGCTAGTCTGATTTGCTGAGCCACACTGAAGTTGGTTGAATCTGAGTTTAAGCAATAAAGGTTCCCCCCCCCCCCCCTTAATATCATATGCAATCCTAGCCATTCACTCAGAATTTTGGTTTACTACTGCAATATAGTGGCCGGTAGACATTTTGTATTATATCCTGAACTACAGATAGTCATCGACTTACGACAATAATTGAGTCCAAAATTTATGTTGCTAAGTGAGACAGTTGAGTGAGTTTTTTCCCATTTTATGACCTTTCTTGCCACAGTTGTTAAGTGAATCACTGCAATTAAGTTAGTAACACAGCTGGTAAGTGAATTTGGTTTCCCCATTTAGTTTGCTTGTCAGAAGGTTGCAAAGGTGATCGCATGACCTCAGCATACTGCAACCGTCATAAATATGAACCAGTTGCCAAGTGTTCAGATTTTGATCAAAGGGCAATGGGGTCATAATTGTGAAAAATGGTCATAAGTCACTTTTTTTCAGTGCCTTTGTAACTTCAAAGATCACTAAACAAATGATTGTAAGTCAAAAACTACATGTACAAACTATCAAATTCTATTTTACCCTACCATGTGGTATGAGCCCTGTCTATGTGGGGGTGAAAATTAATGGCAATTCTAAATGTTAAAGCAGAATTTATCTTACTGCATTTGAAGATGCAAAAAAATGCACTTAGGAGTGTCTGCATGTAAACCAGAGCAATTTCTTTTTACATTTGCACTTTTCATCTTAACTGGGATCTCCTGCATCTATGAAATAGCTGTCAAAGCCATCTTTAGCTTTTTAAGCAATTCTTTAGTTCCTTCAGCACCTATGTTCTGACTACAAAATACCTTCCAATAAGTTCATTTCTAGAATTCAAATTACAGTGTAGGCAGCTAAGAATGTAAGTATTAAGAATCACGAAAGCCTAATTCAAATTTTAATTTGAAAGGCACTCATATTGGGATTCAACCGACCTCTCTTCTGTGACACAAAATAAAACTCTGTATGACCATAATACCTTCCTTTTTATGGCTATTTTAAGAGTATGTTCATTAATGGCTTGAATTTATTTATTAGACTTGTACAGCAACACATCTCACATACCTGATGAATTCTTACCACATGATCATCACCACACTGTATTGCCAACACTGTGTAGGAGGACTGCCGTGGTTTATGGGAGCAAAAATAAGTTAGGAGTCTGGGAAACCCTTTTCAGACTAACTGTATGTACCCTATTTCATTCAAGAGCCCACGTTTTTGGAGACGTAGTAAAAGTTGCATCAGATGCAACTTTTGAAAAGGGACTATTAGCTTCCGATTCCGTGTTTCCCAATCTCGGCAAACTTTAAAACGTGTGGACTTCCCCTCCCAGAAATCCCCAAGGCAGCATTCTGGGAATTGAAGTCCACACCTCTTTAAAGTTGCCGGGATTGAAAAACACTGTATTCCCTGGGCTTTAGAAATCCGTTTTAGGGAACACGTGTGCACGACTTTTGCCGGTCGACTGAGCAAAAAAGAAATTAACCGCGAGGGCATATTCCGAATTAGATTCGTAGCTAAGGAATCCTTGATGTAGAGAGGGTGGAGGGGGGAAACAAAAGGGAGGCGCAGAGTACAAGTTTTGGACTTTCTCCCAACTGCGAGCGATTGACTTGCCGTCCCGTTCAATTCAATAGGAGCCATTAAGAGCCAAACCAGGGCAATCGCCACCTGGGTTGTGCTTCTTCGTCCCGCAGTTTCCTTGGCATGCAACCCCGCTAGATTCCTGCCTCCATTTCTTCTTCCCGCTTTTTTGCAGTTGCCCTGCTTTTTTTTTTTTTTACCTCGAGACGCGCGATCGGTACACAGAATCTCCCTGTCCCGTTCAGTCGCTCCTTCCTCGCTTCCTTGGCCGGCTGCCGAATTGGCTGGCTCTGTCTTCGAAGCGAGAGCATGGCTGTCGGCTGGCTCCCTTAAGCCCTTACTCCGCCTCCTCCTGGAAACACTTCGCTTGAGGGACTGCCTGCAATTCTCAGCCTTTTTTTTTAGACAGGACTGCAAGGAAACAGCTTGCCCTCAGAAGTTGTGGGAGCGTCATCACTTGAGACTTTCAAGAACAGATTGGACTGCCATTTGTCAGAAATGGTGTAGGGTCTCTTGCTTGGGTGGGGGGTTGGACTAGATGACCTCCAAGGTCCCTTCCTACTCTTGATTATCTGTTATCTGTAACATATGAAATAGTTTGGGGGTGTCACAAGCGTGGGGCTACTTGTGATGATACTGGGAATGAAAGCCAGTAAGAATGACTGCCAGGCAACTGTCAACCTGGCTAACTTGACAAGAAGATCATAGGGGAAGATACAATTTGCAGCCAATTAAAACTCTTTTCCTTCCTTCCTTCCTTCCTTCCTTCCTTCCTTCCTTCCTTCCTTCCTTCCTTCCTTCCCTTATTTTTCTTAACCTTACATCTTCCTTTAGCTAAAGTACTTTTCAAATGTTAATAGGTGCTTGCTTTTTTGTTTTCACTTAAAACTAGAATTATATAGCCTTCTTTTTGCACCCAAAGGATTTTCCTTGAGGATGTCCTAATAATATTTTTTAAAGCCCACCCATAGAAGACTCTCTTTTGTGTCTCTGCCTGAGTTACCATTCTGGAGTACTTTATACAGCCAGTCCCTTTGAGTGGCGTAATCTTCCCCTTCCAGCACAGCTATTGAGATTTTAGAGAACTATCAGCATTTTAATTTTTAAAGTTTTATAGTGATTAGGAGGCAGGCCCTGCTCATGCTCACTCAGTCACTTCTTGGTTGAACTAATGCAACAAACTCCACTCTGCCCTTGAAGATTATCTGGAAGCTTCATCCAGAGTGCAACAGCGCAAGTATAGTATATGTTAATTTGCCCATGTAATACCACTGAAGCCTTCTTTCCAGTAGGTTTCCAGGTGTAATTCAAGGTGCCAGTTGTCACCTTTAGGGCTCTACAGAGTCAGAATCCCTCATGGGATTTTCTACCAAGTACATCTGTACCTCTCACATGCTCCCATAGGGAGGGCTTGCTTCAGGTCTCGTCTTTTACATTTTCTCATCTTATGGGGACTAAGAAGGGGCTTTTTCTATGGCTGCCCCCAATTTCTGGAATGATGTTCAAGCCTGCACTCCCTTAGCCAGAAGCCTACTGAGAACCTGCTGCTCACACAACAATAGTTTTTATACCCAGATGGACAAAGTGTGCCAGCCACTGCCATGCTGCTGCTACCTTCTGGACCAAATGTAGCTTCTAACTATTCTTCAAGGGATTGCCAATGTAGAGTTCACTGAAATAGTTCAATTGGGAGGTGACTAAGGCATGAGTGACTGAGCAGTACTCCCTATCTTGGAAAGGGTTCAACTGGAACACATGATGTACAAAAGCCCTCCTCCTTTGAGCACCTACTCTTTGAACAGAATCTAAAAGTCCCAGAGAATTCCAGATTGCACACCAGCTAGGGAGGTGTCACCCCAGCCAGAATTAAAGATCTCAAATCACCGGATACAGGTACTTTGAAACCCACAGCACTCAGTCTTATCAGAATGAACAAAAGCCAAATATTTCTATTCAATTTCAGACAGCCTCCAGGCACTGGGGAAACATTTCCATAGCATCATCTGGTTGGCCCAGGGCAGAAATATACTGTATAGCTAAATATCACCAACATACTGATGGTGTGTATGTATACATATACATACACACACACACAGAGGAGGGGCTCAATTTATTTCAGGCCTCAATTAAAGAAAATAATTTCTACTCTTCAAGAAATGAACAGAATTTTGGGTGACCCGCAAAACCACCTGCACTGTTAACACAAAAAAATACCTTTGAACTTCTAAAAGAGATATACCATAGCTGTAATAAGGAGGTGAAAAAGGTAGCAGAAACAATTAGGGATATGAATCCTGTAAGCTTCCAAAATATATGTGGGGAGAGGAAGGGGGAGAAACAAAAAGAACTTGGTGGTTTAGAGACAAATATAATGTCCAGAAAGTTTTAATTTCTAGGAAGAAGGCAATGGCAAAACACTTCAAAATAACCTTGCTAAGGAAACTGCTGGAATTTGCTTCGGCTGTCTCTAAGAGAATCTGACAAGATTGAACAGAGGAGGGGGGTGGGGGTGGAATTGCATAGAGCTTGTAAACATGACAAATTTAATGTGTAAGATCCATTCTCAGAAAACTCAAATAGGTGAAAGAAACTGAAGCATACAAATGGAGGAGGAATAAGTTCAGGTGGCAGCATTCTTTGGGTTGGCATGGCATGTAATAATCCCAGCATTTGCATCCAATCACTCTTGAAACAAGCATACTCAGGATTACACCCATAAAAGTTCTTCACTTTGACTTAAACCACAATTCCACTCCACTGACATAGTTAAACGACATGAAATATATTCAAAACACATAAGATCAAAACATTTTATTTTATTCAGAAAGATCTATCTATCTATCTATCTATTTATCTATCTATCTATACACACACACACCTTTTTAAAGCATATTTTTTAATGTTTGGTCTATTTGGGGTGGGGTGGGGTGTTTGTAATGATTTTTGGAAAAGTTCAAAAAATTATGAAGTAATGCAACCTGTAATTCAGAATCTCAATGATGCTCACAACTGTCCCTGTATTTTTAACTACAAAGAAGATATTTAAGACTTATATTCTGTCCTTTCTCGAAATCAAATTTTCACTGTAGGAATGTAAATTGAGTTCATAAAGATCATGAGAAAATTATCTTGGAAACGATGGAAATATCAACAACCTTACAGAATTAAATTATCACTCCATAAGGAATATCAGATATATTGGAGATTAATTCTGAATTTGTTTCAGTTTGTATAGCTGTCCTCATATCCTCTCTTTTAACCACTAAACTAATCAGAAACCTATATTATCAGGGGAGTTTTCCCCTAAAGAAGTACAACAACAAAGATGCATTGCATATTATGGGAGGGGAAGAGGACAGGGGTGTTTTGTTTGTTTGCCTCAAAGGTGCCTTTTCAAACTGCAAGTGGACTTCCTTGTTTTTCCTTGAAGATGTTCTTACCCAACATGAGAAGGGAAACGTCTTCAAGGAAAAAGAAAGAAAGTCCACTTGCAGCTTGAAAAAACACCTTTGGGACAAGCGTGACCCGCATGACCGAGAATCTCCACAGACGTTTGTTTGTTTGCGTTTCTCAGGAAGTCTCCCAAGTGGTAGACCGTCCCTTAGCCTTGACCTGACCCGGAACAACTCCGTTCGTATTGTGTCCCACTTCAGAACTCCTCGCTGGTTCCTCCCACCCCCGACGCCATCGGAAGAACCTGCCGGCGGGCCGGAAGCAACCAAGGGCGGAGAGAAGCGGAGGTCCGCGCTCAGTGGTTCGCTCGCTCGCTCACTCGCTGTCTTTCTCAGGGCTTGGGGCGGGGGGCAATTTGCACTGCGACGGCGATTTCCGGCGAACGCTCCCGAGTGTCGGTTGCTGCTCTCATCCTTTCCGCCCCCGCTCCCCGCCCCCAGAGCGCCCTAAGGTCGTCCGCCGAGCCGGAGGAAGGGTCGAGCCATGTCGCGCAGGCGGCACAGGGACGAGAACTATGGTGAGCGGGAGGGAAGGGAAAACGGAGGGCGAAATGTCTGCGAGGCCGAGTTTTTCTCCTTGAGCCCGCGCCGTTGCTGCTCCAGAGCAGGAAATCATGGTGGCATCCCCATCTCCCCCGGTCTAAGCCATTTGAAAGAGTCCGAAAGCAGCCGGAGTGGCGGTCGGGCCAGTCGATCTTCTGTGCTTGGATTGGCCAAGTCGGAGAGGGGGCGGGAGGAGAAAACACCCCGTTCTGCTCGCTCTCTGAGCTCTGAATAGAGATGCCAGCGCTCTTCAGTCGGGAGTTTTCAGTGCGGGCAAGATTTTGCCACGGGCAAAAAGCTTGGGTTCTCTTTAGGCTCCTTATGTGGTTACATTACCAGGTAGTCCTCGACTTAACGACCAGAATAAGAGCCCGAAATTTCTGTTGCTAAAATGAGACACGTGTTAAGTGAGTTTTGTCCCCATTTTACGACCTTTCTTGCCGGGAGTGTTTCGGTGAATCGGGGCGGTTGTTAAGTTAGTAAAGCCGCTGTTAAGTGAACCTGGCTTCCCCGTTGCCTTTGCCTGAGGTAAGGGAAAAGGGAAATTGCAAAAGGGAAATTGCATCACCTTGGGACATTTCAGCCGTCATAAATATGAGCCATTTGCCAAGCATCTGGATTTTGATCTGGTGGTTGTGGGGATGCTGCAAAGGTTGTAAGTGTGAAAAACGGTCGTGAGTGCAGGTTTTTTTTAGTGCTGTTGTAACTTTGAACAATCACTAAAAGAACTGTTGTAAGTCGAAGACTATCTGTACTGAAGAGAAGGAGGTTATTTTCACCCAGGGTTCTATTTGCATAGAGTTTAAAAAATAGCCAGATCAGGCCTTTGACAATATTTGTATCCAGGCTAATTCTGTAACATCAAAAACGGAGATGAATGCCAAAATAAATCTAGGTGGCAGCGTCCTGCTCCTGGGATATGGAAGACTTTTCTCAGGAATAGCTTACAGGCCTTCTTTACTTCTGCAATCTGAAACTTCTATCTTATCTCTCAGTTTCAGTTTTCTGGAATGTTTATATGTGCAAATAGATGTCAGTGGTCCAGTGTCTAAGAAACCATTCCAGATTTCCATATGAGATTAGAAACAAAATCAGTTATGGTTAGCCACACAGTGGGAGAGACTGAATGTACCATTTTTGTTGTCTTCCTAAGGACCTGTTTGTTTAATAATATTAAAGGTATCATTGCAGGATAAAAGCTTTTCCATGGAAAACTGCTTTTTTGTAGTTGACTGATGGTGATTTTGTCAATATTGATGGTTTTCAACTGGTGCTCCAGATATTTTAAAATTGCATCCAAGGTTCCTATTATTGTTACCAGCTTTGTTTTCTTTTGCCACAATCATTCTGTTTGCATATGTATGTATGTATGTATGTATATCTGTTTTCTTAAGTTTTCGCGGGTACTTACATGTATGGTATTCAGCTTTGTTCGGGTATTTTCCCACATCATTAAAGTTGTGCTTTTAAAGTTGTAGCAACGTTCTATATATATAGTTTCTCCAAGTATTGCAATGTCCATTACCCAGACTTTTTTTTGTCTTATCAACAATTTCAAAGTCTGGGTTGTATGGCAATTATTATGGTTGGTCACACAGTCAGCCAGATGTTTAGATTGGTTGTTATTATAACAGACGTTTGAGCCTGAGATTAGTGATGTGAAAAATTTGAACAGGAGAGAAAAATTGCTTAAAAGAAATATATTTTTATTGCATAATTTTCTAATCAAGTATATATAAATTTCTCTCCCAACTGATATGCTCCTTTGGTGGATGTACACATTTATACACTGTTATAACAATAAGTATGTTAGTATCACAGGTCTAACTGTTCAAATCTTCAACAGATACTCTTTCTAGGTTTGAGAATCAAAGAAAAGAATAATTACCATTACCATTTGGCATTCAGAGGCCATATTTCATATACTGGGTTTTCCTGGCACCTGAGCCATGGTTTCCCATACATTTGATTTTCTAGCATTAGTTACGAAGAACAGAACAGACACTTCCATTTCTGAGCACATTTTATGATTATATATAAATTTAACATTTATTCCCAAGTGAGTAGAGTCATAATTTGTTGCTTACTCTTTTTGCAACAGAATGTTGGTGCTTTGTGCTACCTGTGTTCAGTTGTTAGCATTCTTTTTCACATACAATCTGATTGGAACTGAATTGCAGGATAGGTAACAACATACTATTCCTGTAGTAGTAGTAGTAGACCTAGCTTTTCATTTAGTTCGGTTCTCTTTGGCATAGCTGATTTTTCAACACGAACTGAGTGAAAGAGTTTGATTTCTCATCCCATTTTATGGTTGAGATCCAATTATTTGCAAATTGCAAATGATTGCAAAAAAGGTTGGCAAAAATCACAAGTTTGGTCAAGTCTTCTCCCACTTAATATAGGCAGTAGATTCTATAAATAGAGCAGACTTTTATATACTGTAGATATCTTCAGATCATCTCATAGATAAATTAATACTAAGTTCAACTTTATTTGGCCAAAGGTAAAATACCTCCTTTTGTAAGAATGAAATGCATACTATATCATATATCATTCATAGTATATAATGTGGGCATATTACTCATAAATAATGAGCTAACCAAGAAACCTAGCTTCTGACTGTAGAGCCAGACAATAAATTATCACAACTTTTTCAACCTATGGAAATGAAGGGAAAATACCTTCTTTGCTTTCTGAGAAATTTAAACTACAGTCCTTGTGCCAATAAGCCTTTTCCTCTATTCATTCTGTTCAACCAAGAGACAGAAATATAACTTTATAAATCTGTGCATAAAAGTGTTATTTCCCTTTTATATTGGCAGAAAGATTTGTCTACTGAGTGAATGCTTGTTTTGTTGCAAAGAGAGGAGCATTCTATTTAAGAGATTCTTGAGCCTCTTGTTATGATTTTAACAACCAGTTTAATAAATGCAAATCATATGCTCTTTGGAGGAATAGAGACAACCAATACAATGCTAATGCTAAATTCCTCTTGGACAAATTTCATTTGCTTGGAGGCAGTGTTTGAATATAAGTGAGCTTTCCCAGTGCCCAACCTACTGTAAAATTTCCTTCTGGAAATATGTCCCAAAATGCTTTTTGTTAGCCTTAATAAAGACAAGATCATTTTCTGGGCTGTGCTGCTCAAGATTTCTGCAAATGTAGAGCACTTACAGTCAGTAATTCCTTATTTATTCAAAATTATATATGGCTCTAAGAAAGCTATTGTGTTTCTCTTATTCTTTTAAAATCATAAATGTTTTATAACAACATATTAAACTATTAATATTAGAGCCAATTTAGTATAGTTAAGGCATCAGGTTAGAAACTGGAAGACTATGAATTGTACAGTATAGATAATCCACAAGTTACAACAGGTCACTCAGCAACTGTTTGAAGTTACGACCTAGCCCACCCCCTCCCCAAGGTCTCCAAAGCCATTGGGCCTGTGGAGATTCACCTTGCGATGATCTAGCGAGCCATCGGTTCCTTTGCCTGCTTCTGGGCATTTGCAGAAAACAGGCCTAAAGTACTGAGAGATCACACGAGATCAGTGGTGTGAAATATCGCACTAGAGATCACGTGTGATCTTGCACTACAGTAATTTAGACCTTGGTTCTTTGCAAACTGAGGCCTATACCAGATCTGGCTGAAGAGCGCATGCAAGCCAACAAGGGGCAGTGAAATTGCCTTTGCTCCAAGCGTCCCATTGGCTTGTAAACGCCTTTCGCTGTATTCCAGTCTTGGCACGAAGAGCATTACAAGCCAATGGGAAGCTTGAAGCAAGCCGATTTTGCTATCCCAAAATCTCGTTAGCTTGGAAGCACTCTTCATGCCGAGACTGCAAGCAGGCAAAGAAACCGCGGGAGAGGGACTGGAAAGAAGGCAGATCTTCACAAGGTAAGTGACCTGGCATGGCACGATGGAGGGGAGAGCAATTGTGGGGACCCCAGGGGAGGGAGCATGAGGTATCCCGGTAGGTCAGGGGAGGCCTTGGGTGGTCTGAAACAGGTGACCTGTTCCATCCTTAGATCCCCACTCTGAGATGCCTCATGTGCACTTAACAACTCACGCATTTGATTAGTGAATGCATGAGTGAAATCGGGGAGTGATTGTGGTCAAGTTACACAATTCACTCCTACAAATCCTCGAGTTATGAATGTAATTGGCAGGCTCCATTACATTCCTAACTCGAGGACTACCTGTAGTCCTGCCTTAGGTGTAAAGCCAGCTGGGTGAGCTTGGGACAATCACTTTCTGCCCTAAGAAGGAAGCGACGGCAAACCATTCTGAAAAAAAAAATCTTGCCAAGAAAATTGCACGGATTAGTCTAGGCCAGGGGTGTCAAATTCAATTTCATTGAGAGCCACATCAGAGTTGTGTTTGACTTTGGGGGAGCCAGGGTAGGTGTGGCCAGCTCGACATAACTTGTGTTTGGGGCACCTATGGCGAGCCTAGCGCTCTGCCAGCAAAAATGGGCTCCCAAACTCTGTTTTCGGCTGCAGCGACCTCCTTGAACCCTCATGCCAGTGAAAACGGAGCTCCATTTTTGCTGGTAGAGGCACCACGGGCCAGTCCTTTGTTTCCAGAGTGGCCCATAGGCCAGATCTAAACACATTCCGGCCTACGAGCTTGAGTTTGACCCCCCTGGTCTGGGCAATCTCTGATACACGATTGGATGAAAGAAAAAACAATTGGCACTGTTAGACTATAAATGAAAGGTGGATATAATCCATGTGACCCACATGGGCTTCCACAGATGTTACACATACAGCGTGGAAGACTAAGGGATCTTGGCAGCTAATGTTTTCTTTTCCAAATGGCTAGATTGATTAAACTTTTACATGCCCTACTTAGCTACTGGACCTTGAAAAGTCATGGGAAGGTTTGCATATTCCCTGATGCTTTCATGTAAACAGAGAACTTTAAAATGTGTTACATAGGTTTAGATTTTCCTCCATTTTCATCATAGCTTGATTGGGTTTGGGCTCCTTTTCTACAAGCATTAAACCAAATGATAAATAGATGTGAATGGTTCCTTAGTTTGTATTTGCTTGCTTAATTCCCCCCTCCCCCCCCCCCTCCAATTTCCCCTCTCCAGAATCCCCTTTTTCTTTGGAGTATATTAGTTTATTGGATTGGCACAAAATTTGTTGCCTTTTTCTTCGGTTTTACATTTTAAACTTTTTAGCTTGACATGGGGGTCCTTTGGGGCTTTTGGGAATCATTTCCTGTGAATTACTCCTTTTGTAAAATTTGGCTTCTTTGTTTCCCCATTCTGCCATATGATTCCCTCTTCAAAAATACAGAATACATAGAATTAGAAAGGGACATCATGGTGGGCACTTTTCTACCTTCTGCTACTGTATTTTACATAATAATAATATGACTTGTATTTTCATTTGTTCAATATTTCTTACCTCTTCAGTCGATGTGATGACCCAGGGTGGGATACAAAATAAACACAGTCATAAAAAACAGGTGAAGCCCCCTTTATTCCTTCACTTTGCTTCCAAGCTCCAAATATCCTTGACTGGAGACAAAAAAAATCCCACACGAGCAGTTACAAGAAGGAGGAAATGCTATTTAAACTAAAAATGCCATTGAAATTATAAAGGATAAAAAACAACACAAACCAGGCAAGATAAGGGCTGGAAAACGTCCACGGATATTGGAACACACACTGGGAAGGACACCAAACTCAGAGATTAACAATAAACTAGAGATATTTCCACGCTTTGTTTCCAGCACTCACCCATACACACATCCGTCTTCTTATTTGGTTGTCATAGCTGCAGCCCATGAAGAGGATCAAGGCCCTCTCCTCACGAGGAGACCACGTCTCTCCCTTATCCTCTCTTCCCTGCATGCCCTAGGATGGAGAGGGGATGGACCTGGGTCCTCCTCTGACTGCCCAGCGGGCCTCTGACCTTCCTCCTCCACAGCCTCCACAGCCTCCAGAGCCCCACTTCCACTCCCTGTCGGCTGTTCCTCCCTCAGAGTCAGTCTCCACCAGGGGCATGACAGTCAAAAGGATTCTGATGCATATAGGCCAGTTTAAAAAAAAAAAAGGAACAAGTGGTTCTTGTTTTCAGCTAGTGTAAAAAAAAAGATAAAAAGATGGAAGAGGAGGAAAAAACAGATTTCTGTTATTAACAAATTATTCTAGTCAGATTCCAAATATAATTTAAAAGGACAAAACTGGAACTGAACTGTGAATTTTTGAAAAAATCTTTTTTTCTAGGTAAACAATGGGATCGTTGCAATGTACCGTCATATAATATGTCATTTTACTGAAATAAATTGTGGAAACATGTATAAATGTGGCCTGTTTGAATCTTACTACTGTACTATAATTGAGACAGCCTCTCACACCTTATGGCACCTCATTTTTGTTGGTGAAACAGTGTTTCTATTTTGTCTCACTGAAATAGATCAACCATACAAGAAAAGGAAAGTATCTATTGCAGAACGCTTGGAATCTCTAATATGCAAAGTGGGAGAAAAGGTATGAAAGACTAGTACCTTCATATTTTTGTGGGTTTTTTGTGTGAACTAATACAAATATTGAACTTTTGGATGGATGGATGGTTAATGTTCTGTTTCAGCAGTCAATTTGACTCTAATTGATTTTTCAGTTTTCTAATCAATAGTAAGAAAACATTACAGTGATACCTCAATACTCGACATTAACTGGTTCCAGGAGGTGCAATGAGTACCAAACAAATTGTTCTCATAAGGAATATTGTAGTGAATCACAAGGCAGCCGACACCGATAAGTTCTAGCTTGTGATAAGTTCTAGCTTGTGATAAGTTCTAGCTTGTGCGTTGAATACCAAACAAACGAAGAGTACCGGGTCAAAATTTTCATATCAAAATGTGTTGAGTACCAAATTTGATGAGTTTCAAAGCAGTTGAGTACCAAGTATTACTATATGTGGCTGCTAAGTTGATCAGCTGTTCCTGGTGAACTGATTAGAGTTTTTCAGTATTTTTATACCGGTATTAGAAACTCAGTCGTATAGATATTTATTATACTGTGGCCTTGTTATACTGAAGACCTGTCAATACTCACTATATCTGAATTTCCATTAATAATTCTCTTTATCCATGTAGAATCTCAATAATTATAGTTTTGCTTCAGTAGAGGAAAAAATAGTGACTTAAAATAGCCTATAAAAAGGAAAAGAAACAGAATATAACAAGGAACATTGTGTCAGAATCATTTTGCTGAACTCATTCCTTAAGTGAATAACGTTACGCGACAAGACCAAATTAAAAGTGTGTTGATGAAGTTACAGTTAGGAAATTTCATTTCCACATTTTTGCTACAGAGAGCAATTGCTGCTATTTTTGAAATATGTAAAAATAATGTATAAGGTTACTATTGTAACCTTATATTCAATTCCACAGCATAGCAGCTATTATTATCATTGTTATTAAAATCTGTACTACCGTATATACTCGAGTATAAGCCGAGTTTTTCAGCCCATTCTTTGTGCTGAAAAAACCGCCCTCAGCTTATACTCGAGTCAGATTCCCCTCTGAAAAAAAAAAATGGTGTGGAGCTCCGGAGCTGGGCAGCCGCTTTCCTGCAGGCAAGCCCCACTTCATGGACTCCGTCCATCCTCGCTCCCATCCACCCACCCACCCAAAGCGACGAAGTCCCCCAATCGCGCAGCCCAGAATTGCCCTCCCCTCAGGGGGCAGCAACGACGCCCAGTGTTTCCCGAGACAAGAAACTCCACCGTGCAATGAAAGCGCCCTGGCTCTAGGCTCAGAAAACAACGCGAGGTGAGGTTGCTTCGGCTCCGCTGAGCTTCATTTCCTAGCTGTTTTCAGTCCGCTCGGGAGGAGGGGGAGGAGGTGGTGGCCTAGAGCTCAGAAAACAACGCAAGCTGCCACCACCACCTCCTCCCCCTCCTCCCGAGCGGACTGAAAGCAGCTAGGAAACGAAGCTCAGCGGAGCCTAGAGCTCAGAAAACAACACGAGGCGAGGTCGCTTCGGCTCCGCTGAGCTTCGTTTCCTAGCTGCTTTCAGTCCGCTCAGGAGGAGGGGGAGGAGGTGGTGGCGGCAGCTTGCGTTGTTTTCTGAGCTCTAGGCCACCACCTCCTCCCCCTCCTCCCGAGCGGACTGAAAGCAGCTAGGAAACGAAGCTGAGCGGAGCCAAAGCGACCTCGCCTCGTGTTGTTTTCTGAACCCGCGAGCCTAGAGCCAGGGCGCTTTCATTGCACGGCGGAGCGTCGTTGCTGCCCCGAGGGGAGGGCGATTCTGGGCTGCGCAATTGGGGAACTTCATGGCTTTAGGTAGGTGGGAGCGAGGACGTTGACTTTAAGCGCTGCCGACCAAGTGTTTTACAAGTACCAGTGGGGACCTTCGTCCATCACCACCCCTCCCTCTTTTGCCTCCTTCCTTCTGATCAATCAGGTTTTCCTAGTATTTGCTCACAGCTGCGTTTTCTCTTCTGCTGTGCTAGGCATTGAACGCGGGGATTTCTGATTCCCCTTACACGCGCGTGGATATGCCGCGGGGCATTTTCTTCCAAATGCCCCACTGACAGAGAACACTGACTTTCATAATAGTGAGATCATTTCCCAAATTAATTGATTCACTAACCCAAAAGAAGATGTCGATGACAGTGGGAGGCAGGAGTCACTCTCTCCCTTGCAAGAAAAAAGCAAGAGCCGTTCTTATGATCTCTCTCTCTCTCCCCGTAATACAGTCAAGCCCTTTCCAGCACGCGGGATCCGCCCCCGCCACTTTGCACCTTGCAAATGCAAAAACCCCGGGATTTTGCATTTGCAGGGTGCAAAGCGGCGGTGGCAGATCGCGCGTGCTGGAAAGGGCTTGACTGTATTACGAGAAGAGAGAGAGAGAGAGAGAGATCCTAAGAACGGCTCTTGCTTTTTTCTTGCAAGGGAGAGAGTGACTCCTACCTCCCACTGTCATCGTCATCTTCTTTTGGGTTAGTGAATCAATTAAACCTTTCATGATAGTGAGATCGTTTCCCAAATTGATTAATCTGTTTTTCTTTGAAATAAATATTCAAAAACATTTAATCTACTGATGCCTCAATTAATGTAATTTTATTAGTATTTATTTTTATTTTTGAAATTTACCAGTAGCTGCTGCATTTCCCACCCTCGGCTTATACTCGAGTCAATAAGTTTTCCCAGTTTTTTGTGGTAAAATTAGGTGCCTTGGCTTATATTCGGGTCGACTTATACTCGAGTATATATGGTAATTATATTAATATTTTTACATTCCCTTGATAAAAGAATTTTATTTTAAAGTACAGAATTTAACAAGTTACACTTGTATCATTTTAAACCATGAATAAGGATAACTTGAGTTCATCAAAATTTGCTGATCAGCTTATCATACACCAACCAAAAGGAATCTTTATTTCTCATCATTCAGAGCCAGCAGCTCTGCAGGGCGGCCTTCAGAAATATTAAAAATGAAGCCATTTTCTATAAGAACAGAGGGGACCTACAATAACTTTTTGGGTCTGCCCAGCCTCAGGGCACCCATTTCTTCTTAACCATCATTCCTAGCATTGGAACTAGGAAAGAAATGCACACATTTGTCTATATGAGACATGAGCAAATTTGTATTTATTCACTGATCAAATGGCATGTTCACTAAGGATAATATATCAAGTTGAAGGGATATGCTTCCTTTCTTTAACTCCCTCCTTGAAGGAAGCTTTTTACAACTGAGGCAATAGCTTCACAAACTTAAGGTGTGATGGGATGATCCCCAGGCATCATGCAGACCCACTTCATAAGTTCAGAGCCTTTCCAAGTTTAAATTTTAATGAGATTCTACTTCATTTTTTTAAAAGAAGCATCCCAACAAGTTGATGTGTTCCTTTTACTAAGAAAACCACCTTCTCTTTATATGTGGGAGAAGGAGAATTCCAAAACCTTCTGGTGACATGGCAGAATCAATGCCAAACTCACTGCAATCCATGGAGGGAAAAGAAATCTTGATACAATATGCTTGATAGTGATTTTTTTAAAATATTTTATTCCCTTTCAGAGTCTTTTCTCTTTGGAAAGCAGAATAGAAGGCTTGGCTGGAGTTTTGGAGGCAGATCTACCAAACCACAAAAGCAAAATACTGAAACTCCTTTGCACAGTGTATGTATGCAAAAGATTTATGGATCTAGATGATAATACACTCCTTATAACAAAGGTTTTTAAATAACTGTTTCTGAAAACAGTCACTTTTACCAAAGCATTTTATTGTATATATCGTCTGCCTGCATATTTTATCCTGTTTAAAGAATTTTTGAAACTTGGAAGCAATTATGGGATAATTAGGAAGGAGAGCAGAGAGGAGCAACAATGTCAGAATGGTTCCCTACTGCTGATCATTCAGGCTCAGTAACAGCAGTACATTTCTCTTAATTGTTTTCTACAGCAGTACATTGATTTGCAGTGCAAGCTTACTCTGGAATTTTCATGAAAGTTTAAAGAAAGGATTACATTTTTGTCTGATTTTTTGCTCATTACATCTTCTCCTTTCAACTAATGACCTCCTTTGCAAGGAACACATGGCCTTCTCAATCTGAAACTAAATTACATTTGGGATTGGGAGACAACATCAACACAATGGAGGACTATGCATAATTACGGTACATACAATTGAGTTTGATTTCCCAGCTGGAATTGCAGTATTAGCATTGGATGAAAACTGAATTGGCTCTAGCAGTACCTTTATTTTTAATGTATACTGGTTCTTCTCAAAAAGGTATGCATCTCAAATAGCTTGAAATAACTATAAATAGGAGTAATGAGATCACAGCTTTGATCAGTGTAATTGTTTGATACTACTTTCTCTCTCTTTTATGAAAAAAACACATCAGTGCACGTCTGTTACCACAGAAGATGACTATTTACACAACTCTTGTTGGCTTGCTGAATGCCAGGAACTACAATTTTGGCGGAGAGTTTGTAGAAGCCATGGTATGTCAGCTGAAAGAATGCTTGAAAGCCAACCTGTACAATGAAGCTGTCTATTTAGTAAGTTGTTTTCATACCTTAAGAGACTTTTGCAGGTTATATTTTACATATATCCACAACTGAGACTTGAATTTCACTCCTCACATTCTCAAGTGAATCATTTGCTGTGATGATTGATTAAGACATTAAGAGAATCCTCACATGGATCTGACTTTATGATCATTTTTACCATAGCTATTAAGCAAACCACATGCTCATTAAGCAAATTGGGGGGTAAACTGAATCCAGATTTCCCAATTAATATTGCTTGTCAGAAACTGGCTGGGAAGGTTACCACTCGTGATCACATGATTGCAAGACGTTGCAGCTGGTTGAAAATGTGAGCTAGTTGTCAAGTGCCCCAGTTGCAGTTTTACTGTGATGGATGGTGTGACAGTTGTCAGCCTGAGGATGAGTGGCAAATTGATTTTTCCAAGGCCATTGTAATTTTAAACCATCAGTAAACAATTAGAACCTATACCTATGTTTAGACTGTGGTATGTTTCAGTGAATTTGAAGAGCTCACCATATTACCTTTTGGACTGTAAAGATAAAAAACGTAATTTTGTGTAATCATATAATACTGTACACCCATCCAAACCTTTTCACTGTCTTATTTCTACTGACTTTGTCATAGCAGCTCTGAATGGTGTGGTGCCGGTTTTTGCAATTTCCTGACCTAGACTTCTGGTATTTTGATAATAAACCAGGTTTAAGTGGCCATTCAGTTGGATATTAGTCCTGGGATTCCCATTACCCCAGTAAAAGATGCTGAAGCAGATACAGTCTAGGCTTCTTCAGAGATCTTGCCTGGCTTTATGAGATCTCTTGCTTTGGGTAAATACATGATTGAGAAATGGCTGGATGCTCTCTTTCTGCAGGTGCGCTTTCTTTCTGATCTTGTGAATTGTCACGTAATAGCTGCACCCTCAATGGTAGCCATGTTTGAGAATTTTGTTAATGTGACACAGGAGGAGGATGTACCTCAGGTAAACAACAATACATTTGCTTCATAGATAGAAATAAATAGCTGAAATGTGTTACTGTGATTGTCTTTTTTGTAAAGTGTCCCAAAGGTGCTTTTTTTTTTCTTCTTCAAAAGGCAACTTGATTTTTTTTCCCTTGAAGACATTTCACTTCATCCACAAAGCTTCTTCACTCATAAATGAATTGCTTTTTTTGGGGGGAGGAAGTACCTTTAGGGCCACCATGACCTGGATAACTGAGAATCTCCACAGATATTTTTTGTAATGTGTTTGTACATGTGGTAAGCCTTCTTCAACTTGTATTGCAACAAAAGCCTAAACAGTAAACTGTAACATTTGGCCATGTGCCCTTTGGTGCCGTTGTCACAGTCTTCTTGGCCTTCAGGGGGAACATAAGTACAACAAAATAAAAATGGTTTGTGCCTATGGTCTAGACAGGCAAATGGGGCCCTTAGTATTGTATCCTATCTCAAACTGAAGTCTGCAGTTCAAAAGATTTGCAATGCAGCTCCTTAAATGTTTCTAAAATCTAGATTTGTAGAAAACCTTTTAATCATATCTATTGGATTCTGACAGGTGTTTGCCCGGATCTGGCTGATTTCATTTACTCTGGAGAGTAAATGTACATTAAATTCAATAAGCAGTATGTGAAATAGCTCCTTGAAAATGCTTATGTAAATATTAAAGCATCAGTATGACATAAGAAACATTGGGGAGGGGTTGTCCTATATTTTTTCATTACTTCATGCAGATTCAGTGTGTACCTTTATGTAGGATGCTTTAGAATTCTCAAAAGTAACCATTCATGTGCAGACAACTTGTAAACATATGAATCTAGGCCCTTGAAGCTTTGCACCTGAGTCATCATATCATAGAATTAGAGTTGTGGAATCATAAATAGTGCTTCTGATTGTGTTTTGTCTGTATTTTTTCAAACAGGTGCGATGTGACTGGTACGTGTATGCGTTTCTGTCATCCTTACCTTGGGTGGGGAAGGAGCTCTATGAGAAAAAGGACACTGAAATGGAACACATCTTGTCCAATGTTGAAACCTATCTGAAGTAAGAAAATGAGAGAAAATGTAATTTTGCATCATTGTGCCTTAATACAGCACAAACACAGAACTTGTAGACTTCATAAATTTGCAGGAAATGCTATTTCTTGACTGTTGAATCTAGAGGTAATAAATAACCTCAGGCCAAGTTTTGTTCCTTTTTCAAACAAAGGCACATTAAAAATGGTTCTGCATTCTTAGTATAGAGAAAGATGCTCAAGAAGAATAATGATAAAATCCCCAAATTTGTGAAAAACACATGCTCTCTGCAGAAAACATAATTGTTTTCCATTGAACCTAAAGGCGGAACTAAAACCAATCTGTGGGAATTCCTGGAAAGCAGTAGGCAAGTGTTGCCTTTTAAAAAGGGATCTGAAGTGATCACAGGGCTGACAGGAGAATTTTTGTAAGTCTTGGGCTCTGTTATTCTACAAGCATCTTTCTATAGGTGAAACTCGAAAAATTAGAATATCATGCAAAAGTTCATTTATTTCAGTAATGCAACTTAAAAGGTGAAACTAATATATGAGATAGACTCATTACATGCAAAGCAAGATAGTTCAAGCTGTGATGTGCCATAATTGAGATGATTATGGCTTACAGCTCATGAAAACCCCAAATCCACAATCTCAGAAAATTAGAATATTGTGAAAAGGTTCAATATTCTAGGCTCAAAGTGTCCCACTCTAATCAGCTAATGAAGCCATAACACTTGCAAAGGGTTCCTGAGCCTTTAAATGGGCTCTCAGTCTGGTTCAGTAGGAATCACAATCATGGGAAAGACTGCTGACCTGACAGTTGTGCATAAAACCATCATTGACACCCTCCATAAGGAGGGAAAGCCTCAAAAGGTAATTGCAAAAGAAGTTGGATGTTCCCAAAGTGCTGTATCAAAGCACATTAATAGAAAGTTATGTGGAAGGGAAAAGTGTGGAAGAAAAAGGTGCACAAGCAGCAGAGATGACCGCAGCCTGGAGAGGATTGTCAGGAAAAGGCCATTCAAAGTGTTGGGGACTTTCATGAGGAGTGGACTGAGGCTGGAGTCAGTGCATCAAGAGCCACCACACACAGACGGATCCTGGACATGGGCTTCAAATGTCATATTCCTCTTGTCAAGCCGCTCCTGAACAACAAACAACGTCAGAAGCATCTTACCTGGGCTACAGAAAAACAGAACTGGTCTATTGCTCAGTGGTCCAAAGTCCTCTTTTCTGATGAGAGCAACTTATGCATCTCATTTGGACCCAGAGTCTGGAGGAATAATGGAGAGGCATACACTGCAAGATGTTTGAAGTCCAGTGTGAAGTTTCCACAGTCTGTGTTGATTTGGGGAGCCATGTCATCTCCTGGTGTTGGTCCACTGTGATTCATTACGTCCAGGGTCAACGCAGCCATCTACCAGGAGATTTTGGAGCACTTCATGCTTCCTTCCGCAGACAAGCTTTATGGGGATGCTGACTTCATTTTCCAGCAGGACTTGGCACCTGCCCACACTGCCAAAAGCACCAAAATCTGATTCAATGACCGTGGGATTACTGTGCTTGATTGGCCAGCAAACTCGCCTGACCTGTCCCCCATAGAAAATCTATGGGGCATTGCCAAGAGAAAGATGAGAGACATGAAACCAAACAATGCAGTAGAGCTGAAGGCCACTATTGAAGCATCCTGGTCTTCCATAACACCTCAGCAGTGCCAAAGGCTGATAATTTCCATGCCACGCCGCATTGAGGCAGTAATTGCTGCAAAAGGGATCCAGACCAAGTACTGAGTACATGTGCATGCTTATACTTTTCAGAGGTCAGATATTGTTCTCTGTACAATCCTTGTTTTATTGATTGCATGTAATATTCTAATTTTCTTTTTTTTTTGAAACAAATTTTATTAATTTTAAAGATAAAACAACACATCATTAACCATTAAATACATAAACACATAAAACCTCTTAATATTGTAAATCCTTACAAGTCAAACAAAACAATATTTTTATACAACATAATTCCAATTTATCCCATCCCCATATGGACACGCAAATATCTTTCATCAAGTTTCTCATTATTTCTCTTTACTCCAATTCAATTTCATTTCTCTTCCATATTTATCCATTTTATAATCATCATATTCTTTTCTTTCTGACTTGTTTAAATTATTCTCATCTAACATTCCTCCAAGGTTTTATTGATTCTTTTTTCCTTTTTTTTAATAAAAAACCAATTTTGTTAGTTTTATCATAAGCATAATACACAAACATACAAACACAAAACATAGACAAAACTACAAGATCTTTTCTGAAGGTTGTCTGTTCCCGGGTTAAAAACTCTTTACACAGACACAAATTCAAACATCATAGTCAACCTAAGTCTCCTTCTATATCTTATTATCATTTTCTTTTTTATATATGTATATAAAAACCATTTTTATCAGTTTTCTAAAATCAATACACACAAAATCAAGGCATAACAGCTTATAAATTCTTTTCTAAAAAAAATAATAATAATGATAGACCAATAAAACATAACATTTCCAGATTATAATATCAATATTTCATATAATATTAACTTCATATCTTATCCCTACTTCTCTTTTCCATCCAAATTATTTATCAATTAAAATTTTATTGCCTTTTATCAATATACAAAATAAAAAAAAAAGCATATATATCCTTCCATTATTACCATTTTCAACAACATTCTTTGTCTGTTCTATTTCCAAACATCCATTCATCTTTTTTCTTTTACTATACTTCTCCTGTAAACCAATTGGAGTTGCATCTATAACACATTACCTAACTTAAAAATACTACATATAAATCTTTCTTGGGATTCTGTTTAAAAAATTCTTAAAATTACATAATAAATTTTTTATTCTAAATATACATACATATAAAAACACACTCTTAAATACCCTCCAGAATCCCTCTTTTAATCTAAATTAAATTCACCCATTGTCTCTAAATAAACTTTTTTTCTTTAAATCTTGCTTCCCCCCATTAAGGCTTCTCCTCCCCCCTTTTCTCTCTTGCTTATTCTTCTCCTTGCCCTTTCTACCCCTTTGCTTTTTCCCTTCGCTTTTCTTGCTCCTTTTCTTTTTTTTTCTAACCTTGCCTCCATCTCTTCGCTCATTTTTCTCTCTTTTGGTTGTTTTTATAATTCTTAAAAACCCCTTTTTCTTATCCTTTTTCTCCTCCTCTCCGGAAGGAACCCATTGTTCATCAAAGATGGCTTCTTCTTCTTCTTCCTTGTCCCAGTCCTTCTGCTGCGTCAACTTTTCTAAGGAACATAACGCCATTTCTAAGAATTGGAACAAAGCGCCCAAAGTATCTTCTTTTTTATATTTATGATATTCAATCTCTAGTTCATCCACAGAGAATGCCATTATGAAAAGGGAAACTTTTTCCAAAACAACCACAAGTATTTTTAATCCAAGACAATCAAAAGCAATTAAAAAAAGGAAAAAAAGAAAAAAGTTCCAAAAGTTAATACTTTTCTTCCTTCTTCTCTTTCTCTTTCCAAATTAATTTTTGATCAAAGAGGTCCAATTACCATATATCTTCTTTTGGGATCCACCAAGACGTTCTAGACAGTCTCCTCCTTTTTCAGTTTCTGCTCCAATTTTTCTTTCTCCCTTCCCACTTGCAATAACAATTTTAAATAATCAAAAATCCATACCTCCAGCAGAGATTTTCCAATTTCTTAAATTTTTCAATGTCCAAAAATCCCTTTGTCTCTTAGCTTAGCTTTCAAAGCAATCCACTTTCAGTATCTAATACATCCAAATATTTCTGCTTTTTCCGTGGGATGAGAGAGTAAAAAAAAATAAAAAAAAAAAGTTCCCTTTAACAGCTTCTCCGCCGCTTTCGATCTTCTTAGGGATACAATGTATCCTCCAGCAACAAGCAGCTCAATTTCAGGAGATTTAAAAGTTGTTACTTGACCCGGCTCAGACAGAACTTTCACTTTTCACACTTCCTCCAGCACAGTTCTTACCCGGTTGCTGGCTTCTTCGTGGCGGCCATTGCTGACCGCTGCTCCACCGCCTTGGGAAAAAGGGGTTTTCCCGAAGAAGGGGGGGGTCTGCGATGCCCCCACCTCCCTAACCGGCTCCCCTCTATCTTCAGCTGTCCCTACAGGGCAGCCATAACCCCCTGACCCATCTGGATCGGGGGTACCTCGGCAGCTAGCCAGCAGGAATCGCGAGCTGTCGCGAATTCCTGCTGCTCCGAAGCCACGCAAACCGGAAGTTTTTCATAATATTCTAATTTTCTGAGATTGTGGATTTGGGGTTTTCATGAGCTGTAAGCCATAATCATCACAATTATGACAAATCACAGCTTGAACTATCTTGCTTTGCATGTAATGAGTCTATCTCACATATTAGTTTCACCTTTTAAGTTGCATTACTGAAATAAATGAACTTTTGCATGATATTCTAATTTTTTGAGTTTCACCTGTACATGGTAGTTAAACCAACTCTCCCAAAAACCTACATTAGTTAGGAACCAGGTCATTGAAAATGCATACAGATTGCCTTTGACATATGATTGATCACATTGCAACTGTTCAGAGTTATGATGGGCCTCTCTGGGGGAACAACCTCCCCTCTCTGGGGGAACAACCCAGTTCCAAAGTTCTGATCCCGACCCCCATGGTCATATGTTGGGCATCCGGCAACTGGTTCGCATTTATGACCATTTGCAGTGTTCCATACTCATATGATCACAGTTTTGCTGAAAACTAGCATCTACTTTTAATGTCCACCACAAAAGAGGTCATAATATCGGATCAGTCACTCAACTGTCACAACTTAGGACCATGATGGGTATGCTGCATTACTGGTATCGGTCAAAGTGTATCTATGCACACTTTTACAGCCAGATGCTTTTCCCAATGCCTCCTGTCAATTGAGTCATACTATGTTTCTTTCAGAGTCTTTCTGAGTTGAAATGCAAACCAATTATCAGTAGTCCTTACTGTTAAGCCTAGGTTCCCCAACCAGGATTAAGGAGACAAGCTAAACAGAATGTGCAGCGTTAGTCAGATAGGCACACAGATAAATGAGTGAGATAAGTTTGTATGTTTGTTAACATACAGTAAAAATAACAGATACGCTTGTGCTATCAAAAATATAGTTTATTCCATTGAGAGATTATAGCATAGTCAAAATAACAGTCCATTAGTCATGTATCATTTTAGTCAGTCCATTCAGGGATATTCAATTAGCAAAGTCCGTGTAGAATATCCAATGTCAGTTCACTTACAAATCAGTCCTTTCTCTCTCCCTCTCGAGTAAGGAAAAACGCAGTCTTCCTCCAGTAATTAGGAATCATCAAAGCCAGAGAGAGCAAGCTGACGTTCCTTGCTTCTTTTATGGTGCTTTTTACAACCATTCCCATAATTACAATTCTACAGTTAAAGTTACAGACACTTTAACTAATAAACTATGATAACATTTATTATTTTACCTAAACCAGTTAGGGTAAACAATGTTATCCCTAACACTTACAATGATTATGTTCTTTTTATGGCAGACGGCGTCAGAAGATTCACGTACCTATGCTACAAGTTTGGTCCGCTGATAAACCACATCCACAAGAAGAGGTGAATATGATTAGGGTTTTGAATTTTTGTCCTGATATCCGTCTGAAGAAATGTTAGGGCAGATGCGTAATTCCAGTTTTGGCTGCATGAAGTTGATGCTGTTCTAATGGGAAAGTCTTCCCAATGGCTTTCCTCCCTGCCTTTTCTTTATTCTGAATTTCCCTCCTGAAATGTTTCCTAAGAAAATTGGGTAGGGGGATTTCCTATAACATGGAAATCAGCCTGGCTTTGGGAATATCCCTTCACTCCAAATATGAAACTGTCTGATGGATGTCTGTTGCCTTCCAGTACTTAGATTGCCTTTGGGCTCAGATTCAGAAAATGAAGAAGGACCACTGGCAAGAGAGACACATCCCAAGGCCATACCTGGCGTTCGACAGCGTCCTTTGTGAAGCTCTGCAGCACAACCTGCCTCCTTTTACAGCTCCACCCCACGCAGCAGATTCCGTTTATCCAATGCCAAGAGTCACCTTCCGGATGTTTGACTACACTGATGATCCTGAAGTAAGTCAGTATTGTGGGGCAGCATCCTTGTAGTGCATTGTCTGTTGGGAATTGAAATGTTTTCGTCTTTGGTGGGTTTCACATAATATGTCCCTTTGCCTTCTGACCTTTCGGTTTGGGTCGTTACTTGGCCTGAAAATAGCTGAGAATTTGCCTCACATTCTTTATCAGGGTTAATGTGGTTCAGGGTTTGCTTTGTCTGTCTAATAGTTCCATCTGCCCTATGCACCATTGCTTTTGGGGGCTCTAGTTTTTTTCTAAGCAGGAAAAGGCTATTACTAAATGAAAATACTAAGTGTCCTTGTGCTTATAGAAGTAGTTTCCAGCTCATTGGCTTTTCTATCAAATAATTTTATTGCATTTTTAAAAAGCCTATACATTATGCTAATAATCAAAAGAAACCAAAAAGATAAAAGGAGAATAGGGATAGAAGTGTGAAAAAATATTAAAAAAGACACAAATATATACAAAGAATGATTTCTGACTTCTTCCAAGGTTATAGAGAACATTTACTTTCAACTTTTACTTTAAGACTATAATAAAATGTCCATTTCCCCTCAAAAGAAAAGGGGAAATAAAATATGTCTTCCCCTTTTTAAATGTTAACAATTATTAAATTTATATGTCAAATTTTGTTTTTTCTGCATCTCCTGCAAAAAGTCCAACAAAGGGCTTCCATTACAGATGAATTTCTTCCATGATTTTTCTCTCATGAGAAAAATTCCCTCCCCTCCTTTCCTCTTTATTAAAACTGTTGAGAGAGTGTTATAATACCAATATGTGATCATACATCATGCCTTTTGGGATGAAGATGGGTTTTTGGGCTGTGCCAATAAATTAAGCTCTGTTTGTTTGTTTTTGTCAGGGTCCAGTTATGCCTGGGAGTCACTCTGTTGAAAGATTTGTGATCGAAGAAAACCTCCACTGCATCATCAGATCATTTTGGAAAGAGAGAAAGACATGGTAGGGCTCTTTGCTTCCATGTATACTTAATTCAGCCTTCCTGTTGGATGCCCTCCTTGGGTAAATGATTGTCAACGTTTTTAATTAGATTGGATACAGTGGCAAAAATGTTATATAATTCAAAACATTTTGCAGTAAGTATTTTTTCACAAATCAGTTACATTTTTTTTCCAAGCAGAGTTGTTGGGAGGAAGTCTGCATTTGTCAGGAAGAGAGGGAGAGAGAAAGAAAGAAAGAGAAGGAAATTAAATGGGTCCAATTGACTTGCCATTAGCTGTTACATATACAATTTGAGTATTTTTGGCCGAGAAAAGTGATATTGAATCTGTTTTCCCTACATTGAGAAGTGTTCTTTAAAACTTTGTGTGTTAAATTAATGCTTTAAAATGCAGATTTACATCATGTTTGTTAACTGCAGCAATTTTGAAGGAGCTCCTTCCCTGGTTATTTACAGCATCTGGAGCTGTCATATCTATATCAATCTATCCAAAGCGGGCTGACACTGCACAGTGACAGAACCTTTGGCAACTATTTCTAAGATTTATTTCCTGCAAGGAAAGAGGTTTTTTGTAGAAATGGGTCCCGGCACATATCACAGTAAATTACGTTTTTTCTACCTGATTCCTGCTTGCCTTTTTAATTCTAAACTATACACCTATCTTTTTCTGTAGTGCTGCCCAATTAACAAGCTATCCAGGAAACAACAAGATCCCTCTGAATTACCATATTGTTGAGGTAAACACTATATTTATCAGGTCACTTTTTCTTATTTAGTGCCAATTATCTTCCTCTCTGCTAATAGTTCCTCATTTCAGAATGGAGCTTGAAATGACCAATTATGAGTTCAAACCATTTCCGGTTCAGCTAGAAAGGCCATTGTGGGATTGGAGTGGGGCATTTTAACACTGACAATTAAACATTCTGTGCACTTTTATTGTTGTAAGTGTGCTTCATCATATTGTTTTCATATTTTCCCCAGGTAATTTTTGCTGAGTTGTTTCAGCTTCCTGTTCCACCTCACACGGAAATCATGTACACAACGCTTTTTATTGAACTCTGTAAACTTCAGCCTGGATCTTTACCTCAAGTTGTATCCTTTTCCCCCAAAGGTCTCTTGTAACAGTTAATACCTTTTGATAACAAAAGGAAGGGTATGTTTTTCCAACCATATTGCAATTAAACATTATAATATAAACCATGGATGTCAAACTCGATCATGTCATGTGACATATCGTGATGTATCATGATGTTTTTTTGCCTTTGTGGAGCTGGAGTGTGTGTGGCCTGTGCGTGACACATCTGGCCCATGGGCCACCAGTTTGACAGGCCTGATTTAAACCTTAATTGAAAAATGACAGCTTGCACAAGCTACAGAAATGCTGTACATGCGCTTAGATACAATGAATACTATCTGCATAGATCGGTGAGTAAGGACATTCTCGTCTAAATTTTCTGAAGATTAGTGTCTTGGGTTTCCTGTAACACAACAAAATCCATGATAGCTATAAAATGCCCCTGCTTTTACAGGCTTTCGTATTTTAGGTCACTCCTCTCATTGAATTAGTATTGCAATAATTGATTTCTTCTATTCTACTGATTTCTTCTATGATTTCTTCTACATTCTTCTGAAACTTTCTTATATGGCCCAAAGATCTTTTTCAAAAGACAACTGGACTTTGTTTTTCCTTGAAGATGTTTCACTCCTCATCCAAGAACCTTCTTCAATTCTGATTTATATGGCATTCATAAATCAATCAGTTAGCCCTCACTGCAAAGTTAGATTGCTAATAAAAATATTACAATCTGAAGAGAACTACCCAATTATTATTGGATATAAGGTTAATTATTTGAAAATGATTCAAAAAAGGTATTTTAGAACAGTGGCCCCCAACCTTTTGGGCACCAGGGACCAGTTCAGTGGAGAGAGATTTTTCTGTGGACCAGAGGGAGCGTGGTTTCATGTGCTGCCTGCATCCTGCAGATGGGGCTTCACTCATTTGCACGGCCCAGTTTCTGACATTTCATGGCCTAGTGCTGGTCCACTGACTAAGGGTTGGGGACCCTGTTTTAGAATATGCTGGAACTGCAGCACTATCAAGTTATTTGCAAAGCATGCAGATACCTCTGAGATAACTCTTCAAAAGATCGTGTTACTATAAATGATTGGAAATGTTCTAACCTTTGGTTTTTAAGAATTTGCATCTACTCAGACTTGTCCACCACTTATTTTATACATTTAATATAATGTCAATAATAGCTCTGCAAAATGAAAAGGTTTTGATGTAAGACATTTACATTTATTTATTTATTTCTCCCATCAAGGTTTATTAATTGGTTTTCCCACCATCTTAGTAATTTTGAGTTCCGTTGGAGCTGGGAAGATTGGTAAGTGTTTGATTCCATATATGTGTTTATGCACATTTTCATGTCTGGCAGCTATTTGGGTTATGTTTCTTAAGACTGCGCTGTGCTTCAGATTCCAACACAAAATGTGTTTTTAAATGTTCTGCAGTGCCTATGTAGCAGCACATGATAGGTCTCTAAAGCACTTGTACCATACTTAGACCAGTTGCTGGTTTTCTCCTTTGTGATAATGAATGTTACATCACAACTCACACTCAAACTTCATTAATTCCTGGATGAAAGAATGAACTTGGTTTGCATTATTAAAAAAAATAGGTGGCCGTGCTGGATAGTATGGACTTAGCTGTGCTAACCTCATTGCTATGCAACATCAAGCCTGGCTCTGGAATTGAGCCTTTCTTTGATCCATAGGGATATTATGTCATTCTTCAGAAAACCTCTCTGACATCAGGAAGCCATGAGGTTTTTTTTTTTCCTGGGCGCTATTTAGTAAGATAGACCACATCTTGCTATCTAATTCTGCTGCTCAGATTTCTTTTTGAGCTGCCAGAAATGCTTTTGGGTACGGAATCTACCACTTTCAACTATTTATAGATGTTCATGGTCCAGGAGCCTCATGTTTAAATTGTTTAAATTTAAGTGTTTAAATATGGGGCTACCTTTGCCCTTGATCTGATTGCCACCATTGATCTAAATGCAGCTGACAGATTGTTATATGGGGCATCTGATCAGGCTCCTTTGCTGAAGCCTCAGTGGTGCCATTTAGCTTCTGTGACAGGCTTTGGTTATGATCTCTAAGGCCTTTAGCAATTTGGGATACTAATACCTGCACAGTTGCTTCTACTGACTAAACAAAGCAAATCTTTATTACAGACATATACCAGGATAGGAAAGAGTACAAATAATTAATATTTTTAATTAATTATAATTAATAATTATAAAATTATCAAAGTAATGCACATTTTAAAAATAATGCACATTTTAAAAATACACAATACATAAACACACACACACACACACATCTAAAAACCCTATTAAAAGGGAGTAAAACATTCAGTATATTAAAAAAAAGTACAACCTCAGCTGCTGTAGAATGAGATAATCTCACCGGGATCATCAGGGAGATCCAAATACATGTACTGACAGCTGCAAAATGCCATCTGGCAGCTGTTCATGATGCCCTTCAGTGTATTGTTGTCCATGCTCCAGAGTGTCATATTTTAGGATGATTTTGAATTCATTTTTTTACCCAGGCCTGGTCTATATAAATGGCTTTTCTTTCTCTCCCTTGATCTTTTAAATGATGGTTTGATTGAGTATATTATTTGATTTGAGTATATTATTTGATTCAGTATATTATTTTTACATATTTTATTGCAGTTTGAATTGTAAATTGTTGTGTAATATTTTGGCACCTAGTGAACAGACACATAGATGGATAAATAGATGGTTGGATGGACAAGTAGAAAAATAGGATGGCAGACAGAAATATTGTTACCCAAGTAGCGGAAAACCCTACAGAATAGTCTCATTCCAAAGTTGATATATTTTCTGATCCTTTAAATAATTGAAGATAGTTTTTTTTTTCATTGTGGATTATAAGTCAAACTCCAGTCCTGCATATCCTTAGTATACTAGAAACTGTAATGCTATGAAAATCTAGAAAACTATCTTATGAACATAAAAATATCTAGTTGCCATATAGTCTTATAAGTCTTTCCTTTTCTGAATACCATCTTTTTTTTTAATATGTAGGTCAGATTCTGTTTCTGAGGATCTTGACAGACCCCGGCCTAAATTTGTAAGAGAAGTACTGGAAAAATGCATGCGGTGAGTGAGAGATAGCAGCATTTGTATACCTATGTATCCACCATGCTATTTCCGTCGCAAGAAGCCGTGCTATGCAAGGACTGAAAAGAATTAAAATAGACTAAACAAAAGAAATTAAAGACATGGAGGAATAAAGAGAAGAGGAAAGATTCCTAAGTGCATTTACTCCAATACTCACTATGCTGCAGAGGTCACTTCTGATCTATCAGCTTGTTCCATCTCACCCAAGTTGCAATTACTCAGTCTTCCTGTGAATAGTGTCCACAGCACTCAACTTATTATTCCCTTCACTACCCTGATTTCCATTCTTCATCCCATCCTAACATCTGTTTCCACTATTCCCATCTTCTGATCCTATATTCTAAGAAGTATTGTCTCTTTCACATGCATGTTTGCATCTCCCTCTTAAAGATTCTGAGGGATGCTTTAGCAGAGTCAAAAGAGAGAGAGATATATCTTTCTTTGACTAACCATTTGCCATAAAATAGTACAGTAAAAGGAGAAATAGTTTAATATAGCAATTAGTTCTTGGGGAAGGAAAACAATAAAATAATAAAACAGTTGCACAGTTGGATAACTTGGTGAAAATATTTTGCCACCTAATATGTGAAAGGAGCTCTTAAGGCACAGAGATGAAAATGCAGTATGGCAGGCTAACTCTGCCCATAACCTGTTGTTTGATCCTGGTGGCACTGAAGGTTGATTCGGACTTTCATCCTTCTGAGGTTGGTAAAACGAGGAGCTAGATTGTGTGTGTATGGAGGAGGGGGGCAGTATGCTGACATTGTAAACCACCCAGAGAGTGCTGTAAAACACTGTGGGGTAGTAGAGAAGTTGCATTGCTATTGCTATTGTAGGGTTGGGTATCCCTTAAAATATAATAAACATAAAATTTATCTGTATGTGATTGGGACAATCAGAGCACATCTTGGAGCATCATAGAAAGGGCACTGTTGGAGGACATGGGCAAGAATTTCTGCCTCCCTGGATTCATAAGGGCAAAATGAGCAACCCCATGAAATCATATCTCCAGTAGAGCTGATGGCAGGGCATCAAACTGGGCTCTAGGAAAAGCCCATATATATTTGCTTAGTGTTCAATTGTATAAGTATCCCACAATAGAGAGCTGTATGTCAATTGGTAATAGACTTCTGGGGCAGGTGATACCATTTTGGTAAACAGTGTCCCTAATTCCCTCTTTTACTGTTAGTTTGGCCTTTACCAGGGTTAATTGACCTAAATATTCAGGGAAGAGACCTATATTGCAAAGTTTTGCTATGCAGGTGCAGTGCCAATGGGATTGGTAGTTGTCTCACAGCAGCTATCTGCATCAGGCATCTAGAATCAAGCATGATTTGAAGACCTGAGATTAGAATCCTGTTCTGACTACTCCCATTTATTAGCTAATATACCATCCATATTCTTTAATTCATCTCCACAGTAAATTAGTCCTGTTCTAACCAAAAGTGCAATACCTGATTCCCAACAATCCCTGTTTTCATGGAATTAGCAAGCAGGAGCGCCCTCAATTTCTCACAGCATAGGTTCCATTCCAATAATCACCTCCAAGTCTCACCTCAGAAAGTTTTTTTTCTTCTGTAGTTAGAATCTGCAGTCCAAAATCAGCATCCTATGGTCAAAACTAATTGAGATTTATACAGAAGGAGCATACTGGTCCTTTGCCATTTCTTTCTTGTTTTATAGTCTAGTGAGGACATGGCTGTTTAGAGTTAGTTTCTAGGCACCATCATTGCTTCTAAGAGTTTGGAAAACATGATTCATTTGAGGATTAACTTAATTAGCAAGAAAATAAAATTAAAATTGCAGAAGACTAAATGATGTTAAGATTATTAAATAATGTCCATCATTTTAGAAGTTTGGATAGATAGAGGGCTGCACTTTCAGTTAATCAAGTTAATAACAAGACAGTAACAGGAAGATATTTTTCCCTAACCTTTTCTAGCACCCTTATTTGAGCACCCATGTTTACAAAATGTATTTTGCTCTTAATTGAAATATCTTACCTCTTTAACTGCTAGAAATTCTCTTCCACTTCTGCGAGTTGTTGTCTTTCCTTTTTTAAGCAGAGAGATTGGCAACAAGCTTCAAACAAAGAAAAGGAAAGACAGTAGCATTGAAATTTTCAAGGAATCTTATCATTTTCCCTGTTTCTGACAAATTATAATTCAGGCACAGTCCTAGTTCTGTGAGGAACTTTTTCTGTGCATTCAGGATCAGGGTATAGATATTAGCTTTGGGCTGCTTTACCAGTGCATGTATGTATGCCAAGTTATGAATGATTGGTTGGGTTATATCTGTAGTATAACCATAATCATGTGACATAATTGCAGCAAGAATATCTTCTTATCAACCTTCTACAAAAATCTTTTTTTCAGGCTTTCCTACCATCAGCGAATAGTAGATATCGTTCCTGCTAGTTTTTCAGTTATTACTCCTGCAAATCCAGCCTGTATTTATAAATACGGAGACGAAAGTAACAGTACGTAGAAGATGATATTTATATAATTTACACTTTTTACTCCAAAAAAACTTGGACTGAGGCAAATAGTATTTTGTCTTATTAAAACAGTGGGGGATGGGAGAGGGAATAGGTAACTAACTCCATCTAAAGAAAGTTGCTGTAGCCATGGGCAGGTATGAGATGGTGTCAACCAAGGACCATCCCAAGCCCAGTGGTCATGATGACATAAGGGGACATTGCTTAAAGGTGTGGCTTCTCTTCTGAAAGACATATTAAAAAAACCCTCTAGTTGATTTATTTTTTTATAAGAACCGTGGTGGTTCAGTGGTTAGAATGCAGTACTGCAGGCTACTTCTGCTGACTGCCGACTGCCAGCAGTTCAGCAGTTTGAATCTCATCAGGCTCAAGGTTGACTCAGCCTTCCATCCTTCTGAGTTGGATGACAGATTGTTGTGGGCAATAGGCTGACTCTCTAAACCACTAAGAGAGGGCTGTAAAGCACTGTGAAGCGGCATATAAGTCTAAGTGCTATTGCTATTGCTGTTCCATCTTACATATCATCCTAATTTCTCTGACGTGGTTGATTTCCAAGAAAATTTAACATGCTTTAAGAAGTTTACATTGTAAAAAAAAAACTTGTAAAAAAAAAACAAGTTGTAAAACTTGTAAAAAAATGCCCAGTTTTCAAAGATGGTAACTTTGCTTCATCTATCTTTGGGTGTAGAATCTCTACCTGGATATAACGTTGCCCTCTGTTTAAGCATTGCCATTAAAAATAAAGCAAGTAATGATGAAATCTTCACCATTCTTAAGGATGTGCCCAATCTTAATCAGGAAGAAGATGATGGTAAGCCTTCTGATATTTACCATGTTCCGTTGCTAATTTCCATTTATGGAAACTTTGCAAAACCTCAGGGAAGCTTGTTAGGTTTAGTTAAATCTAGGGTATGGCTCCTGTTCTTATTTTCACACAGCTATTAATACTAGCTCAGAATAGAATTGTATGGGACTGTGGATATTCAGCACCACTCCATACATACAAACAAGCAAATGTGCCTTTACATTTATGTGTTTTTTAAAAAAACAGAATGACACTATATAATTGGCATGGCAAAAGGGAGAAGCTGCAATTCAGATAGGAGGAAGAAAATTGCCACATTTGGGAGTCTCAGTTCAGTTTTATCATATATATTAGTATATGTCTGAAATTCATTCATTGATATTTGCAATTTAATTTGTCTTAATGAAATTGTAAAAAAGCCTATTATGAAAATCCTCACCAGTTTTTTTTTAAAAAGAAAACTAAAAATATTCAGTCCATCTCAGCCTTTGGTGAATGCCCATATTGTTTCTAGGTATTGATGTATTTGTAATTTTGTTTTCCAGATGAAGGCTTCTCATATAATCCTTTAAAAATAGAGGTTTTTGTCCAGACACTCTTGCACTTAGCTGCAAAATCATTCAGTCACTCTTTCAGTGCTCTGGGAAAGTAAGTATTTTATCACTAAGTATATTTAAATGTCAGTTTGCTCATGCTGTTGCTATTTTTTTTTTTATGTTGTAATTTTATGAAGAAAAGGATAGAAGCAAGTGTGTTCTTGCTTCTTGTTTTTGTTTTAAAAATTAGCTATATTATCTATTTTTTTAACATACTTTTTCAAATGGATTGTTTCCTGGATAGTCTCTGATCCCTGGGATCTTTATGTCTGTCTGTCTGTCTGGATGAAACTTGTATTCAGCAGCTTCCTCCCACAGTACAGCATAGACAAAAAGTTCATCAGTCCTTTCTCACCTCTTTGTGATCTGCGACAGAACATTGTCCCTGTATATATTTAAGCCCAAGATACAGGCTAATAAGAATGGCCAAAGAAGGTCTGCAGGAGGAGAGAAATTAATAAAAAGCTTGCTCGGCCAGAAGCAAGCTTGGCCAGAAGAACCCCCTTTCTGCATTAGGTTGTAGAGTGGTGGGTAGAATTTGGGCACAAGCAAAATTAAAAACAATCTATCTGAAGAAAAAGCTGGTGACTGGGTCCAATTATGCAATGAGAGAATGTCAGCCCCATGATATAGACCAAGTCAAGAAATAAGATTACACTACTTTTGTTGAGGTTGGCAATAATAACAGAATCTTGGAAGTCTGGCTATGCTTTATGCCCTCTGCCTCTTATGGTCCTGTGGCTGAGGGAGGTGTCTGTCTTAGCCATTTTTGCATAATGCAGTCAACTGAGAGAATAATCTTGAGGGACAGCTGCAGCCAAGGCAGATAAGAAAAATCTCAGAAAAGATAAGAAATCTCAGCCCAAAGCAGGAATGGAATTTGAGAAAGCATCTCAGACTTGACCCTCCCTGATTCTCTTTTAGGAAATGGCAGGGAGGTAAGATTCTTTCACTGTAACTCTATAACAAAAGTATTGTAGTATTACTATTCATTTCCTTCGTGTTCAAGTCTCATCTATTTCAAAGGGTTGGCACATGCCTTCTGCTATGACTTGGATTTAAGCCATGGTTTTCTCTCATTGCTTTGGCAACAAATTTCTCTTACCACTGTCTCACCTATGTGTGTATGTGTTTAATGTTGGCATTGATTTTGGGGAAGAGATGGGTTCTATAATTCACCTGCTGAGTTTTCACAGGGTACTGTGATGGGTAACTAGCTAAGGTAGCAGGAAGAACTGCTGTGTTACAGAGCTCTTTGTCAACATGGCAATACTGCTAGGCTCTCAAGCTAGAAATCCAGAGTTCTTGGCAGACTAAGCCAGTCCACTTCTCTTTCGGTCTCCCCTCCCAATCAATTTTGCCATTTTGATCCCAGTTGAATCCCAAGGGTCCAATAAGAATTGATCTGTAAGAATAAGCGACATATTCTATTCCTTAACATCCTTGGATTATGTCCTTTCTGTTTTTGTAAGATTTCGAGAAGTCCTCAGAACTTTGGCTGAAAGTGATGAAGGGAAGCTTCATGTTCTTAGAGTGATGTATGAAGTATGGAAGAATCATCCTCAGGTAAGAATGAACATTTATATAGTCCTCTCTCCCTTCCTTCCTTCCTTCCCTGCCTCGGAAGTTACGATAAATGGCCCTCCTAACATGAATAACTATGATCTGCACAGCTTAGGTGCTGAATCTTATATAGAGGCTGTGCTTTGAGGGATCCTGTATAGTTTCAATTAACTGGGATTTCAAGTCTGTGAGTTTGTGTTGAAAGTTGTGCCCAGATGACCACACACACACACACACCTGATGAACTGAGCAAAGTTTCTGCATTTGCACAGATGATTGCTGTACTGGTGGATAAGATGATTCGAACACAGATTGTGGATTGTGCTGCAGTGGCAAATTGGATTTTTTCTCCAGAGCTATCTCACGATTTTACAAGGTAAATAAATATCAACCACCTCATAACTTTTAAAAAAACTGCCTTAAATATCTTTCATAGAAGTGTGAGTGATCTTGATAAGGGAAATTTTGCCTAAGTTAAAAATATTTCCTGAAAGTAAGAAACCTTTTGTATATCTGATTGAAAATTTGCGTGCTTTTTTATAGTCCTAGAGAATTCTGATACTGAAATTTCTCCTCAGAGGGGAGGAAGTTGCACCATTGTCCTCGTGTTTTCATCCATTTTATTCATTGTCTGAGAAAAACTTAGATATACAAGTGTGTATCGTGCCTTTTTACTGACAAAAACCAGAGTTTTCTCCGAACATGAGAGTACTTCTTTGCTTCTTTTATTGCTAGATTTTATATTTGGGAGATTTTACACTCTACCATTCGTAAGATGAACAAGCATGTGATGATGATCCAAAAGGAGCTAGAAGAAGCCAAAGAAAGATTAACTAAGCAACAGAAAAGAGTAGGTAACTTTTTCCCATGCCTGTATGAAGAAATAAGACTTAAAAGATATTTCATCAGCTATAAAACGTAAGATTTCTTTTGCTTTGCTGAGCTAGGCAGAGATGAGCAGCAGGATGGAAAGATGGAGATTATCATTCTTTTGTTGTGCCTGTGGCTCAGGCATTCTTGTCTTTGGATACTTTTAATTGTTAGATAACTTCAACTTTTTGAATCCCCATGTCATGAGCAAGTTCCTTGATAAAATGTGATCAACTCCCCTATTTAATTGAATATGAATGATTTATATCATCTGTTTCTACCTCATAGACTTGCAATATTTTTAAACAATAACAAACACAATCTGAAACAATAGCTGAGACACCAAACCAATCTAAAACAAATATAACTTTATTTGCTGGTTCAGTTTCTAGCAGAAAACTCTGTTGCATGCTTTCAAGCTATTTTTTTTGACAATATCTGCAATTTTTTGTTTTGTTTTCCATCTTGATTATTTATAAAATATATTAAAATCAATTAAATTTCAACTCTTTCCCTCCAGCGTGATGATTCTCGAAGGAATGAGAGGGAAAATTGGCCCCTTGAAGAACAAATTGAACGCTTGCAAGAAAAAGTTGAATCAGCTCAAAGTGAACAAAAAAATCTTTTCCTTGTAATATTCCAGGTAAAACCAGACATATTGATGGAACAGTGAAAAAGGCAGACTTAGATGTATTTATTTAGCATATAGCATCAGTACATCAAAGCAAAAAGTGTACAATGTTAATACAGAGTAGTATTAAGATTGCCTAAGATTGCTAGTTTGTTCAGTTCACACTTGTGGGCTATCCAGGGTGCACCACAGGGAGCAAACTATTTCTGCAAATAGGGTAGCTAACGGTGTTCTTCAGGAGTGTCAGTGTTATCCGGACCTTTTTCTCTGCTGGTTTTCGCTTCGCATTTGGACCAAGCCAGTGCCAGTTGGTTTCTTGTTTCCTCTGCTACTCCCACAAGAGTGGTACCTATTTATCTATTTGCATCTGTATGCTTTCGAACTGCTAGATTGGCAGGAGCTCAGGCAAGGGATGGGAGCCTACTCCATCATGTGGTGCCAGGGCTTGAAATACTGGAATGTGAAGAGTCAGCCTTCTGCAGCCGACAAATACAATGTCTTTAAGCCACTGAGCCACCACTCCCCTTGCAATCTTAGAATCTTAACGTGACTTCAAAAGTCTGGAATAAGTGTTTCAGCTTCATTAATTTCTAAATTAAAATTCTGTACATTTGACAAGTTCTGGAAATAGAAACTGACACCACAGTTACTAATGTTGATATTCTGTACTAAATTATATCCTACTTAGTTCAGAGAGACTGTTTTCCATGAGTTTTCTAACCCCTGCTGAAAAACAAAGTAATTTTGTCTATGAATCTAACACCAACAATTTTACTGTTTTTATTCCTTCCAGCGTTTTATTATGATCCTAACAGAGCATCTAGTACGATGTGAAACAGGAGGGATTGATGTAATTACACCTTGGTATAAGAACTGTATAGAGAGGCTGCAGCAAATCTTTCTACAGGTAAGTCTTATAGATATCAGGATTCATGTGGTTATTGAAAGTGAGATTATCCTGATACAGCCTTTCTCGGTATGTATCATATTCAGATAGAGAAGAGAAGCCAATGAATACTTTCCCAGCCTTATTTTCTGAGAAACATGGTGGATCTCAATCTACCATGTTTCTGAGAAAATAAGGCCGAGACTTTTTTTTTTTTTTTTGGAGCCCTAAAAAAACGGCTAGGCCGTCTTTTCGGGGGTGAATTAATTTCTCCCCCCCCCCATGCACCTTCTCCTAGAGCGCCCCGCGGGCATCCATGCCTTGCCACCAGCCGCTCCTAACGGCCAATCATGGCGAAGTGCGGAGGGCTCCCTACCCCACCAAGCTCCTTTACTGCAGACCTGGGTATGGTGCTGGTTGCAGGTCGGGTCAGCTGGTGGGTGGCGGCAGCGGCGTGGATGTCAGCCTCGGCAGGGCACTTTAAATCACGAGACCTTCGGCGCCCAACCACTGTTGCTTTCCCTTCGCATTCCTTCACCGGCAGCATTTCAGCCGCTTCTCGGATGGGGGAGCCGCCTCTGTAGCTTCCACCATTCCCACTGGCACTGGCGAGAGAACAGCGGCTGGCGCCGAAGGTCTCGCAATTTAAAGTGCCCTGCGATTTAAAGTGCCTTGCCGAGGCCGACATCCACGCTGCTGCCGCCTGCCGCCTGCCTGCTGACCCGTCCTGCAACCAGCACCATACCTGGGTCTGTAGCAAAGGTGCTTGGCGGAGGTAGGGAGCCCTCCACACCCCGCCATGGTGAGGTGTGGCTGCCCACAGGGCGCTCCTAACGGCAAGTTCTCCCCCTGCCCTCCCCCCCCCATTTGGCATGTTTTAAAATAGGCCTAAATTTGGGGGGAGGGGCTTAATTTCATTTTATGCCTACAAAACATGCTGGGTCTTCCTATTTGGGGGGGGACGTATTGTTGGAGAAACACGGTAGCAAATATTTTTCAGAGGGTAATTGTGTATCCATCTGGGCTTGCATAATTTGCCATGCTATATTTATTGCTAATAAAGTCACAACACTTCTTAGATTGATACTAGGTGCTTAAGATTTTTCCTTTCTTAAAACCTTAATGCTTAAGATTTTTCCTTTCTTAAAACCTTAATGATCTGAGCAGCCACGATTTGTGCCACTGAATTTTGGGCACAAATGTGACCACTATTGTCTCTGAAGCCTTTAATTATCAGGCTTGCCTTTTATTAAATATGCCTCCCAGTCTTTGGTCTTTCATTGAAGATTCTAGTAACCAGTTAATAAGAATAAGATTCAAATCCTCTTATCTAAAATTAGATAAATGGTCAGTAGAGAAAGGTGCTGGCATAGTTAAGGAAAGTCCTTTCAAAAAAGCTTACCTGAAATTAAAGTTGAAACTTTTTGATTTATTTGTAAAGGTTGTAACTAGAGACAAATTGGAATTAAAAGTTTATGAACCTTATGATTTCTATTTATTTTATACAGTACTTTTAATTGATTTGATTGCTTTAATTGTCCCGTGCTCTGGAAATGGCCCAGTAGTAGTTGTAAAGGAAATAATATTTTACAATGACCATTAAACCTTTCATATCTGTGTAAAACAGTTGGCATGATGAAAACCTCCTGTTCTTAATTTCATTATTAAGATTGTCTAACCCCTAGCAGTTCAAATCCTGGTGCTGTTTTCAATTTTGTTGACTTGCACATAGTGTATAGTGTACTTGTAGATACCACAGATATCAAAGAGGTAAAAAATACAAATAAGAGATTGTATTTTTTAGACATATAATACTTTTATTTAATGTGCTACATCGTTTCCAAGCTTAACTGAAATGCGTTTTTGTGTCTGTAGCATCATCAGATCATCCAACAATACATGGTGACTTTAGAAAACCTTCTATTTACAGCAGAATTGGATCATCACATACTGGCTGTATTTCAGCAGTTCTGTGCACTCCAGACTTGAGTATTTTTTTTGTGTGTGTGTAGGACTTAATTTCGTCTTGTTAAGTTTAAGATGGAATCTTTGATAAGAAAGGAAAAAAATCTTTTAATCCGAAAATAATTAACTGTGTTGTCCTAGATAAACTACGCAGTGCTTGAATGGAATGACTTGGGGCAGTAGGGGCCTTATGCTAGTAATGATTGCTGGGTGATTGGGATGGAATAATGCGTGGATTTCTCATTTTGAAATGGTTTGAATGTTGACTCTGCCATAGCATCTGCTTTGTTCCCTTCTATTGTTTGTATAAAAATAAAAAAAAATAGATAATAAACATAATTGGCTCCTCACTTGCTTTTTTGCATAGGAACGAATTCTATGGTAATATAAAACAAACGTCTATGTATGAATTCATATAAACTTTTCCTACTATTCCATATTAGGAAATATTTTATAATATTCTATAAACATGTTTAAATGATTAGATTTATAAAGCAGCCCAGATTTCATTGACCAAAGAGGACATAACAACACTTCAATGGGTCTGTCCTTTTTCAGATTTATCAAATATATCAAACATTCTACCTGGAGTTGAACAAATAATTTGTACTGCTCAGTCTATATTTTAGTTGAATTAAGCAATTACGGTTATTAAAAACTGTCCAGGCAAACAGCTGAAGTGGAGAAAGGGCTTCCTAATACAAAGATGTTAGTGGCTCCAGCCAAACCTATCACTTTGTGAGAAAAGCAGTTTTGATCACAAGGAGCCTAACTCAAGATTGTTTGAATACAGAGGAAGTATACTGGTCTTCCAAATGTTGATTTATCAGCTTAGACATTGTTTGTACCTTAGTGCTTACTCAGGAATTTTACACGTTCAGTCATTAAATGAAGGCTGGCTTTGTTAATATTTTTGTCAGCTTCTTAACTTGAAACTACAATATCACCCAGAGCTCCTTAAGGGTCTATTCTCAACATTGGAGAGTATCTGTAGTTTGGAATAAAATGGCTAGGCCCTTGATGTTCTCTCCTCTTGCTTTTCTTTTTGCAAATGTTTCATTCCCAAGCTATGTGATATGATACGAATGTTCCCTGTTCCTTGTACCTCTAAGGAGAATTAGGCAGAAAGACTTCTGCATCATAATAGCTCTAGGTTCTGGTTTCCAGAGCTTTGGTGGCTCTGGACTTCAGTTGCTGCTACTGAATGCCAGGTTGACCTGTAATAAAGTTACCTCATTCACATTCTGATTGTGTATGAGGGGCTGACCTAGCTTGCATCACTAAGGCCTGACTGGCCACTGAAGGGGAGACTCCTGTCTTAAAAATGTGCCCTCCTGGGATTCAAGTGTGTCATCAGTCATAATTCCAGGACAGCAGCAAGAGGAGGCTGTCATTATTTGTCTCTAGTGCTTCCAGGGCCCCTGTCCTAACATCACTAGATTTGAAGCTCTTTTTGTGAGGTTGGGCTATTGGCATCAGTGAGAACTGCTGCTCACTTTCCTCCCTAAAGTAGAGCAGCATCCTTGCCTGGGCTCCTGAACTCTCTGGATTGGAGTTCTCCAGCCTTTAAAGTTCTGGGTGACTCCTGCCATCTCTGGGCCCAGGGTCTGAGGTAGCACAGGGGTTCATGGCCATCATGGCAGCCACACCTAGTCCAATTCATTCACAGCATAACCCACAGGGGATGGGGTCACACAGTAGATCAGTTTGCCTCAGGGCATTTGTGTCTGGATTTGGGGGGTATTAATATCAGACTTTTACCATCACTTTTGGCTCTAAAGTTCTCCACAGCAGCCTCTCACAGGGAGGGAGGACCAATTAGATCAGCCCAACCAAGGTGCCTCATGGAACCAGTGCAGTTTCATGTAATTTAGCTGCTGCTTTCATTGCTTTTTTCAATGAAGAGGCAATAGTAAACTGCAGACTTTCTGTGCAGGCTGGAGTAAACTGCAGACTTTCTGTGCAGGCAGATCTTGTAGAGTCCTATCGTTCACTTGAATGGCTCTAAAAAATGAATAGACATGAGATGTCTAGAGTACTGCTTGGGGAAGACAAAGAATGAAGTCAATCAAGCACTGATAAGAGCTTTTGTTAGGATGTATTTTGGGTTGAAAAGGAGGGAAACATTTGCAAACATTTCATCACCAAACTAGGTAATATAATACAAATATTCCCTGCCAAAGATCTGTACCTCAAGAAGAATTGGGCAAAAAGACTTCTAGCACTATAAGTTAAATTGTATACTACTCTATACCAGGACCTGGTTTCTAGAGATTTGATGATTCCGGACTCCAGTTGCTGCTGCTTAATGCCAAGTCGACCTATAATAAAACTCACCTCATCCACATTCTGATTATGGATACAAGCACCTTCATTAGAAAGGGCAGCAATGAATACTTACTTTTCCACCCATATTAAATCAGGAAATAGTCCTAATTGCCCTGTTTCACCTGATCAGATCCCTCCTGGGGTAAAGAGGTCCTGAGGAACTGGTTCTTGCAGGGCCACTCTGAGGAATATTCTCAGCGTTTGTCAATTGAACTGGCTCAGCTTCTCTTAAGAGTTGGACTCTGGCTGGGCAGATCTTTCCAAGCAACCAAGACATATTTGCGTCCTGTCATCTGGGAGGGATTTCAAATGGTTGATCCTGAGGAAGTGGACAGAGTCCCTGTAGCTGTGGACTTTTGGTCACCTGCATTCTGGAACCATGCCCCACCAGATTGGTTAAGCCCTCCCAGGAGGTGGCATGTGGTTGAGTACAAGCAGTGGTTCATCCCTCTTTATAGGAAGGATGGAACTGTTTACTTTGAAGCAGGATGCATCCTCTTTTCAAGAGGCCATTCTTAGACCCAATAGTCCTTCCTAGCATCTCCTCAGAGAATCAGTTCAGTACATTCTCCATGGCATGCACATGGCTTGGACTGAAATTTTGGAGCTTACAGGTTTGTGGCTCTATTGAAGCAACATTACATCCTAGAATATATGTGTGTATGACCTGAAAATTGGAAGGTGTTTTTGTCACCTACAAGCAACTACAGATACACGTGAAAAGCTTTCAAGTGCGTATGCAATGATAGATATGATTGTGAATTATACAGTTAAACATTTATTATTCAATAAATGGTTGATAAAATGATTCATTTTTAATTGATTTTAATGTAGTATTTGACTTCTGGATGCTGCCAAAAAAAAAAAAAAATCCACAGAGACTTGAAATTCTAGACCTAGAAAATTAGAACTACGCCACCTTTGGTCTGATCTAAGTATAGTATATAAAATCATACATTGCAATGTAAACCGCACCAAACTTGACTGTAGAAAATACGACTTCAGCAACAGAGTGGTCAATGTCTGGAATACTCTACCTGACTCTGTGGTTTCTTCCCCAAACGCCAAAACTTTAACCTTAGACTTTCTACTATTGACCTCACCCCTTTCCTAAGAGGCCTGTAGGGGGCATGCATAAGCACACCAACGGCCCGCCGTCCCTGTCCGATTGTTTCTTTTTTATTTTTCTTGTATGTATCCATGTATTCATAACTATGTTTTTACTTTTACCTATTATCTTGTAAGCAATTGACAAACCAAATAAAATAAATAAAAAAAGAATGAGGTGTGAGCTCCGTCTATCACTGAAATATTCTAACCTTGCTACTGTTCATAATCCAGCATCTCAATCGTTTATGCATTTTAAATTACAAATAATGTATTTCAACATTTCTTCCAAATCAGAATTCACTGCCCAATGTACATTGAGGCAAGGATCAGGACTATCAGAAGATTCCCCCATGGGGAAAAAAATTAACCAGTGTGATTTTCCCATAATAAGGAATCTCAGGGTGGCGTTGGGGATGGACGCTGGGTTTTGTTCTCGCGTGTACAGCTTATCCCCTTGCTCTTTCTTTTTAAAACCTCAAGAACCTGCCTTAACGGAGGAGTTTTGCTTCCCTCCCCGCTTCCCGCCATCCCCACTCCCTCAAAGAAGCACAACAAAGATGCACGAAACCTCCTGCCTGATAGACCGTCCCTTAGCCTTGACCTGCCCCGGAAAAGTTCCATTCGTATCCTGTCCCACTTCAAGAGCTCCTCTCTGGTCTTTCCCTCTCCCCCCCCTCCCCAGAGCTCACCGGAAGGACCAGCCGCCGGGCCGGAAGAGAAGGAAGACCCGAGAGGAGCAGACACGCGTCTTTTTGCCGCCCGTCCGCCCACCTCTCGCTGTGTCCCTCAGCGGCGTCTTTACCGGCGGCTTCCGGCGAGCGCCTCTCCGAACATCGGTTTGTCATCTGGCCGTGGCTCCGGCTGCCCCTTCCAGCCCCGAGAGAGACCTTCTTCGGCCGGTCCTCCGAGAGAATCGAGCCATGTCGCGCAGGCGGCACCGGGACGAGAACGATGGTGAGAGCGGGAGGGAAGCGGAGGGTGGACTAGCCAAAACGTATTGGCAGGTGGCATCTGTACATTAAACCTAATAATAGAACCACACCATCTCCACCTTCCATATTCCAGGTCTTTTTGTCTTCTGCTGAAATATGTACTTCGGTAATTACAGCGTTTGACAGGTTCCCAACCTGTAACAACGTTTAAAATTGACATTTTTTAAAAAAATACGACCCTGTTTTAAATCCCCAGATTTTGTGCACACATAGGAATGTTGTATTTTTCTTCACAATCACCCGGATCTGTTTAGATACATGAGAAGAAGGAATCCATCATTCTGAAAGATGCTTCCCCTTTGGTAGATGGACACTGTTGTTATATATTGTTCTAACAAAACACTGTTAGTATTGCAGGTGTAACTGTCCACAGTTTAATTTTGTCTATTTTTAAAATTCTGAACAGAGACATTCTAGGTTTGAGAATTGAAGAAAATAATAACTTTGGGCGTGTGTGTGTGTGTGTGTATACATATGCATATGCATTTAGAGGTTATGTTTCATACATTGGGCTCTTCCCAGCATTTGAACTGTGATTCCACATTTCCTTCTCTACACTTCGTTTTCTGGCATTGGTTGGGAAGAGGGAAAACTTTCACTTCTGAGGGACATTGCAGGATTATATCTGAATTTAAATTTTATTTTCAGATAAATGTCAGTGATCAATCTGTGGTTAGCATCTTCCCCCTACACACACACACATACACACACACACACAAAACCTGGTATAGAAACAAATTGCAAGACCGGAAAAAGAATGAAACCATTCCTGTAATGGTGGACCTCAGGTTTTTGTTTTGATCAGTTCTCTGTTGATGTGCTGGCATATCTGATTTAAAAAAAAAAAATGAGCGGAGAAAAAGAGGTGGTTTATCGTCCCCTGTTTAATGGCTGAGATTCAGGTGGGCCTCTGTATACTTGCAGCGCAAACATATCCCACACACCTTCCTCCTACCCCCACCCCCCATCACCACCACAATCACACGCCTGAGAGGTGAATTGGGCTGATAGAGAGTAACTGGCCCAAAGTCACTCAGATGGCTTTCGTGGCCAAGGTGGGAGTTGAATTCACTGTCTTTATTGTTCTTTGGAAGCTATGTTACATTATAGCCCTTGAGCAGACAAGTCTTTTCCTCTATTGATTCTATGTAACCAAGAAGAAAAAAGTATACAAATATTTCTAAATCTTTGTATAAAGATGGTTGTATACTTTTTATATTAGGAAAAGTGAAGTAGAGATATTAGTCTATTGATTATCTGTCAATTCTTGGTCAATGTAAAGAGATGAAAGTTCATACAGACGTCTTTTTAATTTCTGCCACTAGATTCTTCCAAAATAACAACATTAAGTTATAAGATGGACATAAGATGTATGAGTTTTGTCTTTGGTATATTTCTTTGTAATATTTTGCTTCTGTTTTGGCCCAGTCCAGGAACTGAGCTCCCATTTCAAAAATGTGGGAATAGAAGCGAGGATTGTGATGGGCATCGTTTACTTTCTGCCACTGGATTCTTCCAAAATAATAATATGCCTTCTGTTTTTATTTTTATTTTTACCTTTCTAATCTCTTCAGTTGAGGGGATTGTGCATGACTGCATTCCCACTCACATTAGTAATACTATTGCTAAATTTGCAGATGATACAACAGTGGTGGAACTTATCTCTGGAGGGCGGGGATGAGTCTGCCTATTGAGACATGGTGGACTGGTTGCTTTCGTGGTGCGGAGACAATAGCTTGGTCCTCAACACCAATAAGACCAAGGAGCTTATAGTGGATTTTAGAAGGAACAGATCAGACATCCAGCCCTTGCTTATCAATGGAGACCAAGTGGAGCAAGTGGCCAGTTTTAAGTTTCTGGGTGTTACCCTAAAAGAGGACCTGACCTGGGGTATCCACATTGCAGCCCTGGTTAAAGGGCCCAGCAGAGATTATACTACTTGAGACTTCTCAGAAAACAACAACTGAATGAAAAACTGCTGGTGACCTTCTACCGCTGCACCATAGAGAGTATTTTAACATACTGCACCTCTGTATGGTTTGCCAATTGCACAGTGGCAGATAGGAAAGCACGCCAGAGGGTTAACATCATTGCCCAGAAGATCATTGGTTGCCCTCTCCCCTCTTTGGAAGAGCTTTGTAGCTCCCGCTCCTTAAGAAAATTCAGAACATTCTCAAAGATCCATCTCATCCTGGGAACCCTTTTTTTGAACTATTACCATCTGGCAGACGGTACAGAATAATAAAAACAAGGGCTGAATAGGCTGAAAAACGGTTTCTATCTCAGGGCAGTAGCTCTTTTGAATGCTGGTGTATAGAGCAGTGTTGGTGTGGTGTCGGGGGTTTCTAGTTCAATGTGTGAAAGGTGAAGGATGTGTGTTTGTGTTTATGGTCATGGTCATAATGTGCACGAAGATGGTGTTTGATTTGTTGCATGAGATGCAATGACAATAAAGTAATTAAACATTGTGGTGCAGCCTTTAAAGTCAGCTTAAAGAAAAAAAGAAAGGGGTCCTTGTCTTCAAAAGGATGGAAGGGAAGGATGGTTAAATCAACTTTTTTTAGTCATGTTCGAAACAAACAGAATGTGAGGGGGAATTTTGTTACAAGTAAATAGATTTTTTTTTATAACCTCAGTATCATGAAATGTCAATGCAGTACCTTGTGGTATTTTCCTGGAATGAGTTGTGAAAATGTACATATAGATGTCATGCGTTTGATATTTAATATTACAATTTCACAATATCTCTAACCATATTGGGATTTTCATTTTGGCATCTGATGTTTTGTCTCACTAAAATAGAACAACAGCACAAGAGAAGAAAAATACCTGAACCAGATGTTGCAGAGACGTTGGAAGACTTAATAAGCAGATTGGGAGAAGAGGTATAAATGACTAGCAGATTCATTTTGGGATCTTTGAGGTTTCCCTGCCTGAGAATAATATAAATACTCAAATACAAATGAGGTATCACAAATATATGCATACTTAGAAATGGGATAAAGTTACTATGTACTGTGTCATTTTTGGTATTTTTAAAAAAGGAGTTTTCTCCTTTAGATACTACCATCGGAGTATATGCCTTAATAATTTCAAGAACCATAAACAAATACTCCTTAGCAGTTATGTGGAATATTTGCACCATTATTCTATAATTGGACCGTAACATTTTATATAGTCAATTACAAATGGAACCTGCAATAAACTATTACACTATGTTTACAGTTTGTAATAATATTGTGCTAACCATCTTTCCATGCTGGGTTTCAGCATATCATCACACTTACTTAATAGTAAGAAATGTTTTATGGCTGCTGATCTGATCAAGTTGTCCTCATTGATTTGACTGAAAACTCTCAAAAGATCAGGATTATGGATTTTTATTACTCAGTGGCCTTGTTTACTTGCAATCCTGTCACTGCTGACCCTATCTGAATCCCTACTCAGTCCTCCTTTATCTATGTAAAGATTGAATTATTATGAAGGTTTGTTTCATTGAAGAAATAAAACCGGTTTGCCAATGAGGCTGTTATTGAACAGTGTTTTAGGATGATCAAGAAGAGACATTAATTTTTAATTTTCGTACATTTCCCAATTTTTTTTTCTTTGTGTATATATGTGTTTCAATAAAGAAATTAGGTTAGGAGTAAAAGAGAATAGCAGTAGAGTATCCTTTAATTGATAGCTTTTGGAGCTACTGTAGCTGACATACTTAAAGGACATTTTAATGAGAAGTGTCTTTGTAACATATATATATATATATATAACAATAAGATAATGACTTTCTAATATCTTATCCCCTCAGAGTGCTTCTCCTTTGGAAAGTAACGTAGATAATGTGACTAAGATGTTGGAGGCACATCTGCCAAACTTCAAAAGCAAAATACTGAGACTCCTTTGTACAGTGTATGTATGCAAAAGATTTATGGATCTAGGTGATGATGCATTAACTGTCAAGCGTAGGAAATCAAGAGCCCAGGCAGTTCAATAGAATATAGGTTTATTGTATACTAAAGCTCTCTATGAGAATCTGAAGTACTAATGGTCAGTGCCAATAGGTGATAGATAAGAGAATTCAAGATGGGCTGGAGATAGGTCTCTTGTGGACGAGAAGATCCTTGAGACTGATGATGCATTTGACCCCTCCCTCAGGCTCAGCCTGGTCATCTACACTAGCTACAGTAAAAGCTTTTAAGTAGTTACTTTTGAAAAAGGGTTTCTTTTCAAAGCACTTTGTTGAATATATTGTATGGCTACATATTTTTCCAATTTAAAGAATGTTCGAAACTTGGAGACAATATGGGATAATTAGCAAGGTAACTAATTAGGAGAGTGGAGAGGAGGACTGTGTCAAAATAGTTCTCTCTCACTGCTCGTTCAGGCTTGGTAACTGTAGTGCCGCCCTCTTAATTTAACTTGTTTTCTGTAGCTGTGCGTTGAAACTCTCATTCGCAAATGCCAGCTTCCTCTGGAATTTTCATAAGAGTTCAAAGAAAGGATTACATTTTTTGCCTGAACTGTTGCTCATCAGACCTTCTCCTTTCAACTTTGCAAAGAACATACTGACATCTGAATCTGAAGCAATATAAATGTTGTGATCGAAACATTGGAAGATACATTGTTATGTACGTAGTAAAATGTTTCCCACAATTATAAACCTCTCTGTGTAATTTCCCACCGGGATTCTCAGTACCTAAACAGTTAAATGAAGATTGAATTGACTCTCATATTATCTTTTTTCCAATATATAGTAGACTTCTTGTCAAAGAAGACACTGCTTTTCAAAATTTAGGCATTCTAGGTAATTTGAAAATTACACATGGGGTAATGAGATGGCACTTGTGATTTGAGTTAATAATTAATGCTGTTTTTTCTCTCCTTTATGGAAAAAAAAACATCAGTGCACGTCTGCTACCACAAAAGATGACCCTTTACACAACTCTTGTTGGCTTACTGAATGCCAGAAACTATAATCTTGGCGGAGAGTTTGTAGAAGCCATGATACGTCAGCTGAAAGAATGTATGAAAGTCAACCTGTACAATGAAGCTGTCTATTTGGTAAGTTGTTTTCATACTGTACAGACTTTAGTTAGTTTGGTTTGCAATGTATTTGAAGAGTTCACATTTTACCTCACAGCTGTGCAGATAAAAAGTGTAATTCTGTGTAATCATTTGAAACACCCATCCAAACCTTTTCACTGGCTTATTTCTTCTGACTCTGCAGTATGAGTGGTGTGCCAGGTTTTGTGATCTTGATTTGATGACAATAGCGATGGCATTTAGGTGCCTCTACTGCCTCATCACATTTTACAGCACTCTGAGTGGTTTACAATGTAAGCATTTGCATATTGCCTCCAACAATCTGGGCCTTCATTTTACTGACTTCAGAAGGATGGAAGGTGGTCAGCCCTGAGACCTGTTAGGATTGAACTTCAGGCTGAGCGCAGAGTTTGCCTGCAGTCCTGCACTTTAACCGCTGTGCTCCCACAGCTTCTAATAAATGAGGTTTAAGCATCTATTCAGTTGGATATTGGTCCTTGGATTTCCATTACCCCAGTAAAAGATGCTGAAGCAGATACAGCCTAGGCTTCTGCAGGGATGGCTTTATGAAATCTCTTGCTGATCCATGCTTTGGGCATATACATGATTGAGAAATGGCTGGATGCTCTCTTTCTGCAGGTGCGCTTTCTTTCTGATCTTGTGAATTGTCACGTAATAGCTGCACCCTCAATGGTAGCCATGTTTGAGAATTTCGTTAATGTGACACAGGAGGAGGATGTACCTCAGGTAAACAACAATACATTTGCTTCATAGACAGAGAAATAAATGGCTGAAATGTGTTGCTGTGATCATTTTACTCTTTGGTGTTGTGTATGTAAATATGATAAGCCTCTCCTCAACTAGTATAACAAAATCCTAAACAGTTAGGTATAAGATTTGTCTTGTCATAGTCTCTTGTGGCCTTCAGACAGAACATAAGTACAGCAAAACAACTGGTATCTAAATAATGATTTGGATAGGCAAATGGGGCCCTTACCATTGTATCTTATCTTAAGTTGAAAGTCTGCCATCCAAAAGATCCACAATGTAGCTCCTTAAACATTTCTAAAAACCTAGATTTGTAGAAAACCTTTTAATCATGCCAATTGCTGTTGATGACTTACAGACGTTTGCCAGGCCCTGGCTGATTTCATTTACACCAGAGAATAAATGTACCTCTTAAATATAATCAGAAGGGGCCTGTGAACCAGGCCCTTGGGGGGGGAAATGTAAATAATAAGAACATCAGCACAACATAAACAACATTTTGGCTTTTTTGTCATATTTTTTTCCATTGGTTTCTGCATTTAGTATGTACTCTCCTGTGCACCTTTGTGTAGAATTGTTTTGTAAGTATCAAAATCAACCATTCATATGCACATAATGAACCTGGGCCCTTGAAGGTTTGCAGCCGAAGCATTATAACATAGAGTTAGAATTGTGAAATCATAAATAGTCCTTCCTGTGAGACTCAAGTCTTTGACCTGATTTAGCTTTTATTAGCAAGAAACAAATGTGTTTTCTGAATATTATTATCCATATTTTGACTTAATAGGTTCGATGTGATTGGTATGTGTATGCATTTCTGTCATCTTTACCTTGGGTGGGAAAGGAACTGTATGAGAAAAAGGATACTGAAATGGAGCACATCTTATCTACTGTTGAAAACTATCTGAAGTAAGAAAACGAGAGAAAATGTTACTTTGCGTCATTATGCCTTAATGCAGCACAAACACAGAACTTGTAGACTTCATAAAATTGCAGAAAAGCAACTCATTGGCTATTAAATATAGAGGTAATAGATAACTTCAGACTTTTAGGCTTAAACCCAGTTAATTTTGTTCCTTTTTTCAATCATCACTATCTGACTTTATGGCATTGAAAGACTTAATAACATTCCTAATATAGACAGAGATGTTGCAGAAGAATAATGTTAAAGTCCCAAAATTTGGTTGAAAGGCACATGCTCATAATTGGTTTCCATTGACTCTGAAGACAGGATTAGAATAAATGAGTGCGAATTCCTGAAAAGCAGTAGGCAAGTTTGCTGCTGAAAAAGGGATCTGAAATGATCACAGGGCAGATGAGAGACTGTTCTTAAGTCTTGGGCTGTATGATTTTAGAAGCATCTTTCTACATAGTAGCTGAGCCAACTGTCCTCAAAACCTACAGTAGTTAAGAATTAGGTGATTGAAAGCACATACTTTTATAGCCAAATGTGTACTTTTCCCAACGCCTCCTGCCAGTTGAGATGTACTATCTGGGTTGAAAGAAAGTACTGTTTCTTTCAGAGTCTTTTTGAGTTGAAGTGCAAACCAATTATCAGTAGTCCTTGGAATGATTATGTTCTTTTTATGGCAGACGGCGTCAGAAGACACATGTGCCTATGCTGCAAGTTTGGTCTGTTGATAAACCACATCCCCAGGAAGAGGTGAATGGTTCTGAATTCTTATATTCATGTCCATCTAAAAAAATATTAGGGGAAATGCAAAATGCCAGTTTTGGCTGCATGAAGTTGATGCTGTTCTAATGAGAAAGTCTTCCCAATGGCTTTCCTCCCTGCCTTTTCTTTATTCTGAATTTCCCTCCTGAAATGGTTCCTAAGAAAATTGGGTAGGGGGATTTCCTATAACATGGAAATTAATTTGGGAACATCCTTGAATTCTGAATATGAAAATTTCTTTTTTTTAATTAAACTTTTTTTTATTTTTAACATACAATAAATCCATTCCATTTCAATTGTGTGTTGATTAGGTACATATTTCATGTACCTAATCGACACTATACAAGAATATTACTAATAATATTCTTCTTAACAGTATAACCATATAATAATAACGACATTCCCATATATATAATATTAAGTAATATTCAGTATATCTATTACACTAGTTTCTCTTACTGCTTTATAATTACATATAATCCCTTTTAATTAATTTTATTTTCTAGCCATTTATAAAACAAGCCCCATACCATGTCATATTAAGATTCTTCTTTTTCTTTCATTTTTAATGTTAATCTAGTCATTTCTGCATTTTTAAATATTTTTCAATTATTTTTCCCTCTTTCGGTACTTATCACTTTTCCAATTTTGAGCAAATACAATTCTAGCTGCTGTTAATACATGTATAATTAAGTATGTTTTTTTCTTTAGTACCTTCAGGTACTATTCCTAACAAAAATATTTCAGGCTTCAAATCTATATGTTGTTTAATCATTTTTTCCAACCATGTGTGTATTTTAGTCCAATATCCTTTAGCTTCTATACAAGTCCACCACATATGGTAATATGTTCCTGGTGTTTGGTGAATTCCGAATATGAAAATGTCTGATGGATGTCTGTTGCCCTCCAGTACTTAGATTGCCTTTGGGCTCAGATTCAGAAAATGAAGAAGGACCACTGGCAAGAGAGACACATCCCGAGGCCATACCTGGCGTTCGACAGTATCCTTTGTGAAGCTCTGCAGCACAACCTGCCTCCTTTTACGCCGCCACCCCACGCAGCAGATTCCGTTTACCCGATGCCACGAGTCACCTTCCGAATGTTTGACTACACTGATGATCCTGAAGTAAGTCAGTATTGTGGGGCAGCATCCTTATAGTGCATTGTCTGCTGGGAATTGAAATGTTTTCGTCTTTGGTGGGTTCCACATAATATGTCCCTTTGCCTTCTAACCTTTCGGTTTGGGTCGTTACTTGGTCTGAAAATAGCTGAGAATTTGTTTCACATTCTTCATCATTTGAGTTTGCTTTGTCGGTCTAATAGTTCCATCTGCCCTATGCACCATTGCTTTTGGGGGCTTTGTCTATTTTTTTTTTTTCAGAGCAGAAAAAGCTGCTTCTAAAAGAAAATATTTCTGGGGCAGCTGAACTTTATGCTGAAAAGTATGTTATAAACATTAAACCACTCTATTAAAACTGTTGGAAAATGCTATGATGCCAGGGATGTAATCACATTATACCTTTTTGGGATGAAGATGGAGTTTTGAACTGTACCAATAAATTAATCCCTGTTGCTTGTTTTGTCAGGGCCCAATTATGCCTGGGAGCCACTCTATTGAAAGATTTGTGATCGAAGAAAATCTTCACTGCATCATCAGATCTTTCTGGAAAGAGAGAATGACATGGTAGGGATATATATCAATGTCTATGTCAATCTGTCCAATGAGGGACTGATGCTGCATGGTGATAGAGCCTTGGGCAGATACTCCCAAGAGTTGCTCTCAGCAAAGAAAGAGGCTCATTGAAGGAGAAGATCCTGGCACATATCACAAGAAGTTTTTTGTGGTTTTTTTTGCACTTCCCATTTGCCCTTTTAATTGTAAAGCACATTCCTTTCTTTTCCCGTAGTGCTGTCCAGTTAACAAGCTATCCAGGAAACCACAAGATCCCCCTGAATTACCATATTGTTGAGGTAAATGCTATATTTTTCAGGTCACCTTTTCTACTTTGGTGCCAGGGATCTTCCTTTCTGCCAATAGTTCTTCATCTCAGAATGGAGCTTGAAATGACAGCATTTTGAATTTGAGCCATTTTTGGTACACCCTTGTGGCATGGGGCTTTTTAACATTGAGATTTCCTGACAATGAAATATTCTGTGCACCTCTGCTTTTTCAAATGCACTTCATCATATTGCTTTCATATTTTCCCCAGGTGATCTTTGCTGAGTTGTTTCAGCTTCCTGTTCCGCCTCACATGGAAATCATGTACACAACACTTTTTATTGAACTCTGTAAACTTCAGCCTGGATCTTTACCTCAAGTTGTATCCTTTCCTCCAAAAGTCTCTCATAGCAGTTGATACCTTTGGATAACCAAAGGAATGGTCTGTTTTCGACCGTATTGCTATTAAACATTATCACATAAACAATTTAAACCTTAATTGAAAAATGACAGCTTGCACAAGCTACAGAAATGCTCTACATGCGCTTAGATACAATGAATACTATCTGCATAGATCGGTGAGTAAGGACATTCTCGTCTAAATTTTCTGAGGACTCAGTGACTTGAGATGTTTCCACACAATAGAATCTATGATGGTTTTAAATAGTCCTGCTTTTACAGGCTGTCATATTTCAAGTCACTCCTCTCATTGAATTACTATAGGAATAAATGATCTCTTCTGTTAGATCTTTCTGGAGCTTTCTTACATGGCATTCATAATCAGTTAGTTGGGTGGGTTTCAAAAATCCTAACAACTGGTTCTCTGCCCGGTTGCTGGGTGGGTGTGGCCATAGCCTACTGGAACTTCCAGGAGGGCCGTATTTCACCTTCCCCAGTGTCAGGAGGCCTCCCTTGGGCCTCTGGGAGGGTGAAAACTGCCTCCCCCAGGCTCTGGAGGCAGGGCCAGTTAGTCGGTTCAGCTACTGGTTTGGCAAACCAGATGTAAATTTAACATCCGGTTCGCCCAAATCAGTTGAATCCCACCCCTGCAGTTAGCGCTGACTGCAGTGTTAGATTGTTAATACAAAATAGGACTTTCATATTAAAATCTAGAAGAAAGATACTCAATTATTGGATGTGAATTCTTCAAAAATGTTTCAGAATTTGGTACTTTAAAAAAAATGCTGAGTTCAACAACCCTTTAATCAGCCATACCACTTTTAGGTCCCAGATTTTTTGCAGAATCTACTATATGTCAAAGCTTTTGCAAAGCATGCAGTTACCTCTGAAATGGCTCTCCAGAAGATTGAATTACTACAAAACTATCGCACATTTTCTGTCCTCCAGTTTCAAAAAGTTACAACTCTGCTGCATTGCATGTTTCTGTCCATTTGTATATAATGTCAATAATAGCAGTACAAAATGAGATGTTTTTAACATAAAAAATTTACAGATTTTTTCCCCCCATCAAGGTTCATTAATTGGTTTTCCCACCATCTTAATAATTTTGAGTTCCGCTGGAGCTGGGAAGATTGGTAAGTATTTGATTCTCTGTACAGGTAGTCCTCGAATTACAACCACAATTTTGTTAGCTCAATATTTCTCTTGCCAAGTGAGACAGTTGTTTAGTTGAGTTTTGCCTCATTTTACAACCTTCCTTGCCACAGTTGTTAAGCAGATTACTGCAATTGTTAGTTGTTAAGCTAGTCACAAAATTGTTAAATGAATCTGGCTTCCCCATTGACTTTGCTTTTCAAAAGGTTGCAAAAGGGCTTCACATGACCCAATGACACTGCAACACCGGTCATAAATATGAGCTGGTTGCCAAATGGCCAAATTTTGATCATGTGACCAGGGGAATGCTAGGTTATGTTGAAAGTGTGAAAAATGCTCATAAATCACTTTTTTCAGTGCTGTTATAACTTTGAATGGTCACTAAACAAATAGTTGTAAGTCAAGGACTCTGTGTGTGTGTGTGTGTGTCTATCCGTCTGTCTGTCCATCCATCCGTCCATCCATCTATCTGCACCTATGTTAGGGCCGTGCAGTGGAGTATTCTGCTGTGCTTATTTAATAGCACTCTGTAAGTCTCCAAAGTACTTGTGCTTGATGTCGTAGATGGCGTAGCTTCTGATTTTCACCCTCGTGATAATCAGTGCTGTATGATAACAATGCACATATAAAAATCCCTGGTTTTTGTGTGTGTCTTTTTCCTGCTTTATTTTGCTGTCAAGGAGCACTTTCACTTTCTCCTTATAGAAGTCGATGGCTATTTTCTGGGTACTGATTTAATTGACATTTACAGTTGGATTTTCACTACAGGGATTTTGCATCTTATTACTTTTTTAAAAAATAATGTTTATTGAAAGTTTCAAAAAAAAGTATATATTTAAAAAAAGAGAAACATGTTCTCACATTTTTGCAACCTTTTCATAGTGGTGTACATTCCTATTAGTGTCAATTAAAGTCATTTATTACAAGTAAATTTATAACTTATTTCTTAAATCCTTACTTTTTGTTATGTTATAATTGCAATGATAGCATCTTATTACTTTTTAAAAGCTCTGATCTTAATTCTTTTTTTAATTTTTTTTTCAATGGAATCTTTCCTTTCCCCTCCCATTCATTTGGATTACGGGCAACATTATCTCGGGGTTCTCTGTGGTTATTCTGGTATTCTATATCTAATTCCCCCATCTTTGAGAAAGTCTGATTCATCCCTCATTGGTTCTGTCCATTTTAAACCTTGAAAATGAATGTCTTCTCTAAAAACAAAACCTTTTCAAGCCAAACTACTACTTCAAATCCACCAGCAATAAGATGGATTTCATTGTAAATCAGGTTTTAGCTGCTGTTGCTTATACTTGAGTATCAACTTTGGCTTAATTTAAACCGTTATTTTATCAAACTTTTTATTTAAGTTTTCAATTTGAACTTGTAAGTTGAAAAGCATTTTTCCCCGAAGGCTTCCCAAAGAGCCCTGTTTTTAAATTAAGGTATTGTTTGCATTTTTAGTGTAGTCCAAGACAGCCTGTAACTGAGCTTTCACAATGAAAAAAATGCAATTTTTTCTCAATAAACAATATTTTCTCAATAAAATGGAAATTGGGGAACAGATTCATTTATATACAACTGGAAAAAGGTTTTTTTTGAACAACAAAGGTTGTGTACATATTTATAATAGAGACTTACAATTTTGGTGAATGAGGCTCAACTGTTGGGAAAGATCCTGGTTAAAATTAAAATTTTAAGGAAAAGTTTTATCATTAAGAATCATTCAAGGACATTTGATCCTTATGGACCAGAGACAACAACTGTGGTGGTATATGGTAGATTAGAAACCGTTGTGAGTGATATACAATAATAGACGGTTAACGGAGGACTGTGAAATTTAACCTCGCTGATGATACTTATCCTATTATTTATCCTATCCTATCCTGTTAAATATCTTCTTAAAATAAAATAAACATTTGTTGAATGGAAAAACAATCCCTCTCTGATCTCAGGAATCTATGAAGGTCCCCCTCCCCCTGAGAGCTATTTAGTAAGACCACATCTTGCTATCTAATACTGCTGCCCAGCTTTTTCCCTGATTGAGCTGCCAATAATTATGCTCTCAGACGGGGGGTTGGAAAAGCCCAGAGGTCTGCCACATTCAACTAGTTATTGTTCATTCTCTGGGGTTCTCATATTTAAAATCCTCTGATTGTGCTCTATGTGGAGCTACTCTTGCAGCTGATCTGGTTGCCACCATTGATCTAAACACAGCTGACAGATTGCTATATGGGGCATTTAACCATGCACATCCTACTCCTTTGCTGAAGCTACACTGGTTCCAGTTAGCTTCTGTGACAGGCTTTGGTTATGATCTCCAAGGCCCTCAGCAATTGGACTTCTTCTGTTGTGGAACAAGACAAGTCTCTATGTGATTGGTCACTGAGATCATCAGGAAGGTCCTGATACATGTATCGAGGGCTGTAGAGTGCCGTCTGACAGCTGTTCATGGGTGCCCTTTAGGATTGCTGTCCATCCTCCAGAGTGTCCTATTTTAGGTACCTGTTGGAAATACGCTTCTTAACCCAAGCTTGTCATGTATAAATTCTGACATATGATGGATCAGATCTGTAGCTGGATAAATAATTAGAGGAACTGATGAATGAACAGAAAAAAAAATAGTCTGGCAGACAGAAACAATAGTGACGTCAAAAATGGTGAAAAATCTGGCAGAATCTGACCCATTTAAATAGTTGAAGATTTCATTTAAAAGCAATTATTGTGAACTATGAATCAAATTCCAGTCATCCCTTTCCTTAGTATCCTAATATTGTAGAAACCAGTGCTATAAAAATTTGAGGAACTGTCTTGATGAATATGAAATATATTGTTTATAGTAATAATCTGTTTATCTAAGCACCATTTCTTTTTTATAGGTCAGATTGTCTTTCTGAGGATCTTGACAGAGCCAGGCCTAAATTTGTAAGAGAAGTACTGGAAAAATGCATGAGGTGAGTGAGTGATAGCAGCATTTGTATACCTATGTATCCACCATGTTGTGCCCATTGGGATAAGCAGGAATCAAAAAAGAATTTTAAAAAAGAATAAGCAAAGGAAATTAAAAGACATGGAAGAATAAAAAGAAGCGGAAAAGTTCCTAAACTTACTTATACCAATACTTACTATGCTGCAAAGACCGCTTTCAAACTATCAGCTTGCTCTGTCTCATCCAGTTGCAGTTACTCAGTCTTTCTGTTCCTGTTGACACATTCACTTTTCTTTCCTATATTGTTTTGCAGTTCAGACCTCATTCATTCATTCTCTTTGTCCAAACCCTCTGCACACATTTATTTTGCAGTCGCTAGTTTTGTGTTCATTCTGTCTTGTAGTCCTTCTGCATTCCTTCAGTGTGATCCTATTCTTGTTTTGTAATGTACATCCTTCTTGTACGATCTATTTCCGCTACATTCAACTTATTTTTATGCTTCTCCTGAATGGGCCAAAGACATTTAAACATGTTTTGATATTATCTGACACAAATGTAGTCTTATTTTTAAAATGTGCACATCATGATAACTTAGAGTTGTGATTTTGGAGAACATATGTTGAACTAGTTACAAAAACAAAGAAATGTATTAAACATAGGAAACAATGTCTGAAAAACGCTCAAGATTAATTCCACTCTAATTCACTGGCATGTAAGAACGAAGAGAAAACACACTCAATTTTTTGCTACTATAGCTTATATCAGTGTTTTTCAACCTTGGTAACTTAGCTCCCCATTCTCAGAATTCCCTCACCAGTATAGCTTCCCATAGCTGACTGGGGAATTCTGGAATTTAAGTCTGCATGTTTTCAAGCAGCTAAGGTTCAAAAACATTGGCATATATCAATAAATCAGTCAAACTTGTGGAGCTGGGCTTCCTGACCTGATTTAATTCAAAGAACATCAGCTTGAAAACTTCCTTCTCTTTATAAAGAGAACAGAGTCCTACCTAGAATTCTAGTAATGGCATCCAACTCTCAGGGCACTCTACTGTCCACAGCTTTGTGAAATATCACCAAGTGGATTTGCAACTGCATACCATGATACAATTAAACTGGAATTTAGGACAAGAGTTACCTCAGCCAGCCATAGCACAGTAGCTAGCAGCTCAGATAATATTTATGCACTCTCTTGGGAATATAAGAGATTTGGAGGAGACTAGGATTAATTTCTGACTTTCAAAAGTCAGTTTGATTTGTTTCTGGTAGATTGACCAGTGGAATTAGAGTTTGCCAAAAGATGGCGTTACCAAAATGCAGTAGCCATTTTGAAGCCAATAACCCCATACTGAGCAATTACAAGAATTATAAAGTCAAATTATAACATAGGCACAGCCCTTGTTCTTCTGAGGAACTTTTTCTGAATATTGTTCAGGTTCAGTGAACAGACATTGGCTTCAGATTACTTTACCAGTGCATGTATCTTTTACTGAATGACGAGTTAAGAATGATTGGTTGGTTATGTCTGCTGTCCTATTTCATGGCAAGAGCAACCTTCTCCAATGTACTTTTTCTTTTCTTCTTTTCTTCAGGCTTTCCTACCACCAACGAATAATAGATATTGTTCCTGCTAGTTTTTCAGTCTTGACTCCTGCAAATCCAACCTGTATTTATAAATATGGAGAAGAAAGTAACAGTATGTTGATAGTATATAATTTACATTTTAAAATATAAAAGAAGTATTTGCTGCTGTTGGTGGGAAATTGTGTGTGTGTGTGGGGGGGAGGCAATAACAAATCTCTTTAAAGAAAATTGCTATAAATGTGTGGTTTTGAGAAACATGGTGTCACCCAAGGACCATCAAAAGCCATAGTGGGCAAGATGACACAAGGGGACATTGCTTCAAGATGTGGCCTCTTTCTCTTCTGAAACATTTCTCAAATATGTAAAACCTTCTACAGTGTTGCATGCAGTCTTTTATATCACAGTGTCCAATCTCCAAAGATGGTAACTTTGCTTCTTCCTATCTTTCTAGAATCTCTTCCTGGATACAATGTTGCACTCTGTTTAAACATTGCCATCAAAAATAAAGTGAGCAATGATGACATTTTCACTATTCTGAAGGATGTGCCCAATCCTAATCAGGATAATGATGGTAAGCCTGTCTAATATTTACTGTGTCCCATTCCTAATTTTCATTTATGGAAACATTGCAAAACCTCAGAGAAATTAGTTTTGTTTAAGCATATCTGATACATGGTTTTGATTGTTATGCACACATGTGGAATATGTATGAGCTCAGTGGAATTTCTTTTGTCCCTGACTTTTAGCATCTACCTCTATCCCATATATGCTAACAAGCAAATATTCTTTTAGTTTAAAAATGGTATACAGTATGCCTAAATGGTAGGCATATATGAGATGGCATTATTGTTGATATTGTTAATATCAAATTTACTCTGAACATCATACTTACAGAATTTCTGTAAGATGCTTTACTACTGGTTATTATTCCAGACTGGAATAATATACCAGTAGTAAAGCATCTTACAAAAATTATATATATAGATATAATGTTTGGAGTAAAATGTAATAGTAATATTATTTTATTAATATTAATTACATCAATATATTAATAATAATAATTGATATTATTCCAGACTTAGTTGCTAAAACAGGTAGTACAATGGCTCAGCAGTTGAAGACCTTGAGCTTGTCAGTTGCAGAACTGACAGCCTAGGTTTGAGACCCGAGCTCTGTGGAATGGGTGAGCTCTTGTTACTTGTCCCAGCTCCTCCTCACCCAGCAGTTTGAAAGCATGCAAATGTGAGTAGATAAATGTAGATACCACTTTGATGGGAAAGTAACAGCATTCCGTGCACCTTTGGCATATAGCCATGCAGGCTACATAACCGTGGAAAATGTCTTCAGACAATGTTGTCTACCTCACCAAGAAACGGAGATGAGCACCATGCCCTAGAGTGAAACAAGACTGACAGGGAAACCTTTACCTTTTTTAAAATGGCTAAAATGAGTAATTCTTTTTCAAAAGACTGCTGGAAAGTAATGAACAGATTGGATCATTTTTTAATGTCATGGAAAAAATTGAAAACTTTTAACAATTCTGGGGAATGGTTTACAATAAAATGGAACATCTTTTGAAAGTTGTAATTTGACTTAATATTAAATTGAACTAAACTATATATCCTTTAAAAAAATATTGAATCAGCATTGAGTATATGAACAGCTGAATGGGTCTGATACTTTTTTATTGGAAAAGATCAGAAGGACCTGCTAAATAAATTATGAGGGTATGCCTTGATGTCCAGAATGATCTCATGTTTGAAAAGTAAATCTTATGTAGAATTGATGTAAAATTTAATTAAAGTTGGAAACCACTCTTGGATTATAGTGGATTTGTTCCACATCCAAACTTTTCATATGCATAGAGTTTATATCTTACTCTGAATTTTTATTATGTGGCATCAGGTCAGTGTTGACTTTAGTAACCACATACTTTCAGGAAGATCTGTCCAATCTTCAAATGATGCATCCATCAGCATTATAACTAGTCCATCCATGTTGCTTCTGTCTATCTCTTTCCTTTCCCTTTCCTCAGCCTTGAAGTCTTAACCAGGTCTTTGCATAATGGATTCAAAGTATGGATACGGTCTTTAACCAGTATTGATTCATGTGCTTATTGTTTGGTTAGTTATTAGTACTGTGGTAACCAAACATTTTCAGCTTAAGACTTAATAGGAGATATTTGGATTTTGTTTAGAAAATGGATATGATAAGAAAAAAGCCCTTCATGCAATTTCCTCACCACTTTCCTTTTTCCCCCAGAAAAGACAAATAAAAATTCCCAGTCTTTCTCAGCCTTCATAGGTACACATATTGCTTACAGGATTTCAAACTTATTTGTAACTTTGTTTTCCAGATGAAGGCTTCTCATTCAATCCTTTAAAAATAGATGTTTTTGTCCAGGCATTCTTGTACTTAGCCTCAAAATCATTCAGTCACTCTTTCAGTGCTCTGGGAAAGTAAGTATTTATCTTTTAAGTATATTAATCTGTTAATGCATTCATATTGTTGCCATTTTATTTTTATTTGTCTTGTAATGTTACAAAAAAGAGGCCAGAAGCAAATAAGATTTTTATTTGATGACCTTGTTTTAAAAATTAGCTATATTGTCTGCTTCTCTTTAAATGTTTATGAAGATTCTCAGTCATCCAGGTCATGGTTGTCCCAAAGGTGCTTTTTCAAAAGGTAAGTGGACTGTCTTGATTCCCCCCCGAAGACATTTTGCTTTTCATCCAAGAAGCTTTTTCAGTTCTGACTGATTCAGTCGAAACTGAAGATATTTCTTGGATGAGAAGCGAAATGTCTTCAAGGAAAAACAAAGAAAGTCCAGTTGCCTTTTGAGAAAGCACTTTTGGGACTACTTCTCTTTAACTTGCAATTTGAAATAGGCAGATTCCTGTATAGTCTCTGATCCTTGGGTACTTCAGCCTAGTTTTGCATTACAGGAGCCTCCTCCTAAACTGCAGCATCAACAAAAAGTTCAACAGTCCTTTCTCGCCTCCTTGTGATCTGCAGCACAACATTATCCCTGTATACATTTAAGTCCCAAGACACAGCCTAACAAGAATGACCACTGGGGGTCCCGGGAAGTCCAAAAGATTATTGTTGGAGAAGAAGAACCCTTTGTGCATTAGATTTTGCAGTGGTGTAGTGGACATTGGCAAAATCAAAAACAACCTCTCTGAAGAAAAAGCCAATGATCTGGTGCAATTATAGAAGGAGAGAATGTCAGCCCCATGATGTAAACCAGGCCAAGAAATCAACTCTCAACCAGAAGACCAAACTATTTTTGTTAAAGGTATGCTATAGTAACAGAACCTTGGAAGTCTGATTGTGTTTGACCTCCTCTGCCTCTTAGCCTCCTGTGGCTGAGGGAACTGTCTCAAGACTTGACTGTGTTTAGCTCTCTTTAGAATAAAGGCAGGGAGGGGGGAAGACACACTCAGAGTGCAAGATCCTGTTACTTTAACCCTATAACAAAAGTCGTATTAACATTCATGACTTTGCATTCAAGTCTTGGCTACCTCAAAGGGCTGGAACAAATATTTTGTGAGACTTGGGCTTAAGCCAGATTTTTCACCTCATTGGAAACAAATGCTTTGGAAACAAATTTCTCTTATCTCTGACTCGGCTACAATGAGGGAGAGAGAGGGGTTCAAGTGGTATTGATTTTGGGGACAAGGTAGGTTTCATAAAACACTTATCCCCACAAAATATGTAGCTAGTCAAGGTAGCAGGAAGAACTGCTGGGTTTCAACATGTTGATACTGCTCTTTTCTCAGTCTAAAAACCCAGACGTCGGAATGATCTTGAGAGACGAGACCAGTCCACCTCTCTCTCGCTCACTTTTGCCATTTCAATCCATGTTGCATTTTGAGGTTACTTAAGAACTGATCTGTAAGAATGAATGACATTATTCCTTAACCTTCTTGGGTTATTCATTTCTGTTCTAATAAGATTTCGAGAAATCCTCAAAACTCTGGCTGAAAGTGATGAAGGAAAGCTTCATATTCTCAGAGTTATGTATGAAGTATGGAAAAATCATCCTCAGGTAAAAATGAATATTTATTGAATTCTTCCCTCCCTCCCTCCCTCCCAAAGCAATTCCTGCTTTAGATAGGAGAAAGGCCTGTTCCCTCTTTTTAATTTAAACCTCCTTTATTGAGTTAGTTTTAGTTTATGTTGTTGAACAAGGCCTGACACTTTTTTTCTTTTTGTTATCTGTTGTTTGTTTCATAAGATTACAACAAGGGAAATTGATTACGTCTCTCTACGTGACAGTTCTTAATCTCCTCCCAAAGCTAGCTCAGTCATGGACAGTCATTCTCTGGGCTCAGTCAAGGGAAGAGTGGACAGAAACATTGACAGAAATCTCTGTGCCTTTTAGCTAGTATGGAGGTTGCATTCCAATGTTCCAGAGTGTCCTTTGTGTCTTTAGGGATGGTCTTCCTGCTCATGTGTTGGTAGAGAGATGCAGTCCTGAGCTGATGGTTTCCTCTTCACCTCTTCTCTGCTTTGCCATGAGAAAAAGTTAAAAAGTAAATTATTTAAAGGTCCTCCATTGTTCAGATTTCCCCAGAAAATGTGAATGTGATGGAATCTATAATTCTTGATGGGGAGTTACGATGAGTGGCCCTCCTAACATAAATAATTATGGTCTGCACAGCTTAGGAGGTGAATCTTATAGAGAGGCTGTGCTTTGAGGGATCCTGTGTAGTTTCAATTAACTGGGATTTCAGGTCTGTGAGTTTGTGTTGAAAGTTGTGCCCAGATGACCACACACACACACACACACACACACACACACACACACCTGATGAACTGAGCAAAGTTTCTGCATTTGCACAGATGATTGCTGTACTGGTGGATAAGATGATTCGAACACAGATTGTGGATTGTGCTGCAGTGGCAAATTGGATTTTCTCTCCAGAGCTATCTCACGATTTTACAAGGTAAATAAATGGCAACCACCTCATAACTTTAAAAAAAACAAAAACACCTTGAGATTATGCTTTAAATATCTTTCATAGTGAGTGATCTTGATAAGGGTTTTTTTTTTTTTTTGCTTGTTAAACGTATTTGCTGGAAATAAACACATATAGATATCTTATTGATTTTTGCATCTTATTGATATTTTACAGATCTAGAGAATTATGATTCTGAAATTTCTGTACAGAGGGAAGATTAGGAGGTGCAAGTTGTACAATGTTTTGGGCCATTTCAGTTATCTGAGTGCTCCGGTTTACAAGTATTCAGCCTTATTACTCATAAAAATCAGAATGTTTTATCCGAACATGAGAGTGCTTCTTTGCTTCTTTAATTGCTAGATTTTATATTTGGGAGATCTTACACTCTACCATTCGTAAGATGAACAAGCATGTGATGATGATCCAAAAGGAGCTAGAAGAAGCCAAGGAAAGTTTAGCCAAGCAACACAAAAGAGTAAGTAATTTTTTTCAGCCAGTACAAAGAAATATGGCTTGAAACATATTTCATCAGCTACAAGAACATTAGATTTGCTTTGCTTTACAAAGATGGGAAATTGATGATGGTCATCATTCTATTGTGTCCATGGCTCAGGCGTTCTTAATTTTTCAATACTTTTCATTGGATAATTTAATTTAATTTTTTTTTTTTTTGCATCCCCATGCTATGATTAAACCACAGTGATAATATAGCAATAGCACTTATATACCACTTTACGGTGCTTTACAGCCCTCTCTCAGCAGTTTATACAGAGTCAGCCTATTGCCCCCAACAATCTGGGTCCTCATTTTACTCACCTCGGCAGGATGGAAGTCTGAGTCAATCCTGAGCCTGTTGAGATTCGAACTGTCAAATTGCAAGTCGCCTGCAATACTGCCTTCTAGCCATTGCGTCACCGTGGCTCTTAATGTGATCAACTCACCCATATAATTGAGTATAATTCATTTATATTTCTGATTTGATCTCATAATGGAGAGTTACAACATTTTTAAACAACAGTCAGTATAGTTTAAAACATTCCCCTCCCACACAACTTTAGGCTACCTTTGCTTGGAGAGGTTTTTCTGTGGATTGGAGGTGGTGTGGTTTTGCATGCTGCCTGTATTCTGCAGATGGCGCTTCACTTGTTTGCACAGCCCAGTTTCTGGCATGCTGCAGACTGGTGCCAGTCCAGAGACCGGGCAGGGGGATGGGGTTGGGAACCTCTGACCTAAAACAACAGCTAAGGCACCAAATCGTAGACAAAGAAGTCATTTTTGGATCGTGTTAGTTTAACACAGAGGTCTCCAAACTTGGCAACTTTAAGACTTGTAGACTTCAACTCCCAGAATTCTCCAAGCCAGCAAAGCTTCTGGTTTAACATTACCTGAAAACTATGTTGTATGCTCCCAAGCCTTTTTCTGACAATACATGCAATAATTGCCCTTTTATTTTTGTTTTGTTTTCAATCTTGACTATTTTTATCATGTCTTGAAATCTGCTTATGTCTGCAACTGATTTAAAATTACAGATGCAAACTTTCAACAAGATTAAGATCTCATTAACTTCTGCCTCATTAATGTCTCCTATTTTAAAAAAAGTCCTGCCCCTGATTTTATTTTTATTTTGCTTTCTCTGCCTTTGTGCTTATTATTTACATTTCAATCCTTTCCCTTCAGCGTGATGATGTCCGAAGCAATGAGAGGGGAAATTGGCCTCTTGAAGAACAGATCGAACGCTTGCAAGAAAAAGTTGAATCAGCTCAAAGTGAACAAAAAAATCTTTTCCTTGTAATATTTCAGGTAAGAGCAGACATATTGGTGGACCCATGAACAAATCTTAAAATGTTAGCATTGCTGCAAAATTCTAAAATAAACATTTCAGCTTCATAAAGTTCTAAATTAAAATTCTCTACATTTGAGAACAAGTTTTTAAAAATAACTGCAGGCAGTCCTTGATTTAAAACAGTGTTTAGTGACTGAAGTTACAATATAACCGGTGACAAGTGACCATTTTTCACACTTACAACCATTGCGGCATCTCCATCAAAATTTGGATGCTTGGCAACTGGTTCATATTTATGACAGCTGTGGTGTCCTGAGATCACGTGATCCCCTTTTGCAACCTTCTGACAAGCAAAGTCAATGGGGAAGCCAGGTTCATTTAACAACTATTATTAACGTAACAACTGCAGTGATTCACTTAACAACTGTGACAAGAAAGATCATAAAACGGGGCAAAATGCACTTAATACATTTCAGTTAGTAAAAGAAATTTTGGGCTTAATTGTTGGTTGTAAATTGAGGGCCATCTGTACTGAATGCGTGCACCCCCCACGTTCCCTACACATGTACATACAATCTCCAGCCTCCCCCTTACCTGCACTGCGCCTCACAGCTGATTTTTGGCCTGTTTGAGGCCTTTTTCGGCCTATTTCCACCTCCCAAAAGCTTGAGGAAAGCTTCTGCTAGCTTCTACAAGCTTTGTAGGCTGAAATCTAGTCCTGTTTCATCACTTCCTGTTTTTCCGAAAAAAACGGAAGTGATGAAACAGGGTTAGATTTCGGCCTACAAAACTTGTAGAAGCCTGCAGAAGCCTTCCTCAAGCCTTTGGGAGACCGAAAAAGGCCTCAAACCAGCTGAAAATCAGCTGTGAGGCGCACACATGCGCAGTGCGGTAAGTTTGTCTGCAGCTCACATGCCAGCACACAAATGGCTCTGCGTACCACCAGAACCGCCATCACGGTTCTATACTAAACTATTCCCTACTTAATTCAGAGACGCTTTTAACCCTTACTCAAAAGAAATCTTGCCTATGAAACCAAAGCCAATCATTTCACCTTGTTTATTCTTTCCAGCGTTTCATTATGATCCTAACAGAGCATTTAGCACGAAGTGAAGCAGGAGGGATTGATGTAATTACACCTTGGTACAAGAACTGTATAGAGAGGCTGCAGCAAATCTTCTTACAGGTAAGTCTTATCTATATCAGAATGCATGTGGTTATTGAACGTGGGATTATCTGGATATCAATCTTTGCACCGTTAATCAGCAATTTCTCCATAGTAGCTTGATTCAACAGGGTATTGTTGTGTTGTAATGTTTTGTTCATTATTGGCCCAAATTGAGCTTGCATTTTATCAATATTATTTTTGTTGTTTTCTTAGGTAAAGCTGTGTGCATGTGGTAAATCATTTGTAGCCTTATTTGCTGCACACAGATACAGAGGAGAAGCCAGTGAATACCTCTCTGAGATGAATTTGTCAAATATATTGTATAATTATGTGGCATGCTGTTGCTAATTAAATCATAGCACTTTCTGATCGATACTGAAACTTAAGATCAGACTAAACTTCTTTTTCTTCATTAGAAATTCAGTCAACACAAAATATATCTGTTATTTGGGACATTTTAGTTATCTCATTTTGCTGATATTGATTTATTTAATCAATTTATATGGCTCTTCACACTCTGCCCGGCGCCAGGCAGGGATGGCGGCTGGGCGCTTCTCCCGAGGTGGGCCGATCCTGCGCTGCGGCCCTGAGAGATTCGCCTCCCCACATGGGGTTGGGCTGCCCTCTCGGGCAGGTGGGGCTTTGTTGTAGTAGGGCATCATTTTTTAAATACTTGGCTTTACCTTCGAAGACAAAGGGAAGGCGGCGACAGGAGCGCTCGAAGCCGAATATCTCCGCCGGGCTCCAGTTGCAGGGAGGAGCCCTGGCTGGCTGCACATGGCTGCGCCAAATGTTCTAAACACCGCGGCAAGGGAGAAGGGAAAGCAACAGTGGCGGAAGCTCTCCTGATATGAAGTGCCCCACCAACGCCGAGGTCAACATCCAAGCTGTCGCTGCCCGCCCACCCAAGGATGCAAGGGGGGGAATTAAGTCACCCCCAAAAAGACGGCCTAGCCATTTTTTCAGGGGTCAAAAAAAAATAAGGCCCGGCCTTATTTTGTGAGAAACACAGTAGTAGTTGTGCTGTCCCTATCATACAAATCAAACTTGCAATATTAAGCCACAGCTGGCAAGTAGAAACAAGATACTAAACTTTTAAAAAGATGATTTATTTAATGTGCTATGTCATTTCCAAGCTTAACTGAAATGCTGTTTTGTGTCTGCAGCAGCATCAGATCATCCAACAATACATGGTGACTTTGGAGAACCTTCTATTTACAGCAGAATTGGATCATCACATACTGGCTATATTTCAGCAGTTCTGTGCACTCCAGGCTTGAGTATTTTTTTTTTTTTTTGTACAGGACTTATTTTCATCTTGTTAAACTTAAGGCTTTGATGGGAAAGAAGGGAAAAATAATAATAATAATCTGAAAGTGTGCTGTGCTAGATAAGCTACACAGTGCTCAAATTTTCGGTAGTAGGGGCCTTATGCTAGTTATGATTCCGGGATGTTTGAGATGGAATAATGTGTGCATTTCTAAATTTGAAATGGATTGAATGTTGACTCTGCCCTAGCATCCCTTTTGTATGGTATAAAAGTTAAAAAAATAGAAGACAATAAATAGACGTCATTCTTTGTTTACCTCTTGCATATTATGCAAGGGGTTCCATAATAATGTGAAACAAGTCTAAAAACAAAAACATATGAATCTGTCTGTAGGATGGCCTTTCTGGTGATAATGCTCAAAGCTCATAAGAAACCGAAGCCTCAAATATACGAATATTTAAATGGCCAAGTCTGCGAAAAACTTTTGGATATGTTTGCTATCAAAATGAACGATCATGGTTGTGTGAAACATAATTGAAATTATAACACTTTTTTTTTATGTTGGTCCAGTGTGCTTATTTTGAGTCACACAGAATAGAAGCAAACTGAATTACTGAAGCAACAATCTGTGCTGCTTGTTTATAATGCAGATATAAGTTACATTAAGGGACTTAATAAAAGCTATCAGCTAGCCTGATCTGCCTTCCATAGTCAAAGATTGTCTGATTACTCTGGAGAAAGAGTATTTTTGTTTCATTGGCCCAGACCAAGAAGACAACCAGGGCTGTTGTGCTTCTTTTTATTTATTTGTGTTTACTCATAAATTTGATAAGCCAAGTCATTAGATAAAGGCTGGCTTTGCCAATATGCTTATCAAAGTCTTGCAAGTAAGAAACTTTGAGTTACTTAAGGGCCTATTTCTTTATAGTAGAAGTATAGCTCAGCGTTGAATTGCTGGGCTCTTAGTATTCCCATTTATTATTACTAGGCAAGACAGCACAACAAACAGCTAATGTCATCCAGCCAGTTAATGAAAGCAAGTTCAGAGACTGCTAAAGTCTATTCCAGAGGTCCCCAAACTTGGCAACTTTAAAACTTGTGGACTTCAACTTCCCGAAGTCCTCAGCTAGCATAGTTAAACAGATTTACCAACATATGCAAGGCCCAGATGTTTTCCCTCAAAATATGTGTTCCTTTACTACCTATAGGGATAGGTAGGGACACTATATACTGCTCTAGCCTACAGGGCCTCAAACTAACTTGGTCGGCTGTACATTCCTAGCAAATCTTCAATCCTCCCAGTAGCATTCTCCATGGCAATCCATAGCTCAGTTTGAAGTTTGGAGGGTTACAGATCTGTGACTGTGTTGAAATAATACTAAATCAAAACCACACAAACCACCCATTTTCACCCTAGTTGAAAATGTTCTCTGATGCAGCCACTATCTCCACAATGATAAAGTTGCTAGAGCTAAGTGCAAGGGTGTTCTTTCTTTTCTCTATATTCTATAATGTATATGTGTATGACCTTCAAATTGGAAAGTGTTTTTTTTTCTAACCCACAAACTACTGTAAATATATATGAAAAACATTAAGAATGCATGCAGTGATACAGATAAGCATTTAACTGTGTAAGTATTATACAGTTAAATATTTTTATTATTCAATAAATGTAACATTTTTATAAAAGGATTATTATGCCTTTTTTCTACATAATTTTCAGTTATTTCTGGATAATGGTTAGGGTATGCAAAATAGGTCACAAAGAATGTGATCAATTATATAAACACTTGAATACAAAAATGCATCGAATATAAATCCAAGCTGTACTACATCTTTTCATAGGTTAATTCATTACCACACGTGCTGCAGATCTTTCTGTACATATCATCACCTATCATTTCTTCAGCGCCATACTCATGTTGATGGATACTTGTGTCTTTTTTCCATAAACTACTTCTTACAGCTCGCCGTAATTCTAATACAATAGAAGGAGCACAATAATTAAAACACAGTCACACATAAGTAAAATCAACTAACCCCCAATGACACTACGTATGTGCTCTGAATGAGAGTCTAAATCCTTATGATTTCATTAATGTTCTGTTTTTGAAAGCGAACATACAGATGGAATTGGAATGAATCTAGAGTGAATTTTAAAGTCCATTAGAAGATAGTGAGCATAAAAAGCAGAACCAAAAGAATGTAACTCTTTCCCTGGATTTCATAGAGTAAGTCCCTAATCTTTCAGCCTGTGGGGCCATCAGTCACCAAGAGTATGATCAGTGCAATAAAACTGGCTATCACTAGGAGTTGGCCACTTGCAGAATTCCAATTTATCTGACAATTCTGCCTACCTTCCTACCCTCCTGCCAAGTTAGCTTTCCTTGTCTTCTTTTTTTAAAGGTAAGCACTAATAAGAGAACTGACTTCTAGTTTGATTTAGGCACAAAGTCAGCTGGATCAGTGGTCCCCAACCACCGGGCCCCGGACTGGTACCGGTCCATGGATCATTCTGTACCGGGCCACCTATTTTGCTTGGGCACTGCCATCTTGTTTCGACAGCGCTTGAGAAAGTGCTTCCGGGTGAGCTTGTCGGTCGTCGGTTGGAAAGCGGTGTTTGGGTGCTGAAGGAATCCTCGCGCCTTAATTTCATCAAGGGGGGGGGCGGCTTTGAACGAAGAGCCATCCTGATGGCGGTAGAGTCTCGCGTTACTCAGGAGGAGATTAAGAAAGAGTCTGAAAAGCCCATCGACCATGAGAAGGTACAAAGGAGGAGTTGAAGGTGGCGGGGAGAAGCGGGGGACGGCTGGCTGGCCGGTTGCTCGGCTCGCCTTGCCTTGGTCGTGCATGCTGATGCCGATACCGGTCCGTGGATTGGTCCGTGGATTGTACCGGTCCATGGTACAAAAAAGGTTGGGGACCACTGAGCTGGATCATTCTCATTCAGCCAAGGGAAACAGATCATGGCGAACCATTTCTGAAATATTTGAGTCAATTTTGACTCAAAGGCACTTTAAAAAGCTCCACTATGAACAGTTGTGTCAACCCATCATTTTTACTTTTGAGTCAAATATACTGGGTCTAAGTGGACTCCAGGAATGTTTGTTTTTTTAAATAAAGCTAATTTATGTAGACTAGTACATTGTCCTTCGATCTTAAAAATAAGAGGGACAGGGAGGTTTACTGGTATCACTCAATTAATACTTGTAACCTACCTTTAACTTTTTTATCAAACTTTTTCTGTTTCATCTTCTCTCTGTTATCTTGGCGGTTTTCTTTAGCTTCTTCTAATGCTTCCTCACTACCCCAAACTTCAAGGGAGCGCTTAATTACCTGTAAATGCCAAGCATCATTTGAGTAAAATTTAGAGGACTGGAAACAAATAGATCAGTTAGGCTAGGGCTACTGTATCTGGGTTACAAAAGCCAAACTAGCTGGTAACAAAGGGTTTTCTGTATGTGCGTCCTGGAGAACCCTGGGAGAAGAGACCATCTCAAGAGAAACCTTATACAAACCTTATAATGTCCCAGCCCCATCTTTGTGCTGGCTGCTGTACCAACAAACAAAGGCTCTTGTTCTCAGCTAGTTCTCTTTTGCAAAGAATATAGTGCTATTTTCACTTAGTACTACAGTATTTTCATTCAGTATCTTTGGGGAAAGGGTTGTTTTTATTGAAGAAGGTGTTCTTTTCATTGAAGAATGGCAATTCATACAAAGAAGCAGTCCTGTTTATGCCTTTTGACAATACTACAATAGAAATGCTTGTGGGAAACTGCATGGCAATCGTGCAACAGATTCAGAAACTCTCTGCAAGTAGCAACAAGATTAGTTCCACAGAGGCTGAAGGGTTGGTTTTGGGTTTTTTTAGGAAATAGTAAATGAATCCTTCCCTTTATCTGTAATGATGTATCTCAACTGGCACCATTTGCCCTCTTCCAAAGGGTTCCCCAAATTTTTAGAACAGATTTTTCAGGTTACAAAAAAACCTTCCCTTCCTTTCTCTCCCCTATTGATAGAAAACTATACTGAATCAAAAGGCCTTCCCTCAGTAGAAAGGCACATTCTGATATAATTCAGCTCCCACATAACCTACCAAAAACAACAAAAATCAAGACAATTGGATCAAATAGTTAAACGCTCACCATGAGAAAAACTGAAATGTTGTTAGAATGCAAAAAAGTCATATCTTTGGAAGAGAAACATTAAGAGGACAAGATTCAATTACCTGTAGTTTTAAATAAAGTTTCATATCACCCCAATGTGGATTATGAGGATTTTTCTTCAGAATGAATCTAAGCACTGGCTCTCTCTTGTCTAAATCACAGTCTTTGAGAAGATACTCCTGCTTTGCTTCAGTTCTTGTTAAGAGTTTATGTTTGTTTTCAACGTCTCTGAAATGAGATCCCAATTCAAACTGAAAATGCATTCTATGTATTTGCAGATGTTAGATAATATACATGTTACACCACTAGCTAAACTAATTCTTAACTTTGTATTTTTATGTTCAGTGGTACATATTACAAGATAACCACACCGAATATTAAGTTGGTCTGTGTAAAAAAAAGCCTTGAAAATGATTTAGAAAAAGAGCTTCAAACTTCATAAAAACACAATTCTTTTTTCCGACTTCCAATGAACCTGAAGAAAAAAAGAACTTTAATGAACAGAATATTTAAATCACATCTTTTTTCAAGCTTGTGTGGAAGCCTATAAAAAGGGGTGCATTAAATGAACTTTAAAAAGTATACTTGGGTGAAGTCAAACACTTCTTCCAAATCATTTTTAAGCATGCACAGAATTAATCCTAAGTATCAATGCAACCACAGTGTAATCTGAATTTTATTTTTAAGCATTCCACTCGATAGAAATAAGCACACATTTGACAATTTAAAATGGACTCCTAAAGATACTTACTAGAAAGTAAGATTCACTTGGAATATTTTCCAAATGTGCATGCATAAGTGCCATGTAATTAGGTTCAACACTTTAAATTAGTCCCACAGGAATCAACAGGATTATTACATGTTACAGTTATTAAATCTGTTTTGGTCATGCTCCAATTTCTATATGTATCTGTACTAAACTATCATTGGAAACATGTCCACAATGATGTATGATGTATAAAGACAACATAATATACTATATATATATGTGTGTATGTATGTGTATATATATATATATATACATACAAAAATGCAGTCAAAAAGCTGGAACACACTTCCTCACTCGTCCAACACATGGAAGCCACAGGTCATAACATCAACTTCAATGGCACCAAAACCCTAGCCACCATAGAAAATCCCAGCCACAGAATCATCAGAGAAGCCATAGAGATTGAAAAAAGACCAGAAAGCATGAACAGAAGAGATGATTCCACCAAACTGTCAATCATTTGGAAGCCTGCACTCACAAACAAAAAAATTTCCACACCACAAGCCAGGCAAACACCTGGGCACAAACAGATCCCCCCTGATACCTCCAGCTCAAACACACCCCAACCAGGCACCCAGATGAAACCCAGCTTCCTAACGAATGATAGCCGTCCATTTACCCGAAGCCAAGCTGCACTAAAGGCCTCCAATAAAGTAACACAATGTTGCCAGCCAATCAAGATACAAAAAGAGCCCCCCCCCAAAAAAAACAGACAGAAGATACTAGTAGCAGAACACAGCAAAGACCAATAAACACAGACCAAGACTCTCAACCAATCAGGAGGAAGAAAAAACCATTCTGACACAGCAATAGGCTGCCCCAAATTTAAATCTGAAACCACTGTAAAAGTCTGACTCACAGAGAAACACCATACAGAAGCCTGATGATGGCAGATGAGATTCTGCTGAAACGTTGCTACAACTTTAAAAGCACCACGTGGGAAAATACCCGAACAAAGCTGAATGCCAGACATGTAAGTACCCGCGAAAACTTAAGAAAACAAATATCAAACCTCTACGGGGAGGGAATAAACAACCAGATCAAAACCTACGAGAAACTGGAAATTAAAAGAGCAGTAATACTATGTGACCTCCAATTCCTACGCAGCTGCAGAGACAACAATACTACACTAACCTGCTTCAAATTAACATTTCATCAAAGCACAGCAGCCACTAAACGTATCCTGAAAAGAACTGAAATGGCTCTACTAAGGAACGAGCTCCACAGTAAGAGATTCCAATTAGATCAGTTAAACAAAGATTTGCTAGCACTACACCTGGAATTGAGCAGCAAAATCCACCCTCTACTTTGGGACAAGATAAAACAACTTACAACTTGGAGAGCTGAATCTGCAAACATTTACAAACAGGAAAAGCTCTTGAAAAAATTAAAGAAATTAGAACATGACAAGAAAACCCCCAACAACTCACAACAACACCTGAAACAATTAGTGTACAATGTTTCCAACAGAGAGCTCACCAAAACAGAAACAGAAGTCCTAACCAAAGGCTTCAATTATGCTATAGCACCCCAAAAAATCCCCACAGAATCCATCATATGTGCAGTAGAGTCCAGCCTAACTAAATTAAATACAGATGAAGCTGATAAAATAAGACACCAAGTTACCAACATTCTATGCACAAGCAAACCACCCAAAAGCAACTTACAGCAAAATGAAATTAAAGCGCTACAAACCCTGAAAAGAGACAGCAGCATAATCATCCTCCCAGCAGATAAAGGGAATGCCACTGTGGTAATGGACAGAAAAGACTATGAAACTAAATTGACAGACCTACTCCAAGACTCCACATACAAACCCATAAACACAGGCCCAACCACATATCTGGAAAAATTAACCAAGAAGAAAATTATAACCAGCCACATAAGCAAAGAAAGCCAACACACGATCATACCCAGAGAGAAATCTTCCAGATGCCCCAAACTATACGGCCTCCCAAAAATACACAAAGAAGGCATACCTCTCAGACCCATAGTCAGCTCCAGAGGAGCACCACTACAAAACCTGGCTAAACACCTAGCAAAAGAGCTACAGCCCCATGCTGAAACAGCAGCTTCTCATGTGCAAAACTCATACCACTTCTTGGAAATGATCAAAGATCTACACGTGGAGCAAGAAGATCTGCTTGTAAGTTTTGACGTGGTTTCACTATTCACTCAAGTCCCGATAAAAGAGACCCTCGAAATCATCAAAAATAAATACCAACCAGCTAAACACCTCATAGAACTAACAGAACACTGCTTAACCAACACATATTTCATATACAAAGGACAAAGATACAAACAAATTGAAGGAGCCCCCATGGGATCACCACTGTCACCTGTCATTGCAAACCTGTTCATGGAAGAATTCGAATCCAGAACCCTGGCTAATGCCATACTCAAACCCAAACTATGGTTAAGATATATCGATGACACATTCGTGATTTGGCCCCATGGACAAGAAAACCTAAACAACTTCCTAACACACCTAAACAGCGCACACCCCAAAATCAAGTTCACCATGGAAACAGAAACAAACAAACAACTACCATTCCTAGATGTACTAATCTACAAGAAAACAGATGGCACACTAGGACACACCATATACCAGAAGAAAACACACACCAACCGCTACCTCAACGCCCAATCCCACCACCACCCAGCACAGATAAACTCCGTGGCCAAAACACTAATTACTAGAACCAAACGCCTGGCAGACAAGACACACATTAAGACTGAACTATGCACCCTGACTAAAATATTGACAGCCAACGGCTTCCACAAAAGCAAAATCACCAACTTGATCCACAAAAACACACTGAGACATAATAGAGACCCAGAAGATGAACAGACCCGTGGAACAGCTGTCCTGCCCTACATAAGAGGCACTACAGACAAAATTAGTAAGATTCTATACAGACACCACATCAAGACTGCCTTCAAAACAGACAGAAAAATAGCAGCCATCCTCAGGAACCCCGAAGACAAAATTGACCTGGAAAACCAAGGCATATATGAAGTCCCCTGTGCCTCATGCCCAGCCACATACATTGGACAGACCAATTGAAGAATAAGCACCCGCCTGGATGAACACAAAAATGCAGTCAAAAAGCTGGAACACACTTCCTCACTCGTCCAACACATGGAAGCCACAGGTCATAACATCAACTTCAATGGCACCAAAACCCTAGCCACCATAGAAAATCCCAGCCACAGAATCATCAGAGAAGCCATAGAGATTGAAAAAAGACCAGAAAGCATGAACAGAAGAGATGATTCCACCAGACTATCAATCATTTGGAAGCCTGCACTCACAAACAAAAAAATTTCCACACCACAAGCCAGGCAAACACCTGGGCACAAACAGATCCCCCCTGATACCTCCAGCTCAAACACACCCCAACCAGGCACCCAGATGAAACCCAGCTTCCTAACGAATGATAGCCGTCCATTTACCTGAAGCCAAGCTGCACTAAAGGCCTCCAATAAAGTAACACAATGTTGCCAGCCAATCAAGATACAAAAAGAGCCCCCCCCCAAAAAAAAACAGACAGAAGATACTAGTAGCAGAACACAGCAAAGACCAATAAACACAGACCAAGACTCTCAACCAATCAGGAGGAAGAAAAAACCATTCTGACACAGCAATAGGCTGCCCCAAATTTAAATCTGAAACCACTGTAAAAGTCTGACTCACAGAGAAACACCATACAGAAGCCTGATGATGGCAGATGAGATTCTGCTGAAACGTTGCTACAACTTTAAAAGCACCACGTGGGAAAATACCCAAACAAAGCTGAATGCCAGACATATATATATATATATATATATATATATATATATATATATATATATATATATATATATATATATATATATGTTTTCTTAAGTTTTTGCGGGTACTTACATGTCTGGCATTCAGCTTTGTTCGGGTATTTTCCCACATGGTGCTTTTAAAGTTGTAGCAACGTTTCAGCAGAATCTCATCTGCCATCATCAGGCTTCTGTATGGTATACATATATGTGTGTGTGTGTGTGTATAGAGAGAATGTGTATATTGTGTGTGTACGTGTCTGTCTGTCTATCTATCTATCTATCTATCTATCTATCTATCTATCTATCTATCTATCTATATACACACACACACATACATACAGAGAGAGAGAGAGAGAGAATATGTGTGTATGTTTGAGATTTCAGCCTTTTAGACTTTCTACATACAACTTTATAAAATAAATGTCATTGTGTTCAATTGAATATATTCTTGCAAAAGGTGATACAACATCATACACTCAGTTTCTGTTAAAATGTATGGGTTTAAAATTATTTATTTGCATTATATGCATATTACCAACATTTAGGGTGCTGGTATACATTTAAAAATATTTTGATTATTCATTTTGGATTATCCCTTGTTAAATGTCATAATATTTTTAATCGATTGATTTGATGCTGCCCAACCCCAAATGACTCTGGGTTTATAATATTTATTTTTTACACCGAGCTAGAAATTTTTGCAATACAAACAAAATGAAACCATTTGTTAAACACTAAATCCATTTATTTAGTCATTCTTAATCCACAGTTGCCAGGAGTCAGGACTGACTTGAAAGTACAAAAACAAAATTGCCGTACCTGCAATTATCACACGTTGCCAGGTCAAAATAGTTCATGAGATACGAGTCCATGAATTCCTTCCCACATTCTTCACAGATCAAATAATCAAATTCTAATACTGGACCTGTTAAATTAAGAACAGAAGCACAATAACAACAATTCAGGCTGTTAAATTTATCCAAAATAGTAAAGTAACATTAACAAGAAATACAAACACACACACAAAATTAAACTTTGGAATCTTGGAAATGACATTTCATTGTGTTTTATTGTCTATAAACCTTAAGAAAAAATAAGCACTGCTTATTGGAACTTATATGTTCTAACTAACTTGCTTTTCCAGGTTAGGCAAGGTGTGTTGTTGATGTGGTTTTATGATATGCTTTACCTTGGATAAAATGGGTTATTGTTCTGTAACTTTGATTTCAATCATTGTATTCTGCCCAGAATCATTTTAAGGAAATTATTGACTTTATAGTGCAATTTTTTCCAATTTGGTGAACTCTACATGTGTTCCCTCCATCCACACTTGCTTTAATTCTCAGTCAATTTTGGATTAAATTAGCAAATCTATATTCTTATGTAACCAATGTTGAACCTAGAATACTATAATACATCAGTATGGACACACAGCTGTTCAGCAAAAACATAGGCTCTTTTCAACCAAAATTCCCTATGTATTGCTTATTCAGACACTTATCAAAATAAAGCACAAATTACCAGGGGGATACACAATTTTCCCAGTTTGGTGTCGATTTGTCTCTTCTTCCTCTTCCTCCTCCAGAAAAAACCCTCCTCCTGTATCTATTGTTTTTGAAGGTGCTTTAACTTTTGAACTGCCTGGAAAGATAAAATAACAATTTAGTTGTGCACCTGTACAAATAAAATGACTTTGTTTTGAAATGACTCTATAACATTGATTATATAAACTACACTGCTCAAAAAAATAAAGGGAACACAAAAATAAGACATCCTGGATCTGAATGAATGAAATATTCTTATTAAATATTTTTTAATATTCTTATTAAATATTTTAAATATTCTTATTACATAGTTGAATGTGCTGACAACAAAATCACACAAAAATTATCAATGGAAATCAAAGTTAGCAACCCATAGAGGTCTGGACTTGAAGTTATATTCAAAGTGGAAAAAAAACACTACAGGCTGATCCAACTTTGATGTAAGGTCCTTAAAACAAGTCAAAATGAGGCTCAGTAGTATGTGTGGCCTCCATGTGCCTGTATGCCCTCCCTACAACACCTAGGCATGCTCCTGATGAGGTGGCGGATGGTCTCCTGAGGGATCTCCTCCCACACCTGGACTAAAGCATCCCCCAACTCCTGGACAGTCTGTGGTGCAACATGGCATTGGTGGATGGAGCGAGACATGATGTTCCAGATGCGCTCAACTGGATTCAGGTCAGGGGAACGGGCAGGCTAGTCCATAGTATCAATGCCTTTGTCTTGCAGGAACTGCTGACACACTCCAGCCACACGAAGTCTAGCATTGTCTTGCATTTAAGAGGAACCCAGGGCCAACCGCACCAGCATATGGTCTCACAAGGGGTCTGAGGTTCTCATCTGGGTACCTAATGGCAGTCAGGCTACCTCTGGTGAGCACATGGAGGGCTGTGCGGCTCCCTAAAGAAATGCCACCCCACACCATTACTGACCCACTGCCAAACCGGTCATGCTGGAGGATGTTGCAGGCAGCAGAATGTTCTCCTCGGCATTTCCAGACCCTGTCACATCTGTCACGTGCTCAGTGCGAACCTGCTTTCATCTGTGAAGACCACAGGGCACCAGTGGTAAATTTGCCAATCTTGGTGTTCTCTGGCAAATGCCAAACGTCTGCATGGTGTTAGGCTGTAAGCACAATCCCCACCTGTGGATGTTGGACCCTCATACCACCCTCATGGAGTCTGTTTCTCACCGTTTGAGCAGCCACGTGCACATTTGTGGCCATTTTGCAGGGCTCTGGCAGTGCTCCTCCTGTCCCTCCTTGCACAAAGGCGGAGGTAGCGGTCCTGATGCTGGGTTGTTGCCCTCCTACGGCCTCCTCCACATCTCCTGATGTACTGGCCTGTCTCCTGGTAGCGCCTCCACGCTCTGGATACTACGCTGACAGACACAGCAAATCTTCTTGCCACAGCTCGCATTGATGTGCCATCCGGGATGAGCTGCACTACCTGAGCCACTTGTGTGGGTTGTAGACTCCGTCTCAAGTGAAAGCACCACCAGCATTCAAAAGTGACCATACCATCAGCCAGAAAGCATAGGAACTGAGAAGTGATCTGTGGTCACCACCTGCAGAACCACTCCTTTACTGGGGATGTCCTGCTAACTGCCTATGCTTTCCACCTGTTGTCTATTCCATTTGCACAACAGCATGTGAAATTGATTGTCAATCAGTGTTGCTACTTAAATGGACAGTTTGATTTCACAGAAGTGTGATTGACTTGAGTTACATTGTGTTGTATAAGTGTTCCCTTTATTTTTTTTGAGCAGTGTACTTTCAGACACTGAAGAGACTTCAACACTTTTAGACCGCAGTCTAGAACAGGCCCGGGGGCCCGATCCAGCTCACATGTGCTTAGATCTGGCCCACGGGGCTGCCCTGGAAACAGCAAAGATTGACCCATGGTGCCTCAGCCAGTGAAAACAGAGTTCAGGAGGGCCACACCTGGCCCTCCCGAGCACCATTTTCACTGGCAGAGCAGAGCGCTCAGGCCACCACAGGCCCCCCAACATGAGTGATGTCAAGCTGGCCATGCCCACTATGGCCACGCCCACTCCCCCCCAGGTCAAATATAAATCTGATGTGACCCTCAATGAAATTGAGTTTGACACCCCTGGTCCAGAAAGATATACATTTACACAGGGGTGGGATCTGACCGATGTAACTACCAGTTTGGTGATTTATGATTTCCAGTTCTATGTCTGCTGCTCTTCAGAGCTACCAGTTCTACAGAGCCAGAGAGAACCAGTAGAATCCCACCCCTGTATTTGCACAACTCGTATCCACCTCAAACTGTGGTGCAACAGATCTAATTTATAAAACAAATTGGGAAGATATGAGTGAGTCCATATATTCATTAAGCCACTGTTTATGTAATTACACTTCACTGAATGAAGCACAGTTGGCTGGGTTGGCCCATCCTGCTAATAATATAATACCACTGGCTTGGTATTACCTAGCATTAAGCCAATGCAAACTTTTTCTTGAGATTTGAATAAAATATCCTTCAATGTAGTTTGTTCCACAAACATTCTTCCTTATTATGCATGAATGCAGGCTGCGATAAGTCCAATGAAAGGCCTAGTAAAGCAGAGAATATAATGGGACCCCATCTTAGCTTCTCTGTGCACTCACCACAAAAGAAGGTGGCGACCCTTTTGACAATAAGCTTGTTTAATTTCCCAGAACGTACAACTTATTAGGGAAAGTCTTAAGAACTTCCCTACATCACCTTCTTCATATGACTTCCTTGTCAAGCACACAAACTAACAGGAGTTCTGTCATATTGCCCCATATATAACACAATAACAGGATACGGCAAACCTTCGCCAGTAGAAGGGTAGGGCCAGTTCGCCAGTCTAGCTTGCCTAAGCATCAAAGCCCGCTGACGGTTCCTCTCAATCTTTGCTTTCATGGTCTCAGAGACTTCGCTTTTTTCTCCTTGGGCAGCACTTGGATCCATGGCCAGATTCAGAATCACTCATCTAAAAATGGAAAGAGGGTAGACAGAGGTAATTGAAGAATTTTTTAAAAAAAAAATAGCCAAAGGACTATTAAATACCAATTTGAGCATATTTAATAAAACGTGGAGTGAGGTGGGATGGCATTAATAGAAAGAGTGCAGAGAAGAGCAACAAAAGATTATTAGGCTAAAACATATAAAGAACAGTTGCTGGAACTAGGTATGTCTAGTTTAATGATAAGAAAGACTAGCAGTGTTTCAAGATCTCAGGGGATGCCACAAAGAAGAGGGAGTCAATCTATTCTCCAAAGCCCCTGAAGACAAAACAAGAAGCAATGGATGGAAACTAATCAAGGAGAGAAGCAACCTAGAAGGAAGCAGAAATTTCCTGACAGTTAGAACAATTAATCAGTAGAACAATTTGCCTCCAGAAGTTGTGAATGCTCCAACACTGGACGTTTTTAAGAAGAGATTGGACAACTATTTGTCTGGAATGGTATAGGGCAGGGGTCTCCAACCTTGGCTCCTGGAAGCCTGGCGGACTTCAACTCCCAGAATTCCACAGCCAGCTTTGCTGGCTGTGGAACTCTGGGAGTTGAAGTCCGCCAGGCTTCCAGGAGCCAAGGTTGGAGACCCCTGGTATAGGGTTTCCTGCCTAAGCAGGGGGTTGGACTTGAAGACCTCCAAGGTCCCTTCCAAGTCTATTCCCATTCCATTCTATTCTTGGATGGCTGCTGCACTGAAGTCGAAACCCACCCACCTCCTCAATCCATTTTGAAACACTGCCAAGAAACATTCTCATATCAAATGACCTAAGCACCAAAGCTCACTGTTACAGCATTGCCAAAAAGACATTAAGAGTTGTAAATCTAATCTTACGAAGCTTCTCCTCCGGAAATATCAAATTGGTAACTAGAGCATACAAAACTTTTGCTAGACCAATATTCCAATATAGCTCTTCAGTCTGGAATCCACACTGTATATCGGACATTAATACAATTGAGCGAGTCCAGAAGTATTTCATGAGAAGAGTACTACACTCCTGCTCGCAACAGAATACCCTACACCACCAGGCTTGAGATTTTGGGCTTGGACAACCTTGAACTACGCCTTTGGTCCAATCTAAGTATAATATATAAAATCATACATTGCAATGTCCCACCTGTCAATGAATACTTCAGCTTCAACCATAACAACACAGGAGCAAACAATAGATACAAACTCAAGGTTAATTGCATCAAACTTGATTGCAGGAAATATGACTTCAGCAACAGAGTGGTTAATGTCTGGAATACTCTACCTGACTCCGTGGTTTCTTCCCCAAACCCCAAAAACTTTAATCTTAGACTGTCTACTATTGACCTCACCCCTTTCCTAAGAGGTCTGTAGGGGGCGTGCATAAGTGCACCAACGTGCCTACCGTCCCTGTCCTATTGTTTCTTTTATATTTTTTTCAATTTTTCTTATATGTATCCATGTATTCATAACTATGTTTTTACTTATACCTACTATCTTGTAAGCAATTGACAAAAATAAATAAAATAAACAACAATACAAGATCACACAACAGATACAAACTCAATGTAAACCGCTTCAAACTCAATTGCAGAAAGTACGACTTCAGCAAGAATGGTCAAAGCCTGGAATACACTACCTGACTGTAGTAACATCCTCAGTCTACCCCGCACTCCTTTAACCTCAAACTAACTACTACTGACCTTACCCCATTCCTAAGAGGTCTGTAAGGGGTGTGCATAAGTGCACCATCGTGCCTACCGTCCCTGTCCTATTGTCCCCATTTGTTCGTACCTATTTCCTGTATTCTTACTCATGTTTATGCTTATACCTATTATCTTGTAAGCGATTGACAAATCAAATCAAATAAAAATAAATAAATAAAAACCCCTGCAGAGATGCAGAGGCAGCATGACTGATAAAGTGGGCTTCAGTGCACAAACGTTTGTGCCCAATCAATCTCTCGAGATTTGGAAATGTCACAACCCTTTGTCATTTTTCTCTGCTGGCATCAACAAGGGAGATTTAGCAACTCGCCCTCCCCGCAAAGATTAGCCTGTCAAACAGGATGTCAGATTGAAAGCAGGGACAGAAATGGGTTCTCACTCGGCACAACCCTCCTCTGACCACCATCATCATCACCCGCCAGTTATTCACGCCACGGGGCTTCCTGTCCCACGTAAGTTGGGACTTCCCTTCGCGGGTCCCGCCTTGGAAAAGCAGGAAAATCCGAGAAGACCCTCCGACGCCACGAACACCGGCTAAGCTACACGATTTACAGTACTTACAGGCAGCAGAGTTGGCTTCTTGAACAGAGTGCGCATGCGCTGGTAAAGGCATCCTCTCACCCACTCACAGACCGAAGTGCAATGAGGCGGTTTTCACCATAGACTTAAAAATGAAGCAAAAGATAATGCTTCCGTAAGTAGGGAGATTTACAATGGTTTTTCAAGGAGACAGGAAGATTTTTTTTTTTTAAATATATTCTCCATTTTTAAACCTGATCCTGGTCAATTATATTTATAGTGTGCTATATGAAGTCGGGATGAGAAAGTTAACTTTGGTGTTGTGTGATCTCAAATGCAAACCGTAGCTGCGCTAAGAGAATAGCTGATACAACTGATTCAGGTTGTAACCAAGATCAAAGCCAATCTCTTTCGGTCTCAATAGAAGACACTTTCGGCGCGGACTTATACGAACGTCTTCAAAAACTGAGGCAATTGCAAGTTTGCAAAAAACGAAGGATGATTTCGAAAGAGCAAGAACTCCAAATTTGCCGCTGTACAATATGTGTTTGCCGGCGAGCCGCCTGGACTGCTGGGAATTGTAGTTCGGTCACATCAGGTTTATAAATTGCCCAACCCAGAAAGTAAAGCAAGCAGTGGGGTTTTGATAACCAACAGTAGAGTGCGCTGAAACCTTTGCAAATTAATACCTTCTGCTTTTATCCGAATTGCTTAGTTGGCATAAGTGTACAGAGTTATGGTGGTATAAACATGACAGAAATATAACCTTCAAGTGTTTTGATTTTATTTTAAAATTGAAACAATTAATTGCATGTTATCAAGTCCAATAGATCCACACAAACATACAAATCTGGCTTTTCAGATCTTTCAACAGTACACCCATGGCACTGTAACTGGGTCCTTCCAGCTCCTCAATGATCCTTTTCTCTTTCCTTCCACCTTTCCCAGCATTACAGTCTTTCTCAGAAAGTTCAGTCTTGCCACTATGGGTTCAAATGAGGGTTGTTTGAGAGCAGTCATTTGTGGCTGGAGTGAGAATTCTGAATAGATTTGTTTGATGATTGTCCCAAAGGTGTTTTTTCAAACTGGACTTTCTGGTTTTTCTTTGAAGACGTTTTGCTTATCCTCCAAAAAGCCTCTCTTCTTGGATGAGAAGCAAAATGTCTTCAAAGGAAAACCAGAAATCCTGTTGCCTCTTGAAAAAGCACTTTTGGGACAACCATGACTTGGATGTCTGAGAATCTCTATAGACAATTGTTTGATGATCCATTTCCTGGTTTTCTTGGCCATCCATAAGATTCTCTTCTTCCATACCAAAATTCAAAAGCATCAATACTCTTCAAAGTATACTGTTTCTTCAAAGTCAAGTTTCACTTCAATGGAGTGTCACAGGGAATACCATGGCTTCCGTAATTGTGATTTTTATGGGTGTAATCACACCATGGCATCTGGATATTTTCCTAAGGCCTTCATGGCTACCCTGTTGAGGTCTAGTCTGTAGGGTTATTTCTTGACTGCTTGTTCTTTTACTTGGTGGCCTATCCCAAAGGGCAGAAGCTGTTTGCCATTTCAGTATACTCAGTTCTAAGGTTGGTTGTACTTCTTTTCATAAGTTTGGTCTTGGAGAGACATGTGAGTGGCTCTACCCACCCAACTCTCAATAGCCCATATGCTAGCTGAATAGGGAGAGGCACAGAAGTCATTATGGAGAGCAGCACATCTCACAATGACAGACATTGAAATGCCATCAGGGATTTGTGTTTTGGGAAGAGTAATAACTTATTTCTAACCAGCACCATTTGATTGAAAGTTCTCAGCACTCAGCTACTCACCAGAAGAACTGCAAACTGGGGATTAAAACTTCCAAACAAGAAAACATGCCTGCCTCAAGACCATCACAGTGGTCTGGTAGAATTAGAGACAGGAAACAGCCTCAAAAGTATCTACTGTATATTTTACTGGGGAATGAGAAGTCTTGGACCACAGAAATTCATATGAAGAGGTTTTGAAAATTACTCCTGCAGATTGCAACAAATCCTATTTCAGCTAAATATGTCATTTATAGAAGCTCAGTGCGTGATTTTGCTCAGTTGTTCTTTCTTGGATCAACTTACCTGACAGGATAGTTGTTGTAGGAGAAAATAGCAACAGAAGCTCTGTGTGTGTTACTTTGAGCTTCTGTAAAAAATGTGGGCTATAAAGTTAATAAGTACATGAATTTTCCAAATACATTTCTGAGATGGTGTGTTCAGTATGAGGCTTGTGGACAGTCCTTGCATGTACCACTAGTGAGAAAGTTTATTGATTTGAGAAAATGATTGATAAAATATATGGGCACAAATTGTTGTACAGAATGTATATTTCAAGGCTTGTTGCTGAATATGATAAGTGTGGAGTCAAATAAATAAATGGCAAAGTTAGGAAATGGTTCATCACTGATCAGGGAGAAAAACAGGGATGTATAATATCCCTGAGATTCTTTAATACACTTATGGATAAATATGTAAAGCACACTTATGGTAACACTAAAGGTCTGTTGGATAAGAGCATAAATGTGCATGTGCCTTTCCTATATGCAGATGGTGCCATTTCATTGTTTCAGAACTTGATTTGCAGAAAATATTAGACAGATTGTATGATACAATGTGAAGTATAGATTTGAAAACTAATATGTCAAAGACAAAGTAATTGCATCTGGTATGGAAAGTGGGATGAACATTAACATATTATATACAAATGGCAATAGATAGATGAATTTGCAATGCGTTGATTGAAAGTTAATTAAAAATGGAAAATAAATGGAAAATATTTTGGAATGTAAATGCTGGTAGAAAGAGAGTGGTCTATTGTTGGTTAAAGAAGTCAAAATGCCTGTTTGTAATAGCTTGATTTGGCCCATTACGAAACAGAGGTGGACTGCACATTCTGTAACAACCAGTTCGCCTAGTGCAGAGCCAAAAATGTGAGTATGCGCCAGTGGTGGGATTCAAAATTTTTTACTACTGGTTCTATGGGCATGGCTTGGCTTGAAGGGAATGGCTTGGTTTGGTTGGCGTTGTTAAAGACTAAGCTAACGTGTTCAGTAACAACCCTCATAATCCTGCACTTCTCATTGGCCCACGAATAGCGAGTTGTGATTGGTCATTTCTGGCTGATCTGATTGGCTGACAGTGGGTCTCTCTGATTGGACGCTTGTTAGAGCGGTAAACTCAAATCATTGGTTATTGTGACAGCAGCCAGCTCTATAAAAGAGCTGCTGCTGCCCAAGTATTTTGCTTTTGTTCTGAAGTTACTAATAAAGAGTTGAAGTCACAGTTTGATGCCTCATCTCCGTTCCTTGCGCCCATGCTCAGGACATAAAACTGGCGACGAGGATGGGATGTGGAGACGATAGAACTGACTAAACACTCATTGAACAAGACAGAGCACGTGGCTGAGAGCGCATGCAACAAACGGCAGGATGACCAGCGGCGCCATACCACCTGCTCCATTTGACCTGGCAAATGAAGACTGGGACTCGTATATAGACCGGTTCCAGATGTTCCTGGAGACCAACAATCTGAAAGATACTACGCCTGGCAAGAAACGAGCAGTGTTCTTGACCCATTGCGGGCCCACCTTTTTTAAAATGGCTAAGGCACTTGCCAAACCGGCGGAGAGTGAAGACCATGGATTAGGATAACCTCGCACCGATCCTCCGGGCCCATTATGCACCCACAGTGCCTACACTGATACGAAGACACGAGTTTTACCAGAGGGACCAATGGAAGAACGAGAGCGTTGGAGACTTCGTAGCCGACCTCCGGAACCTGGGAGGACTCTGTGGTTTCGCAAACCTCGAGGAAGCCATGAGAGACTGAATAGTTCTGGGATTAGATGACCACATCGTGCAGAGCAAGATCATGGCGAAGGGAGACATCAGCCTCGCAGATGTCATCGCCGATGCTACTGCCGCAGAAGCAACCAGGAAGTCAGCCGTTCGAATGCGCCAAGCGAACGCCCCGCCCCACCCTGCCAACTCGCTAGTGATAGTACGCCTTCCCCTGAGAGGCACACTAGTACCGCCCATCATGAAGACCTCGAATCCTCCTCAGACAGCGAGGAAGAGGAGGTCAACCAGCTCTGCTCAGAATGAGATCAAAGGAACCAGAGACTTCTGCACCAATGCGCTAGTTGAGGGGCAAACCACCCGCGATCAGACTGCAAATTCCTCGATGCACTCTGCCATTCCTGTGGAAAGAGAGGCCACATCGCAAAGGTCTGCAGAAGCAAGCGAGGGTCCAGTCCAAGACGGAGGGAGAATAATCTCCACCAGGATACAGGCAACCAACCTGTAAATCGGGACCGCCTGAATCACTAGTGGAACAACCACTACTACAGAAATCAAGCACTTGCCGCTTCAACGAGATGAGAAGAGGCACACCAAACTATCACTATAGGCCACGCTTCATCACTAGATGCAAGGAAGATCCGAGTAAAGGTCATTATTGAGAATCGACCTTGCGTGATGGAAGTCGACTCGGGGTCATCCCTATCGATGGTCTCCTGGAAAACCCTCAAGCAGCTGATCCCTGCCATCTGTCACCAGAACCTCAGCACTCAAAGAATCATCCTAAAGGACTATCAAGGAAACAGAATTCCGGTTGTCGGTTCCAGCCATGTCCAAGTATCCTTCAAAGACCGCAACGCAACGCTACCTCTGACCATCGTCGATCATGACTGGCCCAGTTTGATAGGGTTACAGTGGTTTGCCCCACTTGGAATTGAACTAGCTGGCATCCACCAAACCAGAAGCGATGACTGGGAAGAGGCCCTCATCCAGGAATTCCAGGACATTTCACAGGGAAGTTAGGCAAGTACAAGGGGACCCCTATATCGTTTAATCTCAGCCCCGATGTAGCTCCCATTCGACTTAAGCCTCATCGGGTGCCTTTTGCACTCAAGCCAAAGATCGATGAGCAACTGGACAAATTAATAGCCCAGGGTGTGTTGGAACTGATTGACCATGCCCGATGGGAGACCCCAATAGTAACACCCATAAAGCCAGATGGATCGTTAAGAATTTGTGGGGATTACCGGGCCACCCTAAATCACGCGCTTCAGCAGAGCGCTTACCCGGTACCGGTGGTCCAACACCTTCTTCACTCCCTGGGTGGCGGAAAAATATTTGCAAAATTGGACTTAGCTTAGGCGTACCAACAGCTACCCATAGATGCGACGACTGCAGAAGCCCAGACTATAGTCACACACAGAGGTGCCTTCAAGTGCAATAGAATATTTGAGAATATTCTCTCAAAAGGGCTGCATCTTGTGGGGAGACAGCGTCGTCATCCCAGAGAAATTGCAACATAAAGTTTTGAAAATGTTGCACAATGGACATCCAGGCGTTGTGCAGATGAAGGCATTGGCAAGGAGTTACGTGTGGTGGCCAGGCATAGATAAGCAGATAGAGGCCTGGGTGGCCATGTGCAGCAAGTGCCAGGAGACTCGCTCCGCTCCTCCAAAAACACCCCCAACTCAGTGGGAAACACCTCTTGGTCCCTGGTCCCGTATCCACATCGATTTTGTGGGACCCACAAGAGGACACACTTTCCTTCTATCCGTGGATGCCTATTCTAACTTGCTCGAGGTCCACAAAATGAAAAGCACCACCACGGAGGTGGTCATTAAAAAACTGAATAAGCTATTTGGTACTCAAGGATTGCCGGATGTCCTGGTCTCCGATAATGGCCCTCAATTCACTGCCCTGGCATTCGAACAGTACCTAGCAGACCGGGGCATCCGCCATGCCTTAACATCGCCAGCTCACCCTGCGGCCAACGGTAGGGCTGAGCGAATGGTCCAATTTGTAAAGAAAACCTTACACAAGATGGACCAGGGAGACACTGACAACAAGATAACCAGAATGCTTCTCCTCTGTGGGAATAAACTTCGACTTCAGTATTGGGTAATGATTAGTCTAAGACCTTATACATACATGTCTGCCTAAGGGTCACTGAGATAAGCAAGGAAATTAAAAACAAACACCAGGAACATTTAAGCAGCTCAGACGACTGTAAACAATTTTGTGTAATTATTTTAATCCACAATGTGAATGCTTACTATGTATGAAATTCTCAATAAAAGGGAGCACTAGAATTTGCTCTGGACTCCCATCCCCAGTACACCAGCCTGTCTCTCATTTTTTCCATGGGAGACCACCACAAGTGGTGACCCTGACATGATCCACTGCAGGTGGTACATGTCCGGACCTCCATGTTTCCTCACCTGGAATAGGTAAAGTACTTACTTAACTATTGCTGGACAATAGGATTTTTTCAGGGAACATGGGGGGAAAACTCTCTCAGCCACAGGAACGGCATGTTAGTGAGCTGCTGAAGTTAGTTAGGACAAACTTCTTTATCTTTAAACCCTCCGGGGGGGAGCAAATAGTTCTTTCAAAAGATAATGTGAGAGAGCTGCTGCAAGAGATCTGGCAGCAATGTCCCTGGTATCCAGAGAAAGGCTCTTTAAAGTTAGACACATGGAGGAGAATTGGAACTATCCTTCATGAAGAGCCATGGGCAACGGCTGAAATTTTGATATATTGGAAGGTTGTTATGACTGCTTTAGAGACCCAGCAACAACCTCTTTTAAAAACTTTAGTAGAACCTCCTCCTTATAAAGGAATTGTATTGCACCCGCCTACCCCAAAACTGGAGTGTGCTTTATCATTTCCAACAGCGCCTACTCCAGTGGATGAGAAAATCCAACCAAAAATGGGAAAAGTTCAAGCAATGATGCATCAGGCTTTCAATGAGGGGAAATTAGAGCCTGATGAGATTCCCCAGATGAATTTGTTTCCAGTCAATAGGCAAGTGGATGCTTAAGGCAATCTGCAGACTGAATGGGTTCCGATTCCTTTAGCAGTTCTTAGGGAAATTAAAAAAGCAGTTAAAGATTATGGTATTCAAAGTCCTTTTACAAAGGGGCTCCTGACAAGTTTGGCTACCTCACACATGATTCCTAGTGACTGGAAAGATTTAATGAGAATGATATTGAGCTCTACTCAGTATGTGGTTTTTGACTCAGAATACCAAAGGGAAGCTGTCACTAGGGGAAGGAATTCGGGGGGGCTGTATACACCAGACCAAATCTATGGGGCAGGCTTGTTTGAATCCACTGCTGATCAAGCTGCTAATTTGCCTGATCACATATTTCCAGTGGTTATGGCAGCTGTCCTTGGGGCGTTGTCCTGCATCCAGGATGTGGCAACCCCAGCACGGTTTTTTTCTCAAATTAAGCAAACAGCATCTGAGTCTTATAATGATTTTGTGGAAAGGCTACACTTGGCTATTTCCAGGCAAATCTCTAATGAGGAAGCTGCAAAAGAACTTTTGCTGAAATTGGCAGTTGAAAATGCAAACACTGACTGCAAGCGTATCTTACAGCCCTTGGTGGCTAGAGGTGAGGTTACTCTGGCTGATCTGTTAAAGGCATGTGCAGTGGTGGGTTCTCAGGCTTACAACATGGAGACTTTGGCTATGGCATTGCAAAAAGGGATGAAACCTACAGGGAATTGTTTAAATTGTGGATAGCCTGGCCATTTTAAAGCCCAGTGCCGTGCCCCTGGTGGGTGGATGGCATTTAACAAAAACAAAATTAAGGACGTCTGTCCAAAATCGGTCTGTCCAAAATGCAAAAAAGGGTTTCATTGGGCAAATCAATGTCGCTCTGATCAGAACCAAAATCCAGGAAACTAAATTTGGGGCGTGCAGCTAGCCCCGCTCCCAAGGCTGTCACAAAAGCATCGCCTGCAATTACTGGGAGTGCAGGTTTGGGTTTAAAAATGTTGAACTCAATTAATGTGACCTTTCCTAATCAAGTGTACATTGAGGACACTCATTTGCATGGGCCACTGCCAGAAAAAACAGTGGGATTAGTACTTCCCATGTCTTCTGCATCAAAAAAGGGTTTTTTGTTATTCCAGGAGTTGTTGATCAAGATTATAAAGGGGTTATTAAGATACAATTGTACACTGATACTCCTGCATCATTAATGGCCGGTGACTCTATTGCCCAGTTATTATTGCTTCCATACATCCCTATAAATCCTTTAATTGGGATCCCACGAACTGGTGGTTTTGGGTCCACTGAAATGGCCAGTTCTCCAGTTGCTGCAGAATTGCTAGCGTTGACAAAAAATTTGACTACAGATCAAACAAAAATGACAATTGAAATTCAGGGAAAATCATTTTCTGGCCTTATAGATTCCGGAGCAGATGTCTCTTTGATACGCCAAAAGGAATGGCCAAATGAATGGGTGCTTGAAGACTCTCCGGCTGTTCGTGGAGTGGGTGGTATGCAGTTTGCAAGAAGCAGTGTACATTGGTTGAAGGCATTGCATAGAGAAACTGGTGAGACTGCAAGGATTCAACCTCTTGTGTTGCCCCTGCATATAAACTTGTGGGGTAGAGATTTGCTGTCACAATTTCGCACAAAAATTGTTATTGGATAATGGAAAAATTACATGATCGATGCATTCCTGATACTCCGTTTGCTTTGGCAATTTTACAAACTCCAGCCTTGCCTACTGCAGCTTTATTTCAATTACATGAAGTGCAGGTTTATATCATTGAATGGTTGCATTTGCAGAATACTCCCAGAAAAACAATTTCTACTATGGCTATGCTTTATAAGTGAGTTAATCATCAAAGGCCGAAATCACAGTATGAATTTATATGGCATAGATCTAGTTCAGTTATTTTTACCTATCTCCCTCACTCTGTGGGAAACTTGGTATAGTCAATCCATTGAATTGCAAATTGCTCTTGAAAATTGGCCAGGGAAGATTTCTTGCCACACCCCCAGTGACCCTCGTTTCCAATTGCTTCGAAACGTATCTGTAAATTTTAATTCAGTTATTGCTAAGCAGCCAGTTGGAGGAGTGACCGTTTATGCGGATGGTGGTAAGACCTACGGCGCTTGTCCATGGAGACAGGAAGGGGTAAAACAAAAATTACCCCTCCTCAGCAATCAGCACAAAGGGCTGAATTAGCTGATGCTATTTTGGCCTTACAGGAATTTGCACAAGAACCGCTAAATCTTATTGTGGATTCTCTTTACGTTTATCAATTGATACTTAACATTGAATTTGCTTATCTTTCTCCATCTGTTGATGCTAATCTTATGAGTTTGTTTCTAGCTCTGCAAAGCTGTCTTCATTCTCACACACATTCTCTACATATCGCACACATTTGCAGCCACCAGCCACTTCCCGGGGAGCTGCAGGAAGGGAATGACGTGGCTGACGCAGCAGCCTCGGCCATGTCCTGTCTCTCACTTTCTCCTGTTACTCCATGGGACTCACATAGCTATTTTCATCAAAATGCTAAAGCTCTTTGTAAACAATTTGGTCTCACTGCTGCAGAAGCTGCAGCTATTATTCAACAATGTCCTAGTTGCAGTGCTCAATCCACTGCTCTTCCTCAAGGAGTAAATCCTCGGGGGACATCTGCTTGTCAACTATGGCAGATGGATGTCACACAACACCCTCCCTTCAAACCATGGCACCATTTGCATGTCACCGTTGATACCTATTCAGGATTTATTATGGCAACATCTCAATGAGGAGAGGCTACAAAACATGTAGTCAATCATTGCCTCCGTACCTTCACACATGTGGGGCCACCAATGGAGATCAAAACCGATAATGGCCCTGCTTACATTAGCACCACCTTTGCGGAATTTTGTCATCGATGGTCAATTATGCATAAATTAGGCATTCCTTACAATTCCACTGGTCAGGCCATTGTGGAACGAGCTCATCAGACACTCAAACAAGCACTCCTTCACACAAAAACAAAAACGGGGGAAGTGGATGGATATGGTTTGCCTTACATACAAAACATTCTTAATATTACCTTATACACTTTAATTTTTTTAAACATGACAGGATCTCCCGCTGCTACGGCATCCAGTAGGCATTTTGCTTCCTCCCCTTCTGCAGATACACCAAGACCGAAAGTTCAGTATAAGAGACTACCAGATCCAACGTGGAAAGGACCTGTCCCGCTGATAACTTGGGGCCGAGGATACGCTGCTGTTGAAGATAAGGGGACAGTTGTTTGGGTTCCTGCTCGCTGTGTGCATCCTTATCATCAGCCAAAGGGGCAAGGCGATGGATTTGGGGGAATGGAAAAGAAACACATTGATCCAGGACATGGGGAAGCTAGCAAACCTTCATAATAAAACTGATTGTTGGATATGTATGCACATGCCAACTCACAAAACATCAGGGCTGCCAATGGTTGCAGTACCTCTGGCCGAAGGTGACTGGTATAAGAGACAATGCTATGGTTGTTCAGGGATGTGGTCTAACAGTTGGACTACAAGTAACATAAATACATTGCATCTTGGAAGCCGAATCCAAGAGATGGCGGGTATCTGCTGGACCCACAATGAAACAGTAGAGAATATGACTTACTTGGGAACATATCCATTTTGTAACAAAACAATTATTATTGGCAATGGAAGTCGGGTTTATCCAGATGACATGAAAACTAAAAATCTCACTTACTTTGTACATAATATTTCTAGATTTGATATCATATCTTTGATCAATGAAAATGGGTGTCCATTTATCCCTGCCACATGTTGTCCCACCATGATAGAAAACCAGCTGCCCAAATGTGCAAATGGGAAATACTCACCACCACCCACTTATTTGGCTATGTTAATGGAATCTTTTGCACAATTAATCTATGCTGAACCAAATACGGTTGGTCATCTCCTGGGAGCAAATCTATGGTTGCTGTGTGGACAGATGGCCTATGATCGCATGCCAGCACGATGGAAAGGAGTCTGCACCTTTGGGAAAGTAATCCCATCTCATGTCATTTTAAAATTTTTGGGGACTGCTCATATCCGCAATGCGCGTTCCACAAAGGAAGTAAACTCTGTTTTGAATCATGACTACTGGACACAGAAATCAAGGGGAGTTATTCCTCCTTTAGGAGTCATGATGAACTATAGAGATTTGCATCGTTTAAACAATTGGACAGTTATTATGTTTAAAGACACCATTAAAACTCTAAAGCTGCTTGAAAAAGAGCAAGGAAAAATCCTTGACTTTGTCCTGCAAACCAGATATGCAGTGGACACTATTTTGGCTGCGCAAAGGGGAGTTTGCACTATGATTCATACACATTGTTGCATGTATATCTCTGATTATTCTCCAAACATTACAGCTACTATACAGCATATGGAACAAACCCTGAATGAGAATCCATTACAATCGGAGGATGAGGGACTGGATGTGTGGTCTGCACTTTGGTCCAGGTTGCCAGATGGTTCATGGATTCGTCACCTAATTGTTGGAGTGATATTGCTTTTTATACTTTCTCTTTGTGTATGCTGTTGTATCCAATGTCTCCCTGGACTTTTAGGAATGTGTCGGGTGAAGCCTACGGAAGGAGAACTGTTGTTGCAGATGGCGAAAAGCTACCGAGGCATCCGCGATCATCAAAAAACTAAAACAGGGGAGATGTGGGAATAAACTTTGACTTCAGTATTGGGTAATGATTAATCTAAGACCTTATACATACATGTCTGCCTAAGAGTCACTGAGATTAGCAAGGAAATTAAAAACAAACACCAGGAACATTTAAGCAGCTCAGACGACTGTAAACAATTCTGTGTAATTATTTTAATCCACAATGTGAATGCTTACTATGTACGAAATTCTCAATAAAAGGGAGCACTAGAATTTGCTCTGGACTCCCATCCCCAGTACACCAGCCTGTGTCTTATTCTTTCCATGGGAGACCACCACACTCCCCCAACATATTACTCCAAGCAGCACCACAAACAGAACCCCAGCCAAATTCCTGATGGGCCGAAAACTTCACTCACATCTCGATCGCCTCCACCCTGCTTACACACCAGAACAACCCCTCGGATCCAGCAGCAAGTGTCGTTCATTCCAGGAAGGAGACCCCGTTTTTGCGAAAAATTTCTTGGGTGACCCATTGTGGGTCCCCGCTACCATAACACAACTTACGGGGCCCCGATCCTACCGTCTACAAACTGCAGATGGAAAAATGTGGAAGCGCTACATAGACCAGCTTCGATCCAGACTAGCACCTATTCCCATCTCATCCCCTGAATCTCAAACTGAGAGGGGAAGGGACATCGAGGGGGCTGAAAAAGAAATAGCAGATGACCTAACAATCGGAACCCAGCAGTCTACACAACCAACCATGGGATACTCACCGCCAGAAGGAGAACCGAGCCGGGAAATTGCCTCACCACGTAGCAGCACCGCGATGGAAACAGATCCAGGCAACCCGGATGACAGCATTGGCGAGAGCAGAGAGGACAGCCCAGAGCCATTCAACAAAACAGCGGGACCGTCTTCACCACCCAGCTCAGCAAGCAGCCCACTGGAACCACAGCCAGGACAGAAACTGGTGGAACAGTGCAGATCAAGCAGACAGGTGAAGCGACCTGCCTACTTACAAGAATACGTCAGATGGAACCTAGGGGGAAGGGGTGTTAAGGACTAAGCTAACGCATTCAGTAACAACCCTAATAGCTTTACTTTAACAGCAGGCTCGTAATCCTGCATTTCTCATTGGCCCACGAATAGCGAGTCATGATTGGTCATTTCTGGCTGATCTGATTGGCTGACAGCGGGTCTCTCTAATTGGACACTTGTTAGAGTGGTAAACTCAAATCATTGGTTATTGTGACAGCAGCCAGCTCTATAAAAGAGCTGCTGCTGCCCAAGTATTTTGCTTTTGTTCTGAAGTTACTAATAAAGAGTTGAAGTCACAGTTCGATGCCTCGTCTCCGTTCCTTGCGCCCATGCTCAGGACATAACAGGCATGGCTTGGTGGGCTTGGCATGGGAAGGAAACTGTAAAATCTCCATTCCCTCCATACTCCTGGGGGAAGGATACTGTAAAATCTCCATTCCTTTCCCACCCCACTAACCTGCTTTCCAGCTCTGTTGTCCTATGCGGGGCAACAAAAGAAGACCCAGCCAATCAGTTGGGACTCGGGAGGCAGAGAATAGATGGGGGCAGGGCCAGACAGAGGTGGCATTTGCCAGTTCTCCAAACTACTCAAAATTTCAGCCAGCGGTTCTCCAGAACTGGTCAGAACCTGCTGAATACCACCTCTGGTAGTCGTATATGAGGGTGGGAAATAAGCATTATGGAGAGAGAAAAATGAAACAAGAATTATCAGTCTGCCCTTGGTGACATTGCAACTGGCTAATGAAGTTTATTTTTTGTTATAAAGGAAACTAAGCACGTGAAACATGGCTGAGGCTTACAAACATCAGCCTAGGCCATCTTCCATATATGAGTCAACATACAGATTTCAAAAGAGAAAAATAAAGGGTTTGTTTCACAGGTTTGCAAGGTTTGCAGGTGCAATCTGTAGAAATAGGACACTCTGTAGGATTTCATTGATTGGGCTCCATATTTTTAGTATAACATCTAAATAGCACCAATATTTTACGTGGTGAATATTTTCTGTAGCTAAATTCTAGTGGTTTAGCAACTCTAAGGGAGAGTATGTTAAAAAAAAACTATTAATGATAATAATAAAAATAATACTTCCTTTTAAAAAACAAAACAAAAATTAGAAACTACTAAATGCATTAAACTGATGTTAACCATTTTCATACTGGCTTGCCAGCTAGTGAGGGACACATTTTTGGTAGTTTATGCTGTCTTTCTGCTTCATTTCTTGCCTCCTATTGTCTGAGACTATTAAGAAAGCATATACTGTAAGTGTTGAAAGCTGCTGCCCTAAACCTGAAAAGTACAAGTATGTGAACAGATCTGAAATGCAAATATATAAGGGAAAATTGGCACCCTTCCCTAAAAGGCAATCTTAATGCAGGTTTGTTATTTTTGTTATTCTCACAAAAGACAGAAGGAGGATATGACAGGATGTGATTTTTGAGGTGGGGGGGATGTTTTTGGTTGTTCTTTTTCTTTTAAAAAGCAATACATGTTTGATTTTCATAGCTATTATTCAACAGAATTTTACAACACAGTGCAGTCATTTTGCAATATCAGGATATTCATAAACTATCTTTTAGACAAGAAATTGGCAGAAGGTAAAAACTAGACTTCTTTTTTGCGTCATACATATTTTTGTTGTCTGCCACCTTTCTTTCTTTCTTTCTTTCTTTCTTTCTTTCTTTCTTTCTTTCTTTCTTTCTTTCTTTCTTTCTTTCTTTCTTTCTTTCTTTCTTTCTTTTTCTTCTTTTTCTCTTTCTTGTCAGTTTATAATCCAGAAAGTTAAAAAGCTATAATTTACTAGTCAAACCCTTTTGCTGCTGCTAAAGATTGCTTTTCAAACTCCTTATACCCAGCATCTTTGGGCATGATAACAAAACACCACACATTCACCATTTTAAAAAAACATTCCATGTTTTAACCATTTAAAAGCACAGGTTTTGTTTTTCTAAGTACAGGAACTTACAAAAACATTTGTCTATAATTCCTGCAGCAGAGGCCCTGCTTATTTGGACAGTCTCTAGCCATTTCCAGTCCATCATTGTGAACAGAAAATTCCTTAGTGGTGTTTTTTTTTTAAAGTCTGTATGTAACTCATTTAACTTATCTTTTTACTATACTTATATCCTGCCCTAGTCAGCATTCCGTGAATAGTGGTTTATTATCAGTAAAGATAGCTAAAACAATCCATAACTCCTTACAACTCAGAATCTACCATAGGAAGGATTTTAGATAAACATGCTAAAATAACAAAGAAAAATAAATAATAAAACCACCAAAAAAAATAGTGAAAACAATACAGCAGCCCAGTAAATACCAACTCACACTTATGCTCCACATAAAATAAAAGTGTCATCATTATCTTCCTGAAAGGACTATGGGTTAGCTGTGGTCTCTTGGAGCAAACATTTAGTAGGCATTCTATTTATTTTTACAGACACTTTACTTCCTTCAGTGCACTGCTTTGATTATACTCTGTAACGAAACCTCAATCCATATTAGCACAAAACATTCCACAATTTAAACTATTCCTTTCATTCTATGTTTCTTTTATATGTGCAATCGATTATCTTTCCTCACTCGTACATTCCTCAGTGACTTCCTAAAAGCAATAATCTTGAGTCACCTTGAACTGCAGCATGGACGGCAAATATTCAATCAGGAAAAAGCTGTACTGCACTTCCCAAATTCTGTTTATTGTAACCTCTTGTACTCCTTCAATCAGACCTATAAAAAAGCTTTCCAGAAATACCCTTCATCATGTCATGCTTAGCAAACTGAGCCGCCACCTATAGTTTTTGCATACTTGCTTATTTGTTTGTGCAAAGGAATAATGGAATTCTTCCAATCATCAGGCATGGATGCATCTTTGCTCACTGTAACCAATTCCATGAGCTTTCATATTTTAAAATTTCTCATAACTGAGAAATTTTGCAATCTTGCCCCTTTTAACATTCTTTCAGCATCAATAACTCCCTTTTCATGATTATTTTTCTTGGACAACAGCTTTTATTTTAATTCCACTTGTTGAAACATTGCTATCATCCCCATGCAAAACTCTGCAAAGCTTCCTCCAGCATTTAAAAATTTCACCGCAAATAATGTTGTTGCTTTTATTCTTAATCCCATTCAAGACTTCTTGTTTAGCCCTCTTCACCCTTTTCTTAAACCCTTTTTTATTTATATTAAAATGGTTCTGCAAGTTTGTTTCACCTTTAATCTTAACCATTCCTTATTGTCTTTGGGTATATTATTTGCAACTATCATTTTTCTTTATCTATATAATATGCATTATCTTTCTTTCATCTTAACTTTGGCTGCCATCACTCTCTTTGTTATGTTCTGTGCATGGGTGCAAGGATGGAGATGAGCCAGTGAAACAGTGAACTTCAACTCTTTATTTACATGTGAAAACAGCTCAGCTCAATGGCCACAATGGGCCCCTTTATATAGGCAACTCTTAACTTATTTAACCAATGAAACACAGGGAGTGCTAGCTCCATTAACCAATGGCAGAAGCTCGTGAATAGCCAATCAGATTCTCCTGAACGGATCAATCCGATGTCGCTATTATCGGCCAATCAGAAGTGCAGAGCCAGAACCCTGCACTTTGCTTCAAGCTCTTAATGATCTTTATTAAGTTTTTATTGATTCACAACACCCCTTCCCCCCGGGTTCCGTTTAAGGGGTGCAGTCACGTAGTCTTTGAGGTAGGCAAGTTGTTTCAATTGTCTATTAGATTTTCGTTGTCCTCCCGGTATTTGGCTACAGTCTTGTTGGGGTAGGACGTTATTTGGTGAAAAGGGTGCCTCCCATTCCGCATTCGAATTTTCGTCGTCGCTACTGCTCTCGGCATCTCTTTGAGGTGAGGCCACCCCCATTCCGGGTCCATCACATGTGCCTCTGAGTCATTACTACCGCTTAAACTTTCTGCTGCTTCGAATTCAGCTTCCGCGCTATCTCCTCCCCCCTCAGTTTGGAAATCAGGGGACTCGGAGATCCCCGACTGTAGCCTTGAATGCAGCTGATCAATATGGCGCTTCCAAATTCTATTGTCACGACATTTCATGCGGTACGATCTAGAGCCGGTTACTTGTACTATAGTTGCCTCGACCCACAACGGATCGCCCAAAAAGTTCCTAGCGAAAACCAAATCGCCTACCTGGAAATTGCAACATTTCCCGCTAGACCCGTGTGGTTTTTCAGGTTCATATGATGGATGTAGACGGTCGAATGGGAGCGGAGCTTCCGTCCCATCAATAACTCAGCGGGAGTTTTATTGGTGACGCTGTGCGGAGTGATATGTTGCAAAAGAAGTATCCGGTTGATCTTGTCTTCTATATCGCCATAGTCCATCTTATGCAAGGTTTTCTTGACGAATTGAACCATGCGCTCGACCCTTCCGTTGGCCGCAGGATGCGCCGGCGAAGTCAGCGCATGTCGAATACCACGGTCTGCCAGGTACTGTTCGAAGGACAGCACGGTAAATTGAAGCCCGTTGTCAGATACCAGAACGTCTGGTAATCCGTGTGTTGCAAAGAGTCTGTCCAGTTTCCTGATCACTGCTTCGGTCGTTGTATTCCTCATTTCATGGATTTCAAGCCAGTTCGAGTAGGCATCCACCGTCAGTAAGAATGTGTGTCCCTTGGTAGGACCCGCAAAGTCCAGAGGAATGCGGGACCATGGTCCCCTCGGTGTTTCCCATTCGGTTGGGGTTGCTTTCGGTGGGGCGTTGCTTACTTCCTGGCATTTGTGACAGGCTTTTACCCATGTCTCTATCTGCTTGTCAATGCCCGCCACCATGCGTAGCTTCATGCGAGGGCTTTCATACGCACGATGCTGGGGTGGCCATCGTGCAAGGTCCTTAGTATCGTTGGTCGCAACCGCTCTGGGACAACAACTCTATCACCCCAGATAATGCAGCCCTTTTGAGAAAATAGTTCCGTTTGCCGATTTTTGAATGGGACGTAGTCATCAGGTATTTGGTCCAACGGCCATCCCTGCTCGACCCAACTGAGGACTCGTGCTAAAATGGGGTCGCGTTTCGTTTCCATCGTGATATCTCGGGCCGTTAATGGCGGCGTTCAAAGTGTCTCGATCTGCAGCGTTGTGACCGTCGGAGCGGGGTCATCAATGGTCTCTGGAAGAGGTGCACGGCTCAATGCGTCAGCGTGGGGAATGGCCTTCCCCGGGTGATGTTGCAACTTGTAATTGTATGCCGCCAAGAATTCTGACCAGCGGGTCATTCTGGGAGATAATATATATGGTGTTGGCCTATCTCCCGCGATTATTCTCAGCAAAGGTTTGTGGTCAGTCACTATGGTAAATGCTCGGCCATACACATATTCATGAAATCTCTTAACTGCAGATACTACAGCAAGGGCCTCCTTATCAAATTGACTATAGTTGCGTTCTGTTTTTGATAACGTCTTTGAGAAATAAGCAACAGGGGCTTCATTGCCGTTTGGCAAAACGTGGCTTAAAATGGCGCCCACCCCGAATGGGGATGCATCACACGTGATCGTTAAAGGCAAAGTCTCGTTATACTGCATCAGAACAGCATCAGAAGTCAATAAATTTTTTACACGTCGAAATGCCTGTTCTTCTCTATGTCCCCATACCCAGGTTACTTTTTTGTCCAAAAAACGATGTAGGGGCTCAGCTAGGGTTGCTTTGTGAGGCAGGAAAATGTTATAAAAATTGATAAGGCCCAGAAAAGCCTGGAGGTCAGCCTTGTTCCGGGGTTTTGGGGCATTCTTGATTGCCCTGAGTTTGTTATCAGTGGGGTGAATGCCTTGACTATCAATTAAATATCCCAAAAATTCTACACGATCCGTACATAAATGACACTTGTTTTTTTTAACTTTGAGACCTGAGTCTTTAAATCTCTGGAGAACCAACCTCAGGCGTTCCTTTAGTATTTTCTGAGTTGGGGCTGCGATTAACACATCATCAAAATATGGAACAACACCTTTTATCCCTTGTAATAGCCTCTCCATCAAGCTTTGAAAGATTCCCAGAGCTACACTCACTCCGAACTGGAGTCGGTTACATTTAAACGCACCTCTGTGCGTAACGATTGTTTGGGCCTCTGCCGTTTTTTTGTCAACAGGCAGTTGTTGGTATGCCTGGGCTAAATCTAGTTTAGCGAAGACTTTTCCGCCCCCCAGGGAATGGAGGAGGTGTTGCACCACCGGTACCAGGTAAGCGTTTTGTTGAAGGGCATGGTTCAGGGTGGCTCGGTGGTCCTCACAAATTCTTATTAATCCATCTGACTTGATGGGTGTTACGATTGGGGTTTCCCAGGGAGAGTGATCGGTTGGTTCTAACACTCCCTGAGCTATTAATTTATCAAGCTGCTCGTCAATCTTTGGTTTAAGGGCAAATGGAACTCGACGAGGCTTAAGGCGGATGGGAGCTATCTCGGGATTGAGGTTAAACGATATCGGGGTCCCCTTGTACTCGCCTAAGTTTTCTGCGAAGATGTCCTGGAATTCGTGGACGAGGCCTTCTTCCCAATCGCTGCTGTAGGTTCGGTGAATGCCGGCTACTTCAATTCCAAGTGGAGCGAACCATTGGAGACCTAACAAACTAGGCCGATCATTGTCGATTACAGTCAGGGGTAGAAATGCTGTACGGTTCTTAAACGATACCCGTACTCGGCTGGATCCAACAACCGGAATTCGATTTCCTTGATAGTCCTTAAGTATGAGCCTTTGGAACTGGAGGTCTTGCCTACGGATAATGGGGATGAGATGTTTGAGGGTCTTCCAGGAAACCATCGAGAGGGACGATCCTGAATCGACTTCCATCAGGCAGGGCTGGTTTTCGATGGCCACTTTCACTCAGATCTTTTTGGTGTCCAGAGATGAGGCGTGACCGATCGTGATTGTTTGGTGAGCCTCTTCTCATTTCGTTGGGTGGTTTAGGGTTTTGTTTCTGTAGGAGTGGTTGTTCCATTGGTGGTTCACGGGTTCTCGCTTCACGGGACGACTTCCCGTCGGTTGGCGATAGTTAGCCCCCCTTGAGGGCTGGCTGGGTCCTGGCTTGCTTCTACAGATCCGACCTACATGGCCTCTTTTCCCACACACATGGCAGAGCGCGTCGAGGAATTTGCATTCTGACCAGGGGTGGCTTGCTCCACACCTGGCGCATTGGTACTGTGATTTCTGGCGTTGGTCCCGTTCGGACCGAAGTCGATGGACCTCTTTCTCATTGCTTTCTGACGACGATTCCAGGTCCTCGTGGTGGGCTGTCTCTAGCTGTCCCTCTGACTGAGGTGAAATGTCGCAGGCTCATTGGCGAACCGGTGCATGTGTGTGGCGCATTTGGGCAGCCGACTTCCTGGTTGCTTCTGCTGCAGTAGCTTCAGCTATGGCATCTTTAAGGCTAATGTTGCCCTTCGCCATTAATTTACTCTGAGTGCTGGGTGCATCTAATCCCAGAACGATTCGGTCTCTTAGGGCTTCTTCTAAGTCGGTAAACTCGCATAGGCCTCCCAGATTCCGGAGATCCATGATGAAATCAGCAACGCTTTCGCCCTTCCGCTGACTTCTCTGATAGAATTCATGCCTTCTCACGAGCGTTGGCACGGTCGGTGCATAGTGAGCCTTCAGTAGTTGTTCGAGGACGTCCCAGTCCATAGACTTTACTTCTGCTGGTTTTGCCAGTGCCTTGGCCATCTTGAATACAGTTGGCCCGCAATGAGTTAGGAATACCGCTCCTTTCTTTCCGGTAGTGGCATCCTTCAAATTGTTGGTTTCCAGAAACATCTGGAAGCGATCCATATATGAGTCCCAGTCTTCTTGTGCCGGGTCGAATGGAGCGGGTGGTATGACGCTGCCGGACATGGTTCCGCCGTTGGTGCGTTCAGCCACATGCTCGGTTATAGTTCTTCATTGTTCAGTAAGCTCTGATGTCTCCACATCCCACCTTCATCGCCAGTGTTATGTTCTGAGCATGGGTGCAAGGATGGAGACGAGCCAGTGAAACAGTGAACTTCAACTCTTTATTTACATGTGAAAACAGCTCAGCTCAATGGCCACGATGGGCCCCTTTATATAGGCAACTCTTAACTTATTTAACCAATGAAACACAGGGAGCGCTAGCTCCCTTAACCAATGGAAGAAGCTCGTTAATAGCCAATCAGATTCTCCTGAACGGACCAATCCGATGTTGCTATTATCGGCCAATCGGAAGTGCAGAGCCAGAACCCTGCACTCTGCTTCAAGCTCTTAATGATCTTTATTAAGTTTTTATTGATTCACAACACTCTTATATATATTTTTCTCTCATCTGCAGCCTCCTTCATTCCATTCCATTAAGCATTATTTTTATGCTTCTCATTACATTTCTGTGACTCTTTGCAGTCTAATTGTTCTTTCTTTCTTTTGAAGCGGAGTGTTCCATGCATGTTCTTTTCATTCATTCATTCGGGAGATTAATCTATATTCTAATGCTTTTTTCTAATCTAGCAGCTGCAAGGCAATAGGCTGTGACCACAGCCTCCACCTCACCCCCAACTATTGGCACATTCTGCTCAGTGATGGGATTCCATTTTTTTTGCTACGGGTTCTGTGGGTATGGCTTGGTGGGCGTGGCAGGGGAAGGATGCTGTAAAATCTCCACTCAGAGGTGGTTTTTGCCGGTTCTCCAAACTACTCAAAATTTCTGCTGCCGGTTCTGTAGAACTGGTCAGAACCTGCTGAATACCACCTCTGGTTCTGGTACACATGGTAGAAACCTCCAAGCCTGCAATTTCAATGCAATGTAATTGCAATGTGATGCAATTTCACACACATAAAAAGTGTTTTCTGAATTAAAATAGAGCATGTTTTAGAAGCGTGTGTGGATGGAATGCTAAAAGAGTGAAGGGAACCCAAAGGTGTTTTTTCAAGAGGCAACTGGACTTTCTTGTTTTACTTTAAAGATATTTCACTTCTCATCCAAGAAGCTTCTCCAGTTCAGACATTTTCAGTGTTCTCCCAATTTTAGCTGGAAGGGCATCATGGCTTCCCTGTTGTAGCTTAAGACACAATTAACACAAACATGGGATCAGCTGTTGAGGAGCATCAACCATCGCCCATGATATTGTAAAAATTGAGCGCAAAAGACAGTGAGAGGGAGAAGTTTTTTTACATGGATTGAGAAGAGTGGCAGAGTCCCATCTTTTTGACAACTTCGGGGCCTCTCTAACATATCTATCATTGTCAAGAGCAGACCTCTCATTCCCTGCCTTGGCTGAATTGTGGCCTTTGTTTGCTCTTCTGAAGAGGACAGCTGTGGAACTGCTTTCAGAAAATAAATTAGTCACTAGCTAATCTCATCCCATTCACGGATGCCATGCAAAAGATGCCCCTCCCCTAATCTTGATGTAAGGGGTTTTTTTTGGGGGGGGGTCAGGTGGTAAGATTTTTCTTTTCTGTCTTCCTTTCTTTTTCACTTTTTTCTTTTTGTCAACAGCATGAATAAGCAGAAAAGTGAACTTTGCCACGAGTACCTGAGATCTATTGTTTTCTGAATGACAGATTGAAAAGAAGGTGAAAAAAAGAAAAAACCCACCCCAGGGACTGTCAGCTGGGTGAAAGCATTCCTTCTCCTGCCTTTGGGTGGTCCCCTCTGAGGCTCCCATCGTTGTTTCAGCACCATTCATCCCAAAAGAGGGAGCAGCTTGGGCGTACAAAAGCAGGCCAACTTAATTACATGACTCTTAAAAGATCAGGTTATTGACTACGTATTTGTTCTGAGCGTTGTATGCATTTGATTGCAATCTTCTCAAAAAGAACTAGAAGCACCTCAAGAAAAGGCAAGGTAGCAAGAATTGCAATAGAATGAATCAGTAGTGCTGACTTGAACTAAGGATCCTATTGATTAATTAATTAATTAGTATCCCACCTTTATTACTTTTACAAATAACTCAACATATCCAACACACACCTCTTATTTTACCCAAAGCACCCTTTGGGGTGAGTTGGGCTGAGAGACCTGCTGGCCCAACTTTCTCTCTTGTTTCTTTCCTAGATTTAAAAAAAAAAATCCATAAAAAGCAAATAGGCAGCATGCCAGCCTCTAGCATCACTTCACAGGTAGTCCTTGAGTTACGACCACAACTGGGACCAAAATTTCCATCGTTAAGCAAGACAGCTCTCAAGCAAATCGCTGCAGTTCCTAAGGGAATCATATGGTCAATTAAATGATCCAGTTTCCCCATTGACTTTGCTTGCCAGAACCTTGCTGTGGAAGGTTGCAAATGCTGATCCTGTGACTTCAGGATGCTGCCACCAATGTAAAATGCACGCTAGTTGCCAGTGCCCAAATTCTGATCATGTGGCTTTGGGGATACTGTGATAATTGTAAGTGGGAGCACAAGTCGTAAAGAGCTTTTTCAATGCCTTTGTAATTTTGAATGGTCACTAAATTAATGGTTTAGTCAAGGACCACCTGCGTGCCTAACCATGTACCTGGGAACATGTCCACAGGCATTCTTATTGATTCAAAATTATGGTTGGTTAGTAATTCTGAGCTTTAACTGAGAATGTATGCACTTGTCCAGAAGAAAACTAAAGGTAAACTGGATGGGTAGAGAAGATTCTACAGAGTAGAATGACCGTAGTTCTATAGAACTTTTATTATACTGGCGTACCCTCTTCCAAACAGCTGTGTTGTGGCTGACCCTGTCTGCTCTTAGCAATATTTTTTTTTTTGTAAGCATACTCATTTATATTCTCTCATAAGTTCAGATGTGCTCTTGGAAGACTTCTTGCCCAATCCTTTTCCCACTGTTGAAATACAGAAGACAAGAGAATTTATTTTGCTAATGTTAAAGATTGAAGATGTTTTTCCTAAATGCAGATTAAACCCGTCTGAGATTGTGCAGATTGTCTTTGTTATTTGTTGATTAATTTTGGCATTATACCAAGCACTTTGGACTTGGTAGGTTCTACATGATTCTGAATCTCAGGGGTATAGAGAAGGTTTATGGCAGCAGCTGAATAATAAGATGGGAAGCAGGGCAAGGCAAAAACTCTCTCCTGTTGGAAAACTGAGCACCTCTCTTGATCGGCAGAACTGCAATTGGACCTCCTTAATAAACCTGGTAACATCATTCAAAATAAAGTCTGCTTCCATCCTCCACCCAGACAAAAATAATGGGAGAGACATAGCAACCCATTTTCAATGGAACCCCTTTGACCTTCCGAGAATAACTAATAGGCACTCTTTCTTGCAAGGTGAATGTGGGTATGCATGTAGATATGTCTCTTTGATTTTATGAGGTAAAATTTCCTTTTTCTCTTGCAAGCAGTTTGTGCCCGCCCTGAAGTTGAGAAGTAAAGGATGTAACAAATGGATCAAGGCCCTTTAAGAATGAGTTCTATATTGGACCCATCTCTAGATAAGTTGGATAATCTTGGGCCAGTCGGTCTCTCAGCCCAACTCACCTCAGAAGAGTGTTATTGTGGGGAAAATAAGAAGTGTGTTGGATATGTTTAAATAATAAAAATAAGATAGAAATAGATAGATAGATAGATAGATAGATAGATAGATAGATAGATAGACAGACAGATAATAGCATCCTTAGTTCAAGTCAGCACTATTTATTAATTGTACTTATTTTCAGATTTTCCAACCAAGAAATCCCTCCATGGTTTCCCTTCTCTATTTTTCTTTGGTCAATAATCTGAAAGGCAAACCCTTTTGAGATGCAGCTATTGCTGTAATGCTTTATCTCACTAAGCTTCCACCTTGAATGGGAATTGAACTTGAGGTCCAAGACAGACAAGTGGGAAACACATTTATCAAAGACAGGGAGGACTTCCGGTTTGCAAGGCTTCGGCAGCGGCAGGGATTCACGATACTGCGCAATCCCTGCTGCGCTCGTTGCCAAGGTTCCCCCGATCGGTTTGGATCTGGGGGATATAGCTGCCCCGTAGAAGCAGCTGAAGATAGGGGGGATCCAGATAGGAGTTTGGGGGTGTCGCAGACCCCCTCCCCAGCCGGCAAAACCCCCTTTTCCCAAGACAGAGGAGCGGTGGTCAGTAATGGCCGCCACGAAGAAATCTGCAGCTGGACAAGATTGTGCAGGAGGAAGAAAGTTGGAAGAGCTCTGAAAGTGGTTTTTGACCAGGACAAAGCAAGAGAAAAGCAAGAGAAAGTACCCTGGAATCTTGGAAGTTGCTAAAAATACATTGTTTCCAGAGAGAGTTACAAGCGACGAATGGAATCCTAAAAGGGGAAGGTTTTTTTTCTTTTCACTCTCCTTCCTAACGTGACAGCAGATGGAACCATAAGAGAAATCAGAAAACCTGCACTGGAGGTAATTATATGTTGAAGGGATAAGGATCTCTGAACATTTTTTTTTTTTAAAGAATCTTTTTTGGCTGTGAGTGGGAAGGGAGAGGAAAAAAAAATTGGAGCAAAATTTGAAAATAAGGAGAAGATTGCCTAGAATTTTAAAGAGTTATTAAACATCAATAAGACTTCTAAAAGATATATCTTAAATGGAATTTTGTGACTAAACTTTAACCCCAGAAAGAGAAAGTGAAGAAGGAGAAAGTATTTAAAAGAAATAGCTTGTTTGGATTGTTTGGTGATTTTGGAACTTCTGAGAGTTATCTCTGATTAAAAGTACCTGGGTGGTTGTTTGGAAAAACTTTTTCTCTCTACAATGGCATCACTTGTGGATGGATTGAAGCTTGTGAACCAAAAATATGAAAAAGAAAAGCAAGAAGGGAAGGATACTCTTGGAACTCTTTTTCAATTTTTAGAAATGGTGATTTGTACTTATGTAAAGCTGAATGCGCAACAGGATGATTGGGACAAAGAAGAAGCCATTTTTGATGAACAAGTGACTTTGGTTGGGGAAGGAAAGGAGAAAGAAAAAAAGGAAAAGAAGACTTGGAAAAACAACCAAAAAAGATAAGAATAAGGTGAAAAGGGGATATTACGTTAGAAAAAAACAGAAAGGAGGAAAGCAGAATAAAAGGGAGGTGGAAAGACAAGGGGGTAAAGAGGACAAGGAGAAGAATAAGCAAGGGAGAAAGGAAGGGACGAGAAGCCTTAATGGTGGGGAGCAAGATGCAAAGAAACAAAAGTCTTTTGGAGACAATGGGTAAACTTTATTGAAAAAGGGATTCTGGAAAGGTACATAAGATTGTATTTTTACATTTGTATTTAGAAATAACCTTAGAAAATTGGAAACAATATGCAATTTAAAATGTGACAAAATATTTAGTATAATTTAGTGAAATTTTTGTCAAGAAAAGGGGAATACTTTAATGAAACAATGATTTAAGATATGTGATGTGGGGGGGGGAATAATTATGGAAAGCATAAGTGTTCCCATAAAGGCATGATATTTAATTGAAATGGGTAAAATGTTTAAGATATAAATGATTGTTAATATTAATGATTAGACTATGTTATCCCAGTGAAATTTTTTGTGAAATAAGAAATTTGAAGTAGGAGAAGGGGGAACATTCTAATGAAATAATGATCTATAATATGTGATGGGGGGGGAATAACTATGGAAAGTAGGTGCTCCCATAAAAGTATGTGATTTAACTGAAAAGTAATGTGCTAAGTGTTTAAGATATAAATGAATATTAATATTAATGTGTTAAGCCTGGGTTCCCCAACCAGGGTTAGGGAGACAAGCTAAACAGAATGTGCAGCGTTAGTCAGATAGGCACACAGATAAATGAGTGAGCTAAGCTTGTATGTTTATTAACATACAGTAAAAATAACAGATACGCTTGTGCTATCAAAAATATAGTTTATTCCATTATGAGTTCATAGCATAGTCAAAATAACAGTCCAATAGTCATGTATCATTTAGTCAGTCCATTCAGGGATATTCAGTTAGCAAAGTCCGTGCAGAATATCCTCTGTCAGTTCACTTACAAATCAGTCCTTTGTTTCTCTCCCATTCGAGCAATGCAGTCTTGATTCCAAGCAGTAATCAGGGATCATCAAAGCCAGAGAGAGAGCAAGCTGTCGTCTTGCTTCTTTTAAAGTGCTTTCACAACCACTCCCTTAATTACTTTCCCATATTTAAAGTTGCAGACACTTTAACATATAAACTATGATTACTTAGTTATTATTTTACCTAAACCAGTTAGGGCAAACAACGTTATCCCTAACATTCTCCCCTTTTAGGTTAAATAATAATATAACTATTTACATCTTTAAATCATATTTATTACAACTCTCTTTAAACTTCATTACTCCTTGAGCTTTTGTAAATTGGTCTGCAATGTTTTCTTCTGTCATGCAGTATTTCAATTTAATTAGCCCATTCTTTACAGATTCTCTAACATTTAAGTATCTTAAATCAGTATGCTTTGATCTAGTTTTTACAGCAATATTAGTAGCTAACTTTATAGCTGCTTGGTTGTCCTCGAAAACAATAATGGATTCTTTAACAGTTATACCCATGTCTAATAATAACTGTTTGTACAAAATTAAGTCAGTGCATAGTAATGACAGACATGAAAATTCCGCTTCCATCGTGGACAAGCTAATATGCTGTTGTCTGATTGACCTCCACCCTATTAGTGTCTTACCAAATAATATAGCCATCCCAGATGTTGATTTTCTAGTGTTTATATCAGTTGCAAAACTTGCATCTGCATAGGCACTAAGACTCAAATCACCCTTTGGTTCTATATACAATGCATGGTTCATTGTTCCTTTAAGATATCTTAAAATTCTCTTTAATGATTGCCAATGACATTGATGTGGATCTGAATTAAAATGTGCCAGCTGATTTACACTAGAAGCTATATCTGGTCTTGACCAATTGCTTATATATGATAAGCTGCCAATCAAAGATTGATATATGGACTTATCAAATTTGGGACTTTGATCATCAGTTTGGCAAAATTCCTGATTCATTGGAGTCTTTGCTGTTTTACAAAGTTCCATTTTAAACGTTTTAATTAATTGGCAAATTTTATCTTCTTGAGATATCTTAAAACCATTTTTTGTTTTGTTAATTGTCAATCCTAGATACTTTTTAATTTCACCTAAATGCTTTAATTTTATCTTTTTGGCTAATAATGATATAATTTCATTAGCTTCATTATTAGTCTTAGTTATCAAAGCAATATCATCTGTAAATAATAACAATAATGACACCGTTCCATTATTTTCTCTTTTAAACACACATGGATCTGCTGAACCAGATTTAAAACCTATATTGTTTAACTCTTTTACAATATATTGATTCCACTCAAAACCAGATTATTTCAACCCGTAAAAACTCTTTTTGAGTTTCCAACAATCATTACTATTTACTTTATTGTCTTTTATACCTACTGGTTTTCTTAAATATATAGTGTGCTGCAATGGTGCATGCAGATAGGCAGTTTCTACATCTAAATGGTTAATGACATAGTTTTTCTTAGCTGCCCACACTAATGCTGCTCTCAAAGATGTTGCTTTAAGACTTGGTGCAAAAACTTCATCGTAATCAGATACAGTTTGATTAAATCCTTGAGCTACCAACCTAGCTTTATGGGTAACAGTCCCATCATTTCCAGTTTTTACTTTAAATATCCATTTGCACCCAATGGATTTTTCTCCTGGAGGTAATTTAGCATCTTCATATACTTTCATTAACTTTAATGAATTTAGTTCTTTTTCCATTGCCTTTTGCCAATTCTCCTGATCTTTAGCAGGATACATCTTAAGTTCATCTACACTAGTTGGAACTTTAGTTACTTGGCAAACTATACTTGCTTGATATCTATCAGGTGGTCTAGTTACACGTGTAGTACGTCTAGGTATTACAGGACTTACAGGTAGACTTTCATGAATTAACTCTTCTTGATTATCTAACTCTTCCTGATCAACTGTTTCCTTTTGTTCTGGTCCTATTTGCTCTTCGTGGACTTCTTCTTTAATTGGACTCTTCTTATAACTAGTCTGTTCTTTCTGCCTTTTGTAGGGTTCAATAATTACTTCGTTATTTAAATCTTGCTCTAATCTATTCCATCCTACATGTTCTGGTAATTTAGCACTAGCACTGGTGTAAACTCTAGGTGTACCTGGTTCCCAGAATCTATAAGATCTTTGATTAGATTTATATCCTACAAAAAATAATCTTTTAGCTCTATGCTGTCCTTTTTGTCTAAGTTGTGTAGGGATATGCACCCATGCTGGTGCTCCAAATGTGTGCATGTAACTTAAATCAGGTTTTGTACCATGCCACGGTGTGAATGGTAATTCACCTGTTGTTGAATTAACAACATTATTTAATATATGATTACCACACATTATTGCTTCTCCCCATAAATTGTCAGGTAATCCTGAATCAGACATCATAGTACGTGTCATTGATTGTAATGTTTGGCCTCGTCTCTCTATAAAGGCATTATGTTGTGGTCTATATGGTGCAGACTTTTTATGTTGAATTCCTAACATTCTTAGTCTGTTCTGGAATTTATTATTTGTAAATTCTGTACCATTATCTGTTATAAGAGTTACTAATTTCTTTTTAGTTTTCCTTTCAGCAAATTTTATCCAATTAAAGAGATTTTGATACGTTTCAGTTTTGCTCTTCATTAAATAGCAAAACCCATATCTAGAATAGTGGTCCATTTTACTTAGTATGTAACGAGCTCCTCCTACACTTGGTTTTTTCGGACCTATTAAATCTGCAAATACTACCTCCAAAGGCTCTTTAGTAGTAAATCCATCAACTCTATTAGCCGGTGTGACCCTGGCTTTGCTTTGATTACAGGCATTACATTGCAAATACTTATTACAAGGTTTCAAACTTATTCCCTTAGATAATTCAACAGTTTTCTTAAGCATTTTAAAATTTAAATGCCCTCGCCTTCGATGTAACAAGTGAATACATTCATCATGAGTTTTCTTATTTTCATAAACCGTGTTAGCCACCTTTAAACCATCATTATTTAAAACATATAATTCACCTCTTTAAAGATGCAGTAATTTTCTTATCTTCTTTCTCAATTATGCAGTTATCTCCTTTAAATGTAACTACATATCCTAGTTTAACCAAAATTCTTACTGAAATTAAATTAAACTTAAGTTGTGGTACATATAACATTTTTACATTCTCTTTTATAAAAGAACAATATGCTATACCTTGACCTTTAGCTTTCAGTTTCCAGCCATTGGCTAACGATATCTGCTGTGTACTCTTGGACATTTTAATAAAATTTTTGTTATCATTTGTTATACAGTGGGATGCTCCACTGTCAACCACCCATAAATTATTTTTTACAGCTCCGTTACTATACATGGCTAACTCTAAATTTTTATTTTTATTTTGATAACTTTTTGTATTCTGGCCAGCATTCTGGCACTTTGCTTTTTTACAAAATCTTGCCAAATGTCCTCTTCCTCCACAATTAAAACACTTTTTAATTGCGTATGCAGTAGGAGGTTCATTATCTTCTTTTTGAGGTTGCTGCCTCCTTAACTGATCTCTTTCAAGCCTTCTTCTGGCCTCTTCAATCAATCTGCCAGTTATATCAGTTAAAGTTAGACTTTCCTTAGGCAAAATTTCAAGTGAAGTTACGTAGTTGTCATAACTTTCGTTAAGGGAAGATAGAATTATGTAGACTTGGTGTAGTTCAGAGAAAATAAGCTCTTTCTCGTGCAGTTCTTGAAAAATGCTTTGCATAGTTTTCAAATGACTCAGCATATCACCATTCGTCTGGAGATGCGTACTGAAAAGCTTCCGTGTTAGATTTATGTGAGCACCAACATTATCTCGAACATAAATCCTCTTCAGCTTCTGCCAACACCCAACAGCTGTTTTCTCTCCGTGGATATAAACAAGCTGTTGGTCAGTTAAGGTTAAAGCAATTATGCAAATAGCGTGTTCATTTTTATGCATAAATTCTTCTATCTTTAGTCTATCTTCATCATCCTCTGGATCCCATTCTTCTACGTTTGGTGGATTTTCAATTATGTTCCACAAACCTTCTCTTCGTAGAAGCAGACTACATTTCATAGACCATGATACATAGTTTGTTCCATCCAACTTGGATATAAGGGACAAACTTTGTAGATTGACTTGTGCCATGTTTTCTTATATGGATATAAAACTATAATTAATAAAACACAGCTGTCTGTTTACTGTAATGTATAACAACACAAACTCTCACTTTTTACATAAATCTGTTTTATCCTAGTTAAACTGACTTTGCAGCCTCTGGGCCCATAACCAATGTTAAACCTGGGTTCCCCAACCAGGGTTAGGGAGACAAACTAAACAGAATGTGCAGCGTTAGTCAGATAGGCACACAGATAAATGAGTGAGCTAAGCTTGTATGTTTATTAACATACAGTAAAAATAACAGATACGCTTGTGCTATCAAAAATATAGTTTATTCCATTATGAGTTCATAGCATAGTCAAAATAACAGTCCAATAGTCATGTATCATTTAGTCAGTCCATTCAGGGATATTCAGTTAGCAAAGTCCGTGCAGAATATCCTCTGTCAGTTCACTTACAAATCAGTCCTTTGTTTCTCTCCCGTTCAAGCAATGCAGTCTTGATTCCAAGCAGTAATCAGGGATCATCAAAGCCAGAGAGAGAGCAAGCTGTCGTCTTGCTTCTTTTAAAGTGCTTTCACAACCACTCCCTTAATTACTTTCCCATATTTAAAGTTGCAGACACTTTAACATATAAACTATGATTACTTAGTTATTATTTTACCTAAACCAGTTAGGGCAAACAACGTTATCCCTAACATAATGAATAGATTTGTATTGGTATTGATAATATTGTATAATTTTAGAATGTACCAAACAGAATCCCAATGTAAGCTATGTATTCTATATTAAGTAATATAAATGTAGGGGAAAGAGACAAAGGTGTCATACTCCAATTTGTGTACAGGAGAAGTTTTCTTTAAAGAAGAAAGATAAATGGATAGCTGGAAATAGAACAGACAAAGAATAATAAATATTATGATTTGAATTGAGATGAGATAAATAAAATAAAATTAAGAAAATTTAAAAGAGAGGAGAAGCTATATAGAAAATTGAAAATGCTAATAAGATATGGAATGGTATACAAAATGAATATGAATTTGAATTTGTGTCTGTACGAAGAGTTTTAACCCGGGACTAAGCAACTTTCAGAAAAGAGGTTTTTTATGTTTCTATGTTTTGTGTTTTTGTGTGTTTAAGTTTGATTGAGCTAATAAAACCTTGGAGGAATGTTAGAAAAGGACAATGGAGAATAAAAGATAGAAGAGAATAAAGCAAGCCAGAAAGGAAAATAAGTATAGTGAATAAAAACATATAAAATAGATAAATATAGAAAAGAAATATAATTGAATAAAAGTATAGGGAGATATAATGAGGAATTTGAAAGAATATTTATGTGTTTATAAGGAGATGTGTTAATGATGTATAAAATGTTTTATTTGTTTAAAATTTACAAATAACTTTCAGAAAAGAGGTTTTATGTTCTTATGTTTCATGTTTTTTATGTCTTTAAAAATTAATAAAATTTGTTCAAAAAAAAAAAAAGACAGGGAGCAAAACACTGACAAATAGGCATCACAGGTAATCTCAATTTCTTTTAGTGATCATCCAAAGTTACAATGGCACTAAAAAAAACCTAACTTTTTGAGAAATTTTGGACTCCATTGTGATTGTAAGTTGAGGACTACCTGTATTGGAGGATATGGGGGGGAAAATCTATATTTCCTTCTCTGAAAGAAAGTCCCACCATTCCAATCAACATGACGGGGTTTGCAATTCAACATATTTGGAGTGGTACAGACAAATTATGTACTATTTCTATTCCTACTTTCAAATACAGCGCATTCAAAACACAATCACATCCATTTCATTGGATGAAGTATGCTGGGGTGTTTATTGAGCATGATTATAGAATAATAAATAAGAGTATTCATGAAGGGGGGGGTCTAAAAATCAAATCACAGCTGCAATCACACGACCCTCCATAATCATGGCTGCTGCCTCTTTCATTTTTGACTCTACTTTTCCCCCTGAACAAATGAATGCACATCCTTGCTGTCCAAAAGATCAGCAATGAGAGACTTTCCGTATGAAATGTGCCACAAAGGATCAGCAATGCTATTCAAAGGTTTATAGTTAATTCTAGCTGTTTTTGTACTATTGTCACAAAACACTTTGAAGTTTTTTTTTAAATCAGCTTTTAAAAACCACGGGGCTGGGAGGTTATAAGATAGTGGGAAAGATGCTGGTCTATTAGTCATTCCCTGCTTTTAAAAATGACTTACTTCTTAAATGCAATACCTTCAAACGATGAGGTTATTTAATCCATTGTGGTTCTTCCTGAATTTGTAATTCATTTAACTGAACACAATTACTACATGAGTAGAAAAAGAGGAGTGTAAAAATGGCTAATCACCAGATTCTAAGTTCCCGGTACACATGTAGCAACTGGTAGAAGAAAGCTTCAGGGTTGTTTTGTTGTTTTTTTCTGAGACCTTTTTAGGTGGAGGGGAAAGAAAATATTTAATTAGAGGGAACTGTGGACAAAATGGCTGCACTTACATGTTTTTGTAGTCAATACTTTTCAGCTGCTGAAATGTAGGATACACGTTTCTGTGTACTTAGTAAAGTCTTCAAACAAGTGCAATGGTTCGGAACGCTGCCTTCTGTTGCAAGTATTTGATCAAACTGGTTTTATTTCTTAATCCCTGGAATGTAATTTCAGCTTGCCAACTCTTCATCCAAAAAAAGAAAGCTTAATTTATTAATTATATTGTATTAATTATGAAGACGTTGCTCCAATAATGTGAAGCAATATCTTGCTTTGAGTATTTAAAATACATTGGTGGACCTGGGAGAGGATTCTAGGAAACAGTAGCCAATTGTAGAGTTGTAATTGCAGGAATGTTCCAATCTTGGATGGCAAACCTCAGATAAAGAATGTTTCCACACAAATACAACTCAGGTAAACAAAGTCACTAATCTAAAGGAGGATTAGAGAGAGGAAGTAAACATATGTTAGACTTTAACTAGAGATAATTAATTGTATGGATGACTGTACTAAACAGTAACGAAAGTTAAGCAGTAACCAAAGTTAACCAATGATGGAGGATAACTAAAAATGTATATAAATGCAAGACTAGACTGCAATAAAGATCATCATGATTCAGTTGTTCATGATCAAACAACTTGACTGCCTCGTCATTACAACAAGTGGCGCATGAACAGGGACCCTCTTACTTCGTCCAGCAAGCATTTGGTGCACCTTCAACCCTTTGTGGTTTCTTCAACCTTTTGGTTTCTGTAAGTATGGGGTTTTCACTTTCTGAGGAACAAAGGAAGCATGTAGATGAATTAGGCTATTTGTTGAAGAAAAATAATACCGAGATACCACAGAGAAATCTCTTAAGGCCGGTTCAGGAGATTGCAGCTCAGTGCCTATGGTACCCAGAAAAGGGGTCTTTAAAATTAACTGATTGGGAATGTATTGGGAAAACATTGCATACTGAACCTTGAGCAAAAATAGAAATTTTGCATGTGTGGCATTTATGTAGGCATGCAATTGAAAAATTTGGTCACAATGAACTTTCTCTTTTAACACCTTCACCTTCACATTATACTAATGCTGTCATTTGTCCTCTTCTTCACCTGAATATATGTCTGCAATTCCCTCAGCTCCTGCAGATACAGGGCAAAAGCCTCCTGACTCTATTGTTCAGTCTTCTTTTCAGAAAATGGTAGAGACTTGTAAAAGGGATGCCTCTCTCTCAGGAACAGAACTTGCAGAATTACTGTCTGTTTGTCCAGTACAATATTGTCCTGTTCAGGGGCCACAGCTTGGACAGCAAGTAGCAGAATGGGAGAGTCTGCCTTATCAGATCTTAAGAGAATTTTAAAAAGGCGGTTACAGACGATGGGATTAGTGGTAATTTTACAAGGGGACTTATAGAAGGAATAAAAAATGGTTATACAATGATCCCTGAAGATTGGAAGCAAATATTTCGCATGATTTTAACATCCATGCAATATGTGGTTTGGGAGAGTGAATATATGAGACATGCTCAAGCTGCTGCTTTAGGAGGAGGAGGAGCATATACAATTGAGCAGCTATTTGGTTCTGGACCATTTGGTACAATTCCTACTCAAGTTGTCCTTCCTCCAGCTACGTTAACTATTGTTTCTGAATGTGCCTTTCGTGCTTTTCTTAAGGTACCCCAAGCTGGAGAACCTAGAGCAAATTTTTCAAACATTCGACAGAATGCCAATGAGCCTTATGCTGACTTTGTTGAGCGTCTGTCCAAAGCAATTAGACAGCAGTTTGATCATCAGGAAGCTGCTGGTGAACTTCTTCGCCAGTTAGCTATTGAAAATGCTAATGCAGATTGAAAAAGAGCTTTACAGCCGTTAAAGGCTACTGCTCATTACACTCTGGCAGATATACTGCGAGTCTGCCAGGATATTGGATCACAAACTTATAAAATGCATAAGTTAGCAGCTGCTATTCAGAAAGGACAGTGACCAATTGGTAACTGTTTTAAGTGTAAGAAGCCTGGCCACTTTCAGAAGGACTGTCGTTCTACACCTTCTATGCCTCAGAATTGTCCTTCTAAGAAGTGCCCTATTAGTAAAAAGGGATTTCATTGGGCCAATCAATGTTGGCTTCAGTCGAGAAACTTGCCAATGGGAGTGGCACCCACCTAGAATCCAAAGCGTGCCTTTCCCATCACTCTGACTCCTCCAGCAGTCTCTCTCACTCCTCCCCAGCCACAGCCGGTAGCGCTGGGATTGATTTAATCATTCAAGAGGAAATTGAGTTTAAATTTCCCATGGAAGTTAAAATAGTTCCATCTCAATTTAAAGGTCCTCTTCCTTTGGGATTAGTTGGCTTAATTTTGCCTTGTTCTTCTGCACACAAAAAGGGCTGTTTTGTTGTGCCTGGGGTAATAGATTCAAATTACACTGGTATCCTCATGATTCAGATTTGGGTGAATCTTCCTCAAGTTCTTCCTTGTAATTCTTCTGTTGCTCAATTGCTTCTTCTTCCACCTGAAAATCCATCTCCTGGTATAGGTAATCGTGGGGATGCAAGATTTGGATCAACTTCTTTATCTATAGGCTTACTTCATCAGCTGAACTCCTCTCGTCCTTTGTTAATGCTCTTCCTTAATAAACAACCATTTCAAGGATTATTGGATACTGGAGCCGATGTTACTGTCATCTCCTCTTTACAGTGGCCAGTACAGTGGCCAAAAATAACAGTTTCTTCATTGTGGGGAATAGGAGGCTCTACAGCTGCTTGGAAGAGTGTTCAAGAAATTAATGTTACAACATCTGCTAGTAAGTCCTTTTTCCTACAACCATGCATTCTAGATATTCATACTAATATTTGGGGCCGTGATATCCTTTCTCTTCTTAATGCCTATTTGATTCTTGATGATGGCTCTTCCCCTTAAATGGCTCTGTTCTATGCCAGTTTGGGTGGAACAATGGCCATTATCAAGAGAAAAACTCGCTGCTTTATAACAATTGGTTCAAGAACAATTAGCTGCTGGTCATATAGAACCTTCTACTAGTCTTTGGAATACCCCTGTTTTTGTTATATGATTTCAGAATCATATCAAATAGCCTTTTCTCAATATGTGGGAAACTTGTTGTATTCTTTACCCAGGGATCCTAGAATAGTGGTTACTACTACTTTAAATCCAGCCTTTTCTTCCATTTTTGTGTGAAATCCTATTTCTAAAGCTCTTACAGTCTTTACTGATGGATCACTTACAAGGGGTGTGGTTGTCTGGCAGATTCAACAATGGTATTCTAAATTTACTGCCATGCAGACTTCAGCTCAATGTGCTGAGCTGGCTGCTGTGATTTTGGTTTTACAATTGTTCAATGACCAACCTATTAACTTAATGATACTCAATATGTGTATTTAGCTATGCACTCTCTTCCCTTTTCTTATTGTGCTCTCTTTGGATAAGAATTTGTTATCCTTGTTTTTATCTTTAAAGAATAATTTGGAAACTCGCTTGTATTCTTTGCATGTAGAACACATTCGAAGTCATACTCCCTTTACTAATGCCTTGACTGAAGGAAATCGGAAGGCAGATGAATCCTTAAAGGATGCTGTGTCTTTGTTTGATGATCCTGTTCCTAGTCATTCTTATTTTCATCAAAATGCCAAATCGCTTGCAAAGCAATTTAAAATTTCATTATCTCAAGCCCGGGATATTGTCCGTGCTTGTCCAGCTTGTCAGCAACTGGCAGTTCCCTTTCCAGTGGGTGTCAACCCATGAGGAACCCAAGCTAATCAAATTTGGCAAATGGATGTAACTCAATTTTCAACCTTTAAGCCATACTGTTATCTCCATACGTCTATTGACACTCATTCACACTTCCTTTGGGTTACTGCTTCAAAACATGAACGTACTTCAGATGTTATTTCTCATTGCCTATCCTCTTTTGCTGTAATGGGTTGGCCTTCTCAGTTTAAAATTGACAATTGCCCCGCTTATATTAGTAAGGAACTTCAAATCTTTTGTCAGAAATGGAATATTACTTTAGTGCATGTAATTCCTTACAACTCTCAGGGTCAAGCTATAGTTGAGCGAACTCATCGTACTTTTAGGCATTGCTTCAGAAACAATTACAAACTGAGTCTGGCCCTTACCATCTGCGAAAGATTCAAAATCTCATTGCTGTACCATTATATATTTGGAATTATTTAACCTTTTTAGATTCTCTTGCAGACTCACCTGTTAATTTGCATTTTCGAACTACTGAATCTTTTACAAGGCCTTTGGTAAAGTATCGCCAAGCTCCAGATCCAACCTGGAAAGGCCCTACACTGCTGATCACCTGGGGTCGTGGTTATGCCACCATGGAAGATCCTTCTACTCGACAAGCAGTGTAGGTTCCAGCATGCTGTGTTCGTCCGTATCATGGCATGGCATCAGGGCCTTCACAACCCGATTCTGGATTTCAATCTTCATCTGAACACGGAAGTCCATCTTCCAAGGTCGACGTGCCTGCAACCCATCACTTGGGGCCAGGTTAAATCTACTACATATCAAGCTCAACAACAACTGCAACAGGCCTCATTACCTCAGATTCCTGAAAATTTTGTTGCTGCTGTTTTTGCTATTATTACTGCTAACTCTGTTACCATTTTACTTTGTATTCTCTTGTTTATGGTTAATGGTGTTTCTGCTCAAAAGGACACTTCTGTGGTTCGTCTTAACCATAATTTGTGGGTTCATCATGCCCAATACATGTTTATGATCCATGGCACAAATATTACTTTATACTATGAGCCCCCAATGGCATTTGGTCAAATTTCTTTTACCCCTAATTTGATCATGTCTTCTACATTTATTGTCTCACAACTACAATCTATTTCACACTCCTGGCTATTTTCTACACCCCCTATGCAATTGAATTCTGTCCATTGGTGTTACTTGAAAGTTAGTCAATTTAAAAGGGGTCTGTGTTTCTGTTGTCACGCTAAACACACTTGGCTTCATAATTGGTCTGATTATGATGCTGCTCAGCACATATTAAAAAAGCTAGGGAATTATAGTTATTGTTCTGACTACTATTGGTTGTCAGGTACCTTTAATTCTTCTTTGCATGGAATTAATATAGCTCCTGATATGTATCCTGACAATTTTCCTATTTTTAATGCCTTTGATCAATCTAATACAAGATCGATATGCGCTGGTTGGCAGCTTAAGGATCCTAATATGCGGTTCTTTTTTGATAAATATGCTACTAATGATCATCCTCAGAATTATCAATGTGCAACTATAGGTTATTTTACTCTACCTGTTCAAATAGGTACGCTCCCATCAATTCGACAGTGGTGTTCCTCTCTGGGGCCTACATGTAATGATGAAGTCATTATTGACACACAATTGTCTTCTGGTTCTACATTTGGCCATGCATTGGCAGGGGCCGTTACAGGAGTCCTTACTCTAGGCTCTTATCCTGGCATAATTGCTCAAGAAAACAGACGATCTATTCTTGGTCTCACCTGCTGACTTGAAAAATCCATCAGTGCTACCGCTGCTATTATTTGTGATTTGCAGCATGAAATAGAAGACTTAAATCAAGATGTCTTACAGTAGTGTTTTGCCATAGACTGTCTTTTAGCCCGTCAGGGAGGATTCTGTACGTTAGTTGGATGCCGTGGATGTGCTGTACATTTTCATTCTTTGAATAAAACTATTGAGGATGAGCTTGCCAATTTACAATCATACATTCAAAATAATATCCATGCTCATTACTCACCTTTTGAGTGGCTAACCAATTGGCTCCGAACTACTCAAAGTTTCCGCTACAGGTTCTCCAGAACTGGTCAGAACCTGTTGAATACCACCTCTGAATGTGAGTCAATTGCCAACTGTCTGAATTTGGGGATGCTGCAACAATAGTAAGTGTGAAAAATGTTCATAAGTCCTTTTTTCAGTGCCATTGTAACTTCAAAAGATCACTAAAAACTGTTGTAAGTCAAGGACCTGTATACATTAAATGTTTGAATTAGTGACCATTTTCTTCTAAATACTTCTTTACACTTTTGACACATGACGACTGAACCTTCCTAAGCCCGGCCGTATCATTTTTTCCAAAAAAAAAGGTATTAATTGTAAAATATACCGTGAATGTTTTTTTTTCCCAATGATGGTGGACAGTGGTACACACTGTCAGTACACATGTACAGTAGCTTTGAAACTGCAATAGGAGAAATGAAATGGTAAGAAAGTTTAGTGTTTATCAATTCTAGTAACACGCTTCCTATGGCAAATCTGTGTTAACATGCGGAAAGAAATCCTGAAAAAGAGAACTTCCTGGAGAGGACATTTCATTTTCTAATGAGATTATCAGGAAGGTGTCAAGCACACTGCAACTTGATCGTCCAGACTGTTTTGCATATTTGAAAGGGCCCCTAAATATTTGGGATGGCCTTAAATGCTTTTAAAATGCAGCAGATGGCAGCATATAGTTGACCTTGGCTGATCTTGAGAAAAGACTACCATAAGCAGTATTGGAATAGCTAGTTCTTATGAATCCTTAAGAAACTCAGTGCTTGAAACTAGACTAAAAAGCTTTTTTTAAAAAAGCCTGCAAAATGGCAATGGCAAACTACAGTATTTCAATAATGTCACCAAGGACAGATCTGGGTCCACAATCTCACTAGGTGTCAAACACAACTCAAGGAAGCCTTTACCATGATCTTTTTCGACTCAAATGCCACCGCGACAGAAGAGGGATATAAACACTATTTACCATCCTTTCCTGTGATTTCTCAGACATACAAATTGTATTTGTGATCATAACTTGAGACTTGGAAAGAGGTAAGAGATAATCCCATGAGATTCGATACATCCTTATGGGGAGGGGAAGATGAAATAGGTTAAGGAGCTGGTTGGAAGGCAATAGTGTTGTGAAAGAAAATAAGATAGCAAGTGAAGATGGAATTGGGCAGTTTTGGGCTGCTGAAAAAAATGGTGTTCCAGCATGATTCAAGAGCAGTGAAACAGAATCAGCATTAACATTTCTATGCAGGGAAGACTGACATGGCATGATATTTGTCTGTCTACTGTAGATACCCAGAAGAAGATGAGGATTTGAAGGCATTGAAAATATATGAACATTGAACTAGCTGCAGGTGTTGCAATGGAAGAGAATATTTGTAGTTCAGGATTGAACTGTGGGTCCCTTGGTGCTTTCTGAACCTGAGAAATTTAATAATAGCTACACACCTACGTACAGCTTAAGATAATTGGATTTCAGATGAGGACATAGTGAGCTGGACATCCCTGAAGGAGTAGGGGTGGCATTACAGTGGAGATTGGTGTTCAATGGATGAAGCTGACCGATAAAATCTCTCTGGAGAAAGGAGATATCATGGGATTACCAACACATACTCAGGACATTTGCTCTTTGCAAAAGACTGCAGGAATTGAATTTTTGCATTTGACTTACCAAGAACTAAGAGTTGAGGGGTTCCAAGTAACCTCACAGTTGTAATGTACGAACATACAGTTTATTCAGTTTGGAGAAAGCGGAAACTATTTCTTTACATATATAACTTTTTCTTTATTGTATTCTTATTTTTCTTTCCTTTTCCTTTTTTTCTTTTTCCTTTTGTGCACTTTCTATTTTTTCTTTACTCTTTTTAAGTTTCTATTAGCTTTATCTTTTTAATTGTAACATTTAATAAAATTATTTTTAAAATGATATTAGCAGAAGGTACTTTGTTGTAGGCAGTGAGATAGTTGATCAGAATGGTAGTGAAAATCAAGCTATGAACCAATTTAGTACATTTCTTTTGTGGCAGAAACCAGAGACAGGACCTGAAGCTCTGCTTTGTTTTAGCTGATTACTTCCTTGTTTCATTATTTAATTGAAAAACTCAATCAGAGAAACTATCTTTATATTTCCTAATATAAAAAAATGTTGCAAAAAAGAAAAACCCCTAGTATGAAAAACTTACAAAAATTACAGTCAGATCATATGATGCTTAGTGGAACATTATAAACAATATCTGTGTGAAGATGGTCTCCAAATTCAGTACATTTGACTGTACTTAATGATCCTTAGTGATTAGTCTAATTCACGGAGCAAAGGGTACTACTTGTAGATATTTGTAAGCAAGGAAATAAACTTCTAAGAATCCAGTTGGATAATACATTGCAAGTTCTCCTCAATTTGGTTTCACTCATACTTTGGACATTTATTGATTTGGGTTTATGGAAGACAGGTCTTATGCTGCTTTACTCCCCAGTAAGCTCTCATTCAGCATTACACACACTGTGCATTGTAAGCATATGGATATACAGTCAACTATTGAAGTAGGCTGCCACATAAAGTGGTAAGTTGTTTGCTGCAGCATTAAGGTTAGGCTGGTTAGTTAGCTATAAGAGATGCTCTAATGCAGGGGTGTCAAACTGAAGGCCCATGGGCCGGATCTGGCTGCCTTGGAAACAATGAAGGACTGACCTACGGTGCCTCTGCCAGTGAAAACAGCAGCCTTCCTAAGCTCCATTTTTACTGGCAGAGGGTTGCAGGAGGCTATCACAGCCAAAATAGAGCTCGAGAGCCCATTTTCGCTGGCAGAGTCCTCAGGTCATCACAGGTGCCCCCAACATGAGTGATTTCAAGCTGGCCACGCCCATCCCAGCCGCCCAAGGCCAAACACAACTCTGATGCGGCCCTCAATGAAGTCAAATTTGACACCCCTACTCTATTGGATTGTGCGCTGAACAGAAGTTGGACTAAATGACATCTACAGTAGGAAACATCCAACTCACTGATCCTACTTATATGGCAATTATGTTGGCAAGTATGACCTGTAGCAACCTTGTGGTATTATAAAGATAGCAAATCTTAATTTTTGTGAACTAAAATCAACACATTAGAACAGAGATTCTCAAAGTATCCATTGAATCTGCCTCAGCCTCTCCACATATACCTCACTTACTGTCTTAGAGCTGCCTTACCACATTAACTGACAAGTCAGCTGACTAGAACGGAGCCTATTTTGCCACCCATTTTCCCACCTGCCACTGTATCCAAATTCATCTAATACCAATATGTTTGTATTTTGCCACAGCCATGCCAACACCAGTTTTTTGACACCAGTATATCCACTGGCGCAACCGAAGCTCACTTTTACCTCAAGCATTCTCCGGCTGTTCTGTGCAAACCAGAACATCTAATGCAAAGACTACAGGGATTCCTCGGCTTACAACCCCAATTGACCCCCAAATTTCAGTCGCTGAGTGAGATGTTTGTTAAGTGAATTTTGCCCCATTTTACGACCTTTCTTACCACAGTTGTGAAGTGAATCACTGCAGTTGTTAAGAACATGGTTGTGAAGTGAATTCCCATTGACTTGGCTTGTCAGAAGGTGGCAAAAAGCAATCACATGACCCTGGAACCCTGTAATCATCATAAAAGTGAGTTAGTTGCCAAGCATCTGAATTTTTGATCATGGGGAATGCGGCAATGGTCATAAGTGTGGGAAATGGTCATAAGTCTCTTTTTTCAGTACCATTGTAACTTTGAATGGTCACAAACAAACTGTTGTAAGTCAAGGGCTAGCTGTACTTTACGTTCCCAATAATTAGGAGGAAAATGTAATTCTGCATGCAAAGTGAGAAGGCAGATACATTTGGAAAGGATCTTTGAATTGTTTTTCTTTTCTCCATTCTTTATTTCAGCCGATCTTGTCCTTAACAAAAGAATTGTCTTTGTTGCTGCTCCTCTACTTTTCCCAACCTCCGAGTTAAAGTCTCCTCCCATAAAGGAGACTATAAATAATACAAACAAAATTCAATAACTATCACTTTAAAATTTCTTTAAAAAGAATCTCCCTTATTCTCCACAGTCAAAAACTGGCTTTTTTTTTTTAATGTGCTCAGAGTAATTTGCAGCTAAATAAAAGAGGCATTGATTATGGTGATATTATTTATTTAGAGGTTGGTGTTTGACTTAGGAGGTTTTGTTGATTCTTGATAGTTTGCCAGATCCAATTTATGATTGTTAAAATGTATTTGGACAATGTCCCTGCTTTTAATTCGAAATTAAACATTCTATAGAATTTATCAATGCATTTTAGAGACATCACTACTGTCGTGTCTTCAGAAATGATGCCAGGAGTTGGTGACTTCAACTCATGCTCTTTTATTCATGTAGGAACCGAACTGGCGCTATAGAAAAAGTTTGCGGCTTTTATTCCTTTAGCCGTGGCCAATGGCACCGCTTTGAATCTCCCGCGATTCGAATAGACCAATCGCGGGAGATTCTTAGCGAGCCAATCGGCGCGGCTCGCCTAACCAATCAGAATGCCCCGCGCTTTGGCCAATCAAAGCACGGGGATCTCAAGAATGCTAATGAGGGGACAGAACACCCCTCCCCTCTTGGTTTAGTCCTTACGTTGCGTAGTCCTGTAGGTAGGCGGGGCTCCGTCTTAGCCTACTGGACCTGCGCAGCTCAGTCGTAGGTTGGATCCCAGCCGGTTCGGTCGGGGTCTCTGCTTCTCCGGATGCCGTCGTGGGAACCGGCTGGTCGGTCGGGCCGGGCCGCTCTCCGTAGCTCCCTCCTGGGCCTCCCGGGTTGGTTGAGCTGCGGGTTTCGCCGCTCCCACTCGGTCTCCCCGGGTCGATTGAGCTGGCCTGGCTGTCTCTTCCTGGCGAGGGGTCGTGCTGGCTGCTTTCCGGTAAGTATGGTTGGTTTATTCTTCTTTGGTTTTGGTCCCCTGGGTATTCCCTCCCCCCTTGGTTCGTGTTGTGGGGGTTGGTTTTGCCTGCTTGTGCATCGGTGGTTTCTTGGGTGGTCGTCCTTGACCTTAATTGGTCGATGTGGCGTTTCCATGCTCGTCCGTCTGTTGTTTGTAGCCGGTACGAGTGTGGGCCTGTTATTTGTGTGATGACGGCCGGTACCCATAACGGGTCTCCCGTCAGGTTTCTTGCGTATACGGGGTCGCCTGGTGCGAAAGTTCGGTGTTTGCTGGTTGAGTCTGGGGGCTTCTCCGGGTTATACGTGGGGTGTAATCTGTCGAGTGGGGACCTTAATTTCCTCCCCATTAATAGTTCGGCTGGGCTCTTATTCGTTGTGGTATTTGGGGTTATGTGTTGGGTGAAGAGAAATTTATTTATTTTATCCTGGATCTCCCCGTGGTCTATTTTTCGGATGGTTTTCATAGTGAATTGCACCATCCGTTCCGCCCTACTGTTCGCCGCTGGGTGCGCCGGTGCTGTCAGCGCGTGTTGGATGCCCCTTTCCGCTAGGAATTTTTCGAATTCTAGTGAGGTGAATTGGGGCCCGTTGTCGGAAACGACGACATCTGGGAGGCCGTGCGTTGCAAAGAGTTTGCCGAGTTCCTTGATCACGGCCTCTGTGGTTGTTGTTTTCATGTTGCTTACCTCCAGCCAGTTGGAGTAAGCATCTACTGTTATAAGGAAGGTGTGTCCTTTTGTGGGCCCGGTGAAGTCTATGTGGATCCTAGACCAAGGTCCCCTTGGGGTTTCCCACTCTAGGATGGGTGCTGTGGGTGGGCTTGGCCTAGTTTCCTGGCATCGTTGGCACCTTGCTACCCAGGTCTCAATTTGTTTGTCCATCCCTGGCCACCAAGCGTAACTTCTGGCCAGGGCTTTAGTCCTAACGATGCCAGGGTGCCCCTCGTGTAATAGTTCCAGAACCTTCACTTGTAGTTTTTCTGGAATGACCACCCTGTCCCCCCATAGTATGCACCCTTTTAATAACGAGAGTTTGCCGGTTTCGGAATGTCTTGACAGACTCGTCGTTGTCCCTTTCCGGCCACCCTTTCTCTACCCAATGCAACACCCGCGCCAGACGTTTGTCTTTATTAGTCTCTCGGGCAATGTCTGACGCGGTTATGGGTAGGTTGGGTAGAGTCTCTATAGTGAGGGTGGTCATCGTGGGTGCTGGGTTGGTGTCAGGTTCCGGTAGCGGCGAGTGGCGAGCGGCTTAAGGCGTCTGCATGGGAGATCGTCTTACCCGGTCTGTGTATGAGTCCGTAGTTGTAGGCCGCCAGGAACTCGGACCACCTTGTCATTTGGGGAGACAGAATGTTCGGGGTGGCCCGGTTTCCTGCAAGGATTCCCAGCAGCGGCTTGTGGTCGATTATGATGGTGAATGTCCGGCCGTAGAGATACTCGTGGAATCTTTTTACGGCGGCAACGATAGCCAGAGCCTCTTTGTCCAGCTGGCTGTAGTTCCGCTCTGGTTTGGTGAGGGTCCTTGAAAAGAACGCAATGGGTGCTTCTTTTCCGTCGGGGAGGGTATGGCTGAGGACAGCGCCGACGCCGAAGGGTGATGCGTCGCATGTGACGGCCAGAGGTAGGGTCTCGTTGTACTGTATAAGGACGGCGTCCGAAGTGAGGAGGTCCTTTGTTCTCTGGAAGGCGGCTTGCTCGCGTTTCCCCCAAGTCCAAGTCGCCGCCTTGTCCAGGAGCCTATGCAAAGGCTCCGCCACCGTCGCCTTTTGGGGCAGGAAAACATTGTAAAAGTTAAGTAGCCCCAGGAATGCCTGTAGTTCCGTCTTCGACTTGGGTGTGGGGGCTTCTTTGATGGCTTTGATTTTTTGGTTTGTGGGGTGAATGCCGTGACGGTCTAGGAGATATCCTAGGAATTCAACCTGTTCCGTGTATAATTGGCATTTCTCCCTCTTTACCTTGAGCCCGGTCTCTTTGAATTTGGTTAGGACCTCCCTTAGGCGACCCTCTAGTTCGGCTTGGTTGGTTGCCGACACTAAGACGTCGTCGAAGTAAGGTACCACCCCCTTGATGCCTTGTAATAGTCTTTCCATTAGGCTTTGGAATATTCCCGGTGCCACGCTGACTCCGAATTAGAGCCGGTTGCATTTGAATGCTCCCCGGTGGGTGACTATGGTTTGCGCTTCTGCCGTTTCCTTGTCGACTGGCAACTGTTGGTATGCGAGGTCGAGTTTGGCGAAAACCTTGCCCCCTCCCAGTGAATGCAGTAGGTGTTGCATTACTGGGACGGGGTAGGCGCTTTGTTGCAACGCGCCATTTAGGGTGGCCTTATAGTCCCCACAGATCCTCACCGACCCATCGGGCTTGATCGGGGTGACTATGGGGGTCTCCCACCGGGCGTGGTCTATTGGTTGTAGGACCCCTTGCTTGACGAGCTTGTCAATTTGCTCGTCTATCTTGGGTTTAAGTGCGAATGGCACCCGCCTTGGTTTCAGGCGTTTTGGGGGGACGTTTGGGTCTAGGCTGAATGATATAAGGGGCCCTCGGTACTTGCCTAGGTTTCGGTCGAAGACCTCTTGGAATTCCCAGGCCAGTTGTTGCTCCCAGCTGTCGTCAGTGACGTGGTCGATTCCCGTGACTGCGATGCCGAGCGGGGTGAACCATTGCAGTCCCAGTAGGCTTGGGTGGTCGCGATCGACGATTGTCAGGGGAAGCCTTTCGGTGCGCCCTTTGTATGTTACGTTGAACTGTCCGGTTCCGACTACCGGGATACGGTTTCCCTGGTAGTCCTTTACGATTAGTCTCTGGCTGTCTAGGCCTTTCCTTTGGATGGTAGGCACCAAGCGCTTTATTTCTTGCCATGCTATCATGGAGAGGTAGGACCCGGAGTCCACCTCCATTTTGCATGGCTCGCCCTTGATGCCTACCTCCACGTAGACCTTCCGGGCATCATTGGTTGTGGCGTGGCCGATGGTGACCGTCTGATGGGTCTCCTCTCTTCACCGGGTCTCGCCGCCTCATAGGGATCGTCCGTTCCGGTCCCATCTGTTGTCAGAGGGGCAATCTCTGGTCCGGGGTGGTGTGCTCTCTCTCCTCCGTTCGCTCTGGTCCCATCGGGGCGGGCTGCGGTTCTTTTTGAGGCGGCAGACGCGGGCAATGTGTCCCTTCTTGTCACAATGCCGGCAGATCGACTCGAAAAACCGGCATTCGGACCTGGGGTGGTCGCCTCCGCAACCGGCACAGTTGGTCCTCGACTTACGACCCCACCAGTTCCGTGGGTCGTGGCCTGCCTGGAGGCGATGAATTTCCTCCTCGTCATCGGAAGTGCCCGATGCCGAGTGGAAATCGCCCTGGTGGGTGGCCGTCTCGGGTTGGGCCTCGGCTGACCTTGCAGGGTGGTTGTTCCCACTGCGGTCCCCAACGTTCGGTCGGCGCATGCGGTCGGCGGATGTTCGGGTCGCTTCGGCGGCTGCGGCTGCAGTGAGGGTGTCTGCAAGGCTGATGTTGCCCTTGGCCATCAGCCAGCTCTGGAGGACGGGGTCCCACAGGCCGAGCACGATTCGCACAGCCCCCCTAGGCGCTGTAGTTCAGCGACGAAGTCGCTGAAACTCTCACCCAACCGTTGGTCCCGACGGTAGAACTCGTTGCGTCGGATTAGGATGGGCACCTCTGGAGCGTAGTGCCGCCGAAGTATTGGCTCGAGGACGTCCCAGTCCATTGCGGTCGCGTCGGCGGGTTTGGCAAGTGCCTTGGCCATCTTAAATACCTCGGTCCCGCAGTGGGTCAGGAAGACGGTGCGCTTCATGGGGCCGGTGGCGTCCTTCAGGTCGCTGCACTCGAGGAACATGGGAATCGGTCGGAGTACGATTCCCAGTCCTCGCTGGCGGGGTTGAAGGGTGCAGGGGGTGCGATTTTCGCCATCGTGGAGATTCGTCTGGCTTCCGTCGGACACGTGGTTCAGTTCAGGGTCTGGATCCCACCTTCGTCACCAGTGTCGTGTCTTCGGAAATGATGCCAGGAGTCGGTGACTTCAACTCATGCTCTTTTATTCATGTAGGAACCGAATTGGCGCTATAGGAAAAGTTCGCGGCTTTTATTCCTTTAGCCGCGGCGGCCGCGGCCAATGGCACCGCTTTGAATCTCCCGCGATTCGAATAGACCAATCGCAAGAGATTCTTAGCGAGCCAATCGGCGCGGCTCGCCTAACCAATCAGAGTGCCCCGCGCTTTGGCCAATCAAAGTGCGGGGATCTCAAGAATGCTAATGAGGGGACAGAACAACTACCTTTCATCTACAGTTCTCAATTCACTATCATATTTTAAATAGGTTGATTTCTCAACCTACTCTGCCCTTCATTAGGAATAGAAATTCAGCCAAACACAGGTTCTTTCCAGGTAGTATAATTACTAAGGAGATGCCTTGTGAACTTTAAAAAATATTATGCAAATGCTGAGAATTAATCTTTTTACACTCAAATAATTCTCAAACAAGCACCTAACAAATATGTTACCTTTTTTGGGAGAAAACATATTAAGAATACTTTGCAAAGTTTTTGCACTTATAAAAATGTTTTCACTTAATGTTTCAGTTTAAAGTAATTTAATGCATTACTACAGATAGGTGTTGATCAGTGCAGTTACTATAGCCCACAAAATGATGACATTGTTCAAATTTGCACTACTCAAAATTATATTTCTATGTAAAATATGACAATCGGTTCCAGCTTGACAGAAATGAAATTTTAAAAAGTATTTTGCATGTTTATTAGTGAAATAGAACAGTAAACTATTACAAGATAAAATGTACTTAAAATTAATTTTATTTTTTACAAGACATAGAGTAACTATAGAAAGCAAAATAACATTTCTAAATATCATTACTATCATGGAGATAAACAGATATCTCATACTTAAATAGTTAAAAAGGACAGGCTTAAGGATAAAACTATATCCAAAGCATTTCTATATTCTGTTGTAGTTCCTTAAATTGAACCTCTTTGTTTTTGTCCAATGGAATCCCTTTTCTCTCCATTCTGAATACACAACAAATTGGTGTTTAAAACCGCAACAACTGCATACTCACTAGCCTCAAATGCACACATGCTAGCCTTCCATTGACTGAGTTTTGACTCACATTAAATGCGACCTGATATCAATGTATAATTTATATTAAATTGAGTACTGAACAATTCATACTTGCAGAAATTGTGACCTTCCTGTATACACAAATATTTTAAAAACCCACTGCACTGTCCTGTATCATGAGCTTCTGTACTGGTCTGGGGATGATCTGTCAGGCCTAGCTGAATTATACTGATTCTAAATATCACTATTTGCCATTCTCCATATTGTCCCAGAGACCCAATTTGGTGTAGTAGTTAAAGCATCAGGCTAGAAACCAGGAAATGGTAGATTCTAGTCCCACCTTACGCAAAATGCTACCTGGGTGGCCTTGAGCCAGTCCCTCTCTCTCAGCCCTGGGAAACAGGCAATGGCAAACCTGAAAACGTTGCCAAGAAAACTGAAGGAACTTGTCCAGGCAGTCATCAGGAGCGAACACTGAAAGCACATCTTCAAAAAAAAAGAAAGAAAGAAAGACATTCCTAATCCTGCAGTTGGTTGTCCTGATCCCAAAACACTGAATGGCTGGCCTAAAGACCTGAAAAGAAAAAAAAGCAGAATTCACAGCGACCTGGAAGGAAAAATTTAGAGGGGTGGGGGATGGAAAAGAGATCCAAAAAGGGAGTTTTACAGATGAAAGCAAAGGTAGGAATAAACTTTACAAGGATCTCTTTACAAGATAGGGATGAAATGTATACGCAGAGCTGAAAAACAAAAAACTAGCCAGACAGTCCTGAAACTTATAAAATCAGAACCACACAATATACATACAGTAAGCCATGAGACCTCAGGCCAGAATGAAGACAGAGCATCTCCCAACTGATGTTCACTTGACAGGGAATTCAATTTTTAACATACTTAAGGTATCCTTATGTGTTGTGGAGTGACCTTGATCAGATTTCACCATGTGCCAAAGCCGAGAGGAGCTATGGATGGCTAGTATAGCCACACCTTGATCTCATGTTCCTGGCAACAAGTAGGGACTGGAGACAGGGTAGTACATAACGGATTAAGCAAAGGCCTTGAAACCAACCCAGCCCATTCAAAGCCATAGGCATTATGCATCTGCCACAGGCATTTTAGGAGGATTATTCACTGCAGCACTTTGTCACGACATCATGGAAAAGAACTCCAGGGCTACCAAAATAAAAAATAAAAATAAAAATCAGATTGTTTTTGCTATAGACCTCTGGTGCACCACGAGTTTTCCTCTTTGTTTGTGGATAAAGGAGAATGTTGTCCTGCCTCTTTTCTGGATCTGCCTGCCCTTGTCAGTGCATTTTCTCCAATCCAGGTACACCTTTTATCTTCTCAACAATAGGTGACCTTTTCTGACTTGGAGGGAAACAATGGAGTGGATTTCACTGCCGAATTTCTATACAATATAAGATTCACTTTTCATCTGCTGGGAAGGAGTTTTAAACATGGATGGATGAAAGAATGAATGAATGTGGTTTTTCTCATGCGTTGCAACAAGTGTGGCAAGTTCATCAGAGTCCTTAAATGCTAAATGGGTCTCCCCCACAAATGCTCTGATTTGTAGTTAAGCACTTGGGCTACTCAGGGCTGTTCATGTTGGAGCTGAGAGGAGATGGCTGAGTCCAGTGGATGAACCCCATCAGGCACAGCATTGAGGCTGAATCAAGCCTTTTCAATGCCATTCCATTTATAACCAGTGAAAGAAATTCAGCACTTCTGACAATTGTTTGCCTAATCCAAGAAGCTCTTCCTTATTCTACTACCACGATCTACATGAACAATGTTCATCTCAGTTTGGGGTTACTTAAGAACTTTAACATTAAACAGTTTGGCTTTTTGTTTTACCACCCTTTAGCCTTTTTCAGGAAAGAGCAATGTATGCAATATATAGTAAACAAATAAATAAATTGGGAGTGTATTGGACTGTAAACCCTGAAGGCAGCAGATTTTTAAATTTGATTTTTTTTACTGAGTTCCTTTGAGTAGGTTTTCTTGAAAAGGCACCGTTAAACTTTTTAAAGATCTCAATTTCACTTAGGGTGTGTGGGTGTGTGTTTGAGGAAGAAGTTCATGGCATTAGCCTAAAGTCAAATATTGTCTTTACTCTTAATTGGATTTGTGATGTCACATTGATCCAGAGATGATTGACTGTATAACAATATTGTGAAATGATAATGCACACTATGTGGTTTATGACTGATTCCATAAAAAAGAAAAAAGGCAGAAAACATTAAATAAGGAAAGAAAATATAATCTGATTTAACTTCAATTCTAACATACAGCAGAGGCTGGATGTAAATTGTTGATAGCATAGCTGATTAACTTCAAGAAAGTTATTTTGTTTGAAAATGCCCTGTATACTTTGATCAGCCTTCCACCACTGGAGGAAGATACTAAAAATAAATAGAGGACATTTATTTACTTAATAGGCCTTTTTTATTTTTTTATTTTTTATTTGTCAATTGCTTACAGGATAATAGGTATAAGTAAAAACATAGTTATGAATACATGGATTCATATAAGAAAAATTTAAAACATATAAAAGAAACAATAGGACAGGGACAGTAGGCATATTGGTGCGCTTATGCACGCCCCCTACAGACCTCTTAGGAAAGGGGTGAGGTCAACAGTAGACAGTCTAAAGTTAAAATTTTTGGGGTTTGGGGAAAAAACCACAGAGTCAGGTAGAGTATTCCAGACATTGACCACTGTTGCTGAAGTCGTATTTCCTGCAATCAAGTTTGGTGCAATTAACCTTGAGTTTGAATCTATTGTTTGCTCTTGTGTTGTTATGGTTGAAGCTGAAGTATTCATTGACTGGTAGGACTTTGCCTGGGCTGAACTAGCTGCTTCAAATATAGTGGTACCTCGGTACTCAATTACTTTGAAACTTGTCAAATTTGGTACTCAATGCATTTTGATGCAAAAATTTTGTCCTACTACTCATCATTTGTTTGGTACTCAACACACAAGTTAGAACTTGTCAGTGCCAGCTGCATTGTGACTCAGTACATTATTCCTTATGGAAAAAATTTTGGTACTCATCATTTTTGGTACTCATCGCACCTTAACAATGAGTACTGAATTACCACTGTAGCTTATATCAGTTTTCAAAAGTCTGTGCTTTTTTTTAGTATAGTATTAATAAGACACAAGGGATAAAGATGTCAGATCCATGTATCTGTCATTTCTTCAGTGGAAGAAGAAAAGGGGGGGAGGCTGATAAAGAAATCCTTTCTTGATGTAACCTGAATATATTTAATCTTATATTGAATTTGTATAACCCACACATGATACAATGGAGGGAGAAAAGCCAGATGGCCGGAACCTATCACCTCTAAGAGGCACAGCCAGGAGATGAAGAGACCATAAAAATTCTATAGTGAGATGTGTCCTGGGAATCTCTGGAAAAGTTCGTTCTAAAAAGGGGGTGGGGGAGAAATTAGATATGCCCTGGGAAACTGTGAAAAAGATCGTTCCTTACAAAAGGGGTGGGGAGGAATTAAAATGCTGGCTTTTGTTTCACTAAATACACATCGAGATAAGGGGAGGGGTTCTAAACTCCCTTATGTATCCCTGTATGCCTGAGAGATCTCAGACGCTGCTTTGAACTCCTACATGAATTGTCTCATTTCAATAAAGAATTCCTTTTTGATATGTTTTGATACGTTTTCAGAAGTTTACTCTAGTTGAGTGAATGGGAAAAGTTTTGTAGCCTGAGAAAAATACAGCAACCATACCAAACAATCATACATACAGAGACAGATAGACAGAAACAAGAACACACACTGATACTATTTAGCAGTGATCATCCACCAATTTTTTTTCTGAAGAGGAAATCCCCAGATCACTAAATAAAATGTGTCTATAACAATAAAAGAGGCCTATTCTCATTTGCATTTATATTTGCATTTATTGTCTATTGCTGCAGAATAACTCTATATAGAGTTATATACAGTAAGAGCATGCAAAGCAGAGGTGGTATTTAGCAGGTTCTGACCAGTTCTGGAGAACCAGAAATTTTGAGTAGTTCGGAGAACTGGAAAAATCTCACCTCTGACTGGAGATTTACAGTATCCTTCCCCTGCCATGCCCACCAAGCCACACCCACAGAACCGGTAGTAAAAAAATTTGAATCCCACCACTGATGCAAAGGGCCAGAAGCAAACACTTTTGATAGTTCTGAAGAAACAAGAATGTCAAAAGGGGTCTTGTCAACTCTTATGTCAACAAAAGTTGTTTCAGGTAAAAGACTCACTTGTCTATTTTCAATGACAACACTGATTTCAAGTATCTTTCCCTTAGTGCAATCCTTCCTGTCACATTTTCCTCCTGATTACAGGTGGCTTTGTGTGTTTCCAAGAGACAACAATGAAAGCACAGTGTTGGTTTAAAAGAAAAAAGAAAAAAAGCACACATCATCTCCAGCAATTCTTCAAAGTAAATCTACACCTTGGTTTGGCTTTGAGCAAAATTGCTCACTTATCAACAAGAGATTTTGAGAACCTTTGCAGAAACATGAATCACTGACCATGTTCGGCATGACTGAAAACCACCGCAACAACATTTATTCCTCCATCATTCCTGTTTAATCCAACTATGGTGCAAATACAACATAAGCTAAGGAAAGGTGTAGGAATCACTGATAGACATGTATGGACAGCGTATAAGAGCTGCTGTGTCTCACAGATGTAACACCAGTAGGGAATTATTTCCTGATATAAATTCCACCTTCATAGGAGGGAATTTCCTGTGATTCCAATGCAGTTTACATTCCTGCTATGATCCAGAAAATTATCAATTATTCCTCTTGTATTGATTTATTGATACTGTTTTAAAAACCCTGCAATCCTGCAAGTGAACTTAACCTCACATCCACTTTAGTCTCAGTCCATAGTTTAATTTAGTTTACTTTATTTTCATTGCACCTTGTACAATGAAATCAAACACCATCTTCAGTGTACATCATGACCATGACCATGAAAATAAACACAAACACACATCCTTCACCCTTCACACATTGAACCAGAAACCCCCAAGACCACACCAACACTGTACTATACAGCAGAATTCAAATGAGCTACTGCCCTGGGATAGAAGCTGTTTTTCAGCCTATTTGTCCTTGTTTTTATTATTCTGTACCACCTGCCAGATGGTAACAGTTCAAAAAAAGGTGCCCAGGGTGAGATGATCTTTGAGAATCTTCTGCATATTATTCTCTGGATGGCATAAAGCAGAAAGAGTAACTCCACAAAACATCCATAACAAAGTCTTTTTTATTGGTTCATCAGGTATCTTCATAACTCACATTTGTGATGAAGTTCTTCTTAATGTGCAATCATTTGTATATCTGTCTTGTAGTATAGAAAGATTAAAAGGTCTCAACCCCATGATGATTGAAGCATGGTATGAAGTGGTGGTTTCAGGCAAGAGTGAGGGAGCCTCCCCCAACCCAACAAGGGTCACTATAGTGATCAATCAGGACTACAGATGTGGTCACGTGACATGGACTACATTTCCCAGGATACCTTTAACTACATTTACCATGATGCATTCCCTTAAGGGGATAGCTCACAATTCCTAAGGAATTATCCCAAATCCCATTAACTCTAAACTGTCTGGACAGCACAGAGAATGTTTTGAACTTTCTTAAGGCAGCGGGAGCTATAAAGCTCTTCCAAAGAGGGGAGAGGGCAACCAATGAGCCTCTGGGCAATGATGTTAACCCTCTGGAGTGCTTTCCTATCTGCCACTGTGCAATTGGTAAACCATACAGAGATGCAGTTAAGTGCATAGGTGCAGTAAGTGCAGTAGGTGAGCATAGTTGAGCAATGAAAGGTGTGCATTTGTAAACAAAAATAAAAATGGAAGATGACAGAGAATAAAAGGCAATAGAATGCAAATAACCAGCTTTGCCTGTAATGTCTCATAGCAGAGAAACTACATCAGACCGATCAATAAATCTATGGCTATTTTTAGTAGATTTAGAAGGGTTTTAATTTTATCTGATAGATGCCTAACAACTCAGAAGCTTTACTCTCCCTAGCTGTGAAAAGGAAATTTTGAAGCAAAAATAGAGTGGCTATTTTTTGAGAAGAGTCATGAGTGACCCTGATCCCATATGCCTGGCTGACTATTTGATCAGGCTCTTTCCACTGCAATGGTAAGGTTTTATGTGAATGGAAGTTGCGGTGAACCTGAAGGCCCAATTCGGTAGTCTCCTTATGACAAGCGTGCCCTACTTGTACCACTTTTGTAGACTGGGCTCTCACTGATAAACTGAAAAGCCTAATCAAACAAAGGTGATTCCAGAAGCTGGGTATTTTTGCCCATTACTGTGACTTGGAGATGAGTACTGAGATCCAGAAATGCATTCCAGGAAGTTAACAATTCCAGTACAAAACTCCAGTGTTGCAAACAGCAAATTAGAAATCTTGTCTCTGAAGCTGTGGCCCAGCCAGCCAGAAGAAAGTCAATATGGCTGCCCAAGGAGGAAAGGTCTTGAGAACATAGCAGCACACCAATCATGGTAGATCAATATCCTACCACATGCCATCATGCAGAGGCAGCTTTTTCAGTGGCTGCTGCTTGTTTATTAAATTTAATACAGCCACCCACTCCAGATGACTCTGGACAGCTGTTAATACTAGAGTGAGGCCTCACAACCACATGAAATTATGATGCTTACTTCACAGCTTGGAAATTACTCATTTTTTTTCACTTTTTCACTCTAAAGTGTGATTATACTATCCATGCCATTAAAATTAGTTAATGGTAACATGTTGGGAAAAAGAGATGCATTTTGCCTATTTCCTAAGGTCTGCACTACTTTGGGACAAGAAAGTGTTTAAACCTTGCCTTTTTCTCCTTGTTCTCAAGATTTTGAGGCCAACAGAAGCAAAGATTCCAATGGATCATCTTAAACCTCTTTTGCAGAATGAGGCAATGGAAAAAATGAAAACACGTGCCCAGTGGCTTTGTTGCCCAGAAGTATGCTTCCTGAATTAATATCTGTGGTTGACCTCAACCCCTGATGATTTAGGTACCAGGCTTATGGATAGACAGGAAGAGCTGTTGGAACAAACTTCAGTCACATTTTATTTTCCTCCCCACATTTTTTAACAATCTTGCATCAGGAAGTTATTGGAAAGTCTGAGTTTGTATTATTTTGTAAATCTTCAGTTGACCTGACAATGGAAGTGCTTCAGGAAGGAAGTTGGGTTTCATTCTGGTGATCAATGAGGCTGCTTTTAACAGCCCCACAACAATAACAAAAGTTTATTCTTTGCAGACGGCAGGCAACAAATAGTTGGGGTGGATGGAAGAGACTCTCCAAGGATCTTCTGTTTGTTTTGAAGGGTAGCAACTCTTTTTCATCTGCCTGGGCATGGCTGCTTCTACATGTGGAAATAAAAAGATAAATCAAAAAACACTGTACTCAATTATCTCCCCACAAAGGGATCTGAATCATTAAATTGGTGCTTCTTGGTCTTCCTTCTGTTTGGGGGAAATGTGATGCCTCATATGAAACAGGTTCATTTCAAAAAGAATAAAATAACAAAAAACAAAGACCAGAATAAGTGTCCCATTGCATTCTCTGCAGGCCCAGCTGTAACCCATAGCTCTCCCTCTCAGGGTGCGTATAACCAACAGCCTTCCTCTTCTCCTGAAGTGTTCCAATTAGGTAAACAAATGGTACTTAACTGCTTAAAAGCTGAACATAACTCAGCCAGGTATGCAGAGATGATGGATGAGGAACAACAGCTGCTCAGAAGCAAAGTCAAGATTCCTTATAATACTTACTGCAAGTATGGCAGTCCATAATAGTGTTGTTTCAACAAAGGACTCTGAGGGACAGGCAAGATGCAAAAAAATAAGAATGACAGAAACAAATAGAATTAGAAAAATTGAACAGTCCTTTATATCATACTGATGGATTCTTCAAAAGCAAGGAAAGGGAATAGATTTCAAATATGGATGGATATGGATATATGGATGGATATATGTGTATGTATATATGCATATGTATAATATGCACATGCACACATACATACATATATACGTACATATACATTTGATATGACTGTCTGGATAAAATAAAATTCATTTGAGGTGAATTGTCCTTGCTTATTGATATTGAGCCAACTCTAATGGGCATTTAATGTTGGTGTGGTATCTGCATTTAGATGACATGTCAACTCAGATGCTTACGGAAGTTGAGTCGCTCAAAATAGAAGTATACATTCTTTGTACATATTTAATTCAAAGCACATAGTAATAAGACATCAGAGAACCAGTCTCCTTGTGCAGAGTTCAAAGTGGTTAAATTTTGAATCACCCTTTGTTGCCATGGCCTGTATATCAAGCCACTAATAAAATCAGTGGTGTAGAAATACTTATGTGGAAAAAAAATTACCAAGCTATTGGCATCATGATATGTTTTTCTCCAGCCTGTTTCGGGCACTCAGTCTTGGTTTACCATGTTGGTGGGAATTCTGTGGATTACAATCCAAACACATTTGGAGAACATCATCTTGGGAAGGCTACTGTAATATTTTAAGGACCAATATCGAATAATGTTCTGGATTGTTCTTGTCTCAAATGCATAAACTGCCATTTCTAGAGAATGAAATGCTAAGAAAGCAACAGGATTTAGATGAAGAAGTTAAATGTACAAATTCTAGCCAAGATAGATCACATGTATTAGATAGAATTAGACATTCTATCTTATGGGAATGAAAATCAATATTTGACCTCAAGCAACCTATGAACCTAATACTTTTAATGTACCAGTTAAAAGGAAACATCAGGAGCATTTACTTTAGAAATTCTGCCTGTGTCTAAACATTTGACCATGCTCTGTGTGATTCTTAAGTCTATTATTCAAACGTTACAGTCCTTATTTGACTGAAAAGGAACTTGCCTTATGGTATAATCATAAATTTTTGGTTTATCTAAAAATAAGAATCAGTGTTTCTAAGTCACATAAGCAAATTTTTAAACTAAAAGAAGAGGTTAACTCTTCAGATTTTAACTCACATTTCACATTAGAGGTTCAAATTTAAAAATTCACATTCAACAGTTGATTGAGGAAACTGATCAAATAATCCAAAGTATATGATTATTTCTATTTAAGTTCTTCTCATATAGATGTTATATGTATATATATCCTTTTCATTTATATTTTCAATAGACATCCACTTGGTGGATTGGCAGTTCAAAGGCCACAGAAAGTGACTGTCCTCAGAAATACATGTGGAAAAGAAACCAAATAAAGCATGTTTTAAAAGAAACAGTACACGCCTCTGAAACAGGGTTTTCCTTTCATCTCTTCTAATATCCTTGAACACTTCTCCAATAGTTACTTATTTATGTTACTCTATGCATCTGTTCAATACCTTTTGTTGTATCACTGTATTTCCATTTTGTTATTATTAGCAATCACCCAGAAGTCATAAATCCAACATGAGGATATGTGAAATCACAAACCTACCACATTCAACAATATGGCGGCAATAGGAAATAAATTCAGAGTAAAATCAATCATTGTTGTCATAATTCTGAGGAAGCATGAAAAAAGAGATGCAAACATTTGTACACGTGGTCATGGCTGTTTCACCTCTCTTAAACAGTAATGTAAAAAATAATATAGTGGCAGAAGTATCTGTGAGCATTATTAACATTTAGTTGACCTAAAATATAAAAACATACTGCCTTAAGGTTTAGAATATTATTATATACATATATGAGTGGCACTTTAGGCAAACTTTCTAGCATACATGATAACATCTGATATCAGGGACTAAGTTAAACTGTCTAAGATATCAGTTGGTTGTTCCGGATCAAGTCTGAAATATCTCAGCTCTGCTATCATTATCGTAAAAACACCATTAACATCAATATTTCATAATCCAAATATAAAACCAGTCTTAGGTCTCAGGCATCTCCAATACAAAATGCAAAGGAAATCCAATATGTTTATTTGAAATATGTGTCACCTATTCTGAGATCTTACATTCAGACATGCCATTACTTTGTGGGTGGCTCCATTCTTTTACATGTCCTTCCATTGTTCGTGATGTCAAATACATGACATGGAATTGACTCAGAGCAAACAATGCTGAAATGTTGATCCATTTTTACACATAATTATCAGACATCTTCCAGCAGTGCTTGCAATATTCTCATCCATTTACAGCTAATCCTCCTCTGCATTTGCAATTTACCAAATGTTGCTCCTGTGAGAAAACTTTTTTAAAAATGCAAATACCTTACTAGTAGAAAAAAAGGGGGCTTTTATTCTTTCTTTCCTGGGTAGGTAAAACAAGGAAATAACCAGTCTGATTATTAAGAAGCAAACATTTCAACGCTGAAAAGAAATGAAGAATAGCAATATATGATAAATATTGGATATAGTTATATGAGACTAAGGTACAATGAAGCCAATGCCAAATAAAAAATTGGAACAGCCAGTAACTAAATAATGAATAAAGAGACCAATTCTTTCAGTCTCACTGTGACATACAAAAAATAGGAAATTCCGAAAAAGTGCATCTCCAGGCCAGGGATTCCATATGGATGGAATGCATGCCGATTGTGACATACAGAATAGTGTGAGAGTTTTACATGTTAATTCAAGGGTTCTCAATCTTGGCAACTTTTAGCAGTATGGACTTCAACTTCTAGGATTCCCCAGCCGACAATCTCCAGGAGTGCTTCTTGTATATTAACTCCAATTTTGATGAGTACCCATAGGAAAAATTATAGCGAAAGTTGAAGTCCCTGATGTTTTGCAGGCTTTGATACTCTGATCAAATGCATATATCCACCTCCCCCCATATGCTTCCATAGGAATATATCTTTATAAAAGTCCATTTCAAAATATGGTTCCCAAGTAACTGAATATTAGCTACTGCAGTATAATGGTCATGGTATTGGACAAGGATCAAATTCAAGTCCACACTCAGCCCTAAACATTTATTGACCAGTTACAGGGTTTTGGATCAAAACAAATATCCATCCATCCATCCATCCATTCCTTTTTAATGCAAACAACATAAAGCAAAGCCCAGAAAAAAGTACCATATATACTCGAGTATAAGTCGACCCGAATATAAGCCGAGGCACCTAATTTAACCACAAAAAACTGGGAAAACTTATTGACTCGAGTATAAGTCGAGGGTGGGAAATGCAGCAGCTACTGGTAAATTTCAAAAATAAAAATAGATGCCAATAAAAACTTTCACTAGGACGGTTGAAAATAAGTTTGATGTTCACAATTTCCTCTTTGAAAGAGACCAGTAAATAGGGAACAAGAAGATGAAGAAAAAGAAGTGTGTTTTTTCACACTTTTCACACTGAAGTGAACAAAAATGGCATCATAGGAACAAGCTTATTCTCAGCCCAAAGGTTTGTTTCTGATTTCTTCCCTGATTTAAGGGAAATTTGGAGTCACTCTCTCCCTTGCAAGAAAAAACCAAGAGCCGTTCTTATGATATCTCTCTCTCTCTCTCTCCCCCTCCTCCCCCTCCTCCTGAGTGGACTGAAAGCAGCTGGAGCTGAGGAAATGAAACTGAGTGGAGCGACCTCAGCTCGCGTTGCTTTCTCAGCCTAGAGCTCAGAAAAGCCTCCCCCTCCCATGCTTAAAAGTTGCAAAGGAAACACGGAAGCAGGGAAGCGGCTGCCCAGCTTCCGAGCTCCATACCATTTTTTTTTCAGAGGGGAATCTGACTCGAGTATAAGCCGAGGGGGGGGTTTTCAGCACAAAAAATGTGCTGAAAAACTCGGCTTATACTCGAGTATATACGGTAAGTAATAGTGAGCGAAAGAAATGACAAAAAATAAGATAAAAGAAAATAGAACTAGTTTCAAGTGGTAGATAATCTGTATAAATAAATAATTCTTTATGGCGACACTATTTATACCTCTACCCTTGTAAGCCAGCCTTGCTTTCAGTATGCCCATGGACCAATTCATGCATTGCCTTTAGTTCTTTCTTTAGTTTCTCTCTTCTCTTCTTATGACTTCCCTCTAATACTACAATTGTCAATCTTCCTCTTCCTCTTGATCTATTCACTTTTCCCTGGTTTCCTTGGCAATTATATCTTCATTCTTTCTATTTTTGACCAAACTATCACAATACATACTTCTTTTAAACTGGTCATCATTTTTGTTTCCAATCCACATTCAATAGAAGATAATAAATAGGTAGCTCAAGGAATTCTTAGTGCTCTTTGAACTTGCAGATGTTTTATTACACAACTAGGTAACATCATCAGCACATCATTCGCACTGATGATGTTACCTACAGTAGTTGGATAATGAAACATCTGCAAGCAAACAACCAAGCTCAGAAAGCACCAAAAATCCCACAATCCACATTCATTCACCATCCGTTCATCCTTGACTCCTCCCCCTTTCTTGTTTTATCACATGCATTTCCTATGTCCTCGTTGCTATAATTTACTGTTGCTTTTTCTGGCCTATGGTATTTTTCATCCATCTAATAAAAGAGGGCAGAAGTATGCTCTTAAGCACAATAATGTTCACTTATTTCCGCTGAGAAACAGACCTTTCTACATCTTCATGTTTTGCCACCAATTTCCCCACTTTTAATAAACATTTTCCAATAGGGTCTCAAACCTGTAACTTGCAGGTCATGGGGTTGGGGAGGGAGCACCACCTAACATTTATTGCTGCCAGCTGTGACTCCCACAGCTGATATCTGGTACCCTTTATTTTATTTTTTATTTTTTTCCAAACAAATTTTGTTAGTTTTATAAAAACAATACATAAACAATCAAAGCATAATAACAGAAAAAATCTTTTCTATGAAAACCAATAGAGCATACAAAGTAGTTCCAAATTGTAATATCGATATTTACGTTATCTGTTCAACTTCGTATCTTATCCCAACTTCTCCTTTTCATTCTATTATCCAAATTATATTCCTTGCTAATTAAAGTTTTATTGCCTTTCATAAACAATACACAAACATACAAAACATAAAACATTAAAAAAAAAACATAAAACATCTTTTCTGAAGGTTGCTTGATCCCGGGTTAAAACTCTTCGCACAGACACAAATTCAAAAATCATACTCACTTTATATATCATTCCATATCTTATTACCATTTTCAATTTTCTATATACCGTAGCTTCTCCCCCCTTTTATCTTTCTTAATTTTATTTTATTTATCTTATCTCAATTCAGTTCATAATACTTATCATTCTTTGTCTGTTCTGTTTCCAGCTATCCATTCATCTTTTCTCTTTTAATATATTTCTCCTGTACACTGATTGGAGTGACGCCTTTGACTCATTCCCCTAGCTTAAATTTACTTAAAATAACACTTAATTTATATTGGGATTCTGTTTAGTACATTCTAAAGTTAAACAATAAATTTTATGAGAAGGGTAAAAACACAACAATAACTAAATAAAAGCATATATAACCCCTATCCATATCATTAAAAAGCTAATCATATATATTGATACTCATTTATATCTTAAACATTTTATTCTAGATACACATATAAAAACACAATCTTATGTGCCTTCCAGAATCCCCTTTTCAATTAAATTTACCCATTGTCTCTAAACAGGCTTTGTTTCTTTAAGTCTTGTTTCCCACCATTAAGGCTTCTCATCCCCTCCTTTCTCTCTTGCTTATTCTTCTCCTTGCCCTTTTTACCCCTTTGTCTCTCCTCCTCCTCCCTTTTCTTCTTTTGCTTACTCCCTTTCTGTTGTTTTCTAATCTTATATCCACCTTTCATCTCATTTTTCTCTTTTTTGGTTGTTTTCTCAAACCTTAAAATCCCCTTTTTCTTTTCCTCTTTCTCCTCCTCCCCCAAAAGAACCCATTGTTCAAAGATGGCTTCTTCTTCTTCTTTGTCCCAATCGTCCTGCTGCGTAGTCAACTTTTCATAAGTACATACCGTCATTTCTAGAAATTGAAATAGAGTGCCCAAAGTATCTTTTCCATCTTGTTCTTCTTTTTTATATTTTTGATATTCAATTTTTAGTTCATCCACAAGCAATGCCATCGTGAAGAGAAAAACTTTTTCCAAAACAACCACCCAAGTATTTTTAATCAAGAATAATTCCAAAAAGTTCCAACGTCACCCAAGAGTCCAAATAAACTATTTCTTTTAATCCTTTTTCTTTCTTTCTTCTATTTCTCTTTCTGGGGTTACTGTTTAATCAAAGAGTTCCAATTACAATATATCTTTCTTTAAAGTTCTAGGCAGTCTCCTCCTTTTTCAACTTCTGCTCCAGTTTTTTTTCCTCTCCCTTCCCACTTACAACAACAATTTTCTTTTAGATGTTCAAAAATCCATACCTCCAATAAGGGTTTTCTGATTTCTTAAGTTGTTAAATCCAATGTCCAGGAATCCTTTACCCCTTAGTTTTAGCTTTCAAATTAAGTTACCTTCAGTGCCCAAATAAATTTTCCAAATCTTCATCTGCTGTTTTTATGGGGTGGGAGAGTGAAGAAAAAAAAAAGTTTTTTCCTCTTGACAGCTTTCTCTGCCGCTTTCCGATCTTCTTAGGAACAATGTATCTTTCTGGCAATTCAAACAATTCAGTTTCCAGGGTGTTTAAAAGTTGTTGATTGATCCGGCTCAGCCAGCACTTTCACTTTCCCTGCTTCCTCCAGCACCAATCTTACCCGGCTGCAGGCTTCTTCGTGGCGGCCATTACTGACCTCCGCTCCACCACCTCAGGAAAAAGGGGTTTTTCCGGGTGAGGAGGGGGTCTGCGACACCCCCAACCCCCTGTCCAGCTCCCCTCTCTCTTCGGCTGCCTCTACAGGGCAGCCATATCCCCCTGACCCATTTGGATCAGGGGCACCTTGGCGGCAAGCGCAGCAGGAATCGCGGACAGTCGCGAATTCCTGCTGCTACCGAAGCCACGTGAAACCGGAAGCCCTGGTACCCTTTATTTTTGAGTGACTTTTGTACATATAAAAACCCTTCAGCATTGTGGCTTTCAAGCATATGAACTGTCCTCAAATGACTTTTGACACAATTTGCATATGAGTCCTCTCTTTTATGAGGCACACAAATTCACCTCTATGCTGTAATGTTTCACCGCTGATGTGTAACTTGCAATCCTTTGCTCTATTTTCCTTGTCAGGTTTAGCTACCTTGGTCCTCAGTGCTCAGATCTCTACACTTTGTTTGCATCCTTCAGTCCAAGTAACAAAATATTTTGCTTTATGAACATAGCTTCACAACTTAACCAAATCCTGGGAAAAAATAATAAATGCAGATGCATCTATTTGATATGCCAATAGGTGGCCCTTGGTATATGAGGTCATTTTGCAGTAATATAATCATAATCCACGCCCCCCCCCCCATATTGTACAGTAGAAAATATTTTCTCTTCTTGAGCAGAAAGCAACTCTAAGCCTCAACTCTAATCTACCTTTAGCAAAACAGCAGTGGAGAGAAAAGATAATTGTTTTAAACACTGGTTTTTATTTATTTTTTAAGAGGAGAGCTTAGAATCTTAACAGAAAATCCGCAGTTGTCTGAAATGTCTGTGGTGTAAAGGAATAGACGTATTTCAAAATAAGCCAAAATTCCATAGAAGAGGTCTATAACCTTTAATTTCTAAGGATCAGGAATAACATTGTAATCCTTTACAAGTCTACTTAAAACTAAAAAGTGAGCTTGTATCCTAAGAGCACAGAATACATTTCCTTCCCTGAATGCTATGTAATTCTACTATACTCTTTTTAGCAAGGGATCAGGCCTATACAGGTAGTCTTCAACTTAAACCATTCATTTAGAGACCATTCTAAATTACAACAGCACTGGAAAAAAAATGAGTTTTGAACGTGTTTCACAGTTACAACCATTGAGGCTGTGGACACTGTGGGCCCATGATCAAACTTTGGAGGCTTAGCAACTGGCATGCATTTATGACAGTTTCAGTGTCCCAGGGTCATGTGACTTTCTCAGTAGTGGGATTCAGCCGGTTCACACCAGTTCATGTGAACCAGTTGTTAAATTACCCATTCCCACTATAACAGGTAGATCCTGGGCTCTGTGCTGCACTGCAATGGAGAAACAAGCAACAGAGCGGCCGGTGTGAGGGAATGAGGAGGCCACTTTCCCTCTTTCTTTTCCCTGATCCTCCTCCTCCCCTCATGCCGGCTGCGCCATTTCCCATTTCTGCACTGCAGTGCAGTGCCCAGGATCCACTTTGATAGCAGGGAGGGGAGTAATTTAACAACTGGTTCTCCCAGGGTCAGTTTGGCTGTGGAGGGAGGCTCATCCCATATGTGAGGTGGAGTTAGAAGATGGGGATGGGCCATATCTCCCATGACAGTCAACCTGACCCTGGGCGAATCGGTTGTTAAGTTATTTGAATCCCACTAATGGACCTTCTGTCAAGTGAAGTCAATGGGGAAGCCAGATTCACTTAAAAACCATGTAATTAATTTAATAACTGCAATGATTCACTTAACAACTATGGCAAAAAGGTTGCAAAATGGGGCAAAATTCACTTAACAACTGCTTTGGCTTAGCCACAGAAATTTTGGGCTCAATTGTGGTCATAAGTCCATGACTAGCTGTATTATCTAAATGGTTTTCTTTTGAGAATATGAGGATGCTTGGAGCATCTAATCTGTTCTGCAGCCTTGTTGTTATTATATCAATAATGGCTTTTCAAATGACCACAACTTTAGGTTTGTACTTTATAATTAACTGCTTGCTTCTCTTAGTGTCATGTAAACTTAAGCATAAGCTATTATTCAAGTGTTGCACACTCGTGGTAATCCCTAGATTTGAAAGCTTTTGAAAACTCAGAAGTAAAAAAGGAAGTGGCAAGAAAAACTCCAATCAGCCCAGTAACTATTGTTGAGTCACTGGGAGTTGGGTGGTAAGTACAGTAAACATAATATATCATGGTTGGATGTATAGTCAGTCAGATGTTTAGATTGGATTTTGCATCTTTATCCACCTATCTACTATTTCCTAAGAACCTGGGACAACTTGGGACAGGTAGACGTTATTGTTTGATGGTGTTAAAAATATTTATTTGGAACAGTTGCATCCAACTGTAGCTAGGATGCAACTGTTCTAAATAAAGCTGACATTTGCAATTGACTGATGGTGATTTTATCATTGTTGATGGTGTCCAAGTGGTTTGTTCCCAGTTGTCTTGGGAACAGGCTGTAAAAAGAGAATATGGGAGATTTGTACTTTCAGATTTGCAAGATTCTATTAATGTAACTTTACAATAAAGTACAATTAACTCATCAGGTTGTTTCCTGTCTGTTTACCTGGGAGGACGAACACCAATCTTGCAAGCCTGAAAGTACAAACCTCCCACCTTCTCTTTTTGCAGCCTGATCAATTAAGGTGGATCCTTTCTAAATTTCTTTCTCTGACCAGTAATCTATTGCAGACTCCTTCCTTTCTGTCTGATCATTCCTTAGGGAACATCTCTTCCTCAAGGTCATGCTCACATACTATTACATTTTGCCAGCATCCAATCCTTTTCCAGAGACCTAAGCCTTTGCATACTATTCCCAAAGTAGGATCATTTGAACCAGGTCATTTGTGCCCTGTGTGTGAACTCTGAATTGATTCGGAAGTGATGAATGAGCCAGAATGGGTGAGACGAAGCACAAGAAGCTTATTTCAGGAACTGGGTAGTTTGTTGCCATGTTTGGCTGCTGCCCCCTAAAATAACGCTATGTCTATAATAAAGATTGGACCTGATTCAATCTGGATTGATTTGTGCATTTGATCCATTTGCTTGCTTTCATGGATACAGTGTGCTCAATGCTCAGTATATTACAAATAGTAGCATGCTGCTACACCTGAAATCTGGCAAGGCATGAATTCAATCAGCTTGTTATTGAAAGGTACTTTAGCTTTCAAAATTGTCAAGATTGACTTTTCACCCCGTGAAATGAATACACAGAACACCCAAAGAGATCGCCTTCCCTTCCTGTTTTGGCTGGGCTATTTGTATGCACTGGAATATGAGTTGGCTGGAAATGTAGAGAAAACAAAGGAAGGCTACAATCATAACTTAGGGAATTACCAACAAAATCACTACAGTCAATCTTGTTAAGGTCTCATTAACATGCCTTTGCTTTTCTTGTCACACTTTATGTATGCAGGTCCGTGGTGGCCCAGACTGGAGCAGCCCTCAGCAGTGGAGGGCTGAGCCAAAAACGGCCAAGAGTGGCTCTCCAGAGCCATACCCATTGGAGGCTTTCCCCTCCTGTCCCCTGGTTTCACACTTTTGTACTGTGTGAAAATATGTGCATCTGACATTTTGAAATACCTTTAAATAAATGTTTGACGATGGGGTGCCAGATTTCCCATTATTTGTTGCTCTAGTTTGATGTTACTTATGGCCTTGTTTTAATTTATATAGTTAATTCTTGGGGTTATGGTGATATGAGAATGAGAGGCAGAGAGGAAGAGGAGGAGAGGAAAGCATAAGAAGAAGAAGGAGAGGGAGAGGAGAGAGAGATGGCCTGTCCTTTACTATGAAGAATTTTTTGCCTCCTTGCCAGGTAATTTTTTACTTCTTGCCAGCACAATGAGCTCATCCATCCTCACTAGTCAGGTTCTGAGTAATGGGATGCCAATAAGGGAGCTGAACAGCTTTTAAAATGGCTTTTTGCACTGGCCACTAGCAGATTTTTGCTTCCTCTTTTGCTGCCATGGTAGCTGTTGTGAATGAATAAATGTGTTAATAAAGTTATCAAGAGCTTGAAGTAAAGTGCAGGGTTCTGGCCCTGCACTTCTGATTGGCCGTTAAATGGCGAGATCAGATTGGTCCATTCAGGAGAATCTGATTGGCCATTAACGAGCCTTTCTCATTGGTTAACGGAGCTAGCGCTCCCTGGTTTTCATTGGTTGAATATCTAATAAGTTGCCTATATAAGGAAGGCTGTAGCAGCCATCCAGTTTGAGCTGTCACATCATGTAAATAAAGAGTTGAAGTTCACCGTTTCACCGGCTCGTCTCCATTCTTTCGCGCCCATGCTCAATACTTAATAGTAGCAGTGACTTTGTAGTGCAGCTTGACTCACAGTGTAACCTTCCCTCATCTACCAAAGCCATTGCAGTGGGCAGGGCATTTGATTTTTGGTTCAGAGAAGAACGTTTTGAATGAACAGGAGTCAAAGATCATCTTCAATCGTTAAAGAAACTGAAGGAGCTGCATTCTTACATGAAAACTACTGAGTTCCTCTTTATGGCAGATTCTCCTGAGAAGGCTAAGAAAACATGCCTTGGGTGTGATAGAACTAGAAAAGGTTCATTACTGCTTCTGGAGCTGCTATGACCTCAACCACGTGACATTGGCTCTGGGCTTCCATGTGAGGGTGTGCCTCACAGCTCCCAATCATTCCATTCAGACACACCCTCTCTCTCACTTTAATTTCGGTGAAGGCATTGTCTCCAGCCAACAGTAGTCTCGCACAGTGCCACTGCACCTTTTGACATCCCCAAAGTCACATCTCAAAGTCATAAAATGGCTTGATCACACACTGTCTAAGAGGATATGCACTGTCCCCATTGATAAGCAGTGGATGCTTCTGGGGCTTTCAGGGAGAAATTGACCAGAGTCCATAACTGAATGGACTGCAGTTTCCCTCATAGCTAATGATGAATTCAATTGCACCCCATTTCAGTGTCAATGAAGCATCCATTCTGATCCACCATATCCTGGAGTAACACAATAATGAATTCTATTCACTGGACGCAATACTGTAGAACAGTGTCCCCCAACCTTTTTTGTGCCATGGCCTGGTACTGGCATCACAAAATGATCCACGGCCCAGTACCGGCATCAGCACGCATGGCAAGGCGAACTGAGCGACTGGCCAGCCAGCCGTCCCCCACTTCTCCCCGCCACCTTCAATGCCTCCTTTGTACCTTTGTCGATGGGCTTCGGGACGGCTTCGGGACGGTCGCTCGGCTTACCTTGCCTTGGATGCTGAAAGAATCCTTGCACCTTAGTTTCATTCGAAGCCCCCCCCGCTTTGATGAAACTAAGGTGCGAGGATTTCTTCAGGACTCAAACGCTGCTTTCCAACTGGAAAAGCTCACCGGAAGCACTTTCTCATCAAAACAAGATGGCGGCGCCCAGCAAACCGGCGGCCCGGTAGAAAATTTTCCATGGACCGGTGGTTGGGGACCCCTGCTGTAGAAGATCATTACAACATATTTTTACTTGAAGTCAAAAGAGTCATCAAACTATATGTACCAATAATAACTTCCAAAACCAGAAAAAGCAAATTACCCCAAACAATAAGGAAGCTTCAGTCCAAAAAGAAATCACTTTGGTGGAAAAACAAATCTGGTCACGTTGCCAACTTCAAAAGCCGATACAAAAAATTATGTCACCAGATAAAAATTGAATGCACCAATTATCACATTAAACAAGAAGAAAACTTTCTACACACCAATTCCACCCATACTTTCTATAGTTTTGTAAACAGCAAACTAAAAGACTCAAGGTCCATCCCACCCCTGAAAGGACCTAATGGTAAAGATTGCAATGACGACACTATTAAAGCCAACCTCTTTAACACATTCTTTGGCTCAGTATTTGTAAACAGCAATGGATCATGCCCAGTATTTCCAAGTCGAACCACAGACAACTACAATGATCTAATACATATCGATTTTACAGAAGACAATGTTGAAAAAGCACTACGCAATCTAAAACCATCTCTATCTATTGGACCAGACGGAATATGTGCCTACTTCTTAAAAAATCTATCCACTGCCATAGCCGAACCTCAAAGCATAATCTTTGAAAAATCTTTCAGGACCAGCGCCTTGTCTAACCTATGGTCACAAGCCACTGTCATCCCCATCTTCATAAAGGGAGACCCCAGCCTAGTTGAAAATTACAGACCAATCGACTTATGCTGTATCACCTGTAAAGTCATGGAATCAATTATTAACCAATCCATCATCCTCCACTTAGAAACAAACAACCTACTCTCTAGTAAAGAATTTGGTTTTAAGAAAAAACTATCCTGTAATCTGCAACTCTTACACTGTAAAAACATGGACTACACAACTCGATCAGGGCAAAGCAATAGATGCAATCTACATAGACTTCTGTAAAGCCTTTGATTCAGTGGTACATGACAAACTACTCCTAAAACTAAAATCTTATGGTATCTCCAGACACCTGCATAACTGGATAGAAGCATTCCTGTCAAACAGACAACAAATGGTCAAATTTGGGAGCATCCTATCAAATTCTGTACCTGTCAACAGTGGTGTCCTCCAAGGCAGTGTTCTAGGACCAACTCTTTTCATACTCTACATAAATAACCTCTGTGATCATATCAAGAGCAACTGTGTTCTCTTCGCTGATGATGTAAAGCTATTCAACACCACAGACAATACTGCTACCCTTCAAAAAGACCTTGACTATGTATCAGAATGGTCAAACAAATGGCAACTTCAAATCTCAACAAATAAATGCTCTGTCCTACATATTGGAAAAAAAAACCAGAAAATAAAATACAGGCTGAATAGTCAAGACCTTGTTGATGATCCAAACTCTGTCAAGGATCTTGGAGTACTCATCTCAAATGACCTAAGTGCTAGAGCCCACTGTAACTAACTACATAGCCAAAAAGGCATTAAAAATTGTTAACCTAATCTTACGTAGCTTTTTCTCTGGTAATATTACACTACTAACTAGAGCATACAAAACAGTTGCTGGACCAATACTCGAATACATCTCATCAGTCTAGAACCCACATTATGTATCTGATATTAATACAGTTGAGAAAGTCCAGAAATATTTTGCAAGAAGAGTTCTCTACTCTTCTATTCATTGCAGAATACCTTATGCCACCAGACTCAAAATTCTAGACCTAGAAAACCTAGAATTATGCCGCCTTCGGTCCGATCTAAGTAGAGTATATAAAATCATACATTGCAATGTCCTGTCAATGAATACTTCAACCATAACAACACAAGAGCAAACAATAGATATAAACTCAAGGTTAATCGCACCAAACTTGATTGCAGGAAATACGACTTCAGCAATAGAGTGGTCAATGTCTGGAATACTCTACCTGACTCTGTGATTTCTTCCCCAAACCCCAAAAACTTTAACCTTAGACTGTCTACTATTGACCTCAACCCTTTCCTAAGAGGTCTGTAGGAGGCGTGCATAAGTGCACCAAGTTGCTTACCGTCCCTGTCCTATTGTTTCTTTTATTTTTTATTTTTCTTATACGTATCCATGTATTCATAACTATGTTTTTCCTTATACCTATTATCTTGTAAGCAATTGACAAAATAAATAAATAGATAAATAAAATAAAATAAATTCCAAGGAATGTCCTTGCTACTTCAGAAAAATGGATTCGTCTGCATTGGGCATTATTTTGAGGAGATATTCTCCAGATTACATTGCCAAGTGACTCTTTCAATAGCAACAATTAAAACTGGTGGAATTTCCTTCCACCAATGCTGCCGGTCCTGCCTTTACTTGGTCCTTGGTTCATTGGATCATGGTGAGATGGGTAGCTAAGTAAGTAAGTAAGTAAGATGAGAAGCTCAAATCCCCAACATATTCCCTATAAATCTAACTCAAAGACTGAATAAGTGACTGTGAAAAATATTCCATAGTAGAAAGCTTAAGTACTTTCTGCAGTTCCTGAGGCAAGCCGCAGTCTCCAATAGATCATACTCAATCTACAGAGGAACTTCTACCATGATGGGAATTCTTTTTAAAACCCAACTGATGAGCAATTTCCCTGCATGGTGACTTTATTGTGAGCAATCATTGAGTAACAGCCACACTTTCTTTCTACCAGATTGCAATGGCATAACATTGGATTTTGCAAAGCAAGCCTCCATCTCAGAGAGGGTATCATGCAACATTGTGAAGTGAGCAACCTACCATTCATCATCTCCAACAGTCAATACAGTCAAGGCATTGGGGACTGGCTCTCTGCTGATAGGGGTATGCCTCTGTAACCAAGTCCTCCTTAGGGACTCAATAGTCCAAATGAGCCAGGAGAAAACAAAGCGCACATCACATCGGGGTTTCCCCCTTCCTCCTTGCCATTTTGGTTTCTTTCCCCGGAGGAAATAGACAGTCTGGAAACCTACCCTGTTTCTCCAACAATACGGCTTCCCCCAATAGGAATGTTTTAGAGGTATGAAATGAAATTAAGCCCCTCCCCCCAAATTAAGGCCTATATTAAAACATGCAAAATGGAGGGGGGGAATGGTGGGGGGGGCTTGCTGTTAGAAAGTACTTTTGTTGCACACCCGGATATGGTGCTGCCTGCATTGACCCCGATACGAAGTGCCCCACCAATGCTGAGGTCAACATCCAAGCCGTCACCGCCCACCCGAAGGTGCAAGGGGGGGGAATTAAGTCACCCCCAAAAAGATGGCCTAGCCATTTTTGGGGGGCTCAAAAAAAATAAGACCCAGCCTTATTATATGAGAAACATGGTAGGAATTGAGCTGCTATATGCCCAGGACGAATTTCAAAACAGATATTCATGCTGCCTCCAAAATGTATATTAATATGATTATATTATTGGTGTATAATATTAACATTGTAAGCCTCATGATGAGACGGGCAACAAAACAAACAAACAAGTAAATCAGTAAGTAAGTAAATAAACAGACAGATACGGTATGGGATAGGCAGTTCTGATCTGAAAGGATGAATGGAGTACTGAGATGCAGAGTGATTGCTATCACCACTGGGCACCATAGAGCAGGAACGCGTAGGCATGTTGCCAGTTACTGTGCTCCTCTTGGGGCCTTCATTTCCACAGGTGCTGGGCTATACATTCTGACTTCCTGCATTGCAATCATTGTGCTCCTAAATCCAGCAATTTTATGTTTCACTCTTCATGTTTTATGCTGCTCAGCTCTAAGCAAGTCACTCTGGTTTCAGTATTGTTTCTTGCATGTTGGCCTACTCCTTCCTTTCTCTGGTGAAGGATGACTAGCCTACCTCCCGAGAAATTTTGGAGTGTGCTGCAATTGTTCCATTGAGGCACCTGTGCTTTTTCTCTGGTCCTGTGCCTGCCCCTGCAGAAGCTCTCATAAATGACGGTAATCCTGTAATCTCTCATGAATGAATGGAATAATTGCACGGTTGTGGAAAACTGACATTGGGGTGCAAGTGTTCTCCTGCTGTATCTGGGAAATGATCTAACTTTATTCTTTTTTTTTTTTTTGAAACAAATTTTATTAATTTTAAAGACAAACAAACCATCATTAACCATTGAATACATAAACCCTCTTTCCATTATAAATTTTACAAGTCGAATAAGACATTATTTTATACAACATAGTTCTGTTTTACACCATTTCCATATGAATATATAAATATCTCTTAGCAAATTTCTCATTATTTCTCTTTACTCTTATTCAATTTCATTATTATTATTATTATTTTCCTATATTTATCCAATTTATAATCGTCATCTACATTTCTCTCTGACTTGGTTACCATTATTCTCATCCAACATTCCTCCGAGATTTTATTAATTCTCAAACAAACATGAACACACAAAACACACAATAATAAAACTTCTTTTAAGAAAGTAGTTTGGACCCAGATTACCTCTCTTTATATGGACTTCAGTTAGCTTTGTGCTCATCTTATATACCATTACCTATTTTATTTACCATTCTATATCTTCTATATAACTTCTCCCCGCTTTTCACTCTTCTTAATTCTATTTTATTTAATTCATTTTAATTTAAATCATTGTGTTTGTATCTTTTGTCCATTCTTTCCAAATTATCCATTTATCTCATTCCCTACAAAAAAAAAAAAAGATTTCTCCTGAAATCACTGATCAGAGTATGATGCCTTTCTATCCTCCCCCTAAATTAATATTTAGAATAACGCCCATTACCCAATCTGATTCTGCTTAGTACATTCTACCAGCTAACTTTTAAAAAGAGGAAAAAATAATAAATCCAAAATGATTAATATAGTTAAATAATAAACTTAAATGTTAAATCTTGTAACATTCCAATTATCTATTTCAAAAACAAATGCTACAATAGTAAGTTTATAATAACATCAATACAACAATCAATTAAACTCTTCAATTAAACTCAATATTTTAAACATTCCTTTTAATATTTTGTTAAATTTTAAAGTCTATCATTACTAAACATTTCAATATTTTAATCTTTTATTAATTCTTATAACATTCTAGTTTTCTATTTCTAATACAAATACTACAATACCATCTTATGTACCTTGCAGAATCTTCTTTTTAAGAGAAATTATACATTACCCTTTATCCCTAAAAAAAATTCCTTTTTTCCCATCTTGTTTCATACCTTTGTGGCTTTCCCCCCCTTTTCCCTTTCTTATCCCACCTGGCCTTTTTACCCCCCCCCACCTTCCGTCTTTTTAGCTTCCCCTCTCTGCTGTATTCCTTTTTTCTTTTGCTTACTAACATTGTGTTGATTTTGCATCTTATTTTTCTCTTTCTTGGGTGGTTTTTTAAGTCTTAAGTCCTTCATTTTCCTTTCTCTCTTTCTCCTTTCTTTCTTAATTAAGTTTTGAGATTCATTGAAGATGGCGTCTTCTTCTTCTTCTTCTGTTTCCTCCATCTGTTGCTGTGTTTGCTGATAAATAGCAATCGCCATTTCTAAAAAAAGGAAGGCTTCTTTCACAGCGTCCTTGCCTTCTTTTTTTATTTTTCCATATTCCTTTCTAAGTTCATCAACAGGTAAAGCCATTGTAAATCTTTTCTTTATTCTTCTTCTTAAAACAACCAAGATGTTTCAAAAGTTAGGACAGTTCCCCAAAGTCCCAGAGACATCAATCAGTCCAAACGAAGCACAAAGTTCTCACTTTCTCTTCCTGGGGTAATATCAATAGAAGGGAAAAGAAAAAAAGCCCAATCTATATTTTAAAGCCTTATTGCAATTAATTTCTAGTCTCAAAATCTTCAAGGTATCTCCTCCAGCAAGATCTTAATTTTTTTTTTGTCTTCTCTCTTCCCACTTATAACAAGAAGCCAAGTTTTTACCTTTTATAAAAAGACAGGTTTCTCAATGGCCATTTGTTGATTCCATAGGGAAGGAGAGTAAACTTTCCCTTTCAGCACCTCAAATTTGCCCCTTGAGATTCTCCTTTGGAAACAAAGTATTGTTCAAAAATAGTCGCAGTTTTCAGGATGTTAGGCATCTCTTAAAGTCCTGGGTCAGCCAAAAAACTTTCTCTTGTAAACTTTCTCCCCTCTTCCTCCTGCTCAGTCTTACCCAGCTGCCGGCTTCTTTGTGGCGGCCATTACAGACCGCCACTCCACCGTCTTGAGAAAAGGGGGTTTTGCCAGCTAGGGAGGGGGTCTGCAACACCCCCAAACCCCTCTCCGGCTCCCCCCTGTCTTCGGCTGCCTCTGCGGGGCAGCCTTAGCCTCCAGACCCGTCAGGATCGGAGGCACCAAGACGGCTAGCGCCACAGGGATCGCGCAGGATTGCGAATCCCTGCCGCTGCCGAAGCCGACAAACCGGAAGTTCCTCGATCTAACTTTATTCTTGTGGCTCCCCTTTACTCATCCTGGGAACAGCCACTTCCTGAGCTTTGCGCTGTTGCTCAGGTTGAAGGCTGGGTTGTGTGGTTGACATGAATCTTGATTAAACTCATGAATGATTCCCTGTCACAGAATGAGCCACCTGGATACCACTGCCAGCTATTAGGTGAAGCAAGAAGAAAAGATAGCTGCCCAGAGAAGTGAAGATAAAGGAGGGAGAAAAACTGGATGGATATGAAGCCAGAAGAAAAAGTAACTGGACAGGGAGTACTTGGAAAGAAAATGGACAATTCTACTATCCTATCCTAAATGTGGATTGAACAACTGTGGCATTTCTAAATTTGAATAGTAAACAGTGAATATGTGAATAGTAAACAGTGCTCCATCCTCCAAATAGGTAAGACATGAAGAATAAAAATTCCCCTTGGATGCAAGAAGGAAGTTTTTGTGCTTTCTTGCAAAATCAGAAAACTTCAAGAGACAAAAAGAATAGCTTTGGAACAGTCAAGGCTCAGTTACCACACAAGGCTCAGTTGCAACACAGAGGTTGTCTGCAATGCCCTTAAGATCCATCTAACAATTCATCCGAAACAATTTCTGCAAGCTTCGGAATGCTCCTTAATCCCATGACCTCTTAATAAACTGATATGGTATGGATGGGATCAAGGATATAAAGTGCTGAGAGAGAAAAGCTCCTTGGGAGTGCCTACTTGAGGCCTTTAAGGTGGAATAATTCTGATGAGTTCACATCATTTTATTGAGAGGCTAGATAATGTTGACTTTCATTTGTGTATCTGGAACCACCCAGTGATTTAAGATATAATTTAAGGTTAAAAGAAAATTATTCAACCAGTTGGTGGTTTTTGGAACCCAATTTTTCTTGTTTTGGTTAACAGCTGATTCCAAAATTTTTGGCTACAGCTTTTCCCTGGCTTTGAATTCAAAAATCTAGAAATGCCAGGACTTCTCCCTAGAGCCAACCTCATAGAATAGCTACAATATGAATAAAACTATATGAATAGAATCATTAGTGTTCACAGAGGACTTCATGTTGCCCATCATCCTATGGATTCTTATGCTCACCATGTAAGTCAATATTATAAAAAGATAAACATTTTTTTAATTCAGAAACCATCCCTAGCAAATGCATTTATGGAGTCTTGAATTTTTAAAATTCCCGAGGGTTTTGTTTCTGTCTATTGCAAAAGGTTAGTTGAAACAAAACTGAGATAGCAGTAAAACTATGTTACGATTATATAAGTCTGCTTACTTAATCTCAGATGCCACCTTCAAAGTCTTTCCATAAACATGGTGGCATAAAATAGCTTTCTCGACTCAGAATTTTCAAAATAGATTGGACTTCATCTCCCAGGATTTCCATCCGTCGTAGGGGTGAATTCTAGAATTGGATGCTGAAGGCTCGAGATTGGAGGAAAGATTATTAAATTTCAACAAAGGATGGAGTTGTGTATTGCTAATATGTCTCAATATCACCTAAATCCACTATGGAATCAGTGCTGTAATAAACTTATGGGTCATTTCAACACATGTGAAAGAGAAGGAGTGGCAGAATCTGAGAATGGAATCAAAAGAGGAATTGGCCACAAAGTCCAACCCCTCTTGAATTCCATTAACCCTTATCTAGTGGCAAAATAGTGCTTTTAGTTGAATAGATTCCTGTGCATAGGTGTGAGAATTTCATTTCATTTCATTATTTATTTTTATTTTATTTATTTTTATTTAATTTAGTTTGTCAAGCATGTAAGAGAAAACAAGTATAAGTGTGAACATATAAACATATAAGTATAAACAGGTATAAGTTTATACATAATGAATAAGTACAAATAAATGGGAACAGTAGGACAGGATTGGTATGCTTATGCACGCTCCCTTACCGACCTCTTAGGAATGGAGTGAGGTCCATGGTAGACAGTTTAAGGTTAAAGTTTTGGGAGTTTGAGGATGTAACAACAGAGTCAGGTAGTGAGTTCCAGGCATTAACCACTCTGTTGCTGAAGTCGTATTTTCTGCAATCAAGTTTGGAACAGTTTACTTTGAATTTGTATCTATTGTTTGCCCGTGTGCTATTGTGGCTGAAGCTGAAGTAGTCATTGACAGGTAGGATGTTGTAGCAGACAATTTTGTGTGCTAAGCTTAGGTCAGACTGTAGGCGGCGTAGTTCTAAGTTGTCTAGGTCCAAAATTTCAAGCCTGGTGACATAAGGTATTCTATTGAAAGCTGAGGAGTGGAGTATTCTTCTCATGAAATACCTCTGGACTCGTTCAATTGTATTCATGTCCATTATACAGTGTGGATTCCAGGCAGATGAGCTGTATTTGAGAATTGGTCTGGCAAAGGTTTTGTATGGCCTGGTTTGCAGTTCAATGTTACTGGAGAAGAAGCTTCACAAAATTAGATTAACAACACTTAATGCCTTTTGGCAATGCTGTTACAGTGAGTTCTGGGGCTTAGATCTTTTGAAATAAGTACTCCTAGGTCCTTGACAGAGTGAGGGTTGTCTACATGATATACATTATAACAGAGTTGGAGGTCAACCTCTTCTAGTCAAGTAGGGGACCATTCTCAACAAAGGGCTGCCCAGTCTCTTCTTAAAAGCACCCACAACTTCTGGAGGCAAGCAATTAAATCAGTTTAATTGGAAGTTCATGTGTGGTCCTGATCTTTTGCACCCGACAACAGGAGATTGATACTATCTTATAGCATCACCCAGCCACATACATTAACACATGTGTATACACTACCTGTATAAAAAAGGCCATCAACAGTGTTGCATTGACTCCTGCCTCTGGTCCTCAAGTTGTCCATAGCCCCACTCTTTCTGAATTTGCTAAATGAAATTGCCAATCTATCACAGGGATTGAAGTGGGATGGAGGACCTTTTCACATGTTGTCTGTTATGTAATATCTTGGCTGATAGCTAGATACTGTACTTAATGTTTGCAAAAGTCAGCAATATGGCTAGTGTTTAATGCACATACTGAAAAGCTGTTGTACATTTACCACCATGTGCACCAGTTTGCCTCTTGTAAGATTGCAGGATAGGTATATTCATGGTTTCTTCATGTCTACTCTCTGGACATGAGGGCCGAGAGAGATGGAGCAGAATAAAATGAGAATTTGGTAATACACTCTTTTTTTTTGTCAGTAGCTCCCTCCACTCTGACCTGTTCTAAGCTGACCTTCGTTGTAGCTGAGATACAAAAACTGACCCAGGAGAGATGAAATAATTTTGATCCAAGAAACAGGGGGGGTTGACAAACCCTGAAAAGGTGTGCAGGCACCAGCTAAGCCTTCTTTCTCTATCTTTGAGCTCTTTCTCCTGTGGCACCACAAATATGCATCCAGGATTTGATGGCATTTCATGGCACAGATTCCAATTCATTCATTCCATGACCTCAGCCACTAAATTAGAGCTTTACGAATCTCTAATTGCAAAAGAAGTATTGAGAAGTATTGTTATGAAAGGATTTACCTTACTACCATTGAATCTCCCTTGCTAACTACAGGAAACAAGACTTACTTCATACCAGACATATTGTAGAGAAAGGCGTTGCCATGAGAAGTGGGTGCTGTGTAGAAGTAACCCCCTTTTTCTTCTTTTCCAGGGTTGCATGAAAGTTATTTATAACTGACAGGGTTTCATAAATTCTGTTTGTGACTGGCGGGCTGTAATTTTGTGTGAAAGCCCTGCACTACGAAGATAATATTTCAAGAATATTAAATAACAAGGAGCATGCAGCGGTGTCTGATTTAGAAAATCAGATCAGTGGTAAAGAACTTGGTACTCTCCAGAAATTCTGCATTTCATCAGGGTAGCTAGGTCTGATGGGAACTAAACCCCCAAATATCTGGAGGACAGCAACTTGCCTCACTTTTATTGCCTCCAAAGACTTACAGTATTTCTAAAAAGAAAGAGCAGTGCAGGGATAAATAGGGCCAGGAGCAAATGGGTCTATCTTCTAAGAGATGTGTTTTGATTGGCCAAGCCCATTATGTCAGCCATTTTGCAATCTGCTCTCCAAATTTGAAGGGTGCTTATAGTTCAAAAGAGCTACTTCCATACACTTTCATGTCACAAATTCCATACTGGTTTCTGTTGTGTCCGCGAAATGATGCCAGGAGTCGGTGACTTCAAATCATGCTCTTTTGTTAAAGTTGGAACCGAACTGGCTCTTCGCAAAAGGTTCGTGGCTTTAATTCTTTCAGCCGCGGCGGCCGCGGCCAATGGCACCGCTTTGAATCTCCCGCGATTCGAATGGACCAATTGCGGGAGATTCTTAGCGAGCCAATCGGCGCGGCTCGCCTGACCAATCAGAGTGCCCTGCGCTTTGGCCAATCAAAGCGCGGGGATTTCAAGAATGCTAATTAGGGACAGAACAGTTTCCATCTGCAAAACATGAAGGTTTTTTTTTAGTATATTCCATTCTATTTCTTTTGTTGCTGAATTGTGTTTTGATTGGTCAGCATTCCATGGCCATTAAGCATGGAGAGAGAGAGAGAGAGAGAGAGATCCGAGTTTCTCCAAGGTTGCTAACCCCTCCTTCTACTATGTGCAATGCTGCTTTCATTAATGAGCAATAGTATTCACGTTTGAACATCAAAAATAGAAGAAGTTATTCTCTGACCTCAGCAGGTACTACCCTCTCTATTTTTGCAGGAATAATTGTTCTAATGCAACTTTCCAATTGGGGAAGGCAAACCCAGAGCAATAAGGCGTGCAGAGCCAAAATAGCCTGGGAGAGCAAGTCGTCCCTCCATCTTTGCCTATGCATCAGAAATGACTGTACAGTCCAGTAATCCAGTAAAATGGCTTCATTAAAAAAAAGTAATATAAGGAGGCAGCTGAGAATAATGCTTCTTAGGTGCACTGTTAATAACTCTCTTTGTATGCAAAAAAGACATAAACACTTTCATTCTGCACAGTGGTGTATTGACTCATTACGCAGACTAAGCACGTGCTTGGTGCACCACAAAAAGTTATGTTGGCTTCGTTTGTACAGTATGTACAAAGGAGGGGGCACCAAGATTTGTCAATGCTTAGGACACCAGTGAGCCTTACTCCACCACTGATTCTGCACCAGCTCCCACCCTATTGCTATTTCCATTACCCTCTGGATGTGCAAAACATCTTTTTCCCAAGTAGCATCTATTCTTTATTTGCTGGTCACTTCCAACCTTGTCCTGCAGAAAGCATTCACACAGAGAGGGATATACTCAGCCTCTATCATCTCTGCCTCCATCTCTATTTATATTTATATCTCTATTTATATGATTTGACCAATTCATGTATAGAGTATTGTTCACTCTTCTATTGAATATTATATTGGGACTAACAACACACATAGTCTTTTATTCTCAGATTAAAAGCAAGTAAATTAATTTTCATAATTCAATTTATTGTGGCCTATAGGATGTCAGTAGTTGTCTGGTTTGGAAGCTAAACAGGGATAACTCTGGTTACTACTTGGAAGGGAAACTACCTGGAAATTCCAGGATTTCAGGCTAGATTAGGAAGTTATACACTGGAAGAAGCATTTCTGTACTCTTGGCCAAGAAATAGAATGGATATTGTTGTGTCCGCGAAATGATGCCAGGAGTCGGTGACTTAGTGCAAAGCTCTTTATTGGCAAGTTGGAACCGAACTGGCGAAAGGAAAAAAGCCCGCGGCTTTTATTTCTTTCGCCGCAGCGGCCGCGGCCAATGGCACCGCTTTGAATCTCCCGCGGTCTGAATGGACCAATCGCGGGAGATTCTTAGCGAGCCAATCGGCGCGGCTCGCCTGACCAATCGGAGAGCCCCGCGCTTTGGCCAATCAAAGCACGGGGATCTCGAGTATGTTAATGAAGGACAGAACACCCCTCCCCTCTTGGTTCAGTCCTTACGTTGTGTAGTCACGTAGGTAGGCGGGGCTCCGTCTGGTCCTACTTGACCTGCGCAACTCAGTCGTAGGCTGGATCTCAGCCGGTTCGGTCGGGATCTCCGCTGCTCCTGCTGCCGTCGTGGGAACCGGCTGGTCGATCGGACCGGTCCTTTCTCCGTAGCTCCCTCCTGGGCCTTCCAGGTTGGTTGAGCTACGGGTTTCGCCGCTCCCGCTCGGTCTTTCCGGGTCGGTCGAGCTGGCTTGGCTGTTCCTTCCTGGCAAGGGGTCGTGATGGCTGCTTTCCGGTGAGTACTGCTGGTTTATTTTTCTTTGGATTCGGTCCCCTGGGTATTCCCTCCCCCCTTGGCTTGCGTTGTGGGGGTTGGTTTCGCTTGTTTGTGCGTCGGTGGTTTGTTGGTTTGTAGTTCTCGACCTAAGTTGGTCGATGTGGCATTTCCACGCTCGTCCGTCTGCTGTTTGTAGCCGGTACGAGTGTGGGCCTGTTGCTTGTGTGATGACGGCTGGGATCCATAGAGGGTCTCCCGTCAGGTTCTTAGCATATACGGGGTCCCCGGGTGCGAAGGTTCGGTGTTTGGTGCTTGAGTCTGGGGGCCTCTCCGGGTTATACGTGGGGTGTAACCTGTCGAGTGGGGACCTTAGCTTTCTGCCCATTAGTAGTTCGGCTGGGCTTTTATTGGTTGTGGTATTTGGGGTTATGTGTTGGGTGAAGAATAGTTTGTTGATTTTCTCTTGGATCTCCCCGTGGTCTATTTTCCGGATGGTCTTTTTAGTGAATTGGACCATCCGTTCCGCCCTACCGTTTGCCGCCAGGTGCGCCGGTGCTGTCAGTGCGTGGCGGATGCCCCTTTCCGCTAGGAATTTTTTGAATTCCAGCGAGGTGAACTGGGGCCCGTTGTCGGAGACGACGACGACGTCTGGGAGGCCGTGTATTGCAAAGAGTTTGCAGAGTTCCTTGATCACGGCCTCCGTGGTTGTCGTCTTCATGTTGCTTACCTCCAGCCAGTTGGAGTAAGCGTCAACTGTTATGAGGAAAGTGTGTCCTTTTGTGGGCCCAGTGAAGTCTATATGGATCCTAGACCAAGGTCCCCTTGGGGTTTCCCACTCTAGGACGGGTGCTGTGGGTGGGCTTGGCCTAGTTTCCTGGCATCGTTGGCACCTAGCTACCCAGGCCTCTATTTGTTTGTCCATCCCTGGCCACCAAGCGTAACTTCTGGCCAGGGCTTTAGTCCTCACGATGCCAGGGTGCCCCTCGTGTAGCAATTCAAAAACCTTCCCCTGTAGCTTTTCCGGAATGACCACCCTGTCCCCCCATAGTATGCACCCTTTTAACAACGAGAGTTCCGTTTGGCGGTTTCGGAACGTTTTGACGGACTCGTCGTTGTCCCTTTCCGGCCACCCTTTCTCCACCCAATGCAACACCCGCACCAGACGTTTGTCTTTATTTGTCTCTCGGGCAATGTCTGACACGGTTATGGGCAGGTTGGGTAGAGTCTCTATGCTGAGGGTGGTCGTCGTGGGTGCTGGGTCGGTGTCGGGTTCCGGTAGCGGCGAGCGGCTTAAGGCGTCTGCATGGGAGATCGTCTTACCCGGTCTGTGTATGAGTTCGTAGTTGTAGGCTGCCAGGAACTCGGACCACCTTGTCATTTGGGGAGACAGAATGTTCGGGGTGGCCCGGTTTCCTGCAAGGATTCCCAGCAGCGGCTTGTGGTCCGTTATGATGGTGAAAGTCCGGCCGTAGAGGTATTCGTGGAATCATTTTACGGCGGCAACTATAGCCAGAGCCTCTTTGTCCAGTTGGCTATAGTTCCACTCCGGTTTGGTGAGGGTCCTTGAAAAGAACACGATGGGCACTTCTTTTCTGTCGGGAAGGGTATGGCTGAGGACAGCGCCGACGCCGAAGGGTGATGCATCGCATGTGACGGCCAGAGGTAGGGTCTCGTTGAATTGTATGAGGACGGCGTCGGAGGTGAGGAGGTCCTTTGTTCTTTGGAAGGCGGCTTGCTCCCGTTTCCCCCAAGTCCAGGTCGCCGCCTTGTCCAGGAGCCTATGCAAGGGCTCCGCCGCCGTCGCCTTTTGGGGTAGGAAAACATTGTAAAAGTTCAGTAACCCCAAGAACGCCTGTAGCTCAGTCTTTGACTTGGGGGTGGGGGCTTCTTTGATGGCCTTGATTTTTTTGCTTGTGGGGTGAATGCCGTGCCAGTCTAGGAGGTAGCCCAGGAATTCCACTCGTTCCGTGCATAGCTGGCATTTTTCCCTCTTTACTTTTAGTCCGGTCTCTTTAAATTTAGTTAGGACCTCCCTTAGTCGACCTTCTAGTTCGGCTTGGTTGGCTGCCGACACTAGGACATCGTCGAAGTAAGGTACCACCCCCTTGATACCTTGCAATAGTCTCTCCATTAGGCTTTGGAATATGCCCGGTGCCACGCTGACTCCGAATTGGAGTCGGTTGCATTTGAATGCTCCCCGGTGGGTGACAATGGTCTGCGCTTCTGCCGTTTGCTCGTCGACTGGCAACTGTTGGTATGCCTGGGCGAGGTCGAGCTTGGCGAAAACCTTGCCCCCTCCCAGTGAGTGCAGTAGGTGTTGAACTACTGGGATGGGGTAGGCGCTTTGTTGCAGCGCGCCATTTAGGGTGGCCTTATAGTCCCCACAGATCCTCACCGACCCATCGGGCTTGATCGGGGTGACTATGGGGGTCTCCCACCGGGCGTGGTCTATGGGCTGCAGGACCCCTTGTTTGACGAGCTTGTCAATTTGCTCGTCTATCTTGGGTTTCAGTGCGAATGGCACCCGCCTTGGTTTCATGCGTTTTGGGGGGACGTTTGGGTCTAGGTCAAAAGATATAAGGGGCCCTCGGTACTTGCCTAGGTTTCCGTCGAAGACCTCTTGGAACTCCCGGGCTAGTTGCTGCTCCCAGCTGTCGTCGGTGACGTGGTCGACTCCCGTGAGGGCGATGTCGAGCGGGGCGAACCATTGCAGTCCCAGTAGGCTTGGGCGGTCGCAGTCGACGATCGTTAGGGGGAGTCGTTCGGTGCGCCCCTTATAAGTGATGTTAAAACTTTTGGTGCCGACTACCGGGATGCGGTTTCCCTGGTAGTCCTTTACAATGAGTCTCTGGCTGTCTACGTTCCTCCTTTGGAGGGTAGGCACCAACCGCTTTATCTCATGCCATGCAATCATGGAGAGGTAGGACCCGGAGTCCACCTCCATTTTGCATGGCTGGCCCTCGATGCATACCTCGACGTGGACCTTCCGGGCGTCATTGGTGATGGCGTGGCCGATGGTGACCGTCTGGTGGGTCTCCTCTCTCCGCCGGTTGTCGCCGCCTCGCGAGGATCGCCCGTTCCGGTCCCATCAGCTGTCCGAGGGGCGATCTCTGGTCCGGGGTGGTGTGCTTTCTCTCCTCCGGTCACTCTGGTCCCATCGTGCCGGGCTGCGATTTTTCTTCAGGCGGCAGACACGGGCGATGTGTCCCTTCTTGTCGCAATGCCGGCAGATCGATTCGAAGAACCGGCATTCTGACCTGGGGTGGTCGCCGCCGCAGCCGGTACAGTTGGTCCTCGACTTACGACCTCGCCGGTTCCGTGGGTCGCGCCCTGTCTGTAGTCGATGGATATCCTCCTCGTCATCGGAAGTGTCCGATGCCGAGTGGAAATTGCCCTGGTGGGTGGTCCTCTCGGGTTTGGGCTCGGTCGACCTCACCGGGTTGTTGTTTCCGCTGCGGTCCCCAGCGTTCGGTCTGCGCATGTGGTCGGCGGAAGTTCGGGTTGCTTCGGCGGCTGCGGCTGCGGTGAGAGTGTCTGCTAGACTGATGTTGCCCTTGGCCATCAGCCGGCTCTGGAGGACGGGGTCCCACAAACCGAGCACGATTCGGTCTCGCAGGGCGTTGTTTAGGTTATCGAATTCGCAGAGCCCCCCTAAATGCCGCAGCTCGGCGACGAAGTCGCTGAAGCTCTCACCCGACCTCTGGTCCCGCCGGTAAAACTCGTTGCGCCGGATCAGGATGGGTACCTCTGGAGCGTAGTGCCGCCGCAGTATGGGTTCGAGGACGTCCCAGTCCATTGCGGTGGCATCGGCGGGTTTGGCCAGCGCTTTGGCCATCTGGAAGACCTCGGTCCCGCAGTGGGTCAAGAAGACGGCGCGTTTCATTGGGCCGGAGGCGTCCTTCAGGCCGGTGCACTCGAGGTACATGCGAAATCGGTCGGCGAACGATTCCCAGTCCTCGGTGGCGGGGTTGAAGGGTGCGGGTGGTGCGATCTTCGCCATCTCGGTGGTTCGTCTGGCTTCCGTCGGACACATGGTTCGGTTCAGGGTCTGCATCCCACCTTCGTCGCCAGTGTTGTGTCCGCGAAATGATGCCAGGAGTCGGTGACTTAGTGCAAAAGCTCTTTATTGGCAAGTTGGAACCGAACTGGCGAAAGGAAAAAAGCCCGCGGCTTTTATTCCTTTCGCCGCCGCGCCCGTGGCCAATGGCACCGCTTTGAATCTCCCATGGTCTGAATGGACCAATCGCGGGAGATTCTTAGCGAGCCAATCGGCGCGGCTCGCCTGACCAATCGGAGAGCCCCGCGCTTTGGCCAATCAAAGCGCGGGGATCTCGAGTATGTTAATGAAGGACAGAACAGATATGGCCATGAAATTAAGATTAGAGTTCAGTTAAAAGAGACATCACCTTTATATTATGGAACAAGAAGGTGTCTGCAGTGGGTGAAATACAAACCAAGTATGAGATTTGATATTAGTAGGTAAATTGATTCGTTGCAAAATATCTTTTGCAATTACACTATACGTGGGCACACAAACGAGGCTTATGTTGCATTTGCCTGCAGCCTGATATGACCTGGTCATGAACCATAGAGATAATTATGTATTAAACTGTTGAGAACCATCTCTAATCTCTTCCTTCTCGCTATTGTTCAGGTGGAAATGGATGACACTGAGAAATCCAAGTCAGAAATCTGACCAATAACTCTTATTGCAGTATTTTTCTTGCTGCAGAATATTAATAGAGAAGGTCTTCTCTGAGATAATAGTCAGACTTTTATATGACCTCTTGAGGAAGGTCATCACAGCATACTTTCAGGTGACAGCTGAAAACAAATCTAAATATATATAAAAATTACTTGTTTCCTAGTACATTTCACATTTGGTTATTTTAAGTTGGTGGAAAAGTTGGACCTTCTCAATTCTACCCTGCAGGCTTTTTGTAAGGTCAGAGTTCTGTATTATTTTAAATACACCATTGACTGTTTGAACATTTATATATACTAATTTGGATTTTGGGAGCTGAAGGTGTGGTTTATAAACCTTTTAGATAAACACGTGCAGTTAATTTGCAAATCCTGGTTCATTTTTACTTTTCAGCATAACTTACTCAATGTTCAATTAAATGTCCCATTACTAATTGAACATTAAGCTTCTATTATTACATAATCCATTATTTATGACTTCACCCATTTATTTTTGTGCTTAAATAGCAGCAGAATTGTTCATCGGCAAATCTGTTTATCCTCTTTGAACCCTATTGGTGTTGAGTACCTAACAATGACTACACATATCTGATAGCTAACCCTTGTAGTTTTACCATTTTGTTTAATCAAACTGATTCAAACTAAATGAAGCTTTTAATTGAGTTGCACTTTCAAGGTTATTTAAAAAAAGAAATGAGCCCCAATTATTTATATTTCTCACTAAAAAGAAAGAACACCCTCCTTGTCACTCCAATCTAGTTCACCAGTCAAAACCTTTGGTTTCCAGATGCCCTTCCAATGCCACCAAGTTTTATTCCCCCAAATACGTAAAATATGATAAATAGTATAATTGTAATCGAGCTCCCAAGGTTATGGATTGATATTCTATTCTTGCCAGGGTATATTTTTCCCCTTCCTGACCCACCCACCCTCCCTGTCTCTCCCATTTTAGTATCTCAAAATAATCCTGCATGAATTTGGTCATTTAAAAAGATTTTAAGAATGGATTATAACATAGGTGAGATGGACAGGCACCGGGGCTGGAATTTATTGTTAGTGGGTTCTACCTTTTGCAAAAGGGATTTCTAAGGGAGTCAAAAAAAGTCAATAAGGATCCACAATTGCACACTCAAAGTCCAGTCTTTTTTTGTGTGCATCACAAGTAAAATGAAGGGGCCAAGTTTCATTGGCATGATGATGGCTACCATCAAGTCACTAATTTTACATACAACTCCTTCCTAGAACTCCTCTGAAAGCCTGCTTTGAATGAATTCTCACTGATAGGCTTTTCTGGCCCTGCTACCATTTTATTGTTGTAGCTCTGTAATTTGTGACTGCACTTTGTAATCTTAATGTCTTGTACAAGGGAGGGGTTTTTTTTTAATGTCAGAGCTTCTTTAAAACCCCCTTATACAGTAGAACCTCTGGTCATGACCATAATTCATTCCATAACTTTGGGAGCAACCCAATTTGCTCATGACCCAAACCTAATTTTGGAAATTTGGCACTTACAAAAAAAATGGTGCGGAAGGTGAAATCGGCTGTGGGGGAAAAAAATGTGAATTTTTTGGTCAGAATCCAATTTGGTTGTGGTCAGAAGCATTTGTGACCAGAGGTTCTACTGTATTATTATATTCTTCTTTTTATGCTTCCATTACATATGCATTGACTTCCTCAGAGGGACTCAATCACAAAAATTATGCAGTACTAATATAATACTGTAAATAACTCATATCAACCTTGAAATTAAGAAGTCAACAATGAAAAGTAAGCTCACTGATTTTCTCCATTTGGGAAGCATTTTCCTAATTATTTTGCTTGATTCTCCCCTCCCCCTCCCCCCCAATTCACAGATGTAGATGAACCTTGAAACTATTAGATAGTTGAAAATTGGTTTTAAAAGAGCAGCCCAACAACATCTTGCTTTTTATCCAGTGACAGGCAGCCCATTATTGCTAATTAGGAGCCTGTAGCAACACAATCCTTCCCTGGGGAGTCAGAACTTTGAGGAAGGTGTGGTTGCCAGGGCTTGTGTTCAACATGCAGAGGTACAAAAGAAAATTTGAGTGAAGCTTCCAGTTTCCACCCACTCATCTGTGGAACACGTTGATGGAAAAGAACAATAATGGCCAATGAGATCTATTTGACAGCTCTTGGGAAATGCCGCCTCAAATCTAGAGAAAGTTGGTGAGGATCGACCAAAGACACAAAGTGGAATGGAAATGTTTAGATTTTTCAGAAAGTCAGTACCCATCAAGCATTTGCCACATGTAGATAGTCCTCAGTTAATGACAGGAATTGGGACTGGAATTTTGGTTACTAAGCTATGCAGTTGTAAAGCACATCGCCATGAGAGTATGCCACTTACCAACGATAGTTTCAGCACTCACTGATTACGATTGTTAGGTGAATCACTATCATTAAGCAAGGACCTCATATGAGTGCAACTTCCGAATACTTGCTATCTTCTCCACTGACATTGCTCGTGGGAAAACGGCAGGCCAGGTCACAAATTATAATCATGCAACCGCAGGATGCTGTGATGGTCAGAAATCTAGACCAGTTACCAAGCACCTGCGACCCTGGGGGCACGGCAACAGCCAAAACCTTGAGGAGAGGTTGCAAGTATCGCTTGTTCAGTGCTGTCATAATTTGGGACTGTCACAGAACAAGTGGCTGTTAACCAAGGACCATCTATATTACAGGCATTGTTGTTCCCAACTATGTGCTTCTTTGTGGGAGTTTTAAGACTCTACAAATCTAATTCTCAGCAACGTAGCCCTGAAGAAAGTCCTGTTAAGCTCAGTGGAACTTATTTCAGAGTAAACGTAGCCAAAATTCCACTGAGTCCAGGTCACTTTAGGTTTCTTCCCATTGCATAATACTACTACCTCTGATGAAGTTTTATGAGCTTGAAAATAGCACTGCTAGTATGCTGACAACTAAACAAGGAGAAGACCATTATTTTTTAAGTTCAGATCTCTGCAAAGGGAAGGACAGTGACAACCCTGAATTAGTATCAGGTAGTTGTGATGAGCTGGAAACAGATTTGAGGCTGTTCAAAATTTTCAAATATGCTTCTATTGCAGAGAAACTTGGACCAGAGATAGATATTATACTTAAAGGAAAGTTTGAGATGATCCTCATTGGGTGCCTCCAGTTCAGAGGTGGTATTCAGCAGGTTCTGACCAGTTCTGCAGAACCAATAGCAGAAATTTTGAGTAGTTCAAAGAACTGGCAAATGCCACCTCTGACTGGAGATTTTACAGTATCCTTCCCCTGCCACACCCACCAAGCCACGCCCACAGAACTGGTAGTAAAAAATTTTTGAATCCCATCACTGCTCCTGTTCATTCATTCGAGCCCTTATTCTTTCAGTATGCCACATGACCAGGAAGGGCAATCCACAATAGAGCAGCTGGCAGAACTGCTTCTCCTACAAGGAATGTATGGCGGATTTTTTGAACTTTTATTATTCCAGTTTGACTTCTCTCACCAAATTTATTCCATTGTTTTTTAGAGTTTGGAGGGTTATGGTGCAGATGGATGGACAGGTTGACAGACACCCAAACCCTTTGCATTATTTTTCCCCAGTTTTCCATTGGGTTGGAAACAATAACAAGACAACAGTTAGGAGGTGATGGAGAACACTGTGGGAGGGCAAAGAGGATGGTAGAAAACTACCTAATCCATTTGCCTTCTAAGAGATGTGTTTTGATTGGACATGCCCCATCATGTCGGCCATTTTACAATCTGCTCTCCAAATTTGAAGACTGCTTACAATTCCAAAGAGCTACTTCCATACATTTTCATGTCCCAAATTCCACACTGCTTTCCATCTAAATCTTCTTAAACCTGAGATTTTTATGAATTTAGCTTTTTTAATCTTAGGTGTCTTTTTCACAAAATTGCGAAGGTATAAAGATCCAAGAAATCCTGGGGAAAATTTAGGAGTGGGGGTACCAGCCAATGAAAAAAATGGATTATGAAAAATTACTTTTATATGGCTAATATATTAAAATAGTCTATATTTGGGGATCACAAAATCAACTAAAGAAAAGTAATTTGTCTCAATACCAAAACCTATTGCTTCAGACGTTCATGACAATAATAACAAATAAAAAAGTAGAAATCAACAATAAATATGTCAGATTTAGAAAATGAAAAATGATTAGTTTCCTGAAGCAAGATGTGTATTTTAAGATTTTTTTTCTTCTTCCTTTTTTCTCACATTTTTTTTAACCTGAAAAGTAGTACTTTCTGTAACAATTTCAGGTTAAGATTTTGCCCTACCTTTTGTTGTGGCCATTTTACTATAATGCTAATGTTAACCTTTTGTGTCTCCATTTCTCGCAAACATGCAAAAACAAAAAGACGCAATATTCATTACATAGTAACTGTGGTTCAATTAGAACAAAAAATTGAAATATTTTAAAGCAAATTTACTTTTATATTCATAATTGTAGACAGCATTTTTTCCACTTCTCAGTTTATATCCTAAGAGGGTTCAAAAAATTTTTGAACTATCTTTTTTTTTTTTTGAACCTGAAAAAATCTGACCTGAAAAAATGGGAAAACCTACAATTGTCATTGATAGGTAGAATTTCAACAATCAAGATGAATATTTTACCCAGAATTTTATATTTGTTCCAAACAATACCAATTAGGCTAAGTAAGGCTTACTTTGAAGAATTAAATAAAATTGTGTTGAAGTATATATGGCAAGGCAAGAAAGCGAGAATAAAATTAAAACTTTTACAGGATGCTAGAATTAGAGGAGGATTTGGCCTTCCTAATTGGGAGTTGTATTATCAAGCTGCAAACTTAATGTGGGTTAAAGAATGGATAACGTTAAGAAAGACTAGATTGTTGACATTAGAAGGTCATGATTTATTATTGGGTTGGCATGCTTTTTTATGGTATAAGGGAACCAAATCACAGGGTTATTTTAGAAAGCATTATATACGGGAATCGTTATGGTTGAATTGGGAGAAAATTAAGAAACAATGTAATTTGAAAATTCCAGTTTGGTTATCAACTATTGAAGCTTTTTCGTATCCTATAACTTATAAGAAGGAACAAACAGTTAGATATGGAGAAATATTGGATGAAAAGGGTGAACTTAAAACGATGCAAAATTTAGAAGAACAAGGTATAAAGATGAATTGGTTTTCATATGCGCAAATACATACAAGGTATCTTAAAGATTCTAAAATAGAAGGATTTTATGATAAATTGACTGACTTAGATAGGATTTTGACAGGTACTGATGAAAAAGTGATTAAAAAACTATATAGTTATTTGTTGGAAATTAAATTAGAGGAAGAACAAGTTAAAGAAACAATGATTGCTTGGGGGAAGAATTTTAGATATGGGATTGATTTAGAGAAATGGCAAAAATTGTGGTCACAAAATTATAAAATGACAATGTCAAAAAAATTTTGAACCCTCCAAGTTATCCATAATGTTATTGTATCAACATGATTTTATTTCTGTAAAGGGTGCCAATAATTTTGTATGTATTTCAAAATATTTTTAAAATTATTATTTTTGCCAAAAATAATTTGACTCCCTTCTTTTAATTTTTGACAGTTTTAGATCTCTTCTGCAAAGCACTTCAGATATCTGAATAGTTTGCAGAACAACGAACGTCAAAGGGCAAATGGAATATGGATTGGTGCTGTTTTTTTCAACCCAATCTCTCCATTCCATTCATTTTTTACCCATCAACATATGTAGTTCTGTGGGGTGATATCTTGAAAATCCATATTTAGTGACAGAAGGAAGAGAGAACCATTGCAGCATGGAGCATTTCTGTTAAGAGTATTCCATGATTTTCTCCACTCAGCAATCAGTAGCAGTATACTCATTGCTCCCTGAACTGTCTTGGGTTTTTTGTTTTTCTTTCTTTTTCCTAAAACCTCTGCATGGTTTGCTGTTTTCCTATGCTTGCTGCTGTTTGTCTTTTCTTCCTAACTAATGTAGCTTTTGCTGCTTAATATCAGCACTGAGATAATCTAGGTTGCTTTTAGAGTAGTACACATGGTGTTTTGTTCTAAACAGTAATAAAATAACAGTGAAATGCAGCTATATTTCAATATATTTTTTTGAAATAGCTATATTTCTAATAGGCATTCACATGCAGTGCCATTTTTAAAAAAAATCCCAGTCAGCCCTAAATACAAGAGAAGCAAGCTAGAGAAATTCCATTTTTAAAATACTGAATCAACCTTTCCTAATTTGATCTTCTCCTGCATTGAGCTTCCAACATCCCTTAGTAGTGTGACTCATAGAGCAGAGGTCTCCAACCATTGTTTCAAGCTCTGCTGGCTGGAGAATTCTGGGAGTTGAAGTCCACAAGTCTTAAAGTTGCCAAGGTTGGAGACTTCTGTCATAGAGGACAGCATTTTAAGCTCAAGACTGACATGAGGGTCCTTGGTAATCTCTGAACTTGGTTGTTTTCTTGCAGGCATTTCATTACCAAACTAGGTAACTTCATCAGTGCTATTCATTCTAAGTGGGATGTTGGATACTATTGTCAGCATACTGTGGTACCTTGGCATTCATCTGCTACAAAATTCATTGAATTTGGCACTCAGCACAAAAATCTTAACGCAAAAATCTTGTCCTAGTACGCCTCTTTCTCCTGAACCTTGACGCACAAAGTAGAACTTGCTGGCATTGGCTGTCTCATGACTTGCTACTCCTTCTGGCTGAAATAAATGGTTACATGATAAGTCACGTAGTTTACTCAGTATTTGTTTTTGGTTTTTTTAGTACACATTGCACCTTCCGGAATCAATCCCGGATGAGTACTGAGGTACCACTGTATCTAGAAGTTGCCAGGTCATAAATGGCTGTTAGTGAGCTATGGATTACAAAGAGTTTGACCCTAATTACCCACTGTAAATTTTACCCAATTTACAGTCTTTTTAGGGATCGTTTAGGTGCCAAGTATTCGCCAACCCCTTTTTACACAGCATATAATCTTGATATTTCCCTAGAATCAAAAAAAAATGACAAAAGGAAAATGAAAGCTTGTAGTCAACTCTCCTGCAGAGCCATGCACATTTCACGTTACAAGAAATGTGTCTTCTTTACTTTTTCAACCTTACCTTTGAATTATATTTTGAAAGCAATTGCAGGTATCGGGGTGATTGTTGTAATACATGGGTGGTGCCTTGGCATAGTGTCCTCCTCCACCCACCAAACCTTACGATAATCACCTAGCAATTCACCCTTCATTGTTTCATGTTGTGCAAGCCTTGTTCTAGTTGCCTTTGACTGTGCTGAGTGTTGAAGGTGCCATGTAACAGGACATGCCATAAGATACCCAGTAATAACCATTTCTTGGCTATATCACGGTTTTAAGACTGCATGAGCTAAAATAAGGTACTTTCAAGCAAAGCAATGCAAAGCCGCCCAAAAAATCATCACACAGTGACTACACCCCTCCTTTACTAAAATATCTTCTCTAGGCAAAAGTTTGGGAAATGGTAATTCACTCCAATTTTGCAGGTGTCATCTGATATCAATATTTGATAAATTCAGTAAATTGTAAGATATGTCGATAGGAAATCATATTTCACACACAATATGCCAGAGGATTTCACCAAGCAATGTTTCAAGATTTAATTTGAATCAAATATTCAAAGAGGTTTAAAGGAAGCAATACAAAACCGTGGTATTAACATTAGCAATGTTTAGAGATTTTCAGTGTATCCCTAAGCAACTGCAATGTTATGACAACATGGACCATCCTTACTAGCAATTAATAGGTGACTAATTGTGAAAAAAGTTAAAAAGGAGAGTTATACTAATACTAGTATTCCATTGGGATCTCATTGATTCTTAAAATTAAAAAAGGTATCTTTATATTTTTGTATAATTTATTTCATTAATTAATTTGAAAGGTTATAATTATTACATATGGTTAATTAAACAATTATAAGTATAATTATATTCAACATGTGGTTAGCCAGTAAACATTCCTGCTGAATTGAGGGAGGCAATCTCCCTCCGTCTCTCTGTTAGAAGTCCATTTGTGAAATATTCCTTGTCACTCATGTTGTTGACATGAAGATATTTTATACCAATATTTTAATTCTTTTTAGTTTTCCTTATTGGGCATATTGTTCTTTGTCCCTTTTAGATATTATCTTATCATTGATGTTTTCGTTATTTTACTGAATCTTTATACTATAAAAAGGGAATTTAAGCCACTTAGCCACAGGATTGGAGTGGCAGAAAAGCCCCACTAAAAAAAATAAAAATAAATGGTTCTGCAAGATATAATCAGGGTCAGTCATCAGGACCAGAAGTTTAGTCATCTGAGCTTTCAGACTCATGCTGAAGCCCATCTTCTGGGAACTTCTCTCTAACAGAATGTGTACCACATGTTGGTAGAATATGTGTAGAATCCTATGTTGCATTAACCAGAGGGATACAATTAAGATCAAGTGAAGTACTGATACCACTCTATAAAGCCGTAGCAACCAAGATGATTAGGGGACTGGAGGCTAAAGCATATGATGAACGGTTGCAGGAACTGGGCATGGCTAGTCTAGTGAAGCGAAGGGCCAGGGGGAGACATCATAGCATCTTCCAATATTTGAGGGGCTGCCACAGAAAGGAGGGGATCAAGCTATTTTACAAAGTGCCTGAAAGCCAGACAAGGAATAATGGATGGAAACTGAACAAGGAGAGATTCAACCTGGAAATAAGGAGAATCTTTCTGACGGTGAGAGCAATCAACCAATGGAACAGCTTGCCTTCAGAAGCTGTGGGAGCTTCATCACTGGAAGCCTTCAAGAAGAGATTGGACTGCATTCTGTCAGAAACAGTGTAGGGTCTCCTGCTTGGACGGGAGGTTGGACAAGATAACCTAAGGTTCCAACTCTGTTAATCTCTATCTGTATCTAGAATGTGTAGTATGTGTACCACATTCTGCTAGAGGGAAGGCTCTCTAGCAGGGGTGGGCCGCTACGGATTCGTCCAGTTCGGGAGAACCCATAGCTAATATTATGGCTGATTTGGAGAACTGCCAAATCCCACCCCTGGCTGGCCCTGCCACCCCCCTTCCCCTCCCATGTCTCCACGCAGCCTGTTTTGGATGCAAGGTAAGTGCAGAACCCATGTGGAGGCTCATGTTCCAGAAAGCCAGAAACTCAGGAGGGCCTCCAGAGTTCAGGGGAAACTGTTTTGGCCCTCCCAGAGGCTCAAGGAAAGCCTCCGGAGCCCAGGGAAGGTGAAAATGCACACCCCCACCATGGTGCAGGAGACTGACTAGGCCACACCCACCATATCCACACTCACCCAGCAATCAGGCAGAGAAATTTTTGAAGCCCACCACTGCTCTCTAGACTCCCTGAGGATAGGTTCCAGCACAAGTCTGAAAGCTTGGAAGACTAAACCTCTGGTCCTGGTCACCAACCCAGGTTGGATCCTACAACATTATCCTGGGACACATATATTTGCCTTCCTTCATGATAAATGCTTCTTTTTAATTTTCTATCTTTAGGTTATATTGTGAGTTTCTGTCGTATGAAGGTCTGGAACTATCTTGTACCCCAGTTTAAAATATTTGTCCAGCTAACCCAGTATGACCTTTTCCATTCTTCTTTGATCTTCCCAGCCCCTCTTTCATATCTCCTATGAGACCATTGGCTCCCCATCAATCAATCAATAGCATCAAAATATTTATCCACCCAACCATGTGGACAATACAGTTGGTTGGCCATGTGGAAAATCTACAAAGTAGTAATAAGAGAAGGGACACCTTATTATTATGTTGATAGGACATTACATCAACACAGCAAGGGCTGGGTTCTGCTACTGCACTCTATGATGGAGAGGCTCTCAAAGTGGATGCAAACAATTTGATCCATCAAATGTTAAGCAAAGTAGTCCAGACTTGCCCAGTCAGGAGAATAATGTGCTAAAGAACAGCTGGATATTCTCTATATTTGTACTCTTGCTGTCCAAGGAGAAGTAGGTTTTATGACATGCCAATTTATTTCCTTGCACTTCCTTTATTCTTTTAGCAATGGTTTTACTTTTGGACATTGGCAAGTGTACCTTTTTATTTTTATGCAATCGAAAACTTCTTCTGTTTGGTTTTGCACAGGTATTCTTCAAGGCAGAACATGCCAACAACTATAAGCCTCTTTCTCAGCAATATTAGCATCCATATAGAATGTAGCATACTTAAGGGCTTCTCAATTTGTCAAGATCAGCAGAGGGAACACATGAGAGTCCTGATATTGCTGATCTCATCACTGCCTATTGGAAACTTTGGAGGCCTACATTGAACTACAGGGCTACATGTCCCTCTTCTTATCTAGATAAACTATTTCCTCCATAATGGGACAACTTGTCACAGCCAACTTGCCATAGCCAACTCAACACAGCCAACTTGCCACAGCCAACTCGCTGCAGGTCAATTCAACAATTCAATTTAATTATTTAAAATAATTAAAACATTATTTTAATTTTTGTCATTCACATTTCATTTTGTCCCTCCTTTTGCATCCTTTCTTTAATCATTCTATTCCACCATTTCTTCGATATTAGTGTAACTCTTATTTGTGGGGAGTTGTCCCATGGAGAGTTGGCCATGGTGATTTGTCCTGAGACGAGTGGGTGGCAGTGTGTTGGCCATGCCAAGTTGGCTGTGGAGAGTTATCATAGACCCTATTTCCTCTGGCTGTGCTGCTGTTGAAACAGAATGACACAATGAGGTATTTCTGGGGGAAAAAAGGAGAAAAATACTCCTGATAAATTATTGGTGGAAATTTTGTACATTTTCAGATTTATATATGAGCAAGCCTGCAATTGATGCTGCCTGAAGTGAGAAAGGGAGAGCAGTTATTCTATTCTATACTATTCTAATCATGTAAACGAGCCAATCACAACCAAGAAAATTATGATATGCAGTTCACCCAGGCTGATGCTTTGGTTACTGGGTATGACCACACTTTTTTCTGTTTGCTTTATTAATGCACTATAAAACCAACATTGAAAAAGATGCAGACCTGCTACTACCAGGTGGAACATTTCTTTCTTTCTTTCTTTCTTTCTTTCTTTCTTTCTTTCTTTCTTTCTTTCTTTCTTTCTTTCTTTCTTTCTTTCTTTCTTTCTTTCTTTCTTTCTTTCTCTTTCTTTCCTCTCTCCATAAGGAGGGCACAATGGCTGCCAAGCACTGAATCAAGCAATTTGTTATTTTTTCCCCATTCTTTTAATTATACATCACTTAAGCTGTCATGCACCAAGCCGCAAAGTCTTACTGCTTTGTGGCAGTTGAACTTCTCATCCCCACCACCTCTTTCTGCCAATCCCACAGCCAAAAGTGACTCATTCCATCAGGATTAGCTCTTCTTTCTCTGTCCTTCTATTTTGGAGTTGCCCAGACTAGTTTTTGCTTTAAAAGAAATAGTGACACTCCCCATATAATGGAACACTATTGCAAATGCCTGGAAGAATAGCTTCACCTCCCAAGATATTTATTTGAAGCTGGCAAGACCATGCTTCTCCACTTCCATGCTGCACTTACCGGTTTGTGACAATGACAGCAGTGATTTCTATGGCTTATGTGTCTTCTTTACAGGGGTTTATTCTGCCATTATTTCTGAAGAATGGATTTCAACAGGCTACTACTATCATACTTGAGATGGACTGCAGAGACGGACTTCCAAGAACTGACACCTTGTGTCGTCACATCAGCATGGAACCTGTGTAATTTTAATGTGACAAAAGAGAGAGATTATAAAATGCATTACTATGGAGTTTGGCTTATAAATGCATTACTATGTTTAACTTTAGTTGAATTGTAACATTACATCAAATCACATTTTGCTCTGATTCTACTTGCTACTTTTTGCACTGTGCAGTGCATCCCTAACCTACCCTTTAAAGCCCAGATAATGTTGGGCCCAGTAATATCTTTGCATGTCCATCATGATTTACAAAGCACATTAACAGAATTCATATTATTAACTCAAACAATACCAAATAAACCACAATATGCATTTATGGTATATGGCTCTGTAACAGAGGTGGTATTCAGCAAGTTCTAACCAGTTCTGGAGAACCAGTAGTGGAAATGTTGAGTAGTTCGGAGAACCAGCAAATACCACCTCTGACTGGCCCTGCCCCCATCTATTCTGCCACCTGTGTCCCAGCTGATCAGCTAGATCTCCTTTTGTTGCCCTGCATAGAACAATGGAGCTGGAAAGCAGGTTAGTGGGGTGGGGAGGAAATGGGGATTTTGTAGTAACCTTCCCCTTGAATGGAGTGGGAATGGAGATTTTATAATATCCTTCCCCTGCCACGCCCACCAAGCCACACCCATCAAGCCACACTAACAGAACCAGTAGTAAAATAATTTGAATCCCACCACTGCTCTGTAAATTGGCCTGGGAACCCAATGGGAGAATGTGACTCTGGAGGTGGTTGCTAGATAGACAACAGACTCCCCCACACCACACACACACACACACACACACAGTCTCTCTGTTCTCCACACAATCACTCTTTTCACTAGTCATATTGTTATATTTTCCTTGTGCTTTTTTCTCTTGTTTGTCTTATTGTTCTATTATTTTACTTTTACTTTATTTAAACTTCCTTTTTATTTCTTCTTTATGGTTGTGAGTTGCCTAGAGTAGCTCATTGCGAGATAGGCGGCAAATAAATTTAATAATAATAATGATTATGCATGAATGATTTTCTGTAGAGAGAACCAACATGCCTAGGGATACAACATCAGGACAAGCGTGAGTTCAGTCATAGGTGATTTCAAGGTAGACCCTGTAGCTTCCTAGGGTTATTGTGGCCATTTAATATCTTAAGCATTGTAATGGTTACATAAGAGCTACACTTCTGAAAGTAGTATATTTTAAAAAATGATCATTTCAAGCAGCTTTTAATTCACTGACACTCTTTCTGTGATTGTACTTACTTCCCTTTACAGTTGTTTCACAATTGCTTGGAAAAATAATCAGAATTATAATTAGGGAGATGCTGTAAATTTACTTATACTCATCATGGTTTTTAATTTGTTATTTTGGACAAAAATAGCTAAATAAATTGAACCGGAAGTGTGGGAAACACCTCTAACAAAACAGCTTTGTGAATCAGTAGAGCTTCTTCAGGATGTTATTACATATTTTTTTTAAAATTTGCATTTCTATTTGGAGTGAAAAGAAATGTAAAGCTACATGCAACTATGCTTCCTATTGTACATCCAAGAACTGAGCAGGTCTTATTAAATGCCTGTATAAGGCAACAACTATATTTCTATGCTTACATAGAGTATTCTATGTGTATTAATTTTTTACTCTTCCTGATAAGGCATTCCAATTATATTCAGGCTGTAATACATGATCCCTGCTTTTAAATTCTAATAAAAGACACACTTCTAATTGTGATTTTAAAAGAATGCTTCAACTGTCCCGCTTTCACCTGGTTCCAAAAAATAGCAAATGTTGGTGTCACTATAACCTCTGAAGCAGGGATCCCCAACTGTGACTCACTGAGAAGCTAGTGACTGCACAAAGCTTTATTTGCGCACGTAAGAATTAGGTTGTGTGCACGAAACCATCCCCTCCCACCCTGCTATTGGTTCATAGAGCCAAAAAGGTTGGGGACCGCTGCTCTAAAGAAAAGATGTATCAAATTGGAGTGCCACTACTGAGAAGGTCCTTAGTCTACAAAACTATGCCTTATTATAATTGTAGTTGGTTGCAACATGCAGTTCTATGTAACACGATTTGCATATCATCATAGGGTTTATATAACACAGTAAGCCAAAACCAAGTCAACTCTTGTTATTGCCTAGTACAAAGCATGAAAATCACCTGGTGATGATAGAGCTCAGAAACAAGGCTCTTGTCCCAGTCTATTTTTTTTTTTAATGTTTAACTAATTGTTTAAAATTGTTTTAAAGCAAAACACTAGCCTCATGTTTACTGCCAAGAAGGCCCTGGGATTCCACATAATCCCCATACTTTTTTTGAAAGAAAATAACAAGGAAAAACAGGGATAGACCAAAGTTTTATTTCAACAGGTGTCCTAACCAGAAAATTGATTTTACAGTATTTTTTAATTTCATTTGTATATTACAATACATAATTCTCATTCATTATAGTTGTATTGGTATATTGGCTTCAGGTTTTGTAACACTTTGCTTATTCCCGTTTTCCTGCTAAAATTGGATTGGATTGCAAATTTTGTTATATGCTGTTCTTGCCCTCTTTTATAGCTATAATAAAATATCTATCTGCCTCTCTCTTCATCTCTCTCTCTCTCTCTTATCTACCATTTATGTTTATCTACCTACTTATCTGCCTATCTCCTACTGACATATTATGTGTCATCTATCTGTCTGTCTCTCCATCTATTTATTTATCTATCTCTATCTATCTATCCATCTGTCTATCTTCTATTATCAAGATCTATCTATCAGTCTATCTCCCTATCTATCATATCTATCTTAAATTACAACTTACATTTTACTATGTGTATACATCATCATCTTGTTGCTGAGGAAAAATAAATGGGATTCTTTTTTTCCTGTTTCCTGATCATTTGGCATAATACTAAACTGCCATAATCAACATTCCATGGGGCTCATATGACTGCCTGCCCCTTATCCAAATATGCAGTAATCCCTAACATTATTCTAAATGGGAGAAAGACATGCATATGTACGAAGATCATGTGACACATTTAAAATAATCTCTACCTTCCCAAAAAGTAAGTTTTGTCAGGTGAAATGATAGGAAAGAGATTTTTTTGGGGGGGGGCATGCAAATTTGCACTGAAAGAGACCATCCTTGATATCATTATAATAAAAGAAAACCAGATCTCAATAGCCGCTATTTTTAGAACTATTTTGCTTGCATTCTTCAGTCATTTACATATACTGTACATACTGAATTTAATTTGCGGTAGCAGGATACGAAGCAACATGATTAAAACCATGACTGCTTATACAAATAAGGATTAAAATGGATTAAAATTAAAATCTTGAAAAGAACAAACGTGAAGCTATTCTAGTCTGGTATAATTAGAATGATAGTCTTCCATCTGTGGCAACCCAGATTTAAATTCTTTAAGCTATGAGACTCAGTGTCCAGGCTCTCATAAATGCAAAGCCACAGTCTGATTTGTTTCTTTTTTCATTTATGTTCTGTATAATTTGTAAATTGTGATGTGTGCTTTACAGTAATGTGTCAACCCAATAAATATTAAAAATACATAATTCAATCAAACCAGGTTTAGTACAATGAAAACAATGGTAATTTCTCTTTCCAATCCAGAATACTGCATCCAGTTCTAGGCCACCCATTTTTGAGAAAACAAAAATCAGAAATGTGCAAAAGATGATGAAAAAGAAGTGGGGAAAATCTACATTTAGCCTTGAGAAAATTTTAACTGAAAGGAGATAGCATTTTTCTAGCATCTTGAAGGAAACCTTTGAAAGAAGGCTGAAGCTTGTTCTCTATCATCTAAATTTGCAAATTACAGAATTACAATTTTTGTTTTACAGGAAGTCAGATTTGGTCCAATGTTTTTTTTTAAAAAAAACAACACAATATTTCTAGCAGTAAGGACAATTTGGTAATGGCATCAGTTTTCAGCCATATGGTCAACTCCCCATTCCTGAATGTGTACAAGCAGAGACTAGATAATCATCTGTTGCAGGTGCTTTAATTTGGATTTCTCCCCTGGTTCTTTTGCATAACTGGGATGAAAAGTGTTAATTAGTGGCTTAATCAGTCATCCCACTATGCAGTCTAATGCACACCCAAAACTCATTCAATGGGATTTACTTGCTAATAGGTACACTCTCCCCTTAAAGAGGATACATGTGCAAACTTTATTACAGTTGAGGCACATGTATTTTTTTTTTAAAGTATTCCCTTTTTGCATGTGATACTTCCTGGTGGATTTATTCCTGTATTCATAGCCATTGGGGTATATGGGTTATATATTTTAACACTTGTATTACTTTCTCAATGTAACTCTTTTGTAAATTACAGCAAATATTTACCATGGATCAATGGGTGGAATGTAAATATTTTAAACATTATTTAACAGCTTTTATATACCTATATTAAATCAATCAATAAAAAGTGGGTTTAGATTACAATCTAACTTGGAAATTGTATTTCAGTGATAGTTATGGATGAAAAGTTTAGGGTATTTTGCGCCTCTTTAAAAATATGCATGAACAACTTTCACTTGCAAAGAGAAAGCCACTGTTCTTTATTTTTTTAAAAAAAAAAAATACTTCCCAGCAGTCCACCAGGTGAGTGGCTAAATTCAGCTGCAGGTGTTGCTTTCTTATGCTTGGAACCAAAGGGTGGGTGGGTGAATAGCAAAGTGGGCAGTGGAGCATAGCAAGTGGCTTTCGGTTTCAGAGTGGGAATATGGAGTCTTTTGTCTCTATCCAAAGTAAGTTAAGCTCAGATTGGAACAGTCATTATTTGCATCCCTGTTTCTGATGTGCTCTCAAAGGCACAACTACCATCTCTGTTCTCCTCATTTTTCCTATTTCTTCCATCAGCCAAGGAAGGTCTTTCAACCCTCACCCCACCCCCTGGCAAGTTATCCAGGACTAGGGGTGGTAGTAGAAAACAGTGATTCACCTCACTGGCCATATATGGGCATTTTTAGATTGGTACTTCAGTGAAGGGAGGGGCTAATGGGCAGAACTTCACTCTCCTCAAAACAGTGTACAGGTGGTCCTCAACGTATGACCACAATTGAGCCTGAAATTTCTGTTGCACATTGAGTTTTCCACATTTTACAACCTTTCTTGCCACCATTGCTAAGTGAATCACTGCAGTAGTTGAGTTAGTAACATGGTTTCTAAGTGAATCTGTCAAAAGGGCACCAATGGTGACCACATGACCCCGTCATAAGTATGGGTCAGTTGCCCAATATCTGAATTTTGATCATGTGGCCACGGGGATGGTGCAACATTTGTAAATGTGAAAAACTTTCCTAAGTCACTTTTTTCATTGCTGTTGTGAATTCCAACAGTCCCTAAATTATATAAGAAATATATATGAAATATATAGAAGCTAGTTTCTGGTTTCTAACTTTTGTTAACATATCTGGAGGACAATGAGGCTCTAGAGCACCAATGTGATGACTCTTATGAAATAGCTTCTAGGTCTCATGGGATAATATAAATTGACCAGAAGAATGCCAAGGATGAGACACAGGGCTGCTATCATTAATCATTACTCAAAATGATGAGGCTGTCCTGCTATTTATCCCTATTTAAAGACTTCCATTCTCTTCTATGAGAGAAGATCAAGTGCTGTACTTGTCAACGCCATTGCCACAATGGCAACAGCACTCCCTGCTATTAAGGTGGTAGGGTTTCCACTAAGAAAAACCCAAGAGGAAGAGAACAAAATATACCCCTGTGTTGCAAACGGCCCAGAAACACAAAGCATCACTTGTGAGAATTGGGAACATTAAATTCTTCTTCTCTAACTGGCATTTTATAGTGATTATTAATATTCATTATTACTGAAAAGATTTGCATAGTCATCCATCTTATGTAACAAGACCAGGGACAGCTCACAACCACTCTTGGAGTCTAAGAGTTGAGTAGAGCTCAAAGAGGGCAGGGCTTTCGCTTCATCCTACTGTAGACCACTTGTTCATGTGTGTTCTGCCTATATGCAGCTTTTCTAATATGCAGCAGAGTTGGGATATGCCATATGTGGCATAACAATGGGACTTGATGTCCTCCAGGGGAGACAGAAGGGAAGAATGATCCTTTGAGAAAAGTCATCCTTTATCTTCACTCAACAGAGACCTATGATGTCATTCCAAACTGGGTCTTCTACACTATTACACATTATGATGTATCCTGTTGCATAATATGGTACATGATTAAACTAAACAGTGACTCTGAGTTACAGTGGCTTATGAGTTTGATGAGTTTGAGGGCACTCCCACTTCATACCCCAAACCTAAAAAATATTTGAAGCCAGCAGCCTCCCTTTACGCTCACTGCAGCAATATCAAATATCACACTGCCTTTTCCAGATGACCCACTGGAGAACCCAAATTGCAGCATCTGGCCAGTGCTGTCACCATGCCATCTTTATTTCTATTTTTATAAGGAGTCATCCCCATACTATGGGTGGAAGGAGCTGATGCATCACTTCGGTGCCAATGCTTAATGCAAACTATCTGCCAAAAGCTCTCAAGATGTGAGATGGGGAGAAGCCAGGAAGAGGAAGTTTAGGAGTTCCCACCAAGGGCAGATACCACCAAGGACTTCCAGCATCTCAAAAGGAAAACCAGAAAATGTGCTGAAATGCAGCTTGGCCAGAAATAAATCAGCTCAGCTATCTGATGATGCCAACACAGTTTGGAATCCTTGCATTGGAGAGCTTCTAGTGTTAACTGTGTAAAATTTGTACATTGCAGATCAATGTTCAAATGTACAATATACAAAGCTTGGGGTGTCTTTTTAGCAAGTCCACTTGGTTAATTTGTCTTGGGTAAAATCAGCCTTATGAAAATGATGTTTATACTTACTTGCTTTAACTAAAAATTGCAGTGCATTTTTTAAATATTAAATCTGTCTATCACTGTTTTTAAAATATGTCTTTCTTTTAAAATGGCATATAAATGCCTTCAATTACATGAATGAATCTCTCCATAAACAATCAGAAACACCTGAATTAACTTCCTTCCTGATTTCGACTCTGTTGTTTCTTCGTAATCGAAGAAAACCAAACAAAAACGGAGTGCTTTACCAGCAATAGTGAAAACCCAGGCAGTCATCAGTCAAGAAATAGGGCAAAACAGGATATTAAAAAGGAAACCCCTGACTTCTGCTGGGCACAATTAAGTCCAGTGCCACCTACTGACGAAATGCTATCATAACATGCTCAAAATACCACCAGAAGCTCCTCAGATACTCCTATTTCAACCAGGCTTGCAATGAGGAACTTCCGGGCTGCCTTGAACAAATGAAAGCAGTGGTATGGTATTAGCAAGAGCTCTGGATTGTCTTATAACTGGAAATTCTGACACAATTACATATTTGTGACAATTGGACTGGCAACATTGACCTAAATTTTGTTTTCCAGTTCTTATTTGTCATGAAACTAGACAAACATAACCAGGCTTATGGGTTCAGAATAATTCTAGTCCCTTCTGATACCTCACGGGCTCCATTAAATTCCACACTTAGCTTTCTTTCATCAGCAGCGTTATAATTCAACACATTGTTACATCCGTTGGTCTGAGGAAGGTGAGGCACAGTTGAAAGATTCCTACTTATTGGCCCCTGCACTTCCCACCCACCCGATTTGTTGACAGAAAGACAAAAGTTCATCATACTTCCTGTCTGGCCCTGGACTTTAAACAAATAATTCTGAGGTCATATTATCTGGATGCCATTCCCTATGACTTTATGTTACCTAATTTTTCCTACTTTACTTTTTTGTTTTACTTATTTCATTTAAACACCACCGGACTCCAAAACAATTTTGGGAAGATTATAATGTAACAATATTATAATATAATATATGTGGTACAATGGCTCAGCAGTGAAGATGCTGGGCTTGTTAGCTGGAAAGCTGATGGACAGCCTCGGTTTGAGACCCGAGCGTTGAGTGCCTGTCTTTGCCATACTCCTGCCCATCTTAGCAGCTCTAAAACATGCAAATGCAAGTAGGTAAATACTTTTTCATCCCTGTCCATGACATAGTCATTGTCCAAGGCAGTCATTAAAGAGACCCCAGCCACCCTAGCCAAGGTCTTGGAAAAATTGGAAAAAAAAGAGAACAATTCTAAAAAAAAAAATCAATTACTTTTCATAATTTTCCTATAATTGTAAAATCAAGAGCCTGAAAAAGCTCAGCTTTACAGTTGAATAAAGAGAATGAGATGGCCTAATAAGAAACAATGAATACACCTTTATAGCAGGGAACTGCATTTTTTTCCAGCATTTGTTACTATCAAGAGCAAAAGGATATAGTGGGACCATCAGTGAGTGCACAGCCAACGTTTTGTTTATTCCTTTTCACATCTCTGTGTTTTCTAATTGTGTATATGACTGTTTTATACATAGAATAAATGATTAAAACCAGGTAAACCTGCATATTTTCCTTCTTGCTTTGCATGCTGCTTTCCCACAACTTAAAAATTGCACCACCATTATTTGGCACATTGTCACCACATTTGGGCTGGCACAAATTCAGAAAACACAAAAGGAACACAAGAAAGGAACTGGAGACTGCATGTGCCTCACAGAATCAGACAGATTATAGGAGTTATCAGATAAATCTGTATTTATCTGAACATTAGGGTGTCATTTGAGTAGAAACCGAATAAGAAAATTGGCTGGTTAAAATGCTTGCAATTTACCAACATTATCCTAGATGAGGAGATTACTGTGGAATGTACACTATGAATTGGCAAAACACAAAATGTCATCTTCCACTGTAAAGGGATACTTCAGAAAGAAAGAAAAAGTTGGACTCTCATCCCTCAGATTGGGTGTTCTGTGCTACAGTATATGCTTAGGTTCAGGAGAAGATAGAAGATCCTTAGGGACGTTGTGGCCTAGCAGTTAAGATGCTGGATTTGTTGACCAGAAGGTTGGCAGTTCAAGACCCAAGCACCACATGACAGTGTGAGCTCCCCATTCTTGCCCCAGTTCCTGCCAACTAGCAGTTTGAAAGCATGCTAATTCAAGTAGATACCACTTCAGTGGGAAAGTAACAGCATTCCGTGCATCTCCTTCGGACAAAGCTGGCTCACTCACCTAGAGTGGGACATGATTGGAAAGGGGAAACTTTTATCTTTACCTTAGAATAGGGATGGGGAACAGTGTCCCTTTTATGACTTTCTGGCTCAGGAATTCTGTGAGTTGAAGTCCATAAGACATAAAGTGGCCATTGTTCCCCACCCCTGCCTTAGTAAATCCCCAAAAAGCCATTGCATACTAATGCGTAATCTCTTTCATTGACAGCCTAAAGCTCCAAGCAGGGCCATCCCTCTACATCAAAACTAGAAGACATGAAGCTCTCCAGAAGTTGCTGATTATCAACTTTCATCAGTTTTAACAAGCTAAGTCAAACTTTGCAATAATGGAATACAGTGTCTGATAACAGCACTGCCTTCAGACCTCACATTTTACGAATACAATTTTCATTAAGATGGTCAGAAGAATAAAATAGAGATAATCTACAAATTATAAGAAACTTGGACTTCTGAGAATTCTGTTACTTCTAGCATCTTCTAGAGTCAGCCAATCATTTTATTCCAGAACAACAGTAACGAGATTAGGCTTCACATTGCTTTAAAAGTGGCAGGGTGACAACCAGAGAGATACTATAAAGTTAAAGGTTTCCTTGGCCAGATAGGCCCGACTCTATGGAGTGATACTCAGTCTTCATTTCTTGGCCAAGGGAGCCAGCATTTTCTGAAAAAAAAATTTCTCTAGTCATGGCGATACTTCAAAGGTGCACAGAACACTTTTACCTTCCCACTGAAGTGGCACTTATTGATCTACTCACACTTGTATGCTTTCAAACTGCTAGGTGATCAGGAGCTGGGGCAAGGAAGGAGAAGTGTGGCACTTGAATCTCAAACCCAGGCTGTCAATTTTCCAGCTAAGTTTAGTATCTTTAACCACTGAGCCATTGTACCCTCTCAGAGATCCCATATAGTACTGTAAATCAATGATCCAGAGCCTGCTAAAGACACGTTTATGCCATTCATATTTTTTTCCCGGTTAAGACTTAGCCATACGAGAGGCATTTTTCATGACAGAGCGGTAGTCTGGGTTTAGTGCTTTTTCCTATATGAAAGTAAATTAATGCTATCTGTATTTACTTAAGGAAATACTTCCCTTTGGTGATTCAACTTTCTTTGGGAAGTAGTATTGCTCCTCCATTTCAGTCATCCCATTGGTTGTTCATCGATAATACCCAAGCAAAACAACAACAAAATACAATCAGCACCAGACTTAGAAAGACTTAGAAAGCTCCCCTTCAGTCACTATAATCATTGCAATACAAGCTGTCCACATTCAAATCTTGTTTTTTCATTTTCTTAACAAAACCAGAGAACGTTATAAAACTATTAAGCTTCAGCAGCTTTACCTATGCAGTCACCCTTTTTTTTAAGCCCCAAATTCTCCCCAAATGAAATTAAAATAAAACTAAAAAGTCCTGTCCTATTCCTTTGATCATGTCACTGTTCCACCTGACCCTTGAATTTTGTCAATAAAAAATTAAGAAATAAAATCTTGGTCCCTGTGATTCTTGGAAAGAAGTATAGTCTCTGAATAGAGAAGTCACTTGATGAGGCTACAATAATTAATTGACTGTGGGGACTTCCGGTTTGCCAGGCTTCGGCGGCGGCGGGGATTCGCGATCCTACGTGATCCCTGTTGCGCTAGCCGTCTTGGTGCCTCCGATCCTGACGGGTCTGGAGGATAAGGCTGCCACGTAGAGGCAGCCGAAGATAGGGAGGATCCGGAGAGGGGTTTGGAGGTGTCGCAGACCCCCTCCTCACCCGGCATAACCTCCTTTTCTCAAGGCAGTGGAGCGGCGGTCAGTAATGGCTGCCACAAAGAAGTCGGCAGCTGGACAAGATTGTGCTGGAGGAAGAAGGAGAAAGAAGAATCAGGAGAAGTGAAAGTGCTGGCTGAGCCGGGAAAATAACAACTCTTAAATACCCTGGAAACTGAATTGCTTGAAAGATACATTGTATCCCTAAGAAGATTGGAAAGCGGTGGAGAAAGCTGTCAAGGGGAAGCTTTTTTTTTTCTTCACTCTCCCACCCCATAGAAATAGCAGACGGAGATCTGGAAAATCTATTTGGGCACCGAAGGTAATTCAATTTGAAAGTTAAAGCCAAGGGATAAAGGATTCCTGGACATTGGATTTAACAACTTAAGAAATCGGAAAACCCATATTGGAGGTATGGATTTCTGAACATTTAAAGGAAAATCGCTGTTGTAAGTGGGAAAGGAGAAGAAAAAAAATAAAAATTGGAGCAGAATTTGAAAAAGGAGGAGATTGCCTAGAACTTTAAAGAAAGATATATCTTAATTGGAACTCTTTGATTAAACAGTAACCCCAGAAAGAGAAATAGAAGAAAGAAAGAAAAAGGATTAAAAGAAATAGTTTATTTGGACTCTTGGGTGACGTTGGAACTTTTTGGAATTATTCTTGATTAAAAATACTTGGGTGGTTGTTTTGGAAAAAGTTTTTCTCTTCATGATGGCATTGCTTGTGGATGAACTAAAAATTGAATATAAAAAATATAAAAAAGAACAAGATGGAAAAGATACTTTGGGCACTCTTTTTCAATTTCTAGAAATGGCAGTATACACTTATGAAAAATTGACTACGCAGCAGGATGACTGGGACAAAGAAGAAGAAGAAGCCATCTTTGATGAACAATGGGTTCTTTTTGGGGAGGAGGAGAAAGAGGAAAAGAAAAAGGGGATTTTAAGGTTTGAGAAAACAACCAAAAAAGAGAAAAATGAGATGAAAGGTGGATACAAGGTTAGAAAACAACAGAAAGGGGGTAAGCAGAAGAAGAAAAGGGAGGAGGAGAGAGAAAGGGGTAAAAAGGGCAAGGAGAAAAATAAACAAGAGAGAAAGGAGGGGATGAGCAGCTTTAATGGTGGGAAGCAAGATTTAAAGAAACAAAACTTATTTAGGGACAATGGATAAACCTAATTGAAAAAGGGATTCTGGAAGGTACATAAGATTGTGTTTTTATATGTGTATTTAGAGTAAAATGTTTAAGATATAAATGAGTATCAATATATATGATTAGCCTTTTAATGGTATTGATAGTGGTTTTATATGCTTTTATTTTGTTATTGTAGTGTTTTTGCTTTTCTCATAAAATTTACTGTGTAATTTTAGAAGGTACTAAAGATAATCCCTATATAAGGTAAGTGTTATATTAAGTAGTATTATGTTAGGGGAAAGAGTCAAAGAGTCACTCCAATCAGTGTACAGGAGAAGTATATTTAAAGAGAAAAGATGAATGGATAGCTGGAAATAGAACGGACAAAGAATGATGAGTATTATGAATTGAATTGAGAAAAGATAAATAAAATAAAACTAAGAAAGATAAAAGAGGGAAGAAGTTATATAGAAAATTGAAAATGGTAATAAGATATGGAATGATATATAAAGTAAATATGATTTTTGAATTTGTGTCTGTGCAAAGAGTTTTAACCCGGGATCAAGCAGCTTTCAGAAAAGAGGTTTTATGTTTTTTATGTTTTATGTTTTGTATGTTTGTGTATTGTTTTTGAAAGGCAATAAAATTTTAATTAGCAAGAAATATAATTTGAATAATAGAATGAAAAGGAGAAGTTGGGATAAGATATGAAGTTGAACAGATAACGTAAATATATATATTACAATTTGGAACTATTTTGTATGTTCTATTGGTTTTCTTAGAAAAGATCTTTTATGTTATCATGCCTTGATTGTTTGTGTATTGTTTTGTAAAATTAATAAAATTTGTCTTTAAAAAAAAAATTAATTGACTGTGCTAGTTTCTATGGTAGAATTATGTGGGGATTCTGCAATAACATTCCTATTTTTTTAATATCACTGCTTTTTCTCCTTTCTTGAAAATAATCCATTAAGAAGGGGAAATGGAGTAGCTCCACCATATCTGTTAATACCAGGAGCCTTCCATCTGAATTCTGCAAGTATGTTTACTCAAGGTTACAGAATAACACCTATTATAGGTAGTTCTCAATTTACAACCACAAATGAGCTTGACAACTTCTATGGCTAAGCAAGGCAGTTGTTAAGTGAATCTTGCCCATTTTAAAATCTTTTTGCCATGGTTGTTAAGCAAATCTCTACAGTTGTTAAGTGAATCTCGCAGTCTTTAAGCAAATCCAGCTGTCAACCATCCAACCATCAAACCCAAGAAAAATAGGCACTCTCAGGAACTTTGAAATCCCAAAACCAAAACTTTATTGGAGACACCATTTCAGTACTGAAGAATCAAAACCAACTCTGGTTTTTCCCGCGCAAGGCATGTATTGTTAAACCATAGCCTCTGTCCTCCCTATCCTTGATTATCACATTGTTCAATTATGAATTGTCCTTTTGTTTTGAGAACTTTTCATTTTTATGTTGGACATCTGCAATCAGAGGCCTTGGTGGGTTCTTGGCTCTCATGGTCTGTCTCTGGCACATCAGCATTCTTTCTCTCCCTCCCCCAATTCTTTGGCAAGTTGAATAGCAAAAAAAGACTTAAACATTTCAAAAGTGGTTCAACCTTTTCCCGTTGACTTGTCAGAAGCTCCCCAGGAAGGTTGCAAATAACAAAATCCAGGACACTGCAACATTGTAAATACTACAGGTTGCCAAGCACCTGAGGTTTGAGCATCTGACTGTGGGGTTGTTGCAATGGTCATAAGTGTGAGAACTGGTTGTTAGTGCTGCTGTAACTTTGAACAATCATTACATGAAATGGTTATAAGCGAGGACTTCCTGCAGTTATGCTCAACCTTGTTTGAAGCACCCTTGATCTGGAAAATGAAATTCATTGAGGCATAACAGGGATTCTCACTGAAACCAAAGCAGAACCTCCAAGACGGGGAGTATCCAGACTGTTCCTGTTTCCTGGTCCCAACATTGCACTTGTGCAACTCTACCTCAGGCCCCATTTCTTCGTCATGTTAGAATATGATGGAGCACACAAGAAACTGGATTTTATATATACACTGCCTTGAATTCTGTGTTGAATGATATTCCTGCGTAAATACTCATGACATAACAACAACCATAGACGGCACTCTGATCTGTGGCCATGCCATTGCCTTGAGCCATACAGGAAGTGGAAGCTGGCCACCTCTGACTAAGTAAGAATGACATGAAAAACAGCTTGCTGGATTAGATCTGCTGGATTCCTTACAAGTACCTATCAGTAGTGTTGAAAATCCAGCTCAGGTTGCAGCTCACACAAAGAATTTGGGCCAGTCTGCTGAAAGCTGAGAGAAAATTCCCCCCAACCCCACAAAAAGAGCAATGGACTACAATAAAATCTTGGGTGGTTTGCAGGAGATTGAATGAAACAGAGAAGATAGATAGAAGATAGAAGATAGAATTCATTATTGGCCAAGTGTAATTGGACACACAAGGAATTTATCTTGGTGTAATACTCTTTGTATACATAACAGAAAAGATACATTCATCAGGAGTCGCAAATCATAAAGTACACACTGAATTATAGTCATTGGGTACAATAAGCAATCAATCATACTTGGAAACAGTCAATATAAATTGTAAGGATACCAGCGACAAAGTTACAGTCATACAGTCACCAGTGGGAGGGGTGGGTGATCAGGAGTGATGACAAGAGCTGTTGTAGGAGGAAAGCCCTCTCCATCTCTGATAGCCAAACATCATGGCATAACAAGTCACCAATTTTATTGTAAGTTTCCATGAGCTTTGTGAGTGAAGTGGCTTAACTGAAGTAGGATCAGGACTTTTCCTCTACCTGCCAAAGGAATCAGATTCGGTCTAATGATTAAAGGGCAGAAAGTGAGTTCAAGTCCTGTCTTGGCTACAGTCCCATCTTAGCCAGGAAAGCCAGCTGGGTGACTTTGAGCCAGTTGCTTGCTCTCAGCCCAACTCATCTCACAGAGTTGTTGATGTGGGGAAAACAAGAAGAGGAAAGTAATGAAGGCAAGATACAAATAAATAAAATAATAATAATTCTCAAGATTTCTTACATCCAGTAAGAAATCAGCAACTGCATCCACAACCAAGCGGAAATCAAGAGAGAAACCTTCAACAAGAAAATGTTGCTGGTTGTGTATATAGGCAATATTGATGATTGGGATTCAGTGGGATTCAGACGGTGGAAACAATTTCTGAACACTTAACAGTGCTTAAGGAAAAGGGGGACACTGAAAGAGTTTTCCATACACAGGGATGAGGTAATTGGGGGAGGGTGGAAGGAGGGAGTTATGTGGTTCATTAACCAAGGCAATATTTTAAAAACACACTTGATGCGTTCATAATCTCCTGAAAACTGTCCTAAAGTGTCTTGATGGAGCTCGCTATAGCTGCTTCACAATCAACTGGCTTGGGGAAAAAATTCATTCCAAAACTCTTCCTTTGTGAAACTGTCTCTCTGCTTTGCTTCTCCCAAGCCACATTACCATCCTGGGAAGAAGAAAGGCGAAGCCTTCTTCAGTTCATGTACACATGCAGTTTTTTGGCAAAAATCTGAGAACGTTTTCCCAGTGTCTTTTTCCTAAGATTTTCCTTCTTTTCCTTCTTTCTCTCTCTCTTTCCCTCTCTCTCTCTCTTTCTCTCTCTCTCTCTTTCTTTCATTCTTTCTATCTTTCTTCTCTTTCTTTCCTTCCTCTCTCCCTAATTTCCATTGAAAATTAGAATTCTCACAGCAGGGTAATATAAGAGCAGGGGTGGGGGGGGCATGGAATCAATATTTACAACTAACATGATTAAACTTTAGTTATTGCAATGCCACACTCTATAAGGGGCACTTCCAGCATTTTTGGAGAAGGTAAGCCAAAAGATAAAAGCTCAGTTAAATGTAGTTTACTTCTAGGGTTGGGGCCAATGAAAAACAGTGGCTCTAAATCACAAAAATAAAGCTGATCCAGGATTAATTTTAAAAGGGTATTAAACTAGACCCTCTTCCACTTTTTGTCTCTGAATCATGCTGCTAACTCTGTGGGGCTTAATTCTAATTAATCTGACACAGGATGACACCATTAATCTCTTACTTCCCTCTCCTTGTAAATAAAATACAGGGTGTTTTTTTTAATGTAGAGGTATGTAAAACATTAACAAGACCCTTTAAAAAAATACATTTAATGTTACCTACATAAGATAAAATGACCTCTTGGTTTTGTAATAATGACCTTCCTTCCTCACCTCCAGGAGAGATTCATATATATCTATTATCCTAATAATATAGTATTATTCAATTGCTTTGTATTATTGATGAAGAGAAATCTTGGTCATCCTTTTTTGTGCCTTCAAGGCAGTTTTAAACTCCTGGTGACTGCCTGGACTAGTTCCTGCAGTTTCCTTTGCCAGGTTTTTCATTTTTCTAATATTATTTCATATTATTATACTTCTGTTAATAATTTAAGAAAGAAGATGAAAACTAATAGAAAGTGGTATAGAGTAAGAGAAAGCAAAATAATCAGAGTCAAAGAAAATGCTAAGGTGCAAAAACAAAGAAAGATAAAAAGATGCAAAGACGTAGCTTTCAATCTTCTTTACAGCAGTTATAAATACATGTATCAATTTTGCTCTTTGGTTGCAACATAGCCATATTTTTTTTCCTATAATCTATCCTTTCTAATCATCAAAACTATAAATCATAAATTGCTTTTTTCCCCGTTTCATGCAAAATTCTATAAGGGGTTTCCAGTCAGCAATAAATGTAGATATTCCCTTTTCTTTGAGCAAAGGGGTAAATTTGGCCACTTCAGCAAATTCTGATATCCTCACCAACCTTCTCTCCATTGTGGGTAGCATCAAAACTTTCCATCTTTGTGCAAATAATAACCTTGCTGCATGTATCATTTATGAAACCAATATTCCATACCATTTCTCTTACTTTTTGCCCATCAGTCTTATAAGAAAAAAAAAAACCTCTGGTTTCGATTCTATATTAATCTTTAAAATCCTTTGAATTAGTGTAAGTATTTGAATCCAAAACTTTCTGGCATTTTTACTTGTGAAGTTTTCAGAAATAGTTTGCCATTGCTTACTTCCTAGGGCTGAGAGAGAGTGATTGGCTCAAAGCACCCAGCTGTATCTAAGTCAGGTCTAAAACTCACAATCTCCCAGTTTCTAACTTAATGTCCTAACCTTCTCCCCATCTAGTTGTATTTCTCCAGATCTTTTCAAGGGCGAAGCCTTCTTACGAAAACTGGGGGCTCTCCTTGTGCTTTTCTTTGTTGTGAAAAGTTATGTCATCTTTTTAATGTCTATAGAGATTCTCAGTCATTCAGGTCTTGTCCCAAAGGTGCTACAGGAACTTGAAAAAGCATTTTGGATGTGAAGTGAAATGTTTTCAAAGGAAAAAAAAAAATCAAGAAAGTCCAATAGCCTTTTGGAAATAGCACTTTTGGGACAATGTTTAAAAGGATTGGGATGTATGAAATTTGAAATAGATACACTTCTTAAACTATAAGAAGTTTAAGAACTCTTCTTAAACTGTCAAAAGTTTAAGAACTCAATTCTGTGAGAATTAACGCAGTTCTGTGAGAATTGAATGCTAGAGTCGAAATGCAAGAGGCAGTGATGGAAGGATAGGAATAGCCACCTCTGTTTTCAACTAGCTTTTAAACTTCAGAAAAAAAGCACTCCTCTGGGATGGTTATGTGGGCCAGTGAAGAAGACTCACCAGTCGTAATTAATAGTCATTTTAAAAATCCCCTGGCAAATGAGCTGTTTTGAGAATTAGATTTCAGACCAAAGAATAATAAATCCTTCTCCAAAAAAAGAGAGAGGTTTCAGATTGGGAAGTAAAGCTAATTGCATCCACTTATTTGAGAGATTGGTATCTTCTTCATTGTCATTTTTGGTTCAGTGAAATCCTTGCAAATCCAGGTCCTTTGGTTGCTAATTAATGGAAGAAGGAAGGGAGGGGAGAAGGTAGTCCAGCAGACGGGGGTGATGCTTGAGATTCCCAAAACAGAGAAAAATGGGATTCTTCGAAGAAGAAATTCTTTTAAATAATGTTAAGCAGGTGGGTTGGAGGAACGAATGTTTTATCAAATAACAGACGGCAGCCAGCATTATTTTGAGTGCCACGTTTATAAATACAGATATGAGATACACAGAGGGCCTCAAAAACCAATTTCCTTCTTTCTTTCTTTATTTTCTTTCCCCACCCGGTAAGGGGAAAAAAAAAAAAAACACCGGATGCGATCTGAAAAGCCAACTTCAAACTAAACTTCCCCCATACAGGCGTTTGAAGGGACCTAATTCCAGCGAAAATAGTTTGAGGCGGAATGCAATTTGGGGGCGGGGAGGAAACGCGGGGCTTCCTAGATTTATTTTTTCCTAAGGAATTTACGCGACAGTGAGATCCTTTCTTAAAGCAACGAGTCATTTGAGATTGTGGGTGGGTGGGTGGGTGAGGGAAGATACCCCAAAGGAAAGACATGGCAGTCATGTAGGAATCGTTACAAAGGGGGAATATAATAAATCACCAGACCACACCAGCCTTGGGTTGAAAAGAGCAGCCCTGGCGTATTCTTGCTTTTCAATTCGGATCAAGGGGTTTTCTGCAGGTGCGAAGTTGCTCGGCGGGGCTCTAGAGCTTCATCGCTCGTTTGGAAGACTCCGATCAGGAATGAATTGGTTCTCCTTTTCCTCCCCCGGCTTTTCCTTCTCCGAAAAGAAAAAAGGCCCACGAAACCCACTTCCTTTCCTCCCTCGGCCATCCCGCTTTAAGCCGGGATTCCGCAGGGAGCACAAGAACAAAGATTGAGACGCCTCTAGACTAGCAAGCACGACTGACTACATACAGCCCTTGCAGGGAGACGGGGCTGGGTGGGTGGGTGGTGGAGCGTCAGCAGGGTGGGGCATTCCCCCCCCTCCCCTAGAGACAACCCCTAACCCAAACAAGGTCAACTGGCAAGAGAAAGAGGTCCCAGGCGTCTTGGCGTCTAAGTAACCCCATTACCCCACCCATCCCCCAATTCCGGAGATGTCGGATTTTTGGTTCCCAGCTGCAGGGCGCTGACGATCCGGATCGGGCAGCTCCTGGCGTCCGGATCGCAACCTTTCCTTTGCCTGTTTTTTTCCCGGAGGGTGGGTGGGATGGGGGGGGGGGTCCCGACCAAGAGTACAAACGCTTCTTCGAAGAGCCGCTCCGGGAGCGCCCGAATCCCCCACCTTCAAATCCCGAAGGCGGCTGATACCTGCACAGCCACGTGGGCTAAAAGAAACATTCACAGTTAAAATCGGTGTTTTGTTTTGTTTTTATTCCCGAGGCTTGTTTATACAAGAGAGGCACACAAACTACAAAACCCAGGAAAGCAAACTTCTTTAAAAAAAAAAAAAAAAAAAAACACCCCTTCCCTTGTGCACACAGGGGGAGAGAGGGAAGTAGGGGTGGAGGAAGAAATGTGATTTTTGTCGGCAATAAATCTGGAGTTTTGCCTTTTTTTATTTTTTTATTTTTCTTTTCCCCTGTCCTGGAAAGGGCTTTTGTTTTGTTTTTCCGCTCGTTTCTTGCAAGGACGCTTTTGGCTGGCTCTGGGTTGCGTTTGTATTGGTCTTTGGTCTTTTTGGGTCTCAGGATGTGTGGTTGAGAAGCGTTTTTCGACGTTACCGCGAACGAATCTCGGCTTATTTATTGCTCCGTTAGCGAAATAAGGGGGGCAAAACGCGGCTCCGACCCCCTGCCAGCGATCGGAGGCAGAGAAGAAGGGAAAACGCTCGAAAAGGCCAAAGAACGGGCGAGGGAAACGGGAGGGGGGGGGAGCCGTCGGAGGAGTTTGGTTTTCAAACTGGAGCGATTAAATATTTCCCGTGGAGTATATACACTGGACGGGCTCGATGCAACTCCAATATATATATATATATATATATATATATATATTATTATTATTTTATTTTGCTCTCTGCAAAATCAACTTTACAGAACGATCCGCCCCACTTTGCCCACTGGCGAGCTGGAGCGATCCCGCTCTCCTAAATACGTTTGTCGGGTTGCAATTGTGGACTTCCACGCGCCTGATGATTCTCCGTATAGGAAGTGGGAAGCGGACTTTCAGTGGCCCGACTCTTCCAGAATGTCCTGTTAAAATCGGCAAGAACCAGACAATCTTTTTTTCCCCCTGAATATTGGAATATTGTCTTAGAATCTGGAATAAAGTACCAGTCAAGTCAGGTGCGTTCGTAAGCTTCTGAAGAGCTCACTTTATGAATAGCTTCAATCCAATAGATGCAACAGAGACCTTAGGGTAAATGGGCTTCTACCAAGGACTGCATAGATGAAATTCACCACCAACCAGAAGAAAATCTGGATTTATGAAGCACTGTTTGATAAAGTCTGGTTTAAACGGAGTAAATCTGACATTTATCCAAATGGGAGACTTTTATTTTGTGCCATGATTTTTATCCAATGAACACTACACTCGCCCCACCCTAAATAAGCAGCAAAAATTCTCTCTCTCTTTTAATGGTGCAGGCTTCTCCTTCCTTAGAGCCTGTGAATTAACTTCTTTCTATCTTACCTGGCTATACCTACCCAAAAGTTGATGTTGTTGATGGGTCCAGAATTAGAATGAACTAATTCTTGGGTTAGTAACATTATCTTTGATTTAAAACTAGTTGAAGGTTCATAATAAATTAGTTAAAACTCAGATTATCCCAGTAAAAGGCTACTTATATGTTGAATTAATTCACATGAAACATATTAAAATATTTAAGATTTGCTGTTCAAGACTACTGTAATATTGAAACTGGCACCTCTTTACTTGCAAGTAGGTGGCATAGAATTCAGCAAATCCGCTGATCATTGGCAATGTTTTGCACTTGAGGCAAATCCTATTGAAATTGGCAATTTGGATCAGAAAAAGCAAGAAAATTCTGGAAAACTCCGAAGCAGATTGCTTAGAAAAATCAGACGTTCTGGCCCAGTGAAAGAAGTTCCTTTCTGGCCTATTAGTTTTCTTATAGATCATTGTGATTTTGCATTGCAACCCTTACACATTTTCACTATTACGTTCTCATAAGGGAAAATCAGTTTGGTTCCACTGAAATAAGTGCATGAGCCACTATGTCCGATCTGTGGCTTCCTTAGGGAATCATCAATCATGAAATGAGAAGACCTGCTAAAAAAAGAGACTGTCACAAATTGCTGTTGTTACCACACTATGCCTAATACGAAGAACTAATTGAATTAATAGCGAATGTGTGTGAGATCAAGTGTGAGATAAGGATTGGAGAGAACTCTGTTTAAATTCCTGCTGAATGTCACCGCAAATTGTAGGCTCTCATTCAGGTTATTGGGATTGAATGAAGCTTTTGCATGATTGCTATGTAAAGTACATAGCTGTGCCCGTGTAATTAAAAAAAAGAAATCCACACAAATTCATCTTTACCATTTAGTATAATGGCCTGCTGCGTAGGGATGATGAAAGGTATTTGCACAGCACAGAAGTTGGAAAAACGTTGCTGTTTGGGTTGCAAAGTTAAACACAGCGGCTTTGCTTCATTGTAAATATATTGCTCTTACTGATCTCCTTATGTTTTTATAGCCGTTCTTTTTGATTGCTTTATCTACTAGCTTGTTATTCTTGTTGTGTTTTTTGATGCATTGTTGGGCTTGTTTATATTGTGTTTCATCATCTTTGCATTAGCAGCTTTCAACCAGGCAAGGAACATTGCCCTTTAACCATTTTAAAGAACATATATTTACACAGGAGTATTATAATTCTGCCATCTATACATGTCTATTCAAATTTAAGCCATCAAATGAGCTTACACCATTCAGTATACTTTACCTGCACATTAATCCAGGAATCCTTATAATAACTTTGCAAGATAGATCAGGGGCTAATCTGATTCACACCTCAGCCTCTTAGGCACCAGAGGGTTTTAGGTCTTTTGGTCAATTTGCTCATTCTAGTTGGGTTCACATGCTATTCTGATGGCTTGGAATGAGAGGGTTCCAATTCACCCTTTCACATCCTAGCCCAGTTGAATCCTATCCAAACAGGAGAGAAAGTGAGAACTTGTGCAGTTTATTTATCGAAAAGAGTAAGGCACAACCAGAGTTTATATTTCCAACATTCACATTGAAATGCTTTTACTGGAGTTTACCAAACATGTGGTTTGATTGCTATGAACCGTGCAGTCGTATGTAGTTTTGCTATTCTTGTAACCTGCTTTGGATGTTATGGTTGCAAAGAAACATAAATGTTTGCAACTTTGCAAATAAATGTGATGGGACAGCTTCTCCTAGAAAGCCAAGGTTTGAAGTCCTCACCCTGTGACGGTTGGCCTCATCTGCTTATAAAATGGGAAATTCCTTTTTTCAGATTTCATAAATGAACTCTTTTCTACAGCTCTTCTCTCACCCTTTCAAAACTGCACATGACAATGGATGTTATGGTAAAAAATGGTAAGGTATACTTTCTTTTATGTGCGCGGAAACATCAATTTCACTGGATTATATCCCCCCTCCCTAAATCTCCTATTAAATCAGTTGGGAGAAAGGTGTGTGTGTGTCTTCTTCCTTTGGACCATTTGGGATTTTACAAATTGAAACTATGTCATAATAATTGTTATTATTATTATTATTATTTCAATTCATCATTGTCTTTCTACAGGGAAAATGCTGGCAACTCCACTATTAATCAGCTTTCCTTTAATTGAAACTAAATCTTAAATAAAAAAAGATTATTGTGCATTGGACAAATTCTGCAGTCTCACACACCAAATCAGGCACCCAATCCCTGAAAACGGTAGGGAAACTGAGTACAGAACCAGAAAGGAGACGTTCCCATTCCTCCAACAGGTGAGAAAGAGAGAAATACTTGCTTACCTATATCCTGATCCATTTTGGTTTCTCTTGAAAAGGCAGACATAGAGACACCCTTGCAGCTACCCTGCTGGCCTGACCTCAGCAACTGAGACTGAGTTGGTTAAGGCAATCAGTTGTGGAAGGCCTGATCAAGAAGTTGCAGGAGAAAAGAAAGGCTGTTCAGCAAACAAAGGAAGAGTGTCTATTCAGTTCCACTAAATTCAGGGAGGCTGAATATTTCAGATAAGTAGATGCAAGGCTGTTGGCCTAAGGTTTCATATATCACTGCACACTAATTTGGTTATAATCCTGTTGAGCAGAGTCAGACACATTTCACAGAGAAATACAGAGAACGGGCAGCTTTTCTAGTGATTTCTAGTGCTGTGATTTGCTGTGTTGGGAATCCGAGATCCCTCCACTAGTGAAAGGGGGCCACCATCCTCCCCATTTGGTACAGCATCTTCTAAACCAAGCCCCCCCCCCCCAAAGCAACAAGGGTGGCATGGAACTCTGTAGACAGACACGAACAAGCAAGCTAACCATCTCAGGCTCCTGGCTGCTTCCAGTGCAAAAGGAACCTTATTTTATTTGGGAAATGTATTTATTGGGGAAATTTATATGGCCACCCATTCGCTCACAGTGACTCTGGGCGGCTTACAGGCAGTAAAAATACAGTATAAAAGGCAGTAAAAATGCAGTATAAAATACAGCATACAAGGCATTAAAATAGAGTACAAAAGGCATTAAAATACAGTATAAAATACAGTATAAAATGCATTAAAATACAGTATAAAACACAGTATAAAGGGCATTAAAATACAGTATAAAAGGCATTAAAATACAGTATAAAAGGCATTAAAATACAATATAAAATACAGTATAAAAGGCATTAATATACAGTATCAAACACAGTATAAAAGGCAGTAAAATACAGTATAAAAATAAATAAATAAAATATATAAAAAATGCCCCCATCCACCCTCCCCAGCAACAACACACAATCCACAAGATGGGCCACTTGATGGTCTTCTTTTTTTTTTTTGCTGCAGCATGCAGGGAAATTGTCCCCTCAATGTCCCGCTGCTTGAGAGGGCAGCGTCCCATGACTCCCATGACCCTCGACCCGCCCGAAGAAGGCCCCACAGAGCTCCTTTCACCAGGTTTTGCCCCGGACGCCCACGGGTGGCTGTCACTAACTTGAGGCGTCTCTCGGCTGGGCTCTTCTAAGGCGGGGAAACCTTGGCATCCGGGCTCGCCCGCTCTTCTTCCCGACGGCATAACCCCTCCCGGTTCCTGCCCGCCCTGGGCCAGGCCCCTCCCTCCATAAACCCTCTTAGCAAAGCCCTGTGGGTTTGCTGCGCCCCCGGCATTCTCAGGAGAAGCTGCTCGGGCAAGCTTGTCTCCACCCGTCCCTTTAAGGCAGGACTGCTGGAAGGTGCTTAGCTGCAGAGATAGCGCAAGCAGCTCCAGAGGGTAAACCTGCTGCAAGGTGGGCAAGGTGCGCCCGGTGCTCTTCCAGAGGCGGTTGAAAGAAGCGAGGATCTCAGGTCTCCCCTACAAGCGTTCTCCATAGCGCCTCTCATCTCCAGTCTTCGGAGGTCGTTTCCCGCCGGGTCGTCCCGTCGCTTCTCTCCATCGCTGGAACCCGGCAGGTATTTCGGGACCGCTTCTCCCCTCCCGAATCCAGTAGCCCCCACGCCGCTTCGCTTGAGCCGACAAGCCATGGATGGTCTGAAGGCGCGTTGCCATGCCGGTCCTCGAAGGTCGGCTTCGTTTTAGGTCTGCCGGGCATCGCGGAGTTAGGCTGCCCAGGAGGTTGAAGGTTCTTGGGGGGATCATCATCGCCCGAGATTTCTCCCAGAAGTTCTCCAGCCCCGGCGCCCAAACGCAGAGGACTCCGCAGCTGCTCTCTTCGCAATCCTACCGCCACTCGCGCTCGTAGATCCTGAGATCCAGAGCGAGGCCGGGGCTGCTTTGAAGATACTCCTCCGGACGTCAGCCAGGGACAGCGAGGCTGGCGCACCCCAGTCCTCGAAGTTGCCCGTTGATTGCCCGCAATCTGCATCGCCGTCGGAGGCGGAGGCAGAGCGTGAGATGACGGCCGAAAGCCCTCAGCCGACGGGTTGCGCGGTCAGCCGGCCCGACGCCGAGGCCGAAGCCGCCTCCAGGCTTCCCGCGCTGGTGAAGATGGAGCCGTCAGCCCCAGGAGAAGCCCTGGAGCCGGAGCCGTCGGAAGAAGACGTGGGGGCGATGGGAGGTTCGCGGCCTATCGGACGCCGCAGGAAACGGCCGGTCCAGCGCGGGAAACCCCCGTACAGCTACATCGCGCTCATCGCCATGGCCATCGCGCACTCCCCAGAGCGCCGCTTGACCCTGGGTGGCATCTACCGCTTCATCACCGAACGCTTCCCCTTCTACCGCGACGGGCCCCGCAAGTGGCAGAACAGCATCCGCCACAACCTGACGCTCAACGACTGCTTCGTTAAGGTGCCCCGAGAGCCCGGCCGGCCGGGCAAAGGCAGCTACTGGGCCCTCGACCCCCACGCTCGCGACATGTTCGAGAGCGGCAGCTTCTTGCGCCGCAGGAAGCGCTTCAAGCGGAGCGACCTTTCCACTTATCCCGCCTACATGCACGAGGCGCCGGCCCAGCCCCTCGGGCCTTCGCTGAGCTCGGCCTACGCCCCTCCTGCTGCTCTCTGCTACCCTTCCCAGTCGCCCCTCTTCAGCCTGGGGCCCCTCATGGCCCAGCCGAGCCCGGAGCTGGTGCAGCAGCATAGCGTGGACATAAACTCCTCTCCTAGCAATGCCTGCTCTTTTGCTGCTTCGGCTGCTTACTCCAACCAAGCCTGCACCGCAGCCTCTGGCCTAAGCAGGCCCCATAACACCATGCCTTACTCTTACGCCATCCCCAGTGCCCAGCAGCTCCAGGTTAACCAAGGCTCTTATTCCCAGAGCAGCAACAGTAACCTCTTTGGGGCTTCTGGCCGTCTAGGAGTGCCTACCTCACCCCCCATCACTAATGACACCATGGATTTCTATGGCAGGATGTCGCCTAGCTCCTACAGCTCTTTGGCTCATGGGTACAATGCCAGTGGACAGCTCAGTAGTCCTGGAGCCTACCTGCGCCACACCACTTACCCCAGTAACATGGAAAGGTTCGTTTCGGCCATCTGAAACCAAGGAGGAACTCCGTTGGGTGGGGGGGGGGGGAGAGAGCAGGGCAGGGAGGGTGAGATCTCCGGTTGTGTTACCTTCCCTGTGGGCTTAGATCACCATCATGAGCATGTTACCCTGCCCCGGCAGGAGGTTTGCGGTGTTCATTCGGTGTGACTGCACATCGATATGCCAATCAGCGCCATTATTTAAGTCTGTAAGAGGAACAGGACAATGGAGGTGTCCACAATACAGGGCTGGTGTAAAGATTTAACTTTGTGAAGCGAATGCACTACTATACAGTATGAAGCTAGTGACTCCGCTGCATCGGTGGGGGTCTTGAGAAGATACAAGGGACCCTTCCGTGCTGTGAGCTATGAAACGCACCACCTATTAAAACCAAAGACAACTGCAACATGTTAGACCTTTTTGTGTGCTTTCCCATTCCTGTTAACTTTCCTCCACTTTTTCTTTTGTAAGCTCCCTCTTTACAAAATAGCCTGTTTGTAGCAATAGCCTCAGTAGGTAGTAAGCTTTTTCTTTTCCTTTTTTTTTTTTTAACCTAGCCCAATTATTAGCAATATTATGAATTACTAGTAGGTGTATGCTTAATACCCCTCAATGTCAAGTTTTCAGTGACTCACAAGTTCATTTGGATAAATAAATGTGGAGACAATGATTCACCTTTCTGTTGGAATGCTTTCTGCTGGCTTTGGAAATGCAATAAATAACCTTTGAAACTGATTTTCTTGGAAAGTTCTGATTTTTAGCTGGCTATTTTCAGTTAGATAGCTTGTGTTTAACTTGCCTCCACACTTCAGTGTACTTACTGTTCATGGACTCAAGTCAGATTTCTTTTCATTTTTGTTGGTTGTAGAAATTTATGCTTAGCAGCTGTACAGTCAGCCATACAATCAGATAGGAATACATTTGCGAATTGCTTATACATAAAATATAAGAAAATTTCAAATTCATCTCCTAGAAAGAAGGCATTTGTCCATATTCGGTAAATTCCCTGCTTTTAAAACTCAGCTTCAATGGTTGCTACTGAGAGATACAGACTGTATTCAAAACATAAAAGTGATTGAATGTTTTCTGATTAGTTAAGAAGAACACAGGTTGTTGGTTTTTTTTTTGAGATCTTTTGTTCATCCTGCTTTACTTACCTATCATAGCAATCAAGACTTTGATACTGTTATACTGGCAGTTGAGGCAGAAATGCAAGGAAAAGCTGTAAAATGTAAAATCTATTACTGTACCTTATCATTAAAAGTAAAATCAGTAAAATTCTGTAGGTTATTGTCATGCAATCCTGGATCAAAAAACTAGCTTTTTAATAAGAACCATAGCGAACAGGACTCCCATTAGCTGAAAGCTGTTCAAAATCCAAACAAGACTAATACCGCATTTCCATATAAATTGCATACTGAACAACATTGTTATGGCTGCACCATTTCAGACTTCAGGAACAGAGAGACTAATTTATTATAAATGACAAAGAATCTTTTACAAATTCGGGGTAATAACAGATTAAATAAATAAGGAAACATTTGAATATTTACACAAATGTAAAAGCTGCAAAAAATCTTAAGCTTCATTCAATTAAAAAGTTCTAATGAGCTTTTCCTTAATGTTCTGTGTATAAGTTCTTAACGCAGAAAACATTCAAAATTCAATGTCCGTAGACGTGCACCTATAGTTTTGAAATAAATTTTGGACCATAACATTCGTATGATTCACATGCAGAATTTGAGTCATTTGGTATGGACAACCATTCCTTCAGGATGATAAACTTGACTTACTGGGTTAGACCAAGACTGTCATAATCCAGCCTTCTTTAAGAAACAGTGGCTAATTAGATTCCTGTGGATACTTAGAAGGGCATGAAATTCAGCGTATTCTTGCTATAGTTTGTTCCCAGCATCTGTATAGCTTTTCTAAGGTAAAGTGTTTATGAAAATGGATTTCATTTAGTAAAAACCATAGAGAGAAATGTCATCTGTATAATGTGTCTAATTTTTTTTGAAGTTAATGGCTGCCACAAGTAATTCGGATAGCACCTGCTTTTCATATGTTAATTCTATGTTCAGTGTAGAAACTGAATTAATTTAGTAAAAGGAGAAGGGGTGGGAATTGCTTGAATTTATTGCCAGTTAGTTCTATACAGTTGAGATGAAGATACTTTCCTTCAACCACATACCAACTGATACACCTTTTATTCTATTGAATTTCTGACTTTGTTGTCCAAGAAATGTGCATAGGTGTACAAAGAAGTTCTGGAATTCTGTTTTATATAAAAAAATTGAAAACTTTCTTTTTGTTAAAGTACTATCAGATTCTGTACCAACAAATTGCATGTCCTAAGCAACCTTGAATGCTCTTGTATCCTTCAAATATTTCTTGCTCCATTCTTTGGACCATTCTTTTTCTCAGTATTTTCAGCCATGCATCTACTGTATACATGCCTCTACTTGGAAAAGACAGAAAGAACCCAAGACAAAATGATAGTGATCTACTAAGTGAGGTGGCTTTTGTTCAAGCCTTATGTGTGGATCAAAATGGAAAGTAAATATGTTGCTACTCCCACAGCCCTATTTTTAATTTGTAATTAGTACCAAGTAAATTGATTTGTATTGAAATTACTACTATGCAGGTGTAAATTTTACAGACAAACGGCATAGGAAAAAGGATTGAATTTTTATCCTTGTTCTGCAAGATGGGAGAACAGTTGCAATTTACATTTTCATCTATTGTGTATTTTGTCTCTAGTATTTTAAGTTTTCTATAACAAAAAAATCTGCCGTTTGTTTCCCCGTGGAAATTGTTTGTAAATCAGCAAACTATTTTAGTTATTTTAAAGGCAGTTTGAGAAAGAATTCCACCTGGATAATTTAGACTGCAATAGATGACATTGTATTTCATTCATTTTATAATTTGTAAAACATTGAAAAGGTCTTTTGATGAGGTTTGAATCTTAGGGAAGCAATCCATTTTTTTGTCAAAGCTTACTATGCAACCACTGACTTTTCTATTAAAAAACACATACATATAAGAGGCGATCTGGAGAATGCTCTGATGCATGGGTTCCATCTATACAAAAGGGTGAACAGTCTGGTTGGGCCAAACTTTTTATCACACGAACTAAGAAGTCCCTGAACAATGACTTTCATTGCAGTTGAAAAACAGCAGTGGAGGAAAAGTTGTTCTTAGCAGGATGTTTCTGCTTTTTCTAGTCTAGAGGAACATTCCTGCACATTCCCCAGAACAATTGGAAAATGATTGCTCTAAAATAAAAATGAACAAAAAAACGAATAAACCAAAGCAGAGGCAGATAGAAAGCAGACTCACACTTGCTGAAATCTTGGGTGATTGATAATAGATCTGTAAAGGTTTTCAAATCCCACCCAATTAACTAAAGGCTTTTTCCTTTTGCAAATTAGGCTGCTGAAATTAAAAAAAAAAAAAAGAAGGAAGGAACACCAGAGTCAATTTTAGTAATGGAAGCATCATCTTGATTTCCGCTCTGTGCTCTAAGGTAGAATGCTCCTTAAATTTGCTATGTGGGTGCTTGACTTCTGCAACTCTTTTGCCCCTTGCATCAGTTGATTAAATTTGGGGTTCCAAGAGTAGTAATTTAAAAATATAGAAATTTGAAGTTTGCTCTTCTCTGCAGTAAAACATCAAAATCAGTACTATTTAGGTCATTCTTTGTATAATCTGTGCGAACTTGAAAGGGGCCCTCAATTTCTATTCTCCATGATATTAGCAGCAGGGAAAAGCTATTCCCAATTCAGACATGGTTTAATTGAAACCTCAAAAAGGGCAGATATTAGGTCAGCCTTTAACATTACAGTTAAGTTGCTGTAACTCCATGTCACCATTGGATGGAACTCTTGTCTCATTCTTTTTCCTGGCTCTTGAGTTTCAAGTCCCACAAGGTTAATGCTGGTTTAATAATTTAACAGCTTCCTTTCAATAGTGGAAAAAACATGAGTAAAATTGGTAGGAATTTGTTTCCATATTTACTTCATTAGTCAACAAATCTACTAGGCTCCTGGCCTTTTCTTTCTTTCTTCAACTCGTTTTGTAGGGAGTAGGAATCCATTGAGAAGAGATGATTGTTGTAGGAATTCCAGTAGCTCAGTTTCAGGCAGCACTTTTCTGCACTTGTTCTTGCCACAAAGACAATTATGGATCATAGAAATATGCAAAATATTTCAAATTTGTAAAATATATATTCATTTATTAGTTTCCTAAACTATTCACTACCACAGTCTCTGAAGGGTATACAGAAACCGAACATACTCATACAAGAAATTCTGCAATAAATTGACTTATTAATTATTTTAAATATTTCCAAATCTCCAGATCCATCTGTTCCAAACTCTGACCATGGATTGCCTTCAAGCTGCTTCTAAGAATTGTGAAGTAAAAATGTCAATAGTGTAAGGAGTTTCACTAGCCTATATTATTCTTATCAGGCGAAATCAGCAAAGTAGGAGATGTGTGTAATTATATTACTCTGCACATGTACACATGGACTACTCACCCAGTTCCTGTTATGGGCTCCACATGCATGGTCTCAAACACACAATGTCTATATATAAAAGGAAAAAGAAGACTATAGAGCTAAAACCCATTGTTCTGATAGCTGAATTGTTCTAAACAGAGAATTCCAAATGTTATCAATCTAAAGACCTCCTAGAGTTGTTTGACTTTTTCCCCTCAGTGGACTATTTGAAAATAATAATTGTGGGAAATGACAGAAGTATATAAATTGGAGACAATGCTTCTGAGATGCGCCTAAAAACTTGCATGAATGAGGCAGAATAATTGATTTATTGTTTCCTGCTTAATTCTGGGAAGGGATTTAAAAAAAAAACAGAGGTGCATTCAGTCATGTAGGTCCCATCTACACAATGGCGTAGCACAAACATTCACTTGCCTAATGACTACAAATAAGAAACAAGGAGAAAAAAATGTTGGGGAGGTATCTGTCTTTGTGTGTTTCTCTATATTATTCATCTTTCTTTTTCCTGTTCTAACACATTATTTATATGCAGACAAAGCACTGTAGATGGATGTAAAATGTCTCCCTCTAGACAGTTCTGATGTGAAGAAGTGATCTGGCAGAGAAATTCTGCTTGCCTCCATTTCAACTTTTTCCAGCCTGGAGCTACACAATGTCTTGGATGATAGTTACCATTGTCCTCCATCATCATAGTTGAAGATAATGATCATTCCAGGCTAAGGCATGTTAAAAATACTTAGATGAAGAAGCAATTTCATTTGAACGTAGGTCAGTAAACCCAACATTAAAAAAAAAAAAATACAAAATCCCTTGTCCTGCATCCTCCAAAGGAAGACACAGTCACTGGGTATTTCGAAAAGAAGAAATGGCAGGAAAATTACAACAAAGACCTCCAGATTTTTTTTATTGCTCACACAAGAATGACAGGTACCATGTAAGTCTAACAACTTTTCCACATTGAATAGGAATAATTATTATCCACAAGCAACTTTTCAATTAAAAGCCAAATAAATCTTGCTCCAAGTGATCATTTTCCAGAGACTGAGGCTCCTCTGATCCTTCTGGTCTTGGTGTCTCCTCTATTCCTGGTTGATGAGCTGGGGAGCAGAGTAAAGAAGGTATCATCACATACAAATATTTCTATTGGTTTAGCCTAAGTAATGCTGATGTCTCTGGGTAATAACTATAACAAAGATCTAAGCACTATCAAGCTCTAGCCAAGATCAAGCAGTATCTAAGCAAAAAGGAGTGAAGCATCAACTCCCAAATTGTTTATACAGTCAATAATGCCTTGAAATATTCTTTTTATTAATGACATATTCATAGTAACAGAAGCAAAGAAGAATTAAAACTAGCTGCCCTTCAAACACTATTGTTGTGAAAAATATTGTTTTCTTAACAATAGTGTTAGAAGAATTTCTAGTTTTAATTCTAGAGTGTTTGTAAGGTAAAAATTAGATGATCTATCAGCCAGATGCTATTTCTCTGCTACATAGGACATAGCTACTTTAAATATTTTATGGACTCTCACAAATCATTGTATTTGTGATTATTTCCCTGTAATCCTCTTGGAGATTTTTCAGTACAACAAAAAGTTACATTCAAATCTTAATATAAAGTAAAAGTCTACAGGCACAAAAAGGACTGCAGTGATGAAAAATAAATTGCAATAGATATTAAAATTGTCTTTTTAATATTTCTGTCCATTAAAGCTGGACTACGGTAGTTAATCAAGCCTTTGATGGCAGAACCACCTCAATCTCACTGAATTACAGAATTACATTTTCCCAATGCTGGCACAAGAAACATGGAAAGACACAAGAGGAGACTCCCCCCTCCCATCCCACAAAGAGAAGTCAACTGAACTAAAAGCTGCATTTACTTTAACATAGGCAATGTCATAGATTCTCCCTAACCTGAAAAGCAATCACCTTGTTTACAGCTACAGGGCAGACTATAGACTTCTTTTTCTAATATGTAATCTTATTTTAAAATTCAATACCAATTATATTTTGATTAGGTCACTTTACAACATTATGACAGCCATCCAACAGGTGTTTTACATCTCATAAAGCACCCTTGGCGGCCGTCATAAATGGTTGCAACAAACACATACACACATGTGACCATCCGTCAGATGAGTCCATTTTACAACCGGTTGCAACGTTCTACAGTTACATGACCTTGATTCACAATGTTTCCTCCCCCCCGCCCCCAATTTCTTGCATTTTAGCTTTTTTCAGCAAAAAAAAAAAAAAGCCCATTCAAATGAATGGGTTTGCTTAATGTGTGTAACATTTGCTTAATGACCTTTGCAAAAAGGGCCAGAAAATTACTTTCAGTCAACTCGACTAGAAGTGTCTTGACTTTTGACTATAACAACTTATGACAGGATTTCTGGTCCTTAATTGCAGTTGTAAGTTGAGGACCACCTGTACATCTATTTTATTTCCTAAGACTCATCATTAATTCTCTAGGAAAGATCTAGAGTTTACTAATTCCATTAAAAATATTTTCTACTTTGTTAAGTGAGCTTACACACAAAAGGCCAGACTACATATGATGCAAGGGACTTATCATCAGATCTGTGATACATTTACACTATATTTCAATAGTACTTGTGGAAGGTTCTCAATGCCAGTGGGGAGAAATATCCCATATCACTTTCCTAGTTTAAATATAAATATCCCAAGCAAAGGATTAAAAATATATACCATAGCATTGTATGGCATGCGACCATGACACTTGAAGGATCGCCTCTCCCTGGTTACATCTACCTATTTCATCAGATCCCACAGGAGTGGCACATTGCCAGTTCTGTCTACAAAGGAGTGTCATCTAATGGGATCTAAAAAGAGCCTATTCTGCCATTTACAACGTCATTTCTCTGGAACCTAGATTATCCCCAGCCTTGTTGGCCTTTAGCAAGGCTTTGAAAATGTGGATTTGCCACCATACTTGGAGATCAAGTGGTAGAGGAGACCTCTGCAGTGACTGTGCAGAAAGCCGGGTCCTTAACTGGATTCTGCCACTGATTAGGATTATTTTTCTATTTTTAATCCAGTCTTAGTGACAGTTTGTATGTTCATAGGCTTTTTATTAATGTGATTTTTGTTTGGAGTACTGTTAATTGTTGAGAGCTGCCCAGAATCACTGAACTGAGATGGGTGACTATACAAACAGAATGAATGAACTGATCAATTAAAGAAATGTTAATCTATCATTGGGCCCTGATATTATTGCAATTGTCCTTTTGGCAAAAAAAAATACTAAAGGAGAGCAGGAGGCGCTACAATGATAGAAGAAATGAGAAGCTGGCTAAGTTAAAATTTAACAGTCCCGGCAAAACTCTAAACTAGGGCTACCAAATAAGCATTGCAAAAGATATCTGCTCTTTGTTGTCCCCAGATGGTCATCAGAATTTTTGCAGATCAGATATGACGGCATTGCTCTTATTATATCTAAGGGCGCTACTGTTCAATAATCCAGAAAGGACCACTGCACTTCTACTTTATTTTCTGTGTAATAAAATTGAGATAGCTACAGGGGTGTCCAACCGTGGCAACTTTAAGACTTGTGGCCTTCAACTCCCAGAATTCACAAACAGCACGGAATTCTGGGAATTGAAGGCCACAAGTCTTAAAGTTGCCAAGATTGGTATTCTGACCCACGGTCTTTTCCGACAAATCAAACACAATTCAAAAAGAACAAAAACCTTGTAATGCTTTTACAAAACAATTAGCCATGATAAGCACAAGCCTCGCCAAACTGTGCGAGACTTGCCAAAAGATAGCAGACAAGAAATAATTTGCAAAATAAGAATCTTCAAATACAAACTCAGGATACTGGAATGTCCACACAAGGCTGTAGTTTCAAAATGTCTTTGCCTTCTGCAAAGAAGGCTTTTATCTTCTTGAAGGAGGGGCCATTACCTTGCAGGCTTACTCCCAAGTTGCCCATGCAGTTGTAACTGCTCTTTCCTGCAGCAACCCTGCGTGCACGTGCACTTGGCACAGGCTCCTCGGGAACCTCCTCATCTCTGCTGCCAGCCCCCACAATCTCTGAAGGCAGCAGTCCACTCCCTAATGGTCCTGGCCCCTCATCTGAGTCCTCGCTCTCCTCAGTCGTCCACATCTGATGCCGGCTAACCACAACAGTTGGACACATTTGTACTTATCTAATCTTATCTAACCCAACTGAAGGACCATTGGAAAGGGACAGGGAAGATGTTGTCCAAAAATTATTTCAGACAGCTTATTTATCATCCAGACCAAATTTCCTTCAGGTTAAATAATATGCTTCTCACTAAAAGAGCTTTTATTTTCAAAGGCTGCTAGTTACAGAACTCACCACATCTGAAAACAGACGGAGTTATTTCCTCTTGGGAATACAGCCCTTCCGTTACCACCAGAGGGACAGAGCATTCTTCATGGAGTCCATGAGTGACTTCAGCTTTCTCCTCTACTCCGGCTACCTGTGTTTCATGACTCCCAGCTTCCTCTGACTGCAATTCTGGTTGTGGTTCTGGTTGTGGAGCCTGATACCGGCCCCGGCCCCTTCCAGTTGCTCTTCCTTTCCGTGCTCGCTTGTGTCTCTTTTGCTCCCTAGGTGAATGTACGCATAAGAATCATTTTATTTGATTTATTTGATTTATTTTATTTTGTCAAGCGATTATAAGATAACAGGTACAAGTATAAACATAGTTATGAATACATGAAACAGATACATATAAGAAAAATAAAAAACAATAGGACAGGGACGGTAGGCGCTTATGCACTCCCCCTACAGACCTCTTAAGAAAGGGGTGAGGTCAATAGTAGACAGTCTAAGGTTAAAGTTTTTGGGGTTTGGGGAAGAAACCACAGAGTCAGGTAGACTATTCCAGACATTAACCACTCTGTTGCTGAAGTCGTATTTCCTGCAATCAATTAACCTTGAGTTTGTATCTATTGTGTGCTCTTGTATTGTTATGGTTGAAGCTGACGTATTCGTTGACAGGTAGGACATTGCAATGTATGATTTTATATACTATAATTTTGTAAATTCTAGGACCCGACCAATTGCTTCAAAGGGCCTTTTTACTAAACCATCAACTCACTTCTTGAATCACATTAAAATTCTCAGCTTGATTGGTAAGATTATTTATTCAGCACTTTTTTCATTCAATTCAAGAGAGAATTGAATGTGTTCCTGATCAGTGATTCAACATCCTGCAGGACTCAAAGTCATAATCATACCCAAGTAGCAGAGGAAATGTAAATGTATTTGTTTCTTCCTTTTTTCTCAAAATACTTATATGGCTGCCTATCTCACATAGTTCTCCCAACAGTTCCATTCCTTACTGGGGTTCTTTTATGTCAGGACTGTTTTCCCCTTCTGGGCATGGGCAACGTGTGATGCATCCAGCCTGCAGGTTGCAAGTTTGACAGTCCTGTTTTTTGTGGCTATTACGTAAACATGGGGTCAAAAAAATAAATTTAATAAATGCAGTGTGGGTGGAAAGGATTGATCTTATAACAATAGCGGCAGCAACAATGAAAAGCTGTGAAAAAATTCAAACCTGGTTGATACACCATTTCAAAGCCTTATCTTCAAAGGACGTTGTACAATGGCAAAAAAAAACCCTATATAAATGCAACTTAACATGTGTTGATATGTGGAGATACACACATACACACACACACACACACAAAGACACAGACACTAACATAAGGTTTTACCCTTTATGACACAAAAATGTATCTATTGAAATTTCAGAAGCCAAAATGAAAGCTGAACAGAATGTTCCATGATCAAGGGGGATTTTTTTTTGCATGTACTATAGCTCCTTGCTCGTACCTTTATAAGAAGCAGAATGAACGATGCCAAATATTAAACATTGCAAAATGTTATTTTAAATTAAATGTTGCAAATCTGTTCTATTGGCATAGGGTAATAACTGCATAATTCTGTTTCCTGGGCATAGAGTAGATTCAGTCGGTGTTACTGTGCAGCTAAATAAAACAGATGCATTTTTAGAATCATCCAAATTCCAATCCTTTGTGTGAATACGTATGTGTCAGTGAGAGAATGGGGGAATGTCATGTTACCTAGGAATGGAATAAGTAAAAACGTCAACCTTTGAGTTGGAGTGAAATACTGGCAAAGAAGAAGGGTAGCTCTGTAAGGTATACTAGAAGAGAGCTCTATATGAGGAAAAGCAAAAAAGATTTCTTATTTTTCTTAGAAGAGAAATCTATTGTACCAATTTTGGTTAAACTTTCATGTGAGGAATTTGTTCTTTATGAGAGCGAAAGTAATGTCAGTGTCATTATTTAGACCCAAAGCATCCTTTTAAAAGCTTTGTGCAAACAAACACATAACAGATTGATTTAACTCTAAAAAAACATCACTCCATCACCATCCTAATTTACCCCAGAACCCACTGTTGAATATCTTTTTCTTCTGCTTCTGCTTTTCTTTTTCTGAGAAGTTCTCGGTCTCTCAAACGGTGTGAAATGCCAACATCTACAAGAGGTAACAAAAGTTGCATGAATTATGCTAAGAGATTACGCTGTTAAGAAATCTAAATAGATATTGCAAGAATAGATGCTGAATAAAGCAATGACAGAACCATTTCAGCAACTATTACAGAATATATTGGGTTCTTTGTGATGTTTGGAACATTAAATGCCTACAATGAATATTTGCATGATGGTTAAGGAGAGGAATTCCAAAAAATGTAAGTATTTAATTGGCTACATGAAAACAAAGTGAACATTATTCCAATTAAATATTTCCATAAAGGCTGAGGGATTTATCAGATGTGCTCACTTTTTGTCTCCATTTAAAAAAAAAAATCTGCTGAGAGTAGCCAGAGAAATAGTAACATCATGGTAAGTCACAATCAGAATGAAAGTTATTATTTTACTTCCTTGTTAAAACCACTTCATTTGTTAATATATTATTTTAGTATGCAAAATTCAATAAGCAATTATGCAGCCAAAGCTTTTAAAAATACTAAAACTTCATTCTCTGTGTAGAGTAGCTTCATATAATTGTACACAGCCTGTGTTCATGTCTGTCTATTTAGCTACACTTACATTGTAATGTAACCTGCTACTGCAGGCGGTACTATTCATTTCATTAAAAACAAGTCTGTGCATTTTGCTGTGTTGTGTGTCACTTTTGACCCACCTATCGCAACTCCAAATGAGAGCAGAAAGAGTCATCTTGTCCAGATTAGAGAAATGACATCAGACATTTTTGTCCAAACAGTGAATGAGAACATGGGCTAGAACTGTACTTGTGATGAATTCTGAACTTAGAAACATTTTTTGTTGTTGGAGATAACATAAACAGAACAACTTTAAGAAAGCTTATTGCACGGCCTGTTGATTTGGGCATGTCAGATTCCATGTGGTATCAACATTTATCTGAGTAACATTCAGCTTGACCAATATCACAGTGGGAAATGCCCCCTTTTTTTCCTTTTTTGGGGGGAAAAACAATTTATAAAGACCTCTTTCTATAGCCATTATAGGATGATATTTCATAATCATTAAGATATGAAAGCTATAAAATGTGATAACTTAATTTTCTAGCTGTGACAGAATCTACATTTCATTCGCCTTTGACACAGATGCATGACACATGTAAGATAAGTGCATCTTGATTATAAATACTTTTAAAAGTTTTTCTCAGGTAATGGTTTCCCCAAAGTGTAGGACATTTGTACTTGATTCTCCTTCATTAGAATCTGTTCATAATGCTATTATAATATGTGATTATCAAGAGGAGAAGTGGTCTATACCCATGACATAAATAGTCTCCACTCTTATGGCTAGAAGCACATCAGCTACAGCACTGAGTCTTTTCAGTGACACCTCAAAGTTCATTTATTTATATTCTATGGTGTTCAAATATAAGTATTAAAAGGGTATCCACCTTAAATGGACTGTACCGTAAAACAAAGAAAAAAAACCTTGCATCAGCATATTTACTAACTCCTGCCACCTGATGCTTCTCTGTGGTTTTGAAATCATGCACATCACAAAAGGTTATTTTTTTCAATCCAAATGTGAAATATTATGCATAGTGTCCACTTCAGCAGCAAGTGAAGTCTCTCGATACATGAAATGAATCTATCCTTCAGCCTTTGAAGGTGAGAAAAGTACCAAGTATCTTGCAATATAAAGAGATTTTTCTCTATATACCATTTGGCTACTACCTAGTGCACCAATAGTCTCTCTTTTCATCATTACACTTTATTATTTTCTGTAGTTTTTGCTTTGTATTATCCAACTGGTACAATGAAAAAAAAAAGTTAAATAATGCTGTATTTCTCTTCCCCCCCTCAAAGTGGAGAAAGCAGAAAGATTGGTTTGTTAAACTGTTCTCTCACAGTAAGGACCATAGTTCCCTAACCCAGCAGTTCTATGGCAACATCATCTGCTCTTATGTCTTTGTTCAATATCACAATAGAAATAAAAAGGACTATATAATTTGTGATGGTGTATTTATAAATGGATATTCTGAGTTCAAGCTAGACTTCAACAATAGGATTTCTATCTTTATAAGGCTAATATGAGCATAATGGACACATATGGTGGAGATGCAGGAGAACAGCCAACTAGCAGATAGAGTTTTTCAATTTTCTTTCTGTTGTTTTCTCATGCCAATTGTCCCAGCCATATTATCCCATGTTCCCACTCCTGGGCTGAAAACAAGTCTAATGTGGTCATGGTATTTATCTGTCTGTTTTTCACATTTATCTCTGCTTTTCCTTTTATTATTCAGGCCAGTTTATGGCAGGCATGGGGAGATTTAGCAGTGGGTCTAAGACATTTGGCTGCCTGAGGCAGAACATAAACAGCACCCAAAGCATAAGCTAAAGTACACATGATGTCACCCAACATAAGATCAAATTATTTTTGTATCTGAGGCAGAAAATCCCATCAATGCTTCTTTGTTTCCCTGACAAAAAAACCAAGACAATAAAGTAATAATTAGCACATCTTTCCTAGCACTTGAAATAAAATGCTTGCATCTGTTCCCTTGACTTAATTGGTGGCTAGCTCTACTGTAGATATACTTCGATATTTCTCTTGGTCTCTGATTTTCCTTTGCAAATGCGCTGGGTTTCTTTCATTTGCATCACTGTTGCAAACAATGTTATAAGGATACATACATTTGTTAAGTATTGCCAAGGCTGGGTTACTCTTTGGAGTTTTGAGGATGAAGACAGATGGAACATTTTATATGGAAGTGGTTTGAACAAATCCACATTCTCTTGATCCATATTTATATCCTATACTTCCTCATTCTACATTTGCAACCTTGCAAGATAAATTAGGTGGAGTTTTTTAAGATCACCCAGTGAGCTTAAAGATCCAGATCCAAACTGATCATCCCAGTCCAGTCTAAAGCTGTTTAAAAGTAGAGAGGATAACCTTCTGCTATATTTTGATTCTGTTTTACCTAAAGGTAAAAGCCTAAAGATGCTGTGCATACAAACAATATTTGCAGAAGAGCCTCCCAAAGTTTACTCAACAAAAGCAAAATAAGAACAGAGGTATATCATGGGCAAGGATCAGAGTTCAGGTAATTCTTGGGGGAAAAAAAGCAAACTTGTCTCCCCAAAAGCAACCCCTTTCCCAAAACAATTTGCATTACCTGCAACTGCATACTCTTCAGGTGTAGCCTCTGGCTGCTGTGGGATTTCAGAGTATGAATGATCCTTTTCTAAACTTGCCATCTGTAACAGTTTATTTTAATATTTGTATAGAAAAAGGAGCTGAGCTCCACCATAGGATCATGTAACGCATCTAATGGTTTAGTGCAGAAAGAGTTTCCAAAACGGAGGGGGGGGGAGATTACCCGCCCTACACATCTTATCTGCCATGGACATGGCTATGTTAATACTATTTTTTCTTATCAAGTTGCAAAGGTGCTAAAAGTCTGACATGTCAATTTCCAAACACTTTTTCTTCACATGAAATAATTATTTTATCATTAGAAATGTGCCATTTTCCAAACATTGCGCATTTGGAAATTCCCGGGAAAAGATCTTTACCCCACCATTTAGAAATAATTACCTCCTCAAACAGCTTTGGAAAGAACAATTTCTTAGATAAAATTGCAAGCAGCATTTAGACACAATAAGAATTCTTCTCTGGAAAAAATCTGTTCAAATCTATGTGTATATATATTTGCATGCACTTTGCTTAAAAATCCCTTGTCCTATGCTTTCCATTCTCCTAGAATGTGCCAATAAATGAGAGAATCAAGATGAGAAAATAATCCTGAGATTTTTTTTATTTATATTACTGTTGTAGGGAGTGATTAGTACAATTCTAAAAACATACCCTAAATAAATAAATAGAAGCATTTGGCACATTTACAGTGTAGCAATTTATTTTGAAGAAGATTGTGCAATGGAAAAATTCCTTTAGTTTTTCACATCAAACTTTGTATATATAATATATATTTTCATATCAAACTTTGCTGTTAATGCTACGAATAACTGAAATGTGATGTCCAGAATCTCCAGGTTATGTTAGAAATACTAGCATTTCTTAGTTTGCCTAAGTTCCACTTTCTTTTACCCCTCTTCTTAAATCATATTCTTGAAATGTACCTCTGTAAAATGTTTGATATGTATTACCTTTTAATATTGGGAGTTCCTTTTCCCTTGTCCTTTGTACACCTACCCTGGGCTTAAATGAGATTATTTTGCTGCTCTCGAAAGGTGGGGCAGACTAAAAGTGACAAGAGAGAAGGGTGGAGGTAAAAGGAACTAAATGCACCTCCTGCTTTTTGTGATATACAAAGGCAAGGCACTCAGCAAAAAAACTGCAGGCTTCTATTAATCAAGAAGGAATCCTTAACTCTATTATGGCACTAGATGCAGTTCCCCACATTACATTTTCTTGAACAACAACGAAAATCTTCAATCATTTTCAAGATCAGCAAGTTTATTATGCCATAAGTTTCATCAGAAGCATTCAGTGCTTTTTTTGAAATAAATATTTTATTGTACATTTTTCTTTGTAGTACATCACAGTTTCAGTCTTGCAACAACCATGTACTGGCTGTAGCCCATCCTTTTAAAATATACATAGTGTTATACACCCTGGTTATAACCAGTATTCTCTTAATCATACATTTATAGTCTCTTTTAACTGCATACTGTTATGCGTCATAGTTATAACCTTTATTTTCACACTTATACCCTAACATTCTATATATGTATCTCATTCTTTTTCCCTCTCTAATTCCCTCTACTTCCTTCTCCCTTTTCCTCTTCTCCTCTCCTCTCTCCTCTTCTCTCCTTCCCTCTCCTTCCCTCTTTCCTGCTCCTCTCCTGCCCTCCATCTCCCTCTCTCCTTCCCTCTCCTTTTTTCTCCTCCCTTTTCCTCTCCCCTCTCAGTGCTTTTCTAAACTGGGAGTACTTATTCATATACAGATAATAAAACAAAGATAGTAAAGTTTTTAAAATTAAGTTTTAAATTCTACAGGTTTTTATATTATTTTGGTTATAACCAACCTCTGGGACAAGAGATTAGTTTTTCTCTTTGATTTTTAAAGAAATGACATGTATTTCTCATACATAGCTGCTATCAAGCTAAGATATAACATGTGAAATTTGAAAACAGTTTTTGGTTTAATAATATTTCATAAAATCCCAATGGTTGCTTATTTAATAAACGTTGGTTAAGCACATCAGAGAGATGACCAGGGTAGAATCTTTCTCTTTCCCGTTTTTATGTGGATTAAAAAAAAAACAGAAAAGTTTCTGCCATATAAGCATTTACTTACCAGACTAAAATGATAAAAACAGATTTGTCAGACTGCTGGGAGACTAAGTAGTTGCAACAACAGCAACTATATATATCTGTATGGTTAATGAAAAAAGCAGAAGATGGTTGTGTCTAATTTCTGCAACAAATTTATTTGATCAATTTAATAATTTCTCCACCCTATCACATTGCACTTCATGTATGAATAGAGCAGAAATACAAACACTGCTATTATTGTTATATCCTGCTTTGCCTACAGACAGCTAAATATGAAGAATTGTACTGAAATTATTTGAAATACCAATAACCGGTTCAATCATGCTGTTTCAATGCTATTTGCTTTTCTAATTTATTCTTATTATTGCTGGCAAGAAAGTAGGTAGAGTTATTAGTATTTTTAATAGAAGGGATGGAGAACTCAAAATTTTCTTCTAAGCCACAAAACTATGTTTATCATTTTAACTCATACAGTTCAGAAGTTATGTGTCAATGCCATGGAAATTGAAGAAATATCTGCTGCTAATACTAGAATAGTTCTTTAAAAGGTAGCTGCTTAGAATTGAGTCATTCAAGTTAAGTACTTCATTTGGTCATACTGTACATCAAAAGTCTGAACTGTTGTGTTTTGTTTTGGGTTGTCTAAGTGATTTAAACACTATACTGCACATTAGCTTTGGAATAAGTGTTATAGAGTACAAATAACACTGACCTATTGCTTACTATTGTTGTTATAAACTTTTATAAACATATCAGCTGGGAGGCTAGGATTTCATAACTTTTCAACTTATTTAAGATAAGGATAGAAATCTATTGTAAAGCTCAGCAATAATATTTCTCTGTTATAAAGAAATTATCTACACAGTATTTTCTTATTTTTTTTCTATATGAAAACTATAAACTTAGTATTGTTTTGGAAAAAAAAAAGGTTGCCTTGGGAGTGAAGAAACTCATCCCATAGGAATCTCCCAACTGTGAGGGCAGGCAAACACATTTTACAGACCTGTTTTACATTTTGAGAAAAGTGCTAGGGACATTTTTGTAAAACTATAATCCAAAATGGATTTCACAGAACAGCAAACTAGCTAAGGGAAAAGACAAATAATAAGGGAAAAGTTAAAAAAAACATATATATATATATAAAACTGGGCATGGGCCTGGCTAGTGCATGAGATATCCAGCCCACGGGCTGCAAGTTTGACACTCCTGATTTAGAATCTCTCATACATTAATATACATTTTCTCCCTACTTCTCACAGTAAGAATTACTCTCTTACTCTAGCCACATAAGACATAGTTTGGCACAATATGAGAACCAAGTCACTGTGATCATAATATAAACATAAAATAAATATAGCAACTGTTTATAAACAGCATTGTGAACTGCTGTTTATGTATGGTATATGAACGCAGCTGAGATATGTTTAATAAGGCATGGTTTATTTGAATATCCAGACATTAACCATCAAAATAGTAGCTTTAGAAAACATTTGGGGAAAATGCAATTAATTAAGCTACATTATGGACTCTACCTGAAATTGACATTTGCATGGGAAATCTTTACTCCAATTCCATATCATTCTTGTGAAAGATCCATACAATACATTAGGATAAATTGTTTGCTAGGTTGTGGCTCACTATACCATCACATTAAGTAGGTTAAAGTATGCCATAATGGAGAACAAGAATCCCTGCCTATTTCCTTCAACTTTTCAGTATTCCAAGAGCCCTTGAAACACAATGCTAGAAAGCCTTCATTATGTGAATGACCCTTTTTCATCATTTAAGTAAGCTCCAGTGAATGTAGTATGGGTGCTGCAGTCCATTTGTTGGGAAATGTCTTCTTAAGCTGGTAAGCGTTGGTAAAAATTTGGTAATGATAATACTTTGAATTTTCAGATTCTGCACTTTCATCTCATTTTCTTGGCGAATAGACTAGGCAGGCTAAGGCTGATAACCTACCTGGGTTTAGGATTTGCAATAATGTCAGATCTAATGAAAGTGCTTTGACTAATAATAACCTGATTATTTTAATGCCAGAATGATCTCATTTCTAATCCTAAATATTTTGAGGTTTGCAGAACAGACATATGGATAGTTGAGATACACATTTTGTGTGAATCCATCCATCCATTAACTATTCAGTGGGTTTAAAACTTTCTTAGTCAATGCTAAGACAACATCCTATTATGCTAAATTTATCAAGTTTTAAAATGTTTAACTATTTGCAGCTAAATTCATATAAACTAAATTGTGATTAGTCTTTGTTCCCATGTTGTTAAAGGAACCCAGAAAATAAACAATGTTTTAGCTTAACCATGGATAAGTATAAAATGCATATATGGTCTGTTGGCACCTCTTAAAATTAGAAATATAAAATTCAGCATTGAAATAACAGAGAGAGATATACTATACTTCCTAAAGCTTTCCAAATAACCTGCACAAAACTCTTTTTAAAATGTAGAGCAAGAACTGATGAGTTCTTAAAGCCTGTTGAAAACTGATAAGTACATTATAAGTATGACCCAGCAAAATATTGAAAATGACAGGCTAAATTAGATAATGTTTCCTAGTTTATGAACAAGGTCAAATGGTGCAAAAACACAAGATTGTTGTATCCAATTTTTCAATAATAGCAATGTACACAATACTTGTGGCTAATTTAATCTTGGCCCTCTAAGTAAGTTTATATTTGACTGAAATTAAAACACATGTAACACACATAATATATTGTAGTTCAGCATGCTATGCAAACACAGCCAGTCTTGAAGGATATTTACAGACTATGGTAAGAAACCTCTGATTAGATGCGGCAGCTACCAAGTCATTTTCTCAATTTAGAAGTTTAATGAAAATTTTCCAGGACTCAACTAAGGACTGAGCAGTGATAATTAAAGAGAAATAACTGAAATGACCATTCCGAGTTCTTCTAATCACACACAGGTAAATATAGTTGCATTTTTTAGACTATCTAATTCTCATAAGAGAAGCAAAAAACCCCTAAGATTATTTTATGCATTTGCATAATGAGCTGTGGTAGCACAGTGGTTAGAATGCAGTACTGCAGGCTACTTCTGCTGACTGCCAGTTGCCTGCAATTTGGCAGTTCCATCCTCCCGAGGTCAGTAAAATGAGGGTCCAGATTATTGGGGGCAATATGCTAACTTTTGTAAACTGCTTAGAGAGGGCTGTAAAGCACTGTGAAGAGGTATATAAGTCTAGAATAGAATACCTTTATTGTCACTATCCACGTGTACAATTTGCATCATACGCATACACAGTGAAATTAAGCGACTCGTCCTTCAGTGCAACATACACACCAGAAATATACATAAAATCTCTAAAAAAATTATGATAAAAGAATAAAAAGAATAAAAGAATAAAAGAATAAAAATACCCTACTGTGCCTGTCCCAGTAGGAATTATTGCACATGCCCGCCAACACAACAACAATAGTGATCATATTGCACAAAATTTGTTCACAATTATTTACAGTGTATCTGGCAGTATTTAAAATCAGTGCATGTGCAAATTCAAGGTAGTTATGGCTTTCGGGGAAAAACTGTTTTTAAGGCGGTTTGTCCTTGACCAGATGCTCCTGTAACGCCTCCCTGAGGGCAACAGGTCAAACAGTCCATAACCAGGATGAGAGCTGTCTTTTATGATGTTCACAGCTCTACTAAGACAGCGGGAGGAATAAATGTCCGACAGGGAGGGAAGAGGGCAGCCGATGATCTTCTGAGCTGCTTTGACTACCCTCTGTAATCTCTTCCTGTCTGCCATGGTACAGTTGCCATACCACACTGTAATGCAGTATGTCAACAGACTTTCAATGGACGCACGGTAGAAGGTAATCAGCAGGTTAGAGTCCAGATTGTGCTTCCTGAGCACCCGCAGGAAATGGAGTCTCTGCTGGGCCTTCTTAATGACCGCCGTGGTATTTTCCGTCCAAGAGATTTTATCAGCAATGATGACACCCAGAAACCGGAAGGTGTGGATCCTCTCCACCTGCTCTCCATCGATGTAAAGGGGAGCCAAATCGGTGTTATGCCTCCTAAAATCCACAATGAGTTCCTTAGTTTTCTTGGTGTTCAGAACTAAGTTGTTGTCCGAACACCAAGCTGTTAACATCAGGACCTCCTTCCTGTAAGCTGCCTCGTCTCCCTTCGAAATGAGTCCAACCACTGTGGTGTCATCAGCAAACTTCACAATGAGGTTGCTGTCGTGCCGTGGACTACAGTCGTGGGTGTAGAGGCAGTACAGGAGTGGGCTCAGCACGCAGCCCTGTGGGGAGCCAGTGCTGAGTGTACAAGTGGAAGAGAGGTGGGGGCCAAGCCTCACAGTCTGGGGCCGATCGCTTAGGAAGTCTTTTATCCAGGCACATGTAAGGGAAGGCAAACCTAATATGTCCAGTTTTTTAACCAGTATTCCTGGGATAATTGTGTTAAAGGCAGAGCTGTAGTCCACAAAGAGCATCCGGACATAGCTCTGCTGCTGCTCCAGGTGGCTCAGCGCAGCGTGCAGAGCTATGGCTATAGCGTCCTCTGTAGACCGGTTTGTACGGTAGGCAAACTGATGAGGGTCGAAATCCAGGGGGAGATGATTAATGATGTGCCGGAGCACCAGCCTCTCAAAGCACTTCATAACTACAGGAGTAAGCGCCACTGGACGATAGTCATTGAGGCTGGAGATGGGGGATTTCTTCGGCACAGGGATAATTATAGCAGATTTCAGACAAGATGGTATAACTGCCTGGGCCAAGGAGAGGTTAAAGATGTCTTTGAAGATGGAAGCGAGCTGGGGAGCACATGCCTTGAGCACCTTGCCAGGAACTCCATCTGGACCGGCTGCCTTCCTGGGATTCACCGCACAGAACACCCGTCTGACGTCATCCTCCGTCACAGAATATGTACTGGGTGGAATAGTGGAGCTGGGTATAGTTGAAGGTGGGAATAGGGCTGGTACAGCTCTATGATGTTGAGGGACTTCAAAACGAGCAAAGAAGTTATTCAGCTCCTCTGCTAACGCTGCACTCAGATGTTCTGTTGTCGCATGACAGCCCCTGTAATTAGTAATGTCATGTATGCCCTTCCACACCTCCCGTGTGTTATGGCTGGACAGATGGAGCTCTATGCTCCTCCTGTGGTCTATCTTGGCTTTTATGATCCCCTTCCTCAAGTCGGCTCGAGCGGCTGTATACAGGACTCTGTCACCTGACTTGAAGGCTACATCTCGGGCTTTGAGGAGTCTGCGGACTTGAGTAGTCATCCAGGGTTTCTGGTTTGGGAAAACCCGGATGTTTTTATCTACAGTCACATTTCCGATACAGAACTTGATATAGTCCAGCACCGTACTCGTATACATTTCCAGCTCCTGATGTTGAAACGTATTCCAATCTGTCTGCTCAAAGCAGTCTTGTAGTCTGCTGAGTGCATCCTCCGGCCAGGTCGTAATAGTCTTTATAATAGGCCTGCCCCTACATCTGAGGGGGGTATAGGCTGGGGGTAACAAGAGGGAGAGATGATCTGAAAGCCCAAGATGGGGGAGGGGTATGGCTCTGTATGCATGTTTGATGTTGGTATAAACGTGATCCAGAGTATTTCCTCCCCTCGTAGCACACTTAACATGCTGGTAGAATTTCGGGAGTACAGTTTTCAGATTGGCCTGATTAAAATCTCCTGCAATGACGTGAACACCATCGGGATGAACCCGTTGCTGTTCATTTATGGTGTTCAGCAGGAGAGAGAGTGCCTTATCTGTGTTTGCACCGGGTGGAATATACACCGCCGTGACAATCACGACAGTTAGCTCTCTCGGTAGAAAAAAAGGCCGACATCTTACAGACATATACTCAAGATCAGGGGAACAGTGATTATCTATAATTGTCCCGTTATTACACCAATTCTCATGTACATACATACAGAGCCCCCCCCCTCTACTCTTACCAGAGTCCCTCGTTCTATCCCAGCGTAAAAAAGTACGACCTGCAAGCTGCATGCTAGCGTCAGGAATCCCGGGATGTAACCAAGTTTCGGTAATTACCATAACGCAGCAGTCTCGAACGTAGCGATTACCAGCGAGTTGTAAGTTCAGATAGTCCGTTTTATGCACCAGGGATCTGGCGTTGGCAAGATACAGACTCGGGAGAGGTGGCTTGTATGGATGTTTCCTCAGCCTTAGCATAACACCAGACCTACAGCCTCGCCTCTGCTTCCTCTCCCTCCTCCGTCTGCGCCGCCTCCTAGTCCCGACAACAATCCACGGAGAGCCCGCTGGTCTCGCTATCTCGTCAGGGATGTTATGTAAACGATAAAAAGCACTCGAAACAGACGTCTGGTGTCGGTTTCCTATGCCTATGATGTCCAGTCGTGAGTATAATTGGATCGTAGAGCCAAAAGTCCACAGATAAACAGAAAAAACGTATACAAACAACAAAAAAGAGCACCGAACAGGAGAGCCATAAGCCGCTGCGTCTGTGCGCGCCGCCATTTTCCTCCTAGAAGGGGGAGAGCTATTGCTAAATAACTTGGAACAACAGATTGGAAGAAGGTGATCCCTGAGTTCAGTGTTGAACATGCTTGTGATCTCTGGAGGATTCAGGATTATGGCTCGCTTGGTTCTTAGCCACATCCTTTTGAAGTGGTTTGGAGGGATGGGAGTGGAGCATCCTACTTTATAGTAGTTCCATGGACAGTTCCAGTCTGTGTTGGTGGGGGTGGAGGGGAATCAAGCTCTACCTCAGAGCTCAGTTCTCTCATCCTTTATGTTTACCATCTACACAAATTGGTGAATTCATTCCATAGTTTGAAGTCAAGTATCATCAATGGGCTGATGACATAATAGTTTATGTCCCTCTTATTCATTCCATGGCTTGAGATAGAGAATCACCAAAAGGATGATAACATATCACGGTGCCTCTCTGTCCCAGGCCAGACAGGTGATGCCAGTTTATGTGCATACTCAATACCTATAAGGGTCTGAATGGGAAGGAATTAGCAAGACAGTGTGACTCTGGGTTTCTGGGGTCTCTGGGTCTGAAGAGTTACTTCCTAACTCTGGATGGGATTGCACTCTTTCATATAGAATTGCTGTAAAATGTGGAAGTCCTCTTGGACTCACAGCTCCTGCTCAAGAAACAGGTGGCAGCTATGGCCCAGAAGGCTTTTGCGTGGGTTTACTTTGTGTCCCAATTATGTTCAATTTCACCAGGAATGGTCACTCATGCCCTGGTCACTCCCATTGGACTGCTGCAACACATTCTACACGGTGATGCCTTTGAAGATCATTCAGCAACTGCATTCAACTAGTGCAGAATGCAGTGGTATACAGTGTATTGCAGTTTGCCCATGCTGCACTGCTGCTGCATGCACTTCCTGTTTATTCCTGGATACAATTCAAGGTCTTGTTATCATCTTTAAAGCTCTATATACTATATCACTATAGGTTATCTTCAGGATCTCTTCCCCCAGTGGGTTGCATTGGATGCACTCACTTCAGATCCCCTTAAATGTTGCCTTCTGTTGGGACCTAGAAAGCTTTTCCATAGCTGTGCTTCCTTTATGGAACAATCTCACCACCCCCTATGTACAGAGGAATCCTACCTTTCTAGAAAGCTGGCTTTTCCCTCAAGCATTATATGATTTATGGTTTCTTACTGGGTTACAGGTAGTCAATTTTACAATCACAATTGAACCCAAAATTTACGTGGCTAAGTGAGACATTTGTTAAGTGAGCTTTGCCCCATTTTATAACTTTTCTTGCCACAGTTGTTAAGTGAATCACTGCAATTCAGTAACATGATTGTTAAGTGAATATTGTTAGGAATATAAGTCACCTAACAGGTATTTGGGTTAGAAATATATAAACCAGGATAAACATTTTATAACTGTATCTTTAAGAAAATGGAAAACTGTAATTAGGTGTGGTTTCTCAAACGGCCATAAGATGGAGCCAGAAACCTGGTTTGTCTTAGTCTTAGTCTCAGAAGAGAGTGTGAGTAAGCCTCTGTTTTCTTCTGTTGGAGAATATTGCCGTTCCTCCATTTTTCTTCTAATTGACTGCTATTCCTGGATTTGATGTAAGTCTGATATTGAACTGTTTTTGACACTGGAATTTGTTATTGGATTATCCCTGGACTAAAAACTGACTGATCTTACCTGTGAATGACTTTTGGACTGCCTATTTTGAACTTTGCTTAAACGTTTCTGGAAATAAAAACCTACATTTACTGTACAGTGTATCTGTGTGCTGTGTGTGTATTATTCAAACACTACTCTCAAATACGTCTCCCTGTATGCGCTCATTCTCCTAACGGGGAATTACCTCAACAAATATGGCTTCCCCATTGACTTTGTTGTCAGGTCACAAAAGGTGATCACATGACCCTAAGGCATAAGCCAGTTGCCAAGAGTCCAATTTTTGATCATGTGATTATGGGGATACTCCAATGGTTACAAGTGTGAAAATAGTTATAAATCATTTTTTTCAGTGTAGCTGCAACTTTGAATGGTCACTAAATGAAAGTTTGTAAGTCAAAGAGTACCTGTGTAATGCTTGAAAGCACGATTGGTTTTTCATTTTTTAAAATTTTGTTATCTGTATATTTTTATTAGCCACCCAGAATTATTATATACAATATGAGTTGCCATTCCAATATTTTAAATAAATAAGTTAAAAAAAATAATTTATTTGTGGCCATGCAAATAATTTAATTATTCTTAATAAAATATAACTGGCACAAGCTAGTCAAAATGAACCATTTCTTTATTAGTATAACATTCAGCCATTCCTTTTATAACAAGAACATATAATTATATAACATGAGCATCACCTGCTGTTGAAACAAGTGTTGTGACATCATATAAATGGAGTACTGTAAATACTACAAGATGTGTGATTAATAGTACACTTTATATTGTACAGGATTTTTTAAAGATGCAAGTCTGAACACAATTTGCAAATCTGTGAAAGTAGAATTTGTAAGGCAAACATTTTTAACAGTTAGTAGTTTGTTTCAAAAATGATAAGCATTGGAAAAGCCCAAAGGATAAATTAGTTGGTTTTCAAGGAAGACAAATTCTGTGGATGATATATTTTCTGCTATTTCATAATTTAATCCAAGATACATTCTTAGGAATCATGTCCCCCAAATATAATCTGCCTGCCCTGTATAACCCTTGAGGAAGGGGATGGTCAGCATTCCAAAGTATCATTGTGGTAGTCTTGTCTTTTGAAACAACTTGCCCATGCACATGCACATGCCCGTGCACATGCACATGCCCTTGGCTATTGTCCTTCTGTAAGTAATTTTAAATATTGTTCAAACTGGCTTTTGACTTTTAGTACAGTTGTTGGACTATCTTTTGGGTCTGGGTCTTTTCCCTGTCAGACATTCACTAGGAGGACATATGCTTTGAGTCATAATTGTTAATTGAATGATTATTTATTCAATTCCATGTTCTGGGTTCATATCATTTACTGATTCATAAACCTACAGTACTACATTGGCCAGGTTCACACAACATATAAGTTTAAAACATGATTATTAGTTTATGGTTTACAGTGCTATGCAAATGCAAACTGTGTATTTAGTTGCAGTTGCCAAAAAGCATCAGTGATCTCCATATTGAGGAAAACACCATTAACTGATTTGTGTATGTTACACAATTATTAACAAATAATGTACATTTTAATGATCTGGTAAAAGAAGAAAATAGGGTATTTCAATGAACTTTGCATCATTAATAAGGTCACAATGTTCATTTAATTAAATTTGCAAGTCACAAACTCTGAATGAGTTCATGTCTATGCAATCAAAATATTTAAGATATGAGAAGTCTAGTTATAAACATGGAATTTAAGTAGTAAGAGATTAAAAATAAACATTCTCGTTACCCAACAGTTATCTCTACATTCCAGAAACCCAGGAGGCATAAGACTACCAAGTATGACAAAAAAAACCACTTGTGCTCATTGATCAACCAGGTGAATAATAAATAATTACTATTATGAAGTTGCTACCTGGTCAGATTTAAAACAAGTTCTGCCAAATGCTTGTCTTTTAATGAAGAAAACAGGAATATTTTCAAATTGTGCAGTACATCAAATATGAATATAATAAAGGGGATTTATTTTAAAATTATGATGCCTGGTATAATTTTCAGCTGGATCCTATCTCAATGGTAGGAAGCTATACTGTCAAATTTCAGTAAACTTATAGGAACATTCCCCACTCCCTTTTCTCCTGCTTTAATACTTGAATGAAACTACTACTCATAATCAATATTATCTCTGTACTTGCCAGGGGGGAAAAAGATCAAAGCTATGGGAAAACAAATGAGGATTGCAAGAGAAAACAATGGCCAATACAAAACTTATGATAGAAATGTTCGACTAGGTTTTGAAGAATGTGTTCGTACCAACTACTCGGAATAACCGATTTCCATTTTTTAGGCTACATTCTGATGTGTTTAGGATTGTTATTTTTTAATCCAACAAACTATAATTGGGACTATTAGTAGAACTTTGTGCAACGTATAAAATCAGCCCTGCATTTCATCCACGAATAGGGCTCGTATGTCGAAGATAAACACAGCACATTCAGAGAAACGTCCGATGTAAACTCCATTCTTAATAGTCCAGGTAGGAAAGAAACCAGCACTCCTGAATACATTCGGCGTTATTTGTTGCATCTGGGCTTGTGTTGCGGACATTTTGAGAGCCTAACTCTTCCGTTGTGCTTGGTCAAAATAAACTCGGGATGGGAAATCTCCTGCGGGGAGGGGAAAAATTAATCGGAAAAGCGTTTAAACAGCCATTCCTTGGAGAAATCCGGCGCCACCGGCGAAAGACCGCAGCGGCTGAGACTACGGTTACCGTCGGCAAGGAGAGAAGGGTGGGGTTTGGACGAGGAAGTTCCGGGCAGCCTCTTCTGTGCCTCCGCTGCGCCTCCTGGCGGTCACTCCGGCACTTTGCTTCGGCTCACTCCAGCCAAGGGCCTCGTTGCCAATTTTACTGCAGTCGCAGCGAAGGAGGCGCCCAGCGCTCCCGCCCTCCTCCTCCTCCTCCTCCTCCTGCCTGCAACTCCCCCTCCGCCGCTTCCCTGCGAGTTGACTCGGCACAGTCAGCGCAGGGCCTGAACTCGGGCCCGTCCCGTTCGTCCCGCCGCCGTCATGGACATGAAGAAACGGATCCGCTTGGAGTTACGAAACCTGACTCGTCCGGATGTAAGCCAGCCTGGGCGGGAAAATGGGAAACAGCCGGGGACGTCCTCCCTTTTCAACACAGCTTGTTCTCTCGCCATCCGTACACGCGCACACCGGCCCGAGGAAAGCGGGCTGGTTTTTTTAAATTTAAAGCGCGGAGGGCGGGGTGGTGGTGGCCTTAAAAGAGCAGTGGAGGGCGGGCGCTGCCAGGGAACGCCGCAAGTTTGGCTGCGGGTCCAAAAACCAACGTCTGACGGACTCGAGAAAGGACTCCGTGGCCGCCATGTTTCCGCTGCTGCTGCGTCGGTCCCCGCGAGCGTGGGCTGCCGCTGCGGAGGAGCGAGAGGGTGCCCCGCGTGCGCGCAGCAACCGCTTCTTCTGTGGCGCGCGTTTCCCCCCCCCTTAAACGGGCAACCGTGGCGTGGAAGAAGGGGCGCGCGCGCTCTTTCCCGGCGCCGCGCCTGTTTTGCCGCTAGCCGTGCACGAGCGCGCGCTCGGGCCTTCACTCCTGCCTCGCGTCCTCCCCTTTAAACGGGCCGCAGCTGCAGAGAGCCGGCCGCGCGCGCCCTCTTTATTCCACTCTCCTCACCAAAACCGTGTTCCCGCCAAAAACTTCTCTCTTTTTAACCCGTCGTAAAGGGAAGGTGCTTTTCGGCCAATTCTGATGGCCTCCGTGGCAAAATTTGAAAGATTTGTGATGATGCGTTTCGAGTGGCGACAGGCTCAAGGTGGCCTCGAAGGGCTTTTGTGGTGTGAAATATAACAAAATGTTTTGCAGCCTAATGTTTTAAAAAGCAGTAAAGCGGGCGATACTAAAGTCTTTAATGGGTATCTTACCAGGACGATTGGACCAGAAAAGTATGTTCGTGCTCTGAAGTCTTTTGATTAAGATTATTTTTAAATAAAGGTTCCTATTGAATATAAATATCTTACCATACATAGTTAAGATAAATAAAAGGTTTTTCCGTTTTTTAATCTGCCTGTGGTTTCCTAACATATCTGAACTTTAAACCATGCTGTTGCTTCTTTTTTTAATCCTTTATATTTTTCAACAGTCTTCATGTGTACTCTGATGCCAGGAGAAAAAACCCCTACACATTTCACTTGTTTATTTTAAGGCAGGAACTATAAATTGTCGGTGTGTCTCATCTCTGGTATCCTAGTAAAATATTTGTCTGCCTAAAAATATTAACAAAAACCAGCGTGGTATCCCAGAAAATAAAACAGGTACATAATTGTACTATACAGTTTGTATCTGCTGAGTTTTGGCTTCAGCTAAAGTTGGAGGCCATTTCTGGCAAGTATCTTAAAATTGTCCTGTCTGTTACTCCATTCTTATGCATCTGTCAGCCCAAGGTAGTTTCAAGTCTACTCAAAAGAGCCAGTAGAGAAGAATTATTCTCTTTTAAACTTGGAATGAAATAAGATTATTCAAAGTCACCTTTGATCTTGATTTTTTTGCTTCACGTATGGATACTTTGAAGAGATGAATAGTATTCTTTAACATAATATAAGCCTGTGGTTAATTTAACCATTATGACTTTCTTTAACGCTGAAACGTAATAGGAAGAGAGAACACTATCTGTACCATATTGTACAAAATTAAGCTGGAATATATATCTATTAAACTAAATGTTGCTAAGGGTTTTGTTAATTCAGCCACCACCATATTCCTTTTAGGGCCCTTAAAAAAGCGGATGGCTTTTTAAATATGAGAATATATTTAGAGAATTTGCCAAATTGTTTTAAAGTATAGTGCAATATTCTTTAAATGGTACAGATAATATTTTATTAATGTTTATACAAACATTGCTCAATCATTTGTAAATATGGAAAGAATATCTACAATTCAATATGACTCACATGTATTTAAAAACTTTTTGTAGAAGTTGATCATAAAGATCAGTAGATATTTATATGGTGTCTAGTGAAAGGGCAAACTTCATTTTCTTACACTGATAATTTTATAACAATTTACTTCAAAATGCATTATTATATTGCAAACTTTGAAAATACTTTGTTTGGAAACACTTTGAGTCCACTGTATAATCTGTGCTGATTTAACAGTTTGAAAAATGCATGGTTGTGTTACCGGGAATTGCTTCCTTAGCACTGAATTTGGTCTCCGTTTGATATGCTTTAAAAGTTTACTCAGAACATGCAGGCAGTCTTGTTTTAATTTCATAAAATTACTTTACTAGAAAAAGGAACATGAATTGGCTGTTCTTATATGCTAAAATAAATACAAAATATAATGATAACAGGCACTCACTCCTCTATTCTATATAGACAATATGTTTTAAAATACTGGTAGGAGTAAAAGATAGCAAATAAATTTTGGACATATTTTGTTATTCCATTTTTAATCTACATTAATTATCATCAGTTTGTGTGTGTGCATATGTGTGGTTACACACATAAGAACCAACAGTAAACTCAGCTGCAAAATGAAGTTTTATCATTTTGCATACAGTTCCCAAAAATGTACTGGGGGATGTCACAGGCTCATGCAAATAGAACTTTACGCATTTGAGGCAATTAATGTTCATGCTCTGCTAGACTAATTGAAATGACTTGCTTGTAGATTTTTATCTAATTCAAATTAGGTAGGTATGCTAGTACTGTACGAAATTCCCAAACTAGTTAAAGACGAATAATATTTTTACTGAGGTAAATTAGTAGAGGGCCAGCAGAGATTTATTTCCATTAAGAGAACCCCCAAATTTATATTTTTTAAACTTAAATTATGTTTGTTGAAAGTGAAAATATGAACAAACACAGAGACAGAATTTTTAAAAAATAAATCTAATTTTAGTAATCAGATACAGTTGTTGGAGTGAGACAGAGTGGGAGAGCTATGCTGATTGGAAAAGCTCCAAATTCTGCCTAAAGCCAGATTTCTATCCTTCATTATCTTCATCAAATTTCTAACTTTCACAAGTAAATTATATAATTCTAATCAAATCTACATCTTGGCTTATTTTTACAAGGTTTTTGTTAGAGCAGATTGTTTTCTTACAGTAACAGTAGTGCAGGTATAAAGATTTCCTTATCACTGACAGGCTGGATTCTTCTGTCTTTTCCTGAAGACTTTGTCTCAGCTTATTTTGTCAGGATAATGTTTATCCCCAAACCATATTCCCAGAACTATAACCAGAACTATAAGTGTTCCGATATCAGTACTTTTAGGTTCTTTTCCCATAGGACTTGCTATTCTTGTCTCATACTTTTTCCTTCTACCATATTTCCTGCTGATCTGTCTTTAAGGTCTACTCCCTTTAATAAGAGGCAAAGACCTATCAGTGTTAGCTTTCAAGGACTTTTTCCATTGAATGAAAAGTAATGTTTTGATTCTATGAATTTATAAGCATAACTGTCAAATCCTTCATTGTTATATTCAGTCATCAACACAAACTGTTCTATATGTTTCTTATAACAAACATTGTAACAAAGCTTAAGCAGACTTTTAGAGAAGTTAGTGTCTGATTATAATACTGATGTTAAATTTAAAATGCCCACAGATTCCACATCATCATGCTAGCCAAACCAATGAAGGAAAGCCCTTAGCCATCTTTTTAGACATGAGTCAAAATGGAATGATAGAGCCTGTTGCAAATTATTCTTATAATGCCTGTTGCTTATCTTTGTTGCACATCTCATGTGATCTCAAAGAAAGAAACTGCTTTAGATAATTAAAAGGTAACCATTGGTTTCATTTATCTGCTGCTCTAGCTCCATAGCTCCGTAATTAGGACATTCAAAATTCTGACTGAATAGTTGTCCAATTAAATGTTCATCCTATTTTGTTTTCCTATTAAGCAAGGGGTGGACCTTTGGTGGCTAAGGATCATATTTAATGTTTGGGAGAAGGGCTACAGTAGTCAATGTAATTATACTAATTGGTGGGACTGGTTCACGTTTTTAGTTTTTTGGGTCATGTGGAAGATTTTTAAGCCTCTTTCCTGGTAGACAAAATAGGAGACACCTTTTCAAATAAACTGTTTTAAGCATTCAGTTCTTTATATGTTGATATCAACACCTTGAATTTGAATTGGAAATGGGCTGTTAGTAGAGGTAACAAAGTATAGTATTACTAGTATGATATGATCGAGCATATTTTTTTATTAATGTGTTTGGTTTAAATCAGTGCTCTCCAATCTCTCCAGCTCTGAGGACTGGCAGCAGCGGGGTGGGGGGGGAGGGGAGGGGGTGACTTTACATGCATACCCGCCACAAGCACAAATGGAGCTTCGCATTCCCACTGCATGTGCGGCTTGGGTTCAGGCTGCATTCTAGGGATTGGGGGGCCCTGACTTAAGTCATTTTAGGGCTTATTGTCTATTTTTCATGTCAAAGGCAAGTTTTTAGCAGTTGTACTTAAGACAGCTAAAAAGGGAAGCTCAAGAGTTGTAGATTGTCAGTTCTGCTCTAAGAAATAGGAGAAACTTTTGGACCCATCATTTTCAATGGATGCGCAACAACACTTTATCATCTTTGGCTGATAAAGCCACTATGACATAATTGGACACAAATAGCTTTGCAGTAGTTATTCATGCTCTAGTAACCTCCTATTTGTATTATTACAGTATTACAATACACTATACTGGAAGCTGCCTTTGAAAACTGTAAAAACTCCATTTAATTAAAAACAAGATATAGTAGATTACTAATTGACTTATGCAATTACATTATACTGTTACTTTGCCATCTATACTGTCCTTTCAGGTCTAATTGAAAATGATGGGTATTAATATACATAAAGATGTAGGCTTTGGTGCAGCATATCCGAAAGAGCATGTCCTGTCTTTACCAGAATTCCAACACCTTCACCCAAGGACCTCCTCAAGGTGCCTTCATCTAGTGAACTTGGATGATTGCAAAAAAAATAATAAATCCACTTGTAATGGTGTCCTGGCTATGGAGCACAGTGAAGTTTGTGTGTTGCTTCATTATGGAATTTTTAAAATTTATTTGTATCCTCCTTTATTATTTTTACATGTAACAGACATAACCAACACACTTCTCATACTTTCCTCACAACAATCACCTTGTGATATATGTTGGGCTGAGAGAAAATGACTGGTCCAAAGTCACTCAGCTGACTTCTATAGCTAAGACATCCTCTTTATTATTGATTAACATTGGTGATGATCTTGGTTTGTTCACATCTTTTATATTGCTTTATATGTTGCTTTGCATTCCATTATTTTACTGTTTATAATGTTTTAATTATGAATCATCCATAGAATTCCTGATATTGATAGTTATAAAAATACAACAAAAGAAATAATAACTTCATTGTGTATATGTGTTTCAGGTTAAAGAGCTTGTTCTTGATAACTGCAGATCAACTGGTGGTGAAATTGAGGGACTCACAGAAGAGTTTGTGAACTTGGAGCTTCTCAGTCTAATAAATGTTGGACTGTTCTCTGTCTCAAAGCTCCCTAAACTCCCCAAATTGAAAAAGGTAATGATCTTGTCTGTTATTTTATTAAAGGGCAGAATATCATGAAAAAGGTCTGTATATGGTCATTAAGAGTTGACTCCAACTTAATAAATGTGACTCAGTTTGGAAAGGGAAAAAAAATCTCCCTTGTATTCCTAATTATTATTTTATAATAATTCTTATACTAAACTTTTTGGGACTAAGAGCTCCCAGCACTACCTGATTGTCTAGTAAGATCTGGATGGTAGGATTCCCTTTGGCTTACAGTCTAAATGAGAGTTACTACAGTATCAACCATCATGAAGGTGGCCCTTTTCTCTTACTGCTTTTCTGTGGAACGATCTTCCCTGCAGAATTAGATCAGTGCTAATTATATTAAAACTTGGCTTTCCCAGGAAGACTTTAAAGTTTGAATCCTCCTTGTAGTATGAATGATTTGAATCCTTGTAGTGTGAATAATCATATAGTTAATATGATTATTCCTTAGCACAGAAAGACTTGGAATAGGTTTCTGTTATATTGTGTTACTGGATTTTTTAACCTGTTTGTTGAATTGGAGTTTATGGTACATAGAACTTGCTACAGTTGAAGCAACATAAAAGCTTAAAAAATAGTTCCAGCCACTATATTTTATCTTATTTATCTTTTTTGGATCCTGGTTCCAATTGTAAAATGTTGATTGATCTCCAAAGCTTTGAAATTCTCTGGAACACAGTACAATTAAGTTTTAAGGAATCAGAAAGATCCACCCTCTTATCTGGATCCCATGGTTGGAGATCAGTCAGTGGGATCTCTGAAGAAAGCCAAACACATCCTGAACAGTTGATCAGGTTGCATGTGGCTCTTGATCCATAGTTAAAGTAGATCCCATCTGAGTAGATAGCTTGTATTCTATTGTCTTCAGATGTTTATATGCCAGAAATATTGATAATATTCTGGCTTTGTTGAAATCAGTAAAAAAAAACATGGCAAACATCAGCCTCTATTCCTCCGTACAAAAAGCTGTTGCATTAAAAGAGGTATTAGCTTTTTTCTGGCATTTGGCCTTCAAATCATTGGTAGTTGAGGTTGCACCTAAAAAATCTGATGCAAAGTGTCTTATGGCCTTTACAGATAAAGAAGAACACAAATTGAATACTTTTCATATTTTTTTTAATTGACAACAAAGTTACTGTTAAGAATGGCAATTTCCAAGCTTATAACGGCTAATATCAGATTTTTCTTTGTGTGTTTTCTATTGTATATGCTAGATGATAAATGAGACCTTGCTTCCGTTTTCTTAGCAGAGGGCTCCCAAATCTCCCAAGCAGCAGATGAACAGCGCTGAATATAACACAGCTGCCTAAGTGGCTGACCACATTAAAAGGAGTTATTGCTCTCCACTGCTACATCTGATCAGGACCATTGGTGTCCCTTGAGATTCAGAACATAATGGAAAATCTCCTACTCACCACAGAAGTATTTTTCTTCTAGAGTATAGCTAATGCTATGAAGAAAGTCAAAATCCAAAACACTGCATAGCGTGGCAATCATGCTAGTCAATAGCAGTGTCTGCTGCAAATAAGACCCATAGTTGGAATTAAGCTGCCCTTCTCTAGCATTGCAGTTGCTATAAGCTAGTGGGCAACATCAGGGAACAACTTTTCTCAAAACTGCTGTCTCCCCTTTAATTTTTACAAAAAACTTTTCAGAAATACTCCTAAGTATCATCTTTGATTTTTAGCATATAATCTCTAGGATCACTGCTTCAGTTCCCACTGGCAGCTGCTCTCCAAAAATAGAAATCCTACACTACAGAGTCTTAGTCTCAATTTTGATAGCTATGGAGCATGGAATTCAAGCCTTGCAGTATTTATTGTTTATCCTTTCCAATTCTGCATTGGTGTATGAAGTTTTGCTCAAAACAAAAGTATGATCAAGTACCATGTGAATTGGAATTGATTATTTTGTCATCCTCAAAACTGAAAATGAAGTGAAGCTAATAGATCTTTGCAACTCATCAAATAACATTTAGCTCAATAAGTTCAGGATAGTCATATTTCAGATTAGCTTATTTTGTTCTGATGGGAGAGGAATTGTTTTCCTGAATGGATCCTGGAGCTAGATGTTTCCATATAATATGCTACAATGTATGATTATGGTTGTATGTCTGCATCTGTTTGGGATACACATTCACCCCATGTTGACTATTGGCTGCATTGTGCAACATAACATATAATTCTTTTGTTGGCCAAGTGTGATTGGACACACAAGGAATTTGTCTTGGTGCATAGGCTCTCAGTGTACATAAAAGATACATTCATCAAGAGTCAATCATAAGATACAACACTTAGGGTACAATAAACAATGAAATCATACTAGGAAACAGTCAATATAAATCATAAGGATAGAAGCGACAAAGTTAGTCATACAGTCACAAGTGGGAGGGGATGGGTGATAAGGAGTGATGAGAAGGTTAATAGTAATAGTAATGCAGACTTAGTAAATAGTTGGACAGTGTTGAGGGAAGTGTTTGTTTAGCAGAGTGATGGCTTTGGAGGGGGGGAAACTATCCTTGTGTCTAGTTGTTCTGGTGTGCAGCGCTTTAGAGTGTCGTTTTGAGGGTAGGAGTTGAAACAGTTTATGTCCAGGATATGAAGGATCTCTAGATATTTTCATAGCCCTCTTTTTTACTTGTGCAATATACAGGTCCTCAGTGGAAGGCAGGTTGGTAGTAATAGTTTTTTCTGCAATCCTAATTACTCTCTGAAGTCTGTGTCTGTCCTGCTGGGTTGCAGAACCAAACCAGACAATTATAGAGGTGCAGATGACAAGACTCAATAATTCCTCTGTAGAACTGTATCAGCAGCTCCTTGGGCAGTTTGACCTTTCTGAGTTGGTGCAGAAAGAAAATTTGTGCTTTTTTGATGACATTTTTGATGTTAGGTGCTCATTTTAGGTCTTGTGATATGATAGAACCTAGAGATTTGAAGGTCTCTACTGTTGATACTGTGCTGTCTAGTATTGTAAGAGGTGGTAGTATGGGAGGATTTCTCCTAAAGACTATCACTATTTCTATGGTTTTGAGTGTGTTCAGTTCCAGTTTGTTCCGGTTACACCACGAGGCAAGTTGTATAACCTCCTGTCTGTATGCAGATTCATCGTTGTCTCAAATGAAACCAATCACTGTTGTGTCATCAGCAAACTTCAGTATTTTAACAGATGGATTGTTTGAAATGCAGTCATTGGTATATAGGGAGAAGAGAAGTGGAGAAAGCACACAGCCTTGAGAGGCTCCTGTGTTGATTGTACAGGTATCGGATGTGATTCCGCCTATCTTCACCTGCTACTTCCTGTCTGTTAGGAAGCTTATGATCCACTTACAAATGTGTTGAGGTACCGCTAGCTGGTTTAGTTTAGTTAGAACATTTAACATGTTATTTACATTTAACATTTTTGTTCTGCTTGTTCAGTGTATCAACAAACAAAAGGTACTGTTTTCCTATTCATGCATCTTTGGTTAGATATTTCTTATGGAAGTTAATGTATTATCTATTTAATGGAGTCACTTAGCACGCAGATGGATGCCCTAATTTTCCAACATTATACTTCTGAATGGTTGCTTCAGTGGGAAACACTCTCAGGGGACTTGTTTGTTGCTATAAAATACAGTGTTTTCTACAAGAAAATGGACATGACCTGGTATCATTAGAGAATATATTTTCAGTTTGAAATAATTAGTTTTGTATATGCTTTCTTTACCCCACACTCCATTGCTATGGTAATTATATCAGTGCATGAGTCCTCTGATTGCATCTTGATGCCTGATAACCCTGATTGCCAGTGCTTTTGTCTCTTTCCTCACTGTACTTTTCATTGCCAGGCAGGAGAGACTTTTTTTTGACTGAATAATGCTCAAGTATATCACTCAGATCTTTCCCTGACTTTTATAATGTAACTCCTTGCTTAGCAATTTGGATAAGACTTACAACTATCAACCTTGTTTTGTGTAATAGGAATGGGGGATGTTCTCTCCATGTCTCTTCTTTTATTTGGACATTTCAAAGGTTTCTGCCCCCCCAGTACTTATTACCTCTTAAGATGTACTATAGTTTTTGGTTGTTGGAATTCTGTTCCCCACTAAGTTCTGCAGTGTATTTTTCTGCATCCCTTAATGTAGTAATTTATGAAAACTGCAAGCAACTACCCACCTCTGAAATATTCCATGTTAGAGAGGAATGTTGAAGTTGTTAGATGTATTTCTCCATTATATGCTCCCTCAGAGATATTCCCTTGGTGAAAGAAGAGCCTAAATGCTATTCTAGGAACCACTAGGCTTTTCCATATTCTAAACTTTGCTCACTTTAGATTTGGAGTGGAGAGGGGGGGAGGGGGGAGGAAGAGAGAGAGAGAGAGAGAGAGACCCTACCTCAGGCAACAAACTACAAAATAAAATATTAGAATGTTATTTGAAAATTCCAGTTTGGTTATCGACCATTGAAGCATTTTCCTATCCTATAATCTACAAGAAGGAACAAACAGTTAGATATGGGGAACTTTTGGATGAAAAGGATGAACTTAAATCGATCCAAAACTTAGAGGAACAAGGTATAAGGATGAATTGGTTTTCATATGCACAAATACATTCAAGGTATGATGAAGATTCCAAAACGGAGGGATTTTATGATAAACAGACTGATTTAGATAAGATCTTGATGGGTACTGATGAGAAGGTGATTAAAAAACTATATGGTTATTTACTGGGAATGAAATTAGAGGAAGAACAAGTCAAAGAAACTATGATTGTTTGGGGGAAGAATTTTGGATATGGGATTGATTTAGAGAAATGGCAGAAATTGTGGTCTCAAAATTATAAAATGACAATGTCAACAGCATATAAAGAAAACTTGTATAAGATGTTTTACAGGTGGCACTTTCCTCCGACAAGAATAGCAAGAATGTTTAAGAACAAATCTGAAAAATGCTGGAAATGTCATCAGATACCCGGCTCATATTACCATATGTGGTGGACTTGTGAGGATGCTAGAAAATATTGGACTATAATTCGCATGTGGTTGGAAAAAATGACAAAGAAACATATAGATTTGAAACCAGAGATCTTCTTATTGGGAATTTTACCTGATATATATAGTAAAGATTTGAAATACCTGATTGTAAATGTATTAAGAGCGGCTAGGATTGTATTTGCTAAAAATTGGAAGAATGAGAAAATACCATTACAGGAAGAAATTATTAAGAAAATATTGGAATGTGCTGAGATGAGCAGATTGACATTTGAAATTAGAGAGCAAGAGGATAAACAATTTTACGAAATTTGGGATCTTTTTTATAAATGGCTAGATGATAAAATACGATAATAGAATATTTAGAATGCTAGATAGTAAGGAATATCTTTATTTTGCTATTATTTTGCTATTTGCTATTATATTTATAAAGGATTTTTTAGGATTGATTTGATATGACTAGATGATTTGTTATAGAGTAAACTGGTTTAAAGTATTGTTAGCTCATAAAGCATGAATGATTAAAAATATAGTCAAAAACTTCTTTTTTTAGTGATATTAGGATATATAAGTTTGGATTGACAATATGAGTTGTTATGTAACATAATTGTAATTGAGACTACAGAATGAATGCACAAAAATGATGAACCAACTGACACACTGGATGTACATATAAGAGTTGATGTTTTTATGTTTTGTTTGTCTTGTTTGTTTGTAGAAAATTAATAAAACCTTTTTCCAAAAAAAAATAAAATAAAATATTAGAAGTCAGTGGCGAACAACCTCTGCATTATATTGCCAGAAACCTTTTTTGACATGTCTAAAACTTTTAAAACAAATGATGACACAACCTAGAACTAAGGAGAAATTTCCTGACAATTAGAACAATTTATCAGTGGAGCACCTTACCTCCAGAAGACGTAAATGATGTAAATGCTCCAACACTGGAAGTTTTTAAGACGAGATTGGACAGCCATTTGTCTGAAATGGTATAGGGTTTCCTGCCTAAGCAGGGAGTTGGACTAGAAGACCTCCAAAGACCCATCTCTTATTCTATTCTAAGGAGGTTAATATAATTCTGTGAAAAAAATGTTTATTGGCAATACCCAATGTCAAGTAATAAAACTATGTTCTAACTCCTGGATATACAAATATGGAAGTCAACTTGCTTGCATAATAGAAACCAGAAGATGGAAAAATGCACTCCAGATGGCCAGGTCAGCCAAGTTAGGCTGTCAAGGTTCTGCCCAAGTGCCTGGAGGCTGTGTGATTCAAACTATGAATTACAGAGGTTAATATTAAAATGAAATAGGTGTGTCATTCAGCTAGAGGACATGCAAATATATAAGGATCTGATTTAGTACACTCAAGCAAAAGAAAACCCAAAGAGTAAGGTGCACAAAACTCATAATATCTAGGAACATAAAATTGCAGTGAAAATTGTATCAACAAATTTGGCATATTTCTACTTGGAAGAGTAGAAAGAGATAAATGAGAATGAGAAGCAAAAATATTACAAAAATGTAAAAGGAAAAAGATTGAAATGGCTTTCAGAATAAGAAAAAACATGGATTAAAACCTGAAGGACATACAGAAACCAAACACCAACTTCAAGGAATGGTAAAGAAATATATCTCAGTAAAGAGTATCAAGATATGGAAGAAATCAAAAAGAAAGAAATATTTGTATTGTAAGAAGTTCAGCCAAGACTACAGAAAAAAAGCACAGCTAAAATAGGAAGACTGAACAAGAATAACAAGATATCTATGTGTATAGCAACCAAAAGCTACATTGTGTTGGTGCATCCTTTAGAGATTCATTTTATACTGTATATTACTGAAATAATGCATTTTATCTGCCTGGTCTTTGGTTGTAATAATAATTGTTTCTTTAGAGCAAAGTTCAGCTCATACTGAATTTCTACTTGGGTTACGCATGTTTAACAATTGCTTTGCATTATTTTATGGAGTGTATTTTTTCACTTTCGTTGCCTTTCATATCCCTATGACTTGATTTTACTCATAAAATTTAGGTTTGATCTAAAAATATAATTATGTTAATATTTCATATATTATTGTAATTCTTTTGTATCTCTTTCATTTTATATTTTATGTTGCTTTTTGATCAAAGGAACAATTTTGTTTCTTTGGGAAAGCAATTGAACTTAAAGGAAGATAGAAAAATCATACTGAAATTCTTGACAAACAGAATTATAGAGTGACAAACATTTTTTTTTAGTAAAAGTTTTATTGATTTTAACAACAAACAAAAACACATAAAACATAAGACATAACATAAAAACATCACCCACCTTCATAAATTTACAGACAGTGCATCGGTTGGTTTGCCACTCTTTTTTGTGCATCTATTTCATAGTCATCATTATAATTATGTTACATAATAACTCATATTATCAATCAACAATTATGTATCCTAATATCATTATTAAACAATCATTTGACTATAATTTTATTAATTCATACTTAAGGGAGATAACTATAATTTAGTTTATTTTATAACAAATCATAAAATCATACCAAATCTATCTTAATAAAATTTTATAAGTGTATTATCAAAACATAAAAAAATGTATATTCATTATTTCCTAAGTCTCTAAATATTTATTATTATATTGTATTATCTAACTGTTGATAAAAAAGGTCCCAAACTTCATAAAATTGTTTATCTTCTTGTTCTCTAATTTCAAATGTCAATTTACTCATTTCAGCACATTCCAATATTTTCTTAATAATTTCTTCCTCTGATAGTATTTTCTCACTCTTCCAATTTTTAGCAAATACAATCCTAGCCGCTGTTAATACATTTACAATCAAATACTTTAAGTTTTTATTATATGTATCAGGTAAGATTCCCAATAAAAAAATCTCTGGTTTCAAATCTATATGTTTCTTTATCATTTTTTCCAACCATATGCAAATTCTAGTCCAGTATTTCCTGGCCTCCTCGCAAGTCCACCACATATGGTAATATGAGCTGATGACATTTCCAGCACTTTTCAGATTTGTTCTTGAACATTCTTGCTATTCTTGTTGGGGGAAAGTGCCACCTATAAAACATCTTATACAAATTTTCTTTATATGCTGTTGACATTGTCATTTTATAATTTTGAGACTACAATTTTTGCCATTTCTCTAAATCAATCCCATATCCAAAATTCTTCCCCCAAACAATCATTGTTTCTTTAACTTGTTCTTCCTCTAATTTAATTTCCAGCAAATAACTGTATAATTTTTTTATCACTTTTTCATCAGTACCTGTCAAAATCCTATCTAAGTCAGTCAATTTATCATAAAATCCTTCTGTTTTAGAATCTTTAAGATACCTTTAATGAAAACAAAAAAGAAGATACTTCAATACAGAATGTTTGGGATACAATGAAGGCATATGCGAGAGGATTAATAATAGACTATGCAAAGAAAAAGAACATTAGGAAGAGGCAAACGATTAAAGCTCTAGAAGATGACCATAAAAACTGGAAAAAGAATTACAGAAAACGCCACAGAAAAAAGATATTAAACTTAAAATGGACATAAACATAAAATGGATCAAGTAGAGAAAGAAGAACTGACACAAAAAATTAGAAGTGCTAAACAGAACTATTTTGAAGATGCAAATAGGCCAGGTAGATGGTTAGCATATAAGTTGAGAAAAGAGAAAGAATCAAGGAAAATATCACAGTTAATAGATGATCATGGTCAAATTTGTTATGGTAATAAGGAGAAAAAGGCAATCATTCGAGATTTTTATGGACAATTATATAAACAGGAGGATCTTGATGAGGAAAAAATTAAACAGTATTTACAAAATGCTAACCTACCTAAGATACCTGATGAAACTGGAAAAATGTTAGAAAGCACTATAATGATGGAATTAACCGAAGCACTCAATAGACAGAATAATGGAAAAGCACCAGGTCCAGATGGCCTCCCGGCAGAATTTTATAAAACATTACAAGAACCATTGAGCACTTTACTGCTAGAAGTCATGAATGAAGTTATGTTAAATAAGAAAATACCTAAAACATGGTCAGAAGCTTATATTACACTTATCCCAAAAGAAAGGGCCGATCCATTACAAATTAAGAACTATAGACCTATTTCTTTATTGAATGCAGACTATAAAATCTTTGCTTCAATTTTGGCAGAAAGGCTTAAAAAATACTTAAACAACTTTATTCACCCTGATCAGAATCAATTTTTACCAAAGAGACAAATTAAAGACAATATGAGGGTAATCCTGGACACATTGGAATATTATGAGGCGCATCCTGAAAAACAAATGGCTTTGATATTCTTAGATGCCCAAAAGGCATTTGATAATGTGAATTGGAGGTTTATGCTATTATTATTGGAACAGATGGGCTTTGCTAGAAATTTCATCCAAGCAATAGAAGCCATATATTATAAGCAAACGGCAAAAGTAATGATAGAGGGAGAATTTACAGACTCTATTAATATAAGAAAAGGTACAAGACAAGGATGTCCATTATCTCCCTTGTTATTTGTATTGACCTTGGAAGTCTTAAATAGAAATATTAGAGAGGACATAAATATAAAAGGAATGAAAATTAAAAAGGAGGAATTTAAATTGCAAGCTTTTGCGGATGACTTGGTTTTTATTTTGGAAGACCCTCTAGAGACAGCTTTAAAACTATTGGAAAAGATAGAGATGTACGGTGAGATGGCTGGCTTGAAAATAAATAAAGACAAAACAAAGATTTTGACAAAGAACATGCTATTAAGACAAAGAGAAGAGTTGGCAGACCTATTGAAAATTCAAGTTACGAACAAAGTTAAATATTTGGGGATATATTTGATGTCAAGATGTACTACATTGAAAGAATAATTATATTAAACTTAAACAGCAGATGGCAACTGATTTGAAAAAAATGGGAAAACTTACAATTGTCATTGATAGGTAGAATTTCAACAATCAAGATGAACATTTTACCCAGAATTTTGTTCAAACAATACCAATTAGACTAGGTAAAGAATACTTTGAAGAATTAAATAAAATTGTGTTGAAGTATATATGGCAAGGTAAGAAAGCGAGAATAAAATTAAAACTCTTACAAGATGCTAGAATTAGAGGAGGATTTGGCCTTTCTAATTGGGAGTTGTATTACCAAGCTGCAAACTTAATGTGGGCCAAAGAATGGATAACGTTAAGAAAGACTAGATGGTTGACATTAAAGTGACAAACATTTGTAGAGAAAGAATATGTTCAGTAATTGCTTTAGAAAATGAGATGTGAGAATTGTCACTCTCAGCCCAACTTACTCATAGTTTGTTGTCGGGATAAAGTACAGGGAGCCCATATAAGCAATCCTGAGTTCCTTGAGAAAAGGCAGGTAATATAAACATCACCAATGTGATTATTCAGCTCTAAACAGGAAATGACAAGGTTCAGGTGAAATAGTAACTCAGTTGTTTAATGCTGCAGGAGAAGAAGCAGTTAAAGTGCTACAATTCTATTACCTAATAGAAAACAAGGATGTTAGATCTGTCTTAGTGCAGTTGCTGATAAGACATGACACTGCAAATTTGAAACCTTAAAAATCTTTAAAAGATATTGACTTAGACTTACCCTAAATAACGTGTTTCCCCAAAAATATGACCTACCCTAAAAATAAGCCCTAGCTTGATTTTCGCACCTGCACTTAATGTAAGCCCTGTTACAAAAATAAGCCCTAGTTAAGCCCTGCCCACTGGTTGTACGAGGTGAGGCACATACATAAAAATCAAGCTGAGGTGGGAGAGGAGCTGTTTCATGCGTCCCATACCCACTTACCTTAGGACCGCTAAAGCCAGGCCTCCCATACCCTGACACCTGTTGCACCATTGCTTGATTTCTGTGACTGCTCACAGCTGGATGCCACATGGTGCATTGTGCCAGTGTCACACCGTGTCTGGCCACAAGTGGCTGCAGAAGAAGTTGGGCACTGGCACAACAGGTGTCAGAGCATGGGTGGCCTGGCTGCAGTGGTCCTAAGGTAAGTAATTAAGATGTCCCCTGAAAATAAGACCTGGTGCTTATTTGGGGGCTCAAAAGAAAATAAGATCAGGTCTTATTTCGGGGAAAACATTGTATTTTAAAACATAGACTTGTTTCCAAGCAATATTCAGGTTGCTGCAATTCTGTAAGGAAACAACAAATATCCAAAAGACAATTTTCACCAAGTTGCAGTTCTTGGGATTCCACTGAAGAAATCCATCTAGAAAAACAATCACGCAGGCCTGTATATCTTGATTTGGGTGATATACTGGATCTTGTTTGGCAACACTGTATGGTTGTATTTCTTATAATGTAAATTAACAAGATGTAATTCCTGGCAGAACTGCATTCTAGCTAAGTAACCGAACTATTTAAACATCTCTTTATTCGTCTGCTTTTTGTTAGTACTTGATAATGAAGACTGCCTGGGCCATCAATGTTACTTATACTGCATCTTTAGACTTCTTGAATTCTAATTGCATTGTTGCTAATGTGCCATTTCCCCTGTGTATCTCTTTTCTCATTGCAGCTTGAACTCAGTGAGAACAGAATTTCTGGAGGCCTTGATGTATTAGCAGAAAAACTTCCTAACCTCACACATTTAAATCTCAGTGGAAATAAACTGAAGGATATTGATACTTTGGAACCATTGGTATGTCATGAAAAGGTTATCATATGTCTTAAGTGGAGTTAACAATACTAATACCAGTGGTAGATGTTGAACTCACACTGAATGTGTCCAAATCACATGTGTTACATTTTGTGCATAACTTTCAGCATTTGAGCCTAACCCCATTTCAGTAGATAATATCTTGGAAAGGTATATGCTTTCCAGTAGGCATAAGAAGATGCTCGTTCATCTTAAAGAGAGCATTGAAATGTTTGTGCAGGATAGTTTTAATTTCTTTGTCGACTGTTGGTATAATCTAAGTTAGCATTGATACTATATTTCTATTCAAGATTATTATGTTTTCATGTCAATACATGTGGTTTCTTTCTGATTAGATGACAGTTTTTTTCTGGTGGATTATAATTCTTAAATTGTTTTTCTACCTCACAAAAAATCAGAATATTAAAGCTGCTTAGGTCAGTTGTAATGCCAGACAACAATAATTTATTGTTACAAATCATCCTAAAATATTAACTAATATGGAACTATGTATTAAAATAGGAAGAAGTCATATTTGTACACAGTCTGCTTTTGCTATTATCCAACCTAGAGTATAAGAGTTCAATGTGAGATAGAAAGAAGTATCTCGTGGACAGGGAAGAAGGGACTCTTCATTTTAAAAAAAGTAGAATGTCAAGGAGATGGCATCACTAGATCTTGTTTTTCTTTTCACACAAAAAACAGGGATCTTTCAATGAACTGAAATAGCTTTAGATTAATTCACACTGATTAAGGGGGATTTTTAAAATGTTTTAATAATAAATGTAATATTATTATATTATATAATATTCCTGTTATGATATTGACCAAGTGAGAAATGTATATGGTAAGTTCAAAATTCAAGGCTTGTTTTTCAGGGATGTTAGGTTAATTACATTGTGAAATCATATTTAATTTGGAATGTCATGAAAGAATATGCTGTATTAGCTCAGTACATGGCTTTGTTTATCTCATTCCCCTCCTGATCCAAACTGAAATTATGAGCATACCTTGCCAGGTTTGTGAATGATGTCAATATATTAATGCTAATGTTAGCTTAAAACTAACAAAAACATATTTTTAATTCAGAAAAAGTTGGACTCTCTGAAGAGCCTTGACCTGTTCAACTGTGAAGTAACAAATCTAAATGACTACCGAGAGTGTGTCTTCACACTTCTTCCACAACTCACATATCTGGATGGATTTGATCAGGAAGATAAAGAGGCTTCTGACTCAGATGCTGAAGTAGATGGTTTTGATGAGGAAGGTGAGCTTAATCATATTAATTGTGGATTGTAAAAGGTTAATTTTTGGCTATGACCAAGGTCTGCCTAATGTAAATATGATATTTGAGTCATTTGGAGCACTGCATTCAATAATTTACCAAATTTGAAATGTTTTCTGCCATATGGCGGCTATAAAAAGTCTACAAAACTCTTGTTAAAATACCATATTTTTGAAATGTAAAAAAATCAGACCAAGATATAGAACTTTGGATTTTTTCCACCTTTAATATAACACATAAGCTGTACAATTCAATTAAAAAACAAAGTGAAATCTTTTAAGGGGGGAAACAACAATAAAAATGTACAATAATGTGGTTGTATAACTGTACACCCTTAAAATGATACTTTGTTAAAGCACCTTTTGATTTTATGACAGCATTCGGTCTTTTGGGAAAAGAGCCTATCAGCATGGCACATTTTGCCTTGGGAACCTTTGCCTACTCTTCCTTGCAAAAGCACTCCAAATTTGTCAGATAATGAGGGACACTTGTCAGATCTCTCCACAGACTTTCAATTGGATTCAGGTCTGGGTTCTAGATGGGCTATTCCAAAACGTTTATCTTCTAGTCAATCCATTCTTTTGTTGATTTAGACTTATCTTTGAGTTGTTGTGTTGAAAGGTGAAATTCCTCTTCATCTTCAGCAAAGACCTAAAAGATTTTCTGCCAAAATTGTCTGATATTTGGAACTGTTCATAATTCCCTCCATCTTGACTAAAGCCCCAGTTCAGCAGAAGAAAAGCAGCCCAAAGCATAATGCCACCATCACAGTATTGTTTTTGTGCCAAACATACTTTTTGGAATTATGGCCAAAAAGTTCAACCTTTGATTTTATCAGATCATATGCTTTTGTCAGACTTGATGTAGGCTTTTGTAAAATATAGCTAGGATTGGAAGTTTTTCTTTTTAAGAAAAAGCTTTGGTCTTGCCACCCCACCCCACAGACCAAACATATAAAAATAGATGATATTGTTGGCACATGTAGTACACAATCAGTACTTTCCAAAAATTTCTGCAGATCCTTTAATGTTGATGCAGCCTCTAGGATCAGTTTTCTTCTTGTTTTTTCATCATTTTGGAGGGACCTCCAGTTCTAGCTAATGTTACTGCTGTGCCATATTTTCTCCACTTGTTGATGACTGTCTTCATTATGTTCCATGATACATCAAATGCTTGGAGATCTTTTGTACCTTTTTCCTGAGTGGTACCTTCCAACAATGAGATCCCTCTGATGCTTTGGAAGCTCTTTTGCAAGACTGTGGTTATTGCTGTCAGAGGCAACTGAGTAAATGTCAGAAAAATCTTGGTAGAACAGCTGAACTTTATATGGGCTTGATCAGAGTCACTTTAATTGAAGTGTGTGCTGCAGGTGTATACTGTGTATTTACCATGTTTGAATGTGATTGGTTAATTATAAACACAGCCATATCCCTGCATATAAAACCATGTTATTAATATATTTAGTTATTTTTCCCCTGAAAGATTTCAGTTTGTTTTCAATTGAATTAGGTTATGCTACGCTACGCTAAGCTATGCTACACTAAAAGTGGAAAACATTGGAGGTGATTTATCTTGTTATAATATTTTTGCGTTTCAAAAAAACCTGGCATTTGTCTGTAGATTTTTTTTGTATCCACTGTATTTGAATCAAAAATACTTATGTGAGCTGAGAAAGATCAGTTTTAAAGCATAGAATAACTATTATGGTTTATATGATAGATCACAAAACACATCACTTTTACAGAAGAAAAACTGGAATGTGATGTTCCCTTTTATTGCCTTTGCCTGATTGTATGGTTGTAACTCAATTTGCTGTTTTCTGAATAGATGGGCAGAGTTACCATTGGGGGCATGGAACCTGGTGGATGCCTAGTAAAATTTGTAGGGATACATGGACACTCAAAGGGATAACATTGGGGATCCAGATCATAATATATTAAGGAATCTGTAGTAATATAGTACAGTGTTGTAACAGATTGCAAATTATTACCCAACCTCTCTTAGACTGACAGTTTAAACTCATACTGTCTTTCATTCTGCTTAACTTATAAATTGCAAGTCTGGATATAATTTATGAAACATTAGTCGATATCAGTATGTGCTCTTTTTAGCGGTTTGTAGAATAATATCTAAAAGGAAATCCTTTGAAATTAATATCATTGTGATTTTATGATAGATTCCCTATTTGATATATATAAACTCTTCTATCTTTCTCAGAAGATGATGATGACGATGATGATGACATATATGAGGATGAGGATGAAGACGAGGATTCATTTTATGGTTTTTTTGGTTATGAAGGGGGACAAGATGAAGAAGATGAAAATAGTGGAGAGGTTGGTTTAAAATATTGTTTTCTCTTTACTCCGCAGTAAAATGTTATGCTTATTTATCAAAGTACAAGAAGAGTAGCTATTCTTTTTATTATTTCTAGTACTATTACAAGCATACCATCACGCCCCAAATGATTCTGAGCCACTTACAACAGTCAAACAAATTACAACAAAATCAGTGAAACATAAAAGTTAGATAGCAAGTATCTCCCTTACCAAGTGCCTGGATGAAGAGCCACATCTTCTCAGTTCTTCTAAAACAACAGTAGAGTGGGGATCATCTGTATTTTGAGGGGGATCTTGTTATAGAGAACAAGCACTGCTATAGGAGGTGCTCTTCTGAGGTCCTGAGAGGTGGATCAGTGGAACCTGGAGCATGCTGACCTGCAGGATCAAATCAACCAGGCAGATGCTGTGGGATTCAGGTGCTTCCAAGCAACCAGGCATACCCCATGTAGAGCTTTATCGGGCTTTTATAGAGAGAGCAAGCCAGCACCCTGCTACCTGGAACGGGCCAAAAATGGGGTGCACAGAGGCTAAAAATGGGGCACGGAGAGGCCGAAAATGGGGCGTGCTATGGCAATCCCTGCAGCCTGGAAACAGCTGATCGGGAGGCCGATCCAACCAACAATCAGCTGCTTATGCTAATCAGGCTGTGCTGAAGCTGAAACAGGCTGTTTGCTGCAAAGAAGCAAATTGCTGGGAGGCAGATTTTTTTTTTCTTGTTTTCCTCCCCTAAAGCTAGGTGCGTCATACTTTGGAGTGTCGTATACGCTGAAAAATGCTGTACTTTCTAAGGCAAACCTATTATTGTTTTTAGGAGGAAAAGGTTGTCCATGACAGTGAAGAAGATGACGAAGAAGAAGAAGATGATGACGAGGAGGAGGAGGAGGAGGAGGAGGAAAAGGAAGAAGGTATGTGTAAATTTTGATGCCAGTCTTTTTTATTTTAGAAACTTTCAGGAACGTTAAATAAAAGTATCGGTAAAAGTACCAGTGAAATAACAGTGCAAGTTTGGAAGATGATAATAATGATTTGTTGGCCATTCAGTACTGGAATGCATCCTATTTCCATTTGTTTGGGGATCATTATGGAGGTTTTTTTAAAAAAATAGACCTATACTCAATCCCCAAAATTCTGCCTGTTGCAACATCTCAATGCTTGTTGCAACGTCATAACTGCGAGCTGCCCAGCTTACGATGACAATGTTGTTGTGAACTGGGTCACCTGATTGCCATTGTGACCACCCCTGCTGGATTCCAGAAGCAGCGACTGTATAAAACAATGTGTACCATTAGCTGCTTTTCTATATGTAGAAATGAGGTATTTTTCAGGTATTTTTAATTAAAATGGTTACTACATCCGGTCAGCATGGTCAATAGTAAATAATTTGGGGAGGTTTCTAAAACTTCTTCCTTTATGGAGCCTGTAATAGGTTTATTAGATAATTCAACTGAATGTACTGTATGTTGTTGGAATAGTCATGATGGAAAAATTTCTCCCTTGTTCTGCAGATGAAGAAGAGAATAGGAAAGGTGAAAAACGAAAAAGAGAAACAGATGACGAAGGGGAGGAAGATGATGACTGAATTCCTCTGTGTCTCCAAAGGACTGTTCAGTATTTCTTGGGGTACCCCTTGGATGATCTGTGACTTGAGGAGCACGTGTGACGCACCTGTAGTTCTCCCCCTCCAAGTGCAGCACTCAAAAAAAGCCAAAGAGTCGGCTATCCCTGTGACATTCCATGTACCCTGCAGCTGATTTCTCCAGGTGGTTGCAGACCTAGCCTTCTTGGGCTAGCACCTTCACTTATCCTCTTGGGAGTTCCCAGGCCTTCATCTCTTCTCATTGCCCTAGCAAGAAGAACAAGCGTGATGGGCCAGTCCTGGCTATAGGGGCTCCACATCACCCACTGACTGTACTTCCCTTTTTACTCTCTTTGTAAATAGAGTCCTAAAGTTTTGGGGACTGCTCTTCATGCTTTGCTTTCCCTGCCTTTTTTCCTTTTCTAAGCCATTGGATATTTTTTACATTAGGATGTTTTATGCAACAACAGAAAAAAGTATTTTTAAGAACTTGAATTAAATAAATGTTATTTGATAAACTAATCTCGCAGTTATTATATTCAGAGAGGTTTGAAAATGTGCCTTTTTTTGTTTTTGCTTAAACTTTAATAGACAGGGTTGTGAATATTCTGCATTTGTGAAATAAAACAGAATCTGGATTCTTTGATCTATTAAGGTTGTTTAGGTTAGGTAATTTATTTTGCTATGCAAGTAAATAACCCAGGAAGCCCTGCTTCTTCTTTTTCCCCAGCTTCACAGATTGTACAATTTACAATGTAAGTAAATTTAGAAAACTGACTTTTGAAGTTAATGTGCTTCCAGGTTATGAATGAACAGTACCAGGCTTGGAAGATTTTAGGTGTTCACAGAGTTTTCTATCTAGATGTGTTACTTATTCAGATATTGTTTGTAGCTGTATTTTTAGGTATTTTGCATAAGTATTTCAAATAGCCATACTAATACTATAATCCTATGCGTATAGGATAATAGTAGCTGTAATTGTACCCAGAGGAATTTGCTGCCATGTGTAAAGGATTCTGGCTTAATGCACATGTTTCAATATTTGATAGAAATTCAGTAGTAGCACTTGGTTGGTAATGTTTTTCTGATCAAAAGGTGAATTCTGGAATCTGTTAAATGAAATATCAGAGGATGTATTTCTAAAGTTTCTTTACATAGTTTTTGCAATCCTGCCAATCAGCAGTTTTGTTGTAAGGGAAGGTTCTAATTCCAGCCTTACTAAAAAGCCATTTGATTGAATTTCAGCTTTAAGGAAAAAAAGAGACATATATGGACTAAAGCTGGTGAAGTATCCTTTATGGCATGTGTGATTAAGCAATAGTAAAATGTTCTTATAGACTAGTAACAGGATTTTCCATAGTTACGTGGTTGGTATAAGTATTAACAATGCTTAGCTTTTCAAAGATCATTCCTTGTATTTATTAATTATTAATTCATTCTTTCATATGGGGATATATCCCCAATGGCATTTTAAGTTTCCTTGCTTTTAAATTACTGTAATAGAAAAAAAAATACTACCACCCATATATCTTTAAATATAGTTAGGCGCTATTTAATAAAGCATAATCAGTTTGTCATCACTGTATATAGATTTTTCTTTTCTTTCCCTCTGCCTCAGAAAGCATACATGGCTAAAATTTTGGTCTGCATGTACTATTTCAAAAGTGTTTTTAAAAACAAGAGTAATTTTTAAAAATAACTTTCAAGTGCTAATTTGTTTTATACAAGTTTCTTGGTAAACAGAACAAAAAGCAGTACATATATACATTTTTCAAGTAGATTTGGAATTTTTCAATCCCTTTGATAAATGGCTAACATTGATCAAAGCAATACATAAAAATATGCAAAAAAAATCAAAAAGCACACTTTAGAAATGCAGTTTAAACCCTTTCCCTTTATCTTAAGCTGACAAATACTTTAAATAATTTATTTGCCTGTAAACAAGATAAAAAAGACAAATTCCCAAATTGCAAGCTATCGTCCTCCTTAATCCAAATTTTTTTTCCCCCTAACTGGCTGCATTTCTACTTTTGCAACAAAATGTTGCATCCCAAACATCTATCAGCTCATAATGCATTAATAAGAAAAGATGGACTCGTACCAATTGGTTGTTTAATCTACATTTAGTCTGATTTTCCAAAAATACAAAGTGGAGATGTATCTTACCATATATCCGAGATTAGCTACAGAAAATATTAATTCTATTGTCAACCCTACAAGGTAGCCCAAATCAGGAAACTGACAGAAAGGTTGCAGCACTCTTTTTGCGATTAGCCTATAGCAGTAGAACCTTGCAACTCTGATTGTGTTTTACTTCCCTGTGTTATATCCCTCTTTGCTTAGATAACCGTTCTTGCCTCTTTTCCCCAAGATCATCTTTCTGACTCTACAATTATGCCCCAAGTTATAATTTGAAGACATAATTCATCTGGCTAATCTCCTAAATGACTGGAATTGTTTTAATATCTTGATCCCAACTGTAACCTATGCAAATATACCAGTTTTTTTAAGGGTGCTAATTAAAATCCCATGAGCACTTAATACCAATTACTGGGATTATTACAGAGGCCAATTCATTTTATATGCATAAAGCTTGGTAAATATAGAAGTTCCATTATGTCTTTTGTACCATTGTGAATACTTCTTTAAAAGCATATTTAAGCAACATGAACCATAACATTGGATTACAGCATCTGATATCTAAGGGATCTACAGCTCTGAATTTTCTTCCCCGTACATATTAACTTTAATTTAAAATCGTGACTGGGGTGTTTATTAAATCCAAACTGACATAATTTATCTTATGCAAATTATAAACTATATCACTACCTATGTCAGTAGTCCCAACAACCTACAGGAAAAATGGACTTGTCTGTTCTTTCACGTTTGAAATCCAAACATAAATTTGGTCTGTTGCACCCAAAATCCATTGAATGGCGGTTTATTAAATTGGACAAAGAAAAAGCTGGGCCAGAACATAGCTGTTTGTATATAAGAAGGTCATTTTTGCAGAGTTGAATTGAGAGTCTCCCCTACCCATGAGATCTGAATAGTACAATTCAGGAAAGAAATGCAGCTTCTGCTACACAGGAATTCTTTCACTTACAACCACAACAGAGCCCACAATTTCTTATGATCTTTCTTGTCATGATGATTAAATGAATCATTACAGTTGTTACGTTAATAACAAGGTTAAAGTGAAATTGGCTTCCCCATTGATTTTGCTTATCAGACAGTCGCAAAAGGTGACCGCATGTCACCAGGACATTGCAACGGTCATTAAGTGCATGCCAGTTGCCAAGTGCCTGAATTTTGATCATGTGATGATCAATGGGGATGCTGCAATGGTCGTGTGAAAAATGGTCAGAAGTCCATTTTTTCCAGTGCTGTTTTAACTTTAAATGGTCAATAAACAAAGTTGTAAGTTGGGGATGGGTTCCTGCTCAAAAAAGCGGTGTGGAAGTGAGGGGAAATAGTATAGAAAAAAATATGGGAAAGAGAAAGATGTGCTTGGGCAACTTTATCAACCCACTAGACCAGCGGTACCCAACCTTTTGGGCACTAGGGACCAGTTCTGTAGAGCTAGATTTTTCTATGGACCAGAGAGGGTGTGGTTTCATATGCTGCCTGCATCTCGCAGACGAGACTTCACTTGTTTGTGCAGCCTGGTTTCTGGCATGCTGAGGACAGGCGCCAGGGACCCCTGCACTAGGGAATGTTTCCATTTAATGATGGATTAAAAGAAATGGTTTAACAGAATAATAAAAACAAGGATAAATAGGCTGAAAAAACCTTCTATCCCAGGGCAGTAGCTCTGTTGAATTCTACTGTATAGTGCAGTGTTGGTGTAGTATTGGGGGTTTTCAATTCAATGGATGGAGTGTGAAGGATGTGTGTTTGTGTTTATTTTCATGGTCATGATGTGCACTGAAGATGGTGTTTGATTTTGTTGTATGAGGTGCAATGACAATAAAGTAAACTAACTACCTTTGGTCTTGAAGGAAAAAGGGTAAAATAGAAGTGTAAGAGAAAAAAAATGTTAAATTTTATAGGCCAGTGATGGCTAACCTTTTTGGGCTCCTGTGCCAAAAATTGTGTGTGCGCTTGCGTGCGTACGCTCGCATGCCAGCACTCAGAAGGCATTGCGCCCCCTGCCCCCGGCACATATGCACGTGATCCCCACCGCCACCCCCCTTACCTGCATTGCACCTCCCAGTTGATTTTCGGCCCATTTGAAGCCTTTTTCGGCCTTCCAGAGGCTTGAGGGAAGCCTCTGCAGCCTTTGTAGGCCGAAAAAATAGGCCCATTTTGTCACTTCCGAAGTGGTGAAACGGGCCTAATTTTCGGCCTGCAAAGGCTTCCCTCAAGCCTCTGGCAGACCAACAAAGGTCTCAAACAGGCTGAAAGTCAGTCGGGAGGCGTGTACATGCGCAGTGAGATAAGTTTGCCTGGGGCTTGCGTGACCATACAAATGGCTCTGCATGCCACCTGTGGCACACGTGCCATAGGTTCGCCATCACAGTTATAGGTTAAGTCATAAAACAGAGAAGCAGTACAGAGGGTGGGTGAACAGTGGTATTTCTGTATTAAATGTTTAAACAATATTCTTCAGTCTTCTGTATTATTAATTCTAACATCAATTTATATTTTTTGGAATTTTCTTAAACCTTGCACAAATGTCTCAAACTATAAAAGTAGTTGTATTTTACAATTTTATTATGACTGGTGCATCTCTGACCCTCCATCTTGGCTTCATAATCTTTGGAGTAGTTGATCCTGCTCTCAAACAATTGTTGGTGGCAGTGCTTTTGCATAGTCTATCATAGAAATCAGCAAGAAAACAAATATGAAACATCAGGTGAAATATTAGTCACAGGCATCAAAACAGAAAATGAAAAGTGAAAAAGAGTATTGCAATTTGAGAGGTTTCAAAATTTTGTTTCTGATAAACAGGATGATAGAGGATTATCAGAATAAGGTAAAAGTTTCTTCACACTTCTGCACACTGAACTGCAATATACTTATAAGATCTGGTACAACATTCAGAGTAATAAAGGAGGAAAGAACCGGTGTGTAGAAAATTCAGCTTCAGACAACTGGAAGAAAGCCATCTTAAGAGCATTAGTAATTAAAACCCCTAGTTAATTTAAGGCATGAAGTGATCCTCAGAGATTATGGGTTGAGATGGAAGACACATTGACTTGGGCTACAGAAGCCTTCCACTCTTGGCTCTGATAAGACCACTTCAGCAGCAGTGGTCTCCTTTTCTCCATCTCAATAAAGAGCATTCATTTCCAAATCTTGGCTCTCAGCAGCATCTATTTCTGACTTCCTGTTTAAATTAATGACACCCATTTCTTTGGTCCTTACCCTCTTAGGCATAAATATAATTTTAGAAGAAGACTCATAAGACTAAGAGAAGGTGATGGTTTCGATTCCCACATAAACTCTCCTTGGCTATAGAAAACAAAACTAATTCAGTGCAACATCATTCTGATCCATCCAAGAATGTAGAACAAAAAGAATCCTGAACTATTTGGTTGAACTATTTGGTTCATCACCATGTGAAACAGTTGAATGCTAAACAGGCTGAAAGTCCAAGCAACTGTATTTCCAAGTTCAGTTGCCTACCGGGGACTGAAAAGATGTTCATACCCAGGCAGGTCTGGCTTCCTCTTTGAAGCATCTCCAATTGAGTTATTATGGGACTACTTTGACGAGTCCGATAAATAGAGCACCACAAAACTCATCCAGTAACTTCCAGTAACTTCCAGCTTGCAGGATATGGGCACTCAAGGTAGGCAATAGCTTGCCAATAAATCTGAAATTCTCCTTCTAATTTATAATCTCCAAAATATAGTGATTCCTGGCAACATTGGTTCTGAGACTCCAAATGGTAGCCTGTCAATATCGGCGAGAATCCACATGACGGTTTTTGATCTCAAGCTGTAACTGTTTTATCTGAATATCCCGCTGAATCAGCACTTCACGGAGCCGCCGAATTTCTTCTTGTTGTCGATAAAACATCTGCAGCAGCTGGAAAGTAAAGACTTCAAATATCATTTGTGCAATCATACATAAAATCATCTGAGGTCTACCTGAAACTACAGAGTCAAGGAAGAGAAAATGACTATGATGGAAATTTAGACAGAAATATCGTCATTTAACGACCCCATAATCCCTTGTGAGGTGGAGTCTGGACAACTGAATGGAACTAGCAGAGTGTTTTAATAGTCAGATGCCCTTCCTGTCACCAATAAGGAGTTATTTGAATTAGATAATCAGATAGTTGAATTTGAGAGGAAGAACAGAGTAGAAATGTGTTTTATCCTGTCCTCTATTCAAGTGAGAGGTCATAGCAAAAACAGAATCGGTGAATTGAGGACAAAGAGATATGCTTCTAAGAAATAATTCTATGTCACTATTAAATCCAGTGAGGCATGCCCTTATTTCCTATCTTGCTTGTACTTCCTGAGAAAGAAGCTATTTTATCCCATTTACTCACTAACATAACTTTTTCTCGGTCACACTACTGTACCTCATTTTCTGTTTTAGGTGGAGGACATTCGTAGGTATCAACGCCATTAGATAACTTCATTAGTCTGTTTTGCTGTTGTCTTTCCTCGGTCTTCCTGGTCCCCCATTTCTCATTCAACTTTTCGGTGATAACAGTCACTCTGTCCCTGCATGGGACAGGCTTGGTTGCTTCCATGGCAATCTCCTTCTCAAGAAATGGTGGTAAAGAATTCAAGATCACAGAACCTGGTCTCAAAGACATCAAGACAGGACCTGTAGGCCACAGAAAAGAATAATTTTGTCCAAAGCAAAGAGGAGCAATAGCAACTAGTACTGAAAGACCCTCAGAACCAAGCCACTAAACGCAAGAAAAAAAGAAAAGAAAATTTCATTCATTCCAAGAAGGGCATTTAGATTAGTGTGCTAGGGCAATGTATGCAACACCAAAGCAGTACAATTTTGATTCAGAGCAAGTTGATTCCCTCAATTCACGCCAATTAATTTAAATTTTGGCACATTGCATTACCTTGATTTTGGTAGAGCAAGGCCAAGTGAAATACAGCAATAGGCCTCACCCACAATCAAATTGACTGGAGTTGATACCTTTCTACTATATAACAATACCAGGAAAGCAAATGCTGCACTAACACAAGAAGAGGAGTTGAGCCATTGTCAAAAGATCTGAAGGAAGAATTCTACTCCATACCTATTACACAAGTATTGAATGTAGTTCTTCCAAGATATTTGGAAGTCATTTTATGTTCAAAACAACTTAGATTTAAACTAGTTACTTGAGATCATGGGTCAAAGTATTGTACTCTTTCCACCATACCCCAAATTAGCTGGCAATTGACATACAATTCCCAAGAGTGAAAAACAAGCAGTGAAAATTTTGGATGCTTCTCACAGTTGACCTTTATGCATGATTGTTTTGGGGCCCATGGCATTTACAATTTCAGTCTTATGGCTGAATAAATGGTGTGGATCCTTCAAATGCACACCTCTCCAGCAAACAACTACTGTAAAACATTAGGAGTGATACCTTAGAATAGAGATATAGAGAAACAGCTTCTACGTTATTGCTTTAATTGCTGAAGAACACTGTCAGTTTATTATGAGAATTCTAAACACTGCGATCCAGATTATAATATTGCTATTGTGTATACCTGTGGGCTCCCAGTCTTACGATAGATCTGCCTTTAATGTAATGTGATGCAGATAGATAAATGAACAAAATCTTTTGTTTCGGACAGTTCAAACAATTGTATCACAAACCTTTATTAGTGCCATTCAGCCACTCTTGTGCTGTCAATGACGGCTGGACTCCAGCTGTCATTGGATAGATGTCCTCTTGGTACGATTCAGACTGCAAAGGAAAACATGAATAGAATAGAATAGAATAATGGAGTTGAAAGGGACCTTGGAGGTCTTCTAGTCCAACCCCCTACTTAGGCAGGAACCCCTACACTACTTCAGACAAATGGTTATCCAACATCTTTTTAAAAACTTCCAGTGTTGCAGCTGAGAGTAGAGAGTAGAGTCCCATTTCTGTATTTGGGGAACTACAGTATCCTCAAAATGAAGGCCCTTCATGGTATGTTGCAGTGGTGAAATTCAATTTTTTTTTTACTAATGGTTCTGTGGGCATGGCTAGGTGGGCGTGGCCATGTGACTGGGTGGGCGTGGTTTTTTTGCAGCAGCCCTCCCCCCTTTTTGGGGGCCTTCTGGGCCTCAGGCAAGCCTCCTGGGGGGGGGGAGTTTGCTCCCAGAAGGCTTCCGTGGGGCTCAGAAAGGCACAAAATGGAGCCTGGAGAGAACGTACAGCACCCTCCTCCAGGCTCCATTTTTTGCCTTCCTGGGCCTCAGGGAAGCCTCCTGGGTGAAGCAGTAAGACAGCGAGAGGAATCTCGGCACAGCTGATCATAGAAACAGCTGATTGTCGGGAGGGGAAAAAAACCTTAAGGAGTGACTGGGCAGGGAAGAACGCAGTCAGTGATGTCAGGCATGCACGCAATGTTGTGCATGCGTGATAAGGACTGACTGGGCGGAGAGGGGTGACCAGGTCAGGGGCGTGGCCAGCTGGAAGTTACTACCGATTCAGCAACTCACTCCAAATCCTTGCTACCGGTTTGCCCAAACCAGTGTGAACCAGTTGTATACCACTACTGGTATATTGCCAAAGAAGAGATATCCACTCACCCGTCGGGGTACAATCATAGAAATGGGTTCAATCAGGTTTTTGGCTGGAATCAGTTTATAAAACCGGAAGATCTCGCAGGCACAGACATCGAGGCCCCTCTTGGGCATCACACCTGACAGCAAAAAAAAAAAAAAAGTTATGACATTCTGCCAAAACATGGGATTGGGAAATCCAATTGCTGCTGTTCTCCTCTGCAGAACAGGATACAGTCATGGAGGAAGGAAACAGAGAAAGCTGAAATCTTTCCCTTGACCAGCACTACATCCCCGGGCCTAGCCAATTTTCTTAAAGAGAACAAATTATTTCTATGTGTAATTTAATTTTTTAAAAAATGTAATTACCATAAAATGATTCTTCCATTTCTGATCTTGTCTAGAATTGCTAGGTAACCACTTAAAAACCTCCCTGTCTCTTACATTCCAGCCACTTCAATTCATTCCTCTTTCAGTCTCATGGTCTAAGAAGGCAGAGCTTGTGGAAAATTGATGCACCCATAATTGTAATAACTTTTATAGTCGTAGGCTTGGGACTATCCACTCTCCTTCTATCCATGGATGGCAGATATCCACCATTAGTCTTCTAAGCGTTTCTTGCTCTTGTGCTTTCAAATAGACCAGATGAAACTCCTTAGAAGAGTTGGAAGCCCAGTGAAAAAACAATTGTCAAAATTCTCTTGGCAAAGGTTTTCATTCAACCTTCCACTATCTGGTCCCTCCAGATGTGCTTGTCTACAATTTCCATCACCTCCTGCCAACACAGTCAAGGTCAATGGTGAGGATAATCTGAACCGTAATTCAACATATCGGGAGAACACCAGGTTGGGGAAGGCTGGTTTAATCAATATTCTGAGAGATAAAGGCCCAGAAAAACAAATGTCATGAGCCAATGCTGTGCAGCCCACGACAAAAGTGAAGCAAGGGAAAATAGGCTGGATGCTTATTATCTACCTATGGCCAGCTGCCCCCTCCCTCAATGCATCAGTTGTTCACAGGCACCCTGTTCTGGTTCCCCAGCATACAAACTGCAGTGAAGCTGCTGCAAACTTACCTACTCCTTTCTGAGGGAAAGGGGAACGATATTCCATCAGGTAATGTAGGTATGGTTTCTCCACATTTACCTCATAGTACTTGATGTTCCCATCTCCCTAAAGATAATTTTAAGAGTTAGAAATTCAATGTATACCCACTTCCTCTTCCCAGGGGAGCAGCTTGAGCATGGATCTGGAAAATCTAGTATTATACTCAGAGGTGAACTTGATTAAATTATTTTTGGCAGTTTAGAATAATCTGTGGCTCCTGGTCTGGAAATGGAGTCCTGGCCATTGGGCTTCTTTTCTTGCAGCTTTAAATGTTTCGCTGCTTATCCAAGTAGCTTGTTCAGTAGGAGCAAAGAGATGGATTCCCTTACATGCCCTCCAGGGAAGTTTCATTTCTACCTAATCTGGAAGAGCTTGTTAGGCAAGGCAAGAAATAATGGATGGAAACTAAACCAGGAGAAAAGCAATCTAAAATTAAGGTGAAATTTCCTAACAGTGAGAACAATGAACCAGTGGAACAGCTTGCCTTCAGAAGTTCCATCACTGGAGGTTTTTAAGAAGAGACTGGACAGCCACTTGTCTGGAATGGTATAGGTTTCCTGCTTGACTAATAGAATAGAATAGAATAGAATAGAATAGAATAGAATACCTTTATTGTCATTGCATTCTACAAATACAATGAAATTTGAAAGCTCCTCCAGCCTAGTGTCCCAAACACCACATCACAATCACACTACAGAGTATTTCAAAATTAAAATAATTAAATAATAATTAAAAACCTAGTCTAAAACCTATCTAAAACATATAGTAAGTTAGATAAATTTAAAAATGCCACTATATGCATGTGGCTAAATCACAAATGCACTGTTTGATTCAAGACAATTATTGCCTTGGAAAAGAAACTGTTTCTCAATCTATTAGTCCTCATTTTTAAGACACCTATAACGCCTCTCTGATGGTAACAGTTCAAAATATGAATGTGGATGAGACCAGAGGGTTGGACTAGAAGAACTCCAAGGTCCCTTCCAACTCTGTGATTCTGATCTTAAATCTTAACCACCTCACAGATTCACCAGGGAGGCCACACTTATGTGACCCACTAGGTAAAGGATTTCAGAGTTGGAACATTTACATCCCAATGACTCTCTGCCTACTCACCTAACAAGCCTATCTAGATTAGGTGAGAAATAGGGCATATGCCAAGGCCATATTCTACATCATCAAAAACCATATAGCAATCTCCAACTTTCCTTGAGAGTTATGATGAGTGCAATCAGACTTGGAGACTACCGTCATTATAAGTTTCCTATATAGCTTGGATCTGAAACTAACACAGCAAAGCATATCAACATCCTAAATTCTGCCAGTAAAAAGGGTGGGGGGGTGGGGGGAAACCAGAAAAATTGCAATATTGGACAAGGAGCACAACATCTGAGTAGCGTCTCCTGTCTTCAGCCAAGTGGACTTAGAAAACAAGCATTTTTATTGGAAGGGAGCTGGCAGGCAATATATCAGTGGGAATTCTGGGAGTTGAAGTCCACACTGTTTACAATTGCCAGAGTTGAGAAATACTGTGCTGTAAAAAATACTGTACTAATCACAGCACCAATTGTATTGCTTTGCAACTATGCAACTTATTGTCACAGTCAATTATTTCCACTCCCGCTAAGAACTCACCTTGCTTAACACATACAACATATGGGTGTCTGTATCATAGAAAGGAAACAGGAGGCCTGATGACCCATCCACATCCTCCTCATGTAAAGGCACAGAAAGATCATCCTGTATATACAGATGATGGAAACAGAAATTACTGCTATCAGGTTTTCAATGTATCCAGAAAAATCAGAGAACACAAACAATGAGCATATCCTCTCACCCATCCAAATAATGTCAAATAGACCCTGTTCTCACTGCAGTGATACATTGGAATTAATGCTAAAAAAAAAACACCCTTCAAGCTGTAGGTAGGAACTCCAAACAAACTAATCAATCAGCTTTTACATACAGATCCAAGAAATGGTGCTGTAGGTTTTCTGTGCTGAAGTCCTGTTTGGAGTGGGGCGGGTGGGAAGAATCCAAAGCAGTCTTCACTGCCAGAAATAATGCAAGGCCGACTTTCTCATCACAAACTCAGCCTATCTGAACTTGGAAAAAAAAAAAAACCACTGAAGCACCAATATCATGCCAGGCAGCGCAAAGACAACTGCAACGTTAGGACATAAATATGACAGGAATGTGTCAAGGTGAAATCTTAAGGCATTCTGCAGGCTTTTGGCTTTCTCCTGGCACTGTAAAAGATGTGCCTCTACCAGTGAATGGGCCTTTAACCCTATGATTATATGTTGAGCAGAACCTTCACTTTCCTTCATGTCTCTACAGTTTAAGGCAGTGGTCACCGACTGGTGGGCCGCGAGAAAATTTGGGGGGCCCACAGAGAAATCTCACCCCCAGAGCACCCCCCCAAAGCAATTAATCCAGGCTGCGCGGAAACACAAGGCTGCGCTGCTCACATGGCCCGCAGAAACCCTCATTGCCCACTCACTCCTTACCCGGCAAACTTGCCTGCTAAATTGCTATTTTTGCCGACCATCTGCTGTTCTGCTGTGCCGGGAGATTTAGATTAGCTAGGAAGCAGGAAATGGTTGGATTTCTTGCTTTCTAGCTAGTCTTTAAGATCTTCGGCCCTGCCCCCATCTATTCCCTGCCTCCCGAGTCCCAGCTGATTGGCTGGGTCTTCTTTTGTTGCCCTGCACAGGAGAATGGAGCTGGAAAGCAGGTTAGTGGGGTGGGAAGGGAATGGAGATTTTACAGCATCCTTTCCCCTGCCACGCCCACCAAGTCACGCCCACAGAACTGGTAGTAACTTTTTTTGAATCCCACCACTGGTTCAAAGTTACAACGGTACTGAAAAAAATGACCGTTTTTCAGAATTATGACTTTTGCAGGGCAAAATGCTCATGTGACCAGAATTCAGATGCTTGGCAACTGGTTCATATTTATTTAGCTGCAGTGTCCCAGGGTCACAAGATTAGTTTTTGTGGCCTTCTGACCAGCAAAATCAATGGGAAATCCAGATTCACTTAACAACCAGGTTACCAACTTATCAACTGCAAGTCATTCACTTAACAATGGTGGAAAGAAATGTTGTAAAATGGGGCAAAACTCACTTCACCACAGAGGATTTGGGCTCAAATGTGGCGGTAATTTGAGGATTGTCTGTAGTTTCTTTGAACCTGGTCAAATTTTTGTTATATTGTATGCAAAATTAGGCAGACTCTAACTACCCAATGATAATCCACCATTAATTATAAGATATTATTTTGTTTCTTTTTCATTATCATTTTTTAAATTATTGTTTTTAATGCTTTTATTTGTGATGCTGGCCCATGACCATAATAAAAATGGATTGATTAGGCAATCAGCCCAACCAAATGGTCAAGCTTTTCCTAGCCTGAACCACTTTGGACACTGGGATCCAGTTTTATTTTTGAATGCGTGTTCATAAGCAACAGCAATAGCGCTGAGACTTATATACCACTTCACAGTGCTTTACAGCCCTCTCAAAGCGGTTTGCAGAGTCAGCCTATGGCCCCCAACAATCTGGACCCTCATTTTATTGACCTCAGAAGGATGGAAGGCTGAATTAACCTTGAGCCTGAGATTCGAATTGCCAAATTGCAGACAGCAAATAGTCAGCAGAAGTAGCCTGCAGTACTGCATTCTAACCACTGCACCACCATGGCTCAGCATAAATTTCCGCTGATATAAAAGCAGGCTGAGAGAAGCCTTCATAAGAAATACATCTAAAGAGAGTGGTAAATTCGTCCCAGAGTTACACTCATTTAGAGCGTAGATGAGGTTGACACTGTCACATCCGAACAGCTAAAAGAATGCCTGAAATAGTCTTTGGTTGTCAGTCCCAGCTCCAGACCAAGAAATCAGTTTCCCAAGTAGACTAAAACTACTTTTAATTGGCTGTTATAATAGGATCTTGCAAGTATAACTGAGTTGTACCTCTTTCCATTATAGCAGGCCTGTTAAACTGGTGGCCCGCAGGCCAGATATGGAGGCCATGCCCACCTCGGCTCCACAAAGGCAAAAAATCATGATCCGGCCTGTGATGCAATTGAGTTTGAATCCCATGCCTTATACTTTAGTGCAGGGGTCTTCAAAGTTGACAGCTTTAAGACTTGTGGACTTCAACTCCCAGAATTCCTCCTCCAGTCATGTTAGCTCAGGAATTCTGGGAGTTGAAGTCCACAAATCTTAAACTTGCCAAGTTTGAAGACCCTTGCCTTAATGGGTTAGGAACATGACTGTCTGGGCTGCCTCTGGACATTCTGGAATTAAAACACATTTTACTCCTTGCCATCTTGGCAATGAAGCTTGTACACCTCCATTGAGATCATCTTCCTTATTCTCTACGTCTGTGAAGGGATCTTATGGTGGTTTACCATGAAACTCACCTGATCCCACAAGGCAACCTGCCTATTATTCCACCTGGATGTCCCTGTGGTGAGCAGCCTTTTCAGGTTTCCTAGAAACACAACTTTATTCACTCGGTGAGATTTGCTACTTGCTTCCTGTAAGAAGACATAGCATGTTAAATTATAGGAAATCAAATACCTCAAATATTTCTCCTTTCATGAAAATCTGCCTACCTTCGTTAATTCTTCAGTCTTCTGAAATCTCTCCACAATCAGCCGAGGTCATCTCCCTTGCATAGTTACATTTAGTTGACACAGCAATATATTTTAAGAAATACTAGCAGTTCAATTAAAAAGTAGGCTAATTAAAAGTAGATATTTCCAACCTGTGGCCCAAGGGCTTACGCGGCCCTGGATAACTAGTAATGTGGCACCCCCAAAATAGTAAACTTTTAACATTATGTGCATTTTGTCCCAAAGGTGCTTTTTCAGGAGGCAGTTAGACTTTCTTTTTTCTTTTGAAGTGTTTCAACGACCCTCTAAAAGAATGTACCGTGTTTCTCACAAAATAAGGCTGGGCCTTATTTTTTTTTTGACCCCGAAAAACCGGCTAGGCCGTCTTTTGGGGGGTGACTTAATTCCCCCCCCATTGCATCCTCGGATGGGCGGGCGGCGACAGCTTGGATGTTCGGGAGACCTTCCACCACCGTTGCTTTTCCTTCTCCCTTGCTGCTGCGGCGCTACAGTAACACCGCAGCGTTTGGCGCAGCCACGTGCGGCCAGTCAGGGTTCCTCCCTGCAACCAGAGCCCTGAGGAGACACTTGGCTTCAGGCGCTCCTGTCGCCGCCTTCCCTTTGCCTTTGAAGGTAAAGCGAATTATTTTAAAAACCTCCGCTCATCCCACCAGGGCCGCGCCGGAGCCGTACAGGCTGGGCAGAGCCGTGAAAGCAAGCCGCGGGTGTTTCCTGGTTCTGTCCAGCCTGCACAGCTCTGCCACGGCCCTGGCGGGATGAGCAGGGGGCCTGGAGGGGAGGCACTCGGGTGTCTCTGCCGCCTCCTCGCCCATCGCAGGTGGCAGTGGCAGCGGCAAGCGGTGGCACTTTGCTGAGGGAAAAAGAAGACAGCGCAGCCAGCTTGCTTGCTTTCCCACCTGCCCGCCCCAGACGGCCTCAGGAGCGGCGGCAGTGGCAGCAGGTGCGCACACTCCTGCCGGCGAAGGGAGGAGAGGCAAGGAAAGAGAAGGGAGTGCGGCAGCAGCGGCTGTCACAGTATCTTCTCATAGCGGGGCAAGGTTGGCAAGCTGAGGTGGCCGCACCAGAGAGCGTCGCTGCCGACCCCGTCGTGAGGATAAAGGAGTAGGATAGAGATTCAGTCAGATGTCAACCTTGGCTAGAGAAGAGAGCCAGCCTCTCGGAGCACGCCGGCATCTTTCTCTCTCTCTCTCTCTCTCTCTCTCTCTCTATGTATGAAAGAGCTCGCCTCGCTCGGAGCGTTTGGCGAAGCACACGAGTTTCACAGTCGGAGAGGGAGGCGGTGGTGAAAAGGACGTGGCAGCAACAGCAGGATGCTGCAAGTCAGGACTTTGCATTGAAGCAGCCCGGGGGGCACGTAGCCATATCCCTCCAGCCCACCTTGAGGATTTGCCTTTTGTTGTTGGTATACTTGGCTTCAGGCGCTTCTGTCGCCACCTTTCCTTTGCCTTTGAAGGTAAAGTGAATTATTTTAAAACCCTCCGCTCATCCCGCCAGGGCCGTGGCAGAGCCGTGCGGGCTGGGCAGAACCAAGAAACACCCGCGGCTTGCTTTCCCGGCTCTGCCCAGCTCGCACGGCTCTGGCGCGGCCCTGATGGGATGAGCAGAGGTTTTTAAAATAATTCGCTTTACCTTCGAAGGCAAAGGGAAGGCGGCCAAGTGTCTCCTCAGGGCTCCTGTTGCAGGGAGGAGCCCTGACTGGCTGCACGTGGCTGCACCAAACACCACGGCGTTGCTGTAACGCCACGGCAGCAAGGGAGAAGGGAAAGCAACGGTGGTGGAAGGTCTCCCGATATGAAGTGCTTCACCAATGCAGGCAGCACCATATCCAGGCATGCAACAAAGTACTTCCTAACAGCAAGCCCCCCCCATCATTCCCCCCCATTTCGCATGTTTAATATGGGCCTTAATTTGGGGGGAGGGGCTTAATTTGATTTTATGCCAATAAATCATGCTGGGGCTTCCTATTGGTGGCCATATTGTTGGAGAAACACGGTAAATAGCCAGCTGTCTGCAAGGAATATAAATCCTTCCATTCCCCACTATTCTGTCAGAGCTGAAGAAGCTTCTTGGACAAGAAGCAAAGCATCTTCAAAAGAAAAAAAAACAAGGAAGTCCAGTTGCCTCTGAGAAGAGTTATGTTATTGGTGAGATAGGTGGCATATAAATGTAGTAAATTAATATTAAACTACCATTATATTTTGTGATCTGAAGATCTAGCAACATTTGGAAAGCATTTATAAGAAGACCAGCATATGAGCTTTTTCTTGGGTGGTACAGATTTATATGAGTGGAGAACAAAATTGGACATAGAAAGACTTGTTAACCTGCATAACTATTGTTTCTTAGAATAGTAACCATACCAATGAATAACAAGTGGGTCACCTGCAAAGATTTTTTGAATTTAAGATGAGGCTAGAGGACTCCATGCACTTTTCTCTAATATCGTTTGAAATAAGTCAAGGGAAGAATTTGATCTCAAATGCTGGACTCTCAGGAAGTGATTTTTTTTAGAATTTTTTCCCCATCTCTAGAACATGACAAGGCTGTACACATTTGGGTTTGTCTGACTGCATTTCTCTAAATATTGTAAATCTGGTCCAGGTTCAGAGCCAGTCCTTGTAACCAGATAGCTTACCGCTACCAATGCTGCTTTGAAGAAAGAGGTAATTCGTCTTCTGCCTAAAACCATCCCGTAGATCCCAACTACAATCAGCAGCCTCTTTCCTAGTCAGTGTTGTGGTTTGCCAGCAGCCTGTGCAGATGGCAGCGGAATTGGACAGCGGGGAAGAACAGGGAGCAGTTCAGGAGTCTGGAGAGGACTCCGAGGCCAGAACCATCTGGGAGTGGGGTGCTGACTCTGCAGCCTCCGGAGTCTGGCAGTAGTGAGACAGAGGAACAAGGGGAGCCTGTTCCTAGTGTACATATGTGCAGAGATGCTCGAAGGCAAGAGCAGCTGAGACAAAAGGGGCAACTCAGGAGTAAGGCTGGGAGGTGATTGCCCCTCCCGTAAGGTATAAAGGAGAGGCAAAGGTAGAGAAACCTTTGCAGGAAGCAAAGTCGTTCACTCTGTTCGGATTAATCCTTGAAGCTCTGTGTGAACTTTGTACTTCAGTTGATTTCTTCTAGTTCATTTTGGCACTTTAGTTGTTGGCAGAACTTCAAAGGAGAGAAAGGTGAGTGCTTATCTCGAGGGACTGTTTGAGACTCATTACAGGCTGGGAATGAACATAATTCCCAGCATTGAAATAAAACAAGAGTTGTTGTAACTAAGTGTGTTCGTAATTACGGTCTTGGAAGCTTGGTCAGAACAGTTAGAACCAGCCTTACTGTTCATGCCAATCATTCTCCCCCCACCAACATACCTGAAAGATGGTTCCTGCCCGTGGGTCGATGATCCTTATTTTCCTGTCCCTGCAAACTGTGGCTAAGAGGCTGCCATCTGTGTTGAATGACATGGAGAGGATGACATCTGTATGGAAGCCGATTGTCCTTACTGGTGTCTGAATTGTATGTTCTTTGGTATCAATGTTCCAGACCATGACCTGTGACAAAAGTACCAAGTATCAGAGAATGTTTTCTGAACTTTCCACCCACCCACTGAGCAAGCAGACTTTGAAAGAACCATGCAACAACTGTGCCCCAAATGTGATGCACCAACAAATACTATCTCATTCAATGCAGCCCCAAATCACTCTATGGATCTCTAGTAGAAGCCCAAGTTCTGACACTTGGGCTGAGTGGAAAAGGAAGAGAAAGGGGGTGCTTAAAATAATTGGAGCAAAAGTGTAATTCTGTAGTGTAGGTAATTTGCACAACGTCCAAATCAAATCAAAACTTTATAACGGTCACAGGCCAATTTCTATGATAGATCATAAATGCTGTGATTTCAAAAGAAAAAAAAAGACCAAAGGAATTGCTTTTTCTCTTACTTGTAGTTTTTAGTTCATATAATTAGTTTACAGATGTTGTAAGGTAACTATTTATTAATTATTTAATTCTATTCTGGTGCTGTCTGACTCCAAAAGCACTTAGTATTCAAGATGTAAAGTGACTGGATTCATTTTGCCTGGCCAATTTACACTTTATCATCACTGAAGACTGAAACAAATAACTGGAATGGAGTTCTTCCACTGTGGCATAGAGGCTCCTTCTCCTCCATCGCCCAAGTTTCCTTCTTTTCATGAAGAAGCCTAGTGGTATTTCAGGGTTGAAATGAATGCTCCTAAGATCTCAACTCACTTTGTAATCATAACCAGTGCTGAAGAGGATGTTACTTGCAGTTGGGTGCCATTCAATAAGCCCCACTCTTCTGGAATGGCCAAGAAGGTCCTTCTGGGCATCTGTGATGCTTTTGGTTAGCAAATGCTGAGGGATATTCCAGACCTTAATCTATGAGACAGAAGATGTAGCACAATTCAAGAAGGCTCCATTAACCCAGATTATCTCATTCAATGCAGCAACATTCAAGAGCAATAGCGCTGGTTTACAAATTTTGGGAAATTATCGACCTTTGAGATAAAATGTGTTCATTGTACATATTTTGATTAGATGAATAGAAAACAGGTGGTAAAGATTTATACACAGGTGAGTATATTTGCCTACAAGGGTGTTTAATGATCAGAGGCCTCGTAACTTCTCAACAAAGTATGGTAGAACATTGAAAATGGTACCGCATGGAAGTGTATAAATTTATCTTCACTTTGAGACCAGCAAGGCACGTGACTATGAAAAACACATGGAAATGTTGCTTACATCCTATAAAACACTTGGTTAGTGGAAATACCAGTTCGGCGAACCAGATGTAACTTTAACATCCGGTTCAGTAGAATACCACCCCTGAAACAGAGTACACAAAGACAATCAATCTTGCTCAAGGGCACCTGCAAATCTGATTTCCAAACTTCTAAATCCAAAACTAGAATGTTATTTGCGGAATTTACAGCGATCTTTTGGAAGGTCTTAGAAAAAGGACAACATTAGAAGCGATGCAGATATCACATTGTTCAGTCTGCTAACATATGCAGTATTAAGATGTCAGAATCTTGGATTCTGCATCAATTCATTTTCACAGTTAAAAGAGATAATGGGGCATCTGTGGGAGGGGGAGGCAAATGTTGAATTGCAATGTAAGTTTTGTCCCTTTTGAACATGCATCATGACATCATCAGACACCCATGTGCAGGGGCCGAGCTTGCATGGCAATGTTACAAAACTCACTGGTCATCCTACCCAAACTTTTATAGAGTGCATGGTATGCTGCTAAGTGATCATTTGTTCTCTACTGTTTACAACCGTGGTTAAAAATCCATGGGCATGATGTAAACCAGAGGTCCCCAAACTTGGCAACTTTAAGACCTGTGGACTTCAACTCCCTGAATTCTCCAGCCACCTGGCTGGAGAGTTTGGGGAGTTGAAGTCCACAAGTCTTAAAGTTGCCAAGTTTGGGGACCCCTGATGTGGACTGTGCTATCTAGCTGTAAAGACATAACTAATCGTAATAACAAACAAAAAAAGGACCTGAGAGATTGTGCTCCTGATTGTGTTTGTGAAGAAATTAAGTGGTATTCTGTTTGACTCAGGCAAAGGTTCGTAACTCTGACTTACTGTGGTATCTTCCGAACATGATGCTATTACAAAGTCATCAAAGGGGTTCCATTTGATGTCTAATACATTTCCTTTGTGCCCACAGATGCGAGGATAATGAGGGTCAAGTTTTCCTGTCTAAAAACAAATGGAAAAGTTTAATTCTACAATGAGTTCTCTGAAAAGGCTTATTTATCATATTTATTATTGATGATCATCGCGCAGTCAGCCAGATGTTCAGAGTGGGTTTGGCATTTTTGTCTACCTATCAAGTCCTTACCACAGACCTGGGATAGATAAATCTGGATGTTTGATGGTGTTACAAATATCATTGAAGGATGGAAGCTGTTCCAAGTAAAGCCACCTTCTGCAATTGATTGATGGTGAATTTGTCTATGCCGATGGTATTCAAGTGTTGCACCAGTTGTTTTTGGAATTGCACCCAAGGCGCCTATTACTATTGGTACTACCCTTGCTTGCCTTTGCCACAGTCATTCTATTTCTATTTGTAGGTCTTTGTATATTATTGTTGTTGTTGTTGTTGTTGTTAATCTTTGGTGAGATTCACAGCCTTTGGGGCTGGTTGGTAGCTCAACAGCTCAAGTCCTAACCAAGGACCTAGGAACTCTTAAGTTAGCGTTGGAGGATATAATCTGTTCCAAATAGTGTGTTTTTTTGTAGAATCAGGGTATTCAAGTCTGATAAGTTCAGAATTTCCAAATAGCGAGGTAGCCCTTTAGGTATTGCTCCAAGGCCTTCAATTACAATTGGGATAACACATGATTTCTTTTTCCAAAGTCGCTCAACTTCAATTTGTAAGTCCCGATACTTTGTGATTTTTTTCTTGCTGCTTGTCTTCAATTCGTGCATCACCAGGTATTGAAATGTCAATGAACCAAACCTTTTTCTTTTGAACTATTGTTATGTCAGGTTGTTGTTGTTGTTGTTATTATTATTATTATTATTTAAATTTCCATCTATGAATTATAAAAAGGCCATATTCCTTGGATCCATACATATACAAACTGATACATTATGACATCCTTAGGAAGAACTTAATGCCAATGAAGGCAAACGCCAGCTGAAGAACCAGCAGCTCTGATTTCCCATTGTTGTATATATAATAATAATGCTAATAAAGCTGAATTTCCCGTAGCATGCATGTTTGTGGTCTCAATTGCTTGGCTCAAAAGCAGGCTGAGTTTTTATTTATCTCCCCTTTTTTAAAATACCAAATGTGTTATTCTTTAATACATAATTCATCTTAACATTACCTATCTTGCATGTGCTTGTACAGATAGCTCTCAGTTCACCTTAACAACCATTCAGAGATACGACGACACTGAATAAGGGGATACATAGCTAGTCCAACTCCAGATCTAGGTCTAAGGGTCGAGGCTTCCCCTGTTACAAAGAGAAGCTTCTATTTATAGCACATGGGAGACAGTCTTGTCTTGTACCCAAGTCATGAAATATACTCTTTTGGATATACATCTGGACCCCACTGTTACAGTGCTTAGGAAATCTGCAAAGATGCATCTGGGTTCCCAGATGTTTATCAGGTAATTTTAGTGTTATAAGACGTTTAGTATAACTAATTAAAAATGATGCTTAAAATGACTTCCACTGTTGATAATTTTATTTTTCATTTAAAACTTTGTATGTTTTGTTTTCATTTTTTCCCCCACCACCTTAAATGCTTGCCAAAGCAGAAAAGTAGGGCATATATAAAGCAAGGAAATAAGCAAAAAAAGAAAAAGAAGACCAGCTTCAGTATGAACATAACACACAGGGAGCAGGGCGCGAGACTTTTATCAAACTGTGGCAGAGACAGGCCAATATACAGATGTAACAGGGTAGATTAAAGGAAGGGGCATAGGGGGGAGGGGGGCAGGAGCAAAAAGCAGCATCTGGATATCTTACAGCAAGCTTCCTCATAGTTAACAGTTTTTAAAGCAGTCATTCCCCAAGAGGTCGCTGTGAGAGGAATACTAGCACGCTGTAAAACAAATTAATTTAATAATGCAAGGCTGCCATCTAGCACAAAGTCCATTATGATTCCTTTATGAGTTATATATGCAAAATACATACAGGTTGTTTCGCATTTACTTATTTATATATATTAGATTTTTACCTCACTTTATAAGTTATTCAAGGCAGCGAATGTAGGTAATACTCTTTCCTCTTCCTATTTTCTCCACAACAATAAACCTGTGAGGTGAAGTTTCCCTAAATGCTGAACAAACAGGTCCCAGGGACAGTTTTGTTCTGCTACATCCTTATGATGTTGCCTTTCTCTTATTTCATCCCTTACCTGAGGAACTTAAACTTGAAACGAGAAAAAAATACAGGTAATCCTCGACTTACGACCACAATTGACCCAACATTTCTGTTGCTAAGTGAGACATTTATTAAGTCAGTCTTGCCCCACTTTACAACCTGTTTTGCCACAGTTGCTAAGTGAATCACTGCAGTTGTTAAATTAATAACAACTTACTAAGAGTTGTTGAGTTGCCAGAGTTGTTAAGTGAATCTGTCTTCCCCATTGACTTTGCTTGTTGGAAGATCGCAAAAGGTGATCACATGACTTCAGGATACTGCAACTGTCATAAATATGAGTCAGCTGACAAGCATCTGAATTCTGATCATGTGACCATGGAGATGCAATGGTTCTAAGTGAACTGGTCATAAGAAAACTGGTCATAGTGCTGTTGTAATCTTGAACAGTCACTAAATGAACTATTATGAATACTGGAACGACAACTGGAAAGACAACTTTTAAGCTGCCTCTGCTGTATGCTGAACCTGAGACAACAGTGTCATGAGCATGTATGAATTAAATATATCAGAGATTAACAGTTGGTCACGCCAACATTAAAGGAACTTGAGAATGGGCCCATAAAGATTTCTCACTCTTGAGTTGAGCCCAACTATCCTTTCTTTCAAACATGTATGTCTGGGATTATGGAGTCCTGCCCCTACTCTTCTTTGGCCTCCATAGGTTCAGGTAAATGGAGATCAAGTTGCATTTGTTATAACAAAATTACACTAAGCTACTGCAACACTTCATACAATTCAGGAGATTAATAGCACTGACATTACAAGTAACCCATAAAAGGAACAGCACTTTATTCACCCCAGTCATAGATTTTCCCAGATTTCGTAGGTTTTACATCCAGGCTGTAATATCACCAGGGGTTCTGAAAAGTGGTGGCAGAGGCAGTATTCAGCAGGTTCTGACCAGTTCTGGAGAACTGGTAGTGTAAATTTTGAGTAGTTTGGAGAACCAGAAAATTTCACCTCTGACTAGAGATTTTACAGTATCCTTCCCCTGCCACTCACCAAGCCACGCCCACAGAACCGGTAGTAAAAAAATTTGAATCATATCACTGAGTCGTGGGATTCAAATTTTTTTTACTACTGGTTCTATGGGTGTGGATTGAAGGGCGTGGCATGGCTTGGTAGGCGTGGCAGAGGAAGGATACTGCAAAATCCCATTCCCTCCCCACCCCACCAACCTGCTTTCCAGCTCCATTCTCCTGCGCAGGGCAACAAAAGAAGACCCAGCCAATCAGCTGGGGCTTGGAAGGCAGAGAATAGATGGGGGCGGGGCCAGTCAGAGATGGTATTTGCCAGTTCTCCAAACTACTCAAAATTTATGCTACTGATTCTCCAGAACTAATCAGAACCTGCTGAACACCACCTCTGCTCGCAAGCACACAAGCATCCACACTACAGACCAAGTAATACTGTCCAATAGCTTACTGATGGTGGTCCTTAAGTTCATAGTTAAGTGCAATTATAGCTCTGGGATAAAAACTGTTCAGAAAATGTGTGGTCCGAGTTTTAATTGTTTTGTATCTTCTGCTAGAAGGCAACAGTTCACAAAGATTGTAAGCAGGATGAGAAGAGTCTCTGAGAATGTTGTGCAGCTTCCTCAAACAGCGAATGCAAAGATGTCGTCCAGGGCTGGTAGCTGGAGCCCGATGCTATTCTGGGCAGTTTTAATGATTCTCTGTAGAGCATTTTTGTCTGCTACAGAGCTGCTCCCATACCATACAAGAATGCTGTATGTCAGGACACTCTCAATGGTGCTGCAGTGGTAGGAGAGAAGTAGATGCTGAGATAGATTTATCTTCCTGAGCATTCTCAGGAAGTACAACCTCCCATCAAATTAGATAGAACCTGAAGATCTGTTGGGTTTAAGAGGTGCAGACAAAGGAACAATTCAAAGCATGAGGAGCTTGTGTGGTGAAAGGAAATGGACAGAGGTAGTCCTTGACTTATGACCACAAATGAGGCCAAAATTCCTGTTGCTATGCAAGATGGTTAAGTGAGTTTTGCCCCCTTTCGCGATCTTTTATGCCACAGTTAAGTGAATCACTGCAGTTATTAAGTTAATAACATCGTTGTAAAGTGAAGGTGGCTTCCCCATTGACTTTGGTTTGGCAGGAGGCTGCAAAAGGTGATTGTCATATGACCCCAGGACACTGAAACCATCATAAATATAAGCTAAGTATCCAAATTTTGATCCCGTGATCATGGCAACACTGCAACGGTCATGTGGAAAAAAAAGTCATAAGTCATATTTCTCAGTACCGTTGTAATTTCAGATGGTCACTAAACCATGGTTGTAAGTCAAGGACTAACACTGCTTGTGCATCATGATTGCAGACAACATTGCTAATTTTTCAAGTGACCATTCAGGGCAAAAACAAAGCCCTCACTGAAAACGAGTGACTGATTTGTGCTTTATCAACATTTGGCCTCCTATGTCTTTATCCACCTCTCTCACACCCACATCAGTAAGCCCGTTATATAAGGAGAGGCTTGGAGATACCTACTTGACTGATTGGTATAACAAGAAAGGTGCCGCCACCTGCACATTCGGTCACCACGGCAATAAAACGAGGATTGACAGCACAAAACTGGTTGTCATAGACACTGTGGGTGATGGGCACGTTGTCATAGCAGTTCTCCTTACTGGCCGCCTTGCCATATACGTGGCGGAATTTAGAACTCCGGTACTGAGGATTCCATGACATCTGCAAGGCAGAAAGAGAACGTACAAGCATGAAGTCTTCTGACTCTTAAATTTTCCATACTCTTGCCAGACTTGGCTGAGGAATTCTGGGAGTTAGGTGCCAAGCTTTGAAATCCATGCTCTTGTCCTACAGTTACAGTTATCTTCCAACTATGCTGTGGAAGTTCAGACAAATTTGAGACAGCCTAACTGCTTGGGATCTCCTAAATATACCATATAATCAATAGGAAGGTCACTCAATGTGAGATCTTGGCAGAGGACGCTCTGGGAAAGATTCATGAGGAAGATCTCCCTAAGAAACCAGAACCTTTTAGAATTGAAAAGTCATTGATGAAATATTAATCTGTGCTTAGATTTTGACAATTTTATTGTGAAGCTCTCTTTTATGCAGCCAGTACCAATCAACCCTCAGGCAGCTCTGTATTAGAAAGAACTGAATTGCTCAACACTGTATAATATCAAAATCAAACAAATTATATGACTATTGCCTTGTGTGAATAGAGGCACATATCATGCTACAAAAACAAACCAGGAAACTGAGAAGAATTTAAGGTTGCTACCAGATCCTGTGGGCAGGGAGGCGGGGGCAGGGTGCAATACTGTACAGTAAGAATACATACCATAATATCTTGCTATTCCTTCCTTCCTTCCTATATCTAGCATACCAGGACTTGAAAAGGTCAAGTACTCTTCAAAGCAGAGCTTCAGGCTAAATTCTAACCTTTTAAATCCTTTTTTATGCATCGTAATTGAAAATGCCCTAGGTGATTTATTTACAGATTTAAAAAAAGAGAGAACTCAGCAATCAAGATTTCCTGATATTAAAAGGAAAAGAGATTATTATCTCCCTTTAAAGACATACTGTAGTTTGTTGGCTCCAGGATACATTGACACGGTTCCCTTCATTAATTCAGCACATATTTTTTTATAGATGTCTACGCTCCAAAGTCTGTAAGAATGTATTGCTGTACTATTGCATATTATGCTTTCTATCTAAGGTTTCATCAATTACTTTCAGCTATGAAGCACCAAGAAAAGGTACCTTTAAGTTGAACTTGACTCCACGTGATTATTTATTATTATTTACTTATTTATTTACTTCGTTATCAAAGTTTGGTTTTGGTTCTCCAATGTGAGAGTCACAAATGAAACAGATGTTTAGCACACCATAAAGCATAATAATTGGAGCAGAGGTCTCCAAACTTGGCAACTTTAAGACTTGTGGACTTCAACTCCCAGAATTCTCCAGCCAGTTGAAGTCCACAAGTCTTAAAGTTGCTAAATTTGGGGACCCCTGAATTGGAGGAACAAGAGATAAAACCTATTCTGCAATGTGGCTCTCTAAAGTCAGACAGCAACATGGAGAAATGATTGTCGCATGTAGAACAGTTATTAATTACAGTAAGTTGCCAATCAAGCCAGGGTTACTAATAATAGCAGGCAAGTGAAGAGAAAGAATTATTTCTACATACATATTTTTATGTGAATCTGTCCATAGACATATTGGTCTATCTGTCTGTCCGTGCAGGGCACTTTTTATACCTCTAACTCAGGGCTGTCAAACTCACAGCCCATGGGCCAGATGTGTCACGTGTTGCCCATGCCCATGCCCGGTTTAGAGAAAGGGGAACATTTCCCGGTACGTCATGTGAGACTGCCGTGACAGTGCCGAGTTTGACACCCCTGCGCTAACTGCATCTTTATTGACTACTAATGGGTAACGTTTTTTTCATGCAATGTTGCCAGTCAATGAGCACACCATAGCTATCAGCCACATTATTGTAACTTGTTAAGTTTGTAACAACCTGTTTTATTCCTTGGCATCTCAGGGTAAGGCAGTAGAAACAGAGGTGGTATTCAGCAGGTTCTGACCAGTTCTGGAGAACCAGTAGCGGAAATTTTGAGTAGTTCGGAGAACCAGCAAATCCCACCTCTGGCTGGAGATTTTACAGTATCCTTCCCCTGCCACGCCCACCAAGCCACGCCCACAGAACTGGTAGTAAAAAAAATTGAATCCCACCACTGAATAGAACCTCCCCACCCAAACTTCTCATTTTTCTGGAGAGCTGTCATATACAACTGCTGGTCTAATCTGACAGGTCACAAGTTGTATCAGCCAACATGAGTCTGATGGGACTATATATCTCCAGAATTGTAACAAAAACAGTACCTGGCAAGGATGCTTACCTTTCACTGACTGGATCTCAGCTCACAATCACTTTAATCTTTCTACCGCCTGCATAGGTTGCATTCTGCCACCCTCATGAAATAAAAAAATGTGGGTTGGTCCGAAAAACAAAACAAATGAAGCCATGAAAACAATCCTGACAGAAACGAGTCAGCCATGCCCATTGGCTACACACGTCTCCTCTCGGCCTGTGCCTCCAGCCACTAGGTCCAAAGCAAACAAATCACTTGGAAACTGAAACTTCATCTGCTGGGGTGTGGCTCTTGCTGCCTCCTCTTCATTAGCTGAACAAATTCATTTTGCAGTCTTGGCATGTCTACCTGCGACTTCAGGGTATCGGTGATCTACCTTGTTGTTTGATTAACCTTCCTGAGGGCAGCAGCCGAAGTCCAAGTGTCTCTCTAAGGGCTTTTATTAAACAGATCTTCTCTTTATGAGAGGCACACACTAATACTAAACCACTTTCTTGTTCATTATATTCTTCTTTCTCCATCTTTCTCTCTCTGTGTTCAGGGAGGGCAGGGGTGGGACATTAATTTTCCCAAGGTGACACATGAGAAACTGCAACTATAATGGAGGGCCGAATCCTAGGGCTGTAATGGTGCATAGGTAGGCATGCATGCACACACATATGTAAATTGGAAGAGAAAAAAAGCAATTGCCTTCAAAATAAAAGCAATGCAGTTTTATTATGTGCACGATGTACGCTTATTTACATTCGATTTCTAATTTCTAACTGACCTCATGTAAGCTGGACAGGAACAGCCAAAGGATGTGCTCGGAGGCTGTAAAATGGCCAGATCTGAGATAGATTGTGTGTGTGTGTGTGTGTGTGTGTGTGTATTGGACAAATGTTTCAAGTGTAACATAGAATAACATATTTAGGAGAGTTACCTTCTAGGTAGATATGATTCTGAAAGAACAGATGCGTCATCTATCTCCTCATTCAAGCCTTCTGTTTTGAAAGTGCTTCCTTTATCATCTGCTCCCTGCCCAATATTGCTCATTTATTCCACACATAGCACAGCAGAAGACTAACCCCTCCCCAATAATATTGTTCAATCATTCTCTTCTGGTCGCCATTGATTTGATACAATTCCTGATTTCAGCGTGACTATGAGATTATCAAATGGTAACTATAATATGTAAATTTATAAGTTAAAAAACAACAACTCCAAACTGTTTTAATTGTTTAAAATATTCTCATTGTGAACCAAAAGCGGTTCTACGCACTCTTTCAAGTCTAGCTCAGTGATTGAAAAGACTTAAAACAACAAAGCAGGAAGTCTCTGGATAAAATATCAGTTATGAATTCAATAACATGAGAAAACAATCACCTCTAACTGTAGCTTTCTCTGTCCTGCATGCTACCAGATACATTTTAAGGCATTTCCCATCATTTCCAACTCTCCTGGCCATATCTACAAAACATCAGATAGGGAAGTTTAACTGAAATTCAGTAAGAAGCAATACCATTACTCCTCAGTCTCTGTCTCTGTCTCTGTCTCTGTCTCCCTCTCCCTCCCTCTCTTCTGCCTTTCTAATAATTCTGAGAACAAATAGGTGGAATAGTTTTACCAAATGCTCAGGTTTGAGTGAATATCAAGTGCCTCCAGAAAATGCTAAGATCTGCACTTCAGCAAATACCTAACTCCAGAAACGAGGAAGTAGAGAACCCAAAATGCACTTCTGAATCTTTGCCAGCAGGCTGGCTTGCACACAATATAGACTGCTAATGGACGTCAAAAATTGTAAAAGGAAGGAAGGGAGTCTTTGGAGATTAAATGCTGCATTGTTCCTGAAAAATAATCAGTACAAATCTAAATCCCTTATCTGTAATTTGAAGACACTTGCTCCATTTATAACTTTTTTTTTTTTTAAAGGATTATAGTGATGCTTTCTTGCAAAACTTTGTGATCATGTTAGGAGTAAGACTGATGTTCCTAAAAAACTCATTAAAAATTCCTTTGTGAGGAAAATGAGAACAATACTGCCCCGAAGTAGTGTTCCACCACAACAAATCTTGTACAGACTACAGTATTCTGGTGAGGCGGAAATAAGATTCTCTACTCATAGCTACTGTTATGCATGAGTTATATGGACATGCCAAAATCTGTCCTAATATTCTCTGAAACGCCCAGAGATTTCTCATGATAGTGAATGACAAAATGCCACATAAAGGACGTTGGATATGCAAATAGCATCATGGCTGTCGTAACCTGGTCAGATTAAAATAACTACAAGAGGTGGCTGCACAACTCAAGAACAGCCACCAAATAAATAGCAACGAAAAACAAGGGTATTATGTAACACTTGTTGCCACATAGTTGTCTGGATTTTTGCAGCTCAAATCTAATTTTTACTGACACTATAGATCTTTTTATAAACAAACCCTAGATTATCTAACTTGCGCACTGCATAACCTAAAAAGATGCAAGCCTCTGCTTATGAACTCTTCCACAAGATGCTTGCTTGGCTTCAGAACAAGGTATTTTAAACACTTGACAACAAGCCAATTCTCTACTTCAGTGGACAGGCAGACAGTCTGATAGTCTGTAGAGATTCTCAGTCATCCAGGTCATGCATATCCCAAAGGTGCTTTTTTTCAGAAGACAACTGGACTTTCTTGGGTGTTTCTTTTGAAGATGTTTTGCTTCTCATCCAAGAAACTTCTTCAACTCTGACAGGAGAGGGAAAGGAAAGGAAGGATTTCTATTCCTTGCAGGCAGCTGGTAATTTGCATCTTTTTAGAGGTGTTTCAACTTAATAGATAACAGATGATCAGAGTTGGAAGGGAACTTGCTTCAAGGCCGGATGCATCATGCGCTGGCCATGCCCACCTCCATTTTAGCAAAGGGGAAAAAAAAAAACTCACGATACATCATGTGATGACAGCATGACACAGGCGAGTTTGATACCCTTGTTCTAAAGTGCTTCAATGACCCTCCAAGTGCTTCAACAACACTCCAAAAGGACGCAAATTACCAGCTTTCTGCAAGGAATATAAATCCTTCCATTCCCCACTATGCTGTAAGAGCTGAAGTCACTTCTTGGATGAGAAGCAAAACATCTTCAAAAGAAAAAACAAGAAAGTCGAGTTGCCTTGTGTCATGGATTCAGACATGGGTAGAATGAATGGAGACAGTCTTAGTTGGTGAACTTTCAACTCTTTATTGCATAGTGACTTCTAACTTGTATAACAACAACTCTGCTTATATAGGTAATGCTAATGTTAAATAACCAATAGGAGCTTGTGAAATGCTAGCTCCAGAACCAATAAGAGTCCTTTGTTAAGGGCCAATCAGATTCTCAGAACCTGACCAATCCGATCTAGCTGCTTAACACCCAATCAGAAGTGCAGGTCCAGAACCCTGCACTTTACCCCAAGCTTGCCTTTATTCAACTATTTACATACATAACACCCCTTCCCCCTGGCTTCACAATTAGTTTGTGACTATGTAGTCCTTTAAATAGGATGGTTGTCTCTTGGGTCTGTCAGATTTTCTTTGGACTGGCTGCGTGCAGTCCCGTTGAGGTAGGGTGTTGTTTTGTAGTGGCTCGGCTTCTCGTTCTGGTATGATTTCCCTTGGAGCGTACGATTCTTCTTCTTGCTCCATTTCCTGGGTTTCACTTGATTCATCGCTTTCCTGGAACAGGTTTTCTGGCATATCGTCATCTTCTCTTCCTCCCCCCCCCTCAGTTTGGTCGTTGGGAAGTTGTTGGCTAGCAGTTATAAGTCGTGACCGTAATTGGTCAATATGTCTTTTCCATAGTCTCTCATCAATACATTTTACAATATAGGATCTGGGCCCAGTCTCGCGTATTATCGTTGCTTCAATCCAAACTGGGTCGCCCGATAAATTCCTTGCATAAACAGGGTCGCCTACCTTGAAGGTACGGTAGCGTCCGCTGGATCCTGGAGGCTTCTCTGGCTCGTAAGCAGGGTGCAGTCGGTCAAGGCGGGAACGGAGTTTTCGCCCCATGAAAAGTTCAGCGGGAGTTCTACCGGTTTCGCTGTGCGGAGTGATGTGTTGTAGAAGTAGAATGCGGTTTATTTTTTCGTCAAGATTATCATAGTCCATCTTTTGTAAAGTCTTTTTTACAAATTATACCATGCGTTCCGCTCAGCCGTTGGTAGCAGGATGCGCCGGCGAGGTGAGCGCATGGCGGATGCCGTTGTCAGCAAGGTACTGTTCAAACATTAGCGCTGTAAACTGTGGTCCGTTATCGGACACTAGGACGTCCGGCAATCCATGAGTTGCAAAGAGTCTATTGAGGACTTTAATTACTGCCTTGGAGGTTGTATTGGCCATCCGATGAATTTCTAACCAATTAGAGTATGCATCGACAGTCAACAGCAATGTCTGTCCTTTGATTGGCCCTGCGAAATCCAGGTGGATTCTGGACCAGGGTCCACGTGGCGTCTCCCGTTCGGTCGGTGCAGCTTTTGGCGGTGCATTGCTGGTTTGTTGGCACTTGGTGCAGGCCTTGACCCATTGCTCAATGTGTCGGTCCATGCCTGGCCACCACGCGTAGCTCCGTGCGAGTGCCTTCATTTGTACGATCCCGGGATGTCCCTCGTGCAAGATTTGTAACAGCGTCTTTTGGAGTCGCTCTGGGACGACGACTCTATCGCCCCAGATAACGCAGCCTTTTTGAGAAAAAAGTTCAGTTTGTCTTGTTTTAAATGGCGCAAAGTCATCTGGGATCTGGTCCAATGACCATCCACGCTCTACCCAGCCTAGGACTCGTGCTAGGGTATGGTCTCGTCTGGTCTCCCTCGCGATATCTCGAGCGGTCATAGGAGGCGAGTTGAGTGTTTCGATTTGTAATGCCGATACTCTTGGTGTCGGATCATCGAGGGTCTCTGGTAGCGGTGCTCTGCTGAATGTGCCGGCATGGGGAATGGCTTTCCCCGGTCGATGTAACAATCAATAATTATAAGCAGCTAGAAACTCTGACCATCGAGTCATTCTTGGGGACAATATATAGGGAGTTGGTTTGTCCCCAGCGATTATCCCCAATAAAGGTTTGTGGTCGGTTACAATTGTAAATGTCCTTCCATATACATACTCATGGAATTTTTTTACGGCTGACACAATTGCAAGAGCCTCCTTGTCTATTTGTCCATAGTTACGTTCTGCCTGGGATAGAGTCTTCGAAAAGTATGCAATGGGAGCCTCATTTCCATTTGGTAGCACATGACTCAAAATAGCGCCCACCCCAAACGGTGAGGCATCACAAGTTATAATCAAGGGTAATGTTTCATTATATTGCATAAGTACAGAATCAGATGTAAGTAAATCTTTTACATTTCTAAATGCTTTTTCTTCTCGGTAACCCCAAACCCATAATGCTTTCTTATCTAATAACCAGTGTAATGGTTCAGCAACAGTCGGCTTGTGCAGTAAAAACACATTGTAGAAATTGATAAGGCCTAAAAATGCTTGAAGATCAGTTTTGTTACGAGGTCTGGGAGCATTCCTAATTGCCCTTAATTTACTCTCAGTTGGGTGAATACCCTGCCTATCAATGCGATAACCTAGAAATTCAACACTGTTGGTATACAGATGACATTTATCCCTTTTTACTTTCAATCCCGCTTCTTGGAATTTTTTAAGAACACATTTTAAATGATTCTGCAGAATTTTTTTACTAGGAGCTGCAATCAATACGTCATCAAAATACGGAATCACGCCCTTGATTCCCTGTAACAATCGTTCCATTAAACTTTGGAATATTCCTGGGGCCACACTCACCCCGAACTGCAATCGGGTCCATTTAAAAGCACCTCTGTGCATTACTATCGTTTGGGCTTGGGCTGTTTTATCGTCCACGAGCAATTGTTGATAGGCTTGAGCTAAATCTAGCTTAGCGAAAACCTTTCCACCTCCCAGAGAATGAAGGAGGTGCTGCACCACCGGCACTGGATACGCGTTCTGTTGGAGGGCGTGGTTTAGAGTGGCCCGGTAGTCCCCACAGATTCGGATTGACCCATCTGGTTTAATGGGGGTTACAATAGGAGTTTCCCATGGGGAATGATCAATGGGTTGCAGTACCCCTTGTTTAATTAGTTTGTCAAGTTGTTCATCTATCTTGGCCTTAAGGGTGAACGGAACTCGACGGGGCTTTAAATGGATCGGGGTGTCCTTAGGGTCGAGGCTGAACGAAATTGGGGTCCCCTTATACTCGCCCAGACGATCTGCGAAGACATCGCTGAATTCAGACATAAGATCCTCCTCCCACTCGCAATCACCGACTCGGTTCACGCCGGCTAGCACGATGCCGAGTGGCGCAAACCATTGGAGGCCCAACAAACTAGGCCTGTCCCTATCGATGATCGTTAGAGGTAAATATGCCATATGCTTTTTAAACGAGACGCGGACTCGACAAGACCTGACCACAGGGATCCGATTCCCTTGGTAATCTTTAAGGATAAGGCGTTGCATTCGAAGGTCTTGGCGTTGGATGGTAGGAATGAGCTGCTTTAATGTCTTCCACGACACCATCGAGAGGAACGATCCCGAATCGACCTCCATGTGGCAGGGTTGGTTCTCTATGGCTACTGTAACTCGAATCTTCTTAGCGTCCAGGGCTGAGGCATGACCTATAGTGATAGTATGGTGAGCCTCTTCTTTCTGCAACACTCGATATCTGTAGGAGTGGCTTGCTGGGTCTCGCCTTACAGGACGGTTTCCTGCCGATTGGCGAAAGTTGGTTCCCTTTGAGGCCGGGCTTGGTCCCGGTAGACGGCGACAGACTCGACCGATGTGGCCTCGTTTCCCGCACTCGTGGCAGAGTGCGTCGCGGAATTTGCAGTCTGCCCTGGGATGGTTTGCCCCACAGCCAGTGCAGGGGCGTGAGGTTTTGGGACGAGGGTCCCGGTCGGAACGCAGTCGATGGACCCCTTCTTCGTCGCTGTCTGATGACGAAGAGAGGTCCTCGTGGTGCGTCGTAATGAGCTGCTCTTCCGACTTGGATAAAAGGTCGACAGTTGGTGGGGTCGTTGGGTTTTGGCTTCGCCGTAGTTGCGCCGCGGACTTTTTGGTCGCCTCAGCAGCAGTGGCTTCGGCGATGGCGTCAGCAAGGCCGATGTCGCCCTTCGCCATTATCTTGCTCTGCACGTTTGGTGCATCTAATCCCAGAATTAGGCGGTCTCTCAATGCTTCATCTAAGTCTGCGAACCCGCAGAGGCCTCCCAAGTGCCGGAGGTCTGCCACGAAGTCAGCCACTCTCTCCTTTTCGTTGGCTTCGTTGATAGAACTTGTGGCGTCTCACGAGTGTGAGTACGGTTGGTGCGTAATGGTCTCTCAGGAGAGGTTCGAGGTCGTCCCAGCTTATTGCTTTCACTTCTCGAGGCTTTGCGAGGGCTTTAGCCATTTTAAAGACAGCCGGGCCGCAGTACGTCAGGAACAGCGCCTGCTTCTTGGCTGGTGTGGCGTCCTTCAGGTTGTTCGTTTCAAGGAACATCTGAAAGCGATCCATGTAGGATTCCCAATCTTCTTGGGATGGATCGTATGGAGCGGGTGGTACGATGCCGCCGGACATGGCTTCTGTTGGTGGCGCCGTTTTTTTACACGTGCTCTGTTTTTCTTCCAAGTTCCTTAAGATCAGATGTCTCCAAATCCCACCCTCGTCGCCAGTGTCATAGATTCAGGCATGGGTAGAATGAATGGAGACAGTCTTAGTTGGTGAACTTTCAACTCTTTATTGCATAGTGACTTCTAACTTGTATAACAACTCTGCTTATATAGGTAATGCTAATGTTAAATAACCAATAGGAGCTTGTGAAATGCTAGCTCCAGTACCAATAAGAGTCCTTTGTTAAGGGACAATCAGATTCTCAGAACCCGACCAATCCGATCTAGCCGCTTAACACCCAATCCGAAGTGCAGGGCCAGAACCCTGCACGTTACCCCAAGCTTGCCTTTATTCAATTATTTACATACATAACACCTTGTGAAAAAGCAGCTTTGGTACAGACAGTCTGATACTAACATAGGGCTATTTCTTCGGAATTGAAATTCTGCTTTGAAATAGTTGTTGAAAACCATTCTCACTGCTTTCTTTTTTTTTTTAATTTTTTTTATTGATTTTAACAACAAACAGAAACACATAAAACATAAGATTATAAAACATAAAAACATCATCATTTCTTTTCTTAATGAGCAACTACCTGTAACCCTAATGTAACACATTAGAACATTCAGCAAGACATATCTGTAGCAGAGAAAAGATGTGTGTGTGTAGAGGGCTTACAAAATGAGATATTCATGAAAACAAGACAGTAAATAGCACATGCAGATTAAAATTAGAATTAGAATTCTTTATTGGCCAAGTGGGATTGGACACGCAAGGAATTTCTCTTAGTGCAAATACTCTCAGTATACATAAAAGAAAAGATACATTCGTCAAGAATCATAATGTACAACACTTAATAATAGTCATAGGGTACAATAAGCAATCAAATCATATTAGGAAACAGTCAATATAAATCATAAGGATACAAGCGACAAAGTTACAATCATGCAGTCACAAGTGGGAGGGGATGGGTGCTAAGGAGTGATGAGAAGATTAATAGTAATAGTAGTGCAGACTTTGTAAGTAGTTGGACAGTGTTGAGGGAATTATTTGTTTAGCAGAGTGATGGCTTTTGGAAAAAAACTGTTCTTGTGTCTAGTTGTTCTGATGTGCAGTGCTCTATAGTGTTACGTTCTGTGTGTGGCGCAAGAAGTGGAGACGAGTCGATGAACAGTGAACTTCAACTCTTTATTTAACATGGTGCAACAGCTCTGCAAACGGCCTCAACAGCCCCCTTTATATAGGCAAGCTCTTGGGTATTTAGCCAATGAAAACACAGGAACGTTAGCTCTTTTAACCAATGAGAAGGGCTAGTTAATAGCCAATCAGATTCTCCTGAATGGACCAATCCGATATCACTATTATCGGCCAATCAGAAGTGCAGGGCCAGAACGCTGCACTTTGCTTTAAGGTTTCAACAAACTTTATTCAAACACTTTTATTAATTCACAACACCCCTTTCCCCCGGGTTCCGTTTAAGGGGTGTGGAAACGTAGTCTTTGAGGTAGGCAGGTTGTTTTGATTGTCTGTTTGATTTACGCTTTCCTCCTGGTATTTGTCTAGAGTCTTGTTGGGGTAGGACGTTATCTGGTGAACAGGGTGCCTCTGATTCTGTATCTAAACTTCCGTTACCATTAATGTCCTCGATATCTCTTTGAGGCGAGTTAACCCCTGTCCCCGATCCTTCTTCACATGTTGAGTCTGAGCTTGTGCCTTCCACCGTTCCAAACTCAGCCTCCTCGGCATCTCCTCCCCCCTCAGTTTGGAAATCACCGGAATCGCAGACCCCAGACTGCAGCCTTGAACGCAGCTGATCAATATGGCGCTTCCATATTCTATCGTCGCGACATTTCACTCGGTATAATCTGGGTCCGGTTACTTGGATTACAGTTGCCTCGACCCACAATGGGTTGCCATAAAAGTTTCTCGCGAAAACCAAGTCGCCAACCTGGAAATTTTGGCATTTCCCGCTGGATCCGTGTGGTTTGTCAGGTTCGTATGATGGGTGTAGTCGGTCCAGGTGGGAGCGGAGTTTCCGTCCCATCAATAACTCAGCGGGAGTTTTGTTGGTGACGCTGTGTGGAGTGATGTGCTGCAAAAGGAGTATCCGGTTGATTTTGTCTTCGATATTGCCATAGTCCATTTTATGTAGAGTTCTTTTGACGAATTGTACCATGCGCTCAGCCCTTCCATTAGCTGCAGGATGCACCGGTGAAGTTAGCGCATGGCGAATACCGCGGTCCGCCAGGTACTGTTCAAAAGAAAGCGCGGTAAACTGGGGCCCGCTGTCGGACACCAGAACGTCCGGTAATCCGTGTGTTGCAAATAATCTGTCCAATTTCCTGATGACCGATTCGGTTGTTGTATTTTTCATCTCATGGATTTCGAGCCAATTCGAGTAGGCGTCCACTGTTAATAAAAATGTGTGTCCATTCGTAGGTCCCGCAAAGTCCAGATGAATACGGGACCATGGTCCCCTGGGTGTTTCCCATTCTGTGGGGGTTGCTTTCGGTGGGGCATTGCTGACTTCCTGGCATTTGGAACAAGTCTTTATCCAGGCTTCGATCTGCTTGTCTATGCCCGGCCACCATGCATAGCTTCGTCCGAGTGCTTTCATGCACATGATGCCAGGGTGGCCATCATGCAAGGTTCTCAGTACCGCTCGCTGTAATCGCTCTGGGACAATGACTCTATCGCCCCAAATGATGCAGCCCTTCTGGGAAAACAGTTCCGTCTGTCGATTTTTGAAGGGAGCGTAATTGTCAGGGATTTGGTTCAATTTGGTCCAATCCATGTTCTACCCAGCCGAGGACACGTGCTAAAAGAGAATCGCGTTTAGTTTCAATCGTGATATCGCGAGCTGTCAACGGCGGTTTTTGTGTCTCGATCTGCAGTGTTGTGACGGTCGGAGCAGGGTCAACGGTTTCTGGAAGCAGTGCACGGCTTAATGCGTCAGCATGGGGAATGGCTTTCCCCGGGTGATGTTGCAACTTATAATTATAGGCAGCCAAGAATTCTGACCAGCGAGTCATTCTGGGAGATAATATATAAGGGGTTGGTTTATCTCCCCCTATTATTTCCAGTAAAGGTTTGTGGTCAGTTATTATGGTGAAAGCTCGCCCATAAATATATTCATGAAATCGTTTAACAGTAAATACAATAGCAAGAGCTTCCTTATCGATTTGACTGTAATTGCAGTCAATTGCAGACTGTAATTTGACAGTGTTTTTGAAAAGTAGGCAACAGGGGCTTCACTTCCGTTTGGTAAAACGTGGCTCAAAATGGTGCCCACTCCGAAAGGTGATGCATCACAAGTAACAGTTAAAGGCAAAGTTTCATTATACAGCATCAAAACAGTGTCGGAGGTCAATACGTTTTTTACTTGTTGAAACACCTGTTCCTCTCGGTGCCCCCAAACTCAGGTTGCTTTTTTGTCTAATAAATGATGTAGGGGTTCGGCTACGGTTGCCTTGTGAGGCAGGAAGATGTTATAAAAACTGATAAGGCCTAGGAACGCTTGGAGATCCGCCTTATTTCGGGGTCTTGGGGCGTTTTTGATTGCCCTAAGTTTGCTATCGGTGGGGTGAATGCCCTGTTTATCTATTAAATATCCTAAAAATTCTACTCGATCAGTACAAAGTTGACACTTGTTTTTCTTAACTTTGAGACCCGAGTCTTTAAATCTCTGAAGAACCAATCCCAGGCGCTCCCTTAGTATTTCTTGAGTCGGAGCAGCAATTAAAACGTCATCAAAATAGGGGACAACGCCTTTTATCCCTTGTAATAGTCTTTCCATCAAACTTTGAAAGATTCCCGGGGCCACGCTTACTCCGAATTGGGGTCGGTTACATTTAAACGCACCTCGGTGCGTAACGATCGTTTGAGCCTCTGCCGTTTTTCTCTCTACAGGCAGTTGTTGGTATGCCTGGGCTAAGTCTAGTTTAGCGAAGACTTTTCCGCCCCCCAGGGAATGGAGAAGGTGTTGCACCACCGGTACCGGGTAAGCATTTTGCTGCAGGGCGTGATTCAGGGTGGCTCGGTAGTCCCCACATATTCTTAACGATCCATCTGGCTTGATGGGTGTTACGATTGGGGTTTCCCAGGGAGAATGGTCGGTTGGTTCTAACACCTCCTGGGCTATTAATTTATCAAGCTGCTCGTCAATCTTTGGTTTAAGGGCGAATGGGACTCGACGAGGCTTAAGGCGGATGGGAGCTATTCCGGGGTTGAGGTTAAATGATATTGGGGTCCCCTTGTACTCGCCTAGTTTGTCTGCAAAGACGTCCTGGAATTCTTGGACGAGAGCCTCTTCCCAGTCGTTGCTGCTGGTTCGGTGAATGCCGGCTACTTCAATTCCAAGTGGAGCGAACCATTGGAGGCCTAACAAGCTAGGCCAATCCCTGTCGACTACAGTCAAGGGTAGAGATGCAGTACGATTTTTAAAGGAGACACGGACTTGGCTGGATCCAATGACTGGAATTCGATTTCCTTGATAATCTTTGAGTATGATTCTTTGGAATCGGAGGTCTTGTCGCCGGAAGGTAGGGATGAGCTGCTTGAGGGTGTTCCAGGAAACCATCGAGAGGGACGATCCTGAATCGACTTCCATCATACAAGGCTGGTTTTTGATGGCCACCTTCACCCGGATCTTCTTGGCGTCCAGTGATGAGGCGTGACCAATCGTAATAGTTTGCTGTGCCTCTTCTCGCTTCGTTGAGTGGTTTAGGAGTCTGTTTCTGTAGGAGTGGTTGTTCCATTGGTGGTTCAAGGGTTCTTGCTTTGCAGGACGGCTTCCTGTAGATTGGCGATAGTTAGCCCCCCTCGGGGTTTGGCTGGGTCCTTGCTTGCTTCTACAGACCCGTCCGATGTGGCCTCTTTTCCCGCACACATGGCAGAGCGCGTCGAGGAATTTGCAGTCTGATCGGGGGTGGTTTGCCCCACAACCAGCACATTGGTACTGCAATTTCTGGCGTTGGTCTCGTTCAGACCGGAGCCGGTTGACCTCTTCTTCATCGCTTTCTGATGACGATTCGAGGTCCTCGTGGTGGGTTGTCGTTGCCTGTTCTTCTAAGTGAGGTGAAACTTCGCTGGCGAGTTGGCGAAGTGGAGCGTGGGTGTGGCGCATTCGAGCAGCCGACTTCCTGGTTGCTTCTGCTGCAGTAGCGTCAGCGATGGCATCTGTAAGGCTAATGTCGCCTTTTGCCATCAGCTTATTCTGCACGCCTGGAGCATCTAATCCCAGAACTATTCTGTCTCTCAGGGCTTCTTCAAGGTCAGAAAACCCGCATAGGCCTCCTAGATTCCGGAGATCCACTATGAAATCTGCAATGCTTTCGCCCTTCCGCTGATCTCTCTGATAAAATTCCTTCCTGATAAAATGCCTTCTCACGAGCGTTGGTACGGCCGGTGCATAGTGGGCCCTTAGCAGGGGTTCGAGGACATCCCAGTCCATGGACTTCACTTCTGCCGGTTTTGCTAGTGCTTTGGCCATCTTGAATACTGTTGGCCCGCAATGAGTTAGGAATACCACCCGTTTCTTTCCGGTAGTGGCATCCTTCAAATTGCTGGTCTCCAGAAACATCTGGAAGCGATCCATATATGAGTCCCAGTCTTCTTGTGCTGGGTCAAATGGAGTGGGTGGTATGACGCTGCCGGACATGGTTCTGCCATTGGTGCGTTTCAGCCACGTGCTCTGTTTTCGTTTTTGTAGTGTTCAGTCAGCTCTGACGTCTCCACATCCCATCCTCGTCGCCAGTGTTACGTTCTCTGCGTGGCGCAAGAAGCGGAGACGAGTTGATGAACAGTGAACTTCAACTCTTTATTTAACATGGTGCAACAGCTGTGCCTCAACAGCCCCCTTTATATAGGCAAGCTCTTGGGTATTTAGCCAATGAAAATACAGGAACGTTAGCTCTTTTAACCAATGAGAAGGGCTCGTTAATAGCCAATCAGATTCTCCTGAACGGACCAATCCGATATCGCTATTCTCGGCCAATCAGAAGTGCAGGGCCAGAACCCTGCACTTTGCTTTAAGGTTTCAACACACTTTATTCAAACACTTTTATTAATTCACAACATATACCATCGTTTTGAGGGAAGGAGTTGAAACAGTTTATGTCCAGGATGTGAGTAATGTGAAATGCTGGTAATCAGTGTAATGTGCAGGCAGAACAGATCAATTTTCTTTTCTTAGCCTTTTATAATGATATATCACATAGATTCCAACAAATACTATTAGAGTCATCATCTTTGGGGGGAGGGTGTCAGGAATACCTCTTGGGGATTTCACAGAAGAACCAGAAGGGTAGGATTTTTTCTTCATGGCAAAACCTGCTGGTGTAACCACTCTTAAGAGGCAATGCAGTGAAATAACTGCAAGATTCACATTGGCAGAAGAATATTTCCATTGGCTGGCAAATGCCCTCTTCTGGTCAAAACTATCATTTGCCAAAATAGTCTTCAAAAATACAGTACATGTTTTGTGCAGCCTGGATTTTGGGAAGTAGGAAGCCACTGCTGTCTCAGTATTATCGTGAAATAAAGGATGCACAAAGAAAGAGTTGGCAAATTATACTAGAGACATCTTCAAACTAAGTTTTTAGCAGAAAAATATTAGTTGCAAAACAACTGCACCATCTTTGCTAGGCTGATTCAGACCCAAAGCCCAGCTAGAGATGGGAAAGCTTTTAATCACATATCAGGGATGGAAGTTCCAATTCTAATTACAAAACACTTAGAAAGAGACAGGGGCCATGTGAATACCACGATAGAATGACCAAGGCAGAAGTTAGGAATTAGTAATATCTAATTAAAAATAAGCACTATTTTCCTATGATAGATAGAAATGAGCATGTCCTTAAACACAGAACTTGCCTTATTAAAAAAAATGGGACAGAACAAGAATTGTTCTTTTTTTTAACGTCAAAGTCGACTGGATATTCACATTGGAAATAGCCAATCACATCTAACATTGTCTTATTTGCCCCAGATATGGATCTACATCCCATTTCATATCTAGATATGAAGTCAGTGCTAAAAGAATGGATAGAAACTGTGAGGTATTCACAATATGGCTATTTTTCTTAAAATCTGCACAGCAGACTTTAAATGGATGCACCTCTTTTTTGCTTAAAGGATTGTCATTGGGTTAAGTAAGATCCTTTGTTATACCATGTTTCCCTGAAAATAAGACCCAGTCATTTATTTATTTACCGTATATACTCGAGTATAAGCCGAGTTTTTCAGCACATTTTTTTGTGCTGAAAAAAACCCCCTCGGCTTATACTCGAGTCAGATTCCCCTCTGAAAAAAAATGGTGTGGAGCTCCGAAGCTGGGCAGCCGCTTCCCTGCTTCCGTGTTTCCTTTGCAACTTTTAAGCATGGGAGGGGGAGGCTTTTCTGAGCTCTAGGCTGAAAAGGCAACGCGAGCCTAGGTCGCTCCACTCAGTTTCATTTCCTCAGCTCCAGCTGCTTTCAGTCCACTCGGGAGGAGGGGGAGGAGGAGGAGGGGGAGGCTTTTCTGAGCTCTAGGCTGAGAAAGCAACGCGAGCTGAGGTCGCTCCACTCAGTTTCATTTCCTCAGCTCCAGCTGCTTTCAGTCCACTCGGGAGGTGGGGGAGGCTTTTCTGAGCTCTAGGCTGAAAAAGCAACGCGAGCCTAGGTCGCTCCACTCAGTTTCATTTCCTCAGCTCCAGCTGCTTTCAGTCCACTCGGGAGGAGGGGGAGGAGGAGGCGGGGGAGGCTTTTCTGAGCTCTAGGCTGAGAAAGCAACGCGAGCTGAGGTAGCTCCACTCAGTTTCATTTCCTCAGCTCCAGCTGCTTTCAGTCCACTCGGGAGGAGGGGGAGGAGGGGGAGAGAGAGATCATAAGAACGGCTCTTGGTTTTTTCTTGCAAGGGAGAGAGTGACTCCTGCCTCCCACTGTCATCATCATCTTCTTTTGGGTTAGTGAATCAATCAAACCTTTCATGATAGTGAGATCGTTTCCCAAATTTCCCTTAAATCAGGGAAGAAATAAGAAACAAACCTTTGGACTGAGAATAAGCTTGTTCCTATGATGCCATTTTTGTTCACTTCAGTGTGAAAAGTGTGAAAAAACACACTTCTTTTTCTTCATCTTCTTGTTCCCTATTTACTGGTCTCTTTCAAAGAGGAAATTGTGAACATCAAACTTATTCTCAACTGTCCTAGTGAAAGTTTTTATTGGCATCTATTTTTATTTTTGAAATTTACCAGTAGCTGCTGCATTTCCCACCCTCGACTTATACTCGAGTCAATAAGTTTTCCCAGTTTTTTGTGGTTAAATTAGGTGCCTCGGCTTATATTCGGGTCGACTTATACTCGAGTATATACGGTATGTTTATTTTATTTATTTTATTTTGTCAAGCGATTATAAGATAACAGGTATAAGTATAAACATAGTTATGAATACATGAAATGGATACATATAAGAAAAAGAAAAAGAAACAATAGGACAGGGACAGTAGGCATGTTGGTGTACTTATGCACGCCTCCTACAGACCTCTTAGGAAAGGGGTGAGGTCAATAGTAGATAGTCTAAGGTTAAAGTTTTTTGGGTTTGGGGAAGAAACCACAGAGTGAGGTAGAGTATTCCAGACATTGACTACTCTGTTGCTGAAGTCGTATTTCCTGCAATCAAGTTTGGTGCGGTTTCCCTTTAGTTTGTATCTATTGTGTGCTCTTGTATTGTTATGGTTGAAGCTGAAATATTCATTGACAGGTAGGACATTGCAATATATAATTTTATGTATTATACTTTGATCGGACTGAAGGCGGCGTAGTTCTAGGTTTTCTAGGTCTAGAATTTCAAGTCTAGTGGCATAAGGTATTCTGCAACGAGTAGAAGAGTGGAGAACTCTTCTTGTGAAATATTTCTAGACTTTCTCAACTGCATTGTGTGTGTGTGTGTGTGTGTGTCTGTGTCTGTGTGTCTGTGTATAATGTATATGTGTGTGTGTGTGTGTGTGTACATACACACACCACTTGGTTATAAAAGGTCAAGTGGCCCTGTGATTCTCTAAAAAGAATGCAAATGACCAGTTGTCTGCAAGGAATATAAATCCTTCTATTCCCCTCCATCCATCCAAGCTTCTTGGATGAGAAACTAAACTTCTTCTAAGAAAAACAAAAAGTCCAGCTGCCTCTTAAAAAGTACCTTTGGGAGTACTGTACTGGCTAGGATAAAAAATATGTTATTTGTGTTTACTTTTATTCAAACTAAGGCAATGTCTGCAGGTTCTTCTTGTCAGACTCTTTGGAGCAGGGGTCTCCAACCTTGGCAACTTTAAGAATTCAACTACCAGAATTCCTCAGCCAGAAGAATTCTGGGAGTTGAAGTCCACAAGTCTTAAAGTTGCCATGGTTGGAGACCCCTGCTTTGGAGATCTCTGTATACTTTCTTGTAGTAAACCACTGAACTGTACACAACCTTTTTGATGAACTTTCTTTAGACTTCCCATCTCGTCAACCTGGGCATTCTCCAGATGCATGGATTTCAGTTATACTAGTTAGGAATTCTGGGTCTTGAAATCCATGCATCTGGTGAGCCCAAGACTGTCTTAGGAAATATTTTTTTTCCCTCCTAGATTGATCACTGCATCTTTTTGGCCACAGAGGAATAGAATTTCAGAATTCTTATTTCCACTGGAAATTTTAAAAAGAGATCTGACAGTATCTGTTTTTCGGTTTTCACCTTGTTCTTGCTCTGGCCCCAATTTGGCCTTGGAAGCCACTACTAGATTATCCATAGTTTCTGGGTCTGATATTGGTTCATCGCAACATATTGCCAACTGCCCAGCCCAGATACTCCAAAGTTATTGGGCAATATTTGAAATTCAACTCTGCCCAAGATTCCATGGACAGCCTTGATTTTATAATCTCTTATTACCTCTCCACAATAGTGAAGCCAACCCATACATATGAAGTAATCCATATTATGAACCATCCTGTGGAGAAAACAACAGGTCTGACAGCTTTCCCCAATCTAATGATCCCTATAATTCCAGAATCCTCAGGTCAGTTGAAGGGAAAGTTAACATTAAAAGAAACTGATTGCATCAGACCATCCACCACAGATCTCCTGCCAATAACAACCGGTCACATGTAATAGAAAGGAAGAAGGTACCAGACTGTCTCATTAGATCAGAGGTCTCCAAACTTGGCAACTTTAAGACTTATGGACCTCAACTCCCAGAATTCTCCAGCCAGCTTTGCTGGCTGGAGAATTCTGGGAGTTGAAGTCCACAAGTCTTAAAGTTGCCAAGTTTGGGGACCCCTGCATTACATGGACCAGTTTCTTTTGTCTGCAAAGTTTCAATGAAAATTAGGATTATGAAAGAGGGAGAAGAAAATGTTATCTCTATTTCTCAAGCCATTCATGAAACTGATTGGCTTCTACACACAAGATCTCCTCTTACCTTTGCAAAAAAAAAAAATCTATTGCGACTTCAATTGCTTTTCATCCCATTGGGTGTAGATTTCGCATGAACTAAGAGAATACCCTTTTAGAAAGGATATTCATTCCCTAATTAATTTACCTTGTAAATTAACAAAATGAAATCCTAAGAGAAAGTATTATAGTTAGTCCTTGGTTTAGAGCCAAAATAGGACCAGAATTTCCACTGCTAAGCAAGGTGCTTCTTAAGTGAGTCATGCCCGATTTTACAACTTTTACCACGGTTATTAAGCAAATTAGTGCAATTGTTAAGTGCATCATATGGTCATTAAGGGATTCTGGCTTCCCCCACTGATTTTGCTTGTCAGAAGCTGTTTGGGAAGGTCGATCACACTTGCAACCGTTAGAGGTACATGCCATTCAACCAGTGTCTGAATGTTAATCACCTGACCACAGGTGGGCATGGCAGGGGAAGGATACTGCAAAATCCCCTTCCTTCCCCACCCCACTTACCTGCTTTCCAGCTCCGTTCTCCTGTGCAGAGCAACAAAAGACCCAGCCGATCAGCTGGGGCTCAGGAGGCAGAGAATAGATGGGGGCAGGGCCAGTCAGAGGTGGTATCTGCCGGTTCTCTGAACTACTCAAAATTTCCGCTACTGGTTCTCCAGAACTGGTCAGAACCTGCTGAATCCCACCTCTGGTGCCGTTGCAACTTAAGCAGTCACAAAATGAATAGCTTTGAGGAATATTTGCACGAAAGGAAATGCAAGTTATAAAATAAAACTAATTGACACTTTGGAAAATAAAATAGCAAAAGCACAGATCACCTTTTGTTTCTTCATTTTTGCGGAGATCTGTATCGGTATTATTTTTCTGGGTTGGTTCAGATTTGAAATAGGGAAAGTGATGGATGAAGTACAAAAAAAACTCTGTCCAATGCACTGAGAGCGAGCTCTTTTTTCCTTTTCTCTTGAGCCATCCTCTACTTCACCAACCTACCAACTAGGTTATTTTGGGGCAAAAGTTTCCATTCTTCCAGAGGACTGTCAGACAGGCCTCCCACTCACATGAATTAAATGGGAAAATTGGCAGAACTCCTGTCAATTGCATCCTAGATTCCCAGTAGTCGCACAGTAAATAATGCAAGAGAATGGTAGCGCTGGCAGTCATGGCTGTACCCAGAAGCATCTAATGGAGTATGCAGAATAACACTGCCCCCCCCCCAAAGCAATAAAGACAGCAGGAAGTAGCCATGCGAAAACCCTGTTGGCAAAAACAAAACCACCAATGCACACTTGGAGCAGAACCAACAATACATATCCTTCCCAGTTTCAACACAGCAGCAGCCTGGTCTCTCTTTTTTTTACTGCAATAATCCAATCAAAAAGTCACTAAGGCAAGAGTGACTAGGAGAAGAACTCCCAGACCAAAGTACTTTTTGTAGAAAGAGCCCGTATAATGTCTGAATGGCACTTTGTGAAGGGTGGGTCAGGTACAGAACTGGCTAATGCCTTTACGGAAACCAAGTATTTTGGTTTCTCATGCATCTCAAGCCAAAATATCCCAGTGAGAATAGTTTCTCCTGGTTGGAGGGGAAGAGGAATAGAGTAGAGTAAAGTAGAGTAGAGTAGAGTAGAGTAGAGTAGAGTAGAGTAGAGTAGAGTAGAATAGAATAGAATAGAATAGAATAGAATAGAATAGAATAGAATAGAATTCTTTACTCAAGTGTGATTGGCCAAGTATGCCTGCAGAAGTCTAACTCGGCCAACTGGTACTTAGCAAATGTCAGTTCTGACCACTTTTGCCACCAAGATCATGACTAAGATATCATAAATCATCTGTATACCAAGACATTTGTTAAGAGAAGTTGGAAAACACTCCTTTAAACACCCTTCTTCTTCTTCTAAGAACAGTGTTTTTCAACCTAGTGCACTTCAGTTCTCTTGAGAAGTCAACTCACATTTCCCATGCAGAAGGCTAGAAATTTTGGAAATTGAATTCAATAGCACAACTAGACACCGAGCTGTCTAGAAGATGCACAACCTTTTGTGTAAATAAAGGAAAGGAACAAACAAAGGGACAGTTCAAACTTTTCAATTTTTTGAATTTTTTCTTTCTTTGAAAACTTGAACATACCTGTCTTTTTAATGCTGGTCTCATATTTTCATCTTCTTCTGTTTGAGACATATATAGAAAGGAGTAGGGACAGGACAGAATAGAATTCTTTATTGACAAGTGTGATTGGACACACAAGGAATTTTAAGCTGGATAGGGGCATTCCCTCCTCAAAGGGAACTCTGCAAATTTATAAGAAAGAAAAATTACAGCTCTCAGAAAGAACATTTCCAACACCCTCAGCAACCAATATTGAAGCTCTGAAGATTCCTAGTCAGAAGTCTCACATATAAAACAGTTAGCTGTGGTGTAAAATGGGCGTTGGTACTTACCTGATACGCCCTTTCTCGTTGAGCTGCTGCGAGCATCCAGAGTGGGAGGTGCTCCAGTCTCCACTCTTACAGGCTGAGCTATAATTGAGGAATGCTCCTCCTTCTCCACGTGACACCTCCATAGCGTTCCCAGTTTTACGAAGACGAGAAGACAAACACTATTACCTCCTCTAAACTATTGTAGCAGCTCACAACTACTTAACTGACTGAATCATTGGCCGAAACAGGACTCCCCACCAGATGGACAATTTAGGGTGGGGCTGTATGCTCTACGCAGCTCAACGAGAAAGGGTAAGTACCAACGCCCATTCTCCATAGAGCTGCTGCGAGCATCCAGAGTGGGACATACCAAAGCATGGCCTGTCCTACAGGAGGGACTCCGTCTGGGTTAGAATATCCGCTGACTCTCTTGCCACTTGCTGAAGGGCTCGTCTGCCAGGGATGCTTTTGCTGAAGCAAAAAAAACACATTAATTTTACAATGCCGAACAAAGGGTGACGGAGACGCCCAGGAGTCAGCTCAGCGAATACCATGTATCGCCTGGGTAGCCCAGGCTGCCGAGGTAGCCACACTCCCTGTAGAATATGCGATTATTCCACTGGAAAAACAGGACGCGCCTGAGTTAGATAGGCCTTGGAGACTGTCGCTCAGATCCAAGCACCTACAGTAGACGGGGATACTTTGAAACCCAGCGTCTTTGGTTGGAATGACAGGCACAATGCTTCTACTTCCTGATAGGCCGGGTGCGATTGATATAAACACGTAATGCACGTTTGATATCGATGGAATGCCACTGCTGCTCTTTCTCGGAGAAGGCCTAGGCAAACGTTAGGAAGAATAAATTCCAGTGAACTGCGAAAGGCTGAGTTAACCTTGGGCAGGAGGAAGGGTCCGGTTGCAGGACCACCCAAACAGCAAAGAAAAACACAGAGCTCCTTTCTAACGGACAGAGCTGCTATTTCAGGTGTCCGTCGTGCAGATGAAAAACAGAATGAGAAGCCTTCCTTGAATGTAGGGAATTGAAGTAATGCCTCTCTTAAGGGTTCGAAACGCAGTTTAGACAGTGCCATGAGAACCCTGTTAACATCCCCGGTTGTATACCTGTGTATCACTGGGGGATGCAAACTGGTGGCTCCTCTGCGGGATGCCCGAATACAAGAGTGGTGTGAAAATGGTTCACAGGGTCACCAGAAATGACCGTTGATCAGTCTGCCGCCTGCCTCCGCAAGGTATCGAGGGAGAGGTCCTTGGCTAGTCCTTGTCAGAAGGCCAAAATTTGAGCAGCCGCTGGGGGAGCGGGCTAATGCGTGATTTGTGGCACCATTTAGACAATGATCCGGGTAGCATTATATATCTGGGTAGCTGAGACCGTCTCGTTGCTGAGATAGTCTCAATGATCTGATTGGAAAAGAACCCTCCTTCTTAGACAGCCCTGTTCGACCTCCAGACGTCTAACTGAAGCCACTGAGGATTTGTACTGAAGAGGTCACTGGGCTAGCGGGCTCCTGCCCGATGGGATCCTCCAGGGAGGATCCACTGAAAGGTTACGAGGGTTTGCAAAAACCATGGTCTCCTGGGCCAGTGTGGGGTAACCAGGAGGAGTTCCGCCCTCCCGTGGATCAGCTTTAGGATCACTTTGGGGATTAGCGGTAGTGGGGAAATTGCGTAAGAGAGCTCGGTAGGCCAGGACCAACGTGAAGCGTTGTGATTCTCTGCCCCTTGGGGAGTACCTGGAGAAGAATCTCAGTCCCTGGGCGTTGAGCCGGGATGCCAAAGGGGTCCCTAGGGGGTGGCCTAATATCACTGAGGCCTCCTCTGCACTATTAATTTGAGCAAAGAGGAAGGAAGGCGCCATCCTGCCTAGTCTAAGGTGGCCCTGCTCAACCCGTCGGGCCGACTGTTGAGACTCCCGAAATGCGATCTGCCCTGATGGGCAACCAGTTGGTCCCCGCCCAGCGACAGAAACGCTCGGCCTCCCTCATGAGACAGATGTCATGTCTGCCCCCCTTGTAAGTTTATATGCGCCCTGGTCATAATGTTGTCTGCCAGGACCAGTACGAGGCGCCCGCATACTTAAGCAAAATGTGTAGGGCCGGGTATACTGTGTGAAGCCTCCGCCAGTTTATACTGCACCTTTGCTCGGTTGCTGACCAGGTGCCCTGAGCTGAGATCAGGTGGATATGGGCCCCCCTTCCGGGTAGGCTGGCGCCTGTCGTGAGGGCAACCCTTGGGGGCTCCTGAAGAGATGCCCTTGTGGATCGCGGGTCTGGTCCGCCAAGGCAGCGATGCGGAAACCCTTGAGGGAACCTTTGTCATGGCTCTCGAATTGCTCCTTCCGGAGCGGTGGTAAGGTAGCAGGAACCACTGTATGGATCTGGAATGGAGCCAGGCCCAGGAAAACAACGAATAAGTATGAGACCAAATTGACCAGTGATCTAGAGAAGACCAGTATTGGCATCTTTCTTGTTTGCCTAATGTTCCTGACCAATTTCTGAGTACTGAGAAATCCTTCAGGGGAAGGGAAAAACCGTCCCTTCAACTGAGTCAATCACGGCCGCTAAGTGAGCTATTCAAGTGGGAGGGATAGATGACTCTACTCCCATTGTACAAGAAGATCATGGGCCCAAAGAATCGTGAGGATGGATCTAGCGTCCCTTTCGGTGTGGCATTTGCTAAGAGAAAAGATGAGGATATCATCCAGATAATAGAGACTGTGAATGGGGGAGTCTCTAAGGTGAACTGATGGGATCACCAGAACCCTGGTAAGGATCCTCGAGGTCGAGGCTAGACCAAGAGGAAGGGCCATGTGTTGAAAAAGTTGACCAGGGTAGCCAGGACTCAGAATTTAAGGAATGAGGGATAAGTGGGAATGTGGAAGTACGCTTCTGAGAGGGCAAAGGAGGTGAGCTAGTCTTCCCTCCTAGTGTCCTGCATAAGGGACCGAAGTGTAAGCATCTTGCACCATGATGGACCACCTTAAGCCTCTTCAATCTAGGGTGAGCCTCCAGTCTCCGGAGTGTTTAGGAAGTAGGAAAAAGTGGGAATAGAACCCCATTCCTTGGAACGAGGAAGGTACGAGCTGTATGACTTCGATCTTGGTGAGTGTTAATAGTGGTTCCCATGAAAACATGCTTGGTGTGGCCTCTGGAGAGAGGGGAAACCCTGCAATGCTCCAGAGAAGGGGACTGAAAAACTCCAGGGAGAGGCCAAGTCTAACATTGTCCCTAACTCAAATATCAGAAGTGGGTGATCCCCATTGATCAGCAAACTATGTGAGAGGTAGGTGGCTGGAAGCCTTATCTAGGGCACTGGGACGATCTACTTCCTGCGCCCTGGAATGGTCTCCCGTAGCTGACTCCCCTCCTGTTTCTGATACCCGTGTCGCTTCGGTCCCGAAAGGCCGGCCAAAAGGGCGGGGTTCTCTGAAATCTGGGGAAGAAGGGAGCCTGATAGAGGAAAAGGCCAGGTCCCTTAGAGAGGGTTGGGACACTCTGGACTCCCATCTGAGACAGATCAAAGGGAGAGATTTCTTTTATTTAGGCTCTCCATGAACAAAGGTTCTGGAACCGGACTAATACTTTGCCTCCCGAGATGGGAGCAGAAGCCAATTCAGCTGTAGCCTAATATCTGCCTGCCAGAGTTTAAGCCAAAGCGGCTGCCGGGCTGTAACATGAGAGGAAATAGCCCAGGAGGAAATTTTAGCGGAGTGGAAGGCAGCATAGGCTGCAAATTTCGCTGCAATCGTAGCGTGGAAAAGTCCTGGCGCATCCTGGTGTTAGAGGGGGGACATACAGCTTCAACTGACGAAGCCATCTAATAGAGGATTGAGAGAGAGGGATACAGCCATGGCTGATCAAACGGCCCAAGCATCGGATTGATGTGCCCGATGAAACATCATCTGGGCCTGCTTGTCCTCTGTCCTTAGGGCTTCCGGAGCGCCAGGAAGTAGGGGATGGAGTAGGGGATGATACTAGACTTACTATGGAGTCATCCACCTCTGGGGTGTGTGGCAAGGAAGAGAGATCCGCATCGAGAATAAAGGATCTCTGACTGACTAGAGTGAGCAAAGGGGGGAGGCCTGATGAGGCCAACTGTTTTGCTGCTAAGCCAGAGAAAATGAGTGGAATAGGAATGACCTTGGTCTCCACGACCAGCTGAAAATAGGATCCCCTGGAACTCCAGAGGCTGCTGGGGAGGCATTAGAGGGTAACTGGGACATCAGGCCCGAAATATTGTTCGCCATGATTAGCAAGGATTGGAAACAAATGGGGTTCAAATAAGCCCATGAATGCGGGCTGGTCAGAGGTTCAGAATAGTGTCAGGAACCCCTATCTGATCCTTCCATTTCCCTGAAGAGCACGAGGCCCCTTTCCACCTCCTCCACCTCTTCTGGAAAGGGGATCTCCCCTTTGGGGAAGTACCTGACCATGGTAAAGTTCCAGTTTGGGGAGGGATCTGCCAGAGATTGATTCAGCATCAGAACCGTCGCTTGAGGACCTGGTCTGGTCATCTGTTGGATACCCTCCACGATCCCTTGGCGGATGGCCAGCTGCCTCTATTTTCTAATGCTGTCTGGAATAAGGACTGCGGAAGGTTCCTCTGGTCACAAGCCAGCAGTGGTTGTGAATGTAGTCTCAGTGTCTGGGAGACCTGGAGGCTCCGAACAGGTGCACTGCGCCTGAGAGGAGAAAGTTGTTCTGGCAGAGGGATGGGTTATGCAGGAGCAGGGGCAAAATTAGGAACTGGGGTTACAGATTGAGAGCCCTTTGAACGTTTATAGAATTCCTTCCCCAAGCCTTGGTCGCCTAAGGCGTCTTATTTTTTTATCTTTGAGAAGCCTTGGATGAGTCCTTGGCCCTTTTGCGCAAATGGTGCATCTCTGACTTAGCCTTCAAGGAAGGACCTTGGGATTGTCTTCTGCCATGATAAAATACCAGGTACAGAGCAATATTAAATAAAGAGGTGGTTGGCACGCCTAGGTATACGGCCTATAATGAGAACTGGATATCCTATCGTTGGGCTGCGTCCCCCTTTTGGTAAAAATATTTTTTGGTTGTATTGTAATATATATGTTCAATTTAAATTTATTTTATTTTATTTTGTATCTTTTTTTTTTTTGTATTATTATTAACATAAGAGGTGAGGTCAAAAAGGGCCTCACTAAACTGCAGAAAAAGCCAATAGAAGGAAAAATATATTACTATTTTATTTCACTTGAGAGTAAATAAAAAAGGTTTTTTATATCCAAAAGCCAATAGACCGAATGAACGCTGAGGCCAGAAAACCACTTGTTTTTTATTTTTCTAACAAAAAAAGACAGAAAAATTGGTTAAAAAAGGTAAAATTAGGCAAAATTAGGCCTCCTGAGGCAGCCTCCCAAGCAACATGGGAAGTAGGTGCCTCTCCTTCGCCTCTGAGTCGGCTGCGGAAAAAAGCCAACAGAGAAATCAATGGGCAACAGGGCACAGAGCCACAATACCCCTTCAGAAAAGAAATCACCAAACAGTCCTGCTGGTCCTGTCATAAGCCTCCCAAATCGTCGCAGCAAACTTTACAGCTAAACAAAATGGCGGCCAGCCACGAGGCACGCCCAAAATGGCCACTGGGACCAGCGCGAGGCTCAGAGAAGAAGGAAAGCCCCTCAACAACAATAAAAACTGCCGAAATGCAGGCAGAACGAGGGGCCTGAAGAGAGCTCGCTCTCTCTCTACTGCGTTCGTGGGGGAAGGCACAACAAAACACTATGAAGCGTACAATACAAGCCGCTGCTGAGGCAGCATGGCTTAAAAAGCGGCAGGCACCAGAGTGGGGTGGGTGGAGGGAGTGAAAGGCTCTAAAACCCCCGTATCTCCCCCGAGGGGTGAAAATTTGCTCCTTTCATCAATTTAAGACAACCCAAATGCACAGGAACCAAGGAGGAAACACAAGGAAAGATCAAACCTGAGATTTAAGGCAAAGAAACCTGGATCGGCCAAGGAGAAAACTACTAGAGCTGCCTGTCTCTGCGAGGCTGAGCTAAAACTGGGAACACTATGGAGGTGTCACGTGGAGGAGGAGGAGAGTTCCTCAATTATAGCTCAGCCTGTAAGAGTGGAGACTGGAGCACCTCCCACTTTGGATGCTCGCAGCAGCTCTATGGAGAATCGCCAGTATGCATTATCTGTATTCCCTTGTCTTTCTCAGAAGTGGTATTCAGCAGATTCTGACCAGTTCTGGAGGACTGATAGTGTAAATTTTGAGTAGTTCAGAGAACCGGCAAATACCACCTCTGACTGGCCCCACTCCCATCTATTCCTGTCTTCCGAGTCCCAGCTGATCAGCTGGGTCTTCTTTTGTTGCCCTGCACAGGAAAAAGGAGCTGGAAATCAGGTTAGTGGGGTAGGGAGGGAATGGAGATTTTACGGCATCCTTCCCCTGCCATGCCCACCAAGCCAAGCCCACCAAGCCACACCCACAGAACCAGTAGTAAAAAAAATTGAATCCCACCACTGGTGTTTCTCCTTTAATTTTTCCTCCACTACAATCTCCTTAGTGCTATTTTCTTTCTTCCTTTTTAAATGGCAACGGTCCAGTAGAAAAAATGACCCTGTGTGGATCCTGATCTTTCACAGGAAGGCCAAGAGATGTTGTTCCGTGTTTTAAAGTAATCTCAGACTAAAGTAGAAACTGCTACATGTACGGTCTTGAAGCCCTGGATCCAGCTGGCTTAACCACTTGAAGCAAGAACACAACACGGGCAGCTTCGCTCTGCAACTTACTGCAGTCCCACTCCTTTACATGCTGCACTGTTTAACAAATTGCCAGACACTTGCCATCTGCTCCTTCTATTCACATCAAGACACATTACACTAGATGCCCCAACTAAATGAAGGGTCCTTTTGTGTAGTGGCAAGCTGCAAGAAATGTTAGACAGCAGACCACAGTATTGTTGTTGGCTACCTTTCCTTGCAAGAGACTAATGATTATTCCAAAAAAGTCTTTTAGAACTGCAAACAGTTAAAAAAAAAAGATACAACCACAGTCCACTGTTTGGCTTATTTTACACAGAAATCCATTTAGAGCACCATTTCATACACTGCAAAAAAGTGTGATGGGTTTGGTTTTGCTTTAGTGTATTGAGTACAATCAGCTGTTGTGACTTCTTGTTTTTTTTTCTTAGTTGACTCTAATTATTGTTATTATTAGTAAGTAATTATTATTATCACCAGTAAGTCATTTTTATTATTATCAGTAACTGGATAAGGAATTACCAATATTATACAGTTAGTGCTTAGTATATTGCTGATGAGAAATTAACACACACACACCCAAAAACAAAATATATTAAATTATTTTAGCACCAGAAAAAACAATGAGAGTCCAATAAAACAGAATATTTGTAGCTCACGATTGAAATGAGTTTGGTTGTTTTCTTGCAGAGGTATTATTAGAACGCATCCATGAACACCAACTAGTCGGAAGACATGATGAAAACTCTTTTAATTTCATAACATATAGACAGACTTAATTATAGTTTCAATTGGGAAATTGTGACCATCCTAGACCAAGCCAAATCCAAAAATGCTAAGGAATTTCTAGAAGCCTGGCACTCTGACAATTTAGCCATTAATAGATATATAGACACAAACAATATTTATATACTAAAGAGACAATCAACAAGCCAAAATGGGAACAAAAAGATCAAATGAACTTCCCACCAGCAATCACCATCCAGGTGAGCATAGATTAACTGCAAGATTAACATCAGATCAACAATCAAGTAAACATTACCTCAATCAAGGAACTGCCAAACAAACCAATAGACCAAAGAAAGACCTTCCAAGATCCCTTCCACCTTCACTGACAAGTCACTAGACTAGATTATAAAATGAGAGCAAACCCTACTCCTTACTGATACTGATCATGCTACCTACTGTAGTTTGGGTAATGAAATGTTTCCAAGAAAACAATCAAGCTCAGATACCAACAAGGACACTTCAAACAGTGACAATCTCTGAGCTAAAGCATCATTTATACCTTAAAAGAAATGATAGTGAATTATAAAACAGCAATAGAAAACGATACATATGCCGTATCTATGCTGCCTTGAACCTATTTAATAGGATTATTTAAGATTTGGAATCTTCATTTGCTCATCATTCTAAATATCACTCACTTTAATCTTTGTTGATTTTCTTCTTTGTGGCATCCTGTATGAACACAGACAATGGGTTAGTTCACAACTGAGTTAAGCATGTTGTGCAAACACAGCTACCCAGGGAAAAAGCACTGGTTCTGCTTTTGACGTGTATGCTTAATTCATTTAAACTAGACTTGCCAAATCAAATCTAGTGGGATGCCTACTCAACTATTTCTATAGTAACAAGTGGGTTTTTTCCCCCATATATTAAAAGGGTTTTGGCTCTGTGGATCCCAAACTAATCCAGTCTATTGTCCTACTGTTCTACAGTGTAGAATTTGTTATATTTATGCCTCACATCAGAACAAGTCAAGGAAACAAATCTGCCCTCCATAACTGATACATCGTTGAGCAGTTCAGGTGTTCCATCAGAAACTGAGCAATAATGATTTTAAAAAAGTGAGGAAGAGCCTCAAAGTATACTTGTACAAAACAGGTCTTCTTGATAAGCAGAGCTTGTGGCTCATCTCTCTCACACATGGACAGACGTGCATTTATTACAAACTGCCAACCACTAGTACAAATACCCATTGTTCTCATTCTGGTCTGTATAGCAATTAACAGTGATTAAAGGGCAAGTCATGTCTCTTTTGAGCATTCTGTTCTCTTCACCATGTTTCCATCACACCAGTATAACCAAGAAACATAGATGAGACTCCTCAGATGTCTTGTGCATGATATGTGCTTTGATTTTCAGTGGTTTAGGATTCTTGAGATAAGTATCACCTGAAATATGTTTGGTTTAACTTGCAAGCCTCATGATCTGCTAAGGATTTTAACTTGCAACTCCTAATTAATTATTGGCACGCTTACTGGAAAAGTAACATCCCTGTGTTCCTCTTTCTTCTATGAAGGCAAATTGTAATTACAGGAAGGAAAACAATGTAATTCTGAGAATCAACTCATAACTCCTCCTTAAGGAGCAGGTGGCAGCTGTGGCCACAAGGGCTTTTCTGCAGCTCCATCTTCTGAACCAATCGCAACCTTTCTTGGAGTAGGAGAATTACTCATTGTCACTCCTGCTTCAGTCACCTTTCAATTGGACTGTTGCCATATGCTTGGCATGGGGCAATGTTTTTATAACTCTATATTCAAAGAGCTGCATTGGTTGCTGGTTGATTTCTAGGTGCCATTCAAGATGCTAGTTGTCACTTTGAATGCTTTAGGCCTGATATTCTAGGACCACCTTCTCACAGTATCATCTGCCCAGCCATAAAATCTATAATGCTGATCTGTTTACCCATCATATGATTGCCATCTTCTAGGGGCCAGGAAGCCTGCTAGACTAGAATTCCTTGAAAAGTTAACCTTTCACTTCTGAGGTCCAGGATTTGCCTGCCATCAAGAGAACTCCCTCTCCCAGGATGCTTTCTCTAGATCACAGATTTCCAACCATGGCAACTTTAAGTCTGACGGACTTGAACTCTTGGAGTTGAAGTCCGCCAGGCTTAAAGTTGCCAAGGTTGGAGGCCTCTGCTCTAGATTACATAAGGATTATCAAGCAGCCATTGATAATTGAAAGTAATTCTTTTCCAAACAAGATTCTCAGTGTTAACAAGATTTATTGAAATTAAAAATGTGGGTTATAAGAATTTCAGAATTGATTTTTTTAAAGTTTACAACTAATATGGGGGTCAAGATGGAGATTTTCTCATTTTTCTATCCAACAACCTTCACAAGATCCTGCAAGGAAGCAAGTCTCTTTACTGATAACAAAGAAATTAGCAGTTCACTGCAGTTGGCATAATGGTTTCCAGAATCCTTACTGGTATGGGAACCCATTTTATAGCAATGTTGAAAAAAAGATGTTTCAATATCAAAGGTGTATTTACCCATAGCTGTACATCATTCCACTGATTTGCAAGAACCTGCTGAGAAAGCAAGCATGTAAAACCAAGAAAAAATAGCATTGGTCATATAACCTGAAAGAAGTGCAGAAATGATTTAGGATCAGAGAATTACAGAAAGGGATTCAACAATGCTTTGTTTCATATCTGATGTAAAAACACTCAGGAAACACTATGAAGTTTATTAATTTATTGTGTAAGCTACAAAAAAAACTAAAAAGAATGACAAAAAACACTGAACAACAATCTCAATTATTGAGAGTATAATTTTATCTACATTAATCTCAAGACTATATCCCATCTCAAAAATATTTCACATAAGAATGTTTTATAATTGGGGAAACTAGTGATATCTTAGGCTATCTATCCATTATCTGTAAAACAAGAAGTACTAAATTCCTTGAGTATTTCATATAGAAATTTCAAGACAGGAAACAAATCTGTATAATACTGAAAATGAATGTGTATCTCAATTGAGAAAGCAGTATTATTATAGATGCTTTACTTCTCTACTTCCTCTGGCTTAATGGTCTCTAATAGAGAGCTCGTAATCAGCCTTGATTAAAGAGATAAATAAAATAAGAAATTTCATTTGGATATATTCTTCCTGGGCTGAAAACATTTCAAGAGCAATAAAAATGAGAGGATTGTTTAATTCTTTGTTCCTTGTTTGGGCATTGTTTTCTTTTTTCTAATCTCTATCTCTCCTTGTTGCTTATTGTCCATTGTTTCTCCCGCCTTTTCTCCTGCAAAGAAAAAAGAAGCAATTTCAAGTGGAAAATTGTTACATTAGGAATATTTGTGGCCCTTTGTATTAATCCGGCAATATGCTGCCTGGGATGACAGCAAAGTACCCTGAAAAATCTTGGGAGAAAACCTTCAAGTAGCCACCAAACTGAAATTGATAATAATTAAATAAAAAAGGAGAAACTAAGTATATTGTTAGTTAGAAAAAATGTCGATGCTTTCCAAGTAGAGAAAAGAAGGAGGAGGAGACAGTGGATAAAGCAAATAGAAAGAATCAGTCATATCATTGGAATACAGAAAATGAAAATATGTTTACAACTTTTAAATTTTTTTAAAAAGAATAACTACGGAATACCCGTGGATTGTCACAGGGATTGTCAAGATGAAAAACATACATCTATAAAATCACCAGGTAGCGAGATAGACTTTGTGGCACAAAACTACTAGATCTGGGCCATAAAAACCCAGGTGACAACAAGATGGCAGAACAGACTTTTCTTTATGTCTCTGCTGCCATCTACTGACTATCAGGATTCTTGTAGTCCGATTAAATGTAAATTAAATTATTTTAAAGCATAGGCTTTGCTCTCACCCATATGACTTTGGAGAATGCAGTCCAACTTTCATACTCAAAAACAATCAATCTAAAAAAAAAACTTTTAAAAAATTAATCAACAAAGAATGAATAAACACCAATTACTAAAAGCAAATATGTAGCTTCTGATCATTTTTCTCAATAAATAAATGAACAAGTATAAGGTTTTTTACTCCTTTACTTAATTGGGTTTTCTTTATCTAGTTTTAGAATTTGCATGGAGAATAGTTTACCTTTTAGGTCATATTTATACAGAAATATTGAATATTCTAAAGGATTCAAAATGGTTCACATACTTTTAAGCAATATTGTACTTGTTTTTCCTGATGTACTCAATTCTTCCTTCTGCATATCAGTGGACAGAGCCCATTTTTGCTTCTGGTGACAAACATGCATCCCTTGTGACATTATCATATTATCATACTATCACTAAGTTTTTATCAGCATTTCTTCATTAAAAATTCTTCTTTAATTTTCCTTTCTTTAATAAACATGCTACAAAGGTACAGTATTTAAGCAACTTGATCTGCTTTTCAATTCTTTGTACATAACTTAGAATATTTCCCTTTTCACTGTCAAAAACAAATAGCATGGTCTTTATTGCATTACTTTTCAAGTCCATACTCCATTTATATAATCTATGCAATATTTGCTACAAAGTATGTGGCTTATTGGCTAAAAATACACCTGCATATTAAAGTATCTATACATTCATGTTCCCAACCAATAGATCTATCACCACAAACCTTCACCCTATATTTATATCCAAATATATTAACAAATATATATTATATCCATGTGCCATAGCTACCAACAGGTGTACACATCAAGGTTGACTATGAGGACACATTTAAAGACAGAGAAGGTCTAGTAGATAGGTTATGTGTATGTCATATGCAGCATTTCCTGCCAACACTGAAGACTGAATGCCACACCCATTGCCATTAATTGATCTGGTCAACCACTTCTGGGGAGGATAACAGTGGTGTTGAATTGCCTCCCTTTATATATGATCTGCCTGATAGTGGAGTAGTGGAATCCAAACTTTGTGAAAATGGTTTTATAATTTTTTCCAGCCTAATGAGCATCAACAACTGTTTTTCTGAGATCCTCAGAAATCTCCTTTGTTTGAGTTATGATACACTTTTCCATACCTCTGTTCTGAAGATCATATTTGAATAGTGACTATCCAGAATGCTGTTCTTTAAATAAGATAGAACCTTCCACACTCAAATCTGATTATTATCCTACTGACTGGAACACTTTCCTTTCAAATAAACTGATAAAGGTTCACTTATTTTTGCCAAAGTAAGTGCCAAGTAGGTATCATTTTTGTCAATAAATCAATGAGGAAACATAATGTTTCTGACTCATTTGTATAACTGGGTTCTCTTTATCTAGTTTTAGAAGATCTGTGGAGAACAGAACAGACGTGTTTCAGGTCTTATTTATGCATACTGAATAATATTGGATATTGAACAATCAAAAGGATTCACAAACTTTTAAGCACCACTATAGAATGCAATGAGTGTGTGACATAAAAACAATATTTCCTAACACCAGAAGAGATAGAGTAAAAATTGAACAAATGCTAAACAAATGTGGATACAAAAATACAAAACTGAGTTTGCCAGTGTGGAAAAAATAGATACACTGAGATGGCTCAGCCAAATAGAGACAGCATATAAGCATCAGATTATAATATTAACATTAATACATATTATTAGTATTTATATTATTAGTATTTATATTTATGACATTTATTTTTATTGTTGTTTATTATTATTACTATATTGCTGAAATGGTATAAATGAGGTCCACAGAGAAGAGTGGTAAGACATTTGAAGAATAAGAGGCAATATGTGAAGTGATATACAAATGTGATGAATGGAAGAAAGGATGGTTTGTAAAGATAAAAAGTCATAATGCAGAACCTATTCAATGGGTGTACTGAATGCTGTGAATGGTTTTTTTACTCATGCCTTAATTTCTTTGACTTGCTTTTTTTTACTTCTTTTCTGCATTTTGCATAATATTGCTGGTTCCAAAAGGAAAATGTGTAATGAATCAGTGTGATGAGTTTTCAAGGTTCAAACCAAAGGCTCGTCTAAATGGAGGTTCAAGAAGCAGAAGAGATAGCTGACTTTTGTTATTCTGATTGGTTACTCTGGAAATTACACAGCTTTTATGTTTTCCAGCATCCACAGAGAACTAGATGCTGGCAGAACAATTTTGAAAGGGTTGTATGTTTGTGACACTGGAAGCACAAGGCACAGAGGGAGAAAAGACTTGTAGAAGAAAGAGAATCTCAACAGTTAGTTAATCCTGTTAGAAACATTGTCATTTTATCCAATATTAATAAAACATAAAATTTAAATATTGTGATAGAAGTTCATTGGAGACCAAATATCACAGAATAATTTTATCTATGGTATACATTGTATACATTGCTCATTATTTAAAAGACATACAGATGCTTACCAAATCTATCTATCCCACCCATATCATCCACACATCTATGCATGCATGCATCCATTCTGTACTATGTACTATGCATCCACATCTATGCATGCATGCATCCATTCTATGTTTTCAATGGATCTCAGCCAATGTTCAATTGTAAGGGAATTAGCTAGCATCCATTCCTGTTGGAACTAAGCCTAGATGTTGATTCCCTTTCAAAGGAAACAGAATGTGCACATCTTATTCAACCAAATAATAGGTAATTAAACCAAATTGCTTACATTCTTACAAAACACATAACCATCTTGTCATCTAGCATGCCCTGCAAATCCAGGGTCCTGTCTAATCTGCACAGACAAGAATAAGTCAAATATATTTAGACAAATATAAGAAAATTATCCAAATTGAGTTGCTAAATAACAGATTTATATGCATTCTTTGGGGATAAAGCTTGGTGTTGATTCCAAAATCTGCTGAATGGGTGTTTATAAAATCAAGGTTTTACTGTAACACAATAGATTTACCTCAGGAAATGAAAATCATGGCTGGCTTAATGCTTTTTTAAATCATCAAAACAATACTTATTTTCTTTAAAAGGATCTTGATAGGGCCTTGCCTGGCCCAGCTCCTGCCTGGGAACTTAAGAGGTTACCGCAGGTACAGAGGCTACTTTATCTTGGAAGCTAGGAGAGAGCAGTTTTATAAACCAACCACAAGCTCTGTGAAATCATCCCTGATTACCAGAGTTGCTAAGGAGTCAGCCACAGGCTGGGTGAGGCATCAATACCGGTGGATAGCCAAGTTATTCATTGTGACACCTCTGCGGTGCACAGATCCTGCAAGCTCTCACAATTAAGTGAGGACACTGTTGAGCTGTACAATTCCAGTTCTCAAAGTTAGAAACTTTATGCATTTCCACAGCTCTTACATCATAAAATCAAGCAATACTCAGGGCCATTCAGCCATTGTTTACATCTGTAGCAATTCTATAGAACAAGGATCAACAGTACTTTTATCACCTCTCGAGTGATCTAGCGTAAAGGAATGATTTTTGACATAGTTAGCTTTACTATGTCAAGTTCCTAACAACTCTGCAAGAGTTATATCACTATTTAACATTCATGTTTATAAGCAATTCAATCATTAAACGTTTGTGAAGGCAACTTGAAGCATCTCATCAATGTTTGGCACTCCTTGAATAAGCCAGAAAAGGTTCTAACCTTATACACAATGTGATCCTCAATTTTTCTGATTTAACACAAAACATGATACATACTGTACACACTGAAACCCAGGGCTTCACAAACCAGAAGTTTAAATATCAAGGCAGAATTTAAAATATATACATGGATAAATGCTTTTGAGCGAGTGCTGAGGACAAGCATAAACTCAGTTTGCTGGATTGGGATAGATACAGCCAAGATTCATCTCTCAGCAAGAAAGAAAAATGCAGTTTTCAAGTTCAAGAGTACATCTAAATTAAGTCACAAAAATCTTCATTTGAGATCATATTAACCCATAATGTGGCTTGTTTTGATTGTATTTAGCATATTGTCGTCACCCTACCCAATATGACTTCAAATCATGGTTTATAGCTTAGCATGATGTGTGACACAAGTCATTGTGTCCTATTCAGTCATTCAGTCATTTATTTGATTTCTATATGTACCCAACTCAGATGCCAAGAATAAACTTTGATTTTGGGTAATATGTCAACCCATCTTAGCAGTGGACTACAATATGGCATTATAGGTGAATTATTTATTTATCCTATTTATGCAGCAGCCCATCTCACAAGACATGACTTTGGACAGCATACAAATTAACCTTGAAACCATAGGTATCTATATGGCAGGGGTGTCAAACTCACAGCCCGAGGGCAGGATGCGTCAAGCACTGGCCACGCCCACCTTCATTTTAGCGAAGGGGGAAGTCATCATACGTCACGTGAGGACAACATGACGCCACAAGTTTGACACCCCTGCCATATGGGATGGGGTGGGGAGGGAGAAAGCAAATGACCTCATCACAAGAATATCATAGTTTGTGTGACATCACTGTGGGTTCAAATGGATGCCTACATTTAGCAGGATAGGATGGTTCCTGAATATCCTAGGACACATCTGGGAAGCTTGACTGGAAGAATCCCAGTGCCTACTCTATATTAACAAAGGACTCTGAGGGGCTTCTGGAAAAGATCTTGTCAAATGTCTAAAGGAGAACAAGAAAAAGAAAGAAAAAAGGGGGCGGGGAGGATGTAAAGCTAGGTGCAAGCTGCATATTAGCCATGATGAGATTTAACAATAGCACATCTACTCCTTTTACACTTGACTACAGTAGACTTTTTTTTTCCAGACTGTGAATCTGTGCCCCAAATCTAGTTCCACAAAGATAGAAGAGAGCCTCAGATTAGTAGCAAAGATAGTCTTTAATTCACTCTCATTCTTGAGTTGGGGAAAGAAAGGAAGAATGCCTTAACAACAGAGAAGTAAACAACTGAGTTTCCCCACTTCAAGATGAATTACTGGAAAAAGGAGAGCAATAAAAGCAAAGTACTATAATTGATACTCTTCTTATCTGAAAACCTTTGTCCACTACCAACTTAAGGGCGCTTACTAATCAGGAAGGCTCTTTAAAATAATACTCTACACCCATCTCTTTCAAGACCCAATAAAATGATTACTCTGACATTTGAGCATTACTAAAGGAGAACAAATATTAATTTTCTAAGCAGTGCAATTTGGCATACTTGAGGGTTATCCTATTTTGTCTTCACCATTTTTTTAATGAGGTGGGTTAGGAAGGGGCCACATATCATGTTAAGCCACAGTATATTTTAGGTATATTCAGGTACTGAATAAATCTGATGCTTGAGCCCACACATTATGTTCATAATTCATGTTTGCATCTACATCTTATTCGGTTCACAAAATGCTTGTGGAAAAAAAATGAAAAATTATATTATGGTTTATGGGTATAAACCCAGTAAATGCTATTTGCTTCATATGATCCAAGGAGTTGAATAGTTAAACCGGTTAGAGAAATTATAACTTAACATAGAACTGAACTATACAAGGAGTAGTCTGACAGTAAATCCTCCAAACCAGAAAAGGGGACTCTGGAGGGGAAATGAGATTACTGTAGTTCTCTGGAATGTTCTGTTCTCAAATTATTAAGCTTTGTACTTTCCTAGTTGTTACAAGACTCTAGATATTGTCCATATTTTGCAGTCCAGTTGTGATAGCTCTACTTACTAGCAATAGAACTAAATGGTACACACATTCTTATAAGGGCTATATTTTGAACTGAGAACTGGGGAACAACCCATCCCAGGTCCCAGAATTCTTTTCTACAGAAATCCCTACATTTCTATACATATTTAACAGATGCACCCACCAATGTTGTGTAGCTGTTTAGAAGTTATGGTGAGGACCCAGATTGAATTTCATCTTCATCCATGGAAATTCACTAGGTGACTTTGGATCCTTCATGTACTCATTCACTCTTTCAGTCCAGTCTACCACATAGGGTTATTTCTGTGGGGAAATTGAACTGCAGCTATCAGGACAAGATTGTAAAGGCCCACTATTCCTTATTCGCTTGGATACAAATAACTGGATAGAAAACATTTTCTAAAGAATACGCTGAAATGAAAACTAAGCATTGCAAAGGGGTTGTAGAGGATGGCGGAGGAGACCTATGAAAGGCAGATTCGATTCAGCAGGAAGGTAGTTTCCAATGCTATGTTTACTAACAGCCATCCAGTACATCCTGGAGGCCGCCATTTCCTTTTTATCTCAAAATTTAGCATTAATCTTTAGAAAGATATAGGTCAGGTGAGTCAAACTCGATTTCATTGAAGGCCGCATCAGGATTGCATTTTACCTCACAGGGCCAGAGTGGGTGTAGCCAGAATGGGTGTGATCAGCTCGACATCACTCATGTCAGGGGTGCCTGTGGTGGCCCAAGCCCTCTGCCAGAGAAAACAGACTCCTGAGCTCTGTTTTCAGCTGCAACGGCCTCCTGTAAGTAACCCTCTGCCAATGAAAACAGAGCTCAAGAGGGCTGCGCGCAGCCCACCCGAGTTCTGTTTTTGCTGGCAGAGGCACCGCAGGCCAGTCTTTTGCCATTTCCAGGGTGGCCCTGCGGGCCAGATCTAATCACCCCGCGGGCTGGATCTGGCCCCTGGGCCTTGAGTTTGACACCCCTGATATAGGTGATCACTTTGAAAGAATAATTATCATTGAGATTCTCCTGAGGTCATATTGAGGTAGGAGTGGTAGAACTGGGAAAGCTGTGGAGCTAAAGACCTGGTATCCCTACAAGGCTTAGAACAGAATGGTGACCTAATGAAGAAACTGCAAACGTCAAAAGATCAATATAAACAAATGATGAGAAAGGCCTATAAAACCGAAGGGAAACTGAGAAAGAACAAGGTCGCTGTAAAACAACAACCCCAGAAGCTTATACAGGTAGTCCTCTACTTACAACCACAATTGAGCCCAAAAATTATGTTGTTAAGTGAGACATTTGTTAAGTGAGTTTTGCCCCATTTTACGACCTTTCTTGCCACAGTTGTTAAGTGAATCTGGCTTCCCTGTTGACTTTGCTCGTCAGAAATTTGCAAAAGCTGATCAATCACATGATCCCAGGACATGGCAACTGTTATAAATATGAAAGAGTTGCCAAGCATCCAAAATCTGATCACATGACCATGGGGATACTGCAATGGTTGTAAGTGTGAAAAACAATCATAACTCACGTTTTTCAGTGCCGTTGTAACTTTGAACAGTCACTAAATGAATTGTTGTAAGTCAAGGGCTACCTGTACCTTGGCTAATTCTGTCACTACAGACTGAGAAAGGTGTTCATATGAAAATCAGTGTCTCAGGCAAGGCAGTAAACTTATTATATCAATCCAACCAGAAAATTAGGCATGTTGGCTATCATGGTGGGAGGTGTAGTCGAACATATCTGCAAAATATGTTAGATTTATTTTGTTACATAATTAGAGAAGTGCAGCTTTATTGTCAAGGGGAAAACTAGCCAAGCTGAGAAAGAACCAAAGTTTGATCCAAGAGTTCGAATGTATTTTCCAACATACAAACTAAAATCCTAGAGCCATGATGGTGAATCTATGGTACGTGTGCCACAGGTGCTGTGGGCAGGCGAGCCATCAACCTACCTCAGTTCTGCCATGCATGTGCACGTGCCTCCCCTGGCCAGCCGGTCTTCAGGTCTCTCCTGCACATGCGTGGTGTGGGGGGCACATGCATGAGAGACTTGCACACATGCACGGGGCAAGCCGCATGCACAGAGACATATGCAGGTGTGGGCATGCATGTGCATGCATGGGGCAGGCCGCCTGCGCAGGGGACATGCACCCAATATATTTTGCAGAGGCGCGCATACATGCTTTGGCCATCACTATCCTAGAGCTACCTAAAATTAGTGACTTTCAGTATTGGGTTTTTGTAATGAGATATCGATATAGTAAAGCCAAAACACAGAATGAGAATTTGAATGTCTCTTGAAAATGTTTTCCCTGCGTAAACACTACCTTTCACGCTCCAGCTTTCTGAACCAATATAAAAAGAATCACTAAGAAAAGTAAATAAAATCCAAATCCACTTTCCGTAGAGAGGCAATGCTTCATTTCATTTTAACCTTGGCTGCTTGGATGCTAAAAACCCATTGCTCCTTACCAGTTTTCTCTATAAGTAATCAGGCACCTTCAGTTTCAATGACGTGGCAAACTCCAGTTTACAAAGCTTTTCCTTTTTCTGAGTGATTTTCTTGAAGTTTGGAGGAATATAATATACTTGCCCTGGTGAAGACACCTCCAGAGTAAAGCAAAGTGATACTCCAAAGATAGAGAAGAACTCGGTCCAAGTGGAAAGAGTTATGCATTAGAGTCTATCAGCCCTAAAATTCAAAGAGAAACATTTCAGAGAGAGCCAGTGAAAAATGTACATTATATGTTGAGTATCACAACTCAACACATTCTTCTCTGTTGGCCTTAGAGCCAATTGGTGTCGACCACTGAGTGCTGATGATTGTGCTTTTGTATGGATTTTCTTAGGAGACAAAAGTTCAAGGTAAGAGGTTTTAATATTAGTAGCAGGAGATTCTACTTGACTGCTCCATCTTTCTTCTCTTAGGATTGTTCACTATGAAAAAGTTGGAAAACGCTGGAGATTTACAAATGGAAGATAGCAATCACCCAACCCACAGAAAATTCTGCAAACAAATCTAAGCAATTGTATAAGGAATGTTTCACATGGAAGCGCTCAAAGGTGACCCTATCATGATCAATGAACCAAAAGCACAAACTGGATATAGTGCATATCCAGATTTGCAGCAGTGTATTTGATTATTGTGTTTTTATTTTCTTTGTACAGAGTCTGTACAGCACTACTTATCAGATTCTAGGCATTATAATGCCTATAAAGAAACAAAAGAGGACAGAGAATTTCTGCCAACCCTGGCCAGAGATCTAAAAAAATGTTTTTCTATGATCTTTTCACCAATTATGCTAGAAACCTTACTATTGGAAAGTACTTCTTGCTTGTCTCTATGTGTGATAGGTTGCCCCATATCAACAATGAGAAAAGTAAAGTCCTATACATAGGCAAGAAAAACCAAAAGTACACATATAGACTGGGTGAAACCAGGCTCAATAGCAGTAACTGTGAGAGGGATCTTGGAGTCTTAGTGGACAACCAGCTAAATATGAGCCAGCAGTGTGCAGCCGCCACCCAAAAAGCTGATGCAATCCTAAGTTGCATTAACAGAGGGATACAAACCGAGATCAAGGGAAGTACTAATACCACTCTAATAAAGCCTTAGTAAGACCACACCTAGAGTACTGCATCCAGTTTTGGTCACCACATTATAAAAAAGATGTTGAGACTCTAGAAAAAGTACAGAGAAGAGCCACCAGGATGATTAGGGGACTGGAGACTAAAACATATGAAGAACAGTTACAGGAACTGGGCATGGCTAGTCTAGTGAAGAGAAGGACCAGGAGAGACATGATAGCGGTCTTCCAATATTTGAGGGGCTGCCACAGGGAGGAAGGGGTCAAGCTATTTTCTAAAGCGCCTGTAGGCCAGACAAGGAATAATGGATGGAAACTGAACAAGGAGAGATTTAACCTGGAAATAAGGAGAAACTTTCTGACAGTGAGAACAATCAACCAATGGAACAGCTTGCCCTCAGAAGTTGTGGGAGCGCCATCACTTGAGACTTTCAAGAAGAGATTGGACTGCCATTTGTCAGAAATGGTGTAGGGTCTCTCACTTGGGCGGGGGATTGGACTAGATGATCTACAATGTCCTTTCCAACTCTGATTATCTGTTATCTGTTAATCTTCACCTGCAAATGTAACAGACGCCATAGGTCTAGGAAAACATTCAAGATAAGAGCTATTTCTTCCTCCAAAAATAAAAGCAGAGCAGACACAGAGCCTAATGGCTTCTGGACAAATGCTGCCTTGATCTTATTAGGGTTTAATTCCAGCTTGCTTCTTCTCATCCAGACCCCACAATCTTCAAGCACTTGGGCCCAGACTAATCATAGAGACCCTGGCCTAGTCTGGATGACAGAGTAAAACTGGAATTATCAGCCTGCTTCCCTGACACTGACAAGGGGGAAAGAGGACCCCACAATAGAGGGCACATTGGAATGACCTCTCTGCTCCTTTAGGATTCATTTGCACTGCTCCTTTAGGAATGAGAAGAAACACCATAATCCTGAATCTTACAAGTAATCCAGAAGGATATTATTGGGACCAAATGCTTCTGAAAAGACAAGCAAGATCAAAAAAGGTGTATTTCCTATATTCAGGTCTCAATGAAAGCCATCCATCCGAGCAATCAGAGGTGGTATTCAGCAGGTTCTGACTAGTTCTGGAGAACCATCAGAAATTTTGAATAGTTTGGGGAACCGGTAAATACCACCTCTGATTGGCCCTGCCCCCATCTATTCTCTGCCTCCTAAGTCCCAGCTGATCTGCTGGGTCTTCTTTTGTTGCCTTGCACAGGAGAACGGAGCTGGAAAGCAGGTTAGTGGGGTGGGGAGGGAATGGGGATTTTGCAGTAATCCTTCCCCTGGAGTGGGTGAGATTGGAGTATCTTTCCCCACCAAGCCATGCCCACAGAACTGGTAGTAAAAGAAATTGAATTCAACCACTATTAGCAATGAATACTGTTCTGTCCTATGGCCAGGCCTGAATCCTAGTGAAATAAATACTGTACCATAGTAACTTGATATTTGGTGACTGATGGACTCTCCAAGCTTCATTTCTCCTCTCACCAAATACTATTAACTGGCAGGAAAACTTTTATCAATCAGTTACCCTAAATATGGTTAACCTGGGGCAGACACAAGTTCTGACAGATGGCTCGACCCTCAATTTTAGCTATCTGTCAGAACCTGGCACATTATTCAGAGAGCTGACCTATGTGGAGATGATGGTGCCGGCCCAGAAAAGCAGATCAGTCACTGGACTTGCAACTGATCCATGGGACGGTAGACACTACTATCAAGAGAGGCTCTCTGTTTCATTAAGATATCCTCCCACAACCACCACTGGTCAGAACCTGCCTGGTAAAGGTGTCTGAAATCCTCAGGTGGAGAAGGCTGTTTTATCAGGCAATGAGAAGGAGCCCAGTGAGAGATCTTCCCACTTCACCCATACAACTGCTCTCCCTCCGTCATTCAGCTGTTTTTAAGAGCTATTTTTAAACACAGGGCTACCATTCTTCTGGAAGAGCACTAAACCCATGTTGGAAAAAAAAAACCTAGCAGGCCCTGAGGATACTGAAATGGAAATATCTTCAGTGCTAGTCTCTTGTTTTTCAGGTTGGCTGACAAGAGCAGGAGCCAGCTCTTTACCCACCAAGTTGTCGAAACACAAATATACACACAAAGACAGGCAGACAGACAGATAGATGATAAGTAAGTATGGAAGGAAGGAAGGAAGGAAGGAAGGAAGGAAGGAAGGAAGGAAGGAAGGAAGGAAGGAAGGAAGGAAGGAAGGAAGGAAGGAAGGAAGGAAGGAAGGAAGGAAGGAAGGAAGGAATACACACACACACATGGGGGGGCAGGGAAAGAGATGATCCATGCAACTGGACACCACATCATTATAGCTCTTCTGGGAGAAAACTGCTGAACAGACATGAAGGAGAGGAGGCATGCCAACATAGCATCTTAAAATGCAACAGGAGCTGAGCAGATCCCAGATACTAACCATGCCATCATCCGCACTGTTGATGAAGCCTTGTAGGTCATGTTCACAAAAAGATTTGTGTTGGGAAAAGAGGGAGAACATTACTTCAAAACTGAAACAGTTAAAGCTTTCTGCTGTAAGCTGGGTATGAAACAAAGGTCGTGTCCTTTAGAAATGGTTAGCAGTGCATCTTTGGGCCACAGCTGGTAGATGTATGATAAACCCACTGACTAAAAGCCATTTCCCTCCGTAGTGATTATAGCATCATCAGCTATCACAAGATGATAAAGAAAGCCTCTTTGCTGTAATGTGAATGCAATTGTTGGATGACTTCTAAATTCCCTAGTGATAATCCCACCAAGCAAAGAAAGGCAGGATTAATAGAAATAAAAATTAGAGAATGCATCCAAATAATGGGGAGCGTCAGAAACAAAATAAATTATCAACAAAATAGCAGAACTGTTGACATAAGCTTTCTTGCAAAGTGCATAAAGTGCACCTCACCCCATAGCTCTGATAATTCTCAGTAGAGAAGAAATTCCTGAAAATGGATGAATATTGCTTTGGGGGGAGGGAGAGAGAAAGCATGATGGACTTTGCCAACAAAGAGCATTACTGAGTTATTGGCTTTTTCTATCTGCAGACAAAATTGCCTCAAGGAGTTTTGGATAAGAAACTGTGATCAATAGATAAATATAATCTGGGATAATCTGAGTTTATTATACTACAATTTCCAGCATTGTTTCTCCTGCTGCCTTCAACTGCCAGGTATTTTTCTAATAGAGCTAAAACTCTGTTTCTCAAATTTTATGCCATTATGGACCAAGAAAGGTTTGAACAATGTGAAGACCAAATATATCAAACCTCCTGCCCAAACACTCCCAGTGTTGTTTGTCTTTGCATTTTTTTTCCAGTGAATATAATAAGCATTTGGGAATGTCTTCTCATTCCCTCTATTTTAAGAGGGTCTAGTAAAATGAAATTCTATACCAACCGCAATACCAATTAAGAATTTACATATCATTAAAATTATTTTATGTATCCCTGCCATCCTAAAAATTATTAGGACAAATATGCTGGTAAAAACTGTTCTTCAGTAGAAATATCTGAGGAATGAAGGGGAAGATGATTCTCATTTTAAAAGATCCCAATCTTAGCAATAACATCTAGGTTTATATACCATCCCATAGCACTTTACAGCACTGTCTGGGAGGTTTATAATGTAAACATTATTCATATGGCCCGAACAATCTGCGTCCTCATTTTACCAACCTCAGAAGAAAAATGGGTCAAGAACTATGAATAACATCTCTTGCTCTGGCTGATGAAGGAGTTTTCTTTCTCCCATGGATTTTCCTGTGGATTTTGTCCATTTTTAAAGCTGTAACAATTTGAGAGTCAGTCTCTTCTGAAAAATAAGCCATTACATATTCAGCTTTCCCTTGCAGGCCTGCATTTTACTTTGCGCTGGCAAATCAATCAATCAACCCATGAATCATAATGCAGGGAAGAGACTGAGGCCTGATTTCTCCAGTAAGATATGGTATTAAGATGTCAGACTGTTCTAATTATTTGTGTCACTTCCCATGGTAGAGAAGCCCAGGGAAAGCATAGAAATGCTTTGCATCCTTGTTGCAATCAGCTTCCACCTGGTACAGATATTTTAAAGAAAAGCCAGCTTGGCAGAGTCGTTGAAGATTGTGAGTTTTAGTCCCATTTTAGGCATGAAACCAGCTGGGTGACCCTGGGCCAGTCGCTCTTTCTCAGCCCTAAGAAGCAGCAAGGATAAACCACTTCTGAAAAATCTTGCCAAGAAAACCGAGAGACTAGTCCAGGCAGTTGCCAGATGTCAACACTGACTTGAAGGTACAAAGAAAGTAAAAAAAAACAACCCATAGAGAAATCTGAGCTTTTTCATTGTTTCTGTGTCCTGAATAGAGGGAGGAGGAAACACAGATAAGCTGGACGATTCCAGGGGACTAGCAAAGAAAAAACAGTAACAATGGGCCACCCTGCCATTCAGTAGAATTGTTTTGAAATAAACTTGGCTTGATATGGAAATACAGGTAGTTCTCAGCTTACAGCCACAATTGTGACCAAAATTTCTGTTGCTAAGAGAGACAATTGTTAAGTGAATGTTGCCCCATTTTATGGCCTTTCTTGTCACAGTTGTTAAGTCAATCACCGCAGTTAAGTTAGTAATATGGTTGTTAAGGGAATCTAGTATTGATTTTACTTATCAGAAGGTCACAAAAAGTAATCGCATGACCCTTGGGCACTGTCTGCAACCATTATAAATATGGATCAGGTGCCACCAATTTTGATCACGTGACCATGGGGATGCTTCAATAGTTATAAGTGTGAAAAACAGTCATAAGTCACTTTTTTCAGTACCATTGTACCTTCAAACAATCACTACGGGAATGGTTGTAAGTTTAGGACTACCTGTAAAAGCCACCGAAGAATTAATTAAAGCTGCTCCATTTTAATTATGAAAAAGTGTTTTTGGGGTACTGTACTGAGACTGGCATATACATATATAAACAACATTTTCTTTTTATTTTATCATTCAAAAAACCTTCTACCTTACGTTATTGCAAATCAGTGGTCCCAATGTAAGATACTTCCAAATGAGAACTCCACAAAATTTTGCAAAAAGCTTTGGACCTCTATAATCACATGCTTTCATCAAGTAAACTAATTTACTTTTAGCTTTACTTTATCTGAAATTTTTTTCCCCTGAAAAATTGTAGCTCTATATCGTTTACAATATGTCTGTTTCTCAATGTCCATACACTGCTGCCTCATCATATTTGATTTTTTTTCAATACTCTCTTACAAGAACCACTTGGATTATTTTATTTTATTTATTTTATTATTTTGCAGATGACTAGACAAATTCATGGAATGTGAAATAAAGGAAGAGACTGGAGAAAAGGGCACAGACATATTTTTTATTTTGCTTTTTTTTAATGGGATTAGAGTAAAGAAAGCTTTCTTGCTACAGTAGCTACTGTGACTCAAAGGTGGAATTATCTTTTTTTGTTTGATTGTTTTTTTTGTTTTCAGTCCAACAATTTGTGATCATCTTTGAAGAGACAGAGAGTGAAAATGGTAGCAAAGCAGAAGAGTTTTAATTCACGCTTTACTTTATTTTCTTACAGTTGGAATAATATATTTTCCAGAAGGACCATAATTAAATTAGACAGCGCTGTGAGGGAGTGGGTTGCTTTTTCTTTTCTGTTTGATAAAAGGGCAATCATTGCCAAAGTCTCTGTCTTCATTTTGATAATTAAATCAATCCAAAAAGAAGATAATATATAGCAAGTCATTCATTACCTTAGTCATATAGCTCAATCTATTTAGAACATACTTTTTCATAAAAAGAAAAAACAGCTATTCCAGGAAATTGCCTTTTTCCAGTTTTCTTGATCTTCCACCTTGGTCTTCTTCTATCTTCCCAATGGAGGCAAACATGTCATTGTCGACCAAGAACCTGAGATTTCCTCAACAGGCCCAGCCCACAAAGAAGACATTGTAAAGCGGTTGTTCAATCACAGCAACAATCAGGCAATCAGCATTTTACCTTTGTTTACCAGAGCCAGCTGTGCTTAGAGCTGGTACAGATTAATAGACAGGAATATAAATCATGAAACATGAAATCATGTAACAAGATCCACAGCTACAAACACAATATCCTCCCCAATATGATCAACTGCCAACTCACACCTACAAAATATAGGTAGTAATTCTTACAAAACAGTGAAAGGAATACTGGAAGGATGAAGGTCAAGGGCTTTCTTTATCTTTAACAATGACTTTACAGAGAATATCTTCCACGTGTTGAACTGCAATTTCCAGGATCTTTGATCTTTGAACCAGTCTATATATCTGTGGCTACATCTCCTGAGACCTGTGATTTAATAAGATCTGGAACAGCAAGTCACAGATTTATCATTCTCTAACTTGATATCTAACCAGCACCTGAAACTTGATCTGGATTAACACAATTTGCTAATCTTTGGCATGGTTTGCTTGGTATTCAATTTGACTATATGAAGCCGGTCAACAGAAAATGTTGTGACTGAAAGGATCAATCCTGCTGTGAGTTTTGACTCTGATGACTCTGATGATGAAAGGCTGGAGCCTGCTATGAATGTGGAGTCTGAATTATTAGAAGACACAGATGTGAGCCAGAGGGATGAGAGGTTATCTGACAGACACTCTTCGCCAGAACCTGAGACCTCATTCATGCCAGCATCTGATCCACAAAATGAATCAGAGGCGTCGAGTGGGGAAGTTGACAGATCGTGGCTTGATGCTAGAATTCAGAGGAGACTGAGACGTCAAGTTGGGGGGAGGCAAGCCAGACGCTGATTAGGGAAAGTAACACGTTGCCTCAATGAGTATAAAAGGACACAGCTGGGTTTGGAGAGTTTGTCAGGAACAAAGTGACTGAATGAGTGAGGATTTTACAGCAGAGGCTCTGAGGCTGAAGATTGTTTGCCGGGACTGGTATGCCGAATAGAGCGGGGTTTGCTGCTGTGGATTGTGATTTATGACAGCCGTTATCTTGTGAGACTACTTTCTGTTTGGATTTACTGTTGAAATGGCTGCTTTCTGTTTTGTTCGTTTGAATTTTGAAGGGGAGTCATAACAAGAAAATATGCAACAAATCCTAGTTAAGTAAATCATAGCTTAGCACAATGTAGAATGCAGGTTCCTCATTTGTTAGCTGTCCCACAACTACTGCAATACTCCCTACCATAACCTATACTATTTCCACATATTAGCAGGAAAGCAAAAATTGTCAAAAATGAATTCCCAACCTTTAAAAGCAATAGTTCATTTTGCAAAACCATCATTGGCTACAATTCTATATACCTTACACCAAATATGTTCCTTAATAAGTGACTTCATAACCAAGGTCCGCCTATGAATACTGCAATAATATTATATCCCATCCCTTATTTTTGACAGACAGGGGGGAAAAAGCTAAGAAAGAGAAACACTCAGTAACAAATATATCCTTGGTGTCTCCAGATTATTTATTCATTTGTTAGATTTGTATTCTGCCTTTATCCTGGTTACGAAAGATCCCTGAAGCTGTGACATTCTGCTGCTGGTCACATTGGTCAGAACAGAACTAGCTGAAGAATTCATATATCTAATTAGAGAAACAAATACATTTTATTTGAAATCTCCACAGTTCACTAACCATGCTGTATTATGGTTGCAATACAGCAGGGGTGCCAAACTCATGTCGTCACGACCGTGTCACGTGACATATTGGGACCTTTCCCCCATTCGTTAAACCAGGCATGGGCGTGACCCATGGGCCAGAAGTTTGATAGGCCAGGCCTGCAATACAGTATTATACAGAGAGTAAAGGAGCAATCTAGAATAAACTCAAGCCCAGTAGAGCATATGACTGGCTAACTGTTTTAAGAACTAGCGATGTACACAATCAATTATAATATTGTAATCCAATACAATGTCACACCAGCCAGTATTCACAAGATCCTTATTTTCCAACATGGTTTTTATCAAAGCCACAAGATGGAAAGTTCCCAAACAGCCCTAATAAAGTCTAGTGTGGGGCAGATGATGTGAAGCCCCACTCATGATCACTTTATGTATTAACACAAACAAGAATTCAGGTGGCTTTTAATCTATCAACATTAATCACAGCTATTCATAAAGGGCAGGGTTTGTATTGCCATGGGAATTCTGTACCGTGTAAAGCACTGAAATAGAATAAGTTCAACTTCAAACCTTAATTGCAATGCCTGAACCAAGAATTTTTCAAATTTGGGGCCAGACCAGATAATTTTATCTTTCTGTGTTATTTGTAATATGCACACCCCATATATAGTGTTCAAGCAAAGGAGTATTAGGCAAGCCGTATGAAGTTTTCAGATTAGCTATTATCCAGATTGGATAAAAAATATGAGCCAAGCCTTTTGTTTTTCCTTTTTTGCCACTCTTGTTTTTTGCTCCAGCAATGGGTCATAGCTGGATTACAGGCAGTCTATATTAAACCAGAAGTCATGATATAGGATTCCAAAAGAAAGTCAATCCAAAAAACAAAAAAGTCCAAGAGGCAAGACCAAAGTCCAAACCACAATCAAGAGAACAGAAAGATATCAGAACTCAGTCAAACTGCTGCTCAAACAGGGAGTCCTCTCTAGAAGTTCCAAAGGAGGAGAGGTTCATAAATTACAGCATTTCCTAACATTCAGGATCCATCAATTAGAAATTCATTTTTGATATACTCCAAGCTTGCTAGTTCACAGGGCCATCCTCATTTCTATAACATCTAACCACATTTTTTATGTCCCAGTGTTTCTCTCTAAACATAATTGTACTTTCCAAAGAACGACACAATGTGATTTCATAATTAACCACTTGATAATTAGAGCTTCAGAAACACATGGAAACTTTTAGAGAAACTTGCTCTAATTAATAAATAGGAAAGCTCTGCACTGCACTCCAAGGGCTGAAACATCAACACACATAACCTACTCACTGATATTTACAAGAAGAGGTGGTCCAATATACATATCCCATTTATAAATAGGTGTAGACATTTGTTATGAACTTTTTTTTTAGTTGTTCTTGGATATTATTCCAATATTTACCAAGTACTAGTACATGTTCATTCATAGGAACAATTAAAAATAGTAACAGGACTCATAGCACTTTTGAAAGTTCAAAATATTATCTTACACTGACCTAGTTTTAAATTACCAGATTCTTGTTTATATTTTAAATATGGTTCCATACTTCACCTGAATGTTAGGCATATTGCAGCATCTATATATAAGGAGCATGGAATATTAGTTAAAATATTTAAAACTCAGCATAATCCTATTCCACTTCAACCACATGGCACACCCACTCCATGTGGGTACTTTTGATTCCAGTGATCTGTTCCATTCCCTCTCACCTTGTGGGTCATTGGAATAAGAAACATCATGTGAAATGAGCTACCTATGAAATCAAACTTCCATACACAACTGATCCAGATGGGTACTAGCTATGAGGAAACAATCATTTTATACCAAAGTTTATAAATCTATTCGCCTTCATTGCACATTTATAAATTCACTATCCATAGGGTCCTTCACTAGATGTTTGAGGAGACTTGGACTTTCCATATGATTTGGGATTGCAACACTCAGAATTCCCACTCAAATGAAAAAGAATTGTGCCTTTGCTACTGTGGTGCACAGACTCTGAAGATGCCACCCAATCAATGCTGACATTCAATTTTTTTTAAGCACTGCGTCCAAATCAGATTTTTGTCTAGACATTTGAAACTAATTTATTAAGCTGGTTGATGTGTGTTGAATATTTGATGTGTTTGCTGCCTTTAATTTATTTAGTTGATGCTTATTTTTAACTAAACATTCCACCAGGATTTTAAAACATGTTTAAAAGACTGCCTTGTGACTGTGAAATGAAGAATATAATACAAATATTTTAATGATATTAATCAATGTTATATAGAACTGCTTTTATATGATAACATCTAGTTATATAGCTCCAGTGGCCTAGAGGTGGAGTTCTTGCCTTACAATCAGGAGGCTGTGTGTTCAATCCTAGGTAGAATATTCAAAATAGGTTCTTCTGCTTGAGCAGGGGGTTGGATTAGATGACCTCCAAGGTTCCTTCCATTCAATCTGATAAAAGCAGGGCAGCACTTATTTTAGGGGGCATGCATAAGCACACCAACGTGCCTACTGTCCCTGTCCTATTGTTTCTTTTATTTTTCTTATAGGTATCCATGTATCCATAACTATGTTTTTACTTATACCTATTATCTTGTAAGCAATTGACAAACCAAATAAAATAAAAATACAATAAATAGTTTATCACTGATAACTTAGCAAGTACATGAGTTAAGATACAGCTCAGTCTTTGAGCCATACCTCCAAACAGAACTTCCTTGATTCAAGCTGATTTCAGAAAATCCTCAGACAGGGCTGCCTACTTCAATTGTCGAAAATAGTAGAGGATTCCTCCCCACCAGTCCCCTTCCCCTCTTTACTAGGTCTCTGGAGGAAGGTGGAATCATGCAGGAGCAACATATGGCTGGTTACTCCAGCCAATGATATGGATCTTGAGCTAGCCAAATGTTACTGATTTACGCTAGTCTGAAAGCATTAGCAAGTTTAACACATACATGATAGAAACCATTATACAAATCTGATAAGAGTCTTCACAATAAGATCTCTTTTCTCTGTTATGTCCAGATCTGCAATTATCATAGCTGGGAAAACAAAACATCTGGAATTGCCTAAGCTGACATCAAGTAACCATGCAAAACTGTATTATCTGTAGCTACTCCAGAAAACTATGGAACACCCTTCCCCTTGAGGTTTACTGAGTTCAATCCTGAGCAATTTCCAGAAATACTATTTGAACAGATGATGACGTATGTGGATAAACTGAACTGAAGCCTTCTACAATGTGTCTTCCAAGCCCTACAGATTATAGCTTATGGGACTAAAGGCCAATATTTCTGAAGGAGAGGATATGAAGAGAATAAGGATAATAGTGGAGGTGAGTAACTGACCCACCTTTCATAAAGATGAAGCCTTGCTGTTCTAGTCCTGCATTGGAACAGCTACTCAGAATCCATAAAGAGCAACATAGACAATAGACAGGGCACAAAGAAGAGCTGAAGAAGTAGGGATTTTGGAAAAGATGGTTTGGGGATCTGAAAAAGCAGCCAGCCAAGAATCCCCAAGGACCAGTTGGGCTTCAAGAAATGAAGATTCAACTTCATAAACAAAATATTTTGATGTAAGCATCTCAGCTTTATTTATCAAAGACTTTACTGGATTGCTGTACCATGATCTGAGTGGTTATTATTGGGGCACAAGTCTCTGGAAGTAGGATATGTAAAGAAAAAGAGGAGTGAGAACATTATATGTCTTAACAAAGAAAGAAATTAACATTTCTTAGATCCATTACTGAAGTTCCAGTTAATTGCAGGAAGTGGCTAAGAGTAAATGTAGTAAGGGGCTGTTTTGCTTATGAGCTTCGTGGAGAAGTGCTCAGTGCTGGAATTAATATGTTGGGCTAAACAGGGACCAAATCATTTCAAGGTTCAGATAAATCACATGTTTTCCAATGATGCTAAGTGACACCTGACAGTTAATAATCACCTCCACAGACTCTAAGCAAGATCTTTCTTTCAACAACTACTTGACACCCACAAGCTATAGATAATTTTTTATTATCTATAAATTATAAACATCATTCATGTGAGTCTTTCTTTCAGTAAAAGTCTCATTACAATAAAAAAAACCAATCCTTCTGCACACTTCAGTATAGCTTCTTTGGACCCAGGGACAAAGTCACATCAACATTCCTTCTGCAAGAAAACCCCAGGGCAAAGGCAGAGCAATAAACACATTCTACTGCATTCGTCAACAGCTTTATCTATACCTCCAACAAATCCTATTATTTAGATCAGCCCTCAAATATGGTCTCCCTCAAATATGTCAGCCAAACTTCTTTTAAGGAAGAAGGAGAAGGAGAAAGAGAAGGGAGTATAGTATTGCATTTTCATTTACAATTGTTTACACTGTTTGCAAGCCACTTTGGGAAAACTTGTTATCCTGAAAGCTGGGATATAATAACTGTAATAAGCAAATTCTCTTCCCAGCCACATATCTTTGCTGGTTTGGGATTATGCAAATTGTAGCCTGATACATCTAAGAGGTACTTGGTGGGAGAAAGTTGCTCCACCAGTCATATAACAAACACTCAGTATCTAATTTTGCAAATAAATAAATAGGAAATTTAAAATGGGAAAATGTATCAGCATTAGATCTCATTTTGTTGATCTAAACACTGAACCGGTTGCTCAAGGCTGCCCATCAGCTACCATTCCCTTTTTTTAAAGTTCTGAAAATAAGCCAGTGTTTCAACATTCAAGATATATTCATGAAAGCTACTGTCCTTTTTTGTCAAATTGTGACTCAGTAAAAAGGAGAATTTACTTCCAATAGGAAAGGATTTTTCACTGGCTGTTTACCTGGAGGAAATTCTTACCATAGGCAACAATGCAATTCTTATCATAGGCAACGATGCAAAGGATAGCTACCAGTCTGAAAAGCAATGAACAGATTCTGCCAGCAGCGACCAACTTCACTTAATTCCCTGCTCCACCCAATTCAAGAAACCTCTACAAACTATGACCCTCTTCACTTCCTGATGCTAGAAACAAGTGTTATTCATCTCCAAGCACGACAATGTTGAAAAATAAATTCTTGTTCTTGTCAGATCTGCAAGAATGCAGATACAGATCAACACATCTAATTGATTGATCTAATTTCTAGACTATAATAGAAAATATGTCTTTCTTTTCCAGGAAGAGAAACATTTCTTAGCCAAGAACTTCCTGGTAGACAGTTCCTCTTAAGTCTAGAAAAGGCTAGGATGGGAAATCTACTACGAGTCTCTACAAATAAGACCCATATTTTTGTGATAAGCGCAGGGACCAAAGCTGCCAAATATATGTAAATTCACGGACTAGGATTTTCCTTGATTGTTTTTCTTTACCCCGCCCTTCAGATGCAGAATGATGCAGTTTTGTCCACCTCGCGAATATCATGCCGTTCCAGGAGAAGCTCACTCTGACTTACAATTATTATAGTGCACCAAGAATATTCAGCATTATAAGAGATGTGAAATCGCCCGCTCTTGTTTACAGCTCGCAAAAAAAAAAAGGGCCTGGCAGTTTAATTCTTTTGACATTACTCAAAAGCAGGTTCATCGCCTTAGTTCCTCCTTTTTTTTGCAACGGTTTCCTACCTTCGTGACGGTCATGCAGGCTGGATTTTTTTAAAAAAAATGTTTTATGTTGGGTGCCCGTCTGGTACCAGTCTTGTCTTTAGCTGCAGCAAAGATCTCAGATCCCGCCTGCACCACACCTCCGCCTACGCTTTTCCTACGCTCTCCCCTTACAGGTGTCGCTGCGCGATCGAAGAATCCCGTTCATTCATTATAGGTTGTGCGCCTGGCAAAGCATCGCAAGCCGCCAGTTTAAAAGGAGAGGAAAAAAAAAAATCACGGAAGAATCTTTTTTTTTTTTTTTGCTTTTTTGCTTTATCCCACCCGCTTTAAAAAAAAAAAAAAAAAAGACAGCCCGTTTTAATATGAAAGATCCGCCCGCTTGCAGCAAGCGCGCTCGATAGGCAGGGCGCACGCTTGCGAAGTCACTGCAGAACACACACATACACGGGCGCGAGCGAGCGAGCGGGATGGGAGTGAGAGGGAAAGCGAGGGGGCGGAGCCAGAGGAGAAAGGAACCAAAGGCCGCTTACTCGGCCTTCCCCTCCTATTTTCTGCGCGGGTGAGACGCTCTGGGAGGGCGAGGGCATTGCGGCCGAGGGAGGGGGCGGGGAAGGAGGTTGGGGAGACGTTCATCCCTTTGAGGTGGTAAACCGGCTTCTCCAGAACAAGCGCGTGATGTAGGCGGACACGTTCAGAAATATATATTAAAAAAAACACACACACAATTTCTTTGCGGCTGATAATGACACACGTTCACCCGAGAGCGCGCGACTTAGAAATAAGAGTCACACAGAACATTTTGCGGTTTCCGAAGTCCGTTCTCCACAGGGTTTTCCTGCTGGCTTTCTGGGCATCGCTGTGCGGTTTTGCCCCGCTATGTCAATGGTTTACCATTGTCTGCTATGCTGAGCTTGTTAAACAAAAAAAAACAAAAAACGTCCAGAATTTGCTTGTGGTCTCCCATCCAAGGCTGCACTCTGCTTCTTATTTAATCTTGGACAAGGCTATTGATTCAGTATTCCCGGGTTGGCTAATTGTGACGAGGAAAACAGGGTAAATCGGTGCAATCCCAATCTGCTGCTGTAGGTTGCCCATCCCGTATTCCGAATTTCCTCTGGGCATAGGCTATGACTTTCCCAGCCCTAAGAACTAGGCATTTCCTTATGTGCTGTCTCAGGACTGTGAAGGAATTTTAATTAAATACAAAACTGGCCATTGCCAGGCTCTGGTGAACATTTATCAACTTTTATATATTCTAAATGGAGGACTTTGTAGATCTCAGTTGAATGGAAACTCTGCCATTTCTGGGCTGACTCATATAGGCACACTCCTCCCCTTGGCAGGGGGTTGGACTAGAAGATCTTGTGGAAGCCCGCACCCCCCAGATTAAAATATTATTTATTCTTAATATTAAAAGAGGCAGGACACAATATTTCCCCAAAGGAGAAATAGAGAAACATGCTCTTAAAGGCAGAAAGCAGCCCCAGTCTTCCCCACCCAGCTCTAAGGACAGGACAGGACCTTTAGGACATATTAGGATTTATTCACCACCATTAGAATAGTAAAAGACAGAAGGTTCACTACATTGAACAACTCCCTGGAGCATCTTAACCATCCTGTAAAGATCCATCCACTCACTCAGCCATTTGGTCAGCCACCCCAGAAACATTGCTGCTGTCACTGAAATTTATGGAAACCAAATAAACCAGATTTTTCTTCCTACAATCTCCAAAGTCCCTTCAAGGCCTGTCATTTTATAATTGTTTTAAACATCTCCCTCCCCATTGCCCTGTTGATCATACCTCCCTAACTTACTCAGACTATTGTTAAATGGAATATAGCACTTGTTGGGGACTGGGGTAGTTGGAATTAGGATCTTCCCTGTTTTACTTCTCTTTTAGCCCTCTAGCCATTATTATTATTTTTTAGTATTTGTAGTTTTACTTCTCTTTTTCCTCCTCCACTTCCTCTGTGAAGTATCTGGATGTTTGAAACTGGCTTGCACCAGCTGAGCTATTCATTTGAAGTGGCTTTGCAGCTGAAGAGATGGATCTTTCATTTTTCATTTCAGGCCCTGCCCAGAAACTCTACTGGAAAGCTCCCAAGAAGTTAGTTCAGAATTTCTACCTGGGATTAGCTTCCGCTTGAGAATATCTTGTGCCAGGAAAGCCATTGTGAACTGGGCATCCATCTGAATCAAAGAAAGCTGAAACATACAGTAACAGTGTGACTGTGCAAGAATGGCCTTTCCCCCCAAATTATTAAGCAAGTAAGCCTCCTTCAAATGACTGCAGAGTATTCAACTGGTTGCGTACAAGCTCATTTCTGAAGGGCGTTTACTTTTAAGTCCTAAAGCTGTTTGAAATCATTTTTAATCCCTTGAACATGTCATCATATTAAGTGACTTTTTTTTCAACACATGTAGGCAAATATAAATTGGTTGTGGATCTGATATCTTGATTTTCATCCGTTTACCACACCAGTTCTTCCCTATTTCATTTTTAAGATTGATTTTTTAAAAGTCCATAACCCTCTTAAAATGTCAACTGTTATCAATGAGATAAGCTCACTTAGAAAATTACAGCCTTGCATCCCAGCCTTGCATCCCAGTTTTAAGCTATTCTTACATTTTTTTTACTTACTACAAAAATAAACACTTTAAATAATATTTTAATAATATGAATATTAAATATTTTAGGTTCTCATGCTAGCATCCAATTAAAGAAAAAAAAACTAATGAAACCATCACTGGCTATCTTTCTGAAAATTTGGTAAATGCTTTATAAATATATATCCATTTAAATTTGTCATTATTATCACTTTGAACTGCCTGTATTTTATTTTAGAGAAGCAATTCCCAAACTGACTAGCTTATTGACCCCTTCATGAAGTCTCATATTGTTCATCGACCCAAAAACATTTATTAATATGAAAATAATTATTAAATACTAATTTAGCTAATAGTACTATGAAGAAAAAGCAGCATAGAAGCAACAATAGCTCAATTTATCCTTGGGGTCAATATCAAGCACTTTGGGTAATCCTGTTTTAGACAATATCCTTCAGCTTCCCATGTAATTAACCTTGTGGCATTTATGCCAGGTGGTGAAACAAATTAGGGAAGTGTATTTCAATCTAGTTTATATCCACAACAAGTTTCAATACCTTTCAATAACCTTAATCTTACAAGTCATCCTTGCTTCCACTATGTCTGTACACCAGTTCATACATTGTCTCCCCCTCCATCTTCTTGTCTCTATTTGAAAATCTCAATGTTATGCATATTTGAGATACTCTGGCTTCCCCTTTCTTTCCCCCCTTTCTCTCTTCCTTCATGTATTTGTCCTGTAATTTGATCCTTTTTTATAACAGGTGACAAACACCTGGACACATTTTTCAGCCTACGAGCAAACTTTTATCAGAGGCAATTTTCGCAAACATGTTGAGACTTCATAAATGAAAACAACAAATTGCAAACATATTTAATGCCCCAGATCAGGGGTCTTCAAAGTTGACAGCTTTAAGACTTGTGGACTTCAACTCCCAGAATTCCTCCTCCAGTCATGTTAGCTCAGGAATTCTGGGAGTTGAAATCCACAAGTCTTAAACTTGCCCAATTTGAAGACCCTTGCCCTAGATGTTACTCTTTATGTGTTGCTGTTTTATAAAAGTTCCATTTTGCATAAATGAGCTGCTTAGATAACCAAAATATAAATAAATAAAAATGCTTATCATACTTCCTGCTCATCTGCTTCTAAGCTTTCTTGGAATTTTGGATCCCATATGCCTAAACATCTCTATTCCCTGGTTACCTGGCAAGACAGTATAAGATCATTTTGATTACCATTATCCAGAGACTTCACTGTAAAAATACAAGTACCTCCTGTTAATAAAGTGGGTAAAGGGGGAAAAACTGCATTGTCCTTTTCACCCAAAGAGACTTCACAGGTTCCCGTACCTTCCTGTTTAAAAATAAAAAATAAAACAGGAAGTATATTACCTCTATCACTAAGACATATTTTGGAAAAATGGGCACTGTTACTAATTTCTTAAAGAAAATGTATCAGATATACCATCATGAGATTTCTAGACCAAAATAGGAAGAATTCTTGCTGAAGTTTACACAATGGTTTACATTTAAATAGAGATTTCCTCCAAGTCAAATAGATATGTCAAAGTGATTCCTTAAATGCATTTATTGCTGCTTCCAACTTATCAGTGATAAAGTCCAAATTATACAACCATTTGTCAGAAATAGGACAAAAAGTCAAGGCTGGAGTAGCTGATATCATGAAACTTTAGTCACAATTCACACATAATGGTAGATTCAAAACGGTTCTGACTGAATTGTTCACATTCACTCTTTCAACACAAAGTGGCAATAGAATAGAATGTGATATTTAGTACTATAATGTAGAACAACTTTAACCAAAAAAGGTGAATTCCTGAAATCGTATACAAAGAAGAACTTGTATGATCCATATGAGAACAGCAAACTGGCATAAGCTTTAGGGAGGATAAAAATTTTACAGAGATAATTAATGGTGAAATCACATATCAGTGACACATATTTGTTTATTCAGTTCATCTCTTCTCAGGCATACTGCTATAATATTGAAAATCATATTGCACCTTATTTGGTTGCTCTAAAGATTATGGTGTAATATATGTGATAACAATACAGTACCTAGTACCCTCTAAATATTTTGAACTATAACGTTGGGCTGAATAGAGTTGTAGTCTACTCACCTAGGGGACTGGGTTGTCATCAGTTTTAGGGAAAACACATAGAACTATTAAATAATGTTTACTAAGGGTTGAAATAAATAGATCAACAAAACCAGTGGCTGAAAAGCTTTTTAAAATTATTGGTCTCTTTGGTTGATCTGAAACCTCTCAATACTTGTCTCAAAACCTCTATCTTTGGGGTCAGCAAAATCCAAGTTTGGATGAATAATATTTTATCACACTATCTTTGGTAGCAAGTTTAACCTGGGCTAGTAGTAACATGCCCTCATTAAATGCAATCATTTAATCACGAAGGTCAAGATAAAGAATAGTAAATTATTATCCTTGGTAAAGATGAGTGATGTTAAATAGTAACATTAATTATTTTGGTAGCTATCAACTTGCTACTTACTGGCAAGAATGATGATTTATTTAGCTCTGTGTATGCAAACAAAGATAAATCAATAAGCTATTGAAAGGGTAGCTTGTTCCTAATACTGGTGTTAGCTATTACAGTCCCAGTTTCTGTTTCCAGGTCAAGGGCTTATGGAAGACATCTCCTGAAGAAGCAGTCTACAGGGAGCCAGATTTGTCCTCCACTGCTTTAGCTCTCACATCACACAAAGATGAATGTAGATTGCAAATCTAAAAGCATACTCTGAAGTTCTGGGTGTTTCCCACAAAACTTCGAAAGGTCTCCTGGGAGAACTTGTCAGGTCTCCTACAGTACCACTATTTATAGAAGCAGACTTGTGTGTCTTTGGAGCCGAGGAAATGCACATTAGACAATTCTGTCCCAATTCTTTCTAATCACAAAGGAAAGAATTAAACTTGTTTAAAATAGTCAGATGTTATTAAAAGCAGCAGCAGCAGCAGCTGGAGACTCAGAGGTAACAAAAATTAAAGCTTCAACCAGGGCAGAATATGGCTGTACAGGTAGTAAAGGATGTGAAGTATTTAATATATGTAACATCACTGCTTTGTGAGCTACATTGGTTGCCAATATGTTTTGAGGTATAATTCAAGGTTCTAGTTATCATATTCAGAGCCCTTCGTGGCTTGGGGCCGGGTTACCTCACAGACTGTCTTCTTCCAGGTGTTTCCCCCCATTCGATCAGGCAGGTTGGGCATGCTGTGGTCCCATCAGCCAAGGAACGTTGACTAGCAGAAACCAAGAGGCATGCTTTCTCTGCCATAGCCCCTGCCCTCTGGAATATTCTGTCTTCAAATATCAGCATAATCCTGGCCATCTTGACCTTTTACAAAGCTGTGAAGACTTGATTGTATGCCCAACCTTGGCCCTGAGTAGGTTAAGGGCCCAATTTCTGGCTGTATTAACATCCATAGTAACAGTTTTACTTGATGCCATATATTTTAATCATATACTGTTTTAATTGTTTTTAGTTGTTTTTTATGTTTTATGGTGTATGCTGCCCATAATTACTTGAGATGAACAGATATAGAAATAAAATAAGTACAATAAGTACAAAAGCACTTAGCATTATTCCTAGCAAATGTGTGTATACCAAATTCTTGCTATATCATTTACAGACTTTGCATAATAATAAAATCCAAGGTAGTCTGCTGAACATCACACTTAGGAATATGACATGGAAATTCTTGAAAATTCCAGACCAGATTTGTCTGTTTTATCTAGAATCAGGTGGGAATCATTTTTCCCACTTCGTGTTTCTGTGCAGGAATCAGCTCTTCAATGGTTTTCATAAATCTTAGATGATGGGAAAGAAGGGATACTATCAGATTTGCAAACGACTCAAATATGGGAAGAAATACTAACACCTAAGAAGATAAGCTCAGGATTATCTTGACAATTTTAACACTGGGCCTTTGCAACAAGATGCAATTCGATGGTTTTCAGGAAAAATCAGATGGACAGTTATAAGGTAGGTGATTTGTGGATCAACACAGCTGAGAGGGACTTCAACCTGGTTCCTCCTACTACTAGTATAACATCCCAGCCACTATATGATTCTGATTCTTCTTTCTTATATAAGTCAAAGGCAGCATATTAGAGAAAAACTGGGGCTACTGTTTTGGTCTCTCACACACGCAGTACATTTTAAATAGAATCATTTTAGCACCATACACCACCACTTCAGGGCACCAATAGTAATCCATTACAATAGTCACCAAAGCTAAAAGAACGTGTATACAGTCGGAATAGAGCCATATGATGTCTTCATGCTTTATGAGCTTATATTTGTTGCTTTTGGGGAAAAAGTATGTAGATATTTAATCTTATCCTTATGGTATGGTAGTTTTTTTTTTTTTTTAGGTAACTACATAATAGTTCCAGTGATGAACACAAGAGGTCACTGCCACACTTTCCAGGCTGGCAGCTTTTAATGCTTTGACTGATAATCAGTAAAAAAAAAAAACACCTCCAATCAATGGTTAATACTTATTAACAGAATGTAAAATTAATGAATAACAATTACCACTAAACATGCACAAGTGCTTGCAAGTATAAGTGATTTTTAAAAGATGCATTCTACAGGTGAGTTTATTATTTCTTTGTTGCTATTACTCTTCAGTTTTCATTCAGTGTTGTTTCCAACTCAATGTGACCCAGGATAGTTGAACTTGTAAGTTGTAGGGAACAATAGTAAGAGGTATTCAGGTATGTTACCATCTTGTTATCCAAATGGCTGCATGGAATGATAATGTATAACTATCAAATCAAACCAACAAAATAAGCTGAAACAAAAGTATTTTCCCCTGGTATATGAACAATAAAAGCAGTTTTTGGAAATAACTAATTGGTATTTGGGTGGTTGATGCCACCACAAATAGACAGCTCTGCTTTATGAGTCAGTGATCTCTGTTCCTATTCAGGTAATCCTCACTTAAACGATCCTAACTGGGACCAACACCATCATCACTAAATGATGTGATTCTTAAGTGAAACATCACACTGACTGTTGATTTATTGACGCAATTCTGGCAACCGCACTTGCTGTTTGTTGTTGAGAGAATTTTATATGGTCTTTAGGCAAAGACCCATCCAAATGGAAACCCGTTCTTGGAAGATATAAGGGATTGCCTCCATTTAAACTTCCCCCATCTAACTAACTTGCTGGTCATCACTACCCTTTTGGCTGCCCACTTACCCACTACCGCCAGTTGTCCCTGCCTCATGTATGCCGCTATTGGTTGGGTCCTTCTTTTGCAATGGTACAGCTGGGCCTTTTTTAAAACCTGCCATATAGAGCTTTTATAAAAAGAAATCCCAGCTGGCTCATAAAAGAATCCGGTTGGTAGTGGCATATAGCATTGTGGCACCCACCCGTGAGCCTGCAGGACATTTCCCAGGCATCTCCCTCATATGAGGCCAAGGCGGTGGTGAACCCAACTGAGGCGATGTAGGCAACGCTAACAAAGATCAGCTGGGGGAGGGCAGTGGCAGTCATAAATTTGCCTGGGTCTTGATTTTGTTTACATGACCATGGTCATGTTGTGATGGCCAGAACAACAAGGACTGGTCTTAAGTCCTTTGTTTAGTGCTGTTGTAAATTTGAATGGTCACTGAATGAATGGTCATTAAATGAGAATTATTTATAAAGCAGTTCTTGAAAGATAATTCTATGTTTCTCAACCTATACCTGAAAGCAAAGATCAAGGTAACTGGGAATGAAAACTAATTCAGGCTTTTAATGAACTCTAGAGATCAGTGCCTTTCTCTAACAGCTCTCCACGTATCTCAAGGAATGGTACAAAATATTCATATTGGCTTAAAAGGGAATTTAAAAAACACAAGTCTTTAATTTAATAAATCAAATCAATGCATTTAAATGACAGTACAGTTAGTACTATTACATTTGCATTCCACTTTTCCTTTTAAATGGAAATCATGAGGGATTAATCAACAACAAATTTAGTTTTGTTTTGATGGATAAGAAAAGAAGCCTTTCAGTTTATGAATCAGAAAAGAGAGGCACGAGACCAGTGCATGCCACCCTAAGGAACTTGCAAAGAAGCAGGCCAAAATTCATTCAGACCAACAAGATACACATGAACTATAATTTCTTTATTTAAAGCTTTAAAAAAACACCTTGTAAGTCGCAAAGATAGGCAACTATGGAACTTAGCACAAATGGGAGAAAAACATCATGTCAGGAAGATGGGCAGTAGCCCTCTGTCCATCTCACAACTCTTGAGCTGATAGTGCGCTGGGTCACAAACATCATGGGGCCGATCTCTTAAGAATCCATTCTCTGTATCAGGTAAAGAGAACACAAAGCAGAACCTTGAGAGCAACTGTTGGGAAGCAGAGGATTTAAGCTCCTTAACATTACGGACTTCTGGAAAAAGGAAGCATCATCGGAAGGCTCTGATTGGTTGCTCAGGAACAGTCAGTGCCCTTACAAGAGACGACAAAGCAGCATAGAGAATCAGGTACGGCTGGTTACAAGGAAAGCACACAACCTGGTTTTAGTAGGATCATTTAGTTTCTGCTTCCATACTGCTCTCAGATAAATCTTCTATCACACTGAGCCTGCTATGGAGGTTTTTGATAATTTTGCTTTGCAGACACTTTTTGGGTTCTTCTGGTAGTTGCCATCAATAAAATACTTTGCACCTGTCATGCCAGGTAAGAAAAAGTGTTGGCCAGACAGGACAGGAAAATCCATTCATTCTACTGTCTCTCTTCTGGATCTGGTTTAAGACAGCAACAAATGTCTATCATAAATCTGCATTTGCACTAGTCTTTTGAAGACAAATTGCTAGAGCAATCAGAAGTTTTTGCTCAGTCAATAGATCGTTGGGCTGCGCAAATTTCAAAAAAAAGAATTGGAAGAAATGCTCATAAGAACACGACATAACTCTGGTCTTTGTGAAAGCAACCCTCTTTTTAGGACTGATATTGCTGCTTTAAGCATCACATAGAGTTGAAGTTAAAGTAGAAGAACTTTTAATTATACAAATAGAAGCTATAAGTTTTAAGGAAAAGCAGAAAAAGGTTGCGTTTGCAGCAGATTGAGTTTAAGTTTCCCCTGATATTTTTGAAATGTGCACAGCACTCCTAAGCAATTCTCGAGGACTTGCATAAGGCTTTGCCTTCTCAGAAAGTTCTGCCTTGAGCTGTATTCTGTAGTCTTTTCCATTCTCAGACAGGACGCTAGTTTGAACAGACAATTGCACTTATTAAGTTAAGCCCCAATCACAGAATGGGAGATTCCAGATTGGCAAATGTTTACATAATTGATGAGAGTGAAATGAATGATCAATATGCACCACTTGATTAACTACCTCATTAATATACACACAGATAGGATCTTGAACTAACAAGAGCAATTCTTGATGTTTTAAATCCCCCTTAGAGGGATCCATCATGGAGCAGACTATGAAGAAATATTCTTTCTATGTCCACTGTTGTTTAACCACAGGGATGGGCTTTGCACAGCATGCTATATACAACACTCTAAAAATGGACAAGGTTGGGATTAAAGTGAAAGAAGCCATTTTATTTTTTATTTAGTTGTAGGGTGGTGTTTTTTTCTTGCAGTTCCACAACCTGTCAGCAGGGGGAGGTACGACACCGAATATAACTTTTAACAATAAACTTCTGCAAGTTTTCATGCATTTTCATGCACAGCTTCCTGTGTCTTCCATCAATTTCAAAGTCACACAAGTCCTTCTACTTTGTTATGGCCACTCTGTTAAGGGGAGGGGGGGGAGGAAACTTTTGGGGGACCAAAACCTCTGACTTGCTGCTCCTTCGATTTAAATAAATAAATAAATAAATAAATAAATTGCTTCAAAATTAATGACTGAATGAATCGGAAAAGATTTAGGGGACGGAGTACAGAAATGGTTACAAGGCGGCAGGAAGATTTGCGGGGTTGAAGAAGCAGGAAAGACCACCGAGGCTGTCGTAGGAAGAAGCTGGTGATGGGAAATGCAACAATAGGCGAAGGTAGGAGAGCTAACCCTAACATGGGCAACCTCCACCCTACCCCCTTGCCTTTTGCATTCTTGCTTTTAACCTAAGGAATACATTCCTTGACTCTTATCTCTTTGGGTGAGGACCTGGATTCAAGGTGTTACAATTATCTATTAGTAATGGGAAAAGAGAAAAAAAAAAAGATGCACAATGAGAACAATTAATCAATGGAACAGCTTGCCTCCTGGAGTTGTGGGTGCTCCGTCATGGAGGTTTTCAAAAATAGACTGGACAACAATTTGACAGGGATGGTATAAGGCCCCGTCTTGAACAGGGGATTGGACTAGGTCTTCCCATCCTATTTCTATTCTATGCCCCAGCCATGAAAATTTGTGGATAAGGTGCTGAAAAAATACCATCAACTCTCACTAAGAAAGAACCTTCTTGTGCAGATACTTTTCTCCCCTCTTCAATTCTGAAATCTACAAATCTTCTGAAATCTGATTTAACTGTCTGTACACTACTAAAATTCTTGTTCTCGTAACCTTTGACTAGGTGGGATGGTTCCTCACAGGGAACTTAAGTTTTTTGAACTAAGGTACCTCAGATGAGCTATCTTATAGAACGTATCCAAAATCCAGGGTCTATGACTTCTATGGAATTGAAATTTGTGAAATTTTATAAAACATAATATATATTGCCTTAAAACATTCCCTGTCAGTAACTCTATGACTGTGCTGTACAGTTCAATATGGGTTACTTTCAAGGCGGACACGTCTCTGAATATATCCCTGAATTTTTACAACCTGACCTGTTCAAGTACACTAGAAGCTGCACCACTGTTAAAAAGGCATTGAGAAATGTGTTAAGGAAACCTCTCTGAAACAATATTTCTGAATGTGGTAAGGAAATATCTCTAAAACAACCCTAAGAGGTCATCGGTTGTCTAATATAATCACAGAATGGCAGTTCTGAATGGACCCCAAGAATAATCTAGTTCCGTGTTTTCCTATCTCAGCAATTTAAGATGTGTGGACTTCAACTCCCAGAGTTCCCCAACCAACAGGAGGTCAGGTTTGCTAAGTTTGAGAAACAGTGATCTATTCTAATCCAATCTCTGCAGGAAAGCCAATTGATTAGAAAGCCTGCTATAAAACAAGGAAAGCAAAAAAGGGGAAACTTTGTACATGCATATTAAAAGTGTGGCTCATACATTGGGTTAATCTACATTTTGCTTCACCCATGGTTGCCTGAAAAAGCCACACTGGAATGAACCACAGGTACTAGCAAACCATAAATCACCCTTGCATTTTCTGCCTGTGGGCCATATGTGGCCTGGCAAGCAGCCTTGAAGGTCCACTAGCATTTTTAAAAAGGTCAATGAATTCACTGCCACCAAAAAAGCATCACCATCCTGAAGGATTTCCTGTTGCTTTCCCAAAAGACACACTGCCAAGTGCCTCCAGGCTTCAGTGATGTTGCCAACAACCAGCCTTGCTGCCACTCTGCTAGCTGATTGATGCGTCGGGTATTCTTACGCAGCTTGCAATTATTTTTAATTTATCAACGTGGTCCGTTCTTCTCTCTCAGTTGTGCAGGCCTGCCATAAATTAGGGTTCACAAACCCTAGTGATTGTATTTGTACATCATACTAAGTTCTAAGGGGATTCTTATGATTTAGAGTCTGAGTAACAGAAAATCTCTAGCGGAATGCAATCCAGGGTTTTTTCTGCACCACAAAATATCCAAAAGAGTCATAATGACAATAAGGCACGATATACCCTTATTTGCAGTGGACTTGCAGACTATCTAGTACATCTATATTCATTGCACCAGGTGCCAAGTGTTTATCATAAATAACTGCTGCCTTTATGTTTCAAACAAAGGCAATGTTTACAGATGACCAGGGAGTAAGCGAAGGTTATATCTCTTCTTCCTCCTCACTCGTAGGTCCATCTGGCTGGATGGCTGCCTGTTCAGCCTGTTCCTTTACATACTGGGCTTTTAGTTGCTCCAGTTCTCTCAGCTCAGCTTCCACTTTTAATCTGTGCACTCCGCGTCGATTCTGAAGCAGCTTCATGGGAAACGGATTCATATCACCGAAGGCGATGCTCATCAGCTTTCTGAAAGAGGAGAACTACATGAGCCAAACAAGAAATAGAAACCTGGTAACTCTGGCTGAACATTCATTTGGGAGAGAAATATCCTTCTTCAAAATGGAGCAGCTTTGCAAAGTGCCTGTCCAAAGATGAACATGTTTGTGCTGTTCTGCCAAAGGCCTCTTTTAGATCACACTAATTTAGATTGCCTGAGAAGCTTTTTTTAAATATGCAGTTAATTGAAGCTTTATATTAGACAAACATCTGCAGCAAAGTATGATGATTGCCAAAGTGACACCTGTGTGATGACATTATCTCTCAAATGCTGTTATTATGTGCTTGCATCCTGACATACTGCAAGTACGCACAGCACGGTATTTGTGAGATGCCATTGTACTGTCATCATTATTAATCTCCCTTTGCTATATCCTCAGAGACACCCATGATATTAGATTTGGTGGTCAATCAAACTAGAAAAACACAAAGACAAAGATTTCGAGATCAGAAATACCGAAACTCAAAACCCACTGGTGAGCATATTGAAATGAGAAGGAAAAAGGATATTAACAAAGTCTATTTACTTGATTGGTGCTCAAGCATCCTTTTCACATCATACAAGTAGAAGCCCCTTTCTTGGAGTTAGTGAGTTTGCTGTCTGACCATTGTGTTATTTCCAGATTGGGCAACAACTCAAGGAATTAGGGCTGGTGTGGCTTAATAAAGGAATAGAAACTCATTTTATACCAGGTGTCAGCCTGAAAAGTTCCCATTTGCCTCAGCACTATGTTATTTAAACTACTTGATGTGTGTTGGTTTTCCTGCACTGCCTTTGGCTTCTAAAAACATTCTTACCTGCCATCACAGATAGTTTTGGTGAAAAAACGAAGATATTGATAGAATTCCAGATTGTCCTGAATCTTCAATATTGCTTCTTCATTATATTTAAAAATTGCGAGTGCATAACGGAATATCACCTGATGCAAAAAGAAACTTGATTGATTTTATGTAGTATATTACTGGAAGGATGTAGTCATACCTGAATAATTTACAAGGATAGTAAAGATTCAGCAAACATGTCCAGAAAATTGGTCTAAGTTGGTCTAGCTGCTGGGAAATATATGAAGACACTTAACCAACTTTGTGGATGGGTATAACTTTCTTACCTTTGCACCTTCGTAGAGGAAAGCATCCCAAACTTGGAGGAGAAGATCACTGATAAGACTGTCGACAAAAACAACCAGGAACCAGTTAAAGGTCACTAAGGACAGGTCAATTTGAAGTTGATCTAAGTGTGCTGTCAGCCTGGGAAGTTTCTCTGATAAGATGTCTTTGAAAACTCTTTGATCTACCTGGATTTGGCAAAATAGCAATAGCAATAAGCACTTATGTTAGAAAGGCTATTCTTCATTTCTGTGGTCTCACAGGTTGATAATTCTTATAGAGAAGAAGATTTATTTGGGAAAAATGAGTTCTTTTAGCTGCTCCTGCCTTTTTAAGTATTATTTCCAGCACTTTGAAACAAACATACAGTCTTACACTGTAGCTATTCCAATAAGATTGGCTGTAGTGTATGAGATCCATATACAGTATATGGGTCAAAGGCCATAATTGTGAGGGATCTTGGAGTTCTAGTGGACAATCACTTAGATATGAGCCAATAGTATGCAACAGCAGCCAAAAAAGCGAGTGCAATCCTTGGTTGCATACAAAGGGATTGAGTCATGATCACAGGAAGTATTAGTACCGCATTATAAAACTTTAGTAAGACCACATCTGGAATACTGCATCCAGTTTTGGTCACCATATTATAAAAAAGATGTTGAGTCTTTAAAAAGTGTACAGAGAACAGCAACAAAGATGATTAGGGGCCTGGAGACTAAAACATATAAAGAACGGTTGCAGAAATTGAGTGTGGCCAGTCTAGAGAAAGGATAGGGGTGACATGGTAGCAGTGCTCCAATATTTGAGGGGCTACCACAAAGAAGTGGGCAGAGGGTCAACCTATTTTCCAAAGCACCAGAAGGCAAGACAAGGAACAATGGATGGAAACTAATCAAGGAGAGAAGCAACCGAGAACTAAGGAGAATTTTCCTAACAGTGAGACCAATCAACCAGTAGAACAGCTTGCCTTCAGAAATTGTGGGTGCTCGATCACTGGAGGCCTTTAAGAAAGAGACTGGGTAGCCACTTGTCTGGAATGGTATAGGGGCTCCTGCTTGAGCAGGGTGTTGGATTAGAAGACCTCCAAGGTCCCTTCCAACTCTATTATTCTGCAGAGCCTTCCAATAGGTTCTGCTATAATATAAGCAATTCTCAAAATTACTTATTTCTCACAGTATAAAATTCAGTAATTATCCTGTTCCTCAGCACAGAAGGGAGCTCAGACTTACTTGCGAGCCTATTAATGTGTTGCTGTAGTAATCGTGAGGCATTAAATTATTTGTGATATGAACTAAGCACCAGAAAGCTTCCTCCTCCTCTTCTAGGATCAGCAAGGCAATGGCAACCAGTCTAGGATGAGTAAGACACCATTATAACTAAAGAAGGTAAGCATATTACACATTAAACCTGTGACACTTCTGATGGTTACAAATCTGAATTTTCAATGTTGAAAATAACAGAAAAATGGAAATAACAACAAAAACTGCTGAAGACCCAGAGGATTCTTTTAAAAACTTTGCTACATTTGAAATAAAGCGGTATAAGAAACGTAAACAGGCTACCTGTTCAGTCCTTGGCAATAGCCGATGGTTGGATTTTGCCAGGAGAATGCAAGTAAGACTCTTCTGAGTTTGGGAATAAGCTGGGAAGTCGGTGACATAAAATGTCTATTGTTGGGCAGCGTGCGATGCAGATCCAGTTCAATTTGCTGGGAAGCTGGGTGCTCAGCATTTTCACACTTCTTGAGTAAATTGTGGTAATGACCAGCAGAGCGTGTTTGCTTTAACCGGTGTCTGATAATCCACCTCCAGACCCTCTGGCGATGCACTGCTGGGACACCACACCGCAATAAGCTTTTTAGCTCCGAGGAAGGAGTCAGTTCCCCAAGATTATTCCATCGCTCAGAGAAAGATTTCTCCGTGGTCTCCTTGTTCAGATTGGTGCATTTGATCTCCAGGGCCTGGATTTTGGCCAAGAGCTTCCAGTCTGCAGCTTCATATTCAGGAACTGTCATAAACCCATAATCATCATATTGACTAAACAGTAGAAAAAACAGAATTAGGGAAATGACAATTAGGCCATGCTGGTGGGGAAAATGTGAATTGTCTTGAAGCATATTGTACAAATATTGTAAGAATGTTTTTAAAAAGTGGAGGTGTATTTTGGAAGCCTAGCATCTGATAATTGTGCACTTAAATAAAAATTAGTCCTTACAGAGTAATGATTGTTTTTTTTAGCTTTTACAATAACACCGGCCAAAAAACTCTGAAAAAAACAAGGCAAGCAAAGTGATCTACATTTACCTGCTGTTTGAATACACAAGTAAAGAACAGCAACTAATGCTAAGTTATCTTACTTCAACTTAACTTACATTATTGCAAAAGCAGAATAAGGACATGGAGCATTATCAGTGGACCATCAGTTGAAAGAATGAATCTGAAATTCTTGCTTCTAGCCAAAGTGAGCCTGGGACAAATACAAACTATCCCATCTGCAAACTCTCGTTGCTTTCATTAGAAAGGTGGAAGAAGCATTGTGGCATTGCACTGGAAGCTCCACCCCCTTTGGAGGGGTGTGCAATGTTACAACACAGGGAGAAAAGCCCCCAATCTTGCTTTCTTCCCCACCCCCTAAAGATATCACCGATCCACTCCATAGGCATGCCATGCCTCTTTCACAAATGGTCCTATTAGTAATTTACTTGACTGGGCTTAGCTGAATAGGAATCAGGGTTTCTTCCTTCATATCCCATTGCAGTGCCTCTTCAATGAGTTCTGTCACCAATGCCATGTGTTCTTTCGCCAAATCCGGCAGCCCCTGAAAGGTCCGTAGAGACATCAGGTACTTGCTTTCAATCTGGCAATTGTGGGCTTGCAGTTGAGCACACTGCCGTACAAAGAGAGAAAAAATGGTTGTCAAAATAGACGATTGTTCCATCTGCCTCTTGGATTCATTCTGAAAGTGTTCTGATTTTGAAGTTTTGTTTTTTAAAAATAAATAAATAAAGTAACCGTCTACAGATTAAAGTAGGGAGTATTAAAATCATTTGTTTGAGACAGGAATTCATGTGTCTTGTAGTAGTTCGATTGACCTGTAAATAGTTATGTAAAGGTAAAGGATTCCCCTTATCTCAGAGGTCTCCAAACTTGGCAACTTTAAGACTTGTGGACTCTAACTCCCAGAATTCTGCTTCAGAAATGCTGCTTCAGAACAAGCCTGGGGAGGAAGGAAGAGAGGGACACCTGTGAATTCTGGGAGTTGAAGTCCACAAGCCTTAAAGTTGCCAAGTTTGGGGACCCCTGCCCTACCTAGTTGGATCTGACTCTAGGGGGCAGTGTTTATCTCCGTTTCCTAGCTGAGGGAGCCAACATTATTCAATGACATTTCCATGGTAATGTGGCCAGCATGGCTATACGCCAAGGGGGGGCATAGAATGCTATTACTTCCACACCGAAGTGGCATTTACCTACTTGTGTTTGCATGCCTTCAAACTGCTAGGTGGGCAGTAGCTAGGGCAGGAATGGGAGCTCACCCCATCCCGCAGCACTTAAGTCTGAAACTGCAACCTTCCAGTTGACAAGCCCACCTGCTAGGCCATTGCACCCCTCATATAGTATGTAGTATACCTATATATTGTTTTGCATATTTATTAGATGGGGATTATTTTTCCCTCATTAGTGTTGTCATTGCAAGAAATCTGCGATTCTGTTAACCTTTTCATTATTTCATGATATTTTTGAAGAGGAAGTGATTGTAAGGCCATCTGAGATGAATACATGGAAGGTATTGCAAAGACACACATGCTGCTAGCTTTGAAACACTTTGTCTGCTGTGGGAATTCAATAGGGGTTGGTGCCAGTCAGCTTCAGGAATGGTGAAAAAAATTCTGCCCATGCCATATTTTCCCAAAAAGTAACAATTGCAGTGTGTTACTTTTCTTCATAAGAATTTAGCAATCAGCCATTGAATTGGTAGCATCATTGGGTTAAATTAAGGATTCTCTATTTTCCACTGATCATCCCATCCACGAATCATCAAGACTGCTTTTAACTGCATTGCCTCATTTTGGATGTGAAGCTAGGGGCTTACTTAGATGATAATCCATAGTATCATCGAGTAGGAAGGGATCTTATAAGTAATCAGGTCCAGCCCCCTGCTCAGTGAAGGCTCCTTGGTCATCCGTCAGACGATCTCAGATGACCTTTCAACCTCTTTTTGAAGATGATAGCTCATATCATCAGTTTATGATATGTGGACTTTATATTGATGTTGATATGTGGACTTTATATTGATGCTTTAATCACAGAATTATGGGGGGGGGGGGGCAGGCATTAGCAACTTTCCAAAGATGGGTGTTTCTTACCATCATGAACCTCCTATATTCAATTATCTATTTAAGTCTCCATTGGGTTGTGCCTCTCAACCCAAGTCTGGTTCCTCTCAGGACTGCAATTTTTGTAAATTAAAAAGTTAATTCACTGTTCTTTACAATTTGATGGTTTCCAGTTTACATTCACCTAGCTGTTAATATGTTTTTTTTTCAAAAGGTATGCTCTTTTTGAACACACCTTCCCTAAATATATATTTTGTGTTTATTTGTGAATAAAAAGTAATGGCTTTTTAGCAGACTCATTATTTATTGTTGACTACGTTACAACTGGAATTATTTGAGTTAACTGTAGAAGCAATTTGATGGCAGGTTTATTTTGTCTATCTACATCTAGGGAATCCTGAAATGTTGCAATCACTCTGAACCAATCTACACATTGTTTGTGAGTAAAATATGTTTTTTCCATATCTCTGAATTCACAGTGAACCCAAAATTGGGCTGAAGCCAGTCATGTGGCCCTCCTCAAACTGTATCATATAAACAGTCACATGCCAGTGACATGAGAAATGAGCAAATAAAAAGAGTTCCTCAAAGTTTCTGTGTTTGACAGACAAGTAGAAAACTTCTATATATTTGAAAATCAAATTAAAAATGGAAGAAGAAAACCAAGACACCATTGGGAGTCAAATAGCCTTGCTCCTTACCTTCATCAGAAGGTTTTTTTCTCTCTGTGCCACAGTGCTCCATATTTTGCTAACTTGGTGGACTTCGGAGTTCAGAAATTGGTTCTGAGTCTTGTATGCCTCAAGATCATCCTGAGAAAAATACATGGAAAAGTATGTAAAGTAACCCTCACCCTGAAATGTTTATGCAATTAGGTATAAATTGATGGACACTGGGATCACAACAAGGAAGAAATGAATGAATGAATGAATGAATGAATGAATGAATGAATGAATGAATGAATGAATGAAGGAAGGAAGGAAGGAAGGAGGGAGGGAGGGAGGGAGGAGGGAGGGAGGGAGGGAGGAAGGAAGGAAGGAAGGAGGGAGGGAGGGGGGAGGGAGGGAGGGAGGGAGGGAGGAGGGAGGGAGGGAGAAAGGAAGGAAGGAAGGAAGGATCAGTTTCTTTTTATTTCTTTTTATTTTTACCTTCCCTGGTTTTCCAAATTGGTCAAGAACATTGTGGCCCAAAATGTAACATAAGCCTTCACTTGTCTAATGTCTGTGTAGAAAATGTTACAGCCACACAGATAAATAGAACAATGACTTACAGTATTAATGTGGATTAGCCAATGGGAAATAAGCCCCATACAACTGAGGACTTAAGAAGATTGATGGATATTCATGTCAGAGACTGTTTAAAGCCCTCTCTGGCTTAGGACCAATCAAAGAGGAACAGTCAATTCCTATATTCTTAGATCATTCACAAGAACCCTTTTATGTGTACTGTTGCAAATATGCTAGACATCTATAATCTATAAGTAGTCCATGAGCCAAGACCTGAATTTTCACATATTGGTACCACCCGAGGTGACTAATAATCTTAGGTGTTTTTGGCTTCTTTTATGTCTCTAGTTTATGTTTTGATGTGATAGCCCTTGTTAACTCGTAGCTTAATCGAGGTTATCACTCTTAGAATAGATGCACCCTATGTACACGGAAAGAAAGGGTGAACACATACTTTGACAATATTCTCTATTCTGAACATCACCACGTTTATGCTAATGACCAAATATACTATCCAAAATATCTCCAGAACCCTTTCATTGTTAGTATGCATGAACAGTCTAGTCATGGGCGTCCGGAGGGAGGGTGGGGGGCAAGGGGGGTCATTTGCCACCCCCCCCCCCACGTGGAAAACATCAGCTTCATCTCTTCTTATCCTTGGCAGCTGTAGGTCTGGATGATGGAAGTCAGTGTCATGCTGACCTACCATGTTCCTCAGTTGCCTCAAGTATCTACTGCGGTACTCAGATGTCAGATAGTATCTTGCCACAGCTCCACCTTTCAGGCTGAAGCCCTTGGTGCCTCCTGGTGTCTGCGTGTCTTTGTTAACCGTCTCCTCAATTGTCTGGTCCACAGGTATCCGCCCAAATGGGTTCTGACTCCCAATCTGGACAGAAAAACCTCCCTGCATGAAGTGGGCATGCACTTCAAGGTGTTCTATTGGCAGTCGAGACATTTTGGCATAGTAGTAGGTCAAGAAGCGGGCATAGTTCACCTTGTCATAGGCAAAGCACCATGGGATCATCTGCCTGATTGCTGCCAGGTGAAGCATCCAGTTGCCCTCTCTGGATGCTCGGATCAGGCACAGCATGATCTCTGCCATGTCCAAGTAGGACATCCAGAATGCAGAGAGGTTATCTGCATTTCTGAGAGACTCCAGGTAGACTTTAAACAGCTTTATTGTGTGCACACATGACTCGTTATTAAGCAGGTCTTGCAGTGCAGCCTGAGAGACACCGTCGTGGAAGCTGGCAATCTTCTTCAGGGTTTCATCAAGGTGGTGAATGTCTCTTGCATGGTGTTCCTCCAGCCATCGGAGGAATCCTTTCCAGGCAAGCCTCAATAGTGCTTCATAAACCAGCTTGTGACATCTTACTGCTCTGTTGTACTTGCGACCATCCATCACACCATTCACTGAGCCTTCTGCAATGACACCAGCTTCAACACAGAGATCCCTGAGCCCTGCATCTTGAAATCGCTTCCCTATGATGGAGAGCATATTGCAGATTGTGTGGAAGTCTCCCATCCTGACGACGATGCTGTTGAACTTGTCATGTTTCCATACTATCTCAACAGCCTTCGCATAAAGCGCCTGGTCAAAGACACAGACAATCTGGTTCAGCTGAAGGGCCTGCATGATGTGTAGGGTCCGCTCCAGCACTTCATTGACCGTGGACATGTCTGTTGCAGGAGCATTGATAGTGGGCAGGTAGCCCACAATGTCTTGGTTCACCGTGACATCATTGCGGACCATGATGTTGAACCCAGTCCAGCTGCTGACAGTCTGGTTCTCAGGGTCTGACAGTCGAGTCAGTAACCAGATAAAATTCTTCATCTTGGCTTCGTGGACCTCCTTCATGCTGTCAACATCTACAGTCTCGGTCTTTGGAGGCTGGGCTCGCTTACCAACATTGTAGGTTGGTAACATTGTTGGGGCTGGACTGATGCTCCTTTTCTTGGACTTGCTGACAGATGGGAAGAGATTCTGTGGCTTGGGGCCTGCAATCTTGGGCTGGACAGCAATGCCATTGACTCTGTGAGAAGTACCTTCTCCGCTGAGTGTCTCCTCAAGTCGGTCAATGTTATCCCATGCCAGGGTTGTGAACACACCTTGGCAGATGTCTGCTGGCAGTGGGATGTCTTCCTGTGCACGCTCCAGCTTCTGAATGCACAGTGCTGTATCGATCTCCTCAATCTGTGAATAAGAAATGCAGTGGCCCAGGCGATTGAGTGTGCGTACAAGTTCTGTATTGCCTGTCAAGGTCTTCACAGCAAATGACAAAAGTACGTGCTTGGATGGCTTTGTCTTGCCACATGTGACAGCAAATATCAGATCACTGGCAAGAGAAGTGGCAAGCCTTTGGACTCTGTCAGAAGGATCTGCACACTCACACTCTCCAGTGAGCACGGTATACAGGAATTCAGTGACAGATTCAGGAATGACATTCTGCTCTGTGTCAGGGGGCCATGTCTGGCTTACATCTTGCTTCTTAATCTGATTCCTCAGCTGCATTGCTGCTTTGGCTAGGACATCCCCAGAGTTGGCAGCCCTTGCTTCGTGGAGTTCTTTCCCTAGTCTGTAGGCATGCTTGACAAGCTCATCAAATGACAAGCTCTCTGGATATATGAGAAGCTTCCCTTTCTCATCAGAAACGAAGCAAAGCGATCCTCCTATCTCACTTTCAAGTTTACGACGGACATGTTTCTTGGTTGATGGTCTGATCTGAGAAATTCCGCGAGAGTGCATGGCTTTCTCAAGTCTAGCTGTCAGATCTGTCATAGGCAGCACCTCAGGGTTGAGAATGAGTTCATTCCTGATATATAGGAATAGCTCTTCGTAGGATTGTTTCTCGGCTTCCTCGTATACTGCCTGCTCAGACTGCTCCTGCTCATCGCATGCACCAGAACTGGTGGATGCCCCTTCCTTTGTATACACTTTGTAGCACGACTTGTGGTAGTGCCCCTCTGCGGCAACAAGGTCTCTGCTTAACAACGCGAGGATTCGCTGGTCCATTTTTTGGGTTGCTGCACTGCGGATTCTGTCATCTGCACGTAACTCAACACACTGGATGATAGGTTCCCTTGTCTGTCTTCCTTTCAGGTACTTGCTTGACTTGCAGCAGAAGATGCATGTCTTGTCATACACTCTTGATGTACTCGGTGCATCCCTAGATGATCTTCTGACACCATGGACACCAGTCTGTTCTTCTGCACTCGGCCTGTCTTTAGAAAGGATGGAGTCGAGAGTCTTCTTCATGGTAAAGATGCTGCGACATTTGCGATGATACTGGATCTGCGGTATTTGGCCTTCTTCCAAGTCTTTTGCAATGTCCAGAAGTGGAGCATGTTGTCTAATCTCTGCTGCTCTTAGCAGTGTCTTCCATGAGTCCAAGTCTTTTAGTAACACGAAGGTAGACGTGTCTTCACCAGAACAGTGAATAATGCAGCCTGGCCGCACTCCTTTCTTTGGCAATGCAGTGGCCTTGTCTCCACTTGAATCCATCATGTGGGCCTTAGTAGTTTGTCACAATATAACAGAGAACTGCAATTATTCAACAGTAGTCCGCATTGAGAAATTGAGTTCAAAACTCTTTGTAACGATGTTGGAAGAGAAAAAAAAAACATATTAGCAATTTACGAAATACATTTTAATTTGCTATGATGCTCTACATTTACCACAAAAAGTCTCTGCACATGATTTTAATAAATTATCAACATCAATTAGGTTTAATTCTAATGATTTACAGCTTCATTTCGCAAATATATGTGTTATCATGTGATATCACAAGGCCGCTATTCAGTCAAATTGATGGTTTCTTAAAAAACATACAAAGCTACATATCTGAAAAGGCTATCACATCTTAATGTACTTGGTATGGACCCATAAACATTTTAGTACCATTAAGATTTGGTCACCCAAGATGGTACCGATATCTGGCCTGGCCCATGGACTAAAGGTTTTATCAGTTCATTTAAAATGCTGTTTAAAACTTATTTCAAGAGGCTATGGTGCAGATAGACTTCGCTTACCAGCTGCAAAAGGGACTGGCAACTCCATCATTAAGTGAAGTAGTCAATCGTTAAGCACAATGTCATGTGACCACACTGAGTTACGACATCAGTTCTGAGTTTTGGCTGCAGCCTTTAAGGCTATGCATTGCCTGTCTGCCCATGTTAACAAATATATAAAAGTTAACTTTGCATGAAGCATGGTGTAAATTGTGGGCTGATCGTAGCTCTGCTGCTTGCATGAGTCTTACAAAGATCATTGTGCCATTGTCAATTACATGGATTATTTTATGTCAACAACGATGCATAAGATATCCTAATTTCTAGGTTTTTCATTGATAGGGAGAAGCCAAGAACTACAATAGCATCAGCTTTTTATTGTCAGGCAGGGAAATCTTAACTGAACTGCATCTCTGGTTTCCTAAAAATTAGGCAAGTATTGCCCATCCATTTTAAACATGGTTTCTCCATTTAACTGCGACGAATTTGTAAACTAAATATGAGTCAGTAGTTTTTAGGAGAGTGTATTTGTTGCCCAATCCTGTTCTATTTTTAGAAGTGTCTACATACATATGCAACACACAAGCATATCATTGGCAAAACAATAAGTGTGAAATTGTGAAAGGCTATATAGCCAAAACACAACGATATTGTACTGATTATACAATCTGAGCCCAATTGTGAATTCCTCTAATGCAGGGGTCTCCAACCTTGGCTCCTGGAAGCCTGGCGGACTTCAACTCCCAGAATTCCACAGCCAGCTTTGCTGGCTGTGGAACTCTGGGAGTTGAAGTCCGCCAGGCTTCCAGGAGCCAAGGTTGGAGACCCCTGCTCTAATGAGTACCTTGAGATGTTCAATCTTTTCCTGTTGCTTGTACAAGGTCTTGGTCATAATGCTGTCTGCCTCAATAATGGAGTTGGGCATCTCTCTAGTGAGCTGTTCTGTCAGCTTGAGGATGACTTGTTGCTTGGCTTCGTTTTTGTCCATCAAGAGTTGCACGTGTTCTCTCAGCTCCTTGATGTGCTCCTCCTTCAAACCAGCCTCCTGCTCCAGGTCTCTCTTTTCCATCTCTAGCACTTGAACCTGCTTGTTCAGCTCAGCAATCTGCCTCACTTTGTGGCGCACCAATTCCAGCCTGTCTTTTTCTGTAGCTGTGACCAGATATCTGCAGGACTCTCGTTTCTCTTGCTGAGCTGCCTCCAGAGCTTTTTGGAGAAGTTTGACCAGTTCCTGTAGGAGAAAAAGAAAAGAAAGAACAAATCTATCCATGTCTATTAAACCGGGTAGGAGCTATAGAAACAACCCACCACTATATACTAAAAACCCAAGAGCAGCAATGGGAAAGAAAGGATCTCCTGGTTTTCCATTTAGGGCAGGGGTTTGCAACCTGAAACACTCAACGAGGCATTTCCCAATTTCCCACAGAAAAGAAAACACCGGGAGCCTCAAAACCTGGGTGGGCGTGGCCAACTCAACATCACTCCCACCAGTCACATGACAAATCCCCACCACACCGACCCAGGTTTTGTGGGTCCTGATATTTTCTGAGGGAAATGGGACTCTCTCTCTCCTCCTCCCTCCCTCTCATTTCTGCTTTTTTGTGTTTTGCCTTCTCAGGCCAGGTGAGGAATGACTGGGAGGAGAGGGTGAGGGGCAAGGCCAGCCAGTGGTGGGATCACCAACAGGGAGCCCAAAGAGCCGCATGCAGCTCCAGAGCCGCAGGCTGCTGACACCCAATTTCGGGCTTCTTAGGTGCATCTGGTAGGTCACTGTATGAAACAGAAGACTTGCTAGTTAAGCTTAGGCCAAATTCAGCAGGGATATTTTTATGTTCTCTTCCTCTCATGAAAACACATTACTTTGTAGTTCAACCCTGACAAAATAACTCTTTAATTACAGAAATAAAAACATACATATAAAAGACATAGGTCAAGCTCTCCACACTTGTAGCACATCAGGAATTTTGGCAGCATGTTTTAAGCACTTTGAAGAAAATGGCTAAAATGAAAATGGCTGAAGGGATAGGCACAGACAATAATAAATTATTTAATGGGAAACTGATTAACAATTGTTTCCTACCTGCTCCTCTGCCTTCCACAACACCCTCTTTTATCCTTGTTTTTTTCCCCTCTGGGCAATTGGGTAGATTGTCCTGTAGAGGACCAAAACAACACAAAGCAACAAGCCTGCAGGTTCCAACGTTTTGTTTTCTAAAATGCTTCTGGGTCAATTTGGAGCCTGTATCACAGACATTGCTGGAAATAAATGACATCTGAAGCTGATGCTTTGCAGAATTGTATCTTTTTTTTTTCTTTGATTAAAATAATGTTGTTGTTTTTTAAAAAATCAACGTGCAGCAGGTGGTCTTGTGGATGCCAATCAAAGTACACTTAAAGAACGTGTTGTGGACCAAGATATAGATTAATACAATTCATAGCTCTCCTTCATCTAAAGCAGGGGTCTCCAACCTTGGCTCCTGGAAGCCTGGCGGACTTCAACTCCCAGAGTTCCACAGCCAGCAAAGAGTTGAAGTCCGCCAGGCTTCCAGGAGCCAAGGTTGGAGACCCCTGCGGTGGCAGATTTGCCTTCCAAGGAACTTGGGCCCAGTTAAAATGTTTTTCCATTCCCTCCTTCTAAGACTATAAGCAAACTAACATAAAGTAGCAGAGTAGCATATGTGCCATGCTGTGACAGGAAGATTAAAAAAAAAGATATTGGCAAGATCTCTATGGAATTTTGAGTGTAAACCAGCCATAGCCATCACTGGGATGATGTAATGCCTTTCCTCATTGTTATTATTTTGGCACAACAATGACTGGATGATTCTAAAAGACACTATAACTCTCTAGTGGCCATAGACCTACCTCAAGCAATTTTAGGATTTTAGATTACAATGTCAAAAGATGGTACATCTGACTTGGTTACTATAGGTCATCTTAACACAGACTGAAGTTCTCTGTTTCCTTGAATCATCTCAAGATAATACAGCTGATTCATAAGTTCCCCATAGCCATTGGGCTTGTGATATTCATATGATGTATCCCGGAGAGCCACTTTGAAGTGACTTGTTGTTACATTAAATCACAACTCTTGGGAAAACTACCACAAATGTTGGGAATGTCCCGTCTGTTATACAAGCAACTCTTAGGACCATTCTCTGAAAATGACATTGCATTTTCAGTCTCTCTCTCTCTCTTTTTGAGAAAATGTAGGACAGGAGTGGGGGGAAGTGAAAATGTCACAGTTATTGGGGTGTGTACAGAATTGAGTGGCACAGCACTTGTACAATGGCTCTCCCTCCTCAAATCAGTTCTTGTCATCTGAAGTTGCAGGAATGAAAACACACACATAACCTTGCCTAACATTCTGAAGAACTATGGGAGAGATGGCCGCAAAGTTTCTTCCAGTTTAACATAGCATTCAGAATTGTTCTGTGTGCAGCACAGAAACATCATACATAGATCCAAAGCAAATATTTCCATATCTGGAAAGAATCTATATGTTATGGACTAAGCCAACGCTTCAGTAACAACCCTAATAGCTTTACTTTAACTGCAGTCTCGTAATCCTGCACTTCTCATTGGCCCGCGAACAGCGAGTCATGATTGGTCGTTTCTGGCCAATCTGATTGGCTGACAGCGGGTCTCTCTGATTGGACGCTTGTTAGAGCGGTAAACTCAAATCATTGGTTGTTTTGACAGCAGCCAGCTCTATAAAAGAGCTGCTGCTGCCCAAGTATTTTGCTCTGTTCTAAAGTCACGAATAAAGAGTTGAAGTCACAGTTCGATGTCTCGTCTCCGTTCCTTGCGCCCATGCTCAGGACTTAACACTGGTGACGAGGGTGGGATGCGGAGATGATAGAGCTGACTAAATACTCATCGAACAAGACAGAGCACGTGGCTGAGAGCGCACGCAACAAACGGCAGAATGACCAGTGGCGCCATACCACCAGCTCCATTTGACCTGGCAAATGAAGACTGGGACTCGTATATAGACCGTTTCCAGATGTTCCTGGAGACCAACAATCTGAAAGATGCTACGCCTGGCAAGAAACGAGTGGTGTTCCTGACCCACTGTGGCCCCGCCATTTTCAAAATGGCTAAAGCACTTGCCAAACCGGCAGAAGTGAAGACCATGGATTGGGATAACCTCGTGCCGATCCTCCGGGCCCATTACGCACCCGCAGTATCTACACTGATACGAAGACACGAGTTTTACCAGAGGGACCAATGGAAGAACGAGAGCATTGGGGACTTCGTAGCCGACCTCCGGAACCTGGGAGGACTCTGTGGTTTTGCCAACCTCGAGGAAGCCATGAGAGACCAAATAGTTCTGGGATTAGATGACCACACACTACAGAGCAAGATCATGGCAAAAGGAGACATCAGCCTTGCAGATGTCATCGCCGACGCTACTGCCGCAAAAGCAACCAAGAAGTCAGCCGCTTGAATGCGCCAAGCGAACGCACCACACCGCCAACTCACTAGCGATAGTCCACCTTCCTCTGAGAGGCACACTATTACCGCCCATCATGAAGACCTCGAGTCATCCTCAGACAGTGAGGAAGAGGAGGTCAACCGGCTCCGCTTGGAACGAGAGCAAAGGAACCAGAGACTTCCACGCCAATGTGCTGGTTGTGGGGCAAACCACCCGCGATCAGACTGCAAATTCCTCAACGCACTCTGCCGTTCCTGTGGGAAAAGAGGCCACAGAGCAAAGGTCTGCAGAAGCAAGCGAGAGTCCAGTCCAAGCCGGAGAGAGAATAACCTCCACCGGGAGACAGGCAAACCACCTGGAAATTGGAACCGCCTGAACCACCAATGGAACAACCACTACTACAGAAATCGAGCACCTGCCGCTTCAACGAGATGAGAAGAGGCACACCAAACTATCACTATCGGCCACGCTTCATCACTAGATGCAAGAAAGATCCGCGTAAAGGTCACTATTGAGAATCAACCGTGCGTGATGGAAGTCAATTCAGGGTCATCCCTATTGATGGTCTCCTGGAAAAACCTCAAACAGCTGATCCCTGCCATCTGTCGCCAGGACCTCAGCACTCAAAGAATCATCCTAAAAGACTACCAGGGGAACAGAATTCCGGTTGTCGGTTCCAGCCACGTCCAAGTATCCTTCAAGGACCGCATCGTGACGCTTCCCCTGACTGTCGTCAATCGTGACCGGCCCAGTTTGTTAGGGTTACAGTGATTTGCCCCACTCGGAACTGAACTAGCTGGCATACACCAAACCGGAAGCGATGACAGGGAAGAGGCCATCATCCAGGAATTCCAGGACGTGTTCACAGGAACATTAGGCAAGTACAAGGGACCCCTATATCGTTTAATCTCAGTCCCGATGTGACTCCCATTCGCCTTAAGCCTCATCGGGTGCCTTTTGCCCTCAAACCAAAGATCGACAAGCAAATAGACAAATTAATAGCCCAGGTGTGTTGGAACCGATTGACCATGTCCGATGGGAAACTCCAATAGTAAGACCCATAAAGCCACATGGCTCGTTAAGAATTTGTGGGGATTACTGGGCCACCCTAAATCACGCACTTCAGCAGAGCGCTTACCCAGTACCGGTGGTCCAACACCTTCTTCACTCGCTGGGTGGCGGAAAAATATTTGCAAAATTGGACTTAGCTCAGGCGTACCAACAGCTACCCGTAGATGCGACGACTGCAGAAGCCCAGACAATAGTTACACATAGAGGTGCCTTCAAGTGCAATAGGCTCCAATTCAGAGTAAGCGTGGTGCCGGGCATTTTCCAAAGTTTGATGGAGAGACTATTACAAGGCATAAAAGGCGTCGTGCCTTATTTTGACAACGTCTTAATAGCTGCCCCTACTAAAGAGTTATTAGGACAACGACTCAGAAGGGTTCTTCAAAAATTTAAAGACGCTGGCCTGAAGGTAAAAAGGGACAAGTGTCAACTTTGTACGGAGAGAGTGGAGTTCCTGGGATACCTTCTTGATAGACAGGGAATCCACCCCACCGAAAAAAAACTAGCTGCAATCAAAAACGCCCCAAGATCTAGAAATAAGACAGACCTCCAAGCCTTCTTGGGACTCATTAACTTTTATAACATCTTCTTGCCCCAGAAGGCGACCGTAGCCGAGCCCCTACATAGACTTCTCGACAAAAAGGCTTCCTGGGTCGGGGGACGGCGTGAAGAATGAGCATTTCAACAAGTAAAAGACCTCTTAACTTCTGATGCTGTATTGATACAATACAACGAGACTCTACCCTTAACGGTTATCTGTGACGCCTCACCATTCGGAGTGGGAGCCATTTTAAGCCATGTCCTGCCAAACGGTAATGAGGCACCTATTGCGTTCTTTTCGAGAACTTTGTCCAAAACTGAAAGGAACTATAGCCAACTTGATAAAGAGGCTCTCGCCATTGTATCCGCAATTAAACGTTTCCATGAATATGTGTATGGGAGACCCTTTGCCATAATTACAGACCACAAGCCGCTACTTGACATTTTAGTGGGAAACAAACCAACTCCCCACATCTTATCACCAAGAATGACACGTGGATCAGAGTTTTTAGCCGCATACGATTACCAACTGCAACACCGCCCAGGGAAAGCCATTCCCCACACTGACGCTTTGAGCCGCTCTCCACTACCAGACGTCATAGATGACCCAGCTCCAACCCTAGCCATATTGTAAATTGAAACTCTTAAATCACCACCGCTGACCGCCCGAGATATCGCCTCAGAAACGAAAAAGGATCCTTCTTTGGCACGAGTCCTCAGCTGGGTGGAACGGGGTTGGCCGGACAGCGAACCCAATGACAATTTCAGGCCATTCAGGAATCAACAAACAGAACTTTTCTCTCAAAAGGGCTGCATCTTGTGGGGAGACAGAGTCGTCATCCTGGAGAAATTGCAACATAAAGTTTTAAAAATGTTGCATGATGGACATCCAGGCATCGTGCGGATGAAGGCATTGGCAAGGAGTTACGCATGGTGGCCAGGTTTAGACAAGCAGATTGAGACCTGGGTGGCGACATGCAGCAAGTGCTAGGAGACTCGCTCTGCTCCTCCAAAAACACCCCCAACTCAGTAGGACACGCCTCGAGGTCCCTGGTCCCGTATCCACATCAATTTTGCGGGACCCACAAGAGGACACACCTTCCTTCTAACCGTGGATGCCTATTCTAACTGGCTCGAGGTCCACAAAATGCAAAGCACCACCATGGAGGCGGTCATTAAAAAACTGAATAAGCTATTCGCTACCCACAGATTTCCAGATGTCCTGGTCTCCGATAACGGCCCTCAATTCACTGCCCTGGCATTCAAACAGTACCTAGCAGACCGGGGCATCCGCCATGCCTTAACATCGCCAGCTCACCCTGCGGCCAATGGTAGGGCTGAGCGAATGGTTCAATTTGTAAAGAAGACCTTACACAAAATCGACCAGGATGACATTGACGACAAGATAACCCGGATGCTTCTCCTCCAACATATTACTGCAAGCAGCACCACAAACAGAACCCCAGCTGAACTCCTGATGGGCCGAAAACTTTACTCACATCTATCGCCTCCACCCTGCTTACACACCTGAACAACCCCTGGGATCCAGCAGCAAATGTCGATCATTCCAGGCAGGCAACCCCGTTTTTGCGAAAAACTTCTCATTGTGGGTCCCCGCTATCATAACACAACTTACGGGACCCCGATCCTGTCGTCTACAAACTGCAGATGGCAAAATGTGGAAGCGCCACATAGACCAGCTTCGATCCAGACTAGCACCTACTCCCATTTCATCCCCTGAATCTCAAACTGGGGGGGAAGGGACATCGAGGGGGCCGAAAAGGAAATAACAGATGACTTAACAATCAGAACCCAGCAGTCTACTCAACCAACCATGAGATACTCACCGCCAGAAGGAGAACCGAGCCGGGAAGTTGCCTCGCCGCGTGACAGCACTGCGATGGAAACAGATCCAGGGAACCCAGATGACAGCATTGGCAAGAGCAGAGAGGACAGCCCAGAGCCATTCAACGAAACAGTGGGACCGTTTTCGCCACCCAGCTCAGCAAGCAGCCCACCGGAACCAGAGCCAGGACAGAAACCGGTGGAACAGCGCAGATCAAGCAGACAGGTGAAGCAACCTGCCTACTTACGAGAATACATCACCCCACCCCTCAGACGGAACCTAGTGGGGAGGGGTGTTATGGACTAAGCCAACGCTTCAGTAACAACCCTAATAGCTTTACTTTAACAGCAGGCTCGTAATCCTGCACTTCTCATTGGCCCGCGAATAGTGAGTCGTGATTGGTCGTTTCTAGCCAATCTGATTGGCTGACAGCGGGTCTTCTGATTGGACGCTTGTTAGAGCGGTAAACTCAAATCATTGGTTGTTTTGATAGCAGCCAGCTCTACAAAAGAGCTGCTGCTGCCCAAGTATTTTGCTCTGTTCTGAAGTCACGAATAAAGAGTTGAAGTCACAGTTCGATGTCTTGTCTCCGTTCCTTGCGCCCATGCTCAGGACTTAACACTATATTTCTTTCACATAAGAATGACCCACATTTTCATTCCACTAAAAAGTACAAATGGCAATAAGCTATACTAAATTTCCAAAGACAGATTAAGGGGAAATTGAAAAGATTCTGAGAGCTGGTATTGTGTTTATATTTAGCACCAAAAATGGAAACTTTCTATATTTTTCTGAAAGGAAGATGAAGTTCCCCCTTCCTCCAAACTGTGTGAATTGAGAAGGTCTTCTTTGTTCCCTACAGCTAGATGTTCCTGAAAGCAAGGGAATATTTCCTTAGATGTAGAGAATGTGTATAAACACCTGCCATTTAGACCCATCTCCATAATTAGGGGCCTGGAGGCTAAAACATATGAAAAACAGTTGCAAGAACAGGGCCTGGTTAGTGAAGAGAAGGACCAGGGATGACAAGATAGCAGTATTTTTGGGTGCTCCATCACTGAGGCTTTTAAGAAGGAACTGGACAGCCACTTCTCAGAAGTGGTATAGAGTTTCCCGCTGGAGCAGGGATTTGGACGAGATGACCTACAAGATCCCTTCCAGTTATTCTGTTATTCTGTATTCTATTCTGTAGCAACCCACAGATTATCCAAGGACATTCCAGTGATTTCATTGATCCCCCCTATATGATATCCATTCTCAGCCCCTTAGCAATTGCCAAGCATTGTCATCTTTTTCCTGCCCATCATTTGTTCACATATAATGCCCAGAGCAGAGTTTCTCAATCTTGGCAGCATGAAGATGCATGGACTTCAACTCCTAGGCCCCAATATGGCCTAGACTAGAGTATATCAATTCCTGCTTGCTGATAATTTCTTCACGTTAGGCTTTATTTACATCATGAATGAAGGCAAATATACATATCCCAGGATAATGTTGCAGGGTCCAATCTGGGTCGGTATCCAGGACTAGAGGTTTAGTTTTCCAAGCTTTTGAACTTGTGCTGGAGTTCCTTCTCAGGAAACTTCTCTTTGGCAGAATGTGCGTTTTGGGCTATTCTATGTGTAGCATTTATGTGATGCCTGGTTGTGTGTGGTTTTTTACTTGTTGGTTGGGGTGATTGGGGATTTATTTATATCAGAATTAGGATACTGAATCTTCTTTCATATATGGAACACCTACTAGCCATCTCCAAGTAAGTCCAGAAATATTTCACAAGAAGAGTTCTCCACTCCTCTACTCGTTGTAGAATACCTTATGCCACCAGACTTGAAATTCTACACCTAGAAAACCTTAAATTACATCATCTTCGGTCTGATCTAAATATGGTATATAAAATCATACATTGCAATGACTTACCTGTCAATGAATACTTCAGCTTCAACCATAACAACACAAGAGCACACAATAGATACAAATTCAAGGTTAACTGCACCAAACTGATTGTAGGAAATACGACTTCAGCAACAGAGTGGTCAATGTCTGGAATACTGTACCTGACTCTGTGGTTTCTTCCCCAAACCCCAAAAACGTTAACCTTAGACTGTCTATTATTGACCTCACCCCTTTCCTAAGTGGTCTGTAGGGGGTGTGCATAAGCGCACCAATATGCCTACCGTCCCTGTCCTATTGTTTCTTTTATTTTTCTTATATGTATCCATTTCATGTATTCATAACTATGTATATACTTATACCTATTATCTTGTAAGCGATTGACAAATCAAATAAATAAATGAGTTTTCCCCCCTTCTCATTCTATTAAGTATCCAGCTTTCATAGCTATACATTATTGGGAAAATGCTTTAACTATTCTGATGGATTTGGCCATTGCAATATGATTTGTTTTCATGATCACTGCCCTCATTGCTATGAGCAATTGTTGAAATAAATTGTTTACCACTTTATTGCTTCAAGATAAATGGTGAAGTCACTAACCTCACTGCTTGGCAGTACCTTTGTTTCCTTAATGTTTAACACTCTATTAACCTGGGTTTGTTACTCCAGTTTTACTTTCAACATGAGCTCTTCTAAATCAGGGGTGTCAAACTCACATCTTCATGGCATCGTCACATGACGTATTGTGACTTTCCCCCCCTTTGCTAAACTGGGCGGGGGCAGGGCCAGCATGTGATGCATCCGGCCCAGGGGCTGCAAGTTTCACCCCTCTTCTAAATCCTTACTTTCAGTTAATGGAGAGATAGTTTGCAAACAGTAAGAACTTGATTTTTATGGATGCAATGCAATGGATTTTGAACGCAACAGGATGAAATGTGGTTAAGATTTCAACTGCAAAATCTGTTTTTTTCCAAAACAGAACTGATGACTGAGATAATTTATATCATCTGCCTAATTGCCTACTTGATATTATTACATCATATGTTTTCTATCATTTGTATCAATTTGTGTCACTTGTATAATTAGACAAATATGTAATCTCATGCACACTATGTAATTAAGTCAAATGTGTAATCACACAAATGACGCAAATTACTTTTTTGTACATGTTTTCATTGTCCAATTCCTTGCTCAAGCAAGAGACCCTATATCATTTAAGACAAAAGGTTGTCCAATTTCTTCTTAAAACCTCTAATGATGGAGCACCCACAACTTCTGGAGAAAACTTGTTCCACTGATTAATTGTTCCAATTGTCAGGAATTTTCTCCTTGATTAGTTTCCATCCATTGCTTCTTGTTTTGTCTTCAGGTGCTTTGGAGAATAGCTTGACTTAGTTCTCTTTGTGGCAGCCCCTGAGATATTGGAACACTGCTATCATGTCTCCCCTAGTCCTTCTTTTCATTAATCTAGGCATACCCAATTCCTACAACCGTTCTTCATATGTTTCAGCCTCCGACCCCTCATCATCTTTCTTGACATTCTCTGCACACTTTTTAGTTCTGAAATTCTTTCTATTTTCCGAAGTTCTAAGCATATGTGTTTAGGAATCAGGAGCAATAATAATGGTAATTTTATTTCATTGCAGAATTAGCCAATGTAGTTTTTTTTCTATTTGCAGCCTCTTCCAAGATTACATTATGAGGGAATTAGCAAATCTAGTGGATAAAGCAGGGCAGTTGAGCTGTGTATCAGGTTTTTAACACGTTTATAGCTATTTTACCTCTCTAATCTTTCTCTCTTGAGGGGTTAGCATAAATTTAAAATTGCCTTCATTTTGGAATAAAGCATTAATCGTGTTGGTAAACTCTACGTGTGTATATACTGTATATGTGACTTACCACAATGTGTGAACCAAAGCAAACTATAACATAGAATGAGTCACAAAGTCTAGTGAATGAATTCATTTTCTTAAAGCAAAATAATTATAGTATTTAGTAAAATCAGCAAAAGGACTGAATTGGGACTTATATTGTAAAAGCTCCTTCCTTTTTTCCTTTGTGAAATAATGAAGAACAAGGGTGGTTTTTAGCAGTTTTACAAGAAGTGTGTCACAACAGAGATTTTTGGTAGAGGAACTACCGAATGCAATATCTTGCAAAGTTATGTCCTCTTTTAACATTAGGTGAGCATGTTGAGCATACAGCAATTTATTACAGGAACAAATCAACTCACTCTGTTATTCCAGCAGTTTTTCTGTAGGGCTTTTAATATCTGAGATTGTTGCGAGTAAATGATATTTTTTTGTTTGTGAGTGCAGGTTTCCAAATAATTGACAGTCTGGTGGAATCATCTCTTCTATTCATGATGATTCCACCGGACTGTCAATTATTTGGAAGCCTGCACTCACAAATAAAAAAATCTCCACACCACAAGCCAGGCAAACACCTGGGCACAAACAGATCCCCCCTGATACCTCCAGCTCAAACGCACCCCAACCAGGGACCCAGATGAAACCCAGCTTCCGAACAAATGATAGCCGTCCATTTACTTGGAGCCAAGCTGCACTAAAAGCCTCCAATACAGGAACACAATGTTGTCAGCCAACCAAGACAAAAAAAAGCTACAAAACAGACAGAAGATATTAGAAACACCAATCAAGCAGAACACAGCAAACTCCAAGACCAATAAACACAGACCAAGACTCCCAACCAATCAGGATGAAGAAAAAACCATTCTGGCACAGCAGTAGGCTAGCCCCAAATTTAAAACTGAAACAACTATAAATTGCACCCAGCATGTGGCCTAACACAGAATTGCCCACCTTTCTGGCTTTGCAGACCAGCCCGGGGCGGGGGGAGGGAGGCGGCGAAACAACATTTCCGCATGAATGGTCGGCAAGCTTGCACACACAGCTCCGTTTCCATGAGTCTTGCACATGTACTTGGCACTCTCACAAATGGAGCGCAGGTAAAAGTGCTCACCCGCTGTTTGTGCAAGTGGGGAAGTGTGTGCATGCACACTCGCCCACTGTTTTCACAACCCGGTTGCAAAGAAAATATGCTACTTCAATTTCTTTACATTAAAAGTCAAGCAATTTTACAATCTGGATGATTAAATATATTTATCAATGAAAGGTGCCAGGTTTATTTGTTGGCTAGAACATGCCACTCCAAGGACATTTTTCCAGAAACTTTTCCAGTTTAATTTTGCTTCCATTTGCCAACAACCTGCATTATCACTAGAAATGTACCAGGAAAGAATTTCTAGTCCAACATTGTCTTATACATGGCTGGATACTTGATTTAAGGCTTACCTTCTGAGATTTTACTTCCTCTGTAAGAATCAAAACTTGTTGCTGAAGAGAAGCTATTTTTCCCTGTTCTGCTCCTTCAACAAAACGATGAAAACTGCTGTTTGCTTTTTTGTATTTTCGGAGTGTTGATGGCTTTGGTCTCATTTTTGTGTCTTTTTGCATGTCTGCCATGACTGAAATGAATATAAATGATAGGGAATAATCTACTTGCACTGGAAGATCTCAGAATTATATTCTGAACAATTGGTAGTTTAGCAAAACATTAATATCTCCTCCAGATAAGTCACAAGATTTATGAGCAATCCTCTGCATGTTTATCAGGAAGTACATTACTAAATCAAATAAACCTTTATTATGGTCAAAGACCAGCATAAGAAGGGTAGGGTACAAGAAATTTAAAAGCAAAAACTAACAAATGCAAAAATACAATTACATAATATATATAATTATACAAAACAACAAACATCTTTAAAAAGAGCCTAAAAGGAGAGAAGAAAAACAATAAATGGGCATAAAAACATGATAAACTATATATATGTAATACAAATAATTCAATAAATCAATTACAAAATAGGCAATAATCATGATCTAAATGCTCATTAAAATCAGTTTGTGATACAAGTCATCTTCTCTAAAGATTTTAAGTACTGTTGTGCAGAATGGGACAACATTGTATGTTGTAACAGGATTGATATCTAAAAGCAGCAGAGGGTATAAAATTGTCTTGTGCACCCCAAGTATTTTTGCAATAAGGGCTAGTTCAAATACTTGTGTGGTATAGGAACTGGAGAAGTAAATCTTCTGTTCCAAAGGCATCTTTTTCAGGAACTGGACTTTCTTGTTTTTCTTTGAAGACGTTTCGCTTCTCATCCAACAAGCTTCTTTAGCTCTGGATGAGAAGCGAAACGTCTTCAAAGAAAAACAAGAAAGTCCAGTTGCCTCTTGGAAAAAATACCTTTGGGACAACCATGGATTACTGAGAATCTCCATAATAAACATTCTGTTGTTTCTACAAAGTCAAACACTTAATTTGCATTAGATCTCTCCCTGATATAAATCCCATTCAATTTAGAGGGCTTTATTTTTAAGTAACGTTCAGATTGTATAATTATTTTTGTTTTTGTTCATCTCCCCCAGTTTGCCTTCATTGATTTACCTCATAACACGATCACAAAACGTAACAGGAAATGTCTTTTATATATTATCATATATACAAAGTAAGTACCTGTTTCCTCGGTTTCTCCTTTTAGGTGCTCTTCATCAGCAATAATTTCAAAATTATCCTCAAAGCTGCCACTGTCTCTTCGGTTCTGACGGCTGCCACACAGATTATGCACCGTGTTTCTGAAAGAAGAAAATTGCACAGAAAAGCTAATGCTTACATCTTAATTCTAGATCTCACTAGAGTGGTAAAGCATGCCTGGCTGCAGTATTTCAGAGGGCGGTGTAGAAACTGTTATGAACTAATAAAGGTGTTTAATAAAGTTTTAACAACCTTAAATAAAAAGCAGGGTTCTAATCCTGCACTTCTGATTGGCCAATAATAGCGACATCGGATTGGTCCTTTCTGGGAAATCTGATTGGCTGTTAATGGGCCAGCTCTCATTGGTTCAAGGGTTTAACACTTCCATGTTTTTCATTGGCTAATAGGACAGCAGCCAACCCTATAAAAGGGCTGCTGCTGCCCTAGGAGATTGCTCTGTTTCAATATGCTTAATAAAGAGTTGAAGTTCACTGTTCACTGCCTCGTCTCCGCTCCTTGCACCCATGGCGACAAAGGTGGGATGCGGAGACATCAGAGCTGATTGAACACTCACAGAGCACCAAACAGAGCACATGGCTGAAGGCGCCTCGACAACGGAAACCATGTCCAGCGGCGCCATACCACCCGCTCCATTTGACCCGGCACAAGAAGACTGGGACTCGTACATGGACCAGTTCCAGATGTTTCTGGAGACCAACAACTTGAAAGATGCAAGTACGGGAAAAAAGTGAGCAGTGTTCCTGACCCATTGCGGGCCTGCCGTCTTTAAGATGGCCAAGGCACTAGCGAAACCGGCTGAGGTGAAATCCATGGACTGGGACGTCCTTGCGCCCCTTCTACGGGCCCATTATGCACCCGCTGTACCAACGCTTGTCCGAAGACATGAGTTTTATCAGAGGGACCAACGGAAAGGAGAGAGCGTCGCAGATTTCATCGCGGACCTCCGGAACCTGGGAGGCCTCTGTGGGTTTGCAGACCTCCAAGAAGCTCTGAGAGACCGAATAGTTCTGGGATTAGATGACCACTCGGCACAGAGCAAGATCATGGCCAAAGGGGACATCGATCTTGCCGATGTCATCAAAAATGCTACTGCAGCAGAAGCAACCAGGAAGTCGGCTGCCTGAATGAACCACACCAACGCACCGCTCCGTCAACTCGCCAATGATACCTCACCTCGCCTAGAGAGGCACACAACAGCAACCCACCACGAGGACCTCGAATCTCCATCAGAAAGTGATGAGGAGGAGGTCAACCGGCTCCAGTCCGAATGCGACCAACGCAACCCGCGGAATCGAAGACTACCGCACCAATGCGCAGGTTGTGGGGCAAACCACCTGTGATCGGATTGCAAATTCCTCGACGCGCTCTGCCATTCCTGTGGGAAAAGAGGCCACATCGGGAAGGTCTGTAGAAGCAAGCGAGGATCCAGTCCAATTTGGAGAGAAAACAACTACCGCCAGACCACAGGGAATCGTCCTGTGAGTCGGGAACACTTGAACCACCAATGGAACAACCACTCCTACAGAAATAAAACACTTGCCACTTCAACGAGACGGGAAGAGGCACACCAAACTATTACCATCGGTCACGCTTCATCGATAGATGCAAAGAAGATCTGAGTGAGGGTTGCCATCGAGAACCAACCTTGTGTGATGGAAGTTGACTCAGGGTCGTCCCTCTTGATGGTTTCCTGGAAGACCCTCAAACAGTTAATCCCTGCCGTCCGGCGTCAAGACCTCAGAGCCCAAAGAATTATACTCAAAGATTACCAGGGGAACTGAATTCCGGTTGTCGGCTCCAGCCAAGTCCAAGTATCATTCAAACACCATACTGCGTTTCTACCGCTGACCGTCATCAATCGTGACCGGCCTAGTTTATTAGGCCTTCAATGGTTCGCCCCACTCGGGATCGAGCTAGCCAGCATTCACCAAACCAGAAGCGACGACTGGGAGGAGGCCCTCGTCCAGGAATTCCAGGACGTCTTTGGAGACAAACTAGGCAAGTACAAGGAGACCCCGATATCATTTAACCTTAACCCTGAAGTAGCCCCCATCCACCTGAAGCCTCGTCGGGTGCCTTTTGCTCTAAAACCAAAGATCGACGAGCAGCTTGATAAATTAATAGCCCAGGGTGTTTTAGAACCAAATGACCACGCCCGTTGGGAAACCCCAATCATAACACCCATCAAACCGGATAGATCGTTAAGAATTTGCAGGAACTACCGGGCCACCCTCAATCACGCCCTACAACAGAACGCTTACCCGGTGCTGGTGGTTCAACACCTTCTCCATTCCCTGGGGGGCGGAAAAATCTTCACTAAATTGGATTTAGCGCAAGCGTACCAACAACTACCCATAGATAAAAAAACCGCGGAAGCGCAGACTATCGTTACGCACTGAGGCGTTTTTAAATGCAACCGACTCCAATTCGGAGTGAGCGTAGCCCCAGGGATTTTCCAAAGTCTGATGGAGAGACTTTTACAAGGAATCAAGGGAGTCGTACCATATTTTGATGATGTTTTAATTGCGGCCCCTAATAGAGAAGTACTAGAGAAGCATCTTAGAATGGTCCTCCAAAAATTTAAAGACTCCTGCCTAAAGGTTAAAAAAAATAAATGTCAACTGTGTACAGAGAAAGTAGAGTTCCTGGGGTACCTTCTCGATAAGCAAGGAATTCACCCCACTGAGGGCAAACTAAGAGCGATCAAAAACGCACCAAGGCCTAAGAATAGAACAGACCTCCAAGCTTTCCTGGGGCTCATTAACTTTTACAACATCTTCTTGCCCCAGAAGGTGACCATAGCTGAGCCCCTACATAGACTGCTCGGCAAAAAAAGCCACCTGGGTCTGGGGACACCGAGAGGAGCACGCATTCCGACAAGTGAAAAACTTACTAACCTCCGATGCCGTTTTAATGCCGTTTAACAAGACTTTGCCTTTAACCATTACATGTGATGCGTCACCGTTTGGAGTTGGAGCCATTTTAAGCCATGTGTTACCAAATGGTAGTGAGGCCCCTATTGCTTATTTTTCAAGGACCTTATCGAGGGCTGAATGCAACTATAGCCAAATTGACAAAGAGGCTCTTGCTGTTGTATCTGCTGTGAAATGGTTTCATGAATATGTGTATGGATGAGCCTTCACGATCATTACTGATCACAAGCCCTTGCTGGGGATTATTGTGGGAGACAAACCATCCCCTTATATATTGTCACCTAGAATGACTCGTTGGTCGGACTTCTTAGCTGCGTACAATTATAAATTGCAACATCGCCTGGGGAAAGCTATTCCCCACGCTGATCAACGACCCAGCTCCAACCCTCATGACACTCCAGATTGAAACCCTACATTCACCGCCGCTAACAGCCAGAGACATCGCTATTGAAATGAAACAAGATCCTGTCCTGGTGCGAGTTCTCAGCTGGGTTGAACAAGGATGGCCAGCAGACCAAACCCCTGATGACTTCGCCCCTTTCAGAAACCGGCAAACAGAGCTTTTCTCGCAGAAGGGCTGCATCCTATGGGGAGACAGAGTCGTTGTCCCAGAGCGGTTACAACGAACAGTTTTGAAAGCATTGCATGACGGTCACCCCAGCATCATACGTATGAAAGCGCTCGCACGAAGCTACGCGTGGTGGCCGGGCATCGATAAGCAGATTGAAACCTGGGTGAAGACTTGTCTAAAATGCCAAGAAGTCAGCAGTGCCCCACCTAGAGCGATTCCAACGGAGTGGGAAACTCCCTGGGGGAGGTGGTCCCGCATCCACATTGACTCTGCGGAACCTACTAAGGGACATACGTTCCTCCTAACAATGGATGCCTATTCCAACTGGCTTGAAATCCACAAGATGAAGACTACACAACGGAATCAGTCATCCGCAAATTAAATAAACTATTCACAACACATGGACTGCCAGACTTTTTAGTCTCCGATAACGGACCCCAGTTCACTGCCCTGGCGTTTGAACAATACTTAGCGGACCAGGCATCCGCCATGTGCTAACCTCGCCGGCGCACCCTGCGGCCAATGGAAGGGCTGAGCGCATGGTCCAATTTCTTAGAAAAACTCTCCACAAGATGGACCATGGGGACATTGACGACAAACTGAACAGAATACTCCTACTCCAACACATCACCCCGCACAGCGTAACCAACTAAATGCCAGCTGAACTGTTGATGGGACGCAGGCTTCGCTCCCACCTCGACCATCTTCACCCGGCCTACGTGCCAGAGAAACCCTGTGGATCTAGCGGAAAGTGCCGCGAATTCAAGGTAGGCAACTTTGTGTTCGCTAAAAATCTTTCTGGCGAACCGTTGTGGGTCAAAGCAACCGTAACCCAAGCCACCGGGCCCAGATCGTACCACGTACAAACAATGGACAAGAAAATATGGAAACGCCATGTAGATCAACTTCTCTCTAGGTTGCAACCCAGTTCCCACGACTCCTGTGACCCTCAAACTGAGGGGGGAGGGGATGTCGAGGGAACCGAATTCGAGATGCTGGATGACGAAATCGAAGAAAGTCAGCAGCCAGGCACGTTCCACGAAGAAGAATCAGGAAGGGGGTGTGCCTCGCCACAGAGAAATACCACAACGGAGGCGAGCCCGCAGGAACTGGAGGACAACGATAACAGAATTAGTGGCGCCGAGTCGTCCTGTGGGGATGCGGAACCGCCTGTACCAGATAAATCAAAAAATGTTCCACCAGAACCAGACTACAGACAGGAACTCGTGGGACAGCGCAAATCTAATAGGCAATTGAAACGACCTGCATATCTATGCGATTACGTTACCGCACCCCTCAAACGGAACCTAGGGGGGAGGGGTGTTATAAACTAATAAAGTTTTAACAACCTTAAGTAAAAAGCAGGGTTCTAATCCTGCACTTCTGATTGGCCGATAATAGAGACATCGGATTGGTCCTTTCAGGGAAGTCTGATTGGCTGTTAACGGGCCAACTCTCATTGGTTCAAGGGTTTAACACTTCCATGTTTTTCATTGGCTAATAGGACAGCAACCAACCCTATAAAAGGACTGCTGCTGCCCTAGGTGATTGCTCTGTTCAGTTATGCTTAATAAAGAGTTGAAGTTCACTGTTCACTGCCTTGTCTCTGCTCCTTGCACCCATGCGCAGAACCTAACAGAAACTCATGTGACAGAACTGTACCTTCAAACTAACCCCCCCAAAATTCTCTGCAGACCGAAAAGCAGCATTCAAAAAACAAAAAAACGCACTTCTCTCTGTTACACCGGGTTTCTCTGTGTAGTAGGGCTACAAATCTGGGCTGCAAAAACCAACCTAGCCCCAGATGGCAACAACGAATATAAGCCATCATAGTTGGCCAGAAAATTTGCAATCGATATGGAATTGACAGATTTTTGCAGCCAATATGTGGTATTCTAATCTAATGCCTAAAAATGTTTGCCTAGTGTAACACTAAATCATTATAAACTACCACCTGGTCTGAAGAGTTAAAATATTCAACTATCAAAATGGTCACAAAATGGCCTAGTAGTAAAGACATCAGATTACAAATTAGGTAGAACGTGAGTTCTAGTCCTGTTTTAGGCATGAAAGCTGGCTGGGTGACTCTGGGCCAATCGCTCTCTCTCAGGCCATTACATCAGGCTCTGATGGTCAATCAATTCTTGTTGCAAGCAATGTATCAACACTTATTTGATCTGAAAAAAGCAGCCCTACAATTGCAGGAAAATGCTAGGGAAAAAAATTATTTGCAAATGCCGTTTTGTAGCAACTGCGGTTTGCTTTACTAAAATCAAAGTATTACAGAATTTTTTAGATCCAAAGTGTTTCTGTTTTCTCAATTTCATTGGCTTTTAATACGTGAGCAGAGAAACAATAGTTATGTTAGATTTAGTTGTTTAAGCTTACAACTCTATAAAGAGCTGAAGAATTAAGCAAGTGTACCTGGTTTTTTTTTTAAATTTCTTATAACTTATCCTTCATTCCTTGGCTGGTAAAACAGAAGCAGATTCAGAATAGCTACTTTAAATCTTTTTCAGCAATATTTCTCATTTCTGAGATTTACACCAAAAGTGATCATGTACTTTCAAATGCAGCACATCTTTACAATCGAAAGTATTGGAAAACACTTTCTGCTCTCATTTATTGGTTCTTGATAAATAAAAGTGTTCATTAACCTATACACGTACTTTACAACCAGCATCTCACTCTGCTACTGAATTATGGTATAAACAAAGTCCAAATGAATCAAATATTACAGAGTACATATCTACATGGCTAATTGTTGTGTAAGACTATCAGTTTGGTGTAGTCGTTAAGGCTCCAAGCTAGAAATTGGGAGACTGTGGCATCTAGTCCTGCCTTAGGCACGAAGCCAACGAGGTGACCTTCGGCCAGTCCCACCTTCTCAGCTCTATGAAGCAGACAAGAGCAAACCACTTCTAAAATCTTGCCATGAAAACTACACAAACTTGTTCAGGCAGTTGTTAGGAGTCAAAAATGGACTTGAAGGCAAAAAAAAAAAGAGCTCTGTGTAATAATTTTACCATATTACAGTACATCTACTGACAATGTAATTTAGTGGCAAATTATATGTTAATTTTTATTGCTACTCCATGCCTTATACTAAATAAATGTCAAATCTCTTGGCAGCTAACAGATATTTGATTTAGTAGTCCTTTTACTCAAATGTAGGTTACATTACATGAGTTTACAGGTAGTCCTTGAGTTATGACTGTAATGGAGGCTTGCCTATCACAACTGTAACTAGTGACAGACACAAAAGTGCAGTCATGTGACTTCAGGATAGTGACCAACGGAAGTTCAAACCCGGGTAAGTACCCCACAGATAGATCTGTTGTAATTTTGAACGGTTATAAGTGACGGAGTTATAAATCAAGGACCACCTTCAGAAATGGCATCCTATGCATAAATTGTTCACTACTAGATGACCGCTGAATCATATCTTGTTTCATTTTCCTCACATTAGAAAAAAAAAAACCCTCTTAAAGTGTTTTAGGATTAATGGATCTCATTAGAGCTAGATCATGTATTTAACAATAATCTGGGTGGAAACTGAACAAAACTAAGGAAATCAGCATTTTTAAAACTGCACTGGCATCATTAATTCTATGCAAAAACAGCCATTTTATTTAAGCATTCAATTTAAAGGAATTTCTAAGCTAATTTTCTTTAAAAAAAAAAACAAGATAAAGTCAAGTATTCAGTTTTAAAATAAATAAAATGTTTAAAAATTTATTGGTGTAGTAGTGGTTAAGACATCAGGCTGGAACTTAAGAGCCTGGGTTCCAGTCCTGCATGAAGACAGCTGGGTGACCTGGGGCTAGTCCCTTCTCTCTCAGCCCTAGGAAGCTGGCAAGGGCAAATCACTTCCAAAATATTGCCAAGAAACCTGCAGGACTTGCCCAGGGTCGCCAGAAGTCAAAAACTGTGAGTTCCACACAATCTCTATCTAGGCCATGCTAAGAGAGGCACCACAGTATTCTACCCTCTCCCTACTCAGCTAGTGATTGCTGTAGTCAGTTGAGAGGTGACTAATAGTGGATGGAGCCAGTCAAGATTGCACAGGGAAGAAAATTGAGTGACAGTTCACAGATTATTTCTCTGCTATGGAATACATGACAAAGGGCTGGGAATTCTATTCACAATTTCCAAAGGGCACCAAGTTCAGTAAGATGGCTACTTCAACACAATATATTTAGCACAGTTATTTTGCTGGAATGCAAGCAGATGAAATAGTTACTGAATTTCAATCCAAGGATGCTTGAGAGAGATGTTCTGAAGAGCAATAGAAGTCGTTGGTGCTGGTAGAGAAGCTGCCCTTATGCCAACTACATCAGTGGGTGTTTTCACTGGGGGTAAAAAATCCTGTTCTGCCTCAGCTGCAAAGAAAGAGATAAAGCTTAACAACTGGTGGTCAGGCCTGCTAAATCTACAGATCACATGGCCCAGCCACATCCTGCAAGACACCACAGTATTCTCAACTGCCTCTTGAGCAAACATTGTCCTTTGACTTGTAATTACTTCCCTTCAACTTTGTGCAGACTGTATCTGAAGAGGCTCTGTGGGAAGGGGAAATCCTGCTGCCAATCTTTATTCTACTAGGGAACAGATTGGGTAAAACCCAGGATTTTAAGAAGGTGAATTCAAAGTTGGCTAGTTCTCAGAGTGTCTTAACTTCCTAAGTCCAAAGGAAATAGTTATCTAAAATTAACTTGCACTTTTCTTTCCACTGTTGACAAATTGGCTAGCTGCAGTTGGGCAACTTATGCTCAGCTTTTGCCTAATGACAAAACAGGGGCACACCCATTCTTCTTTTACTTTGCCTCCAATAGCTGAAATACAGAAATTCTCTTCCATTCTGTTGATTACACGGACAACCTCGCTTTCTCCAAAAGGGGGCCTAAAAGCTAGCAACTGTAATAATTCAAAATTTAACAAAATACAGCACCAGAACTAAAGAGCATAAAACAGAAAAGAACAGAAAGCTGTAAACCAGCGATCAAAACTTCATTCATTCAAAGTTTATTACAACACATATGCAATACATAAATCAGAATCCAAAATCCAAATTATAAACATCATCAAATGGTTCAGTTAACTTTAAATCACATGAACTCAATGGGTGATTGTATATATCTTCTTCCCCCAGTTTGGAAAATTGGGAGTATATGGATTGGGCCTAAGCATGTGTGTGTGTGTGTGTGTGTGTGTGTGTGTGTGTGTGTGTGTGTGTGTGTGTGTATATATATATATATATATATATATATATATATATATATATATATATATATATATATATACACCCAGCTGTTTATTAGCAATAAACTGGGGACAAATTGAATTATGATTAAAATGCCTTTTGCTTGATATATGGATGAAGATTGAAGGAAAATGTTCAGGATGATGAATGAGGAACCAATATTCAGAAGAGGAAGAAGCAGAGAAAAATGCAGGGGAACAATAATAATTTTTTGCAACAAGTACGTGCATTTAGAATTTTTGTATGATGGAGACCTTAGTATGTGGAATCAAACTGCAGCCAATGGTCATCTTGATCCCCACAGGACAAGCATAATTTTAATGAATGGGGAGCCACTGCTTAGCCTTCCATGCATTTAAAAGGCTGCAGCACACATTCTGCAATGTTATATTAATTCTTTGTTTAATAATATTGCTAGGCTGAACTGATTACAGTATGAAACATATTGGAATACTGGGAGGGAGGGAGGCCATCATATCACCAAAAGGGATGGAGCCATCTTTTTCAGGGTGAATTTAGGAGCAAGATGCTTTGGAGGCAAAACACTCTCCCTCCCTCTCTTCTAAAACACTCCAAAGTCATACTGACTGATGTTCAGCAGCACAATCTGGTGGCCTGATGGGGGAACCAAAAACACTGTACTATCAAAGACAGTCAAGGGACGAAGAGCTACCTACCCTGACTTACATAACCTCTAACAAAAGTACTACTCCTATTGCAATTCAAGTTCAAGCTTTTGTACTTTTATTACTTACTGTGGCTCTGCTGGGCCTCATTTATGGAAGGAAAAGATGGCATAGCTTCAACAAAACCCTTCGCCTGTTTATTACAAAATTCCCAGCGTTTTAGCTGCAGTTGTTGTAGCCAATATATCATGGTTTGTTTGTTGACAGCCTGTAATTCAATTTAAAATCAAAACAAAAGAGAAAAGAAATAGTCTTTATAACAAAAGTAGTCCTTTCTAAAATTGTTGCTGTTCAGATGGGTTGGGAATGCCATTCCTAATGTTCTTGTTTAGCACTAATCAAAATCAAAATCTTTATTACACTCATAGACCAGCATAAGAAAAATAAAATACGAACACTAAATAATTGTAAAAGCTAAAAAATATAAAATACAAAAGGTTACATTAAAAAAAAACTTGTGTGTGCGCGTATGTATGTAGATAGATATAGATATAGGTATAAATATAGATATATACACACATACACACACATATATATATAAAGGGGTGGGATTCAAATTTTTTAACCGGTTCTGTGGGCGTGGCTTAGCAGTCATGTTATTGGCTGGGCCTGGCCAACTCAATATCACTCACATCAAGGCACGGATCTCCTCGCCTGGCCTCTCATGACTGTGGGGATGCTGCAACAGTCATAAGTATGAAAAATGGTCATTAGTCACTTTTTTCAGTGCCATTGTAACTTTGAATGGTCACTCCACACAAGCAAAGTACCAGCAAAGGATGAAAAAAATACTGGGACAGGAAGTCTAGTCCTGCCAAGAATATAATAAGGGTTAACCGAGAGGCAGTTTCTGTAAGCAACAGCAGAATGTTTCTCTCCTGCCTTCCTGACAGGATTAGGCCAGTAATTTCTTCTAACAACCAGTTCTCCGAACTGCTTAGAATGTTAGCAACTGGTTCTAGAGAATAGGTACGAACTGGTAGAATCCCACCCCTGTATGTACAGTGTGCGTGTGTGTGTGTGTGTATCTTTGGTTATTCGGGTTTTCTCCCGTGTAAGATTGGAAGTATCTAGGCAACGTTTCGATGAAATCTCATTCATCATCTTCAGGCTTGTGTCTTCAGCTCTGTGCTTCTCAGAGTGATGTGAGCTTGCAGCTGCTTCTTCCTTTTAACTGCTATTGGGGGTGTGACTTGATTGGGTGGGGGCTTGGCTGTGTTCTGATTGGGTGGGGGTGTGTTCTGATTGGTTGGGGGTTTGGCTGTGTTCTGATTGGTTGGGGGGTTGGCCGTGTTCCGATTGGCTGGAGGTGTGTTCTGTTCAGGTGGGGGCTTGGTTGTGCTCAGGTTAGTTGCTGAGGGATTTGAGCTGGTGAGCCCCACCCACATACATTGGACAAACTAACAGAAGAATAAGTGCATGCATTGAAGAACATAAGAATTCAATCAAAAAAGAAGAACCGACCTCTTCCCTGGTCCAACATCTCAAAGCCACAGGACATGAGATTGACTTTAAAAATACCAGAACTATCGCCAAAACCGAACACTTCAACAACAGAATAATCAGAGAAGCCATAGAGATAGAAAAACGCCCACATAGCATGAATAAAAGAGATAACACCTCCCGCTTACCAGCCATCTGGAAACCCGCCCTCATGAACAGACGAGTACCAAACATGAAGAATGACACCAGACCCACACCCACGAGGGCCACACAAAATGCCACTACCACAATTCCATGTAAAAAGCAGACTCACACCCACACAGAAGATGAGACACGACCACAGACCAGAAGCCGCACTGCAGCTGCCCACTTCAAACCCCTCCGAGCCATACATAAAGCAAACCGACCCCCACCATGAAGATGCAGCACGACCACGAACTCGAAGCCAAACAGCAAGATCACAGCTCATCAGTTCAAATCCCTCAGCAACTAACCTGAGCACAACCAAGCCCCCACTTGAACAGAACACACCTCCAGCCAATCAGAACACGGCCAATCCCCCAACCAATCAGAACACAGCCAAACCCCCAACCAATCAGAACACACCCCCACCCAATCAGAACACAGCCAAGCCCCCACCCAATCAAGTCACACCCCCACTAGCAGTTAAAAGGAAGAAGCAGCTGCAAGCTCACATCACTCTGGAAGCACAGAGCTGAAGACACAAGCCTGAAGATGATGAATGAGACTTCATCGAAACATTGCCGAGATACTTCCAATCTTACGCGGGAGAAAACCCGAATAACCAAAGATCCACATACAAGTACCCGCGAGAACCTCAGAAAACATATCCATACATATATATATATATATATATATATATATATATATACACATATATACACACACACACACATATATACATATACATACATTATATATATATATATATATATATATATATATACACACATATACATACACATATATATATACACATACATACATAAACATACACACACATATACATACACACATGTACATACATGCATACATACATACACTGTGATTCTAAAAAAACTTATAAAAAGGAATAAAGACATTAATAAAAAACAAATTCTTACTAATCTATCAGAATGAAAACACTCTTAACTAAAAGTTAAAATAATTTTGCTAGTGATTATTTATTCATCCATAATATGCTAAAAAATTACAGGTAGTCCTTGACTTACTACAATTCATTTAGTGATCATTCAAAGTTACAAAGGCACTGAAAAATGTGATTTTATGACCATTTTTCACAATTACAACCTTTATAGCATCCCCATGTTCATGTGATCAAAATTCAGATGCTTGGCAACTGGTTCATGTTTATGATTGTTGCTGTATCCCAAGGCCATGATCACTTTTTGTTGCCTTCTGGTGAGCAAAGTCAATGTGGAAGCCAGGTTCATTTAACAGCTGGGTTACTAAATTATCAACTGCAGTGATTCACTTAACAATTGTGGTAAGAAAGGTCAAAAAATGAGGCAAAACTCACTTAACAAATGTCTCACTTAACAGCAGAAATTTTGGGCTCAATTGTGGTCATAAGTTATGGACAACCTATATGCTACTGTGATATTTTAAAATCTGATTGTCCTAGATAGAATATATTTATCCACTGAGGAAAAAGTTATTCATAACAGCGCTTTCTATTGAGAATGTTAGAGATAAGCTAATAGCTTGCCCAACAATGTCATATTGTCAATTTAAAAAATCACATGAAAATTTTTTTTTAAGAAAACATTTGCAAGTGTAGCAGGTAGCCAGAACTTTTCAAGCCATATTTCAATACCAAGTTTGTTTAAATATTTCTATACTGAGAATTTGTTTATCTATCATAGGCAAGAACACAGTTTCTTACTTCATGTTTTGTGTAGCAAATTTAAACTTAGACAGTTCTGAATCCTTTGTTTAGCAACTATAACGAAAATATCTCTCAAGATGCTGAAATAATATAGTTGGGGTTTTGTTCCCAATTCAGGACACATCCACTACCCCCCCCCCCGCTTCCTGCAATTACATACCTTAAGAATAAAGTCTTTGATGGGAGTCCTGATTTCAAAAATACCCTCATCTGCTCCCACTTTCAGATCAAAACTCGCAATGGAAATCTCTATACTTCCTAAAGGATTAATATCTTGTGCTGTCCTGTAATATAGCAAGTAGCATTTATTTTCATCATAGCAAAACCAGCGTGACTTCCAGGTCTTGATTGGTGCTTTGGAAGAACATTTATATAAATAGCCACATAGTTTTTTCCTGGAGGTTTCTTGGCTAGGTTTTATATCAACATTTCCCCAAACCTCAGGACTTGGAGATACAACTTTGATGATCTCATGACTGCTACTCCCGGTGTCCATCATTTTTTCCTCTGGTGACATGTTTGATGTCCCAGGTACAAGACCCTCTCTGTCCTCATGATCTGATTTCATATTTCTTTGAACAACAGCTCTTTTGATGGTAGAATACTAATAGCAAAAAAGAGAAAAGAGACACCGGTTAAGAACAGTAAAGGATAACCAAGTACATGCAATAAGACCAGTCACCCAAAATTATCTGAAATACCAAATAGAATATATAAATATATACACACACACAAACATTAATGCCAAATACAGAAAATATTTTTCCATTTGTCTTATTTATATAAATTGGTGTTATTCATTCTGCTAAAGCCATAAATAAATAGAAAAAATATTATTTTTAAAATCTATTGTTGGCTGTTATCTTTATTAGGAACAAGGAAAATGGCTCTCAAATGTGCACATTTTGAATTCCCCAGAGTTCTTTGGGCAGGAAGTTTTAAAATGCATAGACAAGAGGGTTATATTAAATTCCTTCTCTTGCCAACAAGTTTAGGCCAAATAGGAGTTGAACTTTGAACATTCATAATATTACATAATACAATAGGGGGCATGTTTCAGAGAATATAAATTGTGACTACAATGACTCTGAATAACCAGCTTTCTACCTTCTCCAAAGTTACAACTTACAACATTTAACCTCTGGTCACCAAAAGACTGGTCAGCCCTGTCTTAAAAGGAATCGGAAGAGTTCCTAACAGAAACAGAAGTGGAAAAATCCTCTCCTCCATCTCCTCTGAAAATAATACAAGAAGAAATAATAGCATTAGTCAGACATTGAGATTTGCACACTTGTTTGTCTTCAATGTAATATCCACTATCATCTTTGTCCTATAATTTTGTATTATAGACAAACATCCCAGTCCCCTGGTCTATGCCAAAGATCAAATCCAAATGGAGGCCTCAAAAATTTCCAAAACTAGGCGCCAGGCTAGAAACCAGGAGATTGGTGTATTCTATCATTAAAATAAATAGATGGAAGGCTGATGGATGCCTTGAATTCCCATCCTTTCGCGGGGGTCCCACTATTTAAAAAAAAAACAATGGAAAGTGGAGAAATCTATCTGTCTGCCTCTTTTCAAGCAACATTTGCCATTGGATAAATCCTGTACATTGTACTAACTTCAGCCTGCCTCACTGAATTGTTATGGGGGGGGAGCTCCGGGTGGGGGGTGGGGGTAAAAAAGTCAGGCTACAAAGCAAAGCAACTCCAACCCTGCTTTTTTGTTTTTGTTTTTTGTTTTGTCCCACATTACTGGTCCTCATATCCTTTTGGCCGCTCTGGCATCACCTGCTATGCATCAGGGGCCTCAAGCCGAAGAGCATAGCTGCCCTAAGTAACAGCGCGAGTGGTTCAAGTGAGCAATGCCCGGGAAGCTATGGTTGTGCTTCTCCTGTTTTACGACACATTTCAAGGCGGCTGCCCTCTTGAAGTCAAAAAGTTAACTTCTGCCTGACGCGTATCCCGATAATGCACGCTAGCCATTCCCCCGAGAACGCCACTGCTCCGACCCGCTCTTTTTACCTCGGCTCAGCCTGTCCCCGGACCTCCATGGCAACGCTCACAGCCGCCTTTGGACACCCGGCGGAGCAGGCCGGCGCGAGGCGATCAGACAGCTGCTTCCTGACAGGGCGGTACCAGGCAGTGCCGGCCCCAACAGACTCCAAGTCCCGTAAGCGGGAAAAAGAGTGGGGTGCGCCCTCTTAAGCAGGAGCTGCGGATACTTCGAGTTGAATCCAGGAAGCGTTGCCCGGAGAAGCACACTTTGCAAATCTTCCTCTTGCCAGCTTTCTGAAGGGAGGCTTAACTGAACATTTTGGCACCGAGCAAAATATGGGGTTGGGCTGGATGGCATTAAAGACCTCTTCTAATTTTTAGGGTTCTTGTGTTGGAAGTTACGATTTCCCCCTCTTCGAGGGAAACAGCCCCCATCCTTTGTCAAGTAGGGCTATTAAAATAGCTGGAGCCAGCTTACTTTTCACAACAAAGGAAGGAGAAAATTACAGGCATGAGATACAGCGAAAAAACCCTGCAAACTAGCTAAGATCCTTTCCCATAGAAATCAAATGGATGGCAAGCTATAAAAACTTGTGAAAAGCAAACCAAAAGGCATCCCAGGAAGGAAACATGATAGCAACAAGCAACTACAAAGGATCAGGACCATAAAACCAAGATCCCAGGAAGAGATCACAAAGAGACAGGAATTCAATACACACAAATCAAAGTCTTCAAAGATTCACACCTACAAATCAAAGAATCTGAAGTGTATAAGAGGTTTTTCTACTCAACTTACTAGATTAATCCTAGGAACGTTGTGAGATTTCTTATCTGCCTTCCTATTAAACTGATTCTGACTTTCAAGGCAGCTGACCAAATCACTTTGCATTTCTCCCAGCCGAGAAATTTTGAATCTACAAAGAACTCTGCCTATTACAAAAGGGCAAGGGCTTCTTTTTCCTTTCCTCACTTGGATTGCAACTTTCGGTTTCACCATGCAAAAGAGCTGGCTGAGAGCAATCGGTAATTACAGAAAGGGTTGTAAAAAAGGGAGGTTCATGCAATATTTGACCACAGGTGCAATGATTAAAATATTTTGAAGTTTCTATATATTAAAAAAAAACAGCTAGACTAACATCGGGAATTAGTTCAATGATTTCTCTGGGTGGGACATTCAAAGAAGGGATCCAATTTATTTTGGAGTTCTGGTTCTAATTCTGATTCCCAGATTAGGCATCTATTTTTTTTTTTATTGGCTCACAACTATCCAAGGAACAGACTAACCACATGGCTGAGCCACAATTGTGTCAAAGGTTCGTTTCAGATAGTATAATTTTGAGTACGATTGCTGTATTACCTGTTTTTTCCTCAGTCCTTTGCTGCCACAGTGGCACTACAGGAAGATCTTTGAGTTTTCAGCTACCATTTATAATTTTTTTCCAAAACTTTTACAGGGGTCTTCAAACTTGACAGCTTTAAGACTTGTGGACTTCAACTCCCAGAATTTCTCCTCCAGTCATGTTAGCTAGGAATTCTGGGAGTTGTAAGTCCACAAGTCTTAAACTTGCCAAGTTTGAAGACCCTTGCTTTAGCAGCTCAAATAAAACAAGATTGTTTATGATGTCTGCATGTTTGCTTTAATACTTCTCCCAGGATTTAAAAAAAAAAGCTATGAACATTTCAGTGAATCAAAGCTTTATATATTGTCCCCAATTCGGGTCTGAGCCTGGTTCCAAAGCCGATGATAGACGACAGACACAAGATGCAGGTTTTCTGATTGTTTTTATTGGAGTACTCCAAAGAAAAGTGCTCCTGGTCAAAATGTCAAGAGCCAAGAACAAAGGATTGAGTAAGTTTTATACATTTTCACTAAAGGGGAAGGTGGGACAAAGTGAGATAATAAGAAATATCATCTAATAAATATTTTAGTAATAATTCTACAATTTCTTCTATTGGTCTCTAGCTGTCCCTATTCCCAAGTCTTGGCTAATGAATGCCCTAGGAGTTATCTAATACACATTTGATTTGCTGCAGGCATAACTTTTAGCTGAGGTCAGCTTTCTAATTAGCCAGGATTGTTACAAGATATACACATGCATATTTCCTGTGGATAAGAATTCTTTGCTTTTGCCAGACTCCACAATTACAGGCTTCCTGATTTAGTTTGAATTGTGTGTATGACCTTGCTTTATTTTAGCAGATAGCCCATCAATATAATCCCCAACCTGGAATCCATCCAGCCATTTAGTCTTTCTTTGGCTTCTCAACTGCATTACACTCTTCTGTAGTGGGGTCAGAAACTGAACAACAAAAAAAGATAACACTATTAAATCGCATACATCTTTTGACCATGCTGAGTATTAACTTCACTTCAGCTTCAGCTTTGTTTCCTTATTGTACCACCAGTGGCCTCCAGTCTCTCAGCTGATGGCAAGATTAGAAAAAAAGTAACCCATTTCCAGCACCAAACTGTTTTAACCTGATGTATTTTTAAATGCAGAAGCAATTTTTAATTATCAGAATTCCACCACCCCTTTAACCAAATGGATTTAGGTCACATGGAGGAGAAGATTACAGGTAGTCCTCAGCTAAATGACAATTGATCCCAAAATTTCTGTTGTTTTAAAAGCAAAAAGTACAAGAATGAAAAGAGATCTGCAGGTCACTGAATACTTGTGAGAAATAATGGGATTGTTCCCATTTCTGTTATTTTCTGCTTGCTTCCAGACTGTTGGTATGTAACTTTAATAAAATACACATCTACAAAATCAATGAGTCTTTCTGGAAAAAAAACCAGTAAAATTATTTCCCAAACTAACCAACTAAAGAGCATAAGCCCTCCATAATAATAGGAACTGCTTTCTGAATAATGCATCTCCAACTTGTGGATACTCCATTACTGGAGGTTTTTAAGAAGAGATTGGACAACCATCTGTCTGAAATGGGTCTCCTGCTTGAGCAGGGGATTGGACTAGAAGACCACCAACGTCCCTTCCAACTCTGTCATTCTGTTATTTGGCTCTGTGGTTACAGATTCTGTCAAACCAGAAAGAAATGTATGCAATATGGAGGTTGAGAGAACAAGACAGTGGTTGTCAGCTTTTATTCCTGCAGCTCCAATTACTGTAGCACTAAAACAAGCCCCCGTAAGGCAAAAGGTTTCAAATCATCAAAGAATCAAATCAGTAAAAGAATCATTATTATACAGAATACGACAGACAGTTGGAAGCATCCTGCGGTGAAATTCATGATCTTCCAGTTTTCTGTTTCCTGAACCTTCTCTAGCCTAGAATTTTCCAGGTAGACATGAACGTGCTAGTGCAGATGAAGGAAATACTTGTTCAGTACATCTGGAGGGTACCAGCCAGAGGAGTCTGGTCTGCAATTTCCTCTATTCTGTGTTGAGATTTCAAGTGATCTTATTCTATTGCACCAAATGGAGTCGGAAGTCAATACCTTTTCTTTCATTTCCCCCTTTTTCCTATACCTTCCCCTCTTCCATTTTCCTAACATTTTCTTTCCTACTTTTATATCTTATAGTATTAATAAATAAATGAACAAGAGCAAAAAACAAAGGGAGAGAGAGAGAGAGATCCAACCCTGGAAATAAAGAGGAATTTACTTACAGTGAGAACTGTAAAGCAGTGAAACAGTTTGCCTCCCTGAGTTGTGTGTGCTCCATTGTGGAGATTTTCAAGAAAACATTGGACAATCATGTGTCTGAGATGGTATGAGGAGCCCTGCCTTTGGAGTTGGACTAAAAGTCCTTTCCACCTGAGGATTCTATGATTCCCTCTGTGCTTTGTGTCACAATGATTGTGAGCAGACAGCTTCCCATATGAAAGGCAAAGGCCAGAGGTCACCAAGAGAGTCAGCCACCAGGCTGCCCAACCATTCTTGGTCCAAAGTGAGATGTTCTCCTAGGTTCAAAATGTGGCCATTGTTTCCCTGGTTTCCAATGGAACGAGGTTGTGAGGTTGCCTGAAAATCCACCAGCCACTGCACCGCTGCCCATTCTTGTTCCATGCAGCAAGATACTAACACCTAGCTTGGTTATGGCAGCATGAAGGCTTTTCAGAGTAAGTATCGTCATCTCAGATGTCCAGAAACTGGTAATAGGGGAGAAAGTCATGCTTCTGAACTCTGGAGTAACAGAAGCATTATTCTGGTCAGGCGTCCCCATTCAAGAGGCCTTCTTTGAGTAATTCTGAGTCTCTTTTGCCCTGATGACTGAAGAGGATTCACAGGATTCTCCAGAAAAAGAGGAAGCCACCCTGGGTGAACTCATTAATAAATATATGTAGAAAACACACCACAGTAGTAATGGGGGACTTTTACTATCCTGACATCAAGTGGGAGACAAATTCTGCATCAAGTGGGAGATTGAACAGATTCCTGACCAACCTAGTGGCCAATTCTGTTATCCAAAAGGTAGAGGGAACTAGAGGGACTCTAATACTGGACCTAACTCTTACTAACAGATAAAAAATAATAGAGGGGGTTAAAGCTGTAGGAACCTTGGGCGAGAGTGATCATCTCATTTTAGAATTCAAAGTAATGCAGACATAAGCAACAGAACATAATCATACCAAAGTCCTGGACTTTAAAAGAGCTGATTAGGCCCAGTACTCTTAATGACATAGATGAGGGAATAGAAAGGAACTTATAAAATTTGCAGATGATACTAAGCTTGCAGGAGTAGCTAACATCCAAGATGATAGGCTCAAGATCCAGATGGATCTTGACAGACTAGAACACTGGGCCATATCTAACAAAATAAAATTCAATGTAGAGAAAAGTAAAGTCTTACACAGGCAAGAAAAACCAAAACTACACATATAAACTGGGTGAAACCAGGCTTAATAGCAGTAATTGTGACATGGATCTTGGAGTCTTAGTAGATAACTAGCTATATATGAGCCAGCAGTGTGCAGCAGCAGTCAAAAAAGCTAATGCAATCCTAAATTGCATTAACAGGGATACAATCAAGATCAAGTGAGGTACTTATATCACTCTATAAAACCACACATAGAGTACTGCATCCAGTGTTGGTCACCACACTATAAAAAAGATATTGAGACTCTAGACAAAGTACAGAGAAGAGCAACCAGGAAGATTAGGGGACTGGAAACTAAAACATATGAAGAACGGTTACAGGAACTGGGCACGGCTAGTCTAGTGAAGAGAAGGACCAGGGGAGACATGATAGCAATGTTCTAATATCTGAGGGGCTGCCACAGAGATGAAAGGGTCCAGCTATTTTCTAAAGTACCCAAAGGCCAGACAAGGAATAAGGGATGGAAACTGAACAAGGAGAGATTTAACCTGGAAATAAGGAAAAACTTTCGGACAGTGAGAACAATCAACCAATGGAACAGCTTGCCCTCAGAAGTTGTGGGAGCGCCATCACTTGAGACTTTCAAGAAGCGATTGGACACCCATCTGTCAGAAATGGTGTAGGGTCTCCTGGTTAGGGTGGGGGTTGGACTAGATGACCTACAAGGTCCCTTCCAACTCTGATTATCTGTTATCTGGTTTCAACAACTTAGAGATTGGGAAGGACACCATGGATGAACATCTTAAAGGTGAAAATAACCCAAGAAGTTTGGGAAACTCTAAAGAATATGATCATAAAAGCCCAGTCCACCACAATACCACTGAAAAAGAAAATTAAGAAAATTAAGAAAAAACCAACATGGTTACACAAAGAATTATTTGACAAACTGAAAGACAAAAAAAGATAAGTACAAAAAATGGAAAGAGGGACATATGACATAATTAAGGTGAAATACCAATAGGTAGCCTAAACTTGCAAAGATGAAGTCAGGAAAGCTAAGGCTCAGAATAAAGTAAAACTTGCAACAAATATAAAAAAACAATTTAAAAGTTTATTTCAACATATAAGAAAAAAAGTCAAGGAAACAAGCAATCCAACTAATGGGAGATGAAGGGGTGGTAGAGAGAAAGCAGAGCTGCTTAACTTATTCTTTGCATCAAGTCTTCATGCAAAACGAAAATATAGCCCAACCTACAAAAAAAATAACTCTAAAAGACAAACTAGAAATAAAAATTAAAATAAGCAATTAAATGGTAAGAGAACACCTGTCTGACCTTGATGAATATAAATCACTGGAACCTGATGGATTACATCCCAGAGTTCTGAAGGGGCAGGCAGATATTATCTCACAATAATTGTACCAAATCTTTCAAAGATCCTGAATAACCGAGGGGCTACCTCAGGACTGGAAAAGAGCTGATGTGATCCGCATTTTCAAAAATGGGGAAAAAACTGATCCAGGAAACTACAGACCAATCAGCCTGACATCAATACCTGGGAAGATCCTGGAAAAGGTAAGCAACAGATTCGCAAGCACCTAGAAACAAAAAGTTATAACCAAAAGCCAACATGGGTTTGTCAAAAACAGATCATGTCAAACAAATCTTATTTCATTCTTTGACAAAGTGACTAAATGAGTAAACCAGAGAAATGCTGTGGACATAGAATACCTACTCTTCAGTAAGTTGTCTAACAATCTACTTCTTAGTAAAGAAGAACAATGTGAGATAGACAGCATCACCACCAGATGGATTTATAAGTGTTTGACAGACTGGTTGACTGGTCGCACTCCAATGTGCAGTCCTTAATGGAACTACATCTACATGAAAAGAAGGAAGCAGTAGGGTACCATAATGTCCAGTACTGTTTAATATCTTCATAAATGATTTAGATGAGGAAATAAAAGAAAAACTCATCAAATTTGTGGATGATACCAAACTAGCAGGAACAGCCAATATCCCAGAAGATAAATTCAAAATCCAGTGGATCTTGATAGACTTGAACACTGTGCCCTATCTAACAAAATTAAATTCAATGTAGAAAAAAGTAAGGTTTTACGCTTAGGCAAGAACAACCAAATGTCCAGGGACAGACTAGGTAAAACCTGGCTCAACAGCAGTAACTGCGAGACAATTACTTAAATATGAGTCAGCAATGTGCTGCAGCTGCCAAAAAAACCCAACACAAATCTAGGCTGTATTAACAGAGGGATAGAATCAAGATCATCTGAAGTGATACTACTGCTATATACTACTATGCCTTGGTAAGACTATACTTGGAATACTGCATCCATTTTGATCATCATGATATAAAAAAAGATATTGAGACCTGGAGAGTGTGCAAAAAAAAAAAAAGCAACAAAGATGATTGGGGAGCCCCTGAAACAGAGGCGGTATTCACCAGGTACTGACCAGTTCTGAAGAACCAGTTGCAGAAATTTTGAGTAGTTCAGAGAACCAACAAATACCGCTTCTCACTGGAGATTTTACAGTATCCTTCCCCTGCCACGCGCACCAAGCCATGCCCACAGAACCAGTAGTGAAATTATTTGAATCCCACCACTGCCCTGAAGGCTAAAACATATGAAGAATGTTTGTAGGAATTGAGTATGTCTTGTCTAGTGAAAAGAACTAGGGGTGACATGTTAGCAGTGTTCTAATAGTTGAGGGGCTAATAGTAGAGGGGGTCAACCTAATAGTTGAGGTTCTAATAGTAGAGGGGGTCAACCTATTTTTCAAAGCACCAGAAGACAAGCCAAGAAGCAATAGATGGAAACTGTACAGAGAGAAGCAACCCAGAACTAAGAAGAAACTTCCTGATAGTAAGAACAATCAACCAGTAGAACAACTTGCCTTCAGAAGTTGTGGGTGCTCCAACACTGGAGGCCTTTAAAAAGGGACTGAACAACCATTGTTGAAAATCGTCAACAATCATCAACTATTGTCTTCTGTTTGAGCAGAGGGTTGGACTAGAAGACATCCAAGGTCTCTTCCAACTGTTATTCTGTTCTGTTCTATTGCAATGGATTCTACAAAAGGCTGCCTTTGAAATCACCAAGAAGCTACAGCTGGTTCAAAAGGCAGGCACACAAGCAGTGGCCTCACACCTGATCTCCTGACCTCCTGTAGCACTGCCAGGCCTTCCACAAAGGCCAGCAGGATCTTTTAGCAAAATATTAAGAAGTGAGCACTCAGTATCACCCTTTAGCTGCAATCCTGCTGGAAAATCCAAGATATTATCTTGCTTAAATTGTAAATAAAACTGAATAAAACAATTAATAAAAATAAAAAAATCTTCTGGTCAGCATTTATTCTGGACATTATTTTCTGTCCGGAATCATGATGTGAATTTCTGAGTTAGTTGCTCATGAATTGCACCGTAAAGCTGAACAAATCTCATTAGAAATCAATGTAGCAAAGGGAATTCATTAGTTTCCCTCAGCAACTACTTTGCTGAAGGCCAAAGGCTCTTCTATAATTCTTGGGGTTCTCCTGGCCTTTCTCAGCATGGAGTCTTTCCAGAGGGGCCTAACCTCAGGTTGAGCTCTTGCATCTGGTAGAAATTTCCCATCCTAGCCATGAACCAAAGGCAATCCTCTCCTACCCAATAGTCAGACTACTGAAATGAAGAACTTTGAAGCAATCAGGAACAGGCTTTTTTTTTTTTAAACTTTGGCTTTTATTAAATGCGGATGGGAGCTGCCTACAGCTTCCAATATAGCAATATATATTTTGCATCAATTACTAAAAACATGAAACCATAGGTAGAGGAAAAATATCAAAAGATCCAACATTTAGAATGAAAACATTAAAATTAATCAAGAACTTGATAAAAATGACCAATATGCCACCATATTGTCAATTATGCCAATATTGCCAATATGCCAATTACAATTTTGCAATATACATATTTTTTACTTATCAATTTTATATCCTCCCGTATCACTATCAAGGGACTCTGGGTGACTTACAACTTCATCAAGACACTAAATAAAACAAGAACAGTGGGCTGTGGAAGTTCATTGGAAAGCAAACACTGGAAATAAGGAGGGATTTCCTTACAGTGGAATCAAATAAAGCAGTAGAACAGTTTGCCTCCTTCAGTTGTGTGTGCTCCATTGTGGAGATTTTAAAGAAAAGATGGATAGTAGGAGGAACCCTGCTTTCGGAGTTGGACTAGGAGATCCTTCAACCTGAGGATTCCAATTCCCTCTGTGCTTTGTGCCACAATGACTGCACTTCTTTTGAACAGATAGCTTCCTACATGAAAGGCAGAGGCCAAAGGCCACCAACAGTCAGCCGCTGGGTTGCCCTGTCATTTCTATTCCAAAATGATCTGCTCTCCTTGTGTAGGTTCAAAATAAAGTCATTATTTCCCCAGTTGCCGAGGGAATGAGGTTGTGAGTTTGCCTTTAAAACCACCAGCCAGTGCACAGCTGCCCATTCTTGCTTCATGAAATGAAAACACCTAGCATGGCTATGGCAGCATGAAGGCTTTTCAGATTAAGTGTGGCCATCTCAGATACCAAGAAGCTGGTAGTAGGGGAGAAAGTCATGCTTCCCAACTCTTCTGACTGGCTCACGTTTATTTCTCTTCTCAGAAATCTCTCAGGTGTTCATTCCTTTTCTGTTGTATGAACACAACGTAGAAGATCTTCCTGTGCTCCCTGACAGGTACTACAAACTTCTCCTTAAACACTAGGCATGGTGGGGCATCATTAAGGGCCTGCAAGAACCTCTGCCCAAGACAGCTTCCTGTCCACGAGGAGCTTGCAGATGGGCAGGCTGAGTGGCCAATCTTAGAAAGGAGAGACTGAACTAGATGGATGTTCTTTGACATGCCACCCTCTTCCTTTGGTCAGCACTGTCGAGGCACAGAAACATGGTATGCAGCATGGTGACACATCTTCATCCACAGGGGTAAGGATGGTTTTGCAACATGGCCTGTCGGGGTTCAGGCCTCAAAACTTGGTGGGAAAAGGGAGGAATTCTCACTTACGGGGATCTGGCCAGCCTAACAAACTCAAGAAAAGCCCCTTGGATTCATGATGGCTTGATGGGGAAAATACTGGGAAATATTGGGAATCTGTCAACCAAATTTTCCATGTTCTGCTGTCTCTTTGCCCTCTAGAATGCAGCCCCTTCCTCCTGGGAATCCAGATAATACTCTACCACATGCAGAGAACTTTGTTACCTTCAAACGAACAATTATTACTTTCAGGCTTTGATGGGTGTTTGTCCTACCAGCCATAACCCACGGTTAGATGTGATGCCTAACCAAATTTTGTGGAGGTATGTATTCTCAGCTGAAGGATTCTGAAGCCCCCAAGGAGGCGGCTGCACAAAAGCCCTAAAGAGAAAGGCTGAAGGTTTGCAGAGGGGAGGCATCTCTACCCTCTACTTTTGCTTTTGCTAAAGGAAGAATGACTCGGGGCAACCCTTTTGGCAGGCCTCTTAGTAGGTCTCTTAAAGCCTCCAAGTGCCCACTCTTGAAAAAGGGCCCATGGCTAGCTTTGATCTTTGGCCCTTCAGTCTCTCCAGAAATGAGAAGAGAGTGAAGTGGAGGCCACAGCTCACCACAATTTTGGAGACCTCCATTGAGTCATTAAAGTCTTATCAACTCCTCACAATGGCAATAGCAGAAGCCCTTTTTCTGTGGATTTGTCCATATGCCAAAAGACTGTTTCCTTTGTTATTTCAGGGTTCTGTCAAAGTAGGTAGCCTCTCAGAAGGTGAAGACCCCTGCTTGTTTCACAAAGGGCTTGCAGAGTAGAAAAAGATGGACAGGCTAAGTGGCTCATCTTGGAAAGAGGAAGCTGAGCTTAAACATTTCACTTTCTTCCTCTCAATAGGGCTGAAACAGCAGAGAACAGGGCCAAGGAAAAGAACTCTCCTAATGGGGACCCAACACCTACCTCAGAGGTAAGAAAGGTTTGCAATGTAACCGATGGAGACTATGCCATGAGTCCTGATTGGGGAGGAGAAATATCCTCCTAAATCTAAGATTTCCAAATGCTCTCTTGCTGTTGGTACTAGGGATAAACGCACCCTATGCTTTAGCCCTCTTGCTGGAATGCAGAGAGCTTTGGATTTAGCCTTGATGCTCTCATTTGCAGGATTTGACGAAAGTCTAGTGGGAACTAATAGCAGGAGCAGCCTGGAAGACATGGACTCCCATGATGCACTTCTGGATCAGGTGTCAGAGGGAAGCTGGGAGGACTTCCGATGCCAGCAAGCCTTTCAGTCCATGGATAAGAAAGACAAAGTGTTTTCTCTTGGGGAGGGACAGAGGCCCTCTATTCAGTCCTCCTAACCTGAATGAACTGTGGAGTGCTCTTTGAACAGAATCTAAATATAGGCAGCCAAGTTCTTGTGTGATTGGTTCATTTACTGCAAAGCAGCAAAGAATGGCCCACTGTAGTGGACTATTGTGCTAAATGGATGCGACCCACTCTGCGTATGCCTTTTCTTTTCCTGTGTCACCATCTCCAGCACCTTGCTGCTTCCATGCAGGATTTTAACAGGGAAAAAGTAGAGAGCCTACTTTTCTGGGGGATGAAGAGGATGGAAGTGGGGATTCCTCCACCTCCGGAAAGCCACAGAAACCTAGTTTTGGTCAAGCATCCCCATTCAATAGGCCCTCTTTTAGGAATTCTGAGTTTCTGTTGCCCTGATGGCTAAAGAGGAATCGTTGTCATTCACAGGATTCTCCTGAAGAAGCAGAAGCCACAATAGGCGATCTCAGCAGCCTGCAAGATGTGGATTTCATGATTTTTGACATTTGGGATGAGGTGTGAGAAAAAGGTTGGGAGGCAGCTGCAGTGGATTCCAAGGTCAGCGATTCTTCCTGTCCATGGGTAAGAAAGACGCAGTATTGGGGAGGGATGGAGGCTCTCTACTCAGTTCTCCTAACTGGAGTGAACTGTGCCGGAGTGCTCTGGGTGCTGGAGCGAGGTGACACCTGGCCCTTTAGACAACATACCTAGGCAAACTATGTATATGCACTTAAGCTCTGGTGCGATTGGTTCATTTACCGCATAGCTGCATCAGTGGTTTATCTTGGAAAGAGGAGGAGCAGCTAGTTTGATTCATTAAACATTTCATCTTCTTCCTCTGCATAGGACTGATGTGTTGGAAGCCGTGGAACAGGAGCTTTCTCCCTCTCTCAGTGGGGACAAACCTTCCTCAGAGCTAAGAAAGTTTTGGCAACGGGACGGAAGAAGGCTATGCCATAAGTCCTGAAGGGCAAGGGAAAAATTGTGTGATATATCTTCCTAGCCTTAAGGCTTCCAAAGGTCCTCTTGCTGTTGATACATGGGCACTGAATGCACTCTATGCTTTAGCAATCTTGTTGAGATGCAGAGAGCTTTGGATTTAGCCTTGATGCAGTCATTTGCAGGATTCGATGGAAGTCCTAGCGGGAACCAGCAAGCAGGAGTAGACTGGAGGACATGCACCACCTGAACCATCTTCTCGATGAGGTGTCAGGAGGGAAGCTGGAAGTGGCTTCCAATGCCAGTGAGTCTTCCAGTCCATGGATAAGAAAGACAATGTTTTCTCTTGCGGAGGGATGGAGGCTCTCCATTCACTTCTCTTAACCGGAGTGAACTGTGCTGGAGTGCTCTGGAAGCTAAAGCTTGATGATGCCTGGCTGTTGGGACAATTTAGATAGGCTAAATATATGCACCCAAGCTTTGCTGCCATTGGCTCATTTACTGCAAAGCAACAGGGAAAGGCCCACTACAGTGTTCAGTGTCTTCAGTCAATGCTTGTGACACCCACCCCTCTGCCGATCCCTTTCTTTTTTTCTGCTTCACCCTCTCCAGCGCTGTGCTGCTTCCCTGCAGGACTTTAACGTGTCGATAGCCTACTTTCCTGGGAGCACTGGGGGGGGGGGGGTATCTCCAATTCAGAGATGCATCCAGCAAGGGACACACTGTACAGGTCAAGCATCCCCATTCAGTAGGCCCTCTTTTAGAAACCCTGATGGCTGAAGAGAAATCATTCTGTTTCATAGGAAAGACATCCTAGATGATATCAGCAGCCTGGAGGAGGACTCCTGGGACCCCAATCTTTCATTCAAAGAAGTACCTATTTGATCCTTTTCATGGATCCCTACCTTGTCGTGGTGAAAAAGCTTGCAAAACTGAAGGAAGCTATGAGTTATGCCATGCAGAGCCACCTAAGATGGACATGTCATAATCTACCTTGGGACTAAAGGGAAATCACTATCATTCACTGGACTCTCCCAATGAATGGGATGATATGCTAGATGTCAACAGCCTGGAACAGGATGCCTGGAACTGCCACTATCTTCTGAGGATGGCTTGGAAGTATTGTGGGCTGCAAAAGCTTCTCCTCCAAACCTTTCCTGTCCATATGGTTTTGTAATGCAAAAGGTTTGACAGGCTGATCTTGGAAAGGGAAGACTGAGGTTGCTGGATGTTCTTCCACGTCTCAACTTCTTCCTCCAGAAGAGCAGGAATTGATTGAAGAGCAAGAGAGACATGCTGATGAAGACACATCTGCTTGTTTAGAGGCTAAAGGTTTGGCAATGTTGCCAGTAGAAATCATAGCTCAAGTCCTGGTGGGAGGTACTTTGTTAGAGTTTTAAGGGCTTAGGACCCTTAAAAATGAAATTTCTAGGCAGTAAGTCAAGTTAAGGAGAGAAAGAATTCCTTTCCTTTCTCAAAAGAGCAAAAGGCCCTAATTTCTCCAGTAGAGATATGTCGGGGGGGGGGGGTAGTGCATAAAGCACTCAATGAATGCTCTGATAACTTCAGAATGCTCAAAATGTTTCAGAGATGAATTCTGGATTATAAAAATGAATGTATGCAAAGAACAGGCCAAAGAGATAGCAGCCAAACAGCAACTTAATCAGAATTTTGGCAGCCCTTTGAGCAATGCTGGTCCTCAAAGTCAAAGCAGGCGGAAGTTTCTCTCAGTTGTTCAACCTGGAGGTGGACACTCACTTAAAGATTATCGAGGGACATCTTCTGCTTTACATTTTCTTCCAAGATGTGGTCCTGTTTGAAAGGAGAGATATAATCTATTAAGGTATTGAGTTTTAAGAGCTGACCAGATGTGGCTGATGCAATGTAAGGCTGATGTAATGAAGATGAATCAGCATTGGTATTACCTATTTAAGACTAAGAAGGGGGCCACAGAAGTTTTACCACTTTAAGAGGTGTTTATATAAAGCAGCCATTAGTGGGCATGTATCCTCTCTCATGTCCTGTATCCATTGCAGTTTTCTCCATGTAGAATTAAGATTACTTGTAAGGTATTTGCCTACCATTTATATTTCTGTATATAAGCCACTGTTAAATGTCTAAGTCTCTGTGTGCTGTTTTGTTCCTGGGTTGTCTTATAGTGGTGGTCACGCTGCAAACACTCTGACATAATCGTATCTTCTGCTCAGTTCAGGGATAATTTTCTTAACCTGTCTTCTCCAATCTGGCTCTTTCCTAATGTTTCGGAGTCCATCATCTTTTGCTTGCATGAAATGAAGTGGGCACTTAACAAACAAACATCTGCTGTCTCTTGCAGAAGATGTCTTTAGATATAATTGGCACTCATAAGTTTATGCATTGCATACATACAGGTAGTCCTTGACTCACAACCGCAATTGAGCCAAAAATTTCCATTGTTAAACAAGACAGTTGTTAAATATGTTTGTCCCATTTTACACCCTTTCTTGCCACAGTTGTTAAGTGAATCACTGCAATTGTTAAGTTAGTAACATTTCTGTTAAGTGAATTGGGCTTTGCCATTGACATAAATTGTCAGGTCACAAACATGATCCCGTCATTGACTTAAGTCACTGACTTATGACCGTTTTTCGTACTTACAACTTTTGCAGCATCCCCATGATCATGTGATCAAAAGAGACACGTGGTAACTGGCATGTATTTATGATGGTTGCACTGTCCTAGGGTCATGCAACCTTGTAAAACGCAGAGCCAGTGGGGAAGCCAATGACACTTAACTGTGTTACTAACTTGAACAACTAGAGTAATTCACTTAACAACTGTGGCAAAAAGGTCACAAAGTTGTGTTACTACCTTAACTACAGGTAAAAGGTAACAGTTAAGGTAAAGGTTTCCCCTGTTCAATCAGGTCTAACTCTATGGGTGGTGCTCATCTCCAGTTTTTAGTGGAGGGAGCCAGCTTTATCTGAAGATATTTCTGAGGTCATGTGGCCAGAAAGACGATACACTAAGATGCCCGGAATGTGGTTACTTTCCCATTGAAGTGGTACCTATTTATCTATTTGCATTTGCATGCTTTTGAAGTTTTAAGTGTACAGGAATTGTGGCAAGTAACTGGAGCTCACCCTGTTGCACAGTGCTTGTGTTTCGAACCCAGGCTGTCAACTTTCAAGCTGACAAGTTCAATGTCTTATCACTGATACAATTAACAACTGTGGCAAGAAAGATCATAAAATGGGACAAAACTCAATTAACAATTGCTTATAAATAGAAATATTGGACTCAATTGTAAAGTCAAACCTGTCTGAGGCTGAAAAAATGGATCCCCTCTTCCAGAGAGTGTATCCAAAGAAGGTTTCATTGCACAATTTTTAGCATGATTGTGCTAAAACACAGAATTGTGTGCAGGGGGTTAAAAAAGTATAAATGTTGAGTGAAATTCTACCTCTTTTTTATGCCTGTTGCACGTAAAGAGTTGGGGCTTCAATTATGCAGTAACAGCTGTTTTCTTGGCTTTTTTTACTTTCCCTGATGCCTTGTTAGATGGGCAGGTTCTATAGGCTGCTGAAATGGAAACAGGTGGCTACTGTTCACCCCTCCATGTTTGCTCAAAAAACACACTCATGTTTGCAATTGGTTTGATGAAATAAGGTACACAAAACTCTACCAGGAACCTGGGTAACTTGCTTCACCTACGCTAGGCAAGACCAGTTTAGACTAATGTACTATGTGAACTCAAGCATAGTGGGCACTTACCTCAGGATATAATGGTAATGAAGGCCCCATGATGTACTTCCTGACCTGCAAGCATCCTCCCTGATTCATTGCTCTGCAATTTGAGAGAAGGCCAAGTCATATCAATAGCCAGCTGCCATCTTGGCCTTTGGCAACCCAACCCTACAGGGTATGGAAGTTTCACCTGAGCTGCAGCTCTCAAGAAATTCCCCTAGCCCTTTTATCTGGAGGAGCTGCCTCAGAAACAGAAAGATAAGCACCTGGAATTTGTCTTGTTTTATTATTGCTTTTCCTTGGTGTTGACTTCCCTACTTTTTTCTTCACTGTTCTTCTGGGACAGAAGAGATTGATACATTATGTTGCCTTTCTTCTAAATGTTCAAGATAGCTTTCACTTCAGCTTCCTATTCTTTTATCCCAACAACAACCCTGTGAGGTAGGATCTCCCCTACTCTATTTATTTATTTATTTGATTTGTCAATTGTTTATAAGATACAGGTATAAGAATAAACATAGTTTTGAATACATGAGATAGATACTTATAAGAACAAAGACAGGGACAGTAGACACAATTGGTGTGCTTATGCACTCCCCCTACAGGCCTCTTAGGAAGGGGGTGAGGTCAACAGTAGACAGTCTAAGGTTAAAGTTTGTGGGGTTTGGGGAAGAAACCACAGAGTCAGGTAAAGTATTCCAAACATTGACCACTCTGTTGCTGGTCGTAATTTCTGCAATCAAGATTGGTGCGGTTAACCTTGAGTTGTATCCATTGTGTGCTCTTGTACTGTTATGATTGAAGCTGAAGTATTCATTTGCAGGTAGGACATTGCAATGTATGATTTTATATACTGTACTATATTTAGATCGGACTGAAGGTGCCGTAGTTCTAGATTTTCTAGGTCTAGAGTTTCAAGTGGGTTTCCAGACTGATGAGCTGTATTCGAGTGTTGGTCTAGCAAATGTTTTGTATGCTCTAGTTAGTAGTGTGATATTACCAGAGAAGAAGCTACTACCACATTCTCAATTCTAATTCTGTGATACTTACAATTTGACTTTTCAAAGTTCTAGGACACTTTACTCTAAAGCAGCATGCAAAATCCTAATAATCAAAAAAGATAAAACAAAGTTAACCTTGAAAGTAATACAAACAGTTATCAGGAGCAATTATTACAATTTTTAAATTATTTGTTTTACATTACTAGCACATTTTCATTAAAGCATTTTAAAAGCCCTCAGAAATAAGAATGGGAATCCAGCTCTCAATAGGTAAAGTCAGCTCTGAAATCATTTCACCCCAGGCCACTTTGCTCACGTCACACTATTATCATTTGTTTAATAATTTATTCCATAAAAACAGTTGGTAGTTTTATACAATATTGAACATTGCAAATTACAATGTACAGCTTCACACATATTTAACTAAAATAATTCATATGGTGGTTTAGTGCAATGGGCCAATTCAGTCTTTTTTCTTTTTTACATTCTGAGAAGGATCTGGGATTGCTGTTTTGCTGGAAAGACTGAATCAGATGAATGCCTAATTCTCCTTGGAAGGACGACCCTTTATTATTATTAGAAGTTTGATAGTAACTTTTCAGACTAGCATATTTCATTAGAAAGCAGATAATTTAAAAAGTTGTGCTTCTGCCCTTTTATCAAACTTCTTCCGATTTGGAGCTACCACAGACTAATACACTTGTCCTACAATCTCAGAAGGAATGTGGATCCATGCTGCACAAATTGGCATAAACTTGCCACAAAATATGCCCTACACATAATCTAGAAATCACTAGTTGTCCAGAGATGAAACTATAGTTATTTTTTTTATTATTATTTTTATGTCAAGTTTTATGTCTTATATGTTTTTTGTCTGTTGTTAAAATCAATAAAACTTTTACAAAAAAAAAAAAAAAGAGAGAACCAACCTGCAGTATTCCATGCTCTTTGAATATTATAGAGTCCATTTCAAATCTGTTATTCCCTTCCATGCACCCAACTAACATTTCGACGAAGTTAGTTCTTAAAATTTATTTTTTTTAACTATTGAGTACTTCGATAATGACTTATTAAACGGGAAAACACGCACAAAACCATTATTAAAAGCTGCTCAAGTCTTTGCCTGCGCGCGCAGTTGCTTAACGGCTCTGCTTCCACGCAGTGGGACTTCAGAACGTCACTGAGCACGTGCGACCCAGCAGCCAAGCTGCCCTCATTCGTTTTAGCTTCACCGGCTGACAGAGCATGCTCCGGAAGGCCTCTGCCCAGACAGTGGGTTTAAAGATGGCAGGCGCGCTGCATCTGTAAGTTAAGACTGTGCTGTTGCAAGGCAAGCGAGCGGTGCTGTTAAGGAGTCTGGAGGCGTTTTCCTCTACTCATTTGCGGATTTTGAGGTAATCCACTATTGTCAAGGAGAAAGGGGTGATAAAACGTTAGGAAATTTCTAAAGATTTCTCTCTCTTTTTTTTTTTACTAGCATGGTCAAATTTCAGAATAGTCATGGAGGGTTTAAACTGCTGCTTAGATCAGTGATCCCCAACCTTGGCAGCATTAAGATGTGTGGACTTCAACTCCCAGAATTCGCTAGGCAGAATCTTAAAAGTTGACATGGCTCATTTATTTTTATTTACGTATTTAATTTATATCCTATCTTTAGAATAGAATAGAATAGAATAGAATAGAATAGAATAGAATAGAATAGAATAGAATAGAATTCTTTATTGGCCAAGTGTGATTGGACGCACAAGGAATTTTCTTGGTGCATATGGTCTCAGTGTACATAAAAAGAAAAGATACAGTCGTCAACAATCATAGGTACAACACTTAATAATAGTCATAGGGTACAATAAGCAATCAAATCATACTAGGAAACAGTCAATATAAATCATAAGGATACAAGCAACAAAATTACAGTCATATATATATAGTCACAAGTGGGAGGAGATGGGTGATAAGGAGTGATGAGAAGATTAATAGTAATAGTACTGCAGACTTTGTAAATAGTTGGACAGTATTGAGGAAATTATTTGTTTAGCAGAGTGATGGCGTTTGGGAAAAAACTGTCCTTGTGTCTAGTTGTTCTGATGTGCAGTGCTCTATAGCGTCATTTTGAGGAAAGGTGTTGAAACAGTTTATGTCCAGGATGTGAGGGGCCTGTAAATATTTTCACAGCCCTCTTTTTGTTTCATGCAGTATGCAAGTCCTCGATTGAAGGCAGGTTGGTAATCATTGTTTTTTCTGCAGTCCTAATTATCCTCTGTGTCTGTCCTGTTGGGTTGCAGAACCAAACCATTTTATTTTTAGTTTATTTTTATAAACAACTCAAGGCGATGAATATATTACAGCTTTCTCCTCCTCTTTTCCCCACAAGAACAACCCTATGGGGTGAATTAGACTGAGAGAGAGACTGACTGGCCCAAAGTCACCCAGCTGGCTTACATGCCTAAGGCAGGACTAGAATTCAGCCTCCCAATTTCTAATGTGGTGCCTAACCCACTAAACCAAACTGTCTGAGAAACACTGGATTAGATCCTTATACTATTTAGTCATGAAGTATCCCACCAAGAAGCTACTTAGTCTACACTACAGCATTTAAACTGAATGAAAGATTCTGCTTATTTTAAGACAGGCGGAGTGAGATGAGCAAAGTATAAGAATCCTCTTGTCCATAAAGGATTCTTTAATTCTTTACCGGTAACCTGTTATGCTTTCAGTTGTGTATTCTGGTGAGAGTGATTTTTCCAGGAAGCCCCCAAGCAGGGCAATAGCCTTTTTCAGCTGTTGGTTTCCAAGATCTATTGTTTGCAAATAGACTGCTGCTGTACATGGAAGTCCTTGCTCCAAAACCACATGCTTCATGTTTTGAAGCAAATTAAAACAAAACTAGCCAGCACTGTCATTGTAGCAATAGCACTGAGACTTACATGCCGCTTTGGACTGGAATACGGGTCTCCAACCTTGGCAACTTTAAGACTTGTGGACTTCAACTCCCAGAGTTTTTCAGCCAGCTTTGTGGCACAGCGGTGGCAGCCCAGGAGTTGAGACTCAACCAGGGCTTGTGGCAGTGGCGGAGGCAAGGGTGAGAGTGGTGGTGGCCTAGGCCGGCCCGGGAGTTGAGACTCAACTGGGGTTTGTTGCGGTGAGGGCAGTAGTGGCCCAGGAGTCAGGATTCAACTGGGGCTGGTGGCAGCAGCGACAGGTAGGCGACTGGGGCTTGCAGAGCCTCACTTACCCAGGGAGATCAGATCAGGCAGGGCCGCGGCAGAAGGCAGGCAATGATGGCGGGCGGGCGGGTGGGTGAAGGCAGACTGCAGGCAGCGATGGGTGGAAGAATGCAGGCAGCGATGGTGCGTGGGCAAGATAAGGATGGGGCAGGGATGGGTAGGGCCAGTGATTTATGTAAAATTGTAATGACCAGTCTGAACCGGTAGAATCCCACCCCTGGGTCTGTAGATCATCATTCGATGTGGAAACCATATCTCTTTTTTTTTTCCAGTGGAGTGTGTGGAGAAAAAGATGAGAAACCTAAAATTATTGAGAGCACAAGAATGCCAGCCAGTCCGAGCTCTTGGAACTCCTCAAGGTTTCACTGTCCGCACAGACAGAGAAACAGTGTTGATCAGCACCGAGTATGGAATTGTGGAACTGGATCCCCTCACACAGGAGGTGAGGGTTCACATGTTATTCTAGATACGGTTCTTGGGTTTGAAGAATTGTCTCACTAGCAGGGGCTGTGGAAGGAAAACTAGACGATATTGCTGCCTTGTTTTAATGGAAATTTCTTTCTTCAAATGGTTCGTGAAATTAAGGTTTTAATTTTTGAAAAAAATTGCTATACAGAGAGCCCTGTCAAATTTTGGGAGAACTTGGGAGTATCCAAAAATACAAAGAAAATTCCATTCTAATTTTTTTTTTCTAAACTGTAGACATGTTCTATCCTTAGAGGTTACAATCTGTACTTTTCTGATAAGACTTTTTAAAATGAATATTCCTTTTCTAAATCTAATCGCTACATTTTATTGTTAATTTATGCAAGAAGAAGCTAAATGTTGCATTCAGTTTAAGTGCTGCAGACTAATTAGCTTCTTGGGGGGATACTTCATGATATAATAAATGTTTCTGCCTGTACCCTAATTTGGAGTAGCATCAAGACACAGATAAAAATCGAAGATGTTTGGATTTGTTTGTCAATCTTTCAAAAAGATAACAATAATGATCCAAACAATATCTAGAACAAGAATGAAAGATTTCTCGTAAACCTTTTTTTTTTTCCCGGTCTTTGTTTTAAAGGTCATCAACGAAGTTACTTTGACAACTGAGGGTTTTCTGCCAGAAGATGGAAACGGGTGTATTGTGGGCCTGGAAGATTTGCCAGATGTAGAATCAGTCTGCGTAGCTACTGCATTTGGCGATGTTATACTATGCAATCTAAACACTCACCAGGTATGGCAGAATGGCAAATATAGCAGTGCCCAAATAAGATATGAAATAGAATGCAATGCCTAACACAAAAGTACTTGCTTTAACATAGCTAGTCTTAATATAGCTGTTGCCCCTTTAAATAAATCTATTGGCTTCTTTCAAAACTTAGAACAATTCCCCAAATTCCCAAAGTCATCAAACAGTCCAAACAGAGCACAAGATTCTTCCCTTCGCACTTTTTCTTCCTGGGGTAATATCAATTGGAAAGGGAAGAAAAAGCCCAATCTGTATTTAAAAGACTTATTGCAATTAACTTCCAATCTCAGTCTTCCAGGCATCTCCTCCAACAAAATCTTAATATCAATTTCTCCTTTGTCCTCTCCATCCCCACTTGTCACAAAGAGCTTTAAATTTTTACCTTCTATAAAAAAGCAGGCTTTTCAATGTCCATTTGTTGATTCCATAGGGAAGGAGAGTAAACTTTCTCTTTCATCACTTTCACTCGCCGCTTATAAATCTTTTCTGGAAACAAAGTATCATTCAAAAATCAAGGTTTTCAGGATATTAAATGCATCTTATGCTCCCGGTTCAACCAAAAAACTTTCGCTTCAAAACTTTCTCCTTCCTCCAGCACAATCTTGTCCAGCTGCCGGCTTCTTTGTGGCGGCCATTGCTGACCGCCGCTCCACCGCCTTGAGAAAAGGGGGTTATGCCGGGTGGGGAAGGGGTCTGCAGAACCCCCAAACCCCTGTCCGGATCCCCCCTGTCTTCGGCTGCCTCTACGGGGCAGCCTTATCCTCCAGACCCGTCAGGATCGGAGGCACCAAGACAGCTAGCACAACAGGGATCGCGCAGGATCGCGAAACCCCACTGCTGCCGAAGCCTGGCAAACCGGAAGTCTATTTTGGTTGTCTTAAGAAGAAGAAGAGAAAAGAAGAAAAGGTTTATAATGGCTTTATCTGTTGATGAACTAAGAGAGGAATATGGAAAAATAAAGAACGAAGGCAAGGACACTTGGAGAGAAACTATTCGCTTTTTAGAAATGGCGCTTGCTACTAACCAGCAAATACAACAATTGAAGGAGGAAGCAGAGGAAGATGAAGAAGAAGAAGGAGAAGCCATCTTTAATGAATCCAAAAAGTTGATTAAGAAAGGAAAGAGAAAGAGAGGAAGGAAAAAAGACTTAAGTCTTAAAAAAACATCTAAGAAAGAGAAAAATAAGATGCAAAATCAATACAATGTTAGAAAGCAAAAGAAAAGAGAAATACAACAGAGAGGGGAAGCTAAAAAGGCGGAGATTTGGAGAAGGGTGGGATAAAAAGACCAGGGGGGATAAAAAAAGGAAGGGAAAAGGGAGAAAAAAGCCACAGAGGTATGAAACAAGATGGAAAAAAGAAATTTTTTTTTAGGGATAAAGGGTAATGTAAAATTTTTCTTAAAAGGATTCTGCAAGGTACATAAGATAGTATTGTAGTATTTGTATTAGAAATAGAAAATTAGAATTTAATAAGAATTAAGTAAAGATTAAAATATTAAATGTTTAACAATGATAGATTTTAAGATTTAATAAATTATTAAAAGGAATGTTTAAAATACTTAGTTTAAGTATAGAGCTTAATTGACTATGTTAGTATAAATTTACTATGGTAGCATTTGACTTTCAAATAGATAATTGGAATATTATAAGATTAATGTTTAATTATGTATTTAATTATTTTATAGATTTACTATTTTCTCTTTCTTTTAAAAATTAGTAGGTAGAATGTACTAAGCAGAATCAGATGGGGAAACAGGTGTTACCTTAAATGTTAATTTAGGGGAGCAATGGAAAGGCATCATACTTCGATCAGTGATTTCAGGAGAAATCCTTTTTTTCTACTATAGGGAATGAGATAAATGGGTAATTGGAAAAGAATGGACAAAAGATACAAGTATAATGATGTAAATTAAGACGAAATAAATAAAATATAATTAAGAAGAGTGGAAAGTGGGGAGAAGCTATGATGAAGATATAAAATGGTAAATAAGATAGGAAATGGTATATAAGATGAGCATAAATTTAATCGAAGTCCATATAAAAAGGTAATCCGGGGCCAAGCTACTTTCTAAAAAGAAGTTTTATGCTTTTGTGTTTTGTGTATTTATGTTTGCTTGAGATTTAATAAAACCTTGGAGGAAAGCTAAATGAGGATAATTATAAACAAAACAGAGGGAAATATGAATATGATGAGTATAAAATGGATAAATATAGAAAAGAAACATAATTGAATAAGAGTAAAGAGAAATGAGAAATCTGCTAAAAGATATTTAAGTGGAAATGGGATATATTATAATTATGTTGTATAAAATAAAATAATGTTTTATCCGTCTTGTAAAAATTTATAATGGAAAGAGGTTTTATGTGTTCAATGTTTAATGATGTTTTGGTTGTTTTAAAATTAATAAAATTTGTTTAAAAAAAAATCTATTGGCTTCTTGAACATAAGAATAAAAATAACTAGCTTCTTGAACATAAGAAAAAAAATATCATAAAATATTAATTATTATATGTATATATTTTCTGTGGCACTGTTTAGCCTTTAACTCCTGAAATTCAATGACCCCCAACATTCTAACTGTTATAGAAAGCTAGGAAAACCTGGTTTTCCCCATCCATTAGGCCAGGGCATTAGATGAGCTCATTTTCTGGGGAATCGAATGTCTGTTTACTTGACCTTGGCAATATGTTGTCTGTTATGTTGCTTATGGATATAAATTTCTTTGATTCTGTATCATAATGTTGCCAGGTTCTATGCAGCAGCACTTAAAATCCATCAGAAGATGACCTGTGCCATTCTTTTTAGAGTCTTTTTAGATTTAAAAAAATACAGTATTTTACATTTTCATAATATTTTTAGAATTTGATGTAATTTTTTACTGTGATGTCTCTTTTATGCCTTTTAATTTTTTTGTACCCTATCCTCCTTTTGCTGGCTTTTGATCATAATAAAGATTTGATTTGATTCAGTTGCTAAACAGGGCAGTCATTAAGTAAGGACTCTCTGTAAAGACAGAGCTAGTACTCCTGGCTGTGCATCTATTCTATGCTGCTTCACAGGGCTAGTACAGAAAAACATCACATTAAGATGTTGAATTTTCCCATATTGTGACAAAAGTATGTGTCATACATTTGGGAAACATTTGGGAAATGCTAATACCTCCACTGATACCTCTTGTTAATAGTTTGTATCTTAAAATCCTTAAGAGGAGTATATTAATTAATGATGAATTTTATGATCTTTGTAAAAAGTTAATATGTTTGACGGTAGTACAGAAAAAATTTAACTTCAAAATGTTGAGTCCAATTTCCACTGGATTTCCAGTGAAATTGTTCTGAGCAGTTAGCACTTTCTTTTTTAAAAAAGAGCAAAATTATGCTACACATGGGCTGGTGGCCACTATATGGGAGCAAAGAGTTAATATTTTCTGTACAGTATCATTGCAACCATAGTAATAAAGATATACAGGTAGACCTCAATTTAACAGTTCATTTAATGATTGTTTGAAATTGCACTGATTTTTTTTCTCATTTATGACGATGGCAACATCCCCATGGTCACATGATCAAAATCCAGATTTCTGGCAACTGACTCATATTTATGATGGTTGCAGTGTCCGAGAGTCATGTGATCACCTTTTGCAACCTTCTGACAAGCAAAGTCAGTGGGGAAGCCAGATTCACTTAACAGCTGTGTACTAAGTTAATAACTGCAGTGATTCACTTAGACTGTGGCAAGGAAGGTCGTAAAATGGGACAAAACTCACTTAACAAATGACTTGCTTAGCAACTTAAATTTTGGGCTCAATTATGGGTCACCTGTGTTGACATTATGCTCCAACCTCATTTCTAGTTAAATATTATGGAGAGAAGTTCTTATACAAGACTACAGAAATAACAGTATTGCAAGACTAGAGCATGATCACTATCCATCTTTATTTGACTCTGATGACTGAAGATGATTGAAGTAAAACATGTAATTTGCTTGATTTATTGGTGTTGGCTTCTATTAAAGAGATAAACACTATTAAAATCTTATTCTTTTGCAGTTGGAGTGTGTTGGGAGTGTGGACAGTGGCCTGACCGCAATGAGCTGGAGTCCAGACCAAGAGCTTGTCCTTCTTGCTACAGGTACAAATCGAAATTGCAAAACATTCTCAACTTTATTCTCTGTCTTTTGGATTCTGGCAAAGAACGGCTCATTGCATCTGACACGGTGGCTCAGTGGCTAAGACGCTGAGCCTGTCGATCAGAAAGGTTGACAGTTTGGTGGTTCGAATCCCTAGCACCATGTAACAGAGTGATCTCCTGTTACTTGTCCCAGCTTCTGCCAACCTAGCAGTTCAAAAGCAGGTAAAAATGCAAGTAAAAAAATAGGGACCACTTTGGTGGGAAGGTAATAGCGTTCCATGCACCTTCTGCATTTAGTCATGCCGGCCACATGACCATGGAGATGTTCTTCGGACAGCACTGGCTGTTCAGCTTTGTAATGGAGATTTAGTATTTAGTATTTATTTGATTTGTCAATTGCTTACAAGATACAGGTATAAGAATAAATATAGTTTTGAATAAATGAGATAGATACTTATAAGAAAAATAAAAAGAAACAATAGGACAGGGATGGTAGGCACGATTGGTGCGCTTATGCACGCCCCCTACAGGCCTCTTAGGAAGGGGATGAGGTCAATAGTAGACAGTCTAAGGCAGTGGTTCCCAACCTTTTTTTCACCCCGCACACCTAAAGAAATTTCACTCGAACTTCGCACCCCCTGAAATAAATAAATAAAAATGCCAACATATAGCCAATATCCTATTATTTACCTGGACTTTTCTCGCACCCCCTGGAATATTGTCTCGCACCCCCAGGGTGCAAGCACCCCAGGTTGGGAACCCCTGGTCTAAGGTTAAAGTTTTTGGGGTTTGGGGAAGAATCCACAGAGTCAGGTAAAGTATTCCAAACATTGACCACTCTGTTGCTGAAGTCGTATTTTCTGCAGTCAAGTTTGATGCGGTTAACCTTGAGTTTGTATCTATTGTGTGCTCTTGTATTGTTATGATTGAAGCTGAAGTATTCATTTGCAGGTAGGACATTGCAATGTATGATTTTATATACTATATTTAGATCGGACCGGAGGCGTCGTAATTCTAGGTTTTCTAGGTCAAGAATTTTGAGTCTGGTGGGATAAGGTATTCTGCAGTGAGTAGAGGAGCGGAGAACTCTTCTTATGAAATATTTCTGGACTTTTTCAATTGTGTTAATATCAGATACGTAATGTGGGTTCCAGACTGATGAGCTGTATTCGAGTGTTGGTCTAGCAAATGTTTTGTATGCTGTAGTTATTAGTGTAATATTACCAGAGAAAGGCTACGTAAAGTTAGATTAACAACTCTTAATGCCTTTTTGGCTATGTAGTTACAGTGGGCTCTAGCAGTTAGATCATTAGAGATGAGTACTCCAAGGTCCTTGACAAAGTTTGGATCCTCAACAAGGTCTTGATTATTTCGCTTGTATTTTATTTTCTGATTTTTTTTTATTTTTTTTTTGCCAATATGTAAGACAGAGCATTTATTTGTTGAGATTTGAAGTTGCCATTTGATTGACCATTCTGATACATGATCAAAGTCTTTTTGGAGGGTAGTAGTATTGTCTGTAGTGTTGAATAGCTTTACATCATCAGCGAAGAGAACACAGTTGCTCTTAATATGATCACAGAGGTCATTTATGTAGAGTATGAAGAGAGCTGGTCCTAAAACACTGCCTTGAGGGACACCACTGTTGACAGGTACAGAATTTGATAGGACGCTCCCAATTTTGACCATTTGTTGTCTGTTTGACAGGAATGCTTCTATCCAGTTATGCAGGTGTCTGGAGATACCATAAGATTTTAGTTTTAGTAGTCGTTTGTCATGTAATCCATATGTTTTTGAAGTGTAAGAGTTGCAGATTATAGGATAGTTTTTTTCTGAAACCAAATTGTTTATTAGAGAGTAGGTTGTTTGTCTCTAAGTGGAGGATAATGGATTGATTAATAATTGATTCCATGACTTTACAGGTGACGCAGCATAAAGAGATTGGTCTGTAATTTTCAACTAGGCTGGGGTCTCCCTTTTTGAAGATGGGAATGACCGTGGCTTGTGACCATAGTTTTGGCAAGAAGCTGGTTCTGAAAGATTTTTCAAAGATTATGCTTAGAGGTTCAGCTGTGGCAGTGGATAGCTTTTTTAAGAAGTAGGCACATATTCTGTCCGGTCCAACAGATAGGGATGATTTTAGATTGCGCAGTGCCTTTTCAACGATGTTTTTTTGCCAAAGTGATCTCTTTTTGGATTGAAGCTTCCTTATTGTTATGGGTAATCTGTTTTTCCTGCTTTTGGGAATTGTTATTGGTACATATAGTTTGATGTCTCTTTTGATTTCTAGTAAGAGTATGTTGTAATGGTCTTCAACAGTATTGCACCCAGTGAATGGAAATTGCCAATCAAGGGAAGAGAGATTGTTGATTATAAGATCATAGTTGCCTTTTTTGAAATTATAATTGGGGATTTTGTCGTTGTGATGATTTTTGTGTGGATGTATCTTGAGACAAAAGTCAATCATGTTGTGGTCACTGTTGGAAAAGGGTTCTTTAATTTGTATTCTGTAAATTGAATTCAAACTATTGCAGAAGATGAGATCAAGGCAGTTGTTAAGCCTAGTATTGTTGGTTGCTAGTTGTTCTCGTCCCAGATTTGTTTCAGCATTGTAGAAGGCTGCATGTATGGGTTCAGTTGTACATTCGTTTAGGGTCCAGTTAATATGAGGTAGATTGAAATCACCAGGAAAGATAAAAGTGTGTGGGCAGGATGCTACCCATGTTAGTAGTGTATTTAGCTTGTTTACATGTTCAATGTCATAATCAGGGGCTCTGTAACATAGTAAGAACCGAAATGTGATATTTAAGGTCAGTTCACAGATAATGGTCTCAGGAATAGCAAGCTCTTGGGTAACTTGGATGCACCTTGCCCTAGAGCCGGAAATGGCTAGCACGTATGTACAAAGAGAACCTTGACCTTTACCTTTAACCAGCCATTGATTTGCTTTAATTATTCCTTGTTTGCCAAAAGCATGGTGGTTCATTTGCCATGCATTAATATCACTCTTAACCACAACAGGCAACAAAGCAATAGGCAGGGGCCAGATGGTGGGTACAATCTACAATTCAACGCTTTTTCCCTTTATATAGATAGAAAGGAGTAGTGGCACCCACTTTTTCCCTCCTCTTTGTTGTGAACAGCACCGGAGGGCTCCTTTTTTCTAGATATCTGTCAAGAAAAGAGATAATTTTTCAAAGAAGAGTTAATCTGAACAAAACCGGGATTGGGCTTGAGAACTTCAGAATTAGAAGTTGCTTCCTTCTATGATTCTACAAGATGATTCAACTGCACTTAAAATTTAATTTCAAAGTTTTTAATATATTCTTGTTGTAACAGGTGAGCAGACTCTGATTTTGATGACAAGAGACTTTGAACCAATTGCGGAAAGGCAGATCCACCAGGATGATTTTGGAGAAGGTAAGGTGGTAGTGCAGATGCTAGAATCTTACAAAATACATTACTACAATTCTGTGAAGAGCTGGGCTACACAGAGAAATTAAATTGACTGAAACTAGCTGCTCTATCAATTATTATGGGCTAAAGTCCAAGACCATGTGTTCATTGTATCAGGGCAGTAAGTTTAAAGAGAGGAATGTTTTATAGTCACTTGTTACATACATGTGACATTGCCATCAGTCTGGCTGGCAATTTACCAAGTATAAAAACATTAACTTTCATATAGTGAACATGGAGTGGACTTTTTAACCTTGGAAGTTGTCTATAGAATTTTTTTTATTTGTTATGCAATAGTCTCTGGAGAGTTAGAAGGAAACTAAAAAAGTTGGATGTAAGCTTTTGACAAATATATGAAAAGTTAATCTTCAAATATTCTTTATTTGGTTCATTCTTAGGTAAATTTATTACTGTTGGATGGGGTAAAAAGGAAACACAGTTTCATGGGTCAGAGGGCAAGCAAGCTGCTCATACCAAGCCAAAGGTACTATGTTTTTAATAATGCAAATACTGATTATGTATGTAAATATTCAATTAATTACAATGATGCACAAGTATGCATCTTTACTGCAGACATGAATATTAAAATACATGCAGCAAATTATAGAACTGAAATAGTGATTAGAGTTTGGAACTTGGCTAGAAAGCATCCAAATTTCTAGTAATCATAAATTCACTGCCTGATCTTGACTCAGTGGCACAGCTGAATTTGCATTTAATGATGGGCCAGGATTTAATGTTAATATATGAACTTGTGCAAGTCCTAAGTTCATGTGCCATGTCTTTGAGTACAACTAGGTGGAAATATCAACTATGATTTAATTTCATCTTCTTTGATTCCTGCCTCTTTTGTTCAAATCAGGAATATAACAGTTGCCAAATAAGCCATCAGAAAATCATTTTAATGAGTGTTTAACTTGTGATTCCTAGTTCACATCTAATGTCAAGCGAAGAATTCAAGAAAGTAAAATGAAAGGCAATGAGAGTTCTCCCAGCTTGTGGGATAATAAAAAAACATAGATGACACTTTAATGATTGTGCATATGGTGCTTAGTATTAATATAGTCAATATGTGCTAATATGTAAGTAGGTATGTAAGATTACATGTGAATGGGTCCACATGTTTGATCTTGCACTGCTACTTCATTTTGTGGGGATAAAAAGAGTTTTATGAATCAACATTTAATTAATACCATTCCCTTCAAGACAGTGGTAGGATTAAAAGAATTTACTACTGGTTCTGTGGGCGTGGCAGGGGAAGGATACTGTAAAATTTCCATTCTCTCCTCACTCCTGGGGGAAGGTTACTGCAAAATCTCCATTCCCTTCCCGCCCCAGTAACCTGATTTCCAGTTCCATTCTCCTGTGCAGGGCAACAAAAGAAGACCCAGCCAATCAGCTAGGACTCAGGAGGCAAAGAATAGATGGGGGCAGGACTAGTCAGAGGCCGGTTCTCTGAACTACTCAAAATTTTTGCTACCAGCTCTCCAGAACTGGTCAGAACCTGCTGAATACCACCTCTGCTTCAAGAGCATCTAAGATCCCTGTGAATAATTTGTGTGCGTAGATATAGACGACATCACAAACGGTAGGGCTGCCCTGCAATTTCCCCCTAGGGTGAAATTTTACTAGATTTCAATTTCATGATCACTATTATCTCAGCAGGCTTACTGAATGTAATGAGGATTGAGGGAAGATTGATATGCCTTGAGGACTTTCTATTAGCTGAGCCTGCATGGCAACACTTTATTTCTATTAATATATACAATTATATTAAATACAATTATATTAAAGGAGAATAATTAGGTGGTAATGGTCCTTTACAGGTGATAGGTACTGTTGCAAGTTTTAATAGTTTTAAATTTTAAAACACTTAAAATTTAATGAAATCTTGTGATGTTTGTAAGATTTCAGTCAATGTGTTTAAAAATAACTGTTTCCAAATTTTGCATCATTTCATATTATCTTTTTCAGGAAATATTGCCTGCTTTACCATGGGATGACCATAAACCTCGGATCAGTTGGAAAGGAGATGGACAATATGTAGCAGTGAGTGACATTTGCCCAGGAACAGGTTGGCACCATTTTAAAATAATAGCATGTTAATTCCTGTCAGCTTTTGGCTGAGCAGGTGAAGGAAGTATAGTCTTAGTTTTTAAAAAAATCTTCCAAAGCCCCATATTCGTATTTTGATGCAGCTTTCCCCAACTTGATATGGTTGATGTGCTGGATTTACTGCTTCCATGATACTGCACCATAGTGATAAGGAATTATGGGAATTCTATGACTTGCAATTATTCTCTTTTTTTCCTCTTGGCTTCTCTTTCATTCGTTCATGGGTTCCTCGATTTCATCCTCTACTCTGGGAATTATGGGAATTCTGCAAATATTCAGGTGCTCGAAAAGTTAGAGTGTGGAGTCGGGAGCTTATTCTACAAAGTACCAGTGAGCCTATCCCAGGACTAGGACAAGCTCTGGCCTGGAAGTGAGTAAGGAAATATGGGGTGGTTCATGGTGTGTATATTATTGGCTTTCTGTTTATAATTTCCTATTATCTATCAAGATTTTACTGGAATTAATTTTGGATCTAGAGTATAGGATTATGATTCCCCTCTATCACTCCTAATCCATTTTTAATAAATTTATTCAATTTACATGGCCACCCAACTCATATCTGTTACATATCTGTACACAGTAACATATTTTTTTTAAAGAAAAATCTATGAATATTTGGAGAATTGTTGCTTGAAAACCTGTTCTAATTATTCATTCCTTTCTTTTCCGGCTATATTCCAGGCCCTCAGGAAGCTTGATTGCTTCTACACAGGATAAAGTGAACAAACATGATGTTGTGTTCATAGAACAAAATGGACTCCTTCATGGTGAATTTACTCTTCCTTTCCAAAAAGGCCAAGTAAAGGTAGGATTTTTTTTTTCTTGAGGCATTAACAATCATTGAATCTGCAGGCTTTTTTCCTCAATGGTGTATCTGATACTATTTCCATCAGTGGGAGGACTTTTTTTAAGCCTACAAGTTGTCTACATGAATGCGTTGGGAGATTACCAAGGTAGAACTTTATTCAGAGAAGATTTTAATTAAGTAGTTAGGTATGGCATGAATTTTTTTTTGTTAAAAATGCTTGACAGATGATGATCCTATTTGAATTTCTATAGGTAAATGAGCTGCTGTGGAATTCTGACTCTACAATATTGGCTGCCTGGGTGGAAGAACTGGAAAGCAATAGTAGTTCTCAAAGAAAGATGTATGGTAAGGAGATTCAGTATTTGTTTCTTAATTTTATAGAACTTATTGGATTTGTCACAGTCCTATGGTCTTTGCTACTTTATTTCAATTTTCTGCAAGGCTATTCAATTTTGACGATATCAAAATTGCAAATATATCATGTTAAGTATTGCAATGGAGAGCATATGTTTTTAATTCTTCTCAACAAGATAAAGGAGATATGAGAATTAATGGAATCAGTAACTGATTGATGATGAATATATGCCGTCAAGTTGATATTGAATCTTGGTGATAGATAGATTAATAGTTTTCTCTAGAAGGATCTGATACCAACCTGGTCCTTCAGGTTTTCTAATGGTGCTATAACTGAGTCCATCCAGCAATCAGCAACTGGCAGCCCCTAAAATACCTGGAACTTTGGACATTAGAGAGGAAGAGGCAAGCAAACATACTATGTTGAGTAACTAAATAGCACAAGTTTTTGTAGAAACCATCAGTTGGGAAGAGTCCATATTATAATCAGTTTTGGTACCGCATCATCAATAAGATTCAGAACTTACATAATTAAAGTATAATGTACTATTACTAATCTTGTGTTCTATAACCATTTTGTTTTCTAATTACAGTCCAGTTATGGACAATGGGAAACCATCACTGGTACCTGAAACAAAGCCTACATTTTGGCAGCCTAGAGGGCAGCCCACTTCTTGTATCCCTGGTGTGGGATCAGGAGATTCCCTATCGACTTCATGTCCTCTGTGAACAATGGCTTTATCTTCGCTATGACTGGCAGTGGAGTACTGATCACAGCACCAGTGGAGGGGCCAATGACTCAGCTAGTGTAGCAGTCATTGATGGAGGTACATTTCAAATTTTCCTTTACTGCAACTACAAGAATTTCACAAGAATAATATGTATATGATTTTAGGGAAGGGTTGGAGGCATCTTGCTGGCTGGTTTATAAAGGCAGGTAAACTAGATATACTTGTGGGGATAATGTGATACTCACAAATAACTCATGGGAGAAAATGTAAGTAGCTCAGGGTTGAGCTGTGAAGTCCTTGGTACCCTCTGAGCTTGGTTGTTTTCTTGCAGATGTTTCATTACTAGGCTTGGTTACATTATCAGTGGGGAGAAGAGTCAATATTTGCTGGCTCTTATATAGGCTAACTTGAGTCGTGCCAACCTTGGGGCAATGGGAAGGTTTCCTCCTTGATGGTGTCTTGAGTGGGGCATTATTTTTTTCCCCCTGATGCTGAGTCCTGCTGACATGGATGTTGATTTCTGAGGCGGTTGTGTCCTAGTCTACAATTTGTTTCCTTCTTAGGCTGTGACTGTATCTTTTCAATGGGAAATTTATAAATCATGCTGAATTTTACATAGCTTTCAAAAGAGACAATCAAAATATTTGGGTTACATTATCTAGACAACTTTAGTTATGTTGTTTTAACCCAGTTGTGTTATGGCAGGTCCCATGAGACAAGAGGGCAATAATTTGCTAAACACTTTGTTTTCTATTATTCAAAGACTGCCCAAAACCATATATGTTGCTATTAAGACTTTGTTATGTCTTAACTGTTTGATTTAATGCAAGCCAACAAGTGCAGATATTTGAATTATGTCATCTGAATATAAGTACACACATATATACATACAGATACATATACATACATATATACACATACATATACTGCACACACATATACACACATCTGATACTTAAATAAACTTTTTTCCCTTTTCATTTTTGAAAGATAAAGTTCTATGGACAGCCTTTCTTCATGCTGTGGTTCCCCCACCTCTTTGTACATATCAGCTCCAATTCTTCTCTGTTGTCAATCAAGTTGCTTTCTCTATGAAGTCTCAGAGTGATGATCTTGCTGTTTTGGATGCTGAGAACAAATTATCCATTTATAGATTGGGTAGGTAATCTGAATCTTTGACCAACCTCGACTGGGCTTGGAAGCTAAGTGGGGTCACCACTGTGTAATATTTGGATGGGAGACCATCAGAGAATTCCAAGCTTGTAAGGTAGACTGGGAAATGAGAGAAATGTCAGGAAAAGGAAACTGGGTGATACTTCGATATTATTTCTCAGAACATGGCATGGAAATATTCACATGCCCACCAGATAATTTGTAGGTGTCTTTGATTTTTGTTCATGGGAATATGGCTTCAGTTCTGTACGTTGGCTGGAACAATGTATTGCCACTGCTTTTTGTAATTGCTATATGCCTGTATTTGGGGGAAATTCTTGGAGAGAACCCCAGTTTTTCTAATGCAACTTTTTTTCAAATGAGGCTTAGTAGTACATTTAACTTATAAAAGTATGGGATAGTTTCCTTGGTTAATGTAACTGAAAAATTCAACACAGGACATTCTATGTAAAAATACAGAACTCCCCTCCAAGGGTATAGGAGTGGGAGTCATGTAATGTCCATTCTGACAGAAAAAGAAGGTCAGCCATGTAGGGCCTTCCTGATTCCCTCACTTCTACAGGCAGTCCCACCGCTCTTCAGCAGCTGCTTCTTGCAAACAAACAACGATGGTGAACTGCTCTGATTGCTGATTACTTTCATATGAAGAACAGACAGTGCCATCATTTTATACAAAATAATGTAGAAGGAAAGAGTGGTACCTGTTTTTTCCATCTTACATAACAGTGACTAGAGATGGTTCCCTGTTGTATGAATTTCCCTCTTTGATTAGTCTTTCTTAGTCACAGCTGAGGGGCAGCCAGTTCCCTTAGAGCAATCATGGAAGGAGGAAGGGACCTGAAGATGCCTGGAAGAGAAAAGACCGATGGTAGCTTGTCTCTGTTCCCATCACAGCCTCATTTGTTCAGGAAATGTTCGATTTGGAAGAGACATAAGTCATATTTGTCTTGAAATTCCAGAACACTTCTGCCAGAAAATAGATTTAACTTATTTTTGGAAGTGTCCGTGCAGAATGGCCACCCGATGTTTTATATGCTAAGCCATAACTTTAAAGAATAAATTTGTGGCTGTAAAGATAACCAAGTGCGTGTGATTTATCTCAGTGATATACCTTATTACCTTTTGACAGATAGTCATCCAGAAATGGACTCTACAGTTAAGATGGGTGCAGTTAATGGAAAAAGATTTACAGCTGCATTTCCTCGGCTGGAAACATCATACAGGTACTAGATGTTACACTTGACTCTGGAAGGCACTGATTGGAGCCATTGGAGACAGGGAATGGTTCTACATCTATAGGACCCCCAGTTTCCAAGATGTTGTTCCTTTCATTTTCTAAATTGGATTCTCCCAGTTGCTGTTTGGAAGGTATTCATAGAAATTAACACATAATCCATAGTAAGATATAATGAGTAAACTTCACTCTTTCTGTCTCTTATCAACAAAGGTAGAGTGCAGTTGAATAAGAGTTTGTGTTGCATAGAAACAGTTAATACTGTGGTCTGAACTAGATACCATTCAGCTATGTTAGGTATGACTCCCATAGCTTCTGGCTAACTGATCCATATTGGCTGCAGTTATCAAGGGTCTTATCCAATACATCTTGAAGCCCCTCTAGTTGGGAAGAATGCCATAAGATGTATGAAGTAGCTTTCAGATCTGTTTCTTATAGACAGTTCTTCTTAGATTTTTGTAACACAGCTTTCTCCTATTGCTTCACTCTCCAAATGTGTGGCTTCACTTCGCAGATTTGCCAAGAATTAGATTACATATCTGGAGAATGCCAAGTTTGGGGAAGACTTGTGTTATATAGGTAATCCTCGAGGCATGAATGTAATGGAGCCTGCCCATTCCATCCATAATTCGAGAATTCATTGGAATGAATCTCATACCTTGAACAAGATCACTCCTTGTTTTTGCCCACACATTCAGTAATTAAATGCATCGGCAAATGTGCAGCTCATAAAATGCAATGAGGTTTCTTGGGGTGGGGAAGGCCATGGGGGGGCTAGTGAGGGAACAGGCTACCTACTTCAGGCCACCCAAAGCCTCCCCCCGACCCACAGATTCCTCATTCTCCCTCTTCTGGGGTCCCCACAATTGCTCCCCCCCGCCCCATCCTGCTGCACTGGGTGACTTACCTTTCACCAGAGATCAGCTGAATGAGGCCTCTGGTTATGACAAAGCCAATGCGGCTGTTTTCTTGCTGCCAGAGGCCTTGTGAAGCTGATATCCAGCGAGAAAGCCACAGAAGCCGCACACAGCCTTATGGGCCTGTTTTCATGGCAAAGCACTTGAGGATTTTGTCCCTGTAGGCCTTGGCAGCCCTTTGCCAGTAGGAAGAGGGCTTTGGAGGAATACATCCACTTCTCCCAAGCTCCACTGGTGCCAACAAAGGCTTTTTGCAAAGGTCTGCTGAAGCTACAGGAACTCTCTGTCCCAGCAAGGAAACAGCAAATGGAGAGAAGGTGTGAAGGACCAAAGCCTTCCCTCAGTTTGCAAATGTCCAGGCCTCAATTCACAGAGAATAGAGGCCTAAAATGCAAGGTTACATGAGATCAGTAGCACAATATCTTGCACTACTGATCTCGTGTGATCTCAAGGTACGTTAGACCTCTGTTCTCTGTGAATGCACTAAAAGCCTGAAGCAAAGAAACCGTGACAGAGAGGAGATCTTTGCAAGATAAGTGAGTCTCCACAGGCGAAGTGCGTGTGAAGACCCGGTGAGGGGAATAGTGGGGAGGAATGTTCCAGAGCCTCTGCGATCATTCCTAAGAGCGAACAACTGCCATGCAATATTCATAATTTTGGGACTTGTTCATAAGTGCTAGGGGACGCTTCTCACATAACTTCGAACGTTCGCTAAGAGAATGCTCATAACCCAGGGATTACCTGTACTTCCTACTAGTCAACATAAAAAATAAATGAACTGATTTAATAGCTTTGCAATTGAATTGACATGAGAACAGATGGCATGAATTTCCTATGAAGTCATTCATTAATGATGACAGTGAATATACACATGTAAATGTATCATTGACTAAATTGTATTTACTACTAGAATACATATATAATGAAAACTATTGTGGAGTCATTGAGTCCATATTTTCCGTTCATTTGCCTAGATATATTTTAGAAAATTGTGTAATTTAGTATTAATCACTCATCTAAATCTCTTTGTTTTTGTGGGGACAATTATCATAGAATTGGCCTGTGTGATGACAAAAGAGGAAGAAATCCACTGTGGCTTCGCTTTCTTACTTGGCTGCAAGATGATTTATTCTTAGCTGCTAGCCAGGGCTGTCTCCCAATGCGCACAGTTATTCATCATCTGAAGTTGTGCTCCTCAGGACAAGAAGGATATACCGATATCTGGTACTGGACAAGGTTTTATGTTTATCTCATCAATGAAAATCAAACTATTTCGTGTGGTTCTGGAATAAAAGGCCACTTTCCTTCTGAATGTTATTTTTTAACTAGTTAGTTGAACTAACATAGAAACTTTGACAGCATGAATGCTGATGATGGAGACAAGGTCATTCTTCAATATTTATTTTTTTCTCACTGCTTGCTGACACATTTCTAAAGCATTAAACAGTGTTGTAGTGGAACAGTCCTTTAAGGTGCATAATTGGTTGTGTTAGGAAATGCTCACAGTGTGAGATAGCTTGTGTTACAGGTAGTCCTTGATTTACAACTAGAATTGACACCAGAATGTTCATTGTTAAGCAAGGCTTAATTAAGTGAGTTACACCCAATCTTTTTTTCCACGTTGTCAAGGAAATCATTTGCAGTTGTTAGGTTAATAAGCAAATCTGGTTTCTCCATTAACTTTTCTTGTTAGAAATTGCCTGAAAAGATTGTAAATGGCGATCATGTGAACCCAGGATACTGCAGCTATCATAAATACATGCCAGTTGCCAAACACTCAAATTTTGATCATGGGACTATAACTGTAGAGATGCTGTGATGGTTATAAGCACGAGTAAAGTTGAAAGTCACTTTTTCCAGTCCTGTTGTAACTTCAAACAGTCGCTAAATGAATGTTGTAAGTTGAGGACTATATAAATTGGCATTTTTAAGGGTAATTTTGCAATACATTTTTGTTGATGTGCAGTCATACTATAAATTATGTCAGTAAGACCTGTGGGGGCTCAATGGAGCACACTTGAAAGCAAGTATCAGTGCTATCCTGTATCTGTAAACTGGTAGTCAACTTTAACTTCTGTCAAATAAAAACTTCGATACGCTTTGGAAACCCTTATAAACTGTTTCCAGTTAACAGAAGTTGCTCCAATGTAATAAAAGCTGTTGGCGTGCTGTGCTGATTTTGAGTCTCTGAGGGAAACACAAGAACAGTTAAATACCTACTTCAAATGCTCTTCAATTTTGCCTTCCTGTCATTGCTGTTGTGATTGTGTATCACTTTAGAGCAAGGGTGTCCAACCTTGGCAAAGCTGGCTGAGGAATTCTGGGAGTTGAAGTCCACAAGTCTTAAAGTTGCCAAAGTTGGACACCCCTGCTTTAGAGTCAAAGGACAAAATGCTAATTTAGAGCAGTGGGGTTGCATGTAATACTCATCAAAAACACCTTGAACTTAAACTCTCTTTGCCAGGATTATCTGGCAACCGAAAGGGCAGCAGTGGAAGCCCAGGAAAAGTTGCAGCTCCTTGAATGAGTTTCAAGTAGATATTGCTTCCGCCCATGTATACCAGGAATCATATTTCTCCCTTTGGATTTTAAGTTTGTACAACCCAAATTTTTATTAATATTTTTGAGGTACCCATTATAATTTTGTTATAGAGAGTTTTTATTGCCCACGTTAGTGCATTACCCTTCTTCTCTCCCAAAACTCAGGGCGGCTCATCCTTTTTATCCTGGAAAATAAATTAGATGATAACTAATAACTTGACCAATGTGAAATTTACAGCTACACTGAAGGATCAGAAATCAGAAGCCTTACGGTTCAATATTTTGTACTACTTGTAGCCTAGTTACTCCAGACTAAATATCCAGGAATCTTTATACATCTGATGTATATAATCAATGAGAAATAAAAGTAATTATTAATGTTTCAGAGAAGTGCATTGTCAGCAAAAACTATTGGAGCAGGAATGTTAAATTAAGGATATTTCCACTTTTTTCCCTGTGGTCATTGCCACCATTCTTGTGATTGCAAGATGGCATTCAAGAAGGCATAAGTTGACCCAAATTTCTCCCTTTTCTGCCCCTTCTTAATAGGTCCCCTGTGAGTGTGGATGGTGATGTGATCAGCCTGTGTTGCAACCCGAAGACCAAAACAGTGGCTCTGCAGCTTTCTGATGGCCAAATCCTGAAGTATCTGTGGGGTATGTGTGATGTACTATCAGTTTGGGCTTGGAACAGAATCATTATTTGTACTTAAAAGAGATCAGACAGTACACTGCCGTTGTGGACATAGAAATTTTATATATAAAACAAAGGAAATTGTAATCATCATCATCATCATACCTAGGGAGAAACTACTAAGGTCATGGGTCAGATGGCCCAGCAGCCAAAGTTAACCAGAAAATAGACAGAAAATACTCCAGCTGCCTCTTCTCCATAGCACTGAAAACAGAATTATGATACTTGGAAAATATAAACAAATTAATGTCCTTTCATAATTTCAAAACCATATGCTACCTCATATAGCCACATCATGGGTGACCTGGGTGCTTGGGTGAAAATGCTTTATTTCAGTTTAAGGCAATTTTATATGCTCAAATAACCTGAAAATTTAGGGGCTGATTTTGCAATTTTCTTGCAGCGTTCATGTTCAAATTTACCAAATCTTCTTCCCATCCAATTCCCAATGCCCTAGTCTGCAGGATTAGAGAGAACTGCCTTTCATTATCTTCTTCTCTCAGAAAGAAAAGAAATTGCATGATAGTTCTTGTATACAGGAGCCCTGATTTGACTTGAAATGCATCTTTAGGGCCCCCAAATTTGCCGGTCTCTGCTTTACTGTGCTGTACTATGGTACATTGTGTTTATGAAACACAATAAACCTGCATTGTGAGGTATCTAATAATTAATCTGGAGATTTCAGAGCATGAAAACCATGTTGGGCAGATTTGAAGTAAAGGAGGTTCCTAAGGTCCAACTATCCTACTTTATCCTAACACTCTTATCAGCTTCTCAAACATGTACGTTATGGCCATTCATAATATATATGCAAAGATGGCAGCTTCTGTTGTTCTATAAGATGCCATGTTGACTGAAACCAACACAGTTTCCAGGATATGAAGCTAAATGAATCAAATCGCACCTACTAATATATATCCCTGGGTTTCCTAAAGATTGATAACCAATCCTCTCCCTTATGTTTCAGGAGCTGAAAAACCAGTTGCCATCCCCTGGATGAATAATAATGGTTCCAGTGTTCGGTTTCCAACCCCATGTATGCAGACAGAACTAACTGTAATTGACGGGGAAGTAAGTAAACAAGTATGGAAATCTTGGGCTGTGCCAATAGTCCACCATGCCACCTCTCCTTGGTGTTTCTTGCTTAAATAAATTTTATCTGTTGCTATTCTCCCTAATCTCATTTATACATTGTGAGTAGAAAAGCACAGAATTGCTCGTGGCACATAACATCTTAAGGTTAATATGCTTTCAGCCATGTAGGAATGATCAGCTGTGATAAATTGGCTTGCAAAGCCACTGTGGTGCCGTCATAGGTAGATCTTTTTTTCCTGAAGTCTTTAACTATGATTGATTGTGGAAAGTCCAGGAAAAGAATGGAAAAGGGACAGAGACGGCAGGCAAGTCAATTGACAGCTTCTCTTATAAATGGCAACATGATTGGATGGCAAGAAACTTGGGAAGAAATATTTCAAATCATTTAAAGATATGCCTGCTTAATTAACTTGCTACAAATGAAGGTGGGAAATTCCTCTTATGTTTCCCTTATGTTCTGGATTTACTTCAGATTATCCTATGGAAATCTGTATAGTTCTTGCTTCTTTGCTCTTGCCTGGCTGCTCGGAGCTTGACAGAGAAATTTGCACACTTAGTGTTCAAGTTCTCTGGGCTTCAGGAGATCTACCAAGTTTATGTAGCAAACCAGGGCTACCTCTATTTTGAAAAATCCACATAGATGTTTCAACTCCCTAAATTTCCATGTGAATCAGAGCAGTTGAGTTTTTGAAATAACAAAAAAAAAGTTATGTGAGAAACAGGAGGGAAAGTCGAGGAAGCAGTTGGTCTTCTGGTTGGAGAACATGACAAAATGTAACAGGCAATAGGAAGAAGGCTGAACTGATTAATTTCTATTTTACTGTGTTTTTGTTAGAGGAAAAAGTGGTCCAGCTTGTCAGAAGGTACACTGACAGCTAGGAGAGAGCTTGAAAATCCTAGAAAAGATAATTGAGCAGAGAGCACAGGCAGTTGTATTATATTGCTGCCTCTTTAGTATGGTTGAAGGAATGGGTGAATTTAACTAACAAGATAATATTATTTTTAGAAGGCCATGATTTGCAGAGGGGGTGGCACGGTTTTTTATGGGATGTAGGGAAAACTAGTCAGAAATATTTCCACAGACATCTAATCAGAGACTCATTATTAACTAATTGGAAGAAAATACGGAAAAAACACTATTTAAAAGTACCAATCTGGATTTCAACAATGGAGGCGATGATCCACCCAAATGATCTGGATATCACTAAAATGATTAAATATAAGGACCTATTGGATACACAAGAAGATTTGAAATCGCGGCAAGAACTCCAAGAGCGAGGACAAAAAATTGATCAGTGGGCATACCTTCAAATTCAAAGTAGATATAAACAGGACAAGAAAGAATTCGGAATTAACAATAAACTCCAGCAATTAGATAAAATTTTATTAGGATTAGGCAAAAAAAATATAACAAAATTTTATAACTATTAGAAGTCGAATTAGATGAAGAAATTGTAAAAGGGAACATGATTGCCTGGAGTAGAAATGTAGGACGCAGCATTACCTTAACAGAATGGGAAAAGGTCTGGGGTAGAAACAGTAAGATTACAAAGTTGGTAGCATATGAAGAAAACTCCTATAAAATGTTTTATAGATGGCACCTTCCTCCTTCAAGATTAGCGAAGGTGCACCCCAATATGAGTCCGAATTGCTAGAAATGCAAAAAAAAAGAGGGAACTTTTTTCCATATGTGGTGGTCCTGTACAGAAGCTCAAAAATATTGGCAGAAAATTAGAATTTGGCTGGAAGAAATGACAAGAGAGCAGATTGAATACAAACCAGAGTCCTTTTTGTGAGGGATCTTTGACAAGCAAATATCAAAAAAAGCGAAATACATAATAATACACATTTTGACAGCAGCCAGATTAGCTTTTGCCCAATGTTGGAAGCAGCCTCAGGTTCCATCAGAGGAAATGATCATTCAAAAAGTTTCAAGCTGTGCAGAAATGGACAAATTAACTTTGACACTAAAAAATAAAGACACCTCAATATATTATAATAGCTGGAACTGCTGGTACAAGTGGATAGACCAAAGATAGATTTTACATTATAAGGCAAAAGAGGATAGGATAAATCCATAGCAGTGATATACAGATATATGTAAGAATTAGGTGTGTGTATATGGCAAAAATTAAGGGTTAAAAAAAAAAAGATCTTACAAACTATTGAAGATGAGAATGTTTTTAATTGCTTTCTATTTTTTCTTTCTATTTTCTTCTCCTTTTCTTTTCTTTTATTTGTGTATGTGTTGTTGTTGTTTTAATTGTAAAATTAATAAAATTTATTTATAACAAAAATAGAAAGTAGTAAAGTGATTACTTGAAGCCACCATACGTTTGTTAAAAATAAGTTGTGCCTATGTAATAATATCATGTTTTTTGATTTAGTGACTAGATTACAAGGTGAATGCAATGTTCTTAAACCTCAATTAATGGCTTGATAAAATTGACCCTAACATACATAACACTCCTTCCTCCCTTTATTTTTCCTCACAACAACAATTCTGTGAAACAAGTTAAGCTGAAGGAGAGTAGCCCAAAGACACCCAGATGGCTTTCATGCCTAAAGTGTGAAACTAGAATTCACAGTAATCTGGTTTTCAGAGTAGCACCTTAACTATGATACCAAACTGGCTCACATCAGAATTAAGAGCATTGAGTTTTGGGTTTTGGTTTCCTTGTTCCTGTTTCTAATTCTGGTTTCCATTCTGCTTTTCTTTCTTAGGAAACCATATTTGGCTTGACTGACAGATGCCGTTTTTTTATTAATGATACTGAGGTACTGATTGTTTTCATGGCTTTATATCATCTGCTGTGTCCATAATCCTTTAATCTCTCCCCCAATCAACAGGCAATTTGATTCTCTGCTTTTCATAGGTTTCTTCAAATGTTACGTCCTTTTCAATCAGTGATGAATTTCTCTTATTGACCACACATTCCCATACTTGTCAGTGCCTGCCTATAAGGAACACATCCCTGAAAGGTAAAAAAAATCACAATTTCTTATTTCTTGACCATGGGCACCTTTCTCTAAATATGTTTGTTCATTTATGAAGAGCTATTGTATGTGAGTTGTCCAAGATCCTGTTGGACTCCTGCATTTTTATAGTCATTCACTTTTCCATGGGAGAGTAGCAAAGAGGATGAACCTGGCCACTCTAAACTTTTCAATCCCATTTTCAAAATGCCAGTTGAAATACCATTTTGAGATGCTGTATGTATATTGCAAAATATTGTCATGATGAGGAAGGAAGGTTATGGTGTTTCATCCTGACCTTGTTTTCCTTTGCTGCATTTCTTATGTATGCACACATTTAGCTTATCTACACCCAAAAGAATGAAGGGATTGAAGGAATACATACTGCATGTTATTGGACAGGTACATATACCAAGGTGCCCAAATATGGCCTTCTATTTCTTTGCACACATTGATGGATGGATATATGCACATTTATGTATGAATAGACCAAGTAAAACAGAGGAAGGAATCCTTTTGTTATTCAACAATGTCACCCTTTCAAAAATAATCAGGTTATTCTACTTATTAGACAATAGGCATGTTTAAGTTCTTAAGGAGAAATTTCAGTCCAATTAAGATTTTGGGCATATTTGTATCCAACTTCACCATAGGGAGGACATAATGTTTGAGTTGAGACCATATTGATTCAATAGAAAATAGCATCTTTGTGATATTATAAATTCCTGTTTCTCTGGGAAACAGGAAATGCTAATATTTACATCACTGAGTACCGCTACAATGAGATAGGGTAGCATTAACCTGAATAATACTTAAATATACCTTGCTAGCAGGGGTGGGAATCCGACACAGTTAACTACCAGTTCGGTGATTTATGATGTGCTTCTCTGCATGCTGTGTGTGCCTGTAAATCATCAGCTTTGTGCCTGGACAGCTGAGCAGCGCTGCATGCAGACAAGCAGCCTTTGAAAAAGCACTTTTTTCCTGCTTTTTTAACTGCAGCTGTGCCTCGCACGACAGGTGAAGTTGAAAAAGCAGGAAATAAAGGTCAGGTAAGATCCCGGGCCAGCAGGTGGGCAAAAACATTAGCAGATACAGAACCGGTTCTATATCTATGTCTGCTGCTCTTCAGAGCTACCAGTTCTACAGAGGTGGACAGAAACGGTAGAAACCCACCCCTGCTTGCTAGTTAAGAGTTCCATGATGAGGCCATTATTTCTCAAATCGGTCACTGGGATTTTCAAGTCATATTCCAAATCACTATGTAGGATTTTTACCACTGCATTTCATGATTTCATGTTTTAGTTTTGAGTGTAGGTTTGTCCCATTTATAAAAGCTAATAGAGGTTGAGGTTGGGTTTTTATGCTATTGATTGTGGTCCCTTCAGCTTTGCAAACAGGTCTGGGCAGCACTTCTCTCCCCAATAGCGAGATTCTACGCAAGATTGAAAGAGGAGCCCGGATAATCACAGTTGTGCCACAACACACAAAGTTGATATTGCAGGTTAGTGCTTTTTCTTTATGGCAATCGCCCCAAATGATTGTATAGAGTCCTTTATTTTTCAATTAAAAATAAATTGAAACCTCCTATCATCCCTCTGGCTGTTGTTGCAGTATACCTTTCAGACAGCAGTCTCATATATACTATCAAATATCTACCCAATTGGGAAAAAATAGTGTATTGGATGGAATAAAGCGTGTTAATTCAAACATAGAATATCACCCTATTTAGAATCTAAAGTAGCACAATCTATCAGAAACTATACTGTGTGATTTTCCTGCTCATATGAATTGGCCTAAATAGATAGAGGTCTATTTCATCTCCTATTAGGGAAGGTATATTTTATAAAATACATGTGTGCCTAAATCAAGAGCAGAAAGTGTCAGGTTGTGTTATTCCATATGGAGATTTCAGAGTTGGTGTATCAGCAAACACACATGCAAGACATGCTGAATGGCCTGGAGTTCAGTAAAAGCTCAGCCAGAAGTATTTTATTGATTTATTTAGCATATAATTATAATTTTCATTAGCATGCTCAACAGGACTTATAGATTTCATGAGTTCCACTCCAAACCACTATTGAATTGAAAGCTTCTTGTATTAAAGGTGTTTGATGTCAAGTGGCTACAGATCAGTAAGAGCCGTCTGTGGTTCCTCTTCTGCTTCATAGTGAATTCGTGCTCTCTACAGGTGCCAAGAGGAAACTTGGAAGCTATTCATCATCAAGCCCTTGTTCTAGCTCAAGTTCGCAAATGGCTGGATAGGTGAGCTGAGCTGACTAACTTCGAGTTGGCCTTGGAAAGACTGTGGAACTTGATGTTTCTGCAGTCATGTTGGAACTGACAAACTCTGTTCTGCCTCTCCTGCTAGCCTCCAGTTTAAAGAAGCATTTGAATGTATGAGGAAACTACGAGTCAATCTCAACCTACTCTATGACCACAATCCAAAGGCAAGTGGAAGCTCTTGGCTCAGTTGGCATCTTCTGAAGGGATGACAGATAGTCTGGAGAGATTCCTGTGAACTCAAATGATAGTCTTTCAGGATGAGGACACATTTTTTTGCCACCACTTGGTCTTTAAAGAATTGATGGCATGGAGGGAGGTTGATATATCAGCTAGGAAAAAGGGATAGCTCTGAAGCAAGATATAAACTTGATTAGATGTTGGTGTTGAGGTAATTCCCCATTAGGAGAATGAGTGCACACAGGGAGACGTAGTGAGAGTGGTATTGAATAACACACGACCAGCACACAGATACACTGAATAGTAAAATGTAGGTTTTACTTCCAGTAAACAGTTAAGCAAAGTCCAACAAGCAGTCCCAGTCATACACGGTTATAGCAGTCAGTTTTTAGTCCAGGGCTGATCCAATAACAAAGTCCAGTATCAAAAACAGTTCAGTGATAGAGTTACATCAATCAAAGAATAATGACGATCATCAACAGTCAATAGCGAAATGCAGGAACCAAAAAACAGAACAACAGAACATGGATCAGCTAGCAACTAGCAACACTCTGGGAAACCAGGTTTCTGGCTCCATCTTATGGCCGTTTGAGGAACCACATCCAATTGCAACTTTAGAATTCCCTTAAAGAGACAGTATTAAAATGTCTATCCTGGTTTATATATTTCCAACCCAACTGTTAGGTGACTTACATTCCTAACAGTTGGCACATTTTTTATTTTTTAATCAAAGTCAGTGATTTAGTGGTTTGTGAAATCTTGCTGTATCACAACACAATATAATTATTTTCCAGTGTGTAGAGTGATCACACGGGAATGATTCAGGTTTTTCCATCATAACTTGGTGAGCAATGAGAGCCACTTCATCATGGTAATTTGGAGTATTTTTTTCCCTTTTAAATAGATGCTTGTACAGTATAAGGCAGTTTAATGAACATTTAATAATATTTGCTTTCTTTTCAGGTTTTCTTAAATCATGTGGAAACATTTATAAAACAAATTGATTCTGTAAATTATATCAACCTGTTCCTCACAGAACTGAAGTGAGTATTTGGCTTTTATGATTGGCTTTTAAGACAGAGGGTTAACTGTTTCTTATACCTTGAAAGGGATTTTAAAATAGTGAAAAGGGTTAGGAATTCTTCCTTCCAATTAGTAATCTTTCTATTTTGAAATTTGCTCTCTTTGGTACCAGAAAAAACAAATGGTACTATAAATGATTTTTCCATCACCATCAAAGCTACTCTGTGTTTTTAAAAAAGACATCTTGGCTTTTAAAATGCATGAATATGAAAGACACAAGTAGATTCCATCCAACTCCAGCAAATATTTAATATGCTGAGTGAGATCAGCACGAGGATCCTTAGAGCTGTGTGAATCAAAAAAGAATGAAATAATCTGGACTATCCATAGGAATTGAGACAAAGTTCCCCAACTGAAATGCAATTCATATATTTTGGACTAAAACTGTACCATTACTGAACCCCAAGCCAATCGTCATGTTAAGAGTTATGATCCAGTGTATTGAGAGGGACTCGGGTTAAGGAATGCAAGGCTAGATTAGTGAAGAGAGGAAATGGAACATTTTGGTTGAAACTTGATAAGTTCACATATTGATTGGGAATAGCGGAGAAGTTATCAAAATAACTCAAGAAGAGGGTTCTGTTTCTATAATATTTAAATATATTTAATTTCTGAACCAAGATTTTGCAATCTGCCCAAACTCTGCAAATTCACTTACCATATTTTTCAGAGTATAAGATGCTCCAAAGTATAAGATGCACCTAGCTTTTGGGGGAAAACAAGGGGGGAAAAATTCTGCCTCTGCCTCTGTCTCTGCCTCCCAGCAATTTGCCTCCTTGTAGCAAACAGCAAATAACCTGTTTCAGCTTCAACACAGCCTGATTAGCACAAGTAGGTGATTGTTGTAGGATCGACCTCATGATGATCAGCTGTTTCAGGCTGCAGGGACTGTCATCACATATAGGGCAGCAGGGATCAGAACAGGTGGGAAATGGGACACACGGAGCCCAAAAACGGGGCACGTGGAGGCTGAAAATGGGGCGTGCAGAGGCGGCAATAGATGATGGCAATCCCTGCATCCTGAAACAGCTTATCGTCAGGAGGCTGATCCTACTGACAGTCAGCTGCTTGTGCTAATCAGGCTGTGCTGAAACTGACCAGGCTGTTTGCTGCAAGGAGGCAAATTTCTGGGAGGCAGAGGCTGAAGGGTATGGGCTGATGGGTGGGCGGGGCTTTGGCAACATTCGCTGTATAAGACACACGGACATTTCCATCCACTTTTGGGGGTGGAAAAAGTATGTCTTATACACTGAAAAATACAGTACTTTTCCTCATACTTTCTTGATTTCTTCTGTGATTTTCTTACTTGAATAGAAATAAAACTTATAGGAAGGAATTGAAAGAATATATCTGATGATATGAATGAGGCTGAAATTTGTTGGGTGTCTATTGGCTTAGCTTCTACGAGTTTTGTAGGTTTGGTTGCATGTTTTCAAGAATACTATTGATGTTATAAGCAGAGATGGTATTCAGCAGGTTCTGATCATTTCTAGAGAACCGGTAATGGAAATTTTGAGAAGTCTGGAGAAACGGCAAATACCACCTCTGACTGGAGATTTTACAGGATCCTTCCCCTGCCACGCCAACCAAGCCACACCCGCAGAACCAGTAGTAAAAAAATTTGAGACTCACTACTGGTTCTAAGGGATAGGAATTGTATTGATAAAAGTTGAGTTTTGCGCCCAAACACTTTGTTTCTTATTTTTGAGGAACCATAGCATATAATTTGGCTCTACCAAATATTTTTAGTAAATATTATTGCCTGACACCATTTAATTGTGTATATGTAACTTTACTTTTTAAATGTAGTAAGGTCATTTTTTTTCCTTTCCTAGAGAAGAAGATTTCACAAAAACAATGTACCCCCCTCTGGATCCCACCGGTGTCAATGAATTGCACTCTTCCAATAATAAAAAGATTAATATCATCTGTGATGCCATGAGACAAGCAATGGAGAATATCAGTGCTACTAAGTATGGGACATAACATAACAAAACATCTACATAAACAGGTGAAACTCGAAAAATTAGAATACCGTGCAAAAAGTTCATTTATTTTAGTAATGCAACTGAAAAGGTGAACCTAATATATGAGATAGACTCATTACATGCAAAGCAAGATAATTCAAGCTGTGATGTGTCATAATTGAGATGATTATGGCTTACAACTCATGAAAACCCCAAATCCATAATCTCAGAAAATTAGAATATTGTGAAAAGGTTCAATATTCTAGGTTCAAAGTGTCCCATTCTAATCAGCTAATGAAGCCATAACAGTTGCAAAGAGTTCCTGAGCCTTTAAATGGGCTCTCAGTCTGGTTCAGTAGGAATCACAATCAAGGGAAAGACTGCTAACCTGACAGTTGTGCAGAAAACCATCACTGACACCCTCCATAAGGAGGGAAAGCCTCAAAAGGTAATTACAAATGAAGTTGGATGTTCCCAAAGTGTTGTATCAAAGCACATTAATAGAAAGTTATGTGAAAGGACAAAGTGTGGAAGAAAAAGGTGCACAAGCAGCAGGGATGACCGCAGCCTGGAGAGGATTGTCAGGAAAAGGCCATTCAAAAGTGTTGGGGACTTTCACAAGGAGTGGACTGAGGCTGGAGTCAATGCATCAAGAGCCACCACACACAGACGGATCCTGGATATGGGCTTCAAATGTCATATTCCTCTTGTCAAGCCGCTCCTGAACAACAAACAACGTCAGAAGCATCTTACCTGGGCTACAGAAAAATAGAACTGGTCTGTTGCTCAGTGGTCCAAAGTTCTCTTTTCTGATGAGAGCAACTATTGCATCTCATTTGGAAACCAAGAACCCAGAGTCTGGAGGAAGAATGGAGAGGCACATGCTGCAAGATGCTTGAAATCCAGTGTGAAGTTTCCACAATCTGTGTTGATTTGGGGAGCCATGTCATCTGCTGATGTTGGTCCACTGTGCTTCATTAAGTCCAGGGTTAACGCAGCCATCTACCAGGAGATTTTGGAACACTTCATGCTTCCTTCCGCAGATGAGCTTTATGGGGATGCTGACTTCAGTTTCCAGCAGGACTTGGCACCTACCAACACTTCCAAAAGCACCAAAACCTGGTTCAATGACCATGGAATTACTGTACTTGATTGGCCAGCAAACTCGCCTGACCTGAACCCCATAGAGAATCTATGGGGCATTGCCAAGAGAAAGATGAGAGACATGAGACCAAACAATGCAAAAGAGCTGAAGGCTGCTATTGAAGTATCCTGGTCTTCCATAACACCTCAGCAGTGCCACAGGCTGATAGCTTCCATGCCATGCCACATTGAGGCAGTAATTGTTGCAAAAGGGGCCTAAACCAAGTACTGAATACATGTGCATGCTTCTACTTTTCAGAGGTCCGATATTGTTCTATGTACAATCCTCCTTTTATTGATTGCATGTAATATTCTAATTTTCTGAGATTGTGGATTTGGGGTTTTCATGAGCTGTAAGCCATAATCATCTCAATTATGACAAATCACAGCTTGAACTAGCTTGCTTTGCATGTAATGAGTCTATCTCATATATTAGTTTCACCTTTTACGTTGCATTACTGAAATAAATGAACTTTTGCACAATATTCTTAATTTTTCGAGTTTCACCTTCACTATCAGACTCTTAACAAGTGGTAACAAAGCCCATGATGCAGCTCCATACTTAGAAAAAGTCTTAATGATAGTCTTTCTTCAGAAAGCAGCTCAAGTGCAAGAGTTATGAAAAGGGAAGATGTATCTCTCTTTCCTCATGTTTTGCAGGTGATGGACCTTCACCAATTGAAAAAGAGAAAATGATATTTCTAAGGAAGTGGAAGCATATCATGTCTCTTTTCTATCAGACATGCTATTGTGCCAGACTTTTAAAAAAAGTTCCCCAATCTTTCAACACGTAGATAATTCAACCACATTTTCAACTGGGAAATTGTGATTGCATACAAAATATATAATACAGTTAATGAATATAAACAACAAACTTTAAAACTTTACAATCTTGTGAGGTCTTGTTCCTGGTTCTCTGGGGTCACACACATTGATATAGGCCAATGCCTGCTCAGAATGGAGAATAGGCTTGGAAAAAGAAAACTAACTCTTTCTTCCAGGTTAATACCTCAGTGATGTTCCTGCAAAAGTCTGTTTGTTTTATTGGGCTCTAATCAAATATCCATTTTTAAAAATTTCTGGGTTTACTTGCAGTAGAATTCTGTCGCAATCCTACATCAGTCAGAATTGTCATGAGAGTTTTTTTAAAAAAATCCAAACCCTCAGAAGTTCCCAATTTTTAATTCTTCCTTTTTTTCTGGACTCTTTAGATACTGCTTAGCCATACTGACTTCTCATGTCAAAAAGAATCCCCCAGAACTGGAAACAGCCCTGCAGAGAATTCGTCAGCTTCAAGGTGAAGTATTGCATTAGATTGTTTAGTTGCACAGCACTCTTATGGCTACCCAAATCATAATTCAAATAACCAGGGTAGAGCACACTTTCTCCCCAATTTCTGCTTTGTTGTATGTGAATAAGTAAACATCAGGAATGGTAGAGTTTCAAATGACAGCCAAATTAATATTGTGATTTATTCTATTCAAACAAAGCAGATGAATAAGGCAACACACACACATACACAAAATACATTGTGTGTGGCTTTATGACTTTTCTGTTTTACTCTCTGAACTGCAATTTACAAACATTAAATTACTGAATGACATAAATCCATATTGGATAGAGAATAAAGATGTATATTTTTAAAAAAATCTGCTAAAAATAAATAGATGGACAGATAACACACATCTTCATATTTACTGTAATTCTAAAAGTGTTGCCAAAAGTCAGTACTCCAGATTGATTGGCAAGGGTGGTGGAATGTGAATAGAGTAGAGAGTGAGAAGATTTCTTCAGGATTCCAATGGTAAGAGGTTGGGGTTCTCCAAGTTATTGACTTCCATAACTCTGATCATGAGGTAAGATTGCCTGTCAGTCAAGTAGAGAGCAAATTGCCCTCTTATGCACCTCCCTACACAGATTGCTCTTGTGGATCTCCTGATGCTCACTGAAAAGGTAAAAAAATGAGCATCATTTCAAAGGCTAGTGCGGCTATTCAGATTTTTGACACAAGGCAACATCATCAAGATAAAGCAACAGAGCTTAGGCTAGTTTCCCATTACTGAATTACAATGTCTTCATGGCATCACCAAGCCATCATTGAAATGATGTAATATCTTTGCTGTGATTTTGGCACAAAAAGTGTTAAGTAATTCTGGAAAATGCTAAAGTGGAAATGACCTTATTCTTTGGTTCATTCACTGCCCAGTCACTCAAAGCAAGGTAACGATGAGGTCCAAAGTATCTCCTAGGATACTGTTTTTACTATAGAGTAGAAATTGAAATGTGATTTTCACTTCCTTCCCCACAAGATATCTATCAGGCGAAAGGCATTCCTTACGATAGGAGAAAATAGCAGGAGTTAGTAGCTGGCAATTCTGATTCAAGAATGTAATCACTACAAAAGGAGAAAGCATTTCACTATATTTTTCAGAGAACTACTTCTGTATTGTCTATTAGCAAAAATATCACTCTTTTGCCCAAAGCTCGGGTTTGCTCAGTACATTATTACCTGTTTTTTCCTGAATAAGGTTTTGCTATTTCAGTATTGAATTCATAAAGATTGAATCCATATTATACATGGAAACAATGTCTGGCTTTTAATTAAAATTAATCTTAACAGGACAGACTTCAGAAACAGTTGGAACTATCAGTGTGGAAGAAGCATTGAAATACCTGCTGTATCTGGTGGATGTCAGTGAATTGTATGATTATTCACTGGGGACATATGACTTTGATTTAGTCATCATGGTTGCTGAGAAGTCCCAAAAGGTAGGATTGGCTCTTATTCTGATTTCCTAAATCTTGTTCTAGTTATGTTATGAGAAAAACTATGAAATGTATTCAAAAATTGCCACCATCACCATCACTACTCAAACTTTTCAACATTTGTAAAATACAATAAATTGTACATTCAGTGCAAGTCTTAAAAATTATGTGTTTTTCAGTGTGGTTTGTTCTGTTGCTCAACAACATTATTACATTTCATTAGCCATTTGTTTATTTAATGAGATTGCCAACAATGGCTCATTCTTCTGTGTGTGTGTGAGAGAGAGAGAGAGAGAGAGAGGGAGGGAGGGAGGGAGGGAGAGCACACATTTATAGTTTCCATAATATCAAAAGTAACAGTGTGGTGTCATCAACAAAGCCATGTATATGGTTTCCAGTTCCACGTGGCTTCGGTGGCAGCAGGAATTTGCGACCGTTTGCGATTCCTGCTGCGCTTGCCGCCGAGGTACCCCCGATCCAAATGGGTCAGGGGGATATGGCTGCCCTGTAGGGACAGCCGAAGAGAGGGGAGCCGGACAGGGGGTTGGGGGTGCCGCAGACCCCCTCCTCGTCCGGAAAAACCCCTTTTTCCCAAGGTGGTGGAGCGGCGGTCAGCAATGGCCGCCACGAAGAAGCCTGCAACCGGGTAAGATTGTGCTGGAGGAAGCAAGAAAAGTGAAAGTGCTGGCTGAGCCAGGTCAATCAACATCTTTTAAACTCGCTGTAACTGAGCTGTCTGAATTGCTGGAGGATACATTGTATCCCTAAGAAGATCGAAAGCGGCAGAGAAGCTGTTAAAGGGAACTTTTTTTTTCTTCACTCTCCCACCCCATGGAAACAGCAGGTGAAGATTTGAAATTTCTTTGGGCACTGAAAGTGAATTATTCTGAAAGTTGAAGTTAAGGGACAAAAGAGTTCTTGGACATTGGACTTAAAAATTTAAGAAATTGGAAAACCCTTATTAGAGGTATGGATTTCTGATCATTTAAAAATTGATGTTGCAAGTGGAAAGGGAGAGGAAAAAAAATTGGAGCAGAAGTGGAAAAAGGAGGAGATTGCCTAGAATCTGAAAGAAAGATACAAGGTAATTGGACCTCTGATTAAACAGTAACCCCAGAAAAAGAAATAGAAGAAAGAAAAAAAATATAAACTTTTGGAACTTTTTTTGAATTATTTTTGATTAAAAATACTTGGGCGGTTGTTTCGGGGAAAGTTTCTCTTTTCAGGATGGCATCGCTTGTGGATGAACTAAAGACTGAATATCAAAAATATAAAAAGGAAGAACAAGATGGAAAAGATACTTTGGGCACTTTATTTCAATTTTTAGAAATGGCGTTATGTACTTATGAAAAATTGATTACGCAGCAGAATGACTGGGACAAAGAAGAAGAGGAACAAGAAGCCATCTTTGATGAACAATGGGCTTTTTCCGGGGAGGAGGAGAAAGAGGATAAGAAACAGGGGATTTTAAGATTTGAAAAAACAACCAAAAAAGAGAAAAATGAGAGGAAAGGTAGATGCAAGGTTAGAAAGCAAAGGAAAGGGAGTAAGAAAAGGGAAGAGGAGAGACAAAGGGGTAAAAAGGGCAAGGAGAAGAATAAGCAAGAGAGAAAGGGGGGGAGGAGAAGCCTCAATGGTGGGAAGCAAGATCTAAAGAAAAAAAGTTTATTCAGAGACAATGGGTGAATTTAATTAAGGATAAAAGAGGGATTCTAGAAGGTATCTAAGATTGTGTTTTTATATGTGTATTTAGAGTATAAAATTTACTGTGTAATTTTAGAATCTACTGAACAGAATCCCAAGATAAATTAAGTGTTATATGAAGTACTTTTAAGTTAGGGTAATGAGTTAAAGGCGTCACTCCAATTAGTGTATAGGAGAAGTATAGTAAAAGAAAAAAGATGAATGGATAGTTGGAAATAGAACAGACAAAGAATGTTATTGAAAATGGTAATAAGATATGGAAGGATATATAAAGGTTTTTTTATGTTTTTTTTGTATATTGATAAAAGGCAATAAAATTTTAATTAACAAGAAATAATTTGGATGAAAAGGAGAAGCTGGGATAAGATATGAAGTTAAATAGATAAAGTAAATATTGATATTATAATTTGGAATCATTATATTCTATTGGTTTTTCTTCTTTAATTATTATTATATATATTTTTTTAGAAAAGAATTTATAAGAATTTATGCCTTGATTGTTTGTGCACTGTTTTTGTAAAATTGATAAAATTGGTTTATAAAAAAAAGAAAAGAAAATGATAATAAGATATGGAAGGATATATAAAGTGAATATGATGTTTGAATTTGTGTCTGTGTGAAGAGTTTCAACCCGGGACCAGGCAGCCTTCAGAAAAGATGTTTTAGTTTTGTTTATGTTTTGTGTTTTGTATGTTTATGAAAGGCAATAAAATTTTAATAAGCAAGAAATATAATTTGGATAAAAGGAGAAGTCTGGATAAGATATGAAGTTAAATAGATAATGTAAATATGGATATTACAATTTGGAGTTATTTTATATGTTCTATTGGCTTTCTTCTTTAATTTTTTTTTTTTTTTTTAGAAAATATTTTTCAAGTTGTTATGCCTGGATTGTGTATTGTTTTTTGTAAAATTAATAAAATTTGTTTAAAAAACAACAAAGCCATGTATGATTAAACCCAACAATAGGCAAAGCAGAGTCTAAGATATTTCCAGGCATATAGTCATAGATAAAGGAAGTTGGAAACAACCCCCCCCCCCCATTTAGATGTGGATTTAGTCAAACAAAGAACCAACATGTTAATTCCTCCTTCCCCTTCTCTGGAAACGTATCTTAGCAGAGTTCCCAGGAACATCTTCCAGAGCTGGAATTTTTATGGTCCCTTCTCATCTTGTAATCTCTTCAAGAGGTGACAAGTTTCTAGACATCTGGCTCCACTCCTCCGGTTGTATATCATATGCAAGTTATACAAAATCAATATAGGATTTAATATATTCAGGTTACATCAAAAAGGATTACTTGTACCAACTTCCCCCCCGCTTCTTCCATTGAAGAATGGCAGATACACAGATCTGACAAATATGTTTGTAACAAGCATCAGAAATTTGTTTTGTGGCCCCTTTTCATGTATTGCATGGTATTGCAGTGTTTTTTAATTACTGTGGCAATACAGTCTTAATGTCAGTTATTTTTATTCATTTATTTATTTGCAGGATCCTAAGGAATATCTCCCATTTTTAAACAAACTTAAGAAAATGGAAATCAATTATCAGCGATATTCAATAGACAAATATTTGAAGAGATATCCAAAGGCTCTCTACCACCTTAGTAAATGTGGTATGTACATTGGAAATGTGACCCCTAGATAGAAAGTCATGAATAAGCAATACTTTTTGTTTTAGCATCATTATACTGTCTAAAAATGACTGGAATTGCTGATGGCCAACCTTTTTTTGTAAACATGACACAGAAATACTGAGAAGAGTCCCTGAACCCATGGAAGAGCATGTGTGCAGCCCATCATGCTTTTAGAAAAGGTTTTGAATCAGCTCAGTGGAAACTATTAGGAGAAGAGTAGTAAAGAGGGAAGAGATCTTTTCAGGCTAATGGGTATGCTTGGAATGTTGAGGATGGATTCCTGTGGGGGATTGTGCCTTAAAAAATGAAGATGAATTAGAACATATGAGGCTGCTCCCCAGTTGCTTCTATCTTCTTTGTTTAAAAGATCTGGGTTTTTTTAATTGATAAGTAGCTTCAAAGGGAGTCTCCAAACCACAGGTCTGATAAATTTATATCCAGCTTTGAAAAATAAAAATAAAGGATTTGAAGTAAGAATGATTTGGAGTACAGACTGTTGAAACTGTTTCCTGGATTTGGGCATATTACATGTTGCAATTTAAAATAAAACGTCCTAGTTAATTTAAACTGACTCCCATAGGCCTGTGCAGAGCTTTGTCTTTTGAGTGTCAGAAAAAAAAAATCTTTTGTTTTTTTTCAGGCTCAGAACATTTTCCAGAGTTCCTAAATTTGGTGGTTGATCAAAATTTATATAATGAAGCCCTCAAGCTCTGTTTGCCAGGCACACAAGAATACAAGGTACACAAATAATTTTCCATCCATTTTTATTTGCTGGTGAGAGCGGGCAGCTGTACTCAAGTCATAAAATACATGCTACACAGTGGCAGATATATCTTTCTCTGAATATTTCCTTTGTTTATCAAACCCTAAGTACTTCAGCTAGAAGTTCCTCTTGCATAAAGTTTGGTTTGTGACTTCTGGTTCATGTAAGCCTTTCAATGTACAATAGAAGGAGCAACTACCTTTAGTAGTTGCTCCAGGTATGATTGAGTCCAGAATTTATGTTGCTAAGTCAGAAATTTGTGAAGTGAATTTGTCTGATTTTATGACTTTTCTTGCCACATTTGTTAAATGAATTCAAGTTGTTAAATTAGTAACATGGTTGTTAAGTGAATCTGGCTTCCCCATTGACTTCGCTTCTCAGGAGGTCACAAAAGGGGATAACATGACCTCAGGACACTGCAATCGTCATAAATATGAACCATGTTTGTCAAGCATCCAGAGGCAAATCATGTGACCATGGGGAGGCTGCAAAGATCATAAGTGTGAAAAACAGTCACGTCACTTTTTCAGTGCCTATGTAATTTCGAACAGTCACTAAATGAACTGTTGTAAATTGAGGACAATCTGTAAAAAAGGCAGAAATATAGGCCTGGCACACCTTCAGTTGCTTCCCCATCTCAGACAGTAGACAGCCTGTGCTCCTTTGGCAGATCACTAATGGAAAGCGCACTTTACAATTTCACTTAAACCTTTGCCGGTCGTCTCCAAAAACAGTCAAGAACAATCAACTTTTCGATCAGTGAGAAAGCCCGGGTCCGTTTCCTTGTAACTATCTTTTGCAGACCATCAGCTATGCCTACGGGGAATATTTAATCCAGAAGCATCTTGCTGGACAAGCTGGGCTGATCTTCTTCCGATGCGGTGCCTTTGAGAAAGCTCTGGATGCTTTTCTGATCAGTGGCAACTGGCAGCAGGCTCTCTGTGCAGCTGCCGAACTTTGTTACACTGAAGACAAGCTGGCCAGCCTGGTGAGGAGCATGGCAGGTGAGCATCCATGATAACCCTAAACCTGTCTCTCCTTTCCAAATTTGGCCATCCCAGTGTTTTTAAGTCTATTATCTTTTTACAATTTCTTTTCCCTTCCAAAAACGTACATGTGGTGGTTAAAAATACTGTTCATTTTTATGAGATAGTTCAGGTGACATGCCTGGCACTTAGCAGAATCATTTAAGAACCAGAGCAGGAAAAAGACAGGTGTGTACCCTGAGGAACAAGCAGTCTACATTTCAGCTGAGAGGTAGACCAGGCGGGGAATTGGAGAGGAATTGGAAAACAAAGATAAATACTGTAAGCGGATGAACCCCACTGTTAAGCTTGCAATTAGTTCATGAAGTTAATTTTGCTTGTATGTTGATCAACATATAGAAACTGATGCAAACTGTGACATGGCCAAAGGCACCTTATCTATCATGTCTTATTTATTCATAGATTTATATGGCTGCCCATAGGTTTATATGGCTGCTCACCACAAATATATGACTCAGGGCTACTAACAGTATTTCAAATGATCAAGGCATATGCAAAAATAAAAATATAAAACCCATAACAGCCAAGGAGTTATCAAATAACAATCACAGTCAAAACAACCAGGAGACAGGATTCATTACATGCTTAGGGGTCACAGGCTTGACCACAGAGCCAAGAATTTTTGGGCAAGGCCTACAGGCATCGGGCCAGTCTGATCTCCAAAGGGATGATATTCCAGTGAGTGGATGCCATTCCTGAAAAACATCTCTTCCTGGGGCTTGATAATTAACATTCCTTGCCCTCTGTTGCCTGACCAAATAGGGCAGGTAGAAGCAGTCGGAAAGAGATGGCCCCATTAGTAACCTGGTTTCGAACCATGAAAGGCTTTAAAGGTGACTACCAGGACCTTGAATTACACCTGGAATCATACCAGCGGCCATGCAACCTACCTAACAATGGTGTCACATACTGAAAAACACTAACTGCCTGTGTCACTATTCTGCACCTGCTGAAATTTTTGAATGTATTTCAGTGGCAGCCCTGTGTGGAGTTTGTGGCAGCAGTCCAATCTAGAGATCACTAAAATATGAGTGACCCTGGGTAGGGCCTCCCAGTGGATTCAAAGGGGCACATTAATCTCCACCATAATTGAAAGCTTTGGAAATTATAGCAGAAATCTACTTTGGTTCAGTCCTTCTCAAACAGCAACCTTGCTAGACTCCTGAAGACCTTTTTTTTTAAAAAAAAAAAAAAACACCAATCAAGTATGATATGGGACTCGGGTGTTGGGGAAAGAATATGCACACACTCTGCAACAGAGGGCAAGGAATGTTAAGCCACCACCACTAAGTCTTAGCAACTCTTTGGACTAGTTCTCTCCCTGGAACTGCATGGCTGGGATGGAATGGTACCCTTTCATGTACCTGTTACCAAAGTTTAAGAATAGGGATGAGTGATTGAGAAGCTACATTTGGTTTGGAGGCTTGTGAAACTGTGACAGGCTGGAAAACGCTGGAAAAAATAGCCTTTTAAAATCTCCCATTTTCTCTCCTGAACACTTTCCTTCTTTCAGGAAGACTTACTGAAAAAAGAAAATATGTCGATGCAGCAGTTCTTCTGGAACAATATGCCAAGGTGCAGTTCCTATTTTACTCCCTTCCATTTCTTCTGTTTCTGATCCGCTTTTTTATCTGCTGTTTTCTACCCATGCGTCTCTCTTCACAACACAGTCTGTAGCAAATTACAATGATGCCAGAATGATGACATCACCATGTCAAGTGCTATCATTCTATACATCTGACATAGCTACATAAATAGTAGTGTTTGCAGGATGATCTGTGACATTATTTCCAGAGTTTCATCTTTCCTTGTATTTTTCACCTGTGTTTGAAAATAGAAAATGAACACTGAGCAGCAGTGGGTTGCTTCCTCTCCCAGATGATTAGATGTAAATCAAAATTCCTGCAGGTCTGTTTTCTATATGTTAACACCATGACTTGTTCCCCATGTTTCTGGACAAGGTTCCTTTTGTGTAGGACTCCCATATCTTCATCTTCCATTTATAAGCCTCCATTTTTTTCCATGTTGTTATTTCATCTTTCACATCAAGGGATATTTGATAAGAGAAGAAAGATAATATAAACTATTTTTGATGGTATTGCTGAGAGCAGTTTATTTGTGAGTCCCCATGGTTACGTTGCTTCATTTGGATTTTGTGTGCTGTGTTCTAGCTACAGCCAAATGTATATACTTCAGAGTGTTGAACCATGTTGTTTAATGACAACAAATTTATTATGAAAACCTCTTCATCCATGCCTCATCTGTTTATGTGGCAAATCTATCAGTCTTTCATCCATTTCCTGCAAGTAGAATGACTGACAATATAAGTATTGCTAGTTGCTATCCTAAAGATTTAGCCCACCTAATAAAATTAGCTTGATATCTCAAAGTCCTGGGAAGGATGCCAGCTAAGGAAAAAACAAGAGCTGGTTCAGGCATGTATGGCTAGAAATAGCTTTTAATTAGAGGCATATATCATCTGATGCTCTTGAACAGCATTGTGGCTAAGTTGATGTGATAAGATAGAAGCATTTGGAACATTAGGTTATATCAGTTCTCATAATTCATTGATGCAGAATATTACCTGCAATGTAGTGATAAGGCTAGAGGAGAAAATCATAAAATATGAAGAACCACAAATAGAAATAGAACAATTGTGGAAAAGAAAGCAAAGGTTAATAATAGGCACTGGGTAAATACACACACTTACAAATATATATTAGAAGCAGGTCAAGCAGAGTACTCACTGTATATTATGAATATTGCAGGATTTGGGATTTCATCCATATATTTCCTTTCAGCTAAAGAGCTTCAGGAGAGGGAAATAACTGATTAGTCAACAAAATGACAGTAAATGTTTGATTACCCTTTTCCAGGACTACGAAGAGGCCATCCTGCTTCTTTTAGAAGGAACTGCCTGGGATGAAGCCTTGAGAATAGTAAGATTCCTGAAACCCTTGAATCCTTTCCATTATCTATAGGAAAGTGTTGTGTTTTGCTTTGTTTTGTCAAAGAGGTTTATTGTTTTATTTTCCATTTTAGATTTACAAATACAATAGGACCGACATTCTAGAGACCAACTTCAGGCCATCTTTGTTGGAAGGTAAGGTTTCTTGAGAGTTGATAAGTGCTTGGAGGTGTGAGCTTAATGAGATTCAAGTTAGGTGAAGAGGGAAAGAGTGTTGGATTGAGAAAAAGGACATACAATGGGATATTGAAAAAATTGGTCTCTGGGCACGAAGAACATCTAAGCTTGATCTTGATTTTCTTTTATTATACATTGCCAAATCAAAGTTCTTAATGTGCCTGTTTCTGCTACATGTGTATAATTTTCCTTTTACTGTGATCATCTCTCTAGCTCAAAAGAACCATTTAGTGTTCTTGGAAACACAGAAAGCAGAATTTTCCCACCATCGTAAGCGCCTTTCTGTAGTTCGAGAGCTTAAGCAGCAAGCCCAAAATGAACTGCTAGGTAATGTATTTCAATAGAATTGAATTTTGTGACACTAATTCATAGAAAGCTCCTTATTCGTGCCTTAAGATAAGAGTAGGAAGCTCAGTTACTATATCAACAAAATAGTAGAACTTTACATTTTTGGTTTCTGCTACTTATGAAGTGCTACACAAGCGAGATTGTGGGGAGGCTGAGAAAACAGTGGTAAGACCACTGATTTAAACAATCAGGAGATTGCAGTGAATCAGTTGGCCACTGATTTCATAAATGGCAGGTTAGCCTATATGGAAACAAATCAAGGAAGAAGCATTTTGAATCCCTCAAAGTGTCTTCATTAATTCTTTGTAAATGAGGGTAGGAAGTTCCTCTTACACCTTCCAAGATTCTGTATTTATACCAGATTAGCATTAAAGATACATTGTTGCAATCTGTATAGTTCTTAATTTGACCTTGTTTGAAATAATGCTACCTTATATTCAATGGCAGTGCCTTTCTGTATGCCAGATGCTGGAAACAAAGTATTAGAACTAAAGTTTCCAGGAATATCTGCCAGACCTCCAGAGGAATAAGATGTTGGACTAGATAAAATTGATTCATTCATTAATTTAACCCATTAACTAAAGTTCAGATTGCTCTTCTTAATATTTCACATCAGGAATCATACCTTTTTCCTTGGTTTCACCTTCCATGGATGCACCTGAAACATTGCAAAATGTTTCTAAAACAGTCAAAAAAGTGCTACTGAAATGAAGTGACAAGAGGAATTTATTTAATAGATAAGATGTGAATGTTTTCCCCTTTTTAACTAATTTTTGCAGATCACGAAGCATCAAATTGTCCTGAATCGGATCTCTTTTCTGATACCAGCAGTTTGGTGACAGCCAGTGACACAAGTTCCAAATATACTCACAGTAATTCAAGAATATCTGCGTATGTTACTTTGCCTTATCATAGCTTTGGTGTACAATAGTTTGACTGCCATTCATGTCCCTAGTGGAAAATTTTGGTCTCCAGATAAAGACTGCTTTTCTTATATCTCCCTGAACTCCATTGGCAGCTTGATAATCAAACAGGCCACGAAGCAACTTCTCTTGGCTCCTTAGAGGCCTGCAACATTAGTCATTCATTGTTAATTAATTATTAAACATTAATTAAAATGTTTTCCCATTTTCACCTCTAAGAAAAAATAATTTTAGAATTTTATGTTTGTATGAGCTAGAGAGAGAAAATTTCACATTTTAAAAGTAATATCCTTTAGGAATTCAGTGTACTGTCTTAAGAGAATATGCCATCTATAAGCATGAAACCTTTTCGCTAAAACATAAAGCCTGGCCATATATGAAAAGGGGTGGGAGTGTATGGCTAATGACATGCTTCCAGTTCCCAGATCATGGGTGTACAGAGAGATAACAAAGAGAGATAAAAATACACTGCTCAAAAAAATAAAGGGAACACTTAAACAACACAGTGTAACTCCAAGTCAATCACACTTCTGTGAAATCAAACTGTCCACTTAGGTAGCAACACTGATTGACAATCAATTTCACATGCTGTTGTGCAAATGGAACAGACAACAGGTGGAAAGCATAGGCAGTTAGCAAGACATCCCCAATAAAGGAGTGGTTCTGCAGGTGGTGACCACAGACCACTTCTCAGTTCCTATGCTTTCTGGCTGATGGTTTGTCATTTTTGAATGCTGGCGGTGCTTTCACTCTAATGGTAGCATGAGACGGAGTCTACAACCCACACAAGTGGCTCAGGTAGTACAGCTCATCCAGGATGGCACATCAATGTGGGCTGTGGCAAGAAGGTTTGCTGCGCCTTGTCAGCGTAATGGCCAGAGCATGGAGGCAGGAGACACCAGTACATCAGGAGACGTGGAGGAGGCTGTAAGAAGTCAACAACCCAGCATCAGGACCGCTACCTCCGCCTTTGTGCAAGGAGGGACAGGAGAAACACTGCCAGAGCCCTGCAAAATGACCTCCAGCGGGCCCCAAACGGGCCCGCCCATTCCCCAGATCTGAATCCAATTGAGCACATCTGGGACATCATGTTTCGCTCCATCCACCAATGCCACATTGCACCACAGACTGTCCAGGAGTTGGGGGATGCTTTAGTCCAGGTGTGGGAGGAGATCCCTCAGGAGACCATCTGCCACTTCATCAGGAGCATGCCCAGGCGTTGTAGGGAGGTCATACAGGCACATGGAGGCCACACACACTACTGAGCCTCATTTTGACTTGTTTTAAGGACATTACATCGAAGTTGGATGAGCCTGTAGTGTTTTTTTCCACTTTATTTTGAGTGTAACTCCAAATCCAGACATGGGTTGCTAAATTTGATTTCCATTGATAATTTTTGTGTGATTTTGTTGTCAGCACATTCAACTATGTAATGAACAAAGTATTTAATAAGAATATTTCATTCATTCAGATCTAGGACGTCTTATTTTTGTGTTCCCTTTTATTTTTTTGAGCAGTGTAATTCTTTTGCTGATTCTGTTCCACACATTACATTTTCCAAAAAAGAGAAGGACATAAAACGCTTCAGTGTCTGGCAATAATCACAGTTAATAGTGAAACAAGAAGGAAAATTGATAAATTGCCCTCCAAACTTTACACTTTACTGTCATTGTTCTTGACATTGTAAACAAGGCTCTTCCAATGAGGTGGTTCATATATATATGAGAATGTGAACAGGCATTTCTTCAGTTCATTAAAGCAGTTATTTTTTTGAATGTGAATACACCCACTTCAAATGATGCTCTGCTTATCTGCACACTGTAAATCTGTTTTCTGTGTGATGGCAGATTTATTCAGTTTGAATCTCCTTTATTTCTCCTCTATAAAAATCCAGAATCAAAACCTGCTGCACATAGAAAAAAACCATAATAGGAGAAAAGTGTTTTCTTCTGATGTGCAGCTTTTCCATTTTCAGGAAAGGAAGGGTGGTGTTTGAGGGGAGCAGAACTCGCCTAAGGCAGTCATCTTGTCCTATAAATTTCATCTGCAGTCTTGAAATAATGCAATCCCTAATCTCAGGCTTCTCTCATCCAATTCAAGCCACACGCAAGTGCAGAAATACTGATCAGACGAAATGTTTATAAGCTGTCCTCCTCTCCCATCCCTTCAGTCTCTCTTTTCACTTCTCCACTACCACCTGGTCAGCCAGCTCATTTTGCAGATGCTCTTTGATCTATTGCAGACGCTCTTCAAAGAACCGTCGCAAGGCAGAACGCAAGAAACACAGCCTGAAGGAAGGAGGTCCCTTAGAAGATGTTGCACTTCTGGAGGCCTTAGGGGAAATCGTTCGAAGTATTGACAACTTGAAAGGTTAGTTGCAGGGGTTGTTTCTTCAAATTTTGGATGTGGCACAGAAGAATGGCCCTAAAGGAAATCAGGAAAAGATCTGAGGGAGATGTCCAAAAGCAGGACTTAATGACCGTGTCTGTAGAGATTCCAAATGGTGATCTTCAGTGATCTTGGGGTAACAGGAAGTTGCACAAAAGGCTACTTCCTTACCAGATGAGCCTAATTACCAAATCCACATATCCAAAACCAAGTTTGTAGATGGGATAATGATTTGTGAAGACTTAATTGTTAGTGCTAATTTACTTATTTGTTTGCTCATTAGACTTTTATCCCATCTTTATTAGCTTATAAGCAATTCAAAGCCAGTGAACATTTCTACTAGTCCTTCCTTCTCCTATTTTTTCTACAACAACAACCCTGTGGTGGGTTGAGCTGAAAGAGCGTGAGTGGCCCAAAATCACCCAAATGGCTTTGATGCTTAAGGTGGGACTAGAATTTACAGTCTCCTGTAAATTCTTCACCATTACTCTGGCTCTCATTTTCTTCTCCCTTTTAGAGCCTTTCGATATGACAGTAGTCTTAAGGAATTAGATTAATTAAAAAAAAACTGGCCGCAAATGAGCTATTAAAAAACAGTCCTGAGGAGATGAGACATGATAGTGGTCACTCTTGTCTTTTATTCCCCTTTGGTTCTCTTACTTGCACTCATTCCTAAATACAGTCAAGCCTGTTGAACCGATCTGCGATGATTCAACCTGGCCAGGCAGGAGCAATCCCGCACCAGGAGGGCAAAGAGGCCAGCAGCAGCAAGGGCAGCCGCTTGGCCATTTTAAGACTTGTGGATTTCAACTCCCAGAACTCCCCACAGCCACCCCCACCACCCCCACCATCAGCTCCTTCCCCTTTCTGTGTCAGGGTAGCTCACGCTCACTGGGTCTGTTGGAAGTTCGATTGCACCCCACAAGGGAGCCTCCACCTTGGTGGACAGTTGTCTGGGAAAGCTGAGATGGACATCCAGGGGTGAGGGGGAGAAGGGAACAAAAAAAAGCACAGACCTTTCTCAGCACAAAGCACAAAGCTTCACAGAAAGCAAATCAAACCGTGATGAGGGGGTGGGGGGGAATTTCCCTGTGAGTACAGTGTTAAAAGTTAACATTTCAGAAATTCTACCTGTGGAGGTCTCCCGGTGCAACACTATGCCACAGCTTTAGAGCATACCTCCTTCCCTGTGCAGGATTGCAAGGCTGGAGGCTTCGCCTTGCTCCAATCAGCAGGAAAATCCTCTCCCCCATTTCCCTGCTAATCATTCTATCCTTGGGGAGCCCTGCGCAGACACACATCCTCAAAATGCTCCCTTCCAAGCCTTCAGCCTTGCAGTCCTGCTCAGGGAAGGCAGAGGTTTGCTCCGAAGCTGTGGCAGAGCATTGCACTGGGAGCCTCCGCAGAGAGAGAGAGAATGAGAGCCATCTCCCAGCCCTTGCTAGCTCAGCTGATCTGTGGGCCATGATTAAAGGGCCAAGCCTCCATGAGGTGACCAGGGAAGGGCTGCCTCCTGTGTTGACTAGGCCTCCCCTTCACTAGGGCTTATTTTTGAGGTGGGGCTTATATTATGCTCCACCCCAAAAATCAGGCTAGGGCTTATTTTCGCAGTAGGTCATGTGTGTGTGTGTGTGTGTATATGTATTTCCATCCATCTTACAAACCCTGGAATCACTGGATAGAATGCTGGAACTTTCTAACTTATTAGCCCTGTCAGCCAATATTGTTATTTTTAGAATGTAGGACATTTCTGAGAATTCATAGAATGTGCCTGGAGAAACCAAGCCCTACAGCAACCTCCAGGGCTGTTGTTCTGAAATCAGGGAGTTTGAGCTGTTAGATACAGTTTATGCCTATATCCCTGAAAAATAGGAGTTGGGGGATTTCATTATTTTTAACCTAGGATCAGAGGGCGTGCAACGGAGAGGTTTATCTTCTCCGTGTCAGGGTTCCAAGTAATAAATCCTAAAGCTGAGCTGATTCTCTGTGTACCCTATTTTATTAAATAATGCATTTCACTAGAATGGGATTTTTTTTTTCCACCGAAGGTGAGATATACAACATTTTAAGACACCTAGTCCTGTATAGCTATGATGAACAAGCCCGGGAATTGCAACAGGCCTTTGAGGACACCCTTCACTTGGTGGAGAGCTCCCTGCTTGAAATCTGGAGCCCAGACTTGCAGCACACCCCAGCCAATCCAGTAAGACATTAATTCCAGCTTTGCCCCCTTGGCACTCTCACTGGCACACTGTATCACACTGTTTTCATTTTGAAAAAGCATTCTTAGGGAGGTCACTTTATTCAAAGAAAAATCCGTTGCAACAGAGAGATCCACAAGGGGTGCCTGCACCATGAGGGAGGAGGGAAGGTCAAGAGGAGGCCAAGGACAAAAGCAGCATCAAGTTGCCTGTTTTACTCTTGAAGTGCACTGCGATACTGCATGCACGTACAAAATGGGAAGAGTGTACGGGAGAAATGCATGCCACTTCTTTGGCCTGGGGAAGAAGCCAGACATATAGTACCAGATTGGGTTTTTACTCATTGTATTTTATTAAAAAATAAATAAATCATAGCTGCACCTGGTAATGGGTTGCTGTGGAGGTTCTGTAGCCATTTTATTTACCGCATTTCTCTTGAGAGAATCCCATTACACTGGTTTGTGTCAAGAATTCTGTTGCTGCCAGGAAGACGATGCACGTTTGAGTGTAGGTAGCCCTTGATCTATGACCATTTGTTCAGCAACCATTCCAAATTATGGTGTTAAACAAACGATGCTTGGCGTTCTATCTGTCCCAGCACCTGTGTTATACAAATGCAATTTGGGCACGTGGCAAATAGTTCACATGCATGACCAGAAAGTCAATGGGGAAGCTGGCAGGGAAATTCACCCCAGTCAGTAAGTCTTACCCCACCTCTGCACCCTCCCTCAGCCCCTCATTGTTCACACCCTGCTGGCCACTCACGTACCCTCCCCATGCCTTTCTCACACTCCTCTGCACTCATATGCATCCTCAACAGTACCACAACCTGACCCTCCCTTCCACACCCACACATTCTCCCTGACCCAGGCACCTTCATGCTCCCAATCCTTCTTCTTACACCCTCCCTGACCTACACTGCACTTCTCAGGCACCCTCCCTGATCTATGCTGTTGTACAATCCTTTGCGCCCTCCTCAACCCTTTCTCACTGACCTGCGCCTCGCACACCCCTTCACCCCTCTTGCGCTGAACTCTTGTGTAACCTCCCTGATCCTCCCCTACGCCCCCCTCGCTTCCTTCCCCACTGATTGGCTGTGGAAAGTCGGCAGGAAGTTGCCTCACCTAACAACAATAGGATTTAATTAACAACAGCAACTGGAATGCAGGGATTTTTATTACTAACAATGCAGTACACTATATGACTATCACTTAAGCATGGTCCCAATTGCTGTCATGAATCAAGGACTACTTGAAGATTCAAAGCAGGTACAAGAGTGAGTTGGGAAACAAAATCAAGTTAATTCTCCTGTTCATTCCATAGGGAAAATAATGGTTTTATTGTACTGTTATTCTAAATAAATCAACATCTTTTACTAATTCCTTGCAATTTTAGATCCTGGGTCCCAATTCAACTGCTAATAGCATAAGTGCTGCCTATACTCAACAGAAAGTGATGGCTCCTATAGTACAAGGTAAGACAGATCATGCAGTGTACAAATGAATTACAATTTGTGCATATGTGTATGTATACCAGTATATGTATATATATAAATATGGGGATGCTGGAATTTAAGCTTGTCTTGAAATGCATCTGTCAGTAATTTATGGATTGCAAAAGAACCTGTTACAATCCTAATAGTATATTAACATAGCATGGAAAAAAAGTTGATTTCGTCCACTTACAATGTGAAATGGAATAGCAAAGCAAAGTTATTTATTTAAATGATTTGTTGAGCTTTCGGTCTCACAACTGTGACTCTGAACAGCATACAAATGCAATTTTATCATCAACCCTTCAAATACTGCTCACCCGTGGGCTGATAATTCTGGCCTTTTGTTAATTCTCAGCTGCCAAAAACTGATCAAAAAATAAAACTTGGCTCCCAGTTGCAAGAGCGCTCACTTTATTTAACATGGAAGGAGATTGTGAATTTTAGTAATTGTCCAAAACCCCTTCCTTGCTTAGCTATGCTCTTTGCCCAGGCCTAGCATTCAAATTTTGAACCCATTCCCTAGACGTGCGTAGTTACCACGAAGCATGCAATTTAGGAAAGCTCAGAATTGAGCTTGCTGTTTTAGGTAGCAAAGGAATAAAGTTTTAGTTTTTCTTCATTAATTTCATGTAGCAAACAAATAATAGGACTATTGTCACAGTGATACATTTCTTCTCATTTGTGAGGTTTTGGTTAATTTTTTTTTGTCAGAATGTTTATATAAAGCATACTGTAATATCCGTTACTTTTGCTTGCTTGCTTGCATATCTTATTTGTAGGATTTTCTCTTGCTTTTTCTTTCTCTTAGATCCAGAGATCTTTATTGCTCCCAAACTCAACAAAAACACTCAGTGGAAGCTTACTCTGCTCCAATAATCTCAGGTCCACAACTATTGTCAGGATGAAGATCTCTCTACAGATAGTTCTCGCTTACCAATAATTGGGACCAGGAACTCCATCACTAAGCAATGAGATCACAGGGCATGATGTCATGTGATCATACCAGCTTAATGACAGCAGTTCTAGCAGTCCCAGTCACCATCATTAGGCAAATCCTGCATTGTCACAGCAGCCTATGGTCATGTGATCGGCATTTGTAACTATTGTTTCCTCACTGACTTTGCTAATCAGAAGCTGGCGGCAAATGATTATCACCCTGGAACATCGTAACTGCAAGTTGGTTGCTAAACCCCCCAAATTGTTATCATGTGACCACAAGGATGCTGTGATGGCCGTAACCATAAGGATCAGTCATAAGTCCTTGTTTAGCACTACTGAACGAGTGGTTATTGAGTGAAGGCTACCTGCATTCGTCCTTCATTTAAGGATATATGATGAGAAACAGAATTAAATGTAATGTTTAAACAGATTGTTTAAATAGACATATATAAGGGCAAGTTGAATTGACACTTCTTTGTGAGCCACCTTGCCCTTATATATGTCTGATCATGGGCTTCCTTCCACATTTTTCTCCCATCTTTGCCTTTTTAACCCGATAGCAATCGGTCAGCTTCTACTATTGTAAATTATTTTTAATATGTTGCTTTGAACTCTCCAAATTCTTTTTTTTTGCAGTTTGATAGCACTTTATTTTTGTAGGGATTTTTTTTAAGATACACAATTCAGTACCACTGAGCAAGAATTTTATTAATATATTAAGCCCTGTTTTGACAGGTTGAATATTGGTGGAACATTCTTTTTCTGAGAACAAAGGAGAGAGAAGAGGGGGAGAGGTTAATACAGTTTTATTGTAACTTTTTTCTTTGAATCTCTCATCTTTAATTTTCTACATGATGAAGCACCGAGTACACAGTCTTTTTCTGGAAATAGTTTCCAGTGACTGAATCAGATACATGAACAGATATGTTTGTGTATGAATGTTGACAGATGCCTGTTTATATTTTTAATAAAGGGTGCATATTACAAATACTGTGGATTGCAATTTCATAACTCTGTGCAACCTCTAAAGATTATGCATAGCCAACATGCACAAGTTTGCTAGTGAAAACCTGACTTTATTCTTAAAAAGAAATCTCAGAGCTGCTAAAGTTGCTGGGATATACTGCGAAAGCATGTGAATGGTGCAAGGGTAGCACTGGCTATATAACAGGTCAGGTTTAAAAATTCTGCAAAAACACAACTGGAATTCATGGGATATTTTGGTATTTTAAGGTGTTCTACTCTGCTTTTTATTTTTCTTTGTTAAGATAGACACTGTTTTCAGGAATATAGTAAGTGTACAATCCTCCCTAATTTATTCAAAAGACAATCCCATTTGGTTCAACAAAGCTTACTATGAATGAATGAATGCAGTTGCTGGCTCTCAGCATAGATCATCGAATTGGAAGGTTTTCCTTGATGCATTAATCTTCTCTGATATTTGTTGTTACTCGCACCAAAAAAAAGGAACGCTATCTCTTGCTGTTACAACAATGAGCTTTTAATACACAGAGAACAGAATGTCATCCAGATCATATAACATGCAGATTGGTATTATAGGGGTAGCAGGGGAAAGTGTGTCCATTTTGTCAAACAAACTTCATCTCGTTCTCCTAGGCGAAGGGATTCACGTTTGGGATTTAGAAACATTTCCGGTAGATGTAAAAAGGACCCTTTTCTTCATACTCTCTTCTATGAACCCAAAGCTGCTGGAAAGCCTTGAGAGATGCAAGAATGGAGCCTCCGGTCCAGACAGATGTTTTCCTTTCCGGAGAAGCTGATGAAATGGGATTATCATTTGGGCACATTCTAATCAGCTCTCTCTGGAAGCGGTCAGCAAAGCCCTTTAGTGTGGTGCAGCCCCCACATAACAAGATGTTGCCCATCAGGTTCTTTTTGAGGGCAACATCACACTTGTTGAGGGAAGTCATGGTCAGGAGAGGAAGTCCCAGTTGCTGTGAGTTTATCAAGGATGGCTTAAAGAGCATTTCAGCACATAAGAATCTCTCTTTGCCAATAATAATAACTTGCCCGTCAGGAAGCTGATACTCAACCTCATGTTTCCTAGGAGCTGTGGCTGCATCATGTTGATAATCCAGTGAAGTGAAACAATAGTTCTCTTTGATGTCCTCTACGATATTCCAGTCTTTCTCTGTGAACAATTTTATATTCTCATTTATTAACTTCATAAGGTACTGAGTGACATCAGATCCAGCATAGTCTACTCTTTCGGTAATGCTTGGCATGGTGTATCCTTCGTAAATGGGAACTACATAGGAGACACCATGACCGCTCTCCACCACAAGACCTGAGGTCTTTCCATAGGAATACATTGACAATCTTGACTGGTAAGCAATGTGCATAGCAGGTGTGCAAAAGGTTTCAAAGAGCATTTCTGCATATTTTTCTCTGTTGGTGGTAGGGCTTAGAGGAGGATCCGATACTAGGACAGCATGCTCTTCAGGTCGAATCCTCATCTCCCTAAGGAAAAGGTACTCCCACATATCTTGAACAGAATCCCAGTCCACTATTATTCCATGTCTTAAAGGATTGACAAGTTTTAAGGGTACTGTAGCTTCCTGAAGATCTCTTCCAACGAAAGTTTCCTTCCGGTTATCTCCAGTCTTTGCTGTCTCCTGGATATGCTTGCCTACAGTAGATGAAATCACATGGCTTGGCTTTTGTTCTCCAGCAAAACCACATTTGCAGGAGCCAGTGCCAATGTCAACGACAACAGCTCTTGTCTCCTTTACTATCCTCCTTGGAGCTGCCTCTCCCTCTTCTCTAAATTTGGTACTCGGCTTGACTGCTGGTCCTTTCTTTGACGGCAGAGAGCCAGAACTTGCACTTCCTCTGCTTGACATTTTATTTCCTGATGCTCATATATGCTTACTCTCCATGTACTGACCACCATTTCAAATGGCAGGAATGGACATGATGTAGTAAAGGCCTGATGATACCAACAGTAAGCATTGTGACATCATAATGGGAATTCTTTGAGCAATACTTCCAACACATTAGTTTCGAGAAGATTATTCTCAAGGGCAGGCTGCCTACATTTAATTTTATCTACGCTTAAGGTCCAAAAAGGGGGTCATTTTTAGGTTATATTTGTACAATATACCAAACCATACGTACATTCACAATATTCTAAACATGATTTCAAATTTGTGGGTTCACTAATTATACAAGTCCAGCATAACAAAGCACATATATGAACTTGGAGGAGGAACGTAGCAGTTAGCCAAATACATTTAAGTCCAAGAAAGAAGACAACTCTAGAAAGAAATTTAAACAGGCTCACTTTATTATGAGGAAGAGAAAATGCTGTTAGATTTCCAAAATTCTACTGTAATGTAGATTACAAATCCAGTACTGTATATCTTGCAGAATCTTTTTCCTGCCATGGCCTCCATTGAACTAACACCTATTAGGAGAAGCAGACTCTTATCTTGGATCAAAGATCTGATCTTCAGAGCACTCAACCATCTGCTAAGCATCTTGGTGCAGCATTATTGTAACACCAACAAGTGGATTTATAAAGCAAAATTCCATGATGCACCTAAGCACAGCTTTTGCAACATGGCTTACCTCAACCAACAGTGACATGGGAGCTTGCCAGAAAAGTTTTGGAAATGCTCAGGATCAATTCTAACTTTTGTAGCTTCACATTGAGATGGTTTATACTGATGTTGGATGACAGAATATACTACAGACTTCATCGAGATGACTTTTATTCTGAGTTTGCTAAAAGATCTAGTATTGGAGAATTATCAGAATTTTGCACAGATTGAGAGCTTCTTTTGATGATTCTGCTAAGAAAGCAACAGGTAATCAAGAGAGTTTAAAGCTAAAAACAAATATTTTCTACATTCACATCAAATTTTCATTTTACGAGATATTGGGTGGGGTGTTTTTGCTCTGATTAATCAATGTTGAGATGGACTTGCTGATGAGCTGAGATGAATTGATGAAACAAGGCACACCAGAGAATCTGGAAGAGCTGTCCCAAAATTATGTGTTAATGTCTATTTTGAAGAAGCAAGGCACAAAAAAAATGGCAAGTGTGTGATGGGATGATGTCTTTTGCAATTTTCATCTCTAGCTCACCTGCTTGTGGAGTCCCACCTTCGAAGGGCTGACACTCTGCCTTACACAATATGTAGTTTTACTTTCAACTGGGTTTCACAAAGGCTTCTTCTACAATAGCAATGAGGTTGTGCAATTACTGGGAGATCAATCTGCTAAGGTTCAGAGATTTTCCGAGTAGTTTGTTGATGTTGTTCAAAGGGGGAATTGTTGGATCCATTTCAATATTCTGTTTATTGTTAATGCTATTTAAATATATTTTGTTTACCCCCATGGATATATCTCAATAATTTTTTTTGGCTCATGAATTCAAACATTTTCTTGGCCTGTTATCCCAGAATTTATTAGAAGCATGAATGTCAGAATTGTACCTAAATGTATAATTTCATTTATGCCTGCTCAGAAATAAAAACTGAGTTAAGAGAGATTGCTTCACACAGGATTGCAATCAACAGAGATAATTAAAATAGACACCCACCTTTTTTTAAAAAAAGAACACCTTTTATTTAGCTGGATGAAGTGGTCTCTTAGGTTATTTCAGCCTGAACTACTTAATGGTACTTGTGAAGCTATAATGGGAGGTGCGTGTGAAAGAAAAATAGTATCTTCACTACCTTGAGATCATTTGAAAAAATGAAGGATGTAGGCAGGAGTAGAATTTAATAGGCATTGCTTTGCACTGCATATACATACACTTAATGAAATAAAGACAGGAGTTCAAGTGATAGTCTTTTTTTTAATAAGATCTCAGATTTCACATTGTAATGCCTGCTACATCCACAGCAGTCCACTTAGTAACAGTGTAGTGATAAAGCTGAAAGTTAAATTGGGAAAACACAAATGCCTCCAACATAGGATGGAACATTATCCTGATATGTCAAACTACAAGTCAAATCTTACTACAATACATTTTAGGTTTTTCACCCTTTACCCATGCCAGTTTTGAAAATGAAACTGAATATCAAGGTTCAGCTTGTAGAATAGTACCCTGAATGTCAGCACAGTGTTACCTTTCGTCACATCAAAGTTAAAACATGTAATTACCACATAACAAAAAGATTCATTCAACAACAGGGCTCACTTTAGTTGGCCAACTGTTTATAACAAATTCTTTAGCATGAAAGGCAGAGAAATGTCATAGGTGAAGTTTCCACTGCAAAAACACAAGCACATCATTGTACAAACCTTTTACATTTCCACATCCCTTCTATCCATAACAACCACTTCCCCCCATAAATACTATTGGTCATATTAAGGTAGACAATGTTTTGGTACACTTCATAAGGCAACAGCATTAATATTTGCATATGAACATTGGAACTGAATTTACCCAATACTCAAGAAGCTGTAGTGCATAAATAAAACCAGTCCACGGGTCATTCTGGCCAATGTTCTTTAAGATGTTCTTTTAACTGAGGGATAGTCGGCAGTTGCTTTTTGCACATGTGGCACTTCAGAGGCAGTGTTAGAAGTTGGACAGCATTCTTATCCACAGTTACTTTTCCTTTCTTTTTTATCATTGCTATCACATCTGAAGAGAAAAAGAAGAGAGGCATAATACAAGGGTCTCCAACCCACGGACCGTGGACTGGGACCGGTCCGCAGTATGCCAAAAACCAGGCAGCACAAACAAGCAGCCTCATCCATGGGATACAGGCAGCACACGAAACCACGCCCCCTTCAGTCCATGGAAAAACCTCTCTCCACAGAACTGGTCCCTGGTGCCCAAAAGGTTCAGGGCCGCTGGCATAATAGACCTAGGATTATAGCTCCAGCCATGTCCATCCCACTCCAAACCCCGCATGAATGGTTTTAGCTACCAATACTTTTCTCACTTTGAGCAAACCTTAGAAATTGGGAGGAGAGAATTCATGACATTTGATGTAATCTTCAGCAATACTGGCAACACATAATCCCAAGGTTCTTTATATTAATGCCAAAATTAGCACCCAGAGAATGGTTGTGTTTCTGTAGCAATTCCCACAACAGCAGATATCCAAAAGATATTTGGTATGAATAGGTTGTTTAAAAATTTGTTCGAAAGAATCTTATAAGCCAGTCAAACTGAGCAGTGGCCACACTGGTTTAACTGTGTCTGAGCTTTTCAAATATATATAGGGAAGATATTTGTCCTTATTGGAAGGGAGGGAAGCTGAATTCTCCCGTGTTTTTACTTTCCATGGCCCTTTTCTCTCATACTGGGAGAACCTTTTGCAGGGGAACACCTGCCTTGTCTCAAGTCTTTTAGTGCTAAAACTAAATGCACTTTACCTGTCCACTTGCTTTCTATGGGACTGGTGGAGGAACTTCATTAAACCAACAGGGCAGTAACTATTAACTTATTTTGATCTTAAGTTATAGGAAGAAACCCAAGTCTGAATAGGCATAGAAATTAAAAGAGCCTATGTTATTACCTGTAGAGTTCAAGAAGTAGTTGGTCGTGAAAGAATTCCAATGCTTCTTGGTTTTAAACCACTTAGAATCAAAGTCTTGGCTAATGACATGAAGATGTAGCTGGCTAAGAAAAGCAAAAATAATAACTAGGATTGATATCACTACAGCAAAAACAATGTGCTAAAAGAGCATTTTTACTAACAAAAGATACAGGCCAGAAGGCAGCATTTATTCCAATGTATATTTGATAGAAGGTTAGCACACCTTAGTTCTGCCTTACCTCATGCTAGGAATGGCATGATAGCCTAGTCTGAAGCTCAGGCTGTCTTTCTCTGGGCACTGCTGGATTATCATTTCTCCAATCTTGTGCATATGTTCCAACAGTTCAAGATGCTCATGAGTTACAGCAAATAAAGTGGAAATGGATTTCCAGGGCAGCACTAACCAGTGATAGCGAGCTTTGGGATATTTATCCTTTATAACTACAACTTGCTCATCCTTGTAAACCTAACAGATAGGGAAGAAAATGCATCAGAGTTACAATGATGTTAATATTCTCATGTTTATCAGTCTTGAAGCAAAGCAACATGAAAACCTTACCTGCACATCTGGATTTTGCATAGAAACCTTCAGACCTTGAGCCCAGTATGGCATACATTCCTAAAGGACAAACAGAAGAATCTAAATAGATAGATAGATGATAGATAGATAGACAGACAGACAGACATAGTAAAACTACAAAATGTATCTTGAAGAGTCCAGTATGAAAGGCTTCCTACTACTTAAGTAATGAAGCTTCAGAATGCAATCTTAAATTCAATTTAATTGTGCTTCTGAATAGCTAAAATAATTTTAAGAACTTAAATACTTTTCTGAGGATACATAATACTAAAACACATAATACTAAAACACTTTGAGACTGCTCCCAAGAGAAACAAATATAACTCAATAGACAGAATGTACCTTACTCAAATCTAAGAGCAATTCAGATAGTGCCTGCCCCCAAGTGGTGACCTAGTTCAAAATGCCAGTCACTTGCATACTCTAAGCTCCAAAAGCATTCTCAGTACTTTTTCCTGCTCCCTAGATAATTATGAGTTTTGGATTAACCTCTCTCAATGATGGAATGGCTTTTATCAGCAGAACAAGGAAAGATTTCCTTCTGCCTGCAGCCCTAGTATGTTTTCGTAATTTTCTCTAAAGGGTCCTAGAATTTGTGAGGGGGGCAATATCAGGGATTGCGTGTGGGTCAAAATGGGGCTATTCCAGTCTGTTCTCATTCAAATGTTATAGCTCCCCTTAAAAAAAATATCGGGGAATTATTAGCAGGGCTATTTGGGAATTCTCTTAAGAACTCCAGTCCTCATGTAACAGGCAGAAGGAATAACTTAGAAGAGCGGGAGGGAGATTGTTTGCTTGCACGTTTCCTTGCATGCCCAGGTAATATCTTCAGTGCTAGAAGGGAGAGGGGTTCATTCTCTGTTTATATACAGTAGCTTGCCCTATTAGTGTTGGTGGGAGTGAAGAAAAGCAGAGATTTTTTTTTGGGGGGGGAGGGAAGGAAGAGGCCTTGGTTGAGGTCCTATAGGCTGAAGGGTCTCCTGGCCTACCTTCTTGCATTCACTTTTGCTACACCAATTGCTCTCATTTCTTGGCTTACCATTTTGGTAGAAGAGCTTTCATGTAAAGAAACAGAACTGCCATCTGTCACCTCGTTGTACAAATTGCAGTTTTGCACTGCCACCTGGTCTGTTTTTATTTGTTTTCCAAATAAGCTTTCCATATTTTTGTTCTCAGGTTCACCGTGCAGCCTTTTTTCACTTTGGAGTTTCTTGCTTTCCCGACCAACACATGTGCCCATTTCCTCCAAGAATTGTACAGTGTATGGATACAATTTATTGACAATATGGAGAACCTGCCCTGGCTTCAGTTTGGTTTCTTGATCTTTGCCAACATCCACTAGATCAATACTGGTTGGATTGACTCCTGTCTTAAAAAAAAAAAAAGGCAAAATGTTAGTATTTGCTCTCCTTGAAAATCAGAATCCCTGAAATATATTGTGATATCTTATTAAATCAGGAGTCCCTGACCCTAGGGCTATGAACCAGTACCGGGCCATGGCCTATTAGGGACCGGGCCATACAAGTGATGGGCGAATGAGCAAAGTTTTATCTCCACATGCGTGGAATCCAGGTTGCACATGAAACCATACCCCTCCTGTCCATGGAGGACAATTTTCCTTCCAAAATGTCCCTGATGCCAGAAAAGTTGGCGACTACTGTATTAAATAATTATAATAGATTATCTCATTTCCAGGGGAAGATGGCAGATTGGGGACAGTTCCATAGAAAAGTGAATTTTATACAATTCTAATATGAAGTTAAATAGTGCAATAAAAGCTAGGATGTATTAAAATGACAGTGGCTTTTTTTGGCTTTAAAGAATCTACTACCCCAAAGTTATCAAATTATGTATATATAATCCTCAAATTATGTATATATAATGAAATAGTGAAAATCTTGTGATATAGGAGTGTGTCATGAGAACCAACAAATGGAGGTTGAAAAAAGGTTGATTCCTATAATTATTCATATTTTAATTCTTAACTAAGGAAACAAAAGTGAGAAACTCAAGATGCTATACCATAAACTATACTTTCGTTTTTGCAAAATGTTACGTTTTATGTAATGTTTCTCCTAAGACTGGCTAGATAACTCTAGGTGAAAGATCCTTTAATCTGGATTTATGCATCAAAATACTTAAGAATTAAGAAATATTTGCCAGCAAATACACAGGAACAAAGCAGTTTATTTCAGACTGATTGCTATCCTATACTGATTAATCTGGGAGTAAGTCCCATAGTATTGATGGGGTTTACTGCTGTGACAATACATATAGGACAGCATTCTAATCCTCCTATAGAGAACAAGGAAATTACAGAAATTTAGCTTTACTTTTTGGATTGGAGCAAATAATTGTGAATGAAGTCTGTTATATATTAAAGAAGACAGAGGAATACACATAAGATTTCTACCAAATGGAATGGATCTTAACAGATGTACCAAAAGAATGAAGTTAATGAAGTTCAAAGTTAATAAAAGTAAACAAAGGAAGTTTCTTGTGATGCACCATCTTGCACAATAGATAATCCACCTGCATCCACAAAAATCAAACCTTAGTTAGAGAAGGCGGCTAACTCTCTTGCTTTATTAATCTTGGTGGAAGCAAACTGAGCAAAAGGGAAATCATACCAGAGAGTTCCTAATTTTTTAAAAGAAAAAGAAGCCAACCTTTCATTCTTTTGCGTCCCTGGGTTCAGTTATAGTGTGAGTTCAAATTAGCCTGAATATTCTCCTGGTTTCCGTTTGGCAAATTCTGGGAACTGTTGTTTTATAAAGCATTTCCTGAGTCTTTTGTTACAAAACATCAATCCATGACCCCTATGCACAGTCCAGAGTCATTTGGTCAAGAATTTTGACAAGCAAACTCATTAGGATCTGACTTAAATGAGGAATGTACAATTTCCTCAAAACTTAGCCCAGAAAACCACTTTTTAACAACTTGAAGGATTTCAGAATTTTGTCTGAATCTGATGTGATACTGAAGTCCAAAAGCAAATACATTTTGAAGAGGTGTAGAGTACATAGAATCCTCTTCCTAATAAAGCTGCTTTGCAGTAAGATAAATTGAGGGTTGTTCTGTTTGAGCTTACATGGTTTATAAACCCAATCACTATGGTTTGCACATTGGGAATGATTATTAAAAGCATTTATTTATTACATTTATAATACATCCAGTCATTTTAATTCCTTGGATTTAACATGTAAACCTAACCACTAATGGTTTGTAAAACACATTTTATAGTGTATCATGTTTTATAAACAAACTCGGTGAATTTACTGAGTCAATAAGCCTTTCTTAAATCATAGCTTAGCATAAGGTGTAATGATCCATAGCAAAGGTTACTTCTTATAAGGGTAGGACTCAACTTATGACTAGTTAGGACTGAAATTTCCTGCTAAACAATGCGATCATAAAGCAAGATGTCACATGACTCTATAACTTAGCAACTACAATCCCATCAGTCCTGGTTGTCATTGTTAATTAAGAACTGCAAATTGTTAAATGAGTACCCAGCCCAGGCCAAGTCACCCCAGGTTGGTCGCTTCCAGTCCCAAATCTCAGTAAGATAAGGGACTATCTCCAACTGTGTCCCCCATGCCCCCCCCGACTCACCTATCTACCCTCCCTTCCCCTGCTCTTTTGCTTTCCTGCACCCAATGCAAGGCTCTAGTCGCAGCTACCTCAGCCAAGTCCCAACCATCACAGGCCAGTCCCAGTTGCCTTGCTACCCTGCACTCTGTTGCCACTCCAGTTTACCTTTGATGCCTTCTTCCTCCCACTGCTAACTAGGCATGTCTACCCTGGATTCTGAGCTGGGCCGGGTTGAACTTCTTCGGAGGGTGGGGGAAGCAATCCCTTTCCAAAGAGCTTCTGGATATGTCTGGTCAGCAGTGGGAGCAGGAAAAGGTCAGCTGGGACGGCAGAGTGCATGGTGGCAGAGGCCAAAAGGCTTCTGAGACTGCTAGAACAGCTGATTTAATCCTTTAAAAAAAAAAAAAAAAAAACCCTTGCTGTTAATTTTTCTAGATATTTGTAATTAATAAATCAATTGGATATGCAGATGCTAAGAGATGATTGTAATAAAGAATCAGAGGTTCCTATATTGTCTAAACAGTGGGAGACTGAGGACAGCATTTTGTTGAAGATATAAAGACCCAATTCTTCATGTTTTTAATAATGTCCTATACATACTGTGTTTGGGGAGAAAGTAGTGGACCATATAAATGTGACCACGCAACAAAAGTTAAAATTTTCAGATGATAATATTCTCTTATTACTTACCTAGTATATAGAATATGGCAACTGGACATGTAAATAGATTCTCCATGTCTTTACTATAGCTAAAAGACTTATGTTGCAGAATTGGAATGATAAATGACCCAATTTACTCAATGGATTGAAGACCTGATTATACTTGCTACTTATGAGCAGATGACATAAAGATAGTCTCTGTACAGATAAGTACAATGTAATATGGGATTCATTTATACAATATACAATTGGTTAAAAACAGTTTGGCAATTTTAAAGTGTATTAGAAATATATGTTTGCATCGGATTATATATATAGAATTGTCACTATTTAGTGTTGTAATAGCATACTTTTTACTGATGTATTTTTTCATTTATTTTTCCAGTACTTGGTGTGTGTGTATACACACATATATAAAATGTTGTACATATGTATGTTTACTTCTTGTTTTAATAATTTATTCCATAATACTGTATGGAAGGAAAAAGCATACCTGTTTAACCTTGACATACCCTTTGTTGTAATCTGCTTTTAGTTGTACTGAAAAAAAGTGACAAAGAATATTAAGCTGTGAATTTTATGGAAGTGCTGAGGAAGGGAGAAAAAAGGGGTCAATTCAGAAAAGCAAATGCTTTAACAGTGATACAATTTAAATTAAACAGTAGATGTTAGCAGACAACCAATTCTTATTTCTTTTGTCTGTTTAAAAATAAATGCAGCCAGAAAATGATAAACTATGATCACGTGGATTAAAATCAGAGGTGGGATTCTACCGGTTCTGTCCGGCTCTGTCGAACTGGTAGCTCTGAAGAGCAGCAGACACAGAACTGGTTCTATGTCTGCTGCTGTTTCGGCCCACCTGCCCGCCCAGGATCTTACCTGACCTTTATTTCCTTCTTTTTCAACCTCAGCTGCTTTGCACAGCACAGCTGCGGTTGAAAAAAGCAGGAAAAAAGGCATTTTTCAAGCGCTGCGTACCCATGCATAGCGCTGCTCAGCTGTCCAGGCAGCAAGCTGACAATGATTTACATGCGCGTGCAGCATGTAAATCACCAAACCAGTAGTTACATCGGTCGGATCCCACCCCTGATTAAAATTATTGCTACAATTACACGCTATAATAGTTTTATAACACTTTACTTCAGTCTCATACTATCTCCCTATACTAATCAGTCTTTGGGTTTCAGTAGCTGTACTCAAGAGGAAAAATATCTTTTTTCTTTTTCAGATTAAGTTATACACATTTGCACTACAGTTCTTGATACACGCATTCACCACATTGTACATCAGTGTTCTCGACATGGACAGAAAATGTCAAGGTACTCCTCATTCAGTCCATTCCAGGACTATCTAAGCAGCCTATGTAGCTGAGTTTTCCTAGAGTCACTATTATTTTCTAACAAGGGCAGATTCATTACAGGATTAAAAAATTCTATTGAACTTTCTTATATTTCTCCTACTGCTACTATACTACTGTTAGCATTAACGATACGGATGAACAAGTAACTTTGCGACCGGTCCTAACATTTATGAGGTCTGTAAAGCAAAGAAAAGCTGAAGTAAGATCATAAGCACAGTTGTAGTTTAGACTCTTTTGGAGTAGATGGCTATAACAAAATCTAATTAATAAAAATAACCTGAGAAAATGAAAATAGTCATCCTTGAGAGTAGAAATTAAATTCAAACCAGTTTTCCTAGCTAGCTCAATCTCTTAGCTACATAGTTATGACTCACCATGCCACCTATTTTGACCCTTTATCTGGCACCAGATATTTATGCCATTAGGCACAATAAAAAAGATGCAAAACTTAAATAAAGTAAAAACTACTGAGTTTACTAAGAGTTATTCCCTAGCATATTTAAGACTGCTACCTTAATCTTCCAATTTACCTTGTTTTCGTGAACACTTCTTGTCTGTAATCTCCGTGTCAGGCCCACGCCCTATCACCACCATTTCTAAATGCGGTAGTTTAATTCGCTGACAGCTTCTATCTTTGCTCACTAGCCAGCACACACGCATTGTGCTCAGGGAGGGGAAGGAAAAAAAAAAAGAAATACTCAGTTTTATCAAATAAGGTCCAGCTAGGGAGAATGATCTACAGTTGCTATAAAAGTATTTTATTCCAGAACACTCACTAGAGGTTTTTATCTACTGTATAAAATTTACTCTCTCCATCTATAAAGGGAAGCGCACAAAAATTTACAAGACTTTGAACAGCTTATTATCCAAAATGTTGAGATTTTCATTTATTTTTTGTTATAATGCAGATTTGAGAAAATAACCAATTAAACAATATATATTATGCTACATTTATAATTATATTTATGCATATTTATAATTCTATTAAACTTACAATACATTAACTAGATTATAAAGCATTCCAATTAAAGAAATTGTTCTGTGACTCATATGCAATGTCATTTTTAAAAATTATACTTTTATATGAGCCACATAATTTCATTCACTCTAACACTTTACAGTAAATTTATTGTAAAGTGTCATTTTTTTAAGTCTGCCAATAGTTTTTAACTAACAATTTATAATTTATAAGTATAAAACTAACTATTTATAAATTCATATAGACCAAAATTGCCGATTCATACTTGGCACAGCTTTTTCCTTCTTCCAGAAGAAAAAAAAACAGGATTTGCTTATTTGGAATAAACATTCTAGCACATCAGATTTTTTTTTCAGATGATGGATTACAGTGCTAAACCTTTTAACTTGGCTAAAGGGCAACATTAAGTAGTGATGGGTGAATTAGCTGAAAGCATTGTGCCTATGAAATGAAGGTTTTCTTTCATTGGAGCTGTTCTTAAGTGCATCTATGGTAGAATCCAAGGAAGTAAACTATTTTTGCAGCAAAACAAGGGAAATCATCCTATTTTTAACATCTAAGACTGCTTATTTAATTTCTAAATTGAAAAAAAAAATACCGCTTACTATTTTGTTTCATGAAAAGTTCAGAAAACAATTTTGAATTTGTTTGGAGAAAGTTTGGAGAACTTTAGATTTTGAACAATTATAAACAGAAAATTCACTGCCCTTCCTTTTACACCGTAAAAGAACTATTTACTGTGTACTTCTTACTACCCCTGTAACAGAGAAACCAAGAAAAGAATGCAGTTTCATTTTTAAGTTTTTCTTTGAATTTCCAGTTTTCTTCAAAAGATGGTTTTTGAATGGATTCTGCATCTGGCAGCAGGAGTGTTCAGCACTTTTCAGGATACAGAAATTGTTTTACAAGAGAAACTGAGCCGGTTCACCCCCTTTTTCCATTGCAAATATGACAGACCAGGACTATTTTGGAAAGCAATTGTTCGTGGATACATGGATCCAAAATTTTGGCTCTGCACTGTATTTTATCCGGGCTATGATCCTCATCACCAACATCCAGATTTAATGCATGTTTATTAAAAATCCTATTAACTAAGTTCAGCATGGAAAGGATGCGACTGAAACAAGCCAAACACCTCCCACAATCAACCCAGCATTTTAGGGCAGCTGGAGTGTGGCTCCTGAGAGTCAGTGACTGTACGACTATACGAGTTTCTCCGAGGAAAATGTTATAACAGAAACATTTCTTCCGGACAATCTCTCTTGCGCCATCTCACAGTACAATTTTGTGCTTGATTTTTTTAAAAAGACCATCTAAAGACCCATGTACCCCATTCGATTTCATTCCTCCTTATAATTTTCGGCGAGTTATTCAACACCCCCCTCCCGAAATACCAGAAGCTTCCTTCACGGGAACCGCCTCCTTTCATCAACACACACTCCCTCGCATTTCCACTCACCTCCACGTTGCCATCTCTGCACCTTTCTACATTTCCTAGCCAATAGCGTCCCTCTGGACCGCTTCCAGCCCAATCAAATTTCTGCTTCCTTATTCCCACCCACCCCCCTAAGAGGAAGGAAGTAAATTACCCAGCCAGTTTCTGGACCTTTCTTTCCCGCATTGAAGATGAGAGGGGGGAAAAAAAACCCACTGTGTTTACAAGGATTCGTGATCGGATTTTCTCTTATTTATGTAACCATTAAAAAAGGCTAGGCCGATCCATTAAAACCAAAACCACTGGCAGTTAGTACTGATATTAAGGCCACTCAAAGTCTCACCAAAATATTTAGCGAGCTCTTCAATTCTCCAATTTTTTTAATCCGGCTGGATGTTAATTGAAGCAGAAAAGAGAGAAGGTACTTTAGAGTCCCATTAGGATGCCTTTTAGGGACATAAAAATGAAATGCAGCCAATGTATGTATGTATATATATTTAAAATCCTATGCTGAATATTTATACCAGAATTCAAAATTTAATTTAATTTAATAAAATTTAATGGAACTTATGGGTGGATATAGGATTCCAGTTTTTATGTGTTTTTTCTAGATGTCCCTGCTCCTAAAATTAAGCAACAACTTTTTAAAGAACTGATGAAAAAGACACACATATATGCACAAGTATGGAACATTTAAATGCCCCATCAAGATTGTTTTACATAATGTGACATTAGTTTCCTATACGAGGAAATCTGTAGAGCTAAATATCCTAAACAGTGAAGTTGTAGTTTTCAAATTGGTATTAATACATATTTTAAAAATCCCAATGAGTTTTGGATGCAAATACATTAATGCAGAAGATTTAAAGTATAACTGAAACCAGAGACTTTTTTTTGAGATGACTAAAGGCCTGGTAAGAAAAAATCATGGAACTTCTTATATAATAACAAACTGCAGTGAGACTATGATCAAAAGAAGAAAGGTTCAACAATACCCACAATGGTAGAATGGTTGGTGAAAACAATGGAACTTATAAAGATGGATAAATTAACTTCCTTTATTAAAGCAAAAACAGTATCTGGATTTATGGTTGACTGGAAATCCTTTAGACTTTTTACATAAAATAGAAAAACAATGCACTCGTTTTTTGTTTTACTATAAAAACTTGATTATTATAGAAAATAGTGAGCATTTTGAAGATTGTAATTTTACTTATATTTCCTGCAAAAAATAAGCTTTATTTCTTTCTGCACTTCTTTCTTTCACTTCTTTTATTTATTAATTTACACTATTTGTAAGCCACTCAGAGTCACCTTATTGGTGGGACGGTGGGGCATATACATTTCATTAATAAATAAAATACGCTTTTTCGACGCAATGTTAAAAGAGATTCTATATTTTCGTTTGCTTTAACGCATTCCTCACACTTGAGGATTTGGGTTGTCCTAAACTTGGCCGCAAGTGCCCTGTAGCTGCGCAGAACCGCTCAGTTCTGCAGGACTTCGTAAGGTCGAATGCCCCCGCCCCTGCCGCTTTGTATTCTGGCCCTTGTAGTCTGCTCTTTTTAAGCCGCGTCGAAAAATGGCGGAGGGCCGAGCACGTTGCCTACCTTGGCATGATGGGACCTGTAGTCCCCGGCGGTAACATAACCTTCGACAAGTGATTGGAAGACGACTTGTTTTTCGTCATCGCTTCTAGAAAGCCGACGAATGCCAGCCATCGAAGGTACTAGCAGAGAAGGCGGTGTTTCCGGGAATGGGTGGGGCTTCCTTGAAAAAAAAAAAAAGAAAACTCCCCGGATGCTGCCTATCCTGAGACCGGCTCGGAACTTTCCAGAAAAGTCGCGGTCGTTTTGTCTGTGGGAGAGAGAGAGGCAGGCGAAGGTGGCACTCGTCGGCAGGAGCGGGTAGACTTACGGGGAAGACGTCAGGCTGCCTTTTTTTTTTTCGGCCGAAAGCGCGAGGTGGGTGAAAGACAAAGGGAAGCTGTTGGCCGCGCCTTCCCCCCCCCTCAGATTCCCCCCCCCCGTCGTCGCGCGAGGAAAACGACCGCCTGGGCAGCTTCGTCCGCGTGCCTGGAAAGCCGAGGCGCGCGCGGAGGGGGCGCGGTGCGCGAGCCCAAACTGTGCACTTGTAGGGAAGGCGGGGAGCGGGGTAACCGATACGAGGTGGGTAAATGAGGCACGAGGGCGGAAGGGATGATGGTGGTCGGTGAGGGAGACTGAGGAGAAACCTGAGAGAAAGGAGCCTTTTGGGAACGGGGCGGGGGGGGGTTGGTGCCCATTGTCGATGAGACGAGGAAGGGTGACCATGAAGAAGCATCCTTTCTGGGAGAAGCTGGGTGGCGGGGGGGGGGGGGGTAGAGTAAGCCCTTTTTCAGGTAAGTCACCATCTGCTCGGAAACAGGCAGTTGTGCGATTGAAGGAGGGGGGCCTTATTCGGGCCATTTAAGCGAAGGTGGCCGAGTCAAGCGGGAGGAACAAGAAAAGGTGCTTTTGTGTCAGACTTAGTAATTGTTTTGTATAGCCATTCAGGCTGTGGGAGGCTGGGGAAGTGGATGAAAGATGGGGAGGATTGTTTCTGTTGAGGGTAAAAGAAGTATAATGGAAGAGAAGGTAAAATAGGAAAGTGTGGGAAGAGTCTCAACAGCTGTTTCGGCTAGTCCGGTGTCTTACTATTCTCTTCCCCACCATGTTCCCATGTAGATAAGGTTGCATCATGGTGAAGGAGACCACATACTACGATGTGCTTGGGGTAAAACCTAATGCCTCTCAGGAGGAGTTGAAAAAGGCCTATAGGAAGTTAGCATTGAAGTACCATCCAGATAAGAATCCTAATGAAGGCGAAAAGGTGAGTTAATAGGGGTTTTTTTAATCTTCTTCCCACCTTATGCTAATTAACTATGTGGAAGGTAGTGTGTATCCATTTCATTTTACCTCCTGGTGTGAATGTGTTGGATTCTGATTGTTGAACCCATATGCATACCTCTTCAGGACATAATATTTCTTCAGGTTTTCAATGTTTCCATGTTCTATTTTGCTTGATTATTGCTTGCCCTTGGACATTCTTGTCTCTTGTCCTGCCAAATGTCTCTTATTGAAAATACAACTTGATTTTTACAGTTAAATGTCTTTTTTTTTTTTTTTAGAAGATTTGAAAAACGTACATAAAATTTTCTCTCCGTGTCATTTCCAAATGTGACCTTCAGTACAAGTGTCCATGATGAGCTTGACTCCTGGTGACTTATGTAGACATATCCACTTGTAAATCAGCATGTTGTGCTTTTTTTTTTTAACTTCCCAGTGTGTCTTACAATCACTGCTCTTTGGAAAACTTGCAGCCCAGCTCTTGTGGCAGCACCTAGTCATTCTTAGCTGCTTTTGAAAAAGCTAAAGCGGCATTGAATCTGTGAACTAGACTTCAGCAGAAAAGAATAACAAATCACTGTCACAATATCAAAAAAAAAAAACTGGTTCTGTGGAACATGATTTAAAGGTTTACAATTAGGAAGGTTGCGTTAGTAAAGCTGATGGTATAAATAATAAATTATCATTTGTCTGGCAGCAATTACATAAATAGATTGTTTTTAAATGTTATAGTTCAAACAAATTTCCCAAGCCTATGAAGTCCTGTCTGATTCCAAGAAAAGAGAGTTGTATGATAAAGGCGGTGAACAAGCAATAAAAGAAGGTGGTAGTGGAAGCGGTTTTGGATCACCAATGGATATATTTGATATGTTTTTTGGAGGAGGTGGAAGAATGCAAAGAGAGAGGAGAGGTAATGCAAAACTTTCTTTGATCTAATGGAAATTGTAGTTAACTTTTTATTAGTAAAAAGGGTGGTTGCTGCAGACATAAAGATAAAGGTGATGGTGTGGATTAAAGGTGAACAGGTAAATAGTTTGTTTCAGAATTTTTATTTATTGTAAAACCATTTCTTTGTATTGATTGCTGTAAATGAATTAATATCCATTAAAGCATCTATTAGCCTTATTTGAATAGTACCTCAAAGTCTGTTTGCTGTTATTACTATTAATATTAGCTGTATAAATTATACAATTAGTCAAAATGTTTTCAACATGGTTTAAGCTGCACATTAAATGGCCTTTGTAACTCTTTACTTAGAACTGCCCCATTGATCCAACCAAGTTTAATTTCCATTGTAATAGATGTAATTTCCCCCCCCCCCAATCTCAGCTATGAATTGAATTAATCCTTAATAACATGCTTTTCATTTCAGGTAAAAATGTAGTTCATCAGTTATCAGTAACTCTTGAAGATTTGTACAATGGAGCAACCCGGAAACTTGCTCTGCAGAAAAATGTGATTTGTGATAAATGTGAAGGTATGCTGAAACATTTCTTTAATTTTATAGAAGTTCAGGAGAAATTTTAATGTCAAAAGATGGAGTATTCTTTAATCTTATTTTTTCATATGTTTTTTTAGGCCGAGGGGGCAAGAAAGGTGCAGTAGAATGCTGCCTTAATTGCAGAGGAACAGGCATGCAAATAAGAATTCATCAGATAGGGCCCGGAATGGTTCAGCAAATCCAATCTGTGTGCATGGAATGCCAAGGCCATGGGGAGCGCATCAGTCCCAAGGACAGGTGTAAAAGCTGCAATGGAAGGAAAATTGTTAGAGAAAAGAAAATTCTGGAAGTCCACATTGATAAAGGTATACTAAAGGAGAAACTAGGAGTTGTGGGATATTAAAAGTCCTACATATTAACATATTAATTTTAGAAATGGATGATAAACTAAGTAGGTTTGGGTTGTCTGTGCCATGAGACCCGTGTCTTTCGTTAATTTTTCTTCTCAGAATGACCCTGTTTGATAAAGAATATAGTCGTGTTCCCCCCCTGCCCCCCCCCCCCGCACACACAGACACACACACAGACACACCTGACTTTCTGGGCATTAAACCTCAGTACCTCTGTCAAGAGGTGGTGCTTTTATAAAATAGTATAACTTCCATAATTTTTGTATGAATTGTGTGTGTTTAATGGCTCCCAATAAGAATTGAGGGGTGCTATATGGGTGACATAATGATTCCTTGAACACTCGACATCACTAGACAACTAGCTCTGGAAAACTAGTATTTGGATAAAAATAATTTTGACTTAAGGGTTGAAATAAACACAAAAGGAAAACTATTAAAAAATGGTCAAATTAAATTATTACAACTAGTATACATCAACAGTTCAGTTTCACAATATCTAAAAAATACAAACAGGTTACTTGTACATAAAGAACTTGAAATTTTGGCAATTTTTTTTAGTAAGAAATAACTTATTGAGACTAGCTGGCTTTTTACTAACAGCTAAGGAATATGTTTTGTACACCTGTTTCATGCTTCTACTTATGCTTCACCAAATTATTTTCAGAGTGAAGAATGCTAAATCTATTAGTACAATAATTTAAAATATATTAACTTGTTTCTTTTGAAATAGGAATGAAAGATGGTCAGAAAATAACTTTTCATGGTGAAGGTGATCAAGAACCAGGATTGGAGCCAGGAGACATTATCATTGTATTGGATCAAAAAGATCATTCTGTGTTTACAAGGCAAGTTTTAATAATACTGTGGAAATCTTATTTGGATAGTATGTATAACAGTTTGGGAATGTCTGTTGTCAGACATTTAAGGTTTATGTTTGGAAGACACTGATTGGAGCAGGTGTTAAATTTTGTAGTCAGAATAGAATGGTCAGGGTAACAATTGCACACAGTTAACTTTCCCTCTACAAAGGTTAATTATTTCTGCAATTCCTTGCAATTTTCCCAATTTGTTCTAAGCTACTAAATGAATGTAAACCACTACATTGTAACTAATATCTGGACACCTACTACTTTTAAAAATGCATATCAATATGCAATAATACAGATGATGGACTGATTGCCTGGCACAACAGCAGTTTTTAATTGCCAATTCCTGGTTCTTTGTTTAGGAAAGTGTATGATACTCTCTCTGTTTTAAAAAGTTTGTTCAGTCTAAAGATGATTCTAAGTCATTAAACTAGTTTTCCTTCTCAGGAAGTTAAACTTCAGATGTTAAGTAAAATGTTACATTGATTTTAAGGCTTGAAGTGCCCTAAATTGTTTCAGTTTAAGTGATGAAACAATTTCTTAGATATGGATGTAAATAGTATGTATTTGATTACTGTACAGTAGCAGGGCAAATCAGTTTAGTTTTTTCCCATGAAATTGTGGCAGGATATTTTTTTACTTAGAAAATTAAACATGGAATGTCATTGAGTTTCAAGATATTCTTTGATTTATTATGGGGATCCTCATCCATATTTGAGCAGGAGAAATTTTGAAAACATGATAGGAGCCCTGTGGCTGCTGGATGGGGAAAATTGCCTATTCACAAAATGGCTGCCATGGGAAAGTTTCAGAGGGCCAGTTTATCATGTGTTGTGCTGTTTAAATATTTGAGGTTGCCTGCTATCATGCTTGGGAACAAACAGAAATTCCCTTCCTCCTAAAAGTATTTGCCTCCAATATTGAAAAATATTTTATTTTTCAATAAATATAGAGTCCATTTACAATTCAGGTGCATTATTGCAAATAAAGATGCTGAAAAATAATCACTTTGCATTTCAGCATGTCACCATCGCTTAAAATTTTTTAAGAAACATATAAAGGATTAGTGAGGAACCACCACCCTAGATGTTTCTGTGTTCTATGGCACTCTTTGATAGCATGCTGGGGACCACTGATCTGCTGTATTATAGCATAATATTTAAACATCAGATGTTAAGATAAAACCTTCATTTTTTTTGTTTTCCCATATAAATCAGTTCTGGTGCCAGAATAGTCTTATTTCACTCACAAATCCTTTTAATTCTGTAGGAATGCAGATCTCTTTATTCTCTCCCTGTACATTTATTTAATAGTATAATTTACCTTTTTAAGTAGTTTTTTTCCTTGGCTTTTTGGAATTGATATCCTGTACAGTATGGTTATAGCCCTACAATTCTAAGGCAAATAACTTTCTTTCTGCAGGCGAGGTGAAGACCTGGTCATGTCTATGGATATACAATTAGTGGAAGCACTCTGTGGCTTTCAAAAACCAATTACAGTGTTGGATAATCGAACTATAATAATTACATCTCATCCTGGTAAGTCTGTATTGCTCTGAAAAAAGAACTTGGGTACAATAAATTTAAATTTAAAAGACCATGGTTTAATACACTTTGGATATAAATCCATCCATATTACATTGTGCATATAAAGTCTTATTTATGTTGTGAAGTTCCCCTTCAGTTAAATGAACATTCTACTTTAACTGACAACTGCTCCCTGCTATTAGTCTGCTGAACATTTGCAATTAATACAGGAGTCACTATTAGCCACTATTAATTGGAACCCACCATAAAATGTTATCTTTTTGAAGAATCAAAGTTGAAATGCTATAAAGATCTTAAGCAGCTATGTCTTAAATTAGTACTGTAATTAAATAGCTCCATAGAATTATCATTTAGCAAACTTCTGTTACATTGGAGTGACAGGAATGGCACAATCATTTGTAACTCGATGAATTAGAAATCTTTTGAACATGTCTTGGAAATCCTTTGTTTTTTTTATTGTGAATATGCCATGTTTGGATTTGGTTACAAAATATTTCTAGCACTTGGATCTTTTCCCAGAATCAGATTACTACTCTCTGTGGATGCCTTGTTCATGTGTCTTTAGTTTGCTGTTTAGATGAGTATCTGCTTGAGCAATTACGAGTACTTGTAACTTTAATTTTATATAAAGTTTGTTAAACACAAGTTATATCTTTTTCATTTCTAGGTCAGATTGTCAAACATGGTGATATTAAGTGTGTTCTAAATGAAGGAATGCCAATCTACCGTAGGCCATATGAAAAGGGTCGTCTTATAATTGAATTTAAGGTAAGTGATGGTTGAATTACTAATTAAATATCTCAGAAAATTTCAATATATTTTAGGCAATGCTGCCTTATAATGCTGATTTCTTAAACAATTGGTATTAGTTATACAAATTAAGCAAATTATCTTTTACATTAAAATTCAGACACATTCATACTTTTTCATACTCATAAGAATACCTTTATGAGAAGCATTCATATTTTTTCTATTTTCAGGTGATATTTCCAGAAAGTGGTTTCCTTTGCTCGGATAAGCTATGTTTATTGGAAACACTGCTACCGCCAAGGCAAGAAGTGGAAGAAACTGAAGACATGGATCAAGTAGAATTGGTAGACTTTGACCCATCTCAGGAAAGAAGACAGCATTACAATGGTGAAGCATATGAAGATGATGAGCACCACCCTAGAGGTGGTGTTCAATGCCAGACTTCCTAAAGTGGTCTCACAGTTACACTTGTGCTGCTTGTCCTGTATGTCAGTTGTGGATGAGTGAAGGACTAAAGTTGCTATATTCAAGAATTGCTATTGTCTCTGTAATATTTAAACTTAGTTGTTTTTAAATCAAGTTAACAAATTGAAATTGGTAAAACTCTACTTGGATCAAGTTGGAATGTTCATATTTCTATATGGCCTCCTAAGGAAATCTGAAGCCACTTTACTCTGGCTTATTTTATTTTATGCATCGTAAGTGTATTGTGTGCAAATGCACTGGCTTAGTATTCAGTGATTTCTGTTTAGTATTATAAATTATATTCCCTCTTATGTATGCATCTGTATTTATGATTCATGTTAAGGATGTGAAATTAAAATTTTGTATTCATCTAGATACATTGATGTGTTTTGGGTGTGCTATGGCTGGTTGAGATTTTGCACAGCACCTGTATGGAACTCTACTTGTTTTCTTCTGTGGAATGTTGAACACCCTTTCGTTCTATACTGAGCTTTAGTTAGAATGCTGTATAAAACTCATTGATGTGAGACAGGATCCTGACATGATTCTTGGATAAGAGTAAAAAAATCCATCAAACGTCTTAAGTGTAAATGGGACAAAAGCTGAAATCTTTAAAAGGATTCTAAATAGCAAATACATAATTTTATAGAGGCAACTGTGTAACTGAAAAATACTACGCCTAAGAATAATGGTACAAAACTGCATCCTTAAGCATTCTGAGTCATGTCACTAACATTCAAATTCCATTCTGCATGAATACTAGCAAAAAAAATACCCATTAACACTAAATGGCTCCTTAATGAACTGTTCACAGTCCAAAAGGTTTTTGTGTGTAGTTTCTGAAAAGGCTACCTTTTAATGACTATTTCAAAATGTCAATATAAGTAACATAGTGTAGATTCATCTAAAATAATAATTAGGCATTGCATCATGACTGGGGGAAGGGTTAGCAAAGATTCAAGTACCTCTTTTAAATATACCTAAGACTGCTATTTCTAAAAACTAAGTTGCTAACATTGTCATTTATGATAAGCCCTAAATTTATGTAACTGCTATATGTATATATCTGTATATGGGCAAATAGGATAGCAGAAAATAGCATTTCAGTTCCATATGAAATTTTAAACAAGTCTCTCACCATTAGAATCTTAAATTGACAAAAAAATTTCACTAGCTTAAATCCTTGGCAAGGATTTAAGTTGTATAGCAAATTATTTTAGTCCTTGTGATAAGGATGAGTTACAGTGGAATTATGTGTCTTTAAAATGCTTGATTATTGTACTTTACACTCAAGTTTGTACCTGTAGGGGGAAATAAAACTATCCTTCTAACAGCTTCATCTCTTCTTCCTTTTTGGCCTATATAACCATCTATTCCAAATATACAGTACATTTGTCAAGAAAATCTAAAAAAAAAAACCTTGGTCTAGTTTGGCATGTAGCTAAATGGGATGATCCTGAGGCTCATACACTTTGGCATCTTTATCCCATTGAAGCCAGTTACAAGAAATAAGTTTGGCAGATATATATATATATATGTTTAGTTATAAACTGAATGCTCAGAAGCAGAGAAGCCATATGGGTCTGCCTCCTGAGTTGCATGAGGAAAATACATGAGCTAAAGACTGGTTTGAAAAATTAAATCATTGTCTAATGCAGGGGTGTCAAACTCCTGTCACAGTATCATGTGACTTATTGCAGCTTTGCTAAATGATGTGGGAGTGGCCAAACGTATCCAGCCCATCTGGCCCATGGGCAGGGTAACAGCCCTGGTCTAATGCCAATAAATACTGAACTCAACATAACAAGCTATTTGAGGTGAAATTAAAAAAGTAATCTTAGAAAATGTTAGATAACTACAATATGTAATTCAGTTTTGCTAAGAGTTTCAACCACTTATTTTCATCAAATTTCTTTAAAAGCAAAGATTGCTGAAACTTGGTAAAAGGTATGGAGGGTTCTTGCACATTTGGGCACAATACTGCAATTACAGAATAACACAAAATCAGCTGTTCGGCTGAATAAATAAATATAAACTCTTGGACACATGGTGAATGTTTTAGGTGGTGAGGTTCATATGAGCACTGGTGTCAAACTGATGCCATCATGTAACAGATCATGCCACCAAATAAAACGCATACTATAGTTCTCTCTCCCAGTGAATATATATAAGAAAGATTGGATATACATTTAATAGTGCTAATTTGCAGATGCAACTCAGTAACTCTTTATCAGTCCAGAAAGTAGTATACTTTCTTCATAAACAAATTTCAACTTTGGTCTTATTTTAAAAGAGTTAGAAAAGCTCTAAGCCGCCTTTTTAAGAAATATTTTATTGTAGAACAGATGTTTTTTTAAAAAAGCTACGAAAAATATCTGCACACATTTAGAAACCATAAAATGTCCATTTTGTACAGCAAAATTAAAATTCTTCAAGGAAAAAAATATTTTATTTCTTACTTTCTGAAAATAAGATGAAGCTTGTAACATAAACTCGGTATATTTCAGAACATCAAAAAGTCTACAAAACACTAACAATCGGTTTCTATCCTATTCAAGACAATATATATATACTAAATAGGAGAGGGAAATTAACATTTAACCAGAGCAGGAACTCCCCACTCCCAGTGTGGCTATAAATTTAATCTGGCATGTTTTACACATATTCCCATTAAATGGTAATTATCTTAATAACAAGGGGTTTCACTCAACCAAGTTACATAATCTGCAAGATCATAACTTTCAACGGGCAATGTTTAAATATGTGCTTTATATTTCCATGAACACTGCCAAAAATTTTAACATGCAATTTTTAAAAAGTAAAACTGCCTGTAATTTGCTCTTCATTTTTCCCGTAACTAAAAGAATTTATCTTTTTTTAAAAAAAAAAATCCAGAAATATGTAGAAGTAATGTCATTCACATAAGAAGCAGAAATGAAACATATGAAAAGAACATTTATAGAAATTGAACTGATTTTGCAATTTGCATACACAACTAGCGTTATATATAGCTAAAGGTTCCACTTGAGAAAGCTGAATATGAAATTCAGTATAAATTAAAACAAGCCTTTTAAAAATCTTTTTGGAAACCTATCCGCTGCACACGGTACACACTTCTCAGGGATTCAGAAGCCCCTTGCTGAAGGAATTTATGCAGTTCTATGGTTTCCACAGCTTCAACAGCCCATCTTCACTATAGGTAGCAATCAAATTCTGATGGGGATGGTGAGCAATACCAATGACATCCTTTTCATGAACCTTAACATCAGAAAGAAAGAAGAAACAAGATTATCTCCAGAATATAAGATCAAATGAAGTATTTTCTCTACCTTTCTCTAAACTAAAAGGAAAAAAAAAACTTTTAGAAAATAATCAAGAAATGTTTTCTGAAACTAGTAGAACTAGCCGAGAGAACAAAATTTACTGCTTTAATAATAAACAAAAACCTTGACTACTTGTTTCTTGTGGCTTGGATACACCTATTAGATTTCCTACAGGAAAAAGAGAAAAATTAAATTTTGATTTTGGGATTGTGGATTACATCTGATTTGATTAGAGAAACGTTGTGGATTGTTAAAATACATGGTTACGGTTTACTTACAGTCAATAGGTGATTGTATGTTGGATTAAAGTTAAACTATAGTCCTAATTCCTATATAAATCCTGAAAAGACACCACAAAGCAGGCTTCCAGATGCTGCCCAAATTTGAAGACTTCAAATGTCAGCCATGATAGCCGACCAAAGGATTCTGATTGGAAGTCTTCTACATTTGGTGGATATTTGGGTTGAGAAAAAGTGGTGTGGCAGTCAGGAAACACAGCGGAAAGTTTTGTAATCTTCACCAGTGATTTTTAGAGAAGGAAATCTGCTCTTCCAGTGTAAACTGGAGAAATATTAGATTTGGTGGAAAAGTCTATAGGACCAGGGACCCAAATCTAGCCTCCACTGCATGTAGAACTGCTTCTAGGTTGCCACCAAGACACACTCTGCTACCCACCGTCAGTGTTCTCTCCAGCTTGCCAGTCACTGTACTGAAACAGTAGAGGACAAAATCTTCACCCACACAATAGATCCATTCGCCTCGAGGAGATAGGGCACAGCAGACAAAGTCACCCCCTTCTCTCTTGCCAGAGCTGAAACTTCTCACAATCTACCAAGTTGAAATATGAACAAGAAAAAAAAAAAAAAAAAGAAGAAGAAAGTCAGCAGCCATAATATAGTTCAAGTTATGGTATTCATTTCTCATGAAAATGTCCCCTCCAAAGGACAGAGTGTAAAATGTTACGGAATTGCAATCTCTAATGCAAATTATTAGCAATAGCACAAGTAGCAAGGAGATCTTCAGAGGTTAAAACAGGGGTCCCCAAATTTGGCAACTTGAAGACGTGTGGACTTCAACTCCCAGACAAGTTTGGAGACCTCTGGGTTAAAGGATGCTGATGGAATAAAGAGACTAAAGGCTAAGAAGGAGTTTTATCTCTCTGCCTGGAGAAGCGGGTGGGAGGGTGAGCTGAAATGTATATATTAAATCTGCACTGTACTTTTGATTCGATACAGAGTACAAGTATTATGATGTGCATATTTCAAACCTCACTAGCTCCTTTTGTCTTTGAAAATATGTTAAAGGCACAGCAGGGGAATACCAACTAACCTTATAGTATAGGAGGATTTGAGTAATAAGCACCTTAAAAAAGCTATAACAATGTTACTAGAGACATTTATAAATCTTGATTAAAAACATATATAATCTGTAACCTGCCCAGAGTCGCCTTACAGCAGAGATGGGCAAGGTAAAAATTTAATAATAAAACATAAAAATAAAAAGTAGTACCAATATTATGGGCTAATATATGGGAAAAAAGAGGACTTTTCTTTCAGTACAAATTTCTGTGATCTCTGAAGCAAAAGCTAAGAACCTTCCAAATCAATTTAAAACTGTGTATAAACAAAAATATAATCTTTAACCAAATAGCTTGAAAATAGGGTCTTTTGAATTACTTGAGACTCCTAAATATTAATTCAGCATCCTCAATCAACCAATGCAACATTTAATCATGACTTTAAAAAGCCTTACAAATCAGAAAAATTGGGAACAACGACTTCCCATTGTCAGCGCTAGCTCCTGAATCCAAAAGGAACACCGGCTGCATTCTCACAGATGTTTAAAACACAATCCAATTACGTACTTGGCCCTGCATGTTCATGATGACCACTGTATTTGATCTGTTACAAACAACAAAGTGCTCTGGATTTTTAGGCAGGAGAATCACACTGTTCACAGTGATGTCTGTTCCAGCTGTGCTACCCAGGGATTTGAAGGTATTACAGCATTCGGTAGTCTTCATATTCCAAACCTAACAAATAAACAGGAAAGGAAAATATGCAAATTCCATATTAGAATGAAACCCAAGCTACCCCACATGTGTCTTCATGCAGGGTATATAATGGCCCTAACCACAGCATTGTTTCCCACAATACAGAGGCCTTTTCTCTATCTATACACACTGTCTCTCACTGATGCAAACATTTCATTCAAAAATGATCTTAGTGCAATCAAAAAGTCAACCTGGACCAATATTAAAAAAAAAGGGAAAAAAAATCAGTCACTTAAAAAAGAGTGACCAGAAGAGTGCACCTAGAAGCTAGTTCAAGTCAAACTATGGTGGGTCTCCAAAGACCAAAAACCTGATATGTCTGAAAACGCTGCAGCTAGTAGAAATCATTTGAGACAAAAATTGTAATTAATTAAATTTTACTTAGTTCAGGCGCTGCAGAGTGTTTGCAAATATTTCTGTACAAATAGTCGTTAACAACAGTTGATTTAGCCATGTGATCAAAATTCAGATGCTTGGCAACTGACTCATATTTATGACATTCTGCATTGCCTTGGAGTCATGTGACCAGCTTCTTCCTATCTTCTGACAAGCAAACTCAATGGGGAAGCCAGATTCACTTAATAACCATGTTACTAACTTAACAGCTGCAGCGATTCATTTTAACAAGAAAGGTCGCAAATGGGGCAAGAAAGGTCATAAAATGGGGCAAAATTCACTTAACAAATGTTTCACTTAGCAACAGAAATGTTGGGGTCAATTGTGGTTGTAAATCGAGGACTATCTCTATTACTAAGAATGTGTTTTCAAAAAAAAAACAAACCAAGAAAATATTTTAACTAATCATGGAAATTGCACCTAGTGATCGGGACCCAGGAACGTACCTTCACAGTGCCATCAGAGGATGCACTAATAATATAATGTCCATCTTGTGTAAATGTAGCTTCATTAACAAATGAGGAATGACCACGAAATTCTTTGAGAGTCTTCCCTGATTTCAGCCCATGAATCCTGTGACAGCATAAAAAATTAGTGTTATTTGTCCAAGTCAGACGGAACAGCCAAATCTATTGCAAAATGAAACATACCTGATTGTCTGGTCAAAGGAGGCACTCAGAATCTGACTGCTATCCTTTGAGAAGCTCAGGCAGGTGACACCTTTGCTATGGGCTCTTTCAAATCGCCTCAGACACTGCCCACTCTGAATCTTCCACACCTTCAGAGAAACCAGGGAACTGATGTTACCACAAGAAGACAAAAATATTTCCTTCCAAATTTCCTGGCTCACTCAGATCTAAAATATATACTGCTTGTCTTTATGAATAAAATAGATTTCTCCATGGCAGTAGACTGGCCATTGTTGGACCAGAATATTGAACAAGATAGCCATAGCGCTTAGACTTATATACCACTTTACAGTGCTTTCTAGATCTTTTTAAGCAGTTTAGAATCAGCATATTGCTGCCAACAATCTGGGTCCTCATTTTACCCATCTCGGAAGGATGGAAGGCTGAGTCAACCTTGAGCTGGTGAGATTCGAATTGCCAAATTGTAGTCAGCCGGCAGTCAGCAGAAGCAGCCTGCAGTATTGCACTCTAACCACTGTGCCACCGTGCCTCTTGTACTCCAATTGGCCTCTTTTATTAATTGAGTATCTGAGATTAGCGTATGTCATTAAATTGCCAGCCCATGCTGTGTGCTACAAGAGAAACAAAGAAAAACCAGAAAAATCTGGACACCAAATGAGCACCCAGGGAAAACTGCTCTTTTTCTGCATGATTCATTGCCATAAATTTGTTCCCTTCTATGCAATTTTGAAGGTAGAGAGCAACAGTTTACTTGTTTCTGTTTTTTATACATCATGATCAGGGACTGTGCAAACTGTTCCTGACGCTAAGAATAAAATAGAATTACTTTCATTCAGGAAAATATCACAAAGGTTTTTTTCAAGAGGCAACTGCACTTTCTGTTTTTTCTTTGAAGACATTTCGCTTCTCATCCAAGAAGCTTCTTCAGCTCTGAGCTTCTCGTCCAAGAAGGTTCTTGGATGAGAAGCAAAATGTCTTCAAAGAAAATACAGAAAGTTCTGTTGCCTCTTGAAAAAAACACAATTGGGACAACCGGGACCTGGATGACTGAGAATTTCCATAGACCTTCAGGAAAATACTTCTAACCTCTCTCCATGAATCAATGCTTAAAAAGCAATACAAAAAATCATGGAGAAAGGACCAAGAACACATTCCCAGAGGATGGTTAATTCATACTCTTCTGACCCCTGACAAATACCCAGTATTGTGTGTCTGCCATATCTCAGAAGTTCAATAAACATGGCTTATAAGAAAGTTCTTAAGTGCCACTTTGTGCCTCTAGCTGTCCTTAACAGCATACCTTGATTTTTCCATCTTGTGCTCCAGTTGCTAACATTTCAGTGTCTCTGCTGAAACACATGCACAGCACTGCATCATCCATCATCATAAAATTATCCTGTGCCTGATATTTCAGATCCTAAACAAAGCAGTGAACAAAATAAATTAATAGAACTAAGATAAGAACAAGCATCAGGAGGAACAGATATATACAAAATTCATTTCAGGAGCCACACTATCCTAAATCATACTATTAAAATCCAGACTGGTGGTAACTAATTCAGAGGGCAATTTTGGATCTAAACCAGAAACAGAATAAGTCAAGGACTGAAGCGAAGTGTGTGCTTCATATGTTAATTGTTACTCCATAAATTTGGGGCTTCTAACACTGTAATCATTTATACAAATAACATCAACATTACTATTACTGTCGCTTTGCAAATCTTCTCCAAAGCTCATTTTTCTCCATTCACATTTATTTCCCATTTTGAAAATAATTCCAGTTTTCTACCCACCCCGCCAACAGCAAAGATAAATCAAAGAAGAAAATATTTGGTATGGATCATGGATCTTGCACCTCATAACATCTTCTATTGGCTTCCATTTTGAAAAAGACTGTAATGACTGCATTGTGCTGCATTGCTTTTCAAAAGAAAAAAAAAGCAAATAGAACATTTGGTTTGGCACTGTATACCCTAATTTAAAATTCCACTCCAATTTTATCTGGAAATCCAGAAAAGTTCATATTACTCATCTTCATTTATTGTGCCCAAAGAATTGATGAAGAATATTGAGCAGTTGCCATGACAGTTAAGAATAATAGAATTACCTTCCTGATTTTGCCAGTGGTAAAGTTCCAGACTTCAATAAATCCATCCACAGAACCAGTGACCAGATACTGACCATCCGGAGAAAATCGAGCACATTCTACATGAGACTTTTGACCAAACTGTTTTATGGGAAGAAAGAAATAGCATATAACAAATAATATGTACTAATCTAGACTGGAAAGGTAAAGACATCCTCAAATTAAACTTAATTCCCATTGGTTACACTGATGGGAGTTCTCTTGGCAACTGTACAAAAGTAGCTTGCAGTGCCCTTCTCTACAACCCTGGGATACCTTGGTGATCGCTCACTAGTTGAATCTTGATCTTATTCTTGGATCCAAAAAACATTGGCTTGATGCTGCACCTGAAGCATGTGCAACTTGCGCCTCCTACTGGTAGGAGTCACTTACCTACCTACCAACCTACTTTCAAGGCAGCTGGGACTTGCCACTTCCTGCCAGCTTCTGCTCTGCTTTTGTTGGAAGTTGTGAGGAAGTGGCCAGGAGGTCTTTACTTATCAATAGTAACAGGGATGAATGGGATTGTCATTCTTGAGCAATGTGGTCATGTGACATCATGCTGTACAACTGTTATCGCTTCGTGGCAAATTTTGGCCCCAATTACCATCATTAACTGAGGGTTACCAGTACCTACTCCTGAGAGAGAAGGACTAGTTCAGTGCCTTAACCACTGTATCAACTGGCTCTCATCCAATTCCTTACTAAAATCAACTTTTCTTTTTAAAAATACAAGAATGAAAATGACATGTGTATGCACTATTTTAAAATATAGAATTTTTTTGAAGTCATATAAAATATATTAGAGTTGATCAATGAATCAATTGGGTTCTCATAACAAGCTAAATAAAATAAGCCATATGATAATTTAATGCAGTACTGAATCCAGCCAGTGACATATATTAAAAGCCTTAAGCACGTGCCTCATTTGATCCAATTAAAATTCCCTAATCCCAGAAGGCCTGAGACCTGTTGTTGAAATCATGGTAAAGGACAACCCACCTTAATATGTCTACTCAGCTGTGTGGGGAATTTTTCCTCTTCTACATCTTTGACAGCTGCTTTTCCTCTGAACAAGTCAATAGTCATACCAGGGGGAAGTAGCCCCTGATGCTGCTGCCATTTCAAGGCCTACAATACCAAAGAGGATTACAGACACAGATTGTAACACTTTTGAAACTTAATACAAAAGGGCACTTAAACATTAAAAGTTTCATATTAAAGATTCACAATCTTAGGCTTTAAAGAACAATCAGCCTTCCATTTCATACTCATCAATTAAGCTTAAGGGGGAAAAACAATACCTGTCCTAACAACGCCATAAGACGAGATGGAGGTACCACACTAACTTCACCAGCCAAAGCCTGGGCAATGGCAACTCTCCGCTTCTCTTTGCTGCTTCCATCTGGGTATGCCTGAAATGCAACAATAGTCATCGGATTTACATGCTGCCAAATTCATTCAGATCCACAGACATACAGAACAGTAACTTCCTTTTGAGAAATCTGCCACTTAACCACAACTTGTCTGGTTTGTCAACTGGATATTTTATTAAAAATTGATACATTATATATGCAACTCTAAATCTACAACACAGTTTTGAATATCAGGACAAATTTGGCAAAAATAACTGTATTGGGAAAGGTCAACCCTATTTAGTTTGAATCAGAAGAAAACTTTAATCCAACTTTCTACGTATTGTTAAAATGCACATTCTGCTTCATGACAGCTTCAGTGGAAAGTGGAGAACATATTAAGTTATGTCCAGCAAAAAAGGAAAACAAAGTCTTCATAGTTCAAATGTTACCTATCCTCAAAATAGCAATTTTCTATGCTAATACATAATAAAACCCAACCCATCACTTATACTTACAATTACTATATTCTCCGAAATATATTGTCATGCTAACAGTCTTTCTAACTGGTATCAGCAAACCTTTCTAATATATAGTTCCACACAAATTAGACAATGCAACGTGAAAAATAAATAATTATGTTGTGAAGAGCATACCCAATGTAGAAACATTAAATTTTGTTCCTCATTGAATACTGTGGGGCAGATTTGAATCCAGCCAACTAAGAAAGCCTGGTTGCTTATTTGTATAAATTACACTGATCTAAAGGCAAATAGAAAACAAAACAAATTCTGGGAATGAAAAGAATTATTTAAATTCTGGAAAGGCAATTTCCAACTTTGATAAGAAAGTAAGCATTATGTGTGTTTACTGAACGGAAGAAATTCATTCTGGTTTATAAAATAAAAATACACAATAAAACAAAACATACACTCTGTACAGCAACAAGAAAGAGGGAATGCAAAATACAGGAAGGAACAAAAACATTTTTCTGTCATTCATCAAAATAAGATCTGGACGAAGAGAGTTTCAAAGGTATAACAGTACAGTATGGCAATAAATACCATTAACTGAGAAAAGTGTGAGCAAATGCTAGTTGAGATTTTCTACAATTTTAGGCATTCACGACAGTTTGTCAGTCAGCCTGATCTACAAAGATGAGGCCCTTGAGCCTAATTGCTTCCACACCTATACCACAATGTGCACAATGAAGCATCTCACTCAACTTGGTCCAGGAAAGGGCGAAGTTTACACATAAATCAAAGTTGAAACCAGACACTCCCAGCCATGCTGGTTTCTTGACTTCTAATAACAGTTGTAACTATAGACCTGATATTTTTGAGGAAATACATTATATATATATAGATTCCCAGTTCTTATTACCTGAAAATTATGGACCCACAATATTCCTATTTGTGAAGATTGAATCTTTACTGATTGGCCCTATTCTAATCCATCACTCTGACTGTTCAACAACTGATTCACACCATGCAGGCCCTATTATTGGGGTTTCACCATTGCCTTTTCTTTTAAGCTGCTTGATCAGTATATTGGGTTTTATTCTTGGAAATGGAAAGCTCTATTTAGTTGATGGATGGTTTTATAAATTAGTTAAACAAATAAGTGTCCAACCAACATTAAGAAATTATAAAGAAATAGCACAATTGTCAGTATGTTGGGAATCCTCTCAGTCTTCTCGCCCCCCCCCCCCCCAAATAAATTTTCTCTATGACTGTCCCAGTGACTTTATATAAATGTTAAAATAGAACTGGGGACAAAGCAGTGCCTTTTGGTACCCAACACACATCTAAAAGCACACTGTGTTATGTAAAACCATACTGCAAATAGGAGAGACACCTCTATTGTACAGGACCTCCAACTCACAAAGACAATCCAGGGAAGAGTAGATTGTTGATTATATCAAAAGCTATCTCAAAAACAAGTAGACTAACAAAATTACACTCTCCTACTCTCTCACGTAAAGAAGGACGGAGGTATCATGCTGATTCTATCCTAAACTAGGTCAGACCTCAGACTGAAATGTAACAAAGAAATAAATAGCATTGTTATTTATCTCACAGTGAAACAATATATCTAACATGAAATAATTCTAAATTTTAAACAAGGCACAAGATCATGGATTCTAGGCCTCTTTCCTCTGTATTCCTCATATTCCTCTTTCATGTTTTATCTTTGTATATACCTCAAATTGTTTACACAGGCCAGGCTTAATCAGGATTTTCAAAGAAAAAGCATGTCACCTTAGGTAACGTTAGTCAAACAAACGTGGAGAATATGTGAGGCAAAGGGAAGAATGTATGCGGAAATCAACAGAGAATTTTAAATTCTTAAAACTGGTTCCAAAGAGGTATCTGAACCAATCCAAAAAATATTAGAAATATATCTGATAACTTCTTCTTTTACAAGACCTAAATCTCTTAGAATACAAGTTGCATCTATCTACCATTTATTTATTTATTAAATTTATATATTGCCCATTTCACCATCTGGGGGATATAACTGAGATAGAGAGCTGAATTGTTTTAAGCGTATTTTCACTTATGAAACATGCAATGGTATTACAAATTGAATTACATAATTAACTATAACTTCAAAACTGTGTGATAACTTACATTAAACAACAAATGTATCTCTGATAGACATATCATTAGTTATAAAAGTTTTTAAAATTGTAAATTCTAATTATATCATTGTAAAATGCAGAAATTAGTAAACAAGCCAGATCTTCCATTATGCAGAAATGATTAAATGAGATATTTTATATATTACAAATTGTAAATGAGAAAAAATAATAAAGTAAACCTAATTAGGCAAAACAAAGAACAATATAATATTATTTAAGAGCCAGAGCCTAGCAGTTCCTTCACATATTATTCAACATAATACATGTAAAAAACTATGAGCTAACATAGTTTTACCTCACGTGGGTCAAAAAAGGACCTAGCCAAAAGGTTCTCAAGATGAATATATCGTTCTGGTTGGGTTTGCTTTAACATGATCATTGGATCAGTCTGTCTCAGAAGAGATCTAGCAGCACCCAATTCGCGAAGTTCTATCAGTTCCAGAACAACCTGAAATATCAACAGAAAAATAATTTAGTCATACAAACATGTGTTAATGCACCAAACTATTACACTTATGTGACTTGTAAATTCAGTTTAAATGGAATTACACTGCTGAAAACTTTGGTCAATATTATATATATTAATAATATATATATATATATATATATATATATATATATATATATATATATATATATATATATATATGTATATTATTCAAGTTTCAAACTGAAAGAGTGTAGACCATAAATCTTGAAAATTCTTATTTTTTTAATGGAAAAAAATAACTCAACTATGAACAGGGGGATATAAAATACATTAACATCTTTAAAACTGTTATGTGGTACCAATATTATATCGAGGAAGCACATATAACAAACTTTTATTCTTGAAAAAAAATCTTTAAAAAATAATTGACACATTGTAAAAACTGGGGGGAAATCAGATTGCATCCAGAGCTAATATAATTTTATGCTAAATGGAGATGGTTTAATTTTCAGAGACAGCAGCAACTATAACATGCCATGATATATCAAATGGTGCATGACACCATAGCCTAAATAATTAGTTAGATGATGACACCATGACATCTGGCACAAATATTAAGCTGTGTTATCTGCATGGACCTACATACATCATACATGTATCATCATTTGTCCCATTCAAAAGTGAAAGATGAATATTCTGCAAAGTTACAAAATGCCAATTTATTTTCTAGCAATTAAAAATACACCAAAAGATACTATTCAAAATATTATTAAATAAAGCTTGCTGACCTGTTCATAGAGATCAATGAGTGTTTTGTCTGGCAACTTTAGTGACTGTATTGCCTGTAGAACTGTATCCCAATGGCCACTGTTAATATCCGCCACAAAGCTCTCAATGCTATCCACTGTATTCAGAGACACTGTGGTTTCCTCTTGCAATGTAGCTAGGGCACGGTGAAGACTGTTCTCCTTCAGATATTGCATGATTAAACGGATAACACTGAAAAAAACCCAATTAGTACAATTAATCTATAGCGAAATACCATTCACACATCATCACAAAACCTCCAGAACCGTAAAGCCTACAAACTTGAAAATTGGCATGTATGTTTCAGTTTCCAAAGAGCCCTCAACTCTCTCACATACTGACAGGATGCTAGCCAGATGAATATTGATGGATGCTGGTAGGCAGAGGCAGATTTTTTTCCCCCTTATTTTCCTCCCCCAAAATTAAGCCTGACCACATAGTTTCGTAGCAAAGCATGGGTACTGAGCTAAGTTTCATTAGTCACTCTCTCCCTCTCCAACACCCATAACATACATACTATCTCATTAGAAGGCATTTTCCAATATTCATTTCTGCTTCAAAGAGAGAAAGATGCTTTTACTCCTTTTTTGATTCTATCGCTCATCCTCAACTTACCCCAGTTCGCTTAGCGACCCTTTGAAGTTACAACAGCTTTGAAAAAAGTTAAGGTGTGACCGTTTTTCAAATTTATGACAGTTGCAGCATCCCTATGGTTAGGTGATTTACATTCGGATGCTTGACAACTGACTTGCTTTTATGACGGTTGCACTGTCCTGGGTTCTCGTGATCCCAGTTTGCGACCTTCCAACAAGGGAAGTCAATAGGGAAACCAGATTCACTTCACAGCGGTTTTGCTCATTTTAACAACGGCAGCGATTCAGTTAACAAACACAGCAAGGGAAGTCGTAAAGTGGGGCAAAACTCGCTTAACCAAATTTCTCACTTAGCAACCGAAATGTTGGGCTCAATCGTGGTCGTAAGCTGAGGACTACCCGCACTGACGCTGCCAAATGCCATTTCTTTCTCTTTCCCGCCCTTCTCCTCCCCCGGGTATGTTGTGCCTTCCTTAGGAATAGCTAGTAAATATACAGCGCGAAGCTTTCGGCCGCCTTCGGAAATTCCCGGGGTGGATTTAGAACAACCCGGTGCTCCCCAAGGCCGCTGGGCTGCAGTTACGGCAAGCGAAGCGTCCCGAGGACGCATCAACGGGAAAAGCTGCAGGGCGGCGGGTCCAGAGGGGCTAGGCCTGGGGCAGGCCAAAGGAAACTGGCACCGAGCGCAAACCCCCCCCCGCCCCCGCCCCGCCACTCACTCCGAGGACTCGATTTCGATCGACATCTTGAACTAAGCATCGACCCGCCACCTTCCACACGAAACAAGACCCCAGCTCCACCCGCACCCAACCCGTTCATTCACTTCCGGGTCAATGCCTCCCTTCGTGCCATAGATACACCATAGATAAATTTTCGGTGACTTTTCACTTCCGGACTACTTTGACCGCCTTTCCCCCTCTCCCCCCACTTCCTCTGGGCTTAGTAGAGAAGTGAGGTAAACCAGGGGCCTCCAACCTTGGCAAATTTAAGCCTGGAGGACTTCTGGGAGTTGAAGTCCGCCAGGCTTAAAGTTGACAAGGTTGGAGCCACCTGGGGTAAACAATAAGAAAAACGTGCGACGGATATATCTGTTTTTTTCTCTTTCCGAGTCGGGGGAGGCGGAACGCTCGTCCCGATTGAAGATTTTTCGACTTGAGATGTAAAATGTTAAAAAAAACCAAAAACAATATTATGCAGCATGGATTTGGCGAACTAAGGGGCGTGCATAAGTGCACTATCGTGCCTACCGTCCCTGTCCTATTGTCCCCATTTATTCGTACCTATTTCCTGTATTCTTACTCATGTTTATACTTATATCTATTATCTTGTAAACAATTGACAAATAAATAAAATATAGACGGTTCATTTTAACGATGGGATATGAATGAACTTTGAAACCGCTGGCATTTTTTCTCTCTAAATGTTACAGCGGCATTATTAACAAGTGATGCAAATCCATAGGAGTATTGAGATTGCCCTAACGCCCTTCAGGACAACCTGCCTTTGCCTCCCCGCAATATGTCATTGAGAAGTGATTTTTTTTTCTAGAATTAAAAAAAGGGAAACTCGTACTTAAAACAAAAACAAACAAACAAACCCTCTCTGATTTTGCAACGTTATCCACACTGAAATATTTTAATTGGAGGAAGGTGGCACTTGGTTGCCCAATAAGCACTGTAGAAACATTTCTGCAAATCGCCATTGGTATGCAGAAACAAGGCTGAAGGCTTGAATCTGAAGTGGAAAGAAACGTTTTATTGTGATAAACTTCCCAGTGGCTTCCTTAAATGCACGTGCCGTAGCAGAGGATAGCAATGCTGTCTGATTTTTACTTTTCGTACGTCTTCAGTTCGTGATATTTGAAATAAAAAAATAAATAAAAGCCTTGTCACGTGATATGTCGCGCACTTGACCCTGTGTAACTAAATCGCCTCGGGAGTTCTAGATGACGTGCTTCGCACGGAACTATTCCGCTGCATGGGGGGGGGCATTGTGACGTCACAGAATTCGAACTCTTCTCTTTCCTTCTGCTAGCTGCCCCTTCCCCTCCCGTAAGTCAATCCCACCTGATTCTATAGCAGAGATCTCCAAACTTGGCAACTTTAAGACTTGTGGACTTCAACTCCCAGAATTCCACACTGCTTGGGAATTCTGGGAGTTGAAGTCCATAAGTCTTTAAAGTTGCCAAGTTTGGGGATCCCTGTTCTATAGGGTTGTTTCCAATAGAGTGGCTCAACAGACAGGGGAACTGAAATCCTTCTTCGCATACATGACAGTTATTTCATAATTGAATATACTACTACGGAGTGGTGATAGCATTGGTATCTGTAGCCAGCTATAATAGTGTCAAGGTGGTGATATAATAGTGTCAAGGTGGGCGTGTATCTTGATGTCTCATATAAATGCTGCATCTTTTGCAACAGGAGGCATGTGTTGTTCCTGTGGATAATAGCCACTCTAGCAATTTAGACAGCTTTAAATGGGAATTGAACAAAACCCTTGGTAGGGACTGGGATGAGAGCACTTGCAAGATCCCTTGCAAAAAAAAAAAAAAGCAACTTCTCTAAAGGAGTCAAGTGAATAGCACATTCAGACCTCTACACGCGCCAAAGCAAATAGAAAAGCCTGCATAGCATGAGCAGTCACCTACTCGCCTTGACCTTTGCCATCCTGCAGATGATATGCCGGTAAATTGGAAGATGCATCAAGTGGGATGAGGAAAGAATGATAAAAATGGGAAGCCACCATTTGTACTGAGCACAACCTGATATAATCTTGTACAAGATATGTTTTAGTGTATTTCAGCAGAAATCAGAATTGGAAAAGGTACTGTCAGATTCCTGATACAGCATTTCCTGTGATAGTTCCTAGTCTCTGAGTCTACCCACTGCATCAACCACATTTTTTCCCATAGTGCCATCCCTAAAAATTACTGCTGAAAATGTTGGTATCTTGGCTAGAAAATCCTTGAATGTTGTGCTAGTGTGCATGAACATCAGTGTCTTGTAGGTAAAATCAAGAGTTAACCTGACCTTCTTAATCTTCAACATGACCTAGGTGTAATACTATATCTGCTGCAGTGGTGGGATTCAAAATTTTTTACTACTGGTTCTATGGGCGTGGTTTGGTGGGCGTGGCAGGGGAAGGATATTGTAAAATCTCCAGTCAGAGGTGGTATTTGCTGGTTCTCCGAACTACTCAAAATTTCCGCTAAAGGGTTCTCCAGAACTGGTCAGAACCTGCTGAATACCACCTCTGGTCTGTTGGATTATAAAATTTACAAGGAAAATTAGCTGAATGGCAGTATCTCTCTTAGACAGTCATGGAATGGACAGTTTTAAGTTAAGAAATGGTAGCTTGGAATGGTTGGAGGCCATCAGGTAAAGCTCAACTCCTAACTATATGTATACAATTGCCAACTAATTGATCATTACTTAAGATTTCCAGTGACTTTCCAGTTAATTTAATCTAATCCAATGCTGTCCATTGTGTTCTATTTTCTCCAGCCTTGCCTTTTAGGACTAGATTTTCTAGTTCTAAACAAGTGAGTTTCTGCATCAAGCCTTTATTTGCTCAGGACTTACAATTATATTAATGCATGGTGCTCTTAATAAACATCTCAAAATCCATAATTATAAGAAAACTTTCTTTTTTTTCTCATTTATTCATTCATTGTAAAATTTATTAGTATCCTATTTTGCCACATGGTTACTCTGGGCATCTTACAATATTAAAAGATGAAATATGTAATTTATAATTATATATAAATAAAGATAAAGATTTACCCTATCCAGTCATGTCTGACTCTAGGGGGCAGTGCTCATCTGTGTTTCTTGGTTGAGGGAGCCAGTGTTGTCTGAAGTCAATTTCTATGGTCATGTGGCCAGTGTGACTGTACGCTGAGGCACACAGAATGCTTTTACCTTCCCCCTGAAGTGATACCTATTCATCTACTTGCATTTACATGCTTTTGAATTTATAAGTAGGAAGAAGCTGGGGTTACTAACAGGAGATTACCTCATTGTGTGATCTGGGCTGTCAGCTTTTTAGCTGACAAGCTCAGCGTCTTTAACCACAGAATCATTGCACCCCTAAAACTATAAATGCAATAGTATAAGGTTCCCCACACACATATGTGTTAGTTGTTTCTGGCTCTAGGGGGAGGTGCTCATCTCTGTTACAAAACTGAAGAGCCAGCACTGTCCGAAGACATCTCCGTGTTTATGTGGCCGGCATGACTAAACATGGAAGGCGCACGGAATGTTGTTACCTTCCCACCTACTTGCATTTCTACATACTTTCAAACTGCTAGGTTGGCAGAAGCTGGGACAAGTAATGAGAGCTCACTCCATTATGCAGTGGTAGGGATTCAAACTGCCGAACTGCCAACCTTTCTGATCAACAAGCTCAGCATCTTACCAACTGAGGCATCCCATCCCTTATGCAATACTATAAATACTATAAAAACCTAGCTAAAAAGATGGGGGGAAATATGAGAGGGGAAGGTGGGATCTGTTCTTAATCAACACTTCCTTTTATCCTTTCAATGCCCATAGCCAAACATTAGCCCTGTAAAGAAAGATTGTTGTAATCTCCATTAAGTCATCTTTATTTTTATCGAACTTTGTTACTGCACTCTTCTTTATGATTAATCTATTTCTCCACAACTCTTTCATTACTTATATTTTCTTGATTCATAACTTAAACATACTACGTGTGTGATCATTACATTGAAATTTTCATTATGTACTCATATCCTGCTTGAATTCTACTTTCTTTATTCTTCCACAGATTGGATCCTAATAATTTATGTGTTCATGTACTGGCAGATTGAAATGCACTTCACCATTTTCTGTTTCTTATTATGGCCTCATTTAATTTCAATGTTATCTCTCAAATGATATCCGTATGCAAAAGCAGCAATACACAGAGAATTTTCTCCATAAAACATTATTAGCTTATTCCATGCATTATTCTTCTGGTTCATCTTCCTGTGATTCCAGAATCCTTCATTTCATACAAATTTCTATTTTTGTTCATTAGTAATATTCCATACTTTCTCAAAGTTGCTTCTAGCGTATCTAGCAGTTTGCCAGGAAATTCCTCAATGTCTTTCTCTATTGCATCTATAGTAAGTACATATAATTGTATCACACAGCTGAATTTTAAGCTCTCATTAATTTTAATTGTTATGATCCTATTGCGAATAAGTTATAGCCCAGCATATCTTTAATCAAACTCTTAATGAGTAATAATGCCACTCCATTCTCTTGTATGGACTCAGGCTTAGAATAGTGTATCATTATTAAGAGAGTTACAATGAACCCTCTTTCTGCTTGATATTTTCTCATTCGCTAGAGACACATTGACACTTTGCCTATGTTTACATTTCACATAAAATATAATATGCATGGGTAACTCAATTATAGTTTACTGCATCAATCATAAACTCAATTAAACATAAACTAATCACATTATGTTCACAACTGATCAAAATTACAGCCATATATATTATAGGTAATCATGCTGTGTGAATGCAGTCCCTTTCTCCTAGCTGGAGAAAGAGATAAAGAGTAAATCAGGGAAAGAGGCTTGATAGGGCCAGGAGTTTCTGAAAAGTTAGAATCAGTTTCCATTACATACCAGCCCATCGTCTTTAGGTTTGAAAATGTCTCCCGCTTTCCAGATATTGTATGGGGACTTTCTTTTAAAACACATCTGGCATATGGTTTCCCATTCTAGCTTCCTGCTGTTTGTCTGACCAAAATAAAAACTTCATTAAGACTGGAAAATCTCTCAGGAAGGTTTCCACATATTAACAGGGAAAAATGGGCATTTTCACACAAGGACTTGGCATCCATTTAAACCAAGCCCAGGAGTCCAGAAGTTAAATCTCCTGGGGCTGACAGTGTTTGAGAGTTGAATGGCACATAACACCAAATAGGAATGTGTCTGAGGGCTGGGACAAGAGATAGAAAAGATTATTTTATTTTCATATGAATTTCACAAATTAGTAAATATCCCTTCTACTGCCTGAATTTGTGGTAGCTTGTTTTGCAGTAGTAATTTTTACCAAGACCCTCAAAAGAGAGGATGATCATGGTTTCAGTCTGGTTTTGTAGGGTTATAGGTCAGAAATAATGACAACATGGAAGTTCAAATAGTCAGGAGAAAGTGGCATGTATGAAAATTATTTGAGAAGAATATGTTTGACTTATCTTTATTTGGATATTTGACTTCTGAATCCAAAATTGTCCATACCAACCTTCCGCAATCTCTTATCCTGTAAAGCAGGCCTGGGCATTTTATAGCCTTCAGGCCAGTGGTGAGATTCAAACTTTTTTACTACCAGTTCTGTGGGCATGGCTAGGTGGGCGTGGCAGGAGACTGTGAAATCTCCAGTCAGAGGTGGGATTTGCCAGTTCTCTGAGCTACTCAAAATTTCCGCTACCGGTTCTCCAGAACTGGTCAGAACCTGCTGAATACCACCTCTGCTTCAGGCCACATCATCCCTGTCCAGCCTGCATGAGGTCAATTGGTAATTAGAAATCAAATATAAATAAGCACACCGCAGGGGGCAACCAAGTTTGGTCCAGCTCTGCAAAGTCACTGTGCACCTCATTCAGTCAGCTGATGGCCATCAGAAGTTGAGGAGAGATTAAAAAGGGTTTTGAATGAATTTATACATGTAAGTCAGAATGGATTTCTGCCAAAGAGCCAAATTAAAAACAATATGAGGATAATTTTAAACACATTGGAGTATTATGAAACACATCCTGGAAAACAAATGGCATTGATTTTTCTAGACACACAGAAAGCATTTGATAATGTTAATTGGCAATATTTGTTATTACATCTAAAATTCATGGATTTTTGGCAGAGATTTATTAATATTAAGGTAACCATTCGTCCTCCTTTAGGGAGGACAGTCCTTCTTTTGTAAGTTCTGTCCTCTCTCGAAAAGTGTCCTCCTACACGTCCTCCTTTTTGATATTTGAAGACTAATATGTAAATCTCTGTATTTTTATTTATTTATTTATTTTATTCATTTTATTTTGTCAAAATATTACAATACAAAAGAAATAAGAATAAACATAAATTTAAATATAAGAAATAGGAACGATTATCTGGGGACATTTGATATATTTGATAATATTTGATCAATGCCGATCCGATCCGTTGCATGTGATGTGACGTATTTGTATTTGACATGACGATTTAATATGATCAAAGCAATATATCACAAACAATCAGCTAAGATGAAGATAAATGGGGACATGACAGATAATTTTTATATAAAAAAGGCACAAGACAAGGATGCCCACTGTCCCTTTATTATTTATACTGACCTTGAAAGTGCTAACTAGAACTATTAGACAAGACGAAGAAATAAAAGATCTGGAAATAAAAAAAAGGAAAATATAAGTTACAGGCATTTGCGGATGATTTGGTTTATAGATTAGAATATCCACTAGAAACTGGACCGAATTAAGAAACAGAGGAATATGGTGAAGTTGCAGGACTGAAATAAAGAAAAGACTAAAATACTGGTTAAAAATCTTACAGATACACAGAAAAGAGGGTTAATGGAAAAATTGATATACAGAGAGTTAAGAAAGTAAAGTACCTAGGGATACAATTAACAGCAAAATGTGCAACAATTAAAGAGGATAATTATATGAAACTGATGCAACAAATCAAAGCAGATTTGGAGAAATGGAAAAACTTGCAATTATCACTGACAGGAAGAATAGCTACTATAAAAATGAGTATTTTACCAAGGCTTATTTCAAGCAATTCCAATAAAGCTGGGGGAAAATATTTTGAAGAACTAAATAAAACAATACTAAGATACATTTGGCTAGGGAAAAAAGCAAGAATAAGCCTGAAATTGTTGCAAGATTCCAAAAAAAGAGGGGGCTTTGGGTTCTAGATTGGGAATTGTATTATCAGGCCTCAGTACTTACATGAGTGAAAGAATGGATTAATTTGAGGCACAAAAGACTATTAACTTTAGAGGGACATGACCATCAATTAAGTTGGCATTCTTTCTTATGGTATGGGAAAAATAAGATACATAGTTATTTTCAAAGACATTATATTAGAAATGCATTACTATCAGTATGGGTAAAAATTAAAGAACAACATTATTTGAAAATGCCAGTCTGGCTTTCCACAATGGAAGCATTGATACATCCTAATGTTATTAATATGGAAAAACATTATAAGATATAAAGATATTTTGAATGAAAAGGGGGAATTAAAAACTAAGCAAGTTTTCCTTATTCTGAGTAGTCAAGGGATGGATATAGCATGGTGGCCACAAGTGCAGATAAAATCTCAATATGAGAAAGATGCTAAAATGTACAGTTTTAATAAAGAATTAACAGAATTGGACCAGATATTAACTGGGACAGATGAAAAATTAATAAAGAAAATATATAGCTATTTATGAAGCATCAAATTGGAAAGCGAGCAAATGAAGGAGACAATGATAGCATGGACTAAAAACTTTGGATATACAATAGAACTGGATAAATGGCAGAAATAATGTTAAAGTAACTATGTCAACTGCATATAATGAAACCTTGTATAAAATGTTTTATAGATGGCATTTTCCACCAACAAGATTGGCAAAAAAGTTTAAAGACAAGTCCACTAAATGTTGGAAGTATAACCAGACATCTGGTTTGTATTATCATATGTGTTGGACATCCCAAAAGCAAAAAAATATTGGATGAAAATACATACTTGGTTGGAAAAAAATGATAAAGCAGCATATACTGTAGATTTGAAACCAGAAATATTTTTGTTGGGCATCGTACTGGTAAAATATGATAAAAGGAATATATATTTGATTTTACATGTACTAACTGCAGCCAGAATTGTATTTGCACAACATTGGAAAAGGGAAGAGATGCTGACAGGTGAGAGTGTAATTAAAAAAATATTAGAATGTACAGAAATGGAAAGATTAACATTTACAATTAAGGAAAAAGAAGAAACTGAATATTTCTTGACATAGGATTTTACCAATGGTTAGATAATAAAAACAGAAGTTAGAAATATGTGGATACAAAAAAGACTAATGTTACAAAGGAGATTTGTTAAAGTAGACAAGCAAAATGTTATTATTATTATTATAGAAGTAATATCATTGTGATGAATATTATTATAAACATTTTGATTATGATTTCCTAAAAATAATTGTACCCAGACAACACACTGTTTGATTGAAATTGAAATGTTTACGTTATATAAATAAAACATAAAAAATGGGGGGGGGGGGAGAAGATAAGAAGAGAAAGCACTTTTCTGCACCTGGGCAGTCCTCATCCCTCACTTGGAGCAACCTGAGATGTTGAGGTGATGGAGTTTGAGGATATCAAACCAGATTACTAGCCAAATGGATAGGCTTATTGTGGAGCACATAGAGACTTACTTTGCAACAAACAAGGATAGAGGGAAATGTACTGCTCTCCCTGTTGTGTCCGCGAAATGATGCCAGGAGTCGGTGACTTAGTGCAAAGCTCTTTATTGATCTGCGGGAACCGAACTGGCGAAAGGAAAAAAGCCCGTGGCTTTTATTCCTTTCGCCGCGGCGGCCGCAGCCAATGACACCGCTTTGAATCTCCCGCGGTCTGAACGGACCAATCGCGGGAGATTCTTAGCGAGCCAATCGGCGCGGCTCGCCTGACCAATCGGAGAGCCCCGTGCTTTGGCCAATCAAAGCGCGGGGATCTCGAGTATGTTAATGAAGGACAGAACACTCCCCAAGAATTTTTATAAAATCATTTTATGTAACCATTTTCTGCAAATAAATATACCAGAATTCCAAAATGGCAAATAATGATGGAGCAGTGCAAACACCAGGACCTCCAAGAAGCATGCTTTAAGAGTTGTGTTTGTTTGCTTGTTTGTTGTTATGGGAAATGATCTCAAGGATGGTCAGATTTGTGTTTGGAATAATAAAATAAAAAGGAAAGGAATCAAATGAACAACCTCTGTAAGATGAGGAAATTCTTCACTTCTGTGTTTCTTTAATCACAGAAGAGGTTTTTCCCCCAAGATGTATCTCTTAAAAGGAGACAGATGTTTTTAACAAATGTGAAATGTATGTAAACCAAAATAAAGTACTTTGACTTTGAGAACCATATCCCTATGGTTTTCTCTTCAGCACAAACTGCAATACTAACCAATGGAACTTAACGTGGCATCACATTACACTGTTTGGTAAGAGATTTGGCATGCTTGGACCTAAGAAAGACAACCCCCCCATACCAAATTCATTGATGCTTACTCTTTGGAAAGAGAATGCAGATCATAATGCCAATGTATAATTGATAGTTCCTAATAAATCCAAGTTGGGTAATCAGAATGTGAAGATAAGCGTTACTAAGATTAGAGTTTAAACATGCCCCCACATCCTCTTGCTCACCCCTGCTCTAAAATCTTTTTTTTTTTTTTTTTTACAATTTGAAGAAACTTATTAATCTGAAACATGGGAGAAATTTAAAATAGATTTTTCCTTTTTGTGAATGGGGTTAGTAATGGTAAGTGACGGTGCTTCTTTTTATGCCACTTGCAATCTGCTCCAAAATGCATCTGTCCAGAAAGAAGTCCTGCATATTCCTATTGGATCTGCTTTTCAAACAAACTGCTGGGGTTTGTAGTCTTTTGTAAAAATAATATGATATAAACAGGTTTCCATGCTCAATTACATTAGAATTTTTGACTAACGTCTCTGACCAGCTCATGAGTCATCACAGTGGCTTTCCTAGAAGTGGTCTTGGTGATCACTTAGCAGGAAGAAAAACTTGGACTTCTCATCTTTCCTCTGTTTATTCAAGGGATGTCAAATTTCTAATTGACTCAATAGTTCTGTGGCAAAGAACACACAGTGTTCAGATTTCACGCAAACTTGCTGCCAAATCCCCATCAAGTTTGTTTTTTACTCCAAAGTTCTGAGGCCTTCACAAAGGCTCGTTAGCTCATTTGCCAGCTTGCTGTTTGCCAAATCCCTGTCTTAGTGCACACAGAACCCACCAGGGTATAAGATACTCCTGCCAGATCTGGCAGTAAATGGATACTGTCTTTTCCAAGAACTCCTTGTTCTTATTCTTTCATACATGACTAAAAGATTTTGGCATTCTTGGTCTCCATATCTCAAGGGCCAAAGGAGAACTGTGAGGCTGCAGAATGAATTCACTACAGTACTGCCACTCTAGACATCTTGATGAGCCTCTTGGTTTCTCATCCTGGCATTCAGCATGGACTGAGGAAAAGATGATGGCACAGTAGGATAAAGAGGACGCAAGTGGGAAAAAGTTCTGAAGAAATGTTTGCCCCAAATCACCAACACTATCTTCAGCCTGTTGGAAGAAAAATCTGTTCTGTACGCTCATTTGCATTCTTGAAACCCTGCGCTTTGATTGGCCAAAGCGTGGGGCGATCTGATTGGTTTAGCGAGCCGTGCTGATTGGCCCGCTGAGAATCTCCCGTGATTGGTGGAAATGAATCGCGGGAAATTCAAAGTGGTGCCATTGGCTGCAGCCGCGGCGGCTTGGGAATAAAAAGCCGCTGTTTTTCCCTCGGAGCCAGATCGGTTCCGGGGACTAAATAAAGAGCTGAAACCTAGTCACCGCCTCCTGGTCTCCTTGCCGACGGACATGACAAAATCCTTCTGGATTCAGTTCCAAATGGGGAAAAAGACACTGGAAACATGGAGGCTGTTTGAAAGGTTTAATGGTGGACAGGACCACATGGCCTGGAGCTCCAGAGTGAAAAGGAAGGATGATCACATACTTCAAGGTGAAGGAAGAGATCAAGAAAGAGGCTGAGATGCTGAGAGTGCCTGGGTTTTATAACTTTTGTTGGGATTTGAATTGAAGCTTGTTTCCAATTGGTTGTCAGACTCCCATGGGGCCATGCAGGGGCAACTTTGTAGGCTGCCCTGAGTTCCAGGCTTGGTTGAGCCTTGCTGAATGATGATGCACTAAAAGGACTTTTGAGCAATTGCTATTGTTTTACCTGGAGATCTTTGTGATGTAAAGTATTCTGGCCGAGGCCTTAATGGCCCACCCATTAACAAAGGTGGGGGTGAGTTTCTACTTCTGAAGTGACTTTCTGCTTCTGAATTTGTACTCTTTTTAGAGGAAATATTCTGCCTTTTTAATATTTCCTGGGATATTTAAATTTTCTAGGAGCGGGGTGGGTGCTAACTTCCTACAAATCAACACGCAAGCCTGATCTCTTTCCATTCAAACATTTCTTGGTAGTTTACCCAATATTGAAACAACCTGAAACTAAGGAGAAACTCCCTAACAGTGAGAACAATTAACCAGTGGAACAACTTGCCACCAGAACTTGTTGGTGCTCCAACACTGGAAGTTTTTAAGAAGAGATTTCAGACAAACATTTGTCTGAAATGGTCTAGGGTCTCCTGCTTGAGCAGGGGGTTGAACTAGAAGATCTCCAAGGTCCCTTCCAGCTCTATTCTGATTGATTGATTGGGGGAAAAAAGGAGAACTAAAATGTTCATAGGAATCTGATATGTTGGTTTCACCACCGTATCAGCTTGTGAGGTAGGCCAGAAAAGAAACTACCCAGAAGTACTACTTTATGCAAAGTTACACTAACAGAATCTGAAAATACATTTCTTCCCTGTCACCTAAGAGCTGAAGCAGCCAGGAAGGGTCTCTTCTGAGACGTGTAGCATCCCCACATTTCCAAGGGCTAAGTTGCTGTTTACGCAACTGTTTCCCCAACTGATGCTCTTCCCCCGCTACTCCAAGATCATTCCCACAGAGCACTGTACTTCTATGATTAAAAGCAGATATAAACCACGGAAAGTTTGAAATCTTGAAATAATGTTATGTTAGGCATTGTTTATATACTGCTACATTCTTTTGTGTTCTGTTTATAAAAAAATTTCTGAGGATACATTGCATTTTTCTGAGGATACATTGGGTTTAGCAACTATTGTTTGTTGCTATGTTTAAATGTATAGAAGTTATTTTATACATGATGCTCTAGTGCAGTTGGCTTCATTAGATTTTCTTTTGATATCCTCAATAAAGTGGAACTAGTCCATTTTCTCTATTTTTCAGATTTCTGAAAAAAGGTGGGATCTACATCTTAGGCTGAACAAGAACTAACTAACTAAGGATAAGAACAATAGATCAAATGTAGATGGCTTAGGATGGATTGTCCAACACTGAATCCATGTCTTGTTCTATTCAATGTAAGCCGATGGACAGATGGCCAAAAGAGCTAAAAAGGGAAAGCAACCTGACAGCTGTGGAGCAGCTTTAATAGGGGGGGAAGGCCAAGTCTTCCTTCCAGCCAGGACTGACATCACAGAAATGCCTGTTTGCCAGATGGGAAAAAGGGTTTTGGCATATCTGGATCTCCAACTTGCACTACTCAAAGGCTGCCTTTCTGAGGACAAATAGAACAGTGTGTGCCATTCAAGAAAAATGGGAGGGGAAACATCCTGATCTGATTATGCATTAAACAAAATTGGCAGCCACTGCATGATTGGTAATTTTTGCATGAGTAAAGCTTTCCAGTGATGGCACGGCAACCCCTTTGTCTGCAGAGGCTAAAAAAAAGACCCATATCCAAATCCTCCTAAATCCCCAAGACCCAACAACCAGATCCTGCCTGTCTGCATCATACAGTCACAGCTACAAATATGATGTTGGACAAAATGCCTTCAGCTTGCACCACTTCTCGATCATTGTCCCACTGTTGCAATCTTGTCTTCTGAAAATCTTTAAAAGGTGGTCCATGGCCATAAATAGCTTTTCAGTTCCTAGACTATAACAGTCCCCCTTGGCTTTTTCCCCCAGAGTCAGATAACAGATAACAGATAATAAGAGTTGGAAGGAACCTTGCAGGTCTTCTAGTCCATCCCCCCCCCAAGCGGGAGACCCTACACCATTTCTGACAGATGGCAGTCCAGTCTCTACTTGAAAGCTTCCAGTGATGAAGCTCCCACAGCTTCAGTGGGCAAGCTGTTTCATTGGTTGATTGTTCTCTTATTTCTGGAAATAAGGAGAAACTGTCCGAAAGTTTATCCTTATTTCCAGGTTGAATCTCTCCTTGTTCAGTTTCCATCCATTATTCCTTATCTGGCCTTTGGGTGTTTGAGAAAATAGCTTGACCCCTTCCTCTCTGTGGCAGCCCCTCAAATACTGGAACACTGCTTTCATGTCTCCCCTGGTCCTTCTCTTCACTAGAGAAACCGTGCCCAGTTCTGCGGTATCTGCCATCCCGCATCAGATGGGCGCCTCATGAGAGGGAGCGAAGGAGGAAGAAACGACAAGAGATGAGGTTTCTCGGGATGAGCGCGCCCCGAATGTCTTGGCACACGCTCTTTTATTATGCTTTTTCACAGGGGGGGTGAAATTTTTCAGAGCCCAAGTCAAACAGGGTATTCAAGATTTACAATGGTTCAGGTCAGTTAAGATACCAGGTTAAACAGGATGCGCGTGATTTACAACAGTTCAGGTCAGTTAGGATACCAGTTTAACAGGATGTGAGTGATTTACAACAGTTCAGGTCAGTTAGGATACCAGGTTAACAGGATGTGTGTGATTTACAATTGTTCAAGTCAGTTAGGATATCATTCTGAATTGACAGATGTTTATCTCCCGTCTCTTATACATGCCTGGCAAAGATCACTGAAGAGACAGAAATCTAATGTTTACACGTGAATGATACATTGTTGCAATGCTTGAATGATACATAGTTTCACTGATACATAGTTGCAATCACATGAATAATACATAGTTACAACATCTCCTCTGTTTTTATTATTTATGACGAGTCTTCTTCCTTGTCCAAGAAGACAGGAACTATTTTTCTGAAATGTTCTCCGTCCCCGTCATCTAGGCAGGCGTGCGACCCGTCAGCGTCAGGGTTGTCCAAGGAGCGGTAACTCAGCAATGACATTTTTTCATCCGGTGTTAAAGACATAACATGAGCTTGCAATAACACATTAACATCAGCAGTTATGGAAGATAATTGATTTTTCAAAAATTGCAATATTCTATTAAAACAACAAGGTCCTATAATACATATCAACATAATGATTATTAATGGTCCTGCCAATGCAGTTAAAAGGGTTGTAAGCCATGGTGAAATAGAAAACGAACCCCCCCCCCTGCTATCAGCATAAAGACAACATTCTTTTTTAATTAGAAAACGAAACCCCCCCCTGCTATCAGCATAAAGACAACATTCTTCTTTAAGCGCAGCACACAATCCCCCTTGTTTTAAAAATAACAGATCTAAGCCTCTACGATTTTGCAAGAGAGGGGGTGTTCCATGGATACCTGTAAGGATATAAAATCATCAGAGTTATACACACAAGCCATACTTGAATGCAAAAAGGATTTGGATTTAACAATTTCATCCCCGTGGATATATGCCATGAAACCAGTGTAACAAACTCAAACAAAATTATTGCGAGGGATAAAATACATTCCTTTCAGGCGTGATGTTAAAGTTCCTCCTGCAGTGATGTGGATTGCAGGATATCCCCCGGTTGTGTGGGTGCGTCTGCCAAATCGAATTGAAGTGGTGGGTAGAAGTCTTTTATGCAAGAGAAATTGGTTGTATAACTTAAACGAACTTTTTGAAAGTTATAGTCCAGGCAATATTATCTCTTCTATGAGGCTTCTGCGGATCGTCATGGGCAGTTCTTTTGAAGTGTCGTTTGTTGACAGGATCAGAGTTCGGGTATATAAAAACATGACAAGTAGGAGAGAGGGCTATGGACAAGTTAGTTGTAGAACATTTGCGAAATGAGGAGGGAATTCAATTAGTAGAAAAAGGATAATAATTACAATAATGACAATGAAGATTAATTTGGTCATTCATCAAGGACGTTAATTGGGGTGGGGAAACCCATGATACAATATAAGGACATTTAGGTCCCCCTATGTTTAGATTGAAAAGAGGAAAAGATTTTAAGGTTCCTTTCCATAGGAAGAGTAAAGAAGGAACAAAAGAGCGAGGGGTAGAGTGTTCTTTAAAATAAAACAGAAGTGACAGAGTGAAAACTTTGGGTAGCATTTTCATGACGTACCCACATGGAACAAGTATAATAGCCTTCTGTTAATGAAATGATTTTAACACGAATAGTCTTTTGACAGGAAGCATAGGTTTTGTTGAAGTAAGGTAGAAATTGCAAAGAAGATATAGGCAAGAATATCAGGAAAGATTTTTAAGATACAGATGTAGCAGAGGAATTCCCATGATAGGATCTTACTGCCCGACCAGGGATCCAGAGAGTGGTTTTGTCTGGCAGTAAGATAGCAGCGTATCCTCATCCCCAAGTGAGAAGCTCAGCGGGACCCTGCCAGGCAGGATCTGGCAATCTGCGATAATATACCAGAGGTCTGTTAGGAGGGGGTGAGGGGGAGGAAAAGTGACGAGAAGCAGCAGAAGTGGGAGGAATGCCAGTCAGATTGAGAGTGTAAAGACAAAGAAAGTGTAAAGACAAAGGTTAAGAGAATTTTGCAATGCTGGGAGGTTCAGGGGTTTTTCCCGCAATGAATACCAATTAAGAGCACGTTTCAGAGATAAGTGAGCTCACGTTTCAGAGATAAGTGAGCTCATTCCACAATAGCCTAATAGCCTGCCCCTGGCTGTTTGCAGGGAATCCCAAACTTGTGGATTACATCCCATCTGTTACAGAAGTCCTGAAAAGCAGAACTTGTATAGGCAGGTCCATTGTCTTTTTTGATTTCTTTTGGACGTCCCAGCGAGGCAAAGGTACGAATTGAATAATTGATGACATGTTTTACAGTTTCTCCCCTTTGAGGAGTAGCCAGAATAAACACTGAATATGTATCTATTGAAACGTGCAAATATTTCCAAGGGGCAAAAGGTGGATGCTAAGTTACATCCATTTGCCAAATTTCACAAGCTTTTAATCCTCTAGGATTTTACTCCTATGGGAATGGAATGTAGCAGCTTCTGCCTGAGTTAGAGAAAATTAAAAAGTTATCATAACTTGGCAGGGGAGATTCAAACACACTCCCTGCTTCTATTTTTTAATGGACTTTTAAAGCCTCCATAATTTTCCTCCAAGTGACCAAAAAGCCAATAGGTGCACGAGGAGGACAATGGAGATGTTCACCAATTTTTTGCCAATTGGAAAATTTTTAAGGACCCTTCCTCTGAATAATTGGGACAATGTTGCCACACATAAGCCAATAATGTAGCAATAAATTTCTTTTTTATGGGAGAGCCCTTTAAATTAGCAGAGTATTTAGAAGAAGAAGCGACTAGCTCTCTCAATTCCTTCAGATGCTGCGTCTGCTGTTGAGAAAAGCCTCCACCCATACTTACTAAAGTCGAGACCATCTTTCAGATCCGATGATGTGCAATTCGCTCAGGCGCCTGGCGATGCACAGCTCCCACCGAGCTGATAAGATATGGGCACGCCGCTGAGTATCCCCCTTAGGGAATCACGTTGGGGTCACCATAATGCGGTATCTGCCATCCCGCATCAGATGGGCGCCTCATGAGAGGGAGCGAAGGAGGAAGAAACGACAAGAGATGAGGTTTCTCGGGATGAGCGCGCCCCGAATGTCTTGACACACGCTCTTTTATTATGCTTTTTCACAGGGGGGGTGAAATTTTTCAGAGCCCAAGTCAAACAGGGTATTCAAGATTTACAATGGTTCAGGTCAGTTAAGATACCAGGTTAAACAGGATGCGCGTGATTTACAATTGTTCAGGTCAGTTAGGATACCAGGTTAACAGGATGTGAGTGATTTACAACAGTTCAGGTCAGTTAGGATACCAGGTTAACAGGATGTGAGTGATTTACAACAGTTCAGGTCAGTTAGGATACCAGGTTAACAGGATGTGTGTGATTTACAATTGTTCAAGTCAGTTAGGATATCATTCTGTATTGACAGATGTTTATCTCCCGTCTCTTATACATGCCTGGCAAAGATCACTGAAGAGACAGAAATCTAATGTTTACACGTGAATGATACATTGTTGCAATGCTTGAATGATACATAGTTGCACTGATACATAGTTGCAATCACATGAATGATACATAGTTACAACACAGTTCCTGTAATCATTCTTCATCTGTTTTAGTCTTCAGTCCCTTAATCAACCTGGTTGCTCTTCTCTGTACTTTTTCTGGAGTCTCAACATCTTTTTTATAATGTGGTGAACAAAACTGGATGCAGTACTCTAGGTGTGGTCTTACTAAGGCTTTATAGAGTGGTATAAGTACTTCCCTTGATCTTGATTGTATCCCTCTGTCAATACAAATTACATTAGCTTTTTTGGCTACTGCGGCACACTGCTGGCTCATATTTAGCTGGTTGTCCACTAAAACTCCAGGATCCCTCTCACAGTTACTGCTGTTGAGCCCGGTTTCACCCAGTCCATATGTGTACTTTTGATTTTTCTTGCCTAAGTGTACGACTTTACTTTTCTCTACATTGAATTTCATTTTGTTAGATAGGGCCCAGTGTTCTAGTCTGTCAAGATCCATCTGGATCTTGAGCCTATCTTCTTGGGTATTAGATATTCCTGCCAGTTTAGTATCATCTGCAAATTTGATAAGTTCCTCTTCTATTCATCTATGTCATTAATGAAGATATTAATGTCCTGACTTTCACGCTGCAAGACAAGAGATTCCTTTACACTGGAGTCCACATTTTGGATAGAGAGGACCATTAGTTTGAAAGAGAAATAAAAGAATCAATCTATGTTAGAACTGAACAGCCCTCCCTCAGCAGAGGGGGGAGGAATGAAACTACACCTATCTCCAGTCTACAAAATTGCAGCCCTTTCAGCAGTTTCAAGAAGATTCCACAGCCAATTGAACCGTGTTTCAGGTGACCCTGAAGGCACAGATAAACCCTCAAGTTCATCTGTGCCCCCAACAGCTCCCATAGAGAGTGCTAACAACCAGGTGACTGCAAAGAAATATAATTGATCCACTGTGCCATCCTGTCAACCTACCTTTCCATCCCCACCACCATCTAGTCTCTACTGTCAGTACCTGTCCTTCCATCTCCCCATCATCATTCACAATCGATGGAGTTTCTTGCGTGAGAAATGAAACATTTTCTCCTTTTTCCTCAAGGAAAAAAAACAATAGTCCAGTTGCCTTTTGAAAAAGTACCTTTGAGACAACTATGACTTGAATGATTGAGACTCTCCACAGACAAGAGGTTCCTTTATTTTTAGAGTAACACCTAGCAGATACAAGCAGATGCAACAGTTTCTTTCTGGTTTAAAAAAAAACCCAGCATGCCTACAAAATCAACCACAGCCATGGGCCAGTATCCCATAAGGCAAGGATCAGAGACTAAGCAGAGAATTCTGCAACAGAACTCTGTAATTAATCCACTTTATATTAATATTTTAACAAGGCAATTCTTCATACTAAGACTTCATATTAAAATTTATGTTGACCATAGACATATCCATTTCATTTTCTTGGCAAATGGTACAATTGTTTTCCCATCCAAGATGCCGTTGACTCCTTCCAGGATGATTTACAGCGAAGTTCCAGCGAAGCCTATAATCCTGGGATAACTTTGAGGTCTCCCAGACCAAATTGTAAACCTGTTTAGCAAGGCCTAAAATGCCTCAGGTTGCTTATCCCTCAATTAGAGGAACAGACCTGTGATGTGATAATCCATGGCACAAGTAACTTGAATAATAATTATTTTCTAAAGTTTCCGTGTTGAAAGTACTGTATTTAGGAAAAGCTATTTTAAAGCAAGAGTTGCTATTATAGTTCATGCCACTATGTGGCATCAGTGTTCTGCATTCCCTTTTTAGATTATTATGTTCATATCAAAAAGTGTCAAAAGTGACTTGGTGGGGTGGCCTAATATGCACCTTCTCTAGCTTACTAAAAAAATGTAAAACACTCTTTCAGATTTTTATTGGACACTTTAAAGAAATATATAAACAGGCAAAAATATTGATAAAGGTCCAGTCCGACTCTAAGGCACAATGCTTATCTCCATTTCTTAGCCAACATTATCCGAAGCCTGGGTTTGAGACCCGAGCACTGCGCAATGGGTTGAGGTCAGCGTTTTTAACTGATGAGCCATCACCACCTATAAACAGGTACAAGAAAGATTTCTTTCAAAATAAAAATATAATACAGATGAATAAATCAAGGATTTTATAAGGTTGAGGTTGTAACTTTCTAAGGTATCATTAGTTATAGTTCAAGTTCAAGATATTAAATATATCACACTAAAAGACTAAGAGTCACTGTTATATCTGAGCTAGAGTGAATATTACAACTCATGGTTAACATAGTTTTATATGCAACCTTTAATTGACCAAAGTCATAAAAAAAACCACAGAGGTCAATATTTATAGGCTTATCTGGTGACATCAAATAAGAGTAAAATGTTAGTTCATTCAGAGACTAAAGAATGAATGAGAATGGCAACTATTTTGTGATTTTTAATATACATCTAAAAGCATAATTTATTTCAATGTTTATGATAAAGGATTAAAAGAATTACTGAAAAATACAAGGGTGATCAGAATTATTGAATGTCAGACAATCCATTGTTTCTAAGCACCCAAAGTGAATTTGAAAAAAATACAGACATGGAAGAAAAATGAAAAGAAAATAAAGGAAAATAGAACAACAGAAGGAAGAGAAATCACAAGTTCTCTGTGAAGAAGATAATCTCCTAATAGAATTAAGAATTAAGGGAGAGGAAGATATGGAAGCTACTTGGAATGAGAAGAATTCTGCTACCTAGTGGGACCACAAATTTGTCTAGTGCTGTGCTAATGGGAAATCTTAAAAGATCCAAGATTTCTGGACTCATTCTGTATGTTAGCTGAGGTACATTGGTTGAAAAACGATTGCCCTATGATTCACCATTTTTCCCAGTTATGGGAACAAAAGTTTTAATAAAATGTGGATAGATGGATACAGATGAAAGGGAGAGAGATTAAAAACATGAAATCTTTCCCATAATTTTGCTAAGAGTGGAACAGCACTTTTCCTATGCAAATGTCATTGTTTGCAAAAGTAAGCAGTGAGCAATGGACATTCATAGAAAATAAGAGTATAGCTGGTATAGTTGTCAATTATTCCTTCAAATGTGTGTTGCAAAATCTTAGATCTTAGTGTCAGAAAGATGTTAAAATCAGGTGAGGTGGGACAAAATTGCAGGGGTAATTTAAAGAGTGTCATGTATAGTTTTTCTCACTAGCATTTCCTCAAACGATTATACTGTTTACCTGTGTCTGATTGTTGCAAGAAAAATCCAGTTTGGTTCTAAGCCAGGAGAAAAAAAAAATCAAAGGAGGTTGACTACAAGGAAATAAGATCTCTGTTTATTTGGTTTCCAGAAACTTCAATGACAGCGGAATGTTTCTGGGGTGGATGACAAAATGGCTGAGTGAGGGGATGGATCTTTATAGGGTTCTGATTGAGATGCTCCAGGGGAGTTGTGCAAATGAGCCTTGTGCCTTTTGCTTTTCTAATTGTGGTGGTTTAGTTCTATTATGTCCTAAAAGTCATGTCCTGTCCTGTCCTTAGAATTTGGGTGGGGGAATGTAGATTTTAATCCCATCAACTCCAACTTCCTTTGCATTTTGTTTATGAATAGATTGGCTCAGTCTTCCTGAATGGATACAAAATCTCCATTCCAAAAGACCAGTCTCTTCTCTTTGAGGCTGTTTTACTATGCAGGGAAGACTGGAGCTGCTTTCTGCCTTTAAGAACATGTTTCTCCATTTCTCCTTCAGGGAAATATTCTATTCTGTCTCTTTTAATATTAAGAATAAAGAATATTTTAATCTGGAGAGAGGAGGGGGGCTTCCTACATGGTGATTCCATGACAATCTTTCCCTAAGCTAGTATTTCAGGTCTTCTCTAGAGGGTACTTATCATCACTGTAACTAAGTCCAATCCATCATACTGCTAGTCATCCTTTTCTTCTCTTTCTTTCCACCTATCCCAGCATTAGACCTTTCTCTACAGGCACAAAAAACATACACTGTGTAAAAAGAGAGAAGCCCCTTCTCTCTGAAAACTACTAGATTGAAAAAGCATCTTTGGGTAAATGGCATATTACAATATTACATATTATGAACTACAAGGACTTGTCCATGAAATTTCAGCTCAGCGTACCTTTCATTTTGCTATAGCTTTACATACAGATTAAATCAGAGACTACTTTTCTGAATGTCACTCGGATGGCCCCATGAAGAGATCAGATATCAGCAACTCTTTCTGAGTTATAGCATACCTTGCAGCAAATCAGGTCCACACACAGTTGTATAGTCTTTACCCCTCCAAGCAACAAAGGACTCCCTCCAAAGTTCCTTACCCACAAAAATCTAATGTTCTTTATGACACATCAAGTTTAGGTTTACACCCCCCCTCTCTTTCTCCGTCGTCCCTCCCCCTTTCCATTAGGTTGGATTGGGGCTCGAATGATCCCGGTGAATGAGTTACCTTAGCAGTGAACAATGTATTTGGTTTGTCTTACAAACTTCAGATTTCTTCCACTTAGAGCCACAGGGGAAAAAAAAAAAAAGACCACTGCATTGCCATGAAGGAAAAGGGAGGCAAATGCAGAAAACATGTAAAGACCACTTCCTTCCTGGCAAGGTCATCAGCAGTGCTCTGCTTCTCCTCCTCAAACAGCTTTAACTGTTTTGCACCTTTAGAAGGGAGGGAGGGGAGGGAGGGGAGGTGACAGGACATAATTTGAAATGCAGTGGGGTTGCCTACTGTGGCTTCTTTAACAGTGGGAAAAAAACTAAAGAAACAAAAGAAAGTACTGAAGAAGAAAATAAGCTCTAGATATTCGGCAAGAAAGCTAAGAACTGGGCAAAATAATTAAAAAGTTTATCACAAGGATAGATTAACTGTAATGTTAACAAATAAGAACAGGTATTTCAATAGTTTGTTTGCATTTTGGTATGCCCCAAAGCCACAGGTTCGGAAAATAAACTTGCTTTTTTGTCATTATCACAAAGACAAGCAGTGTTCTTTCAAACTGTCTTTGTTATTCTGCATTGCGTTTGATTTTCCACTCTTCCTTTGGTGCATGTTACATCCTTCCCACTTGTCCTATTATGCTTAATGTTGATGCTTTATTTATTTACTTTTTTATTACATTCTATATAAAATAGGTACTTTAATTTTGAAAGTAGTAAGTAGCAAATAAGTAAGTTTAACCAGCTCAGGGACATTTTTTCCTTTTTATAATGAAATTAATATGTTTTTAAAAGTTGGAATAGTGTAGCATGGTCTTTCAAGATTATATATATCAGCAGATACACAGCAGAACTGGCTTTGCTATTAAGTGAAATGAAGCTCTGCATTCTGATAATGTAAGAGGTTTCCTCCATCAGGCCCTGCAAGGCCAACCAAATGCTGTCAAGAAATTCACAATTGGGATAGGAAAAACATCTCTCTCCCCCATTGTTACTACATATTATCTGTCTGGGATTCTTGACCATTGTTAGCCAAGTTCTCTGTCAATTTATCTAATTTGCTTTAAAATCCGCAGCCATCGCTACACTCGGGGTGTGATTCAACCAGGGGTGGGATTCAAATTTTTTAACAACTGGTTCTGTGGGTGTGGCTTTGTTGGTGGGCGTGGCTTGGTGGTCATGTTATTGGTTGGGTGTGGCCAACTCAATATCACTCACATCGAGGCACACATCTCCTCACCTGGCCTCTCATGACTGTGGGGATGCTGCAACAGTCGTAAGTGTGAAAAATGGTCATGAGTCACTTTTTTCAGTGCCATTGTAACTTTGAATGGTCACTCCACATAAGCAAAGTACCAGCAAAGGAGGGGTAAAAAGCTCCAGAGAAGCTCCTGAGACAGGAAGTCTAGTGTTAAGTTTTGAGCATGGGCGAGAAAGAATGGAGACAAACCTCTGAACGGTGAACTTCAGCTCTTTATTTACATCGTGACTTTTCTCAATTTAACAGCAGTAAAACCCGCCTTATATAGGCAAACCTTGTAACATTTAACCAGTAACGAGCTAGGAACGCTAGGTCTTATAACCAATAAGAACTCTCTGTTAAGGGCCAATCGGATTCCCCGGAAAGGGCCAATCTGGTCCAGCCACTTAACAGCCAATCAGAAGTGCAGAACCCTACACTTACTCCAAGCTCACACCTTATTAATCTTATTGCATTCACAACATCTAGTCTTGCCAAGAATGTAGTAAGGGTTAACGGAAAGGCAGTTTCTGTAAGCAACACCAGAATGTTTCCTTCCTGCCTTCCTTACAGGATTAGGCCAGTAATTTCTTCTAACAACCGGTTCTCTGAACTGCTTAGAATGTTAACAACTGGTTCTAGCGAATAGGTGAGAACTGGTAGAATCCTACCCCTGGATTCAACCAGTGTTACTAATGGTTCAGTGATTATGTTTCTATAGAGCTGGGCAGAACCGATAGCATCCCACCCCTGGCTATACTGAATGGCTCCACAGTTGTTGCATTTATGACTTGGCTTTTCTTGTTAGTCCAGTCTAATTGGCTGTCACACCTCATCACCATCTTGCAGAAGATCACAGGAAAAGTTGTGAGAAGCCCCAGAAAATGATGCAAGCAGCAGAGAGTCAACCAGTTCAGGAGATGCACAGAGCAGTGTGCCATGCTGAGGCTGCTACCATACATTTAAACTTTGAGTCAATAGCAAGCAGACGGTGGGGAAGCTAGGAATAAGCAGTTGCAGGATTATTGTTCAGAACTGCATGCCCACTAAGCTGCTCTGTTTAGTGACGAGTGGGGAAGACCTGTCTGATCTTTGCACCTGTATGGGGAATGGGCAGAGGCAAGGACAGAAAGAACAAAATGTTCTGGGCCAGCCTCAAGTGAATGGGAAGAGGAAGATGAGTTGGACAATGCCAAAACTGAGTGGTAGATTTCAAAGAGGCAGTGACACACAGATTGGGGTCAGGCTGATCTTTTGGCTGGTATTCTTTTTGAACAGAGATTATGCAATTATCCTTTCAACTTTGAACAGGGTCAGGAGTCTGTGTGGCTCTTCTGTATTTTCAGCAATCTCAGGCTGACTATTTGGGGGACAGATTAAGAGAGAAGCAACTGCTCTTTCTTAGGCCAATACGGAGTGCTGGTTTTTCCCTTTTGGAACTGGCCTTCCCCAGCAGGATTTGAGGGGACATTCTGGAGTCACACTTAAGCAAAGCCATTGATTGTATAATGCTGAACCACCTGAAACCTTAACTGAGGCTTACAAACGACAGTATAATATCTGGATTCATACAAGATGCTAAATTAAACCTTGATAACAGTGATTGGGAGTCTTGGGAGAATAATCCAGTACTGGGGAAGACAGAATGTGAGGATATTGTAGTACTTGTATTTTGAATGACAAAAAGGCACAAATATATTTAAAAAAGCAAAAAAACCAGCAACCCCCAAACCACGTTTATCATTGAAAATAGAACATCAATTTTGTTGTGTCTTCGGAAATGATGCCAGGAGTCGGTGACTTCGTATCAAGTTCTTTTATTGTTGTAGGAACCGAACTGGCACTATAGGAAAAGTTCGCGGCTTTTATTCCTTTAGCCGCGGCAGCCGCAGCCAATAGCACCACTTTGAATCTCCCATGATTCGAACTGACCAATCACGGGAGATTCCTAGCGAGCCAATCTGCGCGGCTCGCCTAACCAATCAGAGTGCCCCGCGCCTTGGCCAATCAAGGCGCGGGGATCTCAAGAATGCTAATGAGGGGACAGAACACCCCTCCCCTCTTGGTTTAGTCCTTACGTCGCGTAGTCCCGTAGGTAGGCGGGGCTCCGTCTTAGCCTACTGGACCTGCGCAGCTCAGTCGTAGGTTGGATCCCGGCTGGTTTGGTCGGGGTCTCTGCTTCTCCGGATGCCGTCGTGGGAACCGGCTGGTCGGTCGGGCCGGACCGCTCTCCGTAGCTCCCTCCTGGGCTTCCCGGGTTGGTTGAGCTGCAGGTTTTGCCGCTCCTGCTCGGTCTCCCCGGGTCGGTCAAGCTGGCCTGGCTGTCTCTTCCTGGCGAGGGGTCGTGCTGGCTGCTTTCCGGTAAGTATGGTTGGTTTATTCTTCTTTGGTTTTGGTCCCCTGGGTATTCCCTCCCCCCTTGGTTTGTGTTGTGGGGGTTGGTTTTGCCTGCTTGTGCGTCGGTGGTCTCTTGGGTGGTCGCCCTCGATCTTAATTGGTCGATGTGGCATTTCCATGCTCGTCCGTCTGTTGTTTGTAGCCGGTACGAGTGTGGGCCTGTTATTTGTGTGATGACGGCCGGTACCCATAACGGGTCTCCCGTCAGGTTCTTTGCATACACGGGGTTGCCTGGTGCGAAGGTTCGGTGTTTGCTGGTTGAGTCTGGGGGCTTCTCTGGGTTATACGTGGGGTGTAATCTGTCGAGTGGGGACCTTAATTTCCTCCCCATTAACAGTTCGGCTGGGCTCTTATTCGTTGTGGTATTTGGGGTTATGTGTTGGGTGAAGAGTAATTTATTTATTTTATCCTGGATCTCCCCGTGGTCTATTTTCCGGATGGTTTTCTGAGTGAATTGCACCATCCGTTCCGCCGTACCGTTCGCCGCCGGATGCACCGGTGCTGTCAGCGCGTGTCGGATGCCCCTTTCCGCTAGGAATTTTTCGAATTCTAGCGAGGTGAGTTGGGGCCCGTTGTCGGAAACGACGACGTCTGGGAGGCTGTGCGTTGCAAAAAGTTTGCCAAGTTCCTTGATCACGGCCTCCGTGGTTGTTGTTCTCATGTTGCTTACCTCCAGCCAGTTGGAGTAAGCGTCTACTGTTATTAGGAAGTGTGTCCTTTTGTGGGCCCGGCGAAGTCTATATGGATCCTAGACCAAGGTCCCCTTGGGGTTTCCCACTCTAGGACAGGTGCTGTGGGTGGGCTTGGCCTAGTTTCCTGGCATCGTTGGCACCTTGCTACCCATGTCTCAATCTGTTTGTCCATCCCTGGCCACCAAGCGTAACTTCTGGCCAAGGCTTTAGTCCTAACGATGCCAGGTGCCCCTCGTGTAATAGTTCCAGAACCTTCCCTTGTAGTTCCAGAACCTTCCCTTGTAGTTTTTCTGGAATGACCACCCTAACCCCCATAGTATGCACCCTTTTAATATTGAGAGTTCCGTTTGCCCGTTGCAGAATGTCTTGACGGACTCGTCGTTGTCCCTTTCCGGCCACCCTTTCTCTACCCAATGTAATACCCGCGCCAGACGTTTGTCTCGGGCAATGTCTGACGCGGTTATGGGTAGGTTGGGTAGAGTCTCTATACTGAGGGTGGTCGTTGTGGGTGCTGGGTCGGTGTCAGGTTCCGGTAGCGGCGAGCGGCTTAAGGCGTCTGCATGGGAGATCGTCTTACCCGGTCTGTGTATGAGTCCGTAGTTGTAGGCCGCCAGGAACTCGGACCACCTTGTCATTCGCGGAGACAGAATGTTCGGGGTGGCCCGGTTCCCTGCAAGGATTCCCAGTAGCGGCTTGTGGTCGGTTATGATGGTGAATGTCCGGCCGTAGAGATACTCGTGGAATCTTTTTACTGCGGCAACGATAGCCAGAGCCTCTTTGTCCAGCTGGCTGTAGTTCCGCTCCGGTTTGGTGAGGGTCCTTGAAAAGAATGCGATGGGTGCTTCTTTTCCGTCGGGGAGGGTATGGCTGAGGACAGCGCCGACGCCAAAGGGTGATGCGTCGCATGTGACGGCCAGAGGTAGGGTCTCGTTATACTGTATAAGGACGGCATCCGAAGTGAGGAGGTCTTTTGTTTTCTGGAAGGCGGCTTGCTCGCGTTTCCCCCAAGTCCAGGTCGCCGCCTTGTCCAGGAGCCTATGCAAAGGCTCCGCCACCATCGCCTTTTGGGGCAGGAAAACATTGTAAAAGTTAAGTAGCCCCAGGAATGCCTGTAGCTCTGTCTTTGACTTGGGTGTGGGGGCTTCTTTGATGGCCTTGATTTTTTGGTTTGTGGGGTGAATGCCGTGACGGTCTAGGAGATGTCCTAGGAATTCAACCCGTTCCATGTATAATTGGCATTTCTCCCTCTTTACCTTGAGCCCGGTCTCTTTGAATTTGGTTAGGACCTCCCTTAGGCGACCCTCTAGTTTGGCTTGGTTGATTGCCGACACTAAGACGTCGTCAAAGTAAGGTACCACCCCCTTGATGCCTTGTAATAGTCTTTCCATTAGGCTTTGGAATATTCCCGGTGCCACGCTGACTCCGAATTGGAGCCGGTTGCATTTAAATGCTCCCCGGTGGGTGACTATGGTTTGCACTTCTGCCGTTTCCTCGTCGACTGGCAATTGTTGGTATGCCTGGGCGAGGTCGAGTTTGGCGAAAACCTTGCCCCCTCCCAGTGAATGCAGTAGGTGTTGCACTACTGGGACGGGGTAGGCGCTTTGTTGCAACGCGCCATTTAGGGTGGCCTTATAGTCCCCACAGATCCTCACCGATCCATCGGGCTTGATCGGGGTGACTATGGGGGTCTCCCACCGGGCATGGTCTATTGGTTGTAGGACCCCTTGCTTGACGAGCTTGTCAATTTGCTAGTCTATCTTGGGTTTAAGTGCGAATGGCACCTGCCTTGGTTTCAGGCGTTTTGGGGGGACGTTTAGGTCTAGGCTGAATGATATAAGGGGCCCTCGGTACTTGCCTAGGTTTCCGTTGAAGACCTCTTGGAATTCCCGGGCTAGTTGTTGCTCCCAGCTGTCGTCGGTGACGTGGTTGATTCCCGTGACTGCGATGCCGAGCGGGGCGAACCATTGCAGTCCCAGTAGGCTTGGGCGGTCGCGATCGACGATTGTCAGGGAAAGCCTTTCGGTGCACCCTTTGTATGTTACGTTGAACTGTCCAGTTCCGACTACCGGGATGCGGTTTCCCTGGTAGTCTTTTACGATTAGTCTCTGGCTGTCTAGGCCTTTCCTTTGGATGGTAGGCACCATTTCTTGCCATGCTATCATGGAGAGGTAGGACCCGGAGTCCACCTCCATTTTGCATGGCTCGTCTTCGATGCCTACCTCCACGTAGACCTTCCGGGCGTCATTGGTGGTGGCGTGGCCGATGGTGACCGTCTGATGGGTCTCCTCTCTTCGCCGGGTCTCGCCGCCTCGTAGGGATCGTCCGTTCCGGTCCCATCTGTTGTCGGAGGGGCGATCTCTGGTCCGGGGTGGTGTGCTCTCTCGCCTCCATTCGCTCTGGTCCCATCTGGGCGGGCTGCGGTTCTTTTTGAGGTGGCAGACGCAGGCGATGTGTCACTTCTTGTCACAATGCCGGCAGATCGACTCAAAAAACCGGCATTCGGACCTGGGGTGGTCGCCTCCGCAACCGGCACAGTTGGTCCTCGACTTACGACCCCGCCGGTTCCGTGGGTCGCGGCCTGCCTGGAGGCGATGAATTTCTTCCTCCTCGTTGGAAGTGCCCGATGCCGAGTGGAAATCGCCCTGGTGGGTGGTCGTCTCGGGTTGGGCCTCGGCTGACCTTGCAGGGTTGTTGTTCCCGCTGCAGTCCCCAGCGTTCGGTCGGCGCATGCAGTCGGCGGATGTTCGGGTCGCTTCGGCGGCTGTGGCTGCGGTGAGGGTATCTGCAAGGCTGATGTTGCCCTTGGCCATCAGCCGACTCTGGAGGACGGGGTCCCACAGGCCGAGCACGATTCGGTCTCGCAGGGTTCAGGTTGTCGAATTCGCACAGCCCCCCTAGGTGTCGTAGTTTGGCGATGAAGTCGCTGAAATTCTTACCCGACCATTGGTCCCGACGGTAGAACTCGTTGCGTCGGATTAGGATGGGCACCTCTGGAGCGTAGTGCCGCCGAAGTATTGGCTCGAGGACGTCCCAGTCCATCGCAGTCGCGTCGGCGGGTTTGGCAAGTGCCGTGGCCATCTTAAATACCTCGGTCCCGCAGTGGGTCAGGAAGACGGCTAGCTTCATGGGGCCGGTGGCGTCCTTCAGGTCGCTGCACTCGAGGAACATGCGGAATCTGTCGGAGTACGATTCCCAGTCCTCGGTGGCTGGGTTGAAGGGTGCGGGGGATGCGATTTTCGCCATCGTGGAGATTCGTCTGGCTTCCGTCGGACACGTGGTTCGGTTCAGGATCTGGTTCCCACCTTCGTCACCAGTGTTGTGTCTTCGGAAATGATGCCAGGAGTCGGTGACTTCTTATCAAGCTCTTTTATTGTTGTAGGAACCGAACTGGCGCTATCGGAAAAGTTCGCAGCTTTTATTCTTTTAGCCGCGGCGGCCGCGGCCAATGGTACCACTTTGAATCTCCCGCGATTCGAACTGACCAATCGCGGGAGATTCCTAGCAAGCCAATCGGCGTGGCTCGCCTAACCAATCAGAGTGCCCCGCGCCTTGGCCAATCAAGGCGCGGGGATCTCAAGAATGCTAATGAGGGGACAGAACTAATTTGATATAGTGGTTAAGACATCAAGTTAGAAACCCATAGACAGTGATTTCTAATCCTGCCTCGGGCACAAAGCCACCTTAATTCCCTCAGACCTAGGAAGGAGGGAATGGCAAACCATTTCTGGAGGAAAAACTTGCCAGGAAAACTGCAGGAACTGGTCCAGGCATTTGCCAGAAATATTGACTCAGAGGCAACTTCCACCATGACTTCCCAAACTCTATGAAAATGGCATGTTATAATGCTGTACAGCTGTTATTAATCATGTTTTATATGAAGAAAACCACAGTGATTGTTGTCTATGTGCATCCACATGTATTTATAGGTCTCTCTCTCTCTCTTTTCTTTTTACTGTTAATTAACTGTAACTGGCTGTGGGGGTTTTTTCTAGTCTGACATTGTATAGTTTGCTATCTGCTCTTGTAATTTTTCTGCTAATAAAAAAAGGAGTTTCAATGTTATCTTTGGCTTTCTTCCCATACAAAATGCTTGTCAAGAAACAGTTCTTTTCTTGTATGTTAACATGTTGTACTTCGAATTCAGTCACATAGAGAGTACCGTGTTTCTCTAACAATATGGCCTCCCCCAAGAGGAAGTCCCAGCATGTTTTATAGGCATGAAATGAAATTAAGCCCCTCCCCCCAAATTGAGGCCTATATTAAACATGCGAAATGGGGGGGAATGGCGGGGGGGCAGCTTGCCGTTAGGAAGTACTTTTGTTGCATGCTCAGATATGGTGTTGTCTGCATTGACTTCGGCGTTGGTGGGGCACTTCATATCGGGAGACCTTCCGCCACCGTTGCTTTCCCTTCTCCCTGTGCTGCCGCAGCATTTAGAACAACACCATGGCATTTGGTGCAGTCACGCGTGGCCAGCCAGGGCTCCTCCCTGCAACCGGAGCTCGGCGGAGACACTCGGCTTCAGGCACTCCTGTCGCCGCTTTCCCAAGCATCGTTCGAAGGCAAAGTCTCCCCTGCCCGAAAGGGCAGCCCAACCCCATGTGGGGAGGTGAATCTCCTGGGGCCACAGCACAGGATCAGCCCACCCCGGGAGAAGTGCCCAGCCTCCATCCCTGCCTGGTGCCAGGCAAAGCTCTTCATGCTCTGCCCGGCACCAGGCAGAGATAGTGGCTGGGCGCTTCTCCTGGGTTGGGCCAATCCTGCGCTGCACCCCTGAGAGATTCACCTCCTCATGTGGGGTAAGGCTGCCCTCTCTGTCAGGGGAGGCTTTGTCGTACCAGTAGTAGGGTGTCATTTTTAAAAGAATTGGCTTTGCCTTCGAACGATGCCCAGGAAGGTGGCGACAGGATCGCCTGAAGCCAAGTGTCTTCGGCGGGCTCCGGTTACAGGGAGGAGCCCTGGCTGGCCCCACGTGGCTGCACCAAATGCCGCGTGGCTGCACCAAACGCTGCGGCGTTGCTCTAAAATGCCGCGGCAGCACGGGGAGAAGGGAAAGCAACGGTGGCGGAAGGTCTCCCAATATGAAGTGCCCCACCAATGCCAAGGTCAACATCCAAGCCGTTGCCACCCACCCGATGATGCAAGGGAGGGGGAAATTAAGTCACCCCCAAAAAGACAGCCTAGCAGTTTTTTTGGGGGTCAATAAAAAAATAAGGCTTGGCCTTATTTTGTGAGAAACACAGTATAACATCTCACATACCACCCCTTACTTTCTAACTCCCTCTTATGAATATAATGTGAATGCATTTATGAACCTACAATGATCTGTTCCAGATTCATGCTGTGGCCAACCAGATGCTCTGTAAAGGTTAAGTTAGGACAACTACTCATTCCTCTTGTTGCTTCTTAGGCATATAATTTCCTCAGTTTTCATTCTTTTTTAAAGGAATGGCTTTTAAAACATTAAATATTTGAAGGAACATCTATCTTCAGGTACATCTACCCATCCTGTCAGATCTGGCAGGAGGGCCTGCTGTGGGCCCTATTTGCTAAAAAGTTCCCTCTGATGGGGCCCAAGAAGAGAGCCTTTTCTGCCATATGAAACTTCGTCCCGCCCTTCCCCATTTAGCTCTAATACTATTGTCTTTCCAGAAATACCTTAAAACCTGAGGGATTTTTTTCAGTAGGCTTGGGGATCCCATGGCAATGAGGAGCCTGCAAGATGGTTCCATTGTATGTGAAAATTGGGTGCAATCTCCCATAATCCTGTTTCTATTTTGTTAATTGTTTAAATGTCTACTTAAGATTCTTTTTTTAAATTGTATATTGCCCATAGTCACATCAGTGAGATGGGTAGCTGTATACATTTGATAAATAAATATTGCTTGCATGCATGAACATAGGACACACATATACATCATCCCATTGCCAGCAATCTCTGAAGTGTCAGAGAGCAGGTGTTAATCTAACAGCATTTGATTTTGCATCTGGTATAGCAATGTTAGACTGCCTTTATTGTTTTGCTTTAGAAATATCTGTGAATAGTTAGTTGTTGTCTTTCTTTCCCTGTTGCATTTTGCATGCTTATTATCTTCTTTTAATTGCTCCTCAAATCATTCACATATGCAAAATCGCATGTTATCTTGCATCATCTCAGGAATCACTAAGTTTTTATCCTGTGTTTGCTTTCCCTCAATCAAAACACCTAAGAGAACAAAACTGAGGTTATTAAACAGTTCAGCTGAATGGATGGAAAGAGGGAGAGAGATTACTTGTTAAAATAAAAAGTGTCTTTCTTCTACAAATCCCTCTCATTGAGGCAGAGAGAGAAACAAAAGTATATTTTGAATACATTACATCAATTCAGGATCTTTGTACCAAGTATGATTGAATGATCCTTTTGGACCCAATGTAAAAATAATTATTTTTAAAAGTGATTTTTTTTAAATTTCACCTACATGTGTACTTGGGAGCTAATGCTAATCACACAGCAGTGCTGTTACATAGACATAGTGAGGTGCACCCATTAATGCTCATGTTGCATTCTGGATCAGCTGCAGCTTCTGATTTTCTTCAAGGGCAGCCCCATGTATTACACTGCAGTAATCCATTCATAAGGTTACTGGGGCAATTCCCCCCCCCCAATTATCCACAGCCATCCTCTCATGATTGAGCCTGACTCTGTTCTTCTCCATCCAGATGTGCACAGCTTCCAGATCTGCGAACAGGACCAACAGCATTGCTTGCAGGGCCCAGGATCAAAATGTACAATCGGGTGTATGGACAAAACAATAACTTGCTCTGTGCTGTAAACATCTATCTTTTTAAAAGCATTCAATTTCAACAGAGTAAGGTGGAATATTGCACAGCCATTCTTGCCACAGTTGTTTTTCCTGTTGTCCCAAGTCAAAGCCCAATAGGTTTTTTTTTTTAAAGCATTCTCATTACTATCTGCAGCAGTAACTATTCCCAGATGCCACACAATAATCAGTCAGTCTTATTTGCCTTCTATCTTCAGTATATCCTGGCTGCCTTTAGCAAAACAATGATACATATTTGGCCAAGGATGCCATAATCATATTGTTGTCAAGGTCAATTTCAGTCTGAGAAAAAGGAAAGCCAATTAGCTTGCCAGCTAATTGGTTCAAAGTAAACATGCCTGCATATTTTTATGTAATCCACTGCTGTCTGTTTCCATTTTTTTTTAACCTTTCCAAGATTTCAAAGTATTGCCAGGCTAATTTTCAAGGATGACAAGATATAAGAGTCCTAAGACTGGCAAAATGAGAATGATAGGCAATAGCTGGTGCTGGGAATATGAGGTTTTCTTTGGAAGCAGCCATTTTGGAACAAGAGTCAAGAATGTGAAAAAAAAGAAAACTAAACTAAACATATGTGATTGAGAAACTTTGCTGGCAAGAATTTCTTTCTCTGGAGCCAAATTTAGGAGTTTGCTTGATAAGAAACTCCACATTTAATCTAATTTTAATTAGAATACATTGAGCATCTATAATCTGGTCCTTGCTGAGATCAGCCTTTGGTGAATTCTACCAATACCAGTCTTACCAAAACATTATGTCAGTTTGAATACCATTGAGCCAGGCAGGCTCAATGCTACTTTCAGAGATTACGCTGCTTCCAAGCCACCTCTCTAAAGTTCAGAGTTTGCCCCTATGAGTTCCTGGAATTTGGTAAAGATTTTTTTCTAGAAAATTGCTGGGTCATTTTGTTCAGAAAGCACAGGAACCACAGGGTTGATTTATTGAAGCTGCGCAAAGGAAGAATATGTCTCTCTTGTGCTTAATTTTTGGACTAGGTTTTATGGTTTTTTTTCCTGTTTTTCTCAGTATAAAACTGTATGCACCGATAATCCATTTTTTCTAGGAATGTGTTGTATTTTCTGAAGTCTGTTTGCTTAAGAAAAAGGAGGTGAATTTACAATCACCCAAGCCTTGCAAAATTCCAATTTCATCATCCTGTGCTGTGGCTGATGGGAATAGAAATATCTGGAGGGCCACAATAGTCTCACAATAGAGTAGAGTAGAGTAGAGTAGAGTAGAGTAGAGTAGAGTAGAGTAGAGTAGAGTAGAGTAGAGTGGAATAGAATAAAGTTGGAAGGGACCTTGGAGGTCTTCTAGTCCAGCCCTCTGCCCAAGCTGAAGCACCTATACTATTTCAGATAAGTGACTGTCTAGACTCTTCTTTAAAACCTCCAGTGAGGGAGCATCCACAATTTCTGGAGGCAAGCTGTTCTATTGGTTAATTGTCCTCAATGTTAGGAAATTTCTTCTTAATTCTAGGTTGCTTCTCTCTTTGATTAGTTTCCCAACCATTGTTTCTTTTTCTTGCCCTCTGGTGCTTTGGAGAATAATTTGACCCCCTCTTCTTTGTGGCAGCCCCTCAAGTCCTGGTTTGAAGCAAAGAGTTTAGTTTGATTGCCATCCTTCAGTGACATAAATCTCCAGTTCATGTAATTTCAACAAGCAGAATTGTCAGTTAGTCCATTTAAACTCTGGATAAATCAGTGGTCTAGATTGATCCATCGTGAGCTTTGAGAAGCTACTGTATAAAGGCTCTATGTGACAAAGGATAAAGTTGTGTAACATTTCAATTTAGTATAAGAATGCCATCAAGAATCATAACTAACCCATTGGGGGAGGGCAGAGTGGAGAATGGGTAAGGGCCATGTATGAATGCATACACAAAGAGCATCTTAATTAATAGGGTTGCACAAGTCATACAGTAAGAGGGGTTAATTTATGGAGAAATTATAATAAAACTAAAAAGACATTTTGAGAGACTCCTTACCTGTAGCTTGCTTATGCCTTAATCTGGCTCTGTCTTAGATAAATGGAATTTGGCAATGCACCAGTTTCACTTCCAGATAGTAATTACCTAGACCAAATTTATGAAAGGCATTAGAGCTTCCACCTATATAGAGGCAATAAATATTTTCTGAGAAGGGCAAACACCTACTTGTGATTCATCAGTGGGGAAGTATGGACAAGGCTCAGAAACAAGTTGCTTTCATTGCAGAAGCAAACAAATTTCTTACAGTATGGAAGATCAGCTACTCCAAAATCTAAGAATGCCCCACTACTTACATGTCAGCTCCAGGATTTCACCTATTTCTCCCACTATTATTTGATCTGTTTCTCCGATTATTACTTGGTAACTGACTTTTTTCCAACCATTTTTCAGCTTTGAAGGTGTTTTGATCATGAGTTTGTCTGATCCCTGATGCTTCCTTTTGGCCTTGCCGGTTTCAGGCTTCAGAATATACTGTATTTAAGGGACATTAAATGAATACAAAGTGTTCATCATTGTTGTACGGTAGAAAATGAACACACCGTGGCCGATTTACCAACACAACTGCTTCAGAAGTTGAAGTCAAGCAAAGATGGTTAATTCATCTATGTGCATCTTAAATAAAATAAAGGTTCTTTGCATTATCTTAGACCTGTTGCAATATTCTGCCTTTTGGAGTCCAGACCATGGGAGTGTTGTTCTTTTCTGTGCAAACAATATTACGGTTCTCAAGCTTTACAGTTGCAAGCTGTAACGGATTCTGCTGATAAAGAAATGTTTTAACCAAATATCTTGGTTATTTTCATTCAGCTAGCCTGAGGCATCCTAGCAGCCTTTTTCATTTCACAAAGCAATTTTGTTTCATGTTGGTACAGCTACAGTAACAGGAAATATTGCTGGGCATAGATGTCTTTTTATTGTTACATGTTCCAGAATTAAATATTAGTACTGTATGCCCATAATTTTATTTTAAATAATTGTACTTAGTAAATCAATCATCCCATCTTTGCTGCTTCTGAAAAAACAACAACATACATGTTGAGGTAATTCCCCGTTAGGAGAATGAGTGCACACAGGGAGACGTACTGAGAATGGTGAGGAATAACACACAAGAACACACTGATACACTGTATAGTAAAATGTAGGTTTTTACTTCCAGTAAAATGGTTAAGCAAAATTCAACAAACAGTCCAAGTCATACACAGTTAAAGCAGTCAGTTTTCAGTCCAGGGATAATCCAAAATAAAAGTCCAGTATCATAATCACTTCAGTAACAGGCTTACATCAAATCCAAGAATAATAACGATCAGCAACAGTCAATAGGGAAATAATTCAGGAACAGCAGCACTCTCAACAAGACAGAACAACCCAGGTTTCTTATGGCTGTTTGAGGAACCACACCCAATTACAATTTTAGCATTCCCTTAAAGAGACAGTATTAAAATGTCTATCCTGGTTTATATATTTTCCAACCCAACTGTTAGGTGACTTACATTCCTAACAATACAGTTAAAAGTTTGGCTACCATGCAAACTTAATTTAACATAATTAAATCAATGAAAAAGAAGGTAGTTTAATCAATTAAAACAAAACAATTAGGTGATAGCACCTCAATGCCAGTTGGGACTTGAATTTCCATCACTAAGCAGTATAGTCGTAAAATGAGACTTAACAGTGGCCATTCCTCAGAGGTTGTATTCAGCAGGTTCTGACCAGTTCTGGAAAACTAGTAGAAAAATTTTTGAGTAGTTCGGAGAACCAGCAAATACCACCTCTGACTGGCCCTGCCCCCCATCTATTCTCTGCCTCCCGAGTCCCAGCTGATCGGCTGGGTCTTCTTTTGTTGCATAGGAGAACAGAGTTGGAAAGCAGGTTTGTCATGCCCCTGTTGGAATCTGATTCCAAGGGGGAAGCTGAGCAGCTGACAGAGAGTGGGAGTGTGGCTCCATTGGCTGTGGGAGAAACTGGGGAAGGGCACAGTCTGGCTGGGCAAAGCAGGGAAGAAGTAGAGCAAGGCACAGGAAATTCAGATGAAGATCCAGGCCCACCCCCTCTTCATCCTAGGGCACACAGGAAGAATGGAGAAGGGAGCAACATGAGTTGCGTGGCTTACGGAGGAGGAAAGGTCCCGATTCCCTTCATTAGCTGCAGCTGGGAATAGTGTTTAAAAAGGAAGTTTGCGCACAGCAACTTGTAGGAAACAAATCGTGCATTATCTTGTTTTGTCGAGGCTTATCTGGGTTCCTGGCATCTTCCCAACTGTGTGTGTTTTATTGGCCTTTGAAGTCTGCAATTTCTTATCCTTCCCTGTCCAATTAATTGCTGCAGCATGGTTTGTGTGGATTTTTATTTACAGTTTATATGTACTTTGTTTTGGGACTGAATTTCCTCCACTTAAAGACTGTTCTTGGGAAAGTTTTTCCTCCAGCCGAAGGTAACTGGACATTGGGAGCATAGTTGGAGGTATTAAAGAGACTTTTTTTTTTTTTACTTATGTGACTGTGTTGCCTTTGTTCCATGCCCTGGGTCATCACAGGTTAGTGGGGTGGATAGGGAATGGGATTTTGCAGTAACCTTCCCCCAGGAATGGGGAGGGAATGGAGATTTTACAGCAAATCGCAATGTAGGATGTTAACCGAGGATGTCACATGGTTGCCATCAGCAACCTCCTGCTGGTTTCCCCATTGATTTTGCTTGCTGGAGGCTAGTAGTGAAATTACCAATGGCGATCACGTGATCATAGGGATTCTGAGGCTGTTGTAAATATGAGGACTGATCATAACTACTTGTTCAGCACTGTTATAAGTTTAAACAGTTGCTGAATGGATGAACATTAAGCAACAACCACCTTTATTTCACTCTTTAATCAAACTCCCACATCAAGACCAGGGGAACAGTCACATTCTGCCAATGAATAGATATTCTACATACAAGTGGGAAAAATAAGACAGTAGTGCAGAGATCTCCAAACTTGGCAACTTTAAGACTTGTGGACTTCAACTCCCAGAATTCTCCAGCTAGTTTGGGGACTCCTGCAGTAGTGTGTCACCGGTGTCCCTCTCTCCCTTCATCCCCAAGTTTGTTCTGAAGCAGCATTTGATACAGGATGTTGCTGCTTTTTCACAGAGGTGCTGTGGCTGAGTGGTTAAGATGATAGGCATGCCATTCCAAAGGTTCCAAAGTTTGAGACCATGTGACAGAGTGAGTTCCTGCTGTATCTGCCGTACCAGTTCCTGTATCAGTTTGGGATGAAGAAGGAACGGGATTTCATTTGCCTTCCATGTGTAGAGTCATGTTAACCACATAACCACAGAAATGTCTTCAGACAACACTGTCTCTTTGGCTGTGAACCAGAGACGAGCAGCACTTCCTAAAATCAGACACAACTGGCAGGGCAAACGTTTACCTTTCTTTTCTCCATCCCACATAAATAATATTAGCAGTTGCAGTAAAGGCCAATCACTTCTGAGCCCAGATCAGTGGGTTGCTTTTGATATTTTTTTGACATTTAAAGGATCAAGCCCAGGAACCTTACTGCGTCTTTCTGCTGTTTCTACACTACAATGCCCAGGAGGCCCTGACATCGCAGTCAATGGTTAGACTCTAGCTTCACATTGGGGTTGCAGAATTCCAGTCTGGCCAAATACTGGGTTAGAGTGAACTGTGTTTTGATCTAGCAAGTTTCTTCTTTGGCTCAGGAGGACTTAACTCCAACAGGCCATTCTGTATGATGGAAAACTTTGAAGAGGAAAAACCTGTTTGTAGACTCTCCAGCTTTGTTTATTAATGCTGGTAACCGATAGGTAGTGTTCTGTTAACTGTTAATAACACACAGCTGCAGGCTGTATAATAATTCTCTTTCCCTTGCTTTGTACTCTCTTTATTTGCTATATCTGAAATCAAGGTGGGAAGAATTTTCCCTGCAGGCAAGCTGGCTGGTGATTATGAATGATGCTTGCTTTCTTCTTTAGCAATGTGCCAAAGAGCACATGCCTATCACCTATTTACAACTTTTCCAGTTGTTTAAACTGCCTTTGACAAGCAGCAGAATATCCTACTTTCTTTCATCCTGTAATTAATAATGTGGAAAATATGGACTAAAAATAGGATAGTGTGCTTTCAGCTCTGATAGTGGATGATGGTACAAAGATAAATTTTGCTCTATAACTGTATCAACTACCAACATTTATTCATAAGGAAAAAGCTACCTCACAATCCATCCTCTACATATCCACTGATGGTATCTCTTCCTCCTGTGTGGCTTATGAACAGATGAAGTTGCTCCTAAACCACAATGTCACCAAAACAGAGGTGGGATTCTACTGGTTCTGTCCACTTCTATAGAACCGGTTGCTTTGAAAAGCAGCAAACAGAGAGCATACATAGAACTGGTTCTATGTCTGCTGCTGTTTTGGCCCGCCCACCTGCCCGGGCTCTTACCTGACCTTTATTTCCTGTGTTTTCAACCACAACTGCTTTGCGTGTCACAGCTACGGTTGAAAAAGCAGGAAAAAAGGGAGTGCTGCTCAGCTGTCCAGGCAGCTAGATGACGACGATATACATGCACATGCATGCACATGCAAAATGTAAAATCACTGAACCAGTAATTACACTGGTTGGATCCCACCCGTGCACCAAAGTGCCAATAATTGTATCCAATGGGACATTCACTGCACTTCCAAAGAACTTTAGCATTTTCATTTTTGTTTAATCATATTTTTAACTGTTGGGAATAGAAAACACTTAAAAATAAAAAGGCAATATGCAATCAAATCCTTCAAGCCAGAGGCTTTTAAAGAATATACGACAGAGTTCAATTATTCTACAGGGCTCCATGTTCCATTTCATGACTGTATTTTTATTTTATATTTATTAATAATATTGAGCATCTACACTGATGAACCTCTTAATTAGAGTGATTTATGCTGCAAACCATTTATATTGGCTTTCAGGATAACATTTAGATGTTAGTTTGCAAAGATGTTGGGTTCATGTCTGAAGTAAAATGAGCCTTTGGTTGCACTTGTAGCATCCTGACAGAAAACTGTTTGGTATTGCATATAGGAACATAGTTAACATAAGCAAACATAATTACAGAGGATTAGTTTATTAAGTACTGTATTTCTAGGAAGATGTTTGGCCCAATTCTGATCCAAAGTGTATGAATGGCAACAATTAACAACATTTGGAAAATGCAAGGTACCAAATAGGGTGTATGCAGACCAAATTTTTGCTCTTCAACAGATTGCTAAGTAATGCATAAATGTGAGAGAAAAGGGTTTGTTAATTAAAAATAAGTTTATAATAAATTAATGAGTTTTGAGTTATGGAAAAATCAATGCATATATTGGAGTTGGAATTGAATATAATGGGAGCATGAAATAAAACACTTGTGGTGGTATGAGAATTTTGTTGGTTGGGCATGTCAATTCCTACATGCAAGATGATGCTATTTGTTCACTGGGAATTCAAATATTTCAAGCCAAATGTAAATAGATTGTATGAAACAAGGAGTTGTATCTGAATATTAATTTTTTTGAAATACAACGCAGAAAACACAGCAAATGATTCCAGGTCAGAAAAAAACGTCAATTATTATAGCAAGCAAATGAATGTGTGTGCCTTAATAAAATGTTTACTAAAGATATACCATTGCCTGGAGACATTTTCAAATATACAAATGTTAATAGGCTGTGGGTAGTACAAGGTCTCTTGTAATAAATGGACATTTGTCAAAATAGCTGCATATATGAGCTTGGTGCTTTCTATCTTAGAAGGAAGCTGGGTATTTCAAAAACAAGTTGAATGCAGTAGGAATGGGGTTCTTAGGAAGCATAGAAAACCAAGTGATTTGGTCAAAAAACGAATGCATGCAAGTAAATTCAGATTGCATACAAAAATGATAAACCAGTGTGAAAAAAGGAGATTCATATGGTTTGGCAAACAAAGCGTTAAAAAAAAAGAGGCAAATATCAAGGTATCATGATTGACTGCATTAATGATTAATCAGCTGGAACTAATAAAAAAGTGAGGAGATTAAAATAACAAATCAGTGTATGGAGCGTGTTAGACAAAAAGAACGGTTTGCAAAAATAATAATAGCAAAATATCTAGGTTTAAACTATCCTTAGATTTTCTTTTCTGTTCTTCTTATCTCTGCTTTTCTTTGGCTTATTATTTTTTATTCATTTTTTAAAAACATGGCTTTAAATACTAAGAAAGAGAATATGATATTTATGTATGTATGATATATATAAATTCCCAAGTTGACATAGAATGTCGTGTGTGTGTGTGTATGACATTCTATGTCAACTTGGAAATTAAAAGAAGATATATTAAGCAATTTAACCAAGCAAATACTTTAAATTACCAGGATGACAAAATGAATAAACTAAAACATTACTACATTGTCACAATTTTTATCTCTTTGCTGTTCTGTTGAAAAAGAATTACAGTACTTTAACCACAGACAGGGAACACATTTCAGGAATTCACTACTATGAATTGAGAATACATTCATTGTCTAATGTTTCCATGTGTCTTCCCTCATGCATCAACTATCTATAATCCTTGATAAGGATCCTCGATAAGTCTCAAAAACTGTGCTATAGCTCAAATAAACAAATGCATTTTGGACAAGTAGGAATCGCCCTAAAATTTGCAACATTCCTTTGAATTTTAAACCAGTATTTGGCAAGAGTAAAACCATATCACCAAGGACTTGAATTTTCTTGCTCAACCAAGTTAGAATTGTTGATACAAAACGTGAGTAATTGCACATATTTGCATAATTCAAATAAGTTCTACAGATTCCAGAATCGATTTTATTTTCCCCTGCTGTAGAATTTGGCTTTCATTATCCCATTGAAATCTCCTGCAAAACTCAACCTCTGAATTGATTCATTCTTGGCTCTAGCAGTTGCTAATATTAGAAAAAAACTTTGATTAAAAATCGTTAAGATTCTTATCGGAAAGGAGGACATTGCCTTCTCAACCACCTCCGTCCTCCCAGTTCACAAGGCCTCATTGCTTATTCTGTTATCTTGGCAATATCAAATAAATTGCCATAAAGCAACCCCACAACTTAAATCTATGAGCCTTATAGGATTTCCTTCATTATATTGCAAATGAGGATCTGTTAAAGCCTAGTTAATTGATTTCAGGAAATTGAGGCTGTCTCATTATAGTTGGGTGATTATGAACATATTTGAGGGTAGAGTTACCAAAGCAGAAAATTTAATTCTTCCCAGATACAAGACTGTGACCTGCAATAAGCAAACCTTGGTTACATTTCTTTCCTTCCTTCTTCCTTTTCTCACCTTTGTGGAAGAAGCCGAGGATCATTTTGGGCTCCCAGCCAGCAGCCAAAGCTGGTTACTCTAAGGATTCCCAGAGCTCTTAAGGGAAGGAATACTCAGGAACTTTGAAAATGCAAATGTGTCTCCCTGGCTATATCTGGAAACTCCCTGTGACACTTCCTTTTGCATCACTCTCAAATGTGATGCAACAATATATTTTATGGAAGAACAATGAACAGAAAATTAGTTGGAATAGAGCTACATCTGAGATGAGTGGTGATGTGGCATAAAGCCAAAAGGTAAACATAGCCCACAAAAGACATCTACCGTATATACTCGAGTATAAGCCGAGTTTTTCAGCCCATTTTTTGTGCTGAAAAAACCGCCCTCGGCTTATACTCGAGTCAGATTCCCCTCTGAAAAAAAAATGACCCACCGCCATGTGAGAATGCTCAGACACGAAATCTATCTGACTGAAAATAAGTGTGTGTGTGTGTGTGGGGGGGATTTTAACAGAGGGAAGATGTAGGGAGAAGGCAAAAGCGAAGGAAGATCCTTCAGGGGAAACTGAGGGGGAAACTCACCCTTGGTCCAGATGAGCCCCCTTCCCCTTTCTCTAGGCTGAGAAAACAACGCGAGCCGAGGTTGCTTCGGCTCCACTCAGCTTCATTTCCTCAGCTCCAGCTGCTTTCAGTCCACTCGGGAGGAGGGGGAGGAGGAGGTGGTGGTGGCGGCTCTCTCTCTTGCAAGAAAAAAGCAAGGCTCTCTCCCTTGCAAGAAAAAAGCAAGAGCCGTTCTTATGATCTCTCCCTCTCTCTCTCTCTCCCCGTAATACAGTCAAGCCCTTTCCAGCACGTGCGATCTGCCTTCGCCGCTTTGCACCTTGCAAATGCAAAAACCCCAGGATTTTGCATTTGCAAGGTGCAAAGTGGCGAAGTGTGTGTGTGTCTGTCTGTCTGTCTCTCTCTCTCTGTGTGTCTCTCTCTCTCTCTCTCTCTCTCTCTCTCTCCCTTCCTCGCACCAGCGCGCCTTCCTTCCACTGCTACGCGTTTGGGCTGCTTTGTGCCCCCCTCCCTCCCCGCCGTCTTTTTTTTCTCCTTTCCTTTAGGAGGTGTCCTAAAGGGCTGGAAGAGCGAGGAGGCAAAGTAGCTTCCTCGAGCATTTCTTGCCGCTCCTCCGGGCAAGATTTATTGGCTGGAAGCGAGGAGTGAATTGCTCGCTTTCCTAACGAGGGTCTTGGAGCAACAACACTCCCTCCCCCACCGCACCCCGCATCCCCACCCCCACGCTTCCACCCGAGTTTGGAATAAAAAACGAAGGTGCGAGTGTGAACTTGGTGGGGACTCTCTGCTCGCGAGTTTTTGCGTCGCTTTGGGGTAGTGCTTGGTAAAAGGAACTGGGAGGAGGAGAGCTGCTTAGCCAAAAGTCTGCCTGCCCTTCGCTCAGAAACGAGCTTTTGAGTTCTTCTTCCGCAAAAGTGGAAAGTTCTCTGGGGAGAGGTTTAAGGAAAGGAAAAGTAGTCAAAACAATGAGGAGGAGGGAGGAGGAGGACAGGAACTTTAGGCAGCTCCGGAGCTCGAGAATCTGTCCAACCGGAGGAACAGACTGCGTGGGACGAAAGTGTGTCCGTCTGTGTGCGTGGAGGGGGCGGATTGTCGGGGATGAGTTTCTAAAATGGGCTGACTTCACGTGAGGAAAGGCGAAAAACTCTTGACTTCGGCCAGCGCTTCAGAAATCATCACAGTTGTTCATTTAGTAACCTGGCTGTTAAGTGAATCTGGCTTCCTCCATCAACTTCACTCGTCAGAAGGTCTGAAAAAGTGTTCACAAAATCTGGGGAGAACACCGTACCTATCACAAATATGAACCAATGGTCAAGCATCCAAATCCTGCTGACGTGATCACAAGGATGCTGCCATGGTCACTTTTTCCAGTGATATAAACAGCCCGAGATCCCCGATTCTCTTTCCCCCCCACAACCTCAACCAAGCCACGGTCTCCTCCAATGAACGGGAACATTCCAGACGCGGTTTTGCCCTCAAGGATCAGGATTAAAACCAGGCAAAATCATGGCAGGAAATGATCGGCCTCCCTCCCTCCCCACCTTCAGCCCCAAACCGCCCGCCCAGGGCTCCTGAAGGGCTTTCGGTATCCTCGGATGGCACTTCCACCGAGGGGGTGGGGGAAGCAAGCCCGGACCGGGAGGGCGATCAGGTGGGGCCGGGCAGCCAAGCGTATCGCGGGTGGGAAAGGACGGTTCCCCGGATGATAATGGAGGAGTCCCCCCACCCCCTGCTGGCGAGAGGAGGAGACCCCGTGGGCTCCCTCCTCAGGAACGGAACGAAAGCCGCGGGGGCCAATCGGAGCAAAAAAAAAAAAAAAGAGCCGCCGATTGAAAGGGACCCACTTGGGGAGTCCAGACGCGACCACGGGGGCCCGAAGAGAGGCTGTAGCGGTGGGGGTCTTCGTGCGATCCTCCAGCTCTGGCGCTTTCCAAAGCAACTCAAAACTTGGCGCATCCTCGCCTTCCCTTTCTGCCCTTTCCAAAAAGGTCCCACTCCGGGAGTAGCGAGATACAAGACCCTGCTCTCTGTTTCGGGGCGGGGGAGAGCGAAGGCGGGGGGGGGAGAGTCTTCCTATTCACCCTTCCATTATAAACTTTAAGATCATTATCTTATTTTCCAAACAACCGCTCCCCCCCCCCGCCGCTTTGCACCTTGCAAATGCAAAAACCCCAGGATTTTGCATTTGCAAGGTGCAAAGTGGCGAAGGCAGATCGCGCGTGCTGGAAAGGGCTTGACTGTATTACGGGGAGAGAGAGGGAGAGATCATAAGAACGGCTCTTGCTTTTTTCTTGCAAGGGAGAGAGTGACTCCTGCCTCCCACTGTCATCATCATCATCTTTTGGGTTAGTGAATCAATCAAACCTTTCATGATAGTGAGATCGTTTCCCAAATTTCCCTTAAATCAGGGAAGAAATCAGAAACAAACCTTTGGACTGAGAATAAGCCAATCATTTGCCATTTGTTCTAATCTTGGTGTACTAAATCAAAGAGGTTATTTGGTTTTCTGGCAGAGATTTTACTTTGGAGATTAGGGTCAGGGAATGTCATAGGATAAGAGAGAGAGATTAGGTTAGGGGAGTGAGGATACCTCATCAGAAAAACAGTCTGGACAACCATTTGACTGGGATGGTATTAGGTTCCTGAGGTTGGGCGAGAAGACTTCCAAAATCCCTTCCAGCCCTATGATTCAATGAAACACATTTAAGATGGAAAATCCCTCCACTTTTTGTATGTTACTTGACTGCAAACATTGTGGTTAAGTGTGAATCACATTTACAAATTTACATTAGCCATATACTGATCACGGAGAAAAATAAACATTTAACTCTTCCAAGTTCTCATGAAATTCAAAGTACTGTTGTTCTACTTCTTAAACCAAGTGGGATGGGGTGGGGAATGTGTGTTCCTTGAAGACTATCATAAGGAATGTAGCAAACACGTGCACACATATCAGTGGTGGGATTCAATTTTTTTTACTACCAGTTCTGTGGGCCTGGCAGGGGAAGGATACTGTAAAAATCTCCAGTCAGAGGTGGGATTTGCTGGTTCTCTGAACTACTCAAAATTTTTGCTACCGGTTCTCCAGAACTGGTCAGAACCTGCTGAATCCCACCTCTGACACATATGTATGAAATAAAACCTGCAGATAAAAAAAGATACGGATGGCTCATGGATGGGTAGATATTCTCATCCTCTTGCGCTCATTTTTAAGGTAGGTGGCAACCCCTAGAAATGAAACAATCCCTCTCCCTCAACTTCTCCTGCTGTGTGTATAGAAATCCCCTGAAATAAATGTGTCTACTTAAATATTATTCATGATAATCAATTATCAGATAATTAAAATAATTGTGTGGTGTGGTTGTTGTTTGATTGTACAATGTGAGTATTTCTCTATTTGAATGTTTCCCCATATTAAATAATGAATCAGTCTAAAAACAGGACAGTATCCTCATGTGCCACTTTCAATATGAACTGATTATTTAATAATCAAAATAATAGAATCTATTCATTCCAAATCATACAACCTCCGACCTTTTTATTAGAACTTCTATCACGTTACACCAAAGCCAGTTTATCTCAGAAAAGAACCAGAACAGAACCCCCTGTCTTCCATTCCAAGAATGTGACCAAGTGCACTGATTCAAAAACATTTTATTTTACCACCAATATATATAAAAAATAAATGTCACAGTATTAACATATTAATACAGGCAACAACAATAATTCCCACAGCCCTGCAAACAGAGGGTTAGAGGAACAATTCTGTAATGAAGAATGGAAGAATATTTGATCAGTGAAAAACACCAATTGTTTATACTCATAACAATCAGCAAGTCCTGAAAACAATAGGCAATACCGTTTTTTTTGCAGTTCACTGCTTCTTTCAGGAACTAGTTGCCAACACATAATTCGAGTCTTTCCAATAACAACTTCACCAGCACTGAAGAAACAAAACAATGGATCTTTTAAGAGCTTGATCCAGAGTACAGTCAGGAATCATATGGAAAACATTCCTGAAGTGGCACCTTCCCATTCCTACATTCATGCCCAGGAAGCATAGAACTAGGAGAGAAATTACCTTTCTGTATTTCAAATTCCAGTTTTTTCCCTCCAAATCATTCCATTTACAGCTAGACTGTATGCTGAGAAGGATGCATGATTGCTGTTTGCATAGTTTAGAGAGGTCATAGGAAATCAAATGTTTTAGGTGCAGAATATCATCTATGTATAGACAGACACACAAAGCACACACTTATTTTTTTTCCTATTGATACATTTAAATACAGGTAGTCCTCAACTTACAACAGTTCATTTAGTAACCATTCAAAGTTACAACGGCTCTAAAAAGTAACTTATGACCATTTTTCACACTTACGATCATGTGCTCAAAAGTCAGACTCTTGGCAATCAACTCATACTTATGATGGTTGCAGTGTCCTGGGGTCACTTTCCCCCACCTTCTAACAAGCGAATTCAATGGAGAAGCCAGATTCATTTTAACAACTATGTTACTAATTTAACAGTTGCAGTGATTCACTTAACAACTGTGGTAAGAAAGTTGTAAAATGGGGCAAAACTCACTTAAAAATATCTCAACTTAGCAACAGAAAAATTGGACTCTGTTGTGGTCGTAAGTCGAGGACTACATGTATATAATTATGGAGTCTGCACAGATCCAGGCAGTGGTCATCCATGTGAAGTTGCTCTGAAAATATACCAGATGGCAGACTTTTCTGCGAGGATAGTAAACTGTCTGGATAAAATAAATATGGAAGGGAACACAGTGATACCTAGCCATATAAATGGCTGTGGAAATGAGAGTTTTGGTTATCATTTATGACCAAGATTATTGTAATAGCTGAAAATATAACCATAATCATGGCTTCCACTTTTTTTTTTTTGCCATTTAATTGCAATAAATGAAAGGGGCGACTTATTGCACATCCTGTTTTTCACAAGTCTGGGTTTGGTTTAATTAGTAGCTGCAGGAGCCCTTCGCCTGAAAACAGCCAGAATGGGCTTCTCCAGTCTCTACCCTATAATCAATCCAGGCTGAAGGAGGGGCAGGAGCCGGGACTCCTGAGACGACTAAGCAGTGCAGAAAGCAGCTCTGCCTCCCTGCCTTGAATGTCAGACTAAAAAATAGTTTCAGAAGAGGAGCTTGTTTGAATTAAAAGTTGCCAGTGGGATTATAAGAAATATCAATTTCCCATTTGCTGTTCAAGTATCTCCACACACCACACATGCAAAGTGAAAACAGAACATAAGTCCACATGTTCTGATGATTCATAGATTAAATAGAAATGTCAGCTGACTATTTGTGATGCAATCACAAGAAATAAGAGGAGAAACATCAAGGAATTAAATACAACAGCAGAACTGTACAGAAACTTTTATTATTATTTTCTTTCATATTGTTTTCTGGAAAGGCAAAAATGATCCACAGCAATGTTAAAATATCTGAGAAAACACTGTTTATCTCTTTACCCCTATGCATTCCCCAAAATATTTTAAGGCACTTCTCTCAAACATCTTGAAGAGATGAAAATTATAACCAGGTTATTGAATAAGGTTCTATGGCAATTTCCCCTAATTTTCATGTGCACATCCAAGTCACACACACTTACATACAGGTAAGCACATGTCTAATCTGTGCTATATGGTGAACAACATAATAGTTGCTTGCTGGAATGTATATTTATAGGCTAGAAAACCTATTTACTGTATCCATATTGGAAATTGAGTCTGATTTTTAAAAGGCATCCACACATCCAGTGAAAATATGGGAAATGGTAAATGAAAAATAGGATCACAACTTGTACTTTGTAAACTGAGCCTACTACATTATTTCAATAAATGGGTTCTTGGAGGTTTTATACTACATTTTTTTCACAGTAAAGAACAGAATGTGGGCAAAAGTTGACTGATCTCAAAAAAGCAGAAATGTGTGGTAGTTGATTAGCATTTGAATAAGACACCATAAGGAAATCCTTACAAAACTACAGTTGAAATTCAACAGTTGAAATAACATCCCAGGAAGAAAGCAGTGGCAAATCACTTCCATATTGTTGCCATGGAAACGTGGCCCTCATAAAGAATTGAATGACTGGAGAGGAGTTTACACTGCATCTCAAATTTATTTGACCAAAGTCTAATGTAACATATTAACCCTGACAAGCTGTAAATACCATCTGTATTCAGTTAGAAGTTCTCAGAATGTTACAGGATTTCAGCCTTCATTTTGATCTGTAATTTTTCATGCTTGTGTTTTGACTAAGAATGGTTAATCTAAAATGTCTACAAAAGCTTCTCATTTCTATAATTTCCAAAAGAGGTTGGCAAGGAAATTGTGTTCACTTACAGGGTACATGAAATTATAAAGGCCATTAGGAGCTGTTGTGAATGTAATAAAGAATGTAGAAGAAAATCCTAACCTTAAAATTCACATTTAACTTACATCACAAATTCAGTTTTCTCAGCAACAGAGACTCAGATGGATATGAGCCCCAAATACATGTCTACAGATAAAGCTAATGCTAATGCAGACATTTAAACAATTTGCCTCCTGCTTCTATAGCCGGAGAAACCAAGGAAAATTTTAGAAACATATCAGGCTGAGAAAAATATTGAATACAATTTTATTTTTTTCCAAATGCTACAAGAAGAGGGAACTTGAAAGAATTGAAGAGCTTGGTTACCTAGATCAGTATTTCTCAGCTTCAACACCTTTAATGCATGGAGTTCAACTTTTAGAAGTTCTGGGAGGGGAATTTTAGGAGTTGAAGTCTACATATCTTAAAATTGCTGAGGTTGAGAAATAGTGGCCTTGAGTAAGTGATATCGAAATTGCTTCTTTGTTGTCAGTCTGCCTAAGATTAAAAAAAAATCTTGCCTCAAAAAGATGACACATTTCTTGCCTTAAAAGGATGGCAGACTATAGTAAAGGGAAATTAAGCATTAAGGACATGAACATTAAAAAAAAATATTAAAGTTGGCAGTAAAAGATAACAAATTACATTCACATACACTGGAAAAAGCAAGCAAGAGTAGTGAAGTAAGAAGAGAGAATTTTTGCCTGCCATTCTCTCTTTGTTCTGTCATGTTATGATAAAGCCCAGATTGCGTGACAGCAAACTAAAGATGTTGGACAAGGACGGTGGGAGTTGTATCCTAATGTTTCTGGGGATAACCAGATTGGAGAAGCTCAAGTTGGAAAACCTAATATCTGTTTAAACAGCCTTTCCTCTGGAATTGCACCCTCCTGCCTCAATTAATCTCACTCTGGGAAAAGCTTAATATTTCTATTAAAGATTTTTTTAGAAGAGATTTCATATCAAAAGAACAAAGGGATCCCTTGTTCCAATAATGGTGGGGTTGCTTATTTTGACTATTTGCTTTTCTCCATGTGATAAAAGGAACAAAAGGGGAAGCAACTGCCACGAAGAAGCCAATTGCTTATCCCATCCAACTTTCTCCATGATCTAAAATTTAAGAATGTCATATACTAAGAGCTATACACAAGAACTTTCATCTGCTACACAGCTGGGCGCCAATGTACTTGAGAAGTTAGGAAACACATCGCTTCCAAAGATATAATGGGAAGAATATCTTTGCTCTATTTCAGGATTGCCTCAGACATGAGTAAACTGGAGGACAATGTGCACATTCTCTGCTATTGTAAGCAGTAAAAACCACCTTGGCTAATTTGGTGTCCTTGAGTTGTCCTGGATTACAATGCCTCATACACATTTGAGGCAGACCAGTTTATGAAAGTCTGATTGAAATGAACTGGGAATGGTTTCCTTTGGTGATGCAGTTGGGCAACTGGAGTTGAAAAACTATTGATGGCCAGTAGGATAAAAAGTAGGCCTTCCTTTCCCTGACTGTTGAGGGATGTGAATATTGCAATCTTCCAAGATACTTTCTTAAAACAGATTATTTTGCCTCCATAAAAAAGGGGGAAGAGCACATACAGGAGAAACCTAAATTTGAAAGTTATATCCCTCCTTGAAAATATGTGAGTTCTGAGCAGGTTCCTAATCATTGGTCAGGATCTACTTGATAATAAAAAAACTGAAGCTTTTGGGAGGCTACTCCTTTTATAGAAGAAAGTAACTGGAAACAATCTCATAAAAACACATATTTTTGAAAGTAAAAAAATGGGATGTTGAGTTCTGGGACACAAATTCTACTTTGATCCTCAAGCCATGCTTCATTGTCTTCATCAACAGGTCATAATGGAATGGGAGAAATGTCAATATCCCAACAAGCCATAATTTATGATTGTTTGGATTTGGAGATGAATATATTTGCAAGGCAAACTGAACATTCTTGTGCAGGCTGATTCTATAAATCAAATCTAGCTAAAACATGATGTTACTGCCACTTATGCTAATTTAATGGTACTAACATGCTATTTTATGATGTAGTTACCGCAGTCCTAGTCCCCTGTAATATTTTTAACAATAAAATCCAGCAGCAGACTTCAAGTTTTACACAAAACACTGAGAAAATATACCTTTGTTTGACATTTTGCAACATTTAGGCTTTTACAATCGTAAACATTCCTGACAAATCATTTTAAAAACCAAAAGGCACTTTATAAACCCAGAATTGCAAAGTATTTGCCATGCTTCAGTAAGAAAAAGACTGCATTAGAGCAGAAGAAAACTAAATAAAACTTTCCATTCACATGTAAGGCAATCTGGCAATATACTGGTCCTTAGGTAGATTTGTTTTGCGGTATCAAGAATGGGCTTTACTGAGGAATTGCATTGAAACTATTTTTTTTATTTTAGAGATTGTGCTACTGGTTACTTGCACACCTCTCTGCTACAATTTTGCCAGGTAGAGCTAAAAGAAAGTTAATGAAGTCCTCCCCACTTCCATAAAAATAAACTAGTCAGTCTACTCCAAATCTTCAGGTTATCATTTACATCTGCCTGACCGTATTCTTTGCAAGCAGCATGTTGTTTTACAACCAGAAGTTGTGGTTATTTTTTGCCCACAAAAGATTTTACTTCACTACAGGATGTAGTTCCTGCGGCCACTTTCATTTCTGCCCTCCTACCACAATCTTTACATCCCAATATCACACAAACATACCAACTCGGGCAATAAATGGTCCCAACAGGCCATTTTCCTTTCTCTCAACTTTGTTGGAATGCTGAGCCCCATCTGTATGTTTTAACTAAGGAAGAACGTTGCTTTATTTATCGGAAAACTGAATGGCTCCCTCCATCAGCTGTATTTAGAGAAAATTTGGAAGCATAACTTCCTATTGGACAAGGAAATCCCAGCAGTTCTGGTCAGTTGGCGAGTAATGCTGTCTCACTCTTGCCAAATTCCGTGTTTCCCTGCTCTTGTTCTTAAGACAAGGACAATTTTGCAGAATTAGCTTGGGAGAGACTCCATCAGTGTTCCACAGGAACAGAGATGTTTCTCACATGAATAAATACGATGTTCAGTTTAATTCTAAAACAGATGTTATGCAGGACATCTGTTTGAGCATTACATACAGGCTTTGTCCTTTTAAAATACTCCTGAAAGTGGCCCATTTCCAAATAGTAACAGCACATAATCAAGCTAAGGTTTATGTATTGCTGGTTTATCAATATTCTGCCTCAGTGGACCAACCCATGAACTGTGCTTTCTGCCTATCAGCATCCCTTGTGCCTTTGAAGTTGTTATTCGCAGGTCACGCTACAATGCATTTGCCCTGAGTGTCAGACTTGGATGCACACTTTCTCCTTTCTATAGGAGAAAGGAGGGAAGGAACACTGCGTGATCTGGTTTATAGTGCATACTTTAACCTGACTTCTCCACAATCACCCAATTTGATCCAGCAAAAATTAGCAAGCTTCTTAGCAACCTAACAAATGGTTGCGATCAAACCATTTCACTCACATTTTCACCCCATAGTGCAGTGAGCCCAGTGTGTTAACTGGGCTGATGATCCTGTTAAATAAAGCAAGCACCGTGGTTTCAAGATTTTGGCTTGCAGATACACTTTGGGGCAAAGAGGCCTGCATTATTTAAATCTCCATGCCCGCAGAACAGAATGCAAAGCTGTTTGTTTTGAGGTTTCTAGCTCCCCTTCTTGGAAGATTATAGACAAGAAGGAACAATTTTGACAAGATTCTGGGAAAATAAATCAAAGTATGTAAATTCAAACCACTTTAGCAGCATTTTCCAATCCTTCCATCTGTAACCACAGCAGTAAATTTTCATACAGTGATCTATTTTTTAAATTAAATTGGGAAAAGAACAGGAAGAAAGGGAAATGACTTATCTCACAATTTGCAGAACACCTCACATTTGGAAACAATAATGTTCCCAAATTGTGACCCTCATTATTTAAAGTGGAGAGAATGCCCATTAAATATATAGGCCTGTGTCCACTAGGGATCCTTCTTAGGTTAGCTTCCTGACATAAAAGAGAGCTTTTTGGAAAGGAAAAAAAAAGGATGCTTCAATACAACTTTCATTCTTTTTTGTGACACTTGCATGGGAGACCTTCCAAGGGGATTGAGCACCTAAGACTCCAACCGTTCCCTGAAAATTCATATATTTACAATTTCTATTTATGGTTTATAAACTTTTTTAAAAATGAAAAAAAAATATACAGCAAAATTTGAGGTTAAAATTCTCATTTGTCCTGCCAATTGCAAGATCTCAGGATGACAAAATAGGTGTCCTTCTTCTAAGTTGATTGCATAAAATCATTTATAAAATGCTGAAAAGTTGAATTGTCACTGGCCTGGTATTCCAAGTCTTCTATTGCATTTTGGTCACACTAGCTTTTTGGTGATCCAATATCCACTGTGATTTTTGTATATAATTGAAATTTATCAGTTTTTATTACGGTGTAAGTCAGAGAGTTTAGGCCATCAGATTTCATTGTTTCCTTTGTATGAGCAATTTTGTTAAACCTGTAAAGATAAAGTAGACTTACAGTTGGTAAAAAAACAATTTATGATTAGTATCACCACTGGCCTTCTGCAAATGTTGGTTAATTGATTTGCATAAAACTGTATTTTGTATTTCACTTTCCTCTTACATATATATTTTTGCTAACTGTTTCTCAGAAGAATAATATAAAAATATAATATAAAAATATTATAATAAGAATAATATAAAAATATAAAAAGTTTTAACTCAAAGGTTAAAAAATGTGGCAAACTGGCAAAAAGACTGTGCTCATAGAATAGAATTACTGGTTTATAGCATACATTTGATGGTGGCGTAGTGGATAAGTTCTGTCTACAGCCTGGAGTTCGATCCTGATGGGCTCAAGGTTGATTCAGTCTCCCATCCTTCAGAGATTAGTAAAATGAGGATTCAGTTTGTAAACTGCCCAGAGAGTGCTCTAAAGTACTATGGAGAGGTATATAAGTTTAAGTGCTATGCTATATTTTTATTTAATAATTTGTATCCTGCCTTTATTATTTTTACAAATAACTCAAGAGTGGAAATGTATCCAATATATTTTCCTCCTATTTTCCCCACAACAACAGCCCTATGAGGTATTTATTTTTATTTGTCAATTGCTTACAAGATAATAGCCATGTAAAAACATAGTTATGAATACATGGATACATATAAGAAAAATAAAAAAATAAAAATAAAAGAAACAATAGGAGAGGGACGGTAGGCCCGTTGGAGCGCTTACGCATGCCCCCTACAGACCTCTTAGGAAAGGGGTGAGATCAATAGTAGACAGTCTAAGGTTAAAGTTTTTGGGGTTTGGGGAAGAAACCACAGAGTCAAGTAGGGTATTCTAGACATTGACCACTCTGTTGCTGAAGTCGTATTTCCTACAATCAAGTTTGGTGCAATTAACCTTGAGTTTGCATCTATTGTTTGCTCTAGTGTTGTTATGGTTGAAGCTGAAGTATTCATTGACAGGTAGGACATTGCAATGTATGATTTTATATACTACACTTAGATCGGACCAAAGGCAATGTAGTTCTAGATTTTCTAGGACAAGAATTTCGAGTCTGGTGGGATAAGGTATTCTGCAATAAGTAGAGGAGTGGAGAACTCTTCTTGTGAAATATTTCTGGACTTTTTCAACTGTGTTAATATCAGATATGTAACGTGGGTTCCAGATTGATGAGCTGTATTCGAATGTTGGTCTAGCAAATGTTTTGTATGCTCTAGTTAATAGTGTAATATTACCAGAGAAAAGGCTACTTAAGATAAGGTTAACAACTCTTAATGCCTTTTTGGCTATGTAGTTAGTTACAGTGGGCTCTAGCACTTAGGTCATTTGAGATGAGTACTCCAAGATCCTTGACAGAGTTTGGATCATCAACAAGGTCTTGACTATTCAGCCTGTATTTAATTTTTTAATTTTTTTTGCCAATATGTAGGACAGAGCATTTATTTGTTGAGATTTGAAGTTGCCATTTGTTTGACCACTCTGATGCATAGTCAAGGTCTTTTTGAAGGGTAGCAGTATTATCAGTAGTGTTGAATAGCTTTACATCATCAGCAAAGAGAACGCAGCTGCTCTTGTTATGATCATAGAGGTCATTTATGTAGAGTATGAAAAGAGTTGGTCCTAAAACACTGCCTTGGGGGACACCACTGTTGACAGGTACAGAATTTGATAGGATGCTCCCAATTTTGACCATTTGTTGTCTGTTTAACAGGAATGCTTCTATCCAGTTATGCAGGTGTCCAGAGATACCGTAAGATTTTAGGAGTAGTTTGTCATGTACCACTGAATCAAAGGCCTTACAGAAGTCTATGTAGATTGCGTCTATTGCTTTGCTCTGATCGAGTTGTGTAGTCCATATGTTTTTGCAGTGTAAGAGTTGAAGATTACAGGGTAGTTTTTTTCTGAAACCAAATTGTTTATTAGAGAGTAGGTTGTTTGTCTCTAAGTGGAGGATAATGGATTGATTAATAATTGATTCCATGACTTTACAGGTGATGCAGCATAAGGAGATTGGTCTGTAATTTTCAACTAGGCTGGGGTCTCCCTTTTTGAAGATGGGGATGACCGTGGCTTGTGACCATGGTTTTGGCAAGGAGCTGGTCCTGAAAGATTTTTCAAAGATTATGCTTAGAGGTTCGGCTATGGCACTAGGTAGCTTTTTTAAGAATTAGGCACATATTCCGTCCGGTCTGATAGAGATGGTTTTTGATTGTGCAGTGCTTTTTCAACAATGTCTTCTATAAAATCGATAAGTATTAGATCATTGTAGTTGTCTGTGGTTCGACTAGGAAATACTGGGCATGATCCATTGCTGTTTACAAATACTGAGCCAAAGAATGTGTTAAAGAGGTTGGCTTTAATAGTGTCGTTGTTGCAATCTTCACCATTAGGTCCTTTCAGGGGTGGGATGGACCTTGAGTCTTTTAGTTTACAAAATTGTAGAAAGTGTGGGTGCAATTGGTGTGTAGAAGGTTTTCTTCTTGTTTAATGTGATAATTAGTGCATTCAGTTTTTATCTGGTGGCATAAATTTTTGTATCGGCTTTTGAAGTTGGCAATGTGACCAGATTTATTTTTCTGCCAAAATGATTTATTTTTGAATTGAAGCTTCCTTATTGTTTGGGGTAATTTGTTTTTTCTGGTTTTGGGAGTTGTTAATGGTACATATAGTTTGATGACTCTTTTGACTTCAAGTAAAAATATGTTGTCATGGTCTTCTATAGTATTGCATCCAGAGAATAGAAATTGCCAATCAAAGGATGAGAGATCATTGTTTATAAGATCTTAGTTGCCTTTTTTGAAGTTATAATTGGGGATTTCGTCATTGTGATGATTTTTGTGTGGGTGTATGTTGAGACAAAAGTCAATCATGTTGTGGTCACTGTTGCAAAAGGGTTCTTTAATTTGTATTCTGTAAATTGAATTCAAACTATTGCAGAAGATGAGATTGAGGCAGTTATTAAGTCTAGTGTTGTTGGTTACTAGTTGTTCTAGTCCCAGATTTGTTACTGCATTGTAGAAGGTTGCATGTATGGGTTCAGCTGTACATTCGCTTAGGGTCCAGTTAATATGAGGTAGATTGAAGTCACCAAGAAAGATAAAAACGTGTGGGCAGGATGCTTCCCATGTTAGTAGCTTGTTTGCATATTCGATGTCATAATCAGGGGCTTTGTAACATAGTAAGAACTGAAATGTGATATTTAAGGACAGTTCACAGACGATGGTCTCAGGAATAGCAAGCTCCTGGGTAACTTGGATGTTTTTTAGATGTAGGGACTTTTTATAGAAGATAGCAACACCACCTCCTTTACGAATTTCACGATCTGATCAGTAAACATGATAGTCTCTTACTGTAGTAATGGAGTCAGGGAGAGATGCGTTGAGCCATGTTTCACAGACAAATATAATGTCAAATTTAGCCGTATTTAGTAAGAGGCGAAATTCAGGTATTTTATTTACAAGGCTTCTTGCATTCAGTAGCTTGCATTTAAGGCCAGTTGTGGTTGGAATAGAGGTAGTTAGGGGCGTGCATGTCTAGTTTTGAGTGATGTTAGATTGGATGGGGTGGGGTTGGATGCGGAGTTGTGGGTTGTGTGACTTTCTTTTGATGTTGGGCTGAAAGAGAGCGACTGGCCTAAAGTCACCCAGCTAGTTTTCATGGCTAATGCAGGACTTAAACTCAAAATCTCCTAGTTTCTAGCCTGCTGCCTTAACCACTAGACCAGGGGTCTGCAATCTTAAACACTGAAAGAGCCATTTGGGCCTGTTTATCACAGAAAAGAAAACACCAAGAGCCAATAATTTAACAACTGGTGTGACTGGGTGGGCACGGTCAATTCGATGTCATTCACGCCCACCCAGTCACTTCCTGCTCTGGAATATGGAGCAAGTCTCCATCCCGCTTCTCAGGCCAGGCAAGGAGTGATGGGGAGGGGTGGGGCCAGCCAGTGGTGGGATCAGCCAACAGGGAGCTGCAGCAGAAGGCTGAAAGAGCTGCATGTGGCTCCAGAGCCGAAGGTTGCAGACCCCTGCACTAGACCAAACTGACTTTTTTGTTATAAGTAGTAGTCCAATTATGGAAACATGGTTTTGCTTTTGATCCACTTCTGATTATGAAAATTTAGAATTCAGTTGAAACTGACTATGCTGCTGATTATGTGATTATGCTGTTGGACTTGTGCTCAGCAGACTGTGGTTCTGATCTACTCTTAACCACAGATCTTTTTCTAAGGGCTTTGAACCAGTCCAGACTACTTCAAAGAGTTGTTGGAGGTAATGGGAGGAAATTTAACTATATACGTTGCTTTGAATTCCTAAATAAAAGGCAGGATATAAATATAACAAAGAAAATGTTGCTAAGTTTTGTTTTCCAGTTGTGAATACATGACAGAAGCTGTTCAAAACACATCAGAAGGCTTGTATTCCTTGTCTTCTAAAATGGCTTTATTGAACATCATCCCAGGATTTTTTTATAGTCCTAAAAGACACTCGTAGTATTTTAAAGAATTCCTATATATGTATATAAATAAAGATAAGACTATTTCATAATCAAATATTTATTTCCAGAGCACAGAAGAAAGTAAATAAAGGCTACTTGGATCTATGTAGGCAGAAGCAGCATGAAGGACCTACCTCTGTGGATTGGGCTCATTTTTAGTGTCTCTCATGTGGCGAATCATTCGACATTTTCCAATTGTAGCATCTGGGCGGGAAATCCCCATGCCTTTAAAAACCAATCTGAAAAGGCAAATAAAAGATCAGGTTTCTGTTATGTGAACATCCTTCTCTTTTCTTCTTTTAAGGAGGCATAGTTTAGCAAACTCGTTATCTCATTTTGTTGCTATTATTTAAAACAGCATGTTCCAAAAATTATGTGGAACTAAAGGGAGAGCTTCAGGCACTAGAGTTGGTTTACTCCTTGGTGAGTGCAGTGGTTAGAATACAGGCTACTTCTGTTAGTTACTTCTGCTGACTGCCAGCTGACTGCAGTTCGATTCTCTTTGGCTCAAGGTTCACTCACCCTTCCATCCTTCCATAATTGTCCAAAAGAGGACCCAGATTGTTGGGGACAATATGCTGACTCTGTAAACCACCAAGAGAGGACTATAAAGCACTGTGAAGTAATATATAAGTCTAAGTGTTATTGCTATTGCTCTTCCACAGCAGAACACTGCGCCCCTGAGCGGTTTAACAGCTGCCATACTAATAAATTAGATGCCAGATTCAACCATACCATGAGGATTATTAAAACCACTCTGATTTGCTGGCTTCTTGTTCTGAGTCATATGAAGGCAAGGTGCAGTAGTGAGAGAATACAGAAAAATTATGAACAATTCACCTTTGCCAGTGCATGTTGACCTTCCTCATCTATCAAGCTGGAAGATTCAAATCCAGGAAGCCCCCAATGGCCCTTGCACAACCAACAACTTTAATATCAATTCCCAGTGGAAAGCGAAATGGGTCACTGAATGCCCAGACATAGGAAGACATATAAATGACCCCATGAAAAAGTCTTTGAACTATCATGTCAGCAATGGACAATGCTGACTAGGATTTGGACTTCACTTGGCAGGTGCTGGGACTCTCTGTATAAATGGAGAATAGTATGCTCCCCAGAGTCACGTCAAAGTGTAGATCACATTGTAAACCCGTGATGGAGAACCTATGCCACGCGTTCCGGAAGTAGAACACAGAGCCATTTCCCCCCGGCAAGCGAGAGTTCGTCTGGAAGAGCCCCACTGCACATGTGTGCACGCCACCGCGCAACAGCTGATTGTTGGGTATCTGGCGTGCATGCGTGGGGGGGTGGAAGACACGCGCGCATGCGCAGAGATGTGCCGAAGTCGTGGGTGCATGCAGAGACATGTGGCACGTGGAGGGATCGCGGGCGCATACGCAAATGGATGGCATGTGGGAGTGACCGTGTGCACATGCACAGATGCGTGGTGCATGGCAAGGGAAACCATGTGTGCATACACAGACGTGCGGCACGGTGATGGGATTGTGTGCACAGGCGCAGAGGGTGGAGGGGCCAGCACACATTGTGTTATGTATTAAAATGGACTACTCGAAATCCCTGCGCCTTGATTGGCTAAGGCGCAGGGATTTCTGATTGGCCAGGCAAGCCGCGCCGATTGGCCCGATTGAAGTCTCCCGCGATTGGTTCAAACCAAGAGCGGGAGACTTGAATCGCTGCCATTGGCCGCGGCTGCCGCGGCAAAAGGTATAAAAGCCGGAGGCTTTTTGCCTTTTGCCGGTTCGGTTCAATAATTGAAATAAAGAGCTGTTAATGATAAGTCACCGACTCAGAACCTTTTTTCGCGGACACGACACTGGCGATGAGGATGGGATCTCGCCCCTGAACCGAACCCCGTGTCCATAAACGAACTAGCGACAACATAATGGCGAAAATAGCACCGCCCGCCCCCTTCAACCCTGCCGCCGAAGACTGGGAATCATACTCAGACAGATTCCGTATGTACCTAGAATGCGCCGGCATGAAGGACGCCCCGGGCCCGCTAAAGCGCGCCGTCTTCCTGACGCATTGTGGACCAGAGGTTTTCCAGATGGCCAAGGCATTGGCCAAACCGGCAGACGCGACTGCCATGGATTGGGACGTCCTCGAACCCATATTGAGGCGCCATTACGCCCCCGAGGTCCCCATCCTAATACGGCGAAATGAATTTTACCGAAGAAGCCAGAGACCAGACGAAAAGCTGAGCGACTTCGTCGCTTAATTAAGGCGCCTGGGCGGACTCTGTGAGTTCGAAGGATTGAACAGTCTCATAAGAGACCGTTTCGTGCTCGGACTATGGGATCCGACACTCCAGAGCCGACTTATGGCCAAAGGCGACATCAGCCTGGCTGACGCCCTCACCGCAGCCGCAGCCGCAGAAGCAACCCGCACGTCAGCAGACACCATGCGAAGGTCCGAGGCAAAGAGCGCAAACAACAACCCCGCGAGGTCGGCCGACGCACGAAACGAAGCGACCGCACACTACGGCGACTACCAGTCAACCTCCAGCACGTCAGATGATGAGGAGGACATACATCGCGTGCAGACGGGACGCGGAAACCAACGGGGCCAGTATAGTCGTAGGTCGAGGACTAATTGCGCCGGGTGCGGCGGCGACCACCCCAGGTCGGAATGCCGTTTCTTCGACGCTGTCTGTAGGCATTGTGACCGAAGGGGCCACATCGCCCGAGTTTGCCGCCAAAAAAAGACCCGCAGCCCGCCAAAATGGGAACAGCAGGATAGAAGGAGAGAGAACTCCTCGCCCAGAGCCAGAGAGCGCCAGCCAACAGGCAGATGGGACCAGAAGCAACGACCCCAAAGAAGCGGCGACGGTCGGCGGAAAGAAGAAACCCACCAGACGGTGACAATCGGCCACGCCATCTCCGACGGCGCCAGAAAGGTCCACGTAGAAGTCCACATCGAAGGCCGGCCATGCAAGATGGAAGTGGACTCCGGGTCCTACCTTTCCATGATTGCATGGCACGAAATAAAAAAACTAGTGCCTACTCTGCAAAGAAAAGACGTGGCCGCCCAGAGAATCATCATAAAAGACTACCAAGGTAATCGCGTTCCAGTAGTGGGCACCAAGAACTTTAACATAACCTACAAAGGCCACACCGAACAACTACCACTCACAATAGTCGATCGTAACCGCCCGAGCCTGTTGGGACTGCAATGGTTCGCCCCGCTAAACATCGCACTGACAGGTGTCAACCAAGTCTCCATTGAAGCCTGGGAACAGCGGCTAGTCCAGGAGTTCCAGGAAGTCTTCGATGGAGGATTGGGCAAGTACAAGGGGCCCCCTATTTCATTTGACTTAGACCCAAGGGTTTCCCCCAAGCGGCTTAAACCTAGGAGGGTGCCCTTTGCTTTAAAACCAAAAATTGACGAGCAGATCAACAAACTCGTCAAACAAGGGGTATTAAAACCGATAGACCACGCCAGATGGGAGACCCCGATAGTGACCCCAGTAAAGCCAGACGGGTCTGTGAGAATTTGCGGGGACTACAAGGCCACCCTAAACAGCGCGCTACAGCAAAGCGCCTACCCAGTGCCTATAGTGCAACATTTACTGCACTCATTAGGAGGGGGAAAAATTTTTGCCAAGCTCGACCTCGCCCAGGCATACCAGCAATTGCCTGTGGACGAAGAAACGGCAGAAGCCCAGACAATTGTAACACACTGGGGGGCTTTCAAGTGTAACAGACTCCAATTTGGAGTCAGCGTGGCACCAGGCATTTTCCAGAGCCTGATGGAACGTTTACTACAGGGCATCAAGGGGGTTGTGCCCTATTTTGATGACGTATTAATAGCGGCGCCAAACGAAGCCGAATTAGAGAACCGCTTAAGACAAGTCTTAACAAAATTTAAAGAAACAGGACTTAAAGTCAAACGCGAAAAATGCCAACTTTGTACAAAACAAATAGAATTTTTGGGTTACCTCCTAGACAGACAGGGCATCCACCCTACAACTAAAAAAGTTAAAGCCATCAAGGAAGCCCCCACCCCGAAGTCCAAAACAGAACTACAGGCATTCCTAGGCTTACTAAATTTTTATAATGTCTTCCTACCTCAGAAGGCAACGGCGGCGGAGCCTTTGCATAGACTCCTAGATAAGAAGGCAGCATGGACTTGGGGGAGCCGAGAACAGGCCGCTTTTCAGAAAACCAAAGACCTCCTCACCTCCGACGCCGTCCTAATGCAGTTCAGTGAGACTTTGCCCTTAGCTGTCACTTGCGACGCATCGCCCTACGGCGTCGGCACTGTCCTCAGCCATACCCTCCCAGACCAGAGAGAAGCGCCTATTGCATTTTTTTCCAGAACACTGACAAAACCGGAACGGAACTATAGCCAGCTGGACAAAGAAGCTTTGGCTATAGTTGCCGCCATAAAGCGTTTCCACGAGTACCTGTACGGCCGCCCTTTCAAAATAATCACTGACCATAAGCCACTGCTGGGCATCCTCGCTGGAAACCGGGCTACGCCAAACATCTTGTCACCACGCATGACTAGATGGTCTGAATTCCTGGCAGCCTACAGCTACGAACTATTACACAAGCCAGGTAAGAAAATCTCGCACGCGGACGCTTTAAGCCGTTCGCCCTTGCCGGACTCTGAACCTGACCCCGCACCAACAACAAACACCCTGAGTATCGAAAGCCTGCCCATAACCGCGTCTGATATTGCCAGAGAAACCATTAGGGACAAACAATTGGCACAAGTCTTACATTGGTTAGAAAAAGGTTGGCCGGAAAAAGACATTGACGAGACTTTTAAAAAATTCCGGCAGCGCCAGACTGAACTTTCACTGTTAAGGGGTTGCATCCTGTGGGGAGATCGGGTGGTAATTCCGTGCAAATTGCAAAACAGGGTCCTAGAGATGTTGCATGAGGGGCATCCTGGCATCGTCAGGACAAAAGCCCTGGCCAGGAGTTACGCTTGGTGGCCAGGGATGGATAAACAAATTGAAGCATGGGTCGCCAAATGCCACCGGTGCCAGGAAACCAGGTCCAGCCCACCCGCAGCGCCCATCCGAGACTGGGAAATACCACGGGGACCCTGGTCCAGAATCCACTTAGACTTTGCCGGCCCCACAAATGGACACACTTTTCTAATCACAGTAGATGCATACTCAAACTGGTTAGAGGTGGCTGACATGAAAACCACCACCACAGAGGCTGTCATTAAAGAGTTGTGTAAACTGTTCGCCACACATGGCCTCCCAGACGTCGTTGTCTCAGACAATGGGCCCCAATTCACATCCATCGAATTTGAACGTTTCCTGGCCGAGAAAGGTATCCGCCACGCATTGACAGCACCGGCGCATCCGGCGGCGAACGGTAGGGCGGAACGGATGGTCCAGTTTACAAAAAAGACTCTCCGGAAAATGGACCACAAGGAGATCAACGAAAAAATCAATAAACTGCTTTTCATACAGCACATCACACCCAATACCACGACCAACAAAAGCCCTGCAGAGCTCCTGATGGGCAGGAAGCTGAGGTCCCCACTCGATCGTCTGCACCCCACCTACAACCCGGAGCGACCCCCAGACTCAAGCTCCAGGTACCGAACCTTTGAACCAGGCGACTGGGTTTACGCAAAAAACATGATGGGGGACCCCCTATGGATCCCAGCCGTCATAACTCAAATCACGGGCCCACGGTCGTACCGGCTCCAAACCATCGATGGGCGAGCCTGGAAACGACACATCGACCAACTCCGGTCGCGAGCAAAGACTAACCTCAACCCCCAAGACACGAACCAAGGGGGGAGGGAATACCCGATAAGAGAAACGCAGGAAAAAATTAAATTCAGAAACTCACCAGAACGCAGCCCCCGCGAGTCCCATCCGGAGAAGAGCCGTCCAGCCAACTCTACCGACTCGGAGAAGCCAAGCGGGAGCGGCAAAATCCGTGACTCAACCAACCCGGTAGGCCCAGGCGGGAGCCACGGCGAGAGAACCGGCCCGACCATCCAGCCGGTTCTCACAGAGCCAGGAGCAGCCAAAAAGATGACCGCTCCGGCCGAGTTACAACAAGGAAGTGAGCTGCGCAGGTCAACTAGGACCCGACGGAGCCCCGCCTACCTGCGTGATTACACCACGTGAAAGACCGTACCAAGAGGGGAGGGGTGTTATGTATTAAAATGGACTACTCGAAATCCCTGCGCCTTGATTGGCTAAGGCGCAGGGATTTCTGATTGGCCAGGCAAGCCGCGCCGATTGGCCCGATTGAAGTCTCCCGCGATTGGTTCAAACCAAGAGCGGGAGACTTGAATCGCTGCCATTGGCCGCGGCTGCCGCGGCAAAAGGTATAAAAGCCGGAGGCTTTTTGCCTTTTGCCGGTTCGGTTCAATAATTGAAATAAAGAGCTGTTAATGATAAGTCACCGACTCAGAACCTTTTTTCGCGGACACGACACATTGCCTTCTGGGTGCTGGCACGCAAGCGTGTATGCAATTATCAGCATGGGAACCGAAAAAGGTTTGCCACCATGGTTGTCAACTGAGGGTGTAGATCAGGGCGTAGACCAGACCAGTATCTGATTTTGTTTTAATATAAGAAATGCTGTGCTTCAATGGTTAAGTGGCCTAGGTATTTGTATTTGAACATAGATCTTTTTAACATTTATATTTTACTGTGTTTTAATAATCTAGGTGAAATGTTAATATATTATGCTAGTCCCTGTATGAAGTGGCATATGCTAAATAAATAAATAAACCTTATCTCAGAAATGCATGTGACATCCCTTTAACCAAAGTTAGTCATTAATTCAACCCATGCTTTGTATTTCATTCTACAGAAAAATTATGACCACAAAAGATACATCAATATCAAGGAACTTCTCCCCTATTAATTAATATGATTTAAGGCTGCCGTAATTAACTGAAGATCTCAAATCAAATAGTTCTATTTTAATCAAGGGTGGGATTCTACAGGTTCACACCTATTCGCTAGAACCGGTTGTTAACATTCTAAGCAGTTCGGAGAACCGGTTGTTAGAAGAAATTACTGGCCTAATCCTGTAAGGAAGGCAGGAAGGAAACATTCTGGTGTTGCTTACAGAAACTGCCTCTCCGTTAACCCATATTACATTCTTGGCAGGACTAGACTTCCTGTCTCTGGAACTTCTTTGGAGTTTTTTTCCCTCCTTTGCTGGTACTTTGTTTGTGTTGAATGACCATTCAAAGTTACAATGGCACTGAAAAAAGTGATTCATGACCATTTTTTATACTTACGACTGTTGCAGCATGACCACAGTCATGAGAGGTCAGGCGAGGAAACGTGTGCCTCGATATGAGTGATGTTGAGTTGGCCACACCCAGCCAGTCACATGACCACCAAGCCACACCCACCAACTAAGCCACACCCACAGAACCGTTTGTTAAAACATTTGAATCCCACCCCTGATTTTAATCCATGCTTTTGTTCAAGGTGCCATACCTAAGGATATAGAAATGATCTGCTTAGATCATGAGTCCCCAAACTTGGCAAGTTTAAGATTTGTGGACTTCAACTCCCAGAATTTTGGGAGTTGAAGTCCACAAGTCTTAAAGTTGCCAAGTTTGGAGCCCTCTGGCTTAGATGATCAAAAGAGGATGAATAAGTGGCAGATCTTGTGCTTCTCCTTTGAAGTTCTAAAAGCCTACCTTTAAGATGTCCTGCCTGCCAGAAGAGGGTTGCACCTCAACTCCCAAACTCTGCAAGGCTGACCTCCTTGCTATCTAGCTATTGTAGGAAAGGTGCAAACAATGCTTACATAAATAAACACATGTGCCCCTTGACAAAATAGAAACAAAATAATGTTAAACAATGGTAGTGTCAGCTTAGCAGCAAAGAACATGAGGGTTGAAAAACAAGTTTCAGAGATAATGTGTAAATAAGAAACAGGAAATGCTGGTGACCTTTTAACTCTAAACTTTATTGTTTTATACGGGATAATATAGTTTTCTACTTATAAAGTGAAAAGTAAAATTTGCTAAGTATGTTTCTGAGTTTCCTGAAAGCACATTTTCCTCTCAATTGTGAACAGAATTTATTTAGAATTAGAAAGCAGGACTCCTAGCAAGAGCCCAGAAATGAATTTTTGTAAAAAACCAGAATCTGGTATTTCTCATTCTCTTGACGGTATTCTAGAATAAAAATCCTGCTGACCGCTAAATGCTAAGCATATTTTCCTTTGTTTTTGTGCCAAACTTAACACCTCTTTGACATAAAACACTTCCCGCTCCTCCCAAACACAATGTGCACCTATTAGTATGTGCCAAGGAAACGAGTATTCAAAGGGACTGAGAAGAAACACTATTTGCTTTGTTGTCAAGACATTAACAACAAAGCAAATAGTGTTTCTTCTCAGTCCCTTTGAATACTCGTCTTGACCTAACAGCAGGAAGGCAGCTTCTCACTTAGTATAAATCAAGAGAGCAGTGCTAGAAGGCAAGGAAAGCAGTGACCCTTGAAAAGCATGGAGCATGGAGCAATATCCCTGGATCACCTGCTTTCTAAAACAGCAATAAAAGGAAACATTGCAACATTTCCTGGTTCCCTCTGGAAGTAGGCCACTCCATTTGGTGTGTGTGGCTGACATATAAATGTTTATTCTCTAAAATTAATGCCATTAGAAAGGAGAATGCAAGTATTCATGGCCTATAAATATTTAACAGTCTATCTAGTCAAAAGGTGTACGAAATTATGCAAGAGGTGATAAAATAATCAAGAGAAGGCCTTGCTATTAAGGCCACCTCCACGATGGTCCCCTGAAGCTGAATGATGGAAGATTTAAGGCAGATGAAAAGAAAACCTTACGTGCTGTGCACAGTTGAACGAAGGAATTTGCTATTTAAAGTGCTACCAACCTAGAAGGTTTGAAAAGTAAATTAGTCCATTGCTTTTAATCATGAAATTGCTTATTGCCACCAAAGTAAGAGAAAAAATGTCTCCAAATATCAGCTGCTGCAAAATATGAGCAGAAGGCCCATAATGTCCTTGGGCTAATGGGCCTCTCAAAATGCCAATAGGCCTTTGGTTTGCTTTAGCAGGACTCTTGTGAAATGTTTTATTTCCTTCTAGCACAGCGGTTCCCAAACTTTTTCGGTCTGCTGCATCCTTGGTGCTACAAACTCATCCTTGGTGCCCCCCACCCAGGGGTGGGATTCAAATTTCTGTGGGTGTGGCCTAATTTAAGGGTGTGGTTCGCTGGTCACATGATTGGGTGGGCATGGCTTGCTGGTCATGTGACTGGGTGGGCGTGGCCAGGTGACTGGCAAACCAAATACAAGTGGTCCTCCAATCACCTGCTCCAGCAGGGTTAGAAGGGAGTGTGTGAGGAAGGCGGAGCTTCATTTTGGCGTTACAGCTGCAATCTCGGGGCTCCGAGATCGCAGCTGATATTTTCGCCTCTGGTTGGTCCCAACGGACCTAAACCGTCCCGTAGAGACGGTGACCATGAAGGGCACACTCTCTGGATCCCAGGGACATCACAAAGTCCACCGTGATTTTGTAATTAACCGGACTGAATTTTTCCTTATGTATATTCTTATGCTCCTTTTTGATTTTTTAATTTTCTTTTAGGATAGAGGCTCCCTTTGGCTATTCTCTCTCTCTCTCTCTCTCTCTCTCTCTCTCTCTCTCTCTCTCTCTCTCTCTCTCTCTCTCTCTATATATATATATATATATATATATATATATATATATATATATATATATATATATGTAAATACCTTTTCTTTTTTCTTAACTTAAACTAAGTTTTTCTGGCTGGGGGGGTGCATTAAGAAACTTTGTAACACTGCCAACTAGAGGCTTGAAAATATTTTATTTGAATTGGAGAGAACTGTGAAAAGACTCCTTCTCAAGGACATTTCAACTTGGTAAGATAGAGGGAAGAACGCAGCAGAATATTATTACAGGTGTTCTCCTGGACTCTTATCAACATTTCAACAGTTGAGGCTTGGCTTTGAAGCTTGTGGAGAAGAGAGTCATAATAAGAGCCTTGGACAATTAAACAAAGTGCAGTTTTTTCAGTTGTGGTACTCCTCCTTACCAGCCTCTCAGCAAATTTTAATTTTAGTAATATTCTTATTTTTGCTTTTTATTTTAAAGGGAAAGCTTCAGAATTTCTTCTTTATTTTTCTTTTCTTCTTCTTTTTACTGGGATTTTTTTGCTTTTTCCATTCATGTTTTTGGACCATTCTGCCTTTTCCTTTTTATTATTGAGATTTCCCAATTGGACTAAGGTGTGGAGAACCTGAAGGAATTTTTTTTCTTTTTTTTTTTTCTTTTTGTTCCTCTTCTTCTTAATTATTATTATTATTTTGGGGCTTTTTTTCTTTTTCATTTTTTATTGTGGATTATTTCATAATTGGATTAGGGTTTAGAAGAACCTGAAGATTTTTCTTCTTCTCTTTTTTCTTTTTCTTTTTTGCCATTGGGCCCTTTACTATTGGATTTTCCCATTTTGGATTATAATTGGCTACTTTACCAGTTGGATTAAAAGATAAAAAGAATTTGAAGATTTTGAAGCATTTAAAATGAGCAGGAAACCCATATCTTCTGGCGTTTCTACTTCTACCTCTGCCTCCCCCACCAGCTGGAGGACAACGTTTAATTCAGACAATGTTGAAGCAAAACAAAGAACAAGAAAAAGTGACTTTACAGATGATTATGCAAGGAATCCAAGATCTCAAAATAAAAACAGATACTATTGAACAAAGAACAGAGAAGACTGATGAAAAAGTAGAAAATATTCAACAAATGATGGTGAAGTATGATGAGAGATTCCAAAAAATTGAGGAAGAAGGTAAACAAAGAGAGGAGAAGATTGGAAATATTGACAGCAGATTAATAGTGGTTGAACAAGATAAAAGTGGGATGTTGAGGTGGGAGAGGTCAGAATTCTATCTCAGATTTCAAAATATAGAAGAAGAAAAAGGACAAAACTTGGCTGCAATAATGATAGAATTGTTGGTGGATGCTTTGGAAATTACAGAGGAAAAGATGATGGATGGAGTAGACGAGGTATACCAAGTTTATACAAGATATGCGATGAGAAATAGCTTACCAAGGGAAGTCCATTTCAGATTTACCAAAAAATCCATCAAAACACAAATATTGCAAGCTGTAAGAGAGAAGATGTTGAAATACAAAGGCAAAGAGATTGTGGTTTTAAAACAAATACCCAGAAGAGTGAGAGAGATGAGAAGAGAATATCGATTTTTGACCAAAATGTTATTGAAAAAGAAAGTGAATTATAGATGGCTGTTCCCAGAAGGATTAATGTTTACGTAGCAAGAACAGAGGCATAGAATTGATTCAATTGAGAAAGCAGAACTTTTCCACACAGAATTTTTTAGAAGGAGAGAAGAAGAGGCAGAGAAAGAGGTTTCATTAATTGAGTTTCAAGAGGAACAACTGGAGATTGAAAAAGAGGAAGGCACAGTAGGTGGACAGGTGGATAGTAAAGAACAGCGTGAAGTAAGATCTACAAGAGCTGTTAGACCTAAATATAAAGCATAATCATGGAAGAAAAAAAGTTTATTACAATGAATATAAATGGACTCAATTCAGCCGTTAAAAGAAGGAAAACCTTTCATAAATTAGAGAAATTAAAATTTGATATAATTTGTCTGCAAGAAGTAAATATTAAAAAACATGAACAATTGTTAGTACAGCCAAAATTAGGGAAAATATTTACTTCTTTGACTCAATGTAAGAAAAGAGGAGTGGTTCTATACATTAAAGAGGCCATCCCAGCAAAATTGATTGATACTGATGAAGACGGAAGAGTATTAATGGTGGAAATAATGGACAACAATATAAAAATACTTTTGATTGCAATTTACACGCCGAATGATAAACAAGAAGAATTCTATAAAAAATTACATATGAAAATAACTGGACTGGACTATGTTAATATAATTATGATGGGAGAATTCAATGGACAATAAACTAGACTATATAGCAACAACAACAAAACAAAATAGAAAGACTCTCCACAAATCTTTTTTTAAAATGACAGACGAATTAACTTTAAAAGACATTTGGAGAGAAAGAAATGTTAAAACTAAACAATACACTTTCTATTCAAATAGACATTTATCATGGTCCAGATTGGATATGATTTGGATCTCAACAGAATTAATATCTAATATTCAAGAAACAAATATTGAAATAAGTACATGGGCAGATCATAGCCCAATGACAATTAAATGGAAGAGACAAAAAAAAAGGATCGAGATGGACATTAAACAATACTATCTTAAAGGAAAAAGATTTTACACAATGGATGGAGAAAGAATTGGCTTTCTTCTTCAGAGAAAATAAAAAAGAAGATACTTCAATACAGAATGTTTGGGATACAATGAAGGCATATGCTAGAGGTTTGATAATAGAATAAAAAGAAAAAAGAATATTAGGAAAAGACAAGCCACTAAGGCCTTGGAAGATGAATATAAAAGACTTGAAAAAGAATTACAGAAAACGTCACAGAAAAAGGATATTAAATTGAAGTTGGATATAACTAAACATAAAATGGAATTAATAGGGAAAGAAGAATTGACACAGAAAATTAGAAATGCTAAACAGAATTATTTTGAAGATGCAAATAAACCAGGTAGATGGCTAGCATATAAATTGAGAAAGGAGAAGGAATCAAGAAAAATATTGAAGTAAATAGATGACCAAGGCCAAGTTTGTTATGGTAATAAGGAGAAAAAAGAAATTATTCGAGATTTCTATGGGCAATTATATAAACAAGAGAATATCGATGAGGAAAAAGTCAAACAGTATCTACAGAATGCTAATCTACCGAACATATCTAAAGAGACTGAAGAAATGCTAGAAAGCAATATAATAACAATGATGGAATTAACTGAAGCATTTAAGAAACAAAATAATGGGAAAGCACCAGGTCCAGATGGGCTTCCAGCAAAATTTTATAAAATATTACAAGAATCATTGAGTATTCCATTGCTAGAAGTTATGAATGAAGTTATGTTAAAGAAGATGATACCCAAAACATGGTCAGAGGCTTATATTACACTTATACCAAAAGAAGAGGCTGATCCACTGCAAATTAAGAACTATAGACCTATTTTTTTACTGAATGCAGATTATAAAATCTTTGCTTCAATTTTAGCAGAAAGACTTAAAAAATACTTAAATAATTTCATTCATCCAGATCAAAATGGATTTCTGCCAAAGAGACAAATTAGAAACAATATGAGAGTAATTTTGGATACTTTGGAATATTATGAGGCACACCCTGAAAAGCAAATGGCTTTGATATTCCTAGATGCTCAAAAGGCATTCGACAATGTGAACTGGAGATTTACGTTATTATTATTGGAACAGATGGGTTTTGCCAGAAAATTTATCCAAGCAATAGAAGCCATATACAATAAGCAGACAGCAAAGGTAATGATGGAGGGAGAACTTACAGACTTTATTAATATAAGAAAAGGCACAAGACAAGGATGTCCCCTATCTCCTTTGCTATTTGTATTGACTTTGGAAGTGTTGAATAGAAATATTAGGGATGATAAAAGCATAAAAGGAATGAAAATTAAAAAGGAAGAATTCAAACTACAAGCTTTTGCTGATGACTTAGCTTTTATTCTGGAAGATCCGCTAGAAACAGCTCCAAAGTTATTGGAAAAGATAGAGATATATGGTGAGGTGGCTGGTTTGAAAATAAATAAAGCTAAAACAAAGATTTTGACAAAGAACATGCTGCTGAGACAAAGAGAAGAACTGGCGGACCTGTTGAAAATCCAAGTTACGAATAAGGTTAAGTATCTGGGAATATATTTGACAGCAAGATGTAGCACATTAAAAGAGAATAATTATATTAAACTTAAATTAACAACAGATAGATACAGACTTGGAGAAATGGGAAAACTTGCAATTGTCATTAATAGGGAGAATTTCAACAATTAAGATGAATATTTTACCCAGAATTCTATTTCTGTTTCAAACAATACCAATTAGGCTTGGAAAAGACTATTTTGAAGATTTAAATAAAATTATGTTGAAGTTTATATGGCAAGGTAAGAAAGCGAGAATAAAGCTAAAGCTTTTGCAAGATGCTAGAATTAGAGGAGGTTTTGGCCTGCCCAATTGGGAATTGTACTCTCAAGCTGCAAGTTTGATGTTGGTCAAGGAATGGATAACATTAAGAAAGACTAGATTGTTGACACTAGAAGGTCATGATTTGCTGTTGGGTTGGCATGCTTTTTTATGGTATAAGGGAACTAAAACACAGGGTTACTTTAGAAGACATTATATACGGGAGTCTTTGTGGTTAAACTGGGAGAAGATAAAAAGACAATGTTATTTGAACATTCCAGTTTGGTTATCGACTGTTAGCATTTTCCTATCCTATAATTTATAAGAAGGAACAAACAGTTAGATATGGGGAACTATTGGATGAAAAGGGTGAACTTAAATCGATTCAAAATTTAGAGGAACAAGGTATAAAGATAAATTGGTTTTCATATGCGCAAATACATTCAAGGTATGATGAAGATTCTAAAACAGAGGGATTCTATGATAAACAGACTGATCTAGATAAGATTTTGATGGGTACTGATGAGAAGGTGATTAAAAAATTATATGGTTATTTACTGGGAATTAAATTAGAGGAAGAACAAGTTAAAGAAACTATGATTGTTTGGGGGAAGAATTTTGGATATGGGATTGATTTAGAGGAATGGCAAAAATTGTGGTCTCAAAATTATAAAATGACAATGTCAACAGCATATAAAGAAAATTTGTATAAGATGTTTTACAGGTGGCACTTTCCCCAAAAAAGAATAGCAAGAATGTTTAAGAACAAATCTGAAAAATGCTGGAAATGTCATCAGATACCTGGCTCATATTACCATATGTGGTGGACCTGTGAGGACGCTAAAAAATATTGGACTAAAATTTGCATGTGGTTGGAAAAAATGACAAAGAAACATATAGATTTGAAACCAGAGTTCTTTTTATTGGGAATCTTACCAGATACATACAGTAAAGACTTGAAATATCTGATTGTAAATGTATTAACAGCGGCTAGGATTGTATTTGCTAAAAATTGGAAGAGTGAGAAAATACCATCAGAGGAAGAAATTATTAAGAAAATATTGGAATGTGCTGAGATGAGTAGATTGACATTTGAAATTAGAGAGCAAGAGGATAAACAATTTTATGAAATTTGCGGTCTTTTTTATCAATGGCTAGATGACAAAATACGATAATAGAATATTTAGAATGTTAGACAGCAAGGAATATCTTTATTTTTTCTTTTGTTATTTGACATTATTTTTATAAAGTGTTTTTAGGATAGATTTGGTATGATTATATGATTTGTTATAGAATAAACTATTTAAAGTATTGTTATCTCAAAAAGCATGAATGATTAAAAATATAATAGATACTAGGATATATAAGTTTGGATTGACAATATGAGTTGTTATGTAATATAACTGTAATTGAGACTACAAAATGAATGCACAAAACTGATGAACCAACCGACACACTGTATGTACATAAGAGAGTTGATATTTTTATGTCTTGTTTGTTATTGTTTGTTTGTAGAAAACCAATAAAATTGAAGAAGAAGGGAGTGTGTGTGTGTGTTCTCCTTGTAATTTACCAGTACATTTTGGTTTTGCCTTCTTCAAAATTGGCACTGTAATACATTAGGGAAAAGTAATTTTTAGGGTGGAGATCTGATCCAATGGATCCTGTTTAAAGCCTCAACAAAATGTGAGAGCTTCCTGATAGTCTTGACCATGTTTCGTCCACAAAACCTTTAATAGAAGCCAAAGAGGTTTCAATGTGGTGGCAAAGATGTTTCAATGTGGAAAAGGGCCTCAGTCTAAACTAGGCCTCATTCAATCTGATGCATTAGGTCTCTCTCTCTCTCTCTCTCTCTCTCTCCCTCCCTCCCTCTCAGACTGGCTTTGCTCTACTTTCCCGATGTGCCTGCGGGACATGGGTGAACCTGCAGGACCAGCAGCTCGAATGCCTCCCTGCTGCCTCTTAGCGTCCCCAAGGGGGCCGGCAGAGGGGGGGCTAAGAGGCAGCAGGGAGGCGTTTGAGGCGCTGGCAGGCCCTGCAGTTTCACCCACTGACTAGCTCTGCTCCGGAGCCGGCGCCTCCAATGTGGAAGCGGTGGCACATTACATGTCGCCACGGCCACGTTTGATGCGCCAGCCCCCTGCCGCCTCTTAGCGCCTCCCTGCCAGCCCCCTTGCCTCCTAGTGCCTCCCTAAGGCATTCCACCACCCCCCAGGGGACGATACCGCCCACTTTGGGAACCACTGTTCTAGCATATACATAGAGCTAGCCATTCTCCAGCATGCTATGAAAAATATTGTCTCTAAGCGACAAAATACACAGATGCTCCACAAAGTCATAAGCTGCTTTCTTATGAACAACTTATCCACAAATTAGGATGGAAAGGGGAGTGAGACATTTCTGTGGGCTAGTTACAACTTGTCTGCACTTGCTTCATTATACCCTAAACAAAAGAAGCCAGAGCTATATGTTAGTTATAGGCAATGAGCTGATTCGTTATATCATTAGCATAAAACCTCATTGCAATAACATGGCAGAAGCCAACAAGAGAAACCGGATCTTAAATCAAAGTAATGGCAGCACATATATCAACTTTCATTAAAGCAATAAAAATAAAACTTTCCCCAGTGAATACTTATATCTTTATCTAAAAACAAAAAACCTCCACTAGAGTTTCATCTAAAGCCAATGTGCCAAGGTGTTTCTTAAAATGTTTCAATCTGAGTTAAAGAAGGCATTTGGATTTGTTCCAGAGTGAACAAGTTGCAAGTTCACAAATGCATCTGGTTTAGAAAAGCAGAACTTCCATTTAATTTCGCACAAATTCTAGATTCAGAATGTCCATTTTAAAATAGACCAGTGATCAGCAAAATACTGGACTTTCACAAAGTTTAAGCCCTTTCAATTTGGATCTCTAGTTCAATGCCCCCTTATAGACATCATGATTGTACATCACAGCAAGTCACATAAAAACAGTAACTCTGAGACTCATGTATGTCACGTAGAAACTGGAAAGCCCTTGAAACCTGCACAGAAAATGCAGGAATGATACAGGACATCTGTTAGGGATAACATTGTTTACCCTAACTGGTTTAGGTAAAATAATAACTAAGTAATCATAGTTTGTAAGTTAAAGTGTCTGCAACTTTAACTGTGGGATAGTAATTAAGGGAGTGGTTGTGAAAGCACTTTAAAAGAAGCAAGGCTGCAGCTTGCTCTCTCTCTGGCTTTGATGATCCCTGATTACTGCAAGGACTCAAGACTGCATTGCTCGAACGGGAGAGAAAACAAAGGACTGACTTGTAAGTGAACTGACATTGGATATTCTAAACGGATTTTGCTAACTGAATATCCCTGAATGGACTGACTAAATGATATATGACTATTGGACTGTTATTTTGACTATGCTATGAACTCATAATGGAATAAACTATATATTTGATAGCACAAGCGTATCTGTCATTTTTACTGTATGTTAATAAACATACAAGCTTAGCTCACTCATTTATCTGTGTGCCTATCTGACTAACGCTGCACATTCTGTTTAGCTTGTCTCCCTAACCCTGGTTGGGGAAACCAGGCTTAACAACATCCGTGTGTCAATCGATTAGACTGCAGGATGGCTAGACATTCAATATCTTTATGTTTAGAGTATCTTTCTGAATTCCTTATAGTTGGAATATTCACTTGAGATTTCAATCTGAAAAATTCACAGGATGTTTACAAAGGACTCATTATTTTGGTTAGGGGGTTCTTATTGATTTTATTGCACAACAATCTTGGTTTGATATTGTATTGTGTAATCCAACTAAAATATCACAACACTGGTGAGGTGCCAGGGGCAAAGAAAAGAACTTGGTTGGAGTTATTTTAAAATCTTCTACTAAGAATAAGCAAAGTGCTGAAAAAATATTACTGAGTCATTAAGTAGCAGAGCATCCTAATGAAAATAAAATTTTAAAAAACATTATGATATCTTGATTGCAGTATATGGACTTAGACCAGCAGTTATAAATACTAACATAAACAATCATTTTATTTAAAGCAAAAGATAGATTTGTTTAAGAAATGGGTGAGGGTAGAGGATTCTCAGTTGTATCACACCTGCATCTTGATGAAAAGAGAACACAAGGCAGGGAGACAATTTTATAAGATAAATACTCATTTCACTAACAGGTAAGAAACTGACACAGGGACAGGTATGAAAACCTCTTGCCATTTACTGTAGTCTCAACAAGGCTCCTAGATGATACAATACAACATCAGGGTGAGAGATATAGATGCACTTAATAGGAGAGAGGTGGGCTAGTATTTGAAAAATAAATGTATCTTCAACAATCCCCTTCTAGATTGGTACTCAGAAATGATAATGGACAATGATAGGGGAAGCACCACACCAAAAAAGCACAGCTTAATTAAATCAAGCTTTATTGTATGTGGATTATACAGGCATTCTCAACTTTAGTTTCTAAACAAATTAGTAGCCTCCATGATAATCTGAACTAAATTGATAGTGGCTCTTTTGTCCACATTTGGGCTGTGGATGATTGTTTCTCTAAGTCAAAGATGGCTTGAAGGCCTTGAAATTCCTTAGGCCACCATAGCCATGTTTGTCAAGATAAACTCTTCACATGCAAATATTTCTTCAAGACCAATTCTGGATTTGCATTCTTGTACCCATAAGGCTCCATAGCAGAGCAACATAGGAAGAAACTGTAAATCAACAAATGGCACAGAGAGAAATTTACTGTACCAATAAGGTATAACGCTCAAAACTAAACAACCAGCCCAAAATTCAGCCCCAGCCCAAAATTCAACATTAACTAAAAAGATGAGGCATCTTACCTGTTATATATGTCATCATCTTCACCACCCCAGCCCCAATAATTATTGGGAAACCCATTTATTTTTTGGAATTGCTCCTTACTTAAAGCAGACACACCTCCAAAATACTGATTGTAAGGTAAGCTGGAAGAGACAAAGATAAATTGTTCATTTAAAATCACGTGATCACAGAGAAGCTTGGATAATTTCGCTAGTCACAATTCTAGATAGAAGTGATTAGAAAAATTAATGTTGCATCAGATTCCTGTAAAGTTGTCTGTGCCAATATATAAGCCTATGTTTTCTGAAATCTGAGTTCAGAATTCATTAAAATCATCTTTCAAGTTGGAAGGAGCCAAACTCCTTTTTTAAAAGACTGGAAACTTTTTATGGACATTTTGATGAAAATGAAAAAAATGAGCTCTATGGTTCATTTTTATAGGTTTATATAGGAAGAATAATTATGTAATTCAAGAGGATGGAAACAGTATTACTATGTTTGTAACTGCTGCAAAGATAAATTGCTTCTTTAAATATTTCTTCTTTCTTTTTTCTGGATTTACAGCATATTGTTGTTTACTTTTTTGTTTTTATTTCCTATCTTTATATATCTTTTTTGCTTTTCTATATGTTTTTTACATTTTTCTGTCGTTTTAATTTTGTAAAAAAAAATCTTCATTAAATTTATATTTTTATTATGCTACATATATACACATATATATTTATACACATCTCTGTATAAATTTTACACACACACATATATGTATTTGTATATGTATACACATACTATTATTCAAGCTTAACTGAGCTGTCAGCAGCATCTAGGTAACCTTGTCTGAGCTGGGAGGGCAAGCTCGGAAGGTAAAGTAGGGACTGGTTAGAACTTAGATGGGAATATAAGGTTGGAACCTGGACTGGACAGTTAAAGAGTGTCATTAGAACAGATGCCAAATTTAGTTGTGAAGGTGACACAAGCTATGTCTTAAAAAGAATCACTTTCAGGATCCCCCTAAATATTGGTTTGGGCCCCACGGAGAACATGCAACAGAAAACTGCCCCTTCTTCCAAATGTATAATGCAAGTGTAGATGAGGTCATATTCTTGTCTCCAGATCCCCATGACTAGAGATTATTTATTATATTTATTTGCCACCAACTCCCAGTAATTCACTCATATTGGTATATGTTTTATTCTAAATATAAACAACCAACTTCTTACCGAAATCCAAATTTATCCATAGATACAGAGAGGTGCCTGGGCTGGTCATAACACTTGTAGATATTCCTGTCATCCATCGGGATTAGGTCAACATCACTAAATACAAAGCAGTCATAATCATATTCTTTCAAAGCTTCTGTGAAGCCTATATTCAGAAGCTTTGCACGATTAAATGTTTCTTCTCCATCCTAATGTAAGAAAAGGAAGAATTGTTATGAGCCTTCAAAAGACTGGTTAATACTTCCTATTTGTTACCACCCAGGGCCTTCATCAGAGGCAACATATACAACACCCACCACATACTCACATAAGCCTACCATTTGCCAGTTTTCTGTCCAGTTTGGCTTATATTTAAGACCAACCACAAAGTTTACACGAAAGAAATGTGCTCCTTTGGCCTTTCATTGAACTTCCCTTCAAGCCATGGGAAGAAGGAAAGCAGACACAGCACAGAATTTCACTTTGCTCTGCGTCAGCCTTCCCAAATCTGGAGTTTTCTCAGTGCTGCTGCTGAGATGGCCCTCCAGACTGCAGTTCATGATGCTGGGGGATGCTGCTCATTTTCACATTAAGATTGTGTACAATCTCGGGTAAAGACCTGTCTCTTCCACCCATTCAGTTACCTGAATGTTGTCAATACATGTACAGTAGTTCAGATGTTGTCCAATAAGGAACAATGCCTGCAAGCCTCATTTAAAGAGGGAGGAAAGGAAAATCAGCTTTCCAATAAAAAATTATTTAGATCATATTTTAATGTTTATGTTATGGACTAAGCCAATGCAGCGATACAACCCTAAACAGCTTTTACTTTACAGCAGGCTTGTAATCCTGCACTTCTTATTGGCCCGCAAATAGTGAGTCGTGATTGGTCGTTTTTAGCCAGTCTGATTGGCTGTTAACGGGTCCCTCTGATTGGATGCTTGCAAAAGTGGTAAACTCAAATCATTGGTTGTTTTGACAGCAGCCAGCTCTATAAAAGAGCTGCTGCTGGCCAAGTATTTGCTCTGTTCTTATTTTACAATAAAGAGTTGAAGTCACCGTTCGATGTCTCGTCTCCGTTCCTTGCGTCCATGCTCAGGACCTAAAACTGGCAACGAGGGTGGGATGCGGAGACGATAGAGCTGACTAAGTACACATCGAACAAGACAGAGCACGTGGCTGAAGAGCGCACGCAACAAACGGCAAGATGACCAGCGGCGCCATACCACCCGCTCCATTCGACCCAGTAACCAAAGACTGGGACTCGTATATAGATCGCTTCCAGATGTTCCTGGAGACCAACAAATTTAAAAAATGCTACGCCTGGCAAGAAATGAGCGGTGTTCCTGACTCATTGCGGCCCCGCCGTTTTCAAAATGGCTAAAGCACTGGCAAAACCGGCAGAAGTGAAGACTATGGATTGGGATACCCTCGCCCCAATCCTCCAGGCCCATTACGCACCCGCAGCACCTACACTGATATGAAGACACGAATTTTACCAGAAGGACCAACGAAAGGACGAGAGCATTGGAAAATTTGTAGCCGACCTCTGGAACCTAGGAGGCCTTTGTGGTTTTGCAAACCTAGAGGAAGCCCTAAGAGACCGCATAGTTCTGGGATTAAATGCACTGCACGTGCAGAGTAAACAGATGGCGAAAGTAGACATCAGTCTTACAGATGTCATTGCCGATGCTACTGCCGCAGAAGCAACCAGGAAGTCAGCCACTCAAATGCGCTGAGCAAATGCACTGCTTCGCCAACTCGCTAACGATAGCCCACTCACCGCTGAGAATCACACTATCACCACTCACCATGAAGACCTCGAGTCATCCTCAGACAGTGAAGAAGAGGTCAACCGGCTCTGCTCGGAACGAGAGCAAAGGAACCAGAGACATCCGCGCCAATATGCTGGTTGCAGGGCAAACCACCCGCGATAGGACTGCAAATTCCTCGATGCACTCTGCCACACTTGCGGAAAAAGAAGCCACATCGCAAAAGTCTGCAGAAGCAAGCGAGAGTCCAGTCCCAGCCAAAGGGAGAACAATCTCCGTCGGGAGACAGGCAGACCTCCTGAGAACCAGGACCGTCTGAACCACCAATGGAACAACCACTACTACTACAGAAATCGAGCACCTGCCTATTCAACGAGACGAGAAGAGGCCCACCAAAACATTATTATCGGCCACGCTTCATCGTTCGATGCAAGAAAGATCCGCGTAAGGATTACCATTGAGAATCAACCGTGCGTGATGGAAGTTGATTCGGGATCATCCCTATCAATGGTATCCTGGAAAACCCTCAAACAGCTGATCCCTGCCATCTGCCACCAGGACCTCAGCACGCAACGAATCATCCTGAAAGACTACCAGGGAAACAGAATTCCAGTTGTTGGTTCCAGCCACGTCCAAGTATCCTTCAAGGACCGCACAGTGACGCTTCCCCTGACTGTCGTTGATCGTGACTGACCCAGTTTGTTACGGTTACAGTGGTTCGCCCCACTCGGGATTGAACAAGCCGGCAAACACCAAACCAGAAGCAACGACTGGGAAGAGGATGACTGTATCCAGGAATTCCAGGACGTGTTCACAGGAACATTAGGCAAGTACAAGGGGACCCCTATATCATTTAATCTCAGCCCCGATGTAGCTCCCATTCGGCTTAAGCCTCGTCGGGTGCCTTTTGCCCTAAAGCCGAAGATCGACGAGCAGCTAGATAAACTGATAGCCCAGGGCGTATTGGAACCGATTGACCATGCCCGCTGAGAAACCCCAATAATAACGCCCATGAAGCCAGATGGTTCGTTAAGAATTTGTGGGGATTACCGGGCCACCCTAAATCATGCTCTTCAACAGAGCGCTTACCCAGTACCGGTGGTTCAACACCTTCTTCATTCCCTGGGTGGCGGAAAAATATTTGTGAAATTGGACTTAGATCAAGCGTACCAGCAATTACCTGTAGACGCGACAACTGCAGAAACCCAGACAATAGTTACACATAGAGGCGCTTTCAAGTGCAATAGACTCCAATTCAGAGTAAGCGTGGCGCCTGGCATTTTCCAAAGTTTAATGGAGAGACTATTACAAGGCATAAAAGGTGTCGTGCCTTATTTTGACGACGTCCTAATAGCTGCTCCCACTAAAGAGTCATTAGTACAACGACTCAGAAAAGTTCTTCAGAAATTTAAAGATGCTGGTCTGAAGGTAAAAAGGGACAAGTGTTAACTTTGTACGGAGAGAGTGGAGTTCCTGGGATACCTTCCTGACAGACAGGGAATCCACCCCACTGAAAAAAAACTAACTGCAATCAAAAACGCTACGAGACCTAGGAATAAAACAGACCTCCAAGCTTTCCTGGGACTCATTAACTTTTATAACATCTTCTTGGCCCAGAAGGCAACCATAGCCGAGCCCCTACATAGACTTCTCGATAAAAAGGCTTCCTGGGTCTGGGGACAGCATGAAGAAAGGGCATTCCAACAAGTAAAAGACCTCTAAACCTCCGATGCTGTATTAATGAAATACAACAAGACTTTACCTTTGACAGTCACCTGTGACACCTCACCATTTGGAGTGGGAGCCATTTTAAGCCATGTCCTACCAAATGGGAATGAGGCACCAATTGCGTTCTTTTCGAGAACTTTGTCTAAGACCGAAAGGAACTATAGTCAACTTGATAAAGAGGCTCTCGCTATTGTATCCGCAATTAAACGTTTCCATGAATATGTGTATGGGAGACCCTTTGCCATAATTACAGACCACAAGCCGCTACTTGGTATTTTGGCGGGAAACAAACCAACTCCCCATATCTTATCACCAAGAATGACACGTTGGTCAGAATTTTTAGCAGCCTACGATTACTGATTACAACACCGCCCGGGGAAAACCATTCCCCACGCTGACGCTTTGAGCCGTTCTCCACTACCAGACGTCATAGAGGACCCAGCTCCAACCTTAGCCGTATTGCAAATCGAAACCCTCAAATTGCTGCCGCTGACCGCTCGAGACATCGCCTTAGAAACAAAAAAGGACCCTGTTTTGGCATGAGTCCTCAGATGGGTGGAAGGGGGTTGGCCGGTCAGCGCAACCAATGACATGTTCAAGCCATTTAGGAATCGTCAAACAGAGCTATTCTCCCAAAAAGGCTGTATAGTGTGGGGAGACAGAGTCATAATCCCGGAGAAATTGCAACATAGGGTATTAAAAATGTTGCACAATGGACATCCAGGCATCGTGCGGATGAAGGCATTGGCCAGGAGTTATGCATGGTGGCCTGGGTTAGACAAACAGATAGAGACCTGGGTAGCAAAGTGCAGCAAATGCCAGGAGACTCGCTCTATTCCTCCAAAAACTCCCGCAACTCAGTGGGAAACACCTCGAGGTCCTTGGTCCCGTATCCACATCGATTTTGCGGGACCCACAAGAGGACACACTTTCCTCCTAACAATGGATGCCTATTCAAACTGGCTCAAAGTCCACAAGATGAAAAGCACCACCACAGAGGCAGTCACTAAAAAGCTGAATAAGCTATTCGCTACCCACAGATTTCCAGATATCCTGGTCTCCGATAATGGCCCCCAATTCACTGCCCTTCCATTCGAACAGTACCTGGCAGATCGGGGCATCTGCCATGCTTTAACATCGCCAGCTCACCCTGCGGCCAATGGTAGGGCTGAGCGAATGGTTCAATTTGTAAAAAAGACCTTGCACAAAATGGACCACAGCGACATTGATGACAAAATAAACCGGATGCTTCTCCTTCAGCACATAACCCCAAACAGTACCACGAACAAAACCCCAGCTGAACTCCTGATGGGCCAGAAACTTCGCTCGCATCTCGATCTCCTCCACCCAAACTACACGCCGGAACAACTCCCAGGATCCAGCAGCAAGTGTTGAGCATTCCAGGAAGGTGACCTCGTGTTTGTGAAAAATTTCTCGGGCGACCCATTGTGGGTCCCCACTACCATAACCCAATTTATGGGACCCCGATCCTATCGCCTGCAAACTACAGATGGTAAGATGTGGAAACGCCACATGGACCAACTCCATTCCAGATTAGCACCTAGTCCTATCTCATCCCCGGAATCTCTAGCTGGGGGGGGAGGGAACATTGAGGAGGCCGAAGAAGAAATAACAATCGAAACCCAACAGTCTACACAACCAACCAGGGGATACTCACCGTCAGAAGGAGAACTGAGCCAGGGAGTGGCCTCGCTGCGTGACAGCACTGCGATGGAAACAGATCCAGGGAACCCGGAAGACAGCACTGGCGTAAGCAGAGAAAGCAGCCCAGGGCCACAATTTTCACCATCCAATCCAGCTAGCAGCCCACCGGAACCAGAGCCAGGACAGAAACCGGTGGAACAGCGCAGGTCGAGCAGACAGGTGAAGCGACCTGCCTATTTATGAGAATACGTCATCCCACCCCTCAGACGGAACCTAGGGGGGAGGGGTGTTATGGACTAAGCCAACGCAGCGATACAACCCTAAACAGCTTTTACTTTACAGCAGGCTTGTAATCCTGCACTTCTCATTGGCCCGCAAATAGCGAGTCATGATTGGTCGTTTTTAGCCAGTCTGATTGGCTGTTAACGGGCCCCTCTGATTGGACGCTTGCAAAAGCGGTAAACTCAAACCATTGGTTGTTTTGACAGCAGCCAGCTCTATAAAAGAGCTGCTGCTGCCCAAGTATTTGCTCTGTTCTTATTTTACAATAAAGATTTGAAGTCACCGTTCGATTGCTCGTCTCTGTTCCTTGCGCCCATGCTCAGGACCTAACAGTTTACGTTTAATTTAGTAAAAGAACCTGGTATCATACAAACAGCTAGCTCATATTTATTATAGTGGGAAGCAAAACAAAAGATTCTCTATACATCAATTGTGTTTGTTCCCAATTTCTTTTTCCATTCTTCCTCCTCTGTGTTTTGTTAACCAACAAAGAAACCCAGGTCATCAGGTTTTCTTTTAAGGATTTAGGGTATTATTGTCCTGCTTGTTCCACAGAACCATTCTTTGGCCACACTTGGAGGGTGTGATAAGAAACAGAGTAGAGCCAGAACAGGATTTGGCAATCTTCAGTAGAAAAAAAAGAGTACTAAAGACAAGTAGAAATTTTCGAGATACTTATTAATAACTCCACACCCAGATTAGTCTCCAGCACAACTAAAAGAGATATCTGTCAAAACTCTTTGCTTTGTTCTTGTAGTTGTTTTCACTGATTGTTTGTGCCATCAAAACAGTGCCAACTCTTAGCAAGTGCGTATTTTTTTCTCCATGAGATTACTAAAAATAAAATGTACATTTTGGGAGTTTCTAAATGACAATCCAGTTCTACATTTGTTGAACTTGAAATGTAATGGAAATGTTTATGACCTTGGCAAAAATTACACAGCCAAACGCAGCAATGAAAATACCCTTTAAGTGAAATGACCATCCTCTCCTTCCAATTAACTCTCTTCAGAGAAACTAGTTAACTATATGATCGTGTCACTGTTTATTGTGGATCAGTAAATAAGCAAAATACTAAGAGTGGGGCAGAATTAGGATGTCGAAGCAGCAGAATTATTAGAGGTATGTTTTGTAAATGGAGACAGTTTCCATTTCTGTTTCTGTAGATTCGGCAAAGACAAACCATAACAACATCCCAGAGTAGATAAAATGTTGAACTGGAAAATCAGTTACATAGTGGAAGAATTATTTATTTCTAACACAAATTATTTAAGATGGATACCATAGAGGTCTTTAAAATGGATTGAGAGAGTTTTTATAGTTACGAGTGACAAGTTATAGCTATTCTTGTTATATTTCCCTATACAAAGTCACTGCAGCAAAACACATGCAGTTAGTTCTAGCCATTATCTCTGGTAAATCAACTATTATTTTTTAAAAACCAGATTATGTGTGTGGATTACCAGTTTACAATTTTATGTCAAGCAGAGAGCTAATCAATACCAAATATACAACTGCATATTACTTTTTTTTAAAAAAAAAAGACAACTCATAATAGCATTCAAGTTTAGTTAATATATTTTAGCTTGAAAACGCCCTATTGAAAGAGGGGATTCTCATTTAGCTTTTTTTTCTTCTCCAAAAAAAGGTTAGAATTACTTTAATTCTTATTTTAGCCTTAGTACAATGGCCCTGCAAAACAGAAAAGCTATTATGTTAGAAGGGTGCATATAGTTTTACCTATTATAAAAATTGGCTAAATTGTGGGAAAAGGCTGATTATCTATCTGTTTATACGGTATTTCTAAAATATTGTGGGATAAATCTTATTCTACATTGAAAACTGAGAGACTGCTTAATCTTCCTCTCCTAAATGGTGAGCTAATAGCTGCTAAAACAAGTGTTAATTAATTGATGCAGCTGACATCTATAGAGATTCTCAATCATCCAGGTCATGGTTATCCCAAAGGTGCTTTTCCAGAAGCAACTGGACTTTATTGGGGGATTCTCATCCAAGCAGCTTCTTCAGCAGAATTGATCATAAGCTGCATCCCAAGAGGATGTATCTTGCAATGAATTTATTCAGCATACATTGGAGACACACTGCTAAAGCAGTAGCAGCCTGGTATAGAAATAAAGCAATATGAAAGCTTCCCATCATTGAAAGCAGCAGCCTGCGCAAGAGACTGCAAGGGGAAAATTCAACACCATTGTAGAACCCTTTCTGTATTGTACCATCTGTAAATGGTGTTGCAAAATGAAAACATGCATTTCTTTGGAAACTGTCACATGTTCTTTGCATTTTCTAGTTCAATCAACAAATGAAACTGCCTCATAGGATAGGATAGGATAGGATAGGATAGGATAGGATAGGATAGGATAGGATAGAATAGAATAGAATAGAATAGAATAGAATAGAATAGAATTCTTTTATTGGCCAAGTGTGATTGGACACGTAAGGAATTTGTCTCGGTGTAAATGCTGTCAGTATACATACATAAAAGAAAAGGTACATTCATCAAGAGTCAAGAATCATAAGATACAACACTTAATGATAGTCATAGGGTACAGTAAGCAATCAAATCATACTAGGAAACAGTCAATATAAATTGTAAGGATACAAGCGACAAAGTTACAGTCACAGTCATATAGTCACAAGTGGGAGGGAATGGGTGATAAGGAGTGATGAGAAGATTAATAGTAATAGTAGTGCAGTCTTTGTAAGTAGTTGGACAGTATTGAGGGAATTATTTGTAAATGATGGCACTTGGGGAAAAACTGTCCTTGTGTCTAGTTGTTCTGGTATGCAGTGCTCTATAGCGTCATTTTGAGGGTAGGAGTTGAAACAGTTTATGTCCAGGATGTGAGGAGTCTCTAAATATTTTCACAGCCCTCTTTTTGACTCATGCAGTATACAGGTCCTCAATGGAAGGCAGGTTGGTAGTCATTGTTTTTTCTGCAGTCCTAATTAACCTCTGAAGTCTGTGTCTGTCTTGTTGGGTTGCAGAACCAAACCAGACAATTATAGAGGTGCAGATGACAAGACTCAATAATTCTTCTGTAGAATTGAATCAGCAGCTCCTTGGACAGTTTGAGTTTTCTGAGTTGGCGCAGAAAGAATATTCTTTGTTGTGCTTTTTTGATGACGTTTTTGATGTTAGGTGTCCCATTTTAGGTCTTGTGATATGATAGAACCTAGAAATTTAAAAGTCTCTACTGTTGGTACTGTGTTGTCTAGTATTGCAAGAGGTGGTAGTATAGGAGGGTTTCTTCTAAAGTCTACCACCATTTCTATGGTTTTGAGTGTGTTCAGTTCCAGATTGTTCTGGTTACACCATGAGGCAAGTTGTATAACTTCCTGTCTGTATGTAGATTCATCATTTTCTCGAATGACACCAATTACTGTTGTATCATCTGCAAACTTCAGTATTTTAACAGATGGATCGGTTGAGATGCAGTCATTGGTATATAGGGAGAAGAGAAGTTGAGATAGCACACAGCCGGGGAGTGGGAGATGTGCTAATTATACAGGTATCAGAAGTAGAGATGAGGGAAGAATTTTCTTTGGCACAAAGTACTTTGACAGAACAAGACACCTGCCAGATTCTAGCACTGGCAGCTTCAACTTTTCCAAAAAAAGTGTCAATGGAGCAAGTCTTGGCCAAAAGAATCTGTCCTGGAGTAGATGACCTAGCTTTCTCACAGTTTAGCTAAGCAAACAAGAAGATATGCTGGATGGTCTCAGGTCAAATCTTCTCAACCACAAAATCATTCCACAGAAGCCACCGTTTCCGTCTTAGCTGACTATCAGATCCAAGCTAATATACATGAACCATTTTGCACAATACATCTCAAATCCCCCATTATAATTTCTTCTCATTACTCCTGGCTCTGTCTCAACATTTCCTTTTTAGGAAAATGTAAATACAACCAGCCAAGTTTGCCAAGAGAATGGCATGTTTTCTTGAATGGCTGATCTCCTCTTTAAATTAATCATGTTAGCTTCAGCTTCCTCTCAGGGGAATAAACAAAGGCAAAAAAAAAAATGCAGGAAGGAACCACAAACCAAACTACATTTTGACAAAGATAATGATCTAAAAAATATCTCAAATAACGTCTTCAGCTTCACGCTCACATTTATGAAAAAATATCCATTCAACTATAGTAAGCATTCACTTTCTCTGCCTTCCATGTTTGAATATGGAGACTTAAACTCTGAATTTCTGTCTCATTTATTCAAACCCAACCAACACAATGGTGATATTAAATGCTTCTCAAGCTTGAGAAGCTTGAAGAGTGAAGACATTTATAGAATTATTATACCGTATGTCTTGAAGTTACCGAAATATCGACAAAAAAGGCCTTACTTCATCTTACTTTCTTAATTAGAAAACTTCCCATTCATTTAGTTAGCTGCTTAGACAACTGGATTAGTCTTCTCATGTGTTATTCTTCTCATTTTCAGCAAAGTTCCAAAGCCTGCAGCAGAATCCACAATTGACTTACATAGAAGCACCTCATTCTGCATTTAATGAGGATAACTTTCTACATCTTCCGATTGACAACAATCTTATCCAATTACTACACTGGAGGATGTGAAACCAGCAATCCACCTAGGCTAACATGTAATTTCATTTTCCTTCAGGAAACATTGGCATTTGTGAAATGAACTATTGGCTGAAGGACTCATACAAAAAGCTTGACTAACAACAATATATCAAACCAGTGTGAACAAAACAATAATGCACTTTATGGTTCTGAACAATTAGGACAGGAAATTAGGACATATTATACCTCCAATAAAGAATAACTGGAAAATGGATATGGGACAACAACACCCTCAAGATTAAATTTTTGCCAATCCGGAAAAAAATATTGCAAAGTTATTTGATACTTCACATCCCCACTGGTAACCTAATGCATAAAATCTTATTTTGCAAAGCACTGAAAATTGGAGAATGTCATTTGAGCAATTTAATCAAATAATAGGTTGCTTAGTACTTAAATTGGTAAATAGGGTAGATTTGTAGGATTTTTACAGTGTATATTGGATCATAGTTTCAACTTTAAAAAATAGCATGAAATATATTCATTAAAATATATTCATTGACCATCAAAAATAGATGGTCATTCTTGACCATTAAAAGGTCAAGAAATTGCTTCCCATCTACCGGTGTGTGCTCATATCTACAGCAAATATCTCCTACATCCTCTACTTTCAGTCACCAAAGCATAGGAAGCAAATCAGGAAACTAAAACCAGCTAGTGCAGGGGTGTCAAACTCACATTGTCACGTTGTCGTCATGTGACATATCGTAACTTTTTTCCCCTTTGCTAAACCGGGGTGAGCATGGTCAGCACACGACGCATTCGGCCTGCAGGCTGCAAGACTGACACCCCTGCACTAGTGCAAAAATGTGATTGGAAATAAAGGAACAGTGATGGATGACTTTAAGGCTCCTATTCTGGCCTTCTCCTTGGAAGAGAACGAATATTCCAATATCTGAGTCAAAATTTATACTTACATCATTTTCTACTTGATGTAGAGACAAAAAAACAATAACACCCCAGTATCCCTTTCATAAAACACATGCTTGCTTTGGGTTGCAAGATCAAATGCATTTGGATTCTGGCTCAGTTGAAATAAGATCGTATGTATTGCATCCATTTTAGTCCAGGATATCCTTTTGCAAAGGATACAAATGTACCAGCTTTTTAAGACAAATTGAAAACCATAGAATCATTGGGCTGGAGAAGTTGGGTTGGAGATCTTCTGGTCCATCTCCTTAACCATGGGACAAACCCCTATTCTTCAAGGAATTACAGTATTTCCTTATTTGCCACATAATTTATTGGCCCCGCATAATTGTGAACATTTTTGCATTGAAAAAGTTTCAGGTATACAGCATCAGAGCATGAAGAAGTCTATCCCGCAAGTTTGAGCAAAAAAACCAACACTGATTCAACTCAAAGAAGGCAAGAAGGAAGAGGCTGCTAGACTATTAACTGACCTGGAGGAAAAACACCTATTTTATCCCTCCAATCCCATCCTATCACTTATTCTCACAAACTGCAGCTAAACCAATTCCTATGTTGACCCACATTGCCGGTAAAAGTGGGGCCTGAATCATTACTAGAATGTGTATGTATTATCTTTCGTATCTGTGCATTGGTTGAAAACACAGGAAGTGTCATTGTTGCAGAAGAATCAAGTCAAACTAAAACTTGGGAGTTTAAATATCTGCTAAGTATCTAAAATAGCCAAAGTTGTGATTGGAACCAAAGATGGACCTGAAGAGCAAGCACAGCCCTTCCTTGACACACCATTTTGCCATTATTTCTTATCTTCATAACAAAGAAGGCTAGGAATCTCACTTGGAAGAGAGGAAGAATGGAGAAGGGGTAAGTAGTGGTAAATAGAGGGGAAGGTTTCTATCTCTTTGCTCTGCCTGCTCTGTCTTCCTTCCAACTTGCATCCCCTCCTCTAATTCAGCAGTCTGGCAGACTCCCATATCCTGGTCTACTACTTCATGTCTCATTTGGCTATCAGTCAAGGAAAGTAGGGAAACATGGAACCCAGGAAGAAAACTATTCATTTGGAAGCAACATGCAGAAGGGGCCCCAATATAGCAGGAACTGACAGTCTAAATCAGAACATAACAAGGGTGACAGGAAAATAGCAGCTCTGGAGCATGTAGTTTCAAAAAGGAAGGACTTCCTGTTGCATTTTAGACAAACTGATGTCCAGCAGTATCAATTACACAATCCATTTGCAATATAATCCATTAATCTTGTAGTAAAAGCCATCTGTTTACAGCTTTCAAACACACAGGAAGGGGGGATGGGAAGACAGAAAAATTAGTTTGCAATCCTGTATTAGTTTGCAGCACAAGCTGTGAGATTTTTTTTCTTCCAGAATGTTCTATTCGACGATTATGCCAATTCTTCTAAAATCCACCATATTTTCCACTTTGCCTTATAAAATTGATCCAAGCATCATTTCTTACCCCACATAAGTTAAGGATGCTTCCCCACCATTCCTCAGCTTTCTTTCTTTGCCAAAAATAGCATACATAGCAATCACTCTATAAAATCCTTAAAATAACAAACAGAGTGGCAAGATATAAACATAGCAGCAAGTAATTGGATTTTGGTCTCAGGGGATAAATATATGTATATATTTGTTTGGATAAAGGATCTACATGTCTAAGTAAATGATTCACAATGAAATATATTCAATGCTTCTTTCTCTCAGAGAATAGGGATCTTTTTTCATATTCTTAGGCTGCAATGACACGGCCATAGATAAAACTCCACTGAACTGGGAGACTTGCATATGAATATATATTTAAAGATTCATACAGTATTGTCCTTTTCCTTCTTTTCACATTGGTACTCAGGAATCTCAGATTATTCTCAATCTGCAGCAGTTCTGAAGAAAAGCTGTTCCAATAGTCCACCACTCTTGATTTTTTTCAGTTCTGCAATTCAAGCTATTGTCAGACGGAAAGCACAAGATTGCCAAGAACTATTGTCCTGACACAACTTGAGGACACCCTTTGCTCCTTCCCCATGGTTCTTGTCAAAGAAGAGACTACAAACTAATTACCGGCCAGTTTGACATGCCAGCTGGATTTCTGCCTGAAGCAGCAGCTGTAAGTTTCTGTCAGGTCTGCAGAAACAAGCCCTGCTGTCTCCATGAAGTGAGCCAATCTCACACAAAGCTCTCTAAGTTGCAACAAATCAAACAGCTGGCATTCATTAACAATCTGGCACAAATCTTACCTCAAAGCAACAAACAGCCCAAATTGGCCCTATGAGCTTAGAGGCTCAGATCAGGCTTTGGATTGAGGCTGTTCTCTTGGTCGAACTCTTAAGTTAGAAGCTTCCCACCCTGCTTGGTCCTGCAGTGGAATTCGTGTTTCTTTCAAGTGTTATTGTATTAGGAAGTGGCAACAGATGCAGGTTTCCTTGACTAAGGAGAGTAGTTGACTTAGGACAGTAGTTGCGCTACTTCCATATTGATAACTTCTTCGCTGTGCTCTAAGAAACTCAACAACTTGCAGCATTGTAGCCAAGATTATCTAATGCAAGGGTGTCCAACTTTGGCAACTTTAAAACTTGGGAACTTCAGCTCCAAGAATTCCCCAGCCAACAGCCTTAAAAGTTACCAAGGTTCGATGCTCCAGTTTCCATGAATGGACCAACAGAAATGGAGCTATTCCATAAGGTAACCTGTGCTTTATTAATGATTTCCCCACCGTGTGCAGCACAGATAGTAGAAAAGACACTCCAATACCTCTCCATTTGTGATGATGTTCAACCCGTGCTCTGCCCAGATCTTGCTAAAGCAATGCAAAACGATTCTAGGCAAACTTGCCAGAGTTTGTTTGTTTTTTGAAATCTTGAGAAAGAGCTCCCCTGAAAAAAGCTAAAGCATTTTATGATGCATTTACAAAGCAAAAATCAGGACCAAAGTACAGATTCCTCAAGTAGGATGCAGAGGAGCTAGAGAGAAGTAATATACCTAGCAAAGATGGGTGAAAATACATTCCAGTTCAAGAAAATGGAGGTTGACATGCCTCTCCCCATCTTGCTCAAAGAATCCAACCCCTGCCTTCTTACAAATTCTCACTTTTCTTTACCCTCATTTCAGGTTGGGTTTCCACGTAACACATTTCAGATGTTGCCAAAGTCAGTGCAAGGGATTTATGGGCAGTTTGCTTTGTACTGAAAAGTAAGAGGTGGGATGTTACCATAGAAGCAGGAGGAGGAGGAGGAGCAGCATTTATTCCCTCTCTTATTTTTTCCTATGAGATGCAGAACACAGAAGGATGCAGATGTAATAAGAACCATTCACACAGTATAGTCAAAAGTATAGTCAAAAAATTTTTTTATTTTTTTTTAGTGATTATAGGATATATAAGTTTGGATTGATAATATGAGTTGTTATGTAACATAATTGTAACTGGGACTACAGAATGAATGCACAAAAATGATGAACCAACTGATACACTGGATGTACATACGAGAGTTGAATGTTTTAATGTTTTGTTTGTCTTGTTTGTTTGTAGAAAATTAATAAAATTTTCTTTCAAAAAAAAAAAAAAAAGAACCATTCACACAGAAATTCTTGGTGCTTCAGTGATTGCTTTGCTATAGGACAGGTTTAATAAGAAAAAGGGAAGATTTCCCCCCTAAAAAGAAAGGGGGGAAAAGAGAAGGAAGAATAGATGCAAAGGAAAGACAGACAAGGAGGAGAAAAAAAGAGAAAAGCAATTGTCAAGAAAGTAAAGAAAGACTTTAAAAAACAACAACAACAACAACAACCCTGCAGAAATACAATTCTTGCAAAACCTCACACCATCCAGATAATTTAAGGATCATGGCCAACAGTGTTTGTTGCATATTTAACTGTTGAACATGTTTTTTTAAAAAAACCCTCTGAAAACATCCTGCCATAATAAAGTTAATCAAGCTGAATACTTCCATTGACAAAATTAGTTATTGGCACTTAATCATTTTTATGTGGCCTTTGAGTAGTAGGAAGCAACAGCACACCTGAGACCCATGTCTACTCAGCCCAGTTTCTCCTATCTGGGCCTTCTGGATGCATTAAACTCCAACACACAAATATTTTAATTAAGCAATGAATGTAGGCTTTTGTTGTCAAAAACATGTGAAAATGATCAGATTGAGGATGGCTGGGCTACTTCCAGCCATTAAAATGTTGCAATTAAATGACCATATCCCATCCTAGGCTGCAAAAGAAAACAAGGACAGTTTAAGTAGTCAACCCCAACTAAGTACAATGGTTGCCCTCTGATTAAGCCATTAGTAGAAACTTTTAGCAAAATCTGCTCAGATATAAAATCTGAGCCACAGCATATATAGGAAAAGGATTATAACTCCCTAGGCAAAGAGAGAGAGAATTCATGAAGTTTTCCTGACACGTCAGGTATCAAAACCAATCCCATCACTATGAAGATATAGATATTAGGATGCCAGCAAGCAATGTTAAATAGGCTAGTCTGGTCCTGAAAGAAAAAGGATTATTCCCACCAATTGTTTTGTAAGCCAACTTAGAAAATATGCTTGACCTTTTTGCATATAACAGCGGAGAAATTTAACCTGGGGTCTAGATTGATCATAAAAATTCAGAACATTTTGACTGAAATCACACCTAAACCAGGGTGTTTAACTGATACGGTCTCTACGCACACACAGAATGTAGAACTACTAGTTCTTCCTTGAGAATCAGGTATTACTAAGCAAATCATGCAGCTGTGAATAGTCTATGAAACTGGCAAAACTTCACAGCCTATGAAACTTGCACATGAGAATCACATCCTGAAGGCTCATAAAACAAGAAAAACCCTGGAACTGACACCTTTATGCAAATACATTAAAATTCTCAACAACTTCTCCTTGGAAGAGAACAAATATTACATGACTTATGCTTCACATTATGGGAGGATACGTCACTTGTGGATTGTTTTAGTGGTGTAAACACACTCATTATTTATCAGAAGAATTGGCCATGACTTTCTTAATGCATTTCTTACTGTTTGTAGCCATGTGCTCTGATACTGATATTTTGTTAATACAAGAAGGGTAGCTATAATAGAAGCCATATGGATGTCATAAGACATAAACTAAAATAATATGATGAGGTCTGGCATCAGCTTCTTTGTTGGCCAGGGCTAACAGTGAGAGCAGAAAACTATGAAATCGACACCCTGCAATTCACTACTCTAAACTCCTAGATCCACCAGATATTGAGTCTAGGTAGCTTTTTAAAGAAAAATTCAATTTCCTTTGTCCATGTTAGAGTATTGTTCCTTAGCCTCCTTGCTCACCTGCCCAAATTACCTACAGGCCTTTTACCCTCATAACCTGACAATAGCACCCTTTTCCTATGCAACCACCAATGTGTCCTAAAAGAAAGAAGTCAAAAGTGTGTGTGTGGCGGGGTGGTGGTAATTGTCATTCTTTGAATATCACAAAGATAAAAATATATTCTCTCTGGCAGGTGAACCTAGGCATCTCAATAGGACTAACAATACAGAAAAAAGGAAATTCACCCAAACTATTCTAAGAACTGATGTCTGAGAATAAAGATATAACACAAAAAAACCTTCATTAATCAAAAACATTGTGAGATACTTAGTATTGCTACATAAATCTATGGATTTTTATAGAATTCTGTAACTTTATTATTTCTACTCAGGCAAAATATAACAGGCCCCCATGATTATTTTAATTGCATAAGAATAAGTTAACTATGGGAGAGTTATTCGTTATAGTTCTGTATAGGTTAACAAGATGACAGGTCAATTTACTGTATTAAATATTCAACAACAGAAATCACTGTAACACCATCTCTTTACGGTTTTATTATTGGAGGTTCAAATGTAGATCTACAAGGACCCCTCTGAATGATTTGGCCTGATTTTGAGATCATTGGCAGAAATTCTGGAATTGGGCAGACATAAAAGATTGGGGTTTTTTTGTAATCTACTTTGAAGATCTTATAGAAGCCTTGGCTTATAGTATTGTAATGGTTTTCTATTGTAATTGGTTCGTTTTTAAAGGCTTTCGTAAATCAGGAATGCATGAGAATACAGTTTACAGTTTAGAAATTAAAAAAAAATTAAAGCAACAGTTAGTGATTTGGTTACAGCATGCAAAGCAAGGATCTTTCAAAAGATTAAGCTTCCTATTTCATCACTATGCAGTACGAAAACACACCCAAAAGAAACCAACACCACGCACATATCTCTTTCATATGTGCACCAATCTCTTCAGAACTGCAACTCTTACCTGATTAATCACATAGACACCATAATCAAGCTGCTGCCTTTGCAGGATTGGATGCAGGTAAAACAACCAGTATTTCAAGTGTTCATCTCGATTTCTGAAAGGGATAATAATTGCCACTTTCTGAAGTGCTTTGCAGTCCTTAGGTGTATAGCGGCCTCCTTCCCTGAGTTCTGGATTTTCCTTCTCCACATTCTTCAGATTTACAGTTTGTGAAAACTCCACATGCAGTGGACCAACTGGGAGGAAGAAAAAAACAACAACACAGGATCAGACCAAAAGAGATTGTGGGTGGCAGGTGACATTTCTTTGAGAGTTATTGCAAGACTTTTAAAAGAATCTAAAAACTATGGTAGATGTCAAAACGTTCATTCTAGCTATATTTATGAAGGCATTATATGCAAAACTCAAAACGTATCTCAAAATCTCATTTTGGGTTCCTAAGTGTTGCATCTCTGGAATTTTTTACGATAGAAGGGTAGTATCTAAGCAAAGACCTTAACATTACTCTCATAGGTACCCCCCTCCAGTCAAAAATAAAGACACAATCTTTCTCATTTCTTATATCATTTTAGTTTAAAACTCTAGTTCATTGGCCCCCTCCTTCTGTTGCACTTGGTCTGGTGCTTGCATCCTACACCAGAGGTCTTCAAACTTGATAGGTTTAAGACTTGTGGACTTCAACTCCCAGAATTCCTTCTCCAGTCAAGTTAGCTCAGGAATTCTGGGAGTTGAAGTCCACAAGTCTTAAACTTGCCAAGTTTGAAGACTCTTGCCCTTGGGCACATCAAGCTTCCCTCAGCCATTACTGATTCTGGACTTCCCTCCTCATGTACTTTATTGAGCAGGATAGGGAACTGGATCTAGACCAGTAACTAGAGCATATTCCCTATACTGCTGGTTAGAATGATGATGGAAAGGGAGGGGGAGGTTGATATCCTAGATTAAAGAAATGGTCTCAAGGTTGCATGTGCTCATTTCCATTGCTCTTCTGAATACTGTGTGAAACTGAGCCACAGCTTCAGCAATACATAAGAGACCCATTTTGCAGATTGGCCCTACCCCTGGTATACTCTTCATAGTTTTGACTTAAAACTTACTTTACTTATAAGTTTGTGTGCCACCTATTCCAAATATTCTTAGTTCCCAGATCTTTCAGAGGTCTTGCTATATTTCTAAGCTTGGTGAAAGCATCTTGGCACACCATGGAAACTACATAAAGCTTTTTGTTCTTTCTTTCAATGACACTTGGTCATATCTGTACAGTGGTCAACATATTACAAGGCTTTAGGAAGATTTGGTTATGAGGCACTGCATTATTATTATTATTATTATTATTATTATTATTATTATTATTATTATTATTATTATTATCGTTGTCGTCGTCATCTGGTTTGTACTCAAGACAAACTAATAGAGACATCAAACACAGAAGGTTTATTTTTCAAATGTAACGTGTGTCTTAAAAGATTTTGCATGTTACACTCTTAATGTTCAAAAATGTTACAATCTCAATGTTTCTGGTAAGAGATTTGTAATATAATATCCATTACAGATGGAGTCCTTAATCATAGTTAAGATACTACATCTACACCAGCCTGTAGGTGCTATAAGCATAAATCAGATTTGTTACATCTGAATTACATCTTCAGATGATCTACTATAAAACTTTTCTAAACTAAACTCTTTTTATCACTTTAGGGGTTCTTCTTTATTGTATCACCACAATGACTATTTAGGACAAGCTAGTATTTATAATCATATCTGCAGTGGTATAACAGGGAATCTATATGGAACATTCCAGGATGAGATACTGTCTGGGAACTCCACATTGCCTTGTTCTTTTATCTCGGAATTAAAATCAAAGCTGTGAAAGTAACATAAATAAAATTCAACTTGGCAGACAGTGATGAATTTGCCTAATTGTAATCCACAAACCTCAATCCAGCAATATATACAATGCCATTCAGAAGTGGAAATTTATTGCAGTCATTCTTAAATCACCTTGTTAACTGCCATGGGAGGTCCTCCCCTCCTCTTTTAAAGAAAAACTTTCAGAACTAACCACAGGCAAAACAAAACCTCTTTGGGGTTTGGCTCACCCACTGAAACTACGCCCTTCCAAAGGCTTCCACATCAAAACTACAAAGCAAATGGAATCACTAACACTGCAGCTGACAAGCCATTTGCCTGATTTCTGCACACTCTCTAACACAAACACACATGCACAATCCCATCCTCCTTCCACATTAGATTAGCAGCTCAGAATAACTGGAACAAGATCATGTAGCAAAAGGCTCCAGGAAGTCTGAGAAAGGGCAACATTTATTCTTCTTAAGAAAAATGAGACCTGATGGTAGAAGACGGAGATTTAAACATGTATCTGCCCCAATCTGATTAAAATAAGGGGTAGGAAAGACACGGCCACAGTTAATTCTAGCTTTGGCAACATTATGACTGGTTTACTGCAATCTGTACTGGGCAAAACTGCATTTAGATATATTACTGTCTTTTGATTTTCAGATGATGTGTCACATGAAACCAGCAAAATTAAATTAAATAGATTCCGACAAGCTCAAAGCAAGGTTATAGGAAGATTACTTACCCATGTGCATACCCACACGTTTGCATGGTTCTTTGCTTTTCCTATGCCTCCTTCTAATCAGCTTCAGATTCTCGTGTGGGATATGAGCTGCTCATTCAAGCAAACACCACAAAGCAGATACTTAGTAGGGCAGCCCAATCAAAGAAGGCAATACTTACTGCATCACCTCTGCCTTAGTCACTGCCTTGTCATCAAGAACAGCACACAGTATAGAAATTGTGATTCATAGAGATTGGGCTTACCTGACACGTCATTTCTCTGGAGCCGTGAGGATCATCCAGAGAATGGGGAGGTGCTTCAGTCTGTGTTGTTGAAGGCTGAGCTTAATTACTGAGGAACGCTCCACCCTCCATCACGTGGCTCCCTTGCATTCCCCAGTTTACGCGAAGTCGAGAGTGAAGAGAAGATCGTGCTCTCATCTTACTATGCTAAGAGGTTCATTGGCCGAAACAAAACCCCACCAGATGGTGAAATAATAAGGCTGGGGCTGGATGATCCTCACGGCTCCAGAGAAATGGCGTGTCAGGTAAGAACCAACGCCCATTCTCCTGAGAGCCGTTTGGATCATCCAGAGAGTGGGACATACCAAAGCTTGGCTGTCCTACGGGAGGGACTCCGTCTGGTTCTTCAGTCCCTGAGGTTCCTTGAGGACTTGCTGGAGAACTCGTCTACCAAACGAAGCCTCCACCGAGGCAAATATGTCAATCTTATAGTGCCTAATAAAGGGAGATGGGGAGGCCCAGGTGGCCGCCCGACAAATATCAGCAATTGGAGCCTGGGTGGCCCAAGCTGCCGAGGTGGCTGCACTTCTGGTGGAGTGTGCTGTTATTCCGCTGGGCACCGGCAGAGCCTGGGACAAGTAAGCTTTGGAAATAGCTCTAATCCAGTGGCTTGACGGAGACACTTTGTGGCCTAAGGATTTAGGTTGAAAGGAAAGGAATAGGGATTCGGACTTCCTGAAGGGCCGGGTATGTCTAATGTAAATGCGGAGGGCCCGTCTTACATCCAGGGTGTGCCAAAGCTTCTCCCTTTCCCACGAGGGATTGGGGCAGAAGTTCGGAAGTGTGAGTTCCTGTGCCTTGTGGAAGGCTGAATTGATCTTAGACAAGAAGGTAGGGTCCAGCCGCAGAACCACCCAGTCGGCATGGAAGATGCAAAGGTCCTTCCTCATCAACAAGGCAGCTATCTCCGATATTCGGCGAGCCGAAGTAATGGCCACCAGGAACACGACTTTGAAAGTTAGGAACTGGAGTGAGGATTCCCTGAGAGGCTCAAAGGGATGTTTAGTAAGGGACACCAGGACCTTGTTGAGGTCCAGGTAGGGTATCTGTGTACAGTTGAGGGACACAAGTTAGTTGCTCCCCTGAGGAATGCCCTAATGCAAGGGTGGAGGGACAGGGTATCCAGATTGTCGCAAACAATCACGGTTGAGAGAGCTGCGACCTGATGCCTCAGGGTATTCGGGGAAAGACCTTTCCTCAGACCCTCTTGGAGGAATTCCAAAATTTGAGGGATGGAGGGTGAGAGCGGGTTGACCTGGAGACTATGGCACCACTTGCAGAACCCCTGCCAAGTGGCATTGTATATTCTGGTTGTTGAGGGCCGCCTGGCGGCTAAAATGGTATCAATAACCTGGTCAGAGAACTGCTCCTTCCTCAGACGTTCCTACTCAACCTCCAAACGGCTAACTGGAGCTACTGAGGATCCGGGTGTTGGAGGGGCCCCTGGGAAAGGGATATCCTGTGCGGGGGAATTTTCCAAGGGGGGGCCACCGATAGGTTGCGGAGATCCGCAAACCATGGGCACCTGGGCCAGTAGGGTGCCACTAGAATCAGCTCTGCTTTCTTGGAGATGAGCTTCTGGATGACTCTGGGGACCAGGGCCAATGGAGGGAATGCATATAGAAGTCCTGTGGGTCAGGGGCAATGGAGGGCGTTGTGATTCTCGGTCCCGTGGGAAGGATACCTCGAGAAAAACCTAGAGAGTTGGGTGTTGAGCGGGGATGTGAAGAGGTCTACTGACGGGAGACCGAACATCATGGTCGCTTCCCTGAACAGTGACGGGTGGATGCGCCACTCGGACTGGTCCACCATGGTCCTGCTCAGCCAATCTGCTTGGGTGTTTGAGACCCCTGAGATGTGCTCGGCTTTGAGGGAGAGGAGATTGCGCTCTGACCAACGGCAGAGGCGCTCGGCCTCTCTCATCAAACTTATGGACTGGGTGCCCCCTTGTCGGTTGACGTGAGCCTTGGCGGTGACGTTGTCCATGAGTATCAGGACATGCCGCCCACGTACGGGGGGAGGAAGTTGCGCAGGGCCAGGTGGATGGTGCAAAGTTCCAACCAGTTTATACTGCGTGTCCGTTCTACCTGTGACCATTTGCTCTGTGTCAAGAGCAAGTGAATGTGAGCGCCCCATCCGGACAGGCTGGCGTCTGTGGTGAGGGTGAGGCGTTGGGGTTCCTTGAAGCAATGTCCCTTGTTGATGGCGGGACTGGTTCACCAGAGGAGAGACGTGAGGACCCTTGAAGGCACCTTGACCGTGGCCTTTGAATTGCTTCTGCCGGTCCTTTGGAACGGGAGCAGGAACCATTGTAGGGATCTAGTGTGTAAACGGGCCCAGGGAACAATGGAAATACATGAGACCATTTTACCAAGTAGTTTAGGCAATTCTAAAAATGTTACCTTTCTTGATTGTCTGATATGTTTGACAGTTTCCTGGATGCTATGGAATCTCTCAGAGGAAAGGAAAACCTTTCCCTGAACTGAATCAATGACGGACCCCAAGTGGGTGATCCATGTAGATGGTAACAGATGGCTCTTCTGCCAGTTTACTAGGAACCCATGGTCTTGGAGGGCAGAGGGAGTAGCTCTGATATCCCTTTCTGCTTGGGGTCTGGAGTGAGACAGGATGAGGATGTCATCCAGGTAACAGTGGAGACGAACTGGGAGGTCCCTGAGGTGGGCCGCGAGGACCGCGAGGACCTTAGTGAAGGTTCTTGGGGCAGAGGCCAATCCAAAGGGAAGGGCCACATATTGGAAGTGGCAATGGTTGAAGCAGAACCTGAGGAATTTGGAATGGGGGGGGGCGGATTGGAATGTGAAGATACGCCTCTGAAAGGTCTATAGAGGATAGCCAGTCTCCCTGCCTGATGCCCAGTAGAATGGATTGTAGGGTGTGCATCTTAAACCTCCGGTAGGTCAGGTAACGGTTAAGGCGTTTCAGGTCTAGAATAGCCCTCCATCCCCCTGAGGATTTGGGGACCACGAAGAGGTGGGAGTAAAACCCCTGCCTCCGCTGGGATGGTGGTACAGGTTGTATGGCCTGTATGGTGAGGAGATGGTGGATAGCTGAATCCATTAGGTTGCGTTTGGTGAAATCCTTGGAGGGGGGGGATGCCATAAAAAAATAAGGGGGGGTACGCTGGAATTCAAGCGCGAGGCCCAGTCTGATGGTGTCTTGGACCCAGGCATCAGAGGTGGAGAAGTCCCACCAGTCGGCGAAATGCTTGAGGCATCCGCCGATGGGAAGGGAGGGACGGGGTCTATCTGGTGCGCTGGAAGGGCTTCCCTCCTGAACCCCTGAAGGGGCGCCTGTAGCTGCCGCCCCTCCTGTTCCTGTCACCCGGATCGGCTCGATCCTGGGGCTGGAATGGCCGGAAGGAGGGGGGCCTTGGGTACCTGGGTGGGAAAGGTGACTGGTAGAAAGGTCGGGAGGAACCTCTCCGAAATGGCTGAGGGGCTCTTGACTCTGACCTCCGGAAAAGGGGGGGAAGAAATTTTTTCTTGCTTCAGGTTTCGGATAGCAATGGCTCCAGGGCGGTGCCAAATAGTTTGTCCCCTTTTATGGGGGGGGTGGCCAGCTTAACCTTGTTTTTTATGTCCACCTGCCAGTGCTTGAGCCAGAGCAGGCGGCGAGCTGTAACATGAGAGGATATTGCTCGGGTGGAGAACTTAACCACGTGGTAGGTGGCGTCGGCCGAGAATTCCGCCGCAGCCGTCAATTTTGCGATGTCCTGATGAGCCCTTGTGTTAGAAGGGGGGAAATGCTGCTTCAATTGACAGAGCCACCGGATCGAAGACCTGGTGAAGAAGGAAGCAGCCGTGGCCGATCTAATACCCAGGTGTCCGCTTGATGAGCCCTACGTAAAGCAAGCTCGGACCTCTTGTCCTCGGGTTTCAGGGCCTCCAGGGGATCACTGGGGGAGGAGGAGGATGCCAAACCAACGATGGGCTCATCTACCTCGGGAGTGTTAAGCAGGTTGCAGAAGCTCGACTCGAGGTTAAAGAACCTCTTGTCCTGGCTGGATGTGGTGGTGGGGCCCTTGTAGAGTCTAACTGGTTTGAGACTAGGTCATGAAATATGGGTGGGGCCGGGATTACCTTCGCCTCCACCACGGGCTGCCTAAAAATGGCATCCTCTTGTCCCTCTGCCGGGGAAGGGAGAGCCGAGGAGGACTGCACAGAGAGGCCAGAATGTTCCTGGCCTTAAATAGAAGCGATTTAAGCATATGTGGCTTGAACAGACCCACAAAGGTGGGTTGATCCAGGGTGAGGCCCTCGTCCTCGGACATGTCCCCCTCCATAGGGTCTATCTCCGATAGGGGCCCCCCCTTGGTGCATAGACCCCCATTCCAATTCTTTCTCCTCCCCGAACCAATCTAGGTCCTCCATGGCCTCCTCCAGATCCCTTTCTGGGAGAGGACTGCCCCCCTGTAAAGGTACCTAACCATGAGTGGGGTCCGATCTAGGCGAGCACCTGACTGACGGAGAGTCGTGTTCGGGTGCCATCGAGGGAGGACCAGACCTGGACATCTGTTGCAGGCCCTCTGCTATCCCCTGGCGAATAGCCCATTCCATCCATGCCTGCATATGCGCAGGGATCTCGACTGTGGCGGCCTCCTCATGGCGCAGACCAGCGGCCATGGGCGTAAATGTTGCTTCCGGCGTCCGCCTGGTCGTTGGTCCGGGGACCTGGTGTCCCTGGGATGGACTGCGCCTGGAGAGGGAAGAGCAATCTGGAGGAGGGGGGGTGTCTGGAGGTAGAAGGAATGGAGGGAGGGAGGGCTGGAGGAACCGGTTGTGTCTCTCTAGATCGCCTGTCAAATTCTTTCTCCAGTGCCCTATGACGTCTTAGGGCATCTCTCTGAGAAGCTTTGGAAGTTTCCTTAGAGGCTTCCTTAGCCTGTCTGCGCAGGTGGTAGGATTTAGATTTGGCCTTCAAAGAAGGGCCTTTGCTGGAATTGTCATCTGCCATTGTAGAGGAAAGGACTGTGATACATATGTAAAGCCGGTTGGCTCGCCAAGGGTTCGACCTACAACAAAGGCCGGGTGTCCTTTCAGCTGGCCCACACCCCCTTTTGGAATTTTAGATGTATATAATCTATAATATAATTATTAATATCTCTATACGTAAGCGTACAATCAAGATATATAATCCAACCAGTGTTGGCAATGTGAAATTGACAAATATTGATAAGATGTAAAAATATATATATGCAAATATATATATATATATAGTTATCTATCTATCTATTTATTATTATTATTATTATTATTATTATTATTATTATTATTATTATTATTATTATTATTATTATTATTATTTACAAATATTTAATCCAAGGTCTGGTTGGAGCTCCCAGGAAGGAGTGACTCCAGAAATTACTGTTAATATCACCAATTTGCCAAATGAAATGCCTGAGGCTGGAATGAGGCCTCTGGCAGCTGGAGCTCCCAGGCAACAACCGGGAGGGATAGGCTGCTATTTCCTGCCCTGAGCGTGCTGCGGAAAGCCAACAAGTTTGCCAATTCCACTGAATACCTAATAGCTCTCACAGGCTGGAAGGCCTATAACTAGAGCTAGTCCCTTCACAGCTCAATGAGGCCTCTAAGAGTGGCGCCCGACACACGGCGGCGCCCAAAATGGCGGGCGTCCACGATCCCTTAATCACAGGCTGCTCAGAGCAATATATCAGCCTCTCCAGCACATCTAGGGGCCGAGAGAGGCAGCCAGGTAATTTTTGCCCCTTCCTGGGGTAATCGGCATTTACGGTGGGGGGGAACACCAGCTGCGCTATCTAAGCGCAATTGAATAAAGCTGCTACGAGTGCAGAAAGGTGGCAGGAAAGAGGATCGTATTGGGGTGGGATTGGCGCCGAAGCGCGAAAGCCGCCCACTCTACAGCTCTCCCGGGGGCGAAAAAAACACACTCCCCTGCTTTATCACTATCCCAATGCGCTTAGAGGCTAAGGAGAACTGGAGACAATGATAATCAAACCTGAGGAATAAAGAGTTCTTGAATCAGCCAAGGAGTGGTGAAATACACAGCGTAATCTCACGAAGGCTGAGCGTAAACTGGGGAACGCAAGGGAGCCACGTGATGGAGGGCAGAGTGTTCCTCAGTAATTAAGCTCAGCCTTCAACAACGCAGACTGAAGCACCTCCCCACTCTCTGGATGATCCGAACGGCTCTCAGGAGAATGCTTCAAACTCTAGCAACATTCTTATTTGTCTTCTACAAATATTATTCTCCAAATGGTTGAGACTACAATTCCTATAATCTCCAGCCCAGCCTCCACCCAACTTTTCTCACGTTTGGGAATAACTAAGTGAAAGTCAAAGATTCTAGCTAATTTGAGCAGCCTTATCAGCAAAGGGCTGTGTAAAATTGGCTATGGTGACCAGACTAAGTATTGTATCTAGCTGTTGGTTCTCCCCCCCCCCCCCCATTCAACTGTGTCAATCCTCAGAGTCTACCTGGACAAGTCTCTCCAGTTTTCTTAGCAAGGTTTTTCAGAAGTGATTTACCATTGACTCCTTCCTAGGAATGAGAAAAAATGACTGACCAAAGGTCACCCATCTGGCCTTGTGTCCAAGGAAGAACTAGAACTCATGCTCTCTCTCTCTCTCTCTCTCTTTCTCTCTCTCTCCCTCCTTCCCTCCCTCCCTCCCTCTTTACAACTCAAAGTTGATCTAGGCCTGACACAAACTCCTATTACCACTGAAAGAGAAGTCAAGAATCTGCTTCTTCAATCTCAAGCTGTCATATGGCTGATTTTCCTAATTCATTACACCCTTCTCTCCCCATCTTTAGAAACTTGGATCTTCGAGTATAATAGCAGGTTCCCTGTCACATTCTGCTCAATTTCTATTACAGAGTAATGCTGTAAAAACAAATCCAGGCAACTACCACCCTATAAGCTTACTATGCATACTTTCACATTATATGCTAAGCATTTTTATACACTTACTGATGAGATAGTCCAACAATTTTTTTTAGCAATGAAGCAAACCAGTTTTAGAACGGGTTTTCCTTTTGCTGATCAATGTATCATTTTGCATTACCACTGTACTCAGTATGCTCCTAGAGGTGCTCTTCATCCTATTTTCACAGATCTGAAAGCAGCATTTGATTTGGTCCTTCATATGAGAGGTTGTGGAAAAAGCTAGCAGTTTCCTTTAACTTTCATTGGCTCCTACAATTACTTATGAGGTACTTATTGAGATCCTGAGGACACAAACAAATCTCTAATGCAAATGACCAGCTGTTACAAGGAATACAAATCCTTCCATTCCCACTATCCGGTCAGAGATGAGGAAGCTTCTTGGATAAGAAGCAAAGCATCTTCAAAGAAAAAGAAAAAAGTCCAGTTGCCTCTTGAAAAAGCACCTTTGGGGTGGCCCATGAATTCCCAGTCGATTTGAACATCACAGAGTAATAATTGGTTTTATAAGTCTAATGATTCCCAAAAAGAATGAAACTGGTCATCAAACTGGCTTCCTGGTCATTATGTGGTCAATGTTTTTTTTAAATTAAAAATGACTTTGAGCCAAGAACAAAATTTGCTTTAATCAATTCTACTTTAATATGCTTGCTATGTTATTAGTCTCTCTAATCAATGGCTGAGGAATTAAAATGTGCACTACAAGATTTATATCATGGAGCTCTAGCAATCAACATGGAATAACTAAGAACTTCCATGTGTGATTATTCTTTCCTTATTCATAGTTACTACCCCAATTTGCTGCAAAAAATGAATAACTCTCGGTTTTTAAATTAAACTTGCTAGTCTTGCATATCCCAACCACTCATGGCAAAGGTAACACAATTTTTAAAAGTGAAAAGAATACATGCAAAACTGAAGACTCCAACAACTTTCAAATCTGAAGTAAAAATGTCCGAATCACTTTTATATATTCTTTGTGTCCTCTTACTCTTAGCCAAGTAAAATATCTGAAGTTGATCGAACAAAAGTGTGCTCCAAGTTCTCATAAGTACTCCTGTACTTGGCTAGAAAATGACTAAGATTTTTTTCCTCCCTGAAATTTACCCTACAGACTTCACTTTTGCTATAAAACGATCACATCAGTGTGATTAAGCAAGTCATTTTCCAGAACAGAGACTACTTGATCCCCATTAAAAGGTTACGTTACTCAAATGTGTTTATTCCAAAATAACTTATCAAAAAGACCCATGCGGAATAATTCTAAAGAGTGAACTTTTGCTAAATAGAGAAAACAGGAAATGAAAAATTGCTTTGAATAATTCAAGATAGTTGCTTAATTTTTCTGGTAGTGTTTGTCACTCTTCTAATGTTGACCACTGCTTCTGTTCAATTTATCATAAAAGTTACTTAGCCTGCTTGATTAAGGGTAATAGAATAGATTCCAACCTCATTTTCCTCATAATAAAAGAACATTTTCTCCTACAGTCCTCTTCCCTCCACCAAATAATCTCTCTTCCTGTTTTGCATTTCCAAATGAAGAAATGTAAATACTACCCAAGCAATATTTCGTCAGATAAATGCTGACACCCATGCAAAGCTTTTTTCTGCTTTTTTGTCTTGTGACACAGGCAGTTCCTCCAGAAAATCAAGTGAATAAGCACCCAATATAGTTCTGTCTAGATGAGTTGGGCTACAGTTCCCATCAGTCACAGTCAATGAGGCTAATGGACAGGAATGATGCAGATGGACTATAATTCAAAAAATCAAAAGGATGAAAGACATGAGTAACATTTTCATCTAAAACAGCTAAACAATTGAAATTATTTTTATTTTTTTTCCAAACATGCTTTGCTTTTATTTCTTACCACATTTTTATTTTTATGGTATTCATTACTAGATGTCATCTAAGACCAATGATATATAAACATAACAGAAAGGCAGACAGACAATCCACCTTGGCAAATTCTGACCATGACCCACATTTTCCAAGAAAGTCATATTTTAATGGAAAATTCCTGGTGGGCTTACAAAATAGGAATGAAGATGGTACAAAATGTAATCTGAAGGCTCACTCACCATCATGGTTCATTAAGTGAAGATATGATTGTCTGAATTCTTCCGCAGAAATTGCTAGCTACAACAGGTTTAAGTTCCGGGACCTCAGTTTTCAAAATTATTATCACAGATAAGAATTCAAAGACCTGAAGATTCCATCAGATGTTTTCTCAAGTATAAATGTTCTAGCGAACTTGAATTACAAACTGTTACTATATAGAATCCAGCATAACAATAGTAAGAGAAAGGTTTACACAGCACAACCTTCCACAAACTGGCATCTTCTGGATATGTTGGGGAAAAGCTGAGGGAAGAAGCCTATTTCATATCCCAGTTAGGGAATGACCAGACTCTATTTCTAATATTTTGGGATGGGTAAAATACTTTTTCCTTATCCACTTTATCCACATCATGTGAGTTTTGTACACCTTAATCATATCTCTTATCATTCACCTTCTTTCAACACTAAAGAGCCCAAATATCACATTTTTTAGGGAAGCTGATTCACAGCCCCTTGTTCATCTGACTTGCCCTTGGCTAAGACTTCTCTGGCTTTATGTCACAGGATTAGGATCCATTTTTCTACTTGTCTCTTTTTTATACTATTTTCCCAAGAGTCTTAACTTGACAGTATAACGTAATTTATGAAATGTATATGTTACCCCTCTTACGATAAGGCAACTTAATACAAACAAGAGATATCACTTTACAAGTAGCTGCTGGAGCAGTGTTTTTCAAACTTGGCAACTTTAAGCTGCATGGATTTCAACTCCCAGAATTGTCCAAGCAGCAGGTGGAGATCCACAATTCTTAAAGTTGCCAAGTTTGAAAAAAAAACACTCTGCTCAAGCAAACTCGCATTTTCCTCATATGTGATTTAAAAAAAAAAAGATTTTAAAAGCTAGAGAAACATAAATAAAAGGCAAACATGGCAAGGGAAGTAATGATAAATAAAATAAAGGCAAGCATTCAGAGTTTATTTAACTAATCCAACACCACCACCCCACCTGTTGCAGGAATCCACTAATGCAGCAGCCATCCTAACAGATAATCACTGAGCTTATACAGAAATATCTCCAGCAAAGTGTCCACAATCTCCTGAGGAAGAAGTCTCCTATTCCTTTGTAGAGCAGTTCTTATCATTAAGACATTTTCCTCATATACAATTGAAATAGACATCCATGTCTTAGTTGTGGAACAATTTGGAACAAGTCTGCCTTGTCTTCTACTTTTTAAATAGCTATAATCTCCTTGCAGTCTACTCCTGTCCAAGTTAAACAGAACCGGCACCTCTAAAATAGGTTCTCATATTTTTCTTTTTCCTTCCAGATCCTTTATCATCTTGACTGCTCTCCTCTAGTCAGATTCCAGCTTGCAAAGTTTTTCCTAAAACTGAATGCAATACTATAGACATGATCTGTTGAACACAGAATTGTTCCCTTTCTAAATCTTTGTGCTGCCTGCAAATTTAGTAATATTTTCCAAGCCCTTTTCCAAGTCACTGATAAATATTTTGGACAGTCCACAGCCTAGGACAGAGCCTGTAGTATGTCACCTCTCACTTCCTTCCAGATTGATTTGGAGGCACTGATAAGCACTCTTTGGGTATGACAGTATAACCAGTTCTGTATCCAACTAACGGTAACACAATCCAGGCTATATTTTGCCCTCTTCACTACGAGGCTCTCATAGGTCGCTTCATTAAATGCTTTATTCAGGGATATCATGGGTGAAATAATGGCCATTGTGTAAAAAATGGAGACGAGTTAGTTCAGCATGACTTGACATGTTACTCCCTCTTTTTGTCAGCTGTTCTGCTTAGGTCCATTGGAAGACAATTCTCCTTAGGAGCAGGGAGATCAAAGCAAAACAGGAACTGATGATCTCTGCTGTCTCCCCATCACTTGTAACCTTGCTGCCATCTTTCCTTTGTCTTTGTCTTACTAATAACATTGCCAAGCCAGTCCTTCTTTTTTGGGGTGATGTTAGGACTATGCAGGTAGACTGATTAAGTTGAATGCTTCTGAAGAAAAAAATATTCCATGTATGACTATGCTTCTATTTCACTTTCAATAAAACCTTGAAGCCCAAGTTGGTTGGATCCAAGGCCCCTGGGCCCCAGCTCATTCCGATGGACTAGAACTGATCCCATTGTCTCTATTTTAACCTTCTTGAAAGAGAAGCAGTTCTACCTGCAGATGTATGTTCAAATTCCTGAGTCTCTACAGGTGTATATGCACTTATTTCATACAGAATTCCTATTCCTTATGCTCTTTCATCAAGTCTATTACTTTTGAATAAATTATGCCTATCAATCTTAGTATTTCACTACCAGGTTTCATTCCACCAGGTTTTAGTAATATATTTAATTCATATTCATCTTCCTGCATTAAAATGGCTAATTCTTCCAATATTACATACAAAGTGGCATCGACTTTTGGTGTGCTAAAATACAATCAGCTGGAAGGTATAAAGACAGGAAATTTAAAAGACTGCAATTTGGCAGTTCAAATCTCACCAGGCTCAAGGTTGACTTGGCCCTCCATCCTTCGGAGGTGAGTAAAATGAGGACCCAGATTGTTGGAGGAAATATGCTGACTCTGTAAACTGCTTAGAGAGGCTGTAAAGCACTATAAAGCGATATATAAGCCCAAGTGCTATTGCTATTGCTAAAAAGCAGGCACATTAATTTATTTAGAAGGCATTCTGATGTCCTCAAGAGATACGTATTCAGCAGTTTCTATAGTTCCTTCTTAAAAATATGCTGCCATTTGGAATCAAATGCTCACGGCTTCATTACCAACCAGAATTCTCTGTTGCCTTCCAAGATCTGAAGCCAAGAGTTTAAAAAAAAACATATGGTGGAAACTTGAGAAACATACTGTAGTGAAAATTGGTAAAGTGTTGTCAAATTGTTGCCAAGAAACATTTGAGGGATTTGTTCCTGCAGTCATCTGACTTGATAGACTACGACATTCTATGTATACATGGATATCTGGTTGGAAGCTGAGCTCTTTGCATACTACATATTTGTCGCAAATTATCTCTCTTCCAAAATCCTCTAATAGCATAATTTTGTGCAACACACAAAATAATTGTTGTCATCTTAATAAACATTTGCTGCTAAAACATCACAAGTCCAAATCAAGAAGGCAGCCATATCAATGAATATGTTTGCTGCAAGGGAAGGCAAAAATACATACAAACTACTTTTGAAAAATTTAAAATAAAAGTGAGAATGACAAGAGATTTCCAAGTGCAATTTTCAAGATGCTGGCTATCACCCTAAAGCCTTTCATGGCATAGAACTGCTATATAAAGAACTGCCAATTTCCAATTTCTTTAGCATACCTGGTACGATCAGACAGCATGAGTACCTCTGGATCCTATCAATTAAACAGTGTCATCTCACAGGATCCAGGAAGTGCTCCTAACTTGCTCTAGCATTGACCCTAGGTAACAAGCTCCCTGCATAGATTCATCATAGGGGTTTAGGAAATTGTTAAAAATGTTGTTATCTCCTTCACAGTGACAGTGTTTCAGTGCTTTGAAAAATCAGACACAGTGAAGTATGATGGGTCTCCATATTGAAGCTTCACTGCTCAGCATTTCCACAGGTCACTCAGCTGACCAAGGAAGCCTGTCAGAAAGGCAGGTGGTTCAAGGTATGGAGACAGTTGTCTCTTTGGTCTCTAGGAATTTAAACCAGCCACAGTTTGCTTTATTTGTGTTCTAATTTCTTTTGATAACAGCAAAACTATATGTAGATCTTACACAATAGCAAAAGAAGAAAAGCATTTAAGAAATAACTAATCACATTTGTAGATGCCTTAACTAACATTGCTAAATCTTTTCAATGTGTTAATATTTTAAAAAAATGGTAATTCAATTGCTTCACAAATATAGTGTTAAATTTACAAAAACAAGTTTGCTAACCATTAATCCTGCTAATAAGTAACAACACAATTCTTTCAAAGTAAACCTCTGAAGGATTAATGCAATTCTGTACCCTCTAATTTCAGAATAAAGCTTTGCTAGACTCAGTGGGATGTACTTTTAGTAAACAGGTACGTGGTTGTGTGGTAAGACTCCAATGTTTATGCTTTTTCCTGAGAACTGAGATTAATTTCTGAGTGGATATCAAGACAATATGCAAAGTGAAGTTTCTTGTTCTAAATAATTCTTAATATTTTTCTGATCAATTTATCAATTTTTGACCCATCAAGTGCTCAATCTTACCAAAGTATATTGCCATACAATCTGATTAACAGATTCAGAACTCTGATTCTAAATACTATCATTTGACCATGTTATATTTGCCTCACTTATAACAAACAGCTGGATTGGGTTGTTTAAGCAAACATAGTACTGAAACTTTTGACATATATAAACTTTAAAATCAGAGCTTCCAATTAGGACAAACCCTATTCGGCTTTAAAACTTGCTTACAGCAGACTTCCCAGTCCCCTTGATAAGTTTAAATTCTGACTTCTCTAAAATTTCCATCATCAACTAACATATATGCAGATCAGATTCATGAAAGTTTCATTATAGTATCTGTCTATCTGTCTTTTTCTCAGAGAGAGGAAAGGAGAGGACAGAAGAGAAGAGAAGAGAACCATAAGCTGAAACAAAGTATTAGTCAAAGGACTTTTTTTTTTTTTTTACAAAATAACTAATTTTCTATAATCCTATTCCTATTTTGGGAAGAAAAATTTCAGGCATTCATTGTAACCTTTGTTCTACCTGGGGAAAAGGAGCTGCTAATTATGGTCTTGTTCATTAGAGTGGATTACAGATGGGTGAGTGGGGAAGAAGCAGGATTTTTTTAAAAAAGAACAAGATCAAACTCAAAGACTGGACTACTAAGAGAGAATGGACTATCATCAAGCTCAACAGAATCCCAATATTTGGGTAGCTTTGGTGGCCTCCAGATAGCTGGACTCCAACATCAACTTGCATTTGCTTTGCTGAGAATGACGAAACTTGAAATTCACACACCAAGAGGGCACATGATGAGGTAAGACTGTACTTGTACAGAGAAAGAAAATGGAAAGGGATGGAATACAGCAGGATCAGGCAACCTGGCCTCCTTCATATACTTTTAATTACATTAGCTACAATGCCTTCCCGTTAATCGCTAATGAGAATCCAAAACATCTGGAGAACAGCAAAAAGATAACGTTCTAGAAGACAGACTAACAGAATGTCAAGATGTAATTTAAGTCTCCTTTTTCTGTTCTGAGAAATAGCGATAGAATAACAGAATAACAGTTGGAAGGACCTTGGAGGTCTTCTAATCTAACTTCCTGCTCAAGCAGGAGGTTCCATACCAGGGGTCTCCAACCTTGGCAACTTTAAGCCTGGAGCAAAGCTGGCTGGGGAATTCTGGAACTTGAAGTCCTCCAGACTTAAAGTTGCCAAGGTTGGAGACCCCTGCTCTGTACCATGTCAGACCAATAGCTGTCCAATCTTTTGTTAAAACCTCCAGTGGTGGACTACCCACAACTTCTGAAGACAAGCCATTCCTCTAATTCTCTCTGTCAGGAAATTTCTCCTCAGTTCTAGGTTGGAACTCTCTTTGACAAGTTTCCCTTCATTACTTCTTGTCCTGTCTTCAGATTATTTGAAGAATAGGTTGACTCCCTCTTCTTTGTGGCAGCCTCTTGAAGACTATCATGCCACCCCTAATCTTTCTCTTCAATAAGACTAGACATACGCAACTCATGCAATAATTCTTCATAAATTGACACTCTAAATGCAACATTCTGTTAAGGATTGCAGGTTGAACTGTAATATTGTGTATTAATATTGTTAAGTTTTTAGTTATTTACCCAAAATGCCAGAATGAAAAACTAGGGCATAGTTTTGTAAATAAAGCAATGTAGCATAAGCTGCCTGTAAATGAAACACTGCTGTTCCACTGCTCTGGGCATTTAACACTGTATGATATTCAATTCAGAGTGCCTCACAGTTGTGAGATATGCTATCAATATTTCAAAGCAATCAAATGAACAAGTCAGAGCACTTTAGTGCGAGATACAGAAGTTCTCTTTGTAAAAGGTTTCTTTTTTCTCTCTGATGAGAGAAAAAGAGGAAAAACTAAGCATATAGCAATGCTTATCTCATTTAAGCAAAAAGAAAAGGGAAATATACTACAGGATACTTGGATATACTTGAAATACACTTTGAGTACTGCATCGAGTTTTTGTCACCACAATATAAAAAAAAAAAAGTTTCAACTCTGGAAAGAGTGCAGAGAAGAGCAACAAGGATGATTAGGAAGCTGGAGGCTAATATATATATACAGAACGGCTGCAGGAAGAAGATATATCTACCGTGTTTCTCACATAATAAGGCCGGGCCTTATTTTTTTTTGACCCCCCAAAAAACGGCTAGGACGTCTTTTCGGGGATGACTTAATTCCCCCCCACTTGCATCCTCGGGTGGGTGGGTGGGCGGCGACAGCTTGGATATTCAGGAGACCTTCGGGTTCGGGCCACTGTTGCTTTCCCTTCTCCCTTGCTGCCCTTCTCCCTTGCTGCCGCAGTGTTTGGTGCAGCCACGTGGGGTCAGTCAGGGCTCCTCCTTGCAACCAGAGCCCTGAGGAGACACTTGGCTTCAGGCGCTGCCTTCTTCCCTTTGTTTTCGAAGATAAAGCGAATTATTTTACAAAGCCTCCCCTGCCCGAGAGGGCAGCCCAATCCCATGTGGGGAGGCTAATTTCCCAGGGCCTCTTCTGTTCCTCCCCGACCTCCCTACACTGCGTACCTCTGACGCACCGGTCTCTTCAGCCCAGGGAGCCTTTCCACCTCAAAGAAAGGCCAGGCAGGCGGCTACGAAGCAGCTGCAGCGGGTCCGAGCCGCTCACAGCAGAAACAGCCACCACCCTTAGCCCGACGTGGGGAGAACAAGCGAGGTTAGCGCCCGCCAGCCCGTCCTTCCCACCTCCGCAGCTCGGTTTCCCCTACCGGCGGGTCCTCCTTTCGTGCGGAGAGCTGCAGGGGAAGGCGCTCACCCGAGAGAATCTCTCCCTCTCTCTCCCCGCGAGGTCAACATCTGCGCTGCGGAGGAGAGGGCTGCAGCCAGTTCCTCCTACTTGCTGAGAGGTGAGGAAGCCGCGGCTCGCCTGGCAAGATCTGGGAACAAGGGGCAGGAGGAGGCACGCACATACCCACGGCTCACTTTCCCAGCTCTGCCCAGCCCTCGCGGCCCTGGCGGGCAGCAAGCACCACCCCGCCGGACCCTCCGCTCATCCTGCAAGGGCCACGCCAGAGCCGTAAGGGCTGGGAAAATGAGCTGCGGGTGTGTGCGTGCCTCCTCCTGTCCCTTGTTCCCAGATCTCGCCGGGCGAGCCGCGGCTTCCTCACCTCTCAGCAAGCAGGAGGAACCAGTTGCAGCCCTCTCCTCCACAGCGCAGACGTTGACCTCGCAGGGAGAGAAAGGGAGAGATCCTCTCGGGCGAGCGCCTTCCCCCACAACCCTCCGCACGAAAGGAGGACCCGCCAGTAGGGGAAACCGAGCCGAGGAAGTGGGAAGGACGGGCTGGCGGGCGCTAACCTCGCTCGTTCTCCCCGCGTCGGGCTAAGGGTGGTGGCTGTTTCTGCTGCGAGTGGCTCGGACCCGCTGCTGCTCCTCCGCAGCCGCCCGCCTGGCCTTTCTTTGAGGTGGAAAAGCTTGCTGGGCTGAAGGGACCGGCGCGTTAGAGGCGCGCAGTGTAGGGAGGTCGGGGAGGAATGGAAGAGGCCCCGGGAAATTAGCCTCCCCACGTGGGATTGGGCTGCCCTCTCGGGCAGGGGAGGCTTTGTAAAATAATTTGCTTTACCTTCGAAAGCAAAGGGAAGGCGGCAGCGCCTGAAGCCAAGTGTCTCCTCAGGGCTCCAGTTGCAGGGAGGAATCCTGACTCTCCACACCTGGCTGCACCAAACACCGCGGCAGCAAGGGAGAAGGGAAAGCAACGGTGGAAGGTCTCCCGATATGAAGTGCCCCACCACCGCAGGCAGCACCATATCCAGACAGGCAACAAAAGTACTTCCTAACAGCAACTTCCCGCCCGCCCGCTTCCCCCCCCCATTTCGCATGCTTAATATGGGGCTTAATTTGGGGGGAGGAGCTTAATTTTATTTTATGCCAATAAAACATGGTGGGGCTTCCTATTGGTGGAGGCCATATTGTTGGAGAAACACGGTAGTCTAGTGAAAAGAAGGGCTGGGGCGACATGATAGCAGCGTTCCAATATTTGAAGGGGTGCACAAAGAAAAGGATATCAACCTATTGCATGTAAAGCAGCAGAAAGCAACACAAGAAGCAATGGTTGGAAACTAACCAAGGAGAGACACAACCTAGAACTCAGGAGAAACTTCCTGTCAGGTGAGAACAATAAACCAATAGAACAATTTGCCTTCAGAAATTGTGAGTGCTTCATCATTGGAGGCTTTTAAAAAGAACCTGGACAGTCTGAAATGGTATAGGGCAGGGGTCTCCAACCTTGGCTCCTGGAAGCCTGGCGGACTTCAACTCCCAGAATTCCACAGCCAGCAAAGCTGGCTGTGGAATTCTGGGAGTTGAAGTCCGCCAGGCTTCCAGGGGCCAAGGTTGGAGACCCCTGGTATAGGGTCTCCTGCTTGAACAGGGGATTGGGCTAGATGGCCTCCAAGGTCCCTTCCAACTCTGTTATTATGTGATTTAATAAAATCATTTATTGGAAGTTGCTTTCGTTATCTTAAACATACAAAACTGATTTCTACTTCAAAGCTATCCTAGATTTCAAACTTTTCCCAACCTGGTGCCCTCCAGATGTATCCTCCAAGAGTCTCTCATTTCTTGTTGCAGATATATTCTTTTTCCCTTCTGATAATCTATTATGAAAAGATGCACAAAACTGCCAAACAAAGCTCAGATATCTGACTTCTTCTGTAATAAAAAATTAAAACCCATTATTTTCTTTAACACCCCCCCCCAAAAAAAATGCTTTTCTCCCCCTCCCTCAGCATGAGAGTTTTGAAGCTTATTTCTTAAGGGAGTAACTAACACTCTGTTAAGAGACCTGCAGTTCTGGCCTGATGTAATCTCCAATGCAGTTTGCAATATTTTTTACAGTCTCTCACTGTTGTTTAACACTATCTTTCCCAAACTATGTTTTAACTGGGATAAAATATGTTTTAATAAAAAGAAACAGCTAAATGCTTCCATGATGTGGAACAAACCTAGGTTTTAAAGGAATATCAGAAAGTATGGTTTAATGGGGATTGTACAGAAATTGTTTTATTAATAGAAAATGAAGACAATATTGTAACTAATACAAATGTTGTGACATTGTTAGATCTCTACAAAACTATAGTTACTTTTAAAACTTGTGTTGGGGGGGTGCATGAAGGGAGGCTCAGCTAATCTCATTGTACACATGTTCTACTCTGACAATAAAGGTAATAATAATAGAAAGTTAGAGCTTTCTTCCCCAAAATTCCCATTCATAAACTTTTCTTTGAAACTGGGTTCTTTTTAAAAAGACCATTGTAAAACCAAACAGAAGGAAATGAACCTTTAGCTAAAGGGAGTGAGAATCCCCTGGGATAATGATGCCAAATAATTTTTAAGCATTTTTTAAATTTACAATTTAAATTTACGACCTACGAATTCATCAGAGCTGAGGCAAAACCACTCCAAAAGAACAGGGGCAAGAGCCCTCATCTGACCCAGCCTGATACTTTAGATCAGTTTGGACACACTTGCCAAAGAAAGCTGACCTTAGGTAAAACCCAGAGGGTCCAGTTGCAACTCATATCCAGCAGAACAAATCAACCTTAGCTGGGGAGTTGGGGGAAAAGTTCCTCCACCTTCAGCAACGTTGCATACATCATCATTTGCGAGAAAGGCAGGGCAGAATTTTTTCCATCTACTGCTATAAACAAAGTTAACTCTGGAAGTTAGGAGAAATTAACTGAGCAGGAAGAGGAAGCAACAGGAAAAACAGGTTCTGTCCACATCATTTATATATGCGCTGTGGCTCAGAATTCACCCCCTCATCCTCTTTATCCCTGAACTCAAGACAGATTTCCTCCTGAATAACTGGGCATAATAAAGAGTTCGCAGCTACTCGAAAATAAGCTCCGTTTCGACTTTAGGGAGCGCCGCTCTGGGTAAAATAGACATCGGAGCAAAGAGGAATGGACCAAGTCGAGTCGGGCATTTCTCCTTCTCCTTCTCACGAAGTCTGCCAATCTGCAAAGCGAACTTTTAGCTTGAAAGTGGGAAGGCAACGCGTTCCGGGCCGTGCGAGAAACTTCTCTGCTCCGCGCTCGGCCGCGGCGCTTCCCCAGCGGAATGGGGCTCGAGCGGCAAGGAAGACCCCGAAGGACAGAGCGAGCGAGCGGCTTTTCGAGAGGAGGGAAGCAGGCAGGGCCCCGAAAGAGACAGGAACAGGAAAGGGTGGAGGAAGAAAAGTGGGGACTGAAGCAACGAGGCACGACGGGGCAATGGGTTCAAGAAGGAAACCGCGGGGTGAAGTGAAAGCCGGGGTGGGAGAGAAGCTGGGCGCGCCAAGGAGAGCCCGCGGCGCTCCGCACTTACGCAGCAAAGGGGAAGGGTCGGGGCAATCCGCGACGGGCTTGGAGATATTGGGCGGGAGGAGGGTCTCCGACTCCCGACGGCCGAAGGTTTGGCTGCGAGGCGGCGGCTCCGGGCTCCGACCGTGATCGACCGCGTTGCCCCTCAGGTAGTAGAAGAGCACAGCCGAGAGGTGGAGGGCACAGAAGACCACAAGCAGGCGGCAAGCCTTCTGCAGCGAAGAGCCGGGCAGCTCCATCCTGAGCGAACTTTACTGCGCCGAGTCAGGCACGCGGGGTCGCCTCATGGCTGCGCCCTGGGAGGAGCAGCAGCAGGCCGGAGCGGCAGTGAAAAGCGCTCGGCTGCTCGCCTGCCAACTTGCAACTAACTCGCCCGGGAAGGAGGAAAGTCGTAATGTCAGGCTGAGGCTCCTCCTCCTCTCCAGCTGCTACTGTTTGGGGCCCCTCCTCCCGGGGCGAAGGTTGCACCAAGTCGAGTCCAGCTCAACCCCGCCGAGCGTCAGACGAAGGGCGCGTCGTCGACGTTCTTGGCTCCTGCAGCATCAACTGGTGGTTCGCCGGAGCGAAAGAGAGTTTGGTCTACAACCGGATGGATTCAAAGTTTGTTGTTTCATCAAAGCGAGCCAAAACGTGCTTCATTTGGGATTTGACCCAACAAATCATATTAGCTAGGTGCAGATACGCCTGCTTTACGACCACTAGTAGCCCAACAAACCACATTCTGCCTTTATGGATAGTGTAAGCTATTGGAGAAGCCACCATGAACTCGATGGGACTTTCTTCTGAGTCATAAAGGCGGAAGCTCGCTGGGAGAATAGAATAGAAAATTAGAACAAAAGAGAACAACAGAGTTGGAAGGGACCTTGGAGGTCTTCTACTCCAACCCCCTGCCTAGGCAGGAACCCCTACACCACTTCAGACAAATGGTTATCCAACATCTTTAAAACTTCCAGTGTTGGAGCATTCACAATTTCTGGAGGCAAGTTGTTCCACTGATTGTTCTGTCAGGAAATTTCTTCTTAGTTCTAAGTTGCTTCTTCTCTCCTTGATTAGTTTCCACCTGTTGTTTCTTGTCCTGCAGTGTTAAGACAGTTTAGTTTCACAACTGCCCTCTATGTTGAGGCTGTCATATTAAGTCTTGGAAAAAATATCTTCATGTAATAAACTCATGCTTTACAGCATGGAACTTTTCAAAATCAGAAGTGGCACTTATCATATTTTTACAAAAAAATTACCCCGCATTTTATTATTTTTACAAAAAAATAATTTTATGTATGTTTCTGCATCATTCACTAAATGCAGCTTGCCATACCTGTGAAACAGGCTTGTAGAATATGACTGGTCTTGTCTTCTGCTCACCCTCTTCCCATCATGAATGTAGCTTTTGTTCTCATTCGTAGGAGGTGGTGTGGGTTGTTCGTTTGCTTGCTTTCAGTTCTGTTGCACAAGCCATTGCATTTCATCCATCTGCAAGGCTTCATTCAATGTAAGGTACATGCTTTGGCTCCTACTAATTGCCCTTTCACTATTGGTAATGCTGTCTTATCATTGGGTATGATCTATCAAGATTTTATATCTCTTCAGGGAAGTTTTCCACATGATACCTGAGCTGGGTTTTGCTTTGCAAGCCATATCTCAGGCATTACACAGAGTCTTTCTATATCAGAAAAACCTGGTACCCAGTTAACACTGGTCCCCCAAAAACCCAAGCCAGCAGTATACTATCACTAAATATAATTCTTTACTGGCCAAGTGTGATTGGACACCTAAGGATTTTGTCTTTGGTGCATATGCTCTCAGCGTACATAAAAAACACACACACCAAGAATCATAAGGTACAACACTTTATGATAGTTATAGGTTACTAATAAGCAATCAAATCATACCAGGAAACAAAACAATATAAATTGTAAAGATACAAGCAACACGGTTATAGTCATAAGTGGGAAGAGATAGGTCCTAGGAAGGATGAGAAGAGTAATAGTAATGCAGTCTTAGTAAATAATTTGACAGTATTGTGGGAATTAGTTGTTAGCAGAGTGATGGCATTCAGGAAAAAACTGTCCTTGTCTCTAGTTGTCCTGGTGTACAGTGCCCTATAATGTCATTTTGAGGGTAGAAGTTGAAACAATGTATGTCCAGGACATGAAGGATCTGCAGATATTTTCATAGCCCTCTTTTTTACTTGTGCAGTTTATAGGTCCTCAGTTGAAGGCAAGTTACTAGCAATTGTTTTTTCTGCAGTTCTGATTACCCATTGAAGTCAGTGTCTGTCTTGTTTGGTTGCAGAGCCAAACCAGAAGTTATAGAGGTGCAGATGACAGACTCAATAATTCCTCTGTGGAACTGAATCAGCAGCTCTTTGGGTAGTTTGAGCTCTTTGAGTTGGCGCAAAAAGAACATTCTTTGTTGTGCTTTTTTGATGATGTTTTTGATGTTAGATGTCCAATTTAAGTCTTGAGATATATAATAGAACCTAGAAACTTGAAGGTCTCTACTGCTGATACTAGGTTGTCTAGTATTGTAAGAGGTGGTGGTATAGGAGGGTTTCTCCTAAAACCTACCCCCATTTCTACAGTTTTTAGTGTATTTAGTTCAAGATTGTTCTGGTTGCACCACAAGGTCTGTATGCAGATTCATCATTGTCTCATGAGACCAATCACAATGAAATGTGCATAGATCATTCTGAGGGGAGAAAGCTTGTTCAAACAAGCTTGTGGTATTCTGCAATCCAACCAACTCAAGACTTTCCAGATTCTACATGCTTAAATACCATTATGAATTTTGAAGTCATGAGTACAGACTTCTCAATTTCCCATAGATGCTGTGGGAAAATCACAAATCACCTCTAGGTATATCTATAGCACATTATCAATTGCTTGGGGGTTATCCATTTAGTCCACATTGAGCACCCCTTTTTTCTTGACTCTATCTCTTCTTGTAGCACAAGATTTCAGAAGTACCTCATTTCCACTGTATTCAAGGTAGGACTAAGCTCTTAATCCACAAAGTATAAACCAGCCAGGAGGAAGCTTCATATAGTTGTAAGAAAATGGAATGTCTTCTGTGTGGTTGCATGTAAGGTCTGTGTTATTCAGGATCATGCATTCTTGGACCTTTGGTGTGGAGCATCCACTGAGGTTTAAACATATAGCTGCATTAGTGATTGCAGCCACTTGGAGTTTGTACATGGTGTGGTCATTTATGTCTATGGGGAGGAGGGACAGTTGAAGATTCTGGAGTATGAATTTTTTAGTTAAAGGTCCCTTAGTTTAGTGTGATTAAAAATGGCTTATAGTTCTGTAGCCACTCCCATTAAATATGTGATGAGGAGATCTTTTACAGATTTTACCTCCAGCTAGGCAAAAATTAGTGGTGTTGAGAACTTCAGTAGCTAAGTACTCCCAAATGTTTCCTTTTCTCTGAAAAAGGCTGGGTTCTTGGAATGGTGTTACATAGGATACAAACATGATGATACATATAGTTTTGCAAAATATATTTCCCATTGTTTTCTCCCTCCCCATTTTTGTGGAATGCAGAAGAAAGCTTCCAGGGTCTATTGTTCTGTCTCTGGGTTCCTCTTGAATTTCACAGGTGGCACTTTAGGAGTTGTGGCTAGAGGTGGGCTGTGGTCCACTACAGCAGGTTTTATGTGAGTCCAGTGGATCCAGGAGTCTCTTTCTGCAATCTTGATAGCTGTCTGTGGGTTCAGCAAGACTTGATAAGGTCCTTTCCACCTGGTTGCAGGGGTAAGGTCCTGGTGAAAAACGTGATCCACACCCAAGCTCCTGGTTTGAAGGGAAGCAGGGCCTCTTCCAGGGGCAGCGTCTTCAACAGGGCACTCTGCTTCCACAGGATCTGGAATCTCTTATGTAGGTCTGTAAAGTAAGAACAGAGAACCAAATCCCCACTATCTAGGCTGAGGGATTGGGGGTCCAGGCCCTGTAATGGGTCAGGAGGCCGACCAAAGAGGAGTTCAAAAGAGGATCATTCCTATGTCTTGTCAGGGTCTAGTCCTGATATTGTAGAACAGTGCGATGGGTAACACTTGTGGCCAAGTGAGTTGTGTCTCTTGGCAGAGTTTGCCCAGCAGGGTCTTGACCTCTTTGTTGGCTCTCTCTATACTCTATACTGCCCAAAGAAGTTGGCGAGAAAGGGACATGAAGGTTTTGGGGGCTGATGCTAGGGTTTGTTTATTGTTCGAAATATTTGATCTAGAGATTTTGACCAGGCAATGGGATCAGGCATGTTTTTTCCTGTTAGCTGGATTAGTGTTCGTATATTGCCTCAGGGTTATCTCTTGAATGGGAAAAACCTGGTTTCTTGGTTCTGTGGGGTTTACTTTATGGGAAAACTTGCCCTCAATGTCTTGGCACTGTTATTATTGGGGTATATCTTACTACACCCCTTACACCTATCTAAACCTGAGCCCAAAATATTGATCTCTCCTACTTGCTATATCATTATGCCCAGGGGTGGGATTCTACCAGTTCATACCTATTCGCTAGAACCGGTTGTTAACATTGTAAGCAGTTCGGAAAACCGGTTGGTAGAAGAAATTACTGGCCTAATCCTGTAAGGAAGGCAGGAAAGAAACATTCTGGTGTTGCTTACAGAAACTGCCTCTCCATTAGCCCTTATTACATTCTTGGCAGGACTAGACTTCCTGTCTCAGGAACATCTCTGGAGTTGTTTTCCCCTCCTTTGCTGGTACTTTGCTTGTGTGGAGTGAACTGACCCTTAAAGGCTAAACTCATGATAGTTATGATAGTTGCATACAGTACTTTGCTTAAAGATGATCAGATAATTGTTTGCAAATTCCAGGGTGTGGGCGAGACAACCCTTGTTTAATCATGAAATGGGTCTCCTTTGACTTGCAGCTTGTAAATAGGCACAGACCAGAAAAACACATTGCCCAAAAATAAATGTAGGGTACATTGTTTCACGAGTGATTTGCAGAGTTTCAATACAGTCTTTCCAGAAGCAACTATTTAAAAGTTGTTGAATTCAAGCAATTTTAATATGTGTGTCATTAAAATGCAATTGAACTATTTTGTAAGCAGTTTAGTAAACAGATTTCAGTGTAGCTTAGAAGCTGCCCTCACTAAGTTAAATGCAAGATATTCCTATGTGTGTATAGAGCTGTCATTTAAATCCTTAATATTAGTTTGAAATGTCTACAATTCCAGCATAGTTCCAGTGTTGGCTCTGAGACACATGTGCTTTTTTCTTATTGTGCTGTTCATAAGTTTAAAAGTATTTCCTGTGCAAATAGAATAGAGATCTCCAGGCTTTTTTATTCCTTTCCTGGGCCTCTCAAATGCAAGTTGGAAAGATAAATCCAGATAATTGGAGCATACACTGAAGGAATCTGTATCAGAAACCAGTATACAGACAATTTATTTCCAGGATAATTAATGCAAGGGACAGTCAGCAGCAGAGTTGTCAGCAACAGGTCATAGGCTAAGTGCATCTAACCAGAGCACAACCAGGCCCAAGCAACCCCTATTTTCCCCCTTGCCTCCATGACTTAAGTCACTGTTAACTCTACTGGGATTATGGAAGTGTTTCCTCCTCTTATTCCAAGTGATCCAAGATCTAGAAAGATACAGCCTCAAGAAACAAAACATTGGTTATGCTTTGTCATCTATGATCTTGGAGAAAAGTCTGGGAACTGGAAGCAACTGGGGCAATAGAGGGATTGGCAGTGGGGCAGCAAAAATGCATGGTTGCAAAGTCAAGAATGGCTGGGCAAATACATTTGAATTTATTCCTTCCATATTCACACTGCATTCTCAAGCTTCTCCAATTCTGTACTCATACCAGCTGGACTCTAAGTCAGATGTAAATCTAAGATTTATAACTAATAGGTGCTTCACCACTGGAGATTTTTAAGAAAAGACTGGACAGCCATCTGTCTGAAATGGTATAATAAGGTTTGTGACTAAGCAGGAGATTGGAGAAGACCTACCTCCAAAATCCTTTCAAACTCTTTTATTTTGTTATTTCCCTCCCTTTCAAAAGCATTTTACAAATGGGAAAACCTCCCCCTATCAGTTGAATGCTTTCCTACACTTAGGAATGACCACATTGTCTTCTTAAAATCCCCAAAACGTCCACCAACTTAAGGTGGAAGATATGTGACTTAATATTTGGACAGCACATCAAGGAGATAATGATCATTGAAATGAGATGCATTGCATTTTTGTATCAAGTATATTTTAATCTACAGTCTATTTTTCTTCTAAAATGTATTATTTTGCTTTCTTTTAAACAGCACATTTATTTTTTGGCAATACCTGCATGCCCATGCTGAATTTTATTTTATTTTTTGAATCAAGTCCAGCTTCTTCAACATTATTTCAGAATTAAGATGGGAAATGGAATAGCTGAAGAGTGTTTAATCACCCCTAACAGGTGTAATATTAGCTGCCCTCTGTGGGAGAGGGGGACGACTTTTCCTGGCAACCTTGCTTTGCAGAACAGAATCAGCTATAAATGCCACATGCACTTCTCAATTTATATAAATATCACCATATAAATATGACTAAATATCACTAACTTATATAAATCACTAATTTATATAAATATCACTAACCAGAAAAATATAACTTTTTTTCTGACAAGGTCTGATTTATTTCATTTACAAGGACAAGGATCTTGCCAGGCACTGTTCCCTAAATAAGATTTAGTAGCTGCCATAGAAAAATATCACCCAAAGTAAGGCTCTCTCGAGAGCAGAAGTCTCCAACCTGAGCAACTTTAAGACTTGTGGACTTCAGCTCCCAGAATTCCTGCTCACATTGCCCGGAATTCAATTCCCTCAATCCTGACCGGCTCAAGGTTGACTCAGTTTTCCATCCTTCCAAGATCAGTAAAATGAGGACCCAGATTGTTGGGGGCAATATGCTGACTCTGTAAAGTGCTCAGAGAGGACTGTAAAAGCACTGTGAAGCAGTATATAAGTCTAAGCGCTATTGCTATTAATGTGCTTCAGGAAGGATGCAAGCATGGCCTTCAACCAACTATTTGGATGGGACAATTCTGCCCTCTGTTGGATTATGCTTGTCTGTATTGCTTTTATGGACTTTAAAATGACCATTGAAACTAGGATATACAGCCTAATCTTTTACAATGAGATGTTATTAGCTGAAACAGATTAGGGCTGGTGGTGAAAGACATTTTCACCAGGAAAAATTGGGGAGAAAAGGGTAATCCTCTTTGTGCAATTTCATTGCACATTAGAACCTGTCAGAGTTGACAGTTGTAAACAACATTTCCATAATGGAAAATTTGATACTGTAATACAGGCTTATAACTAAGCCCCAAAACAAGACTGTTAAGTGAATTATGTTCCTTTTTATGACCTTTCTTGCTACAGTTGGTAAGCAAATCACTGCAGTTTGTTAAGTTAGTAATATGGTTTATTTATTAGGTGAATCTGGCTTCCCCATTGGCTTTGCTTGTCAGAAGGTCTCAAAAGGTAATCGCAGGACTTCAAGATACTGCAACTGCCATAAATACATGCCTGTTCCCAAATGTTCAAATTTTGATCACATGACTGAGGAGATGCTGCCCAGGGGTGGGATCCATCAGGATTAACTACCAGTTCGGTCATTTACAAGATTTGGTGATTTACGATGTGCTTCCCTGCACGCTGCATGTGGGTGCCTGTAAATCGTCATCAGCATGCTGCGTGCAGAGAAGCAGCCTTTGAAAAAGCCCTTTTTTCCTGCTTTTTTAACTGCAGCTGTGCCTTGCATGGCAGCTGAAGTTGAAAAAAATCAGGAAATAAAGGTCAGGTAAGAGCCCGGGTGGGTGGGTGGACAAAAACATCAGCAGACATAGAACTGATTCTGTGTCTGCTGCTCTTCAGAGCTACCAGTTCTACAGAGGTGGACAGAACCGGTAGAAACCCACCCCTGATGCTGCAACAGTAGTAAAAAATGACTGCAAGTCATTTTTTTCAATACTGCTGTAACTTCAAGTGGTACAATGGTTGTAAGTTGAGGACTACCTGTTAATGACCTTCTGGCCCTGGATGTAAAGACAGGAGTGGGATTCTACCAGCTTCCCTAGGCCATTAATTCTCTGAACCAATCTCTGGCTCAGTGAGCTGGCTTTGGAAGAACTAAGGGGTGCTGGAGACACAACAGGAGGGAGATATTGTTCCATACATTTATCAGCTGTTAGGCTATTTTTAAAATACTGTTTAATACTGTTTGAAATGGCAGCTTACAGGTGTAATGGGAAGGTTGCATAGAACAGTAATGACAACCTCCTCCTTCCTCATCAAACGGCCTCTCCAGACAATCTCCCAGCTGTTAGTGAGATTATTTTTTAAACTCACACAGGCAAAGTACTTACACAAATCCTGGAGTGAATTTTGACAGACAGCTAAACATGTTGATCTGTCCATCCTTCAACACTTGCCTCCTCCCCATCTCCTGCTAAGGTGATTGGAGGATGTTTTCCTATTGGTTGGTAAAGCTGTATTTAATGAGAGGGGAAGGGGACACAAAGCTGGAGGATCCTTCAGTCCCTTTTCCTTATCATGTGCTTTTATGGGGAACCACTGTTGATGGCCTCTTGCCTGTAGCAAGATAGGGATTACCACAGCTCAGAGTTGTGAGGAAGAGCCCTATGAATGCCTCATCTGAATTTTCTTTCAATCTCTCCTTCAGGAATTTACCCTTCTTGGAAATTTTATTTTCCTTCTCCTTTAAAAATGTTAACTATGACCTCTCAGTTTCTCCTCATGGAAGAAGCTTTGGATACTTGCAAGATTGGAAAAGATAGTTATCTTTACTGGAAACTAAGTTTTCTATTAGCATCATTAAATAATACTTTGCAGAATAACCCTGGGCTTTGGACTGGAGGAAGATATTTACTGTGTTTTTAATTGGATACCATATCCACATTTATTTTCCAGGCTAAAATCTTATTTTTCTATTCAGTGTAGATTTGACCCAAAAACACAACTGAGGAATTTCCAATTATTTTTCTCCACATTCCACTTCAACATTTTGTCCTTATGCTATATTAATAATTGACTACAATAACATATTTCTGTCTTTCTGTTTGTGTAGGATTTCAATATGGTTTCATGTGATATTCTGTAGTCTGCAAAACTTGATTTTTGTCACTAATCAAGGATTCAATCAGTGGAGTCCTCTTACAGTTGCCAACTTTGTATTTAATTTTCTTATCAGAAAATCAGGAGTGGCTCTCAAATATGGTTAAATATTTGAATTAATTTTAGCCTATTATTTAGTTACACCTCTGTTTAACAATGAATTATGTGAACAAATTGAAGGGGTTGCCATGGGCAGCCCAGAATCCAATTATAGCCAATTAAAGCCATAGAGTCCATTTATAGCCAATTGCTATGTGGAGAATTTGAACAACGGGCATCAGACATCACCCCTTAAAAACCATCTGGTTTTGCCATATGGACGACACCTTTGTGATTTGGCATTATGGTGAGGAAGAACTCAAGAAATGTCTAGAGCATCTTAATAGCATCCAGCCAAATATTCTGTTTGCAGTGAAAGAGGATAAGGAATGCCAACTGGCTTTTTTGGGACATTGTAATCATTAAAAGAAAAAAAAATGAAGAGGTGAGGCAGATTGTATTGTAAACCAGGGGTGTCAAAGTGGCAACCCGCAGGCCAGATGTGTCACATGCAAACCATGCCTACCCCAGCTCCGCAAAGGGGGAAAACATTGGAAATGTAATGTGACAGCAGTGTGACACCACCAGTTTCCCCCTCCGCAAAGGGGGAAAACATTGGAAATGTAATGTAACAGCAGTGTGACACCACCAGTTTGACGCTTATGTTGTAAAACAACACATATAGATCACTATTTAAATAAAAAGTCTTACACTCATCCTTGCCAGAAAAGAAGTATCATTAAAACTCTCGCCAATTATGTTCAATATATTTGTGAGACTAAAAGTTTGTCTGCTGAAGTAAAATATCATGACAGGATTTTACAGGATAATGGGAACTCTGAGATAATCTAAACAAAGTTTAAAGATACTCAAATGCTAGCAATCATGACAAATCATGCACAACGCCATAGAGAAGCTACAAGTAGTCCCCGACTTATGACCACGACTGAGCCCAAAATTTCTGTTGTTAAGTGAGACATTAGTTAAGTGAATTTTGCCCTATTTAACTGTTTTGCCATAGTTGTTAAGTGAATCACTGCAGTTGTTAAATTAGTAACATGGTTGTTAAGTGACTCTGGCTTCCCCATTGACTTTGCTTGTCAGGTGGTCACAACAGGTGATTGCATGACCCTGGGACACTTAACTGTCATAAATATGAGTCAGTTGACAAGCATCTGAATTTTGCTCATGTGACATTGGTATGCTATAATGGTCATAAGTGTAAAAATGGCTATAGGTCACTTTTTTCAGTTCCATTCTAACTTTGAATGTTCACTAAGTGAATTGTTGTAAATCAAAGACTACCTGACTTGAGATTTATAAGCATCTCAATAACTTTAACGTGAAGGAAAAGAGTTTGAAGATTGATAAAGTATGGCTTATATCACACCATAATAAAACAACATTTACTGTAATTAATCAACTTCATATAGAACCTTCAGTCATCTCACCTGAAAAATAACAAACAGCTGCATGTTTCAAAGACCAATCAAAAATTGGTTGCTTTGGAACATCTTTAAATCAGACCAATTACAAATTCACCTGGACAAAGAACCAATCAGTAACTGGCTATCCAGAATTCCAATGACTGACTTACTCCAATTGGACAATAGTTCTTTACAAACATTAGGGTTCAGTCCTGTTCAGATGTCTGTGAGCTGCTAAGAGGTAAACTACAGAGTAGAGACCATTTGTTTCCTCTGAAGTTGTCAGCCACATTACTGGCAAAATATTATCAATACCAAATAATTAGACCATGGTCTACCAACCTGGATGTTCATCTGTTTGATTGATGCTGGCTATGAAAGCCTGCACTGATACATTATTTCTGCATTATTATTTGTACTGTAAGATGGAAAGCGATTTGATTAGATTGTGAAGACATAAAAGAGAAATATGCTGTTGATATGCCAGCTTGGACAGGTGTGATTTCCAGTATACTACATCACATAAAATATGTATAGGCATTAACTCTACTGTTTTTATAAGTCAGGGATGGGATACAATGAAATCTGGACCTTTTCTGTTTTCCTTTGTCACCATGCGGGGATAAAAGTATGAGGATATGTAGGGAATTATTATTCAACAACAACTGAAGGATTATGTCTCCAATATAGGCTCATTTTACATGAGATTCATACGACCTGATGTTTGTCATTATTAATTGAATATGTACAACTTTATCAGAGTCAGCTAATAATTTCAGTTCTTTTAGTTTAGCAGAGACAATAGTGTGGTAATTTGTTAAAGTTAACGAATGTACTATGGCAGGGGTGTCAAACTCATGTCATCATGGGGGCATCACGTGACATATCGGGACTTTTTTCTCCTTTGCTAAACTTGAGGGTGGGCATGGCCAGCACATGATGTGGGCTGGGAGTTTGACAACCTTATACTAGGGCATACATTCCTCTTCCCTAATTTTGTTCCCACTAGGACTTATCACCTAAACCAGGGCTGTCAAACTCCTGGCCCATGGGCCGGATGCATCACGCACTGACCACCCTCATGCCCAGTTTAGTGAAGGGGAAAAAAGTCCCGAAATGTCACACGATGCTGTTGTGACGACATAAGTTTGACATGCCTGATCTAAACTATGCTGGCTTTACATTCTGGTAGTTGTGAGCTAAGCATTTCTGGCATCAAGTTAGGGAGGGCTGATATTAGTTTTCATGCACTAAATCAGTGCATTGGGTGGTTATTTTGCATGGGCCAAGAACGGAGAAATAGTAAATCATGAAGTTAGATGGTGATGATAAATAGCAATAGCACCTAGACACCACTTCACAGTGCTTTACAGCCCTCTCTAAGGGGTTTACAGAGTCAGCATATTTCCCCCCAATGATCTGGGTCCTCATTTTACCCACCTCAGAAGGATGGAAGACTGAGTCAACCTTGATCCTGGTGGGATTTGAATTGCCAAATTGCAAGTAGTCAGCAAAAGTAGCCTGCAGTACTGCATTCTAACCACTGGGCCACCAGGGCTCATATGCCAAAATACAATTAAACTTTAAATATAGGTAAAATGAGGGGCCAATTTGAAACCTATTTAAAAGTAAGTGAATTGTTAGTTAAATGTTGATATTATCATTTCCCCTTTGTACCTTAAAAAGTCTGCAAACTTTAAACTTCACTCATTCAGCAAACTGTAGCATAGAAATTTATGCCATGATAAATTTGCTGACCATTCAAAAGTACAGGTAGTCCTCGACTTATGACCAGTTTTGAACACAAAAATTATATTGCTAAGTGAGACATTTGTTAAATGAGTTTTGCCCTATTTTACAATCTTTCTTGTCACAGTTATTAAGTGAATCATCACAGTTGATAAGTTAGTAACATGGTTGTTAAGTGAATCCGGCTTCCCCATTCATTTTGCTTGACAGAAGGTTGCAAAAGATTATCACATGACTTTGGGACACAGCAATGGTCATAAATATGAGTCAGTTGCCAAGCATCTGAATTTTGATCACATGATGAGGATGCTACAAAGGTCATAAGTGTGCAAACGGTCATAAGTCATTTTTTTCAGTGCCATTGTAACTTGTTGAATGTTCACTAAATGAACTGTTTAAGTTGAGGACTACCTGTAGAAGGTCCTCCTTTTCCTTTACTTCAAGAAACTACATTGACCATTTCTTTGTTAATGAGTATTTCCAAAACTAGGCTCAAAGTATATAAAAAATCTGTTAAACTCCCTCACTTCCTTGGAAAGATGTCAGCTGACTGGCAGAAATCTAGAAACATCAAGGCCAGCGGGATGATTTTCTACCAGATAATAGGTGAATTCATTGTCCTTCATCTTAACCTATCTAATAGGAATATATTTCTAGGGGGAAATGAATGTCATTTTCAGCTCCTGTAGGCAGGATATCATTCAAACCAACAAACCAAATTTTGTAACCGTGTGTCCTTTTCTGTTCTTAAAAAATAGTATGGATTTTACAAAGGCAATTATGCAGAAGTTAGGAAATCACACAGAAATTGCCATTGCAGTCCTATAACTTCCACAAAAGTTTTTTTTTAAACTTCCTAAGTAGGATAGTTATCTGCCAGCTCATAATATACAGCACAAAGAGATCACAATTTTTGGAGGAAAATTATTCCACTGTGCATTTGTTTTACTCTTTTTTAAAATGATCCAGTAAAATTGTTAATCAGAGATATGAAAAAAGAGAAGCTAACAGAAGTTATATCTTTTTCTAAAACACAGGGTGTTCCTGACCAATGAGAATTTCTGAAGAGGCAGTGAAAATCCCCATTTCCTGTTTTGAGTGAAGGTAGAAGTTGCCACTTTGCTCCAATTCTGTTTGTAAAGCAAGACAACAATGTTCTTTGGATGGAGGGAGACTACTATTCTTTGCTTTTTGCTTCTCTATGGTGTGCCCAACTCTTCATCTGGTAAGATCAGGTTGTACCTTCAATATTCTGAATAGTTTACATAACAGAGGGAATGTTGATCTTCCTAATGCTGTTTAATATTGGGGTGGATTGTTAGTTAATGATAGCAAGAAGTTGAATAATTCCATTTCAAAGCCTGGCCATTGCAAAATGTCCTTCAGATAGGTGGATTGTTTTTTCAACAAGTTTATTTTAAAAGAGATTGACAACTTGACCTTTGTGACATAAGAAACTCCCAGCTAGAAAGTTCTCATTGCTCATATTGCCCTGCTGTCATTATTTTTATATTATTATCATCATGATATATAGTTTTTCCACCCAGAGGAGCGCAGCATTTTGTTTTTATGGCTCATTTTGTACAATCACCAACAAAACTAATTAAATAAACCATCAAATGTGAATGCACAGAAAAAGCAGTGGCAGGAAGCTTAAAAATGATCTGGGGCTTGATAAATTGCTATCTTTCTCCTTACATTGTAGTGTTTGTTAAAGTACAGTTAAATGAAATTTCATTAGAACTAGAGGGTAGCACTGACATTTATGTTGTTTTAGATGTTCAAAAGGAATATTTAATATATGGGCATAAGTGACATTTTCCAGGGGAAGAGGAAACACAGTACATGCTGATACAAATCGATACTTGAGTGAGCCACCCACTAAATTCTTTTACTTAGTATTTTCAGTTGCAAGTGCTATATGTTTTACTGATAACAAGCAAAACAGGTAGCTTGCTTATGGTTTAGTACTGGCTGGGCTCACAGACAAACTGAACCACAAAGTAATCAACTACATTTTAGTTCAATGTGCTGTTTTAATTTAGCAAAGACAATTAGTTTATGGTTGAGAGTTATAACTGAAACATTGACCCATAATTTATTTCTAAATTTCCTTGTATTTTCTTCCCATAAGCCTTCTTAATTTTTGCCATTGCCCATTCTATCCAAGGATTGGAGCCTAATCCCTAGCTTAGTGAAAAGAAATAAATCATCTGACAAAATATTTTTTCCCAGGCTGAGAATTTAAAATAATTGTCCATTTGTAAAATGTTATTCTTGTACAGGTGCCCCGGGCAGTTCCCTAATTCATTGATTCAGCCTGGATCTCCTTTCCCTGTAAAAACAAACAACTCCAAGTGATGCCAATCAGCTTGCAGGAAAGGAAAAGCAATAGTTTTTAAGGCAACCTAGAGAAGGGATCTTTTCAAAGCACAATGAGACTGGAGAATATTTTGTTTCTGGGGTCCTCAAGGGCAGAGACTCCACGCATATTAAATGCAAAAATCTATTAAATAGCTTATTGCATTTGGAGCTATGTTTCAGTTCTTGGCTTGCTATACGTTATTTGGAATTTACAATAAGGGTGTGCCCTCGTAATTCATCCCTAAGATTTAGGATTTGTGGAAGTGTACAGATAGTCCTCAACTTAGAACAGTTCATTTCCTGATGGTTCAAGGTACCAAAAAAAGACTTATGACTGTTTTTCACACAACCATTGCAACATCCCCATGGTCACATGATCAAAATTCAGATACTTGACAGCTGGTTCATATTTATGAAGGTCTATGTGTCCTGGGATCATACGATTACCTTTTGCGATCTTCTGACAAGCAAAGTCAACAGGGAACATGGATTCCCTTAACAACCGTGTTGCTAACTACAACTGCAGTGATTTACTTAACAACTGTAGCAAAAAAACCCAAAAACAACGGTCATAACATTTGGCAAAATTCACTGAACAAATGTTTAGCTTAGCAACAGAAATTTTGGGCTCAGTTGTGGTTGTAAGTTGAGGTTTACCTGTTTGAACTTTGAGAGGACGCAATGAGCACTATAGGTATTTGTGTGTGTGTATGTGTGTGTGTCTGTGTGTTGCATTAAGACATATATTCTATCCAAAGAAATGAATCACCTGATAAAATATTTCTTCCAAGGCTGAGAGTTGAAAAGAATTGTCCATTTGTAAAATGTTATTCTTACACAGGTGTCCCTGGGCAGTTCCTTAATTCATTGATTCAACCTGGATCTCCTTTCCCTGTAAAGACAAATGATCCCAAAGTTCAAAGAGCTGCTAGGCTTGGAGTCTATAAATACAACAACAGTTCAAATGATATCTTTTTGTTTAAAGAATCTCACATAAATAAAGCCACAGTGCAGGTAAGTACTGCTCGATTCTTATGGCAATAAATGCAGTGAATTATTTTGCTGATTAAAAATGTAAAACATAACCTGTTTTTTTTTTTGCTCCTGTCCTCGTGGCCTGGTTATTTTTTTTCCTTATCAGGTCACTTATATTTTTTTTCCTTATCAGGTCACTGATAACATTACATAAAAAGACAGAAAATATGCATTTTCAAACTCATTGTATACACACAATAACTTAAAGCTTCCTTTCAATAGATATATTAAAATTATAAAACTTCTTCTCTCTGTTTCCAAGGAGGCTTTTAATATGCAAAAAAGGCTTAATGAACTTACAGCTTTTTCTCAACTTTGAATTTAGCCTGATCACTAAACATATTCTATGCTATGCTATAATATGCTCATCAGTGCTATGAATGTAATGCCTAATCTAATCTAATAATAATGTAATAATCTAATATATACCTATTCCTATGTATAGTATGAATCTAAGTCATAGAGTCCTATAAACATGTTCCAAAAATACTTTTCAAAAGACAACTGAACTTTCTTGATTTTTTTTCCCCCCTTGAAAATGTTTCGCTTCTCATCTAAGAGCTTCTTTATTTCATGAACTGAAGAAGTTCTTGGATGAGAAGCGAAATATTTTCAAGGAAAAACCCAGGAAAATCCAGTTCCCTATTGGAAAGCACCTTTGGGACAACCATGACCTGGATGATTGAGAAGCTCCATAGACAGTCCTTTTCTTTTCACTTTCTCCAGTCAAACTTTTTGAATGGTTTATCGAAATATAAAATGCAAACAGAAATTAAAAAAATAGAAAACTGAGGTGAGGGGAAGAGAAAAAAAAAGTGTAAAGAGGGAAAAAGTGGGGGGGGGGAAAGGCACCAACTTCCTCCTTAGCACAGTAGAAGATAACATTACAAGTGCAACTTTTTACTTTTATACAATATCTACAAGCCATTTCTATAACAACAAACTAGAGGTGGTATTCAGTAGGTTCTGACCAGTTCTTCAGAATCGGTAGTGGAAATTTTGAGTAGTTTGGAGAACCAGCAAATACTGCCTCTGACTGGAGATTTTACAGTATACTTCCCCTGCCACGCCCACCAAGCCACGCCCACAGAATCGGTAGTAAAAAATTTGAATCCCACCACTGCAACAAACCTATCTAGTTAGCAAAAACAAAATCAAACTTTAATTTTTTTCCCATTGCAAGCATAAAATCTGGAAGCAATTTCAAAAAAGAAACAAGGTTAGATATATTCTCTTCTTTGGATAAAAGAAGCAATGTGACAATCTCTATTTCTCTTTGCTATAGGGAATAATATATGCTTCTGTTAACTCATTAATCTTTATCATACTTCATATTAAGAGAATCCTTTATGTTGTTTCAATTTTTTTAAACCCTAAAGGGAGAAAACATCTTTTCTAGTTTTGATATTTTATAACTTTAAAAAATACTCAAGGATTATAGAAGGGGGAAACCACTTCATTTTAAACCTAGAACCCAAATCACAAAACTACATTAAAGCTTTCATTCAATTATATATATCACATCAGTATAAATCCAATTAACTCCAATTAGCTCAAATCTCTCCCTTGAGTTTATTCTCATGGAGTAAATCTTTTTCTTCTCTTATTTTCAAATTTAATCAAAATTATTTTACAAACTTTGGTAATTATTCAACATTACATAAAAAGACAGAAAATATGCATTTTCAAACTCATTGTATGAGTTACAGTTTTCTTTCAATAGATATATTAAAATTATAAAACTCCATCCTAAGTCATTAAACTTAAGTCACTCCTTTGTTTATCTTTATAGAATGAAATCTTTTTCTTCTCAGGAGTGTCTATCAAGTCTCTTTCCTTCAAGAAATTCTCAGCCTTACTTATATCTGTTAGGAATATGAGTCACCAAACAGGTATTTGGGTTAGATAGACATTTTAAAACTGCATCTTTAAGAAAATGCAAAACTGTAGTTGGGTGTGGTTTCTCAAACGGCTATAAGATGGAGCCAGAAACCTGGGTTGTTTTAGTCTGAGTCTGAGTCTCAGAAGAGAGTGTGAGTGTATCTCTGTTTCCTTCTGTTGTAAAGTATTGCCGTTGCTCCATTTTTCCTAATTGACTGATATTCATGGATTTGATGTAACTCTGATACTGAACAGTTTTTGACACTGGACTTTGTTACTGGATTATCCCTGGATTGAAAACTGACTGATTTAACCTGTGAATGACTTTGGACTGCCTATTTTGAACACCGATTAAACCTTTATTGAAAGTAAAACACTACATTTACTGTACAGTGTATCTGCATGCTGTGTGTGTATTATTCAAACACTTTTCTCTATACGTCTCCCTGTATGCGCTCATTCTCTTAATGGGGAATTACCTCAACACTGGTTATGGGCCCAGGCCATACCAGGCTCAGATAACTGAGAGTTAGTGTGAATACACAGTACTGTATGCAGACAGCTGTTTACTGTTTAATTGTAGGTTACTATCCTAGTAAAGATGGCACAAGTCACTTCAACAAGTCTATCACTGATAACCTGGTTGGGTGGAAGAAACTATGTTTCCTGGTCTATGAAGTGCAATCACTTCTGTGTGGAGAAGGTTTATGGAATGTAGTTCAAGACCCACCAGATGTAAATGCTTGGGATCCAGAAAACGAGGATGATGCCAAGAAGCTTGCTGACGTTAAACAGAACAATGAATGAGCTCTTTGTATAATTGGACTAACACTGAGTGACCAGCAGCTAGTCCATATTTGTGGAGAAGAGTCTGCTGCTAAGCTTTGGGAGAATTTGAAGAAGATTTATGTTTGTGATAGTGTAGGTCAGGGGTGTCCAACCTTGGCAACTTTAAGACTTATGGACTTCAACTCCCAGAGTTCCTCAGCCAGCTTAGCTGGCTAAGGAACTCTGGGAGTTGAAGTCCACAAGTCTTAAAATTGCCAAGGTTGGACACCCCTGGTGTAGGTGCACACATACATCTTACACGTAAACTGTTTAGAGCACGTCTTCTGAAAGGTAGAGATATGTTAGCTCATTTAAACTTAATGAAAAGAACTTTTCAAGAGTACATGAAAAAGAACTGATATTTTCAGAGCTGCATCAAGTTTACATCATTCTTTCCTCATTGGATGAAAGTTATGATGATTATGTATCTTCACTGGAAGTCCTGCCCAGAGATAAACTGACATTGACTGACATAACTGAAAGATTGTTAGAAGAAGCAAGAAGACGGCTGGATAGAGACCAACTGAGAAAGGAACAACCACAAGAAGAGGATTTGTCTTCAACTGCCTATACTGTTAGGAAATTTTTCTTTGTGGGGCTAGGGGACATATAGCTAAATTCTGTAAGAAGGGAAAACAACAGAATACTGATAAACACCAGAAGGCTAAGAAGAATGTTAGTTAAGCTATGTCTAGCAATTCAACTGTAAACCATGATTTGTCGGTTGTTGGTAGTGGAGCATCGCAATGTATTACTAAAGATAGAAAAAGGTTTGTAAAGATGTCCACAAGTAAACAACATGTATCATTGGCAAATGGATGGAAGATTAAAGCATCAGGTGAAGGTACTGCATATTGTTCTTGTATAAATGAACATTTAACTATGTTATATGTACCTAAAGTGAAATTTAATTTGTTATCAGTAAGGGCTTTAGTTAATCTTGGTTATGTAGTAACCTTTAGGGGGGATAACTGTATAATAGAGAAAGAGGGTAAAAGTGTTACTGCTACTTTAAAAAATGATTTATATGTGATACATGATGACCAGTTGAAGATGGCTAACTCAGTTTATAACAATGTTAAGCCACATGATGAATGTATACATTTACTGCATAGACGCGTAGGGCACATTAATTTCAAAATGCTCAAACAAACTGTGTTGAATTGTCAGAGGGAGTAAAATTGAAACCCTGTAGCAAGTATTTAAACTGTAATGCTTGTAGCCAAAATAAAAGTAAGGTTACTCCTGCAAACAGACTTAATGGGTTTAAGACAAAAGAACCTTTAGAGGTTGTTTTTGCTGACATAATTGGTCTTAAGAAACCAAGTTTAGGAGGTACCTGTTATATTTTGAGTATTATGGACCATTACTCACGATACAGTTTCTGCTATCTTATGAAAAACAAAACAGAAACATTCCTATATTTCTTTAACTGACTAAGGTTTGCTGAGAGAAAAATGAAATGTAAAGTAATTACTTTTGTAACTGATAATGGGACTGAGTTGGTTAACAAAAGATTCCAAACTATGTTGAAATTGGCTGGTGTTGAGCATAAACATTCTGCACCTTACAGACCACAACATAATTCCTTGCAGAACGAAGAGGGCAAACATTACAACCCATGGCTCGCACTATGTTATCTGATTCAGGTTTACCTGAAACACTGTGGGGTGAGGCCATAATTTGTAGCAACCATGTTTTGAACAATGTAGTTAACATAACAACTGGAGAATTGCCATTCACTTGTTGGCATGGCAGAAAACCAAATTTAAGTTACCTACACATATTTGGAGCTCCAGCATGGGTGCATATTCCCTCACAAGAAAGACTGAAAGGGCAACAAAGAGCTAAGAAGTTATTTTTTGTGGGTTAGGAGGCCAACCATAGATCATTTAGATTTTGGGATCAAGGCATAGCTCATATTTATTATAGTGCTAATGCAAAATTTCTCGAGCATGTTGGATGGGATAAACTGGAACAGGAATCCAGCAATGATGTTATTATTGACACCCAAATAGTCTCTAAAGATAAAATCAGTAAACCCCAAATAGCCATTAAAGAGGAAGAACATGAGGAAGTAGTAGAACAGGCACAGGAGGAGGTAGAAGAACAGGAGCAGGTGGCACAGGAGAGTCCACCAGTTAGCCTTGTATTACCTAGACATTCAACCCGAGTAACACGACCACCTGATAGATATCAGGCTAATGTTGTATGCCAAGTGAATACAGTTCCAAGTAATTATAGTGAACTAAAACTATATCCTGTTAAGGATCAGGATGCTTGGCAGAAAGCAATGGATAAGGAACTGGAATCATTAAAAAAACTGGATGTATACGAAAATGTTAAGTTACCACCAGGTAAATATGCCATAGGATGTAAATGGATATATAAACTTAAGACAAGTGTAGATGGGACTGTTACCCATAAAGCCAGGTTAGTAGCACAAGGGTTCAATCAGACAGCAAATGACTACGATGAGGTGTTTGCACCTAGTCTGAAGGCTACTACATTAAGGGCAGCATTAGTGTGGCAGCTAAAGAGAAATATATTGTAAATCATTTGGATGTAGAGACGGCATATCTGCATGCCCCATTGCAACACACTATATATTTAGAGAAACCTTTAGGTATCAAAGATTATAATACAACTGATTGCTGGAAATTGAAAAAGAGTCTTTATGGTTTGAAGCAATAAGGATATGAGTGGAACCAATGTATAGTTAAAGAATTAACTAAAATAGGTTTTGTAGCTGGCATGGCTGATCCATGTTTGTTTAAAAGAGAAAATAATGGTGTAATTTCATTGTTGCTATTATTTACTGATGATATAACATTAATCACCAAAACTGAACAAGAAGCTACTGAGATAATTTCACTATTGGAAAAGAAATTTAAGATAAAACAGTTAGGAGAAATCAAACAATATCTTGGTTTAAAGATAAATAGAACTAGGGGAAGATACAAAATCTCACAGGCAGATAAAATTAACCAATTACTAAAAAGTTTTAAAATGGAAATTTGTAAGCCGGCAAAGACACCAATGAGCCAGGAGTTTAGCCATAGTGATGTTCAAAGTCCTGTTTTTGATAAGAACATTTATCAGTCCTTGATTGGTAGTTTATCTTATCTCAGTAATTGGTCAAGGCCCGATATTTCATACAGTGTTAATCAATTAGCTAGATTTAACGCTGAGCCAACTGAAAGGCACTGGCAAGCTGCTAAACGTGTGTTAAGATACCTGAAACAAACAATGCATTATGCATTGTATTTGGAGCCTAAAAATGAACTGAGTTTAACTGCATATGCTGATGCAAGTTTTGCTACAGACATAAATACACAAAAATCTACATCGGCTACTGCTGTATTACTGGGAAAAGCATTGATTGGATGGAGGTCTATTGGACAAAAAAAATCTAAGTTTGTCAACAATGGAGGCTGAATTCTCATGTTTGTCTTTATTATGTACAGATTTAGTTTTGTATAAGCAACTATTAATTGATATGGGAATTAATATAACAGATTCTATTGTAGTTTACGAAGACAACCAATCAGCAATACAGATGGCTTCAAATATTGCTGTTAAAACAAGAACGAAACACACAGATTTAAGATATTTTAATGTGAGAAAATGTGTGCAAAGTAAAATGATTAAGCTAGAATACTGTATGTCAGAAAACAATATAGCAGATCATTTTACAAAGACCCAAGGCTCTATAAAGCATAAGGCGTGCTGTGAAGATTATGGACTTAGAATGTAAGGTTGTATATATTGTCTTACCCAAAAGGGGAGAATGTTAGGAATATGAGTCACCAAACAGGTATTTGGGTTAGATAGACATTTTAAAACTGTATCTTTAAGCAAATGCAAAACTGTAATTGGGTGTGATTTCTCAATCGGCCATAAGATGGAGCCAGAAACCTGAGTTGTTTTAGTCTGAGTCTGAGTCTCAGAAGAGAGTGTGAGTGTATCTCTGTTTCCTTCTGTTGTAAAGTATTGCCGTTGCTCCATTTTTCCTAATTGCCTGATATTCATGGATTTGATGTAAGTCTGATACTGAACAGTTTTTGACACTGGACTTTGTTACTGGATTATCCCTGGATTGAAAACTGACTGATTTAACCTGTGAATGACTTTGGACTGCCTATTTTGAACTCTGCTTAAACCTTTATTGAAAGTAAAACCCTACATTTACTGTACAGTGTATCTGTATGCTGTGTGTGTATTATTCAAACACTGTTCTCTATATGTCTCCCTGTATGCGCTCATTCTCCTAACGGGGAATTACCTCAACAATATCCATGAAAAAATGTACCAAAGTTGTTCTGCTAGATGTTGTAACAGATAATCAGAGTTGAAAGGGACCTTGTAGGTCATCTAATCCAACCACAGCCCAAGCGGGAGACCCTACACCATTTCTGACAAATGGCAGTCCAATCTCTTCTTGAAAGTCTCAAGTGATGGTGCTCTCACAACTTCTGAGGGCAAGCAGTTCCATTGGTTGATTGTTCTCACTGTCAGAAAGTTTCTCCTTATTTCCAGGTTAAATCTCTCCTTGTTCAGTTTCCATCCATTATTCCTTGTCTGGCCTACAGGCGCTTTAGAAAATAGTTTGACCCCTTCCTCCCTGTGGCACCCCCTCAAATATTGGAAGACTGCTATCATGTTTCCCCTGGTCCTTCTCTTTACTAGACTAGCCAAGCCCAGTTCCTGCAACCGTTCGTTGTATGTTTTAGCTTCCAGTCCCCTAATCATCCTGGTGGCTCTTCTCTGTACTTTTTCTAGAGTCTCAACATCTTTTCTATAATGTGGTGAATAAAACTGAATGCAATGTGGTCTTACTAAGGCTTTATAGAGTGGTATTAGTACTTTCCTTGATCTTGATTGTAGATTAACCTGGAGGAATTCCTTGTAGAATAAAGTCTCCTTCTCTATGATGTCTTTCATATCTTTTTTTCTCAAAGAATTCGTGACCTTGTTAATATCCATGGAGAAAAAGTCCCAAACTTGACCTCTTAAGAGTTGTGAATTTACTTGGCATTCTTGTTTCAGTTGCACTGGGTTATATTCAAACCATCATAATAAAAGCTGGTGTCAGATTTATATTCCAAACATAAAGTTACTTGCATTATCAAGTTCCTTGATGACACACTCCAGTTCAAAGTTAAACATCTCCATAGCTCCCTCTAGTGGTCAAAATGTTATTGATTGATTGATTTGATTTATCAATCGCTTACAAGATAATAGGTATAAGAATAAACTTGAGTATGAATACAGGAAATAGGTACAAATAAATGGGACAATAACACAGGGACGGTAGACATGATTGTGCACTTATGCCATCGTTTGTTTATTCTTTTTTTTTAGCCAGTTAGAGTTCATGAATCTTGGAAAATTTCAACCACCACAACAAAACAATATGGACAGTCCTATAAACATTTTTTTTTTCTCATTTGTTGCCTGGGCTGTAACAAATTTTTTTAGCCACTTTGGAATCTGTTGGGTCTGTTACCACTGGCTGTTATTCTAAGTGCAGCTGAAACAAGAAACAGTTGGTTTTACAGTCTTACTGTGTTGGCGTTGGGGTGGGGGAGGCATCTTACAACAGCTCTGCTTCCCCTTTCTTCCCATGTTGGTGTGCTGGAATCAGCTTCTTCTTTACCATCAACCACCCTGTCCTTTCTTCTAGCAGCTGCTGCACCCTCTCACATGCATCTTCTTGTGTTCTCCTCACTCACCCATGTATCTTCTTCTAGCAGATTCCCCGCATGCTCAGGTGCCACCATCCTCTTCCTTTTGTAGTTAGAGCTCCACCCATGGTCCAGTACTGCTCCTAAGATCTTAAAGTCCTCAGGGAAAGAAGAGAACAACAAAGAGAAGGAAGGGCCAGAGTTCACTGCTGCAAAACTCTCCTTGCACACCTGGCAAGATGGAAGGTCCTCTTCAAACCACCCTTGCTTCAGGCATGGGTTTTATTCTTGCTCAGTCTTTTCTGGAAAAGAAAGCTAAGCTATTGTTTATGTCTTAGTCCAGCAGCTGTCGTAGCTGTGTTGATGGCTGGATAAACCCAGTTGGTAGTCATACTTTTTTATTGGTGTTGCTTTGGGTTTATGTGAAACCAGAAACTTGTTCCAATGTTCTCCAATTCCTGGCTAGATTACTGTTTTTAGAAACCAGGAAATGGACCTACCATCGTCAAGAATGTGTTTTCTGATATTATAGCCTCTATCCTTTGAAATTATTTTTAAAAATAATTACACAAAATATTTGCAGATCAACTTCTGAACAGTAGGATACATGCTCTCAACTGCCTCGTTTCCTTACCACCATCACCCCCCCAATCTTTTTGACCTCTCTTTGGCCTCTGTTTTCTTTACTTTGCCTGTTCTCAGTGCTCTTTAATAAATGAAAACTGGTTTGTTTGTTTTTTAGATTGTGAAAGGAGTTTGTTTGTCTTTTAGATTGTGAAAGGAGTGAAATATAGACTGAATGTCGATATCCGCAGGACTGTATGCAGCAAAAGAATACTGCATCCCAACTTGGACAAATGTGATTTCCAGAAGATGATGATGCTGAGAAAAGTATGTTCAACTTCTTTGTGCTGTTCTGAGAAATCCAGGGTGTGTAGGAGTACCAGATCTGAACTGTGAAAATCTGAACAATGATTAGATGGCAGCAAAGAGCAATGATTTTCTGTGTCTCCTTATTGCCTTCTGCCAATCGTCCAGAACTTTGCAGAGGACAACTAGTAGCAACAACTGTGGGCGGGGCAAGTGAGTGACCAGCAACTGGGTTGGGGGTGTGGCCAGCCAGAAGTTACCAGTTTGGCGACCCACACCAAATCCTTGCTACCAGTTCGCCCAAACTGGTGCGAACCGACTGAATACCACCACTGATGTGATCATAAACTGGAAAATCATGTGACTGGGCCAATTTATGATGGCAGTTGCAGTACTTCCAGTTGCTGTTCCTTAAGCAAATACTGTGCAATTGTTATGCAAGGAAATCACGTGATCATTTCTCAAGACTTCCTGCCAATTTTCCCATTGACTTGGCTTATAGGAAGCCAGCAGGGAAGGTCAGATGACAATTACACAACCAGGGGATGCTGCATCTGTCAGAAATGTGAACTGGTTGCCAAGTATCCAGATTATGATCACATGACTGTGTGGAGGCAATTTTGAGGACTGGTCATAAGTCTCCTAGTTTAGTACCGATGTAACTCCAAATATTGCTAAACAAGCCAGTAAGCAAGGACTACCTGTTTGAAAAGGATATCATAGGCTTTTTGCTGAGACATCTTCAGCTCTGGAAATACTTTTGATGGCAGTATCCTGTCACTGTAGTGCAAGGAATTAAATCGTGTTCATACCTACAAAAAGAAGATGGAGCAAATTGTTTCTGCACATAGAATTGTAAAAGGGTCAAGGCAATTTTCTGGCTTTTCTCTTTTGTCTGATTTAATGCCTTTCGTTTTGTTTTTCCCCTCAGAAACTCACATGTGATTTCGAAATCTGGCTTATCCCTTGGCAGCAGAAAATCCACATTCCAGTCATGTTCTGCCACTAATTGATCTCTAATAAACTTTATAGATATTGCATGTTTAGTTTTTGTCAACTGGTACATCACAAATTGTCCATAAAGATACTGGATCACCAACAGCTGTGGAGTCTTTTGCTTTCTTTCTTTCTTTTCTAATGGTAAATGATAAAAATATACTCATTCTTTTTTCACCTGTCTTGCTGTGAAGAAAACATCAATAAGTTCTTAGATTGAAATGATACGTCATGTGCATAATATGTCCTGACTTTCATGCTACATATATAGAATATGAATGTCTTGAAAAGGGTGTCCAAGGAAGGAAAATGACAAAACAGTGTTATGCCATCAGCATCTCTACCCTTTTTGTAGAGGGGTGTGATTTTGCATGCAGATACTAAAGGGGAACACATATAACATGAAGGGATGAGACTGTTTTGGTCAGTCTGATGAAAGCATCAGTTCCTACAGACACTTCTGAGACAACATGGAAACAGTAGATCAGTAGTGGTTAGAGACATGTAGGGTTAAAGCACACATAACAGGGATAATAAGGATCTAAATATGAAATTGGATGAAGTACAATGCTGTAGAATTACTGAAGTACATGGAAGTATGTGGGAGAAGTGGGAGCTATCAAGGAGAAACAAGAACATATGACATTGTGGTGATAAGGAACTAAGAGGAACTGCTCACTGTTGGCATGTCAACAATCCCTTTTCTTTTTTTTTTCTTTTTTTCTTTTATTTATAAATTTTATTGGTTTTTAAAAACAAACATAAACAAACAAAACATAAAAATCAAGCTATCTTCCATAGATGTACATACAGTGTGCCGGTTGGCTTACAAATTGTTTTGTGCTTCCATTTCATAGTCTTCAATTACAATTACATTGCATATAATCTCATATTGTCAATCAAAAATTAAATCCCTTAGTATCATTATTAATCAATCATTTGACTATACTTTTATTCATTCATGTTTTACAGGATAATCATAATTTACTTACTTTATTTTATAACAGTTCATATTATCATCCCAAATCTATCCTAAAATCATTTTGTAGATATAATTTTTAAAAAGTACTTTATATATTTATTATTTTCTAAGTCTACGTATTTCATTACTGTATTTTATTGTTGATAGAAAAGATCCCAAATTTTATAAAATTGTTTATCCTCTTGTTCTCTAATTTCAAATGCCAATCTACTCATTTCAGCACATTCCAATATTTTCTTAATGATTTCCTCCTGTGATGGTATTTTCTCATTTTTCCAGTTTTTAGCAAATACAATCCTAGCCGCTCTTCCCTTTTCAAGAATCACTAGACTAGAAGATTAGATTCAAGTCATCCATCTGAAGCACAAACCATGCATCAACCTTCTCTCAAATTGTATCTTCTTGAGGTGACTACCACTACCACACTCCATAATTCCTAGCCAGCATGACTAAAGCTGGAGTTTCTGCAGCTGGTAATGCTGTGTGTTTAGAGGGTCTAAGAATGAGGAAGACTGATGTGTCTGCTGCTAGGATTATTACTGCCAATCTTCCATACATTTAACGAACTATAACTGGTAAACAACATAAATAGATTGCTGTGTCAAGCCTACACTTTCTATTATTCTTTGGGGGGGGAGGATGAGTGAATAAAATGTTATCTAACTAAATTTGATAATAAAAAACTCTTCTGCAATTCCGTTTTCCAACTCTGTAGTGCTCGCAATTTAATCAGTTGCAACCTACTCATCACTAAGGACCAGAAAAACATGTTTCATATTGGAAACTGGGAGGAATATGGTTTCCTAAAACACATTTAGAATGTGATGACCATTTGAGAATTCTTTACTATCCTTCCTACTACAAATGAGAAGATTCAGTGGCTGGTTTCTAGTATTACTGGTGAAACAGCATTGTGCAATTGGTTATTTCCACAAGGTCTCTTACTTTGCACCATGTATGAAATTCTACATGGCCTCTTCCTGTTGAGTCATTGGTTAGTACTGATTCACTGAAACTTTTAACAGAAATGCACTGTATTGAGTGTAGAACAGGGGTGTCCAACCTTGGCCACTTTAAGACTTGTGGACTTCAACTTGTGGCTGAGGAATTCTGGGAGTTGAAGTCCACAAGTCTTAAAGTGGCCAAGGTTGGACACTCCTGGTGTAGAACAAAGGGAGGTCCAGGTAAACCAAACCTGGTTATGCAATTCTGTTTTTCCTTGGCAGGTATGGGGGGGAACCCAGAAGTGATTGCATAATAAGGGGTTAGGGTTATGACAGACAGTGCAATCCCTCTCTCTCAGCCCAACATATTTGAGCTGTTCCAGAGAAAAATAGGAGCAAGCACAGAAGGGACTCCCTTGAGATTCTGAACGAAAAGCAGAATATAACTAATGCAATCCTGGTGAATAAATAAAGATCACTTGACATTTTCCCCTGCCATTTTGAGAATGAGAAGAGGTAACCATGTGATTTGAAACAAAACAAATTTAATCCAAAAAGCTTTTAAGTAGAAGGGAATGAAGTCTCTTTTTGGAGTGAAGGGAAAGAACATATATTAACCTGTGTGTGGCATCTCTCCTGATGCTCACCAGACTGTTTATTGTGCATGCCTTCATCTGTGCCATTTTTATAAATAAATATCACAGAAACCCCCAGCTTTATCCAACTTAAAACCTCAAATTGGGGAAACTGGACTATGTAATAGCCTGGAATAAAATTGAGGAGGTTGTTGGCAAAGACTGTTCAGATGAAGCTGAAAAAAAAAACCTAACACAAGACGATTTCCTGCCTTTCCGCTAAAATTAAAGTGACTACAGTATACAAAAGTACTACATAGGCTGTGTCTATAGAGATTCTCAGTCATCCAGGTTGTCTTAAAGGTGCTTTTTCAAGAGGCAACCGAACTTTCTGGTTTTTCTTTGAAGACATTTCGCTTCTCATCCAAGAAGCTTTTTCAGTTCTTCTTCAGAACTGAATCTTCTTGCGAAACGTCTTCAAAGAAAAACCAGAAAGTCCAGTTGCCTCTTGAAAAAGCACCTTTGGGACTACTTATGCTGTGTTTGCCTGAGCCAGGCGGTTACTACTTTCTGCGTTTGCACAATATGTGCGCCTAAACCAGGGTTGCCTACATTGCATCCTCGCGGAAACCTCTGTCCGCTCCGCGATTCTCTGCCTTCGGCGTCTCTTTTGATCAGTTTTCCCCACACCTGCAGCAGGTGACTCTGCTCCTTCGCTGCAGTTTAATATCTGTATATAGGAAGAGGAGAACCCCAAGCCACCATTTCTGGTTAGAAGGTGGCTTTGCGCTTATCCAAGCAAGCCACCGACGGCCACAAAGCAAAAACCTCGAACGTAGCACCACGAAAACGCCGCCGAAAGAGAGGCCGGCAGCAAGACGAAAGCAAATGTCCGTCTGTCCCTCCCTCCCGCCCCATCCCCTCCTCGCTTGGGCTTCCTTCCGAGACGGAATTCGTTTATCTCTTTCTCCTCCGCTGGAGATTGACGGATGTAGCAGCCAATCGGAGAGGCTGGAAGAGTTCTGCATGTCTCGAGCTGCCGCAAGGCGGGATCCAGGCATGAGAAGGCATGAGAATTAACCCTTTTGACCCCCGAGGAAGGAAAAGAGGCGGGATGCGGCTGCCTCGCCCGCGTTTTGCTTTCTGCCCAGTTTCTTTCCGTCCTCCTCGTCGCGCCGCCATGGCCCAACTGCGAGCCTCTTCTTCGTCGGCCACCGCCTTTGACTACCTGGTGCTGGGGGGCGGCTCGGGCGGGTTGGCAAGTGCCCGACGCGCCGCGCAACTGGGAGCCCGGGCTGCTGTGGTTGAAAAAGGGCGACTTGGAGGCACTTGCGTGAGTCCAAAACAGGGTGTCGGGTGAAGGAGGAAGAGGAAAGTATGTGTGTGTGTGGGCTGCCTGCAAATATACTCATAGGAGGCTCGCCTGCATACCCGGTGGGTAGACTTACTTGAGTGGGCTTATGCCAAGGCAGTGAGTTCGGCAAGAGCCCGAGGGCGTGGAAGTGTCCCCCCTTCACTCACACGCCATGGGTGGGCAGGGCAGAAACAGTGTTGGGCGAAAATTGGAGGTGGAGACCCTTTGAGAGCCGTATGCTACGAGATTTCATTTTAACGTATGCCCATTAGCGGACGTTCAAAGTGACTAAATAAAGTTATTCTAAGTCTAAACAGGGCTGTGATGTCAGGTGCCTGGGGGAAACCAGCCTTTGCTTCAAGCCTGTTGCGTGAATGACAGCAGTTGGGTTTTGGTTGTTGTCCCCGGGTTAGGATTGTGTTGCTGCAACTCCGTGTCTTGTGACATAGCAGTTCATCTTGCATCTAATATATAGCTTTTCTTTTCTTTTTTCTTTCTACCCTCAAGATAAGGCAAGTGGGATGTGGTAGAACTCATCACTTTTGGGCCAATTCAGTTTTCACCGAAATTTCAGGAAGTGCTTTGGTCTTTGCATCCTCCCCCAAACGTGTCTTTCCTGCTTTATCCTTCTGTATCTCAAGCAGGAACCAGGGGATATTTTTAATTATACATTTCTTATTTATCTCTTCTGTGTCTATGGGATACCTTTACAAAGAAGGTAACATTATTATTATTCATGGGTCTTTTTCTGATTGTAACAAGCTGTTCTGTATCAGATTATAGAATGTTCCCAAGTGTTAAACTTTACTTCTTCCCAGTTGGAATTATAGCTTCCTCTAATTTATGAGATAATGGTAATTGTTAGTCCCCCCCCATCATGGTATACACAAAGCAATAAAATAGATTGTGCCTGAAGAAATTAACTTTAAAAGCTCAACAGTCCAAACATTAAAGATGTGGCTTGGTGCTTATTGGTGATGATCATAGTTTGTTGAAGAAAAATGTCAAATTAGTTATGGAGAGACTGTGTTGGCAATATTAAAATTGATTATTTGGTAATGATGCAAAGACTGGAAAATATGAGTGAATAAAATTCTAGAGAAAGGGCTAAATAAGGAGTAAAGTTTAGAATGCACTGTATATTCAAAGAACTTAACTCTAAACTGTTTTCTGTCATTAAATAGAGCAGCCTTCCCCAGTTTAATAACCCTTCAAAAATTGTGAGGCTATAGTTTCTCAAGCTCCCATCCTTTGATTGTGTTTGCTGGGAATTCTGGAAGATGTTGAAATTACATAATGCTGCAAACCATGGAAAGAAAAAGGATGATAGCAGCAAGGTGGATGGAGTTAGATGTGCTGTTGGAACACCTGAAGGAGCAGATTGGAGAGAGCTGATTGTGGAGAAGATCTATATGGCAGCCAACAGCCTGTTCCAACTTGCAGGGAGGTAATAAATCAAGAAGCAATAGCAACATCTATATGGCAGCCGACAGCCTGTGCCAACTTGCAGGCACGTAATAATCAAGAAGCAATAGCAACATCTGGAGGAGTCCAAAGTGGAAAAGAATTTACTAATATCCATGAAAGACAATTTCTGATTTTAGGCATTAAATGGAATCAGTAAAAATGTCAGTTGAATGTGTTGATTGGGTTTTAAAATGGCTTGCTTTAAGAACTAACAAGGATTCTCTTCAAGAAGAAACCAAGGGCCAGGCAAATCATTCAGATTGCTTGATAAAAGGTGCTTTTTCATGCAAACTTTAATCATATATAAACTATTCAAAGGTATTTAGAAAGACAAGTACTCATGCAGACCCTAACCAGATATTGACCAACCCAATATCTACCTAACTGAATAATGAAATGTGCTTCAAATTTGTTATTATGATTAAGAGCTAATACTCAGGCTAATGAGATGCAGAATGCAAGTAGTTTCTTAGATTATCCATATTCCCAATGGCATTCTCAGGTTCACCCAATTTATTCCTGTGGAGCTTGATGCAGTCAAAATATTTCCCTCATCTCTAATATTAGGCATTAAGGGGAATTTCGGTATACAACAGCTTAATGCAACCCCCTCTTGAAAAATACCTTAAGTATAGTATATTATTGATCAAAATGATGTACATTTTGTTGATATTAAAAAAATAAAATTAATTGTAAATTAGTAATGTTTCAGTAGTCATGCGTACTTTCTAAACACTGTTCTTGTTTATATTAGAAGTACTGATTCATGATGTTTGCAGTAAATACAGTATGATCTTTTCTTCTTTTAGGTGAATGTTGGGTGTGTACCTAAAAAGGTAAAGGAATTTACGTATTTGCTAATATTTCAAAAAATACATGGAACTTCTTTGCTTATCTTTTGAAAGTGCTTGAAGACCCAGCTGTTTCAGAGAACTTTTCCCTGAATTGATTGGATGTTGCCAATCTTTTATATTCTCCTTGGCATTCAGAATTGTTTTGATTGTGGTGCCATAGAAAGGTGTTTAATAAAAACATGAAGTGGATACTAGTCCTCAAAATGTGCTAAAATATGCTTTTAAATAATTGAGGGATGTATCCATCCTTGATTTGGAATGCAAAACAGTTCTTTAGCAGACGTTGGCTATGCTGTTTGGAGAGCAAGATAACAATCCTAGGCTGCATTAATGGAGGGATAGAATCAAGATTACATGAAATATTAGTATTGCTTTATAAAGGCCACACTTTGAATAGTGCATCCGGTTTTGATCACCATATTATCAAAAAGATGTTGGGACTCTGGAAAGAGTGTAGAAAAGATCAACCCAGATGATTCGGGGGCTGGAGATTAAACATAGGAAGAACAGTTGCAGGAATTGGGTTTGTCTAGTCTTGTGAAATGAAGGACGAGAGGTGACATGATAGCAGTGTTCCAATATATGAGGGGTTGCCACAAAGAAGTGGGGGGTCAAACCTACTTTCCAAAACAAGGTAAGAAACAATTAATGGACACTAAATAAGGAGAGAAGCAAGTTAGAATTGAGGAGAAATTGCCAAGCCATGAGAACAATTGACCAGTGAAAAGAGCTTGCCTTCAGAAGTTGTGGTCGTTCCATCACTGGAGGCTTTTAAGAAGAGATTGGACAGCCATTTGTCTGAAATGGTATAGGTCTCCTGCTTGAGCAGGAGTTAGGACTAGATGATCTCTAAGATCTCTTCCAACTTTGTTATTGGTACTGTAAGGCATCTGAAGAACAGTGTTGCTCTTTTACTCTGCTTTACCAAAGCACCTAACAAAAATGCCAAGTCACAAAAAGTATTTCATAGCTTTTTCTCTCAAGATTCAAGGAAGACATGGAAGTACTTTTTTGTCATGAAACATAACTTCTGCTGCCTTTTTTCAATACTACAACTGTTTTCATGGCTTTTAAAATTTAGTCCTGGTTTGAGGAGCAGATGCGTGGAAATTAAAATAAAATTGAAAATATAATTTCATTTATTAAATCTCCACTTTCATATGGAAGTCTAACATAATTGAGGAGCCTCTGTGGCACAGTGATTAGAGTGCAGTACTGCAAGCTACTTCTTCAGCCAGCTGCCTACAATTTGGCAGTTCAAATCCCACCAGGCTCAAGGTTGACTCAGCCTTCCATCCTTCCGAGGTGGGTAAAATGAGGACTCAAATTGTTGGTTGCAATAGGCTGATTCTGTAAACCGCTTAGAGAGGGCTGGAAAGCACTATAAAGTGGTATATATGTTTAAGTGCTTATTGCTTATAATCCAAATTGCATGCAGTAATTGTACTGAAATGACCAAATATAAGAATAAGATTTAAAAGAACTTCAATGATTTTACCAATTTAAAATTGGTACCAGTTGAAAAAACCCTGATCTGATTTCCTCATCCCTTATTTGACCTTCATAGTTTTGAAACAGCTGCAACAAAGTTGTTAAATGGGGATTGTCTAGTCTGCCCTTTTGGAACTCCTGTTGTCCTCAGTCTGGATGATGCCTTTCCTTCTGTTAGCTGCTGATTAAACACACAATTTTTAAGGCCCCCAAACTGTATTTGCCAATATAAACATGATACCAATCTTACAGACCAAAAGTGCAAAAGATTAGTTGGCAAAGCCTGCCTTCTAGAGTAGTGGGTGCTCCATCACTGGAGGTTTCCAAAGTAAACTGGACAACCACTTGACCGGGATGACATAAAATCTCCTGCCTTGAGGAAGAATTGGACTAGAAGACCTCTGAGGTCCCTTCCAGCCTGATGATTTTATGTTCTGTGTTCTATAGCAGGGGTCGCCAACCTTTTGGACCTCAGGGACCACCAAACTCATCATTTTAAACCCCACGGACCAGAATCCCTGGGAAAATCTCTCCAAAAGTTTGCAGGAAAATTCCCCACCCCGTTTTCCTACTGATCGATCATTCTTTATTTGAGATCGCAGGATACTGTCTCCAGCTCCATTCTCAGGGAAAGAGAGAGAGACTTTTGGCTTCATGCCAGGGAAAGCAGCAGAAGCAGCAGAAGTCTTTCTTTCTCTCCCCCAAACTCCACCAGGAATGAGTCTTTGCCGGTGCAGCCTCTTAGAGCAGGAGGCCTTGCAGGTCCCAAAGACTCATTTCTGGTGGAGTTTGGGGGAGAGAGAGAAAGACTTTTGCTGCTTTCCTTGTGTGCAGCCAAAAGCAGAAGAAGAAAGAAGCGGAAAGAAGCAGCTCAGTGGCCAGGCCAGGCACATGGGGCTTGTGGGGCAAGCTCCCCCTTCTGCCCTTTCCCCCCTTCCCTCACTACCTCATGTTGCTCGCAATGCAAGTGATGCAAGCCTTGTGTTCCAGAGGGCCATGTCGGCGGTGCAGCCTTGTATTCCCATGCATCCTGGATTAATTGCTTTGAAGGGGACATTTCTCTGCAGACCACCAAAATTTTTTCATGGACCACCAGTGGTCCCCGGCCTACTAGTTGGCAACCACTGTTCTATAGTTAAGATTTACATTGGTCAAAATAGATGGTATTCTGCTACTGATGATATTTCTTGAAAGAAGTTAATCACTTTCAAGTTCCTTTTATCAGGCTGAACTTAAAAGATATTTCCTCCTCTTCTTCCTCCAAAATGCAGGGGAATTGATAAATTGGTTGCCCAGGCCCATATGTGTTCCATTAGTCACAACTGAACATAGTGCATTAACCACACATGGTCTTGAAAAATATGACTGTTTTGCCATATACCAATGATTACAAAATAAGGAGCTTGCTTCTTCTTCATAGACCACAATATGTAGTGTAACTATTGGATTACATCCATCATGACAATGATGAGCTATGAGTCCTGATGTGCCCCATCCAATGTCTTTGAGTAGGAACTCCAAGTTTTGTATTTCTCTCTTGTGTCTCTTGCAGTCACTTTCATGAGATGGGCAATGTGGAATGAATAAACAAATAAATAAAATATTGATATATGCTGTTCACAAGAATAATTAATTGACTTTGCTCATTCATTTTTACATTAATTATATTGAAGTATGAATGTCCTCTTTCATAACAGGTGATGTGGAATACTGCTGTCCATTCTGAATTCATCCATGATCATATGGATTATGGTTTTCAAATAGATGATGTGAAGTTTAATTGGAAGTAAGTTGAGCTAAATTCTGGAATACCTCTTAAGTAAAATAAATGGATAGAATTGTTTCTAATTAGAAACTTACAGTGAAAACTATAATGTCAGTTAAAATGACCTCCAGTAGGCTTTTCAGACACACATATCCAGATTTTTTTATCTTATAAGATTCCAATGCTCTGTCAATTCTGAAGAATCTTCATTATGGACCAAAACTGGTGGTTATGTACCGCCTAAAATTCATAATTTAAAGCTTACAGTTCATATATTAGGGTTTGCTTTGACAGTAGTGTTCCCTATAGTAACAAGCATTGAGATACACCATTTGCATTGTCTAAAATGCTGTTTTAAGTATAGCAAATAAATGTTATTTTGTATGATGTATAATGTGCTATAGGATAGAATAAACCTCTTTTCTGCAAGGAAAACATTTTAAATTGTGAAACAGGACTATAATTTTTCTGCATAATATCTAAGTTTATTATTTAGGAAAAAGATACCTATGCAGATTTGGAGCAAATAGTGTTATATTTTAATCCAGTCTGTAGAGAGATAAATATTTGAGATGTAAATTTAGAAAGCCCATGAGGAATAACAATTTGAGTGAGGCTTAGGAAATCCAATTTAATGCTTAGCTGTGGAAATCCATTGGGTTGGGCTATCTCTCTGTCCAAACTACCCAAAAGGTTTGTTTTTGTGAGGATACATTGGAAGAGGGGCTTTATGTGTTTCTTAGGGAAAAGTAGGATATAATACTAATAAAAGTCTTCTTACTGTAGAATAATTAAAGAAAAGCGGGATGCTTATGTGAAGAAACTGAATGAGATCTATCAAAATAATTTGAATAAGGTTTGTAAATGGCCTTTTTTCACTTCAACAAATTTTAAATTCCTTCTTTCTGCTATAAACCCTGTGAATTCACAAGCTGAAAATAGAAATCTGTGTTGATTAATTTTTAATTCGCATCAAGGTGTATAGAGTTTTTTTTTTTTTTTAAAGATTCAGAGCAAATCACTTGGGTAAAACTTGCTTTTTTTGCTTAAATGACAGATGAACAACTCTTCCTCTGCACAAATTTTAATTTCCTATTGTTTAAAGATGGGAAAGACATGAAAACTGTATTGTAAATGTAAAACAAATATTAGTACAGTTAAAGAAAAAAGTCAACTCTTACCCCTCTCTCTTGAGAAAAAGATTCAACTCCAGATCACTTGCAGGGCATATCTTAATTCATTGCAGTTAGTCTACATTTCAAAACTATAATTTTCATGGTCTTGATAGGCCATCCTGTGAATGATGTACTTTGTTTCTGAAAGGTGTAAGGATTATGCAATAGAGAGATTAGTTCTGGTCAAAAAAATATGGGAATTTAATCTAAAGTAAAATCATGCATCTTATTCCGTTCTTCTGTGTTAGAAATTTATCTACAAATTTATTGTAAAGTTCAATTATTTAAATGCATCATATGCTGGCTCAAATTACACTATGTTATGATGGCCCTTCTTTAGTATATAAATAGATTTAATTTTTAAATCAACTGGTTTTGCTAGGACCATGTGGAAACCATTCGTGGGCATGCATCATTCACAGCTGACCCTGAACCTACAATTGAAGTTGATGGCAAAAAATACACTGCACCTCACATACTGATTGCGACTGGTGGACGGCCTGCATTTCCCAGTGAAAGTGAAATACCAGGTATGGGTTCTGGTATGCTGTTTGCCTTATTTTTAAGAAAGAGCATGCAGCTGAGTTGACATTAAAATATTTTCCTTAGCGTTGCCAAAGATTCAGTAGCACAGTACATAGGTGCCATGTAATATTTCATTAACACCTTTTTAATATACTCTAACAAATAGTTAACTAAATGAATGTTTCTGCAAGTTACATCTAGTATTTATATCTAAAGCTGAAGATAATGAATATTGAAGATAATGTCTTGTTGCTTTGCAGGAGCCAGTTTGGGAATCTCTAGTGATGGTTTCTTTGAACTTGAAGAGTTGCCCAAGTAAGTTGCAATTAATTTTGAGCAGTTTTAATATTCTCAGTTTGCCACATTGCAGTGAAGATTATCTTTTAAAACAGGTAGGGATTATTATACTCCAGTCTTTCATTCCCCACTAAAAGATGTAGACAGCAAGCTAGCATTGCTACAAGGCTATAATAATTGTCCATCCTACATTTCAGATTTGATGAACCTCTTATCAGCCCAGATCTGGGACTCATCTTACACCCTTCTAGGCGTTACCTTTTGCAGTGGAAACATCTTCTCTATTTCAATTCTAGCCCACTACTGCAATAAGATGAAGGCAAAAACAAAGTGCTGTTTGCTATGGGGAAATTAGAGGAAAAGATGTGGGGAAATACAGAGGGAGGGAGCACTGTGCACACCAACTTGAACTCTGGAAGGAAACCCAGCATATAAAACCAACAACAGGAAAAATAAATCCTCCCATTGAAGGATTATCCCATTGCTAAGCATCTGGGCTGCAGGACTCTGGGCCTCTGTGAGCGGTTGTGCTGTAGACATCAATGCAGCTAGTTCGCTTTTATTGTTCACTTGTGTGGATGGTTCATGGTCAATGTTCCTATCAACAAACAAAATAAGCTTCTATTGAAGGTACTGGCTTCCAGTAAAGAAATCGTAGGGGGATGCAGTACTTTTTTAAAAAATCCTATTTTTCTCTCTCTCATTTTTGCTCATTTGATGATCAGAAGGCTGTTTAGAGTAGAAAGCAAGAAATGAAGTAAAGCACTGTGGCTTTCTATCACTCTTCCTTGGTCACAATTAACTGAAGGTGAATTCATCTGTCCTTATTTTCCTTTCATTTTTTTGTTGCTGATATTTGAGAACCTCATCCTGTATATGCCATTAGCCTAGGCTGGTTCTTTAGGGCTGAGAAAAAGCAGGCAATGTTTGCTAAAAGCCTGGATTTGTAAGTGAGAAGGCATGGCAGTGGTGGTAGGGCTCCCCACTCATCCCTCAAAGTAGAAGAGGGATCTGAATGCTGCTTTCCCAGCCAAGATCCTTTCGTCTATTTTTAAATGTAAGATGTGTGTGAATAGACCTTCTTTACCAAGTGCTTTGTGCAGTGAGTGAAGTTAAGATGGTGGTGAAAGAAAATAATTTATAACCAAGGCATGCATTTACAATCATCACAGCATTTCTCTTTCTCAATCATGCATTCAGTATTAGTCAATAATTGTTGTCCTATGCCTGATTCATTCTCTCCCCTACCCACCCAGCAGATTGTCTAAATAAGCAATCTCTTTAGACAATTTCTCCTCTGCCTGACTCTTTTTCTTTTTCTCAACCCTCCTCATAAAGCAGAAAGTTTGGAAAGGGATTACAAGAGAATCAATAGATAATGGGGAATACCCCAGGCTGATAATGGGGAATACCCCAGGCTGGGTGCTGGCAGCACTGCGTTGCTTTCTGTGTGTGTTCCTTACTGTGTGCTTGCTTATTCTCTTGTAATTCCTTCCATTCCAACAAATGTAAATGCAAACCTTCCCTTCTTGCTAATTATCCCAGCATTGATTGCCATTTGTCCTTTCTGATTTAATGAAAGCCAAATTAGATACAAAATCTAATTGCTTAGGTTATAAATTGGATAGAAACAGTTAAAGCCCTTTAGGCATTTCTTTGTTGTTTTATACCACTGCAATCAAAAGTCTTTGGGGGGAACACCATCCAAAACATGGGAATTGAATCATTAAAAGAAGTATTGAAAGCAATAAACTCATTAATATTATTATTGAATTAACTGCTTTCATTAAGCCTACTCAGCATGGTAAGTGGTAAAAAATGATGGGATTTGAATCTAATAAATGTGAAGAAGTTTGGACTTTCTGGTGTGGCCAATATATATTTAAATGAGCAGATTAGTGGAAGAGGACATCCACCTGAAAGATATGACATATAATCCATTTTCTTTCTCTTAGGCGAAGTGTTATTGTTGGTGCTGGATATATAGCTGTTGAATTAGCTGGTATTCTTTCTGCATTAGGCTCCAAGACGTCCTTATTGATACGTTATAATGAAGTAAGGGGCTCTCACTTATTCACCTTTCTATGTGACAGTTTAAAGTACTACGAGTTCTTGTTGGAACTCACAGGGAGAATATAAATTTGCAAAAAGGCAGAATCAGTTTATCTGTGTCCATATTTACACCAGGAGTGGATCGTTTATAGACTGCATTATACAATATTTGTTCTTTTAACCATATGCAGACCCTTAAAAAAGTTTGCTTTTATTTTTTAAATATTGATAATCTGACATTTTTTAAAAACCTACTCATTATTTTTTCACTTCTTGATTGTAATTAGAATTAAACCTCCTTTTAAAATCAAGATGCATTATTTTCTCTTGGAAATTCAGAACCACTTGCTAATAATATTCTGTGTATTTGTATGTTTACTATTTATTTCAACAGACATTTTCAATTTCTCCATCTCTTCCTCTTCACATTGTCATTCCTTTTGATTGAAGTCTATGGTATATTTCTGATTGTAAGATCTACTATGATGTAGTATCTAGAACAGAATATAGATGTAAGGAGAATTTAATTTCCAACCTAAATTTAACCATGAAAGTTGCAGTGTGCTCTTAGGCTATATTATTCAGTCTTACAGTGAGATTATGAAATTTGAATGACACATGTAGTACATACAGTAGATTTATTCTTAATAACTTTGGCAATAGCTCTATGGTAAATGTTAATTTAATTGTGAAGTTGAATAAATTTGAGAGAAATTTGCATTTCGGAGTTCAGGCTTGTGAGGGTGTGACTTAGATGTTCTGTGATATTAATCAAACAAAGGAAGTTACTATAATTAAATGTAAGTAAAGACCTTTACTTGCAGTCTGATGAAGTATTTTTTTGTATAGGTGCTGAGAAATTTTGATTCAATGATCAGTTCAAACTGCACCCAGGAATTGGGACATAATGGAGTAGAAGTTTGGAAACATTGCAAGGTAAACTCTCTTTAGTGCTGGATTGTAATGATTAATTTTGAATGTTCATGTATAAGTAGGCTTTGAGTTATGACAACTGAGATTGTCATTGTCATTGCGAAGCAATGCAGTTGTAAAGCATGTCATGTGAGTGCATTGCTTAGCATCAGCAATCCAGGTAATCCAAATTGTTCTTGTTAAACAAATCCCATCAGTTCTTAAACAAGAACCTACCCTGATCCAAACTACTCCTGGCTTAGTCCTTCCCAGCCTTGTGTCTAAGGGACTGATTCCTTTTCAACTCCTCCCACCCACATATCTCCCCCCATCCCCTCTCTGCCATCTTGCACTCTTGTTACTTCTGCCATCCTGTGCTTGCTGGTCTTCCCAGACCTGCCACTCCCAACTGATATTTGCCCTCCTCTTCCTGTGACCGCTGATGAAATGCACACAGCTTGGCCTTTCACAAGACAACTGCTGGCTATCCCAGCCTTGTTTTCAAGGCCACACACACTTTGGCCAAATTGTGTATGGGCTTGAATAATTTCATTCCAGCACAACTGGACCTTCTTTCATGCACCTGCCTTCCAAAAGTTGACACGGTCTCATGCGATTTGGACAAGAGGCGGGCGCAGCCTACTGCTGCTCATGGAGGACCAAGCTAGGTGCACCTCATAAACGGTGGCAGGGAGATGGGTGAGTCATCAAGACTGGGCGGCAGGGCCTGCAAGTGTAGGGAACAGGAGTGGTAGGCATGGCCAACAGAGCATAGGACAGTTCAAGGGCAGAAAAGGGAGAGATGGGCAGATGGGGTCAGTTGAACTGCCCCTGCAGTCAGTCATAAGTGCCCAGATTTTGATTTCTTGACCATGGGAGAAATGCAACAGCTGTAACTACAAGGACTGTGTGGAACTACCTTTTTTTTTTCAGCACCACCTTTAGCATAATTTTGAGCGATTGCTGAATGAATGGTTACAATTTGAGAACTATCCATTCATAATTTTTCTTTAGTTGCAGCTAGGTCATTCTGGCGTCAGTTGGAAATGCCCATTTCATTATGTACTATTGCTTTAATAACTGCAGAACAATATGAGTTTGAAAAACTGAGCTTAGCTTTATTCTTTTGAGCCTGTGTATAAATGATCCAAATGTTGCTGTTTGAGAGAAAGCAAAAACAAATCATCCTGCATATGGCTTTTCTTTCTCATAAATGAACAACAGCTATTGTATTAATAGTTTTTCCAGCATTCCTGAACAGATTAAAAGGAGTTTTGCAGTATTATACTTTTATCATTATGTTTAAGGAATTTTCCTTGTAATCAGGATTACATATTAATAACCTGCATTGCTCACTCTGTCAAATTGCTTTGTAAGAATTGAGGCCAGGACTATTTAGGCCCTGAGCTTTATCTGGATGTTACAAGTAGGATTTTATGTCAGAGCTTTGTTTACTTATTTCAGACTGGTTAAAAACTTGTTTACTTATTTCAGACTGGTTAAAAGAAGATTTAATTGATATATAACAGTAACATTTTAGTAAAATTCCATTTTGAGGCCATAAACTTTGAATCAAAAACAGTCTTCTAATTTAACATACAAACCAATCAACTTTATTTGGGAGTCAGATTTAAAAAACCCTGGACATTACAGAAGCATTAAAAAAAACAATCCTGCCAAAATAGATTTAGTTTACGCAGATTTGAGCATACTTAAAAAAAGGAGTATTTTAAAAGAGAAATTAGATGACAAAACTGGCAACTGAGCAAATTTTGCACATCACCCATGGTGATAATTCTTCACTTTGTAATTATAATTTTTCATGAGACCAATGCAGGATATTTGAGCCTTATCCTCTGACCTCAGTAAATATATCTGTGTCTCTTCTGGCATTTGGAAACTTCAGAGCCATTGTACTCACCTTTGCTTTTTTTCTTCACATGCAAGTAGGGACTTTCCACAAAACTGTATACTGTACAGATAATCCTTGACTTAAAACCATCATTTGGTGACTGTTTTAAGTTATAATGACATGAAAGAAGTGACTTAAAACCAGTTTTCATACTTATGGCTATTGCATCATTCTTAGTCACATGACCAAAATTAAAGTTCTTGGAAACGTATTTATGACAGTTGCAGCATCCCAAGGTCGTGTGTTCACTATTTGTGATCTTCCCAGCCAGCTTCCGATAAGCAAAATCAATGGGGAAAGCTGGATTTGCTTAATGATTGTGTGCTTCACTTAAGAGTTGCAGTGATTTGCTTTACACTTATATGGCAAAAAGGTCATAAAATTAGGTATGGCTCACTTTGCTTTTCACCTTGCTTAGCAACAGAAATTTTGGTCCCAATTGTGGTTGTACGTCAAGGACTACCAGTACTACCTAATTCTAGCCATAAAGTATATGTAATGTCACAACACAGAGACATTTAATGAGGAGGGTGTTTTTGAAGAAGAAAACTAAGACTTGAGCCTTAAAACAAACCATTTGTTGTTTGATCTTGCTCTAGCATTCTTCAATAATCTTGTTTCTCAACAGGTTCAGTCAGTTACAAAATCAGCTTCAGGGCTCTTGGCAGTAACAGTTACATCCTCTTTTCCTAATCAAAAACCGACTGTGAACACTATTAAGAATGTTGATTGTCTCTTGTGGGCCATTGGTAGAGAGCCCAATACTGAGAAGCTAAACCTTGACCAATTGGTAAGTGGGAATTTTGTTTCTTGATGCTGTACAGAATATTAAATGCATGACATGCACAATCCAGATTATATTGCAATTGGCATGTGGTGGTTAGGGTTAACTGTGGAGAATAGCCATGATCGACAATGGAATGTTATTTTTTCTTACTTTGCTGCTATTTGCTGTTCTGTATTTTTTCCTACTAGAGAATAAATGTAACAAATATGGTAACTCTGGGTGGTACACTAAAACATGGGGGGGGGGGGGGCAGAGACAGTTGATATTCCATGGCTCAGCTTCCCACCGTGTCCCATAATAATTGTATCCTAACCTAAATGTTTGTTCATATTGCACAGATTAGTTAGCTTGAAAAATGGTTATAGAAATGTTATTTTTTTCCAAAGCTCTTGATCTTATGGATAGGCTGATTGCGTGTTTACTTTTTGAAATAATTTCCTTCTTTTCCTTTATATGAGCACTAAAAAAATTGATACCATACTCTTTGTCTTGGGTAGTATTTCTTTGACTTTAATTTTTCTTCCTACTATCAGAATATTAAGGTAGACAAGATAGGCCATATTATTGTTGATGAGTTCCAAAATACCAGCAGAAAGGGGATCTATGCTGTTGGAGACGTATGTGGGAAAGCACTCCTCACACCAGGTAATAATGTTTTAAGGACTTTATCAAATAAATTCATTTGGGATTCTAAAATGGAACAAAGCAAAACGGGTGATGAAGGGCTGTGAAGACATGGGAAGGGTAGCTTGACCACCTATTAATGCTATGTAATAAAATGTATGGAACAAATTACTACTACACAATGAATATTGCATTTTTCAGTTGCAATTGCGGCTGGAAGAAAACTGGCACATAGGCTTTTTGAAAATAAAAAGGATTATAAACTGGACTATACCAACATTCCGACTGTGGTTTTCAGTCATCCACCAATAGGAACAGTGGGACTAACAGAAGGTAAGCTCTTGTTTCTCTGCTCTTTTTTTCCAATAAATAAGAAAGATATGAAATAGAACCCTTACTAAAATGAGATACTCCCTACTATCTACGGATTTTGTGACTGATTGGAATTGTGTTGAATAATATATGGAGAGTAGTAGGTTTCCCAATTTCCTTTGGGGCATTCTCTACAAGAGTGGCTTGGTAAGGATGTGTATGCTCTGAATTTGTATATTAACAGGATGTTGATGGAAATTCTACTTATGTTTGTTTATATTATTGATGCACAGGTCACTCCTACCTCTGATAAAGTAATATAAATTATGAACTATGGATAGAGCCAGTTTGGTGTAACAGTTAAGGCATTAGGCTAGAAACTGGGAGATTGTGAGTTCTAATCCTGCCTCAGGCACAAAATCAGTTGGGTGATCTTGAACAAGTCACTTTCTCTCAGCCCTAGGAATGAGGCAAGAAAAATGACAAGCCACTTCTGAAAAACCTTGCAAAGAAAACTGCAGGGACTTTTACAGGCAGCTTCTGAGAATTGGGTACAACTGAAACAAAAAAAAAAAAAATCTGAACTGGGTTGTTTCACTTTATATTAGACATTCCCAAGTTCAGAATACTGTTACTCATCATGTTATTTTATTGTTTAAACATTTTAAAAAATTTAATGAGAAGTATGAATAAAGCACCTCTATTCATAGGATTTTTGAAGCTGAAATTACAAACTGATATCAAGCTTGGTTTTTTAAAAAAATAAACAAACTGCACATCAAATTCTAAGATGTGACACATGTAATAGAGTCTCAGTTGGTAAACTTGTGATCTTCAAGTTCTTTTGGACAAGTCTTTTCATAATTAGAACCACTGAGGTGTGTAATTGAGCCACATGTGAAGGAGACCAGTTCACCTATCACCAAACTTGTCAATATTTAATCCTTTTGTGATGTACATATTATATAGGATTTGGTAGTGTCAGGAAGCCAACTGCATCAGATTCTTTGCTTTTTTTCTCCCCTGTATTCAAATATAACTAATGTCATTTGATTTTGTTCCAGCGGAAGCCATAAATGCACATGGAAAAGAGAATGTAAAAATTTATATAACTTCTTTTGTCCCTTTGTACCACGCCATAACAGAAAGGAAAACAAAATGCCTGATGAAATTGGTCTGTGCCACTAAACAAGAAAAAGTAAGTATAAAGCAGGGAAGAGTGAAGATGTTGCATGTTAAAATTGCTTTTCATGTACTGTATATTCTATCCAAGGTAAGGAAATGAGATGGGAGAAGATACCAACGTTACTTACCATGTAAGCGGGATCAAAACATCGCACCCAATCTTTGCTTCTCAAATAAACTCTAATTAGCTAGTCTCACACATCTTATTAAACCTAACTCATATCAAACCAATATTTAGTCTACGTCTGTAGCAATTATGAGTTGTACCATTTAATATTCTTCCAGGCATGATGTATTAAGATTTTGTATAAAATTAGTAAATGACACAGCAATACAAAAAAAAATTGTAGGTGTAGAAAATATTGCTCCTAGTGTAAAAAGATAGGAGCAACTGTGAAGTCTGAAAAAAAAAAGTCCCTTTGAAGCCATGTCCTTAACCTTAACCTGCCTGTTTTGTTTTAAGGTGGTAGGACTCCATATGCAAGGTTTGGGGTGTGATGAAATGCTCCAAGGTTTCGCAGTAGCTGTCAAGATGGGAGCAACAAAGGCTGACTTTGATCAGACTGTGGCTATTCATCCAACTTCTGCAGAAGAACTTGTTACGCTTCGTTAAGCTTACATAGCTTGGCTTTCCCCATGGTGAATTAAATACTTTTTTAAAAAAATAAAGCTCTACAGTTCAAGAGAAGTCTTCATTCTGCTGTTACAAATTAAATTACATGGATGTAATTTAAAAAGCCTCCCTTTTTGACCTAGTTTCCTTGTGATCATTTAGACATATAGAAGTGATCTGTCATTGCTTTCTGGCATGCTGTTTTCAAGTTCCCAGTGTAGCCTGCTTTAGTGTTTTCTAGTGGTCTCCTATCCAAGTACTGGCCAGACTCAACCCTACCTAGTTAGCCTTTGAGCAGAGACAAAAGTAGTAAGATGCTACCACCTGTTGAGACTGCAATAAAATGTGCTAAAATGACAAGCAAATTATCATATAACTTCATACTTTAAGCCCAAAGAGGAAATAAAATCTAAGAGTAAAGCAGAAAAAAACCCATTTTGGACTATAGAGGAACAAATGGAGGAAGTACTCCAATTATAAACTCTATAATAATTAGTATTTTGGTTTACTGAGCCTTGGATTGTGAAAGATACCATTTCCTGCCTATTGGGAAGTGTAACCATGTAGAACTTACCTCATAAGAATTTAGTAAGAGCAGTACTTTACTAATTCTGTAAAACTCTAAACATTTAGTTTAATTTATGCCATCCCCCTTTGATTTATTTCCCACAGAAATTACCAATGTTCAGGTATTTATAACTATAAATTAGGGAACAAACTTTTCATCACAAGAAGTAAATTCTACCAAGCAATATCACATTCTGTAAAGCATAGCGGTAAGAGTTCCCATTCAATTATAACATTAAGCAATATTAATTTCTCACTTATGAGAACTGAAAAATGTGGATTGGGGAGATTGCTGCATTCTAGGTGCTATATATCACTATACTCTTCTGTTTGTTATTGCCGTGAGGCCATGGGGCTGATTGCTATCACCTATTTAGCACAGCATAGGGAGCACATAAAGCTTTTAAGGGATGCTATGGACATGGGTGACTTTTGTTCCACTGCCGTCTCCCTACATAAGATTTGTATATAATTACATAGTGTGTATATGTTTATTTTTTTGCCATACATTAAATAATATACAGCTATACATTAAATAATATACAGCTATATATTGCTACTGCATTACTGAATCAGCAGCTAGTAAGATGATATTTATTCACTTTCACAAAATATTTGCAATTCAAAATATTAATTCTAAAATATTCTTGCACATAAGTTCTGTATAATATAATGGGACTAATGAACATCATTCTAGGAATTTGTCCCATTGCATTTTCACAAATACTAAATTAAATGGGATGCAGAAAATCTTGCAACGTTTGTGTCCTGTTAAGAGAATTGGGCTATTTGTATTTTATGTTCAGTTTACGTTACTTTAGTAAGTTTATAGCATCATTTTGCCCTTCATTTAAAACAGATTTAAACTTGAGATTTCAAGTGTACTATTTTAAATTCACGAATTTAGATCTGAAGTCTTTAAGCTTTTTGATTACATTTACCAAACTTAAATATATTTGGGATTAAAAGAACACAAGTTGGCGGTCATTTTGAATTTCATCTTAATAGTAGGCTTGAAAATTTAATTAAAGAATTCTATATGCCAAGGTCTCCAGTGAAATTTGTCATCCAAACACATACTCTGAGTGGCAATATCTAGCCAAGTTCTTTCAATTTCCAGTCATAATCTGCCACCTGATTTGTCTTATACAATGAAGCAGATAATTATTTGTATGCACGCTGAAGAGAAACACAAACAGATAAATTATTCCATTTCAGCATATCCATCTGTTTGGAATAATGATCTGCAGATTTATTTGTTCAAATACATCAATAAGATGCAAGCACTTTCATGACAAATATACAGAAAAAAGGGATCAACACAGAACAGTAACCTAGTTTAAATGGAAAGAAAGCTTATGACAATATACTCCCAAGAGATTTCTCCAGTAAGTTACTTATGTCAATAAAATAGAGGGCAATAGGCTTAAGAGGGACATTAGTTTGTAGATTTTCATTAAACTTCAAAATGTTAATACATGCCAGTTGAACACTACAACTAAAATGTACATATAAGCAAAAAAGGGAAAAATTAGTTACCTCTTCTCTCTGAACAGTCCAGTTACTACAGTTATAGCAGGCAAACTGGCTGTTGGATTGACTGATAAAAGGTTTAGTGTGTGAAGTCAGTCTTATGTTGTGCTCAAAACTGCTCATCCTCATTCTGGCACAGTTTGGTCCATAAAGAGGCTTTAGGCTGAGACAGACCTCAACTTATCAAATAAATTGTTGCTTTAAAAAAAAGCCAAGTATACTAGTACTGCTGAAGGCCAGGCTGAGATGTTTATAGGAAGTAATCTGGAGTACGCCGAGTTACATGAGGCTCTCCACGGCGAGGTGCTGGGTCAAACTGAAGGCTGTAGAAAGAAAACAAAAGCACTTCTGTTAACTGATTATGAACGTGTAGGCTTATTTATATGCGATTCTCAACCTGTAAAGGATATTAATATAGATGTTAGTATTTATGTAATCCATATGCATATAATCAAGTCAAAATAGGTTTTAAGTGTTAAGAGGGTATTTCTTTTGGTAAAAAGATGCTATACCACAAACAAGCAATGTTTGAGAAAGAGTAGTTTTCTGGAGGAGTGCAGGACTCCAACAAATAATACTGACATCTGAAATATTTCTATCAGGTTTTGAGCCGACAGGGTGTTTAAGGGTGGGTGGGCAACAACTGGCGTCTTGGACAAGCACTTCCCATTCCAAGCTTAAAAATCACCTAATCCTTGGAAAAAGGCCGAAATCCAGCTATTTTATCTGAGCTTAGGTTGTTGTGGAAAAGGGACATGTACAACTTGTTTTTGGGTTCTGTACTATGTTTTGAGATACTTAGAACAGAACTAAACACTATGCACTACGCATTTGTAATAAAACCAAAACAAAATATTTTGCACTAATTGAAATGAAAGGTACAATTTAAATGACCCTTTTTATATTACTCTAAAATTAGATTATCAAAGAGAACTCCAACCTAGAATTAAGGAGAAATTTCCTGACAGTGAGAACAATTAATCAGTGAAAGGGCTTGGGTGCTCCATTTCTGGAGGCTTTTGAGAAGAGACTGGACAACCACTTGTCAAGAATGGTTTGGGGTATCTGGGGTTGGGCTAGTGAGAAGAACTCCAAGGTCTGTTCCAATTCTGTTATTTTAAGTTCTAGTGAGTCCTATTTTAAAAAGGTTGTCTTGTCTAATCAGAACTAGGAAAAAAACAGCAAATTTCAATTCATGTGTTCTCAAGTCTATCAAGTCTTTCACAAACTCTGTTCACATAACATATTCAACCAGTTTAGTTAAAGACCTAATGACTATTTGTGCACATCCCATGCTAAATATGTATTTACCTTGGTTCATTTGGTTTGATTTTTCTGTGGCAAAATTACAACCTATTGGGTTAGCTTATGGCTCACGTTAGAAAAATTACAATCTTATTTTTCTGCTAAAATATATTTTGTTAAAACTGTAGGTTCTTACAAGGAATATTTTAAAGTGTCATCTAGTTCCATGATAGCAGCCTGATTTCCACAACGGTAACAGTAATTAGGTGCGCTGAAAATAGTGACTACATTTCGATCATGGCACCAGTTGTAGCCCTGTAATGGGAGAAAAATAGTTTCAATAACACAAGATACATGATTTCAGTAAGAGACATCAACAAACACCTTGCTTTATCTTTTGCAAATGTGTTTTACTGAAATGTAATAAGACATTAGCAGTGAGTTTAATGCACTCTGAGATGAAAAATCTTAACTGTTCATGTCTTCCACAAATTCTTTAAAATATTACCCGTAGATCATTAATATCATAAACCTTTGACTTATGTTTGTATAATGAAGCACTAAACACGTCTTTTAAAAAGCGTTCCAATTCACTCATTTAAAATTTATGTCAAACTGAGACTTCATTAAGATTGATAAAATATAAAGCTACTTAGAATTGCAGAGGTATCACACGAGTGACTGATGAAGGAATTTACAAAGTCTGAAGAGGAGATTGGATTAATGTATTAGTTGAAATTTGCTCCATATATATAAAGGCCAGTACAATATATAGTATTGACCTTTAACTTACTGGAAAAAAAGCAATTATAGTGAGACTATATATACTAAGCTGTGATATTCAGATCCAAAGACAGATAAGTACTTCCACTGAGATTTGTATGCTCACTATACCAGTCAGCAGAACTTTAAAGAAATCGAATCTTTCCATGATCTTGCACAGCCATACATGGTACCACAAAAAATGCATTTTGGCTAAAGAGACAGTAACATGTCTCTGCTATGACAAGTATTTATCTGAGAATGCAAGATTACACGTCTAAGAAAAAGCATGGTTGCTGTGGGGTTCAGCTAGTGGAACTGTGCCATATCTGAAACACCTTTGACATTTCAGATTTATTTATTTCCTTCATATAAACTTTTTTTGCCCAAAGATAAGGCACTTTGAATCCTCAAATGATTGGTACAATGTAATTTTACCTCCATTACAAGTTGATGAGCCCGAGACACCAATGTAAGTCCATTGGCATGGTTAAATGTTTCAGAAATATCCTGACCAAATGTGTAGCCTGCACCACGTGGAGAGATCCCCCAGCCACCACGATCATCTGGATCTGACCATAACAGATCACACATTGGACCCTATTTAAAAATGGGAAAAATAGTTTGTACACATTTATGTAACTCCAATATATGGAAACAGTAGCAGCTGCTTATATGTTAATTTTAGTTTCTTCTAAATTCTAAAAAATTGATAATTTGCTTTAACATTCTAAAATTTAAGTTCTTCAGCAATAGGAAAAATACCATAATCTCCATAAAAGGACTTCCAGTAATATTACCTCATGTGGAACTTCCTGCAAACGATCAAGTGCTCTAATATGATCCAGTGTATCTATAGAAGGAGAAAGACCTCCATGGAGACAGAAGATCTAATAAGAGAAAAGATCAAATTATACATATGCAGGCAGTCTACTTTAAACCTTTATTTCTTAATTAAAGTTTTACGGCCACCGAAATAAGACTGTGACTCTGAGCAGACTTCCTTCCTCCTGGCTTACTTATGGAAGATGTTGGCAATTTTTACTTTGATTTGGATTATCTGAATGTAATGTCAAGTCACTGACACTGGATAATTGTAGTTTAGCTTAGTAGACACTGTCTTTGAAATTCATAACATTGACTTTTTACCTCTAACCACTGTTACATTTAATAACTATTCAGTTTAAGTAACACACGCAATAAGGTATAGTTAAAATTATACAGCTTCTGATCTTCATCAGTCTTCAAAATTTTAAGATAATAGCATATTTTATCTAGATTAGTATTTTAAAAGTTACGTCTATCTAGAACTATATGGTCTTCTGGATATTTATCCTTTATTATGTATAAATGTATTGTGAATGTGTATATGGGAATTTTCATTTAACAGCATGAATTGAGGATGTTAAATTGGAGGCAAAGCATCAGGCAATTATACTACCATTAGGCAACTGTTATAATAACTTTCACACACCTGCATCCTTGAGAAAGATTTCCAAGAGTAACAAAAAAGACAATACCAGGTACTCATTTATTATTCAAAGATAATTATGATATAATTACATTATTTTATCAAATGTTCGAACTTCATTTAATGAAACCTAATGAAATCATATGGTTGCATAACATTACTTACCTGCCCATCTACTAGAGCTGTAAGAGGAAGATAATCAAATAAATCTGTGAAATATTTCCAAACATTGGCATTTCCATATTTCCGCAGACATTCATCATAAAAGCCATATACTTGTGTAATTTGTCTGCTTTCATGATTGCCTCTTAAAATTGTAATGCGTTCTGGGTAGCGCACCTAATCACAGAGAATAAACAGGCATTGTAATAATCCATCCATATAATTGGTCACATCATTTTACTCAGGCATGATATTCCCCTTTGAAAAAAAAAATCGGGGCCGGCCAAAAGAGATCCCCCGCCACGCGCCAAGAAATCGCACACACAACACCAACGCTACACACCTTTCCTTTCCAGCCGGTCAGGTGTGGATCAGCTCCAGAGCTGGGCAGCCATTTCCCTGGGGGCAGGGCCAAGGCCGCCGCCCAGGGAGCGCCCACTGCTTTCCCTCGCCAGGGCCGGGCGGTGGCGTGTTGCACAGAGACTGGTCTGTGGCTGCCCAGCTCCCTTTTCCTGCCGCTCAGCGGCCTCCGCTCGCACCGCCCAGGCTCCGCTCAGATATCTGGCTGGGGCTTTCAGGAGTTGCTACTGCTGGTGCGGTTTTGCGCGGCTCCAGTCCCGTGTTGCCTCGGGAAGGGAAAGGCAAAACCAGGAGCCACTGCTGCCGTTGCAAAGCACCGCCGCAGCTCTTTCTTTTTGCCTTTCCCTTCCTGAGGCAACGCAGGACTGGAGCCGTGTGGAGCCGCGCTAGCGGTAGCAACTCCTGACTTGGGGCCTCCGAGGGGAAGGGAAGGAGGAGAAGAAGGGGGGGGAGGGGGGGGCGATTCCCCAAAAAATCAGAATTCCAATTTTAATCGGAAGAATATCATGTCTGTTTACTCCAAGTTTCACACTTATGCCATTGTACATAATGTATACTAAAAAACTCAGTCTAAAAATGCATTACAAATAGGCTTCTAACAACCTGTTTTACAAACTCACCTTTAATGCCACAAGAAGTGTCACGGTTTCCACTGAATAATAGCCTCTGTCAACATAATCTCCCATGAATAGATAGTTTGTATCTGGCGATTTCCCACCAATTCTAAAAAGCTCCATAAGATCGTGGAATTGCCCATGGACATCCCCACACACTGTGACAGGGCACCGAACCTCCTGAACATTTGATTCTTTTGTTAGTATCTCTTTAGCCTAATAAGGGAGGGGAAAAAACATACAAACAGCTGATCAGCTGGGAAATCTGCCTAAATTAGATTTACAACTAAATTAAACAAATTTCAAGAAAAATTCCTAACAGAAACGCTAGGATATTTCTTTGAATTCATTACAGAGATTCAAAACCCTCTTCAGCATCAACTATACTCATAATTTTGCTCACTTGGTTTTTCCTTCCAATCTCATTTTCTTACTTATAACTGGCAATTAAGGTAGTCTAATAAAATTAGGAGAATGAAAGTCAACATATATTTAAAAAACCCAGGAAGGCTTTCAATTATAAATGCACAGTATATATGCAAACCTGAATTTCATCAGCAACAGGCTAAAAAACGGAAGGTACCAAAACATTAAACACTAACTGGAATGTTGTTTTTTTCCACCTGCAATCTTTTACCAATAGTAACTTTTAAAAGATATCAGTTTTTAGAAATTATAACTTATTTTTCCCCAAGCACATCATTTGCCAACAATAAAATCCAGAGTGGATTGGATTACTAGATTTGAAAATTTATGCTTTATAAATCTAATAAATCACTGATAGGTCTTCACATATAGCAAGGCTGTCAAAATCACAGCCTGCAGGCTGGATGCATTGTGCACTAGCCATGCCTATGCCGATTTAGCAAAGGGGAGGAGTTATGATACGTCACGTGATGCCACCATGATGCCGGGAGTTTGACACACGACATACAGTATTACTTAAATGAATGTAATATCTAAAGTTAGCATTAACTGCATGTAATTTTCATTTTTCTTAGTTTAGAATAAAGTACACATTACATATTTCAGAAATAGTATAAAATTACAGAAGTACAATATAGTTCTGTTGAATAAATCTTAAATATTACATGCATTTGTATATGTAGTAAAGTATCAATTCTTATTGGAAAATAATCGCATTATTATATTCTTACATTTTTACTATTAGGTCTTACCTTAGATTATTTATTTTTAATCAATATTAAATGGTGATTTAATATTTATATCATTAGACAAAATTGCAAAAATTGTTTCACAATTAAGATAATTGTTTTAATTAAGTGCTTACCTAATATTTCTACAAATTTAATAGAAACATTTTTCAACAAACAAGTAATTATGTATTGTAAAGGTGGTTCTCCTACATTTTTCAAATTTATGACTGAAACCTGCAATGAATACCTGTGTGACTGGCAAAAAAAACCCTATGTAAACATGAAATATCTATGTCTTAATACATCTATATTTAGAATGAGAAATATGTCACAATATTAATAATTTTAAAGATAAAAGACAACTTATATTTAAAAAAAACAACTTAATTGAAAGAGAATTTTAAATAAGAATTTTTGTTTAGTTTGTAAACTCCCAGGGCTACGCTGAAAGTTTTGCATGTAATAGAGTATACCAGAAGGGGCTTCATTCAATTCTCAATCCAATGCAGTTAGTCATTGACTTACAATCACAATTGAGCCCAAAATTTCCATTGCTAAGCAAGACTATTGTTAAGTGTGTTTTGCCCCATTTTACGACTTTTCTTGCCATAGCTGTTAAGTGAAATACCATAATTGTTAAGTTACTGTTGTTACAATCAAGTAAATCTGGCTTCCCAATTGACTCACTTGTCAGATCACAAAAGTCACATGACCATGGGACACTGCAATTGTCATAAATGCATGCCAGTTGCCAAATATCCAAATTTTAATCACATGACTATGGGGATGCTACAATGGATGGAAGCATGAAAAATGATTATAAGTCACTTTTTCAGAGCCACTTTTAACTTTGAAGGGTCACTAAATGAATGTTCGTAAGTTGAGGACTACCTAACATCATGCTAACATTGTTAGCTTGTATCAGTAACAGTCTTATAACAGTTCTTTTGCTAGAAATGGCTAAAAAATTACTATTCCAATACTGCAAAGACAAAACAGGTAGAAAAAAAACAAAGGCATTTCAAATATTGGTCCAACCAAATTAGATGGAAATACATTTTAAATTACACAGAAATCAATCTGCATAATTTGAAAGTCTACATCTTTTTATTTCAACTATTACTAGTTCATGTTCATTCCTTTTTTGGGAGCAAAGTAATAACTGCTGCATTTATGCAGGTTGTCCTTGATTTATGCCCACAATTGAGCCTGGAATTTGTAAGTTGTTGCAGTTGTTAAGCAGAGTCACCATTTGAGGCTGACTCAACTTTACAACTGTTTTTATGAGGGTTGTTAAGCAAATCATGTGGTTGTAAGTCCAAAGGCAGCTGATCCAATGGCATTTTTTTGCTGGGAAAACTGCAATAAAACATTATAAAACACGTGACACTGCTGTCAATTCCAGCCAGTTGCCAAGCACCTGAAATGCGATCTGTGTGTGGTGGTAGTTTGGCAGTCATACCTTCAATAGGTTGATTTTTTTCAAGTCTGTTGTAACTCTGAAGAGCAGTTAAGCAACTGGTCGTAAAAAACAAGGACTACCTAATACTCTTAACTACCAACTTCCAAATATTTCTACATTTAATAGTGAGAATGCCATTATTTCACACTGATTGCTCTGTTATAAAGAGGCCCATGTAAATTATGCTTCATTTCACAGTTCAAGGCTGTATCTTAGAGCAGAAGCTCATGCAAAAATAGCTGGTCCATCAGGTCCCAGAGAGAGTCAATTATTTATTAGGACCAAACAATATTTTCAATGCCAGCTTCTGGATATAAGGGGCTTTTTAGAGTCAAAGGCTGAAAATAACACACTGAGGTTGTTGTAAAACAGAGTAAAGGCTCCTTTTTGAAGGATTGGTACCTTAACCAAAAAGGAATCTTTTCAAACACTTTTAATCAAATTTAAGCAACTATGTGTATATAGAAGTTGAGAGTAACATCAAGAAACACCCCCCCCCCCAATGTAACTGGAGTATCACATCTCTCCTATCTTTAATAAAATATTAAGAAATCCAAAGCTTTATTGGATCTGCTTTATTATGTTCAAACTTAGGGAAATCCTATTAATTTAAAAATGTGTGTGTTTTAATCTCATGGTTGTGCCACATATGGGAAAGGTACATATATGCATTAAACACTCTATTGTACTTCAGCACTTTTTGTTGAAAAAACTCTCTGTTCTTTAAGTGAAATAACCTAACTAGAACAGAGAAAGCCACATTAATTGATATCTCAGTAAAAGTAATTTTATTTACCACTGGCAACTAAGTAGTATAATTTTGAATAAAAATTCTTCAAATATACTGGGTCCAATGTGTGCCTTATCTTGATTGAAGATGGGAATGTTACAGAAATGAAAACAAATGAATCATCAAAGGCCACAGAAGTACATGACCACTGTACCCTGTTAATCTTTTACTAGCTCTAGCTATAAATATAGCATGTGTTTGTAGTTTGTGTAAATAAGAATGGTGTGTTTAAACGAATTAAAATCTGTGAATCTTCAGTGTTTTAAATATACACAGGGAAAAAATAAAGGGAAGAGAAGCACTCTAGAGGCATTTTCATTAACTTTCCACAACTTGTTTTCCAACTCTATATTTAAAATGTTAAACTCTTCCTAGATACTCATGATTTTATTATGATGCAGAAATCCTGCGAGAGTCCTCTTCCTCCAACCAATGTCAGCGCTGTTTATAAATCAGAAATAAAAAGCAAACAAGCAAGAGTAGACAAATGACATTTTGAAGAGCTACCTTTGGGGGAAATCTATCCCACTCATTTTTTATGTATTTTGTCTTCTATGCCACGGATCACAAAGAGATCAATCACTCCACGGTTTTTCCATTTCATCCCGCCTGACCTTGATTCTCCCCTGGCAAAACAGAAATGCAAGCCTCCCCATGTCCATCTCTGCCCATCACAAGACAAAATCTCAGAAACAAGCTTCTAAGGACAATGAAGGCGACAAAGACATTCTCGCGGCTACAATGTGTGCATTTTTAAAAATAAATAAATAAATAAAGCAAAGGAGAAAAGTACCGTCTGAGAACGATTCTCAGGCTCGCCTTTGAGCGGTGTGCGTGTATCAAAAAACCTTTCTTGACAAAATCCCCTTATTCTGAAAATTGTCTCCATTTTTAGTCGTCTTGGCTCTCAGAGCCTGTTCTACGGTACCCGGAGGCTACTAGCAGAAAGAAACAAACCAACGCCTTTTGTGAAACAATTCTCAGCCTCTTTTCCTTTTTCCACCCTTCCCTCCCATAGATGTTTTTCGGATAGGGACCGAGCGAGGGGTCCAGAACGGGAGTCCTCCACCCCCCTCCCCCAACCACGAGCCCGGTTTCTCCCTTCCGCGCCTCAACCCACCTTCTCGCACAGGGTCCGCACTTGGCTCTCGCTCAGCTGCTTGCACTCGTTGAGCTGCTCGATCCATTGGTCCAACTCCTTGGTGAAGCTCTTGTCCTCCATGCCGGCCCGCCGCCTGCCGCCAGCTCAGTTTCGAGGAGAGAGAGCGCTCGGCGGCGCGGCCAGGGTGGCGTGCTTCGGGGAGGCCCAAAAGCAGCAAGAGGGAGACGGAGGGGAAGGGAAGGCCGCCGCCGCCGCCGTGGCGCGGAAGGAAGGAAAAGGGGAGGGACCAACGGGCAGACGCCCAACCGCCCGTCTCAACAGGGCGCGCGAGAGCTTAAGCCTCCCTCTTTCTTTCTCCGGCACCGTGTAATGGCGGACGCCGACGGTCACGGCATTGCGCACTTCCGCTCTACGTCCACGTCCAAAGGGGGAGAGCGCCCCCTTCCAGTCGGAGGACTCAACCCTTGTAGGTTGAACGTTCGAACCGAGCGCTGCCCTTGGTCGGGAAAAGGAAACGCCGGGGAAGTTTTCCAACCCCTTTCTGAAGCATAAGCCGCCCTATGATACAGCAGTATGATACAGCAAAGGGAAAGAAAAAGAAAGTGAAAGTACAGGCAGTCCTCGACTTACAACAGTTTGCTTAGTGACTGCTCGAAGTTATAATGCCCTGAGGTTACTTATGACCGGTTTTCACACTTACGACCGTTACAGCATCACCATGGTCATGGGATCAAAATTTGGATGCTTGACCAACCCATTCACATTTATGACTAGCAGTGTCCTATGGTCACGTGATCACCTTTTACGACCTCCTGACAGGCAAAGTCAATGGGGAAGCCAAATTCATTTAACAACGGTGTTACTCATTTAACAAACTGCAGTGATTCCTTTAACAAATGTGGCAAGAAAAGTCGTAAAATGGGGCAAAACTCACTTAACAAATTTCTCACTTAATAATTTGGGGGCTCAATTGTGGTTGTAAGTTGAGGGCAACCTATCTTTGCCTTGACCTCGGGCATCTGAATTAGTTTTCTTCAAGGTTTAGATGAATATAGAGTTCTAGTGAATAGAAGTAAGAGTTCCCATCTCTCCTGAAGATTCATTATAGTATCTTTGTATTTTAAAGCATCTCTTCCATATTGCAAACTATGTGTTAATTATTTAATTGGATGTGGCCTAATCAGTACCTGGAGAGAAGTTAATCTGCAAAGATTAGGCTGAGACAGGTTCAAAAACATATTGGCAGAGAGCAATAAATATTATTACCCCCCCAAACCTACATTCATGTATTATTAATATCACCAGGAGTCAGGCTCAGCTTAGCTTTTTAGGAGCTGCTTTAAGCAATTGAACTGGCACTGTCCAAAGACATGATCTTGTGGCCAGCATGACATCATGCCACAGTGTGAAACATGGAACACTGTTATCTTCCCACCAAAGCAGTGGTACATGCTTTCAAACTGCTAGGTTGGCAGGAGAGAGGCAAATAACAGGAGCTCACTCCATCACACAATAAGACTCAAACCACCAGAATATAGATCTTTTCTAGCACCTTTTAAGCCACCATGCCTCCCTTCAAAAGAGATAGAAGTAAAATTACATATAGCATGAATTGCAAACATGGGCCATATCTATTGTACTACTTGTATTGCAGAAAAAAAATTGTGCTGTTAGTGAGAATAAATAATATAACTTAACGTTCATATTTTTGTTTTATTTTCAAAGGTTTAATAGTGGTCATTTTTTTGTCCCAAATCAAATCCTTTTTTCATGACCACCTTTCTCTCCAATATTTGGAAGTCTATTAAATACTTAGTTCTTTGATGGTAAGACTGTTTTGGGCCCATTTTGGGCTGGCAGAGTGCTGCAGGAGGCCATGGAGGGTGAAAATGAGGTACAGGTGGCTGCACCTGGCCCATTTCAGCCACCAGAGGCACCGCGGGACAGTCCCTTGCTATTTCCAGGCCGGCTCTGCGGGCTGCATTTAAGCTCCCGGCAGGCTGCATCTGGCCCACAGGCCTAGAGTTTGACATCCCTGTGTCAAAGAAACAGAGAGGAAATCACCCCTAAAGACGGCTACAACTAGTGGAGTAAATTCTGCCAGAACACCTTTACCTTTTATCTCTTCTGAAGTTCATCTATTTCTAAATCGATTCCTTTTTGTTTTGTCTTTTCAAGTACAGTGGTAATTTCCATGCTGTCATCTGTATTACACAAATTTTTTTGAAAGAATCTATAAGCATTTTAGTGCAAAACCAACTCTTGGACTCGGCCTTCATTTCTATGTTTATCTCATCCTATGGCTAATATTTTAGTTAAACAAATGAAAGAACATTTTCAGTTTGTCTCACAACAAATGAGACATTAAAGACACAAGGATAGATTAGATAATTATGTGCTACATTAGTAAATATGTTGCATTTCCAAGCCTGTATTGCTGAGACAGAATAAAAAGGATGGGTGTAGGTATTTTTCTATTTATCAGGCCACTCTCTCTGATCAGGATTTTTTTCTGGTTTATGGAGTTAAATACAAGTACCGTAAATATGTAGAACAAAATACTGGAGTAGCATTAAGAAATCATTAGTCCCCCCCTCCCCCCCCCCGCAGATGCTTTATTAACATTATAAGATGAATTCAGAATAGTAAACTGGAGGTATCAAATGTGCTTCCTAGTCGAAGATTAGTAAACGAGGTTTGTGTAGTTTTGAAAAAATTGCTGAGAAATGGTGCTTGTAACCATTCATATATTAGGGTTTTCATATTGTGGTATACCCATTGTATTTTGTTCTTTTTCATTATTTTATTGTTCTATTCTTTTATTTCACTTTTCATTTTGTAAGAACTTGCCTCTTCTCTCGCTCAAGAAAGTAGGACTCTTAAAACAATTGACATTTCAGAAGGAAATATTTATTGAAGAAAAGTGATAGCAAGACAAAGAAAGCAGGATCTGAGGATTCCTGCGCAATTCCGTTAGATTAAAATAGTTAGAGACCCCTCTCCTCAGCCTGGTGTCAAATAAGCCAGTCCGCAGGTACAAAGATGTTTTGATAATTGCAGGCTGAGAAGGTGATAAAAAGCTGTTATCAGGCAATGCTTGCTGGAGGCACTGGAGCTGAGACAAAACAGATGGCCCTCCCCCTTGTTTCCAGGAAAGTAAATTAAAGCACAGGATAGGCACCAGGAAGAAAGGTATAAACTGAGGAACGCCTCCAGGCCCCCTCCCCACCAGAATGGCAGCATCCAAATAAAGATCTATGGGACCTGATACATTTCTTCTTTTTTATTGTTGTTAAGCCACCCAGAATAGCCCCATGGTGAGATAGGCAGCAAATAAATTTAATATATCGGGTCATACTATTTCTTCCATACAGTCATGGCTGTGTTAATATGCAAGAGGAAACCTAAGAAGCTCAAAAGCAATTCATCATCCCTGTGTCTTAACTGAAACTGTATTTTATCTTTGTCAGACAAAAACGATATTAACAACCATTAATTGTCATTCAAAAAATATTACCTCCAGAAATATTGGTGATTTAATATTTATTGAAATGGCACAATGGTGGGATTGAAATTTTTTTATTGCCGGTACTGCGGGCATGACTTGGTGGGCATGGCAGGGAAGGATACTATAAAATCTCCAGTCAGAGGTGGTATTTGCCAGTTCTCTGAATTACTCAAAATTTCCTCTACCAGTTCTCTAGAACTGGTCAGAACCTGCTGAATACCACCTCTGAAATGGCATTGTTTCACAAATCAATAGCAGGATATGGAAAAACAGTATGTGACAAAGGCCAATTTTCTTCATACCAAGTTTGCTGCTGCTGATAACTATATGGATAGCCTGCTATGGAACTGAAGTACTGGTACACTGGATAGGCCTGTGCAATATTAAAATTTTGTGATTCTCTAACACTAAAGTGACTAATAGTCTCTGTGTGTAACCTACTGGAATATGCAGTGTTCGCTGTACGTGCAGTTGCAGACACTGAGGTATTAAGTGGATATATTTCATGGGAATTTAATTCTTGATAAGTATGAGTTACTAAGTGGGAATTACTAGTTTGATACCATGAATAGTAAGGATAGACAGTCCTATAAATATGCATTGATGTTCCCTCAAAATATTCATTTTGACTAATAGCAGACCATTCATCAGAATTTTGGATATTGTCACTGAAAGGTTCAGATTGGAAACTTTGCTGTTCCATGAATTTATTTAATTCTGTCACCAATGAGGATTCTGAGTTATATACGGGTGGGTATTTGGAAATTTCAGATTTTTCACTATTTGCACTATTGTCTGGGGATAAACTGATGTCCATGCTGCATTCAGACTCTACATTTGAATAATTTTGAAAACCACCCAATTTTAAATTTTGCTGTGCATTTTTTGTGGCCAGTACAAAATCAGCTTCACCTAATTTTTCCACTGAACTAATAGCTTCTTCAGGAGATCTCTGAACTTTCACTGGAGATACAGAAATACATTTATTTACACCACTATAGGATGAAAAATATTCATCATGTTCCTTTGTATAATGACTGGTCTTTATTCCCTCTTTGACATTTTTTTGATCTTGCAAATTTTGCTGAATTGAAAATACATCTGCATTATTCAATTTCAGTTCTGAGGTATTTGGTGAAGCATGAATAAGTTCACAAGGATAAGCTGCTTTTAATTGTGAAAATATGATTGGTGTTCTCTCTCTCAAATTCCTATTGTTTCTATATTGGGTTTCCAGTGGAATTTTTAACTGTTGTCCACCTTCTGAGGGCTTACACTTTCCATTGTTTCTGCAAAACAAACATCAGATCAATTTCCTATAGTTTTTGAAGTAATTTTTACAATATCAAGAGTGGAATGTTATAATATCCTTCACTGTAAAATCAGCTTCTCAATTCTCCAAATGTCCCAGAAGTGCTATGAAGAAAAGAATTCAACACAACATTAAAACAATAGGATTTTCTGGAATTCATCAAAACTGCTGTCCTTATATTTATGAACCCAGAATGAATTATTGATGTAGTGAAGATCAGGCCTATATAAATAGCTTGTTAAATTTTGATTATAAATATCAGGGTCTAAGACTCACACATGTTAAGCATAATCAGCACAGACCTATTCTTTGCTGTAAGCATGTGTACATAGCGTACATGAAATTCCGTTCTAAGAGGTCTTTCGATTATTACATTCATTACTCATATTCTGAAGACCCCTTCATATCATATGAAAATAGAAACATGATTTTTAAAGAAAAAAATAAAGTTAAAATAGTAAAAACAATCTAAAATATTGTCTAAAAGTTAAGGACAATACTTCATCAACTTTAAAAATATTTCGACTCGCTGTTCTGTCATCCTTCTCAAAGACCATTGCTTTTTCATGTAGGTGTACACAAAGTAAATAATATGGGAGCAAAAATAATGTGAAGATTTTGTTTAAAGTGCAATATACCAGTTTTTCTTCTAGTTCAGATTGGAGAACACAAAATAGCTGTGGTGTATAGACAAGGCATCTTGAACAAAGGATTTTAAGAAATTAAACTTAATGAGTTACAAAATCCAAAGCATATTTTCTTTCATGATCTTAAACTGACTATATACTCACTTTGCTTTATGGTTTGCTGAATAAATTGCAATTGGCTGAAATTGTACAAGTTAAGTCAAAGCAAAATAAGCTATATAATGTTTTAATGTTGTATAAATTTAATGTTAAATACCAGTCCACTAGTATTTAACTATATCATAAATGGGGCCTGTTTTCATTGGCAGAGTGCTACAGGAGGCTGTTGAGGCCAAAACTGGGGCCCAGGGGGCCACATACCTCCCCAAGCTCTATTTTCGCTTGCAGAACAAACTAAAAACAAAACAAAAGGAGAAACGTTTCCCCTTTTGCATTTGAACATGCAAGAAGGGACAGGAAAGGAGAAAGGGAAAGAGGAAAGACAAAGAAAAAGAAGGAAAGAGGGGAAGGAAGAATGAAGAGTGAAGGAAAAAGAAGAGAAGGAAAGAAGGAAGAATATAATGAGAGTGGGGGAGGGTATGAGGGAAGTTTTGCTTTTAGCACTTGGCCACCACAGGTGGCCCCAACACAAGTGACGTCAAGCTGGCCACGCCTACCCTAACCCACCAAGATCAAACACAAACCTGATGTGGCCCTCAATGAAATCGAGTTTAACACCCCTGCTCTAGAGTGTTAAGTCTTCAAGAAAAATTTAAAAAGTCCAGTTGCCGTTTTGAAAACACGTTTGGGACAACCATGACTAGGATGTCTGAGAACATCCCTAGATATTGACATCCCTTGACAGCAACCAAGCATTGCCTACACATTTTTAGGATGAGGTTCAATTTATTTTATAACTATTTTTTTAATACATCACTGCTTCCAGGTAATGATTTAATTGCACATTACTTCTCCAGAAGCTCCTGAGAAAGGGAAATGAAGGATACAGATTGCTGATACCATGATCCAAATTTGTAGCTACATTCCAGAGGCTTCATCTAGGTTTGATAAAGGAGACAAAATATAACCATGGAGGATTTCAAAAAGCCCAACCATAAGCATGGTCAATCTAGACTTAGGGTGTTGTTTCTTACGGTAAAACACAAATTTTAATGGATATTGCTCAGGGATATCAGCATTATGGTTGATGTCAGTGAACACCACAAAGTTAAACAAATTACAGGTTGATTTTCTCAAGTGTAAGCCATGATCAAGAGTACTGAAGATAATTTTAACTCTAGAACTGGTTTTGAAACTAGATTGAAAGGGAATCATAAATACAGCAAAGTTTGCTGTTAGCCACATGCTTAAACATGTAACCCAAAAATAAAGGATATTTAAGGTTACATAATAATATAATTTGGGGAAAAAAACCTAAATTGGAGTTTTAAAATAAAGATCTACTTGCTTATGTTTTAAATGGTGCAATGTCTTAACATAGAAGGTTAGTAACCTCTCTTTATTTTCTCCTCCAGCCATCTGGCATCAATCAAACTGGCAATTTTTATTCCCATGCAAATGTGGGAGAGAGAAGGAAATAAAAAGGCTGCAGCAGGAAGAAAAACTTCAGTATTGTCCAAGCACATTTTTGAACACAAGTTTAAAAGTGAAATAATAAAAGACAAATGCAGGGTTTTTTTTGTATTAAATCAATATTTATACTTATGTATACCTCACGTTTCTGTTGACTTCTTTTTCATCTATCTTGGTAGTTGTCTTCAATGAAGCAGCTACCTGAGGTTAAAAATAGTAATATGAACTGAATTAAATATGTTATGTGTTTTTGTTTTCTTTACCAATGCTCTGCATACGCTTATTTATGTTGCAAACAAAGTTTGTAACTTTCATTTTTCCTGGTTGCAATAATGCATTTTCACAGCAATAAAGGTTTTTTTTAACATAAAAGCTGTAATAATTGGAGATATTGTGTGATTAAGGAAATTCTAAATTGTATCATGAGCAAAAGGAAGTGTTGATACAAAATTAATAGTAAAATAAAAAATATATATTCTAGGGCAAGGGTCTTCAAACTTGACAAATTTAAGACTTGTGGACTTCAACTCCCGCAATTCCTGAGCTAACATGACTGGAGGAGGAATTCTGGAAATTGAAATCCACAAGTCTTAAAGCTGTCAAGTTTGAAGAGCCCTGTTCTAGGGTCTCACCTTTGGGAAACATATTCAGGGTTACAAATGGATGTTAACAAATGTCTATATAGAATATTGGCAGGACAATTAAGAAAATTGTGCATATGCTGCATATGGATGCAAATAGAGCCAGTAAAAGATAGTGGAAATGAATTATGACAAGAAACCTATGTAACTGAAAATAAAGCTACAATGCTTTTCACTTCACAGAGAATGCTGGGAGCCATTCTTAGTATGGTAATTGTAGGTCTAATTACGTCAAAGTAAAGAAATCTAAATAACTTATTTCAAGGTATGTGTAGAATTGTTGAGAAAAAAAGGAACAATCAACCTTTTTCAATGTAGCTGAATTCCAAAATTGCCATTCTGAAAATTATGGGTATAGCTTGATGCCTCTGGAAGAAATATTCTCAAAGACAGAACTAAGAAAGGATTTCTTAGAATCTCAAGAAAGACAGTATTCTCAAGTTATGGCAAGGATTTAGCCAAGGTGCGTAGAAATAAGGTTTACTTGTACAGTGTATGCTTTAAAATATTTAAAATTTCTGTTAAGCAGAAATAATGAATAACAAAAACAACCCTATTTTTCCATCCAGTGTATCTAGTATAAGCTTAAATATCTGAAACTTGTCCATCTCTGTTTTAGAGAATCATTTTTTTCGCTTCACTGACTTCACTGCTCCAATTCAAAAAAATTAGGCATTATCACTGAAGTCAACAGTGATTTGGAATACTGTATGGATAATAGGACAATCTTTGCATGCCTACTGCAATAATCAGATACTTATTAGCCATGATATGATACTCTGGGGATCTTAACTATAGTTCGCTTTGGTATAGTTAGAACTTTTATACAGAACTAATATTTTAAGTTTCATTGTCTAACTTCTTGTTTTACCTGGATATTTTATTTATTTATATCCTGCCATTATTTTCACAAATAATTTAAGGCAGTAAGCATATCCAATACACCTTCCTCTTCCTATTTTTCCCGTAACAATAACCCTATGAGGTAGCTTGGGCTGAGAATGACTGGCCCAAAGTTACCCAGCTGGCTTTCATGCCTAAAGCGAGACTTCAACTCATGGTCTCCCATTTTCTAGACTAGTGCCTTAACTACTATACTGATTCTTGGTTCAGATTTGCTTATTTTATCTGTTTTTAGAGAATGCAAATTATTTTAATTACATCATGAGTTACATGGAAATCTCAGTATGGGACAGATGAGGCCAAAGGATTGAAAGGCAAGATATAACAACAGAAACTAATACCGTAATATTCCATCATTAGTTACATATTTTTATTTCCTTTGCAACAAAATACACATTAACTGAAATGATAAAAACAAAACAAAATCAGACTTGTATTTACTCTTTGTAACAATCTTCCTGCAACTTCTTATTAACAAAGCAGTTTACTGGCAAAATATACATGGATTAGAAACTGTCCTGAATATACTTATAGTAACTCTTATGTTTTTTTTTTAAATACAAAGAATAGCATTCCTGAAAAAGCAGCAGTTGCAGATAAGGGAACACTGAGTTTATGCAATCTAATTATAAGTGCTCAAGCATTCCAATAAAGCAGTTTACAAGGAACAAGGACAACAGGTTTTCCACAATTTTCTTTAATAGCTCGCTATCTTGAAAAGTCATGAGTATTGAAAGGATGGGGCTGATTCAATCTTTTTCGACGTCAGATGCAACTGCTAGAGTGATGTAGTTATGTCTCCATTTCTAATGACAAGCAGTTGCTCTGTCAATACCTGCGGGACTTTCTTTCCATTTCTTTCTCTGCCGTAAAACAAGATCTAGGGCCCTGGAGAACAAAGTTGGAAGGAAGTGCTGTGATGTGCAACCCCAAATATTCTGGGAATTGTTTATTTCAATCTGTATACCATTAATCATACAATGGATTAATTCTAGTCTAAAAGTATGCTAGTAATTATTAAAGCAAACTTTTGAGACTTAAAACATTTTACTTTTGCAAAATAGCATGAAAAATCATCTGGCGTTTTAAAATCAAATCCATATATACAGGTAGTCCTCAACCTACAATCACAATTGAGCCCAAAATTTCTATTGTTTAAGGAGACAGTTGTTAAGTGAGTTTTGCCCAATTTTACAACCTTTCTTGCCACAGCTGTTAAGTGAATCACTGCAGTTATTAAGTCAGTTGTTAAGAGAATTTGGCTTCCCCATTGACTTGGCTTGTTGGAAGGTTGCACAAGGTGATCACCTGGTCCTAGAACATTGCAACTGACAAATATGAATCAGTTGCCAATTTTTGATCACGTGACCATGGGGATGCTACAATGCCATAAGTCACTTTTTTTAGTGCTGTTGTAACTTTAAATCATCACTAAATGAACTGTTATAAGTTGAGGACTAACTGTACTATTCCATTTATGAAACTTTGATAATGTAAAGCACAGTTTTCCTTGTTTAGTCTTTTTATCTTAATGCAAATAATGTGCTGTGCTTGGTACATTACTTTTAAGTTCAAGAATGGAATTATGTACACAGCAAGAATTGGCAAGGAAAGTAAATCAGAATTACCCAAATGTTTCTATGTGCGTATTTTTCATTATTTATTATATTTATAGGCCTCTTTACTCCCAAATAACAGATCAAACTAAAACTAAAGTGATACAATTACAATAAAAATTATATTTTTTGTCCTTCCAAAAAACGCCATTTTTTTACTTTGTATATAAAATAGTTTTGAATGTGTGTATACATGCACACACACTTACAGAAACTAGTGTTTGGTATTAAGGACAAAGCAGAGTTTCCATTATTTCCTATGATCTTAATCCACCCATTTAGGATTTAAATAAGGGAAAATATTGTACATCCAAATCAGGGTGGATTTGATTTAAATCAAGTCAATTTAAATCACAATTTAAAATCATGATTTAAATCACTAGTATAAAGGCTTGATTTAAATCAACTCCATTTAAATCTTAATTTTAAGAGCAACTGTCATCTTTGTTCCACAATGGCTTCTCCTCTGACCTGCTGTTGACTCATCAACAGTCCCATTCACTTTAATGGGACGGCTGATGATGCGGCAGAAACACAACTAAGTGAGGGACGTGGTGGGCAGCAGGTGAGTGGATGCCTATTAACAGGCGCTGCCATGATGAATCTGAAATGACTGGTGTTTTTTAAATGTAAGGACTCATTCGTGTTGGTATCTAGCATCTTTAATATTATTACTTGCAAACAAAATGGTTTCCTATTTAGCTTGCAGATTCATTGAATGGGTTTACCAAAAATGTAAATATTGCAGAATATACAGCCTCATGCTATATAACTAAGTTCCATTTCATGCTGAATAAACTAAATTATTAATGTATCTTAAATAGAAAACTATCTTTAGATAGATTTCTATTCCAAAAGCAAAAAAAGATAAATTTTAAAAAACCTTATTTTTAAAAAAATCACCGATTTTAATCTACCCTGATCTAAATTATATCTGAAAGTTGTCAAATACAATAATATGTAGGGTAGCAAAGTACAATCTCATTGCTCTTGAAAATGTATCATCTATCATTTACATAATATATGATTTAAGTTCACGTATCATGTTCCGTAAGCCACCCAGAGTTGCCCTATGTGGGAAATGGATGAAATGTAAATTTAATAAATAAATAAATGAATATACAAAGCACTATTTAGATGACCTTACCTTTTTTTTTTTGTTATGTGAAACATCATTTTTTCCTTCCGATGGGCAAGGCTCATCTTCTAAAGTTACATTAAATGATCTTTTGTGTAGGATTTGGGAAGCCTGAAGATTTTGGCCACCATGATCCAACTGTGGTCCCACAAGCTGCCGTTTCAACCGACAAGTTTTTCTCCAGTTTTTAAGCATTTGATGTATAACAACAGGAAGAGGTGATTTCCCCTGTTCGGAACAGATAAACTTCATATGCGCAATGGTTTTCATCACCTTCATAATGTGAGCCATTTTTCCTACATCTTTCTTTTTGGACAACATCAATTTTTCAAGAAGTAAAGAAAACTGGTTATAGTTAAGGTCTAATTCAGAAACTGTACTTCCATAATTTAAACCCATAGCATGTGGTTCCAAGTCTACACACATGGAGACAGACGACTTAGATGTTCCTAACATTTTCCTTGTTTCTGAAAGTTCTGCAAGTTCTCTTGTGAGAAGATGAAGTGCATATGAGCAATTTAAGGTTTCTGTATAGTCATAAATAAAGCTCATCTCCTCCTGAAGTTCAAATATGGAAGCCTCCACAGTTTCTAAAAGCTTATCTTTCCGATAAGACAAGAAAGCCATTTTTTCTTGGCACTGGAAAAGTTCAGGTAGAAGTGATAAATCAAACCATAGTAAACTACGAAATCGTGGATTATCTCCTTGTTTTGCTATTGAATTTTTCAGAAAAAAAATAGTTTCATATATCATTGTCAATTCAGTATATATTTCGATAGCTTCTGGCTTCAGAATGACAGGATTAATTCCTCCATCCTTCATGAAGTTCAATATATTTTCTTGGGTTATCAGTATGGTTACATCCTCTTCTTGTAAAATCTGAAAACACTTTTTCAGAATTTCCATGTGCACTGTACATTTGCCCATGAGCTCTTGCAGTCTTTCAATATCGGCAGACTGTGCTTCATCCAAGATTTCACTTATATTGCAAGTATCTTGTAAAGTTACAGACTTTTCAATGAAGCAATTTGCATTTTGTTGAGAGCAAACAGCTTTACCGTTACAAAAGTCTTCTTTACATTCTTCAGTATTTCCTCCAAAAGTTCTATTATTATCGTTTCCACATCCAGAATCTTCCATCATACGCTCATAAATATCAAAGAGCTTAACCACAGCAATTTCACATATTTGGAGGACTTCTTTCCCATCCTTTGAATTGTTATTTAAAGATATATTTCTTTCTGGCCATGCAAGTTTTTTAGCAGCGTCAAAAAATATATGTTCCAGACCAAATAATGAAGTTTTAAGATTAAACTCTTCATTGGTACAAGTCTTCACAAATTCACTTTTTTTACCAATAATCTCAATAATAATCCAGAGATGATTATCTTTTTCAGCACTCAAATTCATGCCTGGAAGGCTTTTAGATATATTTATTAAATCCATTGTATTTTTTCTTGAATTTTCTAGGTCTTCAATAGAATCTCCAAAGTTAGCTCCACAAGTAAAAGGCACAGATAAAAAAAAATCAGATAAATTGGAATTCTGTTTCATTATTGATTCACATTCCTCTATTTCTCGCCTTAATTTCAACAAGCAATAATAAGAATTATTCTCAGAGATAGTGTTTTCGAAATCTTCCATTAACTGCTTGTGGTAGATTTGTAATTCATTAAGGGCATTGTATTTTAATCTCATCTGAAAAGCAGGATATAAATTTGATTGCTGTTGATAACCTGAATGCCCACCAAACAATTCACTATGCAGTGAATCATCATACCAAAGCAAACTTCGAAAAGTTGGTTCACCTTTTAAAAATCTTTTCTTATTCTCGATAAACTCCATTGTTTCCATTATAATTTGCAGCTCAACTAATGCTTCTATAGCACAAGGTTTTAATTTCTGACTCACCTGCGTATTTCCATTAAAGCTTCCAAGTATTTCCCTAGAAATCAGAGCATGCTCAAAAGAACAACCTTGCTTTTTTTCAAAAGCTGTAATGAACCAAGGAAGAGCACTTTTACAATATGAAACTTGTTCGTGCAGTATATTTAGAGATGAAGTTTTATCTGCCTTTTGTAAGATCTCTGATATTTTAGAGCTGAAATCACAGGAGTTTGGACCAATTCCTATTTTGGAAAGTTTGATGTGATTGCTGAAATCACTGCAATGATTAGAAGAGGTGCTTAAAAAATAGTGTTCATTTTGCTTGGCCTCAGTGCTAGTGAAGAGTTTGTTTGTTTTATCAGGCATGGTATGATAAACTGCAGTTAGTGGAGAATTAAAATGAAGCTGATCACAGTTATCAGTATTGCCTGAGGAAGTCTGTGTGCATGTGGATTCCCTAAGTATGATATGATTTATTTGCTTCAAGTTTTTTTGCCTTAAATCTAGGTTATTTAATGACTTCAGAGGATTGCCATAGATTATATCTAGCTTTTCAGTTGCAGAGTCAGTCACGGTTTCTGGTAGCTCTCTTTCCTTTATATTTTCCTCTTCAGGTTTCTGTAATACACAACAGTGAGATGATTGGCACAAATTATTATCTTCAAAAGATGTAGGAGATAGCATATCACCACAAGATGGTATTCTGTTAGTATTTCTTTTGTATTCAACTGACTTGCTCAATGATTTACAATGCCTATTCTCTGCAGTATACATTTCCTGTTCAGTTGTTTTACTAAATGTATTAAGGCAGGAAGAAGAGTTAAATTGATTTCCATCTGTTTTGCTTCTACAGCTGTTCGTGCCAGAATACAAAGTGTGCTTGTTTTCCATGGCTGTAACTACATTCCCTTGATTCTTTTTTTGTGTATTTCCAAAAAGTCCTTTCCCAGCAAATCTCTTCTTGTTGCATATGATAGGCTTAGCGCTAAGTGGCTCTATGCTTTTAATTTCTGTAGTATCTAAGATAATTTTTTCAGAGACTGTTTTTATTGCTTTATTTTTCGTACAATCGCTGCTAAAAGATATATCTGTACTGCAATCTAATGTTTCAAAAGCATCTAACACTAAGACATCATTCGGTAAGATGCTTTTTGCTTTCGAGAATACACTGTCTGGAGATTTTCTTCCAACTTTTGTCACTGTTTTTAAACTCTGAACATTTTTCCGAGCTTTTCTTAGGTGAAACATTGCACCAATTATTTTTTGAGATGGGCATTGGGTTTTGTTTAGCAAGGCTTCAGTGTTGTCAAGGGCACTTAAAATATTCTTAATATGTTTTTCAGGCTGCTTGGTATTTTTTAACTGTCCCTTGGATAGTGAAGAAATCTGGGGTGAAGACCGTATGCCGAGTTCTTTCTTTCTGCAATACTGTTTGGAATTTTGCTGTTCCTTTTTGTATTTTTTCTTTTTTTCCCCTCTTGACCACTTAATACATTTTTGGGGTGCTGAAGTTTTAGTTGTACATTTTTCCATTTTAGTTTCTAATTTTGACTGGACTATATTGGTTATTGTAATTTGTAAATCAGGGAATGGAAATGTATTCAATAACTGAGTTCCTCTTTCCTTCCCACATTTTTCCCTATATAAAGAATTATCTTTATTCTCCTTCAAAGTTGGATTTTTTGAAAGATTTACGTTTGAGCCAGGTTTTCCAAACATATTATCCCAATCTAAACGTGCTTGTAAATAATAATAGACATTATCTTCACCAATATTTTCACGATTATGTGGCTTGTGCCACCCTGAGAGACCTTTCTTACACTCTTGTACATTTTCAATCTCACCACACATGTCTAAGCTGTGGATGTTATCACTTTTCATCTCTAAATCTTGCCCAAATATTTCAGGAACTTGACTACAAAAGCTATCAGAACTGACATTTGAAGATGTATTTTCAGACTGCTTGATTTCCGTATTTCCTATACTCCCCAAACTTTTAGGAACTGATGTGAGTAACACTGTATGATTTATTTTCTTGTGATCTGTCAATTCATTTTTAGTAGGCAATGTTTTCAATTCTTTAAACTTCCCTTTGCAATGTTCTGTGTTTGTTAGCTCTGTTTCTATTAATGTGCTTCTTTGAAGATTCAAATTAAAAACTAAATCTGTGCTTTCTAAATCTAAAGTATCTGAATTTTTTAATGTTTCTGTATAATTGTTCATATTATCTCCCTGTTTCTTCAAAACCTTCTTATCAAGTTCTTGCTTTTTGCTTGATGAGATTACTGTTGCATTTTTAAATGCAGTTTCTGTTGCAGATTTATACTTTTTGCCTTCTAGTCCACATGGAACCTTCTCCTCTAATTTGTTTACATGTATTTCATTAAAGCATATTTCCCCTGTGTTGCTTGTTTCACAGGTTTTTTGTCCTTCAGTAAATAAGGAAATACATATCCTATCCTCAAAATTATTTCTGTTTAACAATTCTGGCTTGGAAAGGCATATACTTTTTTCACTGAGACCTCTTATAATAGCATCAGTTAGACAGGTATCAGAAGGATGGTACTTGAGGCTGTCTACATTGCTAATTCTTTTGGAAGATTTTTCTTTGATATTGTTTATTGTATAATCATTATCTAGGGATATTTTTGCTTTTTCAGATGCTGAATATATTTGCTTATCTTTTTGATTGCTTTCAGCCATGTTGGAGTGTTCAGATTTTAGATTTAAAATTTTCAGAGTTTGAAGCTTATTTTGTTCAAAATTCTCCGATGTGATTTCATCTGAAGACCATTCAGAAGCATAAATTTTTTTATAGGAGGAAGACCGAAAACTATTACCACAATGCTCTGCTTTTGATGAAGTACAATTATTTGTAGCACATTTGGTGTCAAATTGAATAGAATGCTCTATTTCAGAAGAAAAAATAGCATCCCCTTGAAATTGGCTACCCATTTCTCCTTGATTGTGCTTCTTGTCTTTGCTAGATGTTATATTGTCAGGGCTTGGTTTGCATGTGCTTATACTTGTGTCATTATAAAAAGGTGGTTTCATAATAAGTTCTTCATTTTGCTTTACCACATTCTGTTCTCTTCTTGTTAATCTTGGATCTTTAATTAACTTTGAAGTAGTTATAGTACTTGAACCTACTTCCCAGTTAGAAAAGTCTTCCAGATTTATTTTTAAACTAGTGTTCTTATCATCCCCCACATGTTCACCTCTGATACCTATGCTGGCTTCCATACCAGATTTACATGGAATATTTGCTTTCGTTTGTGTTAAATCCCATCTTGTAGCTAGCTTGTGTTTCTTTTTTTCACAATGAATTTTGTCTTCAGAATCATTCCAGTTCTGTTTGCTTTTAGAAAAAGAAGAAACTTCTCCAGATACACACATTTCTAATGGTTTTCTGAAATGTTCGTAGATGAGTTGGCTTTTACCTATCCTTGTCACCCGTGTACAATTTTCCAAAGGGATAACTCCGCCTGTTAATGAACGAGAGATATGATTTTTGAGGATTATAATATTTTATCTAAGGGAGTAAAAACATATTTTAACCACATAGATAGTTATCTCTGACTCCTTGATTGGTGATGTGCTAATGCAGTCTTTGTAACCATTCACCAAGTTTTTACAATGGTTAAAATGCCCAGGAATATTCTAACTGCTAAAAGCCAATGTAACTTTAGGAAGCAAATGTATTTCTGATTCTTAAGTTTCAGTAAACAGTTATTCTAAAGGGGAAATTTTCCACAAACTCAGTCTGGCTTGCAAACAATTTTATACAAATCCAAGGATAGAACAAGTTGTATTATCAAAACATGAAGACTGACCAGTAGGATTTTAAAAACTTAAAGAGGCAGAGCAAATTTCTGTAGCAGCATTTACTGTAGAATTGCTATGTTGACATACTTGAGTAATAATAATTTTGTATTTGCCTATTAATTATTTCTTGCAATTTTTCTGTTTTTCCAAAGGGCAGTGACATAAGGAGGCAAATCTATCAATATTTTCTGAACATAACATTAAAAACTCTGGCCACTTCCAGCCAAGAGTTTATTACAGAATGACTCTCGAAATCTTATTAGAGTGGAAGCTTCTATTTGAAGCCTTTTTATGCTCTCTTAACATTTCTCACATCTTGTTCCTTCTGTCAAAAATCTATCCGGTTGAGAAAAACAGAGCAGCACTGTACCTTTTCAATGGTAGCAAATGACCATTGAAAATTTATTTTAGAAAGTCTTTTAAAAAAGCCTGATCCCGTGCTGAGGGCTCAGAATGGTCTGATTAAGGATTAAAAAAAAAAAAAAAGGAAGAGTAGTTCTGAAGGCAGCATTGAGAAGCCAGATGGGGGTTTGGGATCTCAATGCAATACTTTAGCTAAACCTGTCCCTTGAGGATCTATTTCCTTCCACTTATATAGTCTCTAGCCTCTACATTATACTCCCCTTTTCCTGTTGGCCAGGTTGTGCCATCCATCAACATAAATGCAACACCTGGTTGTCCAGTACCAAACTAGCACCAATCTTAGTTTCAAGTACAATTGCAAAAAATATATTTTTAATACTTTGACTGGATTTACACATCCGACTAAGCCATAATTATCTGTGGGGGAAGAAGATATGGGGACAAAAGATATCATTTGCCTTGTCACATCACTTTGCACACGATGCAAATGACTTAATGTTGCTTTGATATATGTAAGTTACTCATCTCGTGTCAGACTGTGAGATGGGTGGCCAATAAATTTAATAATAAATTTAATGTTATATTATTGTGGCTTGTACTGAATGCCTATGCCTAAAACCATAGTTTAACAAACTATAACTGGCTGAGCTCATATGAAGAAAATAAATTAAAATTCAGACAAATCACAACTATGTGAATCCAACTGCTGCTTTTTAATATTAAAATGGGAGAAAAACAGTGCAGGTTTTTCAGAAACCTATGAATGAACAATTTCAACAGCACTATAGTGAGGAAGGAATATTTCAATCTGAAAAGAGAAATTTGGTGGCCAGAAATTACAACTCAGAAAGACTTAAATGAAATTTAAAGCAATCTTTGCACATTTCATTTGTGTAAACCTACACCTCTTTTTGCATTGTTATGCAGATATAAAACTGTAAGAAATAAAAATGTCTTGTTAAATTGTATCCAGTTGTATTTTTGGTTGATTATCACTGAAGATGACTAACCTCTGGAAAAATCAGAAACAAATGAGCAGAAAGGAAAAAGCAAGAGAAGAATAGGAATGTGAGAGAAAACAGCAGTTTTTAAAGGCCATGTATGTCTATATTCAGAATTCAAATCAACTGAGTACAGTAGGCCTTGCTTACATGTAAATATACAAAAAAACACAATTCAAAGAAATCAAGGAGGCAAAAATAACAGAATGATCCCACCCTCCAAATTACAGAAAAAGCTGTTTGCTTGCTGGCAGGAAGAAAGATGAGACGAGGGTAGAGCAGCAGGAAAGTAGTGAAAAGGCAGACTGGGCTGCAGCAAATGAGAATAACTAGACAATGCGATGGACAGAAAGTTTTGGAAACTTTGCTGGTGACCTTATTTATACACATTATGTTAAACCATATGTTGATTTGTTTAGTTTTGGAGTTGTAGCTTAAGACTCAACTACTATTACCAAGTTTACTTTTAAGCCATGACTAAAAAAAACCACAGCTGAGTGAATATGTGAATCCAACCTATAAATAATGAAGACACACATCAAAAGACACTCAAAAATGTGTTGTAAAAATCTAAATGACCAGTAGATGGCAACAAAGTGTTCCAAATACATGTCTCTTTGCTTTAAATCTACTGCAGTGTTTTGTCAACCTTGGCAACTTTAAGATGTGTGGACTTCAATTTCCAGAATTCACCAGCTAGCAAGAAGTCCACACAAAGTTATCAAGTTTTATTAAATACTGATCTAGTGTTTTTCCATTGCAGTTTTGGGAGTCCTAGCTATGAAGCTAAATGCAGAAGCTAAGAAGAAGACATGAAACAATGTCTATAACATGAAAAACTGAGCAGAATACAAGAGGGAATACAATAAAATTAACATAAAAGTGCAAGAAAGCTTACCAGTGTGCTTGGGTAATCTTTTAAGTTTACACTTCAAAGATGATAGGAAGGAGTCAGCCCCTCCCTTCTGATTAACAGATTTTACATGTATTACAGCATATGGAAGACATTGCCTAGGCTTATCCACAGGTTTTGAATGTTCATTATATTCATAAAAATATACCTGTGAATGGAGGTATTGTAAGAATATAAAAGTAAGTATCTGAATAACTTTAAACTTAGACAAAGACCAAAAATAATAACCACACTGTGATCAAATGTCAACAAAATGAATGGTAAAACTTTTAAATATGTTGCAGTATATCTCTCTTATAAAAAGTACCATACAAACTAGGTGCAAAATGTACTTTTTTTCTTAAAAGATTAAAGTACCAAAATGATTGTGTCATGGGCCGGATCATGATGGATTTTTTTTTTTTGTCTTTGGGAAGCCAGGGAAGGAATGGCCTGCATGAGCTGTATCCAGCCCGTGGGCTGCCAGTTTGACAGGCCTGATTAATTATGACAATTTTTATCACGTTTTGTAATTTTAATATAAAATTATTTGCTGAAGATTTAGGAAATTTAGGATAAAATGTCTGTGGAAAATATTTAATAATATCTCAGAAGTGAAGCAGAGTTTAATATCCCCTTCATCTATAAATCTGTGACAATATTCATCCTCTCTTACATGTACTGCCTCATACAATATACTGTATATATAGTTTCTTGCTTTTTTGCAGAAGCAGACAACTGAATTCAAAGAGTGATTGTATCTACTTTATACAGCACATCAACATCCAACTAATTTCTACATGGTTTGGGACCAGGTTACCTGGTCTTTTTCCAAGAGTCTATACTCATCCAATTTGATCCAGTAGTTTAATATGGGTATGCTGCAGATCCTGTCAGCCAAAAAGTGTTGACTGGCAGGAGCAGGAGTCTTCTCTGCTGTAATCTCTGCTTTGTGGAATATTCTCCCTTTGGAGATTAAAATGGTCCAACCTTTGTGACCTTTTGTAAGGCTTTAAAAACTTGGGTATGTATCCGGATCTGTAGTTTGGAATGTGTTAGGGCCCTGCTTCTTGGTTTTACTTATGACCCTTCCTCAAAGAGTTATGACTGCCCTACCATCCTTGTGGTTAGATGATCACATTCTAGGTTCTTGGAAACTGGCTTGCATTTATGACTGGTTGCAGTATCCCACAGTCACATGATTTCAATTTGTGACATTTTTTGTCATTTTCTGGCCAAAAATGCATGTTGGATAAGCTGGATTCAGACTTATGGCCACATTATTCAGTTAACAACCTTGGTAACTCACTTCATGACAGTCTAAAAATGGTCATAAAATTGAATCCGGCCATGTGGTGACTCAGTGTCTGTCTGCAATGATTTAGGATCAAAATTCCAGGCTCAATTGTGGCTGTAAGTCATGGACTATCTGTAAAGAGGCAGTTTTTATTATACCTGTTCTGGCTAGTAAAATATATATTGTGGCTGTCAAGCTTGGAGAAAACTGGGATTTTTCCATACCAAAAATGGCTGAATGATGAACAGAAATATCCTAACCACAAAAATATCCCTAGGTACTTTATGATAAATTTCTCCTGCACCGAAACATTTTGTAGGCCAGGATTATTATTATTATTATTATTATTATTATTATTATTATTATTATTATTATTATTATTATTATTATTATTATTTTATGTTTATTTAAATTGCTTACAAGATAATAAGTATAAGTAAAAAACATAGTAATGAATACATGGATACATATAAGAAAAATAAAAAATAAAAGAAACAATAGGACAGGGACGGTAGGCACTTATGCACTCCCCCTACAGACCTCTTAGGAAAGGGGTGAGGTCAATAGTAGACAGTCTAAGGTTAAAGTTTTTGGGGTTTGGGGAAGAAACCACAGAATCAGGTAGAGGATAAGATTTCCATTTTCCAAATGTTAATTTCTAGCATAATTAGTTACTGAAAATACCAGCCCCTTGATTCTTCATGTGAAATGCTAGATTTTGTCTATGTTGAAGAGCTCAGAAAGAGGGTCTTCTTCATAATGAAGTCAGAAATATACATCTTTCTCACCAAATACTCTTTGTTTGACTAAATGTTATATAAGGCTTTGCTATAGTTTCTGAATATATTGTTTCTAAATTGTACACCCCTGCTTAAAATCCAGTTATAAACTTTAAAAATGAAATAACTTCAAAAAATAGAAATGTAGGACATCATGCTGTATCTTGTCAATAATAAAACCACTAAAGTATTATTTACCAAAGACCCAGTAGCCTGATCCTCCAAAGAATCCTTTAGTGAAGGATGAACTCTAGACATATGACAATCAAAATTTGGAGTTGGATCCAGTACAATTTTCTTTTGGCTTTTAGGTGGTTGAACCTTTTTAACTTTTCCTAAAAGAACCTAGAAATACAAAGCAAGCAAAACCTTTTCAGTGTTCTATCTATCTATCTATCTATCTATCTATCTATCTATCTATCTATCTATCTATCTACACACACACACACACACACACACACACACTGCTCAAAAAAAATAAAGGGAACACTTAAACAACACAATGTAACTCAAGTCAATCACACTTCTGTGAAATCAAACTGTCCACTTAGATAGCAACACTGATTGACAATCAATTTCACATGCTGTTGTGCAAATGGGACAGACAACAGGTGGAAAGCATAGGCAGTTAGCAAGACATCTCCAATAAAGGAGTGGTTCTGCAGGTGGTGACCACAGACCACTTCTCAGTTCCTATGCTTTCTGGCTGATGGTCACTTTTGAACGCTGGCGGTGCTTTCACTCTAGTGGTAGCATGAGACGGAGTCTACAACCCACACAAGTGGCTCAGGTAGTGCAGTTCATCCAGGATGGCACATCAGTGCGAGCTGTGGCAAGAAGGTTTGCTGTGTCTGTCAGCGTAGTGTCCAGAGCATGGAGGCACTACCAGGAGACAGGCCAGTACATCAGGAGACGTGGAGGAGGCTGTAGGAGGGCAACAACCCAGCATCAGGACCGCTACCTCCACCTTTGTGCAAGGAGGGACAGAGGAGCACTGCCAGAGCCCTGTAAAATGGCCACAAATGTGCATGTGGCTGCTCAAACGGTCAGAAACAGACTCCATGAGGGTGGTATGAGGGCCCGAAGTCCACAGGTGAGGGTTGTGCTTACTGCCCAACACCGTGCAGGACATTTGGCATTTGCCAGAGAATACCAAGATTGGCAAATTCACCACTGGCGCCCTGTGCTCTTCACAGATGAAAGCAGGTTCACACGTCTGTCACAGGGTCTGGAGACACCATGGAGAACATTCTGCTGCCTGCAACATCCTCCAGCATGACTGGTGTGACAGTAATGGTGTGGGATGGCATTTCTTTAGGGGGCCGCACAGCCCTCCATGTGCTCGCCAGAGGTAGCCTGACTGCCATTAGGTACCAAGATGAGATCCTCAGACCCCTTGTGAGACCATATGCTGGTGCGGTTGGCCCTGGGTTCCTCCTAATGCAAGACAATGCTAGACCTCATCCGCCATTTCATCAGGAGCATGCCCAGACATTGTAGGGAGGTCATACAGGCATGTGGAGGCCACACACACTACTGAGCCTCATTCTGACTTCTTTTAAGGACATTACATCAAAGCTGTAGTGTTTGTTTCTTAAATTTTGAGTGTAACTCCAAATCCAGACCTCCATGGGCTGCCAAATTTTATTTCCATTGATAATTTTTGTGTGATTTTGTTGTCAGCACATTCAACTATGTAATGAACAACGTATTTAATAAGAATATTTCATTCATTCAGATCTAGGATGTCATATTTTTGTGTTCCCTTTATTTTTTTGAGCAGTGTATTTAGCCTAATAGCAACACAGCTCAACCGAGCTTTTTTGGTGCTATGAATCTTGAAAAATAAAGTGCTTTATTGTATACCAGAATGTTACAGTTTAACTTATTCCCAGTAATGACATTTAGAACTAATATGGGCATTCTGTAAACTACATACTGTCTTCCATTTATAAGACATTTCCATCACACTAAAAAGCAGTAGCACACATGAAGATGGTGATTCTTGGGCTCAAAATATTACAACTTATACTAAGCTCATTATTAGGAAGACTATCTGGGTACTTTAGATAGAAAAATGTGTAGATCTCCTTAATTATACTGATTTTTTTTTTACTCTGCTTGTGTTTTCCCACCTGTCTTTCCCATTTTGCTTTTTTCCTATATTCTGCCAAAAATTTCAAGGATTGGCCTGTCCTTGGGGCTGAGAAAGGAATAAATACAACATCATGGTTCAAGTGGCACTACTACTCTGCCATGATGAATGGCAAATATCATGCAAAGCTTAAGTCTGAGGTTCAGCAAAATATTATAATAGGTTTGCCACCATTATCAGTATTACAAATAAGCTACAGAATGTCTTTCCGGGGGAAGGGAAAAGAAGGGGAAAAGATGTTGGAGTAATTTTTATAACAGATTAAATTCTTAGATTGCTGAACAGAATCTTATAAATTAACAGGTGTAGAGGAACCTGCTGGCTTGCACTAATGGCTGCCCTAAATAAAGTCTGAATTTTAGATACATTCTGCCTTTTTCCCTTGGATTCTTACACTAATCCTTTTGCCAAAGGAGGTTTATTTAACTAAAATATTCTCACCATATGAATAATATGGTGAATAATAATTACAGATTCTGGTGAACATTTTTAGAAATAATCCTTGGAACAATCATGGACTTTGTTTCAATCAGCGATGTCTGCACTAAACTACAGAGGCATTAAAATAACACACTCTCACATACAGACACAAACTGATGTTACCATTATGTTATATAAAATTCAAATACATGTAAAAGAAAGCGTTTGCATGAGGTCATTGTGAATCCTTCATCATTTGTCTTCCTTTGCTCTCCCAATTTCCACTTACGTTTTTTAAAAAATGTGTAATTATACTTTTTCAGTTTTCACATATATGCCCATTTTAAATTTATATTCAAAGTTTTAAATCTGTTTGGATTTCCACAGAATAAAGGCTACTTCAGGATCCAGAGCAATTATTCTTCACATTACAGAGTAATTACTTTACAGTTTTAAAATACAGAGATATATAAAGACTTACCCTGAATATAATTATATTTTCTACTGGAAATGAATGCTTGGATGCATAATTCAAAGCAATATCAACATATCGGAACAAGTAAACTCCAAGTTGAGGATTTCCTAGTTCTTTCATAATGTTTATTTCTCTTTTGGAATCACTGGTACATAGGCCATTCTGACAAATTTGTGTCACTTCATCTCTAGAGACAACTAAAAAGCTAGAGAGTTCTTTATCTTGCTTTCCTTCTTCACGCAACTCAGTCCTAACAATAAAAAAGATATTTTCAAGGCACGTCCCACTAATAAAAATTTGATTTTATTGTGATAGTTATTTGTGTTACAAACACAGAATCCCATAAATTTGTACTAAGAGTTTAGAGACTAGGACTGATTTTAACACTAGGTTAGAGATCCAAGTAGAAATTAGACTGTCTACCAAACATAATTTAATGTCTGGTTTTACTCTGAAACTGGTCAAACTCAATGTGTCGAAGATAATAGAGAAATTATCTGAAGTAATGAGAGTCTTGATGAATAGCAACTGATCGAAGTCTAGAGTATGGTTTGTGACTGGAAGAAGGATTAGTTAATTGGGATCTCTGCTGGACTTGATTACATGTTGTATGTGCAATTTTCCTCACAGAAAGGGTGTTGGAACTTACCTGACACGCCCGCTCTCTTTGAGCTGTGAAGAGCATCCAGTAGTGGGAGGTGCTTCAGTCTCTGCATGTCTAGGCTGGGCTTAATTTGTGGAACACTCCTCCTCCTCCACGGGACTCCTCCTCAGCGTTCCCCAGTTTTGGCGAAGACGAGAGAAATAAATGCCCTCATTCTCTTTGCCCTAACAAGTCATTGGCCAAAACAGGACCCCACCAGATGGTAAAAAAGGGTGGGGCTGGATGCTCTTCACAGCTCAAAGAGAACGGGCGTGTCAGGAAAGTACCAACACCCTTTCTCCTATGAGCTGTTCAGAGCATCCAGTAGTGGGACATACCAAAGCTTGGCCTGTCCTACGGGAGGGACTCCGTCTGGTCTGGAATCTCCTCCTGGTCCCTGTGGACCCGTTGCAGAACTCTTCTGCCAAAGGAAGCCTCAGCAGATGCAAATACATCAATTTTATAATATCTAACGAATGGCGATGGGGAAGCCCAAGTTGCGGCTTGACAAATTTCAATTATTGGTGACTGTGTGGCCCATGCTGCCGATGATTGCAGCGCTGCTTGTTGAATGACATGTTAAGGCCCTAGGCACCTGCAGGGATTGAGTCTGATACGTTTTCGCTATTGTGGCCCGTATCCAACGGCCTATCGTAGAAGGCAAGACCTTGCATTGCATCCCGCAGTGTAGGGCTGAGAGGGCAAGAATAAGGCCTCCGATTTTTCTAAGAGGCACTGTGCGTTTGATATATAATTACAATGCTCACCTCACATCAAGCCTATGCCATTGTAGCTCCATCCCTTGGGGTGGTCTGGGGCAAAAGTTAGGGAGTATCAGGACCTGTGCCCCATGAAAACCAGAGTTAATTGCTTCCGGTTTGCCAGGCTTCAGCGGCGGCAGGGATTCACGATCCTGCGCGATCCCTGTTGCGCTAGCCGTCTTGGTGCCTCCAATCCCGACGGGTCTGGAGGATAAGGCTGCCCCGTAGAGGCAGCCGAAGATAGGGGGGATCCGGATAGGGGTTTGGGGGTATCGCAGACTCCCTCCCCAACTGGCAAAACCCCCTTTTCTCAAGGCAGTGGAGCGGCGGTCTGTAATGGCTGCCTCAAAGAAGCCGGCAGCTGGACAAGATAGTGCTGGAGGAAGAAGGAGAAAGTTTTGAAGTGAAAGTTCTTTGGCTGAACTGGGATCTTAAGATACATTTAACATCCTGAAAACTTTGATTTTTTGAATGATACTTTGTTTCCAGAGGAGATTTTTAAAACGGCGAATGGAAGTGCTGAAAGGGAAAGTTTAGTCTCCTTCCTTATGGAGTTAACAAATGGACATTGAAAAACCTGCTTTTTTATAGAAGGTAAAAATTTAAAGCTTTTTGTTACAAGTGGAAAGGGAGAGGACAAAAAAAAATCTATCTTAAGATTTTGTTGGAGGAGATGCCTGGAAGATTTTGAGACTAGAAGTTAATTGCAATAAGGCTTTAAAATACAGACTGAGTTTTTTTCAATTGATATTACCCCAGGAAGAGAAAGTGTAAAGGGAAGAACTTTGTGCTCTGTTTGGACTGTTTGATGATTCTGGGATTTTGGGGAACTGTTTTAAGCTTTGAAGCTATCTTGGTTGTTTTAAGAAGAGGAGGGAAAAAGAAAAAAGAAGAAAAGGTTTATAATGGCTTTATCTGTTGATGAACTAAGAAAGGAATATGGAAAAACAAAGAAAGAAGGCAAGGAAGCTTTGGAAGAAGCCTTTCATTTTTTAGAAATGGCGCTTGCTATTTATCAGCAAACACAACAACTGATGGAGGAAACAGAAGAAGAAGAAGAAGCCATCTTTAATGAATCCAAAAGTTTGATTAAGAAAGAAAGGAGAAAGAGAGGAAGGAAAATGAAGGATTTAAGACCTAAAAAAACACCCAAGAAAGAGAAAAATAAGTTGCAAAATCAATACAATGTTAGAAAGCAAAAGAAAAGAGGAATACAACAGAGAAGGGAAGCTAAAAAGGCGGAGGTTAGGAGAGGGGGTGGGTAAAAAGGCCAGGTGGGTTAAGAAAGGAAGGGAAAAGGAGGAAAAAAGCCACAAAGGTATGGAACAAGATGGGAAAAAGCAAAAAATTTTAGGGATAAAAGGTAATGTATAATACTTTAAAAAAAAAAGATTCTGCAAGGTACATAAGATAGTATTGTAGTATTTGTATTAGAAATAGAAAATTAGAATTTTATAAGATCTAAAAAAAAATATTAAAATATTAAAATGCTTAATAATGATAGATTTTAAGATTTAATAAAATATTAAAGGGAATGTTTAAAATATTTAGTTCAATTATAGAGCTTAATTGACTATTGTGTTGATGTTATTATAAACTTATTATTGCAGCATTTGTTTTTGAAATAGATAATTGGAATGTTATAAGATTTAATACTTAATTATGTATTTAATTATTTTATAGATTTACTATTTTCTCTTTTTCTTAAAATTTAGTAGGTAGAATGTACTAAGCAGAATCAGATTGGGAACTAGGTATTATTTTAAATGTCAATTTAGGGGAACGATAGAAAGGCATCATACTTTGATTAGTGATCTCAGGAGAAATCCTTTTTTTTTATTATAGGGAATGAGATAAATGGATAATTGGAAAAGAATGGACAAAAGATACAAGTATAATGATTTAAATTAAGACAAAATAAATAAAATATAATTAAGAAGAGTAGAAAGCGGGGAGAAGCTATGATGAAGATATAAAATGGTAAATAAGATAGGAAATGGTACATAAGATGAGCATGAATTTAATTGAAGTCTGTATAAAGAGAGGTAAACCGGGGCCAAGCCACTTTCTAAAAGAAGTTTTATGTTTTTGTGTTTTGTGTGTTTATGTTTGTTTGAGAATTAATAAAACCTTGGAGGAATGTCAGATGAGAATAATTGTAAACAAGTCAAAGGGAAATATGAATATGATGACTATAAAATGAATAAATATAGAAAAGAAATGTAATTGAATAAGAGTAAAGAGAAATAATGAGAAATTTGCTAAAAGATATTTATGTGTCTATATGGAAATGGGATAGATTAGAATTATGTTGTATAAAACAATGTTTTATCTGCCTTGTAAAAATTTATAATGGAAAGAGGTTTTATATGTTTAATGTTTAATGATGTTTTGTTTGTCTTTAAAATTAATAAAATTTGTTTAAAAAAAAGAAAAAGAAAACCAGAGTTAATTTTGGGTATAAGTGTAGGATTGGGCAAAGGACAACCCAGTCAGTGTGATAAACACAAAGATCTTGTCTGATAGACAAGGCTGCTATCTCCGAAATATGACTAGCAGGAGCGACCACTACGAGGAAGAGTACTTTATACGTCAGAAATTGTAAACTTGACAACTTTCAATGGTTTGAAGGGGCCCTTAGTGAGTGCGACAAGGACCTAGTTAAGGTCCCAGATAGAATAATGGTGTACCGCTGGAGGGTGTAAGTTTGTGGCTCCTCGAAGGAAGGTCCGTATGCGTGGATGATGGGAAAGGGAAAAAAAGGCCTTCACAAGTGAGAGCTGATGGCAAGGCCGCCACCTATCTTTTCAAAGTATCAGGTGATAATCCCTAGTCAAGTCCCTTTTGCAAGAGCTCTCGAATTTGAGCCACAGAAAGAGAGGTGGGATCAATCTGAGACTGGGTACCCCATTTGCAGAAACTGGACTATGTGGCATTGTAAATGCGAGTTGTTGAGGGTCATCTAGCGGCTAGGACAGTGGTGATAACTCTGTTGGAAAACCTTTTCACTCTTAAGGCAACTCCACTGAACCTCCAGACGGTCAGTTGCAACCATTGAGGGTCCGGGTGTTGAAGGGGCCTCCTGAGATATGAAACCCTGGCTGGTGTGATTCTCCATGGAACTGATATGGGGAGACTGCGGAAGTCTGCAAACCACGGCTGTCTGGGCCAGTAAGGAGCTACTGGAAGTAGTTCCGCCCTTGTGTCTAGCTATTCCTGGATGACCTTGGGAATCAGGGGAAAGGGCGTGAATGCATACAGGAATCCCGGGTCCAACGACAGCGGAGCGAGTTGAAGTTCTCCGCTCCTTGCTTGGGGCACCTGGAAAAAAAATCTCAGGAGCTGAGTGTTGGGGGGGGGCGAACAGGTCCACCACCCACTGGCCAAATGTCCTGACCACATTTTGAGAACAGGGAGGGGTGGAGATGCCCCTTCAAGTGAACAATGGTGGCCCTGCTCAGCCTGTCTGCCTGTGTATTTGACAGACCAGAAATGTGCTCTGCTCTGATGGAAAGTAGGTTGGTCTCCGCCCAACGATACAAGCGCTCCGCTTTTCGCGTGATATGTTTCGACTGTGTGCCCCCGTTTGTTTATATGAGCTTTGGCTGTTACGTTGTCAGACAGGGTTAGTATGTGCTAATTGCGTACCTGAGGAAGGAAGATGCAGAGCTCGCCGTCCAATAGGCTGGCATCGTTAGTGACGGTAAGTCTGTGTGGCTCCTTGAAAAGGCAGCCCCTGTTGATGGTTGGTCTGTCCACCCGAATAGAGATATGAGGACCTTTGGTGGTACCCTGACAGTGTACTTGGAGTTGCTTTGTCCAGAGCACTGGTACGGGAGCAGGAACCACTGGAGGGATGTAGTGTGGAGGCCGGCCCAAGGGGTGATAGAAATACATAAGATCATCTTGTCTAACAATTTTGATAGTTCAGCTAGGGACACCCTCTTAAGGCCCCTGATCTCCTTAAGTAATTGCTGAATGCTATTTAGTTCTATCTGGTGACAGGTAAACTTTGCCTTCCACTGTATCTATGACAGCCCCCAAATGGGTTATCTGAGTGATGATGTTAATTGACTCTTCTTTCAATTTATTAAGGAGCCATGCTTTTGTAGGGATTGTAATGTATAGTGAGTGTCTTTGACTGCTTGATGGACGGAAGGTGACAAAATTAAGATGTCAACTAGTTAACACTAGATCTGTACGGGGATGTCTCTGAGATGAGCAACTAGCGCTGCGATGACCTTCGTAAAGGTCCTAGTGGCAGAAGGTAGTCCAAAAGGAAGAGCCACATATTCAAAATGGTGGTTAGTATAACAGAATCTCAGAAATTTATAGTGGGAAGGCCAAATAGTAACATGCAGGTACGCCTCCTTCAAGTCTATGGATGTGATGACGTCCCCCTTTCTGATACCAAGTAAGATAGGTTGCTGGGTATGCATATAAAACTTGCGATGTACTAAGAAACGGTTGAGACATTTCAGGTTTAATATCGCTCTCCACTCCCCGAACTTTTGGGCACCATGGAAAGATGTGAATAGAAAACTCGCCCTCATTGAGTGGTAGCTACTGGTGGGATGGCTCATATATCCAGTAAATGTTGGATAGCTGAATCCATGAGATTACGTTTAATCGGTTCTCTGGAGAGAGGGCATGATGTGAAAATTCTGGGGGAGTGAATTGAAACTCCGGTGCAAGGCCAAATCTGATTGTATCTCTGACCCAAGAATTAGAGGTTGAAAAGTCCCATTGGTGGGCGAATAATTTAAGGCGTCTGCCAATGGGGGTTAGGTCCCGGGAGTTATTTTGGACGCTGAAAGGACCTGTTTCCTGCTCCACGAAAGGATCTTTTGAATTGACCACTCCTTCTGCTCCTATCCCCGAAGTCGGACCTATCTGGCTGCTGTCCTGGTCTGAATGATGGGGGTCTCTGGTATCTGTGTGAAAAGGATCCCTGGTAAAGGGGTCAAAAAGGATACCCTCTGAAAGGACTGGGGGTTTCTAGGATCTGACTTCCGAAGAAGGGAAGGAAGAATTCCCCCCCTTTTTTTTAACAGGTTTCGATTAGTAGTAGATCGAGGGAAGAGCCAAACAGTCTGTCTCCCACAATTGGGGATGAAACCAGCTTGCCTTTGTGCTTAAAGTCGGCTTGCCAATGTTTTAACCATAGCAAACGACGCGCTGTAACATGTGAAGTAATGGCCCTGGCTGAAAACTTGACTGCATGATAAGTTACATCAGCTGAGAATTCAGCAGCAGCAATAAGTTTAGCAATATCTTGGTGCGTTCTAAGGTTAGAATTAGGGACATGTTCCTGTAAAAGGCGGAGCCATCTGATAGATGAACACGTGAAGAAGGAGGCAGCCATGGCTGCTCTGATGGCCCACGTGTCAGACTGATGGGCTCTGTGTAGGGCTAGGTCGGCCCATTTTCCCCCCTGGCTTTAATGCCTCCAGTGCATCACTGGGGATGGGGGAGGACGCTAATCCCACTATAGATTTATCTATCCCGGGAGTATTCAATGATTTTTAGAAATCAGGGGCCAGGCTGAAATGTTTCCTGTCATATCCAGTGGGGGTTGTGTACACGGCTGCAGAGGCCCACTGCTTCCGTACCAGGTCCAAAAACATGGGAGGAACTGGGATCACCTCTGCTTCAACTACTGGTTGGTTGAAGATCAGATCCTCTGGTCCCTCTTCCGCAGGAGCTGACATGGTGGAAGGGGTTGATTTGTTTAGGTGTTGTGACTGGAAGGATCGATCCTGCTGGGAGTTTTGACTCTGATGACTCTGAAGATGGAAGGTTGGAGTCTGCTTTGAATGTGGAGTCTGAATTGTCAGAGGACACAGATGTGAGCCAGGAGGATGAGAGATTGTCAGAGAGACAATCCTCCCCAGAACCTTCGACTTCGCTCATGCCAGCAACTGATCCACAAAATGAGTCAGAGGCTTCTAGTGGGGAAACTGACAGATCTTGGCTTGACGCTAGAACTAGGAGACGATTGAAATGTCAATCTGAAGGGAGGCACCAAGCCAGACATTGATTAGAGAGACTGACATGCCCATCCAGGTGATTTAAGGAGGGATGCTGACTCTCAAACTTTGCTTGGAAGCAAAGTGTTTGATGAGTCGAAAGGATACATGTGGAGCAGCCTTTGTGATTTATGGACAATCCTGAATTACCAGACAGATTCCGGGAAGTCTGCCAAGGACTGGAAAACAGTATTGTTAACCCTTTTTAGTCTGGTTTTGTTCTTGTTTGAATATTTTGAACTCTGGAACTCTGTATTCTCACTTGTGAATATAGGTGAGACATAACATTTAGGCGTGCAATATTTTTTGCCTTAAACAAGAGAGATCCAAAAGGCTGTGGGCGGAACAAACCTGTAAAAACAGGTTGGTCAGGAATAAGACCCTCATCTGCAGACATTCCCCTTTCTAAGGGGTCTGCTTCTGACAGGGGCTCTCTATCATGTATTGATCTCAATTCAGTCTCCTCCATTTGATCAATGTGATCCACTTCTACCTCCTGCTCCTCCTCCTCTGTCGGCCCTTGGAGGGGGGTCCCCCCCTGTAAGTGTACCTGGGTGTGGTTCTGCTCTGACCCGGTCAATGACCTCAGCGATTGGGAATCATGATCGGTGATCACAGGATATTCCCTGGTCATGACAATGTGTTGAAGGCCCGCTGCAATTCCCTGGTGGATTGAATGTGGTTTCAGGAGCTCTATGCGTGGCTGGTGTCCCAGGCACTTGAGCCTGTTGGCCTTGGGGAGCCAAGCTGTGCCTGGATGAGAGGGAGAGATCTAGGAGAGGAGGAGGGTGTGAATAAACAGATGGACTGGAAGAGGAGAAGTCCTGCGGTACATTGTGCGCCTCTCTAGTGTGCCTGTCTATCTGCTTTTGTAAGGCTTTGTGAGCCTTATAGCGTCCCTTACTGAGGCTTTAGAAGTCTCTTTAGCCTGCTTCGGTCTGTGTTGAGATTTGGCTTTTGCCTTCAAGGATGAGGTCTGATAGATGCTACCATCTGCCATTTCGATTCAACTTGGAATTACAGTATGTTTGATATAAAATACTGAGAAGGCAGTTAGCATGCCCAGGGACCTGATCTGAGTCAAGACCAGTTTCCCTGATAATATTCTTATTGCCCCCACCTTTTTACATAGTACCTTTTACATAGTACCTTTGTAAAATGAGTTGTATCTCAGTAATAATACTTTATTGAGATTAAAATATACTGAAGTTTTTTCTTTTCTTTTTTTAAATTAATATCATTATTATTAATATGATTATAATTATTTTGTATTATTGTTCTTATAAGCAGTAATACACACACACACACATATACATACATATATATATATGGTAATAAGTATAGGAATGTAAATTGAGTAGCACAATATAATGTAAAGCCAAAACAGCCAAATTGCAAATGCCTCAGGCGTGGGTTGATAATTGTAGGGGCTTTCAACAGTTTCCCGGCACAGGCAGACACAGGCCTGGGTGCTCGCTGTTGTGCCACTGAGGTAATTAGACTGTGAGGGTTGAGCCAACGATTTAAAAAGTAATAAATAGACTCAAATGCACATAAGCCAAGACGAGGGTATAATAGTTCCCAGAATCTTGAAGGGAACCTGCTGCTCCGAGCAGAACTACATCACACACCTCGAGAATAAAAAAGCAGGTGCACAGCCATGAGGTTTTGACAGCTCAAAATGGCCTCCGGCCGTTAGAGTTTTGGCGTGCTCCTCAAAGCGGAAACTTCCCGCCCAGTAAACGAATGGCCGCCGGAGATTGTTCTGTTACGCTAATGGTGGGAAAAGTGGAAGTTATCACAAGTTCAAGTTCTCCACTTCAAGACGGCATTCGGAGAGGGGGAAGAGCGATATGACTCAGTTTTGGAGCGAAAGGCTCACACCGCTGACAGAATAAGCAAGATAAAATGCTGCGGCAATCAAACTGGCAGGGGTAAAGAATTTTGGCTGTACAGAGGTGGTGCGGAGCAGTGCCTAAGCACGAATTGGCGCTTCCCCTAATCAGACCTGTCAGGCTGCGAGATCAATTTGGGACAGAAAGCTAGAGACAAACTGATTAACTATCAAACCTGCTGGCCATGAAAGAATTTTTCGGTCAAGGAAGAATCACAAGCACTCCCTATCTCTCACAAGGCTGAGCAAAAACTGGGGAACGCTGAGGAGGAGTCCTGTGGAGGAGGAGGAGCGTTCCACAAATTAAGCCCAGCCTACAAATGTAGAGACTGAAGCACCTCCCACTACTGGATGTTCTTAACAGCTCATAGGAGAAACATGTAACACTGACAAATACACCAGATTTAGACCAGAGGAGATACCAGTTCAAATCCTCATTCAAGCAGGCTGATCATTTTAGGCTGATACTATCTCAATTTGTTGTGAAGATGCATGAGGAAAAGCTCAATCATGGACAAAAAGTCCATTCAGTAAAATTGTTAATGATATGTAAAATCTATAAAAATATTACAACAATTCACCTTTTTGCAATGAATTCTTCTTCCAAATCTTTATTATGAACCATCTCTATTTTATGAAATTTCCATAAAGATTCCAAATGGCACTGTATATCAAGGCAATTTTCATTCAGACGTTGTTTAATCTCATTATAGTCCCTCTGATTAGCAAGGCACTCTGTTAAAAAATCTAAACATAAAGAAAAGGAGACAAAAAATATATAAAAAATAAGTATTCTCACCATGGTAGAGAGTACTGTAATTCTGCAAAGATAATTTTAAATGTTTCAAAATTAATAAGAGCCATGGTGGCACAGTGATTTGTATTGCAGGCTAACTTTGCCCTCTGCCAGGAGTTTGATACTGACTGGTTCAAGGTTAACTCAGCCTTCAATCCGAGTTTTTTTTTTTTTTTAACAACAAACATAAAACAAACAAAAAACAAAAAATAAAACCATCTTTCCATTGTATGGTGTGTCGGTTGGTACATATCTTTTGTGCACAATATCAGGCTAGGCAAATAAACTGGTGCTAACTGGTGCCCCTGCATTCATTTTGATGTATATTCCCCATTGTGTGCCTGCTCACTATTTTATAATCCTTTCCTCTCCAATGAATGTAAACAGAAACATTAATTACATTCTTGCTAATTATCTCAGCACTGAGGTGCCTGTTGCAAAGTGTGCTTGGAAGGAGTGGGGGAAAAGGGTTTGTAGGATTTGTCTTCTCATCAGCTTGTGTGTCATTAATCACTTAGGAAGCAAAGCCTTTAATATGAAAGTGATTAAAGTCTTATCAGTTATAGGCAGCAGCTGCCAACTGATTAAGTAAGGCAGGGATGTCAAATTCAATTTCATTGAGGGTCACATCAGGGCTGTGGTTGGCCTGGGGGGGGTGACTGGGGGGGGGCATGGCCAACTTGACACCACTCCCCAAACTGCTGGCATGTTTCCTCTTCGCATTGGGTAGACCAGGCCGAAACCATGCTGTCCTGATCTTTCCTCTTCACATTGGATAGACCAGGATGGTCCCACGTGGCAGATCCAACCATATCATGGGCCAGATCCAGACCCCGGGCCTTGAGTTTGACATTCCTGAAGTAAGGTTACAAAGTTGAGCTTGTTAACTTATGATTAGCAATTTTTAGAGAAACAGTGGTATACAAGTAATCCTCAGTTTACAACTACAATTGAGCCCAAAATTTCTATTGCTCAGCAAGACATTTGTTAAGTGAGTTTTCCCCATTTTACTACATTTCTTTCCACAGTTGTAAAGTGAATCATTGCAGCAGAGTTAAGTGAATCTAGTTTCCCATTGACTTAGCTTGTCAGAAGGTCGCGAAAATGGATATGACTCTGGGACACTACAACTATCATAAAAATGAACCAGTTGCTAAGCATCCAAATTTTGATCATATGACCACAGGAACGTTGCAACAGTTGTGTGAAAAATGGTCATGTCACTTTTTTCAGTACCATTGTAACTTCAAATAGTCACTAAACTAATAGATGTAAGTCAAGGAACTACCTGTACTGCAGAAAAAAGCTACTCAAGAAAGAGTGATTCTTTATGTCATCTCTATGGATGTGGGGGAGGAAAAAAAAACCTAAATGATTGTCATGGTGAACATGTGACTTAGAAATACATGCTAATAAGGTTGTAAATTAAGGCATTGGTGACGAAGTTACTTTTTCATCACCATTGTAATTGCAAATGGTTACTAGTCCTCATTTAATGAGGACTAGTAGTGGCTGCACATGGCACAATTTCTGCTGTAAAAATTAATTTTCTTAACATTAGCCAACTCAGATCATGATACATCATACCATAATATAGTTTATGAATGGAACTGTTGTTGCTATATTTACCGTACCTTTATCAGGAGGTTTTTTAGGAATTGTAAATTTTTTCAGACAATTTTGATCCACCAAAAAGAAACCCTTTATATTTTTCCTTATTACTTCCATCTTTGGTTCCATTTCTATTTTGTTTTCAATCTAAATTAAGGACAAAAAGCAGATACTGTATCAAACTGCATGCTTAATTGATTTCTTTTTAAATATTATGTTTAATTGCTTTGCTTTTGAATTGTGTTCCATCTTTCTTTTTTCCAGTTTTAATCCAAACTAATTCCCATAACTTCAGAAACAAAAATAAGAAAACAAAAACACTTAGTTTTGCTTTTTTGAAATACCACAACCAGGTAGCTATAATTACAGTGGGCATCAGTTAAATCTTTTTGAAATTCAAAATCAAATTAAATGCTTCAGTATAATTGTAGTTTAAGTTAAGAATAAAATTTCAGCAATATATTTTATTCATTTAATAACTGTACTGAGCTAAAGGATTTATTTGTGAAGGCACCTATATTAACCAGACACTAGAGGGAGATAAAGTACATGCTTATCAATCAGTACATAATACTTTGCATTCTTTCTATCCTGTTTTTTCTCCAGTATCACAGCTTTTTAGGCTATAAATTTATAGAGAAAACTTATTTGTTATTATACTATAAAACTTTTTTTTAAGGCTTTAAGGATGAAGTGTAAGGAATAATTTGTCAACTTTGAAGCAAACCTGGCTGAACCCATCTAGTGCTGCCTTCAAGTTGCCATGAAGCCTGAGTTCAAGGAAGGGGAGGTTGGGGGGAAGTATATAGCCCAGCTTACAGTCAAAATAAAGTTTTGCTGTGGGAACCAAGGTCATTGTAACAGGTGACTGGAGGAGGAGAGAAGCCTGCCAGCTGCATTTATTGGACCATGTGATGTGGCATCCATCTGCAACTCTTTTAAAACTGTCTCTTCTATCTTCAGAATCTCTGGAAAAGATGAAACTTCAGGGCTACCATGCCAGTTGCAGATAGTTGTTCTGAAGCCTTTATTTTTTAATTAAAGCACTGCACAACTTTATTAATAAGTGCAATAAAAATTATGATGGATACTTTTATTGCACTGGAGCAGGGAAATGGATGGTTGAAATGAAATTGAAAGAAAAATAGTAGGGGAAAATTAAAACTGGGAGGAATGTGAAAGGGTTGTGAACAAGAAATTGAGAAAATTGCTCTTCATGTGTAAAGGAAAACTGTGGTGTGATGGGAAAGAGGACAAACCAAAGATGTGCTGCACTTTGAGCTTGCCAGAATAGCTATGCAATCCAGGAATATATTTGGGTTAAAAAGGTGATAGCAGAGTATTCTAGAACAGGGGTCCCCAACCCCAGTACTGGTCCATGGCCTGCTAGGAACTGAGCCACATAAGCACTGGGCAAGTGAGCAAAGCTTCATCTGTGTACGCGCAGGATCTAGGTTGTGTGCACACCCATTCCCCTTCCCTTGGTCCATGGAAAAATTGTCTTCCACAAAACAGGTCCCTGGTGCCAGAAAGGTTGGGGACCACTGGTTTGGAATAAACATGCTACTTGAAAGCTACTTCGAAGCTTGTAATCCAAATGGCAAGACATTCTTAAAACAAAATTATGGCCATCATTTCTGTTTCACTGAGAAATAGAAAAATGATATTCAGGATCAGAGGAGATTCTCCAACCATAGACTTGGTATGGTTTTTCTAGAGTCCTTATCTGCAGTAAGAGAAAAGTAGCCCCTCCCCATAGACACCATCCTTTTAAAACTATTTAACTCTAGTCTGTGAATATAAATCCACCCATCCTTCAGGTAATTACTTGAGGATAAAAGCTACTCTTCTTAAATAGGATACTAGTTCTTTGAGATTGTGAAGAAAGGATACTGCTATATTAGCAGGCGTAAAGAAATAACCAAGCATTTTCTTATCATTGTGGCAGGACTGAAAATGTTAGGAATGCAGAGCAAACAACAACAACAACAAACCTCAGAGAACTTGAAAGATAGAAGGGCAAGGAAATCAACAAGATCAGGATATATAAAATATATAAAAGAGAGAGCTGTTGGCCTCTGTGAGAAAATCAACTAGCAATGTGTTTAGAATTATGACATTTGTATCCCTAAGCCAAACCATCTTGTGTAATCAGTTCCTACAAAGTTATTCCTGTCAAGTTTTAACACTGTATAAACTGATCCTCTGAGTAAATCAGAGATAGACTACAACAGCTCTTCCTTACCCAAAACACTATACTACCTGAAAAAGAAATGAGAAGACAGAAATTGTCTCAAATGAGACTTGCGCGCCTTCTAAAGAGTGTGCATGGGTGTGGGAACAGTTTCAGAAGTGAACAAATAAAACACTTCCTTCATCCCCATATAGGTAAATGTAAAAGTAAAGTTTTCCCCTGTCCAGTTGTGTCTGACTCTAGGGGGCAGTGCTCTCTGTTTCTTAGCCAAGGGAGCCAAGCATTGTCCGAAGACATTTCCATGGTTATGTGGCCAGCATGACTATTCAACGAGGTGCATGGAACCTTGTTCCTTTCCACAATTTATCTACTCAAATTTGCATGCTTTCAAATTGCTAGGTGGGCAGAAAATGGAGCAAGCAATGGGAGCTCACCCTGTTGCATGGTGTCATGTATCAAACCCAGGATGAGCTCAGCATTTTAAACCGCTGAGCCATTCTGCCCCCTCCTCATTATGTGCTATACAGCAAATCTTAATTTTTCATAACTTCACAGCACTGATGAGTAGTCAGCTCAGAAACTGATCCATCCCTCTATAATACACTCAAGGTTTTTTTTGTTTTAACATAAGAGCATTCAGGTTTCCCTACCATAATTTCTCTACCATATTTATTCTCTATAATGGAGGGTTGAAAAGATTAATTTCCTTTACTTTTGAAGAGGGTGTTTTTAAACACAGTTTAAAAGATATCCACAGTTTAAATTTATATCTGGAATATACAAAAATTGCTACCTTGTTTTTTTTGGTTAACTAACGTAGGCAACCAGTCATGCATATTTGCTTTTAAAGAAAAAAATTAATTCTTCTGGTTGAAAAAAACTGACAGAAAGATATATCATATAGCAGAGAGCAACTTTTTTAAAGTCAAAGTTTCAAATATTTAAACACCCTGGTTTATGATAGGCTTTTCAGTCTATTTTCAGTCTTCAAACTCTACCGCTCTAAACAATATTGGCAATGGCATCATCACAATTCTAGTCCAAGCCACAGGGAGAGCAAAAGGGGAAGACACCTTAGTACCTCTACTATGGCGTTTTGTGAAGGATATTTCCAAAGCCAAATGTTATCACTGAAAATAAGGAGATGTGAACTAGGATGATCCAAATGCTCAGGTACATACGATCAAGATACAGGTAATATTTAACACTCCTATGGCTTTTTTCATTGCTAAAATAACTTTCTCCAACTACATCACTGACATTTATAAATTCACATTGTTGAACTTACAAATTTGCCCATCCCAGGAAAGAAATCTCCATATCTATGACACTACCCCATTCAGTTTGTTTTTCTCATTCTGTGTTATCGTACCATCCATTAACATTTTCATTCCCTCTTCCCAAAGCAGGAAGAGTGTGAGAACATCACTTCCTACAAATCTTGTTAAAAAGCATTAAGTTGTGAGCTGTAGTTTACTTCATCAGATACACAATTGAGTAATACAGCTTTCTTCCTATAATTTCCTCCTACATTAGGACAAGTTTTCACATTTCAAACTGTTTACCATTTTAAAAGTTAAGCCACTTATTAAAGACTAAGATCCTGCATACAATGTAACTAACTTTTCACTAAACACACAAAGGCTTCTATAATGCTCTGATTATTAAGATGCCATATAGATGAGCAAGGGGTACTCTTCATCACAGTCAATAAACTAGTTGCTGTTTAATAAATTCAAGCTTCCCACTCATCTTCTGAATATTAGAATAGAATAAATAACTTATATAGCTAATGTAAACCAAATATTATGAATTTTCTATTAACAACATCCTTGAAAAGTATTTTAAACCATCATTTGAAAATCCTATCTAGCTTCTGGATTTTCTCTAAGTCAGTTAATATAGATGAAGAATCCATTGCATTATTCTATCCTAATACTATTCTTCATCACATTTTCTTATCAAACTAACTGGAAACACTTATCCAGGAATAGACAAACTGTATTCTTCCATACGTTAGGAAATTTAATCTTCAAACAACCTCAACCAGAATTTCTAATAGTGCGTTATGCTGAGCAGCAATGTTGAGAAAACCAAACATTATCTACCATAAACTATATTCAATAAATGTAAAGGGAATAATGAAAATATGTAATAACTGAAAATTTCATAATACTAGAAAAAGAGAATTTGCTGCTCTGAAATAGTATAATAATCATTTCAGTTGAATCTCATTGTAATTTAAATAAAATAACCAATAGCTGTGAATTAATTATATAAGTATCATTTACCATCTATTATAGAAGTTTCATAATACATAACATAAAATTACATAGGCATGTTTAAAAGCCTGCTTATATAAACATTCATTCATAAAATATTTTCTTTTATGTATACTGAGTGCATTTGCACCAAGACAAATTCCTTGTGTGTCCCATCACACTTGGCCAATAAAGAATTCTATTCTATTCTATAAATTCTAGTATCAGTTCAACCACATTACTTATTAGAATTCTACTATGAATTCAGTCACAACTGTCCTTGTTGAGAAATGTTGATAATTTTCCTCATGAATTGCACAATTAAAGGGCTACATGATCTACATCTATTTCTGAGTGTCCTAAAAGGCAATCTGATAATTTGAGTCTCTTATTAAATAGGATATAAAACGAGGCATCCATTTTTTGTAAAAAATAAAAAAAGCATTATTTAAAAGTTGTGCAATGTGCTTCCAGTATGTTTTATAACATCTACTAGAAACTAAATATTATGTTCAGATTTATTTACTGTTCCTCAGACTACCGTAATTTTCAGTAGTAACTAAACTATTCTGAAGAGGCATAATGAAAAATACTAACTGCAAAAATCATTGCCAAACGTAAGAAATATTAAAATCTAATCCCTTCCCTTTCTTATCAACAAAGAATTGCAGATAATTCCTTTATAAGTGGAAGCCCCATGGAATTAAAAGATATTAAATACACTGCAATCCAATACAGTATCTTTTGGCTTACATTACCTTGTTTGTAGACTTGTAGTAGAAATTAGACCATGATAAACTTTAAAAGAGGGATAGGATGCAAGTTTCTTGTTTGCTTGATTTCAATATTAAGAACCTCAATAATAAACCTTAAAATAACTTTTGAAGAAGCTAATATATTTTTCATAGGAATAACCAAGTAAAAATGTTTAAAGAATACTTAAGCAATAACTTTTATTATCTAAACTCCAATGAATATGATATTTGCCTTCCAGTTAAACTATTTTATACTTTAACAAAAGAGGCTTAATGCATACCTGTTATTAATATACAATTTAAAGCTTTAAGTAATTGCTAACAATCCACTGTTAATCTAACTGAACAAAATCTACTGCAGCATGTTTCTACATAAGACTGTTCCTGCAAACCTCAACACAAAAGCAAGGAAGAGACTTCAATCTGTATAGATGGATGGCATTTAGATTTTAATCTCTTTAATGCATACAAACATGTAAGAGTATCTCTCAATAGGATTGAACAGATACAGCGCTCAAGGTTAAAACCAATTATACAAGCCAGGAACTAGAGAGGAAGAGTACTAAAGTACTAGTTATAACGAGTACTACATGTTCCTATTGTGAAAACAGCTGGGGACCAGGGCAAAAGAAACTCGGATTTATAGCAAAAGTCAGCGCAAGTGAAGATTGTCAACTTGTTACATCGCCTCAGTCCAAAGCCTACTGTATTCACAACCAAAAGGACGAAAGGGGGGGGGGGGCTGTAACGAATTGTTAACGGCTATTTGCCGCATTAACGAAACGTTCAAACTCCACTCGCCCAGCAACGAGCAACGCTATGGAGAACGGGACGGGGGGCGGTCGTTGCTTTCAAGCCCTCCTTTGACTTTAAAAGACACTTGGAGTTTTTAACCTCTGCTGGACTGAGCGGAGTCCAGGAACACTCGCTTATTTTGATCCCGAACAGAGAAACTTTAATCCAACCCGCGGTCTCCGCCTCGCCTCGCCTCAAGAGGGACAACAGCGCCGGCACTGAAACTTTACTTGGGAACGAGGACAACCGGGATCCGATAGGGAGCAATGAGTAACTTTTCCAAACTACAAGGACCCAAAGATCCTGGGAACCGAGCACGGAGGGACTTTCGCCACCTCCGACCCCATCCTGAGTAAAAAGCGAAGGAATAATCAGCTGGTCACTCACGGTCGATCCGTGACTACTACCATCCTCCCGCCTACATAAAGCGTCTTCAGAACTTCCCTTGGATTCTCCGCCATCCCGCTCCCTACTGCACTTCGCTTGCTGCCGCGCCAGGCTGGGCTCCGGGATCCCCGTCCGAGCAGCGCATCCAAGATGCTGCTTGCGCGCCCATTGCCTCGGGCGGACGTTAAGCTCCCGCTGCTGATGCGCCACCGCCACCATCGCACCAACTGCAGCGGCAGCCCAGGGCGCAGCCCTCTTATAGGCTCCTCAGGATCAAGGCGGGGCGGAGCCGAAGCCAAGCATCTTTTATCGTTGTCGGCGGGGGCGGGATCTTTGCCGGCCGAGCTCTTTAATCCTCCTCTTCGGGAAAGGACCTCTGGGTTTGCGTGACAGGCGGAGGCTGGGCTCCCACTTGTAGCACGCGAAGGTTCTCTTTCGCCGTACGACCAGCGGTGTCAAATTGGCGGGCCGCGGGCCGGATGAATCACGCGCAGGCCACGCCCATCCCGGCTTCGCAAAGGCAAAAAATAATCCGTTGGATATACGTCACGTGAGGCGATCTAGTTTGACAGAACGCCTCGCGTCAGAAACTTCAAGAATTCTCTAGTAAACCCAAGTCGAACAAGATCTTGGTGCAGCTGAATGTCGGTTTCCTTTCCAACTACAATTGCTCTGACATAAAAGATGCTCTATGTTGTTTATCGCATATCTCTCGCAGAATCAAAAATAGAATAGAATAGAATAGAATAGAATTCTTTTATTGGCCAAGTGTGATTGGGCATGCAAGGAATTTGTCTTGGTGTAAATGCTCTCAGTATACATACATAAAAGAAAAGGTACATTCGTCGAGAGTCGAGAATCATAACGTACAACACTTAATAGTCATAGGGTACAATAAGCAATCAAATCGTACTAGGAAACAGTCAATATAAATTGTAAGGATACAAGCGACAAAGTTACAGTCACAGTCATATAGTCACAAGTGGGAGGGGATGGGTGATAAGGAGTGATGAGAAGATTAATAGTAATAGTAGTGCAGACTTTGTAATTAGTTGGACAGTGTTGAGGGAATTATTTGTTTAGCAGAGTGATGGCATTCGGGAAAAAAACTTCTTGTGTCTAGTTGTAAATAAAAGTAAAGTAAGTACATAAAGGAAGTATCTTTAATAAATGCAATTCTACTGCTTTACATTTAAACTATATACAGTATAATAGCTGGATACCTGTGCTTCGCTATGGGCTTAGTTTTTGGGAAGGAAAATAAGGGGGACGGGAAATCTGCTTCTGCCTACCAGCACCAATCGGTATTCATCTGGCTGGGGTTTTGTCAGTGTGTGAGAATAGAGGGCTGTTTGGAAACTGAAACAGTATTTGCTGTGTGACTATTCTGTACTAAAGCAGGTTGCTGCTGTGAAACTAAAACTGAAACTCCTCTGCTTGTTTTGCATTTGGAACAGATTTCTTTTCAGGTGGAGAGGGGGAGTAGAACTCCTTAGCATCAGAGCGTGTTAATAATATACGAAATACTAATGCTCTGATGGTCATTTCAAAAAATTCTTTCTTAATGAGCACCTAGAAACTAAGAGGAACCAAATAATGAGCATCTAGAAACCAAGAGGAGCCAAATTTCAAGCTTGTAAGCTTTACGGTTCTGGAGATTTTGTGATGATGCGTGAGTGGTATTTCACTTTTATATATATAGATTGGATTGTGCAGATTGTAACCCATCCTCTTCCTTATGATTCCCAATAATACTTGACTGTTCCTAACAATGATTCTGCCTGAATTTCAACTGTGGAGTTGTCTTGGTGCCAATTGTGTAGCTAAATTTGCTCATGATACTAAGCCAATGTGTGGCTTCAGATTAACAAATATTCTGGGTACTTCATATGCATTCTTCAGGGTGACCTATGGTTGCCAAAAGAAACACACTCTTCCACCTGATCAGTGACCAACATCAATTGCTGCCATTTTTCTTCCAATAATTAATCCTTTATTAGGATGAGATTGAGTAGGATAGCAAAACCATTTCCCGATTGTCCTTTTTGAAATAAAAAATGAGTATGGATATCGATGTCAAACTCCATTTCAATCTTTGTGTCTTTCTGAGCCCGAAAGATGTATATTAGTTATTAGTAATTCGGATATTTTCTCAGAACCCTGTAACCACAGTATGAACCCTCCCTTGCAACTCTTTCTTAGTCTCTATGAAAGTGCCTTTGTTTCATCCTCAACTCACAACTGAGATAGCTTCTTCCATCACCTGTCCTATGTTGTCCACCTCTTACAATACTACACAACATAGTATCAACAGTAGAGACCTTCAAATTTCTAGGTTCTATCATATCACAAGACCTAAAATGGAACCTAACATTAAAAACGTCATCAAAAAAGCACAACAAAAAATGTTCTTTCTGCGCCAACCCAGAAAGCTTAAACTGCCCAAGAAGCTGCTGCTAATTCTACAGAGGAATTATTAAGTCTGTCATTTGCACCTCTATAACTGTCTGGTTTGGTTCTGCAACCCAACAAAACAGACAGAGACTCCAGAGAGTAATTAGGACTGCAGAAAAAACAATTACTACCAACCTGCCTTCCATCAAGGAACTGTATACTGCACGAGTCAAAGAGGGCTGTGAAAATATTTACAGACCTCTCACATCTAGAACATAAACTGTTTCAACTCCTATCCTCAAAACGACACTATAGAGCACTGCACACCAAAACAATTAGACACAAGGAGTTTTCCCCCGAAAGCCATCACTCTGCTAAACAAATAATTCCCTCAACACTGTTCAACTATTACTGCACTACTATTACTGTTAATCTTCTCATCACTCCTTATCGCTCATCCCCTCCCACTTGTGACTGTATGACTGTAACTTTGTCGCTTGTATCCTTATTATTTATATTGACTGTTTCCTAGTATGATTTGATTGCTTATTGTACCCTATGACTATTATTAAGTGTTGATTCTTGACTCTTGACGAATGTTTATTTTCTTTTATGTACACTGAAAGCATTTGCACCAAGACAAATTCCTTGTGTGTCCAATCACACTTGGTCAATAAAGAATTCTATTCTATTCTATTCTATTCTATTCTATTCTATTCTATTCTATTCTATTCTATTCTATTCTATTCTATCCTATCCTATCCTATCCTATCCTATTGAGGGACAATCAAGAGCATCCTGTCATATTGCATTACTGTCTGGTTTGGAAGCATTACAGGTAATCTCTGGGTTACGAACATCCCTTTGCGAATGTTCAAAGTTACATGATAAGCACTTCCAATGTTTATGAACAAGTCCTGAAATTATGAATATTGCAGCACCATGGCAGTTGTTTGCTCTTATGAATGACCATAAAGGCTCTGCAACATTTGCCTCACCTATTCCCCCCACCCCAGCCAGGTCACAGTACTTCACAGCACTTCACCTGTGAAGACTCACTTGCAAAGATCTCCTCTCTGTTGCAGTTTCTTTGTCTGCTTCATTGCTTCAGGCTTTCAGTGCATTCAGAGAACACAGGCCTAATGTACTGCAAGATCTTGTGCTACTGATCTCGTGTGATCTCATACTTTAGGCCTCTATGCTCTGCAATTTGAGGCCTGGACGTTTGGAAATGGAGGGAAGTCTTTGGTCCTTCAAGCCTTCCCTCCATTTGCCATTTCCTTGCCAAAGCCTGCAGGGAGATTGTGTTCCTGTAGGCTTTGGCAGCCCTTTGCAAAAAGCCTTTGTTGGTGCCAGTGGAGCTTGGGAGGGGCAAACACCTCTCTCTGAAGCTCTGTTCCTACCTACCGGCAAAGGGTTTTTGAAAGGGGCTGCAATCCTCAAGCGCTTTGCCAATGAGATAGAGGCCCAGAGGGCCATATGCGGCATTCTGGGCCTGCTTTCTTGCCGGAGATGTGCTTGATGAGGTGGTTAGTACTCAGAAAGATGGCCCCAAAATTTAAATGAGAACATATTTGGACACACACACATTGTGCTTTGCAAAATGTTGTATTTCACTGCATTTCTCTTTCTTCCAGTTTATTAATTTATCTGCATCAATCTAGTCTGTGCTCAAACCAAGAGTAAAAGTGAATCAAATATAGCCCTGAGTAAAACACTTACCTTCTCTTTCTAACCTTCCTTTGGGGCTATATATATTTGATTTTATTTGGTTACTATGAATAGCATCTGGTTAGTATTCAAAGATTCTTCTTAAAACATTTCTTCAGAATGTCTTCATTTTTTCTTGTTTTTATTTCAAGCCAAAAATTAGGTCTGAAAACAGCACGAGGCCAAGTACAGAACTTGTTAAGCTGTTTCACTGAGGACATCTATTAATTCCTAATTGCTATTCAATGTTTGTGTAAAGAAGAAAGACAAGTTACCAACAATTCCTGCAGGTACCTAGTGTATTAGGTGTGTGAAAGGAATAAGTATCTGCCTGTTGTACAATATTTCAGGGTTTCTGCTCAGGGCAGTAAATTCTAGGCTTTTAGTTAGCAAGCCTGTTGCCTTGAAACCAAGATGTCTGAGTTGGAGGTATTTAGATTGCCACAGAGATAGGCAGACAAGATCTTCTGGGCAATAATATTACATGGTCTAGCTGAAAATACATCTAGCTCTTACATAATCAATGTAAATGAAATTTTATTTATTTTTCTTTCAAAAGACAAGCACCAGTCTCCAGAAACCATTATAAAATAGATCTATTAGTCAGTTTTAGAAGCAATCACAGCAAAGGGAACCTTAAATTTAATCCTAAATTTTGGCTGTGATTGAATGAGAGATGTAAATATTGTGAACCAATTACTAAGCAGTGACTATAATGCTATTTCTTTTAGAATATATGCAAATGAGAAATTATCAGCAAGATTCAAACATATTTGAATCCTGCTGATGGAGAAGTAGTAAAGATTACTGAGACCAATTTTTTTTCATAATGCATTTAAAAACAGCAATAACTGAAGTTCACTTGAAAATTGTTCCACAACATAGGAATGGCTTGTATGTCCTATCAAAGAGAAGAAGAAGAAAAAACCCTCTGGTAGAAATTTTTTTATATACATATATTTTTTATAGTGAGAGAAAAGGGAAAGAATTAAGAATTGGGAAAAATAAATACAACAGAGACATTCTAAGACATCTTGAGAGATTTATAAAAAAAAAAACAAGTTAGAAGGCCCTGATAGCAACCAACCATGAATTCTTAAAAATATATATGAAACTCCTTCTAAGCATGTAGAGGTACAAGCTTTACTAAAAGAAAATCAGCGTAGATTCAGCAAAGGTTAATCCTGCCTCTTTTGTGACCTGACAGATATAAGGATGGAGATAACTCTCTTGAAATGGTAGAGCTTAGATTTTTTTTGAAAAAGCCTTTTTTCAAAGTTCCTCATCAAATGTTCTTGATTAACCAATATGATCCAACATGATAGAGCATGTGTTTTTTATAGCTATCTAGTTAAACAAAACAACAAAAATTGTAGGAATAAATCAACAGTATTCTCAATGGAAGTAACAAGTGAAGGCCTTCTAGAATCTACTGAGGAATATATACTGAGTCTGATATTTTTTAACTTATCTATCTTATCTAATCTTAAAGGTTATATACTAGTAATAACTGGACTATATAACTGGACTATTCAATTCAAGTTTATGAACGCCAACAGTAGTTGTCAAAATAATCACAAGGCCTGTTTAAAAAGAGTGAAGAGTTAACAAAATAATAAATGCAGTTTAAGTAAGCTTAAATAAAATGACTTAAGGCAAAAATGATTTAACTTTGCATATACTGTACATTTATGGGATCTGAGCTGTCCAGCTAACCAGGAAAAATATCATGGGATCATAGCAGCTCGATAAAGATGTCAACAGAGTGTGCAGCAACTGTGGAAACAGCAAATTTCTTATTATAGATCACTAGTTACATTTGAGAAAAATATAATAGAACTGGAAAAAGGAGAGGAAAACCGCCAAAATGAATCACAAGCTTGAAGGACCTTCTTATAAGAAAAGCATGGTAAGAATCATTAACTCTTATTTACTTTCAGAGGAGATTGGATAAATTTTTGGAAGAAAGTTATATCAAGAGGCTAATAATCTTGTAGACCTAAAACACAGGTAGTTCTTGACTTACAACCGTTCATTTGGTGACTGTTCCAAATTACAGCACTGAAAAAAGTGACTTATGACTGTTTTTCAGAGTAACAAGCTTTTCAGCATCCTCATGATCATGTGATCAAAATTTAGATGCTTGGTAACTAGTTCATATATATGACTCTTGCTGCGTCTCAGGGTCATGAGATCCTCTTCTGACAAACAAAGTCAGTGGGGAAGCCAGATTCACTTCACAGCCAGATTACTTACTTATCAACTGAAGTGATTAACAATGGAGGCAAGAAAGATAATAAAACAGGGCAAAATTCACTTAACAAATGTTTCACATAACAACAGAAATTTTGGGCTCAATGTAGTCCCAAATTGAGGACTACCCGCACTTCCAGGTTGGAGACCACATTTGCAAATTTTAGCTGCAGAGGAGCAACCAGAGAAAGATACAGCTCCTTCTCCTTCTTGCAAGCAGTTCAGAGGAGTCTGGTTGGCCACTGATAAAAAATAAAATAGCAATAGCAATAACACTTAGACTTATTATACCGTTTCACAATGCTTTACAGCCATCTCTAACAGAATCAGCATATTGTCCCCAACAATCTGGGTCCTCATTTTACCCACCTCGGAAGGATGAATGGCTGAGTCAACCTCGAGCCTGAAGAGACTCGAACTAACAAATTTCAGGTAGCTGGCAATCAGTAGAAGTAGCCTGCAGTACTGCATTCTAACCACTGTGTGATGAGTCTTGGCTTAACCAGCAGGGTTTTTTATGCTCTCATACATTTTCTCAAACCATTACACATTGACAATACCCTATTAGGTATTTTTCTACAGATATTTTGCTTATTCTGAAAGTTAATTTTTTGTCTTACAGAGTACAAGAAGTTTCCCTCCTGTCATAGACTCAGGATAGTTTTGCATATCAAATATTAAGCTTCGCCAGAGTTCTTCACTTTAAGCAAAATTTAAAAGTAGTGTTCACATCCTTTTATGTAGTACAATGGGAAAAAGTGTTAGTCACAATTTCACAATGGCTATGTGTCTGAAACAAAAATAAAAAAGAACAGCCGCGCCGTATTATTTGTAATGCACTTTCCATACTTGCCTCAATGTAGAATTCTTTTTTTTAAAGTCTTCAACAGCCCATAGAAGGCATATCTTTCAAAATACTTTGCACTGATGATTCACTGGTTCCCAAATCTCTCTTAGTTTGAACAGTTCTGAGCCTCTTCTGTTGAGGAAAAAATGGGAGTGCCAATTGTATAAATTCTCTAAAAGCTACAGAGGAGATTCATTTCAACTGTAATTTGGTGCAAATAATTTTATTAAGATTTCTGCCTTGTAACATATGCCTGTGTGTGGTGTAGTGGTGTAATCCTGAAGATTTCCTTCTGCCAACTTTTCCATTTCCCTTTGTTATTATTGGCTGTTATAGTAGTAGCATAGTAACATTGCATTCAGAAGTGAAGTGTCCTTGTTATTGTTTTGTTCTGTTAGTGAAGGATTAAGAAGCATTCATTTTTTGCATTTCAGGTTTAGAAGGAGAATTGCCCTTCTTGTTCAGATAAGACCTTTATATATTTTGCCTGCAGGAATATGGCTATGGAGGTATCACAAAACATGCTAGCCCATGTAGATACTTCCAGATCTATCAGCATGGCTCAAGCAAAGTTACATGAAAAAACTCCAGGCACATTATCATTTTTTCTCCTCCCTGGGTAAGACAGCTAGACATCACAAGGCTATGCTGTGATCTAGAAGCTATTTGTTGGTGTATAATTAGTGAATGTTAAAATATTTGCTAATATTAAGATTGTGTCCTTGGAAATTCTTTACTCAATAAGTTTATATCAAAAATTCCTGAGTTTAGATTCAATTGTTTTATTATTAGGACAACACAATTCTTCTACTGGCTTCATAGTATAATAAGATCACTAGGAAATAAGAAAGATAATAAAAAATACTGGATAATTCCAATATGATTGTCTTTTTTAAAAAAAGCTTAGATAAGATTCAGTTAAACTGAAATTATATCATTTGGGAAAAGTAAGTACAATCAGCAGTAAAATCTCTCCGTTCAAACTTAGGCTAAAATAAAAGCTTAAGACTATACAAGTAAACCATTTATTGTAAGACAGAACAAAGAGTGGCAAGTAACAGTAAATTCAGTCAATAATGGGGAAAATAAGCTTCTTGAAGTAACAAATATGCATTATATGAATTCTTGCAAAAAGCAGCTCATTTTTTAAAAACAGCAAGGTAAATAGGAATTTTAAAAAAATCCCACAGGGTAGAAGAGACATGAAATTATATTTTTTAAAGTGCTGAGATTTATTAAAATGTTCATTTACACATTTTATTGTATTGCACTTATTCATTCTGTCCTGTTTTATTTGTTAACTCTGGAGTTCATGAAGATACATTCTTTCACCAAATTAAGAATATTTGCATGTGGAAAAATGTAGTTTTGAAATCATTTCACATGAAGTAGGAAAAACAAGCTTTCACCAAGTACATCAAGAAGAAAGGGAATGTATTCCTGAAGTGTAAATCAGTACTGTATACTCAGGGTAACATTCAAAAATATTCATGCCAGCTGCATGCAAAATGATACAACAAATAACCTCAGATATACCATAAGTAAAATGATTTCTGTACCTAGGCACCATTCAATTTGTTTGAAGACCATGTTACTTTTTCTCTTTCTTGAAATATGGACCAATCATTTGTCTCTTCCCTAACTCACTACTGAAAAACTTCTAAATTTTCTTCAATTTTTAAAATCAATATTCAAGATATAATTATTAATACTTAAAAGTTAATGTGGCCTTTAGAGGTTTATTTTTCAAAAAGTTATAATCTACCCAAACAACTGAGATAACACAAAGCAACTGTATATATTGACAACTAAGAAATATTCCAGTTTCTTTCATATGCAGGTGAACAATTCCCTTCCTCTTATTCATCACCAAAAGAAAATAATCACAGTACAATGTTTTCTTTTCCAATACTTTGCTGAAAAAAAGGAGAAAAATAGAATCATTCTTTTTTCTTAAGAGGAAGCAATTTGTATCATTTCCCAAATTAAGAACAAAACAAGCATTAAAGTACTTTTTTTATTTTAAATGAATTAAACATTATTTTGTCTCAGACATGTAGCTCTCTATTCATTAAAATATCATCTTTGGCTGCATGAAACAATGATTTTATCTTGATCAGCTTTTCATGTTCTACTATGAGCTTCTTTATGTAGTCTTTTTTTAAATGTGCACTTTAAATGATTGTTAAGCATACAACAGATAAAACACAATCAGCTATGATTGGATGTTCCGTGGCTTAATATTAAGTATTAAAGCTACATCTTACTGTATCCTACGAATGTACTTAATTATACAAAAGATTATCAGAATTGTGGATACTAAAATATGCAATATCTTGTTTTCATAAAGACTTTTCTTATAGCCTTCAGGTCTCTTCCAGATTATAACTATGTAAATCAAAGCCCTAAATTATGAGACATATTTTTTGAAGTACATAAGCAAGGCCAGCATTCAAAAACAAATTTACAGGAAGAAATTGTTATAGCAGAAGAGAGCTGCTTTTTGAAGAAATCAGCTGAAAACTTCAATAAAAAGTACAATGCATAAAACACTGAATCTTTGATGATATTGTAAAACAATTCAAGTTTGTTTGTTTTTCTTCTATGAGATGAAACACTTCTTAACTTCTCCACATACCCGCAGCATGTCAGCAGTTAGCTTCTGCAAAAGCACCGTTAAATATGGAAGAGTTAGCACCATATATTTTCAGGATCTAACTGGCAACATGTTTTGCTGAGAATCTGAAACATGGAAATTGTGTGGTACAGTGATTATAAACAATACATGGTGATTTATGATTATCCATACAGTATAATATAGTCACTGATCAATGAATCTTTGAATACAGTTCAAGTCACATCTGAACCACCTGTTAAAGCATGCTGTAGACATTAGAAGCATCTTGAGAGTACCACAAGGACTTCATTGTTTGGCTGATTTTCATTCCTCTTTGAAATTCAGGGCCTGATATTTACATGGTCTTGATAGGAACATTCCAACCATTGTATGGCTGGTTAAAACCAATGTCAAATAGTCAACCAGCTCTAAAAGATATATTTGAAGAAGAAAGCAATATCTAGGGAACACAGAATATCAGATACCCAAGTTCAGGCTTCTTTCTTAAATTTTTCCTTTTTCCCTGTGAAACTGAAGAAATGTTGTGGAAGAATTTAAGAGATGTCTGAACCGTACAGTAATCAGTCTGGTAGCAGTCAACAGAATAATTTAATATTTAGGGGCTAGCAGCTTTTACCGGAGTAAATATGGAAATTTACCCTATTTTTCCTGCTATAGCAACATTTAAAATGAATGAACATCTATGCATATAGGATTTAAAAGCAAAAACAAAAGACACGATTTTGGGGGTCATTTTCCTTCTCACAGCAGAAGCACTCCCTATTATGCAGAGAAAATTATTCTTCTGCTGAAAGGGGGAGCACAGGAGACCCCAAAATTCTCCCATAACCATCTGTGTCTTCTTAATATATATTCTGGATGTTCATTGCAGGACTCTCCAGAACAAAGTGGAACATAGTAATTGACCTGCCCCTTTCATCACCAGGATCTTCAAAGAAGGAACACTTAAATTCATTGAAGAAGCTTGCCTCCAACCCATATTTTTTACCTCAGTGACTACTGCTGGTACTATAATTCTAATCTTCTGGTTTTTTCCATAACATATTAGTCCCATGTAACCCTTTTCAATTTTCCTATTCCTCTTCATCCTATAATCTCATACTTGTCATTTAATTGAAATGGGAAGTTATGTCCTTTTTCATTTGATTTTTTACAAGCTTTAATTGTATTCATACAAATGTAAATATCTCATTGCCACTACAATCCTTCTTGTCTGTTTTGCCTTTAACATGATACTCATCAAGCAATAACTTTGCAGAAGATCGGCAGCAAAACTGAAGTATTTTCCACACTTCTACTTTCCTATTGTTTTGCCCTACCTTCTTCTGAAGATAGTATAGTAACATCCTCATATATTTGACTGGTGTTTCATTTTCCTGATTCCCAGCTGAAAAACTAATTTGTCTTCAAGTTTCATCTTCAACTTATTGTTATAATACACAAGTACTGTTCTGACAGTAGATAATAATTTCCTTGATTTTCTTAACAATTTTTTAACAGGCTAATTACAAATCAACCCAAGCAATAATCAGTGTATCTGGAAATCAGTAAAGTACTTTCATTTTCAGTGGAAGCAATTTGCACTATATATCATTACAGAGATTTACTGGGATCTCATTCAGAGAAAATATATAATATAGCTAATTTGGGACTAAAGAAGGCAAAATCCCCATGCAAGAACTTAGTAAAATTGCTTGCAATCTGTAAATACCAATCACCTCTGAGATCATACTAAATACATGGATGTGTGAGTACATACTTAAAACTATTTTTATTGCAATATAACCCAAATTGATACAGTTGAATAAAAATCTGTTGTGTATCCTATTCACATGTATCTTGTCCTGTGGGAAATACATTCCTCTTCTAGTCAGTGGTATCTTCAAAATATTTATTTGCCTGCTCTTTCATTTTTATAATGTCAGCATTGAAAATATCTTGAAACCAGTTCTTTCTTGAGAAAACAGAGATAGCAGAGTGTAGAATTTACTCATTGACTTCATTGCTGCTATTACTATTGTTTATATACATTGTTTCCCTCATTATGTCACTTCAATATAGATTTGTTTTGGTACATTCAAATATACTTTAATATATACATATCTTGAATATAGGCCAATTAGCTATGTGGTTGTTTTGGTAATGCAGTTAGGATGCTTTGTATTAACATGATCTGTTTTATATAGTTAGGGACCTCTTTCAAACAAAGACACCACATAAATAGAAATCCTGCATGTTACCATGTTAAAGGCATAATGAATAATCCATCTTGAGTAAAGAGTATAATGGCTCAAACAGATGATCTCCCAAAGTAGCTGGGCCTTAACTTGAACTTTGTGGTGTCTGTTCTTTAACTGCAATTATGTAAAACAATCATGTAAAGAGACCCTGAACTTTTAAAATGATTCAAAAGCAATTCTGGTATTCTATAAAAAAATAATATAAGTCAATAGATAGAGAGGGTTTTCCACTTAAAATGATGTCTGTAGAGACAAATCTTGCACATCAAGGAAAATATATACCCTAAAGTATTCATGCGGGCATGATTACATATTCCACACCTATGCCATTTCATATCTCTAGTATATTGAGAGAACAGGGTACATAAGGAAAAAAGTGCTAAATTACAGTACATTTGCTTTTTAAATATATGTTAACAATAAAACAGCAAAACAGATTGTTTGAAAACAGACTCAGTATTGTACAGTAAGTTCACATTTAATTCTTTACCATGTCTACAATTGTAACACATGCATTTTATTTCCATTATTTTATTCCATAGGACCAACATTCTTCAGAACACTGATCTACCTTTAAAACAAAATTTTCTAAGGAAAATATTAAGCATCATATAAGTTTAAGAAAATTCCTTTAATTAGTATTACATGTACTCAATTACATTTACAATTTCATGCCATGACTTTTAACACACCTTTTGGTTAAGAATATCTACTGAAAAATAGTACCATTCGGGAAGAATACACACAGAAGATAAACTGCTACCTGTTATGATTGATTTTCATTAACTTGATGATTGTAATGCTGTACTCTGATTATAGATGCAATTGTGAAAATACCTTGACACATTTATGGAAGAATACTAAAATTATGATTAAAAGGACTCCACATGCTGTTAAAAAAACCCAAAAAACCACGTCACTGACTATTGTTAAACACTGCCTGTGTGCCACTAACAATTTTTTTAATGTATAAAGGAAAAGCAGCACATTGCTTTTTAGAAATACTTTTACAAGAAAACTAACTTTTTTTTTTTTAAAAAAGGACATAATATCTAGTTGAATAAGACTTCCAAAACGTTTAGTTTATCTTCTACTAACACTCTAAAATGAAATACAATCTGAAGATAATTTAACTTAACTATAGAAATTACAAAAAATAAGTTGGCAAATTTGTCCTGGATCAAGTTATTTTTGATTGGATCCAAAACCTCATACATGCGTCTTTCTAGATGCAGTACTATGGAATCTTCCAATCCCAGGAGCAGCTCTTTACAGGAGCTTTAGTAAGATGATACTATAGGGCAGACAGTAGTATGACTGCTACCATGATTGGCCCTTTGAATCCTGCTCTTTATCTTTAATGTGTCATCTTTGTAAAACATATTTTCATGTTCTTATTGTACATTTATGGGCAAGGGGAATTGCTAGTTTTCTAATAGATTTTATGTTTTTACTGTTTCACTCAAGAAGCAGCTCTTCATGTATGTGCATACATCCACATCCACATCCACACCCACACGCATACATTTGTCACAAATTAGCAAAGGGACTAAATATGCTATTATGATTAAATATATTTAGCTTAATTCTATGTTGATAGATACTGATACCCTTATTAATAGAATGCTTAGAAATTGGAAAAAATATACAGAATTGAGAATTGTTCAGAAAGATGTCACTGCTGCAGCTATTCTATCCAACTGGAATAGTGAATATATTTAAATCGAAAAGAAACATTTTGATTGGCAAAGTTGCTTAATAGAGATTATTTCAGTTAATAAAATGGGCTCATTCAGAATGCAAAACATAAGCTCTAGTATATAACAGTAAGCCTCCAATGAACATTTCCTTATCCCTGAACAATCAGTGCAGGAACATCAATTATTTAAGTGAGTCTACACTCATATTATTTGATACAGGGAAGGGAACTTTGTCAGGCTAAAAAGCTGGATGTTGCAATGCTGCTGTTTATATGCACATTTCTTAATTCAATAAAGGATGCACACACAGAAGCCAGCTTCAGTATATGCATGGTAATTAGCTAGATCAGGATTCAGGAGTATTTAGTCCTTAGTAAAGACTAAAAATATTTTTAAATTCTTACAAATAATCTCATTAGCATTTATAGACTGATATCTAGAAACGTATGTATTCAGAGGTAAAATTTATGGTATGTCTATAAATTATTTTATTATTTGAAAATTGCTCTGACCTTGATATTTTTCCTGTGGAATTTAGCAACATGAAGTGAACATTGAACACCATATTTAAGAACTTCTAATAAGGTAGAGCTAGTACACTGATGCCTGATGGCAAAACTCAACATCAGATAAAACATCTATCAAAATAATTTCTCTTGTAGTCAACTAATAGTTAATGTGAAAATTCTCCAGAAACCTCTTCCCAAGCCCTGTAAACTTTTCATATGACATAGCATTCTGCAACTGGAGGAGTATATGTAAGTGAATGTTATACCTCTTCTTCTAAAAGCATCTTGGCTCTTTCCCACTTTAATATGGTTAAGACTACAATAAGTTAAACTAATTTACATATGTGAATATTATATTATATTATATTGATCTGGTTGAAGCAAGTTTTATATGGATGCAATTGTGTTGCAGCAGTGTATGTAAGCTGAATGACAATCTTTACTTTCTTATCTACTATATTGACACATGTCATCCATCATGGTAAAAAAAGCATATCAACACATGATATGCCCAAAACTCTACAGCTTAAATCACGTTAATTATTTCATCCTCTGTTGTGAATTTAACACAAACCTAAAAATAACCTCTTGTGCTGTTCTTGATCATTTTAAATGTCCAACATCTTTGGTGTTTTTCAAAGCCTGTGGATATGTGGATTATACATGCACATATTTGTCTTAAAAACCTGTCTAGATGTCAACAATTTAATATTTTTTAAAGTTAAAAATGGTTCAGATCTATCCTTACCCTGCCATCTTTTCATCAACTTATGTAATTCTTTAGCATATGACTAAATACAAGTTAGGCACCAGGCAGTGGCTACATTCATGAAAAGGTATCTTCATACAGCCACCATTTATTTTAAACAAACACCCTGTAAGGACTACACAATAATGGGGGTCAGGGAACTATATGTTGAAAACTCAGTGCTAATAGTATTTATAAAAGTGCGGTGCTCCATATAGTAAGAAGAAAAGTGACTACAAGTACTTAAAGTGCTAGCTTTCAATCACAATTTAGATTAGTATCCCAAACTTAAACTGTTATGGGACTTAAAGAGAATAAAAATAAAATCCAAGAGCACAAATGCTGCACATGCCATGGCAAAAGTGCTCCACATTACAATTTGCTATGTTTAAATAAATATGTAATGTCACTGTTCAGGCTGCAATTATGTATACACTTACATTACAATATCATACAGATCCATAAACCATTGCAGAAGACAGAAAACAAAAGTATGACAGTTTATTACCTTTCTGATATCTGTGCTATTTTGAAGACAGACCTCTAGCTGAAAAGTCCTTGCAGGCTGCCAAACATTAGCAACAGACTAATGAACTGGCTTCATCATGGTGTTTGCAGAAAAGCCATTTTAAGGCTATGCTATTAAAAGAATGGTCTCATGTCTATCCTTACAAAACACTTATTTACTTATACATTAAGGTTCTTTCTGATGTCTAGAATAATGGATAGTGAATGTATCACATTACAGGTACTTCTCGACTTAGGACCATTTGTTTAGCGACCATTCAAAGTTACGACTGGTCCTTGCATTTGCAATCGTTGCAGTATCCTTGCAGGCACACGGTTGTGATTCAGATACTGGCATTTACAAGAGTTGCAGCATCACACGGTCATATGATTGCCATTTGTGATCTCCCAGCTGGTTTCTGACAACCAATAGCAATGGGAAGCTGGGAGAGATGCTGCAAGTCACAGTCATGTAACAACTTAAGGACTGCATTGTTTAATAACAAATTATCTGGTCCCTCTTGTGGTTATTAAGTGGAAACTACTTGCATGAGCTTACTTAATTTAATGTATTTTCATTCATGTAAAATAATATGGAAACAACACTTTCTTGTAAGCAAGTATTTTCTTTATACTTCATAAACATATTAGAAACTGATCCAGCAAGCACAAGAAATTCTATGAAGATCTTAGTGTGTCTCTTTGCTTCTACACATTTCATACCTTTTATTTCTTTCAGAAGGGTTAAATCAGGATATTATTTCATAATGTAAAAGAAACAGAAGGCTTGTTATTAGAAATGCCAAGTACAATACAAAAACTTCTAGCTGCTCTTTGGGCAAACAGATTGATTGTAACAGTCCTGTCTATTGTTTCTATACGACAGAGTACCAGTTACTTGTCCAGGTTTTAACAGATAAATGTAGAGCAATTAATATCTAAGAATTTCTTGTTTATACGTCTCCATCCAAAATGACCACTCCCTACACTGAGCACTGTAATAACCAACTGCAAGCAGAATGAGTCTATTAAATCTAGTAAAATTACATCCTTAAAAAATAATTTACGCATGTTTTTTGAATTGCAACAGCTTGGCCCTGCATGTCAAAATTACAGAAATAAATACATTTCTTCTACAATTTCTATTTAAGGGTTAATTTAATCATGTTTTTTCTTACATCAAACCTGCTATGCTACAAAGGGAAATATTTAACAAGTCAGGTTTGCTTTACAAAATGGCACGATGCGCCAGTCTTATTTGAAAATAAATAAATCTTTAATATGTGAATGGTTGTTGAAAATTTAATACTATAAAACTTTCACATTCTTACTAGTTTTTCTACTGAAATAAAAATTTTTATTTACACATTCAGCCACTAGTCTTTCATGGGAGGAGGCTGTGCATAGGGGCAAGGCATTTTAATTTTTTGTTATCTTTTTATATGTACTTGGCATTTCTGGGTATTAATTTGTGTTGGCATTTTTATTATTCCCTTTGGGAACAAATAGCATATCAGCCAAGTATAATGGTTTCTTCTAAAATTTTTCTAAAAATTGAAAAAAATGAGGTCATTATATTGCAGCACTGTAGCTTTGATACTTGAATGACCTTTGTAGAATAGTACTACCCTTTATAATCATTGCTCAAGTGCTCTACTTTAAAATTACAGTGCACATTACAGTGCCCAACTATTTCCCCCCCCCCACTTTTTTTTTTTTGCAATCATCTTTTATAGAATAAGACTTTGGAGGGGGTTAAACTGAGGAATTATATGAAATATAGCATCCTATACTGGAGTCAGATGTTATAGCTCATGATGTTTATTTCCTTTTGGTGGGTAAGTTGCCATCTTCCAATACTTAGTTGATGGAATATATATTTTTTCCTGGTAAAATATATATTTCTGCACAGAAAACTGAAATCTATGATTTCTGATGGGAAAAATGTTTGCAATACTGAAAGTAATAGCAATGATTATAAATCTTTTTATCTGCCAGAATATTCAGTTTCCTAGAAAGATAGTTAATGAAGGACTGGAAGGAAGATTGTTCAATTACAGTCCATTTCTAACAAAAGAGTCCTAATCTTGGTAGAGGTTTGGTGGCTATTTTATCTTAAAATATAAACGAAGATTTTCATGAAGAATTGCTGTGGGCAAGAACTTTCAGAAATGGAAATTTCCCATTTGTTAACTAAAATTGAATAATTTGTTACTGGGCAATTGCTTCTGCAGAGTATCTGTGAATTAATTTGTTAAATCTACTTAGAAGAGCAACAAGCAAACTCTATTTAATTTCAACAAAGCTTACTGTTACAAAGATTTGTTCAGTGTAAGTGAGTACTGAATGGTTACAATCCCTTTTGCAGGCTTGGTAACTCTTAGAAAAAGATTGTGCAGGGCAAACATGCAGAAATAAACAACTGCATTGTGAATATGATTCTTTCTATATTTTGAAGAAACTTCTAGAAAGGTAATAGTTATGCTTACAAAAGGTATATGAGATGAATATTTTACTGCACCTCCCCCCAAGCAATCTGAAAACGTCTTCTATCAATGCAGCTACCTATTTTCAAGTCTTTCGATAGTTGCTATAGAACTGTCCTTTATCAGCCTTATACATATCTAGAACCAGGACAGCCAATAGTTTGGAAAGTGGGAAAGCTAAATGCATTGCACATTGTGTAAAAGAACACTCTCTCCTTGGAAAGCCATTGCCTTAGATCCAAGTATATTCCTAGTTTCTTTTGTTTCCCACAATACCCTATGCCGACATCTTGGGATTAAATGGCAATGCTGCAGGGTTAACACACACATTCTCTTCTCATTCATTTTTTCTCATAAAGGAAGGATTTGATTCATGCTTATTATTACATTTAGCTTTATTTAAACTGGCAGGTTTATCAACTACCTTTAAGAATATTCTGAATTTATTCTGCCTTATGATATTTATCTAATGATATCTGATGTATATATCTAAACTATTCTGATACTGACATACCTGCTCTGAGATTATCAATCAATAATAGAGCAAACTCTGATGCAAGAACAGCCAAGTCTCTTTTATGTCCCCAATTACCAGCACAACACTATCTTAAAACATGCAGAAGATACCTTGCAATCTTTGCAATTATTTTGATTATCTATTGACAAGCACAGTATCTTTCTATTGTAATAAAAATGTGTGCACAGTACTGACTACCAAGCAAGAGAATGAGTTTTCTTTCTTTCACTAACCTTTCCGTATTTTTGCAGCTTTTTCTTAATAGATATTTCCTGCATTTTTTCCAAATGCTTTTTCAGACCTATTTAGATGTTAAATAGGGAAAACTGAATCTAACTCACATTTGTAAAATCTTATACCCACTTTTGAAAATTAAAAAATACTATACTTTGGTAATAAGTATGAACTGAAAAATAAACTGCCTTTCCTAGTACTGTGTTCCACTTTGCACCTTGCAATACACATTAAAGGAATCTAATGAGGAAAATGTAACACTACTTAGCTATAACTGTAATACTACTTAACATGTACTGTTTACCCAGAGGCAATTAGTTTACATGCAAAATGAGGTGGAAAGATACAACCTAGTAAACCTTTCTGTAAATGTCTATTCTCACTACAAGATTCCTCAAGTAGCAGTAATTCACCAATAGTCACTTTCTACATTAATGGGTAGCAGCTACTCTTTGTTAAGAGTATTAGCCATGGATAGAGAGGGCCTCCCTGTTGGAAGCAGTACTTTGTTCATGTTTTGTTTTGGTTAGTATATCCTAGGCTATGCTTATGGTACTTTAATAATTCATATCATAGAGTGAGTAAATATAGCTTAATTTTTCTTTATAACGAATCTAAGATATCTAGTTTAAGAGAACGAATATAATAACTGTGGCCAATTAGTTTCATTTTCTTTCAGGAAGCCTCCACTTTTCTTCATTACAGCATCACCTTTAATTATTTTTTATAAAGTCATTGCTTCTTCTGTACTTCTGTGTTTGTTTTTTTTGGCACATACTCTCCTGATCCTTCAAGAGAACTCCCTCATTCTATCTCCTTTCACTCTGTCAGTTCTAGGTCTTCTAAGATATCTTCTTCACACCCAACTTTTCCATATTCTTTTCCCTCATAAAGTTTTCCCCTTCCCTCTGATTTTGATTATAGCCTGTTTTTTTCTCTCCCCAAATCTTCAGTGAATTGACTAAAAGGTCCTTCTTGCTAAAGCCCTCCTGTGCTGCTCAGCATGAAATATCCTGGATCAGCCTCTGCGTTATCATCAGCACAGTTCAGCAGGTCAGGGCCAGATTTTATCAATGAAAAAAAAAACCCTCACTAAAGACAAAACTACTGTAATCCAAGGCCTTGGCTGTTGTCATATGCTTTGGATCTGAAGCAGGTTTTCTTTATCTTGGTACTAATTTGTTAAAACAGACATTTTTTTCTGAAATAAAGGAAATTGAAATGAGAAGCTAAATATTTAGTTTCAAAGAAAAAAATTAAATAATTGGGTAGCTGTAACTTAATATGAAGTCCCATCTTTTGTTTTTAAATTAACTCAGCCTATTATCTGGAGTTGTTTTTCATGTTTCATATGGAAATATGAACACTTTTTCAGTATTTTAAAAAAATGTGAATATTTAATACAAATATCCCTTGTTTAGTGACCACAATTAGAACTGGGAACTCAGTCATTAAGCAAAGTAATTCCCAAGTAAAAGTGCAACTGTGTTTAATTCAGCTTTCCTTTGCTTTACAGATTTGCAAAGGTAATAATGTGAGGATTGGTCATGAAGTTATTTTTTTAATCATAGTCTTAACTGCAAATGGGCACTAAACAAAGTGAACAAGGCAATCACTAAATGAGGACTACCTATGTATGGAACTATTTTTAAAGGGCATATATTATTACTGAAGGTGTTAATATCTAGAGTTCATCTTCTTGTAAAAATCCCAGCTAGAAGTTTTAAAGGATTATGTGTTTTATTATTAAACTAATTTTAAATTAGTTTTTGGTTAAAGCTTAAGATTCAGACATCTGTAACAAAAGCTATAGTATTTCTCAAGCTCGAAACTTCCTATAAAGTTATGGTCCTTACATATTACCAAACAACTCTCAACATCCTTTTCTCTTGACCAAAATGACTGGAACTGTCAGAAGTTGTATTCAGCAACATTTGAAAGGCACTAGGTATCTCACTTTGCTTTAAGCAATGATTTACAAGATTGACTCATCAATATTCCACATATTTCTTCCTCACTTCTTTCGGTGCTTGGTTTGGTTTTAGAAAATTATATTTAAGTTTATACCCCAACCAGTAAGATATAATCTTGTATCTTCAAATCAAGCTCATAGTTTTTGCCAGAAGTAAGAATTTTGAATAATTTTTACATTATGATAAAATAATAGTATTTTTACATTACATAATAATTTTTACATTATGATAACATAATAAAGGCTTTTTACTAACCCTTTTTACTAGAACCCTTTTTACTAACTAAATATTAAGCAAATTAATCAAAGGTAAACCAAGTAGCATTCTACTGCATTTTTAAACTTAATCCAAGATGGCTTTTCCCCAGTCATTAAGGACAAAATCCATAATGGGAATTGTGAGCCAAGGTATTTGAGTGTATCAGGTTGCCTATTGTAGTCTAAATCATGATTTGAAAGACAGGAAATATTGACTAGGTCTACAACCACACTAAGCCATGATTTATTTTCATCATAACTTATTGAATATGCCATAATCAGATAATGCTAAGCAATAATTTATAAACTATAATGACTCACTACATAATCATACCAAATCAAAATCAAACAAATCACATTATGAATTATTGGAAGGAGGAAATCCTGCCCATGATTATATTTGAATCAACCTTATATTCTAGCTAAGAGCATTTTAGCTAAAAAGAATAATGAACTAACAAAGTCGCTAGATGGGCAACTTTTCAGTTCTGGAAATAGAAATTTGGCATGCAGCCCCCCCAAATGGACAAATGATTTCCAGTCTGATATAAATAGCATGTTTCATTTTATAATAATTCAAATGCATATATAAAATAGAGATGATGGTGAAAATTATGAGATGGAAAAATATTTCATTTCATAAAACTATTGCAATAGCTTTTTAAATTATGCTTTGGGGTGGGGAAGGGTATATTATTTACAATATAGTGATACACATTGCTTCCTATCAACTTGCCTAGCTGCCACCTACATCTAGATCCCTAAAATAATATTTTTAGTAGAGGGATTCCACAGCAATATTGCAAAACATATGACAGAGATATTTAACCAAAATCTATACAGCTGCAGGAATCTTTAAAAATATGAAGTATTTAAGTTTCAGCAATGTTGCTAATGTAATTCTACTTATTAGCAGAAAATATGAAAAACATTTAAATGTTACATGCAATGTACATAACCAGTCATAAAAGTATGATGGGACAATAAAGAATTACATTCATTTATCCAAATTGATGTTTATAATGAAGTTAATCAATAGCCCTGAACTATGCCAGTTTTTTTTTTGTGTGTGTGAAAGACAATTTTACTACCAAGGACATACTGTCATAATCATATATAATTTTCATACCAAATGGATATTTAAAGAGGGGTATTTTATTCTCTGTTTGGGGGATTATATTTATTTCACATAACCAGTATAATTTAACTCTGAAATTAAAATATTAAAGAAATTGTTTTATCCATTGTTATAGGCAAAATAAAGTGATGCTTTAGAAACTGAAGGCAGCTGAAAGTTCAGCAGGACTGTTTCAAAGACTTTCCCATGTGTAGACACAGTCATTTTGCTTTGTCTTTCAAGCTGTAAGAGCTGCTTCAATACTTTGTGGAGATACTTTGTCAGTGCACTTGGTGAAGCCTGCCTTCAAATGCTTTGTATAATGTCAAATATTCAATCTTCATACTATCCTTTCTACTTTAATATCACTTTTATTTCTTCCTTCTATCGTATTTTTCAGTTCCACTGAGACTATGGACTCCATGTTTTGTACCAAAATCCAATCATATTTTAAAAACACATTAAAGTTTCAAACAACAGACCACATACCTCAGTGAACTAAATCTCATAGTTTTGTTTAATAGCAGCTATTTCAAACATGCCCTTTTGAAACTAAAGGATATGAACTTTGTGGAAACTTCTTGGGTATATATACATATATATTAGTTTCAAAAGGGCATGTTTGAAACAACTGCTATTAAACAAAACAACACATTTATAATATGGTCAACAATGTACAAACAAATGTATTAAGGCTTCTGACCAAGTTCACACTGTCCTTTGCTAGATGCAGGCAGATATAATGACACATACAGATCAAATTGGCTATTAATGCTGGGTACTGATACATCTAGAAAAACATGCATGAATAGGTATATGGAGGACCAGCTAGCAGTGATTTTAATGATTGGAAAAAGGGATGTTATGACTAAAACAACTATAAGCATGCTTTGTATCTTGTATATAGTTTCCTTCCCATTTTTGGAACTGAGCAAGTATCTGGACAAAGATGGTTCAAGCTGGTGTGTTTACTTAGCCCTTTCTCAGCCAAAAAAAAAGTTTTAAAAAAATTAATGGACATGGTTTGCAGATAAATTGAGATCAAAATTATATAGAACTGTCCTAAGAATAATTAAGGTATGAATTGCAAACCTACATATCTAGAAGGCATATACTGAACATATTTAATAATTGCTTTTATAAGTGAAATAACATAGGGATTAGATTGCAGTTTTCACAAATTTCTTTATGGAAAAAGTTAAGAAATTATGTTTCTAGTCTTGAACAATCTTTGTTAAAGCAAACTTCAAAATGGCAAAAAGGGAAGTCAAGGGACATAGGTTGTCTTCTGTTAACTTAAGATGTAATAGTTTCTTCCTTGTTTACAAAGAAAAGGAATTAATAGCACTTCCTATTTACTTGATGCTGAAGGTGAAACTATTAGTGCATAAAAGAAAATAATTAAATGGTATTTTAAAAGAAAACATGAAGAAAAAGCTGTTAACACTAGCAACAATTGTGTACACTATTAAGGTGAAACAGTATCTATGAAGCACTGATATATTTACTTCCCATATTTATGAACCTAAATGGTTCATAACTTAATGAACTTAAATAGTTAATAAATAATCTAAATAATCCTTGTGTAAAGTTTTCATTTTCTGATAGTTGAATTTATGCTATGGAAATTTTCTTATAATAATACTGGCAGTCAGTCATAATAGCCTTTAGTTTATCTTGTTTTAAGTTAAGTTTGGGGGAAAGGCTATATTATATGAAGTACAGTCATACACATTGCCTCCTATTAACTTATCTAGCTGCCACAAAAATCTAGATCCATAAAATAATTCTTTTAGGAAGAGAGGAATTATGCAGCAACAGTTTAAAAGATAAGACAGAGTTATTTAACCAATAACTACATAGGCTGCAGGAATCTTTAAAAATACCTTGAAGTATTTGAGTCTCAGGAATGTTGATTATGTAAATCCAGAGAGAGCAGGACTCAACAATTCTAAAAAAATACATGCCCTTGATATCTCATAATTTGTTGCGGTGTAGTGCCTATTCTTCTTGATCATGTCCATGTAATTTGATCTAGTCCTTGTAACAAATCACCGACAGACATGCATGCAGAAGACCATTTTATACTATACTGAAACACACTGTACCAGACCAGTATCAGAAATGTGCTTCTATTATTTTTAAAATATAAAGTGCATCATTATGAAATCACAAAACTGACAGACTTTCTGTCTGGACCATACAGTTTTAAAAGAGAGGTCAGGGCTTTAACATAAAATAATTCAAGAGGTACAAATTGATTATGTCCACCCTGCCCTCCTAGAATTGTTTTTGGCCACGCTTTTTTAGTGCAAATAAGCTAGAGTATTTTTCTCTCTCTCAAGTTTAAGGGATATGGCATTTTTGGGATGCAAAGAATATTTCTTTACATCGTAACAGATCCTTCTGCAAGCTTTTAACATGTTATTGCCACTTTCCAAAGAAGTGCATGTACTGTCAGATGTAAAGAGAAATTTTTTCCCAAATGACCATTTCAACTATTACCAGTATAAATTGGATCATATGTTCCTTGGGTTTAAAGTTATAAACACATCCAGTTATGTCCAATAATAAGATGAATATATATACATATATTGTATATATACAACGTATGTGTATGTATATGTATATGTGTGTGTGTGTGTGTGTGTGTGTGTATATTATATATACACACACATACATACATACACACACACACATATATATTTTCTTAAGTTTTCGCAGGTACTTACGTGTATGGTATTCAGCTTTTTGGGGTATTTTCCCACGTCATTATAGTTGTGCTTTTAAAGTTGTAGCAACGTTTCGGCAGAATCTCATCTGCCATCATCAGGCTTCTGTATTGTGTTCGTCTGGCAGATGAGATTCTGCCGAAACGTTGCTACAACTTTAAAAGCACAACTATAATGATGTGGGAAAACACCCGAACAAAGCTGAATACCATATATATACATATACATATACATATATATATATATATACATATACATATATATACATATACATATACATATACATATACATATACATATACATATACATATACATATACATATATATATATATATATATATATATATATATATATATATATATATTAAGGCTCATGTGTAATCCCTCTCAGATGCTCACATCTGTGTTTAAGTCATTCGCTGATTTGAAGAACATGGCAATGTGTGCCTATATGCAGAGGAAACAGAATCTTATTTAGTGGCACAGGAATACACAAATTTGGGGTGGGGGAAGACAGCGATATAAACAGGGACTGCTGACTATCTGGCTCAATACAAAAACAAGATAAAGTAGTGCAAACTTGTATAGGCCAGTATATTAATTAATATACACTTTTACTGTAGTGGTAAATAACATTTTATCTATTTGCTAAACAAAAGCTACAGAAGAAATGTGTTCTTGAAACACCAAAAATAGAACATTAATATGTGTGTTTCTATTAAATTTGATAAGGTAAAGTTTCCATAAAAATGTATCAATTGATGATTTTTTTTAAACAAAACCAGTTATATATGATGAAATAGGAAAAATAGAAAGGCAAGAGATGGGAAAATGTGAGCATCAGGAATTCATACATTCATGCATTCCATGTTGTATAACTGGACATTACTATTACTACATTGGGATGTGCATCAGCAAATCAGCAGAATGGTAATTTAGGCTTAGACAATTTACTACAAGTCTGCTATCAAATCAACAACAGCACATTAGACCTCTAATTTTCCACCTTAGATCATATACTTTCATACCAGTATTTACTTAGAATCTTTCATGACTTGCTCTGGCCCACCGACTATTAGTAATTGAAAAATTAAAACTAGATTTGAGTTTGAAATTAAACATTATTAATTATTTCTGAAACAGCCAAATACTCATTAGGTCAAATTTCCAAATATTGGGCAAATCACCTAAAACAGTGACATTAATTTTCTTTTCCTTTGTCACAACTACGGCACACATTTCTAAAGTTCCTTTGATGATTTTGGTGCAATCTTTTCTTTTCTTTCTAAATAAAAGCATTTGGGCAACTTTTCACACTAAATAAAATGCAAGGATATGAACTCCATTTTTACTAACAATCCTTGAGAAAGGAGGTCACAGCATAGTTTTAAAATGGTGCTGAAATGGAAATACCAAGAAAAATAAAACTGAAACTAGAAAATCATGCTCCTTGGCTAGTAGAGCACCTGGATATGAAAAAGAAATGAATATTGAGCCTGAACCAACCAATCTAGTTCTTTTAAAGAAAAAGTACTAGGTTTCAACATAGAAATAGCTTACGTAGTATCAAGATCAAAAGCAAAAGCTTGGGCACTCTGAACTCCAATTTAAAATGTGATTTACAGCATAGTCCTTGCCATGTTGATGAAATACTATATTTAGCTTCACTGTATTCAGTTCATTATATTCCCATTTAAATATAGATAATTGAAGTCTTAAATGATGCCAAACAAACAAAATATATATTTCATTTCTGTTTCATGATAAATCATCTCCAGTCATTTTCTTGATATTTTTTAACATGGGTTAATGTTTAGCAAAATAAAAATACAGATTATAATTTGGAATAAATATTTAAGAGCTAAAATTTCAAAATAAGATCAATAGCTATTACTGAATACTTTAATTGCACCAATGTGAAATCTGATCTGCAGGATACCAACTAACTGATGCACCAAAATCTCTCAAAGTATTTTTTGAAGATAAATCAGAAAATATTCTCATGTTTTTCCACACTGTAGACATTTAACCTTCCTGTTTAGAATTTTAATTCCAACAATTGTTCAGCTACTAAATTCCCACATCACAGCAACTTCCTAGAACCACTTAACCCCACAAATATAAAAATAGTTTTGAGATTTGTACTATTTAAATAAGCTCTCCTCACAAGATGTCAACAATCCATATAGAAGGGATGACATGATCAGCATTAAACATAGATATATCATTTAGAGGACATCACTTAAATTACTGGGTTATCCTATGATCAGGTACCCATACCTAATCACTGATTAATCACTGGCCAATTCTTCCTCCCTTAAAAATATTTTATCATAATGTAACGAGCAGATTTACTTAGTTAAATATACCTTTCCCAATACAATCATTTAAAATTTAAAGGTCAGTTTTGATCATAAATGCTCTTGGTTATTACAACACATCAATTTCATCTGGCATATTTGCATCATGTTACATTGCAACACAACCTTATACATATTTCTTAAAGATTACAACAAGAGTTAGTGGTATTATACAGATTTGATAAACTTGTGAGGTTAAGAATCAGAATCACAGGGTAATTAATTGTTCCTATAAGAAACCAGAGAAGTTGCTGGGTGTAATTTAACATGAAAACCAGACCCATATATTGGAATTATCTAATAACAGGGAAGAACTTACAAAAAGAAAGGCAACTTCTTCCAACCATTACATATCAGTACCTCCTGGCATTTCTCTGCTTTATTTTTGGCCCATTGAAAAACATTCTAATCAAGACCCTCTTGTTCTTCTCCACTGTCCCCTCTGATATCCATTCTTTTCTCTTTGTGGCCATTGTAAATTCTTCTCATTTCCTCTTCATACTTGATAAAGTTTTCTCCAAATCTTGTCCATGCTTTGTATGGGACAGTTATGGTATTACGGTATGGAGGCCTCACTTCACTTACCTTCAAATAAATACCATACCTGTTAGATCCCACATCAAAGTAGAACCTCTTGTTGTCCACCCTGAAGGAAGTCCCCTCTGGGAGTTCAGGAGGATCATCCCCTCCACTCCTCCTTTCTTCTATGTCTCCTTCCCCATATTCTTCAATAAGTTGGACCAAAGCATCCCTGAATTCAATCATTCCCTGTGCTGGGAGGACAATAGTCTGTTCCTGCCCCAAACTGTGACCAAAATATCCTATCATGCCAGGTCCTCTAATCAAGGTTTGTCTAATCCTTAAGAAACGTCCACGTTGATTCTCCTTTAAGTCTAGGTAATATTTCCTATTATCTCTTTCGATATATTCAGTTTTTAAGACGCTATGAAGATGTTCCTCAGATCCCACTGAAGCTGGAGGCGAGGGTAGTTGATGGTGTTGCCGCCTTCTTGAATCTTGTTCTTTGCCATTAGCATGGTCATTCCGGTGACTCTGGCTGCTTTTCAAGCCCAAATGGGCATAGTGTTCTATGAAATCACCCAGGCAATCTTTCAACTCAGAAGCTACTGATAAAGATAGAGTCAGCTTGCTTTTTCTGATATTGTCCTGCCTGCCTCTTCCTATCCAGACTTCGGCTATCTTCAGAAAACGACCTCGGGAACTTTGCTTCACATCCAGATAAAATCTCTTTTTTTGGATGTCCACTCTTTTGGAAGCCAGCTCCTGGATTTCCATGCAGCCCGCCTGAGAAGAGGAGGCAGGATAATGATACTGCTGCTGGGACTGGGAGTAAATGCTCCTGTGTAGGCCAGAGCCCCCCACACTCCTTCCTCCTCCTCCTCCTCTGCCTCTCTCCATCTTTAACCATCAACTGAAAATAACAAATATATAACAAAGATGCATAACATCATAAACATCCAGGAGATCCATTTCGCTTTCCTGGCAATGGCCTCCTTGAGCATTATTAATTTCCCCTAGAAAGTTATTTCACTCAACACTTTTGATTTTTAGCTTGGTACATAGAAAGGGGGGGGGGAGGTGGAACCGGGAGGAGTTCTTGTGGAAAATCATGTGCTAAATTGCTGAATGTCTGGCCGAGGTTAAAGGCACAGAATCTGTTTTTCGAAAAAAAGAAACAGCCTTTTCCACCCTTCCCAACCTGCTCCTACCACACCAGCAATGTTAAACTGTTGACAGGAGGGGAAGTTTTTCCAGCCACGAAAACGTAGCTAGAGTACAAGGAGAGTTATTTCACCGAGTAATTTTTATTTTTATTTGAAAACACGCCCTATATCCCGTGTTATGGTATCGATACAGTGCTTGGGGGATTCGCTTGATAAGCCCGCGACTGAAGCTTCCTTTTCCCCGTCAAGTGCTGAACGTCAAGCTTTTTCTGCTCCAGCCCAAGCTGCCTATGCCCGCTCGGGGAAGGGGGGGTGGGGCAAGGTCTGTCTAAGAAACGGGGCAGCCCCGACCTTCCCGAACGGGCCTTCGCGCCACCACCAAATCCGATCGCGTCAAAAGACCTCTCGCCTTGAAGAGCGTCTCCTTCCCCGTTACAAACGGGCAGCCTAATTCTAGGGGAGTCCTTCCATTCTCCACCCCTGGCTCCCCCCTCCCACCGCACACCCTATGGGCGCCCGTACAAATTGTACCGACGGCCCCTCCAGGCGCCATGACACGCAATTGAGCCGGGGCGGGGGGGTGGGGGTGGAGCGGGTTAGCCAGAGGGGGTGTGTGTGTGTGAAAAAATCCAAAACCCCACAGCGCAAGGCGGACGACACTTACTCCATCCCTTCAACTGCCTCTCGCCGACTTGCTTCTCAACCAGCCGCGGCCGCTATCCGCCCTGGCCCCTGCAGCGCTCGCCTTCCCGGCGCGGCCGCCTCTGAGATGAGGGATGAGCGCTCCGCGATCGGGCAGGTCCTATTGCCGCCCGCTTCTTCGCCCTCCTCCGGGGCGCTGGTTCATGTTCGGCACGCGCCAGCCAACGTCAACCGCCCCAGCCGCAAGAAAACGACAAAAAAAAAAAATAGCGTACCGAGCGGCCTGAGAGCAGGAATCCCTTTCTCCCTGCAACTTTGAAGCGCCCCGTCTCCCCCCACTTTTCTTCCAAACATGATAAACTACATCCCCCAGAATGACTTGCGTTGCCGGCGGCTGGCGGGCGTGGAAGCTCTTGTGCGCATGCACTTCACCTCATTTCACCTCTACAGTTGACAGCGGCCGGAAAGAAAGATGGGGGGGCAGGGGAGAGGAGGAGTATGGCGGCTCGTGACGTATTTTCCTTGCGACGATAAGTGTTGGCTGTAGGTGGTGATTTTTTTCGTGCGTCTGGCGGGAAAGAGATCAAGAGAGAATTCTTTGCCCATGGAACTGGGCTGTGGGGAAATTTCGGGGTGAGGTGAGTTTCTTTTACTTCCAGCGCGACTATTAGGACAGTTAGCTTTTGTTTAGACACTTATATTAGCGTGTTAAATTATCTGGCATCACTAGCCATCAATACTCCTGTTGCATTCAACTCCAGCTTTTCCTCTGGGACTTAGTTCTATATTTATATATTAATATAAATATAATCGCCTCACAAGAAGGCCATAGGTATATGAATATTCCTTTGGTAGTAAATCTTCTTGAAAAGCAGTTCTTATATTGACCTGTAATTGCCTTTGGATGTGATGGTTTGGGCATATGCCTGCATCTGGAATCTAAATTTGTTTTACTAAGTGACAGACATGATTGTGACAGATGACAGATATATTTTTTTGATTCCAGAAGCACCATATATATTCTAAAGTAACACTTGGTTGTCATTTTCAAATATTTGTCCAACCAAAACCAAGAGAAGAAGATATTCTGAACAGTTTTTTTTTCCTTTAGCCACACTGCAGGGAACCAGGAGAATGAGCTCTGCCTTAGACATAAAAGCTAGTTGAGTGACTTTGCTTTGCAAAGCAGACTAATTGAATTTATACCATGCAAAGCATGCTGGATAGTAGATGATTGACCTTCTGTATATGGCTGCATTCTTTGCTTTCTTATCCTTTCCAATTTTTCTCATTCTTGCTTATTGAAAGTGAAAGTCAATGCTCCAACAGGTGTCCTTCTGCCAAAGATGAATTTACAATAAAAAAACCCATGAATTTATAATAAGAAAAACCATTATGAATGGTATCTTTTAGCAATTAAGGTATTCTTACTGCTTTCAAGAAAAGTAATTTCTCTTGTTACAGAACATGTGCATTTGCAGAGGAATAAATTGACAGAAATATGAATTCTTCATCAAATAAACTTCCCCTGTGGATGACAGAACCAAACAGTGAAGATACTGTAGATGACAAAAAGGTAGAAAATCGGAATATATGCTTGGCTCTTATAACTTAAAGCATGAAAAATGATAAGTCCTTTGGGCAAATTTCCAATTTGCATGGAAATTTTTAGAACTGCTAATTTAGTTCTTTGTAGTTCTGTTGATTTTAGCTTGATGGCATTAAACAGGAATACTTGATGCTGTATTTTTAAGGTGTAAGAATATTCAAAATTACATCCAGTTATAATTGGGTTACTAATTTTTGTAGGGAGGTTTTAAACATTGTGTATTCAGATTGATTTTTAAACTGTCCTTGTTAGGGCATTTGATCAAGTAATTTCTTTTTTAGCCAAAATAGATTTTATTAGCAATACTTTAACATTGTCCTTCAGTTTCTAATAAATATGGCAATTGAGAAAGAAGTTTCTCTTGGTAGAATGTCTGTGGATCCATTCTTTTTGTTAAACTCCTAATCTGTGTAAACAGTATCCAAAATACCAATATGCTTTAAAAATAAAATTGTATCTTTTTTGCATATCAAAATTGGTCTCAAATCAATTCTCACTTGGCTACCAGTAACTTAACCAATCAGGTTGGTATTTTTCTACTAAGTTGGAAAGGAATAATATATTACGATGGTAATATTAACAAATCATTATCTGGTCTTCAAATTATAAACCAAGTTGTTTTTCATTTTTATAAAGCAGAAGAATTCATTCCAACCGAGTGTTCTGGAAGATAACCTTCCATTCTTAGAATACAACGGCTCTATCATCTACAGCTATAATTCTAATGATTGTTCCTTGCTCTCAGAAGACATTCTGTAAGATAATGAAAACTTGCATTTTTGCTTTTTTAGTGTAATCTTTCAAAACAATGTATATTCCAGTTGTATCTACATGTGTGTTTTCATTCGATTATCATTATTCATAGCATTTTTATAGTAATCATTCCATTTATAATATTTATATCTACTTAAGTCCTCAGGATTTTATTATCAACCCACTTTATATTAGGTGATTGGAAGGAGAAGTGAATTGTTTGTAACTTGTCAACAGGATGGGGTCAACAGTATATTGTTGATCCTGTCCAGTCCAGACAAAATATATAGCTATAAATACAATTCGTGAACTAAAAATAAGCTGTGATTGTGATTAATTATTAAATAAATTTATATAGCTGCCTAACTCACATTGATTCTCGGCAGCTTATAAAATTTAAATTCCACAGTCAGAAGCCCATAAACCCCCTCCCGCACACTCCTGGCAGCAACGTGGTCCCACTAGATGTACTTCTCTGATAGATGGGACCTACAATGTACCCTCCTTTCCTGCTCTGATGGTAAATGTAACTGGGGAGAGGCAGTGCTTCAAATATTTGTTAAGATTGTCTGTACTTGTCTTCGAATGACATGCTAAATCTAATCACAAAATGACTTAGTATAGCAATAGCATTTTGATTTATATACCTCTCCACAGTGCTTTTCAGCATTCTTTGGGCAGTTTATAATGCCAGCCTATCACCCTCAACAATCATTTTACTGATCTCAGAAGGATGGAAGGCTGAGTCAACTATGAGCCCCATCAAGATCAACCTCCAGGCTGTGGGCAGAGCTTGCCTGCAATATTGCATTCTAACCATTGGTACCCCAGGCATTGAATGGGTTAGATCAAATTCTTTAATTTTAGTGCGCAATATTATGCAGGTTTATTTAAAAGCAAATCACATTGTCTATATTTATATAATGTCAGGATCTGTTGTTTAAAAAAAAACTTTGCAACTTTCAGAATCTTGGTCAAATTTAGTAGATTTGTTCTTAAATGTGGTTGTAAGGTCTCCAATCTGACTTGTTTGATATTTCATATGACCCAGACCAAAATACCATATCAGGATTTGTTTTGTTTAATTATACTTTATTTGAAGCTGGATCTCATACAATATACCATATTTTACGGTAAAATCAATCTACAATTTGAAACCATAATTGGATGTTAGTTTACCCATTTTGGCTTATTTTCACCAGAACTTATTACCTCTAATACAGAATTTTAGTTCATTCCTAGTTTGTTTTTATACACCACTCTACAGTGTAAATCTATAGCAGTTTAAAAAGAAAAATCCCAAAGACTGCTTTTTTGCTTTTTTCAGAAATTCTTAATTTTTTTTCAACCGTGATCTTCTTTCTATACCCAACTTTTCCCTGAATATAAAGCAGAGGTGATAATTTATTCTAAATACATAAAATAAATTCCAAATCACATAACCCTCCCGAAACAAATTTAAGATATTTAATTCATAAAAGAGACTTAAAAGAGAATGGGTGGCCAGAGAAATATACTCAGATATATATGTAACTTCCTGCATAAAAATTGTAACAGCCTCCCCAAATCCCACAAACAACATATATGCCTCTCCACAAACATACAGGCCAGGCATGTCCAACCTTTCAGCTGGCTTGGGCCATAGTGAGTGAAGAAGAATTGTCTTGGATCGCATATAAAAGATATAGTTAATATGTGTGTGTGTGTACATACACATGTATGTATGTATGAATAAAAATACAATGTTATAGGTTGATTTGCACATTCTAGAATATAGTATATGGAATACTTGAGAATTAAAGCTCATCTGCTGCATTTACTGTCAAGAAAATCATCCCAGAGAAACTTTTGGAAATTCTCATTTTTGTTTTATAATCTCTAGAGCTGCATATTTCTACTTACTGCTTTTTAATAATTTCTGATGTATTCTGGGTGATATACATGTAAAAATAATTTGCAAATTGGAATCCAGTCTTAATCACATGTATTTTCCTTTTCCTTGTTTTATTCTCTAGTTCCTTTTTCCCTTATTTTTCTTAATCTTGATTATTTCATCAGTATTAATTGAAGATGATAACATAAATGATAGTGGAAGAGAATGAGGGAGAGAGAACATTTTTGTTCAAAAGGAGAGAAAGGAAGGGAATACATGTTCTTGAATTTAGTTTCTCATTTGACAATGATTGTAAGAAGTCATTATTTTGTATTGTGTCATTAATATATTACTATGGCTCAGATATACTTATGTTTTGCAGCATTACCTTGCCTGCTGGATCTGTGTTAGGATTTGACATTGAATGGCCAGCCATTTATACTAAAGGGAAGGAAGGAAAAGTTGCCTTAGTCCAGTTATGCGAGTCTGAAACCAAGTGCTACTTATTTCACATCTCTTCCATGACAAGTCAGTACTATTATATTTGATCTCTAAGCATGATCAATATTAGGGTGCCTTTTTGCATAAATTCTCAGTTAATTTGCTTTTGTTTTCAAATGTTTATTTTATAATGGCCCAGGAATCCCTGTGCTCAGTCACTCAAGTCCTGGTCATCTCATGTCTGGACACTGCAGTGTGCTGTATATGGGGCTACACTTGAAGAGTTATTCCTTCCCTAAAGAAATTGAATAATTTAGGGACAGATGAGGTGGCCTAAATATAGTAATGCTAAAAAAACCCAGAAGAAGTTTTTAACATGCCAGACTCCAAATATTGAACCTGGGAGGCTTCTGGGGCATAAGGAGTTAATGGAGAGAAATCTGACTTTGGAATTTGTTGTATATCAAGAAATATCCTGCCTTGGTTTTATTTAATGTTAGAATTCAATAGATGTAGTAGCTACTTATATATCCATATATTTGAAAATAATGTCTTACTATTGTGCCTTGTTCCCCATCATGTTTTATTATTTTTCCTGCTTAAGAAAATTGTGAAGGCCAGAACTCTTGAGGCCCAGGCATAACTACCACTTTTTCAGCACAAGTTTGAATGATTACTGAATGAGTAGTTGTTTATAAGCATCACATGTATACCTAAATAAAGCAGAAGAGAAAGCAAATTCCAGAGAGCAAGAGTGGGTTTGGGCTATAAAGTTCTGAGTGCTAGGATCAATATAAAATTACCCTAGAAGTTGTAAGATTCCCCCACTTTGGTTCTAAATCACTAAGCAGCCTTTTATTATATGGAACAGGCCCAGATTCATTATTAGAATAATTTTTGTGCTGATATTTTATCCCCTTCAGATTTTCCTGTGGGACTGAAAAGGTTGCTTGAAGATAAAACTATTAGAAAAGCTGGAGTTGGTATTGAAGGGGATAAATGGAAGCTGATGCGAGATTTTGAGATCAAACTGGAGAATCTTGTGGATTTGGCTGACCTTGCTAATGAAAAGGTAATTAGAAGAATAGAATATAATAGGAATAGAAAAATTGACCAAATATGAATGTACACATAAGAAATTTGTCTCCAGTGCGTAAGCTCTCTGTGTACATACAACAACTAAGTAATATAATCATAAAATATGCATAGGAGAAGGTAGTAGTAAAGATCAGCAGGATAATTGTAATACAGCTCTTCCAAATGGGTATATATCCTTAGACAATACTGTGGGAATTAGGTGTTAAGCAGAATGGTGGCAGAGGAGAAAGAACTAACAGTGCCTACTTCTTTTGGCATGCAATGCTGTATGGTAGCGTCCTGAGGTGAGGAGTTGAAACAGGATGTGAGAGACTGGTAGATATTTTATTAGCCCTTTTTCTGACTCATGTAGTATACAGGTCCTCAATGGAAGGCAGACGGGTTGCAGTTTTTTCTGGGCTTTCTGAGCTGATGCAGAAAGAACATTCTTTGTTGTGCCTTTTTAATGATGGTTCTTGTTATGCCTGTGTTCCCCAACCAGGGTTAAGGAGACAAGCTAAACAGAATGTGCAGCGTTAGTCAGATAGGCACACAGATAAATGAGTGAGATAAGTTTTATGTTTGTTAACATACAGTAAAAATAACAGATACGCTTATGCTATCAAAATATAGTTTATTCCATTTAGAGTTTATAGCATAGTCAAAATAACAGTCCATTAGTCATGTATCATTTAGTCAGTCCATTCAGGGATATTCATTTAGCAAAGTCCGTGTAGAATATCCAATGTCAGTTCACTTACAATAAATCAGTCCTTTCTCTCTCCCGTTCCAGTAGGAGAAAAACGCAGTCTTGAATCCATCCAGTGATTAGGGATCATAAAGCCAGAGAGAGCAAGCTGCCGTTGTCTTGCTTCTTTTATGGTGCTATTACAACCACTCCCTTAATTACATTCCTACAGTTAAAGTTGCAGACACTTTAACTAACAAACCATGATAACATTTATTATTTTACCTAAACCAGTTAGGGTAAACAACGTTATCCCTAACAGTTCTAATGTTAGGTATGCATTTCAAGTCCTGGGAGATTACAGAATCCAGAAACCTGAATGTCTTTGGGTTCTAGAAACATGACTATGGGAAGAAAGCAAAATATATAGTCAGCTACACAAAAAGAGCAAACGTTTGTTAATCAGAAAAATATACTGTAAAATGGTAGCAATATAAAAGAAAAGGGAACTAAATATAAACATCCCATTATAAGATTTCCTGGCTCTGCATTTTTACTGTGGCACACAACATTGATTAATTTTCAAACTGATTATTGCATTCCTTATTTTTTATTTCTGTAATATGTTTTATGATTTTGAATGGTAAGATAATTTGAATTTGTACTGTATTGTATGTTCCACCAAATTGAATGGCTCTTATCTCAAAAAAGATGTGCCTAGATTTAGGTTCTCAACATGATTGTTTTTTGAAAGTTACGTTTATATGTTACTGAATTTAGAGGTATGTCACATATTGGTGGACCTTTGTTTGGTACTGCTAATGGACTTCTTGGTGCCAACCTTCTTATGGAAGCTGTTACTGTAATCATTTAGCAGAATAAAAATGGGTTAAAGATTTATTGTGTGCTCTGAATATAAACTTACATTTACCAATAAAATGGTCTTAATTTGTCAGTTTTATTAGAAATGGGTCAGTATTACTGTGTTTCAGAAATAATATATGCTTTACTGTTGCAATCTCATTTTTAGCTAAAATGTAAGGAGATATGGAGTTTAAATGGCCTTATCAAACACCTATTCCACAAACAGCTTGTGAAAGACAAATTGGTCCGCTGTGGTAACTGGGAATGCTTTCCATTAACTGAAGAACAAAAGTTGTATGCAGCTACAGATGCATATGTATGTACAAAGCAGCTTGTATTTTTCTAGGTTACATTAAATTTGAAAACCTTGCTTTGGCCTATTTTTTTGATTACATCTCAGTGTTATAAACTAAGATATGGAAAAAGGCCTCTGATTGCATATATAATCTACTAAATTTTTCATATTTACTATGCAAATAATCTGTTTGAATCAGTAACGTATAGTTACCAGAAAAAGAAAAACCTGGGGTTTTAAGCAAATGGTTTAAGGTGCAGGCTTGCTTATTTTGGATCAAATTCAATAGAGTTTGGGGTTTAATTATAACACACAAGGTAGAATGTGATATAGGCAATGGCTAATTTAATTTCTATTAGGCAAAATGCTACTTTTTATAGCTTTCTACGTTTAAAACCATTGTTCTTCGTTTCAAATTCTTTAAATTTTTATGATTAAAATTTTAATGACTAAAGGTAGACTCACCTCATGTTTGTTGTTGTTGCTCCAAAATTAAAGTTGTTGCTCGAATATTTTATGAGTAGTTAATGACCAATTTCCAGAATAGTTTAGAAAAGTTTGGTTGCAGACAAGACAATTTGTCATATTCTAGTGTTACCTTCTTAAACCTATGAGGAACATCCAGCTAGAGCACATATAGGTGATCTCCTATTCTCTTCTTATCCAGAGAGGTTCCAAGGAACCAGTCTACTCAACAGTTCCTTGGTTTTTGCAAAAGTCATTGGCTTTGCTTTTTCAGAGTTATATCTAATTTGCCATACCTTTCCTAGAAAGCCCATGTTTGTGCCATTTTTTACTGATTCTCTACTGTGTATACGTACTTATTTTTTTCTGTGTTTATAACTCTGAGGATGTGTTGTCTTCCTTCTAAATAATCAGGATTGATGACCTCAGATCCCCCAATTTGGTACACTTCTGAAGTTTCAGACCATAGCTCCCAGATTTCAGCCATATTTGTTGGGAATTTGGGAACTGAGGCAACAGCCTATCTGGAGATTAGAAAAGACTGCTTTATTTTTTTTCAAGTTGGAAGAAAGATGTTCTTATTGTCTCTGTATTAAAAACTATAATTTTTCTTTTCTTGTTTTTATAGGCGGGCTTCCTTATTTACCAAAATCTAATAAATTTGAATAATGATAAGCAGATGCATATTTGTTTAAAAACAGGTGAGCTAAATCAGAGAAGAGCAACTTTTTCATACAGAAGGCATGATTGTACAGTTCTATGGGCGTAGATGCATACATGCATGTACATATACACAAATCAGATTTTTATATGCACACACTATTGAAGGCCACATTACGTAGGTGTTATTGTGCTGAACTAGGAGTGGTGAAATTCAAATTCTTTCCCTCTCAAGCATTAGGAGTTGGCTAGGTAATACTGGGTCAGTCATTCTTTCTCAGCTTTAGATAGGATAGATTACAGTCCATAACCATAACCCTTCATCCTATCATGAATTCATTCAGATGATGAAAATAAACTTTTTGAAAATTAAAGTATGGCAAAAATGTTACAGGCATATGAGGATGCATAAATCTCTCAAGATGTGATTCTCTTATGACTTTGGGACCACATACATTTTTAAAATGTGGAGTTCAGTGGATAACATGGTGTTTTGCGTCTTATTTTATATGATACTGGCTAACTGAGTTTCTGAATAATGCAGTAATCAATCATAGAGGTTATTATGACTATTTTTTTTTGTCTTCCATTCAATGGTATCCAATTCTCGAAGCCTACCTATACAAGTCCCTGCATTTTTCTTGGCAAGTTTTTGTAGATGTGATTTGCCATTGCTTCCTTCTTAGACCTGAGAGAAAGTGACTAGCCAAAAGTCAGCCAGTGGCTTCCTGCCTGACATAGGCCTAGAACTCAATCTCCTGATTTCTAGCCTGATGCATGATGCCTTAATCAAACTGGCTCTCATTAGGACTGTACTAATGAATAAACAGAGCAGATGTTGTTGAATATAGTTCAAAGGTAATTAGCATCTGCAGAAAACATGAAAATCCAAAGGTTGTATAATTCAATTTAGCAATCCATAAATTAACTTGAATTTAGGGAGCCAGATCAAAATTTAAACATGTGGACATTTAATTCTTTAATTATAAGTGCCTTTTCAATCTTTAAAACCCAGATGAATTAGTAGTTAGTAAAATATTCTGCCTTTGTTGAACAGGTGGAATGTTGCTGCCAAGTGAAATTAAAAATGAATTGACATCTTTGTCCAAGGAGGTGCTATATTTGGCTCATTGTGTTCCTGCTACTTTTCACCAATCTACACATATTCAAAGGTTAGATACTGTTTATTTTAATCTATCAGTTCATATGAATATGAGTATTTAATTCAGTAAATTCTTGCAATAAAAGAACAATTATTTCAGTGGGCATAACTGAAAGAGTAGTGTACAGAGTTTCCATGTTCAAAGTGATTCCTTTGCTTGGACAGGGACTTTACTTGAGCCTGGGGCTCTGAATATGCTAAGGGCCCCATCTCTTGGTTTTACTGTTAAATTGGATAATTACTTTGTTGTATATACAAGTATCCAATTTGTACTGTTTTTATTGGTTTTAAACATTTTACAGTATTGTTTTAGAATTGTAAGCCATCCAAAGTTACCCAGTGAGATGGGTGACTATAGAAATAATAAATGTATAAGCCTTGTTTTGTACTATATTCTATTGTACTTCCAGGCACACAATTCTCTTAAACTTCTAATCCCCCAGTTTGTACTCTTTTACAATTTGTTGAAACTCATGAACATAGGGTGAATGGGAACACTGGTATTTATTTGAGGGAAGTAGTCAGTCTAAAGATTTGGTGCATTTGCTTGCTTTCTAATTTGAGGTTACAAGAGAGACCAGCAAACAAAGTAAACAAGAATAGGAGTTTAGTATGATCTTCTGCTTTAAAGACTAAGCTTGAGGTGAATGAAGTAATAGTATGAACTCTTGACTTTCAGTGAGCAAGTCCATTCTCTTGAACCAAAGTGACTGAGGTGGAGATGATTACAGAACCTTAAAGGTTTTCATCAAATCTGGGATAAAACAATTTTAATTATTGTTTTAAACTAGGTGAACGGACAAGCAAATAATTGTTCAGTTTAAGTAAGAATGAAATGGTGCATATTAAGACAACTCCTGCCCCAATTTCACATATACACTGATGAGATCTGAACCATCTGCAACTACCCAAAAGAGGGATCTTAGGTTCAATGGAAATAACAACTTGGATTATGATGTCTGTGAAGAAAACAATTTTGCATTAGGAATCATTAGGAAATGTGTTCAGATGAAAACTCCAATGTTATTATATTCTTATACAAAACTGTGTATATGTATCTGAAGTTCAGTTCTGGGTTCTGCATATGAAAAAGAACATAATCGAATTGGAAAAATGAAAGAGGGCAGATAAATGTGATCAGGAAACGTGAAGAGCTTTGAACCTCTGCTTAGAAAAGAACCTAATGGGTATGAGTGTACAGTAGAGTATCATGTATTGAATGGAGAAAGTGGATAGGGGAAATTTTTTCTTCCTTTCAAAAGGATGGATGGACTAGAGATCATTCAGTGAAGTCAATTGGACAGTGGTTTAGAATAGACAAAAAGTAGTTATTATTAAAGACATACCTTGTTCATCAAATTATTAATTATTATTTGAGCTTTAATTCCACTAATTTTAATTTTTAACTGTTACAAAGTTAAACAATTTACAACATTCTTTTGAATGTTGTAAGCTATCTTGAGTGTTTATATATTTATTTATTAAATTTATATTGCCACCTATTTGCCCATGGTGACTTGAGGAGGCTTACAGAATATAAAACCACATTTAAAACAATAAAAACTAACAAAAAGAATCAAATAAATTAATAAAGTATAAATAAAGTATATAAGTAGAAAGATGGAGTATGATTAAAAAAATAACCCATTTCATATTTTTTCCATAGTGCAACAGAAATATTGGCTGATATTTCAAAAAATATTAAAGCTCTAAGGGACATATTACTTATTAAATCTAATTGTCAAATAGAGTTGGAAAAGGCTGCCGATGGAGTATCTAAATTGACTTCCAATATCATTTGTAAGTCAAATCATGATATTGATGATAAAACAGCTGGTGTTCAAAACCTTCATATAAAAAATGAAGAAGAACTTGGTAAGAAAGAGCATACAGTGGATGCTTCAAACACAATCTTTAAAAAATCTACAGAAAAAGAATTCTTAATGTCACTAGACATAACTGAATATGAACTTCAGATGATAGAACGTCAAGCTGAAGAAGAAATGCTACTTGAAACAGCTTGTATGCCTGAGGTAAATCTGTATAAGTAACTGACTTTTGAGAAAAGATGTGATCAACTGCCTGGTCTTTTTACAGATATTGGTTGTGATATAAGAGCTAAGAAAATATTGTATGTTAGGATTGCCAAATGACATTGATAAAAGTCTAGAGAAAGTTAGTTTATTCCAACAATGAAGAAACAAGTTGTTTTTCTTATCCTAAGAATGTTGTGCTAAGGTCAGATGGGCTTTGTAATCCTACATTTCTTAAATTGCTCATCTGCAAACTTTCTTGACCCACAAATAGTAATGTAGTTTTATACATTATCAGTGTGGTTTTATACATTTTATACATGTTTATTATGCATTATTATGTTAATGGTTTATATAGGTTAGAAGATAAACTTGGATTACTTGTTAGTTTTTTTCCACTGAAAAGCTAGGCAAAAGAGCTTTGGGATTAAAACGAAAGAAAAAAAAACAAATTGAACTATTCTGTTTAGGATTTACTATCTATAGAAGATGATCATGGTAACATGGAAAGTGATGATGAACTTGAAATGGAAATGATTAAGGTAACTTCCTTCCTTCCTTCCTTCTGTTTATTTATTTATCAAATTTATATAGTCAGCAATCTCACAAAAAATGACTCTGGATGGCATACAACAATGAAATAAAACAATGAGTTTTGTTTATTTTTTATTAAAGTTACATGCCCCCCATCTCGTATAGGCAGCTTACAACTAAGTAAAAATAAGGAAATTAAAATACTAAATATTAATATTAGCATAGATTAAAAATAAAGTTGGAAAGGGAAATGTTCACAGGATGGAAGTGGAGTATTGTCTTAGTCCATTAACTACCTCTGGTATGACCTGCCCCCATCAGGTCAATTAACAAAACCAAGTTTTCAAGCCCTTCCAAAAGGCCAAAAGTGTTCCAGAGGATGGGAACCACAGCAGAAAAAGCTCTTGAATTCCTTGTCTGATGTGGTCTGCAGCATCTTTCTGCTAGCATGAGAGGGGTGGGCCAATCTCATTGGAATGAGATGGTTTCTCAGGTAACCTGATCCCATGCCATATGTAAATATGTGTAAACAATCATTATTAAAAATATAAAAGTCATTATTAAAAAATATAAGCCATCAGTACAGGAGAAAATTAGATATTAACAACAATGAGAGCATCCTAATCAGGTGTTAAGGGGTTTACAGAATATTGAAGGGATGGAGCTGACTTCGCTTCGGAAGATAGAATGTTCCGTAAGGTGGGGGCAATAGCAGAGAAGTCCTGAGAGAAAAAAAGCCAAGGGGAGCAGATTTGCATGTTAGAAAGAAAAACTGGACTAGTTATAATAAGTTAACACTGTTCATAAGATTTAATAAAAATAAGTATTAATATTGTTTTTTTATAAATGCCTGACATAAAATGCCTTTCAATCAAGGAGAATTAATGTGTAGCTTTGCTTCTTGTGCTTTTAACAGTCATATGGAAAACCTATGGGAGCTATGAGGTCTTCACAAATTATATTCATAAAGGAACTTTATCTTGAGTAGCTAATGTAGTTAGGATCTCTCTGTATTAAAAATAATAAAAACATTTATCTACCTCTGATTCTTTTAGATTAGAAGATGCAAAGTATGTTAAGTAATTTTCTCTGTTCCAGTCTTTAGAAGATACAGACAAGAGCAATTTGAATTCTAACCTGGGGAATTTAGAGAAGCAAAGTGACCTTGTTGCCGAGGATGAAGGAGAAGAGGGCATTGAGGAGGAGGAGGAGGAAATTTGGGGTAAATGTTAAATTGTGATACAGATTTTTATATCAGCACACTAGAGTATCTATACTTTCTATGTTCACATATATGGGTACAGAGGATCTAAAGATCCTCTCAAGTAATTCTGATTATTGAAGGGGGCTTTAAACTTTAGTGGCTTAGGGAAACATTTGAAAAGCAATGTTCTGTAAGACATGAGGAATATGTTATATAGAATTTAAGAGAAGCAGCCATTGCTGAGCATGCTATAGCTTGGTTCACAATAAAGTTAATCATAATGTTTGGGTTTTTGGATTTGTATAATTGTGAATCCACTCATTATGTTTTAAAATAGTCAGCAAAACAGGATGCTGTGTTTTCAACAACCGTGGTTCAAAAAATATTCCAGGTTAACATTATACACTAACTAAGCCTCTGATTTATTTGTTAATTCTGTTTGCATATGAGCCTTAGCCACAACTGTATTGTGACTTAGTATGGCTTAATGTAGGATATGATCCCAGTCACTATTGGGATGCTCATAATGCTCATAATTTTTTTAAGCAAGTTATGGGCTTGATACACTCAAGTTAAACCAGTTTTAAATTCCATGTTGTGAGTGGGAAAATTAAGCATGTACTGTATGTTGACTTTCTGAGGAAAGAATTTAAAATTACTAGAAACTAATACAGTGTGGAAACTACTGTATATTTGAATCTTTTGGACTTAAAATTTATACGGGATTTTATATTGCTAGCAGACTTTTTAGCCTCTGGGTATATTCTTGTATTATATGTACCTAAGTATTCTTAAATAATACCCCCTGTGATAGGAAGCTACACAGCTAGAATTTTAGTATGCATAACATTTAAAAATTTAATAGTGAAATTTTTAAAATTTAAATCTTAAAAACCAAATATATGATTTTATTTTTATGGCTATCATATTTTTTCTTTTTCTCTATCTCAGTATTTTTGTTTTTTCCCCCCCCCTCAAAGATTCCAGCTTTCCTAAACCCAGCAGTGAGCAAATTGCTTGCCTCAAGATGTATTTTGGTCACTCAAGTTTTAAACCGTAAGTTGTATTGTTTTAAAAAAAAGGCTAAAAGACTGTTCCAAAAAGAAGAAAACTGTGAATTTAAGACAATCTCTTTCATAAAGTAAAAAACAGAAAACCGTATCTTCCTCCTCAGTTTATTCTCAGGTTTTTGTAAGTTGCACCTCTCATTTTAAAGAGAAAATAATAAATATGTATTTCTTCTAAATAAAATATGTGAGGAATTTTCCTCAAATAGGTTGAGTCTTCAACTGATATATAAATTGCATGGCATAAAAGAAAACATATTCATATTCAGGATATATACAGTAATCCTCGCTTAATTGGAACGGCTAAGCAGAGCGGTCACTAAGTGGGAAATCGCATGACCTGACAGTGCTTTCCTGTTGGAAACAGACAACAGTATTCAGTTTCACACCTTTGACCTTTGTTTGCTTCCTAACCACTTCCAGCCCTTTGGAATGCTCAAGTGTCTGCTTATTATCTTGTATCCATTGAAAGCAATGTGATCACACTGCAGCTCAGGGCTGGGAGTCACAGGTGCCTACAAAAGAGCTTACGGTATTGTCTTAAAATCTTTTCCTAATCTCTCCACTATGTGGAAATTTCAAAAGCTTTCACAGACTTTCAAGAGAGTTCTGTAAGATCTTTGTGTAACATGATGCTGGCATGATTGCTTTGTTTTTGATGTGTAGAAGAGAAAACCACTTACTTTCTTTTGTAAGGGGAAAGAGAGGGGGGAAAAAGCAGGCCAGGTATACAACAACACATACTGACTGCAGTGGTGATCACATGACTGAGGTACAGTCAATGGTATTATTTTTTTTAACACCATTGTAACTTTGAACAGTCACTGAATGAAAGGCCAGTAAGTGAGGATTACCTGTATGTGGAAAAGCAAATCAACAATTGATCACTAAAGAAGCATCTTTAAAAGAAGTCTCCCAGCATGAGATTTAGTTTTTGTCAGATGTTACAGCTGAAATGGAACATTTTTATTATAGTTTTTTCCTTAATTTTAAGGGTCCAGTGGAAAGTGATCGCCTCAGTTTTGCAAGAAAGAAGAGATAATCTAGTTGTTATGGCAACTGGTGAGTTATATAGATTTGTCTTGGAATATTATTTAAATGTTTCTTAAAAACTTCATAAGACGTGATTTCCTGATAATGTTACTAGATGTAGTTGTATCAGTAGGTGTTTTTCCTCACAGAAAAGGAACTGCAGGAATATTTTCATTGTGCATACTTGCTGGGTACAATAAATTGGATTGGAGCATAAGTTTAAGATTAGGTTCTTTTCATTGCCAGGAAAAATCAATCAATCTTTATTATGGTCACAGACAAGCAAATAAAAGCATTACATCAATAAAAAATAGTAAAAAAATAAAAATAAAAGATAGACAGAGTTATATATTGTGATTGATGGTAGATTAACATTGGGGAAATATTGGCTGATCTTCACCGCTCTCTCTTTATGCATACAAAAAGTACTCAGTTGGCCTTTCTGAAAACAAGAAATTTCAATAAGAAATAAACATTGTACAAACTTTAATAGGAAGAAATGTACTTTTGGGGCATGAGAGGATCTTGCCTTGAACATCTTTCTTCTCCCAGTTCTTTCTTTACTCTAGATGGAACATTTTTAACTGCCCTAAGCACTTAACTTTGTTAGAGAATTTGTGGGTATTTGAAGTGTTATGTGTTTTAAGTGTTACTGTTTTAAGTGTTCCGGGCTTCTGACTGCAGACAAGATAAATTCTAGGTAGTTGGCAAGTGACACTGTTGTAATGTTGGAAGATTTGGGCTTTTGCCTCAAGTGAGCTCTTAAGGGCTAGGAGGCCAATATGGCAGGATGGATATTTCTTATGCCTGCTGTATCTGCCTTACCAAGGAGTTATTATAATGTAACATTTAAAATATTGGCCTAGGAACAGGGAGATTAAAATCTCACTTTGACCTTTTGCCATGGAAACTCATTGAGTGACTTTGGACCTATCATACAACACATGTAATCAGGTCACGTAAAGACATAAAATGATGTGTTTAGACAACTTGCTAGACTTAATCAGTGTTAACATAGATAATATTTCTGTAGCTTCGTGTGTTGTCTGAACTCAGAAAGTGATTAATTTTGTAAACACAATAAAGCATGTTGTACAAATGTACCATTATATTTCAGCCCCACCTACCTCTCAGGCTAGATTGTGTAGTCAAAGGAGGAGGAAAAGCTATTTATGTTGTTTTGTTATCAATTGTAATATACTGTAGTTCTGAAATCATGGAAGTCATGTGTCCAATTAACCCTCCCTCCCGAAATAGATGCAAATTAGGATAGTGAGGAGTCATTGGAGGAGAGGCTGAAACTGGCTATTATCATTGAGAAAGACACATATAGTCATATGAAAGCACTTTTGAAGTATGTGAGAGATGGTGCCTATGGAAGGGGAGCTGATGTGATAGACTACAGTGAAGCATCAATTTCCCAGGAAGGAACACTTTTCAGAAAGGGAAGCAAGACAAGGCAGCCCAACCCGTTTGGATAAGGAAAGCCACTCCCTAGAATCTCCCAGAATATATCCATTAGAGTGAAAATATAGAAGTTTAATCGGGCAAGATTCTGTCTTTTGGATGTAAGCAAATAAATAACTGAACTGTATGAATTGTCTTCATTGTTCTTGGGCACTTAGCTTGACAAACTGTTTGAAAAAGCATCTCACAGAAAAAAGTCTAACTTTTTTTTTAAAAAGGTGGTGTGTTGCCTTTGTTATTTGTGTTCAAGTAAAGCTTGCTATCCATCTATTAACAATACTTAAATTTGGATTCCTGAACTGAGGAGAACTTTGGACTCAATAAACTATATAACACCTAACTCTGTGGCGCTTGTATAGCACCATTCCTAATCCTAGTTTTAGCAACAAAAAGCAAGGGCAAGGACGTTTCAGTTTTTTTGTGGGGGAGCAATGCTAGAACCTTATTATTATTATTAATAATAATAATATTAAGATGAATAATTAGAACAGCAAGTGGCAATTGAAGGAGTAGGTTATGCATGTTCTCTCTTGCTTTCTTGCTTTAATTTCACATAAGCAAGGAATGTGTCTTACAAATCATTTAGGATTATTATGCTTTTAAATTCTAAATTTCAGATTTACTTTATATATTGTAAGAATTCTTTATTTACTTGGGAATATCTGGATTAGTATTATTCAACTTTTGTACTAAGAACAGGTTGTACTATTGAAGGCACTCTTATTGTTATTGGTTCTCACTGTTAAATTCCCTTCAGAAAAAAAGAAAATTGTTTATTTATATTGTATACATCCATGACTGCATATTGGCTTGGATAACACATGCTGTCTTTCCAAATTACATTACTAATTTTCATGGGTTGTTTATTAAGTTGGATAACTTGAACTTGTTTGGTTTTCTTTTCTGCAAAATTTAAATCTGAAAGGCAACTTGCATTATTTCAGCATTTGCAAAGGGTTTTAGTACAGGTAGTCCTTACCGTACAACCATAATTGAGCCCAAAATTTATGTTGCTAAGTGAGAAATTTGTTCAGTGAGTTTTGTTCCATTTTAAGTTTTCTTGCTACAGTTAAGTGAATCACTGCAGTTGTTAAATTAGTAACACAGTTGTTAAATGAATCTCACTTCCCCAATAACTGCTTGTCAGAAGGTCGCAAAGCTGATCATATGCTGGGACACTGCAACTATCATAACCAAGTTGCCGCCACCCAAATTTTGATCACATGACCATGGGAATGTTGCAACGATCATAAGTGAGAAAAATGGTCATAAATCACATTTTTCAGTACTGTTGTAATTTCAGATGGTCACTAAACAAACTTGTAAGTCGAGACCTACCTATTTCAGTCCAATAACTGAAATCTCCCTCATGCACATATTTATAGCAACTTTGGAAGCTATGTATAGGAAAAACTGATATATGTTTGGTTTTATGTTTAAAATGTATTCTGTTTTTAAGGATATGGAAAGAGCTTGTGCTTTCAGTTTCCACCTGTGTGCACTGGAGGTACCGGTGTAGTAATTTCTCCTCTTATTTCTTTGATGGAGGACCAAGTACTACAACTCAAGTAAGTATAATACTTTCTAAGGAGATAAGCGGGATTCAAATATAAATGAAATGCTCTATGTTTGGTCTATTTAGTTACACCATTCCAGTGCCTGAATACAAGCATTTGGAAGTATGTCTGACCCAAAATGCAGCAGCTTAAATAGTTATGGATGCATCTCATGGGGCAGTTCTACTTTGAGAGAAGCCCTGGCTACTACTAATTGACTTACAGGTGCATTTCAAAGTCCAGGTTGTCAATTTAAAGTTCCTCATGGACAAAGATATATGTGGGACTGCCTTCTTCTGATAAGGTATATTAGGGTAGGTTTTCTTTGTGCTTCCTTGATTAGGATGATCACTACCTCACTCTTCTAGAATAATATTCTTTTCCAGATACCTAAATGGCCCCTCTTTTCAAATAGTTACTTATTATAATGCCTGTTCCAATGAATTCGATTTTTGTACTTTGATTGTTGATTCCTGTTGATTGCATAATATATGATTTTAAGTTTAAAATTACCGTGTTTTTCCAACAATAAGGCTTCCACCAATAGGAAGCCCCACCATGTTTTATTGGCAGGAGGTGAAATTAAGCCCCGCCCCCTAAATTAAGGCCTATTAAAAGCATGCATTTCCCTGCCATTTCTCACATCGTTCGTTTGTTAGAACTACACGAGGTGAAGAGAAATGGGGGGGAAGGGGGCGGGGGGAAGGGCGGGGGGGGGGAAATGTGCCTTTAGGAGTGCCCTGCAGGTAGCCTAGGCTAGAATACCCTGATAGCCGATAAAAGCTCTCTTGAAGGTAGAATCACCAGCCACTTCGATCGGCCGGTAGAAGCGGCCTGGGGCGAGCGCACACACACACTCCCCTCGCTGCTAGGCTGCTTCTATCTGCCCATCGAAAGCTTCCTTGAGGACACAGTCCTCAGCTGCTTTGGGCGAGGCGTGGCTGCCCCTATCCCCTCACCTTTAAGGCAGACTCTTTTCCGCGAGGGGAGCTCCCCAAGCGCGTTCAACAGCCACTTCGATCGGCTAGTAGAAGCGGCCTGGGGCGAGCGCGCACACACACTCCCCTCGCTGCCAAGCCGCTTCTATCTGCCCATCGAAAGCTCCCTAAAGGACACAGTCCCCAGCTGCTTCGGGTGAGGCGTGGCTGCCCCTGTTCCCTTGCCTTTAAGGCAGACTCTTTTCTGCGAGGGGAGCTCCCCAAGCGCGTTCAACAGCCACTTCAATCGGCCGGTAGAAGCGGCCTGGGGCGAGCGCGCACACACACTCCCCTCGCCGCCAGGCTGCTTCTATCTGCCCATCGAAAGCTTCCTTGAGGACACAGTCCCCAGCTGCTTTGGGTGAGGTGTGGCTGCCCCTATCCCCTCACCTTTAAGGCAGACTCTTTTCTGCGAGGGGAGCTCCCCTCGCAGAAAAGAGTCTGCCTTAAAGGCAAGGGAACAGGGGCAGCCACGCCTCACCCGAAGCAGCTGGGGACTGTGTCCTCAAGGGAGCTTTCGATGGGCAGATAGAAGCAGCCTCGTAGCACACGGGCCACTCTAGGTGGGGGAGGAAATTAAGTCACCCCCGAAAAGACGGCCTTGCCGTTTTTTCAGGGGTCAAAAAAAAAAAAGGCCCGGCCTTATTATGTGAGTAACACGGTAGATTCTTTATCTGCCTGTTTTAATCCTGAATTATAAACCATTGGAATTGTATGCTACTCAGACTTGACCCACAAGGTCTGCAAATAAATAATATGATTCTTTGCCAAGCTACCAAAGGAAAACTTGCGTAGAATCAAATATACTGGGGTTGCTTTGGACAGGGTAGAATTATTTTAAGTAATTGCTTAATCAGAGAAATAGGTTTGGTAAATTAGGAACACATGTTTCATTATCCCTGGGCATAAATAGTTTTATTCCCTTTCCTGGATCAAGAGGCCCTTTTTTCATCACTCAGGTCTGCTTATCTCCTGTATTGACTATTGCAATGCGCTCTACATGGGGCTACTCTTGAAGGAATCATTCTTGCAATCTAGATTTTGTGCTCAAATTGCTATTTTGGCTTAACTAGGAAGGGATTGGGTGTTGATCAAAGATTGTAAAGGAACCTTGAAAGTATTATTGCATATTTCTGCTTCTTTTAATAATTAAAAATGCACTGGAATATATTTGTTTACATGGTTCTTTGCACATACTGGTTTATTTAAAAACATAAGACTATATTGTGTGAAATAATATTTGGTTACACTAAATCGTAAAGTACACATATGTGTTTCTCTATTATGGGTTCCTTCCTTCCTTCCTTCCTTCCTTCCTTCCTTCCTTTTTCCTGGGAAATAAAAAATTACAAGTGTTTGGCTAGGTTGTCAAAAAAAAAAAAAAAAAAACCCACCACAAAGTACTTTTGATGGTAGATCTGAAGCAAGGGTAAATAAAATCTCTTCTTAATTTAGAAAGTAGCCTTTTGTTTCTAAAAGCACACTTTTATATTACATATAAAAAAGCTTTTGCTTGATGCCCGGGTTATATATTCTTTGCAATTTGGATGTGTATGTCATTCATTCCACTTACAAATTCTTTTTCTGGTGTAATTTTTGACAGTTTCATAGAGAGTTTTAAGCTTATTTTCTTCTCCTCTGAAATATAACATTTCCAGAGCTGTGCAAGATGATTTTGAAGGCATGGACAGAGGAAAGACTTGTTGTACTTTACATATAATACAAAATTGAGGTTTTAATTTTTTTTAGGAAAAATTGTATTTAAAACTGATGCAGTGTTCATAAAGTAATCATTGATATTTTTTTTTTCCTGTAGAATGTCAGGAGTTCCGGCTTGCCTGCTTGGATCAGCACAGTCAAAAAATGTCAGAGAGGAAATCAAAGCGTAAGCTTTATTCCAGCCCTGTATTTATAGTACTGAAAAAAATACTTTTCTCAATAAATATTGTTATGTTGTTGAAATGAATCAAACAGAACTCAATGGGCCTTATTGCAGAGAATTCTATCACAACCAAGTCTTAGCCAACACTTCAACTGTATGTAATATGAATGTTAGTTTACTTTTGTCTGAAAGTAATTTTGTTTTCCTTTGCTTTACACAGGGGCCAGTATAGAGTTGTTTATTTAACTCCAGAATTCTGCTCAGGGAACCTCTTGTGGCTTCAGCAAATTGACAAAACAATTGGTAAGTGCTAATAGTTGATATGCAAAACCTTGAAAAAAATTTTTATGAGCCACTGGAATTCTGCCTCAAATTGAAATGCATGGTTGGAAGTCCCTTCTGCCACCATTTTCAGTAAAGAAAAGTGATGGTTCTCTCTGGTGGGACTGGAGGAGTCAAGGTTGATCACATCATTTTCTTAGGATGTGATGCTACCTTAAATAAAATCACTCCTTTGATTTAACCTAGAACTTTGATAGCATGAAAACATTTAGACTTCCGGTTTGCCAGGCTTCGGTGGCGGCGGGGGGGATTCGCGATCCTGCGCGATCCCTGTTGCGCTAGCCATCTTGGTGCCTCCGATCCTGACGGGTCTGGAGGATAAGGCTGCCACGTAGAGGCAGCCGAAGATAGGGAAGATAGGAAGGGGTATCGCAGACCCCCTCCTCATCCGGCATAACCTCCTTTGCTCAAGGCGGTGGAGCGGTGGTCAGTAATGGCCGCCACAAAGAAGCCGGCAGCTGGACAAGATTGTGCTGGAGGAAGAAGGAGAAAGAAGAATCAGGAGAAGTGAAAGTGCTGGCTGAGCCGGGAAAATAACAACTCTTAAATACCCTGGAAACTGAATTGCTTGAATTGCCTGAAAGATACATTGTATCCCTAAGAAGATTGGAAAGCAGCAGAGAAAGCTGTCAAGGGGAAGCTTTTTTTTTTCTTCACTCTCCCACTCCATAGTAATAGCGAACGGAGATCTGGAAAATCTATTTGGGCACCGAAGTTAACTCAATTTGAAAGTTAAAGCCAAGGGATAAAGGATTCCTGGACATTGGATTTAACAACTTAAGAAATCGGAAAACCCGTATTGGAGGTATGGATTTCTGAACATTTAAAGGAAAATCGTTGTTGTAAGTGGGAAGGGAGAAGAAAAAAAATAAAAATTGGAGCAGAATTTGAAAAAGGAGGAGATTGCCTAGAACTTTAAAGAAAGATATATCTTAATTGGAACTCTTTGATTAAACAGTAACCCCAGAAAGAGAAATAGAAGAAAGAAAAAAAAAGGATTAAAAGAAATAGTTTATTTGGACTCTTGGGTGACGTTGGAACTTTTTGGAATTATTCTTTATTAAAAATACTTGGGTGGTTGTTTTGGAAAAAGTTTTTCTCTTCATGATGGCATTGCTTGTGGATGAACTAAAAATTGAATATCAAAAATATAAAAAAGAAGAACAAGATGGAAAAGATACTTTGGGCACTCTTTTTCAATTTCTAGAAATGGCAGTATGCACTTATGAAAAATTGACTATGCAGCAGGACAACTGGAACAAAGAAGAAGAAGAAGCCATCTTTGATGAACAATGGGTTATTTTTCGGGAGAGGAGAAAGAGGAAAAGAAAAAGGGGATTTTAAGGTTTGAAAAAACAACCAATAAAGAGAAAAATGAGATGAAAGGTGGATACAAGGTTAGAAAACAACAGAAAGGGGGTAAGCAGAAGAAGAAAAGGGAGGAGGAGAGACAAAGGGGTAAAAAGGGCAAGGAGAAAAATAAACAAGAGAGAAAGGAGGGGATGAGAAGCCTTAATGGTGGGTAGCAAAATTTAAAGAAATAAAACTTATTTAGAGACAATGGGTAAACCTAATTGAAAAAGGGATTCTGGAAGGTACATAAGATTGTGTTTTTATATGTGTATTTAGAGTAAAATGTTTAAGATATAAATGAGTATCAATATGTATGATTAGCTTTTTAATGGTATTGATAGTGGTTTTATATGCTTTTATTTTGTTATTGTAGTGTTTTTGCTTTTTTCATAAAATTTACTGTGTAATTTTAGAATGTACTAAACAGAATCTCAATATAAGGTAAGTGATATTAAGTATGATTAAGTTAGGGGAAAGAGTCAAAGGCATCACTCCAATCAGTGTACAGGAGAAGTATATTTAAAGAGAAAAGATGAATGGATAGCTGGAAATAGAACAGACAAAGAATGATGAGTATTATGAATTGAATTGAGATAAGATAAATAAAATAAAACTAAGAAAGATAAAAGAGGAAAGAAGCTGTAGAGAAAATTGAAAATAGTAATAAGATATGGAATGATATATAAAGTAAATATGATTTTTGAATTTGTGTCTGTGCAAAGAGTTTTAACCTGGGATCAAGCAGCTTTAAAAAAAGATGTTTTATATTTTTTATGTTTTATGTTTTATATGTTTGTGTATTGTTTTTGAAAGGCAATAAAATTTTAATTAGCAAGAAATATAATTTGGATAATAGAATGAAAAGGAGAAGTTGGGATAAGATATGAAGTTGAACAGATAACGTAAATATATATATTACAATTTGGAACTATTTTGTATGTTCTATTGGTTTTCTTAGAAAAGATCTTTTATGTTATTATGCCTTGATTGTTTGTGTATTGTTTTGTAACATTAATAAAATTTGTCTTAAAAAAAAAAAGAAAACATTTGGAAAAAGTTGTAATCTTTGGCATTGCTGTGAGGTTTGTTAAGCCTGGGTTCCCCAACCAGTGTTAAGGAGACAAGCTAAACAGAATGTGCAGCGTTAGTCAGATAGGCATACAGATAAATGTGTGAGATAAGTTTGTATGTTTGTTAACATACAGTAAAAATAACAGATACGCCTGTGTTATCAAAAATATAGTTTATTCCATTTAGAGTTTATAGCATAGTCAAAATAACAGTCCATTAGTCGTGTATCATTTTAGTCAGTCCATTCAAGGATATTCAATTAGCAAAGTCCGTGTAGAATATCCAATGTCAGTTCACTTACAATAAATCAGTCCTCTCACAGTTGATAAATCAACAGTCCTTTCTCTCTTCCGTTCCAGTAGGGGAAAAAACGCAGTCTTCAGTCTATCCAGTAATTAGGGTCATAAAGCCAGAGAGAGCAAGCTGCCGTGCCTTGCTTCTTTTATGGTGCTTTTACAACCACTCCCTTAATTACATTCTTACAGTTAAAGTTACAGACACTTTAACTAACAAACCATGATAACATATTTATTATTTTACCTAAACCAGTTAGGGTAAACAATGTTATCCCTAACATTCTCCCCTTTTAGTTAATAATAATACTATAACTATTTACATCTTTAAATCTATTTGTTACAACTCTCTTTAAACTTAATTATTCCTTGAGCTTTTGTAAATTCGTCTGCAATGTTTTCTTCTGTCATGCAGTATTCCAATTTAATTAGCCCATTCTTTACAGATTCTCTAACATTTAAGTATCTTAAATCAGTATGCTTTGATCTAGTTTTTACAGCAATATTAGTAGCTAACTGTATGGCTGCCTGGTTGTCCTCGTACACAATAATGGAATCTTTTACAGTTATACCCATGTCTGATAATAACTGTTTGTATAAAATTAAGTCAGTGCATAGTAATGACAGACATGAAAATTCCGCTTCCATTGTGGACAAGCTGATATGCTGTTGTCTGATTGACCTCCACCTTATTAGTGTCTTACCAAATAATATAGCCATCCCAGATGTTGATTTTCTAGTGTTTATATCAGTTGCAAAACTTGCATCTGCATAGGCACTAAGACTCAAATCACCCTTTGGTTCTATATACAATGCATGGTTCATTGTTCCTTTAAGATCTCTTAAAATTCTCTTTAATGATTGCCAATGACATTGATGTGGATCTGAATTAAAACTTGCCAGCTGATTAACACTATAAGCTATATCTGGCCGTGACCAATTGCTTATATATGATAAGCTACCAATCAAAGATTGATATATAGACTTATCAAATTTGGGAGTTTGATCATCAGTTTGGCAAACTTCCTGACTCATTGGAGTCTTTGCCGGTTTACAAAGTTCCATTTTATATGTTTTAATTAATTGGCAAATTTTATCTTCTTGAGATATCTTAAATCCATTGTTTGTTTTGTTAATTGTCAATCCTAGATACTTTTTAATTTCACCTAAATGCTTTAATTTTATCTTTTTGGCTAATAATGATATAATCTCATTAGCTTCATTATTAGTCTTTGTTATCAAAGCTATATCATCTGTAAATAACAACAATAATGACACCGTTCCATTATTTTCTCTTTTAAACACACATGGATCTAAACCAGATTTATAACCTATATAAATAACCTTAATTCTTTCACAATATATTGGTTCCACTCAAAGCCAGATTGTTTCAACCCGTAAAGACTCTTTTTGAGTTTCCAACAATCATTACTATTTACTTTATTGTCTTTTATAATAACTGGCTTTTGTAAATATATAGTGTGCTGCAATGGTGCATGCAGATAAGCAGTTTCTACATCTAAATGGTTAATGACATAGTTTTTCTTAGCTGCCCACACTAAAGCTGCTCTCAAAGATGTTGCTTTAAGACTTGGTGCAAAAACTTCATCGTAATCAGATGCAGTTTGATTAAATCCTTGAGCTACCAACCTAGCTTTATGGGAAACAGTCCCATCATTTCCAGTTTTTACTTTAAATATCCATTTGCACCCAATTGATTTTTCTCCTGGAGGTAATTTGGCATCTTCATATACTTTCATTACCTTTAATGAATTTAGTTCTTTTTCCATTGCCTTTTGCCAATTCTCCTGATCCTTAGCAGGATACATCCTAAGTTCATCTACACTAGTTGGAAATTTAGTTACTTGGCAAACTATACTTGCTTGATACCTATCAGGTGGTCTAGTTACACATGTAGTACGTCTAGGTATTACAGGACTTACAGGTGGACTTTCATTTATTAACTCTTCTTGATTATCTAACTCTTCCTGATCAACTGTTTCCTCTTGTTCTGGTCCTATTTGCTCTTTGTGGACTTCTTCAATTGGACTCTTCTTATAAACTAGTCTGATCTTTTTGCCTTTTGTAGGGTTCAATTATTACCTCGTTATTTAAATCTTGCTCTAATCTATTCCATCCTACATGTTCTAGGAATTTAGCACTAGCACTGGTGTAAACTCTAGATGTACCTGGTTCCCAGAATCTATAAGATCTGTGATTAGATTCATATCCTACAAAAAATAATCTTTTAGCTCTATGCTGTCCTTTGTGTCTGAGTTGTGTAGGGATATGCACCCATGCTGGTGCTCCAAATGTGTGCATGTAACTTAAATCAGGTTTTGTACCATGCCACAGTGTGAATGGTAATTCACCTGTTGTTGAATTAACAACATTATTTAATATATGATTACCACACATTATTGCTTCTCCCCATAAATTGTCAGGTAATCCTGAATCAGACAACATAGTACGTGCCATTGATTGTAGTGTTTGGCCTCGTCTCTCTATAAAGGCATTATGTTGTGGCCTATATGGTGCAGACTTTTTATGTTGAATACCTAACATTCTAAGTCTATTCTGGAATTTATTATTTGTAAATTCCGCACCATTATCTGTTATAAGAGTTACTAATTTCTTTTTATTTTTTCTTTCAGCAAATTTAATCCAATTAAAGAGATTTAGATACGTTTCAGTTTTGCTCTTCATTAAATAGCAAAACCCATATCTAGAATAGTGGTCCATTATACTTAGTATGTATTGAGCTCCTCCTACACTTGGTTTTTTCGGACCTATTAAATCGGCAAATACTACCTCTAAAGGCTCTTTGGTAGTAAATCCATCAACTATTTGCCGGTATGACCCTGCTTTTGCTTTGATTACAAGCAAAACATTGCAAATACTTATTACAAGGTTTCAAACTTATTCCTTTAGATAGTTGAACAGTTCTCTTAAGCATTTTAAAATTTAAATGCCCTAGCCATCGGTGTAACAAGTGAATACAGTCATCATGAGGTTTCTTATTATCACAAACCTTGTTAGCCACCTCTAAACCATTATCATTTAAAACATATAATTCACTTCTTAAAGATGCAGTAATTTTCTTATCTTCTTTTTCAATTATACAGTTATCTCCCCTAAAGGTAACTACATATCCTAGTTTAACCAAAATTCTAACTGAAATTAAATTAAACTTAAGTTGTGGTACATATAACATTTCTACATTCTCTTTTATGAAAGAACAATATGCTATACCTTGACCTTTAGTTTTCAGTTTTCAGCCATTGGCTAACGATATCTGCTGTGTACTCTGGGACATTTTAAGAAAATTTTTGTTATCATTTGTTATACAGTGGGATGCTCCACTGTCAACCACCCATAAATTATTTTTTACAGCTGCGTTAATATACATGGCTAACTCTAAATTTTTCTTTTTCTTTTGGTTATTTTACTATTCTGGCCAGCATTCTGGCGCTTTGCTTTTTTACAAAATCTTGCCAAATGTCCTCTTCCTCCACAATTAAAACACTTTTTAATTGCGTATGCAGTAGGAGATTCATTATCTTCTTTTTGAGGTTGCTCCCTCCTTAACTGATCTCTTTCAAGTCTTCTTCTTGCCTCTTCAATCAATCTGCCAGTTATATCAGTTAAAGTTAGACTTTCCTTAGGCAAAATTTAAAGGGAAGTAACGTAGTTATCATAACTTTCGTCTAGTGAAGATAGAATTATGTAGACTTGGTGTAGTTTTAGAGAAAATAAGTTCTTTCTCGTGCAGTTCTTGAAAAATGCTTTTTATAGTTTTCAAATGACTAAGCATATCACCATTCGTTTGGAGATGTGTCCTGAAAAGCTTCCGTGTTAGATTTATGTGAGCACCAACGTTATCTTGGACATAAATCCTCTTCAGCTTCTGCCAACACCCAACAGCCGTTTGCTCTCCGTGGATATGAACAAGTTGCTGGTCAGATAGTGTTAGTCCTATTATGCAAAGGGCTTGTTGATTCTTCTGTTTAAAGTCTTCTATCTTTTGTCTATCTTCCTCAATCTCTGGATCCCATTCCTCTACGTTTGGTGGATTTTCAGTTATGTTCCACAGACCTTCTCTTCGTAGAAGTAGACTACATTTCATAGACCATGATACATAGTTTGTTCCATCCAACTTGGATATAAGGGACAAACTTTGTAGATTGACTTGTGCCATGTTTTCTTATATGGATATAAAACTATAATTAATAAAACACAGCTGTCTGTTTACTGTAACGTATAACAACATAAACTCTCACTTTTTACATAAATCTGTTTTATCCTAGTTAAACTGACTTTGCAGCCTCTAGGCCCATAACCAGTGTTAAGCCTGGGCCCCCAACCAGTGTTAAGGAGACAAGCTAAACAGAATGTGTAGCGTTAGTCAGATAGGCATACAGATAAATGTGTGAGATAAGTTTGTATGTTAGTTAACATACAGTAAAAATAACAGATACGCTTATGTTATCAAAAATATAGTTTATTCCATTTAGAGTTTTATAGCATAGTCAAAATAACAGTCCATTAGTCGTGTATCGTTTTAGTCAGTGCATTCAAGGATATTCAATTAGCAAAGTCTGTGTAGAATATCCAATGTCAGTTCACTTACAAAAAATCAGTCCTCTCACAGTTGATAAATCAACAGTCCTTTCTCTCTTCCGTTCCAGTAGGGGAAAAAACGCAGTCTTCAGTCTATCCAGTAATTAGGGATCATAAAGCCAGAGAGATCAAGCTGCCGTGCCTTGCTTCTTTTATGGTGCTTTTACAACCACTCCCTTAATTACATTCTTACAGTTAAAGTTACAGACACTTTAACTAACAAACCATGATAACATATTTATTATTTTACCTAAACCAGTTAGGGTAAACAATGTTATCCCTAACAAGGTTAACCAACTTGAAAGCCCATTTAATTATATTTTGGGTTTATATATTTCTTTTAATGAATGTCTTTATATCTTTATATATTTATACCACAAGGACTTGTGAGGCTGCCCAATTCTGCTAGTCAGTAAACTAGATTTATGGGTTTTCAAAAATATCTATATAACCTTCTTTATACTATCTATTTTTGCACGTTAATGCATTGAATTCTGCAGAATGTATAAATTATGCAATTCTGCACAATTTATGTCAGTGTGCACATTCTATAAAGCTTATGGAAAATGAAGGAATTGGTTCTCTTTTCTCTTAACCTGTTTTTTTCTTTTTAGGTTGTGGTTTCTGAGATTTCACAGGAATTTCTAGCATATTTTCACAGTTTTAATTAGTGCACACCATTACAATCATTGGCTTTCTGCATGTGACAAAAACAAAACAAACTTAACATGTTTGCAGAGGCCAGCCACCTAAATAGCAATAGCAAATTACTTAGACTTATATATCACTTCATAGGGCTTTATAGCCCGCTCTAAGCAGTTTACAGAGTCAGCATATTGCCCCTAACAATCTGGGTCCCCATTTCCCAACTTTGGAAAGATGGAAGGCTGAGTCAACCTTGAGCCGGTGAGGATCAAACTGGTGGCAGTTGGCAGAGCTTGCCTGCAATATTACGTTCTAACCACTGCACTACCATGGCCACCGGATTTCATGATTCTCTCATATCTGTTTTTTGCTGCCTTTAGAATATCTTCTAATTACATGGAAGAATTTTGATGCTGAATACCACTGGCATGGTTTTTTTTAACCATTTTCAGGCAGAAGCACAATAAAACTATAAAACAAAACTATAAAATGCTTATTTCTGCTTTTTCACAAACTTTACTCAGTTTTTCCAGATTACTGGCAGAACAAGTTCCCTTTTAGAATTAATTCAGAACATATTGGGCGTTGTGTATTTATAAAAAATAGTTGTGATCAAAGATTTTTAGGATCATTATCTCTTTACTGGAGATAAGACCCTATTTATAGAAAAATAGATAAATTGCTTCAGTTCCTAAATGTTCTGTGGACAACTCTGCTCTAAATTCTGAAAATGAAAACAAACTATACAGGACTATTTTTATTTTTCTTTAGGCATCACATTAATAGCGGTTGATGAAGCTCATTGTATTTCTGAGTGGGGACATGACTTCAGAAATTCTTTCAGGTCTTTGGGGTTGTTAAAGAAAACTCTTCCTAAGGTAAAAAAAACTCATTTATCTTGGTTTTTCCTGCACTTTAAATGTTTACGTATGCATGTATGTATCTATCTGTCTGTCTGTCTGTCTGCCTGCCTGCCTGCCTGCCTACCTACCTACCTACCTACCTACCTACCTACCTACCTACCTACCTGTGCATGCAATGAAAATGGGAATTTCTTTGTTGGTTTTCAGCAATAAATCCCACGTGGTTTAAAGGATGCGTAGTTCATCATATTATTCTAGCCTCAGCTAGATATTTGATTGATGTCTTAGATTGACTTGGCTAAATGTTCTGCTCATGCCTTACACATCACTTTCCATATTGGCTAGCCTTTGTTTTTATAAATGTTTGTAAGCTGCCTAGAGTCGCTTCTAGATGAGATGGGCGGCACCGAAGTCTAATAAACAAACAAACAAATGATCTTCTGCACTAGATAACAGTGAATTGTCTTTCTTCAAACTATATGGGAATCTGTGACTGAATATGTTAACCCAAGAAAAGACCATGGCTACTACACATGATGATTAAGGCTAAAAGTAATGTCACTGTGTGCTTCGATTCAGTTTGATTTGCAAGAATTAGTCTGTTATGGGAATAAATGTGCATGCACACTAAATACTGTACTCAAATCAAAGCCTTCAGATGACTATCCATTTCTTAATTTTGTATTGTCGTTTAAAATAATTAGTAAATTCAGCTTTTTATTCTATCTCAGTTTTCTTTTTTCTTTTTAGGTTCCTATTGTTGCATTGACTGCAACAGCAAGCTCTTCAATTAGGAAGGATATAATAGACTGTTTGAATTTAAGAACTCCTCATATTACTTGTACCAGTTTTGACCGACCTAATCTATACCTAGAAGTTAGGCGAAAATCTGGAAACATAATCCAGGATTTATTGCAGTTCCTCATTCTGAAAGACAAGTAAGCAAACTCTGAGATATATTGACAACTTATTCTTAATTAGAAGATCATTTTCATGGAATAAATCTTTTAAATAGTTTTTAGAATCCTGTTTGGCTTATTTGAGGATTTAGGAGTCAATTATTAGCTTTCAGTATAATCTACCTTAGAAAATGTTCTTATGAAGACAAACTTGAAGAAAGAATGTAGTGTATATGCCAGACAGAAATGCAATAAATCAATAAACTAAAGCTTAATTGTAGAAATTGGAACGGAGCTTGACATTAAAGAAACAGCAGAAGATGGATTGGCAAACAGGCCTGCTATAAAGTCTATTGTGTAAATATCATGTTACTGATCATTGCAATCCTTTTTTTTTTCTGCCTGGGAAACATTGTTAGAGAAGCCAGATTGGGTAGTAAAGCTGTATATTCACTTTGTAAATCAGCGGCCGCCAATCGGTGGGCCACGAGATTTTGGTTGGGGTTTCTTTTTGGATTAGGTGGATAATCTTTCTTTGGAATCCATTGGCAGTTAGTACATAAGTGAGTGTGTGTAGTTCGGTTTTTAGGTGTTGTTCGTAGGCTAAGCATTTTGTTCTGGAGATGAGTGTCTCGGCTATGGAATTGATCTGTGCTGGGTGGTGGTGTAAGAGTGCGTGTAGATAGCGGTTTGTATGTGTTTTCTTCTGGTAGATGATGTGTCCTAGGGAGCCATTGGATTTTTTGTATACTAAGACATCTAGGAAGGGAAGTTGATTGTTAGCTTCTGTTTCCATGGTGAATTGTATTTTTGGGTATAGGCTGTTGAGGTGTGTGAGGAAGTTGTTCAGTCTTTCTTTCCCATGTAGCCAGATTATGAAGGTGTCATCTACATATCTGAGCCAGAGTTTGGGTTTGTGATCATATTTTTCTAGAGCTTGTGTTTCAAAGTGTTCCATGTAGAGGTTTGCGATGACAGGTGAGAGGGATGATCCCATGGGTGCTCCTTCTATTTGTTTGTATTTTTGTCCATTGTAGGTGAAGTATGTATTGGATAGGCAGTGGTTGGTCAAATCTAGGATGTGCTTGGGGGGTGGGGTTGTATTTGTTTTGGATGGCTGTCAAGGCTTCTTTTATAGGCACTTGGGTGAAGAGGGATATGACATTGAAGCTCACTAGTTGGTCGCTGGGCTGTAAGTTTTGTTTCTTTATGATCTCAATGAACTGGAATGAGTTTCTTACATGTGAGTTGATGGATTCTGCATAGGGCTGTAGTTGTTTGGTGAGAAATTTGGCTAGGTTTTGTAGAGGTGAGCCTGTGGAGCTGACTATTGGTCTATTGGAGCTGCCATCTCCCTATATATACTGGTGGGGAGGTTGTCCATCAACCAATGAAGAAATGACAACACAGCCAACCTCCCCACCAGTATATATAGGGAGATGGCAGCTCCGATCACACTTTGCTCACATAGACACAAAGCCGAAAGCACCAACCTGAAGATGGCGAATGGGACCTCGTGGAAACGTTGCCAAGAAACTCTCAATTTTACACAGGAAAAGACCCGAATACGCCAAGACCTGCATACATATACATAAATATATATATATCAAAATTTATATTTAATATAAAAAATAAAAAATATATTAAATATATTATCTTTTTTAAAAAAAAATTGTATTAGTGGTCTTTAAAAGTATGAGTTTGGTGGTCCCTGAGGTCCAAGAGGTTGGCGATCCCTGTTCTAAATTATGTCTGAGCTCCACATGAGCAAGAAATTATTTGTATATTTGTTGGGGAAGACTGCTTAATGCAGTGTGAGGACATCTAGAGTCAATATAATATCTGGTGAGAGTTTTAGTTTTTTTCTGCAAGGCTTTATTATCTGTGTTCTTGTCAGGATGGAGTTTAAATTGGCAATGAAAATACTATTGAAATTGAAGAGGTTCATGTTAAATAATTTGAATCTGTCAACTTAAATGCTGAAGACAGAGATCAAGAGAGAGAAAGATGCTAGAATTAGAGGAGAATTTGGCCTTCCTAATTGGGAGTTGTATTACCAAGCTGCAAACTTAATGTGGGCCAAAGAATGGATAACGTTAAGAAAGACTAGATTGTTGACATTAGAAGGACAAGCTTTATTATTGGGTTGGCATGCTTTTCTATGGTATAAGAGAACTAAATCCCAGGGCTATTTTAGAAGCATTACGTACGGGAATTGTTATGGTTGAATTGGGAGGAAATTAAGAAACAATGTTATTTGAAAATCCCAGTTTGGTTATCAACTATTGAAGCTTTTTCTTATCCTATAACATATAAGAAGGAACAAACAGTTACATATGGGGAAATACTGGATGAAAAGGGTGAACTTAAAACGATGCAAAATTTAGAAGAACAAGGTATAAAGATGAATTGGTTTTCATATGCGCAAATACATTCAAGGTATCTTAAAGATTCTAAAACAGAAGGATTTTATGATAAATTGACTGACAGATAGGATTTTGACAGGAACTTATGAAAAAGTGATCAAAAAATTATACAGTTATTTGCTGGAAATTAAATTAGAGGAAGAACAGGTTAAAGAAACAATGATTGCTTGGGGGAAGAATTTTGGATATGGGATTGATTTAGAGAAATGGCAAAAATTGTGGTCTCAAAATTATAAAATGACAATGTCAACAGCATATAAAGAAAATTTGTATAAGATGTTTTATAGGTGGCACTTTCCCCCGACAAGAATAGCAAGAATGTTCAAGAACAAATCTGAAAAGTGCTGGAAATGTCATCAGATACCTGGCTCATATTACCATATGTGGTGGACTTGTGAGGAAACCAGGAAATACTGGACTAGAATTCGCATATGGTTGGAAAAAATGATAAAGAAACATATAAATTTGAAACCAGAGATTTTTTTATTGGGAATCTTATCTGATACATATAATAAAAACTTAAAGTATTTGATTGTAAATGTATTAACAGCGGCTAGGATTGTATTTGCTAAAAATTGGGAGAAAATACCATCAGAGGAAGAAATTATTAAGAAAATATTGGATTGTGCTGAAATGAGTAAATTGACATTTGAAATTAGAGAACAAGAAGATAAATAATTTTATGAAGTGTGGGACCTTTTTTATCAATGGTTAGATAATACAATATAATAATAGAATATTTAGAAACTTAGGAAATAATGAATATATTTTTTTTTATGTTTTGATAATATGCTTATAAAATTTTATTAAGATAGATTTGGTATGATTTTATGATTTGTTATAAAATAAATTAACTAAATTATAGTTATCTCGCTTAAGTATGAATTAATAAAATTATAGTCAACTGATTGTTTAATAATGATATTAGGATACATAATTGTTGATTGATAATATGAGTTATTATGTAACAGTTATTATGATGACTATGAAATAGATGCACAAAAAAGAGTGGCAAACCAACTGATGCACTGTCTGTAAATTTATGAAGGAGGGTGATGTTTTTATGTTATATCTTATGTTTATGTTTTATGTGTTTTTGTTTGTTGTTAAAATCAATAAAACTTTTACTAAAAAAAAAAAAAAGAGAGAGAGAAAGAGATATCAATATAACATTATATCATGCCTCTACAAGGTTTCACATAAACTACTCCTTATAGGGACAAATTAGTTTGTTTTTATATTTATTGTTAACCTCATTTTTTCACTGGTTTTAGATTTTAGTAACACAGTTTTCAGATCCTTTACATTTTAGGTTATCAGGATGTCATTAATTGTGTCTTTTATTGGTGTTCCTTCCTCAGGTTTTAAAACCACACTACTCTTCCAACCTAGCTTCCTTTAATGTATTTTCTGCATATAAGTTGAATAAGGAAGTAGAAAAGTATGCAAGTTTGTTGTATTACTTTATCAATCTGGAGTCAGTCTATTTCACTATGTTCTGTGTCTACTGTGGCTTCCTGATTTCTATATTTGTCTCTTATGATTTTAATGCTTTTAATCAGAGTCACTTCAAAATGAGATGGGCAGTAAATAAATTTAATAAATAAAATGAGATATTCTGGGATTCCTATTTTTCTTAGCACTTTCCACAGCTTCATATGAGTGACACAATTGAAGCCAAAAAAGAATAAAAAATAAGTGAGAAAAATAAATGAATAAATAGAGGAAACAATAAGGAAAAACCCTATTTTCTATCACAATCATCTTGACATTTCCAAAAAAGGGCCTGTCACATCTTCAGAAGCCTTCATTTTGTATTCTTTACCAGTTCTTTCAATTTTAGTCATACAGTATACAAATTTTGCTCTTCTGTTCTGTTTTCAGTTTTATTCCTTTGTCATAAGCATTCATTGACCCATGCATAAAATCTATATTTGGAACAGTTTTGGGCAGATCTTCACCAAGTAGCATTCTCATTCATTCTTGGGTTTCCAAATGACCTAAAACATTTTTGTACTTTGATACGGTTTTCATCCATGCATTCATTATGTAGATTAATCATTGCTCTGGATTACATTCCTCAGTATTTTGGATAGTTTCTCCCAACTCTTTCCATATTCTTTCATTATCATAGTTAGTTATCATAGTTAGTTATCATAGTTAGATGCTTGCAGTTATCCCCAATATTGCTATTTTCAAAGAGCAAATAAGATGACACTAATTCATACTTTCTGAACTTTAGAGTTGCTTTTCTGCATATATTTATCGGTTCTGCTTCATAAACTCAGACTATCTACATTCAGGTTTATTACATTGTTCACTTTTCTTAGTTTCATAACATATCTATGTTTTCATTTGTTTCATTTATTTTCTTTATATTTATTACATTATATTTGTTCTCTTTACATTTATTTCTCTTTGATTCCAAGTTGTAATCTTTCATGTAGCATGATCATCCATAGATGGATCAATATATTTTGATTTCAAAGGTCCATCAAGTCTTTCTTAATTGAAGCTTCTACGTAATGCTTTTAGTAAAAAAAAGAGTAATTTAGTTTTACAAATGCCTTGCAAATATTTAAGTCATATTATTAGTCACTATTTTTCCCATGTGACATGGAGGGAGAGGAATGCCCTTGAGAAACAGAAGAAAGCTGCTGTCAATGCAACAGTTAGATAAAAGAAACCTGAGTCTGGGGCAGGAATGCAATGTATGCAAATGTCTCAGACAAGACCTTTTCTAGTTCACCCATAAATAAAGGGAGGGAGGGGGGAGGCAGATTCAAACTTGCAAGATTCTGTTGCTGTAACTTTAGAATAAAATTAGTGTTAGCTTACATGAATTTGGTTTCCTTACTGGACCTATATTGAAGGCCTGATATGTAAACCTGTGTTTGAGAGAAAGACAACTTTAAAGTAATATAAATTGACATTGAGATTTATCATAGATTAATCAGTTTATTAGCTATTCTAATAATTACTGGAAAAACCTCACATACAAATGATTTCTACTTATTTTTCTAATCTTAGGTCTACATATGAATTTGAGGGCCCCACCATTGTTTACTGTCCATCAAGGAAAACTACTGAACAAGTAGCTGCAGAGCTAAGAAAATTAAATCTAGTTTGTGATATATACCATGCTGGAATGGGAATCAAGGCAAGAAGAGATGTCCACCATAAATTCATGAGAGATGAAATTCAGGTATGAAACAACTTCACTTGTTATCTAGTTTAGGCAAATAAAATATACAGAAGAAGGTTTCTATATTAAATATATAAAACAACATAAACATAGGGACCTTGGTGCTCTCTGAACTTGAACCAAGCTCAGAGACCACCAAGGACCCCACAGTTCAACTCTTACCTACAAATAATCAGTTCTGTCGGTATCATATAAATGTATTGTTTTCCTTTTCAAAATTAGGACCCACTAGTTAATAAAATTGATTCTGAATGTCTTATTGAAGTTGACATGTTAATTTTATGCATATTTACCTGATAGAATGCCTTACTGAATTCAACAATACTTCAATGTTTTTATTCATAAGATCTGAATAAAGTTCAGTATTTTTTTTCTAGTATTTTTAATTGATTATTTCATTTTTTTTGATGAAATATGAATAGTATATTTACATTTGTTCCTGTTCTTTTGAAGCAATATAGATTTGTACATTGTTTACATCAGATGTTATATAAATGCCAATAATTTATGTTCAAACCTTGTTTTATGTAACCTTATTTAATTTATGTAGTTGTTTTTAAAGGTTATGAGATGTATGCATATATTAATATTCTGAGTATAATTCCTGTTTTTTTAAAAAGAAAGACTAGGGAGACAAACTAGTCAGTTTAACTAATATCAGGAAGTTTTAACATTTAATATAGAGCTTCTGAAGGGTACCTTGAATATGTTCAATTGATGGTCTATCTAGTAGAATTTCATTCATATTTTAGCCCATGATTTGGAATAACATAATCATATTGCATGTTTTAATCAAACCAGTGTGTGTGTGTGTGTGTGTGTGTGTGTGTGTGTGTGTACACATATATGTATAGTGGTGCTTTTTGTGAAGCCTTCTGAATTTCAGTATTTCTGCATAAATATCTAAACATGATCAAGTCCTAAAACGATTGTTTTCCCAAAAATAAAACCTAACCAGAAAATAAATCCTAGCATGATATTTTCCAAGCTGCTTGTAATATAATATACCCCCAAAATAAGCTACAGTTAAGACTGTCAGCCAGATGGACAAATTTACTGTATTCCCCCCAAAATAAGATCTAATCGGAAAATAAGCCCTAATGCGTCTTTAGGAGCAAAAATTAATATAAGACTTGGCCTTATTTTTGGGGAAATATGGTACTGTTAAATAGAGAATACATTAAACAAATGAGTCTAAAACATTATACTTGTTCATTTATTTTTTGACGAAAATGACCCAAAAGTATATATAATATGAGCCTTGGTGGTGCAGTGCTTAGAGTGCAGTACTGCCAATTACTTCTGCTGACTGTTGGCTGTCTGCAATTTGGCAGTTCAAATCCACCAGGCTCAAAGTTGACTCAGCCTTCCATCCTTTGGAGGTGGGTAAAATGAGGATGCAAAATTGTTGGGAGCAATATGCTGACTCTGTAAACCGCTTAGGGAGGGCTGTAAAGCACTATGAAGCGGTATATAAGTCTAAGTGCTATTGCTATTGCTGTAATGTTTGTGTGTGAAAGCTTGAAACAGTTAAATCTATGCTACAATCAATCACTACAATTAGGTCTTACTTAAGTCTTACAGCTTACTTAAATGATCCCCCTCCCATCACTTCTTGACATTGCATGATATGTTTTGATTCTTGCAGGCCTAAATGCGGTTCTCTCCCCAAATCAGATAAGCAGATTCTGGTTGACTATTTAAAACAAGATTTAACTTCCCAAGAGCTCTTTTGACAGTGGGATTGTCAAACCGCAGGAAATCAGAAGGTCCAGGCAGTTCAAATGGGTATAAAGATTTATTGCAAGCTTAAGCTCTCTAAAACAATCTGACCTAACAGTCCAAGCAAATTGGCGGTAGATAAGAATCATTGGAATACAAAGTGTGCTGGACTTAGATCTCTTGTGGTTGTGAAGAGACTTGAGACTGATGACATGTTTGACCCCTCTCTTGGGCTCAGCCTGGTCATCTCCTTTACAGTTCACATCACTGTATGTGTTTTTCTAGAAGATGAAACATTTGGGAACAATTTAATTGGGATTCTTGTCCTCAGCAGTGGCATTTTAACATATGTATTGGATTTAGTAAATAACATAAATGACTTGGAATTCAAATATTGTGTTTCTAAACTGAGTCTGGCAAAGCATTGACAACTCATTGTATAAAAATATTTTATGCAGATCAAACATTAATACTAAAAAGTGCATTAATATTGAAATAATGTAACTGATGTGGATTTTGGTTCTTTTCTGCAGTGTATAGTCGCTACTATAGCCTTTGGAATGGGCATTAATAAAGCAGACATTCGGACAGTTATACATTATGGAGCCCCAAAAGAAATGGAATCATACTACCAGGAAATCGGAAGGGCTGGCCGTGATGGGCTTCCAGCCTCTTGCTATGCATTGTGGACTCCAGCTGACATGAGCTTCAATAGGTAACTGCAATTCTGATATGCTTTGTACGTATAAATATTAAAACAATAGATATAAAACCATGCTGAATATTTTAAACCATTGCAGGTAGCCATTGTTTCGTGACTGTTCACAATTATGAATGTGATGAAAACATAATATTGTGATCAATATTGTGATCAATCCCATTGGCAGATTTGCAAAGCGGATAAAAACTGAAAACTGAAGTAAGACTGTACACACAGTTATGGTTTTACTTAGTGACTACTTCACTTAACAACCGAATAGCCAGTCCCAATTCTGGTCCCTGAGTTAGGACTACCTGTACATAAAAGTTGGTTGGTCTTGTTTAATATTTCATTGTTTGAATTTTATAATGGGACTACAAATTCAAATTACGAACTACTGTAGTTCTATTTTATAATTCATTTCCCATGCATTAGACCTGCACAGTGAAGAAAACAACAATGAGCATTATTTAGTATTTTAAAAATTTGATACATACATACAATGATTGTCATGAATGCTTTTTTGTTATATTGATCTTTAATATATCATAGTTCAAGCCTCTATACCTTGTCGGATATTACAATCTGTCATGTTGCAAGCCATTCAGGATCTTAACACAACAACATTGTATGTCAAGCAGACATACAGTGTCTCATATATTAAGTTTTATAGCTTCTTCATCAACAAGCCTATTTTCACATTTCTCCAGTTGTACTGTCTATTTCTATAGCCCTATCCTTTTTAAAAGCATTCTTTCATATATTTTGTGTCTTCCGTTTCATATTTTTCCCCTTGATATTAAATCTTAATCATTTGAATTCTACTTCACATATCATATTCCTTCCCATAAAAACCACCAACATATGTTTCCAAATGTGTTCCAACTTCATTTTCATTCCAAATCATTTCATAAATTTAATTCTTAATTCCATCCACCTTGTGAAAGCTGCTTTACATCCACATCCAAATGTTTTTATTTCAGTGGAAAATTTTCTGCATTTTCTTTTCTCTTTTAATCTTAATTTTGTGACTTCTTTTTGTGCAAGTGCATCTTTATTTCTTTTTATACCTTACATCATATTTTTATTTTAGCATTTTTGTAACTTTATATGTATTTTTTTCATCCAGAGATTAACTTTTTCTGCTAAGTATTGTAGAATGAGGTATTAATGAGGTATGAAATTAAGCAGTTTTATACCTTATTAACATAGCTCCTTTCATTCTTGTAGCATTCATAATGTAAATGGATTTTCTGTCTCAAGCAGCTTCTTTTTCGCTTTCTGTTCATTCTAATCTGCCTTGTACCTTTTCTTACGAGTTTTTCCTGCAGTTCTTTTTTTCATTCTTTCCTTTTTTTTCCATGTCCTCACCTGCCCCCCACAAAATCTATTCTTGACACTATGAAATTGTCTATCCTTTGTTCAGAGCCTGTTATCTTCTTTACCTTTACTAATTCACAATTATAAACAATAACAATTAAAACAAATCTTTTAAATTTATATTTATTCTTTTCCAATGAATGGAGAAGAATATGCCATGAATGGACTTCTCTTTAAAATATATATTTAAAATAAAACAAGCACAAATAGGCTGAAAAACAGCTTCTATCCCAGGGCAGTAGCTCTTTTGAATTCTACTGTATAGTGCAGTGTTAGTTTCGGTTCAGTGTGTGGAGTGTGAAGGATGTGTGTTTATGTTTATTTTCATGGTCATGATGTACACTGAAGATGATGTTTGATTTTGTTGTACGAGGTGCAATGACAATAAACTAAACTAAACTAAACTACCATTATCGTAAGGAGATACTCATGAATCAGGATCTCTGAACGAGCCACTCACTATGTATATATTTACCATGGTTTAGTCCATCCACTTTTGACACCTAACAGAATAATATTTAAGACAACTTTATTTATTATATGGAGTTATTCTAAGCCTGGTTGAAGGATTAGGGAAAAACACTCCCTTTATTCAGCCACTGTACTCCTCAAAATCTGAAAATCATCATGCAATGCTATGCCTTACCCTTTTCTTAGTTTCACAAATGTACAACATGATCTGCTTTTCTTTCTTTCTTTCCTTCATTTCATTTCTTAATTCATTCTCTTTATTATTTATCTCTCTCATTTTCCAAGTCACAGACTTCCATATACTACGACCACCACCATAAAGATATATTCTTGCTATGTATATACTTGTAGCAAATTAATGATTGATGTTATATAACATACATTCCTATATATTGCCTGCTACATATTTACATTTGGGGGGAGGGGGAGGAGGCAGCAGAAGAAAAAAAAAGATGAATTATCAGTATTTCAGTTTTTTTCTATTTTCCTTTTTAAGACACCTAATCAGTGAGATACGTGATGAAACCTTTCGCCTGTATAAACTGAAGATGATGGCCAAGATTGAGAAATATCTAAGCTCAAACAGCTGCAGGCGGAGGTAAGTGTTTATGTTGTATATTTTAGAAGGTGACAGACAGCAGCTTTCAGTAAAGCTAAGTGCAATTTTGAAAAGTCATAGAGGATTCTGCTGGATTTTTGCACTTGTACTATCAGTTTCATACTTCGAAAAAAATACGTCTGTCTCAGGGTGATTCAAGGACAAATAGTTAGCTCCTATGGGAATTAATTAATGATGATGATTTCAGCTCATTGTTTCCTTCAATGAATTTAACATGTACATTCTTGTTCTTTTATTTAATTCCTAACATTCTCTTGGGCAGAATAATCTTGTCTCATTTTGAGGACAAACAACTCCGAAAGGCATCAACAGGCATCATGGGAACAGAAAAATGTTGTGATAATTGCAGAGCAAGGTAAATGTTGCACCCCAAAGATTTAAGATTTGGAACCACCTTCTCTCAGCAGATAAATAGATAATGGCTCTCTGCTAATGAAGTATTCTTAAACTATCATTACTTTTAAACATAAAGAATTTATCAGTGTATGGTATGCCATCCAGTCATTCACTGCCAAAACTAATTCACAGAATATAATTTTAGTTTAGTTTCATTATTATCATTGTACATTTATAATCTACAGAATTAAGGTGCCAAAGATAGATTTTCACTGTTTTATTCTCACAATAAATCTGTGAGCTTGGTTAACATGAGTCAGAGCTAGAATTATCTAGGGACATGAAAGTTTTTGAATTCATATTGTTGTTATCTGATCTGACATTGGGTCATCTGCCCCATTTCATTCAAGCTAAAGTGCTTGGATTTTCTAATTTGGAGAAAATGCAACTGAGGTGCAGTGGACCAGACAGAAGACACGATAAAAGTTTGTGAGGCTGCATCAAGATTGCTATTAAACCAGTCAGGCCTGGCAACCATCAATCCATGCATTGATAGCATTACAATTAGAATATTGCAAAATGTTTAGTTTGAATCTCTGAAAAGTGCCTAGATGCTTTCATAGGTATAAAATGACTTAGGTGGACATTCAATCAGTGCTAAATCCCTGAGTCCATATCCTACCCAGATTGAAAGATCATTACTAATTTTCAGTTGTTGGTAAATAGCCCTGAATGCTAGTTTAGGCTTTATTGTTTGAGAAAGAAGCAGAAATCTATTTGGAAACCACAGGGCAACATTCTGCATCAATGCAATTATGGGGCAGAAGGAATTTTTTTATTAGATTACATGACTGTATGAGTAGGAATGAGATGAGGATAAAGAAAAAGTGATTGGGCTATTCAGAGACGAGTAACAAATGTGAAAAAAGTCTGCTTATAAAAATGTCTGCTTTTAACAAACAGTGATCTAAGAGTGACAAGACATTTAACTGTTTGTGTGTATGGTATGTGTTTGTGTTTGATTGCAAATTGAATGAAGTTTAACATTTGAACTAAAAAAATAGAAACTAAAGTACCGTATATACTCGAGTATAAGTCGACCCGAATATAAGCCGAGGCACCTAATTTTACCACAAAAAACTGGGAAAACTTATTGACTCGAGTATAAGCCGAAGGTGGGAAATGCAGCAGCTACTGGTAAATTTCAAAAATAAAAATAGATACTAATAAAATTACATTAATTGAGGCATCAGTAGATTAAATGTTTTTGAATATTTATTTCAAAGAAAAACAGATTAATCAATTTAGGAAACAATCTCACTATCATGAAAGGTTTAATTGATTCACTAACCCAAAAGATGACGATGACAGTGGGAGGCAGGAGTCACTCTCTCCCTTGCAAGAAAAAAGCAAGAGCCGTTCTTATGATCTCTCTCTCTCTCTCTCTCTCCCCGTAATACAGTCAAGCCCTTTCCAGCACGCGCGATCTGCCGCCGCCACTTTGCACCTTGCAAATGCAAAATCCCGGGGTTTTTGCATTTGCAAGGTGCAAAGCGGCAGGGGCAGATCCCGCATGCTGGAAAGGGCTTGACTGTATTACGGGGAGAGAGAGAGAGATCATAAGAACGGCTCTTGCTTTTTTCTTGCAAGGGAGAGAGTGACTCCTGCCTCCCACTGTCATCGACATCTTCTTTTGAGTTAGTGAATCAATTAATTTGGGAAATGATCTCACTATTATGAAAGTCAGTGTTCTCTGCCAGTGGGGCATTTGGAAGAAAATGCCCCGCGGCATATCCACGCGCGTGTAAGGGGAATCAGAAATCCCCGCGTTCAATGCCTAGCACAGCAGAAGAGAAAATGCAGCTGTGAGCAAATACTAGGAAAACCTGATTGATCAGAAGGAAGGAGGCAAAAGAGGGAGGGGTGGTGGTGGACGGAAGTCCCACTGGTATTTGTGAAACACTTGGTCGGCAGCGCTTAAAGTCAACGTCCTCACTCCCACCTACCTAAAGCCACGAAGTCCCCCAATTGCGCAGCCCAGAATCGCCCTCCCCTCGGGGCAGCAACGACGCCCGGTATTTCCCGAGATGAAAGCGCCGTGGCTCTAGGCTCGCGGGTTCAGAAAACAACGCGAGGCGAGGTTGCTTCGGCTCCGCTCAGCTTCATTTCCTAGCTGCTTTCAGTCCGCTCGGGAGGAGGGGGAGGAGGTGGTGGCGGCAGCTTGCGTTGTTTTCTGAGCTCTAGGCCACCACCTCCTCCCCCTCCTCCCGAGTGGACTGAAAGCAGCTAGGAAACGAAGCTCAGCGGAGCCGAAGCAACCTCGCCTCGCGTTGTTTTCTGAGCTCTAGGCTCCGCTCAGCTTCGTTTCCTAGCTGCTTTCAGTCCTCTCGGGAGGAGGGGGAGGAGGTGGTGGCGGCAGCTTGCGTTGTTTTCTGAGCTCTAGGCCACCACCTCCTCCCCCTCCTCCCGAGCGGACTGAAAGCAGCTAGGAAACGAAGCTCAGTGGAGCCGAAGCGACCTCGCCTCGCGTTGTTTTCTGAGCCTAGAGCCAGGGCGCTTTCATTGCACGGTGGAGCTTCTTGTCTCGGGAAACACCGGGTGTCATTGCTGCCCCCTGAGGGGAGGGCAATTCTGGGCTGTGCGATTGGGGGACTTCGTCGCTTTGGGTGGGTGGGTGGATGGGAGCGAGGATGGACGGAGTCCATGAAGTGGGGCTTGCCTGCAGGAAAGCGGCTGCCCAGCGCCGGAGCTCCACACCATTTTTTTTTTCAGAGGGGAATCTGACTCGAGTATAAGCCGAGGGCGGGTTTTTCAGCACAAAGAATGGGCTGAAAAACTCGGCTTATACTCGAGTATATACGGTAATAACATTTTTAAGGATGAAAGAGAAATGAGAGAACATTGAAAATTGTAGAGATTATAATATTGAATTAAACAATTGGCAAAAGCTATGGGAAAGAAATAGAAAACTAATGCTGGCAACTTCATATAAAGAGGACCAATATAAAATGTTTTGTAGATGGTACCTCCCTCCAACCAGATTGGCTAAAATAAGTAAAAGTGTCTTACCACAATGTTGGAAATGTAACATGGAGATAGGACCTATTATCACATGTGGTGGAAATATGTAAAAGCAAAAAAGTACTGGTGGAAAATAAAAGTATGGATGGAAGAGACGGTTAGCCAAAAAGTAGAGTTTAGGCCAGAAACATTCCTACTTGGAATTATTGATGAGAAATATAATAAAGAACAATATATTTAATGTTGCATATAATAACTGCTGCGAGATTGGTATATGCCCAAAACTGGAAGAATGAAGACACCCCTATAGAAAGTGAAATAATAAGGAAAATATTAGTCTGTGCAGAGATGGACAGGCTAACTCTAGAAATTAAGGATAAGGGTGAGACAGAGTACTATGAAGTCTGGAATAAAATGTATCAATGGCTGGAGTAAAAAAAAAAGGAATTGTTGATGCTTTATAGGAATGAAACTAAAAGTTCTGTAAATTAAAGAAATTGAAATATAATGGACAGATATGATATCAATATAAAAACTATAAAGAGAAAAAAGAGATGGAAAAGAAGCCAGGTTGTAAATATGTATATAAATGCAAATAGAAACAAATATGTAACTAGCATTATATCAATAACATAAGGAAAAAGGGAAAAATAACTTTTAAATGTATTTCTATGCTGTAGTTTGTATGGCCAAAATGATGGCCAAGAAAGTCGCACTGTGTTCAACTGTTTTTAATGTTGATTTAATAAAAAATTAAATAAAAAGAAGAAGAAGAAAAAAGAAAATTGTAGAGATTTATATATCAACAAGCGTAATTGAAACAAACATACTAATATCCAAGAAAAATGAAGAAATGGGAGTCATAGAATTGTGAGAATATTCAAAAAGATACGTTTGAAGGTTTTTTACTAATACAGTTGTGTCAAGAAGCATAAAAAGGATGAAGACTAATTTGCCCATTGATCTTGATGATTTCAGTGGTTAGAAAAGAAGCATTTTCTAGGTTGCTTTTCCAATTATGCGAGCTTGTAATGCAAATGATTGACTGTGTGTTCCTGTATAAGAAGGAAAAATAACCTTCCCCCCACCTCGTATTTTTGATACTAGTTATCAACAATGTATAATTTTGGTGCAGTTCTAGGAACATTCGTTGTATTCCGATAATTGATACTCAAGACAGTTTTGAAGATTTTGGTCAGCAAGCATTCAAACTGATGTCTGCAGTATGTGATTTAAAGGAGAGATTTGGCATGGGGGTTCCAATACTGTTTCTCAGAGGATCTGTAAGTATGGTAAATTGATGCAAATTTGGTAATGTTGTTTGCGTGGTAGTGGGGCAAATGATGGGTCTGGGAGTGCAAGCATTCTAGGGTTTTCTACTTCTTATTTATTCAGTATTATTCATTACATATGAAAGAATAAGCTCTGTGCTACTTACTGTGGTAACAAAGTTTGTGAGTTAAAGAGTATCCATAAGTATGTGTCCCATTCCTTTATTTGCTAAACAGTGACAAACTTTCTTTCACAACTTTGTACATTCTGTAGAGCTTTCATGTTTGATGAAATGTTTTAATTTTAATAAATACAATTTATGTTTTACTATGAATACAATTTATGTTTTACTTTTCACCTTTTTATCTGCCCTACCATAGGACAGATTAAGTGAAGTAATGCCACCTCTCATGTCCCCTCTTTGCATTCCATAATCCAGCATTTAGGCTTTTTTCCCTCATGGGCATTGGGCATGGTTTCAAATAAAATCCTGTGCAACAGTTTCTTGCCAGTTTTCCTTTTTAAAAATACTGTGTATGACTGAGAGCCCTTTCTATTATGCAGTACTAAAAATGTATAAAAATCACATTGAATAGTCAGAAAGTATTATGGCAATATTTCATTCTATTAGTTATTTAAGGGAGGTCATTCAGTATGCATGAAATTGGCTATTTTAAGAGCTATTCACTGTTTCATTCAACTGAAATTGAAAAATGCCTTAGGAAAAGAATTAATGTTGTATTAACTGTAAGTTTCTTCTGCTTATGGTTTAAGAAACTGCTTTAATTACTACAACAGGAAACTATACCCCTTTTGCTTTTTATGGTTTGCTGAATACTGTAATTAACAGTATTTCAGATATAAAATATAATATATTATTCTATGTAGCTTTATTTCTATGTGTAACAAGTATTTAATGGTTTGATAATATATAATATACCGTGTTTCTCACATAATAAGGCCGGGCCTTATTTTTTTTTGACCCCGGAAAAATCGGCTGGGCCGTCTTTTCGGGGGTGACTTAATTCCCCCCCATTGCATCCTTGGGTGGGCGGACGGCGACAGCTTGGATGTTCGGGAGACCTTCGATCACCGTTGCTTTTCCTTCTTCCTTGCTGCTTCGGCGTTACAGTAATGCCGCGGCGTTTGGCGCAGTTACGTGTGGGCATTCAGAGCTCCTCCCTGCAACCAGAGCCCTGAGGAGACACTTGGCTTCAGGCGCTCTTGTCACCGCCTTCCCTTTGCCTTCGAAGGTAAAGCGAATTATTTTAAAAACCTCTGCTCATCCCATCCGGGCCGTGCCGGAGCCGTGCGAGCTGGGCAAAGCCGGGAAAGCAAGCTGGGGGTGTTTCCTGGTTCTGCCCAGCCCACACGGCTCTGCCGCGGCCCTGGCGGGATGAGCGGAGGTTTTTAAAATAATTCACTTTACCTTTGAAGGCAAAGGGAAGATGGCGACAGGAGCGCGTAAAGCCAAGTATACCAACACAAAAGGCAAATCCTCAAGGTGGGCTGGAGGAAGGTGGCTACGTGCCCCCTGGGCTGCTTCAATGCAAGGTCCTGACTTGCAGCATCCTGCCGTTGCCGCCACATCCTTTTCGCCACTGCTTCCCTCTCTGACTGCGAAACTCATGTGCTTCACCAAACGCTCCGAGCGAGGCAAGCTCTTTCATACATAGAGAGAGAGAGAGAGGGAAAGATGCCGGTGTGCTCCGAGAGGCTGGCTCTTTTCTCTAGCTGAGGCTAGAGAAGTGCCTCCAGGGCCGTGGCAGAGCCGTGCAGGCTGGGTAGAGCCGGGAAAGCAAGCCGCGGGTGTTTCCTGGTTCTGCCCAGCCCGCATGGCTCTGCCATGGCCCTGGCGGGATGAATGGAGGGCCCGGCGGGGAGGCACTCATTGCCTTGGTGACATTTCGGGTGCCTTCACCGCCTCCTAGCCCATCGCAGGTGGCGGTGGTGGCAGCAAGCGGCGGCGCTTTGCTGGGGGAAAAAGAAGATAGCGCAGTCACCTTGCTTGCTTTCCCACCTGCCCGCCCCAGACGGCCTCAGGAGCGGCGGCAGTGGCAGCAGGCGTGCACACTCCTGCCAGCGAAGGGAGGAGAGGCGAGGAAAGAGAAGGGAGTGCGGCAGCAGCGGCTGTCACAGTATCGTCTCATAGCGGAGCAAGGCCAGCAAGCTGAGGTGACCGCACCAGAGAGCGTCGCTGCCGACCCCATCGTGAGGATAAAGGAGCGGGATAGAGATTCAGTCAGATGTCAGCCTCGGCTAGAGAAAAGAAACCAGGAAACATCCGCGGCTTGCTTTCCCGGCTCTGCCCAGCTCGCATGGCTCCGGCGTGGCCCTGATGGGATGAGCGGAGGTTTTAAAAATAATTCGTTTTACCTTCGAAGGCAAAGGGAAGGCAGCCACAGGAATGCCTGAAGCCAAGTGTTTCCTCAGGGCTCCGGTTGCAGGGAGGAGCCCTGACTGGCTGCACGTGGCTGCGCCAAATGCCGCGGCGCTGCTGTAACGCCACGGCAGCAAGGGAGAAGGAAAAGCAACGGTGGCGGAAGGTCTCCTGATATGAAGTGCTCCACCAACGCAGGCAGCACCATATCCGGGCATGCAACAAAGTACTTCCTAGCGGCAAGGCCCCCCCGCCATTCCCCCCCATTTCGCATGTTTAATATGGGCCTTAATTTGGGGTGAGGGGCTTAATTTGATTTTATGCCAATAAATCATGCTGGGGCTTCCTATTGGTGGAGGCCATTTTGTTGGAGAAACATGGTATTATTCTATGTAGCTTTATTTCTATGTGTAACAAGTATTTAATGGTTTGATAATAATATTAAGATAGTTAGAAATGTCCTTTACAAAGCATACTTCCAGATATAAATAGTTCACTTTACACCACGTTCACTCATGGTTTGTGAAGAATTTTTTTAGCATCAGTTTTGTTCAACTTAGTAAACTTTGGGTAAAAATAAGCACAGGTGTGTTCCTAAACAGATTTCAGGTGAGTCACCAGAGAGATCAGATTTCACCTGTTATTTGAAATTTGAATCCATCTTCAGTGGCGATCAAATTCTCCTGGGAACTTTCAAATTAAAAAGTTGCCTCAGCTGAAATCCTACACTATCCCTATTAAGACAAAGGAAGGTTCAAAACTTTCAAAATATGACTTCTGCAGTTGTGAGATGCTTTGTTTGTTTGTTTCATTTTGAGGCTGCCAATTTCCAACACTTTGTGTTTGTGGACATGTGAAATGATGCATCCCATTCTATTAAGGCCCAAATTGAGTTACAAACCAGAACAAAAATAAAAATAATGAAACAGGGCCAAGAGAAACATCTTAAAAGAGAAAATAATAACTACATGAAAGTGATACCTATTTGGCATCTCTCCAGTAACTAAATGCTCTTTGTTCTAGCAGAAACTTCTAATGAAGGTAGAGAGGAATACGGATACTTCATCTTCCCTATACATAGCCTGATCAAAAATCTGCTCTTCGAGCATCTGGAAAGGTGGTGCAAACTATTGTTGGGAGAATAGGTCATCAAACATATTAAGCTCTCACTACTGCTTTTTAACATTTCATCAGTAGGTTACCACTAGGATACAATCCATACAAAACATGAAGAACATTAATATACTCTGCCCAGCAACTAAGAGATACTGGTAATTTCTAGTCAAATTGATTCCATCCTTTCTGAAAGTGAAATTTTAAGACATGATTTCAAATGCCTTGATCACATAAGTTAACGTTGTCAGAAAAGGGGAAGGGAGAAAGAATAATGTGGCCATGCGGCATTTGTAGTAGCTTAGAAATTACCAAAAGGATTTTTATAGTGAAAATGCTGCAGTACATGTGCTTCTGGTAACAGGATTCAGATAGATAACCATACTGTCCTGGCCCAAGACTTTAGCAAAGTCATTAACAGTCCAGGAAATAAAATGAAGAGAGGCACATGCTGTTGAATAAGACTACATTTTTGTTCTAATATAGCCCAAGGTTTGAGATGCAGAACATTCTTTACCTGGGTACAGTTGAGTAGTAGACAAAGCAAAATCCATTCCCTGATCCAGCTGAAGATTTGAGGATTCTTGAAGATATAAATTGTTGGGTGGGGGAGGGGAAGGTGGGAGGTTGTTTCACAAAATTTTTTTCAATGCCTTTGCTTTTAGGATCCAGTTCGATCTGCCTTTTAGGATCCAGTTCGATCAGTTAGGCTAAGCATATTAATAGTTAAATGTAAAATTTTTCATTTCAGATTATCTTTTCTAAAAAAAAAAAAAAGCTTAGATAAAAAACAAACTTGCCTCCAATGATGCATTTTGAATTGATTTTAATCTATTTTATTCCTATTTTCAATTTAGCCTCTATTGGGGGAAAAAGGTCTTCCTTTCCAAGAAGTATCAATATAAATATATAAATCCCTATGCAATTCCTTTTTCCAAAGAAATCTAATACAATTTGTTTACCTTTTATCACACTGGTTCTCTTTGAACAGGAAGTCATTTTCTGAATATTAGAAAGATGTATATTTCTTGGTGGGATAATGGAAAGGCTGCATTGTTAAGTGATGACTTTGTATAGAATTGTGCAAGGATTGTGTCTTTTAAATAAGAATAAATACTATATTCTTGAGTATTTAGCCTTTTTTGTTTTAAACCAGTCTTCTCAGCGTCTCCCAGACAAATTCCGTACTTATGGTCTGTTTGGAAGTGGGAAAGATTGGCCAGAGCACTCGTGGAAGGCATTGGGCCGACGTCTCATGCTTGAGGGTTTTCTTAAAGAAGTTTCTGGTCAAAACAAATTTGCAGTCATGTGCATGCTTACTGAGAAGGTAGGTTTGTAGTCATCAGGCAAAGTGCTTAGTTAAGTGACAATTTGGGGCATCAGTGTATTAAGTAATTTGTTTTGCTCTCAGGGTAAAGACTGGCTCAGTAAATCAAGAAAAGAGCAGAGGAAAAGCCTTTTACTTCCATCTGATGAGGATCTATGCTTAAAGAAACCTACTCCAAGGTGATTATGTCTTCTGATTTTAAAGTGCATGCATTTCAAGCCATTCTGTCAATCTGTCCGGGAGACGTTTTTGTTTTGTTTCTAGACTAGTCAAAATTTCTGGATTCTACAATTCTCAGAATCCTTTTCCAGCCAAAGTAATATATTTTGTGCTTTCAAATCTCTGGATATTTAGAGTTGAATGTTTTTCCAAGGCTGCTGGTTAAGAATTAGTTTTTATTTGTAAATACTGTGACAAAACATTAGAAAGTGCAAGTAAGCAGCTGTACCTTCTTTAACATGTTGAGCTTTATATTGTGTGAAAGTAGTGGTACATAGCTCTTTTTGCCTGGTTGGATTGTAACCATCTTTTTTTTCTTTTGAGCTCAGCTTTTGCTTTGAGCTTTGCACTTCCTTCCAAGTTGCTTGAGATAATATGCTTCAAATTCAGAATTGTTTAAATCAGAATGCTTTGCAAAGAATGTTTACTGTGGGACTGGTTTCTGCTTTCAGGATGTCTAAACCCCCTTATCTTTCCGCTTTGCAGTTACAAACAAATCTCTGCAGAAGCAGGACATGTTTCCAGTGCTGGGTTACCTCTGTCAATACTCAGGAAACAGGTCTGTGTTATTTCAGAGAAACTTACCTTTTCTGTTAACCTAGAGATATTATCTCTTAGTCAGAGGCAGCAGCAGCATGAATACATAACAGATGAGCTCTCATTAATAGAGGAATTATTGTTCTATATGGAAGCAAAATTGCTGAATTTAGAAATGGTTGAAACAGCTTTACTGAAACTATTTTCCTGATAGCTGCATGTATCATGTTCCAGCTGGAGGAAAAATCTAGCAACATAAATTAATTAGTTGAAATAAGTGTTCTTGTGGGTTTGAGATGAAATATGTCTGTATATAGAAGATCAGAGGAATCTGTCATGTTTGTTAATTGTGAGTTAAAAGTGAAGCTACCTGGTAAAATTAACCATAATTCTAGATACTATGAAACTATGAAGATACTATTGAAAGAAGAAATGTTATTCGTGACAAAAGAAAGTAAATGACAAATTACTTGTGAGATTCATTAGAGAATAATGTTTCATTATAAAATTAGCAGTGAGCATTTATTACAGCTCTGTGCAGCTCATAACAAACAACAATAAGAACATAAAGGAAATAATTAAAAGCAACATCCAGAAAACAATGACCAGCTAACAGTTCCCAGTCTTTGGGCTATAGTCTCACCTGATTACAGTGCTTGGTGAAAGAACCATCATTTCAAGGCCTTCCAGGAGGCAAAAAGAATTAAGGCCTGTTGGATCTCCTGGGGAGGATATTTCATACAGTAGGCATCAGAAAGCCAGACAAAATTGTACAAAATGCAAAATGATCTATAAAGGATATAGGTACATGTGTATCTATTTCTGGTTGCTCAATAAAAGGGGTAAAAAAAAAATCAGTAATATGTTGAAATAAGAATTTACACTCAGAAATTTAAACTGGTTAGGTTGTGAAATGATGCTGGCTTTCATTCTTAACTAAGAAGTCAAGAGGCTGTTCTGTATTTTGGCTCAGATGATGCCAACTGTGGCTGCATTGGCATTTTTACTCAACTGTAGCATAATTAATTTTATATCATATTTACTTCAGTATTATCTTTACATTTCTCTACTCTTCAAAGTTAATGCTTCCTGTTATTGAAACCCAAGCAAACTGTGGTGATATGATTTGTCCTAATCCTATTAAAGTACTTGTATAGTTAAATATTTTTTTAAATGTTGTATTTAAATGTATCCAAAAACTTTATAAGATGTACATCCATATTCTCTCTTTTTTAATTTTATGTTACTGAAGCACGCTTCTCTGCATGAAATGTTTTCCTATTCAAAAATTAGTAAGATGTCCAGCCAGAGTACACTTTCAGATAAAAGGTATTTCTGAAAATAATACTAGTTTTTCTTTTTTGGAGTTTTTTTGTATTTCTTCATATTAACATCTGTTGAGACTGTTGGGTGGATTGAAATTGGAATACTCTATAATAAATTTGTACGGTATTTGCTGATGCTACTGTCATCAATTTACAGTAAATTTAGGAATGGCTTTTTCACTGAATATCTTTAAAATGCAGTAATTTTCTCAGAGAAACAAAACATGTTGATTCCTTGTGGAAAGATTAACAGCACTGTCTATTCCTCCAGCTTGTGCCATAAGCATGTCTTGTTTTGATCCAATAAGCATTTCACAAGGCTTTTGGTTCATTTATTGGCCCATTCTAGGAAAATGCAAGCATTTATGTGCTTTTATTTGTCAGCTACTACATATACTGACTGAATAGAGGTTTTAACTGTTTTTCTTTCAATAGTAGTGCCACTGTGCAGTTATCACTGCCTTGCACCCCTCTGAGTGCTACAGAAACTGTTATATCTGAAAGGGAGAAGGAATTGCAGGTTAGTATACCCAGTACTTGGTGATTAGATTCATATGAGAATCGGGTTTCTTTCATAATTACAGAAATAATAATGAATAGATTGATTTAGTTTTAATCAAAGTGAAAACTAAGTCATTCCTCACTTTGACATTTATTGATCCCTGTTTTTTTTGTCAAAATGCGGAAAGTATTATTACACTGTTGTGCTATGAATTTTGCTTTGGAAGATTGTTGCAATTTAATGGCACAGATATAAAGGGACAAGGCTGATAGTAAGACACTGCTTTCATCATGCTAATCTGTTGGACTCCCTCAGGATGACATCTGAGTGAAACTTAAAAAAGATAGTTTGGTGTAGTAGTTAAAGGCATCAGGCTAGAAACTGAGACTGAATTCTAGTCCCACTTGAAGCATGAAACCATTTGGTTGACCTTGGGCCAGTCACTCCCTCTTAGTTCTAGAAAGAAGGATAAACCACTTTTGAAAATATTGCCAGAAAACTCCAGGGACTTGCATAAGCATTTGCTGGGAAACAAATCTAATTCAGAAGCACAAAAGCCTACATTTAAAAATGCCATCCTAGATGTGGCATTCCATTCTGAATTAAAATGAAAGAGTAATGCTCCTGATAGATAGCCTACTTCTTATTTCTTGTTTATATTTGCATCCTTTTTTTTTTTTAAAAAAAGACATCTTTTAAATGGAATAGCAAGTTTGTTTATTGATATTTTTAAAATAATGTTGCCTTTTCATTTCATGCAGTAATTTGTAAACCTTTTTTGTTTCTTTTAGACTGTACTGTATGGCAAATTAGTGGTAGCCAGGCAGAAACTTGCCAGTGAAAAAGATATCCCTCCAGCTGTGCTTGCAACAAATAAAGTGCTGCTTGACATGACTGTGATAAGGTATGCATTTTCATTGAAGTGAGTGAATGAACATCATTTGATACATGTTGGAGAATAATAGGAATCATTTTGCTGGGGAAATGTCAGGGATTCTCATCTCCTAAAATGTTAAATGAATTTGTATGAATTCATCTTTCCATTCCACCATAGGAATAAACTAATAATTTCATTGACGCTAGGTTTGAGTAATAAATTAAACCATTTACTTCTGTCCTAACTCAAACTTAACAATCATCAAAACTGAGGGAAGATTGATTTTTTTTAGCTTTTCTCTTGCCACCCAACAACTTTCATTTGCTTAACAAAATTGCTATCTTCCTTTTTCTTGAACTGTTGGGAGTGACTTGTCCCACAGTTTGAGAATTTCTAAGTAATTATCTCTAAAAATTAGAAAATCTATTTGACCACAATATAACAGAAAGGAGGAAAATGTGTTTACCACCTGTTTTGATAACGTTTCAAATAGAATGCTTTTTAAGATGTTTCATCCTTCTAAATCTATTCAAATGATTCACACTGACACAAATTTGAAAATTTTGTTTTACTTTAGCAAATGTGCTTGAGATCAGTAGCCTTAAATTGATGCCAATTATACATCATAACTACATTTATTAAATTTATCACCTTGGGATTTTTTCTCAAAATAAAAAAAAAAATTTAAATTACATAAAATGAATAATAAAATATCATAATTATCCTAACTATGAATTTAAATTTCATTTTGTAATAATATAGGTAAAATAAAAGGTGGTCAAGCAGACTAGAAGCCAGTAATCTCTTTTTCCTTTTCATCTTCATATATCAAACTCAAAATAATAAAGTCATAGACTTTCTGTAATATCTGTAACTTTTTTTTAGACCTACAACTGTGGAAATTATGAAGAGAATTGATGGCATTTCTGAAGCAAAATCTACCATGTTGGCTCCTCTTTTAAACATAATCAAACAATTCTCCCAGACAAATAATTTACAGGTCAGATATCATTAAACACAATTTAACAGTAAAATTGTTGAGTTTTAAGAAGGAGACCCAATATCACATTTGGCAGCATGCTATTCAACCTCTTGCCTATAGCAATAGCACTTAGACTTATATACTATTTCACAGCCCTCTTGAAGTGGTTTACAGAGTCAGCATATTGCCCACCAACAATCTGGGTCCTCATTTTACCAACCTCAGAAGGATGAAAGGCTGAATCAACCTTGAGCCTGGTGGGATTCAAACTGCCAAATTGCAGTCAGCAGAAATAGCCTGCAGTACTGCACTCTAACCACTGCGCCATTGCGGCTCTATAGGTAATCCTTGCTTAACAACCATTTGTTCAGCGACTGTTCAAAGTTACAATAGCACTGAACAAATGGTAGTCATATCTTGTCCTTGAAGTTATGGGCATTGCACCTTGGGTCACATGAACAAAATTCAGTCTGCTTTTACAACTGCATGATGCACTTCAGCTTCACCTCCACTCACTCCCCCTATCTCTGCCCTCTTGACCACCCTGCACTCCACTGGCCTGAAGAAGTCTTCTTGTATTTGGTGCTCTTCACCCTTTTCTCTTCTTTGTGTACCAGTCCACCTGTTGATCTTCCCACTATTTTTCTTTCCCGACCTACTTGTAACTATTGTCAATGTCTTTGGCTACAAACATGGTGTATGCAATAATTCCACCATGGTCTCCTTTTCAAATTTTTCTTTATTGGGAGAATTGGGAGATTGGGAGAGGGTTGTACAGCACTGTCGGATACCCCATGTTTGAAGCTGAGAGTGTCATTGGTGGCTGAAGGGATGTAGAGAAGTGAATATTTTGGAAGTTTGAAGGGATTGATTTTTTTTTTTGACCTGACATATCTCTGCTTGGAACGTGTATTATAGTCTATGCCCAGATCAAACACAGATGTTTTAGTCCAAATAGATAACCTGGAACTAGCTGTTCAGTACAAGGATGTTTTATATACAGGTAGTCCTCACTTAACAACCACAATTGAGCCTGGAATTTTGGTCATAGTTATTGTGGTTTTTAAGTGAATCACTATGTGACCTGCCTGGGTTTTATGACTGTTTTAACAACAGTTGCAAAGTGAGTCATTGCAACTGTTAAATGAATCCATCTTTCTGAATGGGTACTTTTTGCCAGAAACCAGAAAAAACATTGCAAATCTCTCTGCAACCAGTGTAAAATACAAGCCTATTGCCAAGTGCCCGAAATGTGGTCATGTGACTGCAGGGAGGGATTGATGCAGGAGTGACACATTCAAAGATGGGTTGTAAGTAGTAGCTTTTTGGGGACCATCATAACTTTCAACAGTTGTTAAGTGACTGGTCATTAAGTGAGGACTAATCTATATCTCACATACCTTCCTCGTGTTTATTCCTTTGTTCAGTGTTTATTTTTTTAAAAAAAATAACAGTTTCTGTGATACTCTGCAGACAGACATCTTCAAGAATTCTGGAATGAGAGATCAGCCAGATACAGTCCTTCAGGTGGACAGGGAGTACAACACCCCGACAGAATCAGAAAAACATAAAACTTACTCATTGTTTCAAGATAAGAGTAAGTCCATGGTAAGCTTTTTAACATCTCCTAATATGCAAAGCCACACTTCTTTATTGGGTTGCAGTCTATCAAAGTAATTTAATTTAAAAGAATAAAAAAACTGACCGCTGCTTATGTGCTGCATCTTATTGGCTCATAATGGTTTGCCCTTACTTTGAATTGGGCTTATTTTGCTGTTTCAAGGCAAATGACGAGCTAAATGAAGTTCTGCTTATAAGCTATGGAAAAAGACCCTTTTCTGCTAATGGCTGTGTTCTGTCGGGGGCAACATATGAGGGAGGAGTCATGGATGGGACTACTTCCTTTTGTTTTTCATTCTGTCTCCTTTTTTTTCTCATCTAGTAAACTGGATTTCAGCATAGGGATAGAGTACCTGAAACCCAAATGAATGAGTTGTGAATAATAATAATTTATAACACAGGCAGTCCCTCAACATATAAGCACAATTGGGACCAGAACTTCCATTGTAGTTGTTAAATGAATCACATTAAGCAAATATGATTTCTCCCATTGCTTGTTGGAAGCCAACTGGGAAGGTCACAGATGGTGATCATATGATCCCAGGTCTCTGCAGCTGTTGTAAATACATATTGTTTGCCAAGCATCCAATTTTTAATCATAGGACTATGTGGATGTTATGACAGTCATAAGCGCTAGGACTGAATGTACACTTTTTTCAGTGCTGGTGTAATTTTGAACAGTCACTAGACGAATGGTTGGTTGTAAGTCGAGGACTATCTGTAGTTTGAGAGACCTTGACATGGTGTTTAAATATTTAAACTCTCACTTGGCTTAGACAAGAACCCCTATATCAAAACTACATAGCATTCCTCAAAACAGAATTGGGTCTCCTGCATTTTTTCATCTTTGTGTTATTACATCAGAATATGCAGAATTTTGTCATGGGCAGAAATTAAATTTTTATGTATGGAATTTCTATGGGGGAAAAGCATGTTTATCAGCTGCACTGACATACTGCCATGGAACTATTAAAAGCATTGAGCCTTACTTGACAATCACAGTAGTAGCCTTGAAGTACACCATTTAATATAACTCTTGCATAACTACTCAGTCTTAGAGGCTAATAGCTTCATTTTACCATACCCCAAATTAGAAAGAAAGGGTCATAGAAAGAAAGAAAGAAAAGTCAGGGTCCATAGAGATATCTTATGAAGTAAGGAGTAAAGAAAGATGCTATACCTGACAGGAGTTTTAAAAATAAAATATTTGGAATATTCCCCAAATATTGTGAAATATTCATTTATTAAAGCTATGCAATGTTTTGTCTATATTATTTTTGAATGAGGGATAAATACTTAAAATAATTAACCAGTCTTTTAAATAGTTTGATGTACTTTCCCCCCCAGTTAATTATTTTGTTTAATTTCTTCCTTCTCCCTTCTGATATTTTCAGTAGTTGCATATATTGTATTTGCTATTGGGTAACTGATATAATGGCCTCATAGTGCTATGTAATCAGATTTGGTTATATAGTGATTTTATTGAAGCTAAGTACTTCTGGTAATATTATTGTCAGTCTAATTAAATAAAAAAGTTTGCTCTTTTCCAGAGCAGCTGTTCAAAATTTGCCCAGAGTGGGACATATCTCAGCATTGCTGGGTTTTTTAAAATTAAAAATTCCCACACTTTTTGATATGCTATTTTTTAAAAATGAAGAAAGCAAATGTAACAAACTGCTTTTGTACATTAATGCTAGGTTTGCTTCTCAGTTTGCTGCTCCCAAGAGCATGTGAAATTAGATAGCCAACAAATTTTAAAATACCCAAGGACTAATTAGCAAGGAGCAATAATACAATTAAGACTTGGTAATTTGATGCCCTGTATCAAATGACTGTTGATTATAATGTGCACTCTTGTGTCTGTTGTCTGAGAGAAAGTCAGCAAACATAATATGCAGTTATCTCTATGTGAAGAAAATAATTGGCAAAGCTACAAAGATGTGATTAGCACAGTAGAATAAAAGTTTTTTCCATTCATAAACTAGTAACACTTTTATCTTTTGCTAATATTTACTCTATAGCTGCCTAGAATGACTAAAATATTGTCTACTTTTCTTCATTCCCTAGACTATTGCTTCTCTAAGTATTTAACAAAAGAACTTATTGCCATTGTAACACAACCTAAATGACCTCTAAAATAAATATGCTTTTGATTTATAGATTGAATTGAATAAAATGAGCTTTGTTAGAATAGTAATCAGCTAAATGTTTAGTTGGTTGATCTGCTGATTTAATCAGTTGAAATTCAGATGTGTTGTTTATACAGTACTATTTACATAGCATTGCTCAATTGTTAGTGGAAAACCAAAAGGAAGGAACCAGAGCTGCTTTGGTCTTTGTGCACTGCAAAATATTCATAAGTGGATGTCAGTATGTTTAATAAATTAGTACTCTATATTTTTATTTATATCTCTCTGTCTGTACATAAGTCAAAGATACATATAGAGCCAGAAGTATATCCTTATCCACCCCAGGTGTCCTTTCATATCCTTGTACCCTGATTTTTATATTGGAATTAGTATCTTTTAATGTCCCATATATTTTGAGACAGCTTAATAAATGTGACTAACTTTTAAAACTACATATTAACTAAAAGGCATACAGTAACAGAGCTGGTGATGTTCATAGACTTCCTAGCTAAAGAAAAGAAGAGGAATTTAAGTATCTTAAAAACTAATCAATCAAAACTTGGGAAAACCTAGTGGATTTGATCTGGCAAGAAAGCAGTATTGAGATTGTTAAGTGACAAATTTGGTACTATCACTGAGAAGATCTCTCTATTAGTTACTGTGACCTCAATAATCTTATTAACATATGAAGAGCCACTTTCTTCTGCCTAAAACCTTGCCTGTAAATTAAATAATATTTTGGGGGTGGGTAGCCTTATGGGAGAAGGATGCTCAAACTAGTAAGGACTTTAAGAATCAAAAAGAGCACTATCTACTGATTCTGGAAATGAACAAGTAATTAATAAAGCACAATTAATATGACACTACATGTTAGGTTAAGAATAACACCATGCATGTACTAGAAAATTACTATATCATGTATATAATTAGTGTAGAGCTAATGCATCAAGCTGATGCAAAAGAAAGATGAGCTAAGTTGCTGGGTTGTTTTGTTCAATGATCTATTACAATTTATGTCTGTCATCTCTCTCAATTTTGAAACAAGATTGTGAGCCAGTTCAAACCCAATCTGAGTGCACAGATTACAATTCAGATGAAGCAGTTATAAATAAATATTCTATTGTTGAAATGCTTTATTTTTGGCCTTTAGTTACAGCAAAAATATACTGGGCTTTCTTCTGTTTTATTTATTGCTTAGTAAAATAGTTTTTGTGATTATATGACTTTTAATCATTTAAAAAGAAGCATGTTATTGTCCAATTTAAAACAAGTGCAAGATATGAATTTAAAAATAAAAGTAACTGCAAATTTAGTTTTCAAATATTTTCTTCCAGTTGATGCACTGCTATTTATATTAATGTTAATAACAACTAACTTTAATTTGATCTTTTAATGTAATTTACTTTAATTTTTCAGGAGGATTCAGTGAAGCCACTTATTCAGGAATCCATTTCTGAGTCCTTTGGAAATATGAAGCAGAATGCCTCATGTACAGATTCTTTATCCTGGGTAATTATCTAGTACATCATCCATTGATTATATCAAACAAACCAATACTAAAAATACTGCAGAGCCTCCATCAATGAATTTGTTTTAATTGTAATATTGGAAACATTCATAGTAAACTAAGATTGTAATATAGAATGCAAAATGAAAACTTAGAATCATAACTTTTTAAAGTGAGAAAATACATTGGAAGTAATCTAGTCCAAACTCCTGTTCAGTGCAAGATCCATTGGAGTCAGGGTTGGCAAACCTACAGCCCATTGGCCAGATATGACTTGCCACCCAGATCGTCCAGCCGATAGTTTCAGAAAGGAATATATTCACTTGATTTGTGTGTGCGTATGCGTGAGAAAGGGAAAGAGAGCGTGAGAAAGGGGGAGAGAGCATATCCATCACTTCTTTGGGTGGCCATTTTGGCAAAAAACTTCACAAGCCATCTTGACACAGGCTGAGTAACAAACCTTCCCACAAGCTCTGAGGTGAAGGTAGAGCTAAGAGATAGAGCTGGAAGATGACTTTCTAGCCTCTGGTGAAGACTTATAGCAAAAAAAAAAAAAAATCAACACTTAACATAATCCTCTTGATATCTAGTAATTCTCTTTTTTTGTAGGTTTAATCCATTGGTTCTGTAATTATTTTCAGGACAATAGAAAGTAGATTAACTTGTTCTTTTTCATTAGAATCTTTATTTAAATACTCAATATGCTATATTTTGAAAGTTGGAATAAATGAAAAGTGTTTCCTACATTACATATGCATTTTGTATGGGCAAAAGATTTGGCTAGTGGATCTTTAAAATAGTTTTCTAGGGTCATGGAGGGTATGGTGTTAAATCATTGAAAAAGTTGCTTGGATTGTGTTAAGCCTGGTTTCCCCAACCAGGGTTAGGGAGACAAGCTAAACAGAATGTGCAGCGTTAGTCAGATAGGCACACAGATAAATGAGTGAGCTAAGCTTGTATGTTTATTAACATACAGTAAAAATAACAGATACGCTTGTGCTATCAAAAATATAGTTTATTCCATTATGAGTTCATAGCATAGTCAAAATAACAGTCCAATAGTCATGTTTCATTTAGTCAGTCCATTCAGGGATATTCAGTTAGCAAAGTCCGTGTAGAATATCCTATGTCAGTTCACTTACAAGTCAGTCCTTTGTTTTCTCTCCCGTTCGAGCAATGCAGTCTTGAGTCCTTGCAGTAATCAGGGATCATCAAAGCCAGAGAGAGAGCAAGCTGCAGCCTTGCTTTTTTTAAAGTGCTTTCACAACCACTCCCTTAATTACTATCCCACAGTTAAAGTTGCAGACACTTTAACTGATAAACTATGATTACATATTATTATTTACCTAAACCAGTTAGGGTAAAACAATGTTATCCCTAACATATTGTATAATTAAAGCATTGGCAGTGGCATTAATAGATTATTGCAAAATGCATTGAATTATGATGTAATATAATAAATATTTTTATCTTGAGCTGGATAATTGATAGAACTATTTATTGTTGCTTATAAATATTAAAAGGATGAAAAAACAAAACAAAGAATAAAAACTGTTTAGAAAAATATATAACTTTATCCTTTACACTCCAATCAATTTGCAATATTTATAAACATTTCAACCTCCTTAAAGACATACTATTTGTATCTGCCTTGCTATGTGAGGAGTACTCTAAGTTTTTAACTGTAATTATAGTCTATTTTGTCAGTCTTTTGTATTAGGCAGATTAGCAGAATGATTATAACTGGTTCCTCTTTTTCCAAAGATACAATGTAATAAGGAAGAGCAAGTCCTTAATCCTAAACAGGATGTCCAGAATCTTCAGAGTGCTATCAAATTGGCTTCATGGAATCAGAATTCAGCTAATGATGGGGAAGATCTGTTTACTGATTCCCAGTCACAGGTAATTGTTATTCATGTCATCCAAAACAGACTTAGGCAAACTTAATGATAAGTTGAATATATTTTATCTGATTTTACAACTAGGTTCTAGTATCTTTCTTAATTTATGTGATCATTTAATATCAAATAACATGTAAGTTCTTATCCCAAGAAGCTATACTTTTGGCTTCCTTTTGCTTTCTAAGCTGCTTGGGGGGGGGGGGATTATTTTGGAAATGTCAGGATTCCAGCAAATGCCCTAATTAAATCATAAGCCTTGAGCCAAGCTTCAAAAAACTTCAAAAGATTTATTTAGAAGCGACATGCTGGCGTGACCTTTATGAAGCCGACTCTTACAATCAAGTATTTTCCCACGTCATTGTAGTTGTGCTTTTAACCTTGTAGCAACATTTTGGCAGAATCTCATCTGCCATCATCAGGCTTCTGTGTTGTGTTCATCTGACGAACACAATACAGAAACCTGATGATGGCAGATGAGATTCTGCAGAAACGTTGCTACAACTTTAAAAGCACAACTATAATGACGTGGGAAAATACCCAAAAAAGCTGAATACCATACACGTAAGTACCCACAAAAGCTTAAGAAAACACACACACATATATATAACTCATAAAACCATCCAACAGGTTAAAAAGTGGAATACAATAGTGTAAAGACGTCACTATTTGGGAAGATTGTATTTGACATGTATCTTGTCTGAGTAATGATTACCGAGTTAATGGAAGAATAAATTAATGATTTTTTTCCCTAGCTGTTAAGTCAGCCTTCAAAGAGGAAATTACCAGAGTGGTTTGGAACATCAAAAGAAAAAATTCCTCATGTTAAAGTATCTAAAAAGTCCAGAGGAGGGAGTAAAGGACTCTTCAGTTGAAACTGGAGATGGCACAACAATGCATTTTAATAGATTGGAAATGGCACAACAATGCATTTTACACATAACAACTTCATGAAGGATGAGATTCTTCTACTTTGTTCTGCCTCACTCAAGTGAGTTTTCCATTAACATCTCTTCCAGAAAAATTAATGGGACTTATCAAACTCTGGAAATGTGAGCCCAGGGAAAGAAAGAAGAAAAAGAGTAATAGTTTAAATCAGAGTGCACATTGTATGGAATATTCTTTACAATGTATGAATTATATATTTATGTGAATTGTTCCTTCTCAGATTTAATCACCTATTAAAGAGGATATCTGAACCTGTATTCAGAAGCAGCTGACTTCTCAAATACTATGTTGACATTTAAAAGAACTATGTTTTCATGAAATGGGCATGCCCATATTTGTTATTTGTAGTACATTACTTTTAAGGAAGACATTCCAATGAAAAATAATATTAAAAAACACAATGCCATGTGCAATGCTACTTAATTTTTTAAAAGTATTAACTTTTTTGGGGGCTTTTACTTTTGGCACTTTCCCACAAAAAAAAAAACTTGTTTATCATTAAAAGTTGTGATTCAATTCAGTGTTTCTGTTCAAAAGAGAAGATTAGTTCTTGATAACTGGATGGATATGTGGGGTGGGGTTTTAGACAAAATAGGTAAGTAATTTGCTATTGTTGCCTTCTGTGATTATTATTTTGACATAATCTATTATAGTACCCTGGGATTTCCTGGTGGACTCTCATCCAAGAGAGATGAGAGCAATCCAGTTTGATTGCTTAGCTTTTTTGAGACTAGTATTTTTGTTGCCATTTGCTTGGGTGAAATAGATGTTTTACATTCCTAGCCTTAAATGATAGACTCCTTAAAAATTCAAGCTTGACAATTTGTCTTTATCCTTCTCCCACTCCCTGTTAAAATTTATCCTGTCTGTTCTGTATATGGCTCATGAATAATCTATTACAATTATTTATAGTTAATTTTCCTGTCTGAAAATAATTTCATAGAAGCTGGCTTACAACAACCTAGAACATTTAGGAATTCTTAGTATCTGACTAGCCATAATACCTATGAGAAAAATGAGTTATAGTAAAGTGGGGTGCAGTCAAGATACATACATGGGGTGTCTTGTAAGGAAACTTCTCTGCAAAGTTATCCCATTGAATATTGTGATAGACTTTCTAAATGAATGGATGCTACCAAATAGCCATCAAACCCTTGTCCGTCCATGATTACTTTACTAAATTTGATTACAAAGAAGCTTTTGAATGATGTAACTTAGGTTCAGAGAAGTTTTATTTCAGCACTTAGATTTATAAACCGCTTCACAATGCTTTACAGCCCTTTCTCAGTGGTTTCCAGTGTCAGCATATTGCCCCCAACAATCTGGGTCCTCATTTTATTGACCTGGGAAGGATGGAAGGCTGAGTCAACCTTGAGCTGATGGGATGAGCAGGTGGAAGCTGGCAGTCAGAAGTAGCCTGCAGCACTGCATTCTAACCACTCATATGGCTGTTTTTTGTGTTGTTTTTTAAACATGCAAAGATTTCTTGGAAACCTCAGTCAGTCAGTTCTAATCACTTTTTCCAAAATTTACATAACTTTGGAGGATAGATGAAAGCCTCTCTGTGCATTTATAGCATATAGCGGTATGGTCACGGAAGTGAATGGGATCAGCAGGAAGCAGACTAGAACAGGGGTAGGGAAACTTGCCTCTTTTATCACTTATGGACTTCAACTCCCAGAATTCCTGAGTGAACCATAAAAGGTTCCCCATCCCCGGCCTACTGGTTTTTCAGTTGTGGGGGAAATCAATTTTTGACTTGAATGGGGCTGTTTAATATACAAATGTAGGATATGTCTAAATATCTAGAATATATCTAGACTAGAATATAAATAGCCATAGCCAAGCCAAATACTGTATTTTGTACAGTAGCGTTTTAATAGCTTTAACCCAAAATGTTTGCGTTCTGAGGATTCTTCCTACGGAATTTGCTTCCTTCTGAGATCTAAGAGCACTCGATCACCACTCTTACTGATTACTTCTGTACTCCTTTCGGCAGGCTATACAAGCTTTTGCTGCCCGGGAGGGTAGTTGAAGTCCACACCTCTTAAAATTACTAAAGTTGAGAAACGCGGCTAAAACAATAAATTCAACAAGCTCCAATTCTTCTCCTATGGAGAAGGGGGCAGTATTTCGCTCCGCAAAGGACTTCCTGTTGCCATAGCAATAGTCCTACTTCCGGACCTTTCATTTAACTCTGACGCAAAATGCAATGGACCAGCGAGAGCGACAGGAAAGATGGGCGCCCTTAAATAGGAACTGCTAAACCAATCGGAAAGCAGGAGCCGGTGGGTTTCGCGGATTCGTCTGCTTTCCTTCTTGCGGTTGGGAGTCGCCTCATGCGCGAGGTGAGTGGCTTGGCGCGAGCTCTCGGGGTGGGGTTGGCGGGATAAGAGCCGTTCGGGTGGAGAGGGGCGAGTGGCGACGTTGTTGCGCCGCTGCTTCGGGTGCGGAGTTGCGAAGCTCGACTCCTTCAGGGGTCCGAGGAGTTCAGCAGCCCCCTCGGAAACAGGGGCGGTCCACGGGCAAAGCGGAAGACGGGAGAATTCTGGGCAGGTCAACAAGGAAACGCCGCTTTCGCATTTTAAACACGGGACACTCGCGGGAGCCTTCGAGCTGTGGCGGCGTGAAGTTTCGTGAGGGGAGGCCACGAAGCGGCCGAAAATCCCTTCTGACCGGGAGTATCTCGGTGGAAGTCTTGATCATAGATTTAAAAGGATTTTCATGCACTACAGCTCCTTCAGCGGGATGTCTCTCTTTAGAGAATTCCCACGGACGGTGGCTCAAACCCTGCTTTAAATAACTTTTGCGAAGGAGAATTTGTTCCCTGGCTGAATGACTAGGACGTTCAGCCGAAATTAAATGTCCATCTTTCGTTTCTTGCCCATTCCTCCCCCCCTCTCCCAGAACAACAGACGTTTATAGCAATAGCACTTAGACTTATGTACTGCTTTATCTCAACCTCTCAAAGCGGTTTGCAGAGTCAACATATTGCCCATAACAGTTTAGGTCCTCAAATTGTTATGCAGAACAATCTTTTAGATATACTCCAGATCTTGATTGTACCTAAAATAAGTTGCCTAAGTACTACTGTGAGAAACTGATTGGCCAGTCAGAAATTGTCAAGAGTTATGAAGTGAGGCAGTAAACAGTTTATTATAAAATATGTTCTTGCAGGAGTGTTCAGCAAGTAGGCACACACAGGAATACATTTCTCCAGCTTTTTATTCCCTCCACCCCAAGCACAAATCCTCCTGCAGCCCCATTTGACAAAGACTACAGAGTCACAATCTTCTCTTCCTGTTTCCCCTCCATGAACTTCCCCATGTTTAATCTGTCACCCCATCTTTTGGCCATTTCCCTTTTTCTAGACTACCTTTTGTCCCTTTTTAGATTTATTTGTTAACCTACATTTCCTGTTTCCTTACAATCTGAGCAGCATAAGCATAATAAATTGAGGCAAGCAGTTAATTTCTGTACTATATGTTAGACTGTGGTTAAAACTGTCAGCTAATCTGCTTACACAACTGACTTGCTTATCAGAATAGCAAACCCTTTCTGTTTTCCAATCTTGACCTTAATGTCCCAATGTCCTACCGAATTTTTAAACACACATCTCTCAAAAGTTGCTTTCTTTGCAAAAACAATCAACTATCAAAAACAACTTTCTCCATCGGTTTTTTACATTATGACATTCTCAGTACTTGTGTAGAATGTAAACCGACCTTTCTATTGATGCAGTTTAAAAACTGTTTTGTAGTAGTTGTGTGGTATTTGTGTGTAGTAGTTGTGTGGTATTGGCAAGAGAGGTTCTCCTTAATTGCCACTGAGACACGTATGGCATAATACAAATAAAAGACTATACAAATAAAATAAAACTTGTTACACTAAAATGTCTAATCTATATTGCACATGTAGTTCTCAAACCAAGTTTTGCCTATCTTGCGCTACTGCTTTTACCAAAATATATTTGCAATTGTTTGGAATGTGGATTCCTGAAAAACGTTCTGCACTAGTGAACAGTACTTCACTGTAACTATCTTTCATGGAAATCCTTTATTTTTGGGAAAGTGTGTTTATATTCAGAAATTACTATCCTAGTTACAGTGAGGCCCTGTTATTTGCACATTATCTCCCAGCTTCAATCACTACTGTTTGCTTGCTGGCCTTTTGGAAATTGCTTCATTATCACCTTAAAGGCTGTATTGTGTACCCATTATGAATTTACTGTAGCTATGAAAAACATTCAACAGCGATGTTATGCAGCTCTTTTAAATTCTATAAATCAGCTTTATTTTCATAAACTTCTAGTATACAGATAGAGCCATGCAATAACAATATAAGAAATAGGATAACAATAGATTTTGGAAGGTTCTGTGTCTCAGTGAAATTTGGATTGAAAAATATATAACTTGAATTTACAGATCATGTTAAAGCAAGTTTAGCATCATATATGATCTCAGTTATATATAAAATATGATTTACCCTTTAATATTTTATGTCAGCCAGGGTACTATAGTTCCTGACTATGCTTTAATGTAGGATATTAATGTAGATATTTTCTTCTGAATCTATGCAATTGCTTAAAAATATGGAAATATGATCATACATGCCTTAAAAATACAACAGATGAATTTTAGTGTTTAAGTAACTCAAGTGGCTCCCACTGTGATTATTGCAGACCTATTTTACAGAATTGTTTTAAAGAAAAAAATCTCTCCAGTTCAAAATTTTCCAAATTTGTTCATAAATTGTCTTCTTCTGAATGTTATGAAGTTTTTGCTTGTTTTCAAGTATTTTTATTATGTGTGATGAAAATGAATGTAACATGCTGTTTAGAGTCAAAGTTATAATAAGGAAAAAATTGAAATAGATGCTTCCCTAAAAAATACTTAATGCTAAGCATAATTGGTTAAACATTTATCTATTTACTTTAATTACTATAGTTTTATGTTATCTTTCTGAAAGTGCAAAGAAAATAGGCTAGTAAAAACATTTGCCTACCAAATATATAGTTTGTAATTGTCCCCAATTAATGTAATTATTTTGCTTGGAGATAATGAAGTAAAGTACATAAATGTTTATATATATTCATGTCTATTGTCGGTATGTCTGTCTGTCTAGCTATCTGTCATCTTCATTCTATTTTGCATCTTGCTTTTTAAAAAAAGGCATCCTGGTACTTTGATATAACTGTTGTAATAATTAATATAAATAAAAATATCTTTCCTGCTACCCAGTCCAGTTTCTTGCTTGATTCTAGAACTTGATAATTTAGTTTTCTTCTTAGTATTATTTTTTAAAAATCTGGCTTCTAAAATTTCCTATTCTATTGTTCATAGATAATGAGAGAAATTTTAAAATATCTAGTAACTTTTGCACATTTTGATGCACATCAACTCTTGCCAGAAAAGCTAATAAAGCAAAGTAATGGAAATAAATCCAGAATTGCTGGTGGATACCAAGTTGAGTTTCTTGATAAATATATATTTGGAGAATACCAAACCTCTTAAGGTGGCATATTCAGGTTTGTTTGTTTTTTTGCAAGCATAGATTTGTCAGTGTCTAAAAATAAAACACTATTTTTGTTTTGAGCTTAAAACGTACAATATTAAATTAAGAATTATTTTGGTTGTTAATATTTATGTGTCATTTTTTTTTCTGTGACAGAATTATGGATCCAAACTTGTTACGAGAAAGAGAACTTTTCAAGAAACGAGCACTCTGTACACCTGCTGTAGAGAAACGTCCAACACCTTTTTCTGATTCCTCATCTTCTAAAAAGAAGAAAGCCAAAGTAGAACAGAGTGGTTCATCAAGTTCAAAACCAAATACAGGTTAGTGGGGGAAGAGAGAAAATTGAAATAAGTAATTGATGCATGTACCTCTTGGTTAATGGGTGCAGTGATAGCATGTTGACTTGCATAGATAGCTGCATAGAATAAGGTGACCATAATGGCCTAAAACTGAATTTTTGGATGTGGCATGCTGACCAAAATGCATATGAAAACTGATAACCATTGTTCTTACTGTTAACAGGGAATGCTGTGCGCAGCATGATTGTGATTATGGTTGGTCACATAGTCTATTCTTACTCTACTCATTTAACATACCTAAAATCGTTATGTGAAAGTCTTAATTGGCCATGATAGGTGATGAAGATAAATATGTCATCAGTTGACAAGTCTGACATTTGGAAAATTACAACTAGGAATATATGTAAATGTGAATATAAAGAGCATGAGATAATGAATAAATTGTATTAAAATAACTTTGTATTGAAACTAAGAGAAAAATAAAGGATGTAATACTCTGAAGGTAATCAGTTCTTATGGAGTGGAGCTGATGAATGCTTGCAGTGAAATGAAGATATAACTTTATGAAAGAAAGAGCTAAAATGTATGTCAAAAGGTGAATGTCATCTAAATTATGGATACAAATAAAAATTGTAATCCATGAATTGTTGATAAGTTGTATGTTATGCTCTAGTGTGTAATGCTAATGGAAGAACCAGTAATGACTATGGAAAAAAACATTGCACATGAATCCAGGAAAAAAATTACTCTGCAAGGTGACATGGACAGATGGGAGAAAAACAAGTAAGAGAAAAAGTGGACTATTCAGAGACCCAAGAATAGCAATAGCACTTGAACTTATATTCCACTCCACAGTGCTTTATAGCATTCTGAGTGATTTACAGCACATTATCTCCAATACTTGGTCAGTTTCTGCTTAAAAATACCGAACATGTGTGTTTTAATTATATAAATATTTAGCCATATATGGCAAAATGAAGAGTATAAATCTACAAGCATGATTGGTTTGAATATTTATGATGAAAATTGAAAGGCTGAGTGAAGGGCATAAAATTGATCAGAGGTTCTGAATGTTGAATAGAGCATTTCCCAGTAAGAATGAAGGGTGGATCTTGGAAAAGAAATGTCCTGGAAGAAAGGGAAAGAAGTGAAAGTAACAAGAGTGAAAGTATAATGGAGCTATAAGAGAGATATGATATACTATAAAAATAGAAGGAATGGAAGGGAGCAATAAAGAAAGTTCATGTGGAAGTTCTGTAATCAGTACTGTGGTATTGAGTGCCAGGAAAGAATGTATAGTTATGGTAATAGGAAATAAGGAATGATGAAAAAAGCTATGGATAAAAAGAATGCACATAAGAGCTATCACAGAAAAAAATACATCCTAGAAATGGGTGAAGAGGGCTAAACATGGAGTTTCCAGCAGAGTGAATAAGATTTTAAGTGATGAAATGATTTGTGATGAAACTGAATTGAATCAATACATACGTGGTTTGCATTGCAATAACAGTGTTATTTTGAAGAGTGGAATTGAGCTGAATACAGTGCATATAACTTAAGACAAAAATAATGAAAATGAAGTAATAAACACATAAAAAAGTTGAAAATGATAAGGCTACATATCTGATAGCTCTAACTGAAGAAATGTTAAAATATGGATGTGACTTGCTCATGGAGTAGCTGCTAGATTTATTTCATACATTGGTGAAGACTGCATCTGTGTCTGGTAGTTGGGGAATGCTGTTAATGGTTCCTCTAGATCAGGGGTGTCCAACCTTTCACCTTCCCTGGGCCACATTAGAAGATGAAAATGTGGTTTAGGCCGCACATAATAAAATAAAATAACATAAAATAATAAAATAAAATAAAATAAAATAATTTTTATTATTTATTAATTATTTATCAAAAATTATTAATTTTTTATTTTATAATTTTCCGGCCAAATTTTGCGGGGAGGGGGGGAAGAAAGCTTGCCCGCCTCGCGCCTACCTCTCCTTCTGCAAATGCAGCGGCAGCGGTGGCGGGGGCAGAAGCAGCGGTGACGGGGGCAGAAGCAGCAGCGGTGGTGGCCGCGGCAACAGCAGGAGGTGGCGGGGCGGGACTTTTGGGCTGTGGCTGCCTGCCTTTTCTGTTGCTCGACTCGCGCCTGCCTCTCCTCCTCCTCCTCCTCCTTGCTGGATCTTTCACAAAGGTTGGGTTGGGCGTTAGGCCGCATTACGAGGCGATTACGAGGCGACCTGGGCCGCATGCGGCCCATGGGCCGTGGGCTGGACAAGCCTGCTCTAGATAAAAGAAAAAAATACCAATAATGGTAAAATTGCAGAATTCTGTTTGAAAAGGTAAAGGAAGTGACAATTAACAAATTTTGGGAAGTGCACCTCAATTTTATATTGAACAGTGGTTTCCAGAACAAACCTGTGCTCTTCAGTAGGAAGAAAGTTTACTGTATATTTGCATATTTTGAAAAAGCATGCAATAACATGAATAAGATTTGAATTATGGCATGAAAGTAAAGTTGAAAAGTAGTTGCTGAATACCATGTAAACATTATGACGAAAATAAAGGTTTGGAAAGTTAAGTGAGTAGTTGCATACTTAATAGAAAGATGGATATCCCATTGGTGTAAGAAATTGTTGAGTGTCTTTAGAAGAATATTAATAAGATATATAGACATTAATGTATGCTTGCAGCTGGATGATGCTGTATTGTTAATTGAAACCCTGAATACTTACAACAGCAATAAATCACATTATATAATGAGATAGTTTATACATAAAGGATGAAAAATTAAATTGATGAATTTGTGTACATTGATGAGAATATATACTAAAGATGAGAAGAAATTTTAACAAGCGTAAACGTTCGTAGAAAGATAATGGGTGATGTTCTCTGTTAAAAAATGGAAAAGGATGAAAAAGGAGTAAAAGAAATAAACATGGCTGTTTAAAAGAGCATGTACCTTGCCACTTTATTATATGGAATTTGAGATTAATGGAATATGGTAAACAAAACAAAGGAAATTAAATTTAGTGGACAGGAATTATTTAAGTGTATTTGTTCAAACATGAAGAAATATGAAAAGGTAGCTTTAAAAACAAACGAGTGCTGGTTAATGTGGGTTGAATACAGCACTGAATAACCAGTAAGAAAGAAGCATATTGAAGTGGTTTGAAAGAAAGAAATAATAAATATATGAAGAAGGAAATGAATGTGTTGAAATATAACAGAAAATTGTGCTTGGATGCAATTGGTGAAATGCTCAAAAAGAGAGAAGTGTGAAGCTTAAAAACAAGGAAATTTATGAACCAATGTGTCTAATGGACAAACAAGGTTATTTAACAAGGATTACCTATATTTTTAGATTGTGCATACTTATTTACTTAGTGGGCTTTCTTTCTAGCTATGCAGTGAGTGGAATAATCAAACAATTTGCATTTTATTATATTTTAGTGTTTTTTAAAAGTTTATTTAACACTTAACCTAGCTTTCTATTTCTAAAATAATATCTTCAGGCATGTGTCTTTTCTTTTCTGGGAATGTTCTGGATCTTGGGATTTCTGATGGAGTCTTTTGCAATTGATGTAGGAGCAGTGAGTCAAAAGTCCTACTGATTTTTGCAGTAGCACAAACAAATAACTGTTATGTAATAAAAACAATCTTTACAACCTTACTTCTTGTTGCATAAATGTGTTTGCTTTCTCCTTCCCTTTTTTAATTTTCATGCTGACAATCTTATTATTCAAGGCTGATAAAATAAGCAACATAAGTGGTAGATGTAATAGAGAATAATGTAGCCAAGGAATTATAATCCTAAACTGGTTTGATAAGAATTATTTCTGATGACTGAGATTGAGAAAGAACTTCTGCTCCATTTTATGATCCCAACTTTTGATAGCCTAGTATATCATAGATTTTGGTATGGAGGACTCAGTGTATAGGTGCTGTTTTGACGGCAGTCCCATGTTTTAAAATTCACTTTAAATCAAAATAAGGGAACAAGGTTACTGTCATATTTGCTATAGGTTTTTAATGAATTGGATTACATATTAAAATGAAAAACTGGACTGGATAAGGAAGCACCAACATTTCCTTTGGCTCTGTTTCTTAGCTGACTTTTTCAGTACTTGTGTAAGGCTGACATGATCATTGTATAATTAACTATGCGGAATATAATTGCTAAGAAATTAGGAAGTGTCTAAGCTCTGAGAAAAAGGGTTTGATGTACAACTAATAATAATCCATATCTTTTACTTATCTAATAGTTAATAGATTTGTAAAATATTATTTTGAACCCTTTGTGTTGGAATAGTCTCTTGTTTGAGGTAATGGAGTATCAAACTATTTTGATATATTAAAGATATAATCAAACTGATTGCATGGCAAATGATACTTTTATATTCTGTGGTATCTTAATATGCTTTCATTTATTCTGACTGCATTTTAAATAAAGCAAAAAGCAATTCTTTAGATGAACAAAAATGTATTTAATCAGTACTATTCAACAGCAGTTCATTATAAAACAAAACAACCCTCTGTTTTCACACCACACAGTGACATTATCCATTAGCAAGTATTTTGTAACCTTTTCAGGTTTCTACCCATCAGCAAAAAAGGGACTGCTAATAGCGATATTTAAGGCTAAACAGGATCTGAATTGCTTGGTCCTAAAATACAAGAGGCTTCAATATAATGTTGCACATCTGTTTGTTTCCAATGCTGAAGATCATTCCACCACTACACCACTTCCGTTTCATGCTTTCTGAACCTGTTCATCATATATCTAACAGGATTGGGTTCATTTTCTAAGTCTTTCATGGTTTTGTTTTTAACACAGCAGCAACAGTCAAGCAGCTCATATAAAAAGGCTAGTACCACCAAACATATTACAGTAAATATAAATATGACCAGGATGATAAAACAGGCAGTGTTCCAGTTGTCATGGAAAGGGTAAATTTTCTGCACTTGAAAGCCAAGATACTGATAAAGGGATGTGGTTTCATTCCAGCGACTAATGTTGAAAGTTGCCATGTTTGGAAACGCCTCTGATTTCTCTCTCTGCAATAAATTAAAATATATAAATAGTTAGGGTTCTTTTTTCTTTTACTAACAAACTAAAACTGGAAAAGCTATTTTTATTTTTAGTTTACTACACATCATAAATGTTTCTTTATAAAACACAAGTAGACAATTTTCCCAGGGTCAATGGCCATAATGCCCTTCTGGGGAGATTTTCAGGTGATATCACCAGAAAGATAATGACAACCCTTGAAGGGCAAAATTAGTTTTTTAGCCATATTGAATGGTTTTTGGAGCTTTTGGAAATTAGAGTTATTTACCTTGTTTCTTAGAGAGAAAGTTACATTTTGGTACCAAATTTTGGTAGTGCAGGGTTTCCAAAGAATAAACAAATAGAATACAGCCATTAAAAACAGCAAAAAGCCCTGCTTTTTAAAATGGTGGTGCTAAAGGATCACAAAGCCAATTTTTTCATAGATCACCATCAGTTTCCTGATTCATTTAGCAAGTAAGCTGGGAGTATGCTGTTGCAGTAAATAGAAAGCTTTTTGCCTGAAGAGCTAAATAATAAAGTATCTCTGCTTCTGATCTTTTTTACAAATGGTATCATAATAACATAAAATCTTCAAGCTACTCCTTGCATTCATTTTGGAGTGTTTGACTGGCATGCCAGTCATAATCATTCTGAATATGCAATTTGCAATTCAGTTCTAGTTGGGAATGTGGTTCTTTATAGCTCACAGCATAATTGTATATATGACTACCCAAATGTATTGAATTTATTGGGATTACTCTCAGATAAATCATTACAGTATCAAATTATGTTTTCAAAATGTTTTTTGAAGAAACATTTTGAAGACATTTGCTGATGTAAATGGACTTAACAATGCTGCAGTATTGCAATTGTTGATTTCTGATTTCATCTTTATTGATAAAGCCAAAGTGTTTGGCATTGATAAAGCTAAACGTTCACTATGCTGATTTTTCTGAAAAAACCTCAGTTTGCCAGTCACTGGATCATAAAGTAATGCTCTAAGGCTGTTACATAAAGAGGATGCTATGTTGCTGGGCTTGCAAAAACAGTGCCTTTCAATTCAGTGCTGGCAACATCGTAATACCAGGAGGGACAAGCGTGTGGGAAGAGGACAGGGATGTTGTGGGTACCAACAAAGGTCACATAAAAGGCTACTGGGGAGGATGTATATAAGTTGCTTATCTCAGCTTAAACTACAGTACTTAACTTTTTATTTACTCATTGCTAGAACAATAACAGCAGCATTAGATCAGTGTCACTCATATTGAATTTCATAATTTTCCCCCTTTCCAGTTACTATTTAAATCAAAACTACAAAGAGGAATAGGAAAGTTAAAATGGTAAAAAGTCTCTCTGGAACTGGAAAACTGGGAAAGCAGAATTTAATTGGATCTAGAAAGGGTTTTCTAGAAAACCTTGTAATTTATGGGAAACAATTTCCTTTTACTACAGAGTAGGGAAAAGAACTGGGTGAAAGTGACAAATCTTGCTCAAATCATATTAGTCTTTGAAAGCTACATATAAGCCTCTATTATATAGAAAGTATATAGAAGAGTTCAATAAAGAAAGAAAGTATATAGAAGAGTTCAAGAAAGTATATAGAAGAGTTCAATAAAGATGCTTTTTGCAGCATTATTTTACTTTTCATATACAATTCTGATCCCAGACATCCAGATTATGCTGTGAACATTGGCCCTCCAAATGTCCTTTCCCAATAATGGTCATTCCAGGAGTTAGAGGATGTCTCACCTATTATGATTTCTTTCGATACATATCAGCCACATTGTTATAAGACAGCAGAGAGTTTTAAACAGTCCATTTAAGTGCCCAAGGAATGTAATATAATTGAGAGATCTTTATGAGTTATATTAAAAGGATTCCAGATTACAGTCTGGTTCAGATTACAGTCTGGTTAACCCCGCCTACCCTGCTGTTTCACTTTTTTGTTTCAACGAGAAGCTCTGAGAAAAAACAACACTGAGGAAGGAGCTGCCCACTCACAGCAGAATGAAAATGATCATGGAATTGTTTCAAAGGAAAAAAAAGAAAGCTATCACAAGTTGATATTTGCCTATAAATATGAACTTTCCTAAAAAGTTTAGATTTGAATTGCAGACCATGGAAGTGTTTTTCAAAACAATTCAAATTTTCAGAAAGAAACTGTAATGTAAGTACATTGTAATGTAAGTAGATTCCTTTCCAGTTTTTATTATTTCCAATTACTGTACAAGGCGAGAATTGCAATTTCCTAAGGGAAGAATGTTCTAGAGCAGATCCCATTTTTAGATGTGTCTTACATTGTTTTTACCGTCTAGGACAGGGTATTAAACTCAAGGCCCGGGGGCCAGATACAGCCCATAGGATGCTTAGATCTGGCCCGCAGTGCTTCTGCCAGTGAAAATGGAACTCAGGAGGGTCCTCCTGAGCTCCAGTTTACTGGCAGAGGGTTGTAGGAGACCATGGCAGCTGAAAACAGAGCTCAGGAGCCCATTTTCGCTGGCAGAGCACTTGGGCCACCAGAAGCACCCCTGACAGGAGTGATGTAGCTCTGGCCACGCCTACCCCATCCCCCCAAGGTCAAACACAACCTTGATGCAGCCCTCAGTGAAATCAAGTTTGACACCCCAGTCTAAGACAATAATCTCCTTCATAGGGTAACTCTAAAGTCTATGCAAACCTGAAAAAAGGATGGTGGGAGGGGAAGAAAGCAACCTATGATAGAATTTCCTCTCAGGAAAGCCTCCCTGGTCTCAGCCATAACTCTGCAACTCCTCCATTTGAGTGAGGAGGATAAATAGGATACATGCACTGCATGATGGTCTAAAGCTTTAATAATTATGCCTGCCAACTGATACCATCTATTCCACTCTCAAGGATCAAGCTAATTCCTTCAAAAGAAAATGCTAGAAAATTTCTAAAGCTTTGCTTTATGATCAAGTCAGTCTGCCATGCAGTGATAAGTGAAGAACTCCAGCTAAACTGTTACAAAATCATCAACTGGGGACTGACAAAATTGTATGTCAGAAGCTATCCTACACAGAGATTTTAATGCTTCTGTTGTAGCTTTGTTAGTTTCTTAGGTCCGTGATTTTCATCCTTTTCTTCACCATGGACCCCCTTTAAATACCTTTTGTGGCAGAATAATAGAGTGGGAAGGAACCATGGGAGTCTTCTAGTCCAACCCCCTATTTAGGCAGGAAACCCTATACCACTTCAGACAAATGGTTGTCCAATCTCTTTTTAAAAACTGTCAGTGTTGGAGCATCTGCAACTTCTGGAGAGAGGTTGTTGCACTGATTAATTGTTCTAACTGGCCACGGGCAATGGCCACAGACTCCCAAGACTTAATTCAAGATTTAAATCATAACATTTATTCAAGTCTTTGTGAACCCCCTGTGATGGCATTGTCCCCCCACGGTTCCACAGGCCACAGGTTGAGAACCACTGTCTTAGGTGTAGATTTACTAGTGTAATATTTATCTGGATCAAGTTAGATAGCAATTTACAATTTATGTAATAGAGCTGTATATCTGTAACAAAAACAAAAGAAACTAGATTCAGTGTGATAGCCAGAAGAATCCTGTGGATGTCAAATCCAAAGTAATGCCTTAGTTTAGAGCTTCTTTTGAATCAGATTGAATAGAAAGAACAGGCAGGGGAAAATCATTACAATGTTACATTTTATGTATTTATTTCTCTGAGAATCAGGTTTCTATATGGCACCAACAGAAGCTGTGAATTAAAGATAGTTCTTCATATTATCCCAGGAAGAAACCCAACTCCACATGATTACTAATCTCTAGTCAAAGATTGGAAAGATTTCCAAAGATTAGAAATACACTTCTGGAATAAAACCAATAGCCAATGTATTCTAAACTAATTTTCCAAAACTATACATTAGATTTCTAAACAAATGGAGCATTTGAAGGGGACTTGGGAATTATTCAATTCAAATTTTGAAAATTTTAATGAGCTAAAATATCTGGACTGCAAAAAGCAACATAACAAAGAAAAGTATAGAAAATAAATGCTTCTATTTAGTGGCCATCCAGGTTTCTGCCATCCAGATACAGTAACCCTAGGTTTGAACTTTAAGATTGGACATGAGGAAGCTTGTTGGGTTTCCACTACAGTAAATACAGGTATTAGTAGAACTCTTACTGTGATTTTAAAAGCTCACATTTTTCTACTATCCACTTTTTTTCCTAATCAAAACTATAAGAGGATTTTTCTGTTTCATGCAAAAACTTGTATAAGGGCAGCCATTAATATAAATACTGTCTTTTTTCTTATTAAAGAAGTTAATTTAGTCACCTCTGCAAATTCCATCATCTTCACCAACAATCTCCATATTGTTGGCAGTGTCAAACTTTTCCAGTTTTGACCATATAGTAATCTTGTTGAAATTGTCATAAAAAAAAGAAAATTTCATGGCTTTTTCTAGTATCCACTAATCCCAAAAGAAAAATCTCTAGTTTCTAGACTATATCTCTAGAATAAAAATCTTCAACAGTTATTCTAGATACACAGTATAAAAGATATATAAAAATCTTATAAAATTATAGGACAGGAATAGCATGTAAAGCCTTTGATTCAGTGGTACACGACAAACTACTCCTAAAACTAAAATCTTTTGCTATCTCTGGACAGCTGCATATCTGGATAGGAGCATTCCTGTCAAACAGACAACAAATGGTCAAAATTGGGAGTGTCCTATCAAATTCTGTACCTGTCAATAGTGGTGTCCCCCAAGGCAGTGTTCTAGGACTAACTCTCTTCATACTCTACATAAATGACCTCTGTGATCACATTAAGAGCAACTCCGATCTCTTTGCTGATGATGTAAAGCTGTTCAATACCACAGACAATACTGCTACCCTTCAAAAAGATCTTGACTATGTATCAGAATGGTCAAACAAATGGCAACTTCAAATCTCAACAAATAAATGCTCTGTCTTACATATTGGCAAAAAAAATCAGAAAATAAAATACAAGCTGAATAGTCAAGACCTTGTTGATGATCCAAGCTCTGTAAAGGACCTTGGAATACTCATCTAATGATCTAAGTGCTAGAGCCCATTGTAATTACATAGCCAAAAAGACATTAAGAGTTGTTATCTTACGTAGCCTTTTCTCTGGTAATATCACACTACTAACTAGAGCATACAAAACATTTGCTAGACCAATACTCAAATACAGCTCATCAGTTTGGAACCCACATTACGTATCTGATATTAGCACAGTTGAGAAAGTCCAGAAATATTTCACAAGAAGAGTTCTCCACTCCTCTATTTGTTGTAGAATACTTTATGCCATCAGACTTGAAATTCTAGACCTAGAAAACCTTGAATTACGCCGTCTTCTGTCTAATCTAAGTATGGTATATAAAATCATACATTGCAATGACTTACCTGTCAATGAATACTTCTGCTTCAACCATAACAACACAAGAGCACACAATAGATTCAAACTCAAGGTTAACCGCACCAAACTTGATTGCAGAAAATACGACTTCAGCAACAGAGTGGTCAGTGTCTGGAATACTCTACCTGACTCTGGTTTCTTCCCCAAACCCCAAAAACTTTAACCTTAGACTGTCTACTATTGACCTCACCCCTTTCCTAAGAGATCTGTAGGGGGCATGCATAAGCACACCAATGTACCTACTGTCCCTGTCCTATTGTTTCTTTTATTTTTCTTTTATGTACCCATTTCATGTATTCAAAACAATGTATATACTTATATCTATTATCTTGTAAGCGATTGACAAATAAAAATAAATAAAATAAATAAATGTTTATTTGTAATTTCCAAACTGGTTCTTTCCATCTTTGGCAGCAGTAATATGTACTGATGGCTATATATTTCATTTAGCCACAGCAGTTTCCTTACCCTAAAGTTGCAGTAAATTTACTATAGAATTGACAGAATAACTGCATATGTTCCAGATATAGTTTGTATTTACTAGAAGCAACATTGATAAGTGTCAAAATATTTAGAATATATTTAAAGTGAGTTTTGAGTCAGGGATATATCAAGGTGTGAGTTAGCTAAGGTAAGGTCTCCTTCAAGTTGACTTTTACAGCTCTGATGTTATATTGGCAACAGCTGTCTTCAGGCATGTTTTGTCTAATAAGAGAAATCAGTCTGTTTCATGATACAAAGAGAACTGTTAATATTGAAAGTTTTACTGGGAAACAGATCCCTGAATATTGAAATTTAATTTGGGTTGAAAAAGTAGAGTACCGTATATACTCGAGTATAAGCCGAGTTTTTCAGCACATTTTTTGCTGAAAAAAACCCCCTCGGCTTATACTCGAGTCAGATTCCCCTCTGAAAAAAAATGGTGTGGAGCTCCGAAGCTGGGCAGCCGCTTCCTTGCTTCCGTGTTTCCTTTGCAACTTTTAAGCATGGGAGGGGGAGGCTTTTCTGAGCTCTAGGCTGAGAAAGCAACGCGAGCCGAGGTCGCTCCACTCAGTTTCATTTCCTCAGCTCCAGCTGCTTTCAGTCCACTCGGGAGGAGGGGGAGAGGGAGAGAGAGAGATATCATAAGAACGGCTCTTGGTTTTTTCTTGCAAGGGAGAGAGTAACTCCTGCCTACCACTGTCATCATCATCATCTTTTGGGTTAGTGAATCAATCAAACCTTTCATGATAGTGAGATCGTTTCCCAAATTTCCCTTAAATCAGGGAAGAAATCAGAAACAAACCTTTGGGCTGAGAATAAGCTTGTTCCTATGATGCCATTTTTGTTCACTTCAGTGTGAAAAGTGTGAAAAAACACACTTCTTTTTCTTCATCTTCTTCCCTATTTACTGGTCTCTTTCAAAGAGGAAATTGTGAACATCAAACTTATTCTCAACTGTCCTAGTGAAAGTTTTTATTGGCATCTATTTTTATTTTTGAAATTTACCAGTAGCTGCTGCATTTCCCACCCTCGACTTATACTCGAGTCAATAAGTTTTCCCAGTTTTTTTGTGGTTAAATTAGGTGCCTCGGCTTATATTCGGGTCGACTTATACTCAAGTATATACGGTATATTAGTTTTTGACAGTGTGCAGTTGTTTTACATAGATATTTAGTGGTAATATAATTTTACTGTTAATTGCAATATTAAACTCTACAAGTTTGCAAAAGTGAAAAGACAACAAATTTCAGAATTTTTAGAACTCAGTATTTAAGGAGAAAACATATTTCTGACTTCAAAAATAGCTAGGCAGTTTTTCATAAGGATAATCATTACTCATTTTTATTTTAAATCTTACTTTAATAAGATAAAACGTGTATTATAGAATCTCAGGCTAAAGTTTGTATTCAGGGTCGCTTATGTTTGTTTAACTACAGAAATAAATGGATTCCTGTCCTATTCTAATTAAACACATAATATATATTTCTATATCCATGATGGCAATTTTTGTATTGGGAGTTTAAAATTTTGAAACAAACCATGTTCTGTCTACTAAAAATTTCAGTATAATCTATGCAGCTGAATGCTAGCTAGATATATGGTTTGATAAAAATATGTACTATTTATTGACTGGTTATAAGAATGAAATTTTACTTGGTTATACAAAGAATAAAAGTATGCTTTTTATGAAGTTCACTGGATTGCTTTAAATAATCCTTATAATTCTTTAGAAGAAAGCTTTGAATAAAATTCAGAAACTTCTGTAAATTTGGTTGCAATCTTAAATCATTTGTATATATGTGGGGAGGGGGCAAACTTCACTAACCTGTCTTATGTCTGAATACCTAACATTGCATTATTATCAGCTGATATAAAACTGTATGTGTGTGTGTGTGTGTGTGTGTGTGTAAATACCAGTGGCTAGTTCAGATTGAATTGAGTTTGGGGAAGTTTATTTATTAAACTATTACAAATCAATTGATTTCTTTAAAGCAGTGTCCATGTTAGCAACTTACTGATTCATCTTATACAATGGCCAGATGGCAAGGCTAGATAAAGAGATCAGTTTACTGGCTTGGTTAATAAGATAGGTTTTGCAATTTAATGAGTGTATAAATTTGGAAAAAAATTAAAATCTTGCTAGCATTTAAAAACACACTGTCCTATTTATTAAATTTTACCTCCTAAAATGAAATTAATTGTTAGGAAACAGAACCTCAGATCTAGTTTACAGTTATTGAGTATGTTAGTCTGTTTTTAAAATGGATGGTCATCAATTCTTCATGAATGCACAGATGGCAAGATTCTCTATTATCACAAGACAAGCACCTCTGCATTTAACCACCATGCTCATAAGCTTTAGAATCAAAAACAACTATAACTGAAAAATGCATCAGTAAGGGCTCTTACATATTCTAATTTTCTGAAATGTATTCATTTTTTGCAAAGACAATAATTATAAGGCATTATTTTTTTTAAAAAAAGATATACACTTACCTCTTTTCTGAAAAGATGCTGGAACAGTGCTGATCTGCTGTTTTAATACAGCTTCTGGTACAGCTAAGATGGAGCTTTGCTACTATTGGCTGAAGCAGAATGCAGCTGACAGCTTCCTTTATGCTTATTTGCATTAGACCCTTACCCAATGAGGAAATCATTAATAAATCTGAAATATATAAAATATCAGATTACATTCTGTCTACTTTGTTAACCTCTTTAAAAGCTTATTTAACAATGATATATATTTAAAATAATGTGTTCTTTTTTGCTTTAGTTTGCTTTAATATTTATTGTTTTAATTTATTCAGGGTTTTTTTTTTTAATAGCTGATGTGAAACACACATGTACAGTCAAGATCTTAATAGAGGAGAATTACATATATGCATGTTGGAATAAAAACATATATTTTGAACACCTTATGACTTACCATTATTTTTGTCTTTTACTTTATGATATAAGCTATTGAAATCTGTGACATTAAAGCAGTGATTTCTGAAACAGCTTAATAAGATTTCATTTTCCATTGTCTTCTGGCCTACTTTTATAATTCTAGTTTGTCATTTAATCAGATGATAGTTGTAAAAAACATAATATGCTTTTGTTCAGATTTATATATTTCTAAATTTGTAAATGGCTTTTTAGTAGCTCAGCATAACTGAAAAAGTGACAAGCACAAAAATATATATATGCAAAAGTCATATAATAAAATATTATAAAACACAGTTGAAAAAAGGATATATTCTGATATTTCCAGTATTCAAAACTACTTTCTGAGATGTTTTGATAGCAGTTTCCTATAAGAGGAAAAATACATTCTTGTAATTTAGTATTAATCAAGAAACAGTTTTCAATCAAAGCTATTTTGTAATTCTGTTTTTGCTTAAAGTTTTTTTAAAACATTATTATAGTGATTTCCAGCTGTTTGTGTATGAGTAAGATCTGCTGCGATTACTTTTAATTAAGTATATTTCTTAGGATCTTAATTTTCATTAAAGTGGATTAATTCATTTTTTGAATAAATAGTTTTGCTGGTTTTAAGGCTGGACCAAGAGATGTATAGCAATATACTGAACAATACAAAAACATTTGAAGATTTATATTTTTTAGAGTAGCATTTTTAATTTGTTGACTCTTTTGAAAATGAATTGTGCTTTAAGAAATCCTGATTTCTCTGATTTTTTAGGATTCAATAAAATTCTAATAAATTTATAATAAAATTTCTCAATTTTCATGGAATAGCTCAATAAAATATATAATATTTTCATAAGTTTTGTTCCAGAAGTATATATTTCACTATGCCTGACCCAGAGAATGAGAGTCAATACCATTTTTCTTTTCCTTTACAGACCACAGCAATGGTACTTTTAATTTGAAAGCTCTTTCTGGAGGCTCTGGCTACAAGTTTGGAGTGCTTGCAAAGATAGTGAACTATATGAAGGTATAATTTTGCCACCAAGTTTGCTATGTGCACTTTTTATGCTTACCATATTTTAACAACAATATTTAAATATGTGATGATACAAAAATAGGTACAAAAAGAATTGCAGATCTGTGTTTGCTAATTGGGGCAATATATTGTTCTCCCAAATGAACGATTGTTGGATTGAACTAATGAACACAGAGATTGGGATTTGACATTTTTTATCTTAGAACGGAGTACACTTAATATTTATAATTAAGTAAAAATGGTGCATTTTTATGTAAACACAACATTTACAATATAATTCCCTTGTGGTCTCTTTATTTATAACAAATAAAAGTAATGCAGTAGTATACATAGCTTTTGGATTGGATTTCTTGTTAATAATTATTTGGAGAATGCCCCTTTATTCATGAGCTTCAAATTCACAATGTGATAAAAGGCTGGATGGGCTTGCTATGAGGAGCATATTTGCCCAGGATTAATTTTCCTATGGTAATGTGGGCATCTGCTGTAGATGAATAGAGCTATTTTATATGATACAGTCCTGCAAACTGTAGAACGAAAGCCAAGTCTGAATTGTATGGCATGATGACATACAAATTGAATAGACTTCCTAAAAATGTGGTTCAGTAATATTCAAACTCATTTGTGCCAAGAAGCCTCTCTTACTTTACACAGAGTGAAAACATCCTGGTGCAAGTTGGTTGGAATAAAAGCTGCTTGTGATAAAGTCCTTTTGAATTAATCTGATTTGTGGTCTGCTGTCTAGTAATATAACTGTCATGACCCTGTTGGAGTCTGAATCCGAGGAGGAAGCCAAACAGCTGACAGAGAGTGGGAGTGTGGCTCCGTTGGCTGTGGGGGAAACTGGGGAAGGGCAAAGTCCAGCTGGGCAGAGCAGGAGAGAGGTAGAACAAGGGAGAGGGAATTCAGAGGAAGAGCACATAGTGGGGAATGGAGAAGAGAGCAACATGGATTGCATGGCTTACAACCACAGAGGGGAGGAAAGGGCCCTGATTCCCTTCATTAGCTGCAGCTGGGAACACAGTTTATAAAAAACTGCGTGTGGCAGGCTGTTGGGAGCAAACATGACTTTATCTTGCGTTGTCATGGCTTATCTATGTTCCTGGTGTCTTCCCAACCACGTGAGTTTTGCCAACCATGTGAGTTTTGCCGTGCCTTCCTGAAATTCTTGCTCCTGCCCTGCCAAATTAATCACTTCAGTTTGGCTTGTTTGGACTTTAAATTACAATTTGTGTTTACCCCGTTTTGGACTGAATTTTCTGCAGTCAAAGGCTGTTCCTGGGAGAATTTTTCTCCAGCCAGAAGGTAACCTGGATATTGAAGGCAAAGTTGGAGATAATAAAGGGACTCTTATTATTATCTGACTTGTGTTGCCTTTGTGCCACGCCCCGGGTCATTACAATAACATTGCTCTTATACCAGTGGTGGGATTCAAATGATTTAACAACCAGTTCTCTGCCCTAATAACCAGCTGGGTGGGTGTGGCTGGGTGGGTGTTGCTGGGTGGGTGTGGCAGGGTGGGTGTGGCCAGGTAGCATGACAGCACTCAGCCTCCTGCAGCACTCTGCCGGCCAAAATGGGGCACCGGGGTTAATTACAAAATGAGGGCTTTGTGACATTCAGATCCAACAGGCAAGGAGCATGAACTGCACAGAAAATACACTTTTGTTTGCTTATGAAGAAATATCCCCAAAGTACACTAAATGTAGACTGACTTTTAGCTACACATCTCCCCAGCAAACAGAAGTTTTTGAAGCTCCAGGTAAAGAGAATTCATTTTAGGACAAGTAACCACAGTTTGCATGTTGGAGGTTCCTAAAGGAATGCTGGGAAACTCTATTTTAAAGAACATTTGAGAGAAGGGTACAGAATAGTCCTTCTCTGCCTGAGGCTGTAGAGACCCGGCACCAATCAAAACACTTTTGTGAAGCAACTGATCAATACTAACAGGGTAAGCCACTAGTGTATGAAAATAAGAGCAAACTCCACTCCCTTCTTGTACTGATGATGTTACCTAGTTTGGTAATGAAAAATCTGCAAGAAAACCATCAAGTTCAGAGAGCACCAAGAAACCCACAGTTCAACCATGAACTACAAATATTATCTTCTCCCATGAGCTGTTCAGAGCATCCAGTAGTGGGAGGTGCTTCAGTCTCTGCATGTCCAGGCTGGGCTTAATTTGTGGAACGCTCCTCCTCTACAGGACTCTTCCCCAGCGTTCCCCAGTTTTGGCTCAATCTCGTGAGGGGTAAGCAGTGCTTTTTCATTACTCCTTGTCTGAAGCAGAAGAATTTATCTTTTCAGGTTTGGAGACAATCAATTTGTCTTTCAGGTTCTCTCAACAAATTGCTTAACGGTCTCCCCACGCTGCCTTTTCCATCTGGCCGTCGATGATCACTGTATTGGGAAGCACTTTTTGCGCCCTGAAGCGGAGGGAGGCTTCGGCTTAGTTCCGCACTCCCCCAACCGCTAGCCATGCCCGATAGACATGCCGTTTTAACAAACAAACGGCATGGTTTTGTTTTTCTCGCTCGTAACCGAGTTGTATTGCTGTTTTCCCCCAGAACGCCACCTTGGGGTGAAGGGCTTAGCCTGGTTATTTTCACCCCTCCCAGCTGTTTAGTACTAAGGGAAAGTTGTCTGGAGCTAATCCCTTCTTATAGCGGGAGATTGCTGTTGGCGCATGCGCCAAAAATAATGGCCAGTCGCCATTTTGTTGTAGGCGGATCGCGTGGCTACGCTGAGTGCAAATCTTCTGTAGACTGTGTGAGGTAGTTTCTTATTTCCAATCAGAGGATCTTTATTCAAAAACCCCAAGGAATTATTGCAACCTCATTTTAAACCATATTCGAGGCCATCTGTTATTCTTGTTGTTGGCTTAACCCTCACAGTTCTCCCTAACCAACAGCACAACAGTGAGCACCTAGGCCTGTGTCTGCCTGTGCAGGGAAGCTGTTGAAGGCCTGTGATTAATACTTTGGCCTGTTAGGCATTCTCAATTTGGCTGATTGGGATATCCAATTAAATTAGCTGTTATATTGATATATATTTACATACATATATATACTACTACTAATAATAATAATAATAGGAATAATAATAATAGGAATAATAATATAATAATACTAGTAATAATAATAATTGAGATACAATTCATATTAGAAACATATATATACATATTTATATCTATTAAAAAGGGGGGGGATTTTGATTTCAGGGAACCCTGTCCACTCTTGGTCAGGTCCCTTTGGCGTGCCAACCACCTATACAGCATGGTACTAAATAACGAGCATACTGTAAAATCTCTAATCGAAATGGCAGGTGGTAGTGGTTCCCAGACCTCAACCTCTCAAGGGTCAAGTCTAAATCTCAGCACAAATCTAAACAGACAAAAGGGAATTCTAAGGCCTCAGAAAAAGACGCCAACAGGCGCCACAAGGCATTGGAAAGACAAATAGATAAAGTGCACATGGGAGGCACACAGGACCTCTCAAGCTTCTTCATCCTCCAGTCCAGTGCCGTCTTCCTCTTCCCACCCTCCTCCTCCCCTAGATCTCCCTCTCATCTAGGCGCAGCGTGGCTCCACAGAGTCAACACACACAGTCAACTGGATCACCAACCATGCGAAGGCCACCTGAAGCGATGTTCACACCAACTGCTGGCAGTCTTCGACAGGACCAAACTCTTCCAGATGAAGTGCCAGAGAGGATGAAGGCCTGGATGGAGATGGCTATCTGTCAGGGAATCGCAGCAAGCCTACAACATGCAGTTCTGACCAGGGATCAGCCTGCACCTGTTGAGTATGATTCACAATCAGTTCGATCATTGGCCAGGTCAGAGCAACACTATACCCAGGTACAGTTTCAAGGGGATATGCTCCTCCAAGGGCCGCAGGAGGAGGGGCAGGAGGAAGAGACAGAAGAGGTAGAGCACATTGATCCGATGGAATAGCTTGAATCGGGATCAGTACGTGATAGTGACCTGGCCCTTTCAGAAGCGGACCCCTTAGAAAGAGGGATGTCTGAGGATGAGGACCTTGTTCCTGACCAACCTGTATTTACAGGCTTATTCTGCCCACAACTATTCAAATCACTATTGTTTAAGGCCAAAAACACTGCGTGCCTGGATAAGCCGGCCCCTTCTACCATTCCAACTCCTTCAGAAGAGGGATCAGAAGATCTAATTTTCAGCCAACCGGTAGTCAGGGCAGATGTGACTCCAGTTCTTCACATGTTTGCGGACCTGGTACAGAAACAGTGGGCTTCTGCAGCAGTGTACCCCACAGGTTATGACAGGAAATACTTTAATTTGGCCCCTGATTTCTTAAAATTGTTGAATACTCCCGAGGTAGACAAACCTATTGTGGGATTAGCATCTTTGTCTTCCCTTCCCAATGAAGCGCTGGAGGGATTAAAGCTGGAGGAAAAACAGGCCAAGCTGGGTCTAAGCAGGGCCCATCAGTCTGATGCATGGGCCATCAGAACGGCCATGGCCGCTTCTTTACCCGTTCTTCTCTCAGATGGCTCGGTTCTTATGGGAGCATGTCCCCAATTCCAACATTAGAGCACACCAAGACATTGCAAAACTTATTGCAGCCACTGACTTCTCAGCTGACACAATCTTTCATGCAGTTAAGTTTTCAGCCAGAGCCATTACTTCACGTCACAGTGCAGCACTTACTATGGTTAAAACATTGGCAAGCAGATATTAAGCACAAATGCAAGCTGGCTTCATCTCCTCCTGTGGGAGACAGCCTGTTTGGCCCTTCCCTCGATCCGCTGCTTATCGAAACTCGAAACAAAAAGAAAATTCTACCTTCTCTTTTTCAGAAGTCAGATTCTCCCTTTTGGAAGGGATCCTTTCGGCCCTTTTATTAGGGACCTTTCTCAACCAGATACCAGAGACTCCCATCTTTCCGACCAGGGCAGCAGCCAGAGAGGTCCGACTTCGGGGAGAGGAACCGAAGGGGTGGCCAGTCCAAGAGATCCTTTTGAGGAGCAGGAAATAGACCTTTCCGGTGTCCAAGATAACCCCATGGACCTGACTCCCATCGGTGGCTGCCTTAAATGATTTGCGGACCAATGGGGCTCCTCAACGTCTGATTCCTAGGTCAGAGACACGATCAGATTCGGCCTTGTGCCGAGTTTCAATTCACTCCCTCAGACTTCTTTGTATCCTGCCCTCTTTCCAGAGATTTGGTTAAACGAAATCTTATGGAAACAGCTATCCAACACCTACTGGACATACGAGCCATCCAACCAGTAGCTACTGAACAATGAGGGCGAGGTTTCTATTCACATCTTTTTGTTGTTCCCAAAAGTTCAGGGGGGTGGAAAGCAATTTTAGATTTGAAATATCTTAACTGATTCTTAGTATATCACAAGTTTAAAATGCACACCCTGCAATCCATCTTACTCGGCATCAGAAAAGGTGACGTCCTTACGTCCATAGAACTGATTGAGGTGTACTTACATATTCCTATTCGGCCTTCCCACTATAAATTTCTACGATTTTGTTATAAGAACCACCATTTCGAATATGTGGCTCTTCCTTTCGGACTAGCATCTGCCCCCAGGACCTTCACAAAGGTTCTTGCAGCTCTTGCTGCTCATCTCCGAGGTGTACCTGTACAACTTCAGTGTTACTTTGATGATATATTAATTTTGTCATCTTCCGTTCATCAAGCACTCAGAGATATTCAGACCACATTACAATCCCTACAACTACATGGGTTCTCAATCATTTGGAAAAAGAGTCAATTAACACCATCGACTCGATTAATCCATCTGGGGGCAACAAAGTTTTCCTGTCACCAGATAGACAAAACAACATCCATCAATTAGTTAAGGAGATCAGAGTTCAAAAAAGGAGGAAATGGTTAAGGGACCAATGATTGCCTGGGCAAGAAATGTTGGTCATAATATAAATTTGGATGAGTGGGAAAAGACTTGGACTGAGAACTGGAAGCTGTCTTTGTTGATGGCATTCAAAGAAAATCATTATAAAATGTTTTGTAGATGGCACTTAGTGACGGCACGCCTGGCGAAAATGTATCCAACCTTGAAAGCGGAATGCTGGAAGTGCAAACAAAAGAAAGGAATGTTTTTCCATATGTGGTAGCAATGTATAGAGGTCAAAAAATACTGGAAGAAAATACAGAGATGGCTTTTTGAGATTACAAAATATAAATTGAATTTGGAACCCAAAACATTTTTATTAGGTATGGTCAAAGGGAATTTGAATAAAGATAAAAAATACCTTATTGTACACATCTTAACTGCAGCAAGAATCACGTTATCACAAAATTGGAAGAGTGATAAAATAACACCAGATGAAGTTTTGATTAAAAAAAAAGGACTGCTGAACTAGATAAATTCCATAAATTCCATAAATACTATGGAACTGAAAGGCAACAAGAATTGAGAATACTATGCGACATGAGAGATTTAGTACGAATGGGTGAAGGATAAGGATAAAAATATAGTCACAAAATAAAATAAGGAATGTATATACAATGACACAATAACTGTTAATAGATTTTTGTATTTTTTGTTTTTAAAGAATAAATATTTTAAAATAGTTCAAAAAAGGGTACCCCCTAGGTGACCTATCAAAATTGTTAGGCAAGATGATCTCATGTATATCTATTATTCCTTGGGCCTGCCTCCACATTAGATCCCTCCATTGGTTCCTGCTCCCGTACCAGCGATCTGGCCGAAGCAACTCCAAATACAAGGTCAGGGTTCCATCAAAGGTTCCATCTCTTCACTGGTGGACCAGACCAGTCATAAACAGAGGTTGTCTCTTCAAAGAGCCCCACAGACTTACCATCACCACCGATGCCAGCCTGTTTGGATGGAGAGCTCACTTTCAATCGCTCACAACCCAAGGCCATTGGTCCTCTATAGAACAGTCGTGCAGCATAAACTGGCTGGAGCTTCGAGCCGTATATCTGGCTCGCCACAGCTTCCTTCCTACAGGTACGCAATCAACATATATTAATATTGACTGACAACGTAACAACAAAAGCTCACATAAGCGGGGGCACACAGTCGAAACATCTCATGTGGGAAGCGGAGCGGTTGTGTCATTGGGCGGAGAGCAACCTACTTTCCATCAGAGCAGAGCACATTTTGGGACTGTCGAATACATAGGCAGTCTGGCTAAGCAGAGCCACGATCGATCAATCGGAGTGGCACCTCCATCCGACCCTGTTTCAAGAGGCAGTCAGGACATTTGGAAAGCCGGTAGTAGACCTGTTCGCTTCCCCCCTCAACACTTAGCTCCCAAGATTTTTCTCCAGGTACCCCATGGTGCTCTGCTGCTGTTGGCCCCCGGGACTTCTGTACGCATTCCCACCACTTCCACTGCTTCCCAAGGTCATCCAGAAACTGCTAGATGAGAGGGCGGAGCTGCTTCTAGTAGCTCCTTACTGGCCCAGATGGCCATGATTTGCAAACCTCCGCAGCCTATCCGTATCAATAACATGGAGAATTCCGCTGGACAGCTAACCCAGGTACCCCTTCGACATCCAGACCCTCAATGGTTGCACCTGACCGCCTGGAGGTTGAGCAGAGTCATCTGAAAAGCGAAAGTTTTACAACAGTTATCAACACCATCCAAGCCACCAGATGCCCCTCAACAACTCGCATTTACAATGCCACGTGGTCCAGTTTCTGCAAATGGTGTATCAAGTCTCAAATTGATCCCATCTCTCCATCTGTGGCTCAAATCCTAGAGTTCTTACAAGAGGGGCTTGACAAGGGATTATCAACTAATACGTTAAAAAGACAGGTGGCGGCCTTGGCATCAGTTATCACTTGTGAAGGTCTAATATCTTTCTCATCACCCACGCATACAGAGTTTCCTTTGAGGAGCCACAAATTTACGCCCGCCAGCGGTTCTCCGTTATCCACCTGGGATCTTAACAAGGTCCTTCTTGCACTCACTAAGTGCCCTTTCGAACCCTTGAAATCATCAAGTCTCCAATTTCTGATGTATAAAATAGTTTTCATCGTAGCGATCACTTCCGCTCGTCGTATTTTGGAACTTGCAGCTTTGTCAATCAGACAAGATCTTTGTGTCTTCCATTTTGACTGGGTGGTCCTTCGTCCTGATCCTATGTTTATACCCAAAATTAACTTGGCTTTTCACAGGGCACAAGAGCTGATACTTCCTAATTTTTGTCCCAGACCATCCCAAGGGTTGGAACTACAATGGCATCGGCTTGATGTGAGGCGAGCATTGTGAATATATATTCATCGCACAGCAACTTTCAGAAAAATGGAAGCCTTATTTGTGTCGTTTCAGCCCAACACTCAGGGATGCAAGATCTCATCTTCTACAATAGGCTGTTGGCTATGGGCTGCGATAGTGAAAACGTATCAGACTCAATCACTACAGGTGCCCAGGGGCATAACAGCTCATTCAACAAGGAGCGCCGCAATATTGGCAGCATGGGCCACACAGGCACCAATAACTGAAATTTGTCGAGCTGCAACCTGGGCCACTCCATCACCCTTCATTAGGCATTATAAAATAGATGTGTTTGCATCCGCTGAGGCCTCCTTTGGCAGAAGAATTCTGCAATGGGTCCACAGGGACCAGGAGGGGATTCCAAGCCAGCCGGAATCCCTCCCGTAGGACAGGCCAAGGTTTGGTATGTCCCACTACTGGATGCTCTGAACAGCTTATGGGAGAAAGGGCGTTGGTACTTACCTGACACTCCCGTTCTTTTTGAGCCGTGAAGAGCATCCAGCCCCACCCTTTTTCTTTCTGGTGGGGTCCTGTTTCGGCCAACGAATTGTTAGGTCATTGAGGATGATGGTGTTTATTTCTCTCATCTTCGCCAAAACTGTGGAACACTGGGAAGGAGTCCCGTGGAAGAGGAGGAGCGTTCCACAAATTAAGCCCACCCTAGACATGCAGAGACTGAAGCATCTCCCACTACTGGATGCTCTTCACAGTTCAAAGAGAACAGGCGTGTCAGGTAAGTACCAACACCCTTTCTATCGATAAACACTTTTTGGTTGGAGGGATTCAGAGTCTCATTATATGAGATGGTTCCCAGTTATAAATTTTATTCTAAATTTTGAAATGCTTTCTGTAAACAAGGAATGTAGAATTGTAATGGCTGAATATTTGATCTTTCATAACATCAAAAAATACAAAGCTAAGGGATAAACAAACGGATTTGAAAAAAGAAAAGGCTCAAGAAAGAAAAAGAGTGAAAGTGTAAGAAAGAAAGGAAAAGAAGGAAAACTGAAAAAGAATGACTTCTAAATTTCTTTGGTTTGGATATAAGTTAAAAATATATCAAACTCTTACTCTAAGATTAACATTTGCCTACATTATTTCCGTAATCCCTTATTTAATCATTAAAGCTCAGATCAAGTTTTAATTTCGGTTTCTCACAAAAAGTCCAGTAATGGTTCATATCGCTTTAATCACTATTTGTTAACAAAACCACAACTGATTTATTTAATTACACCAAAGTCTAAATAAAACAGGAATGAAAAATTCTAAGCTCTAGTATAGACCCATGCTTCCCAATTTTGGCAAGTGCGTGGACTTCAGTTCCCAGACTTTCCCAGACAGCATGAAGTTCACCCATCTTAAACTTGCTAAGACTGAAAAAAGCTGATCTACAGATAGGGATGTTTCCATTCCAATTTTACTGAATCCTACTTACTTATGAGCAATCATAATGCAAAATCTCCATTCTCAACTCCCCCCACAGTAATGATCATGCAAAATCCCCATTCCCAACCCACCCCAGAGCAGGGGTTTTGGGCCTGGAAGGTCTCTTGCACCGCCCTGGAAGCCAAAATGGGGCACTGAAGGGGGGGACTCCTAGGAGGGGAGAGGTGCGCAGGACCAGCTATAGGTCAGATTAGCTGGTTCTCCAAACTGGGCAAAAAGTTAGCAACCAGTTCATTTGAACCAGTGAGAACCAGATGAATCCCACCTATGTCTAATACTGTTGTAATTTATTTAGGTAGTTCACATTGTTTTCAGTATCAGGATTAATACTGAAAACATAGCACAGACAGAATTAGAAAAGTAAATATTGAAATTGAAGCAGTTAAGGTCCTTCAGTTAGTTAAGCAAGATTGTTTTTGTACATATTTTGTCAGCTTCTAATGTAACTAATGTTATAGTTTTGAAAGATAATAAAATCATTTTTTTTGTCTAGACACGACATCAACGTGGTGATAGCCATCCATTAACTCTAGAAGAAATATTAGATGAAACACAGCACTTAGATATTGGACTGAAGCAGAAACAGTGGTTAATGAGTGAGGTAACAAAAGTAGCTATTAAGGGTACTAGTTTAAATAAATGTGATGATCAAATAATAAATAACAATTTAATAATAATAAGTTGTTATCAAGTCTCATGCCCAAAACTGGCAATGAAGTATCAGATATAAGTGTTGCTTTCTGGTTATACAATTTCTATATGTTATTTAACTTTTAATGTTACTTTGCCCTAAAAAATTGTTTTCTCAGCATACTGTATATACTGTCAACAAATTACATGAAGAAAATACATTAACAAAATTTGTCAAGAAATAGAAACTTCATAAACTTTCATTTGTATGGTATTATATATAAATTATTTTTAATGTTGAAATTGTATAAACAAATAGCAGTGAAGACCATTAAATATGCCTGCATGTGTGTGTATGTTTGTATCTATCTGTCTAGCTATCTATGTATACACACACACATACATGCACATAACATACACATACTTTATATTCTCATATATTTTTGTATGATTATGATGTTTTCCAAGTGTAAAATATTTTATACTTTTTTAAATTAAAATTCAGTATTTTATTTTCACACTTGCTAAAAATAAAGATTAGAATTTACAATATTTTAAAAATATTTAAGTTAAATTAATACATCTAATAATAAAGTAAAATGTGAAAAGAGACTTATTTAAAGTATATAGTAGTACTTACTCCTACACTGAGAGTGATTGACTAATTAATGAGACAGAGAGATACAGCAAAATATGCTATTCTAAGGAGATTGATCAGAGGTGATTTATATAGACATGCCCCAGGTAGATGTTTTTTGTTGTCAAAATGTATAGAAAATAGTATGCTATTTCCTATCAGCTGAGTTCTTTTTTGTTTTGTTTTCCTTATAGGCGCTTGTCAGCAATCCTAAAATAGAAGTTATAGATGGGAAATATGCTTTCAAGCCTAAGTATAACTTAAAAGATAAAAAGGCCCTGTTGAGGCTTTTGGATAAGCATGATCAACGAGGATTAGGAGGAATTCTTTTGGAAGATATTGAGGAAGGTCTTCCTAATGCACAAAAAGCAATTAAGGTAACCAATGCTTATCATTGCATTTTTCACGTTTGTTAACTGGTTACAAGGCATTTGGATTATCAACATCTCTTTCAATTATAATGTAGAGCAACTTTTCTTTTTTAAAATCCTGGTGTCAAATTCACAGGTCTCTTCTTGAACAATGTGGCAGCTTCTGAATCTGGAAAAGAATAGGTCTTTGAATTTATTTGAATGTATTTATTTATTTATCAAATTTATTATGGTCATTAACCAGCACAAGAAAATGGATATTAAAATATTCAAAATGCCAAAAACTAAATTAACAATATCAGGATTGTTCAGAAAAATACATACAGGCCCAAAATTGTCTAAAAGACAATATTAAATCAGAATACCCTAAAAGGCTTCATCAGGTTGCACATATGCAACAAGAAGAATTTAAAATTAGCAATCTGAGTATTATAAAGTTGGATTATCAGTATAAAATACAAATTAAAAACCTCTCTTTTTACCACACGAATCCTTTAATTCAGGGTAGAATCGGGCAACTGAATGGAACTGAGTGTTTTCTGGTCGGATGCCATTCTTGACACCAATGGAGTTTGCAGCAGATATTTTTTTTCTTTGTTCCCTAGAGAAGAGAAATATCTACTGCTATCTAGGATTGAATTCTCAACCTTCCGAATGGAAGGTGAGCCATCTTCACTACTAGGCCACCATGCCACTCATCTGTATTTAAAAAAAACCCATTGTATAGGTATATGTATTTGTATAGTTTAATATATTTTGTGGTGGCATACTGCAATAGAATGCATACTGCACGGCTAACTCACTGCTCACTCCAGGAATACAATTCTTTTTTTCCTCTTGTTTTAAAATTTCAATCTACTTATAACAACAATACATTAACAGTGTGGCATCAATATATCACACATCTCATTGCACATATTCATATTAATTCATACTTCTTCAATATTTATTTTCAACATTCTCTCCAAATGCCTACCACCATATCAGTTAAACATACCTAGTAATTCCATTATTCAGTTTTCTCCCTTTTTTGATTTTATTTTATTTTAAATAAAAAATTCTCATTTGGCAAGCAGGTTCCAGGTTTCACATCTCAATACAAACATGATCATAGTTACCTATTCATTTTATTTGTTTAATTTCATATAATGTCATTCTTATTGTTAAATATTAAGCTTATCTTATCCAATCCCAATTCATGTTCTCTTATTTTACGATATTATCTAAAATTCTCATCTCAATTCTATGTTCATTTATTCAATTCCAAATCTTAATGCTGTGTTTCTCCAACAATACGACCTCCCCCAATAGGAAGACCCAGCATGTTTTCTAGGCATAAAATGAAATTAAGCCCCTCCCCCAAAATTTAGGCCTATTTTAAAACATGCAAAATGGGGAGAAGGGTGGGGGGATTTGCCGTTAGGAGCGCCTCATGGGCAGCAATTCCTCATCACCAGCTGCTCCTAATGGGTGATCATGGCAGAGCGCAGAGAGCTCCCTACTCCTGCCAAGCACCTTTGTGGCAGACCCAAGACCTTCAGCGCCCGCCGCTTTTGATTTCCCTTCTGCCCATACCGCTGCCGCGTTTGGAGCTGCCACTTCCATGTTTGGAGCACCACTGCCATTTGGCGCTACTGCTCCATTTGGAGCTGCCGCTTCCATGTTTGGAGCACTGCTGCTGTTTGGAGCTGCTGCTTCTGTGTTTGGAACCCCACCGCTGTTTGGAGCACTGCTGCTGTTTGGAGTTGCCATATCCGCATTAGGAGCTGCCGCCGTGTTTGGAGCTGCCGCTTCCGCGTTTGGAGCACTGCCGCTGTTTGGAGCACCACCACCATTTGGAGCACCGCTGCCACTCCAAACACGGTGGCAGCTCCAAACGTGGAAGTGGCAGCTCCAAACATGACGGCAGTGCTCCAAATGGCGGCAGCACTCCAAATGGCAGTGGCACGCCAAACAGGGAAGAGGCAGCTCCAAACATGGCGGCAGTGCTCCAAATGGCATCACTTCAAATGGCAGCGGCACTCCAAACATGGAAGCGGCAGCTCCAAACGTGGTGGCGGTGCTCCAAATGGCGGCACTCCAAATGGCAGCGGCACTCCAAACACGGAAGTGGCAGCTCCAAATGTGGTGGTGGAATGGGCAGAAGGGAAAGCAACAGCGGTGGGTGCCAAAGGTCTTGGGTCTGCAGCAAAGGTGTTTGGTGGGAGCTCTCTGCGCTTTGCCATGATCACCCATTAGGAGCGTCTGGTGGCGAGGCTGCCCATGGGGCGCTCTAGATGAGGATGCAAGGGGGGGAATTAAGTCACCCCCGAAAAGACGGCCTAGCTGTTTTTTCGGGGCTCAAAAAAATATAAGACCTGGCCTTATTTTATGAGAAACACGGTATATCTCCTTCCATTTTTCTTAGTATATTCTCATATCTTATTTTTCAGTGTTATCTAAAATTCTCATCTCCTTTCTATTGTCATTTCTCATATTTTTTTCTGTCACATTTGTCATTTTATCAATCCTTATCTGTAAATATAATTGTCCCCTCTAGTTAATAATTCGAGCTAACCACTTCATTCTTCCTTAATATCAATCTCCCTATCTAGTATAAAAACACAAATATATATATTTTTCTCGGATTCCGCATTATATTTTCTCTATAAATCATCTATACATTACAAAATGCTATTTTCAATATATTCTTATACATCCCAACACATTGATTTGTGGAATCCCCTTATCTCTTTTTTTTTTTTCACCCATTATCTCTCACTCTTTGAACAGTGTACCTTCTTTTCATCCTTGTTTGTTTCCTGTTCCTCTTTATTTTCTGGTCCTTTCTCTTAATTCCCTTTTTCCCCATTTTTATTCCTGTCCTTTTCTCATTCCAGTTATTAAGCTTTTCTCTCCTTCTTTTGATTTTCCTTTTGCACTTCCTTTTTCTGCTTTTTCCTTCTCTCTTTAGCCATTTTCCGAACCATTCTCCCTTTTATCATCCCATCAGACTACAAATTTTTAATGCTAATTCCTTTCCCCCCCTGCTAAAATAATTGTTGTTCGTTTTGTCCTTCTAAGTTGGCTTCTTCTTTATAAAACTCCTCCTCCTCTGGTTTATTATGTTCTTGTGTATGCTGAGTCACCATTTCTAATTTCTGTAGTACATAATTACACATTTCAAGTTTGATTTTTATCATGTCCCTTGTATCTTGCATATCCGATCTTATATCTTGTGAGTCCAGTCTTACATCAACAAGTAGCTCCTCCATTATATCTTCTCCTTTTTTCTTTTTCTTTCCTCTTCCTTAATAGCTGAAATCCTCTTCTTTTGTAGATATATTCAATCCCAGAGTCCAGTATGTTATTTCAGCCAATATCTTTTGAGTTTATTTTCAACAATTCATACTCTTGAGTCTTTATTCCAAATCCTCTAATTGGCCTCTCAACTATTTCCCAAATTACTGACAACAGTAAAGTTCCTTTTATTTTCTTTCAAATTCCAAAATCCAAAATCTCAAAGTCTCATTTTAAAACATACTAAAAATTTTCCTATACCATCAGGTGGCGCTCTTGAGTCTTTTTCGTTTTAACTTTCTTTGTTGAATATAATATTTTTATTAAGTTCGCTAATTTCAATCATTAGCTGTTCTTTTCAACACACTCAATTCCAGCATTTAGTTATGCCCCTTAAGTGCCCACAGTTCAATATCTGTCCAGTTTAATTTTTTTTTAACAAACTTTATTAATTTTTTTTAACACACACAAACAAAACATAGGATGTAGTAACATAAAATATCTTTTCTAAAAGAAACAAATAAACCATCTTATTTAAAAAGAAGATAATTCCAAATTATCACACTTCTATATTTATATTTATCTTATCTAATCAACTTCATATCTTTTCAAAACTTTTCTTTATTACTCCCTTTCCTCCTATTTAATCATATTTCTTCTGCCTTAAAAATATATACTCATTGAATATATTTTCATTAGTATTCTTCCACATCCTGTCAGACTTAAAGAAACATTACACAAAACATAAATATATAAAACTTCTTTTTGGAAGGCGGCTTACCCCGAGTTAACTCTTTTTATACAGACATCAATCAAAATTTATACTCACTTAATATACCATCTCATATCTTATTTGGCATTCTCTATTTCCCATATATTTTCTCTCTCCTACTCATTCTTTTAATTCTATTTGATTTATTCCATCTCAATTAAATAATTATATTTGCATCTTTGGTCTGTTTTCTTTCAATCACCTGCTTATCCTTTCTATCTAATACAATATTTCTCCTGTAAACCCAGATTGAAGTATGACAACTTTTTATCTTCCCCCTAAATAACACTTAAAATAATACATACTTTCCGTGCTGATTCTGCTCCGTACATTCAAAGTATTACATTTCAAAATGGTAAAACAAACAAAAAATATTGAGTTTAATAAGTAATAATAAAACTAAAAACAAGTAAAAAAGAAATATTAAATTTATAATATAGTAAAAACAATGTTTCATAGGAAATTAAATTCTATTATTAATTCTTAAACAATAAAGATACTATTTCATAAGAAATTAAACTCTATAATTAAATCATGACTTCGCTTTAATACATTTTTAAATCATATAATCTTCTAATTTTCTAACTCAACTTCAAATACTAATGTCTACAATGCATTCTTATGTACTTTTGCAGAATCATTTTTTAAAAAAATTATCTCACCCCTTATCTCTGAAAAAATATATGTTTTTTTGCATCTTGTTTAAAGCCTTTATGACTTCTCTTTCCTTTCCTCCTTTCTTTCTTCTCCATTCTAACTTTTTGACCCCCCCCATCTCTCCAATTTCACTCACTTAATCTTCCCTCTCTGTTGTATTTCTCTTTTCTGTTGCTTTCTGACATCATATCGCTTTTTCATCTCCTTTTTCTTTTTCTTGGTTGCTTTTTTAAGTTCTAAGTTCATCTTTTCCTTGCCCCCCTTCCGCTTTTCTTCCTCCACTAAGTGTGTTTGTCCATTAAAGATGGCTTCTTCTCCTTCATCCCAGCCTTCCTGTCGTATTTCTTGATAGGTAGAAATCGCCATTTCCAAACAGCGAAAGATAGATCCAAAAGAGCCCTTATCTTCTTTTTTCAGTTTTTGAAATTCCATTTGTAGCCCTTCAAAAGATAATGCCATTTTTTCTTTCTTTCTTTTTTAACGCAACCCTAATGTCTTTAGTCCCTTTTTTAAAAAAACAAAATTTCACAGAGATCTCAAAGTCACAAAGCAAACCAAATCAAAACAAACAGTTTCATTTAGCACTTTCTTCTTTCTATATTTTCACCACCTGTGGTAGAATTCAAATACACACTTCCAAGATGATCTTCTAGAAGTCTTAATGTTTTTTAATCCTGTTCTTATAGGCTCAAAGCAATCTCCTTCAGTACAATCTTATAATAAGTCTTTATCTCTTCCCTTCCCCTTGTAAAAAATAAAAAGAATTTTAAGTTTTTTTTTAAATCCAATGTCCAGAAATCCTTTATTCCTTGGCTTTAAATTTCAAATTGAGTTACCTTCTGTACCCAAGTAGATTTTCTAGATCTCTGTCTGCTATTTCTATGGGGAAGGAGAGTTAAGAAAAAAAAAATTTTTTTCCTTTAACAGCTTTAACCGCAGCTTTCCAGTCTTCTTTGGGAAACAATGTATTCTCAGGCAATTCAAACAGTTCATTTTCCAGGGTAATTAAGAGTTGTTATTGTCTCGGCTCAGCCAGACTTTCACTTTCTCCTGCATCCTCCAGCACAAATCTTACCCGGCTGCAGGCTTCTTTGTGACGGCCATCACTGACCGCCGCTCCACCACCTTGGGAAAAAGGGGGTTTTCCGGCTGGGGAGAGGGTCTGCGACACCCCCATACCCCTGTCTGGATCCCCTCTCTCTTCGGCTGCCTCTACAGGGCAGCCATATCCCCCAGACCCATTTGGATCGGGGGCACCTTGGCAGCAAGCGCAGCAGGAATTGCAGACAAGCGAATTCCTGCTGCCACCGAAGCCACGCAAAACCGGAAGTCCCCTGTCCAGTTTAATTTTTAAACTTTTGTTGTGTTAATGTATTTTCCTTTAAATTTCTCCTCCAGATTAGTCCAATAGAATAGTCAAATCCAAATTTAAAGACCCATTTTCCTTCTCACTTTCTCTGGTCGCCTCTTCCACACACTTACCTCCAAAATAGCCCTTTAATTTGATACCAGTGTACCTCAAAAACGATGTCCTTTGCCTGGTTCACACTGCTCACTACTTCTCTGTCCAGCATAAAACTTAGTTTCCCGGAATGTTCTTCGTCTTCGTGGTGGCCATTTTAAGACCACCGCTGCAGCTTGCCTTTGGGAGGGATTTTCCTGTCAGGGAGGGGAGTTGTGGCTTCCCTCGACCCTCCAGGCAATTTCCCCCTTCTTCATCACCCCACCAGGGTGGCTCCGGTCTCGATTGGGGCCCTCCAGCAAATGAGCTTGGGCGAAACCGCACATGATCGCAGATTCTGTAACGGCACCAACGAGGAACAAACCGGAAGTCCAGGAGTACAATTCTGAGCGGTTCAAGGTGGACTCAGCCTTCCATCCTTCTGAAGTCCTAGTTTGTTGGAGGCAATATGCTGACTCTATAAACCGCTGAGAGAGAGTTGTAAAGCAATGTGAAGTGGTACATAAATCTAAGTGGCTATTGCTATATTTACATGTTTGTATCAGTTTAAAATATAAATAACTATACATATACACACATATGCATTCATTCTTTTTTTCTCTCTCTCTCTTACACACACACACATACACACACACACACACACAGATACATATGTATTCATAAATGAAGTAATAACATTATCCAAAATGGATTTAAGAATTATAAATGTATCTTACAAACCCTTGTCACACCTGAGAAAATGTAGTATAATAGCTGACATAGCATGTTCACCTCAATGCCAATGGTTAATATTAAGACTGAGCCATTTCTGGCTATTCATATCAGGCAGGTTAATTTCTTATTATTCTTTGCTTGGTTTACATGTTATTTCATGATTGATGTCAAAAAATAGAAGTTGCTTGTAGTGTTGATTATTGATCCTATTTTTCTAATCAGGAATGAAGTAATTGGAGTAATTACTGGCAATACCAAAGAAATGCTGGAAGAAATTTATATAGCTGCCTATCTCATGAGAAATGACTCTGGCTAGCATACAGTAGTTACTAAAAAGAACACATTAATAAAAAAGACACTTAAAATTGAAAAATCAGCATTAAAATGGAAATGACTGAAATTGCAGCTATTGCCATTATCATTTTATCAAATCAGTGTTACACTGCTGAGCTATATACATCTTGTCAAAAGATGTATTTAATTCAGTGAAATTTATATCCAAATAATTTAGCAGTATAGTGTAAATGTAGCAAATTTGCAAATGGAAAACTGATGCTGACAGTAATTCCTTAGGATTTCTATAGTTAACAAGTTCCTCCTAGTGGCTGCAAAAGTTTCTGAATTTTGGCTTTTCACATCTAAGATGTATTATTATTTTTTATTAAAGCCAAAAACTTAGGATAACACTTTCTTTCACAAAATGATACGTATTGAATTGTATTTTTGTACATATTTGCTCACTTAGACTATTTGGCATTGAGAGAGCATTGACTAATTTACATAATAGAAACTGTTTCATAAAAATTTATGAGGAGAAATTTTTACTTAATTTTTAAAAACATATTTCTAAATTAGTTGTTCCCTTCATGTGGCACAGTTTCTCACTGGCACATGAAGCTATTACACATACTCAAAGGGTAACTGACAAGGCAGTTAATTACTCTTTTGTTGTCCAGTATAGCAAGGGAAGAATTAGCTCCTTCTGGAGCCAATCTTTGCTAATAGTCTTGATATCTATTATCTATTCTTCTAGAGATAATGGCAAAGCTATGTTACATAATAAGTTTTTTCAGAACTTAAAGCAAACAGTAAGTCACTTTAATAGTTACTTTTTACTAATTTGCTAATCTGTTTTTAGTGGGGGAGAGGCCCAGGTTCTAGCCCATCCTCAGCCATGCAACCTAATTGGATGGCTTTGGATCAGTCTTCCTCATAGAGAGAAAATAAATAAGAGGAAGAAATATAAGGTATATCATCCTGAGTAGGATAGAAATCAAATAAACAATAAAAATATGTAAATATAATGGAGAAATTATGACCACAGTATTTTCATCCAATCTGCCATAAAATGCTTGCAAATGATACAGATTTGTTACTTGTATACATGGAGCAAATCAACTGCAGTTTTCCGTTTCAGTCTGATTCTAAAATGGGCTTTGAGTGCTGAACATATAACTATATTTGCAGACTCAGTTGTATGAAATCTTCACATTCTGGAAATTACAGTTGATATACACCTACCATTCTGTATTTATAATTGAGGCAGGCTTTAGGAGACCAAATCATCTTTGTTACCCGTCCTGATAAGAAGAAAATCCTATTCTACAATGATAAAAGCTGTCAATTTACAGTGGATGAAGGTAGGCTTTATCATTCAACTTTGCATTTTTGTCACAAATATATATATTTTAAATGTGCTAATTTTATTGTTTGAAATGCAAAAACTATTCTTTGGTTGTGTTAACATTTAATAAATTGAATTTGAATATGCTACCTAAATAGTCTACTTTTCCTTAAGTTCTGTGGGGAGATACAATGTTATATTATGTTATCCTCCCATATTCTGAGTTGTACAGGTAGTCCTCAATTTACGAACACAATTGAGCCCAAAATTTATGTTGCCAAGTGAGAAATTTGTTAAGTGAGTTTTGCCCCATTTTATGACTTTTCTTATCACATTTGTTAAGTGTATCATTGTAGTTGTTAAGTTAGTAACATGGTTGTAAAGTGAATCTGGCTTCCCCATTGACTTTGCTTATCAGAAGGTTGCAAAAGATGATCACATGATCCTAGGACACTGCAACCATCATAAATATGAACTAGTTGTCAAGCATCTGAATGTAAATCATGTGACTGTGGGGATGCTGCAATGGTCATAAGTGTGAAAAATATAAGTCACTTTTTAGTGCCATTGTAACTTCAAATGATCACTAAATGAACTGTTATAAGTCAAGGACTATCTGAAAATCGGTGTTCTTGATGAGCCAGTTTCCAATGTCTGAATACCCTTTATTCTTTATGAAGAAATCACTAACTGCCAAAGTCAAACTGACAGATCTTTGATTCTTTTATTTGATTTTCTAAAATTTCTAAGTCTTGATCTAGGAATTATAATTTATTTTCTTCCCTTGTATTTCACCTAAATTGTTTTAACAAATGTTCTGAATTTCAGTTAGATTATTGTCTTCCTTTGATCCCCAAAAACATCAGTGAGTCTAACTTTTTTGCTTTGTTCCTCCTTAACTGAAGTATAATGATTTATATTGCATTCAAGAAGGGAAACGTACTGTCTTTTTTGATATAAGGATGGCTATAAGGATAACTGTATCCTACAGAATATAACCAAAATAGAAAAGAAAAAGGCAGGAATCTAAAATAGCTCAATAAAAACTGAGGAAGGATGATCAGCAAGAACAGATGGATAACTTGTGAAAGTTTTCTGTTCATCAAGTTATTTTGTGGTGAGAAGGAATAAAAACAGTTTCTACCAGAAGTAGTTGGAATTTTTAACAGAAAAAGACAGCCAGTGAGTGATGGGAGGTAGGAAAAGGGAAAATATAGTGACAGACAATAAAACAGAATGACTGTCTCTGGAACAGAAGCTTGTTTTACATTATAACATTTTGTTGTACTGCCCTGCTTGCTTGTGTTCAGAATGTATACAGGTCAGGGTTAATAACCACAACTAATAACAACAATTGAGTCCAAAATTTCTGTTTTTGTAAGTGAGAGAACAGTTGCCCCATTTTACAGTCTCTCTTGCCACAGTTGTTAAGTGAATCACTGCAGTTTAATAAGGGTTGTAAAGTGAGTTTTGCTTGTCAGAAAGACAAAAGGTGATCACATGAGCCCAGGACACTAATTGTCATATTTATGATAATTCCAAGCGTTTAAATTTTGATCATGTGAGCATGGAGATGCTGCAATAATCATGTGAAAAACAGTCTTATAAGTCACTTTTTTCAGTGTCGTTGTAACTTCGAGAAGTCATTAAACAAACTGTGATAAGTTGAGTAGTAATGCTTGCTTATTTGTTTGTTTGTTTTTTGCTTATTATCTTACTTTTCCTGTAAAGAAGTCAATATATGGGACCACATCATTTTACTCTCAAGATTGGACTTGAGAAAAAGTAACTGGTCTAAAATCATATAGTGAGCTTTTTAATTGTGTGGAAACTTGAGTCTGGATACTGAAGACCTATTTTTCCCTCAGGCATTAGATCAGGAAGTTAGACGAAAGTTAGATGATGGTGCTACTATTTATGTAAATATATGAGCTGCCCAATCATGGCTTATCATTTTTATTGTTGGATTGTAGCTGCCTTGAGTTGCATGGTGAATGGGAGGCTATTCAAATTGAATTAATATTTAATAATTAACAAAATAATACATTTTCAGATTAATTTAAAACTATGCTATCTAATGAATATCACAGTGAAGGTAGGAAGGTCCTTAAATTGAGCTGTAGATGGCAGTGTTATCTTACATGTCCTCTGTGTTGCCTGTATAGTTATTTGATTTTTAGTATTTACATTTTATATTTAATTATTTTTATTTACTTGACATATTTTCATGGTGATTTATAAAATACATTTTCTAGTTAATTTATATTTTAAATAGTCACTAATGTCATTTTATATATACACACTGTTAAATCTGAGCTCATGATGACTTGGCAGCTAAGGGATCTTGAAGGTGAGGTAAGTAATATTGCATGGGAAGATTGAAATTCTCTAAGTCAATTTCTGATGATGAATCCTAAAGAAGAGGAGCTACTACAATTTTTTCATGGTTCATAATTAAATCCAACATCTTTCTGAAATTTGAACACATGCTTAGGGATGCACATAAAATTTGACTGGAGTAGCCAAACTTTTGCATGCAATTTATAAATCTGTAGGTGTGTTCCGTTGTAAAGGATTATTAAGAAAAGAATGAAGATTAGAACTGCCTTTTCTAATGTGCCTTTTTTATAAACCTGCAGGGCAAATACATTTTGAAAGTATGGTTGTTCAGAAAAGGCTATCTATGTGAAGGTTAGAGAAAAAAATGCATTGGGACTCTTTATGAAAATGATTACAGGGAAAATTTATTATGCATAGAGTGGATGTAACAGCAGGATTGAGCCCACAGTCTAAGAGATTTAAGATCTCAGAATGCATTTCCCCAAAACACTCTGGGATTATACACACTGACTCCATTTTCTGGGTTGGAATTAGTGCTGTTACCACCCATCTTCTTGGGAAATTCCTTCATTTAATATCTTCCCCACTGGCCCCTAGCATGTCAGACAGATAAGGAGTCCATAGTCTATTAATGTCTGGCAAAGAGAAGAAAAATTCAAAGCACCATTAAAAGAATTTCACATAAAAAACCATCAGTGAGACTATACATTTGGGACAGATCCAAGGTGTGAAGCATAGGCTGCTCAGTTTCCAATATATTATATCTATAAATAATTGGTTGCATTGATGTAATGAAGTTCACAGACAATAGTTTTCAAAGACCAATCAAGTTATTAACTTGTATACAGATAAACTATCTTATAACAGACTCTTGGCTAAAACATTCCCCTATACCCTAATGGCAAACAGAATTTTTCTTTGCTTCCATAGAATTCAAGCAAGGTCAATGGAAAAGCCAGAAGGAGGTTGTAATTTTGCCCATGCAACTTGTTCCCGCTCCTACCACTTTTTCTCATGAGGATCCCCCAGGTGGCATGGGGATCTCATATTCTGTAAGCCCCGCCTATGGCACTTACCCACTTGTAGGTATACTATTGTACCTGCCCCTGAATCTATGTAGTACCTGCCCACAACACCTTGCCATCCATTTATCGCTCTTGTCCACCTTCGTATAGCTTTTGCTTGTTGACCTGCTTGCCTGGGAGAAGTTTTCCGCAGCATAACGGAGCACTTCCTGATTTCATGTCTCTTCCCACATTGTGTTCATATAGGGTCCTCACTTAACAACTACACAGTCTTTATGAAATGATGGCAACTGGGATTGCCCTCATTAAGCAATATGGCCACATGATGTTGCACTTTAGCGATAGAAATTCCAGTCCCAATTGCCTTCATAACCCAAGGACTATCTGTATCCTTGTGCCTTTTCTGCCCCTTGCTGATGATGCTTTGGTGATCTTAACAGAAAGTAAGCACATACTGTCCATGCTTACTGTTTCTGCAGAAAGTTGTGCTTCTTGAATGCAGGCAGGATTGCTTGTAAGAATTGATATGATTTGAGCACTGGTGAGAAATTCCAGGGTCTGGGAAAGTCAAGGATAACGCTATTACTCTCATGTTTGTTTTTTGTTTTTAATTTCTGCAGATCCTTCTCTCTTTTGCCTCCTAATAACGATTCTTCTATGTTACACTTCATTTCAGTTTTTTTATTTGTCATCTGACACAGTCAAATGACTCTATTCATCCCTTCTCATGATGTCTGTGGAATCTCCCCTTTTTTCTTCCTTGGCATATGAATGTTATTGATATGAAAGATGGAACATTTTTCAAAAATGTTTCTATATGGATTATTTTTATCTCCAACCCAAAGTCCAAAAAAGGAAAAGGAGGGACTTATTAGCTACAAGAAATGTTGAGGAATTTTGATTTGGTTTAATAAATAAACAGATTTTATTATATGGGAGACCATCCAAAAGAGCTCATAACTGTTTCTCTAACTTTTTATATAATGGTTTTACAACCTGGTTCTAGTTGCAAATTGGCCCAAAAGAAGCACTACACTTCTAGAACATAAAAAACATAATATACCTTGTGTGTGTATTTTACCATTTTGGCATTCATTTTTTCTTGCTTATCAAAAAAGGAAAGGAAAACCTTACCTTGTGAATTTCTCTTTTTGTACATTTGGTGGCATTCTTTCCATATCAATCAGTGCATGTCTTACAATAAGTGCTAGAAAGCCCTCCTATATATGCCTGAAAAGGTAACTCTCTGTTACATAATATTTTTTTGAACTATTGCACATATTGGGAAGTTTGAGAACAAGTCATAGATGCTGTTAAAAAATAGCTATAATGGAAGTACTACCTATTCAAAAATGGCTTTTAAATCGTAAATTTGGGATTAAAAGAGAAGTAATATTCTTAAAAATATGACTGAGGCACGATCTGATTTCCAAAGTACAAAATTGCTTTTTAAACCTATTTTCTGTTTAGCAAATGAAACTCAGAAACAAGTAAATTTGCTAAGAAGCCTAGTACAAAAAGTACAGCCTATACCCCAAACGCCATCTTACATATCTTCTCAAAAGCACAATAAAACACTGATTTCACAGATGTCAAATTATCAATGCATATATTCGTTAATGCCACATGCCATGAATAAAGTTTATCACATGCAAAACATGCACTGCATTGAAGCAATAAAAGTTGGCCTACATTTTAAATAATATTAATGCATGGCATATCAAAAGCATTACTCGTTTCCCACAACCTCCTCCAGCATCCCTAAATCAGTCCTTATCGGGTCATCTCATATCTCCCTAGCTAAGCAAACGTTGGAGTGTAACTACCATTCATTTTGATATTCTAAGAATGGGTTGGAACATCATTTCTTTGTTTTTATTTATTTACCTTAAATCGCAGTATTTAGAAATGCTTAGAAATAGATAAGGAATCACTAGAAAGAAAAATGGTATAAACATTCTCATTCTGCTTCAGCTTCAGCAATCCACAGTATCTCTCTAAGTGACTGATTAATTAGCATTACTATTTTCCTTCAGTGTGCAATACCTGGGGGGAGTGAGGGGAGAAATCTTCCACTAACCTCATATGTAGCTTTTTTTATTAATATGTTTGAATTTTGTTTGCACAAAAACCTAATAAGATAATGTTGGGATATAGGGGGAGGTTAAAAATAGAAAGGTGAACATTCATATTAAGCAAAAGACAATACTTGATCGTACAGTATCTATTTTTTTCCCTTTGGGAAAAATATGTTGAGGGAATCCCTTTTTCCATAATTGATAAATGAGTAACAAAGTGAAATATCTTTCTTCTTTTCTTGTGTCATTTAAGGAAATGAAGATAATAAACCTGGGAACTGTAAAGAATCATTGAGCGCCTCTTTCTTTTACTTAATTTCGCAATCTCCTTTTCTTGAAAACAAGTGGGACTCTGATCATCCAGAACTTTGTTAGTTACTACACACAAATTTAAATCAGTTCAAAGAAAGTTTGTTTTTCTGCTCCCTCTTTGAAATACTCACAATTAGATCAGGTAGCAGGTACACTTATTTCATAATTGGGCTACTTCCTATTATATGCATTTTTTTTTCTTTTAAAAATCGATTTAAAGCATATCATAAATATCCATTTGTAGGGTTTTGTTGTTTTTACTTCAATAGTTAAAGGATTGGCATGGAATCTTTTACCCTCCTTCTAGAAACATAAACTTGAGGTTTCTGGGCCAAAGCTTTTTTTCCTGAAATTAGGGTTAATCAGCCAAGTACTGTGGGAAGGTTTTAGAGAGAAAAAAATGCTTAAATAAATGTGACATAGTTGAAAATATATAGGAAAGGATGTGTAGCAAACAAGATTTTATCTGGCCTCTAAGCATTAAGTAAAGTTTGGCTTAATCAAAATGCTCAATTGGGTAAGTTGAGAACAACCTGAAGTTGCTAATGTTTTGACTTTAGAGTTAAATACTGTAGACTTTTTACTGAGACTTTTACATCTTGCTTATTCCATAACTGTAAGATTAGAGCCATGGTAATGTTCTAGATGTTAGGATATTATGGATAGTGTCTCCTGCTTGAGTAGGGGGTTGGACTGAAAACCCTCCAGGATCCCTTCCAACCACATAATTCTATGTACTGTGTTTGATGTTTCATTTCACTGAAATGCGCAGTTTGCACCTCATTAAAGTACTATTTTGAGTCAATAGGACAGTTAATTATTTAAATTGCTTATATTTACCTTTATTTTGCATGTTTGAGGTAGTTTTCAAGTATTATACTTCCTCTTAGATTAACTGTGTTTTTAGTACAATTACCATAGTATTTAAGGACCAGCAGCTGCTTTAGTTTTTCCCAGTCATGAGGGGACAATGCAGATGATCCATTAGTCTCCTAGTCGGTAGCTATGCTGATGTATTAAGCTTTGTTTCATCGGTAGAGTTGGGAACATCCGACGGGGGAAAGAGGTTGTGTTTGGCGTCGTCAGCTGTCATCAACCCGGGGTCGTCAGGAAGGATCACTTGCCCCAATCTGGAGGATGTGACTATGTGTTGGGCTTCATTTTGGCAGCAGTGTTGTTGAAGCCCAATAGATGGATGTTTGAGCTGGATGACTGATGAGATCAATGGGAGCCCTTGCATGGCGGCTCCCTTGGCCACCTCATCTTTCTTGATACAGAGACTATGTTTTGCTAACTCTAGCACCAGGGATCACTTGTTGGGGACATTGGAAACTCACTGGTGTTCTCTGTACTCACAAATGTTTACACCAGGATTTGCTTTTATAATCAAGACACAATATTTCCAATAGATTGCTTTTGGTCCTAAGTAGTTTTGAAGTCTGAAGTAATAGAATTTTCACAACTTGAAAAATATCCAAGAGCTGGCACTCAGTGTATTGAACAGAGCTCTGTAAAACCAATATAAAAGAAAGAATGTTATGGATTATTGCTTTGGTTTATACCAGGCTGCCCAAATTATTAATTCAATACACCAAAACAAATCTTTGCATAGGTAGAAATACTTGAAAGGAATTCCTGAATTTATACTTTGTGTTTTATTTATTGCTTGTGAACAAGGCCCATTGATAGACTCTGTGACTTAATTAGTATGGAATGACAGGAAATGAAATTGTACCAGCCACAGCCTTGATAAAGGCATTCCAGGAAAGCACTTGAAAAGATATATGGAGGCAGGTTGCCTGCAGTTTATCTGAGTTTTGCTTCTCTTGTCCTCTTTACTTTCTGTGATCAAGAGGCAAAATGTTTGGCTTGAGGAATTTGGGAGTTATTTCAAAGTCACTTTGTATTATAATGCAATTTTAAAAACTTGAATATAGTACAATGAATCTTTTATACTTTGGATCCAAAACAAATGACATAGAGAACATGTGGCTGCTGACGGCCCACTTTTTTCCAGTTTGGTGAGGTCCTTGTATTCAGGGTTTTTCTGCATAATGTTGCCATTGGGGATCAGAAAGTATCAAAGATAATGTTATATTTTCTTTTGATGTTGAGGAGAAACAGTGGGATAAGATATTAATGGCAGTAGTTGCCTAGCATATTAAAATTGTCGGGTACAATGACTGCTTAATATCAAATATACTGAGCTAATACTCACAAATATATCAAAGGGTGCGTTGATAGCAAGAAGTGAAGAAACAACAACCCTAAGTATTATGAAATAAATTCCCAAACCCATGTTGCTATTATTAGGTCCTCATAAAAGAATGATTGAATGAAAATACAACCCACCAAAATAAATAAATAAATCAAAACCAGTGCATGAATCATAGAATGTTTATCAACTGAGAAGCAGCAGATACTTTTACAGGTAGTTCTTTACTTATTTGTTTAGTGATAGTTTGAAATTATGATGGTGCTGAATGAAGGGACACATGATCCCCTCTCAAAGTTCTGAATATTGCAGCACTCTGCAGTCACATGACAAAAATGTGGGGCGCTTGTCAGTGCACCTGACCTTACTAGCACGGGAGTCCCTCATGTTTTCTCCATTGCAGGTTGGGAGGCCTCAGCCAGCTAGACACACCAGTATATGGGCCTTTCCCCCTTTCCACCCCTCTCCTGGAAGGGTGGCCCTCTACCCCACCCCACTCCCAGAAGACTTTGGTCTTCTCTCCATCCCACCACATAGGTCTGCTTTCTGCGCTACTGCTAACAAGTGTGGCTGAACAATGTCAGGCACAATTATTGTAGAAAACTAGGCAATGCGATTTTTCCCCAAAAGATGAAAAAGCTTCAGAACATTGTAACAGATGGCATTTTGCTTTTTCTAGCCTTCAGAAATATTGTAAGAACAGATACTCATGTTAACCGCAATGGGGAGAGCAGGGATTGCAGTTATTGAGGAAGGCAGTCAAATGATTGTCACACAATCCAGATTGTGGACTCAATTGTGATCTTACATTGTGAGCTCAATTGTGGTCCTAAGTTGAGAATTATCTGCATATCCTTCATTGGCTTGAATAGTGTGATTAGGCTGAGAGACTCCATTTGCCAAAATGCCAATGAGTTCATTTAGGAAATGAATTCAATCCATTAGTTAAAACCCGTTGGGTCAAAAAAACAAAATAGATACACAGTAAGCTAAGTCCTCATTCGAACAAGAATGCAGTATAACTTGGTCCAGAATAACAAACATCTATCTATAGGTTTTACCAACCACTATGAAGTATTTGTGTCACAGTGAATAAAAAAGGGCAAAGTAAATACCAATTCCCACTCTCAAGAGTTCCATCAGTCTCTTGGGACCTGACTCTCCTCCCAGTCTGGGAGCAGAGGCAGATCATTTTGTAATTATCTAATTTTAGCTCTTCTGTCTTAGAATTCTTGTATACTAATACCCTGGTGTATTTATAATACCTTAGCCCCTTTTGACGTATTTATAGTATCTTAGCCCCTTTTGCTTATTCTGTACAATTCATAGTAAAGGTTATGCTTGTTACTATTTTATATAGCATTGCAGTCAATGTGGGATGCCAGTTGAGCATTATAATTATGAAAGGAGTAAGGAAAGTAATTGGTATTCATTTTGGGATTTTAGAATTTCAAAAACTTTGGAGGAGTGTTCCTGTGGATTCTATGGATGAAGAGAAGATAGAAGACTATCTGAAACGCCAGGGTATTTCTTCTATGCAAGATGTAGGCCCAAAGAAAATAGTAAGCAACTTTCTAGTAGTCTTTTCTTTCTTCAGAATTAATATGCTTAATTGATAGGAAATGAAGATATTTTAAGAATGCAAGAGAGAAGGATGAATGAATTGCCTAAGAGAATGAGATTACAAGGCAATGGACAGATCCATTTTCTTAACATGAAACGAAGCATTTCTGTCATTTGGATCTTATTAGAGACTTCACTGGTACCCATTGCAGTCCTTTAGATAGCAATCCACTGCCACTGCAGAGAAATGACCTAGTTCCTTCCTGCCGACTGATACTTGCTTTGGACTACATAGATTCATTCCGAAGACAAAGATCAACCAATATAGACCCATATGTGTAGTGCCACCAAGAGAGGAGAGAATGTTCCCTGCACAGAAATTCAAAAATATCCTGAAATATGATTCCACTTAGAGATCTGTCTTTCTCCCACTGTCCAGGACAAAGAAAATTCTCTAAAATTCAAAAGGAGCAGAATTACAAATCTTTTCAAATACTACCATATGATTTTTTTTAGCAAGTGCTTAATAAACTGTACAACCTGGCCTTTGTATATATTTGAAACCACATGCCTTGGCTTCTTAGAAAAATAAGAGGTGCAAGAACAAAGTTGAATCACAGAGCCATTTTTTAAATATCACTAATATGGGAGAAAGGGGGACATTAGCAGGAATGCTTAACTGTCCTCCCACCCCCCACCCCCATCCCCAAATTGATGTATACATTCTAAGCCTTGAACTGAGAGCAACTGAGTTTGCACATCTGTTCAGATAATACCTGGTCTGGCCTTCAGTCTTCAAGAATAAAAATATACTAACTTTTGAGATTGGAATGGAATGCACTTGTAAGTTCTATATAGCTGTAGTTCATCCCTATTCCACAATAAAGACAAAGAATTGGCTTCTCCTTTTCAAAAAAAAAAGAAACAACAAAAACTCTGATGCTTAGAAGGTAAGCTGAGTGTTTGGCAATACAAGAGTTGTAAGTGATGCACTAGAAAGAGTGGTCAGGGAAATGCTGTTCGCTCTTCCTCTGTTTCTGGTGCCTTTGCTCAGTACTACCAATCGGTTTTTTGCAAGAAATCCCTAACTGTGATGTGTGCTCTCAGTTTAAACATTTTGGCCCTTACAACTGTAGGGCTTGTGTACATCTTAGAAAGCGGAGCCCCAACGGGAGGTTAGTGTATGTAGGTTGTGTGGAATTGGATTTGTTTAACAAAAGCATTGCAGTTCTGAAAGACACGCACACTTGTTTACTTATTCGCGTACTTCATTTCTAAATCAAAATCTTTTGGGGATTGGACAGAAACAAGTAGATGTCTTAAACTTTCTAATTTAAGATACTCATTTTGTCCCTTAATCCCCTAATGGAAAATTTCAGTCTTGGAATGAGGTGGGATTGCTCAAGACCTCCCCAGAGCATTTTTTTTAAAACTCATGCCTTCATGAGTAATCACCAAAATATTTTGCCACCCTGCTTCAAAAAAAATTTCAAAAAAGGTTTGGATCTGCAAAACTGATGTTGGGTATTTTCCAATTTCTGGATCAAACACCTGTATATTACTGGATGGCTTACCTGTACAATTTATGTTCTGCTTATTTAAAAATGGGTTATGTACAATCCTCTAAAGGCTCAAATAGATTTCATTGTTTATTTCTGATATTTCTATGCTGTCTACCCCAAGTAGAGCAATTGCAACAGCAGGAACCAAAATTTAAAAAAAAAAACAGGAAAAGATTGAAATGATTACACATGCTTTTACATTTAGGTTTTATTTGGCTTTGTGTCAAAATTTAATATCTTGTTTTTTAGTAATAATAGCAGGAAGGTCAGATGATTATTATGCAGCCTTTCTATTAACCAACTGGATTTTTCAGATCACTTACAATGTATCAGTTTCATTATCCAGCTTAAGAATGCAACATAATACATTTTGAAATTTAAAGTATCTTTATTTTTTCTTGCTAGCAGCTAGCCATAATCAAATTGTGATTTGATTTGAACAAAATTAACAAAAAACAACAACAACCTATTAACCATAATTGAAACAGTTCAAAGAGGCAGATTCCAAACTTAAGATTCCTTTCCAGTACTCTTTCCGTGAGCCAGTTTTCCCCTCTGTGGCAGATCATCATAGAAGTGGTGGGGAGTAAGATATTCCACAGATGGGGGACTACAATTGAGAAGGGTGTATTATGGGATCCTTACCTGGGAAAATCCTTCAGGGAACAGAGCTCTCATGAATGTGACTTATTTATTTATTTTTAGGCTCCTATCCAGAAGAGGAAGAAGCCAGCATCTCAGAAGAAACGGAGATTCAAAACTCACAATGATCATTTGGCTGGTGTATTGAAGGATTATTCCGATGTAGTTCCTGGCAAATAAATTAGTCTCATGAACTGAACTGTTATGTTGATGTGGATGCTTAGGACACAGATATCCTTTGTATATCTGATGTGGGTCTTTCCTCTTCCATTTCTGTAGCAGATGAAAAGTAACAACTTTTGGGATCAAGAATAAACTATTCATCATAACATTTACTTTACCGGTTAATATAAACTTGGATCAGAGCCATTCATTATCAGTAGACTTCTGATATTGGGGGTAAATATATTTAGCATGTAATGCTGAGGTTTATGTTCATCAGTTAAAATTTCTTTGAAGAATTCTTTGACATTCTGTGGCAATTTATTCAGTTGGGGTAACCTAGATAAATCTTAAGATTTTTGATGTCAAGAAAACATGTTTCTAATAAAATCATTCAAAAAAGTTGAAGATTTTTTTCACATGTTTTCCATGCTTTTTGACTGAATAACAGCTAAAGGTGACACTCAATTTAGATATAGACAGGTAATAGTTTAGGTAATAGTTTAAGATGAAGCTTTTATTTAGAAATGAAAACTCTTTTTTTATACTTATTTTTTTTCCACAAAGTGACATTTCTTATATTATCCTGAAGATTCCATTTGAATTTTCAAGACTATTTCAGTTGGTTGTTTCTGCTGGTACCAATTCCATCAGGGTGCCCATGCAATCTCTTTTAAATTGTGTTAACATTCCATTTATGTCACAAATCCTTGAGCTGAAATATACCTCCAAATAAATCATGAAACTGTTACAAGAAAACAGGATTTAGAATGATCTTCCCAGTTCCTAGATGATATTGAAAATCTGGGGAGATCCCAAAGTACAATGCAGGCCAAGAAGTCACAGAATATTTCTGAGTTGGAAGAGTTCTGTTAATGAAGAGTGAGAATAAATTCCAAAAGCAAAGCTTAGAACTACTCAGCTGGTTACAGAAAATGTCTCCCAAAGGAGGTATTACAAAGTACTGCCTGAAAGAGTATCCAAACTTCTGCTCCAAGTATCTTCTCACCTTGAATCTATAAATAACTGCATGTAAATTGTTAAGTATGCATTGAAATTTGTGGTTTTGCATTATGTAGACATTTTGACATTTTCTGTTTGCTTAAGGATTTATTGAAGTGTACAATTTGACCAAGGGTGCCTAATTTTTGCACACAAGTGTATTTGTATTGTTTGTGATTTACTTTAGAATTAAAAAAAATTGAGACAAGTCTGCTTCTTCATGTGTAGTGATAGAGTGACCTTTTATTATATGACTGCTGGCTGTGATGAAGGAAAGAAAAAGGTATGAGTTTGGGGGAAGCGAAGGTAAGAATATATCTCTTCCCAATTATTGGAATGTATAATTCATTTAATATGGGTAATTGATTTAATATAAACAAATTGTGCATTTACATCTTGTTCTGCAGAAATGAAAGATAATGAAACAAAAAATGGCTGCTCTAGAAATAGTTTTAGTAATTGATAGTGATGTAATTAATCAGGCAGTAAGCAAGGTCTGGCCATGAGCTTATCAAATGTGGAGAGGAAATTTAAGTATGGATTTTCTTTTGGCTTTAAAGATTAAACTGAGCAAGGAAACCAGAAGAATGTGGGTTGAGTATAGATAGCTTCACTGAAAAAAGCCTGGCTTCACAAAATGAGAACATAATTTTTAAATTGGATTAGATTAGTGGTAAAAATACAGATCTGTTCGGTGTTATTGAGCAAATTAGAGTAATTTAATTCTAATATTTATACTTTGGTGAAGTAAGACATGAAAAGGAAAAACTACTGTAGCAAGATTTTGTATGTTTGCTCAAGAGCACTGGTATAAAGCTATTTGTAATGCATTTGATATATAATTTATCATAGTCCTTCCAAGCTTCTAGAGAATAGAGAAAAGCAAATGAAATTTGAGCAAATATGTAAAGAATGCCTATTTGGCTCTTCCTGTCACTTTCTATAGCACAAAGAACTTGGTGATAGGACACGAGAGAGTGCCAGGCTTTCAGGACTGATGAAAGTAGCAGTGATCACAAAGTCATAATGGTGACGTTGTTGTTTCCATCTTGAGACTCAGGAGTTGGGTAGTTGCAAATGTGTTGGTGTGAATCTTTTACAATCCTACTGCTCAGCGACCAACAGAGGCATATGCTTGGCTTGGTTAAAATAAATGTATTTCACCATCAGGTCCTTTAGAATTCCTTTTCCTATTACAGAGTCAGGTAGAAAGCGATTAAATCTTGGTTTCAGAATTAAGAAATTGGAAAATCCTGTTATTATTACTACAATACTTCAGTCATTTTGCTTTAAATATGGGGGGACATATGTAAAAGAGTGTTATTCTAGCAGCTGAACCGCAGTTTCTTCACTTGTCCCAAACTTCTATAAATTGTACTGAACTGAAAATGGTCTGTGAGCCTTATAAACTCTAACCCACAAATGTTACACAAGTATTTGCAAACAAGAAAGAAGCAAATAATCTGCATGGAGATTTGAACAGGAGCTCAGAATGAATCAATTATATTTATGCTTACTGATATACTATACATATACAAGTAGTCCTTGCCTTATAATCACAATTGAGTGTAAAATTTCTGTTGCTAAGTGAGACAATTAAGTGGTTTTGCTTCATGTTACAACCTTTCTTGCCACAGTTGTTAAGCAAATCACTGCAGCTGTTACGTTAGTAACATAGTTAAGTGGATCTGGCTTCCCTATTGACTTCACTTATCAGAATGTTGGGAAAGTGATCACATAATCCCAGAACAATGCAACTGTCATAATTATGAGCCAGTCCAAATTTTGATCATGTAACTATGGGGATGCTACAAAGGTCAAATCGTTTTTAAGTGCCATTATAACTTTGAACAGTCAATAAACAAAAGGTTGTGTGTTGAGAGATAGCTGTGTCCATACATGTTTTTTCATTTGTAGGTGCCTGCTTGGTAGTGATTAAAATAGTCCTTGTCTTGAAAGGCAGGATTCGAGGATCCATGTCATGCCTCCTTATCTCTTCCGTCTTCCATAATGAATGCAGGGCCAGTCTGTTGGGAGAACAGGTTCTAGCTCGGTTCAATAGCAAAGCTACAATGTGATCTTTCTGAGAATGCATCTGTAATGATTTCACACCATGAAGGATGCCATGTGTACTGTGTTCATTCTCATTTGTTATCAGTTGTAAAAAAATTATTCCTGTATTGTGGATTTTCTTTAGTGTATATGCATGCTGCCTTTAATATTTTATATAAGATCTGTATAAGCTTGTGGCTCTTGCTCTTACCTTGTTGAGTGCAGATCAGTGACTCATTACAAGTGGCTAGCTTGAGAACTAATAGAGTGGATTCTCTCCAGTTGTATGTCTATGTCATTCAAGTCATGGTTGTCCCAAAGGTACTTTTTCAAAAGGCAACTGGACTTTGGTTTCCTTCCAACACGGGAGGTTAGAAGACCTCCAAGGTCCCTTCCAACTGTGTTATTCTATTCCATTTCTTGAAGAAGTTTCACTTTTCATTCAGGAAGCTTCTTCAAACCCTCTCCAGTTGATTAGGGGGACAGGTTTCTACCCAATTTTTTTTTGCCAGGGTCAATAGGATGGGGTATTTAGCATTGGGAAGGTGCTCTAAGGGAGAAGCCCTTTTTACATTGAAAATAGGACTCTGGAGTGGTTTTTCTTAGCCTCTCCTATTTGAACTTCTCTCAATCTCCTAACAGAGATGGTTGGGTTTTTAAATTTTTTTTCTTATGATTTTCTTGTTTTCTGTGATTTTAAGGACAAGTTCTGAGATAGTGATTTGTATGATTTGTGGAGACTGCCTGTCATAAGTCTCAGAATCTGAGGTAATCTTTAGGAGGTATCTGTGCCAACACTGACTTGTAGCTAGTATTGAGCCATGTTCAGATTTTTCCAATTAACTATGGAAGAGGGAAGTATAAATGAAAACTGAATTGGGGCAAGGTATTAAAACTAAGTTTTAACATTGATTGTCACATATTCTGATTTCTTCAAATGGATTACAAGTAAATAACAGACGTAGCATAGACCATATTTTCATTTTATTCATTGCTTTTATTTTTAGAAAATTATAATAGAAAAGTATCTTTCAACAACTTTTTTCTTTTAAAAAAAATCATAGACAAATTGGAAGCATTGTATAATTCAGTTACTGCCAGTAAAAAGGCTGTAGAGAAAAATCAAGTGTTTTGTGAAACAATCCAGCACAAATATTTTTAGGGTTGTTTAACCACCTACAGTTATATTTTAAATTTGTTCAATTTATCCATATTGTTTGCTTAGTAATGGGCATTTTTCAGTTCCAGCTTGGGACACTTATGATGTGTTCCGAGTACAACTCTCAGGACTAGAAGCTCCAGAGGAGAACAAGCCAAGCAACCCTCTTGCAATTTTGCATCTTAAAAGTCTTTTACATTTGGACATATAATTTATATTTCTTACAAACCAATGTATCTTATTTCAGGAGAAGTGATAACAATCCTGGCAGAGAAGCTGCTTCATATTTGATCCTACTAACCCTATTGGCTTCCCTACTAAGCAAGCCAGCAGAGCCAGACTTGTCACTATTGTAAAATTGGTGGGCTAGCAGCTGAAGGGAGAACAGGGCTGTATTCAATTCAACAGACCATATATCCATGTAAAGTGGAAATTCAGGTTGTTAGCTTCTAAGAGGTACAGTAGCCTTTGGTTACAGGTGAATTTTTGAGTCACACCTGAGCTAAAGTTGATCTGTGGGATAGTTTTTTTCTCTTCAATAGAAAGAAAACAACACCCCCCCCACCCAAAAGAATGTTCCAGAGTCCCATTGTAGTACTAAAGTCCATCCAGACTGACTAATGTCATATGGATACAGCCGTTATCTGGCCCCTAAAGATAAAAACCCTTCAAGAAAGTGGGAAGTTTGAAGTAGCTTTTCCTTGGCACGCTGTGCCTGAAATCATTCCTAGTATTGCTCTGTTCCTTAAGAGGCAGCTTTATCTATTCTCTTTCCCCCCCAAAAGCACAGACATACAGTAGGTGAAGTTGAATAGCTATTTAAAAGTGGGCACTTGAAGATTTCTTCCTGGCAGAGAGTTTTGACCATGAGGGCAATGGGGCTGCTACTGCTGCCTTTTCAAAATCCACTATCTGGCATCAGTGCATAGATTTGGGACTGACTACTACGACTGACATTATCTGGGAAAAATCAAGAATAGCTGGCAAGCCAAATGTCCCAACAATGGCCATTTCATTAGAATCAGATTCAGCAAAAACCTTTGGCATTTTTCATCAGCATGAGGTGTTGGGATCGACAACTGAAGTTCAGTTTTCTGGATCAACGGTCCAGTCACCTCTTACCTTCCCCAAGAATATGATTAACAATAAATGACCAGAACCAATCTGCTTTATATCTGGAACAAAACCACAAAACTAAACTACCTTCCAAAGATACACACAGTGTATAAGTTCTTACAAAAGTAGATGATATGGATGTTAGAAACATGATTTAGAGTACATAACTTCCCGGGCAGCTTGGTCATCCAGAATGGATTCTCACAAATACCAGGGTTTTTTCCTTTTTCCTTTTCTAAATAATACACACATATTTGTCTGAAGAGAAGTATACTATGATAGACACAGTTGTAGAAATGTCCATAATTATGACTGCACATTTCCATTCATAATAGAAATTGCCTTTCTACTTTCTACAGTGTACTACTTCTTATTCCCACACAATTGCATATCCAAATATAGAGAAAAAAAAATACAGCAGGAACTAGCATCAGGCACTGCTAACATACAGCGCACCAACTGTTACAATCATGAAAAAGCTATTATATTGCTGATTGTCTTGCTCAATATAATTTGGCACAATTAGGCGAAACATGAAAATAACTACAACAGGAATACACTTCAGACACACCATCTCAGGCTCCAAAACCTGATAACCAAAATGTGCATTTCAAACAATACACTTTTAAAAAAACCTGAACCAGATTTAAAAACATGCCTTGAACATGCATCTAAAAAGGGTGGTAGGGAAAGGAGATTATACATATTTAAAAATCAAACGTATACAGTAATCAGTTCTTCCACCCAAGGTACAGTCCTCTTACTTAAAATGCTTGGTATAAAAAATAGTTCTTCTCTTTGCTGCTCTGCTTGAAAATAATTTTTTTTAAACCAGAAATTCATTCATGCTTATAGAATTTAAACTTTTATACAATGTAGAAGAGGAACATATTATTATTATTATTATTATTATTATTATTATGGTTCATCACATAGTCAACCAGATATTTAGGCCGGATTTGGCATTTTTATCATAACCATTATTATTCAATACTTTCTATTTTATTTTTAAGAAGATGTGTGATAGAGGCTGTGGCAAAGTCTTGAAGGAATCCACGCTTGTGTGAGGGTTTTTTTAAAAAGCCTGTAAAAAAGAAAAGACATGCTTATGAGGAAACAACAATACAACTAAAGGTCCCCAAATGGCCAGAAAGCCAAGAATAGCCTTCCCAAACCTGGAGGCATTGTTAAAGTGAACTTCAGAGAATGACAATTACAACATAGTGGATGCCAAAATGGGAAGAGATAGTGAAGGCTAATACTAAAGAACTGGATATTGGATGGAGGTAAGCAGGTGGTTTATACTGGAGTACTTGCCATGAAAAAGAGCATTGGCCTTACCTGAAACGCATCTTCTAGTTGTACGGGAGGAGAATTCAAAGCGTGGGCTGTCTCCTGCTTCCTTGCTTAAAGACGGAGTCCATCAAAGTTTTGTCCAGCCCCCTTTCCACTGTGCATGCCCAGTTTTTGATGAAGGCTGATGATTGACTTGGAGAGTTCTTTGGTGCTCGTTCTTGACCATTCTGAACTTGGGACTAACTATCTATGGGTGGGATTTGGAGTCTCCTCCCGTACAACTAGAAGATGCGTTTCAGGTAAGCCCAACGCTCTTTCTCAGTTGTACGGGTCGGGGAATCCAAAGCGTGGGATGTACCCAAGCTAATTGTCCTGAGGGTGGGCCAACTCCTTCTCCCAAGCCCCCATCTCCGTGTGAACTCTTTGTAGCACTCTTCTTCCAAAGGATGCTTCCGCTGATGCAAATGTATCCAGTTTATAATTTCTGATGAATGGAGATGGTGATGACCATGTTGCTGCCCTACAGATCTCTTCAGTTGAGGCCTGTGAGTCCATGCCGCTGATGTGGCTGCACTTCTGGTTGAATGTGTCATTATGTTACCTGGCAATTGCAATGATTGGCTTTCATAAGCTTTTGTGATACATGTCTTGATCCATCTGCCTATGGTAGACGGTGAAACCCTTTGTCCCAACGAACTCAATCTATGCTTCTGTTTTTCTAATGGACTTTGTTCTCTTAATATAAATGCATATAGCTCTCCTAACATCCAAGGAGTGCCACTTCCTTTCTAGGCTATGGACTGGTTCTGGGCAGAAGTCTGGTAGTACTAACTCTTGTGCTCTATGGAACATAGAATTGATCTTGGGATAAAGGTCGGGTCTAATCTTAATACTACCCTATTTGGGTGAACTATACAGAGGTCCTCCCTCACGCATAATGCTGCCAACTCTGAAATTCTTCTGGCTGATGTAATGGCTATTAGGAAGGCCACCTTAAGTCCTACTGACCTCAGCGGTTCAAAGGGCTCAGTCATGAGCGCCCTTAGCACCCTTGTCAAGTCCCAAGTAGGGTACCTGTGTATCACTGGTGGCTTTAGATTGGTTGCTTCCTGATGAACGTATGGATTAGGGGGTGTCATGAGGGAGACTCTGAGGTCCCGCAACCCAACACTGAAGCTATCGCTGCTACCTGCCTCCTTAAGGTGTTAGGGGTTAAACCCTTCTCCAGGCCTTCCTGGAGAAAATCCAGCACTTGAGTAACTAACACTGTGGTTGGATCTATTTGTTTCTTGGAAAACCAGGTTCCAAATGCTCTCCAAGCAGCATCATAAATTCTGTTGGTTGATGGTCTCCTGGATGCCTGGAGTGTCTGTATTACCTTGTCTGAGCACTCTAAACGCTTTAGCATGGTCCTCTCAAGTGCCATACGGTTAGTTGCAGCTGTTGTGGTTCAGGGTGTCGTATGGCTCCCTGACTCAGTTCTACCTTGTCTGGGGGAATTCTCCATGGTCTGGATACCGACAGATCTACCAGATCCGTGTACCAAGACCTCTTGGGCCAGTGATGTGCTACCATTAAGACCTCCGCACCCTCTTCTATCACTTTCTTGATTACCCTTGGTGTATCAAGGGGAATGGGGGAAATGCGTAGAGCAAACCCCTTGGCCATGCTTCTCGGAGCGTATTGGTGCTCCCTGTGTTGGGAATCTCGAGTAGAATCTCAGGGGTTGTGCATTTTCTGGCTTCGCAAACATGTCCAGGACTGTTCTCTCAAATCTGTGCGACAGTTCCCTGAACAGGTCTGGGTGTAGGCGCCACTCTGAGTGGTCGACCATTGTTCTGTTGAGCCGATCTGCCTGAACGTTTTTCACTCCCAATATGTGTTCCGCCCTGATCGATAGAAGGTGCTTCTCTGCCCAGCGGCTCAATCGCTCTGCTTTTTGCATGAGTGCTAGGGAGTGAGTACCTCCCTGCCTGTTGATATGAGCTTTGGCAGTCATGTCTGTCAGGATCAACACATGGTGTCCCACTATCACTGACCTGAAGGCCCTTAGAGCCAGATGAGATGCCCTGAGTTCCAACCAGTTGTTGTTCTTGAGGTCTGACTGAGACCACTGACCTCTGTAATCTGGCTCCGACAGTGGGCTCCCCAGCCTACCAAACTTGACTATCACACTCTGTTGTGATAGTCGGGTGGATTCCCCTTGTCACTGTGGGTGATCTCCATCCCCTTGTCACTGCGGGTGATCTCCACCACTAGAGTGACCGCTTCATTCTAGAGGGGGGGACTCATACCTTGGTTCCTGTATTGCCCTTGCCTGCTCTCTGGTAAGGTAATAGGAACCACTGCAATGTCCTTGCGTGCAGCCTGCCCCAAGGTACTATCGAGATGCACGATATCATCTTCCCTAGTATTTGTGACAGCAAGTCCATGGACACCCCCGGAGCTGTGCTCACTTGATTTATTTATGACCTTATGCTGTTCTGCCTTTCCTGTGACAGGTAAACCTCGCAGGAGATGGTGTCTATTACAGCTCCTAAGTGTTGTAATTGCCTAGTCGGTTCTAAGTGGCTCTTTTCGAAATTCACTGAAAAGCCATGGTCTTGTAATGTCTGTATCATGGTTTCTAGATTGCTCTGTGCTCTTGAGTCGACGTTGACTGTATTAATATGTCATCTAAGTAGCATTGGACCTGTATGGGCTTTGTCCTGAGGAAGGCTGCTACTGCTGCCAGGACCTTGGTGAAAGTCCTTGGCACTGAAGACAGGCCGAATGGTAGAGCCCTGTACTGGTGGTGTCTCCCTGTGTAGCAAAACCGCAGGAACTTCTGATGCCTCCTGGTAATAGGTATGTGTAGGTAAGCATCTGTGGGGTCTACTGATGTCAGGACAGCCCCCTCCCTTATGCTCCCTAGTATAGCTTGCAGGGATTGCATTTTGAATCTCCTGTATACTATGTGCCTGTTTAGTAATTTGAGATCCAAAATTGATCTCCCCCCCCCCCAATGCCTTCTGCACAACAAACAAGTTTGAATAGAACCCTTGTCCCTGTTCGTTCTCTGGTACCACTTGTACCGCCCGAATGTCCAGCAGATGTTGAACTGCTGTTTCCATAATTACCCTTTTGGTTCTGTCCCTTGGCATCGGGCATCTTCTGAATGAGCTTGGGGGTATGTAGTTGAATTACAGAACTAGGCCTTTTCTTTAATGTCTAGGAGCCACTTGTCCGTTGTAGTCGACACCCATTGGTTGGTGAAAGGCTCAGCCTCCCACCGATGGGCTCATTGTTCCGGCTGTCACTTTGTATGCCGGAAGGCCCTGCCGGTCGAACTCCAGAAGGGGCGCCTTTCCTGGGACTGTTGTCCACCCCATCTCTAAATCCTGACCTATCTGGATGTCTAGTAGGGGTCTGTGTTACTGTCTCTGTGTGTATGGAGAGTGGCTGAAGCTACTCCCCGAGACAGGAAAGGGCTGTTGCTGTGTATATAGAGAAGGTTGCCTATTTGCCTGACCAAGTTTCCTGGGTAAGACCTTCCTCTTGTCCTTGGTTTCAATCAGTAATGGCTCAATGGCCTTCCCAAAAAGTTTGTCTCCTTTAACTGGAGCTGATGCCAGCTTCCATTTATGTTCCAGATCTGCCTGCCAGTGGTGGAGCCAAACAAGTCGCCTTGCAGCTACTGAAGCCGCAATGGCCTTAGTTGTGTACTTGACCCCATTAAGTGTGGCGTCTTCTATGAACTCTGTTGTAGCAATTATTTTGTTCAAATCCTGTTGCAATCAAAGATTGCCAGGTGGCATACTTTCCTGCATCTGTTCAATCCATATCAGGACTGCTCTGCTGAAAAATGATGCCGTGGATGTGGCCTTTACCGCCCATGCCGTGGTCTGGTGAACTTTTTGTAGGATCTGTTCTGTTTTCTTATCCTCTCCCTTTAGACCATCCTCAGCTTCGTTAGCCAACATTGTAGCAAACGTGGAAGCTGCTACTGGGCTATCTTGGGGACTGGGAATAAGTCCGGTAGTTAAGCATTATAAAAGTTCCTTTCATTCCCTCCCTGGCTTTGGGAAAATAACTGGTTTGTCCAACTGAGCTTCCACCACTTCCCTGAACAATTCAGGGGAAGGTATGGATTCACTTTCAACCTTGGTTCTTGCAAAAAATCTATCTTTGGGATCAGATGGTTCTAACTCAGACCGTTCTGTCCCTGTGATTCTCCCCAGGCCTGTTGCTATCTGAGCCTTCCCCAGCAGCATCTTAAACAGCCGGTGACGAAATAGACCTGTGAACATTGGAATTTCTGGTTCATTAGTTTCTTCATCTGAGAAAGCTGACTCTCTATATTCTTCTCTCTTGAAACAGAGGCCTCACTGTGAGTGTCTGATCTACTGGAACTTTCTCCCTGGAAGCCCAGTTCCTCCCTTACTCCTCCTGCTCGAGTAGAATGATGATGAGTATCCTGTCTCCTCTCTTTATGTATCAGGCTGGGTCTGTTATCCTGACTGTCCCTGAATTCTGCCATCATTTCTTTCATCATAGCCCTCATTTCCTCTTTAAAGGACTGTTCCCTGACTTCCGATGCTGTGGAGGAAGAACTAGACTCAGTTGAAAATCTCTTTCTCTTGGGGGAGGGCTCTTCATTGCATGCCTGAGAGCATTGTCTTTCTGATCCATTCAATCCTTCATTTACACAAAGAGCAGGCTGGAAAGGCTGATTTTCAGTGCCCTCTAGTGTTGCGCTCCTTTCCTGATACTTTGCTTTCATTGGTTTGCCTGTTGGAGCGCGGGAATTTCCATTCTTTGCCTCCTTTTCCGGCCTTGGGAGGCATTTCTCAATGGCCCTTTCTCTCCTTAATGCCTCCTTCTCATCTGCCTTGGACACCCTGCTGAGTGGCCTTTCTGAAGCTCTCCCAGCCTCTCTGGGTTCCTTTGTGCTTTGCTCTCTGCTCAAACTGTGGACAGGGATTCCTGCTCCTCCAGGCTTGCCTCTGTTTCAGAAAATTCGGCCATGATCTTTCCCTTTGGCTTTTGCCGATAGAGTATATTCAGATCGGCCTGAGCATGAACTCTAGCCTCCCTTTCTCCTGGGTAGGCATGTGTGGCTGTGATGGAAACTTGCTCAGCCTCCAATTAAAGAGAGCGCTGGAGGCTTGTGCGGTTTCTGGTTTGCTTAACGAAGGCTCTGGGAAAGCTGAGTTAATTTGCTCTCCTTTGCTAGCTGATCAAGAGCCCGCCCGCTCTTACTGAGGCTGCTGCTGCTTATTCTCTTAACACCAAACAGCTATGCGGGCTTTCCCGCATTGGGATGAGGTCCCGGCTCTTTCGCTTACTCACGGTTTGCTGACTTTCACTCTTTCTCTTTTCTCTCTTTTTTTCTCAAAGAATCCAAAGCGTTGATCCTATATTTTCTGTTCTGTCCCACTTGTATCCACAGGTGAGAATCTCAAGTTCCAGAGTTCAAATACTTTACGCAAACAAAACCAGAGACAGAAGATTCAATTACTCTGTTTTCACACTGGGCAATCCTCCTAGAATCCGTCTGGCAATTCTGTATAGTCATAAATCACAACGCTGTAGTCAAACGCACTTCTTTCCAAAGCAAAATCCACCTTGTTTCCAGCAAAGATTACGAACTCGTACGCTCCCTTATATCCTCTGAGAGAGGGCATGTCAGTCTCATTAATTAATCCTTTGCTGGACGTCTCTTTTCTAATTGAGATTGACGTCTCAATCTTCTCCTAGTCCTCGCATCCATCCAGCATCCGGCAGTTTCATCACCACTTGAAGCCTCTGACACACTTTCCTGATTAACAGTTAATACCTCAGGTGTAATTAGGGAAGTAGATTCAGGGGAGGGAGTGGACTCTGGAACCTCCAATAAATCAGGTTCATCTCTCAGATCCAACTCCTCTCCCTCTACTTGACTCCCCTCTAAGTCACTTAATAATGCAGGCTCGAATCTCAGTGCCAGATCTTCTTCATCACTCAAACCCACATCTGCTGACTGACCAGGTTCAAATCTCGGAGTCACAACAATTTTCTATCTTTCTTTCTGAGCACTCTCTCCTCATGAAAACAGAGTCAAAAACTGGGCATGCGCAGTGGAAAGGGGGCTAGACTACACTTTGATTGACTCCGTCTTTGAGCAAGGAAGCAGGAGACAGCCCAATTTTCTCTTGGACTCTCCGACCTGTACAACTGAGAATGCAGTAAATTAAGCCACAGACTAGGACTATAATGTGTAAAGTTTTAATGTGTAAGGTACAATAGCAAAAAATAATAACCTTACTGACCCTTACCATTGCTGATGGAATACAATGGTGCTTGAAAGTTTTGTGAACCCCTTTTGAATTTTCAATATTTCTGCATAAATACTACCTGAACTGTTCTTCCTACAAGCCCTAAGACTAGATAAAGAGAACCTAATTAAACAGTAAAAAAATACCTGTCCACTTACTTATGAAACAAAGTGAACTAAAGTCACCTGCTGTATTAGTGTAGAAGCCTGGTTTCTGTTTCCAATGTTGAAGAGGTATTAAAAGATTTTTGATTCATTCAAAATAAAGTGTACTTTTATGATTGCAGTAGATGCTGACTTACCGACCACACTGCAATTTGGAAGATGAAGGTAAGACATCAATAGCGACTTTGGAAGAATGTATTAATACCCACAAGACAGAGTGTAGCCGCCATCACACACCTGATACCTAAGGCAGAGATAAATGTGTCATCAGAAACTTCATTTATTATATACCAAATTTATAAAGTTTCACTAATTAGTTTTGGCTACACATTTCTCTTTTTTCCTCTTGATTATCTGCTAATCTTATTCCTGAAAATGAAGACCAAATGAGAACAAATTGCCTCAGCCACTCAAAAAAAGATCTCTGTTTTACACAACTGAAAAGAGCCTGAGCATTAGAGGTGGTATTCAAAAATCCCAGCAACCAGTTCGCTGCCTGATTGCTGGGTGGGTGTGGCCTACCGGAACTTCCAGGAGGGCCTTTTTTTGCCTTCCCCAGGGTCCGGAGGCTTTCCTCGGACCTCTGGGAGGGCGAAAATGGCTTACCCCTGGGGTCAGGAGGTGCTCCGGAAGCCGGAGACAGGATTATGAAAACTATTTTTGCTGCTAACAAACAGGGTTTGGATAATAGATAAAAATAGAAGTAGCCTGATCTATATACCCAAGGCACAATGAACTCTTCACAGTTATTTATTAATCTGCAACCAACTGAAATACAATACACAATTATGGTACAAATAGCTAGAATAGAACTTAGTTATTCAGCAAACTTTGTATACTGGATTAATGTTTTTATCTAATGTTCAGAAATACTGTTTTTTTTGGATTTCTTTTCCTGACTATATATTTTATTTCAGTGTTACCAATATATGATAAAGCCAATGCACTCTAGTGGTTAAGGCTACAAACTGGGAGATCTGAATTCCAATGCCTTAGGCATAAAGCCAATTGGGCCAGTTCCTCTCTCTCAGTCCTAGGAAATGGACAAGGTAAATCACTTCTGAAAAATCTTGCCAAGAAAACTGCAGTTTTACACTCTACCTTTAATCTCTGAAGGCCTTCTAGACAAGTAGCATTTTAACTGCTTTTCCAAAGGTTGTAATCCTATTGTTTCCCAACATTTGAACTGCAGAAACCTTTTCTACCCATGGGAGATAGGCCATGTTACCTGGCTATTAGAGCAATAGAAGAAGATCTTGAGGAATTGGTGCATCTATCCTCTTCAAGACTAGGAAATGATAACTCACTAAATGTCACCCTGAATTACAAGAATGTGAATTAAGTTAAATTTGTTCCTGTTTATGGATGATATGATTTCCAGTGATTGAAACAATTTGGAGAATCTACTAAACAATTAATTATAATTACATGGCATCTATTTGCAAAATGAAAACTGTAATCCTGTTAAAAGCCAGTGTAAATGCTGACTTTTTGCTTGATTTTATAATTAGTCAAGAATGTATACTACCTATCCTTTTGTCCAACTGTGGAATAGGATCAGAAAAATAAATCTCACCCTTACCATCAGCCTAGAGACATAGGCTAGGATAAGGAATAATTACTTGCCCAAAGATAAGTACTGAAATCAGTAAAAGGCAGCTTTTCTATTTGCAAAAGTTGGATTTGTGGAGTCCAAGAATCTTTTCCTCAAAATGATTTAAGCCAGCAAGAATAATGAACTTGAAGTATTGGCTCATCTTCCAAATAGGAACAGGCCATTGTAAAATATCGGCCTGAAGTAGGGTCAACCCATGTAGCCGTTTTCCATTGCTAGGCTGCTTTGCCAGCAGGTGTACTTTTAATGTATGAAATGCCCATTTTATGGTCTTGATTTTTAAAGAGAGAGCTTGATACCTTAAGATTCATATGTGTAATGGAAGATGAACTTTACATACAGATGTTCCGTGGTTTTACTGTTGCATTAACTTAAGAGAATTGTTCCCAAATATGGTTATGTTTGCATAATGTTTTGGAGAGAAAAATCTGTGAGTCCTCCAATCTTATTTTAACATCTCTCCCTCTCATATACAAATATGCTAGTATGAAAATAACTTACTGCTGCGCTCATTGTATCTGTGCTTAAAAACACCAGCCAATTCTAATTTAGTCACTGATGATTAAATTATTTAGGCTTGGGAAAAGAAAGTTGCTATATTAGGAAAAATACATTGACTGAGTTTGCAAAAAGAATGCCAGTGCAAATCATTGTATTCTGTCTAATGAAGCTGTGCTGTGATTGTCAAATGTGAGAAGATTAAGCTGAATAGATTTGGTAGAGGGACAAAAGGTTACTGGAATTAGAAATTTATCTTCTTTTAACAATAATTTATGTACTCATTTGGACTTATTTTTTTTAACGAAGCTTAGCGATTTCAAAACTCACTTTGGAATAGAAATTGCGGGATTTAAAATGAAGAGGAACAGCATCTCTTCTCCCAATGTAATACAATACTGGACTAAACATGATTAAAATTTAGATATGAAGCTTCAACTTGTTCTGAGATGCTTAACAATTTCATACATGATAAAAACATGCTGTGGCAAACTTTGAATAATGAATTTCCAGCAAAGACTGGTCTCATGTTGGGTGCTCATAAGCACAGCATGAAGAGAACTCATCTGGACTCTATGATGTTCTATAGACTGCCAGTGAACATCACACAGCTTCTTCAAAACCATCTCCAACTAAATGGCCTTCAAGTATGTTTGCTTTCAACTCCCAAATCCCCAGCCAACAGAGTTACATGATCCAAAAGTAGCCACATTCTCAAATGTAAAGGAATAGGAAATGGTAGCCCATTTTTGTATCAGCGACAGCAATTTCTTTTTATCATTGGACTACTGTATTTTTCCTGGTTGGCTCTATTGAGCCATTAACTTTATTGAAGTTTGCCGACCAGTTTTTTGACTTCTGACTAAGCAGAAGCTGCATCAGAAATATTCTGGTGTTGTGATTTTGAGATTGTCCCATAGAATCTGAAAGTGTTCTTATGTGAGGGGAAAATGGGTCATTTGATTTGCTGATTTGCTGGGTTGATATGTCATGCTAAGTCATGGCTCAGTATGTATGCCACAATTAGGGTTTAAATGTACATAGCCATAAACTGCAGTACATAGATTTATATAACACACTAAACCACAATCAAGAAACCATATTTTGACAGCACTGTATGTGATCCCCATCAAATCAATTTTCTTCTTTTAAGGTTCCACCAAGCTGCCAAGACTTTTTTATTGTACACTCCATTACATTCTCACACCCAGCCATTTTGTTTTTCCTGCAGTCAGCCAGCATCTTATCCTACTACTGATGTTTAGTTCTATTCTACTGCTGTTAAGAGCTGTTTTGCTCATTTTCTTTTAATCTAATTATATTGCCATCCTTCTAAATCTGGTGTGTTCCTCTGAGCATGCTGACACCTCCCTCTTTCAACTCCAAAACCATTCTCTGCAACTGTCGCAACTGTATCTGACATCACTCATGGCACATGTATACCTTTTCCTGAACAACAGCTTGTATTCTGTCACATGTCTTCAGCCAGCAAAGAATGCAAAAAAAGCAACCAATCCATTTTGGAGCGCTACCAGGCTACACCATAAGAGAATGAAGCCTAATAGTTTCAACTCCCAGGGCTGAAATGAGAATATGCACTGTTCCTAAATCCACAGAGCTTCAGGGGTAGGAAGGAGACATAGTACGCAGAAAGAGTAATCTATCTGTAGGAGGTCTGAAAAATACAGCTCCAAAGGAGTGGTGGGGAGGACTTTGAGTTTCGACCACTGCCTGACTCAGACCAGCAGCTCCTCAGGAGAAAAATTTCTTCCTCCTTTCGGCCCATCAGGGCAACTATACTGCTTGGTATTCTTAAGCTGTCCCATTTTATTTACAAAACTAAATTCAGCTTGCATTTTTTTCTTCTTTTTTTTCATCTCATGGCTTTGTCCTTCAATAGCCCTGTGAGTATGTACTCTTGATTTATGGCTTTCCAACCCTGAAGCACAGCCAGTGAAGTTTTATTTTTTGTTATTGTTGTTGTAAAAAAAACCCCAGCAGATTCCTTTTATTTGGCTAAAAATAATTTAAAAATAGAGAAAGATAACTGGTGAATTAACCCTCTTTGATTCAGAAACAAAAAGCTTCAAAAATCAGAGGCTGGCTTGGGTTCTTTTTATCTAGAGGGTAGATGGAATTGTTTGTACATGAACCCTTGACATTGTAGGTATATATCACTTGTCTATTCAGACATTCAACTAAGAGCCATATGGTGGCACAGTGGTTAGAATGCAGTATTGCAGGCTAATTCTGCCAACTGCCATCAGTTTGATTCTCACTGAGTCAGGATTGACTCAGCCTTCCATCCTTGGTAAAATGGTTGGTAAAATGGTTGGTAAAATGAGGACCCAGATTGTTGGGGGCAATATGCTGACTCCTTAAACTGCTTAGAGAGGGCAGTATTTAAGTCTAAGTGCTATAGCTATTTCAGGTCATCTAAAGACAGCTCTCTACCTATCTTGAACCCAGGCAAAATAGTACTCCCTTCTTCCCAACCCATTACCCTACCTACATATTACAGGGGTCTCTTACACAAAGGGAAGGGATTATTTACATCCCTAAAAGAATGGGGGATAACTAATCACTGGAGAAAGGAAGACATCTTGAGGTCCTCTTGTTGGAATGCAATCTTTACAAAAGACTCTGCTTGGAAAGCTCCCATCACAGGCAAGGTGGGCAACTATAGAAAGCAACATATTTTGTCTTTTGTTGTGGTATCTGAGGAACATCATCAGATTTAATTCACTGTAATGGCCTTAACATTCCAAATATACCCACTAGCCTACATGATTAGGGTCTTTAATTTATAATTTCATACTTTATTTTTTTATTACTGTCAACAAGCTCAGCTCATTCCTACACCCATTTTTAACAGATTAATAACATCATGTTAAAATAAGGTTTAGCCCTGTTTCCCCCCCCCTTTTTTTTTTACCATGAGCAAAAATGTACAAAAAATGCTTTTTCTTATATATGTCATTTCGAAGGCATTACAAATTCTAATTTCAGCCAATTCAGTTAATTTATTCAATGGTTCAGATGCTGGTCTTGGACTTGAAGAGATGCAGAGTTCAGTTCCCACTTGAATACCATGATTTTCAATCATCACTCTGTCCAGGCCCAGTTTCTCTTAATTAACAATTAGGACTCCAGTGTATGCTGATTTGAGCTTTGATAATATTAATATTACTAATACTATTACTAATAAGAATATGCCATAGATAGAACAAAACTGTTCAAAAACCCTCCAAATTACATAAGCGTGTCCTCCTTGTCAAAGTGTAGTTTTTCACAGGGAAGATATATGAAGATGGGGGAAAGGGAACAGCTGCAAGGGTGAGTAATCACAGGCACAGACGTTCATTCTACACACACCACAAAAAACAGAAGCCACAGCCCTTGTACTTCCGCTGGTGATCGGCTGGAGCCTCTGGCCAGTGGTGCTTGCGCTATACTCACACAGGATTCAGCAGAACTGACGGGACTTCCAGCCCTGAGAAGTAGCCTCTGAGGGAGGGAGCCAGCGGATCTGAAAAAGACCAAAGTCCACAAGTAAGAAATGGGACTCAGGCAAAAATGAACAATGTTTTTTGCCCAATGTCCTTCTTCTAGTTCCTTGGAACTAGGACACATTCTTGTATCTGGGAAAAGCAAGTTGGACCTACTTATCATTTGTTTCACTTATTAGCTTTAAACTTTATATCCTGGGACTGCTGCAAGGTGACTAATAAAGGCAGTACCTTCGCTACTAAATCATTACAGCGAAGGAGCAGGTAAAAACAAAAGTGAATCAAGAAGAATGTATATAAGGAACATTAAAAGAGAACAGATCTGCATTACCTGATTAACCTACTGAGATCACTTATGGATCTAGCTGTTTTACAGAATTTCACTTTTAAAAAAGAACTCTGAGCAAAGAGCAGATTTTTTCCCCTGCTCTGCTTATATCAAATAGTACTATATAATTCAGTGGAGCATTGACTATTGAGAGCAGGGGAATTGTAAGCATAAACTTACTCCTGCAATTTGCATATCTCACTTGAGATTAGTTGTCATTATCTATATGCACTTCCTCATATATCAGAGGAGACTATTTCGTATTTAAAAACTAAGGAGTGCCTGGGAGGCCTGGAGATTTAAAAATCAAGACATTGTGTACTGGAGTTCCATAATCATATTCACATTATAATACAACATAATTTTAAGTTACAGCAAAAAATGCTTCACCTTTTACTGTATGTAAAAATCCAAAAGGAAAATTTCCTCCATATATATGGCAAAAAGTAATGTTACTGTGGAGATAAGCCACTTGTAGAAGGCCAAACTTTACAATCAAAATCACTTCAAATTCTGTCTCACATTCAAGAGAATAAATCGATCCTGAAAAATTCAGTGGTTAGCCATTTCACCAACCATTACATTCTTAAATAGTGTCCTCAGTCTGTCATAATTATCACAAACCATCTTTAATTCTGACAATTGAGACCAGGTATTCCAACGCTGCATTGCTTGAGAATCTCTCTCCCCTTCCATATTTGACCTCATGGGTTTTATAATTATTGCGTTTTGCTATATTTGTCATAATTTGTTATCTTATTTTTCTGCGCTAGTCAATTACTGTAATACATGATTACTATGATTCTTAGGACAGAGCAGAACAGTTGGAGACTGTTAAATACTTATTCTGGATGTTTATCAGAAAGCACCAGCACTAACCTATTTTACTCAGCTCCCAGGTAAGATCTTCAATCAGGAAGGATCATACCTGCTGGGATTGGAGGGAATGATCACTACTGTCAGAAAATAAACTACAGAGGAAACTCCTTGCTGGAAATACAACACTTAAGAGACTGAAGAGAGACTGATCGGAGAAATGGCAACCAGCAGTTGAAAGAAAAAAGTTACTCAGCTCCTGTCCTATAGGTCAATGGCTTAAAATCATTAGCAGGCTCATTAACTTGGTGTCATCTCATTCCCAGCCTCACAGCCCCAGTCCTCCCACATGGATCAAGCAGCTGTCTATTTTTGAACTTAATGGATAGATGGTTGGGCCTGAAGCCAAACGGAGAAGGGAAAGTCAGAAATTATTGAGAAGTTGATCTCTTCTTATCCCACAGATAGCTGTATGCAATCATAAGATAACCAGGACATGTTCTATCTTCACTCACATTTAACATTTAAAAGCCTAACTGAATATGGAATATATTCAGAAATGGCAAGAGTACAAAATATTGGTGAAAATGCTGGTAGAACCTCACACCTCCATCCCTTGGGGCTCAGATGTTCCCAGAAGATGCAGCCTGGTTCTTTCTCCACAAGAGAGAGGTCTCTCAGCCAGTTCCTCGTCTCATCTCTTTCTTTTCCAGCTGACATGAAAATGAAATTTCCTCCTCCAAGATGAATTCAAAACCACATTGCAGTTTGCCAGCTAATTACCAACACATTAAGAGATTATAATATTACAGCTATATCAATAAAGGTCACAGACAAATACAGAGTAACTCTGTACAGGGGACGTGTTTTATATCCTTGAATTCTGCAGCCAGAATTCATCGTTGACATTATTAGAGATGCAATACAGTTTCATTTTAACCAATTTAAATAGGAAGAAAAGTTATCACCAGACATCATGTAGCGGTCAGTAATTGGTTATGGGTGTTTTGCTCAGTTGAACATGAACTGAACATAAAGACATGATACTTGGTGCAGCCAGCAAAACCATGCATGTTCATTTGCTTGATGTAGCATCACATGGAAGTAATTACATCAATATATATATCTTGCTTAAAAACCTGGACCACTTTAAAAAAAGCTTAACCAAAAACAACACCATACCTTTTTTTTCTTCTGGTGCAGATGTATTGCACTACATTCCCCTCAACTCCACTCAGACCAAAGCCAAGAGATCAGAAAAAAACTCTTAATACTTTAGAACAGAGGTGTCAAACTTCTGTCATCATGGCAGCGTCACGTGATGTATTGGGACTTCCCCCCCTTCATTAAACAGGATGGGGGTGTGGCCAGCATGTGATGCATTCAGCCCATGGGCCACAAGTTTGACAGCCCTGCTTTAGAGTATTTAAATGGACCCAAAATAACAGGATAGGAAAGCTGACCTATCACAGTAGTCAAGTAAATGACCTGAAAAAGTTTGCAAAAAAGACATCCTTGTAACTAGTGAATGTACTTCCAGATTTGCACTCCTGTACAAGAGCAACTCTCTAAATGGATAGGTCAAGTTTTAATTCTGAGAAGGAAGGGATCTGTGGATTTCCAGAAAAACTGCAGACTACAGCAACCATTTGTGCTTCAATTTGAGATGTAGACAACACAGACTCGTCCCCAACAACCTGCACCTACCTTCAACAGTGAAGGGGCATGGGGCAAAAAAACATCGTGCAGCCAAGGGTCCACACCCATTTGCCCTACTCAGGTGACCATAAGAACACAGATAAACCTCCAAGTGGCCTCAATGACTCTCTAAAAAGAATGCAAATGACCAGCTATCTGCAAGGAGTATAAATCCTGCCATTCCCCACCATCAAGTTAGATCTGGAGAAGCGAAATGTCTTCAAAGAAAAACCAGAAAGTCTAATTGCCTCCTGAAAAAGCACTTTTGGGAGGAAGAGATTCCATTCCAAATAAACTCCCTCCTTGAAAAAAGTAAGCTTCTTCATCATCTTAGAAAACTATCTTCAAAAGCCTTAATTAAGAAGCTGACAGAATCTGTCACTTCCTACCTGATACCCAAGGGCAAGAGTCTTCAAACTTGGCAAGTTTAAGACTTGTGGACTTTAACTCCCAGAATTCCTGAGCTAACATGACTGGAGGAGAAATTCTGGGAGTTGAAGTCTACAAGTCTTAACATTGCCAAGTTTGAAGACCCCTGCTCTAGGGTTATCCTACATTATACATTACAAAAACCCAATGCTTGGCAGTCAGCATACGGCATCAACCTGGTTCACCTCACAATCCTCTTATTTGTCTTCACAGTTTTAAAAATGTAAAAGGTGGGCATAGGAAGTATAATGCATGAAATGATCCTACAAGGAACTATCATCTAAATCATAGCCATTTTATTAGCTTCAGCCAAAACATACATAAAAATGAGATACCTTTTGTTTGCTTTTTTGCTTTGTCCCTCTCAGGGTTTTTCCCCCACTGACACCTAACCACAGCCTAAACATGCCTTGACATATTTTAGGCCTGATTTTGTCTTCATTTCATCCCCTGACCATGAGTGAAACAGCATTAATTCATCCTTCGCTGTACCAGTTAAATTCAGTATTCTTAAGATAGTTTTAATTTGTATAAAATAAATCACCATAAACTTTGGGGGAAGTCAGGCAGCAGAAAAAAAAAAGAATTTAGTTGCCAACTCAGGAATAGGCAGTGGGTTCTTCAATGCAATGGTGAGAAAAACCCTGAGTCTGTCAAACTTTGTGCATCTTCAGAAAGACAAATGACAAAACATGCATTATGTCACTTATGAATTTGCAACTGATGTAAAGAGTCTAGCACAAAAGGCCAGGATTTGTTGGCTGTGTTCTAGACATGACATTTTAAAACAAAATGAAATCCTGCTGGTATACTTTGCCTTCTCAGAGTTAATAGGTATTGCTCCAAGGAGAGACCAGGTAAAAAGGAAAGCATCACAGAGGCAAACTATGGATGCAGTAGGTGTTCCAAGAAGGATCCAGATACCCATTTGCACTATGATTCAGGTGATCCTGAGGGTACAGATAAACCCCCAAGTGCCCTCAACGTCTCTCAGAGAGCTAATAATCTTCACAATACAAATGACCAGATGACTATAAAAAAATATAAATCCTTCCATTCCCCACAATTCAATCAGAAATGAAGAAGCTTCTTAGAAGAGAAGTGAAAAGTTTTCAAATAAAAAAAACCAAGAAAGTCTAATTGCCTTTTGAATCTTTGGCACAGCAATTGGTCTGCGAATCAAATCCTGGACTCTCACGATATGCTCTCCACCAACTTGCACAGAACCTTATCAGGAGAGCAAAACCAGAGGAGTCCAAATTTTATGCAATGCCAACAAACCTTAGTTATCACTCCCAGAACCAATCCTAAATTTGTCACCAAATTCTAATTTTTAGTGGCTCATAAAAAGAAAATATTAACCAGAGTAGGATATCTGTATCTCTACCTGTCTCTCTTTCATCTATGACTTCAACTCAACAACTCCCTGGACAAATCTCTGTAGTTTTATGGCAAGATTTCAGAAGTGGTTTGCCCTTCCTTCCTTCCTTCCTTCCTTGGGTTGAGAGAGAATGACTGGCTCAAGGTCACCCAGCTAGCTTCTAGCCCAGTTCCTTAACCACTAGACCAAACAGGCTCAATGTTAATTTTAAATTTGTTTTTAACTTTAGCTCAGTTTAAATGTTGATTAAATTTATTTTATTTTTATTTATTTAGGAGCCTCTGTGCGCAGTGGTTAGAGTGCAGTACTGCAAGCTACTTCTGCTGCAGCCAGCTGCTTACAATTTGGCAATTCAAATCCCACCAGGCTCAAGGTTGACTCATACTTCCATCCTTCTGAGGTGGGTAAAATGAGGACCCAAATTGTTGGGGGCAATAGGCTGACTCTGTAAACCGCTTAGAGAGGGCTGTAAAGCATTATAAAGAGGTATATAAGTGCTATTGCTATTTGGGATATTTATATGGCTGCCTACTCGCTCATAGCAACTCTAGGCTTACAAGCAATTTAATCAAATGTATTTTTTTCCTGGTACCTTATAGGCCACTGAAATGCCAAGTAAGCCCTTGGCTAAAAAAACACTTTGGTATTAAAGAAATTTTAGCCATTTAATTTCATGACAATTTGCACTAATTAAATCTTCTAGAGATGCACTATCTGCAAGAGAAAGGGAAATAATATGGTTTTATTAGTACCTGAACTTAAGTACTTAAGACATTTTTAAGCTCAAATATTTAAATGTGTTTAAATGTGACCCTTTTAATTAATCTGTTTTAATAAAATACATTACAGTCCTGAGATTTGAATGTTTTGCAGGAGGGACAGTATGAGGAAAAAAGGAAAGACAAGAGGCAGAGAGTTATGTTCGTTGAACTATTAGATCTGGAGTAAATCTGGGTAGCCAACTCCATTTTAATTCTTAGAACTGCCTGGCATCCACACTTTTCCAAATCAATTTTTATTTGCTCCAAATTCTACTCAGCATTAGAATATGAATGTAAGAATTTGCACTGGTTCTCACTTTCATGTTGATCAAATAATTGCCTACAAGCTGGATGGAACAATAGAATACCTTAAAAGAACTCTTTGGCTCATAAAGCATTGGATTAAGTTCACATACACAGCAGCAAAAACATGTTTACACTTGCACACATTGGCAGTTTATAGCAACCCAGGAAATGGACAGCTTTAAATGTTCACAATGCACACATTCCACAGGGGCTAATGGCCTTCTCTTTGCAATTCTGTATTCCTTCAGTACAGGGGTTTTGAAATAGAGAAGCCCAGTACTTTTCAGATATTTCAAATAATCTTTTTTTTTCTACCAACTCCTCCTGACATTACATTCATCTTAACTCCAGTACAGTTCTGAGACAGTTTACAGTCAACCTTAGTTGTTTCCACATTAGAGCATTGTTTTCCCCTTTCATCAAGCAATAAACCACAATAGTTTTGCTATGGGTACAAATTGATGTGCTTTATCAACCATTCAGATGGTGTTACAATCAGGTAGCCACTAAGGGTGGTATCAGCTAGCTCTGATACTGTAGTATTGTCCACTGCTATGGGCAAATATTTCTTCCTCTGGATCCATCAATCTAGCTATCTTTCTCAACTTTAAGATGTGTGGACTTCAACTCCCAGAATTTCCCAGGCAGAATGCTAGCTAGGGAATTCTGAAAGTTGAAATCCATGCATCTTAAAATTGCTATGGTTGAGAAACATTTATCTAGCCATTAATTTGCATCTCAATCCCTATCTCCCTCCATATTAAGAAAAATAATCAATATGTATTTTCTTACTAGCTGGTGGTATTTGGTGGGAGGAGAATTTGTTATTCCCTGCCCTCAATGTGCCCAATTTTTAGAGTAAATGAGAGCATCATTTGTGGGCATCATGCCTGTGGCAAGACAGTGATTGCTAGCAAAGTTTAACATGTTTGTGCTGAGGAAAAGCCCTACAGCTTCCATATGAGATAATCTCTACATAGAAGCAAGGTGCTATAACTTTTTGTATGTACCCAGTGGTTGTTTGGATTTTTTGAAAGTCAGATATTGTTACCTACAGATTTCCAAGCCTAAACTTTTTGTCAATAAAGTAAACCAAAGGAAAATTTGCTTGGTTTGCTAAATTTATATAAATTGCACAATGCAGGCTGAATTATACAAAGGACCTAACTAATTTAACATTTTCCTCCATTAGTGACCAACCAACATCTACAAAAAGTAATACACTGTGCACCATCCAGGTTCCTCATTGAGGGAGATGTGTAGTTTAAAAACACAAAATATAAATAAATATGAAATCAAACAGGACATGAACTTTCTCATGCTTTTGCCTTCTGCTACTTGGGAGCTCCTAAACAATGAAAAAAATATTAAGTCACACAATCATAAACTGTACTGATTTCACAAACTCAGTGAGATACCTTCTATTATCTAATCTGATTTTATCGCCCATTCATAATTTTACAATACATATGTCACTCTTTTTCACCCCAAAGCACCTTACAAGGTTGCTGTGGGGAAAATAGGAGAGGGGAAGTATGTTGGATATGTTCATCTTGAGTTATTTGTAAAAACAATAAAGGCGGGATACAAATAAATATTTTCAAATAGCTTAGCCAGTATTTTTCAGAACAAAAGTCTGAAACATGTTGCTGTTTCATCAAAGATAAACTTTTGATCCTTCTTAGTTTCCTTCTAAAAAAAAGATTAAGGACAATGTAATCAGAATTTTTGAAATAGGGTAATCAGAACCACAGACCGTATTCCAAATACAGCCACATCAAATGAAGATACTGGATTTCCTTTTCAGTTCTGTTCACTATAGTTCTTAGCACAGAATTTGCCCTTTTAATTTAACTATGACTATATTGTGAATGGTTATTTCCAAAGAATTATGTACTAGAACCCTAACATGTTTTCTATGATTAATCAGTCTTAATTCAGAATGAACACATACATACATACAAAAACAGAGTTTTTACTGTTTTTATAAGTAACTCAAAGCAGTGAACCTATCTACTACTCCTATTTTCCCACAACAACCACCTTGTGAGGTGAATGGGCTGAGGCAGAGTGACTTGCTGACTTTCATGCCTAAAGCAGGACTAATCTTGCCATATGAGGAAGGAATCTGTCTTTGTTCCTGGAGTTATCCTCAATGATTCTCACCTCTATGCCTGTAGTCCAGTGGAGGCACAACAGAAAGAAGCATAAAACCTGCCATCTTTGGAAAAATGTGCCTTCAGTGGCTGGTATGTGGCTCTTTATTTGTAATTGGAGAGGGTGATTCTCTGCCTTGCTCCTGGCCTTGCAGTGGACTGAAAACAACAAAAGTGGGAGCAATATGGAGAGTCAACAGGCCAGGTTTGTTTAGCTCGCAGTGAGTAGGGCTCATAATCACTGATAGCGTGCTTTGAAAGCACAAAATACAATAATAACCTGTTCAGCAAGGTCAAAGTGAACTAGAAAACTCACTGTCAAGAAAGCAGAACATAAAACAGAGACGAGAGAAGATGCAGTATTGACTTATGGCAAGTCAGAAAACATTTGCAGATTTCTTGGGATGATGAACATTCTCCAAGATTTTAGACGGCAACATGATTTAATCCACTGTAAGCAATGGAAGTGAAGTTGCTGACTAACACTGATTAAAATCAGGTTTCATGTTTCAAAACAGTTACAGTGACCCAGTGAGACAATCGACTAATTGATTCAGCTTATGAATATGCTTCATCTTCACACAGTGACATACTTGGTGCTGAGGCTGGAATGAAAGCATACATTTACTGCGTGGTACAACCTTCTTTTCCATCCCTCATTACAGAAGGAACTTGGGGCAGGGACATAAATACCTCCTCTGTTCTCAACAACATATTTTCAGTCCAACCTTGCACCTCTACCAGATGCTAATCATCATCCAGTCACTGATCCTTCCTAATATAATTCAGGGATCTGATAATATTTTAAATAAAATGGTGAGGAATTAAACCTGTCACCGTCTACATTCTAAACATGGACTGAGCTACACGAAGTCCTTCACTTAAAACCATTCATTTAGTGACCATTTAAAGTTATAACGGCACTGAAAAAAGTAACTTATGGCCTTTTTCATACTTATGACGGTTGCAGCATCCCCCTAGTCACACCATCAAAATTCAGATGCTTGCCACCTGGCATGTATTTATGATGGTTGCTGTGTCGCTGGGTCATGTGGTCACCTTTTGCCGACCTTCTGATAAAAGGAGGTGCAGTGGCCTAGAGGTGGAGCTCTCACCTCACAATCAGGAGGCTGTGAGTTCGATCCCAGGTAGAGGCTAACATTTGCTCCTGCTTGCGCAGGGGGTTGGATTAGATGACCTCCAAGGTCCCTTCCAACTCTGTTATTCTATGATAAGCAAAGTCAATGGGGAAGCCAGATTCACTTAACAACCATGTTACTAACTTAACAGCTACAGCAATTCACTTAACAGCAATGATGAGAAAGGTTGTAAAATGAAGCAAGACTCACTTTACAATGATCTCACTTAGCAAGAGAAAGTTTGGGCTTAATTGTGGTTATAAGACAAGGATTACCTACATAGCTTTTTAATTGGGAAATATCTTAATTCAGCAACTGGATTGCATTTTTATCTTGTAATAGCCATAATTCTCCTAGAGGCAGAAGATTTATTATTTCAGTAAGTTTATTATAGCTGTCCACTTCTGGTGGACTGAAAATTTTAGTACCAGGTCAAAATAATTAAAAGCCTTTAATGCTTAAGTTATTTAAGAGTCAGCCATCTTATGAAAGAATGCCTGATAGAGAACTTTATAAAGGATGCTCAACACAAATTAGTCTCAATTAGATCTGCTTGGTTGTTTTGAAAGGGTTGGTTGTTTTGAAGTCATGATTAATTTTGGCTTGATTTACCACCTCAGAACTTTTTAAATCTCAAACAGACCTTCATGTGCTTCGGCTATCCACTCATAGTAAATTAAACTGACTTTGCATGGACAAATCCTACTGTTTTTTAAGATTATCAACAAATTAAAACATTAATCCTTTGGGATAGTATCTATTGTTAATCTAGGCACATTAGCAGGGTCAGAAAATTCAAAATTTTCATAGCAAAAATGATCTGTTCTCTGAGATCACTTTTTAAAATTTCTTTTTTATACACAAAAGATTGAGGAGGGGAGAAAAAAATATATTAAAAAAACAAACGAATGGGGATCTATAGGACCTAAATTTGGTAGCTGTGGATTAAGTAGCCTTTGTTGTGAGAATAAGGGTTAGCGTAAGAGGAAAAGTAAATAAAAAAATGGACAGAAAAGTGGTTGGACTTGAGAAAAAGGAGCTCTTTTTAAAAAGAAAGCACAATGGTGGAACAGAAAGAAAACCGAAAAACATTAACAGAGGTTAAACAGACCTTGGTTATTAGAGAAGATTTTAAATCTTAAATAATGTGTTCTTATTGCAGGACAGCCCCAGTTTAAGGAAAAACAAAAAGGAGTCCATTCCATCCTGGCTGCTAACACAATTTCTAAGAAAATGGATAGGAACACTAAATCATGACAGTTCTCTTGAGCAAAGACAACACAGACAAGTACACCTGTTCCCAGAATTCCTCAAATTAATTCCACAAGGTTAATCAGCATTCCATTACTCTGGAAGTCTGCACCTCAGGTATCTCCTTGTTTCTTCAGAAACATTTGGGCTATCCCAACCAGCAAAGCTTGTGAGCCAGCAAGACTGCCAACAAAAGCTCACACCAATTTCTTCTAAACTTGCTGAATGTTCTTGGCTATAAGGGAGCATCCAAGCATGCAGGATTACAGACCAGACATGCTCCCCAGGCAGTCCCCAGTGATTAAAGCCATCCATGTTTCATTACTTTTCCCCTTTGTTGGTTAATTTTTAAGTAGATTACACCAGCTTTCAGAAAACATTAAGAGTTTCAGGCAGCAAGGTTCAAGGAGCAGGAAAAGTGTTTGTGACAGAACATACAGTACATTACTGGGCACTCTGATCTCCCACTCGTCCAGATGAGTTTGGAGATTTTTACATGCAATCTGCCCTATTGTAATTCGTGAATAAAAGATAGTTTTCCATTCTAACCTATTTCTCCTTTTCCTGTCCTGTCACAAATTGTTTTCCCCAAGTTTATGGTTTGTATTCTCAATCCATTTTCCACAAGTCTTCAATATTTAGGGGAAATATTGGCAAAGCTGCATTTGCTAAGAAACATTAACACACCCTATTCTATGTGTTTCATTTTTTATTTAATGATAGCTCTATGTTAACTGTGAAATATTTAAGAATACATGTCAAGCATCCTGTATGCCTCAAGATATTTCCCAGGAAAGATGCTGTAATGACTTCATAGGTATAAGAAGATAAAAACAGTGGTCCTCTCTTCAAAATTTAATTAAAGCTGTAGGAAATAAAACAATACATGTAACCTGCAAGGATAGGTGCCTTGGAGATTGCATAAGCTCCTGATATTTTCACAGCACTCAAGATGGATCTCTTTTGCCAGGCATTTAATTATTAATATTCATATTGGTTTTAAGTGACGATGTCAGATTTTTATTTTTGCATGTTGACTTTTATCAATTGTTAACTGCTTTGAGAGCTCTGATTGCATATGTCTGTATGGATATTGAATAGCAAAATAGTTATTTGTAGTTTCATTATGTCAAACAACCGAGTACCAGCTTATAACACTCAGCTGATCCTTTTTTTCCTAGAAAAGATAGATCTGAGTTGTTTCAGATAAACAGGATCCCAATGCCAGAAAGGAATAATTCTATGCCTCCTAGCAAACTAAAAACTAGGATTGTGGTCAGTGGGGGTGGGTGGCATCGCACAAGAAGATGTAGTTAAAAAAAAATCACACTCAATCTGCAATCGCTTTTTGAGAACATAAACAATAAAATATTCGCTGAACAGAACTGACTGTTCAATCAACTGTTTTAAGAGAAAATCTAGTTTAAGAGGTTTCATCAAGAATTGCAGCTGGATGTCTATGAATCTCAAATTCTAGTACCTAAAGTACAAAGTAGGAAATCTAAAGGGAAAATTATGTGGATTTTCAAACCTGAAGTTGTTCCTGGAATACTCTTAGCTGAGATGTCAGATATTGATTTCTGGAGTTTTCAACATAGAAAGCAAACATTTTATCACATAATCCTAACTTATGATTCAATTAATCAATAATATTACCTGATAGATTAAACTAATTTGGCAAAACTTCAGTTTCTGGCATGTGTGCATTCCATGCTTTTCCCAGTTTGCTCAGAAGAGCATACCAGAGCTTCCCATTCAGCCCACCTTGCTTCACTTAAACACTGTGCTGGATGTTTTCAGAATGTTTAACATTCCTAAGAGATAACGTCTACCTGGAATACAGGAAGCACTCATTGATATTTGCATGGTTGACTTATATAAAAGAGATGTGCCTTTCTGAACCTGGCCTTTGCACTTGTAGCATAAAAGAGTTTATGATACAGAAAGCAGAATTTTAATTAGCCTGAAAAATTAGAAGCCACCCTGGATGCCAGAAGAAATATGACCATTTTCTAATTTAGATTTAGTTAGCATAATATTCTTTCATGGGGAGCAATATTTGATTTCAAAGAACAAAAGCAGCCCAAATTTTCCAGTGTCTCTGGATGTTGGACCAGTCTGAATATTGTTCTCAGTTCCTATAAAATAGACCTATTTAGTTGCTACTAGAACTTTATACTACTAAAAATTGGGGGGGGGGGATTTAAATAAAACTCTGCCCCTCTTATATACATTGACACATGTACAAAAGAGGTGATAAGGGTTCCATGTGTCTTTCACTACCTTTCCTGTTTGGACCTTTGCCTTGTGGACGCTGCTCCTCCAAGGTGTATTGCTTTGCACCTGCTGAACTCATTGCATCATCTGACTCTTTTTTTAAATGATTCTTTTAATAAAAATGAATTATGAAGCTGCCCCATTGCAAAACAAAGCAACACACCGGCCTCTACTCCTACTGTATTTCTGCACAAAAAACTTTGCTCAACTCCTCCCGTCCTCTCCCTCATTGCATTAGTAAAGAGCATCCTGTGGGACATGTCAATTTTCAAATTAATTTGTATTTCATGAGTGGCCATGCTGACCATGAAAGAGATTCTGTCAGTGCCTCTGACACGCCTTTTCAAATTTCCAGTCATACCCCTGGAAACCCCCGAAAAGCAATCTGTCTCCCCATCTAAAAAAATGTAATTCTTAAATAAATGCATTATATATAACACTTTCTCTTCTGGACAAGACCATCAGTGGATTCAACTAACCATTTATCAAGTGTAAATTTTACCAAGTGCAATAAAATCCTACAGGGAAGGGGCTACAAAGACTGACTAATTAGCAAATGGCAAAGAAACTTTATTCTTGCTGCTGCTTTATGTAGATCATCATCTTTGCCAAGCATCTATTCAGCATTTTACTCATCACTAGAAAGTACACAAACAACTAGAATAGCAAATAATTACAAGCACATTTTCACTTGGCAAATGGTTATTCATACTCACTTTCTTACAATTAATAGAGTATTTTCATAAGCAGCCAGTTTAAAGCCCACTCCCAAGGGTACTGAGGCAAAATGGTGACCAGTGATGATATGGTTATCCCCTGCAACCAAGATGCGCACAGTAGGATGACCTGCATCTAAATTACTACTGATTGGGGACAATAATATTTCAACAGGGAAAATTATTTAATTATTATTAAACAATTTGCTGTTGGAGATTTTCCCAACTTACCACTCATCATCATTACATGTATATTTCCTCTGCCATTGGCTTTGTTTTGCTTCCATGTGTCTTCTTAAGCTACAGGTACACATGTATTTAAAAGTATATTCTTACGTACTTTGCTTGGTTCTATTTCAAAACCTGTGAAGCTTGGAAGTTAAAACCATTGAAAGGCAAGTCTGGGGAGCACAATCCATATATATAAGAAAATATATATGTGTACAAAGACCCAGGAGATATTTCTATTTGCCTGAAGTGAATGGAGGTGAAATTACTCAAGAAGAGAAAGGTGTTCTATCAGGCAGAGGGGGTGCTGCCATTTTACCAAGGATGAGTCCAGTGATCCCTAGAGGATGGATCAGTTTGATTGAGGAGTGATCATTAATTTCGCTCTTGTGACCCTATTAGGCAGACAAGTGTTAGTTGTATGGTGAGCTCTGAAGAGGATCAAGGAATAACGTGGGTGAAGGTGTGACTGATTGATATAAATTACCTGGGCATGCAGTGAAGCAGGGTAGGTGAAAGCAGGCGGAGGTAGAGCAGGTGCTAACTCCGCTGGGTAGAGAGGGTACGGCGCCCACACTTCAGGGCTACTGGGGTAAAGTGCAGGCACTGTGAGTTCATCTGCAAGAGAAGAATAAGGAAAGGTCATTGTTAAAAAACAATAAGTGCAGAAAATAAAACGGCAAATTGTCTCCACTGCCAAACTGAAAAGGTTTCTCTGACCACTCTTCTTTCCTTAAAAAGCAAAAATGGGGAAAATCAGGGATAAAGGGGATCAGGGATTACTGTGAGACAACCTATGAAAAATCAACATCTATATCTTACATTAAAAAAACAAGGGTATTTTTCAACAGGGGCAAAACAGGAGACAGAGAAAATCAAAGTAAGCTACTCTACCAATTAAGAGCAATCAATGAGAACACTGATAATATCAGCCAGGCTGAGTGGGAATGATAGGAATCATAGTCTAACACATCCCTAGAACACCACATCAGGAAAGACTGTAATATATTTTTTGAATCAATGACTACAGCTGAAACTATACTTGATGCTACAACTGGAAAATTCTGAAAGAAAACAATCTACTGTTTGCTTCATTACATGTTAAAATGCGGAACAATGCATCAGTGTATATAATTGTATCATCTAAATTATTTTATAAATAGCAGAAATATATAGGTTTCTAAAGAATGATCATAGACCTGGGAAGTTGGGTAAAGAGGACTGACTGGGATCTCCCGCCAAAACAATTGAATCCTTTGTAAGCCATCTTACGTACATGATCACTGGACAATAAATCACTTGGAGGACAGCATAGTACCCAGATAACTCTCATGTTTGACAAGATGGCTGCTGAATACCATACAAGAGGCCTCAGGTGAGCACAGCATGCAGCCTATAATATTCCTAAAATATGTTCATCTGAAAATATTTCTATGAAGGGAAAGTTTTAAAAATACTCTTCCTGATAGTTACTCCATTATAATAACCCTACCCATGCAAGAATCTACATCACTCTAAGAACAATCACATTATTCATAGTATCAAAGCCTTTGAAACACATGATCAAATAATTAAAAGTAAACAAAAAGAAAAACATATGAATATAGAATGAATTGGTTAAGCCAGAAACAATACCCATTATTCAGTGTGACAGAAGCTAAAAATTTATTCAGAAATGTTTCTCACAAAAGATATAAAATTATAGGTCCTGGCATTTTGTAGCATGTTACATTGTATAAAATGTATTTTTCAAATCCTTACAAAATTCTAGGCAAATAGATCAGCCTATTTAAGTAATAGCTATTATAAGGAGACATGATGGGAGATTGAAATCTAGCCGTTTAAGCAGCTGGCTGGCCTCTCTTTTTTTATATGGCAGTTTAGGAAATAAAGGAATCAAGGAAATAAATAATGAATTGGACCTCCATTCTTAAAAGTTGTGCACTTCACAACTTTATCCATTATCCAAGATTTAATCTCAGATGGAAGTGCTGATGTGACTTGTGTACATCACTGAGACCTGGATGAGAGGAAAGAGGAAAGCTGTATTCATTGGCCAATGTGTGCTCTGAAAAACTCGGGATTCAAGGAAGCAGCATGACCTTCATCTTTAGGAATTTCATCTTGCATACTAGACAATAGACACTATATCCAATAGTCCTCCAGGTCTGGTTGCATGCAGCTACCTTTTTGCTAGGGATTAAGGCTGGGCTTGGTTGTGGGAAGTTATTCCATTTCTCATCCTTAAATCCATCCCATACAAGGCCCACAATTTTTGTTGTTGAAATTTGGCCATTTTACTTCCTAATTTCTGCAATATGAGCTCATGTTGCAGGAGAACTGCAAATGGGTTCCATTTCACAGACAAAAAGTTGAGCAACTATATAAATTGCTTGAGAAGATAATTAAAAGTTGTTCCTTGCTATCTCATTCCAAGGAAGCAATCAGTTTCTTTGAATGTTGCCTAATTTCAATAATGGTCTAGATGAGGGAGAACAAACTGACATGGACTTACTAAACCTCACTCTGTGGTCACATCCCCAAACCCACTCTCCTTTTCCCTCAAACTAACCACTATTGACCTTACCCCCTTCCTAAGAGGTATGTAAGGGGCGTTATATAAGCGCACAATCATGCCTACCATCCCTATCCTATTGTCCCCAACTATTTGTACTCATTTCCTGAATTTATACTTATGTTTATTATCTTGTAAGCTATTGACAAATAAATAAATATTAAGCAAGATAGAGGTTAAATTAACAAGCAAGAAATAGACTCATAATGTTCAGCCTGTTTGGGATTGGACTTCATTTCCCATTGAAGGGCAGATCCATGGTTGAGAAAGCTATCACTGGATTTGTCAATAATGCTTTGGCCAGTTGTGAGCCTTCCGTCACTAATCAGATTATCTAACCTTAGTTACATCCCATTTTGATTACTGCAATTTGTTCTACATGGATATATTAGGAAACTCTTTAAAAGTTGCAGTTGGTATAAAATGCAAAAAACAATGACACCTAGACCGAAAAGTTCTGCACTATTTTTCAGAAAATGTTTTATTAAACATTTTTAAGAAGAGAAAAAAGGAAAAGGGGGAAAAGACACACACACCAACAAAAGAAGAAAGAATGAAATGTATACAAGATGAATAAAAAGGAAATTTGTAGGCATGAGAGAAATAGGTTTTTTAAAATATTTCTTTGATTAGTTTTAAATATCTAAATATACTACAATATTTTTAAACTACCACATATTGCCAAAATCCAAGTATCAGTATCAAATATCTACATTAAATATCAATACCAAAAACATTACAAAAATCATAAAATGAGATTAAGAATTGTAGGAATTTCTATTTAGGAAGCATAAAGTATCTATGAGCAATTATCATGCACAAAGTTAGTTCAAAGTACTGTGTGGAAAAGTAATATTTAATTAAAAGTATCAAGTTGGAAAGGAAAATCAGCATTTAAACTTTGTTTCATTCTGTTATTTATAAATCCCATTCAGAAATCATTGAATTTTGCAACATTGCAATCCAATATAGAACCATAATCCAGCCTGCTCATTACATCTCCAACAATTGTTAGACAATGAACTATCCATTTTAGTCATCAATGCTAATATACCAGCAAAAAAAACAGATTTTCTCCTAATATTCAATGTGATATTTTTTTTCTATTGAAATTCCTGTCATTGTTTATCAATTGTTGTATTATATCAAAAAATTGCATCCATTTAAACAAGCAGCCTTTAATGCATTGAGTCTGGTTGTTTATTGTTTACTTGGCACAATTTAACCTTTAAAACCCCAATGGCTTTTTCATTGTAAATCTGTTCAGCTGTTTTGAAATGAAATGAACTTTAATCCTTAATCAATAATTACCTCATGTGAGCTACTTAATGAAAATAATTAACTATTAAGAATCAGGAGGAGTGGGGAGGAATCTAAATCTATCAAAACGAAGCATACAAAGTGCTAATCACAGAACAAGGAGTACATTTATGTGGTTCTAATTTTGCAATATTAAAAACCTTCAAGCTCAAATTTATTTATCAAGGCCAACAACCTAAAGCCAGTGCTTCTTCTTGCTTTGTTTTGAGACAAGGGCAAAAAGTAGGCACAATGAATCATGATATCAGCTTCATTTTTTTCATTTTTTCCTTGAACAGAAGATTTTATAACCAACTCATCATTGTAACTGCCCTTTTCTGCAACTTTTCCAATTCTATGATCTACTTTTTGACATGGGGCAAACAATATGCAGTAACTCCAAAGCAATTTTGTCAGTTATGCTAGTATCTCTGCCTATTATCAAGTTCTTCCCTAATAATCCTTGGCACTAATTTACCCTTTCCATCACTGAGCGTGTCATTTTCAGTGCACTATCGAACAAACATCACTATCTATCAAATACCACAAGCAAAAATGGAAAACATGTAAGAACCAGTTGTTTTTACAGCAGCAAATCAGCACATCAGGATAAAATATGTAAGGTTGCTTGTCTTTTCTGAGAGGTACTAAGATATATGACAAGAGTCACTAGAAAAAGAATCTTTACTTAGCTTTAGTTCAATCTTAATTTTGCTTTATTACAAACTATTGGCATTTCTGAACTGATACAAAACAGTGGAACATGACTTTATCACAAATCTGCCATTAATGACTTATACAGGATAGCATCTATTGAAACCCTGCAAGAGATATCCCAAGAAACAGAACAATTGGGAGAGACAACAGTAATAGGAAGCAACAGATGGGAAAAGCTGTTACAACTACTCCTCACATTTTTGAGAACAGCAACCCAAGAATAAGGTTTGGGCCTGTGGCAGGTTCCCCTTCTTTTTATCTTTCGTAGAGAACTGCCTTCCCTGATCCTTCTTGATAGTATTGCTTAACAATTTGTGTATCCTTAATGTGGTGGCAAGTGTCTTATCTATGGACAAAAGAGAAACTCACTGCAAGAGACTTCGTTTAGAACCAGTTTTATGTCACTTGTTTAAAATCCTCTCTTTTCACAGCCTGCCCTAATGCCAACAACAGAGAAACATTCAAAAATAGCTTCAAGAATTTCATTTCAGTGGAGCTGACAAAGATACATATTAATTATATAAAACATTAAGCATGAATGCTGTCAATTTGAAAGTAAGATAAACAGGGAAAGGTTGGCAAGAGCTAAAGCAAGCAACCTTCCCTTTACCATCCGTTCCAAAGGCCTGTGGTCATTCCTAAGGTTGGGAAGGGAACAAGTTAATAAATACACTCATACCATTTCCTAACCTCATCTATAAGATGTCACATGGGAGGAGTTTAACAAGAAAGCAACATCAAGGAGCATTTTTGTACGCCCAAGCTCCCAGTCTCTTTTCTAGTCCAATAAAATGTTTGGAAACTTTCAAAACAATGCAGCTGTACTCACACTTTCTTCTATAACATTTGCCTCTAGCATTTCATTCTTTCTCTGTGGACTTTTCTCTGCTGACATTTAAGTTGTAAGCTTCTGGGGAAGCAAAGAACCTATCCAGTGCAATATACAAAGATGGAGTAAAATATGAATGCTATTACAATAAACATTAACTTTAGACTTCTTAAGGGAACTTTCAAACTAAATTGTGAAAATAAAAAGAGACTGGGGTGTGCAAGTTATCACAGCTGTTCTGAAAAAGTTACACTGAGTTATTAACAAAACCATAATTGTCAGATCAAGGTGCAATTCTCTATTATGATTTTAAACTACATGGATCTACTGAAGATAGAAGAGAGTTTTAAGAGAATTTAAGGCAGCATGATAAAACTCATAGTTATTTATGGTCTGTTCTCTTGTTTATTTTGTCCTACTGCTGTTTCTGGCAAAACTAAAGTCATGCAAAATTGGTCAGGGACAATTCTGCCGCAAAGGAAACAAACAAGCACATTGTGAGCAAGAACTATTTTTTGATTCCAGTTACAAAGATAACATTTCAGTCATTCCATTAAATAAAATCTTTACCAAAACTGGAAGTCTTAAATAATGTCTGAACATTTCATTTGCTTTTTCAAGCTACTTCTTTCATAATTCTAACAAGCAAACTATAAACCTGAAAAATATGCAAATTTGCATAAACACATATACCAGATCTGTTGCTTAGTTTCAAATTTTCTTTTCAGAACCCCCATAATTCCACACTATATGACTATATATTCCAGTCTATACACAGCAGCAAATAGCCAACCAAGGAACATATGGGATGTGGTTTATAGAAGTATTTATTAGCAAATTTGGTAGTCCCTGACAATAGTCAGAGCTGTTCACAAATCAATATTTCCAACTACAGAGTATGAGATTATCTTAGATAGGAGGAAAAATAGTTCCTAATAAAACAAAGAAGAATAAATTCCTCAATAAATTTCAGGAAGGAGGGTAAATGACAAGCAGTGAGATCATATCTGGAGTACCTTCCACAATTCTGGGTATCACATTCCAGAAGTATATTGACAAGATAGAAAAGGTCAGTGGAAGACAACAAAGGTAATAAAGGAGATCTGAAGACATGCCTTATGTGGAGTTCTTCAAATTGGGGACAAGAAAATAATACTGAGGGGAGACATGATATTAATATCAGTATGGTATCAATATTCAGACACACAGAAACTATTTTCCAATGCTACAGAGAGTGGGACCAAAAATAAAGGGTATACTTACATTTAAAATTTCATTTAAATCTAAAGAAAAATGCCCTGCCTGTAAATTCTGTATACAATAAAACAGACTACTAATAGAGGTTAATTCTCCATCTTTGAAAGTTGTTAAGAGGAGAGTTAAACCAGATAGTTTAATTAGTTTTCATATATTACAGAGGTCTGATCTAACTCCACAATTCTATTAATTCTGTGAATTGATATGTAACATCACACCATAGTATCATCCTTATTTTGCCATTCTAAAGCAAACCAAAAATGCTGTTGGTGCGATAGATTTAATTTTGTTGCTACCTGAAGCAACAGCAAAATCCTTAGCTGTTCCATCTTAATAAGCTACTCATATAAACAAAGTGAAATGCAGTGTGGACATGCTCTCTTTGCAAGTCATGCAAATTTGCAAGCATATTTTCATAAGAAATAATATGCCATTTTGAATGATTTGTCATCACTAGCAAGCTTGGTCATTTGATTATGCATTCTGACTCTAGGTAGTTTGTGAGCAATGCCCTGATATATACACAGAAGTTTCTATGCAAGAACAATTCATAAAACTTAGCCTCTACATCCTTGCTTTCTTAGTTGCTCTTCCATATTCTTCTCTTATTCCCTGACACATTCACTAGATATCTAGGAAGAAAAAAGCAACTTGACCGAGGATTTAAAGGAAATGCCATGACTGTGTACAGCAGCGATGTCCAAGAAGGAAGGTGAAACTGACAAAATCTGTGCTGCATTGCAAGCCTCAACCAGCATTTTTATGAAAGTAAGAAACATCTGTGGACACCCATGACCAGGAAAACATACACATCCAACTCAAATGTACACATTCCCATCACACATCATGGTGCAATTCATTCTAAGACACAGATTGTTGCTGTAATTTGTAGTTTTTTTCTTAGAAACACTCCATAAATATTACCCATGTTACGGAATGTGAATAATTCCCTGATTAAATGACAAGATTTCTTCAGAGAACCAAAGCTTTGTTTTGAGGTTGAAGGAGAAGCTGCATGCCGGTGGCCTACATAGGCATTGAGAAAAGCATTCAAATGATCCATCGACTGAAAAAAACCCAAACCAAGAACCCCATATTCATCATTTTCATAGCAACAAGGAAAACAGAAATAAAACTGTTGAAAAAGCTAAGCATGCTGTTTGCTAAACATTCTGCTTTTGAAGGTGCATATGTCACTTTTCTAATTTAACAATGAAACTCCATCACTTACATGGCTCTCTGGTAATGAACTGAGGTACTGCATTGGGAGTGGCAGGAGTGCTGGGATTAGGAGTTCCCACTAATTTGCTCTTAGCCATCTTCGTATTGGCCTTTGCAAACTCTAGTCGGAGCGTCTGAGGGATTTCTGGGTCAAAACGAATTCCCTTTTGCAGAAAGAAAACAAAATAACAAGAATCATTTGATGTATCAGCTAAACTGAATTTTGCACTAAAGGTACACTCAAACCTGACAAGGCTAGCAACAGCATTACAACAAAGCGGAAGCTTCAAAGTGAAGATATCCAAGATGAAAGAGATGCCATTTTTCTGAGCTCTACCAAATAACAGCATGCGTTTAAAGACTCTGTAATCTTTGCCAAATAAAATACTTGATAGACAGCACAGATTGCCATTAATATTATGTCATATTATAATATTATAATATAGGACTGTTACTGTTTTATATTAACCTAAACCAAAGAGAGAAGGAAATTAGTGATGAAATATTTGGTTTAAGAGAATTCTAAATCACTTTTCATTATGTACAAACCTTCATAAAGCTTTGCACAAACAATAAATATGTTGTGCATGACAGAACCAGACAACTTGTATAAGAAAAAGAAACAAATACTGAAAAGACCATTGCAAAGTAGTTATTGAGAAGACCCAAATTTAACAAAAAAGTTGCAACTAGATAGAAGCACCCAAGTTAAAATTAAACGCATGTGACCAATTCTTGATATAGCAACATAAAAAGACTATTACTTTTAACCAGAGTAGTATCATAAATCCTACTGAGGTAATCGAGAAGTTTTAAATTGGGTGTAAGGCTAACTTCAGTTGAAAAGCATTTAAATAAAACAAAACCAAAAAACTAAAAATATTCAGGAGATCAATCAGAACAATATTTAATTTAATGTTTACAAACAAATAAACTGAATTTATAATAAGCATATAAAAGTTATCCTTAAACTACATCTCATAAAATATGCGCTGGCGTGAACAAACAAATCCAAACATCATCAACTACATGTTTGTTCTTCCCAAGTGAACCATAATATGTCAAGGACAACAATCTAATCATTTTCAAAAGAACTAAGAATGTTAAAATTTCAGTTATCACAAATGAGATCAGGGATCAAAGGCAGGCATATGCAAGGTTTTTTAGCAAATGCTACTCTAACGATAAGACATCGCCAAGTAATGGATGCATATAAATATTCTTCTAGAAGGATCATCTTTATCAACTAGCTTTAAAAATTAGTCAAGTCTTCAAATTATGCATGAGGAAGTAGTTCAGAGAATAAGAGTTGGGAGTGTAAATGTGTCTCCTCGGCAGGGAGGGAAGTGGGAAGGCTAAAACCTGGAGTTTTTCTGAGAAGGGCCAGCCTGCTTTTATCTGCTAGAACAGCTGCAGGTAGGCTGTTAAGGGGAGGTGATTAGGCGAAGGGGCAAGTAGGATGCTTGAAAGGTTGAAGAGTAATAAAAGGATTGCGGAGGTGATGGGCAGGGATCTGTTGGTTATAGGGGAAGGGGGAAGAAGACATCTGATTTCTTTCCCATCTTTTGACTGATATAATCCAACCCAGCATGTTCTTTGTTACCAGATTACAGGAAGCTTTATTTGCTCTTTCATGATATGATGTTGGAGATGTGGCATGTTTCACTGAGACCTGGCAAGGCACGGATGAAGTAATCTCTCTGTACCCTAACCTCAACTCCAGAATAGGAGGGAATGGTGGTGCTAATAATTTCCTGAGATTCTGTATTGTTCTGCAGGTGACTAGGTTAAGATCCTATCTGTAGCTGGAAGTTTTTGCTGATATACCAGCAATTTGCTCCTTCCTTGACCTCTTCAGCCTCATTGCCAGGCTAAAGGTTGACTCTAGCAAGTTATTTGTGCTGGAGGACCTCCATTCCGTAAAGGTCGAGTCAGTGAACTCTAGTTCATGGCTACAAGACAACTAAATCATAACAGTACTAACTCCTGTAATCCAAGTCAGTTTGCTCTTCACCTCGTTGAAATTTGTTTGTGATCTGAGAGTAGAGGACATTAACATCAGTTGGTTGTCATGCACTGGTCAACAACCAATTATTGTGATATTCATAGCCACCACTGATCAGTTGTGTAGAGAACAGACACATTAAATTGATGCCCCCCCCTCCCCCAGTCATCTTATAGAACTGAATTTTTTCCAACAGTTATTTGGGAAATTTCCCAGTAAAAAGAAATTTCCCAGTAAAAAGAAAGCAATTCTCAGGTATTGCTCCAGTGGTGGGATTCAATTTTTTTTACTACCGGTTCTGTGAGCGTGGTTTGATAGGTGTGGCAGGGGAAGGGCACTGTAAAATCTCCAGTTAGAAGTGGTATTTTCTGGTTCTCTGAACTACTCAAAATATCCGCTACCGGTTCTCCAGAACTGATCAGAACCTGTTGAATACCATCAATGTATTGCTCCCAAGTGACTTTTCTAAGAAACTGGGGGGTGCAGTCTTTTCTGTGGTGGCAATTACAAACAAATAAGTAGCTTTTGATTTTAAAAAAAGCAAGATATTTATTGCAGTCATGAATCCTTAATTGTAAGAATATAAACATGTTGCAAACTACAACCTTCTGCGTAAAGAATGAAAACACAAAAGGTTACTTTTCAGATAGCACAGAGAGATAGTTCAGCAATGATCTAAGAAAGAGCAGAGAAAACAGGTTCCAATCCAAATTTCAAACAGATAATCCAACAACATCCAAAGCATAACACAGAGAGGGAAGAAAACAAAGTGATGGAATATTGATTGTACCAACAAGCAGTTTAAGCCGCTGTGTCTTTTCCTACCACTTTGACTTAATTTGTGGAGTCATGCTTCTTTAATTCAGACAGAAAACTTGGTTCCTGGTGCTCTTCTTAATTTGAAATGTGTTGTTGAACTCAAGTCATTCTCTTTCCCTCTCCCTACCCCCCTTTCAATCCATCACGTTGTAAAACCGCCCATCTCCCACACAGAGGTATGCTGCACTGTGTACAAATAAAATATTAAAAACATTAAAAAAAAAAACAGTATATTTTCAGCTAATTCAACCTAGTTCTAAGTCTCCCCAGGTGTGCTCTCTTTAGCTAATTTCTTTGGGCCAGCCTGAGACTCAGACTGGTCAAATATCCAACTTCTGAATCTGAACACCCAGGCTGATTCTAAACAGGGTCATGGTTTAGGGCGGAGCTCGAGAAGATAAAACGCCTATAAAGATGACTGTTGTAATGATGGTGAAAGACAAGAAAGACCAGACATGGGTACAAGCTGACATTTTGGCCTATATTCTGGCTATAGGAATGGTTAGTGGAACCTCAGAGTGTTGATTTCCCTCTTTCATAGCACATTTCAGGAATGTGTTTACAATATAGTAGAATATTTTATATATTACAATACAGTAATGCATTATATATTTCATATAAGATATTTCATAAGATGTTGCAGTTTGGATTTGGGGAAGGTTTTTCATCTACTATTGAAAGGTAAACAACATGTAAAAAAGATTGTAATAAATAAATGTTACACAATGCATTGCATTATATTTTACATACTGTAGATTCAAAAGAATAAAATAGTTTTTTTTCTGTTTCTGTGTTTTCTGGTTCTTTGGAGATATTCTCCTGTTTGGCTGACAAAAGGTATGTTGGCTGTTCTGTTGGCCTAAGTTCATTGTTGAGAGATAATATCTATGTTTTTGCCCTTGGATGAAATACAGGAATGCAGTAATTGAAGTCTCTGGAGTAGATGAAGCTTCGGTATCCCTTTACAAAGTATGGTTCACCTAAGTATTATTGTGCTTAGTTTAGTGTATATGGTTACTTATTTCAGTATATACCATAAAAACTAAGTATGTACATGGTACTGTTATTAGATTAATCCATTTTGTGAGTTTTCACAATACATTGGACCATGAAGTAAGCTAGAGGGCTGCATTTACATATACAATGGACAAAAGACACATGTAATTAAAACTCACTATGCTCCATACATTTAGCAGATGCAGCCAGAAAGTCTTGACTGAGCAATTTTCCTTTTCACCTTCCCTTTTCTCTGAACAGGACGTGGGGGTATTTTCTGTGCTTGGCTACAGGCCAGTTTAAGAAAAGAAGGGCCATCATTTAGAAATTTGGGTTGAGTTCCAAAATTAGTGAAGCCAGATGCAGTATAGATTTTGTACTTGAATGTGGGAATGGCCTTGGCAGTCAGGTGTTAATTTTCAATAAAGTTAGTAGTTATGGGTGTCTGGACTGCCTTATAAAGCTGACAGGTTTTGCTTTATTTTATGAATAGTGATCTCAGCTCCAGCATTATGTTGTATGTTGTGAGAGATCCTATGTTGACAGAGTTGATTGAGATCTGTTTCTTCAGAAGCAACTGATCATTCCCTTTCTCCTTAACCACACAAAGAAAATAAGAGAAGAAAACAAGTGCAATAACATGTAGATCATAAGGAGGATGAGGATCCTCAAAATTAAATTATTAGAGAAAGGGTGAAGGGGAAATAGAAGCAAGCAGCAAAGCAAGCTTGAATTCCTCATCCCCATTTTTAATTAAAAGCATAACAATCTAGTCAACTGCATTTTAAATCCCCTCAAACACATTAAAGACAAAAGTTAGAATTAATAAGATTGTTTAAAATGGCAATGATAAGCATTGAAGTTCCACTTGAGAAAGAGAAGCTCCTAGGCTAAATATTCAGCCATCAAAACTTAGGCTAGACAGCCTCATTATCTGAGCCTCAGAATTAGCAAGCCTCAATAAAACATGTTTACTTTATTGTCAACTGCAACCTCCTATCTCCAAGGCCAGCTGGCTAATCCTCAAAGAGGTCATCAAGGCCACCTATCCTGTGAAGAAAAAGCAGACAATAAGAGAATACCATTCCCCTGTGCTGAAAAGCTTCCTTCTTTACAGCAGCCATTGGGGATTGTTTTCCTGTGATGTTGACAGGGCCATCTCTTTCAGGGGGTAATGAACTCATCTTGGTTTTCAGGAATGACAACATAAATGAAACATCAAGCACTGATGTGCAAATTGCTTTGCTTAACTTTACCTTTGCCATTTCCTTTGTCACCTACTTCATGTTCTGCTATATTGTAAACCCAAGGATACAGTTTGTAGGGGGGAGGAAAAGAAACTCAATATGACCTAACTGAAAATCTGAATCACAAAGAAAGGATCTTCTTTTCTGTCATTTAGAATTTTGGAGTGTAAAATCCTATCAGCCTCACCTGCAGACAGAATAGCTGTATACCTGCATGAGATTTAGATCTAGAATAAGTAATTTAACAGATTGGCTCTGCTGGCAAGGAGAGTTTTCAAACTACAGTAAATTCTTATTATTTATGCTGGTTAGAACCTCTGGTCTCATGTTTTTGTCAACCGATCGATACTTAATCTTGTTTTATGTGTCTTTCTGCTTAAAGACAACTTACTTAATGCGTATATTTCTTAAAAATAAACACAGTATTGAAAAAAACTAAATAAAGTTTAAACATTTAAAGTTTTATTTAAACATCTTAACTTATTTTTGATAAACTGCAGGACGTATGATGGAGCAGTGTACTGTGAGGTTAAGCCTAGGGAGAGGTCTGATGCAGCCTATTCTGTAGAAGAAGATACTACATTTTCTCTGTAACATCACTGCCTTCTTGCACACAGGACCACTACACTTAACCAGCCTGATCATAAGTATGAGAGAAGGCAGAGCACTGCCTTATTTGATCACAGCGGGAAATGTGTATATCAGCTGACTCAAAAAGGATGAAGTTGCAGAAGCCCTCAATCAATCCAGCCTTAATATCGAGCCTTTTCTGTCATAGCAACTATCCTTTGGAACATCATTCCTCCAGAGCAGTGTTTTTCAATCTTAGCAACTTTAAGATGGGTGGACTTCGTGCTGGCTGGGGAATTTTGAGAATTGAAGTCCACCCATTTTAAAGTTCCTTAGGTTGAGAAACATTGCCCCAGAAATTAAATTGGCCCTGACACTCCTGGGGATCCACTTTTGATGTGAAGCCTAATCAATGGTTATGCCGAAGGCTGTGTTTTCTATTGCGCCTGCTGAATTATGTTTTATGGTTTTTTAAACTTGGTTTTAAAAATGCTTTTATATGTTTTGTTGGCTTTTTCCTCACATTATACTTTTTTTGTTGATGCATTTTATTTTCTGTAAGTTACACATATGTGAGATGGGCATATATATGAATCAAATGAATCAACCAATCTACGTGGATGATCAAATAATCTGACTTGATATAATATTTTCATAAGTAGGGACATTGCAGGAACAGAGCTTCGTTAGTCTATTGAAAACAAAAAATCGGGAGGAGTCTGGCACTGCCTTTCACAACAATTCATTTTAATAAAAGGCATAAGACTTTTGTCTGCTGCAGCAGTGGCGCATAAGCTCACAAAAGTTTATGCTTTTTAATAAAGGAACTGCCAGACTCTACCTGACTTTTTTCCATGTACCATGAAGATCCTAGCTCTGCTTTCATTACTGGCAAACACTGTGGGCCAGTGAGATATGAAGACAGAGCCAAAACATAAGCATGTGACACTGTTTAATGAAAGCCATTTCAGGTCATGCTGGCTTTTCGCCAGCAATTCTCTCAATTCAATGTAAGAGTTTCCTTCTTATTGTCATCTCTGTCTTCTGTGCTTCCTTGGATCTGACAAGTGCTCCATTGTGGTAACTAATGGGGGGACCACATAAGATGGCGGCAGCAGCAAGTGCCATGCTTCACCCTTGCCCTTCCCTCCTATGCTTGTTTTCTTTTTTTAGAGAGAGAAAAGGTAATTTTAAGAACTTCAGTTAGGTGCAACAGAGTGACCAAGCAGCCTCATAGAACAGCCAAGAATGATGGCAGAAAAGAGACCAGGTGGTACAGCAGGAAGTCTGCATCTCTCAGCAGATGAGAGCTTCAGAATAAAAACTGCCAAGCAATCTGTGTGACATTGCTGCTGCCAGAGCAGCAGCTGAGCAAAAAGTTGATGAACTGTGTTGTGAATGAATAAATGTTTAATAAAGTTATCTAGAGCTTGAAGTCAAGTGCAGGGTTCTGGCCCTGCACTTCGGATTGGCTGTTAAATGGCGAGATCAGATTGGTCCATTCAGGAGAATCTGATTGGCCATTAGCAAGCCATTCTCATTGGTCAACGGAGCTAGCACTCCCAGGTTTTCATTGGTTGAATAGTTAATAAGTTGCCTATATAAGAAAGGCTATAGCAGCCATTGAGCTGAGCTGTCACACCATGTAAATAAAGAGTTGAAGTTCACTGTTTCACTGGCTCGTCTCCATTCTTCGCACCCATGCTCCACACTTAACACTGGCAACGAGGATGGGATGTGGAGACGTCAGAGCTGACTGAACAACGAAGAAGACAACCGAGCACGTGGCTGACATGCACAACGGTGGAACCATGTCCAGCGGCATCATACCACCCGCTCTGTTTGGCCTAGCGCAAGAAGACTGGGAATCCTACATGGATCATTTCCAAATGTTCTTGGAAACCAATAATTTGAAGGATGCCACAACCGTGAAGAAACGAGCGATATTCCGAATGCATTGCGGGCCGACCATATTCAAGATGGCCAAGGCACTAGCAAAACCGGCTGAAGTGAAAGCTATGGACTGGGACGTCCTCGAAACCTCTACTGAGGGCCCACTATGCACCGACCGTACCAACGCTCGTAAGACGGCACGAGTTCTACCAAAGAAACCAGCAGAAAGGAGAGAGCGTTGCCGATTTTGTTGTGGACCTCCGAAACTTGGGAGGCCTCTGCGGGTTCGCTGACCTGGAAGAGGCTTTGAGAGACCGAATAGTTCTGGGATTAGATGCGCTAAACGTGCAGAGCAAGATAATGGCGAAGGGCGACATTAGCCTTGCCGATGCCATTGCTGATGCTACTGCAGCAGAAGCAACCAGGAAGTCGGCTGCCCAACTGTGCCACAACTGCGCTCCAATACACCAACCAACCTGCGACATTTCACCTAAGTCAGAAGGACAGCTCTTGACGGCCCACCACGAGGACCTCTCTTCATCATCAGACAGCGACGAAGAAGAGGTCCATCGACTGCGGTCCAATTGGGACCATTACCCAAAGTCCCAGCAACCATGCGCTGGCTGCAGGGCCAACCATTACTGGTCCGAATGCAAATTCCGTGACGCACTCTGCCATGAGTGCGGGAAATGAGGCCATATCGGATGGGTCTGCAGAAGTCTCCTAGGACCCAGCCAGGCCTCGAAGAGGGCCAACTATCGCCAATTGACAGGAAACTGTCCTGTAAGGCAAGAACCAGTAAACCACTCCTACAGAAACCGAACCATGAATCGCCCAACGAAGCGAGAAGAGGCTCACCAAACTATCACTATCAGTCACGCCTCTTCCTTGGATGCCAAGAAAATCCGAATTAAAGTGGCCATCGAAAATCAGCCCTGCCAAATGGAAGTCGACTCGGGATCGTCTCTCTCGATGGTTTCCTGGAAGACCCTCAAGCAACTCATCCCTACTATCCGGCGCCAAGACCTTTGTTCCCAAAGACTCATACTTAAAGACTATCAGGGGAACAGAATTCCAGTCGTAGGATCCAGTCGAGTCCGGGTCTCGTTCAAAAACCGCACAGTGTACTTACCCTTGACTGTGATCGACAAGGACTGGCCTAGCCTGTTAGGCCTCCAATGGTTCGCACCACTCGGCATTGAAGTGGCAGGCATTAACTGAATCGGCAGCAGTGACTGGGAGGAGGACCTCATCCATGAATTCAGGGACGTCTTCACGGAAAAGCTAGGCGAGTACAAGGGGACCCCGATATCATTTAGCTTTAATCCAAAAATAGCTACCATCCGCCTTAAGCCTCGTCGAGTTCCATTCGCCTTAAAGCTGAAAATTGATGAACAGCTTGATAAGTTAATAGCCCAGGGAGTGTTAGAGCCAACCGATCACTCTCCCTGGGAGACCCCAATCGTGACACCCATTAAGCCGGATGGTTCGATTAGAATTTGTGGGGACTACTGAGCCACCCTGAACCATGCCCTGCAGCAAAACCCATATCTGGTGCCAGTGGTGCAACATCTCCTCCATTCCCTGGGGGGCGGAAAAGTCTTCGCTAAACTAGACTTAGCTCAGGCTTATCAGCAACTGCCGGTTGATGAAAAAACAGCACAGGCACAGACGATCATGATGCACCGAGGTGCCTTTAAATGTACATGGCTCCAATTCAGAGTGAGTGTAGCCCCGGGGATCTTTCAGAGCCTGATGGAAAGACTATTACAAGGGATTAAAGGCGTTGTCCCCTACTTTGACGATGTGTTAATTGCTGCCCCTACTTCAAAAATTTTACGGGATCGTTTAAGATTGGTTCTCCAGAAATTCAAAGACGCAGGCCTTAAAGTGAAGAAAAATAAGTGTAAGCTGTGTACAGATCATGTTGAATTTTTAGGGTACCTAATTGACAGTCAGGGCATTCACTCTACAGATAGCAAATTGAGAGCAATAAAAAACGCTCCCAGACCCCGGAATAAGGCCGACCTCCAGGTGTTTCTAGGCCTCATCAATTTTTATAACGTATTCTTGCCGCACAAGGCGACTGTCGCTGAACCTTTACATCGTTTACTGGACAAAAAAGCAATTTGGGTATGGGGTCATAGAGAAGAACAGGCATTTCGTAATGTGAAAAAACTACTGACTTCTGATGCTGTACTAATGCAGTACAATGAAACCTTACCGTTAAATATCACGTGTGATGCATCGCCTTTCGGAGTGGGTGCCATTTTGAGCCATGTATTGCCTAATGGTAGCAAAGCCCCTGTTGCCTATTTTTCAAAGACGTTCTCAAAAACTGAGCGAAATTATAGCCAGATTGATAAAGAAGCCCTTGCAATTGTGTCGGCTGTCAAAAGATTTCATGAGTACGTGTACGGCCGGGCTTTTACTATAGTGACTGACCACAAACCTTTGCTCGGAATAATAGCGGGGGATAAGCCAACCCCCTATATATTATCTCCCAGGATGACTCGCTGGTCAGAATTCTTGGCTGCTTATAATTATCAGCTGCAATACTGCCCCGGGAAAGCCATTCCCCATGCCGACGCATTGAGCTGAGCACCGCTTCCAGAGACTATTGATGACCCCGTGCCAACAGTGACAACGTTGCAGATTGAAGCACTTCGTACACCGCCATTAACCGCCCGTGATATTGCGAGAGAAACAAAACGCAACCCCGCCTTAGCACGAGTCCTCACGTGGGTGGAACGCGGATGGCCATTGGACCAAGTATCAGACGACTTCGCACCATTCAAAAGTCGACAAACAGAGTTGTTTTCTCAAAAGGGCTGCATCATCTGGGGCGATAGAGTCGTTATCCCAGAACGACTCCAACAAGCACTACTAAGAACCTTGCACGATGGCCACCCCGGCATCGTGCGCATGAAGGCCCTCACACGAAGCTACGCGTGATGGCCAGGCATCGACAAGCAAATCGAGACGTGGGTCAAAACTTGTCATAGATGCCAGGAAGTAAGCAACGCTCCACCAAAGGCAATCCCAACCAAATGGGAGACACCGCGGGGACCCTGGTCTCGTATCCATCTGGATTTTGCTGGGCTGACCAAAGGCCACACCTTCTTAACTGTGGACGCCTCCTCGAACTGTGGACGCCGACTCGAACTGGCTCGAAATCCACCAAATGAGGAACACAACAACCAAAGCGGTCATTAAAAAACTAGAAAGACTGTTTGCAACCCACGGATTACCAGACGTTCTGGTATCTGACAACGGGCCCCAATTTACCGCGCTGTCCTTTGAGCAGTACCTGGCAGACCGCGGTATTCGACATGCGCTCATTTCGCCTGCGCATCCTGCGGCCAACAGAAGGGCCGAGCACATGGTACAATTCGTCAAGAAAACACTACAGAAAGTGGACTAAGACAACATCGAAGAAAAGATAAACCGAATCCTCTTTTTACAGCATATCACTCCACACAGCGTCACCAACAAAACTCCCGCCAAGCTGCTAATGGGACGAAAGCTCCGCTCCCACCTCGACCGGTTACACCCAGCGTACGAACCGGAGAAACCACTCGGATTGAGCAGCCGATGCCGTACCTTCCAGGTAGGCGATTTGGTGTTTGCTAAAAATTTATCGGGTGATCCGTTGTGGGTAGAAGCGACTGTGGTCCGTGTAACCGGCCCGAGATCATACCTTGTACAATGCCCTGATGATAGACTTTGGAAGTGCCATATCGATCAACTACAATCAAGGCTGAAGTCAGGGATCTCCGAATCCCCTAATAACCAAACTGAGGGGGGGGGGAGATACAGAGGAAGATGAACTTTAATTAGCAGAAAACCTTTTTGAAGGAAACGATAGCGGAACGGAAACTTGAGAACAGGAATCAGGGATGGGAGTGAGTTCACCTCAGGGTGATACCGAAGATGTTGGTGACAATGAAAACACGAACTCAGAATCAGAGATACCCCTTTCGCCAAACAATGCCTTACCTCAACAGGAGTGCAGCCAAATACCGGGTGCACAGTGGAAATCAAAAAGACTAACAAAACAACCGTCCTACCTCAAGGACTACGTGACCGCACCCCGTAAATGGAACCCGGGGGGAAGGGGTGTTGTGAATGAATAAATGTTTAATAAAGTTATCTAGAGCTTGAAGTCAAGTGCAGGGTTCTGGCCCTGCACTTCTGATTGGCTGTTAAATGGCGAGATCAGATTGGTCCGTTCAGGAGAATCTGATTGGCCATTAGCAAGCCGTTCTCATTGGTCAACGGAGCTAGTGCTCCCAGGTTTTCATTGGTTGAATAGTTAATAAGTTGCCTATATAAGGAAGGCTATAGCAGCCATTGAGCTGAGCTGTCACACCATGTAAATAAAGAGTTGAAGTTCACTGTTTCACCGGCTCGTCTCCATTCTTCACACCCATGCTCCACACTTAACAGACTGAGCTTCCGGTTATACCCACAAGCTCCCCACCATTGTGGGGGCATATATGTGTAGGGTCATTCTAAGATTAAGCAGCCCTTTTGTGTGCAAAGGGCCGACGAGGAGTATATAGAGGCACACTAACAATGTTCAAGACCCTTAAGGAGGTAGAGTAAGATAATACTTAGCACAGTATTGCCGACTTTTGTTTCCACAAGAACAGGCTAAGAACAGGAAATGGCAAAGCAAAAATACTGGGTTATTAATTGTACAGTAATATACAAGGCACAAGCACTGATCCATAAGAGCTTTCTGCTAAAAAAAATAAAAAAGCAAAAATAAATAAATAAAAAAGTAGCAACTGAAAGACACGTAAATTATGGGGAGAAAAATTCCTATTCAGTATTTTCTGCTGTAACCTGAGCAGGTTGTTTGTAGTCACATACAATCTCCAGCCAAGATTCCTGGCCATGTTTTTGACAGGAATTTGTCCAGTGCTTATCTGATGAATGCTTCAGTTAGTCATCAATTAAATCCTCCACAGTTCAAGGAAGATTCTGGGATGTGTAAATGTCAGGAATGCAAATAGTATATCAAAGAAGAAAAGAAGGACATCATAATAGCTGGACAGGATGGATATTAATTAGTACAGCTCCCACAAAAGAGGAAGCCTTGAGATAAGAAGTTCCAATCAGACTAATGAAGGGGCATCTTCTCCCTCCAACTGACTGTTACAGCAGCTCTCTCCTTGACTTGCTGACTTTCTAGATCAGAGGTGTCAAACTCATGGGAGCGGAGGTGGGATTCTACCAGTTCACACCTATTCGTTAGAACCTGTTGTTAACATTCTAAGCAGTTTGGAGAACTGGTTGTTAGAAGAAATTACTGGCCTAATCCTGTAAGGAAGGCAGGAAGGAAACATTCTGGTGTTGCTTATAGAAACTGCCTCTCCATTAACCCTTATTACATTCTTGACAGGACTAGACTTCCTGTCTCAGGAACGTCTCTGGAGTTTTTTACCCCTCCTTTGCTGGTACTTTGCTTGTGTGGAGTGACCATTAAAAGTTACAATGGCACTGAATAAAGTAACTTATAACCATTTTTCATACTTGCGACTGTTGCAGCATCCCCACAGAGGCCAGGTGAGGAGATATGTACTTCAATGTGAGTGATGTTGAGTTGGCCACACCCAGCCAGTCACATGACCACCAAGCCATGCCTACCACCTAAGCCACGCCCACAGAACCGGTTATTAAAAATTTGAATCCCACCCCTGCGTGGGAGTCACGTTGTCATCACATGACGTATTTTGACTTTTCCTCCCTTTGCTAAAAAGGGGGTGGCGTGGCCAGCACTGTGGGCTATGAGTTTGACACCAGATGCATGAAGTCCATATCACTATTGTTGTGAATCAATAAATACTTAATAAATATTATTAAGAGCTTGAAGCAAAGTGCAGGGTTCTGGCCCTGCACTTCTGATTGGCCGATAATAGAGACATCGGATTGGTCCGTTCAGGAGAATCTGATTGGCTATTAACGAGCCTCTCCCATTGGTTAATAGAGCTAGTGCTCCCCATGTTTCATTGGTTAAATAAGTTAAGAGTTGCCTATATAAAGGGGCCATTGAGGCCATTGATTTTGAGCTGTTTTCACATGTAAATAAAGAGTTTGAAGTTCACTGTTCACCGGCTCGTCTCCATCCTTTGTGCCCATGCTCAGAACTTAACACTGACGACGAAGGTGGGATGTGGAGACATCAGAGCTTACTGAACGATGAAGAACTATAACCGAGCACGTGGCTGAAACGCACCAATGGAGGAACCATGTCCGGCAGCGTCATACCACCCGCTCCATTCGACCCGGCACAAGAAGACTGGGACTCATATATGGATCGCTTCCAGATGTTTCTGGAGACCAACAATTTGAAGGATGCCACTACCAGAAAGAAATGAGCAGTATTCCTAACTCATTGCGGGCCAACCGTATTCAAGATGGCCAAGGCACTAGCAAAACCGGCAGAAGTAAAGTCTATGGACTGGGACGTCCTCGAACCCCTGCTGAGGGCTCACTACGCACCAACCGTGCCAACGCTCGTTAGAAGGCACGAATTTTATAAGAGAAGTCAGCGGAAGGGCGAGTTGCTGATTTCATAGTGGATCTCCGGAATCTGGGAGGCCTATGCGAGTTTGCCGACCTAGAAGAAGCCCTAAGGGACCGAATAGTTCTGGGATTAGATGCACCAGGCACTCAGAGTAAACTAATGGCGAAGGGCGACATTAGCCTTAAAGATGCCATAGCTGAAGCTACTGCAGCAGAAGCAACCAGGAAGTCGGCTGCCCAAATGCGCCGCACCCACGCCCCGTTTCGACAACACGCCTGAGAAATTTCACCTCAGTCAGAGGGACAGCTTGAAACAGCCCACCACGAGGACCTCGAATCGTCGTCAGAAAGCGATGAAGAAGAGGTCCATCGACTTCAGTCTGAACGAGACCAACGCCAGAAATCGCAGTACCAATGTGCCGGGTGTGGAGCAAGCCACCCCTGGTCAGAATGCAAATTCCTCGATGTGCTCTGCCATGTGTCCGGGAAAAGAGGCCATATCAGACGGGTCTGTAGAAGCAAGCTAGGACCCAGCCAGCTCGCAAGGGGGACTAACTATCGCCAACCGACGGGAAGTCGTCCCGTGAAGCGAGAACCCGTGAACCACCAATGGAACAACCACTCCTACAGAAACAAAACCCTAAACCACCCAACGAAGTGAGAAGAGGCTCACCAAACGATCACGATCGGTCACGCCTCATCTCTTGACGCCAAAAAGATCTGAGTGAAAGTGGCCATCGAGAACCAGCCCTGCCTGATGGAAGTCAATTCAGGATCGTCCTTCTCGATGGTTTCCTGGAAGACCCTCAAGCAGCTCATCCCCACTATCCGGAGGCAAGACCTTAGATTCCAAAGACTCATACTCAAGGACTATCAAGGAAATCGAATCCCGGTCATTGGATCCAGCCGAGTCCGGGTATCGTTTAAGAACCGTACAGCATTCCTACCCCTGACTGTAATTGACAGAGATCGGCCTAGTCTGTTAGGCCTCCAATGGTTCACTCCACTTGGAATTGAAGTAGTCGGCATTCACCGAACCTGCAGCAGCGATTGGGAAGAAGACCTCGTCCACGAATTCCAGGACGTCTTCGCAGAAAAATTAGGCGAGTACAAGGGGACCCCGATATCATTTAACCTCAATCCCGAAATAGCTCCCATCGGCCTTAAGCCTCGAGTTCCATTTGCCCTTAAACCAAAGATTGACGAGCAGCTTGATAAATTAAGAGCCCAGGGTGTGCTAGAACCAACCGATCACTCTCCCTGGGAAACCCCAATCATAAAACCCATCAAGCCGGATGAATCGATAAGAATTTGTGGGGACTACCGAGCCACCCTGAACCACGCCCTTCAACAAAACACTTACCCGGTACCAGTAGTGCAACACCTCCTCCATTCCCTGGGGGGGCGGAAAAGTCTTCGCTAAACTAGACTTAGCCCAGGCATACCAACAACTGCCTGTTGACAAAAATACGGCAGAGGCCCAAACGATCGTTACGCACTGAGGTGCGTTTAAATGTAACCGACTCCAATTTGGAGTGAGCATAGCCCCGGGAATCTTTCAAAGCTTGATGGAAAGGCTATTACAGGGGATAAAAGGTTTTGTCCCATATTTTGATGATGTGTTAATCGCTGCCCAACTCGGAAAATACTAAAGGAATGCCTGAGGTTGGTTCTCCAGAGATTTAAAGACTCAGGTCTCAAAGTTAAAAAAAAACTAGTGTCATTTATGTACGGATCGTGTAGAATTTTTGGGATATTTAATTGATAGTCAAGGCATTCACCCCACCGATAACAAACTTAGGGCAATCAAGAACGCCCCAAAACCCTGGAACAAGGCCGACCTCCAGGCTTTTCTGGGCCTTATCAATTTCTTTCTTTCTTTTTTCTTTTTAAACAAATTTTATGAATTTTACAGAAAACACAATACACAATCCAGGCATAACAACTTGAAAAGTCTTTTCTAAAAGAAAAATTAATAATAATTAAAGAAGAAAGCCAATAGAATATATAAAATAATTTCAAATTGTAATATCAATATTTACATTATCTATTTAACTTTATATCTTATCCAGACTTCTCCTTTTATCCAAATTATATTTCTTGCTTAATAAAATTTTATTGCCTTTCATAAACATACAAAACACAAAACATAAACAAAACTAAAAGATCTTTTCTGAAGGCTGTCTGATCCCGGGTTAAAACTCTTCACACAGACACAAATTCAAACATCATATTCACTTTATATATCCTTCCATATCTTATTATCATTTTCTTTTTTATATTATATATATAAACCATTTTTATCAATTTTATATAAACAATGCACAAGGCATAACAGCTTATAAGTTCTTTTCTAAGAAAAAATAATAAAAGAAGAAAACCAATAGAACATAATGATTACTTTATCTATTTAACTTCATATCTTATCCCAGCTTCTCCTTTTCATCCAAATTATTTCTTGTTAATTAAAATTTTATTGCCTTTTATCAATATACAAAACCCAAAAAAAACATAACAAAATCTTTATATATCCTTCCATATCTTATTACCATTTTCAATAACATTCTTTGTCTGTTCTATTTCCAACTATCCATTCATCTTTTTTCTTTTACTATACTTCTCCTATACACTAATTGGAGTGACGTCTTTAACTCATTACCCTAACTTAAAAGTACTTCATATAACACTTAATCTATCTTGGGATTCTGTTTAATAGATTCTAAAATTACACAATGAATTTTATACTCTAAATACACATATAAAAACACAATCTTATGTACCCTCCAGAATCCCTCTTTTATCCTTTATTAAATTCACCCATTGTCTCTGAATAAACTTTTTTTCTTTAGATCTTGCTTCCCACCATTGAGGCTTCTCCTCCCCCCCTTTCTCTCTTGCTTATTCTTCTCCTTGCCCTTTTTACCCCTTTGTCTCTCCTCCTCCCTTTTCTTACTCCCTTTCCTTTGCTTTCTAATCTTGCATCCACCTTTCCTCTCATTTTTCTCTTTTTGGTTGTTTTTTCAATTCTTAAAATCCCCTTTTTCTTATCCTTTTTCTCCTCCTCCCCGGAAAGAACCCATTGTTCATCAAAGATGGCTTCTTCTTCCTCTTCTTTGTTCCAGTCATTCTGCTGCGTAGTCAACTTTTCAAAAGTACATAACGCCATTTCTAAAAATTGAAACAGAGTGCCCAAAGTATCTTCCTTTTTATATTTTTGATATTCAGTCTTTAGTTCATCCACGAGCGATGCCATCATGAAAGGAGAAACTTTTCCCAAAACAACCACAAGTATTTTTAATCAAAAATAATTCAAAAAAAGTTCCAAAAATTAATACTTTTCTTCCTTCTTCTCTTTCTCTTTCTGGGGTTAATGTTTAATCAAAGAGGTCCAATTGCCATATACCTTTCTTTGGGATTCTAGGCAATCTCCTCCTTTTTCAGCTTCTGCTCCAATTTTTTTTCCCTCTCCCTTCCCACTTGCAACATCAATTTTAAATAATCAGAAATCCATACCTCTAATAAGGGTTTTCCAATTTCTTAAGTTTTTCAATGTCCAAGAACCCTTTTGTCCCTTAGCTTCAACTTTCAGAATAATTCACCTTCAAAGCCCAGACATATTTCAAATCTGCTGTTTCCATGGGGTGGGAGAGTGAAAAAAAAAAAAAGTTCCCTTTAACAGCTTCTCCGCCGCTTTCGATCTTCTTAGGGATACAATGTATCCTCCAGCAATTCAGACCGCTCAGTTCCAACGAATTTGAAAGATGTTGATTGACCTGGCTCAGCCAGCACTTTCACTCTTCTTGCTTCCTCCAGCACAATCTTACCCGGTTGCTGGCTTCTTCGTGGCGGCCATTGCTGACCACCACTCCACCACTTTGGGAAAAAGGGGTTTTTCCGGATGAGGAGGGGGTCTGCAGCACCCCCAACCTCCTGTCCGGCTCCCCTCTCTCTTCGGCTTTCCCTACAGGGCAGCCATATCCCCCTGACCCGTTTGGATCGGGGGTACCTCGGTGGCAAGCACAGCAGGAATCGCGAGCGGTCGCGAATTCCTGCTGCCACCGAAGCCACGCGGAACCGGAAAAAATGGCCTTATCTATTTCTATAACGTTTTCCTGCCTCACAAAGCAACCGTAGCTGAACCCCTACATCGTTTATTGGACAAAAAAGCAACCTGGGTATGGGGACACAGAGAAGAACAGGTATTTCGACATGTGAAAAATGTATTGACTTCTGATGCTGTTTTGATGCATTATAACGATACTTTGCCTTTAACGATCACGTGTGGGCGCCATTTTAAGCCACGTTTTGCCAAACGGTAGTGAAGCCCCTGTTGCCTATTTCTCAAAGACGTTATCAAAAGCAAAACGCAATTACAGTCAAATTGATAAAGAGGCCCTTGCTATTGTGTCCGCGGTTAAGAGATTTCATGAATATGTGTATGGCCGAACCTTTACCATAGTGACTGACCACAAAACTTTGCTGGGAATAATAGCGGGAGACAAGCCAACACCGTATATATTGTCTCCCAGAATGACTCGCTGGTCAGAATTCTTGGCGGCATATAATTACAAATTGCAACATCGCCCGGGGAAGGCTATTCCCCATGCCGACGCATTGAGCCGCACACCACTTCCGGAGACCATTGATGACCCCGCTCCGACAGTTACAACGCTGCATATAGAGACACTTCGAACGCCGTCATTAACAGCCCGAGATATCGCGATGGAAATGAAACGCGACCCCATTTTAGCACGAGTCCTCAGTTGGGTCGAGCGGGGATGGCTGATGGACCAGATACCTGACGACTACGCCCCATCGACAAACGGAACTATTTTCCCAGAAGGGTTGCATTATCTGGGGTGATAGAGTTGTCGTCCCAGAGCGGTTGCAACCAGCGATATTAAGGACCTTGCACAATGGCCATCCCGGCATCGTGCGTATGAAAGCCCTCGCACGAAGCTACGCGTGGTGGCCGGATATCGACAAGCAGATCGAGACATGGGTAAAAGCTTGTCACAAATGCCAGGAAGTAAGCAACGCCCCTCTGAAAGCAACCACAACTGAATGGGAAACACCAAGGGGACCATGGTCCCGTATTCACCTGGACTTTGCAGGACCTAACAAGGGACACACATTTTGATTAACTGTGGATTCCTACTCAAACTGGCTTGAAATCCATGAGATGAGGAATACAACAACCGAATCAGTCATCAGGAAACTAGACAGACTCTTTGCGACACACGGATTACCAGACTTTCTGGTATCTGACAACGGGCCCCAATTTACTGCGCTATCCTTCGAACAGTACCTGGCGGACTGCAGTATTCGCCATGCGCTAACTTTGCTGGTGCATCCTGCGGCCAACGGAAGGGCCGAGCGCATGGTACAATTCGTGAAGAAAACCTTGCATAAAATGGACTATGGCGATATAGAAGACAAGATTAACCGGATACTCCTTTTGCAGCATATCACTCTGCACAGCATCACCAATAAAACTCCCTCCGAATTGCTAATGGGACGGAAGCTCCGTTCCCACCTCGACCATCTGCATCCATCATATGAACCTGAAAAACCACACGGCTCCAACGGGAAGTGCCGTAACTTCCAGGTAGGCGACTTGGTTTTCACTAGGAACTTTTCGGGCGACCCGTTGTGGGTCGAGGCAACTGTAGTCCAAGTAACCGGCCCTAGATTGAACTGCATGAAATGTCGCAATGATAGAATATGGAAGCGCCATATTGATCAGCTGCATTCAAGGCTACAGTCGGGGATCTCCGAGGCCCCTGATTTCCAAACTGAGGGGGGAAGAGATACCGAGGAAGCTGAATTTGAAGCGACAGAAAGTTTAAGCGGAAGTAACGACCGCTCTGAGGCAACACATGAAGGATCTGGAATGGGGGTGATCTCGCCTCAAGGAGATGCCAAGAGCATTAGCGGCAACGAAAATTCGAATACGGAATGGGAGGCACCCTCTTCAGCAGAGAACGTCCTACTCCAACAAGACTGTAGCCAAATACTGGGAGAACAAAGCAAATCAAATAGACAATCAAAACAACCTGCCTACCTCAAAGACTACGTGACCACACCCCTTAAACGGAACCCGGGGGGAAGGGGTGTTGTGAATCAATAAATACTTAATAAAGATTATTAAGAGCTTGAAGCAAAGTGCAGGGTTCTGGTCCTGCACTTCTGATTGGCCGATAATAGCGACATCGGATTGGTCCGTTCAGGAGAATCTGATTGGCCATTAACGAGCCTCTCCCATTGGTTAATAGAGCTAGCGCTCCCCATGTTTCATTGGTTAAATAAGTTAAGAGTTGCCTATATAAAGGGGCCCATTGAGGCCATTGATTTTGAGCTGTTTTCACATGTAAATAAAGAGTTTGAAGTTCACTGTTCACCGGCTCGTCTCCATCCTTTGCGCCCATGCTCAGAACTTAACAACTATCATTATCCTCCTCAAGAAGAGTGTATTTGTATAGAAAAACCCTCATACAACATATATAATTCATTCAATTTAATTTAAAAGTGGAACTGTTTTAATGGGCTTCTGACTCCTAGTCACACAAAAAAATCTGCATCTTTTTTTTTCTTTTGACCTGTTAAGTTGACTTATAGTAAGTTATTTTAATGTGGCTATTAGGGGACTTATTTCTAGTTGTTTTAATTGTGGTTTATTGTCCAAAATTGATACGATCAGGTGATATAGAAATAATGTAAATTAACAAAAATAAAACAAATGATATAGTCTGGGGAAAAGCTTTCTGATCCTGCAGAATATGACTAATGCAAAGATCGTTTAGTCCAGGCAAAGAACCTTGAAATAAATTGGGAAGAAAACATGCATTTCATGGTGTTTAATTCACTCTTCATTCAATCCAAGTTGTGTTTTCTGCATCCAGTAGGGCTGTACATTGTGATATGTACATTGCATCTTTCCAGTTAATTTTAATGCAGAAAAAATGGCACCCGAAAACATACCATACTTCTTCAAGCCTTTCATTAAACTGTGTGGGAATCTGAGCCATTGAACAAAAAAATAACAATACAGAATGCCTAGTTCCAAATTAAAGTCTCAACAACCTTTTAAAACCTCAGAAATTTAAATGATCTAATTTGTTTGGCAGTAAAATCTGGAGCCATAGGGTTTATAGCAAGTCACATTCCTCAAACATCTTTAGCGTCAGCACCATATAAGGTAGTCTGTATCCTGCTCTGTTCCCTCATATCCCTGGAGATTACCACAGCCAAACAGATTGTGCATTAAAAATGAAGATAGAAACATAGACTAAAATCTTGAGTCCTTACCGTATACTTTTATTCCAGTATGAAAGGATTACCCTCTGAACTCAAAAAGGAAAAAGAACCATCTTAATAACCATCTACGCTGAGGTTAATTCTGTACACACAGATTTTATTTTCCAGAGGCTAATCTGTTGCTCTAAAATTAAAGAGGAGATCTACATAGCTGTTTTACTATATTCCGTCTCATAGCTGGGAATCATGCTGCCCTAAAGGGTTCTCATAACATACCCTTGTTACATACCCTTCTATCAATGCAGTTTTAATGTATACCATTCTAAACTTTGAAAGGTCACGACTGATGGTCAACTCTGCTGAAATTCCAGCCCCAACAAACTTCTATCATGTAAAAAAATTTCCATGCACGATACTCTCCATGCGCTGTATTTTTCCCCCATAATTCTGTCATCTGATTGCACTTTTTTAAAAAAAATCTTGAAACTATGATTAACTATCTGACCTTGTCACCACTAGAAGGCAGCAAAGAGTTTTTTTTTTTTACTCCTGTTGTCTCACACCTAGTGATTGTCTGAACTAGTGCAGCTGCTGGATGAGTGCTATTGATCAGCTGAAGTTTGAGAAAAGAGTTTAGCTGGAGCAAAGTGTGGGAACTGCAAAGTACTCTAACAAGATTACATGTCAAAAGGAAGTAGGAACCATGGTTTTGGGGAGCAATGGCCACCAAGAAGTAGATTCCCAGCTAGACAGGCCAGAAGACATATACAAGAGACAAATCCTTTCAGTAATACTTCCAATTAAATGCCTTAAGCAATGGCAGACAAGTCAATTTCAAGGTTTTGCATTATCTAGGGTGCCCAACTGGCTTATCCATTTTAAAAAGAAAAAATGAGTGAGGGCTGGGTAAAGCTAGGATAAATGGGTAGGAGAAGAGGCTTTTTGGAGGATGGAAGAAGGAACTGGACCCACAGGAAACCATCAGAACCTATTGGAGCTACAGGTTTATCAACATAGAATATACCTGTTCAGGCTACCTCTTCCATTAGCAACTATATACACTACACTGGCTACATTCTACAGGTGAGATAAGAGAGAAAAATATCATTTCCAGGATAGAGAAATCAAAGTGCCCTCAGGCTTCCTCCAATTTAGATGGATGATAAGATACAGTTGGTAGAACACAGACGCTATACATCATCTAAATCAGGGTGTCCAACTAGCAGCCTGAGGGCTGGATGCATCACGCACAGCAGGCCAGGCCCATCCCAGCTCCGCAAAGGCGAAAAACATTATGATACATTGTGATACGTCATGTGACGTGATCGAGTTTGACACCCGTGCTCTAAACCATCTTCATACTGGTGCAAGGGTAGTATGCAGATTTGCCCAAACTATACCTTCTTTTATATACAATAATCCAGAGGGGTTATTGGAAATAAAACTGATGTTAGAGACACTATAAATCAGCTAAAGCTAGAAACTCGATGGGCAACAGAAATGTTCAGGAATGCACTATTGTGTCTGGGTACCCTTCCTTAAATATGCTCAGTACTATTAATTAAAAGAAATAATTAAATATATATTTATTTAGATCACTCAATTGATTTGTATGTGAATTATTCTGAAGTCTATTAACAGCAACTACTTTTTCAGAGCATGTCTGCTGCATCTTATCTATCTGGATTTGCAATCTGATGACAGGATGAATGAAACATTTCTTGATAGCAAAATTCCTGCATGGCTGTCTATTTGGAACTAATGTTCACAGTCTACCATACTAATGTCTGATACACTTTTCATGTGATATTCAGTGGCCCTATGCCAGAGTAACTTAATCATGCACAAGCCATATCAATACTCATAAGTCTTTTCCTAGTCATACAGCAAGCTTGTCTCATCTTGAGCTATATTTCATTTGTGGTAATGAATCTCCAACACAAACATATGTGTCAGCCTGGGGGAAGAAAGATAAGCAGTACAAAGGTGGAGGGGAGAAGGAAAAGAAAAAGGCTTGCTGACAGCATAGTTTAGAGAAAAAAAGGGAGTTGTTACTCATTTGTATAAAGATTTATAGGCTACCAATTATCAAAGATCTCTTTCATACAAAATGAGAAGCTTGCAAATATAAATTTCACACAGCTCTTACTCAAATATCTACACCACCTTGGTTGCCCTTGTCAACTATTTGTGATATAAAAAAGAAAAGAAAATGTGCAAAATTGCTATCTCGTTCCATAGCCACATACACCCCTGCAGCTCCATGGTACATTATAAAGGATAAATGGCAAATCCTATGTGCCTACTACAAAAAAAACTGCAGTTAAAAGAATCCCTACAAAGCCTTCTGCAGAACCAGCCAACCTCTCATCCCTAAATAATAAAAAGCCTAGGAATTTAAACTGTAGTCTAATTCTAATTTTGAACTGCAATTCATTTTTTTTGCCCTTTTTTTAACCCTCTTCCCATGTGCAAGATTTGGACTGTAACTTCTATAGAACAAAACCTCCTTTTTATGTTACTCTATAAAATGCTATATGATGGTGAATGCAAATGTAGCATTAAGCAAAATGCAGCAGAAAAGGTGATTTTAATAGGCATTATGTATAAAAGTTTTAGAAGTCAAGTTACCATTTGCAACATTTGTTTTATTCACTTCATTTGGGGCTGTTTGCAAAAAGGATCAAAACATCAATGTCTGCTTGTTTAGGCAGACAATTTATTTTAGAAAAATGTGGTGGTCTAAGTCAGAGTAGCATGTTTAGATAAAAAGATGAGGCTTCTGTGGGGCAATAATGCCATTTTATATGAGTTCCATACATCTTTCACTTGTAATTTTCTCATGTTTTCTAACTGCTTTTTGAACACAACTGTCTTTTGATCGATCATGCTAAAAGCCATTGATTTGGAAGAACCTAAGATGTTTCTGAAAAAAATCACCATTGATTGTACCATTTTTTTTTCCATTTGAATGTGTTTATTCTGAATGCAGAGAGGCTGTTTAGAATTTGGATGCATTTTGTTTCAGATTCTCCCCTTCTCAAGTGAGAAGTCTTTGTATTTTTGTCTCTCAAGTCTCAACAGTGCAAAGAACTGTGTTCTTAAGAACACCACTTTTTTATGGGATTCTGAAGTGTGTGCCACTAAAGTATTCCATTTAATCATTATATTACATGGAAAACAAATGACATCACCTAATTCAAATTGGAATTGTTATTTTCCAGCAGTAAGATTTATACAGGTAGCCCTCGACTTATGACTACAAGTGGAACTGGAAATGCTGTCACTTAGCAAAGGTAGTTGCTAAGTGAGATGTGACCCATTTTACAACCTTTTCTGCTGTGGTCATTAAGTGAATGGATGTGGTCATTAAGTGAATTGTGTGATCATTAAGTGAATCTGGCTTTCCCCATCGATTTTGCTTTTTAGAAGCAAGCAAAACGTTGCAAGTGGTGATCACATGACCCTGGGAATAAGCAACCACTGTAAACCTATGCTGATTGCCAAGCAATCAAATTTGGATCACGTGACCACAGGGATGCTGTGATAGTTCTATGACCAGTCACAATTTTTTTTCAGTGCTATCGTAATTCTGAATAGACACTAAATGAACGGTCATAAGTTGAGGATTGTTGAATTAAAAATCAGGACATCAACAGAAAGCAATTTGTTCATTGTGCTGAAATGGATTTTTTTTTTTTACTAATTCCTTTCTAAATAAATTTGCCAATAAAATGAAAGGTGTTTCTATACTAAAAGCATTAGGAATTCCTGTGAATGAGTAGTAGGCAAAGTTTTTAGTCAGGATACCTATATATTAGCATTTTCCCCACTTGGTAACAATACTTGATAACTTTATAACTCTGACACCATTGAACTATCAGGATCTGAGGTGAGATCCCATAGTATCAGTCATTGGAAGCAGTCTTACTGTTTATGTGGGGGACCTGTTGATGCAACATGATCTTACACAGTTGCTAACCACTGATGTTATGATTAGGAGTGTATGTAGCATTCACCTAAATGGAGCTATTACGAAGCCTTAGACAAGTCTTTTCTTTGGAGGAGATGGATATAATAATAGCTCTTAATAACTATGATTATTTAACCACCAGAGTTAATGACTAACACAGTGTCTTCCATCAATAAACATACATGTGTTGAACTACCTGTTTGTAATATAGGCCAAATTTAAAAGTGGCCTATCTCACTTCATGTACTGGCTTTGCTATGCCCATTAAAAAGGTGGGCCTTCAATTGCCCAGTCATGCTTACCATTTTAATGCTCCTTGACTTCTCAAAAATTCTCCTGCTGTCTACCCTGTTTGGAAATAAATTTTATTCCTTTTTGCAGGCAGGAATGAAGGACACTGCTCTTCCATTCTCTGCATACCATAATAGTGTCTGAAATGTATGTTCTCCACTGCACCTTTCCCTCTGAAATCCTACTATCTTGCTGTATCATGACAGGGGATGTTCCTGGGAGGAATGAATAAAAAATGCTTGGAATGTACACAAAAACATACACTTCCAAGAAGTGGAAGACATGAAGATCAACTCAACTGCAGCTAATGGAATTAGGTGCTTATATCAGGCAGCAGTAGTATAGGAAGATATTAGAGTAGCTCATCCCTTTAGAAATAATGGCAAAAATATCATTTCATAGAGTGCAAAAGATGGCAATGGTAAACCACTCTTGTATTTTCCCAAGAAAACTATATAGATAGATAATATAAAATAATTGATGACATGGAGCCTGAGGATGGTCCCCTCAGGTTAAATGGCATTCAATATGCTGTGGAAGAAAACTGAGGATTTTTCAAAGTACTAATGGTTTTTATGATGCAATTTCATAAAAGCCCTCAGGATTTGAGCTGCTGATGTTGAAATGGAGACAGGGAGATTTTGTAACTAAAAAGACATATTTTTCATGGAACATGGGAATGAGAAGCATGAACATGGTAAAACTCAGCGTAGTAAAAACTGAAATGAATCAACTGCAACCGAACACTTAGGCAGAAGAGAATTAAAATGGAGTGGAATTGGAAACTTCCATTCAGAAAATAATACTGCTTATTAATCCAGGGCATCAAAAAGAATAAAGAAATAGCATTGCTCTTATAGTCAGAAAAAATATAACAAAGATCTGCCTTGGCTACAATGCAGTAAATGCCCAAATAATATCAGTTAGACTTTGCAGATTACCCTTTAATATGATGATTACCTACATTTATGCTCCAATTCTGATGCAGAAGAAAAAGAAGTTAATGAGTTGAATAATCAAGGTCAATCTTAAATTGGCAGAACATATAAGCAAGATGTATTGCTTATTCTTACAGATTAGAATGTAGCAGTTGGAAATAAAGAATAAAAAACATAGTTGGACTATCACCTAGACAGGAAAAACAAGGAACATTTCCCAAAAGATCTCATACTCAGAGAGAACTTCCAATGTAAAACTGATCTGTTAAAGGATGCTTATAAGCAAACAGTAAATAATTCAAAAAAAGATCAGACAAAGATAGGACATTCTTTACAGTAGAGATGTCAACATTCAGGATATCTTAGAACAGCCTTGGCAGCCCAGCTTGACGGGGAGAAGGGAACAGAGGTACGCAAGAGGTGGGCTGGTGTGCAAATGCACGCGCATACACTGGTCCACTCCCACAAGAGAAAAGAGAGGCCTTTGGAGTGTAATTTCATGCTCCTTCTCTGCACCAAAAGCTTTTGCAAAGGGATGGACGGCCTGAAGCAATGTGAGATCGCTCCCCAGAAGCCTTTTATCTATTTGCAAAAGCTTTTGGCATGGAAAAGAGAAGCCATTGGGGGCGTGGTCTTGTGTTTCTTCAGAGTCATCGAGGCTGCCTGATGCTCCAAAAGTGGATTGGGTGTCCTGAGTAGGCAGCCTCTGTGAGTCAGAACAGATAGAACATGGTAAAACAGATTGGCTCCAGGTAGTCAAAGGAGTGAGACAGAGTTGTCACTCCTGCCACTTATTCAACCTATATGAAGAATATATATTGAGAAAATTTGGTTTGAAAGAAAATGAGTGTGGTTTTAAAATTGGAAGAAGAAAATTAATAATTTGGTTTATGTTAACAATGGTACTTTGATAGCTGAGAATACAAATAATCTGGAAGCTTTACTAAAGACAGTCAATGACAATCAATGGAATTACAATGAAATATAAAGAGGATCAAACTAATAACAGTGAGTACAGCAACCAGCAACATTGAAGACAATGAAGTTGTGGATAGCTTTCTATGTAGGATCAACTGCATAGAAAAGGAATCATCAATCAAGAAATATATTCCAGATTAGCACTTAGTAGGCTGGTAATCACCTTCAAAGCTGACACCAGCCAGAGCATAGAAAAACTCAAGGAAACAGTGCAGGATCAGAAGATGTGGAGAGCCCTGGCCCATAAAATTGCCAAGAGTTGGACTCAACTGAATGGATATCATCATCATCATCATGCCAGTAATGAAGGCCTTGGAAAAAATATTCAGATGTTATGATATGTCTATATTTACAGATACAAAAATTGTGCAAGCAATGGTAGGGAAGTTAAAATGGGATATGATTTTAAAAAAGGATAGAAAGAACACTGAGATTTTTGAACTGTGGTGTTGGGAAAGACTCCCAAGACAACTATGAAAACCCAAGTAAACAAACAAATGAAGTAAACAAAAAAACAATGCATGAGTGACCAAGCTAAAATTATCATATTTTGACATTTTATGTAAAACATAGCTCCCTTGAGAAATAAATTTAAATAAACAAACAAGCCATAATGCTGGGAGAGAAAGAAAAAAACAGAAGAGCAGGATAACCAATCTCCAAGGGAGATGGAAATAGGAATAAAAATAAATAAAATAATAAATTAAAAAAAAAACAGACAAGAGCTGGATGAACTTGATTGGGGACAGATCATCTTGGATAAAGTCTATCTATATGTCACTAAGAGTTGACAACTTGGTGACCCATAATCAATCATCACTCTATTTGGCAGCTCAAAATCATTTGATTTATTCCATGGACACTTGGCAGATGAAGTAGATACAGCACAGAGATATAAATCAATCCTCTATATGCAGCACATTATATAATTATCTCCCCTTTGATTTCATTTCTATTCTGCTAAAGCTGACAATTTCTACATGCAAGGGCATTTTTATAGTATTCAAAGCAACAATCCCATTTGAAATTTCAATTCAAATTCCTATTTGAATTGTAGTACATGACTCTGTAGAGACAATAGAGCTCCATTTTAATATAGTCCAGTGCCACTTCCCTGTATGTATTTTATATCCCTATACTTAAGTATTTAACCATACTTAGAAAGCAATCCAGTCAACTGAGACTAATACTATGTACTTACATTCAAGGCATTCTTAGCAGCTTCTGCTTCTGAGCGACTATCAAAGGTAACAAAACCCACAGGCTGAAAGAAGAGAAAAATTAGAATGTTTCTGGACTGTTCATAGTCAAAATTATCCTTTACTTCATATGCTACTTTTAATTCAAAAATTACGCAGAAAAATCTCATCTGAAATATTGATGATAGCCCAAATTAAACACGATTACATTATTTTTAGTATCTTTAGTTTATGAGTTGGTATTGATTTTTCATTGTGTAGACTTTTGTTGATTAAACTTTGTTCTGTTCTAGGAATGTCCAAACATTTCATTTCTGATTTATTTATTTTTAATGTGAAATTTCACAAAATATCCCTTGTCATATGCCAGATGGGACTTTCCAAACATTTTGGAAGCATTTCAAATTTGAAATTCGCTGTCTTGAACTTGTTACTCCTCTTGTTTCAAACTGAAGCTTCTCTCAAAATGCTCAAAGTATTTTGAATTTCGCATTTAAGATGACAGTTTTCTCAACATCTGATACGACGTATTTAAAAATAAATATTTTGGACAATTCTATTCAATGTTGCATTCTACATATTAAGTAACAATTTTAAAAGACCGTGGTTAATTTTATTTATTTCACATTCTTGGAAACTTGAGATTATGCCTCCAAAATGAATCTTAAAGATTGTGAGATTTCCCATCTGTGGAAAATCATTTCTCCAATATCAAAAGACTCAGACTATGAAAACAAATTAAAAGGAAGAAATGATTACTTAATTATTCCAAAACACTTCATCTTCTACACTCTGCATTTACCAAGAATTAAAACGGGACTGTTTAGACTAATTTATCTATAAAAACATTAAAACAAGGAAGTGTTTTATGAAATATTTGTACTAGAGCACTTAATTTAGCAGAAACTAGGGAACCAATCTTACTTCTGTTCTTGCCTTTATTAAACATTTTACTTTCAAGGTACGTAAACAGATTTAACCTAAGAGGTGAAAAACAATCAAAATGTTTAGGCTAGGTTTCTTATAAAGATTTTTAGACAAAAATCTGAAATTATATATTTTTAAATATGCACCTATTAATACATTTCCCATCTTTCACTATGACAGGATACTAGTGCACAGGCAAGATAATTTCAAATTATCTATTTCATTAGCATTTAGATTAGTTACCAAATGAACAACCTTTAAGTTTTTTGTCCTTTTTTAAAACTGCAGCAGCAGCAAATTCCTACACTGTATACATTCCACTGTTATCTGTCCCTTTCATGGAATCAAACTATAAGAAGAAAATCTGCAGTCATAGGTTTCCAATAACAGCTATTGCTAAAAGCCTGACAGTTTTACTTTTAAACCATAGAGGTTCTGACTGAACCCAATCCAAAAAGCAAGACTCTTTCTCGGAAAGTTTAAAGATAAACTGCAAGAAATGCAAATCAAAGTGACAAAGAGTCTCACCACTCACTACCTTAAAGAGCTAAAACAATAAACTGAGGAAAAGACAACATTAGGTAATGACAATTACTAATTTTTTTAAAGTTTTTGGTATAGACATCAATTTTAAAAGCCTAATGTGAAATATAAATGGAACAAATGCTCCTCAAACAAGGAGAAAGAAACTTCAAAATATTCAAATGAATTTGTCGGTGAGTTCTGGTTTGCAGGGCTTTGGCGGCAGGCAGGAATCTGCGATCGTGTGCGGTTTCTGCCTGGGGTCACCGCTGGAGTGCCCTGAGCCAGTTTGGCTGCGGGACTAAGCCACCCCATAGAGGTGGTGAAGAGGGGGGAGATCCCAGCAGGGTTGAGGAAAGCCGCATCTTTCCTCCTCAGCTGGCTAAACTCCCTTTCCCGAAGGCGGTAAGAGCAGCGGTCAGAAATGGCCGCCTCAAAGAAGCACTCATCTGGAAAAGAAAGTGCAGGAGGAAGTTAAGAAGTGAAAGTTTTGGCTGACCGGGATAAGAAGCAACAACCAAAGTATCCTGGAATTTAAATTTTATAAAAGATACATCGCTCCCAAAGAAGTTTCGGAAGCAGCGAATGAAAGTGAAAAGGGAAAGGTTTTTTTTCACTCTCCTTCCTTACGGTGACAGTGAAGAGAGATGAATGAGAAATCGGAAAAACCCGCTTTGGCACCAATAGGTAATTAAACTGAAAATATAATTAAATGCCAAGGGGACAACAAAGATTTCTGAATATTAAAAAATTCTTCTTTTGCTATAAGTGGGAAAGGAGAGGAAAAGAATAAGAGCAGGATTTGGAAGGAGGAGCCTGCCTGGAATTCAAAAGAACTTAAATCTAAACAAGACTTCTAAAAGATACATTTTAACTGGAACTTTGCAACTAAATAGTAACCCCAGGAAGAGAAAGTGAAAAAAGAAGAAAGTGCTAAAAGAAACAACTTGTGTGTATTTGGATTGCTTGGTGACTTTTGGGACTTTTGGAATTATATTTGAATGACTAAAAACAATTGGGTGGTTGTTTTAAAAAATTCTACAATGGCGTCACTTGTGGATGAACTGAAAATGGAATTTAAAAAATATAAAGAAGAGGAACAAGAAGGGAAGGGTTCTTTTGGTTCCGTTTTTCAATTCTTAGAAATGGCGATCTGTACCTACGAGAAGCTACAAGAAAAGACTGCTCAACAAGAAGATTGGGACAAAGAAGAAGCCATCTTTGATGAACAAGTAACTTTAACTGGGGAAGAAAGGGGAAAGTGGGGAAAGAGTGGAGAATTTAAGACCTAAAAAAACAACCAAAAAAGGGAAAAATAATGTGATAAGTGGATATAATGTTAGAAAGCAACAGAAAAGGGGAATACAGAAGAGGGAAATGGAGGTGGAGAGACAAGGGGGTAAAAAGGGGAGAGAGAAGCAAGGGAGGGAAGAAGGGAAGAGAAGTTACAAAGGTTTGGAGCAAGATGTAAAGAAACAGGACTTATTCAGAGATAATGGGTGAAAATTTAATTGAAAAAGCGATTCTGCAAAGGTACATAAGATTGCATTGTTATATTTGTATTAGAAATAATGTTAGAAAATTGGAAACAACATATGATTAAAAAGTGGGATAAAATAGTGTAATTCAGTGAAACTTTTGTGAAAAAAATAAATGAAATGAAATAAATAAGAGAATTGAATTAGGAAGGAATGGGAACATTTTAATTATTCAATGTTTTATAAAATATAAGTGAAGTGGGGGGGAAGTAACTATGGAAAGTTTATAAGTGTTCCCAAAGAAGTATGATACCTATTTGAAAAGAAATGTGTAAAATGTTTAAGAGCTAAATGAATATTAATATTAACGATAGAACTGAACTGGTATGGATTGTTGTTTTAATTATATTATATATCTATAATTTTTTTCTTTGTTTAAAATATAATGTACCAAGCAGAATCCGAATAGAATAGAATGTACCAAGCAGAATCCGAACAGAAGTTATGTATTATATTAAGTGTTATAATTTTAGGGGAAAGATATAAAGGCGTCATACTCCAATCAGCGATTACAGGAGAAATTTTGTTTAATGAGAAAAGATAATAGACAGCTGAAACAGGACAGACAAAGAATATAAGTATAATGATTTGAATCGAGATGAAATAAATAAAATAAAATTAAGAAAGTTAAAAGAGGGGAGAAGCTATATAGAAAATGTAGAATGGTAACGAGATATGGAATGGTATATAAAAATGAGCATGAACTTGAATTTGTGTCTGTATGAAGGGATGTAACCCGGGATCAAGCTGCTTTCAAAAAAGATGTTTTATGTTTTTATGTTTTATGTTTTGTTTGTTTATGTTTGTTTTTAAAAATCAATAAAATTTAAAAAAAAATTCAAACAAATTTGTCAAAATAGTTTGTCTTTAAGAAATACATATTAGAAAAAGGAATATAAAATATTTTATCTGCAAAATATATTTCAGTTATAATTAAAAAGAGAAATGAATTGTTTTATATGTAAACCCCAAGTAAAACCAGAATTGATGTTGACTGATAATTATTTATTTATTCATTTAATTTCTATAGCCACCTGTCTCAATCAATGACTCTGGGTGGCTTACAGTATAAAACCTATAAAAACAATTGGGCAATACGTAGGGTAAATATGTGTGGCTGGAAGCTATTTCCATGGACCAAAGCTTTGATAATGGAAATTTATGCTCCAAATGAGGATAAAGTAATTTTTTTACAAAAAAGTTATGAACAAACTAATCATATGAAAATTGGTATTTAAGGAAAATTGGAATGGAGTGATTTTTGTAGGAGATCAGCAGGCTGAGCTAGCAGGCAGGGTTAAATGTGTCATGAGTTTGAAATCATTGCACAGCCATCAGAGATCTAAGTCCAACTCCCCATGAATTTCAGTCACCCTTATTTAGCATCAATTTAACTTTGTTAGATTCTTGTGTATAAGTAACAATAATAAACTCTTCAGGGCTTTGAATGAAGGAAGTGTTACTGGTTCTTTGGGCTTCACATTTCTTCACACAAGGACAGTTCCTCTGAGAAAGATATTAAAATAGCACAAGATAAATTATCGAAACTTTTTTTTGACATGATAAATAATCTAGAGCTTGTAAATACATGAAGACACAAAAATCATGATGCAAAATAATACACACTTATTATTCTGAAAGACATAGATCTTTCTCAAGAATTAATATGCTTTGAATATCCAAGAATTTGGCTATTAGTGTTTATAAGTGGACATACTGCCAAAGGTATTTTCAAACTTTAGCATTTAAAAGGAAAATCAATTCTTTCAGATGGAAAGTAAACAAACATTGAGGCAGAAAGAAACAGTAAAAAAAATTGTAAAAAAATTGTTAAAGGCATTTTTATAGTAATTTTAATAAAGGTAGAGACTAATAATGGTTTGGGACAAAAGTACAGCTTTTATGAAGGGATATTTTATACAGCAAGATAGTAAAGTGAAAAAAAGAAAATACAATTTTAGGTCAGATAAAAATAAGAATTAAAGAATCCCCCCAAAAGAAAATTATGTAACGCCAAATTAAACTTTTATGACAACAGTGGTCTTTATTTATAGTAGGGAAAATGAAAGTAAAAATAAATTATGCAAAACAAAAGAATTTTGAACTTGCAAATAAGCTGGGGAAATTGTTGGCATATCAGTTGAGGAACGTGAGAAAAAATATTAAAATTAAAACATAGAAATATTATATTAACAGAAGAATTGCTATCAATACTACTCTAATTAATATAAAGGAAAAGAAATCTCCCTAGGAAAGTTATGAACATTTAAAGAAACAAAAAATTCCAAAAATCACAGAAATACGGAAATAATTAACGAATGGATCTATTACAATAAGAAATGTTTATGAAGCTATAAAAAAGTCACAACAAAGGAAGCACCTGGACCAGGTGGTTTACCAGCTTGTTATCATATTTTTAAAACAAATGACTACAACTATTGCAAAAGGTAATGAACTTCATTTTACAGACTAGAAACATACCAGAAAGTTTGATAGAGGCTAAGATAGTATTAATACCTAAAGCAGATCAAGATTTGACTGGACCAAAAATTATTTCTCAATATTTTTATTGAAGAATGCTTGTAAGTTATTTATGATGATTTCAGCTGAGAAAATGAAGGTGGTTTACAGAACTATAATTAGTTTGGATTTTCACCTAAAAGCTGTGGGACAATATTAAAAACATATGGGATATTTTGGAATACTTACAACAACATAATGACAGCATAAGAAGTGTTTTACAGGAAAGAAACAGTAGATAGAGAAAAATGGTTAACTTACCGAGAGCCCTTATAACAGAAACATGGAGAATATAAGATGAACTCAAAAGAGCAATTGACTGAAAGAGGGATTTAGTTTTTAATGGTTTTCATGTGCACAGTTAAGAGAAAGATTTAAGGTAGATAACAGGACATTTGGGATTGACAACAGAATATGAAGTACAAAATGTACAAGTGATGAACATGTAATTGCTAAAATATAATTTAACTGAAATTTTGAAATGGAAAAAGAATAAATGAAAGACTGTGATAAAATGGGCTAAGATCTTTGGACACAATACACTGATGGATCAGTTGGAAAATATGTGGTTAAAAGGGTTGAAATTTATATTGTTATAATCTAAAAGATGTTTTTTTATAAAATGATGTAACATTGGTATATGACTTCAGAAAAATTATCTAGAATGTATAAAGGTACTTTAAATACATGTTGGACAACAGGTATCATTTTTATCATAACTACTGGACTTGTAAAAAAGCCAGAAATTTCTGGGTTCAAATACATGTAATGATACCACACATTTTAAAGACCAATATTCAACTAAAATCAGAACTTTTCTTGCTGGGATTAGTGGACATTCAATTAGAAAGGATCCGTGGAAGATTATTTCATATATGATTACTGCCACAAAACTATTATATGTGCAAAAATAAAAAGACTCTGACATGCCCACAACCAAGGAATGAATAGTGACCATGACAGAACTAGTAGGGATGACAAAATTAACCTGTATGATTAGAGAAAGATCAACAACTACATTTATCAATTATTGGAAATCTCTTATGGACTTTTTGCTGAAAAAAAGAGGAAAAAAGCTTGTGATTTATGGGTTTGAAGATTAGAAAGGATAGTTTATAGAAAGAAGGAAATTATGATGTAACCTTAGAGACAGAGGGTGGAATATAGATGCATTTATAACTGCTGTCAAAAAGATGGGAAATCATCTTTTCTTCCTCTACTTTTTCTTTTCTATTTGTATTTGTATTTTCTTATTTTGTTTCTTTTTTAATATGTTCGTATTTTTTAATCTTGTGAAAAATGTCTTCAATAAAATTATATTTTAAAAAAGTGAGACTTACATATATAACATTATCACAATAATCCTTCTGAATGTCAGTGATCACATTTTGAAGATGAACTGGGCTGGACACAATTTTAATTTTCAAGCACATCTAACATACATCTCTAATACAGTGATTACTACAGTTAAAAGATAAGTACTGAATCAATTAAAAAGACTGTAATGACTCAGTTGTTCCAACCATTTTCAGTAACTTTTGTTAAAAAGAAAAAAAGTAAAGATTACTGTGCCAAACTTTTATACCTACTTTATCATTTGTAATTTACCGCATCTTAATAACCTCTATGTTGGTTATGATAAAGCATTTATTCAGTGTTAGCCTTACCTGCTTTGAAGTGAGTTTAATAAGAGAACCTTCATATCCCTGGAGAGAAAAATAAAAACTACATATGTACAAAATAATATACAAGATCTTTAGATCTGTACATTTAAATAGTGAATATCAGCACATTGTCTCACAGTAATGCACAGCATTCTTTATCATTTGGCTTTCTTTTAAAAGGACAGCAATCATAATTCATAAAAAGATCTAACTATTTCATATGGCCTTAAGGCAGACAACTGATCAACATTAGGATTAAAAACTGAGTTAAACTGTAAATTATATACTTAAAAGTATTCATTATTATTGGAACTACAGACACTTCTCACTTACCAATTGCAACTGGGATTGGCAACTCTGTTACTAAGTGCACATGTGTAAAGTGAAAAATCACATGACTGTGCCAATATGATTGCACTTGATGAGTTTGGCAGTTCCAGCTATGGTCAATAAGTGAATAACTGTAGATTATTAAGCATGACATCACATGATGCAACTTTTGACTTCCTGCTGGCTTCCCCATTGGCTTTGCTTGTCAGAAGCTGCCTATGAAGGTCACAAATGACAGTCATGGGACTGCAGAGTGCTACAATCTTGATACATGCACGACAGCTACCAAGTGTCCAAATTACCATCATGTGACTGAGGGGACCCTGCAAGAGTTGCATTTTGAAAACCTAAGTCTCCCTTTTCAGCACCATCATAACCTTGAACCATTGCTGAATGAGTGGTCAGTTAATGAAGATTATCTGTACTGTATTTTGAGTAAAGCATAGAGAAGAAATAATAATCCTACAGATCTATATATAAAAGCAAGGCCAAATTTGTCCCAAAGGTACTTTTTTCAAAAGACAACTGGGCTTTCTAGGTGTTTTTTTTTCCTTTGAAAACTTTTCACTATTCATCCAAGAAGCTTTATTTTTTTTTTTGGATGAGAAGGGAAACATTTTCAAAGAAAAAAACACCCAAGAAAATCCAGTTGTCTTTTGGGACAACCATGACTTGGATGATTGAGAATCTCCAAAGACATGTTAGCTTTGGAGTAACACAAATAAGATATTATACCATAGGGGCATCCACTCCTCACAACTAAAAAGTGTCAAAATGACATAATAGCAATAGCACTTAGACTTATATACCACTTTATAGTGTTTTACAGCCTCTCCAAGTGGTTTACAGAGTCAGCATATTGCCCCCAACAATCTGGGTCCTCATTTTACCAATTTCGGAAGGATGAAAGGCTGAGTCAACCTTGAGCCTGGTGGGATTTAAACTGTCAAACTGTAGGCAGCTGACTGCAGAAGTAGCTTGCAGTACTGCACTCTAACCATTGCACCACAGATGTATACCATGCTGTCATGAGCTCCACCATTTTGTACTTACATCATAATGCAATGCACAAGGATCTGCATGGCAAAGTGCTTGTGTATTTAGGACTGTTCTATAACGCAAGGATTCTACTGCTCCGAAACCAGTGCTGCTGCCCTAGGTTCTCTTCACACTGTGAGCTTGCCAATTAACTACTGATTCAGATCCATTCCAGAAGAAATGCTGTATAGAGAGTGTTGCATTTTTTTCTCCTAGTTCTAGGACAAAGGTTTGCCTGCTGATGTAAACAACTTTGCCATATCTGATAGCTCCCTTGTGAAGTCAAGGCATTATTTCACCATTATTAGTTATGATTAGTTAGGCAATTTTACTTCTATCCAGTGCTCTATCGGAGCATACCTAGAGTGTCCCCCACCACCAACACCACATTCTCCAAACACTGACGATAAAACAACTACAATGAGGCTGGGGGCACCAGCTGAACTAACTGCCAATTCTGCATTTTGACAGCTATCTGGGTAGCCTTTCCCTTTCCCCTTTCCCTCTGGGTAGAAATATGATAGAGTTCTTTGTTGAAGCAATCTAATATTTTCATTCCTAGCATGTAATTCACCAGTGCTTCAAATTGCCCCCAAGTGTAAAGGTATGTAGGAACAACCTTGAGAGATAGGGGGAAAACAGAGGCAGAAAAATGATCAAGTAAGACACAGCTCTTAGTTGACGCAGCAGCTGCCCTCATGCGGGAAAACTGTTCCCTCTGGCGTTATGCGAGGCTGGCAGCAAGCAGTGGCTAAGGGAAATAACAATGAAGACCAGGAAGCAGAGAAGAAAAAGGAAAAAGAAAAAAAATTTGCTTCCATAGCCCTTTAAAATGCTACGAAGCTAACCTAAACTATAAGAAATCAGCTTTAACCACAAACTCTTTCTATCTGGAGAACTACGAGCCAATCTTTTGCCATAGCCTTCTAGTGCAGGTCTCATTCTTGCAGCCCACGGACCAATTGCGACCTGCAGGACGATATCCTGTGGCCCCCACCGTGATATGAAAGTATAATATTAGTGTATAATATAAATATAAAGTATAATATAAAGTATAATATTATGCGGCCCAGCCTCACCCAGACTCTGCCTCCAGCAGCCCCCAGGTAAATTGTGTTTGAGACCCCTCTTCTAGTGCAAGACTGAGTCATGAACTGGGGAGAGTGACAGTTGATGAAGGGTGTGGCAAAAACAGTTGGACTCAGTCTCCGGGCAGAAAGGCATGTGTCAACCCATCCATGGATTCTCCAATTGTCGTGCTGGAGAAAGGTACTGTCAGATTTGTAAAACTGATGTCAGCTTGTGAAGTAGACACCTGATGGTTCTACTTTATTGCAAGGTTACATGAACAGCCTCTTGTAAGTCTGATTCTTGCAAGCCTTAATAAAAAGTATGTCTGCGAAAATACCAATATTAATTATTAGATTTATCTCACCTTTATTATTTTACAAATAACTCAAGTCAGCAAACATACCTAATAGTTCTTCCTCCTCCTATTTTCCCCACAATACCCCTGTGAGGTGTGTTGCACTGAAAATGACTGGCTGAAAGTTACCCAATCAGCTTTCGTGCCCAAGATAGAACTAGAATTTAGTATCCCAATGTCTAGGCCTATGCTGAGAATGGGTACTAGATTTAATAGCTGAGGTAACAAGGGCACCAGTGTTACTTGAAGATGCTTCTTGGATGAGAAGCGAAATGTCTTCAAAGAAAAAACAGAAAGTCCAGTTGCCTGTTGAAAAAATACCTTTGGGACAAGAGCACCCATGTTTTTTTTAAAAGTTGGCAAGCAATGCCACTTGTGAATCAGCCTTACAGAGAGAAACATTTGGGGGCTTCCCAGAAATAAAGATTGTTAGTCTCCATCTTTCCTGAGGCAAAATTATAAAAGGTGTGTTTAAATGATTCAGAAAATATCATGTGGAAGATACCTCAAATACTAAGAAACTGCTAATGGGATATATATTAGGGATTTGCAAAGCATTCAAAAGAGATGTTTGGCATTGTAGGTGAGCATAAGCAAAGCACTTCTCTGTGAAGTGTTAAAGAAGTCAAGTCTTCTGCAAGCTAAAAGTATTGCAAATGACCTGGCTGTTTTAACATTTCAAACAGAGGTGTGCTTTGTTCTTTCTAACACATTTGGTGAAACACTTCTTTCAAACGCTTTGCACAGTCAAAATAATATGCATATAATCAAGATGTCAAACAGAAATGACACAAAAAAGAATTTTTCCTATGTCACTCAGCTCAAAGGGAGTGGGTGGGAAAATGTAATGAAGTGGATTAAAATATTTCACTACCAAGAAAGATGGATTTCATACATATGTAGCCTAATATTATGCTTTCTATAAATGAAAATGAGGCTTATCAACCCAGAACAAATAAAAAATATATGTTAGATTTGTACATTTCCATTGCTGGTATTAGAAAATTAAAAAAAAAACAGTAAAATATGCCTTGGAAGAATATATGGTAGCATCTACAATATGTGGCATGTCATTTACAGATGTCATGAACTCTACCTAATCTTTATCATCATCAGAGGCTCATGTATGTGTAACTTCATCACACCACTGTTAATGTTTATAGTCATTTTTGGGGGGAGTATTTGGCCAACTTTCAGTCTCTTTGAAAATCCTCCTAGCCATGTTTTCAGTTGAAATAAGATATTACAATTAATTGTATTCCAAACTTTTAAAAATCCAGATTCTAGAAATACTGTATTCTCTTCCAGGAGAACCTGTCAGACATTACTGTGGAAATATATCATTTATAATAACAACAAAATCACAATGTTTCTATAAATAAGCACACCAAGGCTCTTAGTCTCAGTTTTGTCTTCCAAGATTGATAGTCAAAGAAAGTACCTTGAATGGTCTGAACAAGAGATAGAGCTCTCGGGGCTTGATATCCAGAGGAAGACCACTGACAAAGAGTGTCCGTACCTATTTAAAACAAAAAAGATTCACATCAAGAAAATGAAAGCAACTTTCAGCAAATTTAGTCCATCTAATTAACAGTAAGGTGTAAATTCTTCCAGTTTATTAAAGCTTCTCTTTCTGCAATTATACTTTCTTACTATAAATAAATGCACAAATCTCAATTTACAGCCTCTTATGACTTTCATAATATTTAAGTTCCTTACTCCATAGACAAAATCCAACCAACAGGTTTGCAGTCACTGCTATCTCCAATTATTATGATTCTGTTACATACTCTTGTGTTTCCATAGCATTTCACATAAGTAAGCAGGCTGAAAAATTTGAACAGACTCCCATCAATTGGGGATATGTTATCTATGTTAAGCTATCTTGGCTTATTCACAGGACAATTAAGCAGATTTGTTGAATTTATGATAGGCATATTGACTATATGTTCCCATATGTATTCATTCTCATTCTTACATTCTTTTTCTAGATTATTGAAGCAATAGATTTTTTTCTGAATTTTTAGAAATGATTTTAACTAGCATGAATATGTGAATTTGTGTGGTGCTATTATTATTACTGCCTTTATAATAAGTCTCTATATTTCAAAAATAAATAGAGATGTTCCTAGTTATTGTTTGTTTATAACATTTTTCAATATTATTCTGTCGCATTTTGCAATGATTTTACTGTACCTTACACAAAAGATCTGTAGCTGCTTTAAGAAGGGAAATTGTCAGTGTTATGTCTGGAGCGTGGGCACAAGGAACGGAGATGAGACATCGAATAGTGACTCCAACTCTTTATTAGTGACTTCAGAACAGAGCAGGGATACTGGGCAGCAGCAGCTCCTTTTATAGAGCTGGCTGCTGTCACAATAACCAATGGTTTGATTTTGCCACGCTGGTAGCGGCCAATCAGCGGCGACCCGCTGTCAGCCAATCAGATTAGCCAGAAACGGCCAATCACAATCCGCTGTTCGCAAGCCAATCAGAAGTGCAGGATTACGAGCCTGCTGCTGAAACAAAACTATTAGGATTTTTAAACTAAAGCGTTTGCTTAGTTCGTAACACCCCTCCCCCCTAGGTTCCGTCTGAGCGGTGGGGTGATGTATTCTCGCAGGTAGGCAGGTCGTTTTACCTGTCTACCTGATCTGCGTTGCTCCACCAGTCCTTGCCCTGACTCTGGTCTCGGTGGGCTGCTTGCTGCGCTTGTTGGCAAAGATGTTCTGCCTTCTCCGTTGGGTGACTCGGGGTTGTCATCTCTGCTTCCGTTAAGGTTGTCCTCCGGGTCCCTTGGATTTGCTGCTGTCGCAGTGCTGTTCTGTGGTGAAGCGATCGTCTGGCCCGGCTCTCCTTCAGAAGATGAATATCTCCGGGTTGGTTGTGCTGATTGCTGGTTTTCACATACTGGGTCGTATGCTAGTTCTTCTATGGTCCCCTCGATTTCCCTTCTCCCCCAGGTTTGAGGTTCGGGGTTTGTGACGGGGGTAGGTGCCAGCCTGGATCGCAGTTGATCTATATGGCGCTTCCACATTTTTCCATCAGTAGTTTGTAAACGGTAGGAACGGGGACCCGTAAGTTGAGTTATGGTAGCGGGGACCCACAATGGGTCACCGGAAAAGTTTTTTGCGAAGACTGGGTCGCCTACCTTGAAGATGAGATACCTGCTGCTGGACCCCACGGGCTTTTCTGGTGTGTAGGTAGGGTGAAAGCGGTCAAGATGTGAGCGAAGTCTCCGGCCCATCAGAAGTTCGGCCGGGGTTCTGTTTGTGGTGCTGTTTGGGGTAATATGTTGGAGGAGAAGCATCCAAGTCACCTTGTCGTCGATGTCCCCTTGCTCCATCTTTTGTAAAGTTTTCTTTATGAATTGGACCATTCGCTCATCCCTGCCATTGGCTGCAGGGTGAGCTGGTGACGTCAACGCATGGCATATCCCCCGCTCTGCCAGGTACTGTTCGAATGCCAGAGCGGTGAATTGGGGGCCATTATCCGAAACTAGGACATCTGGCAACCCGTGCGTAGCAAATAGTTTATTTAGTTTTTTAGTGACAACGTCTGTGGTGGTGCTCTTCATTTTGAGGACCTCCAGCCAGTTGGAGTATGCATCTACTGCTATAAGAAATGTATGCCCCTTGGGAGGTCCCGCAAAATCGATGTGGATATGGGACCAGGGACCTCGGGGTGCTTCCCATTCAGTTGGTGGTGCTTTAGGTGGAGATGAACGAGTGTCCTGACATTTGCTGCAAGTGGCCACCCAGGTTTCTATTCGCTTATCTATACTTGGCCACCAAGTGTAGCTTCTTGCTAGTGCCTTCATTCGCACGATGCCCGGATGGCCATCGTGCAATAGTTTTAGGACTTTATATTGTAATCTCTCTGGAATGACGACTCTGTCTCCCCACAAGACGCATCCCTTTTGGGAGAAAAGTTCTGTCTGCCTGTTTTTGAATGGCTTGAAGGTGTTGTTTGGTTCATTGTCAGGCCAACCTCTTTCTACCCAGCTGAGGACCCGTGCCAAACAAGGATCCTTCCTTGTTTCTGAGGCGATGTCTTGTGCAGTCAGCAGTAGTGAAGGAAGAGTTTTGATTTGTAGCGTAGTGAGGGTTGGAACTGGGTTGGAACGTCTCAAAGCGTCAGCATGGGGAATGGCTTTCCCCGGGCGGTGTAGCAGTTGGTAATCATATGCAGCTAGAAACTCTGACCAACGTGTCATTCTCGGTGATAAGATGTGGGGAGTTGGTTTGTCTCCCGCTAAAATGCCAAGTAATGGTTTGTGGTCGGTAATTATGGAGAAAGATCTTCCATATTCATGGAATCGTTTAATTGCAGACACAATAGCGAGAGCCTCTTTATCAAGTTGGCTATAGTTTCTCTCAGTTTTAGATAAAGTTCTTGAAAAGAACACAATAGGTGCCTCAGTACCGTTTGGTAGGACGTGGCTCAGGATGGCTCCTACTCCAAACGGTGAGGCATCGCAGGTGACAGTCTCGTTATATTGAATCAATACAGCATCTGAAGTTAACAGGTCCTTTACTTTCTGAAAAGCTCACTCTTCGCGATGTCCCTAGACCCAGGAAGCCTTCTTATCGAGGAGCCTACACAGGGGTTCAGCTACAGTCGCCTTCTGGGGCAAGAAGATGTTATAAAAGTTAATGAGTCCCAGGAAGGCTTGGAGGTCTGTTTTATTCCTAGGTTTTGGGGCATTTTTTATTGCAGTGAGTTTTTTCTCTGTAGGGTGAATTCCCTGTTTGTTAAGAAGGTACCCAAGGAATTCAACCCTCTCAGTACAAAGTTGGCACTTGTCTTTCTTGACCTTCAGGCCAGCATCTTTAAATTTCTGAAGGACCATTCTGAGTCATTTTTCTAGCAGGCTTCTGTTAGGGGCAGCTATTAAGACATCATCGAAGTATGGCACGACCCCTTTTATGCCTTGAAGCAATCTTTCCATCAGACTTTGGAAGATGCCAGGTGCAACACTCACTCCGAATTGAAGTCTATTACACTTGAATGCACCTCTATGCGTGACTATAGTTCGGGCTTCTGCAGTCTCTGCATCTACGGGCAACTGCTGGTACGCCTGAGCTAGGTCCAATTTTGCAAATATTTTCCCACCTCCCAGGGAATGAAGGAGATGTTGGACCACAGGTACAGGGTAAGCGCTCTGCTGAAGCGCGTGATTTAGGGTGGACCAGTAATCCCCACAAATTCTTAAGGATCCATCAGGTTTTATGGGAGTTACAATTGGGGTCTCCCACCGGGCGTGATCGATCGGTTCCAACACACCCTGGGCTATTAATTTGTCCAATTGTTCATCAATCTTTGGCTTGAGTGCAAAGGGCACTCAACGAAGCTTAAGGCGAATGGGCGCGTCAGGGCTGAGATTAAATGATACGGGGGATCCTTTGTATTTGCCTAGCTTCTCGGTGAAAACGTCCTGGAATTCCTGGACGAGGGCCACTTCCCAGTCATCACTTCCGGTTTGGTTGATGCCCGCTAGTTCAATTCCTAGTGGTGCGAACCATTGCAAACCCAGCAAACTGGGCCGATCTCGATCGACAATGGTAAGAGGTAGGATTGAGGTGTGGTCTTTGAAGGATACTCGGACGTGGCTGGTACCAGCAACTAGAATTCTGTTTCCTTGGCAGTCTTTTAAAATGATTTTTTGAATGCTGAGGTCCTGGCGACGAATGTCAGGGATCAGCTGTTTTAAGGTTTTTCAGGAGACCATTGACAGGGACGACCCAGAGTCGACTTCCATAACACATGGTTGATTCTCAATGGTGACCTTCACTCAGATTTTCCTCGCATCAAGGGAGGACGCGTGGCCGATGGTGATGTTTTGATGGGCCTCTTCTCGTCTGGTTGAATTGGCGGGTGTTCGATTTCTGTAGTATTGGCTCCATTGGTTGTTTAAGCGGTCCCGATTTATTGGTGGAGTGCCCGTTGTATGCTGGGAGTTGTTTTCTCTTCGGATTGGGCTGGACTCTCGCCTGCTTCTGAAGAACTTTGCGATGTGGCCCCTCTTTCCACAGGAACGGCAGAGTGCCTCTAGGAATTTGCAGTCTGATCGCGGGTGGTTTCCCCCGCATCCAGTACATTGACTCGAAGGCTTACGATTCCACTGGTCTCGCTGGTTGCGTTCGGATCTGAGTCTGTTGACCTCCTCTTCCTTGCTTTCTGATGAGGATTAGAGGTCTTCATGGTGGGTGGTTGTTGTGTGCCTCTCGGAGAAAGGCGTAGTGTCACTGGTGAGTTGGCACCAGTGAGCGGTGCGTTCGCTCGGCGCATTTGAGCGGCTGACTTCCTGGTTGCTTCTGCTGAAGTAGCATCGGCGATGATATCTGCGAGGCTGATGTCTCCCTTCACCATAATCTTGCTCTGGGTCGTGGGGTCTTTTAGGCCCAGAACAATTCGATCTCTCATGGCTTCCTCGAGGTTTGCGAAGCCACAGAGTCCCTCTAGGTTTCTAAGGTCAGCGATGAAGTCTCCAACATTTTCGCCTTCCTGCTGGTCCCTCTGGTAAAACTCATGTCTCCTGATGAGTGTTGGCACCGCGGGTGAATAATGACCCCGTAGGATTGGGGCGAGGTTGTCCCAGTCCATTGTCTTGACTTCTGCTGGTTTTGCAAGTGCTTTTGCCATTTTAAAAATGGCGGGCCTGCAATGGGTCAGAAATACAGCTCATTTCTTGCCAGGCGTAGCATCTTTCAAATTGTTGGTCTCCAGGAACATCTGGAACCTGTCCATATACGAGTTCCAGTCTTCATTAGCCGGGTCAAATGGAGCAGGTGGTATAGCGCTGCTGGTCATTCTGCCGCTTTTGGTGCGCTCTTAGCCACGTGCTCTGTTAGCGTTCGGTGAGTGTTCAATCAACTCTATCGTCTCCGCATCCCATCCTCGTCGCCAGTGTTACTTCTGGAGCGTGGGCGTAAGGAACGGAGCCAAGACATCGAATAGTGACTCCAACTCTTTATTAGTGACTTCAGAACAGAGCAGGGATACTGGGCAGAAGCAGCTCCTTTTATAGAGCTGGCTGCTGTCACAATAACCAATGGTTTGATTTTGCTGCGCTGGTAGCAGCCAATCAGCAGCGACCCGCTGTCAACCAATCAGATTAGCCAGAAACGGCCAATCACAATCCACTGTTCACGAGCCAATCAGAAGTGCAGGATTACGAGCCTGCTGCTGAAACAAAACTATTAGGATTTTTAACTAAAGCGTTTGCTTAGTTTGTAACAGTCAGGCTTCCAGTTCATTTCCTGACTTATGATTTCTACAGTTATTAACTGATCTTCACAATCTGGGCTACTATCTCCCTTAAGTACATTCCAAACTCCTAAAAGGCCTCTCCCCAACTCTCTTCCTATCGAACTGTGCAAGATAAAATTTGCTATATATTTGCTGTATATCCTATCAAGCATTATTTCTGCAGCATGCCAGATGTCTTCCAGCATTAGGAAGGTGCTTCATTTAGAACATTGACCTAATTGGTGCTGCTTTAAAAAAAAAGTTATATGCTAGTTTCAGTATCATGAGAGAAGTCATTTCAGCCAGGCCAAAACATTCTTCCTTTCAGCCAATTTGCTCTACATGAAATATATTTGCTTTGCTTAGCCTTCCACCTCATTCTTCCATGTCCTCATATCTCCCCTTGCAAAACAAGAAGAAGAAGAAGAAGAAAAGCCAACAGCAACTTTTTGTTAACAGGGCCCTGATTAGAGAAAGACCCAGGTCTACAATCAATACAAAAAAAATCAGAAAACAATTTATGACAAAAACAAAATAAAACTCTGCATTCCCATCAGCCTGGCTATATATCAATCAGATACCCAGCATAAAAGAAATCTAGAATAGCTGATCAGGATTTGTGCAAACACAGAGGCATAAAAACATTCTAGATAGACATTTAAATGCAAATCTAGATAAAAGGGTTCCTATTGAAAACTTAACTTAAACTTGCTGAAGACCGAGAAAGGTATTACTGAACTCAGAAAGCCAATTTACAGGTTAAAAGGATTGTGTTGCTTTTTCCACAGAGAAAAACAAGGTTTTTTTTTAAAAAAAAGTGATTAGTACTGATAGCACGTACATCCAACTGGGTTATCTCTGCCAAGACAAATTTGGCAGTTTTTCATGTCTCCCCTTCTAATTTTACAAAGTTGTTTGACCAAGAACAAAAAAAAAGTTCCTGTCTCCAATCTTACAATTAGCAAACTCCTTCAAGTATGGAGTAACTAAAATATGTAAACAGTAGAAAAGACAGGCTTATTTAAACAGAAAAACCCCACTACAGCTTAAGACATTGTTTCCAGTTGAATGCTTTCATCTTCTTTATTTTCTAAGTAAGTTAAACAGGATATTTACTTTTAACTTATTTCAAACAACTAATAAGTAAAGCACTTAAATTAGGCAACAAAGTGCTTGAGTCATTTAATGTGAGATAATCTTGGTCCAAAGAAATTACCCAAATTCTCTTTTCAGTAAATAACGATAAAGGACAAAGGGCAAATTTAAACTCCATTACTCTGATTTGACGTCTACAAGGCTAAAAAAGTCAATGAAGAATTACTAAAAAGAAATGCAATCAGCAATTAAGCCCCCTTTATATGATCAAAAACTTCCATAGTTTTCAGTAATCATACACAAGCTTTCTTATATTTAATGAATGTTCAAAGAAATTTAGTCTTGGATCAAATAAAGAAGTCTTTTAATCTAGCATTCTGTTTTCATTGGAAGCCAGCTAGGTGTACAGAGTCTATAAAAAAGATAAAAATTACAGAAATATCCTTTTTTGGGTCTGCCTCTGGTCTGTCTCTCTCTACTGAAGGACGATTAAATATAGTGAAGTGTGTTTGTGTATGTATGTGGATATAAATATCCACAACATACAGGCATTCCTCAACTTATGACTAAATTCATCTCAGCATTTCTGTTGTTAAGCAAGGCAGTGTTAAGTCAGTTTTGCCCCATTTTATGGATTCTTTTGCCACAGTTGTTAAGTGAATCACTGCAGTTGTTAAGTAATCATGCAGTCATTAAGCAAATTTGGCTTCCTTCCTTGACTATGCTTGTTGGAAGCCAATTGGGAAGGTTATAAATGGTGATCATATGACCACAAGACAGTGCAATTATCATAAATGCATGCCAGTTGCCAAGCACTCAAATTTTGACCACGTGACCATGATGCAACAGTCCTAAGTGTATAAACTGGTTATAAGTCATTTTTTTAGTGCTGCTGTAACTTCAGACGTTCACTAAATGATTTATTGTAAATGAAGGACTACCTGTATAAATGTAAAGGTTTCCCTCGCACAAATGTGCTAGTCGTTTCCAGCTCTAGGGGGCAGTGCTCAACTCCAATAAAAGCCAAAGAGCCTGTGCTGTTTGAAGACATCTCTGTGGTCCTGCAGCCAGCATGACTAAACTCCAAAGGTGCACAAAACGTTGTTACCTTCCCATCAAAGTGGTCCCTATTTTTCTACTTGCATTTTCACATGCTTTCGAACTACTAGGTTGGCAGAAGCTGGGACAAGTAACAGGAGCTCACTCCGTTACACAGTGCTAGGGATTCAAACAACCAAACTGCTGACCTTTCTGATCGACAAGATCAGCGTCTTAGCCACTGAGCCACTGCATCCCCACCTGTATACAAATATGAATAAGATTAATTTAAGATGCAGTAACATAACAATTATATACATAAACCTACAAAACCCATTGAGCTGATCTAGCTAACCATACCTATAAAATCTATTATCTATAAGACCTGCCTATTTTATTACCTGTTTATTACTGCTTCGTTATGCATAAGTGAATTTCTTTGTTGTTACCTATGTTCTTGTTGATTTTGCTTATTTCCATTAGGAAAGTAAAGCTGATTTGTTGCTACCAGATAATCTCCAACCCATATTTACCTGTGTTAAATAATCAAGGCACATGAATCAGAAACCTACATCTACAACCTGAAGTGTCTACACAGGAGTTGACTTGCCCTCTGAAAGAAAAGTGCCTTGTTCCAAACTATGGTACAATCAGAGAGAAATATGCCAGCAGCTAAATCCAACAGCTTCATGGTATTGTACATAATAATGAAGTTAAAGCCCAAAGGTCCTGGTATATGGAAATAATTTCAAAGCCTTTCAAAACAACTTTGTAAAACTGAATGACTTTCTTCACCTTAAAAGGCATTTTTGTTCTTTTGCACTTCTTTCTGGAATTAATGAAGTATTTTAAGCACAAACTACATCCAAATCTGGAATTCCACAAGAGTTTTGTACAAGTAAAGGCAGTTCTCAACTTACAACCATTCATTTAGTGGCCATTTGAAGTCATAATAGTGCTGAAAAGAGTGATATATGATCAATACTCACAATTAAGACTGTTGCCACATCATAGAGTTATGTGATTAAAATCTGGGAGCTTGGCAACTGGTGTTTATTTAGGATGGTTGCAGCATCCTGGGGTCATGTGATCACCATTTGCTATCTTCCCAGCCAGCTTCTGAGAAGTAAAGTCAATGGGGAAACCTAGATTCATTTAACAACTGCACTGATTGTAGGAAAAAACACTTCAAAAAATTGGGTGTGACTCATTTAACAATCTCCTTGCTTCTTAAATAATGGAAATTTCGGTCTGAAATGTGATTGTAAGTTGAAGACTATCTGTATTTGACTTATGGCCATTCGTTTGGTGACCATTTGAAATTATGATTGGTGCTGAAAGAAGGAATTATAACCCTTGCTTGAACTTTGAAGATCACTCTATAGACAAAAGATTGTTTCCAGGTCTTTCACGTGTCCCATCAATCAGCCTGTCTTTTCAACTAATCTTTAATGAGGAAGTTAAAACCCATATTAAAATGGGAAGCACTTTGATATAATATAGTTTAAGGAAACCTGTGAAAATAGTTTTTGTAGAAGAAGTATTATAATCAACATTTGTTATTTACTGGTAATTATTTGTTCTGCAACATTTGCATATTTCTTGTCAAAGAGATTCTGGGTCAGGTACAGAAAAGCAAAACCTGAAAATCTTAAAATATATTACAAACATTCACAATAATAATCATGAGATGATTGCTTACACAGTCCACAGATTAAAGAAAGGCCCATTGAAACAAAATACACTGCTCAAATAAATAAAGGGAACACAAAAATAAGACATCCTAGATCTCAATGAATGAAATATTTTTATTAAATACTTTGTTCATTACATAGTTGAATGTGCTGACAACAAAATCACACAAAATTTATCAATGGAAATCAAATTTAGCAACCCATGGAGGTCTGGATTTGGAGTTACACTCAAAATTTAAGTGGAAAAAAAAACACTACAGGCTGATCCAACTTTGATGTAATGTCCCTAAAACAAGTCAAAATGAGGCTCAGTAATGTAGGTGGGCTCCACGTGCCTGTATGACCTCCCTACAATGCCTGGGCATGCTCCTGATGAGGTGGCAGATGGTCTCCTCAGGCATCTCCTCCCACACCTGGACTAAAGCATCCCCCAACTCCTGGACAGTCTGTGGTGCAACGTGGCGTTGGTGGATGGAGCGAGACATGATGTCCCAGATGTGCTCAATTGGATTCAGGTCTGGGGAATGGGCGGCCAGTCCATAGCATCAATGGCTTTATCTTGCCTTCATCTTGCAGGAACTGCTGACACACTCCAGCCACATGAGGTCTAGCATTGTCTTGCATTAGGAGGAACCCAGGGCCAACCGCACCAGCATATGGTCCCACAAGGGGTCTGAGGATCTCATCTCGGTACCTAATGGAAGTCAGACTATCTCTGGCAAGCACATGGAGGGCTGTGCAGCCCCCTAAAGAAATTCCACCCCATTACTGACCCACTGCCAAACCAGTCATGCTGGAGGATGTTGCAGGCAGCAGAACGTTCTCCACGGTGTTTCCAGACCCTGTCACGTCTGTCACATGTGTTCAGTGTGAACCTGCTTTCATCTGTGAAGAGCACAGGGCATCAGTGGTGAATTTGCCAATCTTGGTGTTCTCTGGCAAATGTCCTGCACGGTGTTGGGCTGTAAGCACAATCCCCACCTGTGGATGTCGGGCCCTCATACCACCCTCATGGAGTCTGTTTCTGACCATTTGAGCAGCCACATGCATATTTGTGGCCCGTTGGAGGTCATTTTGCAGGGTTCTGGCAATGCTCCTCCTGTCCCTCCTTGCACAAAGGTGGAGGTAGCGGTCCTGATGCTGGGTTGTTGCCCTCCTATGGCCTCCTCCACATCTCCTGATGTACTGGCCTGTCTCCTGGTAGTGCCTCCATGCTCTGGACACTACGCTGACAGACACAGCAAACCTTCTTACCACAGCTCGCACTGATGTGCCATCCTGGATGAGCTGCACTACCTGAGCCACTTGTGTGGGTTGTAGACTCTGTCTCATGCTACCACTAGAGTGAAAGCACCACCAGCATTTAAAAGTGACCAAACCATCAGCCAGAAAGCATAGGAACTGAGAAGTGGTCTGTGGTCACCACCTGCAGAACCACTCCTTTATTGGAGATGTCTTGCTAACTGCCTATGCTTTCCACCTGTTGTCTATTCCATTTGCACAACAGCATGTGAAATTGATTGTCAATCAGTGTTGCTACCTAAGTGGACAGTTTGATTTCACAGAAGTGTGATTGACTTGGAGTTACATTGTGTTGTTTAAGTGTTCCCTTTATTCTTTTGAACAGTGTATTTACTTTTTATTCTTGGACCAAAATCCTAATATCTCTAGAAGAATAAAAAGAAAGAAAAATTCAGCCACATTATTATATGCAGAAAATTACTTCTTTAGCCCTTAGGATCCTACCATTATTCAATTTAGAATTCACTAGTCACTGATTCCTGTTAAGTTTCATATATGCAAGTACATAAATATCTGTCTAGGAGTGAGACATTTACTCCACTCCTTAGCATTTACTAAGCACATTTTGGGGTATTTGGTTTGGTTTTATAATTGCAGCATAAAAGTTTTTTGTTTTGTTTATTTTTTTATTCATAGTTTTTATATTCCTACTCTATTTATAACATTATAACAAGCTATTTCCTTTACTTTTATTTTTAATTTGAACCTTGTATTTTGTAACTTATTTTAATTAGAAACCTTATAATTTTTTATATGAATTGTACAAAATATTGGTCAGGGACTATAGCAATAAAGATTATCTGATTTAAGTCAGGCAGTGTCAGATGGAGATTTTTAAAAACCTTCCTGTTCTTTGCCCTTTGGAACAATTGAGGAATCTTACTTCAAAGATTTTTTCTATTATAATCTTGAAAGTACTGTAGGCAATAAATTAATTAGAGAAAATATTTTTCATTCAGACCTAATAAAAACCATGCTGAATGTCGTTAGCTTCAAAGAGATCTGGATTTTGATACGTTCATATCATTCCATATCATTCTATAATTTATTGCAAAAGGATTCTGTATCTACTTAGGCAACTAAGGAAAACTCTTCCCCATAAATCTCCTTCACTCTTCTTGCACATGAAGACCAACTATTTTTAATGCTTCTTGGTTTCTTGAAACAGAAATAGCTAATGGGGTGGAGGTGGGGGAGCAAGCAAGGCCATCCTAGGAAAAGGACTCGAGGACTTAGCAAAATCAACCAGATCTATGTATCTTGCCATCTTGAAAACTCCTAAAGAAACTTAGGGTATCTCTATTTACAATTATACAGCATCTCAGTAAAGAGTAGTATTAAGGAGGAAGGAGTGATCCGCATACTAAAATATCAATGTCTTGTACTCAGAAACAAAGCATCCACAGCAAGCAAAAGTAACCCTAAAATGCTGAGCACAGTGAAGTAGAATAGTATGGGCTGTAGAAAAAAAACAACCCTAATAACAATGTATATTTATTTCCTTAATGTTTGCCAAGCCACACTGAAAACTGGAGAAGGTCAGACGGGCTCTATATAAATATCATATGAACATCCAGTGCCCACTGTGCTTGATAGTATTGGGAGCTCTTTCCTGAATTATTCTGAACTAATTACCACAAATTCTGTGAGAACTGTGAGATGGACAACCAACCTATCCCTGTGTACCAGCACTTCCACATAAGGACTTTATGCCTTTTCAAAAGCACCACCCGGTCTATCTGATCAGATGACATTGGCTTACTATGAAGGATGATCTGGCTTTCCACTTTCCTGGCTTTGCACCACTTTGAAAGTGAAGTAAAGCTGATATTTTTTTCTCTTCTTTTTGCAATGGTGGAACTTCTATCTATCGTCAATGGGTAGAAATTTTTGCTTCTCTGTGCTTTGCAGCTCCTAAGCTCAGGCAAGCCATTATATTTTACGAAAGTTACTTGAAGAAAGCTAAAGCAAAAACAAGCAGCATCGTGATGGCTTCATAGTGACTTTATGGCAAAAATGCACAACTTTTTCAATTTCATCCCCAATCTCCAGATGCATGGCAAGAGAACAATCTGGACCAACTTGTCCATAGATGTCCAGGAAGAAAGGATGACATAATGAGTGTTTTCTGCCACCACTTCATAAGTAGTGAAGAATAAGCTAAATAATTTAAAATAATCTGGGAATAGTGAGTTAAACATACAGTATATGTATTCAGCAAGTCTCTATCATCATTCATTTACTTTGAACAATAAAATAAATATTGTTTTCCTTGTGTTTATCCATGTATTTTAGTTGGATGCTTTTTATTTTTTAAGTCATACCTATATTGCATGATGATAATAAAAAGTCGGTAAACCTACTTTCACTAGCATAAATAGAATTATCCCACATACTGCCAAGAAAAGCTGGTGGAAAAAAATATCAATAAAGTTCAGCAGGGGACAATGGAAACAAACCTCCAGCAACAAAATTCCTGGGACAAAGAAAAATAATAACTGTATAATATCTTATAATATATTTGGCCAGGGACCAGAACATTAGAGCAAGATGTCAAAATCCCCATAAATGGAGAAAGAAACCAATGCCAGGGCATCCGTATATTAGCACTAATCTGAGATGCTGAATTTCCAAGAATCATAGGCATGGGGCCAAATCAATCTAACTTGCTGCACTCCTTCCTCACATAGAATATCCAACAGAAAGAGAAGTGATTCCTGGGGTTTTGTTTATCTGCATTATTTAGATAAGTGTTTTCCAATTACACTGATACTCTATGTACTTGAAAGTTATTTCTGCAAGAAGTTTCCTTGATGACCTACAGTTTGCCCATAATATTTGCAGAAAACCTTGCACTATTCACTCCCTACTGACAACCAGACAATCTATCTGAATGAAATAAGAGGAAGACTTCACATGAGAAACACAATTTTGTCCAGTACTATAAGCAAGGAGGAAAATGTTTAAAGATGCTTTTTTGTTAAGAACAATTTGTAAGGCTCCCTAGTAGTCAATAGAAATAAAAACATTCTGTATGTTACTGCCCACGGGACAGACAACCATTTGTGACTTCAAAGAAAACAAGAAGACTAAGATCTGAACTAGTTTTGAACTCACCCATAATCTTCGTATCAAAAAAAACCCCTTAATTTTTCTAAGTGGGAAGGAAGGATTTTCATCTCTTTGCTTTCACTTTTACTGCTTTCAGTTATATGTATTCCTCTTAATTTGATTTAGCCTAGTAATACAAACTCTTTTTTCCTTCTTATGAATGAAATTATTTCTTTGGCTGATAGTTATTTATTATTGTTGGTCACTATATTGTCATGTGACTTGAGGTGGCATCTCAAAAAAGCTAAAAGCACTCTATAGCCATAACCAGAAAAACAAATTGATAAACAACTGCCAGGAAAAGGAAACGTAAAACCCACAATATATTAGCAAATTCACAGATCACTCTGGCCTAGGATCTGCTGGAGAGCCAGGTCTTTTAATGCCTTCCTAAAGGCAGCAGGGTCAAGGCGACATGGACAACAGGGGAAATGCTGCTCTAGAGAACAGGAGAAGATACACAGGATCCCATAAGGTAACATTTGTCCACGAGTTGACCTGGAGCATGCTGGATGGCAAGTAAACCTAGGTGGTGAAAGGTGGTGTGCAAATAACAAGACCCTGAGCTCTGAAGAGCGTTATCAGTTTCTATCAATACTCTGAACTGTACTATACCCAGAAACCAATTCTTCAGCTTGAGAAGTAGAGGTGTCAAATGGGTATATTTCTACATTTTGAATCAGCTTTAGCTGAGGCTACATTAAGAGTATCCCCACGTATATAGTAATGGAGTACTCCACACGAGGTGGAATGCTTCCTGATCCAGGAAAGAGTACAATTGATGCATAAGATGAATCTTATTTATTTCATACAGCCTCAATTCCAACTTTTCTCTGCAGCCCAATGTAACAAGTAAGATCTTATATACACTTATCTATGAAGTAGCATCTCTGAAAACTCTCTCATATAACAATAGCCACTCCACCACCATTACCCAAAAAACATAAGGTCATCTCTGATATGACACTTAAAACCTCATTGAGCTTAACTCTGAGAGGGGAATAAATGCCCTGACAGCTCTCTCATGGATGAGGAAGGCTTGAGCAACAACAGTCAGAAAGCAAGGTTTATGAGGATCCAATGTCCTTGCATCTAGAATAAGCCCAGGGGATTGAAAGGTGGGATTGATGCAAAATATTACCACTGTGTTCTCAGAGAACAGCCCAACCTCTATTGCATTCTGCCCAATGCAACATTCCCACTTATCCCCATTCCCCATCAGTCCAATCCCCTAATCCCTGTCATCCCTCCTCAGGCTTCAAAAGCCCCCCTTTGACACAAACATATTCAAGTCCTCCCCTCCCTTTACTCTACAAATACTGCAAAAGGGCCTGCCTCAGTAGTTCACCAGCAAAATTTCACATGCAAAATTTCTTAACCACAAATCCACCCAATACATTTGCAAAGCAACCATCTTTAGTTCTAGTTCCTCCTGTCACTGGGACAAATTAGTGGCATAAAAATAAAGCCAGTCCCAAATTACAATCTAAGGCCAATTTGAGGGAAAAGCTGTAGCTATTTCTCTGATTCTCACCCAGGAGTGACCCATCAGGAAGAATTTTGCAATGGTCACCATTGTTAAAGAGACTCTGCCTAGAGCACTGATGACCTTTCCTTCGTTATAGCTTTTCAGACTGAGCTGGATGACTTGTTGGGGATGGCTTACTGGATTCCTGCAGTGAACAAAGATTAGACTATGACCTCTTAAGTCCTTTCAACTCATAGTTTTGATGATTCTATGAATGATATTAAAGCAATATGCACAATCCTTTTGAGATGAATCAGCTCAGTAATTTTGACATCTTTGAATGAGTCACATCCCCATGTTTGAATATACATATCCAATTATTATTATTAATTAGAATTATTATTAAGAAAAGTTTGAAATTATATGGTTTTAAAGAAAATAAAAGATAATTGAGGAAGAGGGGCCTAAATCCTTCATCCAATCAAAGCCTTGCCTGAAAATGGTTCTTTTATTCTGACTTTTGAGATGGCCAGAGGACAATTCAGAGGTTAAGCAAGTACAAAGGAAAATCAGGGATCACCTCTCATCCAACTTCTCAAACTTAAAACCAAAGTTATTAGATGACATCAGTCTTGGTGTCATATGCTTTTTCTATTTCTATAGGATTCTATTCTACAACCATTCTATGACTGTGGAAGGAAGTAATTCCACCTTAAACTGATGAAGTTCAAGGAATTGGAAGCAGCACTTGTTTCAAACTGATTTCCAAAAGAATGCAACTTTTTATTGAAGGTGTATTAGATTCACTGTTGATTTTAGATAACAAGTGGTTCCTGTGATACAAAGCTTGTCCTATCATTATAACTTCTGTACAGAAATAGTTCTTCATTATACCACAATTACTTGGGAGGAACATAACTGGACATTCCTTTTATATTAAAAATAGATTCCAAAGAGGTAGCTAGAGCCAAGCCACTTGTAATACTAAACACTTTGACATCAAATATACATTCACTTCAAAAAATAACTCCTTGCTAGGATAAGGAGAAAGCTTTGTTCTCAGCTTTAAATAAAAGCGATTTTAATTACATTAATGGCACTGAAGGAAAGGATTAACCCTTCTGCCACAAATGCATCCATTTTAATTATGATATCCAATAGCCATGTTAGTCTATCCTCTAATATATTTCCAACAAGGTTCTCAGCTTAACCCTAGCTTTTTACCCAATATTATTAGTTTCCCAAATGCAGAAAGTGTATTTTGATGGGACATTAACCCAAATATATACTTCCTTGCTAACAATATGATGAGAACAGTTCTGCTAATCAGACAGTGTGGTTCTTATCCACTTCTTAGTATGTAAAATTTTTCCACATGGAGAGACATAAATTCACTTGTGGTGATAAACTTGGCTTATCAAACCTCTTATGAATGTAGTATATGTTAGACCCTGTATACATGTAGTCCTTAAATTAGTGTTGAGCGATTGTTCAAAGTAACAACAGTGTTGAAAAAAGTGACTTATGATCAATGAGTTCTTGCATATTACAACTGTTGCAGCATCCTCACGATCACATGATCAAAATTTGGGTATTTGGCAACTGGCCTGTGCATCCCAAAGCCATGTGATTGCCATCTGCAGCCTTCCCAACCAAGCTCTAACGAGCAAAATCAATCGGGGAAGCCAGATTCACTTAATGACCACATGATTCACTTAACAACTACAGCAATTCGCTTAAGAACTATGACAAAAATGGTCATAAAATTGGGCACGGCTTACTTAACTCTGCTTAGCAACAGAAATTCTGGCCTCAATTGCAAGTTGAGGAATACCTATTATTTACTTTTGCCACTCATGTAAGAAAGTAAATTAACCAGAAAGACTTGTTACCATAATGTCTGAGCTAAATGATAAGTTTAATTCTGCCAAACAAACCCAGGAGACATAAGTCAGTAAGAAGTCCAGATTCAAAGCTATTTCAAGAATCCTAGATTGTTTTGGCACAATAAATCATAATCCCAAATTCAGATGATACAGTAAACCATAAACTGTATCCACCAATTTCCTGCTTGTTTATAGTAAGCTAGGAAAGTATAGGGAATCATGCAGGTGTCCTTGGAGATAGCATCCAGAAACCATTAGGACAACAGGTGCAGAAGAAAAAGGTGTTAAGCCCAGAGGGAACAGAAGGTATTAGAAAGAGACTCAGACTGTCTCCCCTCTCCTCCGCAGTCCCTGGGCTGTAAAAGGGAGGGAAAGGGAACACAGGCAGACTTGTAAAAAAAAATTTTCTATAGCAGAATAAAGTTACCATGTCTCAATAAAGTATATATCTCCCTAAAAGCCTAGTCTTAATTCTAAAATTCAAGTGCACAATGATGTGTTTGTATTTGGGAAGAAAACAGGTACATTAATTATTTAAGGAGTGACCAGAAACAGGCTCAATAAGAAATAACTTTTGTTTTCTTTAAAGTTCAGTCACAGGTCAGCCAATTCTTAAACGATAAAATATTACTGCTGTTATAATCAAGTCAAGGGTGAGCCAGGGCATAAGCCAGAAGGAAAGAACATAATGCTTTTAAATTTCCCTAACCATGTTTTTACTTGCCTTATTTATTGAAAGAAAAGTTATTTCTTCACAAACAAACTGACCAACCCTGTAAAATCAGAATGCAGAAAGCTGCTTTGGAAGGATGTGAATGTAGCTTCAGTCTCCAACACTTTAAAGCAGTCAAGACTTTTCCCAAGGTTTAGAATGGTTGCCCCAAAACAGCAGCACAAACCCTAAGAAAAAAAAAATACTTTGGCTTTAAGAAGTTTGTTCCAAAAATCTAAAGTCGCTCTATGCTTATGTTTCAACAGGAAGCAATACATTCTAGTTTGTTCCTATAGTTCTTCATTTATAACCTGAAAAATTTTCTCTGTCACAACCATAGATTTAATAGGACTTTGCAATTTCAATATATGGACCCTGAAGATAACTTAGAATGTCTCTTTACCTCCAAGCAGATTAAGGAAAATTGTTTTGTATTATTACAAGATGAATATACAACAGTGATAATGAGATAATAAAAGAATCTGAAGAGTATCTTTAAAAGCTTTCTCTTTTTCCTCCTTTTCCAGCTCCAAGATACTAATTACTCAAGAAGTAAACACACGAACCACAGCCCCAACCTCAGAGGTCAATTTCTACTTTTCTACATTCCTCCCTACCTTTTTAAACATTACTAGAGGTATACTGATTATTATAGAAATAAAGAGACTTTGAAATTTCAAAGTCTATTCCAATAGTTTTAAAAAGCATTCCCTTATCAGTCAAATACCCAAAGATCTAAATATGTCTTTCCAGCCCCACCCAAGGTGAGTGGAGGTTAAAGGGTCATTCTCTCTTTTGGCATTTATTTTGCAAAAGAAATAAACAGAAGCTAGTAGGGAAGTAAAATTTATCTGACAGAGGATAAAAGATGGCTGGTCATCTTAGCAGGTCACAAACTATACAGGCCTTTCCTAACCGAAGACAACTTTTCTTCACAAAGAGTACAACAATTCATAGAAGCAAGATATACTTTGACTTCTAGGTACCAATTAAGGTTCAAAATTTGGCAGGTCATCTTGTGAGTCAGAGAACTCTTCCATATTACGCTGTAAGTGCTTAGTTTTTAAAGTTAACGAATGAATCCAATGCATTTGTTTTAATTCTATTCTGCTTTAGGTATTGTCTTGGCACATACTGGACAGATGCTTATGTTGCAAAAGCTACAAATATTCTTGCTTAGTAACAAATCATAACAAGTCTCATCAGTAATATAACAAGATTTGTATTGTTGTGGACTTCCAGTTTGAGCTTCTTCAGCGACAGACCGAAACCTCGTCTCTGTGAGGCTTCAATCTGTGCATGCCGCTGGAGCACCCCAAGCCAGCTGGTTTCAGAGCTAAACCACCCCGTAGAGGTGGTGAAGAGGGGAGAGACTGCCAGAAGGGTTGAGGAGAGCCTCATCTCTCCTCCCCAGCTGGCCATTACTCCCTTTCCCAAAGGCGGTTGCAGCGGTGGTCAGAAATGGCCACCACAAAGAAGAACTCGACCGGAAAAGAATGTGCAGGACGAAGAAGAGAAAGTTTTGGTTGACCGGGTCAAACAGCAAAAGCAACAAATAAGGTACCCTGGAATTGAAACTGTTAAAAAACAATAACATTGTTCCCTAAGAAGATTTTTAAACTGCGAAGGAGAGAGAAAAGGAAAAAGATTTGGTTTTCTCCTTTTCCTATACTGACAGCTAAGAGACTTAAGCAAGAAATTGGAAAAAAATCCACTTTGACATCAATAGGCATTTAATGCTGAAAATAAAAAGTCAAAGGGATAATAAAGATTTCTGGATAATTAAAAGCTTTTGAAAACAGGAAAGGAGAGAAAAAGAATAAAAGGGTAGGATCTGGAAGGGAGGAATCTGCCTGGAATTAAAAAAGAACTTACAGCAAAATCTCAACAAGGCTTCCAAAAGATACATTCTAACTGAAATATCACAACAAAAAACCCAGCAAGAGAAAGTCGAAAAAGAAATAAGAAGATATAACTCGGGACTCTCTGGATTACTTGATGATTTCTGGATTCTTGGTTATTGTTTTGAATGACTAAAATCAATCGGGTGGTTGTTTAAAACTGTTTAAAATGCCTCCATTTTTAGAAAAACTGAAAATGGAACTTAAAAAGTACAAAGAAGATGCACAAGAAGGGAGAGGTTCTTTTGGCTTCGTATTTCAGTTTTTAGAAATGGAGATTTGGAATTATGAGAAACAACAAGAAATCCCTGCAGAACAAGAAGATTGCGACAAAGAAGAAGCCACCTTTAATGAACAAGTAATCTTAGATGGGGGAAAAAAAGGAAAGTGGGGAAAGAGAATGGAAAGTTTAAGATTGGGAAAAACAACTCCCCCCCCCCAAAAAAAAATAGAGTGAAAAATAAGTATAAAATCAGAAAGCAACAGAAGAGGGAAATGCAGAAGAGAGAATTAAAACTAGAGAGACAAGGGGGTAAAAAGGGGAGGGAGAAAATGAGAGGGAAGAAAGAAAGGAAAAGAAGTTATAAAGGACAGAAGCAAAATATAGAGAAACAGGGCCTATTTAGAGATAATGGGTGAAAACTTAATGGAAAAAGGGATTCTGCAAAGGTACATAAGATAGTATGATTATATTATATTAGAAGCAGAAATAATTTTAGAAAATATGAAACAATGTATGATTAAAATATCTGATAAAATAGCAATTGTAATTCAGTGGAATGCTTGTCAATAAATAAATGTAACAAAAGATATATTTAATGATTTATAAAACATATGTGAAGAGAAATAAGGGAAAAATTAAATATGGAGATTATATGTGTTTTTAAGGAAGTATGATATTTAATTGAAAAGAAGTGTTAAAGATGCTAAGATTTTAATGATTATTAATGATAGAACTGAACTGGAATGGAATGAGGGGTTATAATTACATATATTCACAGTCAGGATTATGTTTCCTTACAACTGCTGCTTTATTCTACTAGGGGGCACATGACTTTAAAAACCCCAGTGTCCAGAATTCAAATCATGATGGAAATCAAGAGGATTGTGTGTAAAGCACTTGTTCTTCATTGATTGTAATGAAAAACCATATAGGCTATATGATGAGGAAGAACATGAATTATGTTGCTACGCTTAACAGTAGTAATTGTACTATGCCTCTGCAGTCTGCAGCGGGAATGTTAGTAATGTTCTGGAAGTGCCATGGAGAAACATTGTTAACTCTTTGGGGAGCAGTCTGGTTAAGTTTAAGGGAACATTTTCTGTTTCCCAAGCCCGAAATAAACAAACCTGTTGATAAATTGTGATTTGATGCTGAATTGTCACAATACAACCCAAGTGGTTTAGGAATTACATGTAACCAAGGGACTATGTTGCAACATCATCAATCTAGAATAATTAAGTGGTAATGTTGCTGCTACTATCCAACAAACTATGAAAACTACCTTAAAAAGTAGGAATTTTCAAGTCAGTTTCTTTTGTCCTAATATTACTGTGTCTTGTCCCTACATGAATAAACAGCATATATTCATACACAAAAGGATGGATTAGTATGAACATACGTCAACTTGAAAAGTTAAAAATGGATTTGATAAAAGTCTTCAATTTACACCGGAAACTGATGATCCCAAATAAAAAATTTATTTTCAATTACAGTCAGTTTACAGTAACTGAAAAAAAGAGTGCTTGAGGCTTTGCATCAATATATAGTCTTAAAGTTGTAATGCTTATTAATGTTCAAAACCCAAACAATTCCTAAACACTTTTGTATCAAAATTAAAATTTCAAACATTTGACAGGACAAATATTCAAATGCAACCCAACAATGAACTAAGCAGTAACCCTAAATTATTTTCCAAATCCTACTCAGCTTTAATTAATTCACTTAATCGCTATCATTAATAATCAATTCAAAACAAATTCAAAATAAAGCAAGTCACAATTCCATTAAACAGATTTTATAACTGACAAGACCCAAAAAAGTGCCAAGAAAGATGGGAAATAAGGGACAATATATTTTGGGTGGTCTTTGCCACAAAAAGGACAATTTTTGTTAATACATACATGTATTATTTTATATATACTGTCATCAAGCAATGAGCATTGTGTTTTATATCAGCCCATAACTACAGTACATTTGGATCATGAAACAGTATGGTCTCTTATCAAAGTTCAGAGACATTTTTGAATTTGTTAATTAATAAGTTAATATAGCTGCAGTTTAATGGCTCACAAGGATGTTCTAGTGCTTGCGTGCCACATATCCCCTTTGTAACAATTTTTTTTCTCAGCATATTACGATACAAAAAGCTCTGTCAATTAGAAAGCATAGCATGTGACACCTGACTGACCCTCCAACAAAACTCCCTTGTCACTCTGCATTTTCAGAAACTTAGGTTTGCCGTCCATAATCTTGTCGCATTTTTGCAAGCTAAAAACTTTTGGATGGCTCCCATCACAAAGAAGCAGCTATTAAATACAGCAATGCACATGACAAATAAGTTTAAAATTCTCAGAATTGTTAAAGCTACATGAAGAAACATAAAATTCCTCAGAACGAAACTATTAAGTACTTGGACATGGGTTGGAGTAAATGGAGACAGCCTCTGAATGTGAACTTTCAGCTCTTTATTGCATAGTGACTTCTCTAAACAACAACAGTGAACTCTGCCTTATATAGACAACCCTTGTGAGAATTGTCCAATAGCGAGCTGTGAACGCCAGCTCTTTTAACCAATAATAATCCTCTGTTAAGGGCCAATTGGATTTCTAAGAACTAACCAATCCAATCTGGCCGCCTAACAGCCAATCAGAAGTGCAGGGCCAGAACCCTGCACTTTACCTCAAGCTCATACTTTATTAACTATGGTACATACATAACACCCCTTCCCCCTGGCTTCTTAATTACGGTGTAGTTATATAGTCCTTCAAATAGGACGGTTGTCTTTTGAGTCTTTCGGATTTTCGTTGGACTGGTTGATTGCAATCCTGTTGAGGTAGATTGTTGTTTGGCAATGGATCTGCTTCTTGCTCAGGTGCAATTTCTTGCGGTGCAAACAATTCTCCTTCCTGCTCCATTTCCTGAGTCTCACTTAATTTGTCGATCCCTTCGAGCAGGTTCCATGGAGCGTCATCTTTTTCTGTACCTCCCCCCCCCCCCTCGGTTTGGTCATGGGGGAGTTGTTGATTGGCTGTTGTGAGTCGTGACCGTAATTGGTCGATATGCCGTTTCCACAGTCTATTGTCACAGCATTTCACTACGTAGGATTTGAGGCCGGTCACTCACACTACCGTTGCCTCTATCCATAACGGATCGCCTGATAAGTTTCGTGCGTAAACGTGGTCTCCTACCTGGAAGGTGCGATAGCGGCCACTGGATCCTATTGGCTTTTCCGGTTCGTAAGCAGGGTGCAACCGGTCGAGGTGGGAACGGAGTCTTCGTCCCATCAGTAGTTCCGCGGGAGTTCTGCCGGTGACGCTATGTGGAGTTATGTGTTGCAAAAATAGAATTTGGTTGACCTTTTCATCGATATTGTCATAGTCCATTTTTTGCAAAGTCTTTTTAACAAATTGGACCATGCGTTCTGCTCGGCCATTGGTCGCAGGGTGCGCAGGCAAGGTGAGCGCATGGCGGATGCCACGGTCAGCGAGGTACTGCTCGAACATTAGTGCCATAAACTGTGGCCCGTTATCTGACACCAGGACGTCAGGCAAGCCGTGGGTTGCAAAGAGTCTATTTAGGATCTTGATCACTGCCTCGGAAGTTGTGGCCGTCATACGATGAATTTCTAACCAATTGGAGTATGCGTCGACTGTCAGCAGGAAGGTATATCCTTTGGTTGGCCCCGCGAAATCCAGGTGGATTCTGGACCAGGGTCCATGTGGCGTCTCCCATTCAGTAGGCATGGCTTTTGGTGGGGCGTTGCTGGCTTGTTGGCAATTGGTACACGCTTTGACCCACTGCTCGATTTGCCGGTCCATGCCCGGCCACCATGCGTAGCTTCGTGCAAGCGCTTTCATCCGCACGATACCGGGGTGGCCCTCATGCAGAATTCGTAGCAGTATCTTCCGGAGTTGTTCTGGGACAACGACTCTATTGCCCCAGATGACACAGCCTTTTTGGGAAAAAATTTCAGTCTGTCTTGCTTTAAATGGCGCGAAGTCATCTGGGACTTGGTCCAATGGCCATCCGCGTTCTACCCAGCCTAGGACTCGAGCTAGGGTGTGGTCTCGTTTGGTTTCTCTCACGATGTCTTGGGCGGTCATAGGCGGCGAGTTGAGTGTTTCAATCTGCAATGTGGTTGCCGTTGGTGCCGGATCATCGAGAGTCTCTGGAAGCGGTGCTCGGCTTAATGCGTTGGCGTGGGGAATGGCTTTCCCCAGGCAATATTGCAGGCGATAATTATAAGCAGCTAGGAATTCTGACCATCGGGTCATTCTAGGGGATAATATGTAGGGGGTTGGCTTGTCCCCGGCTATTATCCCTAGCAATGGTTTGTGGTCAGTTATAATGGTAAATGTCCTTCCATACACATATTCATGAAATTTCTTTACAGCTGAAACGATTGCGAGAGCTTCTTTATCAATTTGTCCATAGTTCCGCTCTGCTTGTGAAAGAGTCTTCGAAAAGTATGCAACAGGGGCTTCGTTCCCGTTAGGCAGTACATGACTCAAAATGGCGCCCACTCCGAAGGGCGAGGCATCACAGGTTATAACTAATGGTAAAGTCTTGTTATACTGCATAAGTACAGAGTCAGATGTGAGCAATTTTTTAACATTCCGGAAGGCTTGTTCTTCCCGGTAACCCCATACCCACAATGCTTTTTTATCTAATAACCGGTGTAACGGTTCAGCAACAGTCGCCTTGTGCGGTAAAAATACATTATAGAAATTAATGAGGCCTAAGAATGCCTGGAGATCGGCCTTGTTACGTGGCCTGGGAGCGTTTTTTATCGCCTTTAATTTACTTTCGGTAGGATGAATGCCCTGGCTATCAATCCGATACCCGAGAAACTCAACACTGTCAGTATATAAGTGACATTTATTTTTTTTCACCTTAAGTCCTGCCTCTTGGAATTTTTTAAGAACACATTTCAAACGATCCTGCAAGATTTTTTTGGTAGGGGCTGCAATTAATACATCATCAAAATACGGAACCACGCCCTTGATTCCCTGTAACAACCTTTCCACGAGGCTTTGGAATATCCCCGGGGCTACACTAATCCCAAATTGCAATCGAGTACATTTAAAAGCACCTCTGTGCGTTACAATTGTTTGGGCTTGGGCCGTCTTTTCATCCACTGGTAGTTGTTGATAAGCTTGAGCTAAATCTAATTTAGCGAAAACCTTTCCGCCCCCCAAGGAATGGAGGAGGTGCTGCACCACCGGAACTGGATACGCATTCTGCTGTAGGGCGTGGTTTAAAGTGGCCCGGTAGTCCCCACAAATTCGGATTGACCCGTCTGGCTTAATGGGTGTTATAATAGGGGTTTCCCATGGAGAGTGATCGATGGGCTTCAACACCCCTTGAGCAATTAGCTTGTCGAGTTGTTCGTCGATCTTAGCTTTAAGAGCGAACGGAACTCGACAGGGCTTCAAGTGAATTGGGGCTACTTTTGGATCTAGACTAAATGAGATTGGGGTCCCTTTATACTCGCCTAAACGGTCTGCGAAGATGTTGCTGAACTCAGAAATAAGGTCTTCCTCCCACTCACAACCACCGACTCGGTTCACGCCGGCCACTTCGATGCCGAGTGGCGCGAACCATTGGAGGCCTAATAGACTAGGCCTATCTCTATTGATGATTGTTAGAGGTAAGTACGCTGTATGCTTTTTGAAGGAGACTCGGACTTGGCAGGACCCGACCCCGGGGATTTGATTTCCTTGGTAGTCCTTGAGGATGAGGCATTGAAATTTGAGGTCTTGGCGTTGGATTGTGGGAATAAGTTGCTTGAGTGTCTTCCATAAGTTGCTTGAGTGTCTTCGAGAGGGATGATCCCGAGTCGACCTCCATGTGGCAAGGCTGGTTCTCGATGGCTACCGTGACTCGAATTTTCTTAGTGTCCAAAACTGAGGCGTGACCTATAGTGATAGTATGGTGAGCCTCTTCTTTTTGCAAAGCTCGATTTCTGTAGGAGTGGTTTACTGGTTCTCGCCTTACAGGACGGTTTTCTGTCGATTGGCAATAGTTGGCCCCTTTTGAGGCCTGGCTAGGTCCTGGTAAGCTGCGGCAGATCCGGCTGATGTGGCCTCGTTTCCCGCACTCATGGCAGAGTACATCGTGGAATTTGCATTCGACCCAGGAATGGTTTGCTCCACAGCCAGCGCAAGGGCGTAAGGGCTTAGGGCAAGGGTCCCGGTCGGACTGCAGTCGATGGACCCCTTCTTCGTCGCTGTCTGACAATGAACCGCTTCTTTGCTGAATTGTTAAAGCTACATGAAGAAACATAAAATTCCTCAGAACGAAACTATTAAGTACTTGGATATGGGTCGGAGTAAATGGAGACAGCCTCTGAATGTGAACTTTCAGCTCTTTATTGCATAGTGACTTCTCTAAACAACAACAGTGAACTCTGCCTTATAACCCTTGTGAGAATTGTCCAATAGCGAGCTGTGAACGCCAGCTCTTTTAACCAATAATAATCCTCTGTTAAGGGCCAATCGGATTTCTAAGAACTAACCAATCCGATCTGGCCGCCTAACAGCCAATCAGAAGTGCAGGGCTAGAACCCTGCACTTTACCTCAAGCTCATACTTTTATTAACTATGGTACATACACAACAGAAACAAATACATACAATGTATCATTACTGTACATTGTGCATACATGTGGATTTTATTGACTTTAGTACACAAAATATATGGTTTATGAAAGTTAAAATTATAAGTTCACTCAGAAGTATGACCTACAATTTTTCATCACATAAAACAAAATTCATTTTAAAATTTTGGGAAACAAAACAGATTCTAAGCAACTTGTATTCCTCAAATTTTATTCCTCAAGCTTGTTTCTCCAGAAAAATGTTTTTTTTCCCTCACAAAATAGAAACAGGCATAACATAGAAAGCAAATGAAATAGTTCTTCTGTTATTGTTTTTAGAAAGGAAGTACAGTCTGCCTCTTGGAATGCATCACATAAATATTAATTCCATTAATGGAAAGCTTTCCCCCTTCTCTTGGTTAGTTTATCTAAAATTGTTTACACTTACTGGAATTTCACAAGTCTATTTATCATAAACCAAAAGCTTTAGCCAAGAATTTTTATTTTTTAACATCATCTGTTACATCATCAAACATGAGCCTACCAAGTCATCACTCTGGTCACAAAGCCTGATGCCTAAACATTGATCAAACATTGAACAAAGATGATTAGAGGACTGAAGGTTAAAATATATGAAGAATGGTTGCAGGAATTGGGTACGTCTAGTTTAATGAAAAGAAGGACTAGGAGTGACATGGTGGCAGTGTTCCAATGTCTAAGGGGCTGCCACAAGGAAGAGGGGGTCAACCTATTCTTCAAAGCACCTGAAGGCAGGACAAGAAGCAATGGATGGAAATTAACCGAGGAGAGAAGCAATCTAGAACTAAGGATAAATTTCCTAACAGAATAATTAATCAGTGGAACAACTTGCCTCCAGAAGTTATGAATGCTCCAACACTGGAAGTTTTTAAGAAGAGATTGGATAACCAATTGTCTGAGCAGGGGGTTAGACTAGATGATCTCCAAGGTCCCTTTCAACTCTTTGTTATCCTTTAGAATTCCTACTCTATGAAATACTAAAAACAGATTTTAAATATATATATATAGGAAAAACAGGAAAAGTAAACCACTTGGCAATTCTTATTAAGTTGCATAGAGGATCTAGCTATTCTACTAGTAATCACAGCCTGTTTATTTGATAATATATAAGAAATGTCAAAATAATCTGGATATCCAGGAAGAGAGGTAGTAATTAACATAAGTCACTGCATATATCTCCATAATAAACGTAGTATAAGAAAGTATGACTATTTCAACAATTCTGTAGTCATAAAGACAAAAGTTTTCATTGAACAGTACATTATGAAACATTAACAAAGCAAGTGACAGGGTATTTAAAGCTTTTCTAGGATCTTGAGCACAATTAAAACAGTAAGATAATGTTAAACCCTGTGCTATTTAATTTCAAGGTTTTAAATTTTGGGGATTCAGTTTAAAATATTTATTTTCTCAATCCAACATGCTGCCAAGAAGTCTTTTTAGGCCTCTCATAGCTCATAGATAACAGGAACTCTGATGACAGCAGTTTTCCTAATAAGGCCTTAATCCAAACTATCAGTAAATAGGATAGGATCCAGCTATCTGGGATTTTTTTTTTTAAACTTAAAGCACTAGTTTAATTTAACTTAAGCAGCAGCAATAGAATCCTTCAAGTTTTGGGGTTCTATAATCTCCCAGGACTTGAAATGGTCACCTAATAGTAGAACTATCATTAAAAAGCCACAACAAACAATGTTCTTCCTTCATCAACTCAGGAAATTTAGACAGCCTCAGGAGCTGCTGATGCAGTTTTACAGAGGAATTACAGGTAGTCCTTGACTTATGGCCACAATTGAGCCCAAAATTTATGTTGTTAAGTGAAACATTTGTTAAGTGGATTTTGCCCCATTTTATGATCTTTCTTGCCCCAGCTCTTAAGTGAATCACTGCAGTTGTTAACTTAGTGGCACAATTATTAAGTGAATCTGGCTTCTCCATTGACTTTGCTTGTCAGAAGGTCACAAGAGGCAATCACATGACCTCAGGATACTGGAACCATCATCAATATGAACCGGTTGCCAAGAGTCTGAATTTTGATCACATGACCTCAGGTCACAATAGTGTGTGAAAATAGGTCATAAGTCACTTTTTTCAATGCCGTTGTAACTTTGAATGGTCACTAAAGGAACTGTTTTAAGTCAAGGATTACCTGTATTGAATTTGTATTTTGTACTTCTAGAACTGTTTGGTTTTCTACTACAACCATACAGGACAGGTACAAACTCCAGTGGATAGTTAGGACTGCAGAAGGAACAACTACAACCAGCCTGCCTTCAATAGAAGACCTATATATTGAGCAGGTAGAAAGAAGAGCTGAGAAAATATCTACAAACCTCTCACATCCTGAACATAAACTGTTTCAATTTCTCCCTTTGTGATGTTGCTGTAGGGCTTTGCATGCCAAAACAATGAGACCTAAGGACAGTTTTTTTCCACTCATGCCATCATTCTGCTGAACAGCTACAGTAATTCTATTCTATTCTATTCTATTCATAGATAGCCAAACTCTGTCCTCAGCAATCCATTAACAACTAAAACCTTGGATGTGGGATAAGATAACATTTGCCAGTTGCAAAGGATACATTTCTGTTTTCCTTCTTCACTTTTGAGGATTTGACAGAAAAATCTTAAGCATTAATATTTTACTCTCTCAAGCTTGGTGCAACTGGAAGATAGCATTAGCTTGTCTCCATAGCTGAGCTACTGATTAATGTCATATTTGCTGGAACAAAATAACCTGTTTTTGAGTAGGAAGGCAAAAAAAGGGCTGCTATTTTGGGGAAGATAGTGTCATATAACCAGAGGTGGTATTCAGTAGGTTTTGACCAGTTCTCGAGAACCGATAGCGGAAATTTTGAGTAGTTTGGAGAACCGGCAAATACCACCTCTGCCCCGCCCCCATCTATTCTCTGTCTCCTGAGTCCCAGCTGATTGGCTGGGTCTTCTTTTGTTGCCCTGCACAGGAGAACGGAGCTGGAAAGCAGGTTAGTGGGGTGGGGAGGGAATGGAGATTTTACAGTATCCTTCCCCTGCCACGCCTACCAAGTCACGCCGTGCCCACCAAGCCACACCCACAGAACCGGTAGTAAAAAAATTTGAATCCCACCTCTGCATATAACACAGCATTCTTGCATCCTGCTGTAAGGTATTTATGAAGTGATACCAAACCAACATATATGTTATGTGATAAAGATGAATCTCTGCAGTGATACAGATACCATTGAGAAAGTGCAATTCGGAGTGCTTGTGTGTATATAGACTGTATCTGAACCGAACAATCCAAGCTTTTCCTAACCCTGAAAAAGACAGAACTGTTTTAATTAAGCCTGGAGCATCTTCATTATTTGTGAGTCAGTTATAATGATAAGCACAAAGACTGAATCGTCAATCCCAATTTTGGGATCGCTTAGATCACCCTTTATAACTGCAAATACTGAGAGATATATGCTAACTAGTTGGCACTCTAAATCCTTCCATAAAAGTTTGATCTCTGAATGCATGTAGTATGAGAGTACAAATAAGCAAGTAATAGATAGAAGTGTTTAAATTACAGAAGTATTATTATGTACTCAATGAGCACGATAAGGATCTTTAAAACATTTTGCTTGAAAATCAGTAGAAACTGATGGCACTAAATCATCCTTGTGTCTTTACATAGTTAATAGTTTGTTCTTTAATAAATCTGGCCCCAAAGAGATTACTTTGTATGTTTATCTCTTAAAAACGAAAGATTAAATTTTATCCATATAAAACTATGATGGACAATCTGCCTCTACAATCTTTTTTCTGAAGTCTTCTCTGATCAATGGTTGAAAACTGATGGCATGGCTCCCCGACACTTTGGGGCATGAAATTCACAATAATTGTAGAGTAGATAATTTAACTTTTTCTCCAAAAAGAAAAAAAAGTCCCCAACTCCCCATTCCAAACCCAAGAAACAGAATCACTGGATGATCTATAATACCACATATAAATTACACATATAAATTGTGAAGGGATATATGATCCCTTCACAAAATTGTCTGCCTGTGCTACAAAGTTATCTCAATCAGCCCCGGACAAAAACAGAAAAATTACTAGCTTGCAAGGGCAAAACTGAGAATCTTTCAGTATCTTGTGCACTCAGATTTTTTTTTTAACACAAGCATGTTGTCTCAAAACTTAGGGCATGAGCCCATTCTACCTGCACAGGAAGTAGAACTTCAAAGCTACAAAAACAATGTCAACACACAGAGGCATAAATTATTTATTTATTCATTTGATTTAGGTGCCACCTGATTTTTGAAATACTCTGGGAAGCTCACAATAAACATACAGAACAAAAATATTATATTAATAAGAACAATGTAAATAAAAACAATCTGGAAAAAAGAACAAGATGGCAAATATGACCAACAACACGAAAACAGCATAACCCAGGTTTTAATATTTTTTAGTTTAAAAAAGTTGTTTGTAACTTGCCTTACTTATGCTGGCTTATGACTGTAACAAAGATTTGATTGGATTATATAAACCATATTTGAAGATTAATATGCACAGCTGCTCGGTCTCAGTAGGATTGAATTGGAGCTGGTTCCTCTCCATCTAGGCCCATATACAGCCTGCAGGCACTGGGAGAGACCCCGGACAGCCTCACAGCTGGCCTTTATAACAGTAGAGAAGAGTCATGGTTCCATACAGGATAAAGAACAGTCAGCTATTTTCTCACCTTCTTATTTATTGACATCTGAGCTCTCATCTTACCTCCAAAATTCCTGGTCATTAACTTAACTCACTTTCCATTATTTATAAGAACAGAATTTTCAGTGACTAAAAAGGGCTTTTGTAAAACAGCTGATACTTGCAGATCTGTGAGTTGGCAAATCAGGGAAAAATAGAATATGTGAGCTGTTAGATTTTTGTGGTCTCATTTGTAAGAAGTATGGACAGAAAATAGTATTTGTGGAAACATCTGGCAAGCCTGTAGGCTTTTTTTTTTTTTTTTTGAAAAGGTAAACAATCAAGCATTTTTCCTTCAAATATTTGTATAAAACACTGAAGGAATTTAGTTTTTTTCTTTGAAAGCAAATGGAAAAACCTGTGACCTTCCAGGTGTTGTTGAGCTCTAAATCTAGCACCCCACATTAATGTCCATATTGGCTAGGAGTGGCTGGGACATCTGGAGAGCCTTGTTTCCCCTTATTCCTGTTTTAAAATCAGGCTGACCATGTCCACTCAGACTTTCTGTAACCTTCTTCCAAAAATTAAGATAGCTACATGCAAACAGGAGCTCTTTTTTTAAAAAAAAGAGCAACAGTTGAGCAGGCTAGTTTTAAGATAAAATTGTAATACATGAAAACACTGAATATTCTTTTTGCTGGTGATCTGAAAAACACAGCTGTTCAAGAAACAGATTTGCAAATGTTTATGTTATATATATTGCCTTGGACAAGGGCAACCACTGATGTGAGCACAAACTGAGGAACAGAGGAAAACTACCTTTAAAACATCTCCCAATGGAGCCCTCCAGTGGAAGCATACTAGATCTCTTTCTCCTTACAAGTCTTGTTCCTCTCCCTATTTATCAAGTGGAAGCCAGAAAATAATATAATGTATGATCTGAAATATCATATGCTACGGTGCCGAAGAAGAGAGGGGCCAGCAGAACAGGAAAGCAAAGATGGGATTGAAAAAATATTTACTGAGGATTTCAATCCACAATAACTGGAATGATGTATGACTAATACATTCTGATACAAAGGAATGTTTTTTTTAAAATGTCAACATGAAAAAGTACCAAAATTTCAGAGTATTTTAGCATGCTTTTATTAGATATTGCTTTTATTTTATTTTATTTTATTTTGCTTTTATGGCCAGATTTTCTTAATGACCACATGATCTTAGCAACTGCAGTGATTCGCTTAACAACTATGGCAAAAAAGATTGTAAAATGGGGTGCAATTCACTTAATAGCTGCCTTGTTCAGCAACAGAAATTTTGTTGAAATAAGTTGCTGTAATTCAACCTTATACTTTTGAGTTTTACTGGTTGTCATTCTAATGTTAGCTCTATTGGAAATGTATTCCATTTAGAAAAGAAATATAATGTCTAGAGGAATAAAAAAAATTATATCCAACATTTGAATCAGCTTATTTGATTCCAGATTTCCACTTCATAATTATCTTGTACTTTATACATGTTTTCTATATCTCCAACACTGATTAACAAATATACATTTAAATGCAATTTTAAAAATCAAGTTAATTAACATTTGAGCTAATATGGAAGTTACCTACTGAAAAGTAAAAAAAAAAATCTGTGGAATATTCCATTTGCTTACTAATTTCTTGATTATTTATTTACAGTCAAGGTTATTGGTTCACAGTATTTGATATTTATGATTTTTTTTTCCAGAATATCTTCCTCTTTGGTTCTTTGATGAAGAAGCCAGAACTTTTGTCTTTCATGTCCTGTCTTTCCCGAACAAATAAATTATATCAAAACCCAGCACACCTCAGTCTTCCATTTTTTATTTCTGATTTAATTTTCCAGAAAATTGAGACATTGCTTTTCCCTTTAATATATATAACAAGCCTTGATAAGCAGATATGGAGAATTTCTGGTTCAAATCTAGAATACAGAAATTCACTATTCAGCCCATCAATCGCTTTTCTCTCTTCCCAACTAGTAGTGTATAGGCAAGATAGAGAAAGCATGCAGTGTGGGGCCATTAGAACTTTTTCCAATGCATTAATAGCAGCATTGCTCTAAGTTTCATGCTTAGAACAGAACAATCGGCAACATTTTGAGCCGCTGCTCAAACTGCTTTTCCCATCAATGGAATTAGATTTTGTCTCTCGATTTTTTTCTTCTTCTGCAGAGCCTGGTCTGTTCTGGCTTATTTTCAAACTTTATATTTATTCTACCAGCTTCTCCCCCTTTGACAAATGTGCTCCTAGGGTCAACTTATCATATAGAACTACCAATTGTAAATAATTTAATGCTAACTATAGCCCTATGATCATTTTAAAAGCCAACTTTTATATTTATTAATATTTGCATAAAAAGAAAAGTTCAATCTACTGAACAATATAATCATTATTTGAGGAAAAGGCATCTACTTTTGGAACAAAGTTCTATAATGAACTTTGATCACATCTAAAAGTATCATTTAGAAGTATCCTAAAAACTTTGCATATGCTATACATATGCTCCAATAGGATATAAACATTTAAATAGTCATATATTTATAAATACATTTTAATTCCTCAAATAATGGTCTCCAGGTATGACCTTTACATTCATGAAGTTCTATTCCAGAGTTAAATCACAAATAATAAAACTATAAATGTCAAAAATTTTGAATCTATGGGAATTTGGCTTGTTAGATTCTGAAATTTATGGTTGTCATTCTCCTGCCACAAACACTTTCTATTTCTTTCTCCCCAAATGGATTACCTGTATAATGTGTCTCCTCATCCTTCTCCTTGCTTGGTCATGGCAATCTAGTGCAAAGCTCCATGTAATTTCCATGCCGAAGCTGCCCTTCTGTTTAAAGTAACTTGATTGGCTAGTATTGGAGGACAACCATCTCATGCCTTCTAGTCCTTCCTACATTTTCCTCTTGGTGAACAGGCCTCTTGATGAAGCCACCACTCTGACAAATCACTTGCAGTGATCAGTGATTCTCAAAATATTTGAGGGTAGCCTTAACATCTAGCAGGGCCTTTGAAAAAAATCCATGTCATAAATAAGGGTGGTAGCCCTTAAACAATCACCATTGTTATTAAGGCCATAAGCTAATCGACACTGGGGATGAGAGTATAAGGAGTGATGACACTTGTGATGTCAGCTCTAAAATGAGAAGGCTATATCCAGCCATTCCCTTATTTTTGCTAAGAAAATTATAGGGGCATCACAGAAGCATACAGATAAGTCTAGGTTACCAGTTGGCGAGATCCCCAGCTGGAAGGCATTTCTCTGGTTGTTTTCTCAAAAGCTCATGTTCTTTACCTAGTGTGTGGGCCCAATAAATCATTTAATTTTTTTTCCAGGAATTAAGACTTTTATTTGAAAATAAAAGGTTACCTAGAAGCAAGTTTCAAAATAGACACAACGCATCTTGGAGTGAGCCTCTTTTATACAATTCTGAACAGCTTACATCGCTGTAAACCAATCATGAAAAATAATGTTTTACAGTACATTCATTCCCAGTAGTCATAGAAACATAGTTCAACTAAAGGTTAAAAGGTATATTAGGGCTTCTCTCTTATCAATAACATTCCTACACTAACAAGTATTCCTAAGTAACCAGTAACTGAGGTCTTATCTATCACATTAACAGGCATTCCTAAGTACAAAGGCAAATGGTCTGGTTTTTCTCTAGTGCTCTCATATCTATGCAAAAAACAGGTTAACCAAGTGGTGAAGGCACTACCAATAGGCACAAAATACCATAGCTATAGCTATGTGCTAAATAATGTATGAATTAAAATGGATTATCAATACATAAATAAAAACATGAATACATTGAGTAAAAAGTGCTATCTCATCACTCCCCTCCCCTTAAGGGTGACCCAATGTCAAAACACACAAGGTCACATATCTCACAAACAGATTTGCTGGTGTTGTGTTTCTAAAAGTTAGACTGTTAAAAAGGAGAACAAAAAGAATGATGAGGTTCACCAGCCTGTTTAATGAAGGACAAAAGTGTCAATAGAAAACCATTATGATTGATCACCATAATACTATGGTTTATTTTAAAGTAAGTCACAAACTTTGGGGACAAGAAGACATCAGGGTGGGAAGGAGTTGAATACAACAGCATGTCATAAATTCAACACACACACAAAAAATACAAAAATACAAAAAAGCCATTAAAGCTGCTGAAGCTGGGACAGCTCCGAAACGGAAGAGAACAGAAAGAGAGAGTGTGCCGGTTTGGTGAGAACTTTTTCTTTATTCTAAGATCTGAAAGGACACCCTAAGGAAAAGAAAGAATCTGTAAAAATTTTGACAGAAGTGATTAAGCAGCGATTTTAAACAGGAATATCAAAGTAATGTTTTTTTTTCTCATTGCTGGATTTTCTATACACGATCTTTTATTTGAAACTGGACTGGTTTTTTCGTTTACATCTATTTTTTTTTCTCCTTTTTGATTTTGTAATATTTTAGGCTAGAGGTTCCCTTTAGTTATCTCTTTTTTTAAAATATCTTTTTCTTTTTTTATTAATTCTTATTATATCTTGCTCGGAAAAGGAGGGGGAAAGTGAGAGCAAAGAAACTTTGTAACATTGCCAAATAGAGGCTTGAAAATATTCTATTTCTCCTGTGACCAGACAAAGCTGAGAAAGAAAGAACTGAGAGTCTTTTTCAAGGACATTGTCATTTGATAAGATAGAGGGAAGAGCATGGGAGAGTATTATTGCAGGTGCTCTTCTGGGTTTCTATCAACAGCTGGAGTCTGGTGTTGAAACCGAGGAGAAAAAAAGGTGATAAGTTTTTGGAGAAGAGAGCTATAATAAGAGCCTTGGAAATTAAACAAAGTGCAGTGTGCTCTTTTTACTTTTTCAAAGTTGTGCTATCCCTCCTCACCAGCTTTATTGTATTTCATCTTATCTTTTTTTTTTTTGTAATAACTATTTCGGTTTTTGGCTTTGTTGGAGCTTGTCTTTGTTTTTCTTTTTTTCTTTGGAAGTCCAATCTCTATGTTTGCTTTTTATTTTAAAGGGAAAACCTTTAAGTACCGTATATACTCGAGTATAAGTCGACCCGAATATAAGCCGAGGCACCTAATTTAACCACAAAAAACTGGGAAAACTTATTGACTCGAGTATAAGTCGAGGGTGGGAAATGCAGCAGCTACTGGTAAATTTCAAAAATAAAAATAGATGCCAATAAAAACTTTCACTAGGACAGTTGAGAATAAGTTTGATGTTCACAATTTCCTCTTTGAAAGAGACCAGTAAATAGGGAACAAGAAGATGAAGAAAAAGAAGTGTGTTTTTTCACACTTTTCACACTGAAGTGAACAAAAATGGCATCATAGGAACAAGCTTATTCTCAGCCCAAAGGTTTGTTCCTGATTTCTTCCCTGATTTAAGGGAAATTTGGGAAACGATCTCACTATCATGAAAGGTTTGATTGATTCACTAACCCAAAAGATGATGATGATGACAGTGGTAGGCAGGAGTCACTCTCTCCCTTGCAAGAAAAAACCAAGAGCCGTTCTTATGATATCTCTCTCTCTCTCTCCCCCCCCCTCCTCCCCCTCCTCCCGAGTGGACTGAAAGCAGCTGGATCTGAGGAAATGAAACTGAGTGGAGCGACCTCGGCTCGCGTTGCTTTTTCAGCCTAGAGCTCAGAAAAGCCTCCCCCTCCCATGCTTAAAAGTTGCAAAGGAAACACGGAAGCAAGGAAGCGGCTGCCCAGCTTCGGAGCTCCACACCATTTTTTTTTCAGAGGGGAATCTGACTCGAGTATAAGCCAAGGGGGTTTTTTTCAGCACAAAAAATGTGCTGAAAAACTCGGCTTATACTCGAGTATATACGGTATTAATGTTTTTTTTAAGGGAATAGCCTTTTTTTTTTCTCCTTTCCTGGTATTTTTGTTTTTTCATCTACCTTTCTGGTATTCTTATGCACTCTTTCCTCTTTGAGTCCTTTTAATTGGATTAAGCTGTTGAAGAGCTGTTGAAGAAGAATTTTTCTTTTTCCTTTTTTTTTTCAAGCCTTTTTCTTCAACTAACTATGGATTGGATTAAGGTATATAAGAACCTGAAGAAATTTTGTCCTCCCTTTTTTTTCTTTTTTTTAATCATTATTATTGGACTTCTTTTTTCTAGCATTTTTATTTTTGAACTATAATTGGTTACTTCACAATTGGATTAGGGTTTAGAAGAACCTAAAGATTTTGAATTGCTTAAAATGAGTAGAAAATTTATAGCTCCTGGTTCTTCAACTTCCACTTCTTCCTCTCCACCATCTGGAGGACAGCGTTCAATACAGACAATGTTAAAGCAAGAAAAAGAACAAGAAAAAGTGACTCTGCAGATGATTATGCAAGGAATTCAAAATATTCAAGCAAGATCAGAGAATATTGAAAAGAGAACAGAGAACATTGAACAAAGAACAGGGAAAACCAATGAAAAAGTGAAGAATATCCAACAAATGATGTTGAAGTATGATCAGAGATTCCAAAAAATTGAAGAAGATGATAAACAAAGAGACAAGAAGATTGGAGGTATTGATAATAGATTAACAGTGGTTGAACAAGATAAAAGTGGTATGTTGAGATGGGAGATGGATAGATCACAATTCTATCTTAGATTCCAAAATGTAGAGGAAGAAAAAGGACAAAACTTAGCTGAGATAATGATAGAAATACTGGCTGAAGCTTTGGAAATAACTCAAGAGAAGATGATGGATGGAATAGATGAGGTTTAACAAGTTTTCACAAGATATGAGATGAGAATTAGCTTACCAAGAGAAGTTCACATTAGATTTACAAAGAAAGCTATTAAAACGCAAATATTGCAAGTGGCAAAAGAGAAAACATTGAAATGTAAAGACAAGGAGATTGTGGTCTTGAAACAAATGCCCAGAAGAATGAGAGAGATGAGAAGAGAATACCAATTCCTGACTAAAATGCTACTTAAAAAAGAGGTGAATTATAGATGGCTGATTCCAGAAGGCTTAATGTTCACATGGCAAGAACAGACATAGAATTGACTCAATTGAGAAAGCGGAATTATTTTATGCAGAATTTTTTGGGAGGGAAAGAAGAAGAGGCAGAAAAAGAGATCTCACTAATTGAATTCCAAGAGGACTGTCAAATGGCGACTGAAAAAGAAGAAGGTGCAGTTGGTGGAAAGGTGGAAGGCAAAGAACAATGTGAACTAAGATCTACGAGAGCTGCTAAACTTAACTACAAAATATAACCATGGAAGAGAAAAAATTGATTACAATTAATATAAATGGACTTTACTCAGCCGTTAAAAGAAGGAAAACTTTTCATAAATTAGAGAAATTAAAATTTGATATAATTTGTCTACAAGAAATACATATTAAAAAACAATATGAACAATTGTTGATAGAGCCAAAATTAGGGAAAATATTTACTTCCTTGACACAATGTAAGAAAAGAGGAGTGGTTTTATATATTAAAGAGACCACCCCAGCAAAATTGATTTATACTGATGATGATGGAAGAAAACTAATGGTGGAAATAATGGACAATAATACAAAAACACTCCTGATTGCAGTCTATGCTCTGAATAACAAACAAGAAGAATTCTACAAAAAATTACATATGAAAATAATTGAACTTGACTATGCTAATATAGTTATGATGGGAGATTTTAATGGAATTGTAGACAATAAATTGGACTATACAGCACAGAAAACAATAAAGCAAAACAGACTCTCCCTATATCTTTTTTTTAAATGGTGGATGAAATAAACTTAAAAGATACATGGAGAGAAAGAAATGCTAAAACTAAACAATAGACCTTCTATTCAAATAGACACTTATCATGATCCAGATTAGATATGGTATGGATGTCAACAGAATTAATAACTAATATTCAAGAAATAAATATTGAAACAAGTACTTGGGCAGATCACAATTCAATGACAATTAAATGCAAAAGACAAAAAAGAAGATCTAGATGGACGTTAAATAATACTATTTTAAAGGAAAAAGACTTCACACAGTGGATGGAGAAAGAATTGCCTTTTTTTTTTAAGAGAAAACAAAAAAGAAGATACATCAATTCAGAATGTATGGGATACAATGAAGGCATATGTTAGAGGCTTGATAATAGACTATACAAGGAAAAGAAATACTATGAAAAGACTAGCCTCTAAGGCCTTAGAGGATGAGTATAAAAGACTTGAAAAAGAGCTACAGAAAATGCCACAGAAAAAGGACATTAAGCTAAAAATGGATATAATTAAACATAAAATGGGTCAAATAGAAAAAGAAGAATTAGCACAGAAAATTAGAGGTACTAAACAGAACTACTTTGAAGATGCAAACAAACCAGGTAGATGGTTAGCATACAAATTGAGAAGGGAGAAAGAATCAAGGAAAATATTGCAATTAATAGATGACCAAGGCCAAGTTTACTATGGTAGTAAAGAGAAGAAGGAAATCATTCGAGACTTCTATGGGAAATTATATATAGAAGAGAATATTGATGAGGAAAGAGTTAAACAGTACTTACAGAATGCTAATTTACCTCAGATACCTAAAGAGATTGAAACAATGTTAGAAAGCAATATAACGATGATGGAGTTAACTGAAGCACTCAAGAAGCAAAATAATGGAAAGGCACCAGGCCCAGATGGACTTCCGGCAAATTTTACAAAACATTACAAGAATCATTGAATCTTCCATTGCTAGAAGTTATGAATGAAGTTATGTTAAAGAAGAAGATACCTAAATCATGGTCAGAAGCCTATATTACACTTATTCCAAAAGAGGAGGCCAATCCATTACAAATTAAGAACTATAGACCCATTTCTCTACTAAATGCAGATTGTAAAATTTTTGCTTCAATATTGACAGAAAGACTTAAAAAATATTTAAATAATTTTATTCATCCTGATCACAATGGATTTCTGCCAAAGAGACAAATTAAAGACAATATGAGAGTAATCTTGGACACCTTGGAATACTACGAGGCACATACTGAAAAACAAATAGCTCTGATATTTCTTGATGCACAGAAGGCATTTGATAATGTGAATTGGCGATTCATGTTATTACTGCTGGAACAGATGGATTTTGCTAGAAAATTTATTCAAGCAATAGAAGCTATATACTATAAGCAAACAGCAAAGGTAATGATAGAGGGAGAACTGAAAGACTCTATCAATATAAGAAAAGGAACAAGACAAGGGTGCCCACTATCACCTTTGTTGTTTGTGTTAACTTTGGAAGTGCTAAACAGAAATATTAGAAATGAAAAGAATATAAAAGGAATGAAAATCAAAAAGGAAGAATTTAAGTTGCAAGCATTTGCAGATGCTCTGGTTTTCATCTTAGAAGACTGTTAAGTTCTGGGCATGGGCGCAAGGAACGGAGACGAGACATCGAACGGTGACTTCAACTCTTTATTATAAAGAAAGAATAGAGCAAATACTTGGGCAGCAGCAGCTCTTTTATAGAGCTGGCTGCTGTCAAAACAACCAATGAACTGAGTTTACCGCTTTCACAAGCGTCCAATCAGGGGGGCCCGTTAACAGCCAATCAGACTGGCCAAAGATGACTAATCACGACTCGCTATTTACGGGCCAATGAGAAGTGCAGGATTACAAGCCTGCTGTAGAGTAAATCTGTTTAGGGTTGTATCGCTGCGTTGGCTTAGTCCATAACAAAGACCCTTTAGAAACAGCATCAAAATTGATAGAAAAGATAGAGACATATGGAAAGGTGGCTGGTTTGAAAATAAATAAAGATAAGACAAAGATCTTGACAAAGAATATGCTATTAAGACAAAAGGAAGAACTGGCAGACCTATTGAAAATTTAGGTCACAAATAAGATTAAGTACTTGGGGATATATTTGACAGCAAGATGCAGTACATTAAAAGAGAATAATTACATCAAACTTAAACAGCAGATAGCACTAGATCTGGCGAAATGGGAAAATTTACAACTGTCACTAATAGGGAGAATTTCAACAATCAAGATGAATATATTACCCAGAATTTTATATTTGTTTCAAACAATTCCAATTAGGCTTGAAAAAGATAACTTTGAAGATTTAAATAAAATTGTGTTGAAATATATATGGCAAGGTAAGAAAGCGAGAATAAAGTTAAAACTTTTGCAAGATGCTAGAATTAGAGAAGATTAAAAGACAATGTTATTTGAAAATTCCAGTCTGGTTATTGACTATTGAAGCATTTTCTTATCCTATAATATACAAAAAGGAACAAACAGTTAGATATGGTGAAATATTGAATGAAAAGGGTGAACTCAAATCTATACAAAAGCTAGAGGAACAAGATATAAAGATGAATTGGTTTTCATATGCACAAATATATTCAAGGTATGATAAAGATTCTAAAATGGAAGGTTTCTATGATAAATTGACTGATTTAGATAAGATTTTAACAGGTACTGATGAAAAGGTGATTAAAAAACTGTATGGATATTTATTACAAATTAAATTAGAAGAAAAACAAGTTAAAGAAACTATGATTGCTTGGGGGAAGAATTTTGGATATGGGATCAATTTAGAGAAATGGCAAAAATTGGGGTCTCAAAATTATAAAATGACAATGTCAAGAGCATATAAAGAAAATTTGTATAAGATGTTTTGCAGTTAGCATTTCCCCCTGACAAGAATAGCAAGAATGTTCAAGAATAAATCCGAAAAATGTTGGAAATGTCATCAGACACCTGGCTCATATTACCATATGTGGTGGACTTGTGCAGATGCTAAAAAATACTGGACTAAAATCCACATGTGGTTGGAAAGAATGACAAAAAAACATATAGACTTGAAACCAGAGATATTTTTATTGGGAATTTTACCTGAAATATATAGTAAAGACTTGAAATACATGATTGTAAATGTACTAACAGCAGCTAAGATTGTATTTGCTAAAAACTGGAAAAATGAGAAAATACTATCACAGGAGGAAATCATAAAGAAAATATTGGAATGTGCTGAAATGAGTAGATTGACATTTGAAAATAGAGAACAAGAGGATAAACAATTTTATAAAACTTGGGATCTTTTCTATCAATGGTTAGACAATAAAATAAAATATGTAGACTTTTAGAAAATAATAAATATATAAAGATGTACTTCTTATATCTACAAAATGATTTTAGGATAGATTTGGGATGATAATATGAACTGTTATAAAATAAACTAGGTAAATTATGGTTATCTTGTAAAACATGAATGAATAAAAGTATAGTCAAATGATTGATTAATAATGATACTAAGGTATTTAATTTTTGATTGAAAATATGAGATTATATGCAATGTAATTGTAATTGAAGACTACGAAATGGAAGCACAAAACAATTTGTAAACCAACCGGCAAACTGTATGTACACCTATTGAAGATAGCTTGATGTTTTTATGTTTTGTTTGTTTATATTTGTTTTTAAAAACCAATAAATTTTTTTTAAAAAATGACAATTGTGGTGCCACCTGGAAAAATGCGGTGAGGGCTGTAAAATGACAGCTGGAACCAGGTTTCCTAAAGTACACATTCTGTACCATGTAGGAGGCAAATTTTTATGTGCAATATATTCACAAATCCAAAACCATCTGAATTATGAAACTTCAAGATAGCAGTCTTTATAAATCCAGGCACACTTAGTGGTGTTATTCACAAAAAAGGTGTGTGTACATCCAACAGTCTTTTAGTTGCAGATTAGCAGCTATGTGAAATGACATATTGACAATGAAATTGTCTTAACAGTTGACCATGATGAAATAACTCCCACTTGGGCTCCAGTGAAGTTGTGGGAATCTTAAAAATCAATGAGGAAAAGGGATTTGCAGGAAAGAGTTTCTCATCAAAGTTGGTTATGCACTCTAAGAAAGGCTTCCCTGTCTTGGAAGAAATGTCAATGTGATAGAATAATCTATTCAAATCTGTGGCCACAATCTCTTGTTGAAAAGCAACCTGGATGTAGCCTATATGACAAGTAAACTCATGGCAATTGCAAATGGTGGCTCTCTCATATCATGACATGTTTTAAGGCAAGCACAGATGGGATGTTTTAATGCAAAAGGCTTTTCAGTGTTGCAGGTCAGAAAAGAAGTAAAAAAGGAAATTTCCATAAGGCACATACCAATGAGCCAAATTTTTGCCATCAGATAAGTCAATATTTCTCATTGCTGTAAGGGAGCTAAAAACAATTTCACTTTTAGCAGTAAAAGCACTTGACTGGATTTTATCAAATGACCCACATCTGTACAAAGACCAATTAAGCCCTTCCTTATTGCCAAGTGGGATTGTAATAGAACCCAGGTGCATAGGGGTCTAAGCAGATCCTTAGCTGGAGACTTAGAACCACATCCCATCCAGAGTATGTAGATCAAAACAAAATCTTCCTACCTGGAATCCTATCGTGATAATTACCTCCTGTTGTTTTGAGGAATACCTTCTTTTTTGGTAAATCACTATCCCTAATGGGGTGTTTGAGGAAGGCCAAAACTGGAATCTGGTATTTTAATCCTTCTCCCTGTCTAAAGGGATTTGTCTAATTTCAAAGGCTAAATACCAAAAATTCTATGATCTATTTAATAAATCTCAATAAACTATAACACATGTGGTCTTCTTTCTTCTATAAACAAAGAAGGATGAAAAAGATGTATTATACTATCGTAAAATATGGGTAAGGTCCTAGATCACTACCCATACACCACTTGATTAAACAAAAACTTCAAGTGCTCCACAAGTTCAACTGTCCATTGATTTTGGACACTTTCTCCTGTTGGAGTGTCTGGCTCTGCTGTCCATCTTACTGGTGTTTTGGATCCACAGCTTGACTCCTGCTAGTTTTAAGGATGCATGGGTTGTCAGTGAACCATATACTGTTTAAGCATTTCATTTCCCACAAGACATTTGAGTACCATGAGCACATAGTGCTTTCAGTGAACTGTGGGTGATCCAAAGAGTCAACAAACATTTCAATCTTGACTTTAGAAATGTCTCTTTGGGCAACTTCAGAATTTCCTGTACATGTTTCATACCACTACCAGCTTCAGTCATTAAAGCCCTCTCTTTGCACAAAGCCCAATGTGCAGGCAATACTCCAAAAACATACCAGAATTTGTATAAATGTTGGCGGTCTTATCAGAGACTTACTCTGTGAGAGCATGAAACTTGGCAAACAATTCTGCTTTTTGATCCAGAGTGTGAGGGGATAGAGGGTTAGCTTTTACTACCCAACACATGCACACTTTGTGACCACTACATACCCTGCTCTCCTCCTCCCTGGGCTATATAGTGCTGCTCCATCCATAAAGTACTCCAGCTCTTCACTGAGTAATTGGCTATTTTTCAGGTCAGGGTAATTTCCGTCAAATGTACACTCTCATGTTCAAATTCTTCATACTTGTTCTGTGCCAGGAGGTTTGCTGGATTAAAGTGTTGTAATAGTGGCCAAGTGACAATAGAATTGTTCAGGAGTATTGCCTGCTAATTGGCCATCCTGCTTGGAGTAAACCAGGGATTTTCTTTCTATTCCAACATTGTTAACACAGAATGTGGCACATATGCAGTCATTCACTGGGCAGGAGTTAATTTTTCTGCAGCTTTTTACCAGAATACCCATGTCAGCAGTGACTTGTAAGCAAGCTGACTCTCTTGCTGCTTCTGGGTCCATCTTTTTTGGAAAAATATGCCATAGGGCATTGCCACCTGCTCAGCATTGATGTTAGTATTCCAGCAGTCACCCACCTTTGTTTATGTACAAATAGCTGAAAAGGTTTTGTCAAGTCAGGCAAACCCAGGCAAGATAAGACATCAACTTCTGTTTAATTGGAAAGTAACTAGAGAAACAATGTTCTGATTTACTGCTGTTAAATCCTGTATAAAGTAATATTCAGTGAAGTGGGGCTTCTTTACTGGTTAATACTGGGGTGCTGAAAGCCAATATAAACTTCCAGATTAATCCACAAGTGGTAAACCTCTCAACTCAAAATTCCTTCCTTGTTTCCCATTTCAAGTAGGAAGGGCAGCGTTTCAATCTACTTGAACTGGGATCACGTACTTTGCTCTTCCTGGCTTTTCATTCACCCACATCCAAGGAACCATAGCATCCAATATGTCTGTTGGTATTTTATTTTCAACTTGAGCAACTGCAAAAGAACCACTTGCACCCTCCACCCCTGACCCATTGGCATGGCCAGTGTCATTTTATTCTCATCAAATGTTAAGTCTGCTCATATCATGTATGTTATGATTGATTCTTAACAAATGTACCCTTTCTTTATGTATACTGAGAGTATTTACACCAAGACAAATTCCTTGTATGTCCAATCACACTTGGCCAAGTACTACTAATGAGTCATTAGAATGCAAAAGCTGGAAAAAAATTCTCTATTACAGGAACTACAGGAAGATCTGGATTTGGTAAACATAATATTACAGGAAACAGGTGAACAGAGTTATGAAAAGAAAATTCTTTGTTTATTCTTAACATCTCCTTTAAGCAATACAAACACAGCCTGTACATATGAGCAGAACTAGAGGCCCAACATTGGAATCAAACCAACAATATAATAGGACACTGAAAATGGGGATGTGCAGACCAATCAACTAGAACATTTACAGATGCTGATGGTGGTACAGGCTGAGATATAGCAGAAATAAGGAATATTAGGTATGTTCACTGCCTTGAGTTATTTATTCAAAAATAATAAATGCAGCATAAAAATTTAATAAATAACCAAATAAATAAATAAATAAATAAATGTAAATATATACACCTGTCATGAAGAAAGGCGTCAGCTTTGGAATCCAAAACATGCAAGTAATGAGTCTTTGTCCCATTACATCAGTCCACCCCACCTGGTCAGGCAAGAACGATATGTCTTTGAGGGAGGTGAGTGATATAGAAATGTGAAATATAAATAAATATATCAATTAAAGAATTCTGACTGGTGGGGTCTAGGAAGAAAGCCTCCTCTCCTGTTGCCTAAACCTATGGAACATTCTTCCCCCAGTAGTGAAACAGGCCCCCACTACCCTTCCAAAAAGGAGTTAAGACATGGTTCTATGACATTATGTAGAGAGCCCAGGGGAGCACTCAACTATGGGGCTGGTTACTCTCCTGAAAGCCCACCCTACACCCTTTAACTAATGTTAAATCTCTTGCTTTTAAATTTTAGAAGCACAAATCACAAGACTACATTGGAGAAATCAATGATGCTAGGAATGATTAGTGGAATAAGAAGGGGTAAGCAAAGGCACACTGGCTTGACAACATCAAAACTGACAAAAAGATGAACATCCAATATCTGAAATAAGCTGGGCTTGATGAGGTAGCATGGAATCACTTGCCTATAAAGTTGCCAAGAACTGGACTCAACTAAATAGTTAAAACAACACTATATACTGTTTTATATTTTAACATTTTATTGTACACTGCCCAGAGTCCCTCTTTGAGATAATGTGAAAAAATAATAATAAATAAAATATATTAATGGGAAGAGTATTTCAAATTTCATTTTGTCATTATTTCAGAACGCAACAGCCCCACATTCAAGACTATTGTCAGTATTGATAATAGCTGTAGACATATTCATACTGGAATTTGTATAAAGAGAAATATGGATTTTCGGTAATGAGGTGGATAAGGGACATTAAAAGACAAAGTTCATAGGAGACAACACCTGCCACTTGATCTTTGAAAGGAGATAGTTGTAAGCAACATTCAGATTTTGCTTGCTTCCTCAATCCACCCTAGTTACCCCAGCTAGCATTAACTTGACTTGCCAGGTGAGAGATTATTCAGATTCCCTTTGAACCAGTGGTCCTACTATAATGTTTAACTATTGTAAGGTAACTTGGTTCCAGTTTTTCTCACCCACAGAGGGTGAATGGAATTTAGGATTGTGCCATTCTTTCTAATATCAGTGTAGGTCTTTATTCTTTCAATGAGCACAGCTGGACAATTCCAAAAATTACAAAATGCTTTCTACATCTTTTGTGAACTCTCTAGGTACACAGAAGTGTATAAAAGTGTAAATTAAGAGAAAGCAGTATTTTCAAACAGCAAAAGTTAATATCTAATGGGCTTCCAGGATAGACAACAATTTTATATATTTGTACAAAAAAGGAGTACAATAATTTACCACGGTGGGAATGTCTCTATTCTTTTCTAGACCCAATCCTTAGCCTGGGAACTAAGCCTGCAGCTGAAAATTGTTAAAGTATATCATGTTGACATTTGCAATTGGTTTTTTTTTTAATTCTATTTTTATTTTATTCAAAAAAAGTTAAAACAAAGATAAAACTCCAAAATTTTAAAAAGCAAAGAAAAAACACAAAACAAGTTATTTAAAAAGTGCATTAAAAACACTAAAGGATATACACATATTAACCCCCCACCATCCAGTTAACTACTGGTTAATATATTACAAATATATTAGTTTCCTGAAACTAATCAGGGTCATATTTGGTTAATACTTATTTGGAAATACCAGGGCTATAGGCTAGACTGGGGAGCTAAAAAATCATCTTGGAATAAACAAAGCAAAGCACTTCTCGTTGTTGCCCAAAAGATAATAGAACAGCAGAGATGGAAGGGACCTTGAGGATCTTCCAAACCCCTGCATAAGTAGGAGACCATTTACCATTTCAGACAAATGGCTGTTTTTAATTTTTTTCTTAAAAACCTCCAGTGATGCAGCATCCACGACTTCTGAAGGCAAGCCATTCCATTGATTAATTGTTTTAACTATCAGGAAGTTCACATGTCCATGATATTAACTTGAGGAAGTACTCAGTTTTTTAAACATATCAAAAAGTGTTTGCAGTATATGCTTTCATAAACTGAGCCCATTTCCTACTAGAACACAACTAATTGGTGATAAACAATTTCACATAGATCACATCAAAAAGTTTGATTTTGTTTGCGCTTGAATGAAAATGATGGTTTCCAATTTAATTACTGCTTTGTGCTTTTTTTCCTACCTATTGAAGTTTTATGCAGAACTGTTTGCATTTCATGGCCACAGAAGTGACCTCATTGCTTATAATTCCTCTATAGCCACATACATCTTCCAACTAAGACTTAATGCAATTGATGGATTTTCATCCACGAAAACACATTTGCCAAACTAGGGTAATTCTTCATTCATCTGATAGATTTTAATACATTAAAGATTATGCTTAGTCTGTTTTTGCTTCACGAAAGTTGAATATCCTTCTGAAAAAACCCCAAACTAAACAAAATTTACAACCAGTGGTAAAGAAATTTGCAATCAAGTTTAAGAATGGGCAATATACATAAATGTTTCAGTTCATGGGAAAAATGCAAGGAAATGCAAATGTCCTCGGGACTCTAGAGACGTTTGCTTTCCCTTGCATTGTCCATAATTCCAGGGGATTCACCAAAAAGAATTACGTATCTTAATAGACCAGGAAATTAGGCAGAGAGTAAATAAAGTTCAACGATATCTGGCAGAAATCATTGCACACTGAAATAAATACATAAAAGAATAATAAGAGGATAAGGAATTATTGTTGCTACTAATATATGAAAGTTTTAGCAGCAAGGGTAGATGAATTGAACTATCTCCTATGCCGGGGATAACAATTTGGGGACAGTTGATTCCAAATGTGAAGAACACTCTGACAAAATAACTGTGGACAAAGTGCTTCAGTGGAAACACAAATACTTACAAAGTATCAGTTTAATACAATGCTACCTGCCACCCATAGTGGTCTCCCTCTGTGGCACACTCCTACCCTCTGCTTATCTCTGTCCTGGTTCTGGGAAGACTGCAGAGCAAACTATTGCAACCTCTCATTATTTTTAAATCCAAGGATTTTAATTAAAATTTTTAATACAAGAAATCAGATGGGTCCGGCAGTGTGAAGAAGCCAAGAGAAGTATCTATGAGCACATTTGTAGTGTGGGGGCACCATGTAGTGGATTAATGCAGTACTGTGGTCCTTTGGGAAAGACCATTCTGGATAGTTTCAACAGATGTACCAATCCTAACAACCCTGAGGTACTAAATGTTGTTTGTTTGTTAAGATTTATTTTATGTATTTTCTCCAGAAGTTCAAGGTGGCCTCCACTATGCTCCATCCTATTTTTTGTCTACAACAAAAAGGCTAATTTGAGAAAACCAGTCCCAAAGTCACTCGGCGATCTATGGTGAAAATGGTCTATTGCTCTCCCCAGTCCTAGTTAGCCCTCTAGGTAAAGAAAAATGTTAGTAAAAATCTAAATATATTATAAAGATCTTGTATATAAACTATACACCATAGATCAAACTGTAAAAAACTTGGGTTCATTTAAGCATGGTTAAAGGGTACACATTTCAAGTATTTTCCAGTATCTCAGAGAACAAAAACAAGACCCGAATGCATCAAAGACCAAAAGCAAGTAATGGTTTTCGTCTGTTTTTAAACACACAGTGGATCTGAACAAGACTGGCAAGAGGAAACAACACCATTAGAAAAGTTAGTTCTATGCTTTAGTGTTATACCTGCTTATGTGGGAGTAAAATATACTGAACATACTTGCTGTTCCTTTGAAATGTTCATATAATTGGGTTACAACAGATGTGCGGCACACAGATGCTTAAAGTGCACAGGGATCTCACACATGACACATTATTGTTCAAATGACACATGATTTCCTGTAGATCGTTCACATCATAACATAACACAAGTAATACAAATTTCATAACTCACATCATTCGCTTCTAATAATGCCTAGGCTGTGCATAATAATCTAGTAAATGTTCTTGTTAAGTATACATAAGCACGGTTTTATTTCAAATATTTTTAAAAGAAAATTTAATGCAGTTTATATTGTATTTGAGACTACAAAATGCCTATGCAAACATTTAGGGGAGTTGATTTATGCAATTATAAGCGTCATTTCCTATACAGAGCTACCAACTGAGTGGGATGTCCCTTGAAGCCTCATTTCTACAGTTCTATTCTCCTATAAAGGATTCTTGTTCCCATCACAACTGGCTAACTATTAGAACAACCAACTTGTCTTTTGAGCTATAGCAGGTGCACTGGTTGCCAGGTTATTTCAAGGACCAATTCTGAGTGTTTGTTTGATTGTTAAAGTATTGAACAGCCTGGAAACCGTAATTTTTCAAAGGCTCTCTCCCTTCCTTACAAGAGCCCATTCCTCAATTCATCACTGCCATCTTTGCAACTTGTTTGACTAAATGCTATCTGGCCTTCACAGCAATTATGCCATATTATGAGATCTCCTTTGAAGTACAGTACAGTATTTAAAATCGTGTTTCAAGTTAACCACTACAGCATTGGGCATCCCAGGATCTCCCCCACTTGAGACACCCCACGTTCCACCTAATTGGCATGTTCATTTCATGACTGCATTGGGAGAGCAGAGATGGGAGGGGTCATTAAGTGAGGTGGTTTAATGGAGCAGACTCCATTATGGCTATAACTCAAGGAGTACCTCCACAATAATGCAAAAATGAATTCCTTTTACAGGGTCTTGGAGGTAATCATATTGTATGTATAGGCCATGATGAATTGTATTCACCTTTGATATGTTAAGACATATAAATTCATTATTGGTTCCAAATTTAGTTAATGAAAGTTCATTACAAAGTTACAGTAAGAAACAGCAATGACATGCAGTGTTTTAAATATAGGTATTTGAAAAGATAGAAATATTTTAAGATATCTATAAATAAAAATTACAGCGAACAGATGAATTGTATACTTTGGAAAAATGTTTATTAAAGATGGGAAAGTGGTTGAAGAAATTTAAAGTCATATGGAATGGTCTAAGAAAGGCAGTGGGTAATATACAGTCTGTTTTGAGGAAGGAATGTTGAAAGAAGCAAAAATGGCTGTTCTGCGCACTTTATTATGTGGAAGTCAGGGTTGGAATTTGTCAAGAGAAGCATTGAAAATAAGTTGAACGCATTGAGATTGGGGAAATTAAGAAATATCTGTGGCAGAACAAGAAGAAAAGAGAATCATGAATGGATGTGGTTTGAATGCAGTAGTGAATAAACAGTATGAAAAAAAGGAGTACATTGAAGTATTTTGGGCATGTTATGAAAAAGAATTACTTGCAAAGCAAAATACTGTTTACAAGGTAAAAAGGAATGGGTGAAAAGGAAAGACAACCAAGAAAGTTGTGGTTGAATGGGTTGATAAGAAACTAAAAACTTAAAAGAACAAAAACCAATGTACAGACATAGTGGATGCAATGGTAGCTTCTCAAAAAAAAAAAAGATATAAGTAAAATAGTGTTGATACAAACTAGAATTAGTTAGGCTTCTCTTTGATTTCTTATCTCCCACTTTCAATATTTTTCTGTTCTATTTTTTATTCCCCGTTTTGCACAAAGTTACTTACCCCAGAAAGGATGAATATGTATGTGTGCATGCCTATAACATGTTTTTGAGAATACATTTTAATACATTCTAGTAGCTCCTTTTAAAGATTAAATTAACATACACTTCTTTAAATTAAAAGTCATAAATTTTTGTTTTGTTTTGTTTTAATCAAATATGTATGTATAGCAATTTGTTATTTTGAATTTCAGTAACTTTACATTGATGAACATCCATACATTGGAAATTGGGGGAGGGGTATCTGTGAGATGCATCAATGTGAGATAAGCACCTTCTGATTTTGCTGAGAACATTTAAAGAAAGAATTGTGGTCAATGGCCATAATGGGAATTTTGAGACCACAAATGTGGTCTTTTGGGGGAGAGGGGGGAGAGGTTATAGAGTTACCTGTTTACAAAAAAAGATAGTGTCTGAACTTTATGGATAGTATCCACAGAGAGGTCTAGGGGCATGAAGCCTAGAGAGAACCAGATAAGAGATCCATAAGCATATTAATGTTCCTTAATATTTTGTAGGTGACCCATAAAAACCAAATTTGGCTCTAGGTTCTGCCTCAGTTTACCTTCCCAATAAGCAACTGAGTCAAAAGATCATTTAAAAGCAGTTTATTAGGGTACCCTGAACCCATGTCATTTGCTCAACCAGGTACATCAGTTGACAGCAACATGATTTGATTATATGCTACTTCTACAATGTTCAGATTGTAAAGCCATACCCAAAACAGTTCACCACCCTTTGTCAATCAATCCAAAATTATAATGATGAAATCCTGGTATTCTTGCCAACTACATGCACATCTGCAAAACAATTTGGGATGCATTGCCTGTGCTAAGATTACATACTAAGTTGGGATTTGATTAAATTCACATAATATGCTACACTATAAACCATTTTTGCATGCCATGTTGATTGAATTCACACAACAAATTAAGGTAAAAGCAGTAAGAACCAGCCAATTTTGGTTTTTATCTCTCTTTTAATCAGTTGAAGAGATCCTGACAGTGGTGGGATTCAAAAATTTTTACTACTGGTTCTGTGGGCGTGGCTTGGTGAGCGTGGTGTGGCTTGGTGGGCATGGCATGGCTTGGTGTGCATGGCTGGGGAAGGATATTGTAAAATCTCCATTCCCTCCCCACCCCACTAACCTGCTTTCCAGCTCCGTTCTCCTGTGCAGGGCAACAAAAGAAGATCCAACTGATCAGCTGGGACTCAGGAGGCAGAGGACAGATGGGGCGGGGCCAGTCAGAGGTGGTATTTGCTGGTTCTCTGAACTACTCAAACTTTCTGCAACTGATTCTCCAGAACTGTTCAGAACCTGCTGAATACCACCTCTGATCCTGATCATGGTCCCTAAAGTGGTTCTGGCTCATAGTATAGAACCAAGATTAGTGAATGTTCAGTAATGGTGCCACAATTTTGGAATTCTTTCCAAAGAAAAGTGCTATTACTTTCCACACTAATTTTAAATAACAACTAAACACATACAGTACTTGTTTACTTGGGTGACTTAAATTTTCTTTTATTATTGTATGGTTGGAGTTGCATAATTTTTCTTCTATTCTTTTCTTTTAAAACATTTAATTTATGGCAAAGAACCTTTGTGCTGATTTCTAGCCTGCATTAAAAGGAAAACTGATATGCCAATGAAATTAGTAATAAATAATAAAATCAAGCAAATCACAGTAGCATGTTATGTGATCCCTATTACTGAAATAGCATATGACCGTATAAGTAAACACCCCCAAATCTTCTCTGACCATGACTAATAAAAATGAGAATACTTGAAATCACAAATAAATTCCCCCCCCTCTCTCCAATGCTACTGGTAATGTATAATTAAAGAGAAAAATTTTTGTCACTGGGTTGTATAGTCCAGGCAAATACCAGGATTGATCTTATTGGGAGTAAGTATCAATAAACCTGACCTGAGAACAGATAGCTACTTCTCCATATAGAAAAAAATGCATGAAAGCCCCATTTGCAAATCATCCTAGATTCACTGCCAAGAATCTATAGTCACAAAATCTATACTATGTGCACAATAATTAAAAAAAAACAAGGTATAATAAGAAATATTAGTACTTGGTAAAGATAGTTACTAATAACCCCTCAGTAACATTATAAAAATAGAACAGTTGCCCAGTCCTCAAAAATAAACATATCCTTCTAGCCCGTCTGCAAGAAGTAAAATAATTTTTAGAACTGGAATTAGACTGATTTTGAATAGCATTATTCAGTCAAAACTGATTATCAAATCCTTAAATAGCCTATGCATTTTTGTTTTCATTTAATATAGTTTCAGATGTTTCATTTTGCACTATTAGAAATAGCCATACTCTGAAACTGTTGGAATAACTGAAAGGTTAGACTTTCCAGACTTAAGAAACAAAGGCATGGATTTTAATTTGAGAATTTAACAAAACATTCTTCCAGGACTTTTTTCTGTACTTGTATTATCTTGTTTACCCATTCAGTTTTAGTCAATCTACATTTCATACAATTCAACTACTAATACATCACCACTAATCATGAAGACTCCTCAGCCTGTAACTGATACTGAAGATACAATAGTATATTAGAACCATATAAGCTCTGGAAATGGAAACTTGGATTCATGACTGACTTTAGCCACAGATTTATTTGTTTTTGTAAAATTAGACAAGATACAGTATGTTGCAATGTTTCTCTTTACCTCATCCTAGCAGTTTCTGATTTTTTAAGAATTTCTCATTGGATTACTGAAACGGCTCTAGGGTACTGGCATGTAACCTCTCATGTTACATACACTCAGCGTTAATGCCTCGAGTCAAAAAACAAGCAGAAAAGTAGCTATGTTGGTTTATTGTATTTACATGGTTTCCACTTCCTCACTCATTGATTACCTGCTTAATTCACTGTTCAAGTTTCACATACCTCACTGAATCAAACTCATCATCGGGGCTGGGTTGACAAAACATGCTAAAACATACTTATCTAGTTTATCATTGAGACATGGACACTGTACTGCTATCCATCCTACTACAGGGACCTGAGGAAGAAGTGCATTTTGAAAAATAGTTTTGGAGAAACAGTGGAGGATGGTGAAACATCTCCCTCCACTGGACCAGGTCACCAGGCTTTAAAGAAAAATATATCCTTTGTATTATATAGATTTTGATCTATAGTTTTCATTCCCAATATTATCAGTGGGAATATAAGTATATTCTATAGGAGAATCCCTACAAAATATGATGTATTGAGTATGTCAGTGAGGTAAGCATGCTTCTATAGCAGGGGTGGGCAAACTACGGCCCGCGGGCCACATCCGGCCCATTGGTCTGTCCAATCCGGCCCGCCCCTGAAAAAAAATCGCTGGGCGTGGCGTATTGCCCTGCGCCGCGTGGCTCCCAATGCTGCAAAACAGTGCGGAGCGCTCTTGGGGTAGGAAAGAAAAGAAGAACTTTGCAAAGGCCTCGGCTGGGAATTTGAAATCACCTTCGAGTGCAACCTCTCCGAAGGTGAGTCCCCGCTGATCCCCCTTTTTTTTCCGGGGCTTCCACGCTTAAACTTTGCAAAGGCAAAGTTTGCAGGCTGGAGCGTCTTCCCATCAAGGAGCGGGAAGGGTTCCGCCTGGTGGGTGGGGTGGGCTGCTTGGAGCCACCTAAAGCTAGGCTGCTGCTGGTGGAGCCTTGCCCTGCCATGGTGCCCCATTTCCCGGCTTGGCGGTCCTGCTCGGGCGGCACTTTAAAAGCCTGCTCCCAGCACCTGAGCAACTTCCCAGCAACTTTCGGCTTCCTTTTAACTCGTGGGCGCTCGCGCCTGGCCCTAAGCCATGCAGCGGAGGGGAAGCCCAGCGGGTGAGCAGGCAGGCGGGCAGGCAGGCGGGCTGCTTGGAAGAGGCGACCCGGTGGTGCTCAAGGCTTCCCCTCCGCCACGCGGCTCGGGGCGAGGCGCAAGTGCCCATGAGTTAAAAGGAAGCTGAAAGTTACTGGGAAGTTGCTCGGGTGCTGGGAGCAGGCTTTTAAGAGCTGCACCCCAAGGAGCAACTGGCGGCCAGAGCGGCCGGGACTGGCAGTGGTGGCGAGGGGCCGACCTGTGCAGGGGGGGGCCTGGGGCGGTTTTCTCCTGGGTCCGGCTTCGGAGCTGTGCACTCTTGGGCATCTGGCTCGCTGCGTCTGGGCGCGCCTTTCCCTCACCTCTCGGCCAGCAGCAGCAGCAGCTCCACTGCCGCCTCCTTCCTCCCCTAACGCCCGTTGTTGTGATGCGTATTCCCGTAGACCCGAGCACCAGCAGGTGCTTTACACCTCCCTCCACGGCCTTCCCCTGCGGTAAGATGGGAGAGAAGAACAGCAGCGCCCTCAGCGCGCCGGTGCCAGGACCTCACAGCCAGACTGAGGCGTGCTCAGTGGTGGATGTCCTGGCTGGGTGGAGAGGGCAGGTCCTGGGAGAGGCGCGCAGATATTTTCTGCCAAGCGGGCTTCCCAAGTGCCCGGGAGGACTCACGGTTTAATGGCAAAAGCGGCAGCGGGATGGGCGCTGGGCGGGCGGGGGGAAAGGCAGGTGAAAGCCCCCCCCCACATACACCTCAGCAAACGGTTTGCAGGGTTAGCTAGCAGTTTCTCGCAAGAGACTGAAGGCTGGTCTGCTCCCCACAATTAGACATTGATTCAAGAGGGAGGGTCAGCCCTGCTACTAATTGGTGGTTCACAGTTTATCCGTGGGCACCGGAGGAGTTATGTTTTGGGGGATGGGCGTTTATTTCTTATCTTATAAGTGGCCAACTTGTGTAAACTGAGGGGGTACATTCATACATACACACACACACACACACACACACACACACACACACACACAGTCATTTATTCGTAAGGGAAGAATCTGTCTATCTATCAATCTATCTATGTTGTATTTTTAATCGGAAGAATATCATATCTGCACATTAGGCACAGTGACTTGATTTTGCGGAGCTGTGTGCTGACCCGGCCCGTCTGTCAAATTTTAAAAGTCAATGCAGCACCTGAGCCAAAAAGTTTGCCCACCCCTGTTCTATAGGGTACAAACAATAGGAGCGTTCAAGAATACTAGTCAATTAAATTACCAAACTGGTTTGTATCCCCCAAAGTTCATTGAATGACAGTATAGTTCCCATTACTTAACTTATTTTCAATTTAGTTTATACCATACTTTCATTTGCCAAGGTTTAGCATTATTGCTGTAGACTGTGCAGCTGTAGGAAGCTAAATATGAACGTGTCTCATTTTAAAATATCTGAGGGAGAAAAAAAAACATCTTGGCATAGTGTGTCAGGTTTCTGCCCACCTTAGAAGCACATTTAATTTTCTATACTACCTCCATCAAATCTTACTGGGGTCAGATATTCTTAGGAAAGGGTGGTCCTTTCTTTCCTTTCTCCCTTTTTAGTAATTCATTTTGCTGTCAAGAACCACACAACGCTTTTAGATTCAATTCCAAAAATATGTTCATGGGGAATTCATGGGGATGAGTAGTGTTTCAGTGTGCAACTTTTAAAGCAGAAGCTCTTTTCCTGGAATCCATGTCAAAATTCAAGTCAACCCTACATAACACAAATTTTAAGGAATAACATTGGAGTGGAATCTTAAATGAACCTACCTCTCTATAAAACAAGGGGCTTTTAGAACTGCCTGCTTTATCTCCTATAAAAGTAATCAGAGACAGTATTTGAATATCATTTTTTGGGAAATGCTGGAGCAATAGTGTTCTTTTAAAATTTTATCTACCTTTAGGTCAGGAGTCTTCAAATTTGACAGCTTTAAGACTTGTGGACTTCAATTTCCAGAATTCCTCCTCCAGTCATGTTAGCTCAGGAATTCTGGGAGTTGAAGTCCACAAGTCTTAAACTTGCCAAATTTGAAGACCCTTGCTTTAGGTCCTCTGAAAATCCTCTTTGCTTTGTTTCTAAAACCCTAACCCATAATTGGCATTACTAGAAGAAAGGATATGCCTTATCTGATAGCCATGCAGATATATCCTGTAACAATACCCTGTTTCACAACTTCAGAGTTCTACAATAACAAAACACTAGAGTTACACAATAAAACAATGAAATCTGCTCACAGTGTAGAAAGGTTTCACGGTGATAATATCATGAACTTTCTCTTCCCAGATATGATAAAAAGTGAAGTGAATAAATACATATAAAGATACCAAATCTTACTAGCTCTGAAAATAAATCCAGTTTAATTATAGTTTTAAAAAACTTTTTAAACAGTCTGTTATACTGTAGGTTACAATATGTTATACAAACCTTATTTTCTTATTTTTTTAATCTAAATAGTATTATTTTTATCTAAATGGCATAGTGTGTCAAAAGTTATCTATAGCAATCAATGAAGAAACCTACAGATATATTTTAGAAATATTATTTATATGGGGAGTATCCCAAGATAAAATTATTCTCTTCCTGAATATGCCTGTGTGTATTGTTAATGTAGCTAAGTGCAACTGTCTTACCAACTTGCCAAAACTATGAGTAACATTTTTTTTTCTGGCACAGTCAACAAGGAAAAACAAAGTTTCTCTCACAAATCAGCATCAGGTCATGGTGCTCCAAGATTGAGTTTTGAATGTCTGTCACTCTATCGGTTAAACAACTGCATTTTACAAAGACAAATATGTTATTAATTTCAAAAGATAGCCACCATGTTCATAGTATTAGCTTGTACTATCCAAACATAGATCTGAGCTGATTGTGAATTTATTAAACATCCTAGAAATGTACAACTTTCAAAGAAATGCAACTCTACCTCTTCAAAATTACATGAAGGATAAATTTAAACACTATTTATTTACATACATACACACATACACACACATACACACACATATGGACATAAATTCCATTTAACTCAAACCTTACTTCCAAACACATATGTGCAAGACTGCACACCTAGAAAACACGCACCTCCCTGGGAATATTTATTTCAAAGCAAACAAATACAGGACCCAGACTGCTATATCACGGGATACTGCTAACCTGCAGCTGCAAATGATCCATGACTAACCTCCTTTTTATTTTATTTTATTGCACCCCCCACCCCGCATATGACATTGCGGATTAAAATTTACCCAAGATCTTCTGCAAGTTTTCCGCATCTGAACTCATCGGAAAAGAATGCGCTCGATACGTTATCTATTAATCTGGGCGCCTGGCTTTTTAAAGGAATACGCTGCTTTAAAACCAACCGATTGCTGCGGACACTAGATCCTGGAAGCCCAATCTCTACCAACTTCTAGAATCTCAAGAAGTCCCCCAGCGATGCTGTTTGGAACATTCGAAACTCCTTTCGCTTTTTGCAAAGGTTGCGCAATCTCTCTCGCCACCAAAACTGAGCCAAGTGTCAATGGGCACTGCAGGCGGGTGCTATGTCCGCGTGTGTCAGAAAAAGCCCAGCACCAACGAGGCTGCCCGCTCAGAAGTGACGCTTCTGATGCCCCGAAACTTTTGCCCAGGGTTCCCCAATATATCGCCGTGGCGCGCCGTGACACCGCGCTCGAAAAAGGAAAGTTTTTCCCACCTCCACCCCCTCAGCCCAGGACAGCCAATTAAACCAATTAGACCTCTCCTTTTCGGGCAGGTACCTCTTCCTCTTGCAAGTTCGGCTCGGCCGGGCTGAGCTCTTGCTCGCTTTTGCTGCTGTTCATTGTCTCCTCCGCCGGCCCGAAATGCCCTCTTCGCCTCGCCTCTCCGCGGCGCGTTTAGGCTGAGGGGGTCACAAACGGGGAGGCGCGGCGAGCGAGGCGAGGCGAGGCGAGGGAGGGGGAAAGCAGCGGGGCTCGAGCCCAGGCTACCACCACCAGCTGCCCTCAGCAGCATGCAGAAGGTTCTGGCGGAATGGCGGCACGGGAGCCCGAGCTTGAGGCGGAGAGCGGCTGGCGGTCGCCGCTGCTGGTTCCCTCTGGAAGAAGGTGGGGAAGAGTCCCAAGCTTTGCCTTTTGCACGCCTTTGCTTTTAGTTGGCGGAGTGGGTGTCTCCCTCGCCTGGCGCTGACTTCTTGGGACGACGCGGGGCGCGGACGATCGTGGAAAATAAGATTCCTCCCCCCTCTGAAAGCCCCCCGCGGCCGGAGCACGTGAAGCGACCTCAAAGCTGGAGATTTAGCAAAGCAAAGAGGGAGGAGGAAGAGGAGGAGGCGCTTCGAAGGGTGATAGCTCTGGAAGCCTCCTGCCTTTGCTGAAGGCTGAAGAGCCTGTCAGCTGTCCTGGCTTCTCCTGCCTGCTTCTCTGAGGGCCCCTTTCAGGCTTCAGGCTTTTGGAAGTAGGGGGACAAATTTTGGTTGGATGCCATGATGGCATGCAGGTAGTCCTTGACTTACGACCACATCCGAGCCCAAAATTTCTGTTGCCTTTGTTAAGTGAGTTTGGCCCCCATTTTACACTCTTTCTTTCTTGCCACAGTGGTTTAAAGGGAATTGGTGCCAATTGTTAGGAAACCCCATTGTTAAATGAATCTGACTTCCCCATGGACTTTGTTGGTCAGAAGGTCACCAAAGGATCACCATAGTGCAACCTTCATAAATGTGAGTCAGCTGCCAAGCATCCGAATTTTGATCACGTGACCATGGCAATGGTCTTAAGTGTGAAAAATGGCTATAGATCACCTTTTTTTAAAACTGCTGTTGTTACTTCAAATGGTCACTGAACCGTTGTAAATTGAGGGCTACCTATACTCCCACAAAATGGCTGCCTTGGGAGCATGGTCAGTCACAAAATTCCTGCTTCTTGAGAGTCGAGCATGTGATCTTGTTCCCGCTGCCCACTCAAGGTTGTTTCCTTCCTGCACTGCTTGCTGTCACCTGGATTACCTCCGTCAACACTCTTGTAGGTGGACACATTTCTAAACAAAACTGCAGCTGCCCACCCTTTTTAATTTCCAAGAAGGCCTCTGGTGTTTACTTTAACATGCATTTTGATCCACAGTAAAATATTGTGAAGCTGAAGTGCCTGCATTTAAAATAGGTATTCCAATTTACATTTTGAATGTGCATTTCCCTTCTCTCTCCCTACCTGCCTCCTCTCTCTCTCTCATAAGGTAGCTGAAGATATTAAGATGCAGCTTTCTTTCACACACACTGAATTTACAAACTGCAAGGATTTCAAAGGAGCTGCATGTTCTTTCCGATCAATGAATGAAAGAGCCCCAGAGAAAACTGAAGTAAAATCATAACACAGTTTCCCTTAGTAATTGCTTCACTTTACAATTGAGTTGTTAGTCCCAATTATGGTCACTATACAAGGACCACCTATAGGTTTTTAAAAAAAGAATTTACCAATTCATACTTCTTTCAGTCAGTAGTACTTAGGATTGTTCTTCAAGTGACATTGATGACTTTTATACTTTTTTTTAGTGATAAATTAGAACTAATTCTAAAGCTATTATTAATAAAAGAGAAGCTAATTCTTTTCAAAATATGTGTCAGAATATGCTAACTTGGTTTAAGTAGTAAATTTAGACCTGAACCTATAATATCCCACCACAAGGGAGATTATCCACTGCAGCTCTATACAATTCATGACTCTGCCTTCTGATCAGTCTCTGGGCAATATCACATCAAACATGATGAATAATTCAAAACATTGGCAATGTAGGATTGTAGAACAATTATTCATCCTGAGACATGATCTCCTTTTTGGCTGTTCCTGAGAATAATTTCTTTGGGCGTGCCTTTATCCAATCAGTGGATATATTTGGATCAGGAACTTACGGAGAAACATAGGAGGGAGATGCCCTTGAGAAAGAATAAATCATAATCTATACATATTCAAATATATATTCCTCTCCCTGAAGTAAAGTATGACTCCAATTCAGAAAAAAAAAATGAATAAGATGTGATGTGATGATGTGATGATGTAATCATGTTGGTTGGGTTAAGTTTATGACCTTCCCTGTTATTTTTGATTATATTTTCTAAACATTCCAATAAATAAATTGATTCACTTTGCTTAAGTCTTTTGCTCTAGTAGACTTCACACTGAGGTTCATTAATGTGATGCCTGTCTTTCCACCACTAAAAATAAATCTAGATTATTAGAACAGCTCTGTAATGATTCTTTATTTTTCTGGGACTCTTTCATTCATTGATTGGAAAGAACATGTGGCTCCTTTGAAATCCTTGGAGGGAGAGAGAAGGGAAATGCACATTCAAAATGTAAATTGGAATACCTATTTTAAATGCAGGCACTTCAGCTTCACAATATTTTACTATGGATCAAAAGAGTGTTTAAAATAGGCTCTTTTAAAAGTTAAAAGAGATCTAGGAGGTGTGACATTGGACTCCACAACTGGAAGTTCCACTGTTCTTTACTAAAAGCCACCATGAAGGAAGTGGAAATTTCAAAACAATTTTCTATATAGAGGAAGATTTTAGCCCTTTCCCACTCCAAGCCCCCCTCTTCCTTTAAAACAGTTATTTGTCCCTCATGATGAAATATATGCATACATATATGGTGTTTTTTTCCCCCAGTCATAGTTATTATGAAAATGATGTAGACAGGTGGAAGAATTTAAACCAACTCCAGATTAGAACTCACATAGTGGTTTTGTTTTTGCAAAACAGCTGACCTACATCACATTTTCTGCCTAGATATACATCTTCCCTGTATATACATGTACAGAAAAATACTGGCTAAGTTTTAGTCCATATTCCTCATTCAAGTGTGATGTATCAGAAGCCAGATAAGCCTTTCTGTTGTCCTCATGTCCTTTACTTTGTGTTACACTCCAGAATTCTAGAAATTAGGGAAGGAAATCAATGAAAGTCCCCTCAAAATTCCTTGGCCATGATACAAAAATGACATTTCAAACAAGATATCACATGCTTAGTAATCATCTCAAGATTGCTAAAAGTACTGGAGATTTTCAAATAAATCAGATCCATATACAGTAAAAATGAATGGCAAATCACTGCAATGAAAACTGCAAGGGAAAAGAATGGGAGATACAAACCAGCCATTAACTGCAAGGGAAAAGAATGGGAGATACTAACCAGCATTGAATGGTAATCCAGGATCCAATGTTTTAATGACTCCCCCCCCCCCAGGAAAAATAGCAGGATCAGAAAAGAGTCAAGGGGAAACATTAATAAGTGTGGAAAGAGAACTTGGAGTCTGCCATGCAACAGGAACTCTATGGAAACAATGGGGATTTTTAACTTCAGCGGGACAACAGATAGTACATGCACCATTAGTAGCCACACTATTAGAAGCCATCCAATTACCACAAGTGCTAGCAGTCATCCATTGTAAAGCCCACCAAACAGATTGTCGTGTCCGTCGGGAAAGAGACCAGGAGGCGGTGATTAGGTTTCAGCTCTTTATTGGTCCCCGGAACCGAACTGGGTCCAAGGAAGAAAACAGTGGCTTTTTATTCTCAAGCCGCGGCGGGCGTGGCCAATGGCACCACTTTGAATCTCCCACGATTCGAACCCACCAATCGCAGGAGATTCTTAGCGGGCCAATCAGCGCGGCTCGCCTAACCAATCAGATCGCCCCACGCTTTGGCCAATCAAAGCGCAGGGCTTTCAAGAATGTTAATGAAAGTACAGAACACCCCTCCCCTCTTGGTTTGGTCCTACGTAATGTAGTCCCGTAGATAGGCAGGGCTCCATACTTGCCTACTGAACCTGTGCAGGTCAGTCGTAGGTTGGTTCCTGGCTGGTTCGGTTGGGTTCTCCATGTCTCTCGGCCTCGTCGGTGGAACCGCCTGGTATGTCTTGCCGGGCCACTCTTCGCAGCTCCCTCCCGGTCTACCCGGGCTGGTCGAGCTGCGGTTTTCGCCACTCCCGCTTTGTCTTTCCGGGCTGGTCGAGCTGGCCTGGCTGTTTCTTCCTGGTGAGGTTCCGAGCTGGCTGCTTACTGGTAAGTATGTCTGGTTTCTTGGGTATTCCCTCCCCTCTTGGTTTGTGTAAAGGGGATTGATTCTGTCTGGTTGCGTGTCAGTTGTGTCTTCTGTGGCTGTCCTTGATCTTAATTGATCGATGTGGCGTTTCCATGCTCGTCCGTCGGTTGTTTGTAGCTGGTACGAGCGTGGACCTGTCAGTTGGGTTATGGTTGCTGGTATCCATAGTGGGTCTCCGGTTAGGTTCTTTGCGTAGACAGCGTCGCCTGGTGCAAAGGATCGGTACTTGCTGGAGGAGTTTGGGGGTTTCTCTGGGTTGTATGTGGGGTGCAGTCTATCGAGTGGGGATCTTATTTTCCTCCCCATTAGTAGCTCTGCCGGGCTTTTATTTGTTGTAGTGTTCGGGGTTATGTGTTGTATGAAAATCATTTTATTTATTTTGTCTTGGATCTCCCCGTGGTCTATTTTCTGGATGGTTTTTTTCGTGAATTGAACCATCCGTTCCACCCTTCCGTTCGCCGCCGAATGCGCCGGGGCTGTCAGTGCATGTCGTATGCCCTGTTCCACTAGGAATTTTTTGAATTCCAGCGAGGTGAATTGGGGTCCGTTGTCCAACACGATGGCATCTGGAAGGCCGTGTGTCGCGAAGAGTTTGCAAAGTTCTTTGGTCACGGCCTCCGTGGTGGTGGTTTTCATGTTGCTTACCTCCAACCAGTTGGAGTAAGCGTCTACGGTTATTAAGAATGTGTGTCCTTTTGTGGGCCCGGTGAAGTCTATGTGGATCCTAGACCAAGGTCCCCTGGGGGTTTCCCATTCTAGGATCAGTGCTGTGGGTGGGCTTGGTCTAGTTTCCTGGCAGCGTTGACACCTTGCAACCCAAGCCTCGATTTGTTGTCCATCCCTGGCCACCAAGCGTAACTTCTGGCCAGGGCTTTTGTTCTAACGATGCCCGGGTGCCCCTCGTGTAACAACTCCAGTACCTTCCCTTGCAGTTTTTCCGGGATGACCACCCTATCCCCCCATAGTACACACCCTTTTAGTAGCGAGAGTTCCGTTTGCCAGTTCCGGAATGTTTTGAATGTCTCATCATTGTCCTTTTCCGGCCACCCTTTCTCTACCCAATGTAACACCCGTGCCAGACATTTGTCTTTATTAGTTTCTCGGGCAATGTCTGACGCGGTTATGGGTAGATTGGGCAGAGTCTCTATGCTGAGGGTGGTCGTCGTGGGTGCTGGGTCGGTGTCTAGTTCGGGTAGTGGTGAACGGCTTAAAGCATCTGCATGGGTGATAGTCTTACCAGGTCAGTGTGTGAGCCAGTAGCTGTAGGCGGCAAGGAATTCGGACCACCTTGTCATTCTAGGAGATAGAATGTTCGGGGTGGCCCTGTTCCCTGTGAGGATTCCCAGCAGTGGCTTGTGGTCGGTGATAATGGTGAACGTCTGGCCGTAGAGGTACTTGTGAAACCTCTTCACTGCGGCGACGATAGCCAGGGCCTCTTTGTCCAGCTGACTGTAGTTTCTTTCCGGTTTGGTGAGGGTCCTTGAAAAGAAGGCGATGGGTGCTTCTTTTCTGTCGGGAAGAGTGTGGCTGAGGACGGCGCCGACGCCGAAGGGTGATGCGTCGCATGTGATGGCTAGTGGTAGGGTCTCATTGTATTGGATGAGGACGGCATCCGAAGTGAGCAGGTCCTTGGTTTTCCTGAAGGCGGCTTCCTCGCGTTTTCCCCAAGTCCAGGTAGCCGCCTTGTCCAAGAGCCTATGCAAAGGCTCCGCCGTGGTCACCTTTTGGGACAGGAAAACATTGTAAAAATTAAGTAGTCCCAGAAATGCCTGCAGTTCCGTTTTAGACCTGGGTGTGGGGGCCTCTTTGATAGCTTTAATTTTGGTGTCGGTTGGGTGGATGCCATGCCGGTCTAGGAGGTACCCCAGGAATTCGACCCACTCTGTGTAAAGTTGGCACTTTTCCCTCTTCACTTTTAGCCCGGTTTCCTTGAATTTGGTTAGCACCTCCCTTAGTCGACCCTCTAGTTCTGGCTGGTTGGCTGCCGATACCAGTACATCGTTGAAGTAGGGCGCCACCCCCTTGATGCCTTGTAAGAGTCTCTCCATGAGGCTCTGGAAAATTCCAGGCACCACGCTGACTCCAAACTGGAGTCGGTTACATCGGAAGGCTCCCCGGTGGGTGACTATGGTTTGCGCCTCCGTGGTTTCTTCGTTGACCGGCAGCTGCTGGTATGCTTGGGCCAGGTCGAGTTTCGCAAAAACCTTGCCCCCCCCCCAGTGAGTGTAGAAGATGCTGCACTACTGGGACGGGGTAGGCGCTTTGTTGCAAGGCGCAGTTTAGGGTGGCCTTATAGTCCCCGCAGATTCTCACCAACCCATCAGGCTTGATTGGGGTGACTATTGGGGTCTCCCACCAGGCATGGTCTATTGGTTGTAGGACCCCTTGATTGACGAGCTTGTCAATTTGCTCGTCAATTTTTGGCCTGAGTGAGAAAGGTACCCGCCTTGGTTTTAGGCGTCTCGGGGGAACGTTCGGGTCTAGGCTGAAGGAGATAGGGGGCCCTCAGTACTTGCCTAGGGTGCCGTTGAACACTTCTTGGAAGTCCCGTGCCAGTTGTTGCTCCCAGTTGGTCTCGGCGATGTGGTTGATACCTGTGACTTCGATGCCGAGCGGTGCGAACCATTGAAGTCCCAAAAGGCTGGGTCGGTCTCGATCCACGATTGTTAGGGGAAGCTTTGCAGTGCGTCCCTTAAATGTTACTCTGAATTGTCCGGTTCCGACTACCGGGATGCGGTTTCCCTGGTAGTCTTTAAGGATTAGTCTCTGGTTCTCCAGTCCCTTCCTTTGGATGGTAGGCACCAAGCATTTGATTTCTTGCCAGGCGACCATGGAGAGGTAGGACCCGGAGTCCACCTCCATCTTGCATGGCTCGCCTTCGATGCCTACCTCCACGTAGAATTTTCGGGCGTCAGTGGTTGATACGTGGCCAATGATGACCGTCTGGTGTGTTTCCTCCTTCCGCCGGGTCTCGCCTCCTCGTCGGGCTCGTCCGCTCTGGTCCCAACGGCTGTCGGCTGGGCGATCTCTGGTTCTGGGGGGTGTGCTGTCCTGTCTCCGCTCGCTTTGGTCCCATCGTCTGGGGCTGTAAGCTTTCTTCAGTCAGCATACGTGGGCGATGTGACCCTTTTTGTCACAGTGCCGGCAGACTGCATCGAAGAACCAGCACTCAGATCTAGGGTGGTTGCCTCCACAACCGGCACACGCGGTCCCCGATTTATGACCCCGCCGACTGCGCTGATCGCATCCTGCCTGGAGCTGGTGGATTTCCTCCTCCTCATCCAAAGTGTCGGAGGCGGAGTGGAATTCGCCATGGTGGGTGGTAGTTTCGCGGTGACCTGCTTCCGGTTGGGCCTCGGTCGCCCTTCCAGGGTTGCTGTTCGCGGTGCGGTCCCTGGCATCCAGTCTCCGCATGCGGTTTGCTGACTGCCGGGTGGCTTTGGCTGCGGTGGCTTCAGCGATAGCATCAGTGAGGGCGATGTCACCTTTGGCCATCAGCCAACTTTGTAGGACTGGGTCCCGAAGCCCAAGCACGACTCGGTCCCGTAGGGCCTCGTCCATGTCAGAGAACCTGCATAGTCCTCCGAGGCTCCACAGCTCCACAACAAAGTTGCTGAGGCTTTCGCCCGACCGTTGGTCCCGCCGATAAAACTTGTGCCGTCTGATGAGGGTGGGCACAGCGGGAGCGTAGTCTTTTCGGAGTAAGGGTTTGAGGTCGTCCCAGTCCATCCCGGTGACGTCAGCTGGTTTCGCTAGGGCTTTTGCCATCTTGAACACTGCTGGCCCGCAGTGTGTCAGGAAGACGGCTCGTTTCTTCGGCCCAGTGGCATCCTTCATGTCGCTGCATTCGAGGAATATGTGGAATCTGTCTGTGTAAGATTCCCAGTCCTCGCTAGCAGGGTTGAAGGGTGCAGGCGGAGCGATGTTGGCCATCTCGTCGGTCTTGCTTCCGTCGGACACGTGCTTGCTGGGGTTCAGAATTGGGATCCCATCCTCGTCGCCAGTGTCATGTCTGTCGGGAAAGAGACCAGGAGGCGGTGACTAGGTTTTAGCTCTTTATTGGTCCCCGGAACCAAACTGGGTCCAAGGGAGAAAACAGCGGCTTTTTATTCTCAAGCCGCGGCAGCCGCGGCCAATGGCACTGATTTGAATCTCCCGCGATTCGAACCCACCAATCACGGGAGATTCTTAGCAGGCCAATCAGTGCGGCTCGCCTAACCAATCAGATCGCCCTGCGCTTTGGCCAATCAAAGCACAGGGCTTTCAAGAATGTTAATGAAGGTACAGAACACAGATGACTCTACAATAACAAAAGGAAACCAATATGCAGATGCAACAGCCAAATGGGTGGCAACCAAACCTCTACCTCACACCATCATGACACCAGCCTTAACAACTAAACCAGAGCTACCATACAAACAATTTCTAGATAAAGGGGAATCTGAACAATGGCGAAAAAAATTTCAGCAGTTTTTGAGCAAGGATTTTGGAGAGTCCCAGATGGCAGACCCATAGCCCCACGACGTCTCCTTAGGTTAATTTACCAAAGATTACATACAAAGGGACATTGTGGCACACAAACTATGGTAGATGCCATCAGGAGGGTATGGTATGCACCTGGAGCCTATAGTGAGGCTACAAGAATAGCCACGACATGCCAAACCTGCCAAGCAAATAATACCACCTCCAGAAAAGCAATCCATGAAGGAGGAAGACCCTGGGCACAGAAAAGATCCAAATGGATTATATACAGCTCCCTAAGGCAAATGGGTATTAATATGCTCTTGTCTGCAAGGACCAACTAACCCACTGGGTAAAGGCCTTCCCATGCTGCCATGCTACTGCCCTAGAAACAGCCAGACATCTCCTCAAAGACATTGTGCCTAGGTTCGGGGTCCCCACCATTCTGGACATGGATAGGGGAAAACACTTCATAGCACAAGTCCTCACAAATATTCCAGGCCCTGGGCATTACCCAAAACCTCCATGTGCCCTATTCTCTGATATCATCAGGAGCCGTGGAGAGAGCAAACAAAGAAGTGAAGACCCTACTGGGCAGACTCTGTCAGGAGACATACCCCTCCTGGCCACAGGTGCTCCCAATTGCTCTTTTTTACATCAGAACTAGACCAAGACAAGATATAGGTATTTCCCCCTTTGAGATCCTTTTTGGTCGCCCGCCCCCCCGATACCCTACAAGGCCTAGATCCTCATTCCCTTACAGCCCTGCAAAAGAGACTACAGACCCTCTGGACCCAGAGTGTGCTGACACAGACCTTTCCCATGGAAGAAGCCCTGCATCCATATGAGCCAGGAGATTGGGTATGGATCAAGTTCTTCACCAGAACCTCATCTTTACAACCCAGGTGGAAAGGACCCTAACAAGTCTTACTAACTACACACACCACCATAAAGTTTGCAGAACGAGACTCTTGGATACATTGGACACATGCAAAGCCAGCAGTCATAGACCATAGCCAAACTCCACCACAATCAATCCCACCCATCAAACTCAAGAAAAATCTGGACACGGATCAATGGATGTTTGCAGCATTCTTCAACACCACTGAGACACACAACTGTGAGGAACCAAGTGCAAACGTTGAATTACACAAAACTGGACTCCCAGGTGCTGAGTTATAAAATTCTATTTTTATTTTATTTTTATTTTTTAATTTTTCTCTCACTTTCTCCATTTTTTTCTTTTTCCCCTTTTTTCTTCGTATTTTTTTTTAACAAGGAAGAGACTTCAGCCATACTTTTTAGTAATTTTTGAGACTTGACCTATACCTTTTTTTTTACATTTTATTGTTACCTTTTTTTTTTACATTGTGCTAAAAAGTGGGAGGGAGGGAAGAAAAGGAATCTAGCAATGGGAAACATGAAATGTAATATATACTATGTATATATAGTATATATATATATAGTATAATATATACTATGTAACAATTGTAACACTTGTAACACAAGCAACTGCGTTCCTGGAACCAAAGCTTATCCCAGAGAAAGGAAACGTATGGGAATATTTAGCAAGGGAAAAACTCAACACCACTAACTTTTGCTTAGCAGGAAGGAAATCAGTCAAGGACATCTTAACCACATGCCTAATGGGAGTGGCAACTAGACCACATAACCTCATTAACTGCACCACATTTAGAAACCTTCCTGACTCCTACGAAAGCATTTTTAGCTGGGGCCACTCTACAAAAACCAAAGACCACACCATGTACACCCTACACATTGCTGCAGTAACCACCTCTGAGAGATGCTTTAATGTCACTGGGTGCAGTATACCTAGGCTCACAGAATGCACTAGCTTTAGCAACACAGTACTAAAATGCAACTACATGGAGACCATATCATTCTCATATAGTTACCTGAAGCTATCACCAGGGTGGTTTTTCCTTGTGGCTTAAAAGCCTAATCATACCTTCCTGCAAATGCCACCAACGGCCCTTGCACCTTGGGAAGGTTAATCATGCTTATGCCATCCTTACAGAGATGGCACAGGAGAGCCTTCCAAACCCTAGACTCAGACTGTGACTCCAAAGTCTCCCTTCTCACCAAAGCAGAATATGTCTCATTGGCAATATCCCTAGTGGGGGTACCTGGATTGGCAGTGCAAAATTCTAGAAATTTGAATAGCCTAGCAGGTACCCTAGCAAAAGGCTTGAATTTGACTTCTCATGCCCTGGATGCCCTTAACAGAAAACTGAGGGTGGTCAGAGAAGCCACCCTGGAGAATAGGGCAGCAATAGACTTCCTCCTCTTGAAGCATAATTATGGCTGCAAAACATTCTACGGGATGTGTTGCTTCAACCTAGACAAAACCTCAGGACTCGTAGGGAGGGACATTCACCACCTGAAACAGCTAGCTCAAAATATTGGTCATGAGCAATCATTCCTAGACTTTTCATGGCTCTTCTCGTGGATACCAGATTTCCATTGGCTCAAAATCCTTACAACAACCATAGTCACTATTTGTGTCTTTGGAGCTCTCATGTGTTGCCTCTGTCGATGCATACCACCCTGCCTTAGCTGCCTAAAGGCCTGTATCCCCTCTCAGAAGAGAAAATTGAAGGGGAGACAGGCGGCCATGATGATGATCCAGATTGATCACGAATACCAAGTATACCCAGACACTCAATCAGAGACCGCCCTCTAAAAAAAATAAAAATAAATGAAGGATTGTGGAAAGGGAACTTCACGAAGACAGTAGTGTCACAAAAACAGGAAAAGCCCAAGGGGAACATCAGGTCAGCCATAAAACAAACTTACATAGGAAAAGGAATCAAATAAAAAAGGTATTAAAGAATCTGTATAGACAAAAGCCTAAGTAATTAAGAAAACTAGACAAATAAGAAAAGGAAACAAAAAGATAATTTAGAAAATCCTTACAAACACAGGACATACCAAATAAGCAAAACAAACAGACAAAAGACACAAAATATAAATTACAAAAGGGACAGACAGGAGATTTCCACAAAACAAATATGAAAAACTATCTTAAAGCTAAAAGAGATTAGAGAAAACCAATAATACAATCTAGCCATCCCGCAGAGTTTGCCTTCTGCACCCCGCAGAGTTTGCCCTCCGGCGGGAATAAAGACAAACTCAAACAGAATTTGAAATATTAAGCACAAATACAAACATTCACACAAAATCAACTTACAAAGGGAGAAAAGGGTATAAAAAACCAGGGACTTACCATGAGAAGCTAACTAACCCAGGAACAAAGACTTCTCGCTGTCCCCCGCCTTCCTGAAAAATAAAAAGATCCAGCTTTCAAGCAGTTGTCCGTATCATTGTTCCAGAGCTCTCCCAGTGGGAAAATCAAATCCTTGAAAGAAAGGCATTTTGACACTTTTCAACATAAGACTGGCACTTCCAGGTCATCTGCCTTAGCAGTTTACACGAATTCTGTCAGATATTTCTTCCTGTTCTTTTCAGGATGCATGGTTCTTTTGTTGATCAAATATCTAGGAACATAAGGAACAAGTGGCCAACTCTTGGACTGTAACATCAAACAGCCCAATCAAGACAAAGGCATCTGATTCTACAGTAATTGAGGGGCAATCCCTGTGAATATAGATAGAACTTTCTTTTTCAGAGATGGAGAATGCCATGCTGGGAAGACTTCAGCAGCCTGAATAAACAGACCATATAAGGAAGTCAAAAGTGAGGCTAATTTTTCTTAATAGCTGAAAGACAATTTCTTGTACTGTGGTTCCATTTTTTGCTTGGGTATTGCCAATATTTATATAATTGCCAAATACTTGTCTAGTAAGTTATAGGATCTACAATTATAGATTTGGTATGTTTCCCAGGGTCTGTCTGAATAAATGTCATTACAGTCTATTTTTTTGTCCCACTCACATAGCTGGATTTGATTAGGTGCTAGTACCATGTTGAGGTCTCCCACAATCATTGCCTCATTAAAGAACAAAGAAAAATCCAAAATTCAACTACATGCAATATGGAGCAGGTTTTCGTTTTTGTAGCAGAGTGCCTAATGCTGCTATGAATTCCATGTTTTATGTGTGTTTTGATACATCCCCAAAGAAAGAAATAGCTTAAAACTACAAATGATATATCAACTAACAACAAGATGTGAAATATCAATAAAAACTATACTAGGTGATACATCTATAGTAGATGAGATACCAAAACTAGTATTATTATTAATATTATTTTTGTTTTCACACAACTACCTTGATAATTCATGCTCTAGTCCAGGGGTCTCCAACCTTGGCTCCTGGAAGCCTGGTGGACTTCAACTCCCAGAATTCCACAGCCAGCTGGCTGTGGAACTCTGGGAGTTGAAGTCCGCCAGGCTTCCAGGAGCCAAGGTTGGAGACCCCTGCTCTAGTCTAACAAAAAGATAGGGGATTCAACATACACTTTCCTGGCAATGTTTATTTACTGAGATAACATTTTTTTCTTGTGGGAGGCGATAGCTGGTATCCTTCTAGATTAATTGCCTCATGTCATTCTTTTCTGGAAAACCTGAATCTGAAAAAATGATACCAGGAAACTACTGCTTAGCCTCAATATATCTGTTCTATGAAGTTGTTGCAGGATCCCATCTTATTTCTCATTTACATATTCTTCAAGTAAAGTTAACATCAAAACCACAAAAGTTATCTTAGTTTTTCTTAACATAAATAAGAGAATATTGAAGAAAAAATTCAATGCATATATGTTGATACTGTGAAAATGGCAAATTATGAGGTTAAGTGGGAAGGAACTGAAAAGAGTAATTTCATCGTACACTACCTTATATGGTATGGCCATTCTTGGAATACCAAATGCAATCTGGCAATCATATGTTAGAAAATACATAATAAAGCTTGAAATGTGCAGGAATGAGGATCTAAAAATTATTGATGAACTGATAGAACAGTTTCCCTGCCCATATAGAAAAGCTGAGAGCCAGTTTGATATCGTGGTTAAGACGCCAGGTCAGAAACTGGGAGTTCTAGTCCTGCCTTGGCATGAAGCCAATTGATCAACCTTGAGCTAGTCCTTCTCTCTCAGTCCTAGGAAGGAGGCCAAGGCTGTCTACTTGTGAAAAACTTTGCTGAGCAAACTGCAGGAACTTGTCCAGCAGTCTCTGACATGATTTCAGGGAAGAAAAAAAAAAACAGAAAAGCTTTGAAGGCTTTTCAGTGTAGTATAGAAGGCAAATAACAGGCATGACAGAGGACCAGAAAAGTAGCGGTGTGGAAAAATAAAAGTTTCTCCCCTTCTGTCTTACATAATATTAACTTCCAGTATAATTTATTTATTTTATTTGTCAAGCATATATTAGATAACAGATATAATTAGAACATGATTATGACTACATGAAATGGGTACAAAGGGGACATTAGGACAGGGACAATATTGAACATTTGAGATAAGCAAAAATAATGGTTTCTTCTTGCGGCACATATTGAATTCACTACTATAAATATAATTGATGCAACCAATTGGATGATGTTAAAAGTTTATTAGAAAAATTAATTGAGGATAAAGCTACCCATGATTATTAAATATGATGACTATTTCATCTCCAGAACAGAAGCATCACATAAGCACTGATAAATTCAAGTTATATATTTGATTTTTCATAGAGAGAACAATTCCTCTAGAAAAATTCCTCCTAGAATTCCTCCTTTTGTCATCTGGACCAAACAACTGGCCTATAACATTGTCTTGTCTTACCTGCATGGAGATTTAGTTTGTTAGTCTCCAGTCGGTTTATTACTGTAGGCAGATTCCAAACTAGCATGCCTGGCTCCAAAAGAATATGCTTATTGTTATGTTCTGCGCATGGGTGCAAGGAAGGGAGACGAGGCAGTGAACAGTGAACTTCAACTCTTTATTAATCATTCTGAACAGAGCAAAAAACCTAGGGCAGCAGCAGCCCTTTCATAGGCAGGCTGCTGACCTATTAGCCAATGAGAACATGGAAGTGTTAAACCCTTGAACCAATGAGAGTGGCTCGTTAACAGCCAATCAGATTCTCCAGAATGGACCAATCCGATATTGCTATTATTGGCCAATCAGAAGTGCAGGACTAGAACCCTGCTTTTTCTTTAAGCTTTGTTAAAACTTTATTTAAGCTCTTTTATTAGTTCATAACACCCCTTCCCCCTGGGTTCCGTTTGAGGGGTGTGGTGATGTAATCCCTAAGATATGTAGGTTGTTTTAACTGTCTATTAGATTTGCGCTGTCCCACCGGTTCCCGTCTGCAGTCCGGCTTCGGTGGGACGTTTTTGGACATATCTGGTACAGGCGGTTCCTCATTCTCATTGGACGACTCGGTGCCGCTAATTCTGTCATTGTTGTTGTCCTCTGATCTTTGCGGGCTAGCCTCCATTGAGGTATTCCTCTGTGGTGAGGACACTCCCCCCCCTGATTCTTCTTCATTTATCACGCCCGATTGCTGACTTCCTTCGCTTCTGCTTTCCACCATCTCGAATTCAGTTTCTTCGACATCCCCTCCCCCCTCAGTTTGGGAGTCACAGGAGTCAGAGGAACTGGGTTGTAGCCTAGAGCGAAGCTGATCTATATTGCGTTTCCATATTTTTCCATCGCAGGTTTGCACACGGGACAATCTGGGCCCAGTGGTTTGAATGACAGTTGCTTCGACCCATAATGGTTCGCCGGAGAAGTTTTTAGTGAAAACTAAGTCACCTACCTTGAATTCACAGCATTTTCCGCTAGATCCACAGGGTTTCTCTGGTTCGTAGCAAGGGTGAAGCCGGTCGAGGTGGGAACGGAGCTTTCATCCCATCAACAGTTCAGCTGGCGTCTTGTTGGTGACGCTGTGTGGAGTGATGTGTTGGAGTAGGAGTATTCTGTTTATTTTTTCATCAATGTCCCCATAGTCCATTTTGTGGAGAATTTTTTTAACAAATTGTACCATGCACTCGGCCCTGCCGTTAGCCGCAGGGTGCGCTGGCGAAGTTAGCGCATGGCGGATGCCCCGATCCGCTAAGTATTGTTCAAATGCCAGGGTGGTGAACTGGGGTCCATTGTCAGAGACCAGAACGTCTGGCAGCCCGCGCATTGCAAATAGCCTGTTCAATTTTCGGATGACGGACTCCGTTGTAGTATTCTTCATTTCGTGGATCTCGAGCCAGTTTGAATAGGCATCCACTGTTAGGAGGAACGTATGTCCTTTAGTAGGTCCCACAAAATCAACCTGGATGTGGAACCACAGCCCCCGGGGGGTTTCCCATTCTGTTGGAGTTGCTCTAGGTGGGGCACTGCTGATTTCTTGGCACTTTAAGCAAGTCTTTACCTAGGCTTTGATTTGTTTGTTGATGCCCGACCACCATGTGTAGCTTCGTGCGAGCACTTTCATATGCACAATGTCGGGGTGACCGTCATGCAATGTTTTCAATACTGCTCGTTGTAACTGCTCTGGGACGACGACGCTATCTCCCCATAGGATGCAGCCTTTTTGCGAAAAAAGTTCTGTTTGCCGGTTTCTGAAAGGGGTGAAATCATCAGAGGTTTGTTCTATTGGCCATCCTCTTTCGACCCAGCTAAGAACTCACGCCAAGACAGGATCTCGTTTTGTTTCAATTGCAATGTCTCTGGCTGTTAGCAGTGGTGAATGTAGAGTTTCAATCTGGAGTGTCATAAGGGTTGGAACTGGGTCGTTGACGGTTTCTGGAAGTGGGGCACGGCTCAATGCATCAGCGTGGGGAATGGCTTTCCCTGGGCGGTATTATAATTTATAGTTGTACGCAGCTAAAAACTCCGACCAGCGAGTCATTCTAGGTGACAATATATAGGGGGTTGGCTTGTCTCCCGCTATAATCCCTAGCAAAGGTGTCTGGTCGTTAACAATAGTAAAAACTCGTCCATACACATTTTCATGAAATCGTTTCACAGCAGATACAACAGCAAGAGCCTCTTTATCGATCTGGCTATAGTTACGTTCAGCCTTTGATAAGGTCCTTGAAAAATAGGCAATAGGGGCCTCACAACCATTTGGTAACACATGACTCAAAATGGCTCCTACTCCAAACGGTGACGTGTCACATGTAATTGTTAAAGGCAGAGTCTCGTTATACTGCATTAAAACAGCATCTGAGGTTAGTAAGTTTTTCACTTGTCAGAATGCGTGCTCCTCGCGCTGTCCCCAGATCCAGGGTGCCTTTTTGTTGAGAAGCCTATGTAGGGGCTCAGCTACGGTCACTTTCTGGGGCAAGAAGATGTTGTAAAAGTTAATGAGCCCCAGGAAAGCTTGGAGATCAGTCCTATTTCTGGGTCTTGGGGCGTTTTTGATTGCCCTTAGTTTGCTATTAGTGGGGTGGATGCCTTGTTTATCAAGTAGGTACCCAGGAACTCTACTTTATCAATGCACAGTTGACATTTATTTTTTTTAACCTTAAGGCCAGAGTCTTTAAATTTCTGGAGGACCATTTTAAGACGCTTTTCTAGTATTTCTCTATTCGGGGCAGCAATTAAAACATCATCAAAGTATGGCACAACCCCCTTGATCCCTTGCAAGAGTCTCTCCATCAGACTTTGAAAAATCCCTGGGGCTACGCTCACTCCAAATTGGAGTCGGTTGCACTTAAAGGCACCTCGGTGCATAACGATCGTCTGTGCCTCTGCAGTTTTTTTTATCAACAGGCAGTTGTTGATATGCCTGTGCTAAATCCAGTTTAGTGAAGAGTTTTCCGCCCCCCAAGGGAATGGAGAAGGTGTTGTACCACCGGCACTGGGTAAGCATTCTGTTGAAGGGCATGATTAAGGGTAGCCCAGTAGTCCCCACAAATCCTTAATGATCCATCCGGTTTGATGGGTGTTACAATTGGGGTTTCCCAATGAGCGTGGTCAGTTGGTTCTAAGACACCCTGGGCTATTAATTTATCGAGCTGCTCGTCAATTTTTGGTTTAAGTGCAAAAGGTACCCGACGAGGCTTAAGGTGGATGGGGGCTAAGATTAAATGATATCGGGGTCCCCTTGTACTCACCTAGTTTATCTGCAAAAACGTCCTGGAACTCCTGGACGATGGTCTCCTCCCAGTTGTCGCTTCTGGTTTGGTGAATGCCGGCTACCTCGATGCCGAGTGGGGCGAACCATTGAAGGCCTAACAAGCTAGGCTGGTCACGGTCGACGACAGTCAGTGGTAATGACGCAGTACGATTTTTGAATGATACTTGGACTTGACTGGATCCAATGACCAGAATTCGGTTCCCCTGATAATCTTTGAGTATGATTCTTTGGGCCCTGAGGTCTTGACACCGGATGGCAGGGATTAATTGTTTAAGAGTCTTCCAGGAAACCATCGAGAGGGACAATCCTGAATCGACTTCCATCACACAAGGCTGGTTTTCGATGGCGACCTTTACTCGGATCTTCTTTGCATCTAGCGATGAGACATGACCGATTGTAATGGTTTGGTGTGCCTCTTCTCATCTCGTTGAAGTGGCCAGTGTTTTATTTCTGTAGGAGTGGTTGTTCCATTGGTGGTTCAAATGTTCCCGACTCACAGGATGATTCCCTGTGGTCTGGCGGTAGTTGTTTCCCCTCTGAAGTGGGCTGGATCCTTGGTTGCTTCTACAGACCTTCCCGATGTGGCCTCTTTTCCCACAGAAACAGCAGAGCGCGTCGAGAACTTTACAGTCTGATCGCGGGTGGTTTGCCCCACAACCCGCGCATTGGTGCGGTAGTCTTTGATTCCGCTGGTGGCATTGGTCACATTCAGAATGGAGCCAATTGACCTCCTCCTCATCACTTTCTGATGTCAATTCGAGGTCCTCATGGTGGGTCACTGTTGTGTGCCTCTCTAGGTGAGGTGAGGTATCGCTGGCGAGTTGACGGAGCGGTGCGTTAGTGCGGCGCATTCGGGCGGCTGACTTCCTGGTTGCTTCTGCTGCAGTAGCGTCCTTGATGATATCAGCAAGGTCGATGTCCCCTTTGGCCATGATCTTGCTCTGCATCGTGGGGTCATCTAATCCCAGAATTATTTGGTCTCTCAGAGCTTCTTCGAGGTCTGTAAACCCACAGAGGCCTTCCAGGTTCCGGAGATCCACAATGAAATCTGCAACGCTCTCTCCTTTCCGCTGGTCCCTCTGGTAAAATTCATGTCTTCGGACAAGCATTGGTACGGCGGGTGCGTAGTGGGCCCATAGAAGGGGCGCAAGGACGTCCCAGTCTTCACCTCAGCCAGTTTCGCTAGTGCCTTGGCCATCTTAAAGACGGCAGGTCCGCAATGGGTCAGGAACACTGCTCGCTTTTTCCCCGTAGTGGCATCAGTTTTTGAAAGTGTCTTTGAAAAATATGCAACAGGGGCTTCGTTATCATTAGGCAGTACATGGCTCAGAATGGCGCCCACTCTGAAAGGCGAAGCATCACATGTGATATTTAATGGCAAAGTCTCATTGTACTGCATTAGTACAGAGTCAGAAGTCAGTAGTTTTTTTACGTTACGGAACACCTGTTCTTCTCTATGACCCCATACCCAGTTTGCTTTCTTGTCGAACAACCGATGTAACGGTTCAGCGACTGTTGCTTTATGCGGTAGAAATACATTATAAAAGTTGATGAGGCCTAGGAACGCCTGGAGATCGGCCTTGTTCCGAGGCCTGGGAGCATTTTTTATTGCTCTTAGTTTACTGTCGGTAGGGTGAATACCCTGACTATCAATTAGGTACCCTAAAAACTCAACACTATCTGTACACAATTTACACTTATTCTTTTTTACCTTAAGACCGGCGTCTTGAAATTTTTGTAGGACTAATTTTAAACGATCCCGTAAGATTTTTTTTGTGGGTGCAGCAATTAATACATTGTCAAAATAGGGGACCACGCCTTTAATCCCTTGTAGTAGCCTCTCCATCAGGCTCTGAAAAATCCCCGGGGCTACACTGACTCCGAATTGGAGCCGGGTACATTTGAAGGCACCTTGGTGCGTCACAATCATTTGTGCCTGTGCCGTCTTTTCATCAACAGGTAGTTGCTGATATGCCTGAGATAAATCTAATTTAGCAAAGACTTTTCCGCCCCCCAGGGAGTGGAAGTGATGCTGTACCAACCAGCACCGGATATGCATTCTGCTGTCGGGCGTGGTTCAGGGTGGCCCGGTAGTCCCCACAAATTTGGATTGACCCGTCTGGCTTAATGGGTGTTACGATTGGGGTTTCCCAGAGGGAGTGATCGGTAGGTTCCAGCACCCCCTGAGCTCTTAGTTTGTCGAGTTGTTCGTCGATTTTCGGCTTTAAGGCAAACGGAACTCGACGAGGCTTAAGGCGGATGGGAGCTATCTTTGGATCAAGGCTGAATGAAATTGGGGTCCCCTTGTACTCGCCTAAGCTTTCTGCGAAGACGTCCTTGAACTCATGGATGAGGTCCTCCTCCCAGTCACTTCTGCTGATTCGGTTTATGCCTGCCACTTCAATGCCAAGTGTCGCGAATCATTGGAGACCTAGCAGGCTAGGCCGATCTTTGTCGATCACAGTTAGTGGTAAGTACGCTGTGTGCTTCTTGAAGGAGACCCGGACTCGGCAGGAACCAACAACGGGGATTCGATTCCCTTGATAGTCCTTAAGAATAAGTTTTTGGAAACGGAGGTCTTGGCACTGAATCGTGGGGATGAGTTGCTTGAGGGTCTTCCAGGACACCATCGAGAGAGACAATCCCGAGTTGACTTCCATGTGGCAAGGCTGGTTCTCGATGGCTACTGTGATTCAGATTTTCTTGGCATCTAAGGCAGAGGCGTGACCGATAGTGATAGTATGGTGAGCCTCTTCTCGCTGTAAAGCTCAGTTTCTGTTGGAGTGGCTTACTGGTTCTCGCCTTACAAGACGGTTTCCTGTCGATTGGCGATAGTTAGCCCCTTTTGAGGCTTGGCCGGGTCCTTGTAAACTTTGGCAGACCCGTCCGATGTGGCCTCTCTTCCCGCACTCATGGCAGAGCGCGTCGCGGAATTTGCATTCGGACCTGGCATGGTTGGCTCCACAGCCAGCGCAAGGGCGTAGGGGCTTCGGGTGGTGGTCCCGGTCAGACCGCAGTTGATGGACCTCTTCTTCGTCGCTGTCTGACAACGAAGAGAGGTCCTCGTGGTGCGTCATTGAAAGCTGCCCTTCTGACCTAGGTGAGATGTTGCTTGTCGGTTGGTGTACCGGAGCGTGGTTGCGGCGTAGTTGTGCAGTCGACTTCCTGGTTGCTTCTGCTGCAGTAGCATCGGCGATGGCGTCGGCAAGGCTGATGTCGCCCTTCGCCATCAGCTTGCTTTGCACGCCTGGTGCATCTAAACCCAGAACTATTCAATCTCTCAGTGCCTCTTCCAAATTGGCGAATCCGCAGAGGCCTCCCAGATTTCAGAGGTCTGCTATGAAGTCAGCTACACTTTCTCCCTTTCGCTGGCTTCTCTGATAGAACTCATGCCGTCTCACGAGCGTAGGTACGGTCGGTGCGTAGTGATCCCGTAGTAGAGGTTCGAGGTCGTCCCAATCCATCGCCTTCACTTCTCTAGGTTTTGCTAGTGCTTTAGCCATCATAAATACGGTTGGACCGCAATGCGTTAGGAATACCGCCCGTTTCTTCCCAGCTGTGGTGTCCTTTAAGTTGTTAGTTTCTAAGAACATTTGGAAGCGATCCACGTAGGACTCCCAGTCTTCTTGCGCTGGATCAAACGGAGCGGGTGGTACGACGACACCGGACATGGTTCCGTTGTGTAGCGTCGTCAGCCACATGCTCAGTGTTTCTTCTTAGTTCCATCGGTTCAGATGACTCCACATCCCACCTTTGTTGCCAGTGTTATGTTTGGAGCTTGGGCGAGAAAGAATGGAGACAAGCCTCTGGAACGGTGAACTTCAACTCTTTATTTACATGGTGACTTCTCAACTCAATGGCAGTTATAACCCTCCTTATATAGGCAACCCCAATAACTGTTTACCAATAACAATCGAGGAGCGCTAGCTTCCTTAACCAATAGGAACTCTCTGTTAATGGCCAATCGGATTCCCCGGAACGGGCCAATCCAATCCTGCCGTTAACAGCCAATCAGAAGTGCAGGGCCAGAACCCTGCACTTTACTCCAAGCTCAAGTTCTCTTTATTAAACCTTATGCATTCACAACACCTTTAAAATGTTAAATGCTAAAATATTGTGTTCTCCAATTCACTGTGAATAATACTTATTGTCATTGCTCGTATTAGAAATATGTCCCACAATCCCCAGATAGGTTTTTGCAATTTAACAAATATTTTTTGCTTTACTTGTCATTTTTATTTTCAAATACAAAGGAAATAAATATGACTTAATTGTCCTGGAAGTACAGAAGAGGAGAAGGTTCTGTGACCTCTAGCCAGAAGTATAAGCTCATTCAACACTCTAGTGCTGGCCAAGGCAGTAAGAGACTTTGGTTAGTTTCTTGTACTGTTGTAATCTTGCCAGACAGGAAATAATTGTTGAGAATAACAAAGGAATGTTCTTAGGTAATAGGAAATAGATCACAAAACAGGTTGAATTGTTAAAGTGTCAGTGTATGATTGCAATGCATGATTGCAATGCTAGCTCAATTACCATCTGCACTCTGAAAGGATTTGCATCGGTGACATATTAGCTGGTGTCAGAAGTCACTTATTGGGTTTCAACATATATGCCATTGTCTGTTAACTATGTTTTATTAAATAAATCATCAGTGGCTGATTTTGGCTGACACTGAAAACCCTTTAATGAGATGCATGAATTTGCCCACTGTTTATTAATAACTGTTGTTGTACCTCAGACAGAAAACATGGAGAAAGCTTGAAGTGCACTCTGAACATTCAAGTCCAAATGTTAAATGTTGCTCTGAATGTGGAAGCTCAAATAGAAAAGATCCTAATGGCCTCATAAGCAGAAGAGATAAATTTTTTTAGAATGCTGTGATTGGCTAGAATGCAGGCTGGAGCTGTGACTGACTAGCAATGTGACTTAATAATTTCTGATTATTAGTCTGTCATCTGCCTGGCTGCACAGCAGAGGTGTTATTCAGCAGGTTCTGACCAGTTCTGGAGAACCGGTAACGGAAAATTTGAGTAGTTAGGAAAACCAGCAAATCCCACCTCTGACTGGAGATTTTACAGTATCCTTCCCCTGCCATGCCCACCAAGCCATGCCCACAGAACTGGTAGTAAAAAAAATTGAATCCCACCACTGCTGCACAGTTATATTTTTTAAACTGCAAGGATGAAGAAATTTACATTTCCATCAAGAATAGAATTGTTCCAGTTATCCAGATGAAAGGAATGTTTTCTGACATATATTATTTCTTGAGTTAAAACAAAACAAAATAAAATCCAGAACTAACATCTTCTAGAATCTACATGATAGTGTATTATAATGTTTGCTTTGCTCATAATTCTGCTAGTGGCAACAACCGAGTTCCAATGCAAAGTTCTTATAAGAAAAAAAATGCTTAATTTCCATCTTCATTTCTGGTATACTTAACACCTATTTTTGTAGTTTTGAGGAACGTGAAGCTATTATCAGAAATGGGGAATTATAATAGTAGAAGGCTTTCAGAGATAAGAGAAATTTAAAAGAATTTAATTAATTTGATTATTGCCTTATACTAATGGTCCTCGATTTACAACAGTTCATTTAGTGACCATTCAACAGTTCATTTAGTGACCATTCAAAGTTACAACACCACTGAACAAAGTGACATACATGACCATTGCAGTATGCCCATAGTTATGGGATCAAAACTCAGACCTTTGGCAACTGACTCATATTTATGACGGTTGCAGTGTCCCAGGGTTATGGGATCACCTTTTCTGAACTTCTGACAAGCAAAGTCATTGAAGAAGCCAGATTCAGTTAACAACTGTTTTGCTAATTTAACAACTGCAGTGATTCACTTAAGAACTGTGGCAAGGAAGGTCATTAAATGAGTCAAAATTCACTTAACAACTGTCTCAGCAACATCAATTTTGGGCTCAATTGTGGTTGTAAGTCAAGGATGACCGATATAGGAGTTCTTAGTTGTAGCAAGGAAAGCTAGCATCAGATTATGGACCAACCTGAGTTCAATGGTGTAGCCTCTTATTGCCCCTTTCTTCAGATTTAAAGACTGGAAATTGTTGAAAGGGGAACTGAGTTGAAAAATGACAAAAATCTTTCCCGCTACAAAAGTAAAAGAGCCCTTTTGATAGTTTGTGCTGGAGCAACACGGAGAATCCTACAGGTTTCAATGACTGTGGTTTTAAAAAAATAAATCATGTGAGAGTTATTTAATAGAGAGTGCTGAAACCGGTTTGTCCCAGGAAAACTCAGATAAGATCTTGTCATTCTTTGTTCTTTGTTTTGATCTTATTGGGTGTCTCCGTTTCCCATGCTTTCTCCTGTGCAAAGTGCCAGGTTCTTTTTCTTATGATCTGGGGCCATAGCTGTCAGGAGGAAGGCAACAGGCCTGGTTAGGTCTACTTCAGAGATTCATGACTGTGCTCGGGCCAAAGCCATTCAGTCTCTTCCTGCTCAGTCGGGCAGTGATTTGGTAGGACAGATACTTTTCCCAGAACTGCCATTCTAACCTTTAGCAATTCTCTCTCTTGACAAAGTGTGATAGCAACTGTCATGCTTCAACCGAAAGAGAAAACTAGCTGTGCCCACTGCCCAGTCAAGCATTACACCACAAAAGATACCAAAAGAGACTTTTTCTCCAAGTTATGTTGGGTGGCTTGAGAGATTTCAACAAGTCTTGAGCCAGTATAAAAGCAGTCTGTGGACAGCTACTATAGATTTGATCTCCCTCTCTAGACTACTCACTGTCAGCTGAGAGTGCCTTATTAGTTAGCGTACAGCGGGGGCAATCCCAGTTTTGAATAATCTTGAAATCACCTACAATTTACTTTCTGAATAATGCCTAGGCTACATTAGCCAATGATGGAATTATTCACACCTTGGAAATTATGATATTTCTATTTATTTAAATATGTGACATAAAGCAAAGAACTTAAAGGAGTCTGTACTAGGGCTGTGCAGGATTTGAGTTTTTCAAGAAAAAGGTGCTTTTAGAAGTCATGGGAGTGCAAATATTGCATCTGCCCAGAATTCCTAAAAGCAGCTATGGTTTTTCCCAGGGACTGCACACTCATCAAAGAACTTTTTAATTCAAAATCATGCACCATTGCATTCAATGTATTTTAATCTACAAAATTTAATTTTCACATGCATTTTATGGGTTTGACCCAGTGGTTTTTTTTTTTTTAGCATCTGAGCTTATTGAAGAGTTTTAATGATTGTAAAATGTTAATAATTTGAGTTATTTGCAAACAAAACAAGATAAGTGATAAAATTTAAAAATAAGTAAATAGACAATAACTAGTAATATGTGAAGCAGTAAAATGAGTCGTATCACTATGTCAGCCTTACCAGGTAGATCAAGAGGAAACACAACCAGGTGACTAGATAAGCTAATTCTACAGTATTGTAAAACTTACAAGTCTGAAAGGACAGTTATCCTGCCATAGCCCAGAAAACTAGGGAAGGTCCCTTCTCAGTCTCTTGCCTCACCCATTTTGCACATGTGGGTTTTGCGGTCTCTTATCAGATGCTTCCCTAGGTACCGTGGTTCTCATATAATAAAATCGGGTCTTATTTTTTTTTTGAGCCTTGAAAAAATGGCTAGGGCGTCTTTTTGGGGGTGACTTAATTTGCCCCCCTTGCATCTTTGGGTGGTCGGGCAGCGACGGCTTGGATGTTGACCTCGGCGTTGGTGGGGCACTTCGTATCGGGGTCAATGCAGGCAGCACCATATCCAGGTGTGCAACAAAAGTACTTCCTAGTGGCAAGTCCCCCCCACCATTCTCCCCTCATTTCGCATGTTTTAATATAGGCCTTAATTTGGGGGGAGGGGCTTAATTTCATTTCATGCCTATAAAACATGCTGGGACTACCTATTGGGAGAGGCCGTATTGTTGGAGAAACAGGGTATCTCCCCGCCACCCCTGCCCTGGGCATTTGCAAGAAATTATATAAGTGCTTGGCATTATCGAAACAGAATTTTATTGTATATAGCTGCTATATGTCATCAACAAAATCCAGTTTAAAAAATGGAAAGCAGTCACAGAGTCTAAGGAAAAGCTCGGAAAATGGGGGTACTTTTTGTTTGTGCATAAGAAGGGGTATAAAAAATCAGGTCTGAATTTGGCAGTCACTGATTGGACTTAAGCAAACTTGTTGAGGTATTGAAAAGAGGCAAACAGATATGAAAGGTTTACATGCTGCAGAAAAGGGCCTATTCTGCTATAAGGGAAAGGGAAAGGTTCCCTTCGCACATATGTGCTAGTAGTCATTTCTGGCTCTAGGGGGCAGTGCTCATCTCAGTTACAAAGCCGAAGAGCCAGCGCTGTCCAAAGATTTCTCTGTGGTCATGTGGCTGACATGACTAAATGCCAAAGGCACACAGAACGCTGTTACGTGCCCACCAAAGTGGTCCCTATTTTTTTATTTGAATTTTTACATGCTTTTGAACTGCTAGGTTGGCAGAAGCTGGGACAAGTAATGGGAGCTCACTCTGTTACGCAGTGCTAGGGATTCGAACTGCTGAACTGCCGACCTTTCTGACCGACAAGCTCAGCGTCTTAGCCACCGTGTCCCTATTCTACTACACCAAGGGGGAAAACAAACTGGAAGTGGTACAAGTACACAGGAATGTCCTTATGTTAAACTGTTGGATGCTGGAGGAAGTATGTATACATTAATCAATCAATGCAAAAGACACAAAGCAAGCAATATCCCATGGCTGGATAGACTTGGAGGAAATGAAGTCCCTATGCAGAACACTATTTTAATTAAGCTTAAAGTCACTCTTAGGCTCAGTAGGACCTAACTATGTCCTTCCCTTGTTGTATAAAAAGTAATCATTTGACTAAATTGTCTATTCCCTGAAAGAAGGCCACTGCATTTCCCCCTCCCCACTGTTATGCTAGCTACTGCAATACTGTTCTCTTTCCAGTGAGGAATGGGCCTCCCACTGGTATGTATGGAAGATAAACAATTGGGAAATTGAGCAGTTAATCAAAGCTGTTCTGAGACACAACAGAGACCTTGGGTTAAGAGCCTGCTTGTATTAAAATTTGCAGAACATAGCTGGACAGGACAGAAAATGAAAACAGCCGCATTGCACAACCAAGATATGCTCAATTTGAAGTTAAAACTAGTGAATTACTTCAAATAATAATCTGGTGAATTGGAATGGAACCAGAGTAGGATCCGTACAAATATTAATATACACCAATATTATATAAATCAGAAAGAGCAATGTTTTACTGATAAAGTACTGTTTATTCACTGGTAAATAGAGGGAAATTAGTAGCCCACACAAGGTGATAGAATTTTTGCATCATTTGTTCAACCTATCCAATTCCTTGCACTTTTATTTATTCCTTTATTTGATTTATACATCATCTTTCTATTCTGGCTGGTAATCAAGGCAGCTAACAAAACTTAGGCTTCTATTGGTAAAGACTTTTAAGTCAATTTCTGCAAGAAGCGTCTTTTTCTGCAGTGATGCAATACCTACAGAACAGCTGCTACCATTTTGTGTATATCAAATCCCATTATTTCCATTTTTTATGAGTAGTGTTAAGACCCATTTACTGTATTCTTTCCAATTTGCACCTGGATGTCTGTTCTTGGAGTATTAACTGTTGGCATGTCTGATTTGTATTCTGTATTTGTATTTGTACTCTGGAAAAAGGTTTTAAGCTATGGATGTTTGTTGGCTTTGCTCATGTTTCAGTGTTACACTTATTTTTTAGTCTCTACATGCTGCTTTGGAAGTGCTTTTGCTTTTGGAATCTGCTCAAAGATATCTGACATAAAATAAGAAGGTAAACAGATATGATGTACGAATATCCAGCAATCCATAAGTAGCATATCAAACACTTTCTCCAGTGTCCTGTTGACCACAGATTTCACATTGGCAAATAGGAAGCCCAGCTAGCAACTAGATTGCTAGTTTCCTGCTGCTAAAATGCTAGCAAGAAATTAGCATCCTGCTTTGAGTCTCTGGCAGGAAAAAAGAAATCTCATGGCTTCGTCCTTTGCCTTGTAACTGTATTCCACTTTGATGGGAGGGAAGAAGACAAAGAAGGGGAAGGAAGAGGTTTGTTTAAGAACAATGTTGGGATCCCATTGTGACTTCTGGGAGTAGAAAAACCTCTCCTGGCATGAGGCAGGCTCTATGTCAGATGGCTTAACAGAATATAGTACAACAGAATTGGAAGGAACCTTGGAGGAGATCGCCTAATCCAGAGGTCTCCAAACTTGGCAACTTTAAGACTTGTGGACTTCAACTCCCAGAATTGAAGTTGAAGTCCACAAGTTGTACAGTTGCCAAGTTTGGGAGCCCTGTTCTAACCCAACCCCTTGCTTTAGCAGGAGACCCTATACCAACAAATGTGTCAGTCTGTGCTCCCTTTAGATCCCAAGAAAGAAATACTCAGACTCCATGGTATAGAGCAAAGTTATCCTTTTACTGGAAAATAAAGTGGAAACTACAAATCCAATTCCGAAACTGAGAAATTGGCAGGTAGAACACACATACAAAGAAATAGAATTGCTCCCACCCCCCAAAGTTCAAATGATTCTTCCAATTAAAACTTCTGAATATGATCATGTGGTCATCTCCAGGTGGTGATGAGGCTTCTTGTCAATTGACCTTGACATATTTTGATAAAAGTTCGCAGTTGCGCAAAAGAGGACAGAGGCTAGCCAAGAAATGGAAAGTTAAAGAAAAGAATCCCCCCTCCCCTTGCTAACCCAGCAAAGGAATGCAAAACACCTCCAGCCTTCTTCCCCTCCAAAGTCCCCCCTCCCACCGTTGTCAAGACAGCCGGAAGAAGTAAAAATTGCATAGCAGCAGAGAAGCAACAGTGGAAGATATCTTGAGGCTGACAAAATGGCTGTCCAATATCTTCTTAAAAACCTCCAGTGATTAGTCTTCCGGTTTGCCAGGCTTCGGCGGCGGCAGGGATTCGCAATCCTGCGCGATCCCTGTTGCACTAGCCATCTTGGTGCCTCCGATCCCGACGGGTCTGGAGGATAAGGTTGCCCCGTAGAGGCAGTCGAAGATAGGGGGATCCGGATAGGGGTTTGGGGGTATCGCAGACCCCCTCCCCAGCCAGCAAAACCTCCTTCTCTCAAGGTGGTGGAGAGGCGGTCAGTAATGGCCGCCACAAAGAAGCCAGCAGCTGGACAAGATTGTGCAGGAGGAAGAAGGAGAAAGTTTTGAAGTGAAAGTTCTTTGGCTGAACTGGGATCTTAAGATACATTTAACATCCTGAAAACTTTGATTTTTTTTGAATGATACTTTGTTTCCAGAGGAGATTTTTAAAGTGGCGAATGGAAGTGCTGAAAGAGAAAGTTTACTCTCCTTCCCTACGGAGTTAACAAATGGACATTGAAAAATCTGCTTTTTTATAGAAGGTAAAAATTTAAAGCTCTTTGTTACAAGTGGGAAGGGAGAGGACAAAAAAAAATTATATTAAGATCTTGTTGGAGGAGATGCCTTGAAGATTTTGAGACTAGAAGTTAATTGCAATAAGGCTTTAAAATACAGACTGGGTTTTTTTTTTTTTTCAATATTACCCCAGGAAGAGAAAGTGCAAAGGGAAGAACTTTGTGCTCTGTTTGGACTGCTTGATGACTCTGGGACTTTGAGGAACTGTTTTAAGCTTTGAAACATCTTGGTTGTTTTAAGAAGAAGAAGAGGGGGAAAAAAAAGAAAAGGTTTATAATGGCTTTATCTGTTGATGAACTAAGAAAGGAATATGGAAAAACAAAGAAAGAAGGCAAGGATGCTTTGGAAGAAGCCTTTCACTTTTTAGAAATGGCGCTTGCTATTTATCTGATGGAGGAAGCAGAAGAAGAAGAAGAAGCCATATTTAATGAATCCAAAAGCTTGATTAAGAAAGAAAGGAGAAAGAGAGGAAGGAAAACGAAGGACTTAAGACCTAAAAAAACACCCAAGAAAGAGAAAAATAAGATGCAAAATCAACACAATGTTAGTAAGCAAAAGAAAAGAGGAATACAACAGAGAAGGGAAGCTAAAAAGGTGGAGGTTAGAAGGGGGGGTGGTAAAAAGGCCAGGTGGGATAAGAAAGGAAGGGAAAAGGGGAGAAAAAGCCACAAAGGTATGAAATAAGATGGAAAAAGCAAATTTTTTTTAGGGATAAAGGGTAATGCATATTTTTTTTAAAAAAAGATTCTGCAAGATACATAAGATAGTATTATAGTATTTGTATTAGAAATAGAAAATTAGAATTTTATAAGATCTAATAAAAGATTAAAATACTAAAATGCTTAATAATGATAGATTTTAAAATTTAATAAAATATTAAAGGGAATGTTTAAAATATTTAGTTCAATTATAGAATTTAACTGACTATTGTGTTGATGTTATTGTAAACTTATTGCAGCATTTGTCTTTGAAATAGATAATTGGAATATTAAAAGATTTAATATTTAATTATGTACTTAATTATTTTATAGATTTACTATTTTTTCTTTTTCTTAAAAGTTAGTAGGTAGAATGTACTAAGCAGAATCAGATTGGGAACTAGGTGTTATTTTAAATGTCAATTTAGGGGAACGATAGAAAGGCATCATACTTCGATTAGTGATTTCAGGAGAAATCTTTTTTTTTATTATTATAGGGAATGAGATAAATGGATAATTGGAAAAGAAAGGACAAAAGATACAAGTATAATGATTTAAAGTAAGATGAAATAAATAAAATAGAATTAAGAAGAGTGAAAAGTGGGGAGAAGTTATATAGAAGATATAGAATGGTAAATAAGATAGGTAATGGTATATAAGATGAGCATGAATTTAATTGAAGTCCGTATAAAGAGAAGTAATCTGGGGCCAAGCCACTTTCTAAAAAGAAGTTTTATGTTTTTGTGTCTTGTGTGTTTATGTTTGTTTGAGAATTAATAAAACCTTGGAGGAATGTCAGATGAGAATAATTGTAAACAAGTCAGAGGGAAATATGAATATGATGACTATAAAATGGATAAATATAGAAAAGAAATGTAATTGAATAAGAATAAAGAGAAATAATGAGAAATTTGCTAAAAGATATTTATGTGTCCATGTGGAAATGGGATAAATTAGAATTATATTGTATAAAATAATGTGTTACCTCTGCCTTGTAAAAATTCATAATGGAAAGAGGTTTTATGTGCTCAATGTGTAATGATATTTTGTTTGTCTTTAAAATTAATAAAACTTGTCTTATATATATATAAAAAACCTCTAGTGATTAATTATTCTGTCAGGAAATTTCTCCTTAATTCTAGGTTGCTTCTCTTCTTGATTAATTTCCTTCCATTGCTTCTTGTTGTGCCTTCAGATGCTTTGAAGAATAGGTTGGCCCCCTCTTCTGTGTGGCAGCCCCTTAGATATTGGAACACTGCTACCATATCACTCCTAGTCCTTCTTTTCATTAAACTAGACATACCCATACCCTGCAACTGTTCTTCATATATTTTAGTCTCCAGCCCCCTAATCATCCTTATTGCTCTTCTCTGCACTCTTTCTAGAGACATTGTTACAGCATGATATCCATCAATCAAGAAAATAAACTGGGATGGTAGCTCAAGAGCTGAAGATGCTATAAATTGGCCACTGAAGATTCTTCATACCTTATAAATGACAAACATGGCAGAGATTTGCAGACTCCTGCTAATAGCTTTTTGAAGGCTGACTAATCTTTCCCTTACACCTTTTAGGGAAAAATTCTCAAAGTCCAATGCTTTTTACACAATGTCAATAGCATCCCTAGCTATTGAACAGACTTTTCACTTACAGTGATGCAGACCATGTATTTATATGAACAACTTCCTAATTAAAAGCTAACTTATATTTGCTCTGGTAATGACTGAAAAAGCAAAGGCCCCTAGGAAGCAGTTCTCTTGTGTGCTATGAAGTATGACAATTCCATGCACAGAAGAGGCCATTCTAAACTGAGATAGAAGCAAAAAAAAACTCCTAAAAGGTCTTCAAAACCCAATAAAATTTACAGCATATGATTAAGTTCCAATAGCTTTTCCCATATTTCTATACTGAAGCCTTGTATTTGCTATACTTATCTCTTTATAAGCCAGACAACATTTATTTAAAGTTATTGCTTTATATTTTTCGCCTCCATTTATATTTTGCTCTCCATTTTATTTTCATGTAAGACTAATACTACTGTATGTATAATACTACTACCCTATCAATGCCATGGTAAGAGTTTTATAAGGTACAATCAGAATAATCAAAAAGATAGATTATCCATTTGGAGAAAATATTGGAAGCTTTAGAATTTTTTTTAATTTTGAGAGGTTTTTTTAATAATCATTGATATGGAGAGTGTTCTGAAAATAATAGTTCTTCTTTCTCTCTTATATTAGATTCAACTGTAGTTTGACAAAGCACTCAGAACACAGTTTATGTAGAAAATTCAGTGACACAAAATGCAAGTTAAGTTAAAATTATTTATTGACAATTTAATATATTATATATGGAGGTAGAGCAGCAAAAATAGGTTGTGTTTTGCAAGATGCTACGCTATATTAAAGGTTTGCCTCATCAAAAAAAAAATTGAAGATACTACTAGGTTGAAAATTATCATATATGTATGGTAATAAATATGGTGATATATTAGTATATATTTATAACTCAAATAATAGAATGGTTCCAAATAGAAACAGGGTAAAAAATCAAGCAGGCTTCACCTAACTGGGGATTTCAGGGTGTTGCATAGTGTCCCAATGCTTACTATTTGCAAACAATAGCTCTATTGACAGGGAAGGATGGGAATTGAATCCATTACATGTGGACCATGTCAAGTTGGGGAAGATATCCTTAAGAACACTCTTCCTTTCATCCAATACTTCTGACCTTGATATGCTACTAGGAGGGTTCCTACTTGGAATAGAAGGATGGCTCCTGATATTGCAAATTTTCTTTTAATTGCCTCACTATTAATGTTTTATCCTATTTAACAGTAACAGTGCTTCAAAATCCCCCCCACACACACATACTTATCTGACTTAAACAGATAAACAGGTTTCTCTTCCTCCACATTTAGAGAACAATATCACTGTTGTTTTAGGATTCCTTCAAGTTATGAAGCTTCAGCTAATCACATTCCTTTCTCTGAAGTAAGTTTCTTGGGACTTCTTTGTTTTAAGGTAGACGGGCAGCCTTACATTGCTCCATCCATCTGCAGACTTGATGATCAAGAGGTACTTGTGGTTATCCTTCTTCTAGGGCTCCTGAGATTTTTATCTATAGGCATGCTGTTAAACCACAAATCCACCCTCCTTGAATCTACCTTTCCCCTACTCTTCTTCTCTGAATAGTCTTGATTTTTTGGCTGTTCATCCACCTGGATATAAGCCCAGTTTTTTTTAAATTCACATTGACCACAATTTCTCAGATTAATAGATACAAACAATTAGTATATTCAGTTTTGTTGACTGAAGCCTTTGCTTCTTGAAACCACAGCCACTCTGGTATAGACCAAGTTATAGACCAGTTCTAATGGGGTTTTTGGATCTGCAATCCTATCTATCTAAAATAAATTGTCATAAACTCAATTTCAAATGTTAAGAAAGAAGCTGCTACCTGGAGCATGATCAACACAAATGTAGCTCTGACTGGAGCCATATAGTAGCTCCTGGACATTATCATGAGTACAGAATGGGAATGGTTCCTCAGGAACACTTGGCCCCTAGTGCTAGGCATAGTTCTATACAAAATTATGGAATTACAGAATAATAGAATTGGAAGGGAACTTGGAGGTCTTCTAGTCCAATACCCTGCTCAAACAAGAGACCTTGTACCATTTTTGACAAATGGCTGTCCAATCTCTTCTTAAAAATCTCTAGTGGCGGAACATCTACAACTCCTGAAGAAAAGCCATTCCACTAATTAATTAATTTTTCTCATTAAAAGGAAACTTTTCCTTAGTTCTAGTTTGGATCGTTCTTTGATAATCTTCCATCTATTACTTCTTGTCCTACCCTCAGGTACCCTCCACTCTGTGACTCCATTTTGAGCATCTTGAAATTTTGAGCATCTTGCTTTTTAGTTCCTTCAGCTTCCTCTGTGACTACATTCAGGCAAAGGAGAGAATGGCTGCACTTGTGGGTCAAGCTGTGTGTTGCCTGAGTGGGAATTAAAATTGCTACCCATTGTTTTGCTTTATAAAGGAAATTGGCCACATAAACAGCATGTCTAGATGACTCAAACCAAGCCAATTTTGATTAAAAAGCAAAGCAAAACACGTAATACAGTGCAGAGATTGAAAGTCTTCTTGGCAGTCAGACAAGCTGTCAAAGTGATGTGGAACACACCAGAGACCTCGAGGTGGGCTGGTAAAAGTCAAGATTACTAATGAAAGAACATCAAGTAATATCAGCAAATAGAGAGCTGGACATAACTAGAGGCCTGGCGGAACACCAAAGGAAACCAAAATATTTAGGCGGCCCTTGAGTTTGTGTGCACGGAACATGTTTTCAAAAGTTTGAAGGTGGTATGTTTGTTCCATCTTGCCAACAGTGTTGTGTGTATGACAGAGATGATATTTTTTCCTCTGATCCCATGGCAGTTGTTATTCACACTGGTAAATTCCTGAAGTATGTCAAAAAGAAACAAGCAAAACATTTCAACATTCTATTGGACCAGACAGGATGTGGAAGAGAAACTCAATATGAAATTTCATGGTTTCTCACTTAGTCAATTACACATTAGGACACATCTGAACTTAAGGTAGAGTAAATATCCCGAAGAACCAGCTTATGTTTTGAGGAGGGTAGTTAAATCCTCAACCCCCAAAAAACTTTAACTTTAAACTGTCTACTGTGAACCTCACTCCATTCCTGAGAGGCCTGTAAGGGGGGCGTGCATAAGTGCACCAGCGTGCCTACCGTCCCTGTCCTACTGTTTCCATTTATCCAAAATGTTTTCTGGTGGGACCTCTTCTCTATCAGAAACTATTACAAACTTAATCAGTTCTGCTAGCGACTTCCTCAGAGCAATGCTAGGTTAGAGGCATGGTAGAAACATTACAATCCAATTGCTTGATAATATTTGACTGTGTGATTAGAAAAAAGGAGATGCGGAGAGACTAAAACCCCTCTCTCCCATGCCAAATTTTATATTCAAGATTGCTTTACCAAACACAGTCTTTGGAAGAAAATGTGATGGTAGACTTTACCTTGATAGTAAATAGGATCTTATAAACTACTGCTAAATGAATCTTATCATTTATTCATTTATTCAATGCAATGATGTCAACCAGTAGAAGAAATTCAATTAGTACCAACTGATGGTATCCAAAACAGACCTTGTCCTGATCCAGTATCATATGTTAAAATACATATACCTACATACATGTTTTACACGTCTTGACACCACCAAAAGCAAAGCAACAGAGAGAGAAAAATGGCTGATTATCTTGCCATTACCCCTTTTGCCAGTAATACCTAAAGATGTCAGAGGATGAAGGTGAGATAGTCATTCACATATGGATTCCACAGGCACATCAGAGAAGACACTAACTTTGCAAAATCTTCACATACTTAGGATGTGTGTATGTGTTGTGTGACCTACATACCATAACTTTAGAAATAATTACATACTTTAAAAGAAACACAATAAATCTCAGCAGAGTGAAAAGACCGTGACCATCCTAGCAATGTATTTGCTCATTCTGTTATACAGTTGTTAATTGTCAAAGGTCAATCCCAAGGTGATTGATGTTCCTTTTTCTTCCATTCTTTGTCTTGAAAAGCAGCTTGAATAGAGATTAACTTTTCATCCCCCATCCTTTCCACAATATCCACTTGTTGATTACATAGTCAGGGGTCAGGGTGCAGGCACAAAGCCAATGAGAAGGTGAAATTGTGTCATTCTGCCTACGCATCTTTAGGTGTGTCTGCTCACTAAATACCCATGTCCGTATTTTCCCTCTTACACCAATTGAAAACTAGCATGTTGATTCCAGTCTGAAAAGAACATGTTACCTAATTGAGCATGAGAATTATGTGACCATTAAAAGCATTTGACAGATATATGTATTCAGAAATGTACCACAATGCCCAGACAGGGGCCCTTCTCTTGATACTCTGGCAGGATCACATGGCTAGAGAAAATGTGCTATGCTTGATGAAGCTGCACTATAACTTTCTAGGATCACAGCAGAGCAGGGTTGGGGCAGTTTAGTTCAGGCAATTTTTATGGTTTTTGCAGTCTAGGTGACTCCCTTGCCATTTAATTTCCTGTGCTTTCCTCAGCATTGTTTAAAATATTTACCCAGTCTGTTTTAAGCCCTTGGGCCTCCCAGAGGTCTAGCTATACCAGCTCTCTTATCAGAGCAATTTTGACTCATTAGCCTTTCCTCTAATGACTTTTTACCATTGGAATGTGGGGAGGGAGATGTTACTCTGCATTCATTTGATATCTTGGAAGCCTTGTTGCAAACTTGCATACGTTCCTTAGAAATAATTATGATTAGCAGATGTGTGTATTATTAGAAAGATAAGGTGACTTCCAGGAGATAGTGGCTGGCTATTGCATGTTTGAGAGTACATACGTGATTATGTCCTCAGAGAAAATGGCCAGGATCCAAGCCAAAGAACCAGGCTGTTAGATCTGGGGTGGATCGGGTCGAAGGAGACACGAGATCATTCTGTGATTTCAGCTCTTTATTATAGATGAGAATAGTCTGTGAGAATGCGAGGCGTGGCAGCCCTTCATATAGGACTGGCTCGCGGCTCGGCGGCCAATGGCAGCGCTTTGAATCTCCCGCAATCGGCACAGCCAATTGCGGTAGATTCCCAGCGCTCCAATCCTGGCCGAGTATTTGACCAATCAGGTTGCTGTCCATTTGGACCAATCAGTTAAGAGGGTTTGGAGTATGCTAATATCGTACACCCCTCCCCTCTTGGTTTCGCCCGTGGGTGCGTCGTGACGTAGTCACGTAGGTAGGCGGGGCTTCGTACCTGCCTACTTGACTTGCGCGGTTCAGTTCTGGTGTGGTCGTCGACCGGTTCGGATGTCTTCTCCGTCGCTCCAGTTCCTTGGGATGGAACTGCCTGGAATGTTGAGCTGGGCCTCTCTGGGTAGCTCCCTCCCAGTCTACCTGGGCTGGTTGAGCTGCCGTTTCTGTTGTTCCCGCCGGATCTTTCTGGGCTGGTTGAACTGGTTTGGCTGCTCCTTCCAGGTGAAGATTCCGGGGTTTCGTGTTCCATGGGTCCTGCATCTTCAGGTGAGTAGCCTCAGTTTATTCGTGGTTTATTTATTGAGGGTGGGGGGTGTTCTGTTTGTGTTAGTTGGTTCCTTCGGCTCTTTCTTTTTCACTTGCCAATTCCCCCCTCCCTCTTTCTAGTTACCTGCTCTGGTAGTTGGTTGTTGGTGATAGCTATCCTCGACCTTAGCTGGTTGATGTGTCGTTTCCAGCTTTTTCCATCACTTGTCTCTAATCGGTATGTTATGGGGCTGGTTATCTGGGTGATGATTGCGGGTACCCAGAGTGGTTCTCCTGACAGGTTTTTTTGCATATACCGTGTCCCCTATTTTAAATGTTCTGTGTTTGCTTGAGGAACCCGGGGGTTTGTCCGGGTTGTATGTTGGGTGCATTCTATCTAGGGTTGACTGCAGTTTCCTACCCATCATCAGTTCTGCTGGGCTTCTATTTGTGGTTGCGCTAGGTGTGATATGTTGTATGAGGAGCATTTTATTAATTTTGTCCTGTATGTTGGCTGCATCTATTTTTTGGATGGCCTTCTTAGTGTATTGGACCATGCGTTCCGCTCGTCCGTTCGCCGCTGGATTTGCTGGTGCGGTTAATGCATGGCGTATTCCTTGGCCTGCCAGGGAGGTAAATTGGGGCCCGTTTTCCGATACTATTACGTCTGGCAGGCTGTGAGTGGCAAACAGTTTGCTCAATTTTCTGATTACCGACTCTGTTGTGGTAGATTTCATGATGCTTACCTCCAGCCAGTTGGAGTAAGCATCCACTGTGATAAGGTACATGTGTCCCTTGGTTGGCCCTGCAAAGTCTATGTGAATCCTAGACCACGGGCCCCTGGGTGTTTCCCATTCCTGGGTTGGGGCTGCGGGAGGGTTAGGTCTGGATTCTTGGCATTGCTTGCATTTGGCCACCCAGGTTTCGATTTGTTTGTCCATTCCTGGCCACCATGCGTAGCTTCTGGCCAGGCTTTTCATTTTGACCATCCTGGGTGCCCCTCATGCAGCATCCCCAATACCCTTTCCTGTAATGTTTCCGGGATTACCACTCTGTCCCCCCAAAGTATGCAGCCCTTCTCGGTAAAGAGTTCGGTTTGTCTGTTCCAGAAGGGTCTGAATAGTTCGTCCTTGTCCCCTTCCGGCCACCCTTTTCCAACCCAGCTCAAGACTCGTGCCAGCCGCTTGTCTTTATTTGTTTCTCTGGCAATGTCTGGTGCGGTCACGAGTGGGTTGGATATTGTCTCTATTTGGAGTACCTCTGTTGTGGGTGCTGGGTCGTCTTCCTGGTCAGGTAGGGGTGAACGGCTCAGGGCGTCTGCGTGGGTGATGTCCTTTCCGGGTCGATGTATCAGCTGGTAATTGTATGCTGCTAGGAATTCGGACCACCTCGTCATTCTTGGCGATAGAATGTTCGGTGTGGCCCTGTTTCCCGCCAGGATTCCTAGCAGCGGTTTGTGGTCTGTGATGATTGTAAAAGTCCTACCGTAAAGGTATTCGTGAAATTTCTTGACGCCGGCGACGACTGCTAGGGCCTCTTTGTCGAGCTGGCTGTAGTTCCGTTCTGGCTTTGAAAGTGTCCTTGATGAGTAGGCGATGGGTGCTTCCCTCCCATCTGGTAGCTGGTGGCTGAGGATGGCACCGATCCCAAATGGTGACACGTCACAAGTTACCGTCAGTGGCAGGGTCTCACTATACTGGATCAGTACCACATCGGATGTTAGCAGGTTCTTTGTGTTGTTGAAGGCACTCTCTTCTCATGCTCCCCAGGTCCAGATGGCTGTTTTATCTAACAGCCTATGCAGCGGTTCTGCCACGGTCGCCTTTTAGGTAGGAAGACATTATAAAAGTTTAACAGTCCCAGAAAGCCTGTAATTCCGTTTTGTTTTTGGGTCGAGGTGCTTCCCTTATGGCTCTCAGTTTCTTTTCTGTGGGGTGGATCCCTTGTTTGTCTAGGAGGTACCCTAGAAATTCGACCCTCTAGGCCCGTAGTTGGCACTTCCCTTTTTTGACTTTAAGTCCCTAGTCTCTGAATTTCTTCAATACCTCCCTCAATCTGGCTTCTAGTTGTTTTTCATTTTTCGCGGCAACCAAAACATCATCAAAGTAGGGCACAACCCCTTCTATGCCCTGGAGGAGTCTTTCCATACAGCTTTGGAAGACCCCGGGTGCCACGATGACTCCAAATTGGAGCCGGTTGCAGCAGAAGGCCCCTCGGTGCGTTACGATGGTTTGGGCTTCTGCTGTTGTGGCGTCGACCGGCAGCTGCTGGTAGGCTTGTGCCAGGTCGAGCTTTGCAAAAATTCGGCCTCCCCCCAGTGAGTGCAGAAGGTGCTGGACTACTGGGACGGGGTATGTGCTTTGTTGGAGCGCATAGCTCAGGGTGGCCTTGTAGTCACCACAAATTCTCACAGACCCATTTGGCTTGATGGGGGTAACAATAGGGGGTCTCCCACCGGGCATGGTTGATCGGTTCTAGCACCCCTTGCGCGATGAGCTTATCGAGCTACTCATCGATTTTGGGCTTGAGTGCAAACGGCACTCGCCTGGGCTTAACGCGGATTGGCACGATGCTCGGGTCTTTGTTAAATGAGATAGGGGACCCCCTGTGCTTGCCTAGGCTGTCATCGAAGACTTCCCGGAAATCCCTCACGAGCGCCGCTTCCCAGTCTGCCTCTCCAATGTGGTGTATTTCGGTTACTTCGATGCCCAGGAGTGCGAACCACTGTAGTCCCAACAGGCTCAGGCGGTCTCGGTCGACGATCATCAGGGGTAGCACTTCTGTGTGGCCCTTGAAGGTGACCCTAAAATAGCCTCTGCCGATGACAGGGATTTGGTTCCCCTGATAGTCTTTGAGGATGAGTGTTTGGTCTTCCAGTTCGTGGCGGTGGATGGTGGGGACCAGGCGCTTGAGTGTGCGCCAGGAGACCATTGAGAGGAAGGACCCGGAGTCCACCTCCATGTCACATCGCTGGTCTTCCATCCCGACCGTCACATATACTTTCCTGGCGTCGCTGGTGGAGGAATGGCCAGTGACAACGGTGTGGTGTGTTTCCTCTCTTTGTCTCGTTTCCTGGAGTCGCCTGTTCTGATCTTCTCGGCTCCAGCGGTTGTCCATCTGGCGGTCATGGTTCCTGATGGGAGTGCTTTCTCTCCGTTGGGGGCTGGCGTCTCGTCGTCGCGGGCTGTAGTGTTTTTTATTCCGGCATACTTTGGCGATGTGCCCCCGTTTCTCGCAATGCCTGCAAATGGCATTGAGAAAACAGCAATCCGCTCAGGTGTGATCACTGCTGCAGCTGGCACACTGGAATCTCGACTTATGACCTCGTAGTTCCCGCCACTCCCGCGCTGATTGGAGGCGGTGGATCTCTTCCTCCTCATCTTCGGTTTTCGAGAAGGAGCCGATGTCGCCGTGGTGTGTGGTTGTGTGGTCTGCCTCTGGTCGCCTCTTGGGGGTTGATGTTGTCTCTCTGGCCACTGCTCGTGGCATGATGCTCGATTGTCACATCCGAGCCACTGACTTCTTGGCCGCTTCTGCTGCAGCGGCTTTGGTGAGGGCATCAGCGAGGGAGATGTCTCCTTTTGCTATGATGCGGCTCTGGAGGATGGGGTCTCAGAGTCCTAGGATGATGCGGTCTCACAGGACCTTGTCCAGGTCGGCGAATTTGCACAGGCCGCCCAGGTCCCGTAGTGCCGCTATGAAGTCATCCAGCCCCTCACCCTCGCATTGGTCCCGCCTGTAGAAGTTGTGCCACTGGATAAGGATGGGCACGACAGGGGCATAGTGGCTTCGCAGCAGGGGCTCGAGATCATCCCACTCCATCGCTTTGACGTCCTCCGGCTTGGCCAAGGCTTTGGCCATCTTGAATACTGCGGGCCCACAGTGCGTGAGGAACACGGCTCGTTTCTTGTGGCCATTGGCATCCTTGAGGTTGCTACTCTCGAGGAACATTTGGAATCTATCGGTATAGGATTCCCAGTCCTTGGTAGCAGGATTGAAGGGTGCGGGTGGTGAGTTGATGCCGGCCATGCTGCCTGTTCAGCGTGTCACGTGGCGTGCTGGGGTCTCCTTGTTCACGATCCCACCTTCGTCGCCAGTGTTAGATCTGGGGTGGACCAGGTCGAAGGAGACACGAGATCATTCTGTGATTTCAGCTCTTTATTATATATGAGAATAGTTTGCGAGAATGCGAGCTGCGGCAGCCCTTCATATAGGACTGGCTCGCGGCTCGGCGGCCAATGGCAGCTCTTTGAATCTCCCACGATCGGCACAGCCAATCGCGGTAGATTCCCAGCGCTCCGATCCCGGCCGAGTATTCGACCAATCAGGTTGCTGTCCGTTTGGACCAATCAGTTAAGAGGGTTTGGAGTATGCTAATATCGTACACAGGCAATTTGCTCTGGGCTCTCATGAGGTTTTGGGACTCTTGCTCCATCAGATGTCTCTTGCAACACACAGGGGTTGCTATGAGAGCCAGTTTGATCACCCTCAGAGTGGGACCAAGTGGGATTTAAAGAGCCCACATCACTGGTCTTATGGACTAAACTGCAAGAACTGGCCAGTAGGAGGATGAACTTTGCTGAATAGGTTGAAATTTCCAGGAACTGTCATCATGTCTCTAAGGTACCAGATGCAAAAGACCAGGAACATCTAAAGGACAAATCAAAACATTATGTAGTTACTTGCCAAAACTAGACTACTGAGATCTACCTAGTCTATCCTTCTCATTTCAGCAGTGGCAAGACATGTGGCACTGAAATTTCACAAGTAAGGCATGAAAAAATGGCTTTCTTTGTTTGCTACTCAGTGCAAGCAAAGAAGGGTCCCCCCCCCCATACTAGTAATGCTAGGCCTTTAGTAATAATGAGCAGTAATATTACAGTAGCAATGTTCAAATTTATTTTTATAGTGGTTTAGGTTCTTACTGGAGATGAGGGGAGATCATGAAAATGCTACATTTGAATAATTGTCTCTGTGATGCTAACCCCTTTTTGTTCTCTTTGGGGTCAACAGATCACTTGGTCAGCATGCTATTTGTTCTTTGTTTCTGGTTAAGTGAAACAACTGTTCCAAATCCTATTTAAATACGTGGACCAAAGTAGACGGAAAGTTCTGTTGGAAGTTACAATTCCCCCCTCTTCTAGGAAAGGAAAAGAAATCTTAAAACATTAGAAGGGGAAGAAAGGAGAGGTGAGTAGGGTCAGCTCCATTAGCTCCCACCTTTGCATGGGATAAAGAAAAAGCCTACAAATTAGCTAAGACCCTTTTCCATAGAAATCAAACAGATGGCAAGCTATAAAAAAAAACTTGTAAAAACCAAGCTCCAAAAGGAAAAAGGATCAAGACACATGAGAAAAGGAAATACTCAAAACGCAGTCATAAAAAACATGACAGGAAGAAAAAGATTTAAAACCATGATAGCAAACCAAAAGGCATAAACTCAGGATATTACAACCTAATGCAACAAGCAGCTAAAGAGTGAACAAGCAGCTACTATAAAACAATTACTCCTACCAAGATCCCAGGAAAAGATCCCAATCTCAAAGAGACAGGAGCTCATCACACACACACAAATCAAAGACTTCACATCCAAATCAAAGGACCTGAAAGGTATAAGAAAGAGGTTTTTCTACTCACAAGATTAAATTAGTCTCAGGAATGCTGTAGGATTTCTTCTTACCTGCCTTCCTATTAATAAACTGATTCTGACTGCCAATGCAGCTGACCAATCATTTTGCAGTAAATCTCCAGTAAATCTCCAGCCGGGAAATTTGAATTCACAACGGAAAGAGCTTTGCCTTTTCCTTAAAGGTCAAGGCTCCCTTTTTCTTTCTACAGTTCCTAAAGAATTATTTACAACTCAGCCTTTTACACTCATGCTGATGCACTTACATTTGCATGCTTGGACAAGATCATGAGCTGAGACTTTTAAAAAAAACATGGAGCACAAACACACAAACACACGCACACACTCATGTGCAGTACATTTCCTTTTAAAAAAAGGAATATTGAAATAAAACATGTTTTAATCACATTCTAATAATAGCTATTGATCCCCATGACTTCGATGAATTGGTCCAACCCAGCACTACATCTTATAGTAGCAAATTCCAAAGTTTGATTATGCATTATGTTAAAAAAAAATTTTTTTACCCCAAACCTGCCTGGTGGTTGTGGAACATATTTGTTTGGGGAATGATGTTTCACAGAATATATTTTAAGAAATATTGTTATAGAACATGCACTGCTCTCCTTTGAAGCAGAGCAATAAAAACAAATGGTAGGACAGCCAATTCTCTTATTCAAAGAAAGCGTGTTCGCCATTCTCCTGAATGTACTACCAATCCTTGGATTAAGAATGTCCAATTTAAGAACAACCCCTAGATATGAACAGGCTGTCTCTTATTTAAAATAGTGAACAGTGTTCTCCTTCTCTGAGCTGTTGAAGTTCTGAAGCCACATATTTTTAACATATAGCTCAATTTTCAGCAATTCCCGAAAGCATAATTTGGCTTCAGTGGTTCATCAGCTAGAGGAAGAAACAACCACCCATCCACCATTTTTAGTAAGTGGTGGTCTGTTTGAAGGACAAGTTATGACTTACGTAGAAATTTGAGTTAAAGACAAAGCTAGGAATGAAATTTGTTCTTGTTGTGAATCAATAAATACTTAATAAAGATTATTAAGAGCTTGAAGCAAAGTGCAGGGTTCTGGCCCTGCACTTCTGATTGGCCGATAATAGCGACATCGGATTGGTCCGTTCAGGAGAATCTGATTGGCTATTAACGAGCCTCTCCCATTGGTTAATGGAGCTAGCGCTCCCTGTGTTTTCATTGGTTAAATAAGTCAAGAGTTGCCGATATAAAGGGGCCCATTGTGGCCATTGAGCTGAGCTGTTTTCATATGTAAATAAAGAGTTTGAAGTTCACTGTTCGCTGGCTCGTCTCCATCCTTTGCACCCACGCACAGAACTTAACACTGGCGACAAGGATGGGATGTGGAGACATCAGAGCCGACTGAACGACGAAGAACTATAACCGAGCACGTGGCTGAACGCACCAATGGCGGAACCGTGTCCGGCAGCATCATACCACCCGCTCCATTCGACCCGGCACAAGAAGACTGGGACTCATATATGGATCGCTTCCAGATGTTTCTGGAGACCAACAATTTGAAGGATGCCACTACTGGAAAGAAACGAGTGGTATTCCAAACTCATTGCGGGCCAACCGTATTCAAGATGGCCAAGGCACTAGCAAAACCGGCAGAAGTAAAGTCTATGGACTGGGACGTCCTCGAACCCCTGCTGAGGGCTCACTACGCACCGACCGTGCCAACGCTTGTTAGAAGGCATGAATTTTATCAGAGAAGTCAGCGGAAGGGCAAAAGTGTTGCTGATTTCATAGCGGATCTCCGGAATCCGGGAGGCCTATGCAAGTTTGCCGACTTAGAAGAAGCCCTAAGAGACCGAATAGCTCTGGGATTAGATGCACCAGGCACTCAGAGTAAACTAATGGTGAAGGGCGACATTAACCTTAAAGATGCCATAGCTGAAGCTACGGCAGCAGAAGCAACCAGGAAGTCAGCTGCCCAAATGCACCGCGCCCACGCACCGTTTCGCCAATGCGCCTGCGAAATTTCACTTCAGTCAGAGGGACAGCTGGATACAGCCCACCACGAGGACCTTGAATCGTCGTCAGAAAGCGATGAGGAAGAGGTCCATCGACTTCGGTCCAAACGAGACCAACACCAGAAATCACAGTACCAATGCGCCAGGTGTGGAGCAAGCCACCCCTGGTCAGAATGCAAATTCCTTGACACTCTCTGCCATGTGTGTGGGAAAAGAGGCCATATCAGATGGGTCTGTAGAAGCAAGCTAGGACCCAGCCAGCCTGCGAGGGGGGCTAACTATCGCCAACTGACGGGAAGTCGTCCCGTGAAGCGAGAACCCGTGAACCACCAATGGAACAACCACTCCTACAGAAACAAAACCCTAAACTACCCAACGAAGCGAGAAGAGGCTCACCAAATGATCACGATCGGTCACGCCTCATCTCTTGACGCCAAAAAGATCTGAGTGAAAGTGGCCATCGAAAACCAGCCCTGCCTGATGGAAGTTGATTCAGGATCGTCCCTCTCGATGGTTTCCTGGAAGACCCTCAAGCAGCTCATCCCCACTATCCAGAGGCAAGACCTCAGATTCCAAAGACTCATACTCAAGGACTATAAAGGAAATCGAATCCCGGTCATTGGATCCAGCCGAGTCCGGGTATCATTTAAGAACCGTACAGCATTCCTACCCCTGACTGTAATCAACAGGGATCGGCCTAGTTTGTTAGGCCTCCAATGGTTCGCTCCACTCGGAATTGAAGTAGCCAGCATTCACCGAATCTGCAGCAGCGATTGGGAAGAAGACCTCATCCACGAATTCCAGGATGTCTTTGCAGAAAAATTAGGTGAGTACAAGGGGACCCTGATATCATTTAACCTCAATCCCGAAATAGCTCCCATCCGCCTTAAGCCTCGTCGAGTTCCATTTGCCCTTAAACCGAAGATTGACGAGCAGCTTGATAAATTAATAGCCCAGGGGGTGTTAGAACCAACCGATCACTCTCCCTGGGAAACCCCAATCGTAACACCCATCAAGCTGAATGGATCGATAAGAATTTGTGGGGACTACTGAGCCACCCTGAACCACGCCCTTCAACAAAACGCTTACCCGGTACCGGTGGTGCAACACCTCCTCCATTCCCTGGGGGGCGGAAAAGTCTTCGCTAAACTAGACTTAGCCCAGGCATACCAACAACTGCCTGTTGACAAAAAAATGGTAGAGGCCCAAACGATTGTTATGCACTGAGGTGCGTTTAAATGTAACCGACTCCAGTTCGGAGTGAGCGTAGCCCCGGGAATCTTTCAAAGCTTGATGGAAAGGCTATTACAAGGGATAAAAGGTGTTGTCCCATATTTTGATGATGTGTTAATCACTGCCCCAACTCGGAAAATACTAAAGGAACGCCTGAGGTTGGTTCTCCAGAGATTTAAAAACTCAGGTCTCAAAGTTGAAAAAAAAACAAGTGTCATTTATGTACGGATCGTGTAGAATTTTTGGGATATTTAATTGATAGTCAAGGTATTCACCCCACCGATAACAAACTTAGGGCAATCAAGAACACCCCAAAACCCTGGAACAAGGCCAACCTCCAGGCTTTTCTGGGCCTTATCAATTTTTATAACATTTTCCTGCCTCACAAAGCAACCATATGAAAGCCCTCGCACGAAGCTACGCGTGGTGGCCGGGTATTGACAAGCAGATCGAGACATGGGTAAAAGCTTGTCACAAATGCCAGGAAGTAAGCAACGCCCCTCCGAAAGCAACCCCGACTGAATGGAAAACACCGAGGGGACCATGGTCCCGTATTCATCTGGACTTTGCGGGTCCTACCAAGGGACACACATTCTTATTAACAGTGGATGCCTACTCAAACTGGCTTGAAATCCATGAAATGAGGAATACAACAATCGAATCAGTCATCAGGAAACTAGACAGACTCTTTGCGACACACGGATTACCAGATGTTCTGGTATCCGACAACGGGCCCCAATTTACCGCGCTGTCCTTCGAACAGTACCTGGCAGACCGCGGTATTCGCCATGCACTAACTTCGCCGGCACATCCTGCGGTCAATGGAAGGGCCGAGCGCATGGTACAATTCGTCAAGAAAACCTTGCATAAAATGGACTATGGCGATATGGAAGACAAGATTAACCGCATACTCCTTTTGCAGCATATCACTCAGCATAGCATCTCCAATAAAACTCCCGCCGAGTTGTTAATGGGATGGAAGCTCCGCTCCCACCTTGACCGTCTGCATCCATCATATGAACCTGAAAAACCACACGGTTCCAGCGGGAAATGCCGCAATTTCCAGGTAGGCGGTTTTCGCTAGGAACTTTTCGGGCGATCCGTTGTGGCTCGAAGCAACTGTAGTACAAGTAACCGGCCCTAGATTGTACCACGTGAAATGTCGCAACGATAGAATATGGAAGCGCCATATTGATCAGCTGCGTTCAAGGCTACAGTCGGGGATCTCCGAGCCCCCTGATTTCCAAACTGAAGGGGGAGGAGATACCGAGGAAGCTGAATTTGAAGCGGCAGAAAGTTTAAGCGGAAGTAATGACCGCTCAGAGGCAGCACGTGATGGATCTGGAATGGGGGTGGCCTTGCCTCAAAGAGATGCTGAGAGCAGTAGTGACAACGAAAATTCGAATACGGAACAGGAGGCACCCTCTTCACCAGATAACGTCCTACCCCAACAAGACTGTAGCCAAATACTGGGAGAACAACGAAAATCAAATAGACAATCAAAACAACCTGCCTACCTCAAAGACTACGTGACCGCACCCCTTAAACGGAACCCGGGGGGAAGGGGTGTTGTGAATCAATAAATACTTAATAAAGATTATTAAGAGCTTGAAGCAAAGTGCAGGGTTCTGGCCCTGCACTTCTGATTGGCCGATAATAGCGACATTGGATTGGTCCGTTCAGGAGAATCTGATTGGCTATTAACAAGCCTCTCCCATTGGTTAATGGAGCTAGCGCTCCCTGTGTTTTCATTGGTTAAATAAGTCAAGAGTTGCTTATATAAAGGGGCCCATTGTGGCCATTGAGCTGAGCTGTTTTCACATGTAAATAAAGAGTTTGAAGTTCACTGTTCATTGGCTCGTCTCCATCCTTTGCACCCATGCACAGAACTTAACAGTTCTTAACCCAAGAGCTGCCTATAATATTAATTTACTTATACGCCATTGAGTTCTAACAGCTGTTTACTGTTTAGAGAAATACTGTAGCTACTACTCTGACCTGTCTCCAAGGAAAAACCTTTTTTTTAATCAAATTCATCCACCTTCTCAGTGGCCTCCCTTTTTCCACATCCCTCAGTCTTGCCAATCATAGCTATTTTTCTAGTCCAACCAGGGGTGGGCTTCAAAAATTTTTAGCAAAGGGTTCTCTGCCCAGTCACTGAGTGGACGTGGCCATGGTGGATGTGTCCTAGTCAGCCTCCTGCACCATGGGCTTTCCTTGAGCCTCTCTGAGAGGGCGAAAACTGACCCATTTGCAGCCTTCTTGAACTTCTGGGATGCCCGTTTTTCACCTTCCCTGAACCTCCCTGCATGCGCTGCACTTACCTGCATCCAAAATGGGCTCCGTGGGGACTTCTGGGAGGGGCAGGGCAGGGTGGGGCCAGCCAGGAGTGGGGTTTGGCGGTTTTCTGAATTGCACAGAATCTTAGCTAGGGGCTCTCCCGAACCCCTGCAAACCCCCAGCAGCCCACCACTGAGTCCAACAACTAATAGGCCATCACAAGCCAAAAGTGAATTTCTGCTTGTTGCTGTTGCTTCAATCCTCATTAAGTATATAACACCATGAAATTAGCTTCACAGGGAGGCTAAAATTACTTTTATTGTGACTTACTAAAATAACAGCCTCTTGAATGTCTGATTGTGCTGTATCTATTCCTCTTCTTATAAGTGAGTGAATTAGAGAGGTGCCTGCCTGAGGCTTTTCCAGATGTCATCTCACAGCTCTGCACTTAAAAATTGCTTCAACCTTTTTTGGTCTGAGTAACGGTTCTTACATATCTCCATCAAGGTCATCTTCCCTATTCTCTGTAGCATTTTCTTAGCCCAGGACTGATTGATTTACCCATGCCACTCTTAAAAACTATTTCCAGATCCATATATTGAAAGCAGTTATCTTTTTCTCTCACTCTTTTTCAGGGTCCATCTTTCAATCTGGATGTTAGCATAGCACAGAAAAGATTTTTGTTGATACAAAAGTACCGTTATTCTTTATGAATGTCTCCAAGTTTGCCACTGCCTTCCATCTTCTCTTCCTCTCTAGCACACTGTCCATTTTATGTATTCGTGAATTAAGGAAACAAAGCAATTTACCACCTTAATTGGAACCCAACAAATGCTATTCAAAAAAAAAGATCAAGTATGTAGTAACATGAGATGGCAATCAATTTTAAGAAGACACACAACTATTGAATAGTATCTGCATAAGTTACATTAAATGAGAATCAAAAGATTCAGTTTGGGGGACGGAAATTGCCATAAGTATCAGAGATTTGAAAATAATCTGGGGTTTCACGTATCTGTAACTAATATAGAGCAAGCTGCTGTATATGCCTAAAGATTTTGCCTGAGCAAAGTTTGGCCCTTTTTCTTTTTACCACTTCACATTTGTACAAATACCAGATAGACTTTTGACACATATAAAGTTTAGTGCTATTTTTTTAAGAGTTGGATTGTTTGCTTCTGCTTTTCTTTGATTGGGTGTAAAGCATCTCCTTATATCAGTCCAGTTGTGTGACTCCCCTTGCTTTCTCAAGCAGCTATCCTTCTCCTTTAACCAAGTGGTTGGCTAATGATGGAGGGAGTTAGTGGATTAACATGGCTAGTGCTGGACCGGAGGCTAAAACATACAATGAATGGTTGCAGGAACTGGGCTTGGCTAGTCTAGTAAAGAGAAGGACCAGGGAAGACATGATAGCAGTCTTCCAATATTTGAGGGGCTGCCACAGGGAGAAAGGGGTCAAGCTATTTTCTAAAGCACCTGCAGGCCAGACAAGAAATGACGGATGGAAACTGAACAAGGAGAGATTTAACCTGGAAATAAGGAGAAACTTTCTGACAGTGAGAACAATCAACCACTGGAACAGCTTGCCCTTGGAAGTTGTGGGAGCGCCATCAGTTGAGATTGGACTGCCATTTGTCAGAAATGGTGTAGGGTGTCCCGCTTGGGCGGGAGGTTGGACTAGATGACCTACATGGTCCCTTCCAACTCTGATTATCTGTTAAATCTGACTTTGCACTCTGCTTGGCTTTCCAGGTCTCTGTGATTGATTGGCTTCTGATTGTGCTCCTAGATGCTAAGGCTTTGAGTAGCCTGTAAACAGAACAAGCATAAGGTAGGAGGATCTGAAGTCCCCATTGGATGCTAGTGCCAGTAGGCCAGTGGCAAGATATGATGTCTTAAACATGCCCCTGGCTGTTCATGGCTTGCTCCGATGGTTGGGAGTAGACTTTAGGTAGCAAAGATGTGATCAAGAGACTCCTCCATTGTCACTTGAAAGAGTGTTCGGTGGGCAACCCCCTATTACTGATCAAGGAAATTCCATTATAAAATTTCAGAGCTCATCCCAGACGGATTACACGAGACTGCCGGTCCCAAGTGCAGCTTTCAATTAGTCCCTAAAACAGTAGTGACATAGACAAGCATCTAAGAATTTCATGGTGTGGGACTATCAGAAGGGTATTTCCTGTTTGGAATATGTAGGTATTTGATGATACTACCAACTATCAGGTACTTTTCTGAGATAAACTGTTAAATTCGGGGTTTTTATCCAAATATCCTTTTCTCAATCTCGCATTGTTATCTCCATTGTCCACAAAACAAAGTAACATAACCCCTTGTTTATTAACAATGCTTAACAAAATTCTACAATGTTGGAAAAAAATAATTAAAAAAAACTTTGTGAGATCATCATGTTGTAACTATTTAGTTTCTGAAATGCCATTTCTTTTTTTAAAAAAGTAACAAGCTCATCTCTGTCGCCTATCAGCTTTTAAGTCTTTTGGTATCTGAGTATGTTCATTCTGCTTTTTCCCTGTATTTTTTGTGTATATTCTCATTCAGTTGAGGATTATACAAGGAAACTACACTGAATCTTGTAACTGCAGTGTCCTACCAAGATCTGGTATAAGCCAGTGAGAAAGAACATTATGCAGATGAGGGTTACGTGAAGAAGTGTTCATTGGAAAAGAACCATGGACTCTGGAACTTAACCTTGCAATTCCAAAAGACTCAGCCTCTCACCTTTTGTGAGCACATAGCATATTACAAGCACCCAGAGCCAATTGGATCTAGTCAGGTCCTCCATCTTTATTGCCGCTGAAGCCTCCTCTATGATATACTTAACTAACACCAGAGGGCCTTTACTCTGGCCTTATATCATACCCTTCCCTCAGCTGTCCTTGAAAACTGGGACAGGAAGCGAGACAATGCCCTGGACAATGACTCTGGACAGAAGTCAGATGCAACAAAGCATGTGCTTCTCCAGTGTCTGTATTACAGAGACTGTACTAGCCTCATTTCACCATTACTACACAAATACCAAGAGCGCAGAGGGCAAATCTATTACCTCTCTGCTGCTTTCAGATACCAATCCTACCCCAACATATAGTTGTCAGGTTCTGTGCAGCATTTAAAATATATCAGATGATGGCTGGTGCCATAAATTAAGACTAGATGAGCACCTAGTTCATCATACTAGTTAGAGGTGGGATAAGAAAGGGTTAACTACCAGTTTGGGATTTACCAGCTTCCCTGCCCACTGAGCCGCACACCTATAAATCGTCATAAATCATCGTCATAAATCATAAGCCTTTGAAACAGCCCTCTTTTCTTGTTTTTTTTAACTGCAGCTGTGGCTCATTCGGCAGCTGAAGTTGAAAAATCAGGAAATAAAGGTCAGGTAAGAGCCCAGGTGGGCAGGTGGGCAAAAACATCAACAGACCCAGAACCGGTTCTATGTCTGCTGCTCTCCAGAGCTACCGGTTCTACAGAGGTGGACAGAACCGGTAGAAACCCCCCCGATACTAGTACTTTGTAATGTGCCATATACTAATCTTTATGCTCCCACTACATCCATCTAATGTTCTTAAACCTTCCTTTTATTTTTTTAGACTAGTTTTTATATACTTTTAATACTTTTTTAGCTTTTAGAAAATTTTAGACTCATATACCTTTTATGCTTTTTAATTGACCATTATCCAGATATGATTTGACTAGAAGTCTTCAGATGCATTTTGCATGTTGAAAACATTGGCTTTAAGAAATGCTTCCAAGTTGTTCCCAAAAGAAAATGAATCACAGAAGGGGACTTTTAGCTTCAGAAATAGCAATGAAAAATTTAAACACTGTTTACAACTCTGTTTATAAAAGCTTTTGGGAAAAGGATTGGGAAGTGTAAAAACAAGGCATTCAACATCTTTGAGAAGTGCAAATCGCCTGGGCTTTCTTACACTACTTGAATATACTGTAGGAAAAATCTAGTACCAGTAGCTCCATACATTTACATGTCAAAAGGGGAACTGACAGCTTTGTTTGCACACACAGTATGTTTAGCGGAAATGCTAACAAAGTTTTTATCTTGGTTATAAATGCCTAATTTTTTTCTGTATTATTTCATGGTTTAATACATTGTATGAGCAGTCGCAGGAACAGTAATTATAACAAGAGGCTTATGAAGACTATGATATTGTTTAAAATGATTAACAAAGTTTTACCTCTGGAGGTTATACAAAAGAGAAGTCCCAACTATGTTTGGTGAGGCTTATTCTCAAGGGAATGTAGGAGTGTCTGCAATGTTATGCACAGGAGAACACCACATGTTGTATTTCTGACAGCAGAATCTTTTTTCACTGTTACATGAAGCATGTATAAAAACAAGTCTGGATTGAGGCCACAACATGAAGCCTTCAGGATATCAACTCCAGATGAGTTACTGAGCTACATATTTGTTTGACTTTGTCTGAAGTTACATGTGTAGTTTCAATTATTAAAGGAAAGCACTAAGGATATGCAATAATCTAAAATGTATCTATTGAAATTAACAAGTCTTTTTTAAAAACACTTCTTTTTGTGCAGTACTATGGTTGCTGCCTTCCAAATGAACTGGACCATTCCCACTGTCTCCAATCAATAGAACTTGAAGTCAGGTTTACTGGGAAAATGAGGTGACATCCAAGATAGCATCAGTATGAAAGATGAGTTTGACAGTTCCCTGACTTCATTAACAAAGAAAAAAACAAGCAATAGAGATAATGAAGTCCACTAAAAATATAAACTATCAGGGGGAATGTGACAATGGCGCATTTTTTATTTTTTAATAAATAAAATTAAGCTGCATGACAAAATTTCCAGACTAAGCAAAAAAAAAAAAAAAGCTCTTGCAAACACAAAGTCCAGAAAGCAAGTAGTATATTTCCAGTATAATTTTGACCATGATCCAGCAAAGCTTTCAGCTCTTCACAGGTGTTGAAGTTGCTTTCATCATCTTTTTGAGATGATGATAGTTTGGGAGGATTTTCATGAGAAAGTCCAGCTGTAATGTTTGCGGCTAAAATGAAAAGCACAATGTTAGAAAAATATAAATAAATCTAAACACATCTGCTTAAAAGAAGCAACTGGAACACAACTTCCATATATCCCCATCAGCATGGCCAATGCTCAGAGACTATAGAAATTGTGATCCAGAAGATTTGAGGAAGACTCAATTGTTTACTTTGGTACAGAAATGCAACATATCTAGCTCTCTGATGACTTGAAGGGAAGGCTTTAACTCAGCAGTAAAAGATGTGATAGCCTCTTTCATGGACAATGTCACACCCAAGATTCAGTTTTTCTAACTGGAAAACTCCTGCCTGAAATGTATGACTACTGTCACCAATCAAGTGTTGATATCATTCGGTTAGATGGATCAAAGGACTGACTTGTTTTAAGATAATTCCTATTAAGAAAATTTGTTCCCCAATTTCCTCTTCTCTCAAATGACACATCACAAATGTCTTCCTCACAAATAGAAGACAAACATATTTTAAACCACTTTTTTTGCATGAAGCAATGAAAGCTTCAGCAATATTCCCAAAATTACTTCAGTTCTCCACACCTTGTGCAGTAATTGAGGAAATGTTGAAGCCCTTCTCCATTGTTTCACACTGAGGAAGACCGGACTGAAAAGCTACTTAGCTAGGTCTGAATATGGACATGAGTGTCAGTTGTCATTCATCATCTGATCCTTGGCTACTCTGGTTCCTTCTTCAACCAGCTAGGAAGCCAGAATCATTATTTTAAAGCAGGTTTCTGTTTTTACATTATATGTGAATTTACGAACTATTGTCATAATTGTAGCACTATAACAATAAACCCAACAGCATAAGGTGACTTAACCTCAGTTTGCCCGTTTATCTGAAATCATAGGTCATTAACAAAAGTCACAAAACTCTTTTATCAAACAGTGTGTCCCTTATCCTTGGAGAAATAGAGGTTGATCATCCACAAAAGACACAATGATCTGTAAAGAAAAGGCAAGAAAGAGAAATGCGCCTCTGTCCTATCTCAACTGGACCCTCAGACCAAACTATCTGGACACAATCTTCTCTATCCAATGCTACTTATATTGCAAAGATTTTGACTCTCCTCCCCCCAACAAATTTGGTTAAATCTGATATCAAAGTAGGAAAACTTTATCAACAGAATATTATTGGCATACAAATCACAAAGTGCACATTTTTCAGGGCTCTTCTCACTGACTGGATTGGAAAACTCGCACTCCACAAATCAGGCAATTTGATGACTGAAGATTTCTTGCACGCTTGTCGCCTACTCACCTGTGGCCGTTCAGTCTGCACTCGACGAAGACAGTCTGCTCCGTAGATGACAGTGTTCTCAGGGATGACTTCGTACGTGTTGACATTGCAGCAGGCACCGATAATGCAGCCGCTGGTTAGGATCACATTTTTACCAACAAATGCTGTAGATGTAGAGAGTAAGAAAGGTGATCTTGACAGAGAAATGCAAGAGGCCAGAGCAAAGAGGTATGCATATGAGTGAAAGAAACATCTTTTATGTCTACAGTCTTCTCTGTGTTCAGGCAATGCTTTTCTAAATGGTGAGGTAAAGGACCCAAAATGTTGGGGGCAATATGCTGACTCTGCAGAGTCCCAGAGAGAAGGCTGTAAAGCACTATATAAATCTAAAGGCATGTAAATCTAAGTGCTAAGTAAAGGCACTGTGGTGACGCAATGGTTTAGAATGCAGTACTGCAGGCTACTTCTGCTGATTGCTGGCTGCCTGCAATTTGGCAGTATGAATCTCACCAGGCTCAAGGTTGACTCAGCCTTCCATCTTTCCGAGGTTGGTAAAATGAGGACCCAGATTGTTGGGGGCAATAGGCTGACTCTGTAAAACTGCTCCGAGAGTTGTAAAGCATTGTGAGGCAGTATATAAGCCTAAGTGCTAGACCCTTATCATTTAATATTGATTGGCCACTGTGCGAAGAAAGAATGGCACAAGGAGCTCTCTTCCTCTCCTAGAATTCAGGCAGTTAGCTGATGTGTTGCTTAGTTGCAAAGAATAAATGTTTCCACATCATGATAGCAGGCAGCATAATATATACAGAAAATACTTAATTATGTATCTCCATCCTGAGACTGACCAGAAATGTGGTGACCCTCCGCCAGAGGCTGTAGGTCCAGGTCAGATAAAATCCTCCTAACGAGATGGAGATGCTATTTGTCCAGAAACCGTGTGGCTCACCCTCTGCATTGGTGCTGCCCCTGCCCCACCTTGAAGGGAACAGGCCTGTCAGTGTAAGAATTGTTTTGGTTATGGCTGGATCTGCTGTGGAAGCTGTGGACTCTTTAGAAATGTATCAATCATCTCACTGCCAGTCTGCAAGAGAACACTTGTGCAGTGGTTGATCATCCTTTCCCGATGTAATCATATGTATTTCCTGGCAGACTACTAATTAGAGGATTAAAGTGGTCTCCAGGAAGCACACACATACCTTCATTCCAGTGGTGAGATAAATGGGCAGCAAATTAAATAAATTAATAAAGACCTTTGTTCTGGGAGTGGTGCCAAGATGGTCTTTGTTAAATGGACTGCCCGGAATCATTTTACAGTATACCCAGTTTGGATCTCCCAATATATTGCCAGTCCAAAGCAGGTAATTTTTCTATATTTACTGATGTTGCTATATTGTAATAATATTATTTATACTCCTTTGTAATTATGTTTAAATTTCATATAACTGAAGAAAGGATTGGTGTTTTCCCACTTATTTTTAAGTTGTACAAAATAATCACCACATACTTACCTTTTGACTCAATTACATTGTTATCTCCTATTTTCATGGCTTGAGAATCTGCAAGCCATAGTTAAGAATATTTGTCTGCATGTTTCCCATATCCTCAGTTCTCCCTGATATAGCAAGATCCTGGGAGACCATTATCCTAACTTTATAGCTTTGGATGCAGAAGAATAACAGAATAACAGAGTTGGAAGAGACCTTAGAGGTCTTCTACTGCAACCCCTTGCACAAGCAGGAGATTCTTATCATTTCGGACAAGTGAATTAGATCCCATGCAATAAAGTTAAAAAGAAATTACAGTAAACTAGTGAAAAGTCTCTCTTTAGCAAAATATTCTAATAAACACCATAATATGTTATTTTTAAAAAGCTGAAATAACATCTCCTATTTTTTTCATTTGACCAAAAGCTACCATGGACCTTAGACAATATGCTGTATTTTTTTGCACTATAAGATGCTCCAGCACATAAGGCGCACCTAGCTTTTGGGAAGCAAAACAAGAAAAAAAAATCTGCCTCTGCCTCCCAACATCCACTCGGTATTCATCTGGTTAGTGTCCTTGCAGCAAACAGAAAACAGCTTCAGCACGTTATCGCAGCCCCAGTACGTGGCTCGTCAGGGCTCCACTCTGTTGCATCCACCACTGGTCAACGGAGCTGAACTGCTGCCACTGCTGGGGAACACTGGAGCTTTTGCTGCCGAGCAGCTGATTGGCGGTTGCATCGGCCTCTCGGAATATCGCTAATCAGCTGTTCTAGGCGGCTGTGAGCGGCGATGATCCCTGACACCTAGAACAGCTGATTGGCGGTATTCAAGGAGGCCGATCCAACTGCTAATCAACTGCTTGGCAGCGAAGGCTCCAGCGTTCCCTGGTGGTGGCGAGCAGTGGCAGCAGTGACAGGCCGCGGCAGAGAACTCCTCCCCTCCCCCACTGCAATATTTGCTTTATAAGACACACAGATATTTCCATCCATTTTTTTTTGGGGGGGGGGAAGTGCATCTTATAGAGCGAAAAATACGATACTTAAAAGGCATCCTATGCTATGACATTACAGTTGTTACAAACTGAATTTTATGCAGCAGCAATTAATCAATGAGATTTTTTTTCTCTACTAAATTAACAAAGTATGGAAAATAATTGCAATTAAACAAATTATATTTTATCTGTTTTACTGAAGCCACTAAATACAATTAATAAGTCCTTAATAGCAAACAACATACATCCCAACCAATCCCTTTAGCCACAAATTAGGGATCTAAGATTACATCATGGATACTGAATGTCTGATGCAAACATGTATCTTTCTAATCTTTTAATTTATTCTTCAAAAGGATACAACAGCCAACTTCAAACACATTATTAGTGCCAATGACCATCGGTTTGGTTCCTACTTCCTCTGTATTAGGAATCATGTTTTCAGGATAGCTGTAGAGATGGAAAACAGGCATGTCATGCTCTTAAAACCAAGAATTTTATCTTTAAAATTTAACACTAACTTGAACCTTTTCATTAAGCTGTTCTTCTATATCAAACAGACTTACCAACCACCAATCAAGTTTCTTCCATAATATAGAGATCATTTTGTAAGAATGTTTTGACAAAATAAACATATTCAAAGATTCAAAGATATGCTATGGAAAACTGAACTAAGAATAGGTTTACAGGAAAATTTAAATCTGAAATGCAACAAAACCTCAATTTTATGAACCCCCATTCAACAGACGGATTCAAAATGCTCTTCTAGAATGAATAATGTTTACATATTTTATATAAATTGATGACAGGAGAGCACAGGAATATTCTTAACACTGGTACACCACAGGGTTGCACCTTGAGTCCATTACTCTATACTCTTTATGTGCATGGCTACATTCTCACTCCTACCATTAATACTATTATTAAATTTGCAGATGATATAACAGTGGTGGGACAAATCTCTGGGGTGGGGTGTGTGTGTGTCTACCTATTGAGATGAGGTGGACCGGTTACTTTCATGGTGTGGAGATAATAACTTGGTCCTTAATACCAATAAGATCAAGCAGCTTGTAGTGGACTATAGAAGGAACAGATCAGACATCCAGACTTTGCTTATCAATGGAGATCGAGTGGAGCAAGTGGCCAGTTTTAAGTTTCTGGGTGTCACCATAAAAGAGGATATGACCTGGGGCGCTCACACCGAATTAGAATTAAAATAACTTTATTGTCATTATACAACAAAACTGCACCCCAGCAACTGTTCGCAATACAATAAAACCAAAGCACTTAAAAATGAAGATAAGAAAGATAAGAGTACCCACATCACTATTTGCAATTTGAGAGTACAATATCTATGAATATACACAAAATATACATCCAACACTGACTGTAACCCTTAGCCGAGTATAATACACAAGAGATGGAATGTTTTGTAATATGCTATTATACATCTGAATGGGGTATTGAGATTTCACATCTTTTCACATCTTAATGAGGTAGTGACTTCATGTTTATTTGCGGTTCGGATGGCCCAAGGAAAGAAACAATTTGTTAGTCTAGTGGTGTGGGATTTTATTGACCTAAAACGCCATCCAGACGGCAGCAGATCAAAAAGATAATTGCCAGGGTGTGAGGGGTCTTCTATAATGGCCTTGATTCTGCTTTGGCAGCGGGACCTGGCTAAGTAGCACTGATCAAAAGGGCCCAGCAGAGATTATACTACTTGGGACTTCTCAGAAAACAACAACTAAATGAAAACCTGCTGGTGACCTTCTACCACTGCACCATAAGATTATTTTAATTTACTGCACCTGTGTATGGTTTGCCAATTGCACAGTTGCAGATAGGACAGTGCTCCAGAGGTTTAACATAATTGTCCAGAGGATCATTGGTTGCCCTCCTCCCTATTTGGAAGAGCTTTATAGCTCCTGCTGCCTTAAGAAAATTCAAAACATTCTTAAAGATCCATCTCATCCTGGGAACCCTTTTTTTGAACTATTACCATCTGGCAGACAGTAAGGATAATAAAAAACAAGGACAAATAGACTGAAAAACAGCTTCTATCCCAGAGCAGTAACTATATTGAATTCTACTGTATAGTGCAATATTAATGCAATATCAGGGGTTTTCAATTCAATTGTGTAGAATGTGAAGGATCTGTTTGTTTTATTTTTATAGTTATAATGTACACTGAAGATGGCATTTAATTTCATTGTAGGAGGTGCAATGACAATAAACTAAACTAAACTAAACTACAAGTACATCAACGCATTAATATTCACTATACCAATCAAGAAAGCTTCAAATCTTTCAAATATGTTTTTCTTTTTGCATGCAACACATGATGACATTATTAAAAATGGCTGGTCATCAAATGAATAGAAAAAGCATATTAAATTTTCAGCAATCAATTTCTGCATTACAAATTTACTGAATTCATTACATTTATTATATTTAGCATTTACAATTTCACTGAATTGGTATTTATTACAATTAATATTTCCCAATTTCTCTGTTAAGATCACAGATCTGACCATCTATTGAACAAAAAAGAAATAAAAAATTTACACTGGAGGTAGTATGAAATCATTTCAATGGTTCCATGTTGCTAATTTCTACCTCAGTGAATACAAGCAATGTATGATGCCACAGGAACAGGTTATTAGTTCCAACAGAGATGGCATGTTCCTGATCCCTTCTATCAAGCAATGCTATCTGTTGTGACTAAGGCAGTATACTTTTCATGTCGCAGTGCCAACCCTGTGGAACAGACTACTTCTCAACAGCCAGATAGCCCTGACCCAACTGAAGTTTCACAAGATTCTTAAAACTTGGCAATGCTCAAGCATTTGGCCAGAGTATTGAGTGAGTCCTAGGAAATGTGGTGTTAGACTGATTCGTATCTCTGTTGCCAATTTGTTCTACTTTTAATTTTTTAATGATTGTTTTTGTTTGTATACTGCCCAGCATTGCTACAGGTTGAGTGGCCATGCAAGTGGAATGAATGAATAAATATCTTAAGTTGATTAAATTATACTAACCCATTAATTATAATTGCCTGTTCTTCTATGAGATTACCTTCCCCAATCACGATTGGTCCAGCTTCTGCAATGATTCGAGCTTTGGGGTGAACCACTGTCCTAGGTCCTATAAAAAAAAACTTATTGCTACTATGCTTATATATCATCAAAATATTTCAAGGGAGTGTATTATCCTGAGCACAAATTTATCTGAAAATACCAATTTGCTTCAATCAACACAGGACTGCTGCCAGCCCTCTTCATCCGTTTTAAATGGGTGTAATATTTACACATTGAAAGAATCACAATCATTATTATGCAATCATTTGTTGCAACTTACTTCAACATTTTTGTTGTCCTACATTTGAATCAAAAATACTTTTTTTTAACTTTATATAGTTATCTCCATTTGTTGAAAGGGCAACATGAATAATAAACAGGGTTTAGAACTAGGATTATGGCAGCATTAAGCAAAGATGGGGAAAAGTGCAGATACAAGCATCATCTTTCACTACAATAACAAGGGATCATCCGCATTCTTGAACAACTGAATGAACTATTAGAGCACCATTAGCTATTTACATACCTAAAATGAGTACTAACTTTCTAAGCTTTGCTAGTTTTAACTTTGGTTAGTTTTTGTGGCTTAGCACACTATATAGACGATTTGTTAATAATTCAATTATATTGTGATACCTAAGTTAATTCAATGATCAAATTAAGTGTGTTGGGCTAACCCAACTGTATCATTCTATAAAATTATTTTCTCTTACCAATAGTCACATCTCCTTTAATTTCGCTTTCCACACAAACAACAGCTCCAGGTGCAATCTTCACGCTAGAAAAGACATATACAAATAGCAGTGATTTGGCATTTTTCTCATGCATTTGCTCATCACTGTCAGATAGTCCCAGATCCTTGGAAATGCATTTTAAAAAGCTCTCTACCTATCTGACTGTACCTGGGAGTGTGGGGGCAAAGTGTACAAAGCAAAAGTTATTAGAAGACTCAATTATGAGTCACAGTAGTGTTCAGTAAAAGTTTAAAAGAATCCAAACAGAGAAATTCTGTAACTTGAGATTTCATATCACAGCTATTTACCAATAACTGCCTGCAATGACAGTTTAAGTTTAATTAGACAGTTTGAGGGCAGAGAGCTGTTTTGTCAGTAATAAAACATCATTATGTCACTTTTGAGAAACCATAATACTGCCTTAACTGTAGTTCTAGTCCAAACACTGGACCAGAGATTTAAGAAGACATGGAAATACATTGTTATTGACAAAACAGCTCCTAGTCTCACCTCCACAGCCTCCACTTGCCACCTGTAATGTTAACACTCAAGCCTAATAGTTGTTTAAGAATTTCTAAGCTGATGAATGCAATGCACTTAAAATTCTTAGGAAAAATGTGAAATAATATTAAGTAGTAGGAAAACAACAACACATTTTCACAGTCAAGTATTTTGGATTCTCATTCATTATTTTCCACGATTTAGGAATATCCATAAGGTGGTTTGGCTTCTTCTAATATGAAGGACCTCAGTGAAATATAAATAATAACAACAACAATAATAAACTAAATCAATGCAAGTCCTCATTCAAGATATTCTGCAAACTGTGGAAATCTTCCAGAAATCATCAATGCTCCTGTACACAGTGACATCCGAAACTGAAAAATAAAACCACGGAATGAACAGCTGGATTTCACCCTTTGGTGTAGACAAGGCATCGGGAGTAGCAATGGGGCCCGCTTTCGTTCCTCAAACCAGCTCTCTCCGATTGGGCTGAATTGTTGGCGGGCTTGTTGAAAACGGACATTGACCGGCAGATCCGATCTCCTCTTTCCCTTTGAGAGGCTACCCTTATGGCAGCAGTTTGGTATCAGCTGCTTAGTAGAACCGGGCGTCCTTTTTTGTATCCGCACAGACAACGTAGCCTTGAAAAAAACGGACTCAAGGAGCGTCTAAAGAAAATCACTCCAACGGGGGTTTTGTGGCGGGGGAAGGATCTAGAGATGAATTGCGCCCAGAGCCTTGGCCGCCTAGCCCCCTTACCTCTTCTGCGTCTTCTCCGCCATTTTTCCTTTCACCCATCCATCACTCGACCTGCGACGAGGCTCCCTTGCAGAGGTGGCGGAGTTATCGGATCGAGGCAGCGCGGCTGGCAATCAACTCGTCAGCCTTGCAACTCGGTCGCCCGAGCAGCAGGAGGCGCTGGAGGCGCGTGCTCGCTTTGCAAGGCGCGGAAGGCGCGGGGGATGAAGAGCAGTGCGGCCCCAACGCCTCATAGCGATAGCCGTAGCACTTGGACTTAAATACCGCTCCACGGTGCTTTCCAGCCCTCTCTCTAAGAGATTGTGTTTTATATGTGTGTGTGTGTATGTATATATGTATAATTATGTAATACTATTTATTGTTATTTTATTTATTGTATATGTGTTTATGCAATAACTTTACTAAATTAATAAATACAGAAATTATTGCTTACTATAATAATGCATATTGTATTTAATAAACTATTAAAATAAAGCAATACTACTGGTGTTTATAGTAACCATAAACATCTGTTCCAAACTGGATAAAATTATTTTTTTACAGTGTTTATCACCCTGCAATACAAATAATTCCATTTTGACTGCTTTGTGGAAAGATAGCAATTTACTACTGGGTTGGGTTTAGTACTGAGTTTAAATTGTGGGAGATAGTCTGTTTCTGGGTGGGAGGCACCAGAAAGACCCTTCGTTGGTTATCTTTCTTAAACTGGGTATCTTCTTACTTTCTCAACCAAGACTGAATGGGTTGCTTCTTTTTTTTTTTTTTTAAACAAATTTTATTAATTTTACAGAGAACACAAACAAAACTAAAAGATCTTTTCTGAAGGTTGTCTGATCCCGGGTTGAAACTCTTCACACAGACACAAATTCAAACATCATATTCACTTTATATATCCTTCCATATCTTATTATCATTTTCTTTTTTATATTATATATATAAACCATTTTTATCAATTTTATATAAACAATGCACAAGGCATAACAGCTTATAAGTTCTTTTCTAAGAAAAAATAATAAAAGAAAACCAATAGAACATAACAATCCCAAATTATAGTATCAATACTTTGTCTATTTAACTTCATATCTTATCCCAACTTCTCCTTTTCATCCAAATTATTTCTTATTAATTAAAATTTTTTTTTGCCTTTTTTCAATATACAACATCCAAAAAAAAACAAAACATAACAAAACCTTTATATATCCTTTCATATCTTATTACCATTTTCAATAATATTCTTTTTCTGTTCTATTTCCAACTATCCATTCATCTTTTTTCTTTTATTATACTTCTCCTATACACCAATTGGAGTAACGTCTATAACTCATTACCCTAACTTAAAAGTACTTCATATAACAATTTTTTCTTGGGATTCTGTTTAAAAGATTCTAAAATTACACAATGAATTTTATACTCTAAATACACATATAAAAAACACAATCTTATGTACCCTCCAGAATCCCTCTTTTATCCTAAATTAAATTCACCCATTGTCTCTGAATAAACTTTTTTTCTTTAGATCTTGCTTCCCCCCATTGAGGCTTCTCCTCCCCCCCTTTCTCTCTTGCTTATTCTTCTCCTTGCCCTTTTTATCCCTTTGTCTTTCCTCCTCCCTTTTCTTACTCCCTTTCCTTTGCTTTCTAACCTTGCCTCCACCTTTCTGCTCATTTTTCTCTTCTTTGGTTGTTTTTATAATTCTTAAAATCCCCTTTTTCTTATCCTTTTTCTCCTCCTCCCCGGAAAGAACCCATTGTTCATCAAAGATGGCTTCTTCTTCCTCTTCTTCTTTGTCCCAGTCCTTCTGCTGCGTAGTCAACTTTTCATAAGTACATAACGCCATTTCTAAGAATTGAAACAAAGTGCCCAAAGTATCTTCTTTTTTATATTTTTGATATTCAGTCTTTAGTTCATCCACAAGCGATGCCATTATGAAAAAAGAAACTTTTCCCAAAACAACCACAAATATTTTTAATCAAGAATAATTCAAAAAAAAAATTCCAAAAATTAATACTTTTCTTCCTTCTTCTCTTTCTCTTTCTGGGGTTAATGTTTAATCAAAGAGGTCCAATTACCATATACCTTTCTTTGGGATTCTAGGCAATCTCCTCCTTTTTCAGCTTCTGCTCCAATTTTTTTTTCCCTCTCCCTTCCCACTTGCAATATCAATTTTAAATAATCAGAAATCCATACCTCCAACAAGGGTTTTCCAATTTCTTAAGTTTTTCAATGTCCAAAAACCCTTTTGTCCCTTAGCTTCAACTCTCAAAGCAATTCACTTTCAATGTCCAATATGTCCAAACATATCTGCTGTTTCCATGGGGTGGGAGAGTGAAGAAAAAAAAAAAAAAGTTCCCTTTAACAGCTTCTCCGCCGCTTTCGATCTTCTTAGGGATACAATGTATCCTCCAGCAATTCAAACAGCTCAGTTCCAACCAATTTGAAAGATGTTACTTGACCCGGCTCAGACAGCACTTTCACTCTTCTTGCTTCCTCCAGCGCAATCTTACCCGGTTGCTGGCTTCTTCGTGGCGGCCATTGCTGACCGCCGCTCCACCGCCTTGGGAAAAAGGGGTTTTTCTGGAGGAGGAGGGGGTCTGCGACACCCCCAACCCCCTGTCCGACTCCCCTCTCTCTTCAGCTGTCCCTACAGGGCAGCCATATCCCCCTGACCCATCTGGATCGGGGGTACCTCGGCGGCTAGCACAGCAGGAATCGTGAGCAGTCGTGAATTCCTGCTGCCCCGAGGCCACGCGAAACCGGAAACCTGAATGGGTTGCTTCTTTATATCTCAGGGTAAAAAAAAAAAGCTTCATTGTAAAGCTGAACCCCATTTCACGTTTGTTGGAAAAATAAGAGAGGTTGCTTTGTTCTTCGAGTTAAGTTTCTGAAAAATAAGATATTAATCAATATGTGTCCCATTCCGTCTCTACGCACTGCCCCTCATAAAAAACACTGCATTTTATTTCAAGATAGTTAGAGAAAAGATCTCACCTTGAACAAGCTAGGATAGTGGTGACTAACCTTTTTGGGCTCCCATGGCGAAAATTGCGCTCGTGCTCGCCTGTGTGCGCTTGCATGCCAGCACCCAGAAGGCAATGTATACACCCCCCACGGCCCTTGTGCATGCACATGCGAGCCCTGTGCACGCTGCACATCTCTGCGTGATCCCCCCTGCGCATCACATGTTTCTGCGCATGCTTGCACGTCTCCCATGCATCACCCTGCCCCCTGTGCATGCGCACCAGATAGTCAACAATCAGCTGTCGGGCAGGCGGCATGCACACGTGCAGTAGACCTGCTCTGGGCAAGGGCTCTCATGCCAGCAGTAATGGCTCTGTGTGCCACTTCCGGCATGCATACCATAGGTTCGCCATTACAGGGCTAGGAGAAGCTTTGGTGTTGCAAACATCAGAGAAAATGCCTTTTGCATATGCCACATTGGCGTTTAGCTTTAGTAAATACGTCACTGGAACAGTTTGTTTTGTGGTTGGTTATCTCTCTTTATTTGCATTTAATCTAAGACCACTTCAGTAAAAATACATAAAATAATGTAATGAAAAATAATTCCAATTTAAGACCAACTTGAAAAGTTGTTTAAAAATAAATATAGTTTTCAAGTCCCAATGAACAGGATAACTATATAGTATTATGTATATTTCTTCTCTTTCTTTCAGTCATATCTGATTCTCAAGAGACTGCCTGAGCAAACAGCCTTGCCATTGCCTCCTTCCTATGGCTGAGACAAAGTGATTGGCCCAAGGATAACTTTGCTAGCTTTGTGGACTATAACTCACAGTGTTCCAGTTTCTAAGCTCATGTCTTAATCACTGCATCAAATTAGCTGTCATTATGTATATAACTGTCTCTTATTAGTCCAACAACTAAAATCTTAGTGATTCTCATTATCATCACAACTGCCTTGTCTTTTTTCCCCCCATTGACGATACTGCTTAACTGACATGCTTATGATGGGAAAAATAGCAACACACACATGTGTTTCTCTCATTCTTCTTAAACATGTCATATATAATTGGAAAGTTAAAACAGTTCAGTATTGAGGCTCTCATCTGCTTCCAGTGATTCTTGTAAACAGTGTCCAGAAAGAGCCCCACAGATCAGGCAAGCACAATCTGTCAATTCAAACTTCATGACATGAAAGCAAAATGAAAATGCCGTTTTGGCAAGCAAATCACATTTCCTTTTTTTTGTTAATAGAGAAGTATTCAGGAAATCTAGGCCAGAGACTCAGATTTCTTAAGCAGATTGAATTGGCCGTTGTCTTACGACTCCTACTATTAGCTCATCCCATATAGGAAAAGTTCATTGCTGTATGATGAGCATTTGACTTAAGTGAGATCAAGGCTGGAAGATCACCAACAAAGCAGCATTTGAAAGGTATAGTCTCTGTGAAATGTAGCCCCCCCCAAAAAAACATTTTTTTAAATGTAGCCCCACCAAAAACATTTTTTTAAATGTAGCCCCCCCAAAAAACATTTTTAGCTATATTCTAGTAGTTTATCTAGTGGTTTCTTCATGGCTTATGATAAAAGGGTCATACCTCAGCTATCCATATCTACTTTTGGCTCTGTTGTATAATCTATTCAGTTGGCCAGCACCAGTTAGTTCATAAATGGACATTCTTTTTCCAGATGGCTTGGCAATTAATGTGTCCTCTTTGGCTCCATTATAAAAAATGTTATTTTCAAAAAGTTATTTTCAAATATAAAGAGAGATAGCGCCTTTATGTTAGGGCAAACTAGCCATCTCTAGATGACAAAGTGATTATTGGATTTTAAAGAACACTATCAAGCCGCATATTAAATAAAAAGACAGGACAAAGGAAGGTTTCTTTGTTTCTGTTGTATGCCATCTCCTGAGGAAAATAGACATGACAATAGTCATGACATTAACTAGGTCACTTGAAATTAACAACAGTAATAGCAGATGAGTTTGGAGATACATTAAAATCAAGACATTTCTATTACAGGCATCATTTTATTATAATTCAGACCAGAATACATTTTTTTTTTTAAATCCTATGATTCCAAGCAGCACATTTCATATGTCTAATTTATTTTCCTTTTTTGCTTCAAGCAGGAAGTCACTCTGGCCTCGTTAGATGTTTTCTCAGATAGCTATAATAAATGGCAGGAGACAGAATATTTAAAACAGGGCTGCTTTTAAATTTCTATAAAGTAAATTGTCGTGTCCGCAAAAGGATGCTCAGAGTCGGTGACTTTCATTCAAAGCTCTTTATTTACAATGGGAGAACCGAACCGGCGAAAGGCAAAAAGCCCGTGGCTTTTATACCTTTCGCTGCGGCGGCCGCGGCCAATGGCAGCGATTCAAGTCTCCCGCTCTTGGTTTGAACCAATCGCGGGAGACTTCAATCGGGCCAATCAGCGCGGCTCGCCTGGCCAATCAGAAATCCCCGCGCCTTAGCCAATCAAGGCGCGGGGATTTCGAGTATTCAAATTCAGGACATAACACCCCTCCCCTCTTGGTATGGTCCATCACGTGGTGTAGTCACGCAGGTAGGCGGGGCTCCGTCGAGTCCTAGTTGACCTGCGCAACTCACTTGCCTGCTGTAACTCGGCCGGAGCGGTCATCTTTTTGGCTGCTCCTGCCTCTGTGCGAACCGGCTGGATGATCGGGCCGGTTCTTTCGCCGTGGCTCCCGCCTGGGCCTACCGGGTCGGTTGAGCTACGGATTTCGCCGCTCCCGCTTGGCTTCTCCGAGTCGGTAGAGCTGGCCAGGTGGTTCTTCTCCGGAGGGGACTCGCGATGGCTGTGTTCCGGTGAGTATTTTTGGTTTATTTTTTCCTGCGATTGTCTATCCGGGTATTCCCTCCCCCCTTGGTTCGTGTCTTGGGGGTTGAGGTCAGTTGCTGTTCGTGACCTGAGCTGGTCGATATGTCGTTTCCAGGCTCGCCCATCGATGGTTTGAAGCCGGTACGACCGTGGCCCAGTGACTTGAGTTATGACGGCTGGGATCCATAGGGGGTCCCCCGTCATGTTTTTTGCATAGACTAAGTCACCTGGGTCAAATGTCCGGTACCTGGAGCTGGAGTCTGGGGGCCGATCCAGGTTATAGGTCGGGTGTAATCTGTCGAGTGGGGACCTCAGCTTTCTGCCCATTAGAAGTTCTGCAGGGCTCTTGTTAGTTGTGGTATTGGGAGTGATGTGCTGTATGAAGAGCAGTTTGTTGATTTTGTCGCTGATCTCCCCGTGGTCCATTTTCCGGAGGGTCTTTTTCGTAAACTGGACCATCCGTTCCGCCCTACCGTTCGCCGCCGGATGCGCCGGTGCTGTTAATGCGTGGCGGATACCCCTCTCCGCCAGGAACCGTTCGAAATCGATGGAAGTGAACTGGGGCCCGTTGTCTGAGACGACGACGTCTGGGAGGCCGTGTGTGGAAAACAGTTTACACAGTTCTTTAACGACGGCCTCTGTGGTAGTGGATTTCATGTCGCTTACCTCCAACCAATTGGAGTACGCGTCAACTGTGATTAGAAAAGTATGCCCATTTGTGGGGCCAGCAAAGTCTAGATGGATTCTGGACCAGGGCCCCCGTGGTGTTTCCCAGTCCCGGATAGGTGCTGCGGGTGGGCTGGATCTGGTCTCCTGGCACCGGTGGCATTTGGCGACCCATGCTTCAATTTGCTTGTCCATCCCTGGCCACCAAGCGTAACTCCTAGCCAGGGCTTTAGTCCTGACGATGCCAGGATGACCCTCATGTAGCATCTCTAATACCCTCTCTTGCAATCTGTCCGGAATTACCACCCGGTCACCCCACAGAATACATCCTCTCAGTAGTGAAAGTTCAGTCTGGCGCTGACGGAATGTTTTAAAAGTCTTGTCATTGTCTTTCTCCGGCCAACCTTTCTCTAACCAGTGTAAGATTCGCGCCAGACGCCTGTCCTTAACGGTTTCTCTAGCAATGTCTGATGCGGTAATAGGTAAACTCTTGATACTTAGGGTGTTTGTTGTTGGTGCTGGGTCAGGTTCAGAGTCAGGTAAAGGCGAGCGGCTTAAAGCGTCCGCGTGCGAAATTTTCTTACCTGGCTTGTGTAGCAGTTCGTAACTGTAGGCTGCCAGGAATTCGGACCATCTTGTCATCCGGGGTGACAAGATGTTTGGCGTGGCTCGGTTTCCAGCGAGGATGCCCAGCAATGGCTTATGATCCGTCACGATGGTGAACGGGCGGCCGTACAGGTATTCGTGGAAACGCTTGACGGCGGCAACTATAGCCAAAGCTTCTTTGTCCAGCTGGCTATAGTTCCGTTCCGGTTTAGTCAGAGTCCTGGAGAAAAAAGCGATGGGTGCTTCTCTCTGGTCTGGGAGGGTGTGGCTGAGGACAGCGCCGACGCCGAAAGGTGATGCGTCGCAAGTGACAGCTAAGGGCAAGGTTTCGCTGAATTGCATCAGGACGGCGTCGGAGGTGAGGAGGTCTTTGGTTTTTTGAAAGGCGGCTTGCTCTCGTCTCCCCCAAGTCCAGGCTGCCTTCTTGTCTAGGAGTCTATGTAAAGGTTCCGCCGCCGTTGCCTTTTGAGGTAGGAAAACATTATAAAAATTTAGTAAGCCTAGGAACGCTTGTAGTTCCGTTTTGGACTTTGGGGTGGGGGCTTCCTTGATGGCTTTCACTTTTTTAGTCGTAGGGTGAATGCCATGCCGGTCTAGGAGATAGCCCAAAAACTCTACTTGCTTTGTACATAGTTGGCATTTTTCTCGTTTGACTTTAAGTCCTGTTTCTTTAAATTTTGTTAAGACTTGTCTGAGTCGGTTTTCTAATTCGGCTTCGTTTGGCGCCGCCACTAATACGTCATCGAAATAGGGCACCACCCCCTTGATGCCCTGTAGCAAACGTTCCATCAGGCTCTGAAAGATGCCTGGTGCCACGCTGACTCCAAATTGGAGTCGGTTACACTTGAAGGCCCCCCGATGGGTCATGATTGTTTGGGCTTCCGCCGTTTTCTCGTCCACAGGTAGCTGCTGATATGCCTGGGCGAGGTCGAGCTTGGCAAAGACTTTGCCCCCTCCCAGAGAGTGCAGTAAATGTTGCACTATTGGGACTGGGTAGGCGCTTTGTTGCAACGCGCCATTTAGGGTGGCCTTATAGTCCCCGCAGATTCTCACGGACCCGTCTGGCTTTACTGGGGTCACTATAGGGGTCTCCCATCTGGCATGGTCTATCGGTTGCAATACCCCTTGTTTGACGAGCTTGTCGATCTGCTCGTCAATTTTAGGCTTTAAGGCGAATGGTACCCTTCTAGGTTTAAGCCGCTTAGGGGGAACCCTTGGGTCTAGGTCAAACGAGATAAGGGGCCCCTGGTACTTGCCCAAGCCTCCATCGAAGACCTCCTGGAACTCCTGGGCTAGCCGCTGTTCCCAAGCTTCGATGGTGACGTGGTTGACACCTGTCAGCGCGATGTTGAGCGGGGCGAACCATTGTAAGCCCAGTAGGCTTGGGCGGTCGCGATCGACGATCGTGAGTGGCAGTTGTTCGGTGTGGCCTTTGTAAGTTATATTAAAGTTCTTGGTGCCCACTACCGGGACGCGATTCCCTTGGTAGTCTTTTATGATGATCTTTTGGGCATGCACGTTTCTTTTTTGTAGTGTAGGCACTAGTCTTTTGATTTCGCGCCATGCAATCATGGAAAGGTAGGACCCGGAGTCCACTTCCATTTTGCATGGCTGGCCTTCGATATGGACTTCTACGTATATCTTTCTGGCGCCGTCGGAGATGGCGTGGCCGATGGTCACCGTCTGGTGGGTCTCTTCTTTTCGCCGACCGTCGCCGCTTCTTTGAGATCGTTGAGTACGGTCCCACCGACCGTCTGGCTGGCGCTCTCTGGCTCTGGGCGGGGAGCTTTCTCTCCTTCTGTCGTGCTGTTCCCATTTGGGCGGGCTGCGGGTCTTCTTTTGGCGGCAAACTCGAGCGATGTGACCCCGTCGTTCACAATGCCTACAGATAGAGTCAAAGAATCGGCATTCTGACCTGGGGTGGTCGCCGCCGCACCCGGCGCAGTTGGTCCTCGACCTACGACCTTTTCGACTTCGTTGGTCGCCGCGTCCCGTCTGCACGCGATGTATGTCCTCCTCGTCTTCCGACGTGCTGGAGGTTGACTGGTATTCACCATAGTGTGCGGTTGCTTCGTTTCTTGTGTCGGCCGACCTTGCCGGGTTGTTGTTTCCGCCCTTCGCGTCAGATCTTCGCATGCTGTCCGCTGACGTGCGGGTTGCTTCTGCGGCTGCGGCTGTGGTAAGGGCATCGGCTAGGCTGATGTCGCCCTTGGCCATAAGTCGGCTCTGGAGTGTAGGATCCCATAAGCCGAGTACGAAGCGGTCTCTTATGAGACTGTTCAGACCTTCAAACTCGCAGAGTCCTCCTAGGCGCCGTAGCTCTGCGACGAAGTCGCTCAATTTTTCGTCTGGTTTCTGGTTTCGGCGGTAGAACTCGTTGCGCCGTATCAGGATGGGGACTTCGGGGGCGTAATGGCGCCGCAGTATAGGTTCGAGGACGTCCCAGTCCATGGCGGTTGCGTCTGCCGGCTTGGCCAATGCTTTGGCCATCTGGAAGACCTCTGGTCCGCAGTGAGTAAGGAAGACGGCGCGTTTTAGCGGGCCCGGGGCGTCCTTCATTCCGGCGCATTCCAGGTACATACGGAACCGATCCGAGTACGATTCCCAGTCCTCGGCGGCGGGGTTGAAGGGGGCGGGCGGTGCTATCTTCGCCATCTCTGCGCTGGAGCTGGTTCTTGGGTGGACACGGGGTTCGGTTCAGGGGCGAGATCCCATCCTCGTCGCCAGTGTCGTGTCCGCAAAAGGATGCTCAGAGTCGGTGACTTTCATTCAAAGCTCTTTATTTACAATGGGAGAACCGAACCGGCGAAAGGCAAAAAGCCCGCGGCTTTTATACCTTTCGCTGCGGCGGCCGCGGCCAATGGCAGCGATTCAAGTCTCCTGCTCTTGGTTTGAACCAATCGCGGGAGACTTCAATCGGGCCAATCAGCGCGGCTCGCCTGGCCAATCAGAAATCCCCGCGCCTTAGCCAATCAAGGCGCGGGGATTTCGAGTATTCAAATTCAGGACATAACATAAATCTTCTGTCATAATACTGCACCTCCATTCTGTTTTGGGCTTTGTATCAAGTTTTTTACCCTCATAGCGAAGACTCAGAAAGTTACCTCACAGGGTTTGGATATCCATGTCACAAAAAGGCAAAAATTAAAGGTCCAAAAGAGGGGTTTCCTTGGATGATCTTATTCCAGACATTACCATATTGTACTTACCCTTCTTATCCTGCCTGGAGGACCTCTCTGTTCTTTCAGTTGGTTTCAGACATGAATAAACTTGTTCCTCTAGCTGAATTGTTATTCTCATTAGACACCCAATGAGTTTCTCTTCCTTGCAGCTCATTTGGAGCTGTGTTGGTCCTATCCAGGATGTTGATACTTATGGATAGAGACATTTGCACTCTAGAAACAGCTTACAATTGCTATTGTTACTTAGACATAGAACAAAAGTTGGACTCGGTGGCTTAGAAAACAGACTGCAATTCATTGGAATAATTAATATTTCTGCTGAACTTCTTTGACTTCTTAACCTGGTGCTGTGGCCTTCACTCTGTCCAGGTCTTTGGATTTCTATGTTGGGCCTTATGGTTGAAGCTGATTATATTCTCAACACTTTTTGGTTAACTTGCAAATCTCCAACTATAGAGATCCTTAAGCTAACCATGGCATGTGTTATATGATTGATATTGAAATAAAGAATAGCCCAATGCTTTGTTGACTGTTTTCCTCCTGTACATTTTCTTTCTCTCAGTGTATGTCTTTTTGTTTTTACTATTAGTAAAAGAAGACGAAGCATTGATCTTACGTACATATAGTCCCTACAGTTAGAAACGCCACTTTATGTTTTTTCCATTATTCCAAAGCAGAGAATAAGATATAATTGTCCCTGTATAGACATAAAAAATTATGTTAAAAGTCTAGTTTTAAATGAAATCTAAATGTGATTTAGTTATTCGTTTTCCTCCTACTTTCATGCAGACGGCATATGTCTTCTTTTCTTTTTTTAAATAAAAGCTGCTGGTACTTATATATTTATGAGTTTATGAGCTGATTTGGACATTGCTAAGTAGCCCAACTGGATTTCTCCCCAAGGCAGAAGTTACAGGAAACAGATGCTTCCTGCCTCCCATTGGCTTAGCAGGGAAGCACCCAAAACTTTTTTTTCCAAGAGAAGGGAAGAAATTGGCAGTCAGGATACTCTTTTGAGGAAGAGATTTTTAATATTTTGTTTAACACTTGAATTGTAGATTAGTAATTTAGATTAGTAATATCATTCTGTTTTCCCCATTTTTAAATTATTACTACCGTGTTTCTCCAACAATACGGCCTCCACCAATAGGAAGACCCAGCATGTTTTTAGGCATAAAATCAAATTAAGACCCTCCCCCAAATTTAGGCCTAGTTTAAAACATCCAAAATAGGGGGAAGGGGGGGAGGACTTGCCATTTGGAGTGCCGTTGGAGCTGCCACCGCTGTTTGGAGTGCCGTTGGAGCTGCCACCGCCATTTGCAGCTGCCGCCGCCGTTTGGAGTGCTGTTGGAGCTGCCGCTGCCGTTTGGAGTGCCGTTGAAGCTGCTGCTGCCGTTTGGAGTGCCGCCGCCACGTTTGGAGCTGCCACTTCCGTGTTTGGAGCTGCCGCCGTGTTTGGAGTGGTGGTGGTACTCCAAATGGCGGTGGTGCTCCAAACAGCAGCAGTGCTCCAAACGCGGAAGTGGCAGCTCCAAATGTGGCAGCGGCACTCCAAATGGCGGCGGCGGCTCCAAATGGCGGCGGCGGCTCCAAACGGCGGCGGCGGTGGCTCCGCTTTCATGTTTGGAGCTGCTGCTGCTGTTTGGAGCTGCCACCGCCGTTTGGAGTGCCGCCATCACGTTTGGAGCTGCCGCTTCCGCATTTGGAGCACTGCCGCTGTTTGGAGCACCACCGCCATTTGGAGCGCCGCCGCCACTCCAAACATGGCGGCAGCTCCAAACATGGAAGCGGCAGCTCCAAACGGCGGTGGCAGCTCCAAACGGCGGCAGCAGCTCCAACAGCGCTCCAAACGGCAGTGGCAACTCCAACGGCACTCCAAACAGCAGCAGCAGCTCCAACGGCACTCCAAACAGCAGTGGAATGGGCAGAAGGGAAAGCAACAGCGGCAGGTGCCAAAGGTCTTGGGTCTGCAGCAAAGGTGTTTGGTGGGAGTAGGGAGTAGGGAGCTCTCTGCACTTCGCCATGATCCCTGTTAGGAGCGGCTGGTGGCAAGGCTGCCCGCGGGGCACTCTAGATGAGGATGAAAGGGGGGAAATTAAGTTACCTCCGAAAAGACGGCCTAGCCGTTTTTTCGGGGCTCAAAAAAAAATAAGGCCTGGCCTTATTATGTGAGAAACACAGTATGTATTTTTTTTAAAAAAAATGTTAAATAGTTTAGGGGCCTTGATTTTTTGGGGTAATTAATTGGGGTTTTAAAAATATGATGTATTTTAAAAACTTGTAATAAAATAAAGTGAAAGTTAATTTAAAAAAAGAATATGCTTCTATATTTTTGTTATGATGTTTATTAAGGGAATCTTTCAAAAAATTGTTTTTGTTTTGTCCTTTGTGTCAATATTGGTTTCTGGTGATCACCTGGATGAATTCCTCAAGTTTTCCCACCAAGATTTCAGAAGTGGTTTGCCACTGCTTCCTTCCTAGGGCTGAGAAAGTCACCCACCTGGCTTTGGGCTTAAGGCAGGACTAGAACTCACAGCCTTCCAGCTTCTAGTCTAATGCCTTAACAACTACAGGTATATTAATGTGGCTGTCTTCAAAATTTGGAAGGGGGCAAATAGTCAGTTTCTATAGAACTCATGAATATTATAGCCTTATTACTGTTGTTATTATTATGAAATCTGCCAAATTGCCTGAGGATCAGTTCAACTGTTTTGTAAGCTTATTACTTGCTATGATTAAAAGCAGATCACCTCCTTTTTGGATAGAATTAGAGGACATTTTAAAGAAAGCAAACATATTTCACTCAAATTACGGAGATTAATGAGCTTGCCATATTGTTAGATAGCCATTTATTCATTTCCATCATGGCTAGAGAAGGATAATTATACTTTGCTATAAAAACTTTATGCCTGTCTTTGTATAGTTTTCCAAAGAATCACATTGCTGAAAATATAGTAACTTGACTGCAAAGCTATGAATTGTCACTACTCAGCAGCAAAGAATTAAGAGTTTTCTATATCTTGTTTTTGCCATTGATTCGTTGTGTTTTTTTTTTTTTTTTTTGCAGCTCAGATATGCTACTTCTAGAAATTGCTCACACTATTTATCATGGTCCTGATTCAGTACAAATTATTTCAGAGTGATTTTGTTTCTCCATATGGAGTCTCAGAATTGGTTTGAACTGTAAGGCTTGTGTGTTTTACATTTGTGTATAGGCTATAGCTGTGATGAAATGATGGGTTGTTGCTATAATGAAAATTATCTATTTATTTCATTGGATTTATATAGTCTCCCCACACCTCACTTACATGACTCTGGGTGGCTCACAAGTTAAAACAACAAAGACAAACTTATTTAAATGAATCAAAACTATTAACTGACTTAAGAGGTTGAGTGAGAGAAAGATAAAATGTTTCTAAGAAAAGAACCATTAAAACCATTAAAATAGGTATTCTAATTAAACAAAACAACTAGCAAACCTGTAAGTTTAATATTTTGGTCATTGATTTTATTCCATATTTATTTATTTTCACAAGTGCCACTCTCAAACATAGAAGAAATTATGCTATTTCTTAGCAAATAAAGCAGATTTTTCTAGATTAAACAGAATATAGATATTGAAGTTTGGATTAGTGTGCCCTTCACATTTCTTCCCCCCCTGGAAGTAATGTGCCAATTCATTGCTAGCTCCAATATTTCTCTAGCGATGGTATTTCCCTTAAAGGAGCAGGTAGGTCTATAAATTAAATATCCTTCTTGTCTCATAGCTTCCAATCTCCAAACTCTGCAGATAATCCAGAAGGATAGTACATGTGGTGGTATAAAAGCCATCAAGAAGCCTGCTGGAATCAAAAGAGGGATGTGTGTTACCCACAAAGCTTCATCATTCTAAGCAGTTCATCCAAAGGGAATTAACAAACATGTCAGAAGGACAATATCTCTCCCTTCATTGTCATTCCCCAGCTGCTATCATGTTTGAATATGAATATTTAGTGTCATACTAAATTAGTGTCATACATTTTGAAAACTTATGATGAGCAGCATTATGCAGGAGAGAATTGGCTTTATCCCCAATGTTCTATAGCACACTGTACTTAAAAACAGGCAAACAGCAAATTTCACTTCATTTTAAAAATCACGAGGTGGCAGTACAGTCCAAGGTTATAGTTTATTCCAAAATATTTTAAGTGTTTCTGCAGGGATTCTTCCTGCATGCACTATTCACTGCTGATTAAGGTTGGATCATAAGCAAGTTTTCTTCTATCCCTACAGCAATTGAAACATCATGATTTTACAATCTGACTTTAGCCTTTTTTTTTTTGCTTATAGATCTGCAAAGCATGTAAATGCAATGATTGGTTGCAAAGGTATTTTTTTCATCACTGTTGCAAATGTGAAAGGTTGCTAAACAAGTCAGTCACAAAAGGGGGACTACTATATTGTTAGCTGCCCAGAGTTATGAATTTGAGATAGGTGGTCATATAAATGAAATAACAAAGGTGGGTGGGTGGCTTCTTACATTATATTTTATTGCTGCTAGTCACCTGTGTGAGTTGAGCAGCCATATATATTAGATGATAGATAAATAGATAGATTCCACAAACTATTGATCAAAATGACCAAGAGGCAATTTATCTGTCCTATATCACCATAACAGAATATGTAACACGAAGCAAGCAGCTCAGAAGTGCTGCAAATAACAACATTGTAACACAACCACCTGGCATGAGTTTGCTTCAAACAAGCACCAGTATCAAGGAAGCATATTTTTGTATTCCAACTCCATCTATCTCTGTTCTCTTTTGCCTTCAGAAGGCCATGGGTCATCTTGTTATGCAAGCGTTTGATCTTTGCCCGAGTATCTAAGCAAACACAATACTTGCTTGTTGGATCTCATTCAAATATTTTCTTCAGGAACAATATTCTCTTCTCCTTATGACCTCAAGTCCTACACTGCTGAGAGAATTCCTAAGAAAATATTTTTGCACATCAGTTCTCACCATCTGTTGCTGAAGCACAACATCGACCTCTTTCAGTGAGATAGTTTATTGTGGTTTCTGGCACAACAATCCTGCAGATCTTGATTTCAGAGTATAGAACAAATGTTAGAAGTTTAAGGATTAAAATTCATAGGACAAGAATGTAAAGAAGGGACATTCAAGGAAAGGGTAGATGTAGTTCCAAAGTACACTGCTCTAAATGCCTTGGTTATTTTAAGTAAATTAAATATTTCGAGTATTCATTCATTTAATAGTACCAATAATTTTAACTGTAAGCCACCCAGCGTTTTGGGAGCTGACTTTCCCTCTTTGTTGTAGATATGCATAGGATGTTTAGATTTTTTACAGTTGGCTGGGCTTATGGTTTTGTGAGGCTTAATTTTACTCCTGTTAAAAGTGTGAAAGCTATCTGGAATTGTGGGGTTGAGTGAAATATTAATGTGTTAAAATAAATAAGAGAGATGTAGCCAGGAGATTTAAACATATGTGTGTTCCTCATTCTAAGATCTGATGGTGTGTACTGTAGACAGTTAAGAGGAGTTGTGGCATCTTGGTGGATATCAGTTTCTGAGCATTGTCAGCACTCGCTAATGGGAGAAAAAGAGGTTATAACAGACTGTGTTCAAAAATAAAATCCAAAGGAACAGTTTTGCAAAAGTTAGGGGAAATAATACCTCCATAACTCTCTGGCCAATAGTGACAACCGCTGACCAGGAGCTGTGGTCAAGTCAGGACTGAGACAGTCTTTCCTTGATTGGCTTTTCATATCCACCCAGACAGACCTCCTTAAAAATAAATGCACCACTATCCCGGTGCTTCTCCTGTGTCTTTAAGAGCATCTGGATGTGAAGACTTTTTTTTCCTTCTTCTCTCGTTTCCCAGTATCAAGAGAAACTAATAAAGGATAAAAGGTAGACAATACAGTTAGTTCTTGACTTACAACCATCTGTTTACAACTGTTTCAAGTTACAAGAGCACTGAAAAAAGTGACTTACAGCTGTTCCTCACACTTATCCAACAGTTGCGGCAACTCTGTGGTAACGTGATCTAAATTCAGATACTTGGCAACTGGCATGTATTTACAATGTTTCAGGGGTGGGATTCAAATTTTGTAACAACCGGTTCTGTGGGCGTGGCTAGGTGGGCGTGGCCATGTTGACTGGATAGGCATGGCTTCTTCTTCTTCTTTTTGCAGCACACCCCCTCCATTTTTGGGGCCTTCTGGGCCTCAGGGAAGCCTCCTGGGCGAAGCAGTAAGTAAGCAAGGGGAATCCTGCTACAGCTGATCATAGGAACAGCTGATCATCGGGCAGGAAAAAAAGAAAAGAAATACCTTAAAGAGTGACTGGGCAGGGAAGAACGCAGTCAGCAATGTCGGGCATGCGCAATAAGGATTGATTGGGTGGGATGGGCGGAGAGGGGCGGGGCCAGCCAGGGCATGATTTGCCAGTTCTCTGAACTGCATAGAATCATAACTGGTTCTATAGAACCGGTCCGAACCGGTATAATCCCACCCTTGCAATGGTTGCAGCATCCTGGGGTCATGTGATTGCCACTTGCAAATCTTCAGGCCAGTTTCTGACCAGAAAAGTCAGTAGGGGAAACCAGATTCATTTAACAACTACAATGATTCATTAACAACCACGTCAAAAAAGATTGTTAAAACAGGTGCAACATACTTAACAAACACTTGGCTTAGCAACAGAAAAAAACAGAGAACAGAACTTAGCAACAGAAAAACAAGAGAGCCAAGATGTTCTCTTAACTGCTCTCTCAGTTAACGTGACAGGCTAGAATGTGGGAAATCATGAGTTCTAGTCTCACCTTAGCCATGAAAGCCAGCAGGGTCTTTGGGCCAGTCACCTTCTCTCACAGGGTTGTTGTTGAGGGGAAAATAGGAGGAGCAAGGTGGGTTGGGTATGTTTGCCACCTTGAGTTATTTGTAAAAATAATAAATACAAATACATAAAATTAAAATAAATAACAATTATCCCATTTGTGGTCATTAATTGAGGATTACCTGTAAATACTTTGCAGATCTAAAAATATCCATTGTCTTGAAAACAAAGTGTCAGATGAAAAAGCTCTTTGGTTTAGGTATGGATTTCACCCTGTATCATCACAACCAATGTGTTGTTTCTATCCCTTCCAGTATCACTTCTGCACTATTTAAAGATGATGAACAGGACAAGAAAGAAAATTATTATTTTGGGTTTTGTCATTGACAGGATAACTTATTCCGATTCTCAATGTTATCCTTGTTAAACTTTTTTTCATTTAAAATAAATATAGAAAAGAGGGAATGTGTTATAATGACAGCATTAGTTTTAAACATGTATGGGGTCAACAAAAAATACCCTCAAGGCCCTGTCTGGTACCACTTGGTCTCTCTAATTTTGGCCCCAGAGAGAACACGTATGGAATAAGAGTTGTAATAAGTCTCTTTTATAACCTTTACAACATGGCTTTTCTTTTCAATCCCTTCCAATATTGAGTTATTTGAGATCAGTAAAGGAAAATGGGAAGAAATCCAAACCAATCATAGTATGACTAAGAAACCAGACGCTGCTATTCTTTACATTACAAAGCTGGTGATATAAACCTTACATTGTTCCTCACTGCCCTCTGTAAACAATATGGCTGCTGGGGTTTCCACGCTTCCACAACGCTTTCTCAGTGCAGATATTGTAGAGATGTCATGTATCAGATCATAGGCATTCACTCTAGATAGAAACTCAGCAAGCTTGTACTATTTACATAACCCAAAGGCTATGTGCACCATTATACATTGCGTAATAAATATCTGCATTTTCTATTACAGAGAATAGTCTCAATAATTGCAAAATCTCTCTTATGAATTCCACTTTCTGTGCATAATGCAACAAGAAACCTGCTAGAACTGTTAAATTTTCCAGAGGGTGTTTCACTCATCCTATACACCAGGGGAGAGCAAAATTTGGTGATTAGAGGCTCTATTTATCACTGGCTGGTGGCAGTAAGGGCCACAAGTTGTGTTCCATGACCTGAAATGGATGGACCTACATTATGAACGTGAACACAAAAATTGGTGATTTATAGAGACAGTTTATTATTCTGTGATTCTGGAGAATACATCACAATTTACATGGGAAACTGTGCCATGCATCATTTAAGCATTTGTAGCTAGAAGTTGTTGAGAAGGCTATAGGGGTTTTGAAACATGGGCTTAAGCAGCTATATGCAGCACTAGGTTTTGGATGGTCCCTCTCTACCTTATACTTTGAAACTTATAGGATCTCAATTCAAGAAATAGAAATAGATAATCTATATATAAACCCAAAATTGCTAAGCCAGCCCAACATAATCACATGTGGTTTCAAATGAGGCATAAATGAAGGAGTTGGTTCAAAGGAAGTTGGGGAATCAGGCAGATTAGGTTTCTTCTGCCCTTGCAATGATTACTAGGTTCAGAATCACAGTAAAAGAAACTCAGTCAGATGGGGAAATGTTGCCATGCCAAGAGATTATTTGCATATTCGAGAAAAACACAGGAAGAGAATCTTGTTTAACAAGAGAACAATCCCAAAGAAATACACATGGAGTAATAAAGAATATAAAACCAGACCTGTGGGGAAGCTCCTGTGTTGCCAGAACGTTCTTCTGCTTGCAGATATTGGGATAAGACCATTTTATAACAATTCCACTCATGCCTAAACAGGAGTTAATAATGATATCAGGAGATTGTCCCTCTAGGAATTCCATTATAGCCGGGGTCCCCAAACTTGGCAACTTTAAAACTTTGAGACTTCAACTCCCAGAATTCTCCAGCAAGCAAACCTGGCTGGAGAAGTCCACAAGTCTTAAAGTTGCCAAGTTTGGAGACCTCTGCATTATAGTGTCACCTTGCACTGGGATCATTGAATTTCAGTGTACACGGGCTGCTTTTGAACAAGAGCCTGAAATATTGCTGAATATGGGTCTGAAGCTTATCCCAAAGAAATATGCCTATTGTTCAACTTTCCATTTTTCTCTCCTCTGAAAGATCTCATCAATCCCCTGCCCTGTCTTCTCCAAGCCAGTTTTTCTCAACCCTTAGCAACTTTAAAACGTATGGACTTCAACTCCCAGAGTTCCCACAGCTAGTGTCAAATTAAGAAATACTGCACTAAGCACATCACAACCCAAACAACCAAGATGGAATTGTAAACTAGACTGAAAGGACTGGTTTCAGTGGTTTAGTAAGATGCAATTTCAAGGCAATGTTGTTGGGACCTGGTTGCACAGTTCTCTGTAATTTTTTTTTGCTTTAACCCACAAGAATAAAACAAAATGCCGATGTTCTTTTAACTTAAATCTATTTCATATGAAAATAACAACAAAAATCTTACAAGAACGAACTCCTTCAAATTGGGGGAAAAAAACACTTAAAAGGGACTTTCAAGAGTTCCTTAGAGGTGGAATCCTAGATAACACTGTTTACATTTTTATAACATTCAAAATGACTGCATAAAATGCATTATCTTTTTTTTAAAAAAAAATTGGTCAGTTAATGTTAAACAAAGGAAAAATGTGATGTGTGCACCCACTTTCAATCGAGCCAACTAAGTGCACTCTTATGCAGATTCTGCCAGAACCAATGCCAGCTTTGAAAACGCTACAGAGATCAGAGAAGATGAAGAAGTTTCAGAGACCTAAAAAGAGAGGAGGGGTCTGCAGAGGCCAGATACTGGCAACAAAGCCAGTCCTCCAGCTGAACATTGTGCTCTGCATCCACTGCCCTCTCGGCAAACTTCATCATTAACAAAGCCCGTTTCATGTCAATCCAGTTCTGAAGAGCTCCATGAAGGGCTTCCTTGTGCTTTAGGGGCTGATCTGCTATGTCTTTCCTCGGACCCCAAAGCAGACACTGAAGAATCCGCTTCGCTTTTGTGATGGAGATACGTTGGATTGGGTTTGCTTCCAGGAGCAAATGTGCAAGTTTCTGGAGCCCATTGGAATAAATGGAAAGGTTGGGAAGGGCAGGGAGATCACCCTGGTTGTATCCTTGTTCTCTGAGACGGGTCTGAACTTCAAATGGGTTAGGCTGGTGCAGAAGCTCATAGATGAGGATTCCGGTTTGGAATTCATCAAACTTTTTGAACTGGGAGGCCGATACAATCTCTGGAGCTAACCGGGCCTGGTTCTTCTTTGTTTTGGATTCACCAGTGCCTGGCTTTTGCATGGCTTTTAAAAAATTGGTGATGAGGAGCCTTGGCAGATGCTTGTCATTTTTGGTCCTGCTGCAGCCTATGAAAGGTTTGCAGCGCACCAGCAGCAAGTTTTCCAGGCAGAGATCTCTGTGAATGACATTGTGCTCCTTAAGATGCTCCAACCCATTGCAAAGCTGTAGCAGCAGGAAACACACTCTCCTCTCATACTGGTCTGGCTCATCTTTATGGAAAGTTTCAGCAACTCCCACAAAGTCAGCAGCAGTCTGGTGTGGCACTTCGCGGGTAATGACAACCACACACTCTTGCTCCGTGGCAGCGTGGGAAGGACACTGGCTGTCCATGGAAGCATTTTTCACCAAGCTGGAGGGCACAGTGGCTACAAAATGCCCACAGTCCTGCTGGATATTGAAGTGAACGGGAACAGAAGGGCTAATACAGGATGCTGCAGCTTTAACGTCTTGGTAGGTACATATCTATGAGGAAAAAGTACAAGCAAATATTTAAAATGTTGCTAACATCTGGAAACTGATTAGGAAACAAAGAAGTAGATACAGAGGCCAAGATATTCCCTAAAGCAATTAGCAAGCAAATAGATATCCAAACAGCTGAGTCATGAAAGAGGTATCTAGAGAAATTTTGAACCAAAAAGCAATTTCAGATATTTTAGCTGTGGTTCCCAGATAGCGTTTAGCTTTTGTATCATGGTTCCCTGGGTCTGATATAAATTGAATTCCAAATACCTATACAGCATGAGGTGCCGATCACTGCTAAATATGATGACAGGGAGTTACGATTGAGCAGAAGGTGAGGAAGGATCAGAACTGGAGGAATCCTCCCAGTTTTCATATTACTTGACCTCTACTGAGTAGTTTAGATGTGAACCCATTGGTACTGGCTTACTCTCTTAGGTTTTTCTCATCCCCATTTCCTTTCTGTAAATCTAATCTAAATGGAGACAACCTGTCTCTAGACTACTTCCCGCCCTTATGATACTATGTAAAGCAGGAGTCTCCAAAAACCGGGTCCATGGACCAGCACTGGGCCGCAGCATGCCAGAAACTGGGTTGCACAAAAAAGCAAACCCCCATCCGCACCCAAAACCACACCCCCTCTGATCCGCGGAAAAATCTCTCTCCATAGAACCAGCCCCTGGTGCCCCAAAAGTTGGGGGCTGCTGCTGTAAAGAACAGTTTTCTGTCATGATGATGGCATCCAGCTAAAAACTGGGAGACTGTGAGTTCTAGTCCTGCCTTGGGCTCAAAGCCACCTCGTGACCTTGGGCCAATCACATTCCCTCGTCACTAGGAAGCAGGCAATGACAGACCACTTCTGAAAAACCTTGCCAAGAAAACTGCAGGAACTTGTTTAGTCAGGTTCCAAGAATCTGACACAATTGAATAGGGGAAAAAAATGTAATACACATTGACACTCTTATATTGTTGTTATTACTACTACAACAATTGATATTCCTTAAATTATTACAGTGTTAATTACTCCATTTCTATTGGAGTCACATGAGCAAAAAGATGATTTTCACTGCTGTTGCTTTTTAATCATTTTCTTCAAATATAAATTGATTTAATGTTTTGATTCAAGTAGACACACACACTTCAGGATTTAAAACTTTAACAGCTTCCACAAAAAATGAAGTTTAATTATGAATAATCTATTATACTACTTACACTACAAGATTTCCCAATCTTACTACAATCTTCCTGGATTACAATTTACCCAAAGAACCATCTCATTATTAACTTGGATTAAAAAAAAATACAGATATGTGGACCTCCTTGAATTGTGTGCCAAAAGCCCCATATTATGCAAGGCTATCCCATCTACCTCTTGCAAATGGCAAAAAGAAAAAAAAAGAGGAGTTTGGATACTATGTGAAATGCTCCAGATTTTCGATATGCAACATAATGACAAATTTAAATAAATCAAAATGATCTGTTATTTCATAACCAGATCCACATTTTAGCTCAAAATTTCAAGCAGGCCTGAAACTGCTGTTAAAATTGAGGGTGACTTCAAGCACTGGTGATATTGTAGTTTTCCTCTTTTATGAATTGTGCCTTCTTTTTTGCAACATAAGAAAGGCACATGGGAAAATTATTTAGCTCAATGACTAAGTCCTGAAATATATCAATCAATCAAATATTTAAGCGGTGAAAAATGAAAGGATTGTCTCAAACAGCTTAACTAAATTTTCCCACGCAGCGGTCTCACTTAGTTCTTAGTTTTCCTGGTTCGGCCTTATGATGCAACAATGTTGGCCTGAGACAATAAAGACACATTCTGTAACATAGGCATACACGCATGTGGTCTGCAATGAACACACAAAAAAGACTTATTTCCTTTTCTAGCAATCGCACACTCTATTTTAAACACCCATTGTGCATACATGCCGTGTGATTGCTTGACTGACAGGAGAGCAAGCCCTTTCCTTTTGTGAAACTGGCATCCATGCAGACAACAGTTCGTGCACAGCATTGAAAATTAAGGCCACAATCCACAAAAAGCGAACTCAAGATCAGCGGAACTAAAGTAATGCAGATTCTTGACTTCTTTATAACGTGACTAAAACCATCTCCAGCCTCTTTGGATTGAAAAGATGTAGCCGTATCTTGAAGTAAGATCAGGAAGCGACAATCAAAATTATGTGAGTGAAATAATTTGAAAATATCTTTTTTTTTTCCCTTTCGGAAAGTTCAAACACGATGGTATTTTTTTTTTCTTAAGGATGTGCAATTGTGCCAGGGCACCCTTTAAAAACTTACATAACCAAAAGCCAGAACAAAGGTGGCAACTGTCAGGGAAGTCCCCCAGGCTTTCTGATAGGTTTGAGCACAGGAAGATTCTGGATGATCTGCCCCTACATGGCCAAATGCCTTGGAATGGATGACTCATTTGCACCCATGGAGGGTTCTCATGAATCACAGGAATTCAGGGCCTCATGAAGTTCTTGGCACCACTTCGTGCTCAAATAATGTTAGAAGGGTCAAGACTCACTTCCTGATTGTTCTGCTCTCCTGGCACTAAAAGGATGCCAGGACAACAATCCCAGCCACACACCCTACCCTCCTGGCCTGACTCCAGACACTTCACTTTCCTGTTAAAAGAAGGAGAATGTTAGTGCCAAGCACATCAGCAGAGACCCAAACCCATTCTCCTTTTTGATGACAGTGTCTGAGAGATTTTGGGTTTTTTTTTCTTTCAAATTTCTATTTGTTCTGACTTGGCATTTTGGAGTGAATTATTCCCTGTATTTCTGTTTTTCTTGATGCTCACCTTTTAAATCTACATTGGTTTCTCAATGGGCTTAATCCTGCTACTGTAGCTGCTATTCACCCCTGAATTTTGCCATTGGAAAGGAATGGTCTAATCCAGGTAAAACCTCCGAAAAGATCTCAAACAGAAGTCCAAGTATTTTGATCAGAATAGAAAAAGAAAAAGAAAGTTGATGGTATATTTGTTTGGCCCTATATTGCAGAAACCTGGAGATTTTTCCCCCCAGGCCATTTATTTCAGGAATTTTGAATAAGACTAACTAATGTGAGCATTTAAATCGGACTAGTGAAAATCCTTTGACTAATTACACAGGCAAAGCCAAGCCAAACCAAAGAAACCCGGTGATATTCTCAAGGTCTCATGATCTGCCTATATTTCACCTCAAACAAAGCCACTCAACAATGACTTTAGGAGATACATTTAAGAGCTAGTGAAGTTCTCCAGACTAATGACAGATGTCTTTTCTTAGCAGCAAGAGACCAGCTAAAAGCCACTGTGACTGAGAATGTCCACTTTGGTAATCATATGGAACTTTTTTTAAAAATCATCATGCAGACCTCAAGATAACAGAATAACAGAATTGGAAGAGACCTTGGAGGTCTTTCCATCCAATCCCCTGCTCAAATAGGAGACCCTATATCATTCTGGACAAAGGACTGTCCAATCTCTTCTTAAAAGCCTCCAGTGATAAAGCACCCACAACTTCTGAAGGCAAGCCGTTCCACTGGTTAATTGTTTTCACTGTTAGGAAATTTCTCCTTAGTTCTAGGTTTACCTGCTCTCTGGACCTTTGCATTGCTTCTGGAGAGTTGTCTCCCCCTCTAGTTATTTGAAGTGTCACAAAGACAAAAAAAGGACTTTGCAGGATGGGAGCCCTTGCTCCTTCTTGGCTCTGGCTTTAGCTGAATGAACTCTTGGCTTGATACATTTCCTGGAGGGTGGTATAAGGCATGAGAAATGTTTCTGACCCCTACATTACAAAATGATATTCTTCAACTACTTACTTTCACTGCATAAGTGCTAGAAGGATCCTTGGCACACGTTGCACAGAAATACACTGCATCTCCTGCATTACAGCATGGTTTGTTGCATGTAAGTTTGAAGAAAGGCCAGTAGTTCTCACTAAAACGCAGTTCACTTTTTTGATCATGCATAAAATATTCTTCACATTTGGAGACCAGGCGGCGCAAAGATTCTGCATAGAGTCCTCCTAACTTGGTATACATGCCTTCTTTGCTATTGATATTGCCGAAGAGGTTATTGAGCTGAAGGCCAGAACCTGAGGAGGCCTGGGTGGATATACTGTGCTGTGAGGAAGAAAGAGATGGAACATTTCTATCCTGAAAGCCACAGAGGCTGCTGTTCTTAGCAGAACTTGGGAATGGAGTAGTGATGGACCCTATGAAGTTCTTTCCCAGAGACTCAGAGGAGGAAATTGTATGATGGTTGATTCCCAAGTTAGAGCAAAAGAGAGATTTTTCTTGGATACAGACGTTACTTTCTGATTGACTGGAGTTCAACTTGAAGCTCGGGAAGACTGCTGCTTTGGATGGAGAGGATGATCCCCAGTAAAATCCATCAGGTGATGAAAGAGCTCTGCTGACAGTTTTCTTTTGGGGCAGAGGAGGAGGCTCCACAGTTTTGCCTGGTGCCGAGTTTTCAGTCAAACATGGGGGGAAATGAACAGAAGGCAAGGCAGGTTTCTCAGTATGGATGGAGGAATGAAGACTCATTTTGCACAATTCTCCTAAAATGTACACAGACAAGTAAGATAATTATAAGCCAGAGAATCTTGGCAGCATAGATAAACACATTTTACAGCATAAGCCTAGTATCAAGTTTTAAAGATCTATCTAAAAATGAAACATAGAAGTAAAGAACAGAATCAGTTACTGATAATCTCTTTATTACCAAATATGGTATGGAAATAAATGATTTCCCATATATCAATATGGGCAACAATGGCTGTTAAGCAACCACCACCACTGATCCCTGATGCAGCAAAGGTTTTCTGGGCACCCAACTGGATTATCAGAAGACAGCAACAGTAATGGACCCAGGGCTCAATTCACTTTAAAAATGACAAAATCGGTCACAAACTGGACCATTGTTTCTCTCACATGTTACAGATGTAGCATGTGATCTGTGCAACACATGTCTATGGGATCAATAAGGCAAGAACGCTTAGTTTGATAGCCTGTTCAAGAATTTGTGTGTATAAAAGTTCTGCAACCCATAGGCTGGATCTAGACCTATCTGGTTAGCAAGGGTGGTTATGCTCACTCTGTATGACTAGATCTGGGAAATGGTTAACATTCCTTTGAGGAAGGAGGATGTGCCATCTGATGGAATCCTTTCTTGATTCAGTCATTTTTCATTTTACTTTTCATTTTGGGGGGAGAAGGTTTTGGAGAAGGTAGTGAGATTATATATTTTCAAATCAAACTAGCAGCAACAACCATCTTAAAATTGGTGTTTTTCTGTGGAGGGTAGAGTTGAAAGTAGATTTCCAACTAATTCTGTAGTGGAAACTAAGTATAACAACACATGTTGTATATTCATATGGGCATACCAATCTAAGACTATAGTAAACTGACTAATATGGGAAATGAATCACTAAGTATAATAAAGAAAAACTACTGAAAGGTAGTCAATCAATGCCACATAATAGTGTTTTGAAGATCACCAACATTTTGTCATATAGGTGCGCATTGGTGACGGCCCTACAGAAATAAAGCTGGAACAGAGTAAATATTTAAGCAGAAAGTCAGCTTTGCGTTACATGCTGAAAAACCACAGTTGGCTGAAGCACATGGCATTTTGAAAAAGAATTAATATAAGCTCTTTTTTTTCCTCTAAATTTCTGGAATTAAGGATCATTCCCTTTCTAAAATTAAATTCACAGGTTAGGAATATGCTTTCTCTTTCTAGTTTTGCATTATGTATAACTGATTTGCAAGTACAGTGCAGAAAATCACACAGTGATACAGCAAGCTTTCTTATCTGTTTGGGAAAACTGTGGGGAAAAGGCTAATTACAGTTATATCAAGAGTGACTTGATTCTGTGATGAGCAACTGTGACAAATGAATGAATAAATTTTTATTTCTAATGTTGACATACAATTCTGTAGTGTGCTCTACCACCTAATTAGGCAATTGCTAAGTTGGGAAAAATGTATTTTTCTTTTATGACTTTCATGCTATGTCATTACATAAGCTAGTGGGACTTCAGAAGCTTTTTATAAATACCTTCAATTAAAAAAATAAGGCTGGATAATTTTTTCCAAAAGGGCACTTTACTTGCCTATATTCCCTTCAACACATCTCCACATGGTGCATTCTCAATTTGCAAAGGGTAACAAACAAATGGAATAAATACATTACTGACACTCTAAATATGCACCCTAGAAATTTTTTTTTGCAGCTCATAGTGATATATACCAAAAATGTGGAAAACAGAATTTACATTTAGCTGAGGAAAAAATAAGCTCTGTAGTTTTTCAGGGGAGTGGTAATAACTTCCTTTCAAATAGTGTCCCTCTTGATGTAGGATTGGCTCCTAATCCTGCAGGTCTTTAGAAAGGTAGTTAAGATCTGGGCCTTTTCCTAGATTCTTAGATCAGGATGAACAGAATTCCCAATTGGTGAGTTATAACATATTTTAGTTCCAATTGCCATTTAATTGTTTTAGCCTGCTGTTGTGGTAGATATTCATTTCCTTCTATATTTTTGCTAGATGATTTTGAGACCTAGAATTTTTTTTTTTTATTTGGGTGATCATGAATGAATGAATAAGCTGTATTATTACTTCACTACTAACTAGTGTTCTTGTAGCCCTGCAATACCTCCCTGACTCGTGAATCAACAAATTCTATAAATTACCATAAGCATGTAGCCCACCCAAGAAGATGGCTCCCAAGATTCTTTGGAAAAGTGGCAAGCTGATTTTATAGCACAAGTTTGTTTTTGGATCAACTGAAGAAATGCAAAGTACAAATCATTTCATCTGCAGAATATGTTTCTTACATAACCATCACACTCCCACACTAGTACACAAAATTTAACTACCTCCACTGCCGAGTGGATTTGTATCCAAATTCAAGCTGGCTGTTGATCCCCTGAGGCTCTCAGGAGAATCACTGTTGAGCTGCTCCAGTTCACCATTTTTTGTTGTTTGTAGATGACGCCTAGAAATTGGGGAGGGGGAGGGGAAATATGCCATAAAATATGGTAACTGTATGCAATAGATAAGTTGTATTTGAAAAATTATAGTAGGTCTGTTTGAGAGCCCCTAGATTTTGCTAGATTTGCTTCGGTTTGTATCTATTTCTCTTGTCCCTATTTTGTTCATGATGTAGTACATACAAACAAAGTGCCCTCTTACAACAAGACAAAAAGAAACAGATAGATAAAGGTGTGGTGGCATATTTATAAACTTAAGCAAGTACTAAATTTGTCAGTCTCTGGACAGATGACAGGTTAGGGACTATGATATAACTCTGAGCTAGGGTTTTCTTTTCTGTTCAATTTTGTGTGAATTTTGAAGATTGCCTGGGCAAATCACTGCAATTTTTTGGCAAGTTCCCCCCTCACCTCAAAAGTGGTTTGCCATCACCTTCTTTTTAGAACTGAAAGAAGATGCCTGGCTTAAGTTCACTACCCATTTTATTTTTGGACAGGAATTCACAATTAGTGGTGAATTCCTTCCTTCCTTCCTTTCCTTCCTTCCTTCCCTCCCCTTCTTTTCTTCCTCCCTCCTGCCCTCCCTCCATCCCCTTCTTTCCTTCCTTCCTTCCTTTCTTCCCTCCCTCCCTAAAAGCGAAAATATATAGCATTCCTCTTTCCCCAAAGTACAGGAGTAAAATTTGTGTTTTCTCAATCCAAACATCTTGACTATGTATTAAACACAAAGACCTGCATCCCCAGGTATTCCTAAAGTCTCATTCAACAGAAAAGATTGATCCCAGGTCACTTCCTGAAACTCTTGCCGTTCTAATTCTCATCTGTAAACCTTAGGGAATGTACTCAACCCCAGAGAGGGTCTTGTCCACTAAGAATGCAACACTTTAGTATAAATAAGGAATTATTTGTTCCTTCTTAGAAATCAACCCTCCCCAGACATGTTACAAAAAGGGCAGCATATTAAAGATTTGGTTGGACTTTCTGGTTGTTAAAAAAAACTTTTTATAGAAATGTTTCTTAAAAATTCTTCTGTTAAAGAGCAATAAAGCTCAATGGGTAAGCATAGGGGCAATTCCTCTCTCACAGCATGTGGATTCAAAGTCTATCATTGCAAGCCATGGCTATAACATAAACAAGCTTGAAAACATGGCTTCACGTGGAACTGTTGGAATAAAAATAAACATAGCTTATTGCTTGAAGTTGATTTAGGCATTTCAAACATAAGCTAAAACTCAAGAACTTCACAATTATTATTATTTTTTTAAAAAGATTGGTTTATTAAATGTTGTTATGGTCCATTGGTTTCTGATGTTTTGTTATTAACATATTTGATAAGTATAGGTCTGTTAAGGTTTTTATATTTTATGTTAAAAAATAAAGTTCATTATGCACTTTAGTTATACAATAATTAGTTTGACTAAACCTTAAACATATGCCATAAACTTAAATCCATGTCCATCTGATCCTGATTTTTCAAAAGCTACACCAACAATCCAATCCTATTTATGTTTATTCAGGAATTATTTTACTTTGTTTGCTAATCTTCTGGCCTGCCAAGGACTATTGAATTTTACTTTTAAAATGTATTAATGTTTACCTGTGCAATATGATTAACCTCTTCTTTCCATCCACAGTTGTTAATTTGAAAACTCACAATAAACATGAAAATATAATAAATATAATATCCACAGAACTAAACCAAATAGCTGGATGAATAGCAGAAACCAGTAGAGTTCACTTATTTGGCATTTAGTAATACCATCAAATGGTATGAAATCAGAAGACCTAACTTCGGTTCAAAAAAAAAATCTGACAATGCACTAATTTCATCAAAAGAATATGATTATTCAGTGGCATCATTTCAGCCACTGAATAATGATATTCTTTTGATGAAATTCTTTTCACAAGCAAGTTAGCTGCCTTTGCAAAGCACTGCAGCACTGATCACAGAAAGTCATTGTGGAAGAGTTCTATTCGTTCCCATTGTGTTATGCTTTATATAAAGTGTACTTTCTGAACAGGAATGAAAGTGATGTATACTGTAAAAGCACTGCTGCTTGGGGAACACAGCTCAGATATATTTTTGTCAACTAATGACCTCCTGAGCTCTCAGTGGTGGGAAGTCACAAGACCACCTTTAGAGACATTATGTTTGATCCTGTACTTCTTAAAGAAATGGACAGTGTTAATCAGCACGTTTGTTTGATGCATGTTTTACTGGCTGGTTAAGTCCTCCTGAGAGATTATAAATGATTGGACATAAGCAATAGCAAAAACGAATTCATATTTGTGGAGGAGGGCGTTCAATTTGCTTGAAATAAACTGTTATGGAAAGTTTCTGGTTGGTCTCCAACCTACCCATTTTTGAGACAATAGTTAGGCTGCACCTTCAGACAGCCTGGGAGGAAGATTATCTGGATCTTTTTCAGTTGCTTTCAGGCTGGGGCATAGATAGCACTGATAACATTTGCTGAGAACTATTAACTATTAATCCAGGATGGGGTGATGCAATCATCTTGATTCTCCTAGATCTCTAAGTTGCTTTCAGTACCATTGATTCTTCTGATTGTGGAGATTGAGATGGGAAGGCAGGGTGATAGGTGGTACCACTCTTTTGGCTATGCCTAGTGAATTGGGTTCTAGTCAAATTGATAGGAAAGGAAGGAGAGAGTCAGAAGCCCCTGGTTTGTATAGGATGACACAGGTTTGAAGCTCTTGCCCCTTCCTTTTTAATATCTGCAGGAAGCTACTGGTTATCCATGCAAGATCAGGTATTATCAATCACTATCATTTGACAGTGATGCTGTCAAAGTCTTATCCCAGTGCCTGGAGATTGTTGGGGAGGAATAGGCTTAACCTTGACAAGATTGAATGGCTGTATATTCATGGTCATCCTGGTGCTTTGGATTTTCCATGCTTAGTTCTGTTTGATTGTGGCTTATTGTCCTGTTTACAGGTTTTGCATAAGGACAATAAAATGTTCTAGGACAGTGTTTCTAAACCTTCCTAATGCTGCGACCATTTAATACATTTCCTCATGTTGTGGTGACCCCCAACCATAAAATTATGGCTCGGTTCCTAAGACCATCGAAAATATGTGTTTTCCGATGGTCTCAGGTGACTCCTGTGAAAGGGTCGTTCGACCCCCAAAGAGGTCACGACCCACAGGTTGAGAACCAATGTTCCAGGATGATTGTTTTTCTAAGGACAATCCACAACTGATCAACACTATAAAAGGTCTTTCTATAGTCAATTAAGCACATATGGACTTTTTTTTTTTGGTATTTTTGGTTCTTGATTGTCCAATGTCCAATGCATCAATGACAATGCCACTTCTTTTGTTGGTTGGTACATTTTTCATAGATATTTTATCAATCACCATAGCCTTGTGACTTGGCACTAATTGGAATTCTGATATAACTTAATCTTCTGGCACCAAAGATTCTTGTGAATGTTAATAGGGAATATCTTTTAAGATAGCTTGCATTTAAACATCTCTAGTTTTTAATTTCAGGATGTTCCATATTTGTTTGATCTTCTTGAAATCAGATTCTTTTCCTTAATACTTTGAATTTAGTTCAGAGATCTTTCAAAAAGACATCCCTTGTTGTTCTCATCTTCATTGCCTTTACAGATGCCATTATGATGTTGCTTCTGATCTCTTTTAACAGCTTTTAGAACTTCTTGGTTAAGTTCCTTCTGAGAACTTAATTTAAACTCTCGTTTTCTTATTGGCTTCTCTTCTCAGCAATTTCTACCAACTGTTCTGACATTCAGTTTGCTTTCTTTTGTTTCTTGATTTTTGGCAGTCTCCTTTTACATTCATCCTTAAAATTTATTTGATTTCATTCCATAGTTCCTCTGGTTCCCATACCGCAGAAACTAATTTGGCTTTGTTCTTTTGACTTGGAACTCGCACATAAGCAGTTTTTGATCTGTCCCACAGTGAGCCCGATTACATCTTTGCTGTTACAACCAAGCTCTTCCATCCTTTTTTTCTTTTAACCAAAAAAATAGTCAAACAGATTTCTGGGAACTCTATCTGGTGATGTTTGCTGGTTGTCTGAAAATTGTATTTGCAATGAAAAAAATCATGGGAATTCTTAGATCATAATCTTTACAACTCACTATTTTCAAGCTTGGTTTTCCAGTCTCCAGCCATAAGCAGCATATCCTACTTGCATGTTCTTTGAATTTCAGATTGAACTTGACCATAAAACTTATAAATGCAATAGAAAGCCCAATACTATTCTGTTAGTACCACTACAACAATGAAGTCCTGCCCCTGTAAAAAAAGATATTCTGAAAAAGTCTCAAACACTGATGTTTGAAGAAGTTGCAGTTCACAGAAGTATTGTTCTATTCAAAAATATTGAAACAAAAAAGATATATTCTTTCTTCTTTGTTCTTGCATTCTGCTATCTCAGTCAGTGGAATGGAGGGACATTTCTGCAAAGGCTTTAGCCGAAGGTAATATTTGAAAGAAGTGGGGCATTTGGCAACTTTGAGGTAATGTCCTTGGCAGGTGCAAATGAGTAAACAACCCAAAAAATAGTCTTGTGCTAGTCTTAGAATAGCAATTGAGTTCACTGGATTGAAAGTGTGAAATAATAACCTTCATCAGCACCACTTTTTCTGTACCTATAAAAGAAAACTTCAGTATTTACCTATTTAAAAAGGTAACGGTTGAAGCTAAAAAAAAATCAGTTTCACCCCCCAAAAAACCACAGATAAAGAGGTCCATTATGCTGTGGTTGAAAAAGAACTTCGAGGAGACTGACAGTCCCATTGAAGAGCATGTACCATTCTTCACCAAAAAAAAAATCTCCTGGGCTATTGAGAGACCTGCTCAAGAATAAGAAGTTATCTTCTACCAGGACTAAAGGCAAAGGAGAACAGAAAAAGCTTTTTCTATGATCATTCCATGGCCTCTCCTTCCATCTTGAGAACAGGTCAACCTAGGTTGGATCAGTCAGTCTGACTCAATTGCGCATTACAGGTACTCCTCAACTCACGACTGCAATTGAGCCTGGCAATTATGGTTGTAAGTTGCGAGGGTCACGTGACTGGTGATTTTTATGACCTTTTGTGAGATGGCAGCTATTAAGCAAATCCATTGTTTGCTATGGAGCCATTTTTGCTGGAAATTGGAAGCAAAACACCAGTTTCCAGCAAAAATATCATAAATTATGATTGTATGATTGCGGAACATTACAAATAGCCATAAATGCAGGCCAGTTGCCAAGAACCCAAAATGTGACCACATGACCATGGGGGAAAGGACAGCTACCAGAACTTCAGAACTGGGTTGTAAGGAGCTTTTGGGAGGGGAGGGTCATCAAAACTTCAAGCGGTCATTAAGTGATCGGTCATAAGCCAAGGTCTACCTGTATTTAGTCATAAATGAGTTCTGTCCAGTTTCCTCAGTGGTTTATATATATATATATATATATATATATATATATATATATATATATATATATATATATATATTATAAGAAATATAAAAATCTGAATGTGCAAATATTTAATTTCACTTTCTCTACATCATGCATTTGGTTAGGGAGTCAAGGATACTGTTCCAGAACTTAAGGGAATGATGCAAAAGAAAGGTGGCTTCTCATTGGCACATTAAACTGCTTCACATAAAAATGGAAACCAAAGTCCCCTAATTACAATTGAAGGGGAAGATTCCATGTTTAATTGAATGGTGGTGCTTCCTTTTACAAAAATGAAACATCTTTTCAAAAAGTAAAAATATGTATTCTGTAGATATAATGAGGAGGGAGATAACATCTGGAAGAGTGTCCATGGAGATTCTCAATCATCCAGCTCATGCTTGTCCCAAAGGTGCTTTTTTTCAGGAGACAACAGGGCTGCCTTGTTTTTCTTTTGAATATGTTTCGTTTCTCATCCAAGAAGCTTCTTCAGCTCTGACAGGATGGTGGGGAATGGAAGGATTTGCAAGGAATATAAATCCTCCCATTCCCCACCATCCAGTCAGAGCTGAAGAAGCTTCTTGGATGAGAAGCGAAACATCTTCAAAAGAAAAACAAGGCAGTCCAGTTTTCTCTTGAAAAAAGCACCTTCAGGACATCTGGAGTAGCTTTCTTCAAAATACAGAAATGACTGATGATTAGAATATACACAAGGAAAAGAAGCACAATGCAATCATGTATATTCTGTGTCCATATGCATGTGAAAAAGTAAGCAAGTTCTATTATTTATTTTCATACATTACACCCTTAATGTTCAATATCCTTAATTTAGGATTTCAGCACAATTTGATTCCTAAGACTTTTTCTCCATCCTAATTTTGATGGAGAAAAAGTCTGCATTATAAACAATTACTCCAGATGTGGGCATCCTGGCGGGTAAATGACAGCAAACACTTCATGACATCATTGCCCAAATGATGCACTCATGCAATTTGTGTCAGCCACAGATGTGCCAGCTGCAAATTATGTAATTGCATTACCTTTGCAATGAGACAATGTGTGAGATGTCATTTTAATGTGATTGTGGCTTCTAACAGAGCTTTATGCCTCCAGATGTTCCATCAACTTTCACTTTGGCCATACTGGCAAAGCTAATTGGAACGGGAGTTTAACGTAGGTTTGAAGCTGCTCTTTGCCTCTCTTCATCCTCCTAAGTGATGTGATTTTATATGGCCGTTCTGTATTTCCCTCTTCAGAAAGGGTTCTGGCTTTAAGTGCTAAAAATTACTACATTTTCCTGTCAACTCTACTCTTCTTTTCTAGTCTTGCTGCAGCACATTTGAATGATACACAAAGATCCATTTTCCTTCTACATAACAGATAAAGGATGATTATGTTTTGTGAAGTTAATTGATCACTGACTAATGATTGAAACAAAGAACTGTTCATTCCTTCTGCCACTCTGTGCAAGAGTTTAAAAATGAAGTAACACAGCCTCTAAAAATAGAAACTTTAATTCCATTTTATTTAAGCATTCCCTGAATTGAATTTTGAGATAAACAGCCAAGCAGCTCTCCTGAAACACATAATGGGGCTAATTGAATGAGTCCCTTCTATCTATTCACAAGCCAACATCTGAAGCAGGGCCCATCTTTTTCCCATGAGGAGAATCATGGAAAAGTGTTTTCTCTAAGATGTCTCAAATCTATCTTCTTAGATTACAGATGGGCCGATACAATGCTAACGGGATCAATTTTAATTCCTTCAACAGGAGTCAACTCTGAAACTGATGTTTAATGGTGAGGAGTCATAAACCTTTGCTCCTGATGATTTTCATTGGCCACTGACCTAGGCCATTAAAGTTTAACTGAACTTGAAAAGAAATACTAGAAACTGCTACAACTCTCTCAAGTTGGAGGTGCTGTCTTAAAAATACTTCACAATAATTAATTGCTGATTTTCCAAATAAATAGTCTTAGGCCTTTCTTTACAATTTCTTCTTGGTCCTTACAGACATTCATTCAGCAGGATGAACTTACTCAGAGCAACACAATGAAGTTAGTGTCAGAAGGGTGAGAAATTCAGGCACATCTGTTTTCCTCTGACCAGCAATGTGCTTTTGTTTGCACTTGATGAGAGACTGTTCCAGAAAAATGACTGATTCACTGCTCAATCATCTGAAATGCTATTTTTGTCTATCAGCTTATAGTTAAAAAAAAGTCTCTGATGCGAGAAAAAAATAGGGTTGATTTCAACTCATGCTTCAAAGAAGCTATTTAAAACATTAGCAAAATTTCACTTCCATTAAGTTGCAGCTAATGGTTTTCTGAAACTCCAGTTCAACTAGAAATGATTACAAAATAGAAGGCTGCTGTTTAAGAACACATATAGCTTATATACAAATGTTTTATTCTAGGAAACACTCAAATGTTTCCACTGGAAAGCAAGAATTAGGGGAAACAGAGAATCACCACTAGAACATCCTGAATTACATCATTTATCCTATCTACCTATCTTTGATTATTGATAAGTAACTTAAAAAAATGTTTACCTGGGTGGTTTCTTTGGAGGCAGCCGAGGAGTTATAATTTCTTCAGGTCTAGGCTCATCAAAAGCAAAAGTCGTTGACTGATTCATTTCTCTAGTCTCAATTGCTTGAATAGGGCATGGTTTCATCTGAACCGAAAAACTTGGAGAAATAGTGATTTCATTCTCCATTTCCACTTCATTTCTTTCCTCTTCCTCCTCTTCTTCCTCAATCCTACATGGCCTATGCCAGGATGCATGGCAGTATTTTGGTCTCCTCTCAGAGCCTGAGGACAAAGAACCTCTGCTGGATTCATCAGGGGAAATGCTGTTAATCTGGGAACACAAGGGCAACAAAGGCCCAATCACAGGGCCATCGGTCTCATTCCTTGGCATGCTGGTATCCCAGGTTTCATCAATGGAAGAACGGGCTTTAATGGAAGAATTGACTGATTGTGGAAAAGACTCTTCATGTCTAGGAGGGCTTCCTTTCGACATCTTTGGAGGAATAGCAGGACTCCTATCAATCATATTCTTACTAGACATTGGAGACTCAGCCCCTGGACTTTTGTCTCTTAAGTTCGTATCACATCTTTCTTGCGGCAACTCTCTAGGCTCAAAGAGGGAGGATGATTTCTCAGTATCTGGGCTAATAGTGGGACTAACACATGGCCACTGTACCCCAACTGCTGAGTCTGGGCTGCTAAGAAAAAATGCTCGGTGATCATCTTCTGTTTGTGGGGCCATTATAGTAATAGTTGCTGCTCTTTGTGAACCAAAATCTTGAAAATTCCTCTCGCAGCTCAAATGGAGGGTCTTCATCCCATCATGTTGATTTTGACTTGGACTAATAGTCAAGACAGCACTCTTCAATGTATTAGTGTTATTATGCTGCATCTTTTTCCTCTTTGAACTCTCAGCATAGATGGGTTCATTTTGACTCTTTCCTTGAAAGGGAGGCTGTTGTTCTCTGGAATGACTTCTGCTATCTGTAGGCTTGTTTTCAGTTTGATCTGAGGTTCTGACCAGAAGACAGTAAGGACTTCCTTGGGACAAATCAAAAGAACTGTTGCTTTTTAGCACAGTATCTGGTGGACATGCCAGTAAGTCTCTTTCTGGGTTTAAGGGGTTATACACAGAATCATGCACATGAAATTTGGAGAATGAATTCAAGACCCTTCTTTTATCTTCGCTGAAATTTGTTATCCTGGATGCGCCGGCCATGGAATCCTGGCCCTGCAATTTTGAAAAATAATTTCTATTATCAAGCCATGTTACACTGGTGGTGGGTTTCTCAAAGGCTTTGTGGTTTACACTAAAAGGGAAATATGCCCAACCTTCACTCTTTTGCTCAGGGAAATTAATTACATTAGTGCTTCCCTGGGGTGGATGGAAGAGCACTTTCCTTAGAAGTGACAGGAATGAAATTGAGACTCCAAATTGGCATGACTGTGTTCCTCTTACTGGGTGCTTTGACTCCGTCCCCAAGGACACATACCTCTTTGCTGTATGAGATATTTCTTTCTACCCTTTCAGAACCAGATGGGCCAAGGAATAAAGGATGATCTTCGGGGGTGTTCTGGGGCTTCCTTTTGATCTCGTTGCCCTGCATTGATCAAAGATGAAATGTAGCAAGATAAACATTTCTCCAGGATGGGGATGGAGATTTATATATTACCTCATACCATGAGATGAATGGCATATAAATTTTACAAATAAATAAAAGATAAAAAATACTTCATACACAACTCAATTAGAATCTTCTATAATTTGGCTGTATCCATTTTCCAAATATATATATATATATATAAAATGATTTAAAATGTTGAACAATTTTTAAATATGCGGATGAACTCTCTTTTAGAATCAATGGGATTATGACCTTATTTTGTGATTTTTTTTAATTATAAAGCAATAAAACAAATCAAATTGCTAGCAATTTATATTACCTTACAGATTTACTATACTTTCCTTTCGTATACAGATTTATTGGGTATACTAAAACCAAAGAGGTACATTTAAGTTGAACTGAATTTTACTGAAAAGTTAAACAATATTGATAATCCGTCTGCTATAGATATTGATAGTTCCATGATCCATCCTAATAGTAATGTTGGCAATTTTAGCATAGTTTAATTGATCAATTGTGGGGAGGTGATACAGTATTTGTTATTTCCAATTGTTTGTTAAATCCAAGATTATGCAACCCAGTGCTCTGTCTGCTTTTAAATTTTAAAAAACTTCCTTAACTTTTTTTCATTCTTTTTAAATTCTGTCTTTGATTGTATGCTTTTCATTTGTAAATCACCAAGAGTCACATAGGTGATATGGGAGGTGTAGAAATTTGATAAACAAACAAACATATCCCTCCCATATATTCCTTGGCAGCTTAGAAGAAAACAGAGACATTGGATTGAATAAGTAAAGTTACAGACTTCCAATGCAATTCCCCTGCACAATTTCTACCCATTTTAATCTCACCAGGTTTCTTTCCCTACATGACTTTTAACATTAAAAAAATATTTTCATTAAGAGTGTCAGATTCCAGCATCACTTTTACTTTCAAGATTGCCTACAAGAAAAAAAGTTTATTTTGTAAAGCTAAGTGATAATAACTGGTTTTTGTATTGTACTATGCCATCATATTGTTTATTTGACCATGGTTCATAATGTGTATATCCACAACTGCAGTTTGGAAGGCATGGTTTATAACTTAGGATCACATGTAAAGCAGCTCACAATGGTTCTGTTAGCTCTCAACTTCTGTTTTAGCACAGTGCATAAATCCAGCCCAAGTTTGAAATGTCCATTAGTAGACCAAGGAAAAGTGGATTCCTTAGGAAAGACAGCAGAATCTATCTGGGTATTTCTGCATTCTGGGATGATCAAAGGACATCTTTTCTATATCTGCCATGTAGAAGCGCAACCTCCTCTCCAATAAAATTGAATTAAAATTTTGGATTTATTAGATAATAGCAAATGATTGAATTACACTGATTATTAGTTATAGAAGGTTTTTTTTAAAACAATCCTGTGTGTTGGTTTAGATAATTCTGTTTTTATCAGAGTAAAGGGGTAATACCGATAATTTTATTGCTAGTTTTGTCTTGTATTTTTTTTAACATACTTGGCATTTTTATCCATTGTTACTCTTTTAAGGAGCTGAATATGACATACATGATTCCTTCTCCATGATTTCCTCTGTTTATACATTTATTACAGAGGCCAGGCTGAAAGATATACTGCCATGGTTTTCCAGAGAAGTTTTGTTCTTTTAACTGTGTTGGTTTTTCAACCTGGATCTTCTCAATCTGATTCCAAAATTTAATAACAGATGAAGCAGTTTCATGACAGCTGCCTAATTAATGCTGCATGTTTAAAATTGACTGTTTTAAAATATTTGCAGTTAACTAATTTGGAAACTAGCTTTCTGAAAAGGTGAGCTATAACTTTTTTTAAAAAAATTAAAGTTATGAAATGAGATAATTTTATAGCATGGGACCTTCAAATGCTTGAGCAAAATCATTAAACTAAAATAAATGAGTAAAATCTGGGGTGCATATGTAAATATTTGGACATAATGGTAAACTGTATATTAGCATTTTATGAATAAGCATTGCAGTCATTGGCTGTCTTCCCTCACCCATTCTCCTCCCATTCTTGTGGCTATAAGAAAATAACTATGCAATGACCAGATTGCTGATAGGTGCAAGACAAAGGGATCACATATCAGAAGATAAGTTTCTGTATCAGAAGATCTGTACTGGTTGCTAACTGCCAACTGGGCACAATTTGGGATATTGGTGTCATCCTATAACATTTATGGTCTGACTACCTGCATCTCCCAATGAAACTTTTCCAGGTACTCAAAACAATAGGAAAGGCCTTTTGAACAAACTCCTTCTGAAGGTTCAATTATCTGCTACATGAGAAAGGGCTTCTTCTGCATTGCTTCCAGGCTGTGGAACACACTCCATAGACATGAGTTTGGCCTTCATTCTCCCAGTATTTAGAAAATTGAAAAAGTAGATCTCTATCACCCAGCTTTTAATTGTTAACTAATTAATGTTAGTGTATGATTTTATGTGTATATTAATGTTGCTTTGTTTATAATTTGCATTTTATTACTCTTGTAAGCTCTCTAGGTTTTTAGAATGATTGAATGGCAAGATATGCATACAATAGTGAATATATAAAATAATAATCCTGTTTTCAAATCCACCTGAAATACTACATTTCAGTTAAAAAAAAATTTTTAAAATATATTTGCCTATTTGTTTTGTTAACTTGAAAGCTGTGTTATAACATTTATTAAGGTCAATAAAACAACATTTCAACCTGCATATTAGTCCAAAATCCAATTCGTACTGAAGTTCAGAAAGAGCTGATTTCTCACGCTTCTCTATCTGGGAGGCTCAACCATTCACTCCAAAAGTACAACTGCCTACAGGAGGGAGTCCTGCTGAAATCTAGACTGATAGGTGACATGGCAGGTAGAGTACTAGGCTCAATGCTCATCTAACAGCATATACTTGCCTATCAAATGCCTCAAATTTTCATTCAAGTTCATTAAATACTCACAAGTTTTTTGGGGAGAAACTCTTTAGAGACATGCAAATGCTAAAATAATACTGTTCACAGATTTTGTTTCTTTCATACAGATTCCGAGGCGAGATTGCCTCAGAAAGATATAGCTATTTTACAACAATCAGGTGAGAGACAGAATCTCGCTCCTTTTACATGAGATCTTCCTATTTCCAGTAGTAATGAGTAATTATTTTTTTTAAAATGTTTCATGTTGTTTTGCTTACCATTTTCATATTTCAATCAAAGGAAATTTAAACTTACATCATTAGCCAGCAAAAGGGTGGAAAACTGAGATGAGCTGATTGTGTCAATCAACATTTCTCTTTACGGAGGTATTTTTTCAAATGGAATTCTATTCATATATTGGGAATAGGGCAGTTGGCACTGTGATTCCCAAAGAATCTGGACCCAAGTGGAAAATATTTGAATCTCAGGTGAACTGAGCTCAGAAGTTTGGAAGTCAAGCCTGGGCAACTGAAAGGTGCTTTGGATTGGTCAGTGCAGTGGTGGGAACTCAACTGGATTAGAGAATCAAAGTGCAACAGATACACTCTTTTCGTACCAAGAAGTATCTGAGCACTTCTGTTGGCTTTTAAACCGAAAACATCTTGCTCACTAGTATCATAAATGTCTGAAAAATCTCCCACTTTACTAAGAAATAGATTTTGGGGAGCCTCCTGATTGTTGAATTTCTCCCTACCTGCTCAAGAAATTGAAAGAATCCATTTCTGCAAGTCCTGCCATAACAAATACAAAGACTGCTCCCAGGCAGTTACAAATTTTACAACGGAAGCAACATTGTAAAATACACCACACCCCTTATTAATCATTACCTGCGAGACATCTGTATTCATGTTTCCATCCGCCCACACACCAGCAGCATCCGAGGTTATCATAGTTGGTTTAACAGCAATAGTTGGCTTTGAGTAAGACAAGGAAATTAGACCGTCATCCTCCCAATGCGTATTCTCAACTTTGGCTCCAATTCCATTCAAATCCTGCAAAGCTTCACTGCAGCCTTGCTGATCAAAGGACAGGGCCTGCAGTTGGTGAAAACTTCTGGGACAGAAACAGTTTTTGCAGGAGCCAGGCTTCCAGATGTGCTCCACAAAATCACTGCACACAGACATTTTCAAGCCCTCTTGCTTCATTTCCACTGCCCTCTGTACCTTCTGTATTGGGCTGGGTGATTCATTTTGTTCTCCTCTCTATGGCTGGATTGAACAATCCTGAACTTGTAACCAAGCTGCAAAGAAAAGAGCACAGAATTCATGTTAATAATGTCCTTTGTTTCCAATACTTGTTTCCCAAGTTCCAATATCTCCCTTTATTGGGCACCCTCACATACACCTGTTCTCTCTTAGTCACAAGATGATGTCAGCTTTGCTTGCTCCTCAGAGTGATATGCTTTTCCCCACAGCCAGTTTATCATAAGTAAGGAACAGAGAAGAGTTTGCCAACGCTCATCCCGGCCCTTTTCTAGGCTCCAAATGTGTCCCATACATAGAAATTCTATGATTGTGTGTCTGTGTAAAAGACATGACAAAAAGTTCTTGCTGTTTTGCAGGAAATAACAATGCACATATTTATTGCACAAACTATGGAGTAAAGCTGATCAGGGGTGGGTGGGGGTGGTGTAATCTTTTGTTCATTTTATTTTGTCATGCAAATCTATACAATCGGGATAAACAGATATTACACATTATTATATCACGAATGTTTCCATCAAATGTTATTGCTCAAATGGTGCCAATTCTGTGATCTGGGTCAGTCATGTTATGTTGCAAATCACACAGTTGGCCGAACAATGCGGTGTTGTCTCTAATGTCATTTGCTCTCTTAGCAAATGCTTCATCAGAGTTGATGAAGCTTCCTGGATAAGAAGCGAAACATCTTCAAATAATAACACAAAAATCCAATTGCCTCCTGAAAAAACACCTTTGGGACAACCATGACCCAGATGGCTGAGAATCTCCACAGACATTTAGCTATGCAACAGAGTTGATGCTTCCTATATGCATTAATTCAAAAAAATACAAACAGCAATTTTTTTAAAAAAAGCTGCTGCTTCCAGTATAGGTAGTTCTCATTCAGTTATTGACTTATTTAGTGACCATTCACAGTCGCAATTGTAATGAAATATTAACTTTGCAATTGATTGTTGCATTTACGATCTTTGCAAGTCTAAATCAAAGAAAAGCTAGAGTAAGTTCATAGGCATAATTGCATTTCACTTAGTAACTACTTTACTTTAAGGTTAAACACTTAACTTACTGTTTAGGCTGGTGATTATGGGAGTTACAGTCCAACAGATCAAAGTACAACACAATTATAGAAAGATTGAGGGCTTGTGCTCCAAATGTCAGCTCTTTGTCGAGCACACAAATATGCATCCATGTCATTGACTATAGTTACACCAACTGCAATTTAGCAAGTGTGTATGGCAAATCATGATAGCTATTATAAAACCAGAGCACATAACTATCTTTCCCATTTCTCCCCTCTTTTTATCTTATCTCTCTCTCTCTCCCAGCACATTTCCACCTGCAAAGGCTCAGAGGAAGCTCTGTTCCTGTGTGATCCCACCTGGTTGTGTATATTTGGCAACTAATCCCACTTATAGCATTTGTGGTTAGAGGGCCTTCGCTCAACTTCCTGGATAGGGAAGCTCTCTGCTTGGTCACTCATGGCCTGGTCATCTCCTGTTTGGACTATTGCAATGCACTCTAGATGAGGCTATCATCAGAAAGTATCCGGAGGCAGGATACTTATTTATAGCAGGATATCCAAACTGTCTATCTGTCTATTATCTATCTAGGTTTTAATTAGGCCACCCTATAAAGTCAATGAAATGAATCTTTTGTTATGCAATACTGATGCTTAGGAAAGCCTCCAAAGCAGGGGTGTCAAACTGGTGGCCCATAGGCGTCACACACAGGCCATGCCACCCCAGCTCCACAAAGGGGAAACTGTTGCAATAGGTCACGTGACAGCAATGTGACACTGAGAGTTTGATATCCCTGCTTTAGAGTGTGCCATTTCTGCAGTGACCTGGCCTGTTTCGACTCCCACTTTCTAGGCCCAAAACTCTCCTTTCCTCATTCACCTTGCAGATTCGGCAGCCATTATCACTTATCACTGACATGGCATTGCCTCCACAGATGCCTTTAATGCCACAGGAAAAAAAAATCTCTTCGCATCTGCCTTTTATATTTCTTTTCTAAGACCACAAAGCAAATGCACACAACGTAAACCAGAATCACTGATGGGGAGATCACTGGCTGAGTGTGTTTTCTATTCTATTGGATAGCTGCGAGGAAAAACTGAATGTTTCGATGTTTCACGTCTCAGTGCTTCAGATGAAGAGGACCAAGTTATTATGGTACTGCATTCAAAGGTTTGGAAAGTAGACATAGCAGCAATATTGAAAAAAAATTTTTTGTTCCCATTAAGACTTTTGGGGCAAAAGATTTCCCCTGAAAAATGGAACAATTCAGTTAAATAGATGCTGAGGTATTCTGGGGGACTTTAGGGCTTTCAAACTGCAGCATTCAAGTTATTTTTTTAAATAAATACCTCAATCTTTTGGCCTTGAGCAATAAGAAATTAAAACCTGCAAAACTAATTGTCAATATAAAGATAAGTTTCATATCTGTAGGAACTGGGTATTTCCTCCCTTGAACTTTTAGTACAGTGGATTTTTTAGAAAAACAAAACATGCAAGAATGGGTTGAGTACCTGGAGAAATGCTTTTTGCATGAATCAAACAAACGTTTAATCAAACATAGGTATCGTTCTCAGAACAGGAAGTCAATTTTACTATGAGGTAAAATAACCAGAACTGATAAGTCAGTAATGAACAGTAAATCTATATTTGCACACACACAGAACCAGATTATAAATTGAAATCGATTAAAATCAATGAATTTAAAATGAGTTTTTCAAATTTAAGGCTTTTGATTTTTAAAAAATTAAAAGAGAGATGTCTCTTTTTAAAAGGACTTGACTTACAAATATTAATGTAGAAAAATAAATATGTCTATTATCTGTTAAAACTGTGTGTGACCCTTTGTCAAAACAATAGTATGGCATACACATTTCTGTAGAAAAAGATAAACATTGGGGTAAATATCCAGATTTTGAAGCTATACTTATTAGTTCTGATATTTATTTTATTTTCTCATAGTAATATGTCCTTTTAAAAATCTGAGAACTGTTGATTGTACAGTAGGTCACTTCTAAGGCTTTTTAAAAATTTCTGTCTAATTTTTCTTTCAATAACTTTAAACTAGCATTCAGAATACAGTAGTATTCTTGTGCCCCTTTATTCTCTCAGCCTGGCCATGTAATAGATTAGACAACAATATTATTATTGTTTGTGATGGAATGTAAAATAAATTTAAAATATTTTATTTATCACTTATTTATCTCAAAGTGATTCTGGGCACTGTACATTATAAAATATAAAATTAAAAGATATAAATAATGCCCAGGATAGACTGAGCAGAATTTACTACTGATTGGCAAGTCTACCCCATTTAAGGCATATTGACCAAGCTTAATCTCTTATGGCTATCATTATGAGTGAAACCCATTAATTTCACAAATGTTTTCATCATACCTAAATGCATAATTTTGGATTATTTTATATTCTAAAAGTTCTACTGTATATACTTTTAAAGAAGTGATACATGATATGAACTCCATGACTAAATGTTTTACACAATTGCCTTAAAGCCCAGCTTGATGGCTGTGAATTCTAAGAAAGTTTGGAAGTTACTAGATGCAGGGTAGCCAGAACTGGGTTTTCAAACACAGATCTGGGGTTTTTTGGTCCCTGTCTGGATTTCTAGAGTTTTTTACTTTAAAATCTACGTCTCTTCTATACATTAAGTTGCATTGTATATACAGGTAGTCCTTGATGTATAATCATTCATTTAGTAACCATTCAAAGTTACAATGGCATGGGAAAATATAACTTACAACAGGTCCTCATGCTTATAACTGACGCAGCATCCCTATGGTTATGTGATCAAAATTCAGGCATTTGGCAACCAACATGTATTTATGATGGTTATAGTGTTCTGAGGCCAAATTATTGCCATTAGCGATCTTTCCAGTCAGAAGCAAAGACCATGAGGGAAGCCGGATTGGCTTAATAAATGCATGATTCATGTGATGACTCAGGATGGGATACAAAACAAACACAGTCACAGAAAACAGGTGAAGCCCCTTGTTAGATCGGATAGATCAGTTCCCACAGAGACGCGAGACCAAAAGTGTACATTCATCTCTTTATTTTAATGTTAAGACCTGTACAAGATCTTGGAGCCACGGCAGCCCTTCATATAGGGATTGCTCGTGGCTCGGCGGCCAATGACAAGGCTTTGAATCTCCCGCGATCGGCTCGACCAATCGCGGTTGATTCTTAGCGCACCAATCCCGGCCAATCCCAATCGGGTCACGGTCCATGTGGACCAATCAGTATTCAGTATTTGGAGTATGCTGATATAGAACACCCCTTTTATTCCTTCACTTTGCTTCCAAGCTCCGAATATCTTCAATGGAAGACAAAAAAACTTCCACACAGTTACACGAAGAAGGAAAAAAGCAACACAAACCAGGCAAGATAAGAGCTAGGGGATGTCCACAGATAACACACACTGGGAAGGATGCCAAACTCAGAGAGGAACTATAAACTAGAGATATTTACACGCTTTGTGTTGTGTCCGCGAAATGATGCCAGGAGTCGGTGACTTCAAATCATGCTCTTTTATTTAAAGTTGGAACTGAACTGGGGCAAAGGAAAAGGCTCGCGGCTTTTATTCCTTTAGCCGCGGCGGCCGCGGCCAATGGCACCACTTTGAATCTCCCGCGATTCGAATGGACCAATCGTGGGAGATTCCTAGCGAGCCAATCGGCGCGGCTCGCCTGACCAATCAGAGTGCCCCGCGCTTTGGCCAATCAAAGCGCGGGGATCTCAAGAATGCTAATTAGGGACAGAACACCCCTCCCCTCTTGGTTCAGTCCTTACGTCGCGTAGTCACGTAGGTAGGCGGGGCTCCGTCTGAGCCTACTGGACCTGCGCAGCTCAATCGTAGGTTGGATCCCGGCCGGTTCGGTTGGGATCTCTGCTGCTCCTGATGCCGTCGTGGGAAGCGGCTGGTCAGTCGGGCCGGGCCGCTCTCCATAGCTCACTCCTAGGCCTCCCGGGTTGGTTGAGCTGTGGGTTTTGCCGCTCCCGCTCAGTCTTTCTGGGTCGGTCGAGCTGGCCTGGCTGTCTCTTCCTGGCGAGGGGTCGCGCTGGCTGCTTTCCGGTAAGTATGGCTGGTTTATTCTTCTTTGGTTTTGGTCCCCTGGGTATTCCCTCCCCCCTTGGTTTGTGTTGTGGGGGTTGGTTTCGCCTGTTTGTGCATCGGTGGTCTCTTGGTTGGTAGTCCTCGACCTTAGTTGGTCGATGTGGCGTTTCCACGCTCGTCCGTCTGCTGTTTGTAGCCGGTACGAGTGTGGGCCTGTTATTTGTGTGATGACGGCTGGTATCCATAGTGGGTCTCCCATCACGTTTCTTGCGTATACGGGGTCGCCGGGTGCGAAAGTTCGGTGTTTGCTGTTTGAGTCTGGGGGCTTCTCCGGGTTATACGTGGGGTGTAACCTGTCGAGTGGGGACCTTAATTTCCTCCCCATTAATAGTTCGGCTGGGCTCTTATTCGTTGTGGTATTTGGGGTTATGTGTTGGGTGAAGAGTAGTTTGTTTATTTTCTCCTGGATCTCCCCGTGGTCTATTTTCCGGATGGTCTTCTTAGTGAATTGGACCATCCGTTCCGCCCTACCGTTCGCCGCCGGGTGCGCCGGTGCTGTCAGCGTGTGGCGGATGCCCCTTTCCGCTAGGAATTTTTCGAATTCCAGCGAGGTGAATTGGGGCCCGTTGTCGGAAACAACGACGTCTGGGAGGCCGTGTGTTGCAAAGAGTTTGCAGAGTTCCTTGGTCACGGCCTCCGTGGTTGTTGTTTTCATGTTGCTTACCTCTAGCCAGTTGGAGTAAGCGTCTACTGTTATGAGGAAGGTGTGTCCTTTTGTGGGCCCGGCGAAGTCTATGTGAATCCTAGACCAAGGTCACCTTGGGGTTTCCCACTCTAGGACGGGTGCTGTGGGTGGGCTTGGCCTAGTTTCCTGGCATCGTTGGCACCTTGCTACCCAGGTCTCAATTTGTTTGTCCATCCCTGGCCACCAAGCGTAACTTCTGGCCAGGGCTTTAGTCCTAACGATGCCAGGGTGCCCCTCGTGTAGTAGTTCCAGAACCTTCCCTTGTAGTTTTTCTGGAATGACCACCCTATCCCTCCATAGTATGCAACCTTTTAATAACGAGAGTTCCGTTTGGCGGTTTCGGAATGTTTTGACGGACTCATCGTTGTCCCTTTCCGGCCACCCTTTCCCTACCCAATGCAACACCCGCGCCAGATGTTTGTCTTTATTAGTCTCTCGGGCAATGTCTCACGTGGTTATGGGCAGGTTGGGTAGAGTCTCTATGCTGAGGGTGGTCGTCGTGGGTGCTGGGTCGGTGTCAGGTTCCGGTAGCGGCGAGCGGCTTAAGGCGTCTGCATGGGAGATCGTCTTACCCAGTCTGTGTATGAGTCCGTAGTTGTAGGCTGCCAGGAACTCGGACCACCTTGTCATTCGGGGAGACAGAATGTTCGGGGTGGCCCGGTTTCCTGCAAGGATTCCCAGCAGTGGCTTGTGGTCGGTTATGATCGTGAATGTCCGGCCGTAGAGATACTCGTGGAATCTTTTTACGGCGGCAACGATAGCCAGACCCTCTTTGTCCAGCTGGCTATAGTTCCGCTCCGGTTTGGTGAGGGTCCTTGAAAAGAACGCGATGGGCGCTTCTTTTCTATCGGGGAGGGTATGGCTGAGGACAGCGCTGACGCCGAAGGGTGATGCGTCGCATGTGACGGCCAGAGGTAGGGTCTCGTTGTACTGTGTAAGGACGGCGTCTGAAGTGAGGTGGTCCTTTGTTCTTTGGAAGGCGGCTTGCTCGCGTTTCCCCCAAGTCCAGGTCGCCGCCTTGTCCAGGAGCCTATGCAAGGGCTCCGCCACCGTGGCCTTTTGGGGCAGGAAGACATTGTAAAAGTTAAGTAGCCCCAGGAATGCCTGTAGTTCCGTCTTCGACTTGGGTGTGGGGGCTTCCTTGATGGCCTTGATTTTTTGGTTTGTGGGGTGAATGCCGTGACGGTCTAGGAGGTATCCTAGGAATTCTACCTGTTCCGTGTATAGTTGGCATTTCTCCCTCTTGACTTTGAGCCCGGTCTCTTTGAATTTGGTTAGGACCTCCCTTAGGCGACCCTCTAGTTCGGCTCGGTTGGTTGCCGACACTAGGATGTCGTCGAAGTAAGGTACCACCCCCTTGATGCCTTGCAATAGTCTTTCCATTAGGCTTTGGAATATCCCCGGTGCCACGCTGACTCCGAATTGGAGTCGGTTGCATTTAAATGCCCCTCAGTGGGTGACTATGGTTTGCGCTTCTGCCGTTTGCTCGTCGACTGGCAACTGTTGGTATGCCTGGGCGAGGTCGAGCTTGGCGAAAACCTTGCCCCCTCCCAGTGAGTGCAGTAGATGTTGCACTACTGGGACGGGGTAGGCGCTTTGTTGTAGCGCGACATTTAGGGTGGCCTTATAGTCCCCACAGATCCTTACCGACCCATCGGGCTTGATCGGGGTGACTATGGGGGTCTCCCACCGGGCGTGGTCTATGGGCTGTAGGACTCCTTGCTTGACGAGCTTGTCAATTTGCTCGTCTATCTTGGGTTTAAGTGCGAATGGCACCCGCCTTGGTTTCAGGCGTTTTGGGGGGACGTTTGGGTCTAGGCTGAATGATATAAGGGGCCCTCGGTACTTGCCTAGGTTTCCGTCGAAGACCTCTTGGAATTCCCAGGCCAGCTGCTGCTCCCAGCTGTCGTCGGTGACGTGGTCGACTCCCGTGACTGCGATGCCGAGCGGGGTGAACCATTGCAGTCCCAGTAGGCTTGGGCGGTCGCGGTCGACGATTGTCAGGGGAAGCTTTTCGGTGTGCCCTTTATATGTGATGTTGAAGTGTTTGGTTCTGACTACCGGGATGCGGTTTCCCTGGTAGTCCCTTACGATGAGTCTCTGGCTGTCTAGGTTCCTCCTTTGGATGGTAGGCACCAAGCGCTTTATTTCATGCCATGCTATCATGGAGAGGTAGGACTCGGAGTCCACCTCCATTTTGCATGGCTGGCCCTCGATGCCTACCTCCACGTGAACCTTCCGGGCGTCATTGGTTATGGCGTGGCCGATGGTGACCATCTGATGGGTCTCCTCTCTTCGCCGGTTATCGCCGCCTCGCAGGGATCGTCCGTTCCAGTCCCATCTGTTGTCCGAGGGGCGATCTCTGGTCCGGGGTGGTGTGCTCTCTCTCCTCCGGTCGCTCTGGTCCCATTATGCCGGGCTGCGGTTCTTTTTTAGGCGGCAGACACGGGCGATGTGTCCCTTCTTGTCGCAATGCCGGCAGATCGATTCGAAAAACCGGCATTCCGACCTGGGGTGGTCGCCGCCGTAACCGGCACAGTTGGTCCTCGGCTTACAACCCCGCCGGTTCCGTGGGTCGCGGCCTGTCTGGAGGCGATGGATGTCCTCCTCGTCATCGGAAGTGCCCGATGCCGAGTGGAAGTCACCCTGGTGGGTGGTCGTCTCGGGTTGGGCCTCGGTCGACCTCGCCAGGTTGTTGTTTCCGCTGCGGTCCCCAGTGTTTGGTCTGCGCATGCGGTCGGCGGATGTTCGGGTTGCTTCGGCGGCTGCGGCTGCGGTGAGGGTGTCTGCTAGGCTGATGTTGCCCTTGGCCATCAGCCGGCTCTGGTGGACGGGGTCCCACAAACCGAGCACGATTCTGTCTCACAGGGCGTCGTTCAGGTTGTCGAATTCGCAGAGCTCCCCTAAGCGCTGTAGCTCGGCGATGAAGTCGCTGAAGCTCTCACCCGACCGTTGGTCCCGACGGTAGAATTTGTTGCGTCGGATCAGGATGGGTACCTCTGGAGCGTAGTGCCGCCGAAGTATTGGCTCGAGGACGTCCCAGTCCATCGCGGTCGCATCGGCGGGTTTGGCAAGCGCCTTGGCCATCTTGAATACCTCGGTCCCGCAGTGAATCAGGAAGATGGCGTGCTTCATGGGGCCGGTGGCATCCTTCAGGTCGCTGCACTCGAACATGCGGAATCGGTCGGAGTACGATTCCCAGTCCTCGGTGGCGGGGTTGAAGGGTGCGGGGGGGTGCGATTTTCACCATCGTGGTGGTTCGTCTGGCTTCCGTCAGACACGTGGTTCAGTTCAGGGTCTGGATCCCACCCTCGTCACCAGTGTTGTGTCCGCGAAATGATGCCAGGAGTCGGTGACTTCAAATCATGCTCTTTTATTTAAAGTTGGAACTGAACTGGGGCAAAGGAAAAAGCTCACGGCTTTTATTCCTTTAGCCGCGGCGGCCGCGGCCAATGGCACCGCTTTGAATCTCCCGCGATACGAATGGACCAATCGCGGGAGATTCCTAGCGAGCCAATCGGCGCGGCTCGCCTGACCAATCAGAGTGCCCCGCGCTTTGGCCAATCAAAGCGCGGGGATCTCAAGAATGCTAATTAGGGACAGAACACTTTGTTTCCAGCGTTTGCCAGTATGCAGGTCTAAACTCTTATTCAGTTGTCACACCTGCAGCCCATGTAGAGGATCAAGGCCCTCTCCTCCTGAGGAGACCACATCTCTCCCTTATCCTCTCCTCCCTGCGTGCTCTAGGATGGATAGGGGATGGGCCTGGTCCTCCTCTGACTGCTCAGCCGGCCTCTGCCCTTCCCCAGCCTCCTCCACAACCTCCGGAGCCACACTTCCACTCCCTGTTGGCTGTTCCTCCTCTCCCTCAGAGTCAGTCTCCACCAGGCGCATGACAATTCACTTCACAACCGTGGCAAAAAAAAAGGTTATAAAATCAGGTGTGATTCACTTAACAATGCAAATTCTGGTCTCAATTGTAGTCATAAGTCGAGGACTAGTTGACTTCTCATATATCTCTGCTTGCAACCAGACAACAGAAACTAGGAAGGGAGTGATTGGAATGTATGGGGAGCTGGGAGAGAATTGAGGAATTCAAGAGCACTGTGTCTGTGGCCTGAGACAATTTCTACACCTCAAGGTCAAATGCTGAGAAACCTCCAAATATGCACAGACTGTTCCCAAAACAAATTGACTGTATATGATTGGTGGACAATGGACAGTAGGTGGCCCAGGGGAAAAGGGGTTTTTACTTAGGGTGTTTTTCACAGGAAAACCTCAGAACTGGCTTTATTTCTTCTGCACCTATGTGGAAATCACGAAAGTTTATACTATTGGAAAAACAATCTCCTTGGAGTTTCTTTTGCTGCAATATGCCAACAGGACAGCTAACACTACTTATAGTAATTAGGTAAAAATGTTAGTTTAAAACTAATTAATTGGGGGGGGGGGTTTAAAAATCCGGATATTTTTGTGTAGAATCCGGGTTTATTTGAGTTTGTTAAGAAACTCGGTTGGCAATCCTGACGAGATACAACCTTAAAACCCTTCTTCTTTAGCTTGTTTGCCTGAACTATTATACAATTAATCACTATTCACAATTATTCAATAACTATTACAAAATCAGAATTGATTCTGATTTTGACCTGAACAAAAGAAGGGTATTTGAGTACCATATACTGGGATAACAGTAAATACTCTATAAAGAAACTACTGATTAACATTCAGCTCAGTCATATACACCCTAAACTAAACAGTGGCTAGAGCAAGCCAAAATATTTTTTTTGTTTCCTTCACTTTCATCATTCTAAATTCAAGTAAATTATTGCTTAGCATACTACACACTCTGTGGGAAAAGGCCTGTTTTCATGTAAAATGATTTTTCCATTGAGATGTTCTTTAGGCACAATAAAAGAAATTTTACAGGTATAACTTTATTTAATTAAGGCATTTTATAAAACTCTTTTAAAATATGCTTGCTTACTTTTGCTACCTCCAAATCCTCTTACCTTTCAATTAAGCTATACTGTAGCTGAATGACACTGAAAAATGTCACCTAGTCCATGAAGAAAGGGCGTATCAGAGCTTTTTCTTTTAGTTGCAATTCTTTTCTCAATGTGTAACAGTACCTGTTGAATTTTAATTGCTGAAACAATAGTTTTCAATGATGGAGGCCAACTAGAATAAAAATGCTCTTTTCATTTGCAAAAATGTGTTAAAGAAAAAAATATGCATATGTACATAGTGAATACTAGCCACAATGGAAATTTAAGAAACTCACATTCTGAAGACAATCCATACTACTGATCATAAGTCCATATGTTGAAGAAGCAATTTTTTTTTGCTTTACTATACAATGAAAGAAAAGGGAAAAGGATGAAGAGTAAAAGAAAAGAAAAAAGAAAAGACATCTGAAATTGTCAGCTGAGCTATCAATGTACTGTAATATATAGATATAATGTATTTCAACTTATCCCAATTTATTGGCATAGCTATTATGGATAAAATGGCTTGAAATTGTGATTTTTCAACTCTTTTGTAAATAGCTAAAAATATGAAGCCCGTTTTATAGAATAGAATTGTTCAAGAAGGATACAAAAACACAACTTCATGGAACTTCTGTTAAATCCATTCATCAGAAAAATCTCTTTTAAAGAAATGAAATAATTCTATGCATGAAGCTGACTGCACAAAGCGGAGTGAATTCTTCTTTCAGATTTTCCAAATTCTGCCCACATGTTTCTATGCTTTAAATAATGAACTTTAAGTTTCAGAAACATATGAGATGAAGTGGAAGGGAAGGAAAACAATTCTAAGAATTAATCACCATGATGCATACATTTACAGTGAAAAAACAGAGGGAAGCTGAGCTCACCCTGTGAAGTACAGCAGTTCCTGTTTGAGGTAACTAAATATGGCAACAATGCTAAAATCATGTGAATCTAACACATACAGAAAGTTAACATCTGGAAGTTCAAGAAAGCAACTAAATAAATAACAGGTATCTGCCAGATTTTGAAACACTATCTATTTTTTGAAGGTGTTCACAGACATGAAGAGATAAGACTTTGCTAAAAGCCCACTATAATACTTCCTGTACATATATATTTTTAACTTATTTTATGCTTATTTCATTTTTTTAGAATTAATTTATACATATGCAGTGATTTTTGGGGGGGTGGGAAGGGAAATCTACAAAACCTGCCGACTAATATCATGTACAGTGGAAACAGAAAATTAAATGAACCAACATTTTAAGGGTCATTGTCTAGTCGCCTGACAGCAATTGTTATACACCCCCATCCCAGGTGGATCAGCAGTTGTTCCTTCTGATGCCAGGATATGCACACATGCTGCACATTAAATGAAAACTTTCTAACAAAATTATTTTGAACATTTGCATCTATTTTGTGATCATTGTTGCGCTGATGCAATGCTGACATGATGTAGAATGGTACCAAGCATCATTGCCCCCCCCCCAAGGGTGATTAGTCCCTATTCTGTTAACCTCCTAGGTGTCAAACTCAAGAACCTTGGGCCGGATCTGGCCACGGATCAGCCTAGAAACAGCAAAGGTGCCTCTGCCAGCGAAAACGGAGCTTGGGGAGAGCACGTGGTCCCTCCAGGGTCTGTTTTTGCTGGCAGAGGGCTGCAGGAGGCCATTGTGGCCAAGAACGGGGTGTGTGTGGGGGTCTCTGTTGTTGCCCGCAAACTAAAAACAAAACAAACTAAAAACAAAACAAAAGGAGAAATGTTTCCCCTTTTGCATTTGAGCATGCATAAGGGAACAGGAAAAGAGAAAAGGGAATGAAGGAAGGGAGGGAGGGAGGGAGGGAAGAAGGAAGGAGATTATAATGAGAGTGTGAGAGGGTCTCAGGAAAGTCCTGCCTTAGCACTTGGCCAATACAAGTGCCCCTGACACGAGTGACGTCAAGCTGTCCACACCATGGTCACCCTCACCCCCACCTCCAGAGACACCTCCCCGGCTCTCTGAGGTCAAACACAACCCTGATGCGGCCCTCAATGAAATTGAGTTTGACACTCCTGTTTTAGAAGGCCCTTAAAGTCGCTGACTAGGAGATTCCATGGAAGGACAGAAGCTGCAAAATGATTATATTGTTTTTAAGTTTAGAATGCACTCTCCTGTGTTTTTTACTTGATTATAATTTTAGCTGTTTCATTGTACTTTAATGGTTATTTTTAATTGCTTTGTTTATTCAGTTTTTGTTGTTGTATTTTAATTCTGTGCACCACCCAAAATCACTGTGAGATGGATGAATCTATAAAGTTGATAAATAAACTAACATATAAATAATGGAATACTGTCTAATAACGTACCGGCAAAACTCATATTTTTTAATGATTGAAGATAGAACATAAGTAGGATTGGAAGGGACCTTGGAGATCTTCTAGTCCAACCATTCTGTTCAACCAGGAGATGCTATAATTAAATAGTCGTCCAACCTCTTCTGAAAACCTCCAGTGAAGGAGCATTCACAACTTCTGAAGACAGCCTGTTCCACTCATTAATTGTTCTCACTGTTCGGAGATTTCTCCTTAATTCCAAGTTGGATCTCTCTTTAATAATCCTCTACCCATTACTTCTTGTCCTGCCCTCATCTGGAGAATGAGTTGATTCCCTCTTCTCTGTGATAGCCTCTCAAGTATTAGAAGATTGCTATCATGTCATCCTTCTCTTCATTAGCTTGTCTAATTCATTACCTAGTTTCCACAACCATTCATCTTAAGTATCTTTTTTGTACTTCTCTGCACTCTTTCTCAGTATCTTTTTTGTATTCTAGTAACCAAAACTGGTCTCAGCATTCCAAGTGGGGTCTTACCAATGCAATATAAAGTGGTACTATCACATGATATTTTGAAGCACCAAAAATATTCAAAACACCACACAGAAAATAGTCATAAGAAATGAAGTACTGGCGTAAGAATCACATTGTCAAATGTATTCTTAATGAAAAATGTACTTCATCCCTGTTACTTTAATATTTGTAATGAGCACCCTGTGAGGTTGGTTAAGGTGTTCTGCTTGGCAGCTATGGGGTTATGGTTCACAAATATAGTAATTTCCTTAATAACATACATTGATATGAGTTTTAACTGAAAAATGTCACCTAGTCCATGAAAAAAGGCGTGTCGTAGCCTTTTCTTTTAGTTGCAATTCTTTTCCCAATCTGTAACAGTCTATTTATACAAGGTCGCTTTTGCAAGAACAACTGGTGGCATTTCAATTGCTCCAAGGATTAAGACTATATAAATAATGATAATTGTTACATTAGCAACCAGTTAGTCCTGCAGAAAACTTGCAAAGTGAAATACACCAGTTTAGGATTTCTACCACTGGTGAAATACATCAATTTCTACCACTATACTTCCCAACATTCCATCTTCATTTATGGCTGCTAAGTGTGATAAGAGAGGATTTTGGCCTATTTTGGGTAGTGGGGTAGGGGAGTTCTATTTTAAGTAGATCTATAGCACCTTCTGCAAACACTGACATTCTTTCAAGGCTATGCTATCTTTCAGTCCTGTACAAGAGTGGTACCATTTTGGCCTCAGAAGGATCCAAGCTCACAATTATCTCTGGTGATGAATGAGACCAGGTTGATCTTCATTGTGATGATGTTATGGCTATACAGACACCATAACCTCTTAAGTGTTTCTAGGTTATCTGACTAAGAAGTCAGAGTGGCCCAACTCCAGGATATCTGAAATGTTTACATTTCTCTTTTTAAACCCCCATGATATAAATTTGTTAAATTCCATTTTAGATATTTTTCTCCATTACTACATTCCAGATTGAAGTAAGACTACCTGATCTTTAATGACTAGGATCATCTTCTCATCAATTAGAAAATTCCACATAAGCTTTGAAGACTTATTAAAATTAAGTCAGAGTAGACTGTTCTTTTATAATTAACATGATGATTTGAAGACATTTCTATTTAGCAGATGCAATGCAGTATTATTTCTGGAATCTCCATTTACAATGTACACATCTCATTGTAGACAATAGTCAAATTCTTAATTACGTTAACAGTTTCCAGATGGTTGCTGTTAAGTACTGATCATGGGTTGGAATAAATGGAGACAGCCTCTGAACGGTGAACTTTCAGCTCTTTAATTGCATAGTGACTTCTCCAAACAACAACAGTGAACTCTGCCTTATATAGGCAACCCCTGTGAGAATTATCCAATAACGAGCTATGAACGCTAGCTCTTTTAACCAATAAGAATTCTCTGTTAAGGGCCAATTGGATTCCTCAGAACTAACCAATCCGATCTGGCCGCCTAACAGCCAATCAGAAGTGCAGGGCCAGAACCCTGCACTTTACCTCAAGCTCATACTTTATTAACTATGGTACATACACAACACCCCTTCCCCCTGGTTTCTTAATTATGGTGTAGTTATATAGTCCCTTAGATAGGATGGTTGTCTTTTAAGTCTTTCGGATTTTCGTTGGATTGGTTGGTTGCAATCCTGTTGAGGTAGATTGTTGTTTGGCAGTGGTTCTTCTTCTTGCTCAGGTGCAATTTCTTGCGGTGCAAACGTTTCTCCTTCCTGCTCCATTTCCTGAGTATCAATTAGTTCGTCGCTCTCTTCAAGCAGATTCCCTGGATCTTCATCTTCTTCCGTACCTCCCCCTCCCTCGGTTTGGTCATGGGGGAGTTGTTGACTGGCCGTTATGAGTCGTGACCGTAATTGGTCGATATGCCGTTTCCACAGTTTATTGTCACAGCATTTCACTACATAGGATTTGGGGCCGGTCACTCGTACTACTGTCGCCTCTATCTATAACGGGTCGCCCGATAAGTTTCATGCGTAAACGAGGTCTCCTACCTGGAAGGTGCGACAGCGGCCGCTGGATCCTATTGGCTTTTCCGGTTCGTAAGCAGGGTGCAACCGGTCAAGGTGGGAGCAGAGTCTTCATCCCATCAGTAGTTCGGCGGGAGTTCTGCCGGTGACGCTATGTGGAGTTATGTGTTGCAAAAATAGAATTTGGTTGACCTTGTCGTCGATATTGTCATAGTCCACTTTTTGCAAAGTCTTTTTAACAAATTGGACCATGCGTTCAGCTCGGCCATTGGTCACAGGGTGCGCAGGCAAGGTGAGCGCATGGCGGATGCCGCGGTCAGCGAGGTACTGCTTGAACATTAGTGCCATAAACTGTGGCCCGTTATCAGAAACCAGGACGTCTGCCAATCCGTGGGTTGCAAAGAGTCTGTTTAGAATCTTGATCACCGCCTCGGAGGTCGTAGCCGTCATACGATGAATTTCTAACCAATTGGAGTATGCGTCGACTGTCAGCAGGAAGGTATAGCCCTTGGTTGGCCCCGCGAAATCCAGGTGGATTCTGGACCAGGGTCCACGTGGCGTCTCCCATTCAATAGGCATGGCTTTTGGTGGGGCGTTGCTGACTTGTTGGCAATTGGAACACGCTTTAACCCACTGCTCGATTTGCCGGTCCATGCCCGGCCACCATGCGTAGCTTTGTGCAAGCGCCTTCATTCGCACGATGCCGGGGTGGTCCTCATGCAGAATTCGCAGCAGCGTCTTCCGGAGTCGCTCTGGGACAACGACTCTATCACCCCAGATGATACAGCCTTTTTGGGAAAAAAGTTCAGTCTGTCGAGATTTGAATGGTGCGAAGTCATCTGGTACTTGGTCCAATGGCCATCCACGTTCTACCCAGCCTAGGACTCGAGCTAGGGTGTGGTCTCGTTTGGTTTCTCTCGCGATGTCTTGGGCAGTCATAGGCGGCAAGTTGAGTGTTTCGATCTGCAACGTGGTTGCCGTTGGTGCTGGATCGTTGAGAGTCTCTGGAAGCGGTGCTCGGCTTAATGCGTCGGCGTGGGGAATGGCTTTCCCCGGGCGATATTGCAGGCGATAATTATAAGCAGCTAGGAATTCTGACCATCGGGTCATTCTAGGGGATAATATGTAGGGGGTTGGCTTGTCCCCGGCTATTATCCCTAGCAACGGTTTGTGGTCAGTTATAATGGTAAGTGTCCTTCCATACACATATTCATGAATTTTTTTTACAGCTGAAACGATTGCGAGGGCTTCTTTATCAATTTGTCCATAGTTCCGCTCTGCTTGTGAAAGAGTCTTCGAAAAGTATGCAACAGGGGCTTCGTTCCCATTAGGCAGTACATGGCTCAAAATGGCGCCCACCCCGAAAGGTGATGCATCGCAGGTTATAACTAACGGCAAAGTCTCGTTATACTGCATAAGTACAGAGTCAGATGTGAGCAGTTTTTTAACATTCCGGAACGCTTGCTCTTCCCGGTAACCCCATACCCACAATGCTTTCTTATCTAATAATCAGTGTAACGGTTCAGCGACAGTTCCCTTGTGTGGTAAAAATACATTATAGAAATTAATAAGGCCTAAGAACGCCTGGAGATCAGCCTTGTTGCGTGGCCTGGGAGCGTTTTTGATCGCTTTTAATTTACTCTCAGTAGGATGAATGCCCTGGCTATCAATCCGGTACCCTAGAAACTCAACATTGTCAGTATACAATTGACATTTATTTTTTTTCACCTTAAGTCCGGCCTCTTGGAATTTTTTTTTTTTTTTAAACAAACTTTATTAATTTTACAGACACAAACATACAAAACACAAAACAGAAACAAAACTAAAAGATCTTTTCTGAAGGCTGTCTGATCCCGGGTTGAAACTCTTCACACAGACACAAATTCAAACATCATATTCACTTTATCTATCCTTTCATATCTTATTATCATTTTCTTTTTTTATCTATATATAAACCATTTTTATCAATTTTATAAAAACAATGCACAAAGAATCAAGGCAAATCAGCTTATAAATTCTTTTCTAAGAAAAACTAATAAAAGGAAAAAAAACCAATAGAACATAACAATTCCAAATTATAGTATCAATACTTTATCTATTTAACTTCATATCTTATCCCAGCTTCTCCTTTTCATCCAAATTATTTCTTGTTAATTAAAATTTTATTGCCTTTTATCAATATACAAAATCCAAAAAAACATAACAAAACCTTTATATATCCTTCCATATCTTATAATCATTTTCAATAACATTCTTTGTCTGTTCTATTTCCAACTATCCATTCATCTTTTTTCTTTTACTATACTTCTCCTATACACTAATTGGAGTGACGTCTTTAACTCATTACCCTAACTTAAAAGTACTTCATATAACAATTTTTCTTGGGATTCTGTTTAACAGATTCTAAAATTACACAATGAATTTTATACTCTAAATACACATATAAAAACACAATCTTATGTACCCTCCAGAATCCCTCTTTTATCCTTTATTAAATTCACCCATTGTCTCTGAATAAACTTTTTTTCTTTAGATCTTGCTTCCCCCCATTGAGGCTTCTCCTTCCCCCCTTTCTCTCTTGCTTATTCTTCTCCTTGCCCTTTTTACCCCTTTGTCTCTCCTCCTCCCTTTTCTTACTCCCTTTCCTTTGCTTTCTAACCTTGCCTCCACCTTTCCGCTCATTTTTCTCTTTTTTGGTTGTTTTTATAATTCTTAAAATCCCCTTTTTCTTATTCTTTTTCTCCTCCTCCCCAGAAAGAACCCATTGTTCATCAAAGATGGCTTCTTCTTCCTCTTCTTCTTTATCCCAGTCCTTCTGCTGCGTAGTCAACTTTTCATAAGTACATAACGCCATTTCTAAAAATTGAAACAAAGCGCCCAAAGTATCTTCCTTTTTATATTTTTGATATTCAGTCTTTAGTTCATCCACAAGCGATGCCATCATGAAAAGAGAAACTTTTGCCAAAACAACTACAAGTATTTTTAATCAAAAAAAATTCAAAAAAAATTCCAAAAATTAATACTTTTCTTCCTTCTTCTCTTTCTCTTTCTGGGGTTAATGTTTAATCAAAGAGGTCCAATTACCATGTACCTTTCTTTGGGATTCTAGGCAATCTCCTCCTTTTTCAGCTTCTGCTCCAATTTTTTTTCCTCTCCCTTCCCACTTGCAACATCAATTTTAAATACTCAGAAATCCATACCTCTTATAAGGGTTTTCCAATTTCTTAAGTTTTTCAATGTCCAGGAACCCTTTTGTCCCTTAGCTTCAAGTTTCAGAATATCTGCTGTTTCCATGGGGTGGGAGAGTGAAGAAAAAAAAAAAAAGTTCCCTTTAACAGCTTCTCCGCCGCTTTCGATCTTCTTAGGGATACAATGTATCCTCCAGCAATTCAAACAGCTCAGTTCCAACAAATTTGAAAGATGTTACTTGACCCGGCTCAGACAGGACTTTCACTCTTCTTGCTTCCTCCAGCACATTCTTACCCGGTTGTTGGCTTCTTCGTGGCGGCCATTGCTGACCGCCGCTCCACCGCCTTGGGAAAAAGGGGTTTTCCAGGACAAGGAGGGGGTCTGCGACACCCCCAACTCCCTGTCCAGCTCCCCTCTCTCTTCGGCTTCCCTACAGGGTAGCTATATCCCCCTGACCCATCTGGATCGGGGGTACCTCGGCAGCTAGCACAGCAGGAATCACGAGCGGTCGCGAATTCCTGCTGTCCCGAAGCCATGCGAAACCGGAAACCTCCGGCCTCTTGGAATCTTTTTAGAACGCATTTCAAACGGTCCTGTAAGATTTTTTTTGGTAGGGGCTGCAATTAATACATCATCAAAATAAGGGACCACACCCTTGATTCCTTGTAATAACCTTTCCATAAGGCTCTGGAAGATCCCCTGGGCTACACTAACTCCGAATTGCAGTCAGGTACATTTAAAGGCACCCCTGTGCATTACAATAGTTTGGGCCTGAGCCGTTTTTTCATCCACTGGTAATTGTTGATAAGCTTGAGCTAAATCCAATTTAGCGAAAACCTTCCCGCCCCCCAAGGAATGGAGGAGGTGCTGCACCACCGGAACTGGATACGCATTCTGCTGTAGGGCATGGTTCAAAGTGGCCCGGTAGTCCCCACAAATTCGGATTGACCCATCTGGCTTAATGTGTGTTACAATAGGGGTTTCCCATGGAGAGTGATCGATGGACTTCAACACCCCTTGAGCAATTAGCTTGTCGAGTTGTTCGTCGATGTTTGCTTTAAGAGCGAATGGAACTCGACGGGGCTTCAAGCGAATGGGAGCTACTTTTGGATCTAGACTGAATGAGATCGGGGTCCCCTTATACTTGCCTAAGCTGTCCGCGAAGACGTCACTGAACTCAGAGATAAGGTCTTCCTCCCACTCACAACCACTGACTCAGTTCATGCCGGCCACTTCAATGCCGAGTGGCGCGAACCATTGGAGGCCTAGTAGGCTAGGCCTATCTCTATCGATGACCGTTAGAGGTAAGTACGCTGTATGCTTCTTGAAGGAGACTCGGACTCGGCAGGAACCGACGACGGGGATTCGATTTCCTTGGTAGTCCTTAATGATGAGGTGTTGAAATTGGAGGTCTTGGCGTAGAATTGTGGGGATGAGTTGCTTGAGTGTCTTCCAGGACACCATCGAGAGGGACGATCCCGAGTCGACCTCCATGGGGCAAGGCTGGTTCTCGATGGCTACCGTGACTCGGATTTTCTTAGTGTCTAAAGCTGAGGCGTGATGGATAGTGATAGTATGGTGAGCCTCTTCTCTCTGCAAAGCTCGATTTCTGTAGGAGTAGTTTACTGGCTCTCACCTTACAGGATGGTTTCCTGTCGATTGGCGATAGTTAGCCCTTTTGAGGCCTGGCTAGGTCCTGGTAAGCTGCGACAGACCCGGCCGATGTGGCCTCATTTCCCGCATTCATGGCAGAGTGCGTCACGGAATTTGCATTTGGACCTGGCATGGTTTGCTCCACAGCCAGCACAAGGGCGTAAGGGCTTCGGGTGAGGGTCCCGGTCGGACCGCAGTCAATGGACCCCTTCTTCGTCGCTGTCTGACGATGAAGAGAGGTTCTCGTGGTGCGTCGTCACGAGCTGTCCTTCAGACTTGGATAAAATGTCGCTTGTCGGTGGTGGTACCGGAGTGCGGCTTCTCCGTAGTTGTGCAGCCGACTTTTTGGTTGCCTCTGCTGCCGTGGCTTCGGCAATGGCGTCGGCAAGGCTGATGTCGCCTTTCGCCATCAGCTTGCTTTGCAGGCCTAGTGCATCTAGTCCCAGAACTATTCGATCTCTTAGTGCCTCTTCTAAATCGGCGAACCCGCAAAGGCCCCCTAAATTTTGGATGTCTGCCACGAAATCGGCCACACTTTCTCCTTTTCGTTGGTTCCTCTGATAAAACTCTTGGCGTCTCACGAGCGTAGGCACAGTTGGCGCGTAATGGTCTCTCAGGATGGGTTCGAGGTCGTCCCAGCTCATGGCCTTCACTTCTCAAGGTTTGGCGAGTGCTTTAGCCATCTTAAATACGGCTGGGCCGCAATGCGTCAGGAACAACGCCCTTTTCTTTGCTGGCGTGGCGTCCTTCAAGTTGTTCGTCTCAAGAAACATTTGGAAGCAATCCATGTAGGATTCTCAATCCTCTTGGTTTGGATCGAACGGAGCGGGTGGTATGATGCCACCGGACATGGTTCCGTTGTTGGCGTCGTCTGTCACATGCTTGGTGTTGCTTCCTGGTTTCTTCGGTTCAGACGTCTCCAAATCCCACCTTCGTCGCCAGTGTTAAGTACTGATCATGGGTCGGAGTAAATGGAGACAGCCTCTGAACGGTGAACTTTCAGCTCTTTAATTGCAGAGTGACTTCTCCAAACAACAACAGTGAACTCTGCCTTATATAGGCAACCCCTGTGAGAATTGTCCAATAACGAGCTATGAACGCTAGCTCTTTTAACCAATAAGAATTCTTTGTTAAGGGCCAATCGGATTCCTCAGAACTAACTAATCCGATCTGGCCGCCTAACAACCAATCAGAAGTGCAGGGCCAGAACCCTGCACTTTACCTCAAGCTCATACTTTATTAACTATGGTACATACACAACAGTTGCCATATTATCCTACTGCAGTAATATCATATTAAAAGCCAACAAATGCATATGGCACAAACTATCATGATACAGTTTTCTTCATATTTTATGAAATTACAGTATTATCTCCCACAAGACAAGCAAGCAATAACTATGTTAGGCTTTAAAAGCAACTTGGCATTTTTAGATTTTTAATTATTTTAATTAATATTTTAATATGTAATATTTAATATGTTAATTAAATTAATATTTAATTAATTTGCTTCCCACCCCCACTCTATGACCCCATGGCCCTGTCCTGAGATATCCACAGGTCTTGGTGAAACAGAAATTATAGATTTGTATAAAATGAATTGTATGCACACCTAATACTATTACAGTATATTCTTATTTCTTATTGCGCGCATTTGGTCATACACAAAAACCATCTAAATACCAGTAGTTCCTATGAAGGAGAAGAACTGCAGAGCCAACAAACTTTCCTTCTCCTTGAAACAACAAAAAAAACCATGTTCCTGCCAATGGGGACACAGAGCTGCAGCACTACAAAAAAGTTCTAGTTTTACTTTGATTCCAAACAACTTGTAGCTGATCATGAAATAAATTGGCTCAACTTTCAAATACAACCAGTATGGCTCACAAAGGATGGAGGACAGTTTTAAAGAAGAGTATACAGTCTCTGGGGTAACAATCATAGAGAGAGAAAATAATAGACTACATCTGTTTTCTTCCAAATATACTCCAATAAGCAATACTCCAATAAGCACAGGAACACAGGATTGGATCTAGAACAGAGGGGGTCCACGGACCACTGGTGGACTACTAACTGGGAGTCCGTGGACCACTGGTGGTCTGCAAGAAAATTTTGGTCATCTGCAGAGCACCTGGAGTAGCTGCTCCAGGATAAGGTAAGGGCGGGGAATAGAGGCTCGCTCTGAATTCCAGAGTAGGAGTGAAGCTCATCTCTTGCTGGGTCTTGTGGGTGTTTCTTCCATCCCTTGTTGGTGCTCCGTGCACCTCGGTTGCACGGGAGATGTGCAACTTCCTCTCAGCCCCGAGACACTGGCCCAACCCAGCCTTTTCTCTTTGCCACTGTGATGGCCTGCCCACTGCTTTTGCAGCACTGTTAAATTTAGTGCACTTCACAATGGGGGAGACAGCATTCCCTCCTCCTCAAGTCCATTACGACATGGAGCATGGTTGCAGCCAGGTTGGGGGAGTCTCTTGGGGCATAGAGCAGGTCGTGCGTCTCCCCGAGTGACCAAGGTGCATCCAACACCAACAAAGGCTGGAGAAGGACCTGCAAGACTCAGAGAGCACCAGAGAATCAGAATGACAGAGAGATGAGAGAGAAAGCGAGAGACACAGAGAGACAGAGAAAGAGCGACAGAGAGAGAAAGGAGACAGAGAGAAAGATTCCCTTGGCTAAGAAATGGAGATGAGCACTGCTCCCTAGAGTTGGGCAAGACTGGAAAGGAGAAAACTTTACCTTTTGTTGGTTCCTAAGGGAAATGTGTCAAATAAAACAAGAAGAATTCAGATCAAGAATGAAGAAATGCTGAAGGAATGTGGATAAGGAACCAAACTGAGTGACCAGTATAAAAGAAGAAGGCTGACATGATCCAGCCATACGGAAAGAATGAATGGAACAAATGATAAAACAAATGTATGAAGGAAGAATGAATGGGTTGAAAGGAAAGGGGAAAAAAACCAAGGATGGCATAGCTGATACAGTTAATGCAATCCTCTCAAAGATGAACATAATAAATCAAAATAAAAAAAGTGATGCATGAAGCAGAATGCAGAAGCGTTGAAAACATGGTTTGGCAAAGACTAAAAAGATATGGAGAGAGAGAGAGAGATCCTTCTGCCTCTAATTTATTTAACTCTTTTTCAACGCTGTGAACTATCTTCTTTCTAAAAGGGAACAGCTTGAGAGGTAGGTACACATGTATTAGGTTTGGAGGCATAAAAAAAATGCTGGATATTAGACTGGCAGCTCAGTCTCTTCATTGCTGGATCAATAATATTACTATTCTGATCAGCTGGTGCATTAACTATCACAGGAATGGCAAATCAACAGGATATGCACAGATGCATTCATTTTTTTATAGAGATTTCCTATGCATATCAAATGAGACCCCACTCAAAAATCCCAGGAGATTGCATTCAAGACTTATGTAGCCTTGTGGTAAGAAAAGTCACATAACTATCAGTGAAATATAAGAGTGATTACAAAATGACAGGCCATCTGGCATATTTCACAGTTATGGCAGATCATTCAGCAAAAATGACTTGGGCTTTAGTCACTATAAATAATTTATTGATTCCATGTATTAAGGACTGGCATAATTTTGGTGCCCAGGGGACCCACTTTTTATTTTGGGGTGCCCAACAGCTACAACAAAAGAGGGACAATTTCATGCACAAAGAGATTAGTGGGTTTCTGGAAGGAATGTGGATGGTTGCAATTTACCAGTTTGCCACAAATGCAGTTAGCATCATAAAAGCATAAAAACATGGAATAGCAACAGATATAAAATGGATAAAAACGTAATAAAAATAATAGGTCAAGAATAGACCACACATGGCCCCTTATACAGTATATATCAGGTCTATTTTAGTGGAATAATTAATCCCCAGAATCAAACTGCTAAATTCTAAAGACAGAGAATGCAAACTAACAAACAAAATAGAGTTCCATTTACTTTAGCAGAAGAGATTTAAACCCAATAAATCAATGGAACTAAAATAAGCTAAAATTTGACAGGATCATCCCCACCGGTAAAAGATAAAATTTGGTGCAGGTATAAATGTGTCTAATTTACTGTTCTTAAAATTCACTGAGATGAAAGTACCCCAGAATGTGAGAAAAATGAAACTGTAGCATGCGACTAAAAATATTACAAGGAGCCCAGACTAACCATGCTCTGTCACCTGTCAGGTGTTTGACACTTTGTACTACCTTTAGAGTTATAAGCAGGCAACAGAATTAGCTTTATCAAGCCTCTAGCACAGTGTTTATCACAACCTAGGCAACTTCAAGCTATATGGACTGTGCAGACTTCAACTCCCAGAATTCCCCAGCCAAGCATGTTGATGTGGTTGAGAAGCACTGCTCAGATTTGACATTCAAAAAATCTCTGCTCTAGTTTATAAACCACAAATTGAAAAAGTCCACTTTAGTAGGCAGAAGAAGAAAAAAAATCCTTAATTAAGGCAAATTTAGGGCTGATTTGCAAATCAGTCAACACAAATGATTGCATTTCAATATTTTTATTAGATTATTCTGCCATAAACTAAATAAATAACTATTAGCTTATTTGCTTGCTTCTGTATATCTTGAAGCTTTATGGCATGGTCAGAAAAGAATGTCTTCAATAAAAATTTCCCTCTGAAACATTTTATGTCAGAGATGTTCAAGAAAGGGGAAGTGATCAACCCAAAATGAGAGTACATGGAAATGAGTCAGTGAAGAGGCCTATTAAAGATAATAAAAAATGGTCAGAGGGTTCAGCTAAACTGAAAAGACAGTTTAAAATGTATTTTAAATACCAGTAAGCTTTAAAGGAAATTGGCAACTTTAAAACAATTGAGCAATACAGAGGTAAGAAACCAAACAAAGACTGTAAATCCTGCATTCCAGAAATACTCAGGGGGAAAAAAAAGAGTTTCAAGTTTGCCGAGTTTGAAATAGAGGGGGGAAAAAGATTGTTCTACAGCAGGGCTCTCCAACCTTGGCAACTTTAAGCCTGGAGGACTTCAACTCCCAGAATCCCCCAGCCACCTGGCTGGGGGATTCTGGGAGTTGAAGTCTTCCAGGCTTAAAGTTTCCAAGGTTGGAGGCCCCTGTTCCACAGTACCAGTTCCCAACACAGTTTCTTGCTGTACAGCTTTTAGTAACGTTTCCTCTCCATTTTTCATTTTCGGTATCTAATGAAAACCTGGGTTTAAAAGCTCAGGATACCTTGGAAAGTCCACCGTTTAAGCCCTGTTTCTTTGGCTTTATAAGAAGCCTTTAGGGGAGGCGGGTGGGGGAACCGGCGCTTATCTCTCAACTCATCGAAGGCATCGCAAGGATTCGGAAGGGAAACAGCTGACCCCTGTCACTTTGTGTCCAGTGCGGCGGGCGTCTTTTAAGGCAGGGCAAAAAAGCATTGCTTTCCTTTCTGTGCAGGGGCAAACCCTTGGAAACGGAACCCCCCACCTTTGGCTCTTTTCAAGCCTCGGTTCCCCCCAAAGCGGGGAAAGGCAACGCCGCACGTGCAAGGGCTCCGAGCAAGAGCCCGGCCCCCAAACAAAAGCCAGACCGGGGTCAGAGCTTTCCTTTCCCTTACGAGAATCTTTCGGAAAGTCGCCTTCTGCACTTCCCCAGTTCTCCCGCGGTGCAAAACGCAAGCTCCCTCGACCGTTGTTGCCACGAGGACTCCGAGCGGGCGCTCTCCTTTCCGGCCGTGAAGTTTGGTCCGGTGCCCTCCCCTGCAGCAAGGTCTCGCTCCGAAAAGGAAGGCACCCGGGGCGGCTGCCCGGACCTGCCGAGAATGAATGAGAGCCTGTCTCTCTGCCTTCGCAAACGTCATTTGGGGGGAAGCTGCCCCTTGCCAACCCAGGCTGGAAAAAACTTCGCCTTCCTCGCACTGCTGAGCGGCGGCAGATCCCGGTGCCCGCGGCCAGCTTTAGGAAGAAGAGAGAGCGCCGAGGGAAACTTACCGTCCCAAACCTTCGGCTGCAGCGCCATAAGCCAAGGCGCCCGGCTAGGCAAGCAGGGCTTCCTTCCTCCCCAAGCGCCCTGCCGGCTGGCAAGCGGCTAGGAAGCGGGACAACCTGGGGCGCTGTGTACGCTTGTGCGCCTCAGCCACGGAAGATTGGCCAGCGGCTCCTCCTCCTGCTGCAACAGCACCATAGGAATCCTCCATCTCCTTCCCCCACACCCCCCCACCTCAGTTGTCCGCCCCGCCTCCTCCTTCGGCACGGGAGGAAGCACGCCTGGGCTTTCCCTGCGAAGCACCTGGTTAGCTGATAACTCAGGAGGGTGGCATCCCTCGTGGCAGGGGTAAGCCATCACTGTCGCCTCCAGGTTTCTCGGCGATCGTTTTAAGGACGGTTTTGCACCGTGACCGGTTGTTTCAACTAAAGCACAGGTTCTTAAATTCCCAGAATTCCCCATGCTAGGGAATTCTGGGAGTTAAAGTCCACGTGTCTTCAAGGAACTGAGTTTGAGAATCACAGCTTTAACAGTAGAGGTAGTCCTCCACTTAGGCCAGAGGCCTCCAAATGGGCAACTTTAAGACTTGTGGACTTCAACTCCCAGAATCCCTCAGCCAGCATAGCCGGCCGCAGGTGCACCAGGATCCGCTGCCACCAATTGGCATAGGAATTCTGGGAGTTGAAGTCCACAAGTCTTAAAGTTGCCAAGTTTGAGGACCCCTGAGTTAGGACCACAATTGAGCCCCATTTGTTCCTTGCTTTGTGACACATTTGTTAAGTGAGTTTGGCCCCCATTTTGTAACCTTTCATGTTAAGTGAATCGCCGCTGTTTTTAAAGGAGTAACATGGTTACTCACTTGACGGTTCCAGATTCACTTCATGTGAAACCACGGAATCTGGCTTCTCCATTGACTTTGCTGGTTAGACGGTCACAAAAGGTGATCACATGACCAGGAGACACTGCAATTTTCATAAATACATGAAAGTTGTCAAGTGTCTGGGTTTTGATCACGTGACCAGAAGGGTGCTACAATGGATGTAAATATGAAAAATGGTCATAAACCACTTTTTCCAGTGCTACTGTAACTTCAAACAGTCACTAAACAAATGATTGTAAGTTGAGTACCTGTATAGTATTGTTTTCACCTTTTCACCCATTATAATGCTTACTGTTGTCCCACTCATGGGGGAAGTACTCTCTCCTCCAGATTTCTTTTGTGTAACTTTCTATTGCCTGCCTCTTCATTTTTTTCCTTTCTCTTCCCTCCCCCGCCCCCCCCGCCTTTCCCCTTCTCCTTTGCCGCTGCCTCTTTTTTCCTTTCTTTTTCACTTGTGGTTTTGCCCAGGTTCATCCTAGTCTTATTTTGGGTGCAAATCTATTGCTGTGTCAAAGGACAATCCACCGATCTTAAAACTAAGGGGGAAAAAACTGTGAGTTTCAATGGCACTGCTCTGACATGTCTTATTCTGCCTCAGAAAAAGGGTTGGTGTGTTAATGTGTCTTTTCTGTTTCCAATCAGAACAAGTTAAGGAAACTGTTGGAATTTCCTGGCTTTGCTGCCCTTTTCAGCTGCTGGTGGAATCATTACCGATCACTTTCCTTAATATAGGATGGACTGCAGAGGTGGCATTCAGGAGGTTCTGACCAGTTCTGGAAAACTGGTAGCGGAAATTTTTAGTAGTTCGCAATACTACACATCATCCATATTAAGGTGCTTGGTAACCGGCATGTATTTGTGATGGTGGCAACTTCCTGGGGTCACATGATTGCCATTTGCCACCTTCCCAGCCGACATCTGACAAGCATGGTCAGTGGGGAAAGCTGGATATGCTTAAAGTCTGCAGCGATTTGCTTATCAGCCAGGGCTAAAATATAAAATTGGGCGGGACTCATTTAATAACTGTCTTGTTCAGTAATGGAAATTCAGGTCACAAGGTGAGGACTACCTACTGTATATATGAGAATTGGCAAAACCTGCCCACAGGCTGCTGTGAGAATCTGGACTAACATTTCACTGATAAAATTGTGTAAAGTCTTTTCATGGGGAAAATCTACATGTCGGGTTTTCAAGTGATGAAATCCATTTAAAAAAGAAAAGGGCGAAGTCCCATCTTCCAAAACAATTTATTTTATTTAGGAAAGCATCAAATTGGCAAAGTCCATGGTAATTCCAGATCTGACACAATCCGGAATTACTCCACAATATTAGAAGTTAGAAACAACCCCCAAAAGTCATATTCACCAATAGAAGTAATCCATCGTTGCTAGATGTCATAAATCTCCACCTCAAGGGGCCTCAGCATGGTCAGCTCGTGTTCCCACGGGAAGAAGAATCACCTAGCCTAAACAACTCTCTCTATCTCCACTCTTTCCTCCTTAGGAATGTGGAACACCCAGAACCCTTCCCCCATAGCCACCAAAGAGAAAGTAAAGAGAAAGAATAATAATAAGCCTAACTAAAATGGCTATACATATGTCAATTTCAGGTTTGACATTACGGAGATCACAGGGTAGAGACCTATGAGTCTTGGTGGGAATAGGGTTATTAGTTGGATCATGAAGCTGATTAACACTTTATTAAGGGACTGAATTTTTCTTCAATGGACTATCCACTCCCAATCATGTTGGGCAGCTGGATGGAGGCTGGATAGATCAATCCTACCATCAGCTGCTGAAGGACAGTCAGCTGTGATCAAGTTGGCACGAAGCTGGAAGTTGCTCTCACTGCTTTTTTTTTTTTTTTTTTTACCCTTGGACATTCTCTTTCTCTGTTTAGATAAGGAAGTAACTCTAAAACAATGACTCAGTGGGTCATAGGTTGTCTAGTCATTATTAAATATGGAAATAAGAGCCACAGCTGGTTGTCATATACCTACTATGGACATTAATAAACGGGGGTCACTAGAGGCACTGCAGAAAAAATAAAAACAACAATGGCATTAAATATAGATTTTATTCCCAATGTTTGATGTTTTATCAAAGGAAACATTTAAAATATAAAAAAACCATTTGAAAAACTTATTCTACCTCTTGAAATACTGTATAAGATAAAGACTTATCACTGAAAACCTGGGAATAACATCTATGCATATTAGCAGGACTTTTTCTTTTTACGTATATTGGTGATATTCTAAGGAAAAATACAAATTTACCTGGTTCCAGATAGATTTTCAACAGCATGGGAAGGGCAATATGGTATAAACCTTCCAATTTTGTTTCAGACACTTTCACTGAATGACCTCAAAACAGCTCAACAATGCTATCTTTGTTTGATCCTCTAAGGCAGAGCTGTCAAATTCATGGCCTGCGGGCTGGATGTGTGATATGCTGGCCACACCCAAACCCGGTTTAGCAATATGTCATGTGACGATGCTGTGACGGTGTGAGTTTGACACCCCTGCTCTAGAATTATACTACTGAAAAATCCAGAAAAATCAACATACTTGGAATAAGTGATCCTAAGATAATTTCATTTTGAAATGTATACCTCAAAATCAGATTAGCAAATGTAAAAACCAATTGTTTGGGGGGGGGAACTGTAGATAATATGTAGATTTATGCAAAAAGATCAGCAATGACAAGCACCCTGTTGTACATTTCAGGAAAGATCGGGGTGGATGGGCCCACATGCTCATCGCAGTGAGCTGGTTTTGAGACAACTGATCTTTGGAGCAAGGAGTTCACCTGAACCCGGAGAATCCTACCCCTGCATACAAGGATATGGCCGAAGCCCAAAGTGGGAAGAGTCAGAGTCTAAAACGGATGGAGTTATAGCCATTCATTCACTGTGATGATCCGTAGTGTAACACAAACTTAACAAAATACAAAACGTAAATAAATGTCCTTTAATGCCTCCAACTTGGCCCCACTGTTCAATAATTCTCAGCTGGAGATAAAACTCATTCAAAAATAGTCTTCAAAAGAAAGCAATACAGTCCGAACTTAATGAGCAGATAGAGGTGAAATAAAAAACCCAAAACAAACTACAATGAAGGAAATTCCACAACGGGCCAGGATAAGTAATTACCAACTTCAAGGAGATAATAAGGCACAGTCTGTTGGAAGGATGCCAACCAAGATAACTTCAGCCCAAAATAAAACATGCTTTTTATGCTGTGCTTTAACCGTCTCTCTTATATACTCTTCTCTCCAGTTGCAACCAATGAGAGGGATCATGGCCGCTTCCTCTCTCGTAAGCCAAGTTGTTTCCTTCTCCATTCCTCCCTGTGTGTCCTAGGATGAAGAGGGGATGAGCCTGGTTCTTCCGCTGACTGCCCAGCCAGCCTCTGTCTTTCCCCAGCCTCCTCCACAACTTCTGGAGCCACACCTCCACTCCCTGTTGGCTGTTCCTACTCTCCCTCAAAGTCTGACTCTAATAAGGGCATGACATTCACCTACTAACTAATGTTTACTCAATCAGAAAGAAAACAGCACTGAAAAAGTGACTTATGGCTATTTTTCACACTTATGAAGCACCCCGTGGCCACATGGATGCTTGACAATGGATTCGTGTTTATGACAGTTGCAGTGTCCTGGGGTCACGTGGTCATCCTTTGCAACCTTCTGACAAGCAAAGTAACAGCCGTGTTACTCATTTAACAACTGTAGTGATTCAGTTAACAAATGTGATAGGAAAAGTAGTAAAATGGGGCAAGACTCACTTAGCAACATACATTTTGGGCTCAACTGTGCTCGGTAAGTCGACGACTGCCTGTATAAGTCTTCAAGATGGCTCAAAACTTGGTTTATTTGTTTAAAGGTTTCTAGGCTGCCTTTAGGGAGAATAAAAGCAGAATGGTACAAAGGAGCCTCTTCCATGGCCCATTTGGTGAGAAAATAAAACAGCCCAGTGCTGTGTTCATTTTTTCCCCTTTCCCAGGCCCAGAATTGAGAGATCTCTTTGGGGAGGACAAGGGCCCCTGGCTTTGCCAGCGTAATCAGTGGTCTGGATCTGCTTTGCTTCCATCCTGTTTCAAGTTGGTTGAGCAACAGTCAGGGTGGAGCCCAGGAGAAAGTGCTGCAAAGAAAAGGTTTCAGCTCTTTCCCCCTGCCAATCTCCTTTCCTCTCGCAGCTCCTTGGTGGTTTCCCAGCTGAGCAGCACTGAAGGGAAAGATTTCTTTGGGAACATTGTTTTAGGTTCCTCCAATGGCCTGAGATCATGCTTCTCCAAACAAGCCATTTTCTTCTGCTTTCCTTCCTTCCCTGAGCAGGCCGGATGGGAAGGACTCAGGCCCATGGCCTGAAGGATCCGTGATCCTGTTCTCAGAAGACGTCTTCATCTAATGAGTATGGAACAGCAATATTTTTTTCATTTTATCCAGCTAGGCTCCAGGACAGAAATCTTTTGGGAATGTACATAGCTCAGTGTAAAACAACATCATCAACAACAAAAACATTAGGAGTGCAAGCTGCATATACTCCAATGCAAGGTTTCCAAAAGGGGATTTCTCCAGCCCTATCTTGGTTTGATTGAAGGCAAAAGGAGAATGTGAGGGCCTAGGGTAGGATGGTTAGACAGTGTCATCAACACTGAACATGAATTGGGACAAAGTCTGAGGAACAATGGAGGTTGGGGAGGTTTCTGCAGCGGTGGGACTCTACTGGTTTGGACCGGTTCTATAGAACTGGTTGTTATGATTCTGTGCAGTTCGGAGAACTGGCAAATTGTACCCCTGGCTGGCCCTGACCCTCTCTGCCCACCTCTCCCTTCTCAGTCAGCCCTTATCACGTATGTGTGACATCGTGTGTATGCCCGACATCGCTGACTGCGTTCTACTCCGCCCAGTCACTCCTTTAGGTATTTCTTTTCTCCCATTCCTGATGATCAGCTGTTCCAATGATCAGCTGTGCCGGGATCCCCCTCGCTGTCTTACTGCTTTGCCCAGGTTTCCCTGAGGGCCAGGAGGCAAAAACAGGTGTTGTGCGCCCCCTGTTCTCTGTTTTTGGCCTTCTTGGGTCCCAGGGAAGCTTCCTAGGAGCAAAAATATCCCCCCAGAAGGCTACCCAGAAGCCCAGGAGGCCCAAAAATGGAGCGCAGAGGGTGGTGGTGCTGTGTGCCGCCCCATGCTCCATTTCTTGCCTTTCTGGGTCCCAGAGAAGCCTTCTGGGAGCAAAAATGCCCCCCAGGAGCTCCCTGAGGTCCAGGGGGCAAAAAAAAATGTGTGTGTGGGGGGGTGTGCTGCAAAAAAGAAGCCACACCCACCCAGTCATGGGTTCACTCACCTAGCCACACCCACAGAACCAGTTGTTAAAAAAATTGAATCCCATCCCTGGATTTCTGATGTGCTATGGGGACGCAAAGAGTCAGAGACAACTTAGTGACTGAACAACAACAATTTTGTTTTGCAGCACCATGTGTTTGCTACTTTTATGAAGCAATGGGTGTCCTGCACCAAGCAGCAAAAGCATACTTTTCCAACTTTGGGTTATCATGAGACAACTTCTCATTATAGTTAGCAATAGTAAAAATGACCACCACTTCAGCAGTGATACACCATAAAAGCAAAGAGAGGGGAGAAAGGAAAGTAAAAGTGAAAAAAAACTTTTTTGGGGTGAAGTTACTTACCACATTCAACAGGATAGTGCCAGCCTCATGCACTGTTCTGATCCTATGTAAAATGGCATGTAAAAATGTACATCTGTTTAGGGAGAGGAATTTTAATGGTTTTCTTCGATGATTTATATTAAATAACTAAATATTTTGTGTATCTCTTCTATAACAATTCGGAGTGTCTCTTCTAGGATAGAAAGTAATGCAAAATTATAGGAACATTCAGTATATTTCACTTACATCAGTGGTGGTATTCAAATATTTTTACTACTGGTTCTGTGGGCGGGGCTTGGTGGGTGTAGTGTGGTGTGGTGGACATGGTGTGGCTTGGTGGGAATGGCTTGGTGGATGTGGCAGGAGAAGGATACTGTAAAATCCCCATTTCCCCCCCCCCCCCCACTCCAGGGGAAGGTTACTGCAAAATCCCATTCCTTCCCCACCCCACTAACCTATTTTTCAGCTCCATTCTCCTGTGCAGGGCAACAAAAGAAGACCCAGCCGATCAGTTGGGACTCTGATCAGCTGGGACTTGGGAGATAGCAAATAGATGGGGGCAGGGCCAACCAGAGGTGGTATTTACCAGTTCTCCAAACTACTCAAAATTTCTGCTACCGATTCTCCAGAACCTGTCAGAACTGGCTGAATACCACCTCTGACTTACATTCTATATGAAAGGGTGAAATACCATTTTTCCTCATAATTGCCACTTGCATCCTTATGACTTTTTCAGACTGGTGACCCCTCCATGATATTATATGTTCGAAATATAACCCAATGCTTACTGATTTTGAGGCATTTGGTAGCATTTTTCTTATTAACGCATTTCATTCAAAGGCATGCATTTTTGTGAGAGACAGTTTACATCATCAGATGCCATAGAGAGGCTAAACCTCTCTCTATGTAGGGTTTAACTGGGAGGAAGGGAAGATAAGTTGGTTGTGTAGATGTAGGTTACTTTTAAAACAGATTACAAGTAACTTATCAATTAACTTGTGTGTAGTATGTTAAAAACCAATTGCATTTGTTGAGAACTTCTGAGATTGATCAAAACTTTTGATGAATTCAACATTTCTTGCCACCCTTTTCTAAAACAACCCCTTTGATGGGTAGCTATGGAAGGCTCTGCGAGGATGAAATGCTCTGAAACCATCTTGTTCTTCTTTTGAGTCCTGATGTCAAACTTCTGTCCATTAATTCTTTTGCTGATTTGTCCTACATGCCTCACATTGGAGAAGAGCACGTGAATCTTTCATAGGTAGTTCCTGGGATCTATAATGATGTTGTTCTGTCCTTAATTAACATTCTTGAGATCCCCGCGCTTTGATTGGCCAAAGCGCGGGGCTCTCCGATTGGTCAGGCGAGCCGCGCCGATTGGCTCGCTAAGAATCTCCCGCGATTGGTCCATTCGGATCGCGGGAGATTCAAAGTGGTGCCATTGGCCGCGGCCGCCGTGGCTAAAGGAATAAAAGCCGCGGGCTTTTTCCTTTACGCCAGTTCGGTTCCAACTTACAATAAAAGAGCTTGCATTGAAGTCACCAACTCCTGGCATCATTTCGCGGACACAACACTGGCGACGAAGGTGAGATCCAGACCCTGAACCGAACCACGTGTCCAACGGAAGCCAGACGAACCACCGCGATGGCGAAAATCGCACCACCCGCACCCTAAAACCCCGCCACCGAGGACTGGGAATCGTACTCCGACCGATTCCGCATGTTCCTCGAGTGCAGCGATCTGAAGGACGCCACCGGCCCCATGAAGCGCGCCGTCTTCCTGACCCACTGCGGGACCGAAGTCTTCAAGATGGCCAAGGCGCTGGCCAAACCCGCCGATGCAACCGCGATGGACTGGGACATCCTCGAGCCAATACTTCGGTGGCACTACGCTCCAGAGGTACCCATCCTGATCCGACGCAATGAATTCTACCGTCGGGACCAGAGGTCGGGTGAGAGTTTCAGCGACTTCGTCGCCGAGCTGCAGCGCTTAGGGGGGCTCTGCGAATTCGACAACCTGAACGACGCCCTGCGAGACCGAATCGTGCTCGGTTTGTGGGACCCCGTCCTCCAGAGCCGGCTGATGGCCAAGGGCAACATCAGCCTAGCAGACACCCTCACCACAGCCGCAGCCGCCGAAGCAACCCAAACTTCCACCAACCGCATGCGCAGACCGAACACTGGGGACCGCAGCGGAAACAACAACCCGGCGAGGTTGACCGAGCCCCAACCCGAGACGACCACCCACCAGGGTGACTTCCACTCGGCATCGGGCACTTCCGATGACGAGGAGGACATCCATCGCCTCCAGACAGGCCGCGACCCACGGAACCGGCGAGGTCGTAAGTCGAGGACCAACTGTGCTGGTTGCGGCAGCGACCACCCCAGGTCGGAATGCCAGTTTTTCGAATCGATCTGCCGGCATTGCGACAAGAAGGAACACATCGCCCGTGTCTGCCACCTAAAGAAAAATCGCAGCCCGGCACGATGGGACCAGAGCGACCGGAGGAGAGAAAGCACACCACCCCGGACCAGAGATTGCCCCTCGGACAACAGATGGGACCAGAACGGACGATCCTCGTGAGGCGGCGACAACTGGCGAAGAGAGGAGACCCATCAGACGGTCACCATCGGCCATGCCATCACCAATGACGCCCAGAAGGTCCACATGGAGGTAGGCATCGAGGGCCAGCCATGCAAAATGGAGGTGGACTCCGGGTCCTACCTCTCCATGATTGCATGGCATGAAATAAAGCGCTTGGTGCCTACCCTCCAAAGGAGGAACATAGACAGCCAGAGACTCATTGTAAAGGACTACCAGGGAAACCGCATCCCAGTAGTCAGAACCAAACACTTCAACATCACCTATAAAGGGCACACCGAAAGAATTCCCCTGACAATCGTCGACCGCGACCGCCCAAGCCTACTGGGACTGCAATGGTTCGCCCCGCTCGACATCGCACTCACGGGAGTCGACCACATCACCGACGACAGCTGGGAGCAGCAACTGGCCCGGGAATTCCAAGAGGTCTTCGACGGAAACCTAGGCAAGTACCGAGGGCCCCTTATATCTTTCAACCTAGACCCAAACGTCCCCCCAAAACACCTGAAACCAAGGCGGGTGCCATTCGCACTGAAACCCAAGATAGACGAGCAAATTGACAAGCTCGTCAAACAAGGGGTTCTACAGCCCATAGACCACGCCTGGTGGTCACCCCGATCAAGCCCAATGGGTCGGTGAGGATCTGTGGGGAGTATAAGGCCACCCTAAATGGCGCGCTACAACAAAGCGCCTACCCCGTCCCAGTAGTGCAACACCTACTGCACTCACTGGGAGGGGGCAAGGTTTTCGCCAAGCTCAACCTCGCCCAGGCATACCAACAGTTGCCAGTCGACGAGCAAACGGCAGAAGCGCAAACCATAGTCACCCACCGGGGGGCATTCAAATGCAACCGACTCCAATTCGGAGTCAGCGTGGCACCGGGGATATTCCAAAGCCTAATGGAAAGAATATTGCAAGGCATCAAGGGGGTGGTACCTTACTTCAATGACGTCCTAGTGTCGGCAGCCAACCAAACCGAACTAGAGGGTTGCCTAAGGGAGGTCCTAGCCAAATTTAAAGAGACCGGGCTGAAAGTCAAGAGGGAGAAATGCCAGCTATGCACGGAACGAGTAGAATTCCTAGGATACCTCCTAGACCGTCACGGCATTCACCCCACAAACCAAAAAATCAAGGCCATCAAAGAAGCCCCCACACCCAAGTCAAAGACGGAACTACAGGCGTTCCTGGGGCTACTGAACTTTTACAATGTTTTCCTACCCCAAAAGGCGACGGCGGCAGAGCCCTTGCATAGGCTCCTGGACAAGGCGGCGACCTGGACTTGGGGGAAACGCGAGCAAGCCGCCTTCCAAAGAACGAAGGACCTCCTCACTTCGGACGCTGTCCTCATACAATATAACGAGACCCTACCTCTGGCTGTCACATGCGACGCATCACCCTTCGGCGTCAGCGCTGTCCTCAGCCATACCCTCCCCGACAGAAAAGAAGCGCCCATCGCATTCTTTTCAAGGACCCTCACCAAACCGGAGCGGAACTATAGCCAGCTGGACAAAGAGGCTCTGGCTATCGTTGCCGCCGTAAAACGATTCCACGAGTATCTCTACGGCCGGACTTTCACCATCATAACTGACCAGAAGCCGCTGCTGGGAATCCTTGCAGGAAACCGGGCCACCCCGAACATTCTGTCTCCCCGAATGACAAGGTGGTCCGAGTTCCTGGCAGCCTACAACTACGGACTCATACACAGACCGGGTAAGACGATCTCCCATGCAGACGCCTTAAGCCGCTCGCCGCTACCGGAACCCAACACCGACCCAGCACCCACGACGACCACCCTCAGCATAGAGACTCTACCCAACCTGCTCATAACCGCGTCAGACATTGCCCGAGAGACTAATAAAGACAAACGTCTGGCGCAGGTGTTGCATTGGGTAGAGAAAGGGTGGCCGGAAAGGGACAACGACGAGTCCGTCAAAACATTCCGAAACCGCCAAACGGAACTCTCTTTGTTAAAAGGGTGCATACTATGGGGGGATAGGGTGGTCATTCCAGAAAAGCTACAAGGGAAGGTTCTGGAACTGCTACACGAGGGGCACCCTGGCATCGTTAGGACTAAAGCCCTGGCCAGAAGTTACGCTTGGTGGCCATGGATGGACAAACAAATAGAGGCCTGGGTAGCTAGGTGCCAACGATGTCAGGAAACTAGGCCAAGTCCACCCACAGCACCCGTCCTAGAGTGGGAAACCCCAAGGGGACCTTGGTCTAGGATCCATATAGACTTCGCCGGGCCCACAAAAGGACACACCTTCCTCATAACAGTTGACGCTTACTCCAACTGGCTGGAGGTAAGCAACATGAAGACGACAACCACGGAGGCCGTGATCACGGAACTCTGCAAACTCTTTGCAACACACGGCCTCCCAGATGTCGTCGTCTCCGACAACGGGCCCCAATTCACCTCGCTGGAATTCAAAAAATTCCTAGCGGAAAGGGGCATCCGCCACGCGCTGACAGCACCGGTGCACCCGGTGGCGAACGGTAGGGCAGAACGGATGGTCCAATTCACTAAGAAGACCATCCGGAAAATAGACCACGGGGAGATCCAGGAGAAAATAAACAAACTATTCTTCACCCAACACATAACCCCAAATACCACAACCAATAAGAGCCCAGCTGAACTATTAATGGGCAGGAAACTAAGGTCCCCGCTCGACAGGTTACACCCCACGTATAACCCGGAGAAGCCCCCAGACTCAAACAGCAAACACCGAACCTTCGCACCCGGCGACCCCGTATACGCAAAAAACCTGACGGGAGACCCACTATGGATACCAGCCGTCATCACACAAACAACAGGCCCACACTCGTACCGGCTACAAACAGCAGACGGACGAGCGTGGAAACGCCACATCGACCAACTAAGGTCGAGGACTACCAACCAACAAACCACCGACGCACAAAAAGGCGAAACCAACCCCCACAACACAAACCAAGGGGGGAGGGAATACCCAGGGGACCAAAACCAAAGAAGAATAAACCAGCCGTACTCACCGGAAAGCAGCCATCACGACCCCTCGCCAGGAAGAAACAGCCAGGCCAGCTCGACCAACCCGGAAAGACCGAGCGGGAGCAGCGAAACCCGCAGCTCAACCAATCCGGGAGGCCCAGGAGGGAGCTACGGAGAGCAGCCCGGCCTGATCGACCAGCCGGTTCCCACGACAGCAGCAGGAGCAGCAGAGATCCCGACCGAACCGGCCGGGATCCAGCCTACAACTGAGCTGCGCAGGTCAAGTAGGCTCAGACGGAGCCCCGCCTACCTACGTGACTACGCGACGTAAGGACTGAACCAAGAGGGGAGGGGTGTTCTGTCCTTAATTAACATTCTTGAGATCCCCGCGCTTTGATTGGCCAAAGCGCGGGGCTCTCCGATTGGTCAGGCGAGCCGCGCCGATTGGCTCGCTAAGAATCTCCCGCGATTGGTCCATTCGGATCACGGGAGATTCAAAGCGGTGCCATTGGCCGCGGCCACCGCGGCTAAAGGAATAAAAGCCGCGGGCTTTTTCCTTTACGCCAGTTCGGTTCCAACTTACAATAAAAGAGCTTGCATTGAAGTCACCGACTCCTGGCATCATTTCGCGGACACAACAGATGTGTTGGCATAGATGTGGGGACATTTGGGTTAATGCACTGTCTGGTTCCGTGTTGCCATAATTGTCTTAGTGTTTCTTGTTGTTTGTGAGACCATTGGGTGGTTGTCTGTATGCAAATATGGGCATGCCATCCAGTACCTGAGAAAGTACAATATCATTGTCTAATAATGGTTGCAGCCTATTAATAATGCACTTGTGTGGCTTGAGCTGTGAGTTGTAGAGACAGGCAATGGGGTTCTGCTGTTCTAAAGCAGGAGTATCAAAATTAATTTCACTCTGGGCCGCATCAGGTTTGTTTTTGACATCGGGGGGGGGGAGCTGGGGTGGCCGTGGCCAGGGTGGGTGTGCCAGCATGACATCACTCATGTCAGGGGGCGCCTGTGGTGGCCTGAGCACTCTGCCAGTGAAAACAGGCTCTCAAGGCTAAGGATGGCCTCCTGCAATCCTCTGCCTGTGAAAACAGAGCTCGGGAGGGCTTCACACAGCCCTTGTGAGCTCCGTTTTCACTGGCAGAGGCACTGTGGGACAGTCCTTTGCTGTTTCCAGGGCAGCTCTGTAGGCCGGATCTAAGCACCCCATGCAGGGGTGGGATTCTACCAGTTCACACCTATTTGCTAGAACCGGTTGTTAACATTCTAAGAAGTTCGGAGAACCGGTTGTTAGAAGAAATTACTGGCCTTATCCTGTAAGGAAGGCAGGAAGGAAACATTCTGGTGTTGCTTACAGAAACTGCCTCTCCGTTAATCCTTATTACATTCTTGGCAGGACTAGACTTCCTGTCTCTGGAACTTCTCTGGAGTTTTTTTCCCCCTCCTTTGCTGGTACTTTGCTTGTGTGGAGTGACCATTCAAAGTTACAATGGCACTGAAAAAAGTGACTAATTTTTCACACTTACGACTGTTGCAGCATCCCCACAGTCATGAGGGGCCCGGTGAGGAGATGCGTGCCTCGATGTGGGTGATATTGAGTTGGCCATGCCCAGACAACTCAACCCAGCCAACATGACCACCAAGCCATGCCCACCAACTAAGCCACACCCACAGAACCGGTTGTTAAAAATTTTAAATCCCACCACTGAGCCCGTGAGCTGCATCCGGCCCCCGGGCCTTGTGATTGACACCCCTGTTCAACAGTTCTGTTTCTATGATCTGTCTTTTAATAAGTCCTTCCTGAGAACTCATCTAGTTTTGTTCAGTTGCTTAGTGATCTCATGGGTGGGTAGTTTATTTCCTGGATAAACTTTTAAGATATTAAATGTTACAACCATTTATCTGAAATGGTATAAGTTTTCCTGCTCAAGCAAGAGATAGGACTAGAAGTCCTCCAAGTTTCCAGTCCAACTCTGTTATTCTGTTATTTTGTTATTGTAATATGGCTATCCTAAACACAAATTTATTTTGTGTGTTTTTTTCTCAATAAAATGTGTGGGAAGAAAGGACAGCAAGAGTAAGATTCCTGTTGAACCATTTGCAAAATCAGTTGAGATTATGCAAATGAATTTTAAAAAGAAGCTTATGTTATGGGCATGTATTTTTTTTTCATCCTAAATTTAGAATGTAGAACTTGGCAAGTTTAAGACTTGTGGACTTCCAACTCCCAGAATTCCTGAGCTAACATGACTGGAGGACTGTCAAGTTTATCTGTTATGATTGTCAAGTTTGTCTGTCATGACTGTCAAGTTTGAAGACCCCTGATACAGAATATAGAATGTGTTTCTTAGATAAGATAAGATAAGATAAGATAAGATAAGATAAGATAAGATAAGATAAGATAAGATAAGATAAGATAAGATATTGCTTCGGCTATAGACAAAGCAATTTTTTACATCCTAGAAAATTTAAAACTCAAGGCAATTTGAAATAAAGATATTTGTTTCTATATTTACTCCATTTTGAGTTTTGATAAATACATATTATTTTTATTGGTTTCAAAGCTACAAAACCAATTTAATCATGAACGCCTTTCTTTTATGAGAATGGGATTACAGTTCGCATAATTCTCACCTATCAAGGGTAATCATGCAACAGTGAAAAAGGAATCAGTTTTTGACATACACAGCTGCAAACAAATTTTGTTAAATTTTATTTTTAGTCATAAAGCAGAACACAACTGAAAATTTACTCTGTGGTAAGATGGGTGACCAATACATTTTACAAACAAATTCTTAGCTATAGACTCTTGCTGTGTTATAGGCCAGGTTCTCTGTGTTCATAATATGATAGGAGGGAAACCATGTTAATTTATGATTGTAAAAAATTCAAAGGACTAATTTCATGTTTTCTGACTTAACAAATATTATTTATGTTAGTAATAGGAATTGTAGTTTTCATGCTTTCAAAATTCATGTCATTGTATAAACTTATATAGCATTTCTCTAGACCTTTAACAGGAAGGAAAGGGGCAGGAAAAAGAAAGTTGCCTGTTTTATCTAAAAATAGTTTTTTTCAGTTTCATGGGCAATCTGTCAAAATGACACAATCACATTCAACCAAAAAACCAAATGAATGCTATATTGTTTTGTGTGTAATTATTATGTAATTTTGTATGTAATTATTTGGAAAATACCGAAGGATTTTGGAAGCTAGTCCAAACTAGAAGAAAGGGTAGGGGAAAAGAATAGTGAATGAATTGCTGCTTCTTGAGTCTATAGCTTCAGGCCAATGTGAGTCAGTCTGCTTCGAATAATGGATTCCTGGGATCTGTGGTTCTGGGATAGAGAGGCATATTCTACACAATATGCATATGAATGAAACTGCATAGGAAAATCATTCAAAACTTTGGATTGAACTATCATAATGATGCTGATGGTATCCAGCATTATTGTTCCTTACCATTTAATTCCAAAGAATCAGTGGATAACTTTGAATATCACCCCAGCTAATGGAATAGGGAACAGAAAGAAAAAGCTGAAACCAAGGTTAAATGTTGTGCTGTTGCCAAAAGGAAATTGGGCTAAGTTTTGCAGCACAGTGAGTGATACATTTCCACAGTTATAGCTAGAACACCTATTGTGAGCATTTGTATGCCAGTTGGGTTTGCAACAGTTATTCACATTTTGATTTCAGCCCATCTGTTTGGAAGTTGCAGTTGGTGGCATATTATGCAATTTAGGGTAGACTTAGCAATGAAGCACCTATAGACCACAAAGCTTCTATAATTGCATAATTGGATTGACAATTCCAAAAAGAAATCTAATTAATAATTATAGTAATAAAAAATGTGGCTGAAAACTTACAGAAACTCATACAAAAATAAGGCTTTATGCACGATGGTCTGAGTTTGTTGGTGCTCTCACCAAGTCCATTGGAATTGGACAGCTAATAAATTCAAATAAAATGAATAACTGAATAAGACTTTGCAAGTTTTCAGGAAATGTTTGTCAACATTTCACAAATTTTTGGGCAGTGAGAACTGAACAAATTTGTGTAACCTAGCCTTGGCTCACTATTAAGATCACCACTCTCTGGTTTGAAAGGAAACAAAGTCATTCTTGTATTCTCAAACCTTTATCACCATCTCCCTTAAAATGAATATATCTGTGCCCCATTGGTTTTTTTTTTTAAATAATAGGGTCTAGTGTCATACATGCTTCTACTAAACTAGAATTACTTCCTTTCCTCTTTCCATCTGTGTACTTTTTGTATTCCCACAACTTTTATGCTCATCATAGTGGTGTTGGGGGGGTGTTGTGAAGGAGGAGTGAAGAGTGCTTGGGAATTAATGGCAAAAATATATAATCGCAGAAGGTTCATGGAAGGCATGAAATTGCGGCCTGACTCAGAAACTTCCCTCCAAAAAGGGCAGATTGGAGACTAGCCACAAATTTTCCAGAACTGTTGGTTTCAGCTCTATTAGAACCACTATTTCCTCACTCAACTTCATCATTGCATATACCCAACCATATATAATAAATATCTCAGGAGGACAGTCAATAGAAACATGCATGAAAAAGTCAAGTCAAGTCCCAATGATTCTGCCTATTTCTTCAGAAATTGCAGAATCAAACACCACACAATTAACAGGAGAAGCTCCAAATCCATCTCCAAGCAGGTCAGGGCAACTGGTACCTAGAATATATGTACTTCCCAATGCCCCAGAAGATGTTCTTCTGACCTCTTGTTTTCCAGCAACAAAAAATGTGCGGAGAAAGGAAAATATACTGACCATGTTAGAGGGTATTTTCTCAATATATCCAAGCTGCTGATCCCCAAAGCATCAGTGCTTTTTATCTCACTTTTCTTCCCATTTATAAAATGTATTTTATATAAAGCATAATAGCAATGGGTACTTCATTGCACCTGTGGAGTGGAGCTCACCTCACTAATAAATAGAAACCTCTGGATTTAATCTAATATATTGTATTCTTATTTCTCATCATTTTACTATAAATCACCTTCAGTTAAGGAAATAATACTGAAGGTGATTTATAGTACAACAATGAGAAACAAGAAATTTTCTGGCTGGGAATAAAAGTGAGGAAAAAATCCTGGATCCTCAAGGATTAACAGTTGGATATTTTAGCCAGGTCAGAAAATAACCTCCAATAGTGTAACTGTATGGTAATTTTGTCATGCTGCAGCAAGGTCTGTTAAAAAGATTGATACATGGATGGAAGAAAAGATACTCATTCTCCATCAATTATGCATTTTTTTTTCTTCCTTATGTTTTCCCCACTAGTGCAGGGTCTGGTTTTTTTCTGACCAACCAAGTGTCGATCCCTTGATTGTGACAGGAATTGACTAACCTGAGGCAGACATTATGGGATGAGAGAGAGTGAATGTCCCAAAGACATCCAACCAGCTTTCAGGCCTAAGGTGGAACTAGAGCAAACCGTCTCGTGGTTTCTAGCTCGGTGCCTCAACCACTAGTCCAAACTACCTCTCACCTTCAAGTGTAATCTAATCCACTCTAATCCAGGGCTGGGATTCTACCGGTTTTGTCTGGCTCTGTAGAACCGGTAGCTCTGAAGAGCAGCAGACATGGAACCAGTTCTGTGTCTGCTGCTGTTTTGGCCCACCTGCCTGCCCGGGCTCTTACCTGACCTTTATTTCCTGCTTTTTCAACCTCAGCTGCTTTGCACAGCACAGCTGTGGTTGGAAAAGCAGGAAAAAAGTGCTTTTTCAAATGCTGCGCACCCGCGCGCAGCGCTACTCAGCTCTCCAGGCAGCAAGCTGACGATGTTTCACACGCGCACGTAAATCACCGAGCTGGTAGTTACACCAGTCAGATCCAACTCCAGCTCTAATCCAGTATTTTTCAACCATGGCAACTTTGAGATGCTTGGACTTAAACTTGAAGTCTAAACAACTTAAAGTTGCCAAGATTAAAAAATATTAATTGATACAGGAATTCACTTATTCTGCATTTGACCACATATTTGTCCATCAGCAGTGCCATTTTGAGGGCCATTTGGAAAACTGGAGCATGTTTAGTAGTTAATAGGCTTAATTTCCCCACTGTTTCTATTGGTTAAATGATCCGACTTAAATATCAATATCTTACTTATTTCATCTAATAGTTCTATAGTGTGAAAACGATGGACTAATTACAGCTTTTTTGTGTATAGGTAATCCATGAATTTATGGAGTGTTTTCCATTTTTATTTCCTTTTTTTACATATAATTAATTTTTTTCAAAAAGGAAATGATTAATGATAGATCCTGTGATCCATTTTTACTCTTCTGAAAAAAAGATAAAGCCACAAATGTTGCCAAGCATTTTGATAGTGGCTCTTTAAGTTTTAAAAGATTGGAAGAAAGCTATTATTCTGGCATCTCTGCCATCTGCCAGTCTGGTATCCTTGTATAACTTCTCTTGGCGTGCCTTAATCTTGTTGTTTTGTTTTTTTTTAATTCTTTCAAAGGATCTTCAAACTGAGCAGAAGCCAGAACAGCCACTGTACCCATCTCTTAGTTCTGGGCATCAGGCGAAAAACAGACTCCCTGCTTTACATACCTACCAAGGACAGTAGTTGCTAAGAAAGCCAAGAAGAATGGCTCTTTTGACTGAATGTGTAGATTTTGCTTTTGAAGACAGCAGCGATGGCTGGAGCAGGGCACTGCAGGCCATGGGACAAGGGCTGATTCACAAATGAGCTTTGTCATATGCCACTGCCCGGACACCTGCAGCTGCTCCAGTGTGCTGCTCACAATAGGGGCACTTTGTTTGGAGTCTAGCCTCCCAAAGAGAGAACAAGTGAACATAAAAAGGCAAAGTTTAAGTCATCGAATCCCCTCCAAATAAAGCTGTGGGTCGAATTCTTCCCTTCAGTCAAGTGTTCATCTGGAAGTTTCTAAGTGATTGAATAATAGAGATGATTCTCTATTTTTCTCAACCTCAATTTACTCTAATCTGCTTCACATTTTTGATCAGAGCTGGCATTTCTTCATCTAATTGCTTATTTGATTGCTTATTATACCCTATGGCTTATTTGGTTGCTTATTGTACCCTATGACTATCATTGAGTGTTGTACCTTATGATTCTTGACTCTTGATGAATGTATCTTTTCTTTTAAGTATACTGAGAGCATTTGCACCAAGACAAATTTCTTGTGTGTCCAATCACACTTGACCAAGAAAGAATTCTGTTTTATTCTAATTTCTACCTCTTATCTCTAATCACTCATAAAATCTATTCCATGTTAAATAATACTCTGTATCAGCTTTATCTTTTATTTTCAATGTCAATCTATCAATTTCTGCACAGTCCAATATTTTCTGAATTATATTTTCATCTGATGGGGTGTTCTCATTTTTCCAATATTGTACAAATACAATTCTCATGTAAAATCAAGTACAGTGTATAGTTCCGTTATCATACTTTTCTGATATTATACCTAACAATAATATTTCTGGTTTCAAATCTATATGCAGCATATAGATGACTGAAAATCTCCATAGGTTTATTCTGACATTTCATGCTCTCCTATCTTTGCTTCTAAAGTGGTTATGCTACGATTGTTGAACAATGATAATTTTTTTAGATGTTTTGTTGGTAAGTAAAAAAAACAACAGTTACAGTGTTTTATTCTAACACAAGTGGCTGGTTCATTTATTTCTGATCCTCATTTTTTCCCAGGAGAAAAAGACTAAAGCAAATTTTTAAATGTAAATAAAACATTGCTTTATTTATTGGTTCACTTAATAAATGAAAATCAACATACGCTGTGTGAAAGGAACTGAAATGTGTTCTGCATGCAAAAGTGAAGAATAGATTTGTGTATGCCACTTAGCTGCTGCTGATTATTTCAACAAAAATCACTCAATCCAGGTCAAATTGTAAGCCCAGGTTTATTCAGGTTCTGAAAAACTGCAAACAATACAGGTAGCCCTCAATTTACAGCTGTTCGTTTAATGATGGTCTGAAGTTACAATGGCCTTGGAAAAAAAGTACTTTACAATCTGTGTTCACACTAACAACTGTTGCAAACCACTGAATCACCCCTGTGCTCATGTGGTTGCAATTAAGGTGCCTGGCAAACAGCTCACATTTATGATCTGTTGCAGGCTACTGCAGTCCCATGATCACAACCTGCAAACTTTTTTTGCCAGTTTCCACCAAAAACGTCCATTGGGGAAGTTGGACCTGCTTAACCTTATGATTCACATAATGACCTTGGTGACTCGCCATTGAAAAAAAATGGTCATAAAATTGGGCATGGTCACACAGTCACTAGACTTATAACTACATCTTGATTTACAACCTGAAATTTTGATCCCTTTTGTGGCCATAAGTGTAGGAGAAGCAGTGGCAGCACGTGTGGGAGGAGTCAAATGAGGAATCAGTCTAGAGTCTCTACGTAGCTGCAAATGGATTAAGTAGTCCAACCCACTTAAATTCTGTTAGCCCTTATTTAATACAGAGATAATACTAACCCATTAGTTGAAGAGATCCCTGTGCATAGGCATGTTTAATAATAAATGAGTTTAACTGGAACTTCACATGTGGTCCTGATGTTTCATGCCTCAGCCTGCCAGTAAATAAAATATTATGTCAACTCCTAAAATATTTCTCTGGTCTTTTTAGAGTTGTCAACAGAAAGGGAGGGGGGAGCAGCACAGCAGCTTGCAAAACCGAAACTGCATTCCATAAATGTTTTCAAAGATAGTAACTAGATGCAACATTCTAACTGGGGAGCATGATTGATGACTCTTGGCTATGGATGTGTCCCATTGGAGAATATGAATTGCGATACACCCAGGGGGTGGGAGGAAAACCAGGGTCAAGGGTGACAATGAATTATGTGTCTCAGAGTTGGCTGCACCCAGGCAATACCACACCTTTAATTCCCAATAAATCCTTTTGAAGTTTTGGAAGTTTGGTTTGAGACTCATGATTTAAATGGGGCTAAGTGCCAGAATCCTGACATATTACCTGTAGTGTGGTTCATTACTTAACCCTTGTGCAGTGCTTTGGAAGCCAGCTATTTTCACCAGGTAGAAAATCTTCACTGAGAATCTGAAAACTTTAAAGGGCTTATATCTACATGCATCTACTCTCTAATACAGAATATGGTTCTCCAAAAGCAAAATACTGAACCTCCATCTTTTCAGCTTTATGCTTTTCTGCAATTCTTTTGAGGTAGCGACAGCATTTACAGTTGTTGATCCTATCTGAGTGCTGACAATGAAAAATTGGAGAAGAGAAGCACTGACAAGATAGCAAATCTCCCTGACCTGTAATATAATATATTATTATATTATAATAATATATTATAATATAATATATTATTCCCACAGTCAAATAGAATCGAACACTTATAACACATGGAATTATTTAAATCATTCAATAATGGAGAAACAAGAATATCAGAAAAATCTTGTTGAGTTCCGCCAAGAGTCCTTTTAATCTCTTTGCCCAAGTCAACGGGCTTCAGATATGAATGGCTACTGAGCAACATTTGAATACAGGTAGGCCTCTGTTATGGATTAAACCATCGCAGCGATACAACTGAAACAGCTTCGTCTTACAACAGGCTTGTAATCCTGCAATTCTCATTGGCCCGTGAATAGCGAGTCGTGATTGGTCAGGTTTGGGCAGTCTGATTGGCTGTTAACGGAAACCCCTGATTGGACGCTTGTGAAATCGATAGACTCAGTTCATTGGTTGTTTGACGGCAGCAAGCTCTATAAAAGAGCTACTGCTGCCCAGGTTTAGTGCTCCGTTCTTTCTTGTTAAATAAAGAGTTGAAGTCACAGACTGATGTCTCGTCTCCGTTCTTACGCCCATGCCCAGGATATAACAGCCTCGACTCACAGCTACAACTGAGCCCAAAATTTCTTTGGTTAAATGAGGCAGTTGTTAAATGAGTTTTGCCCCATGTTACAACCCTTTCTTGCCATAGTTATTACGGGAATCACTGCAGTCCTTAATTTACTAACATGGTTGTAAAGTGAATCTGGCTTCGCATTGGCTGGTCAGAAGGTCGCAAAAGGAGATCACGTGACACCAGCATACTGCAACCGTCATAAACACAAGCCTGTTGCCAAGCAGCTGAATTTTGATCATGTGACCATGGGGATACCAAAATGTGAAAAACGGTCGTAAGCCACTTTTTTCAGTGCTACATTTCAAGTTACAACGTTGTAACTTGAAATGGTTACTCCATGAAGTCGAGGACCACCTGTATTGAAATTCAACCACCAGTTGAGGAAATGGCTCAAAGGTCTTATTTTTGATTGCCAAAGGTACAAAAACGAGTAATAATAACAGTGGAAAGCAAAGGACACAAATGCTTTAGCTTTAAAAGTTAGAAACTGTAACAAATCTTTCAATTCATTTGCCTTTTTTTTTAATGAAAAAGCTATTCAATTTGACAGCCCTGATTGCATTTGATAATAATAAAATCTTCTAACACGGGATGGGCTCCAACAGAAATCAGCATAAACTAGTTGAATCAGATTGAGGAAAGATCTTCAAACTGGTGACAAACGCTTATAAGGCTCAGCCACAGTGGCAAGGAAGGCATTCCACAAACAGGATGTTCTGACTTAGAATATCCTCTTTCAAGTCATTTGATAGTGAATTCCTAGTCAATTTGGCACCCTCTTCCTCAGGGGGTGGCTCCTCTCTCGTTTAGTCTAGCACCTGCTGTGAGATGTTTAGACACCAGCTGAGGAGACTTTTCTCTCAAACTAACTAGTTCACTGTTGTTATGCTACTGTGTTAAATGGAATTTTAGTAATGTTTCTTCCCAACTTTTATCAGTTTTCAATTGTACTTGCTTTCAGCTGCTTTTATCTTACTAGTTTTTGATTTGTTCTGCATTTTATCATGTTGCCTTTTCACATTGTTTTTAAAGGTATGTTTTCCACTATTGTTTGGTGTTACTTTATAAGACCCATAAAAAATCTGCAATAAATGTATACAATGTTAAACTATACAAGTCAATGTTAGCTCCTGGTGATTGCCTGGTCTAGTCCCTGAAGTTGTCTTGGAAAGATTTGAGAAATGGCTTGTTCTTGCATCCTTCCCAAGATTGAGTGAGAGAGACTGGCCCAAGGTCACTTGATTGGCTTTATACCTGACATGGAACTAGAATTCACAGTCTCCCAGTTTCTAGCCCGATGCCTTCACCTCCTTCCTTCCTTCCTTCCTTCCCCCTCCCTCCCTCCATCCCTGTTTGCATTTTAGACCTAGTGCACGTGCTCTGAGAGTCAAAACCTCACACTCAAGTTCCAATTAACACACACACAATTGTATTCTCAACAAACAATAACAAATAATTTTGTATTGCTTAAGTCCTTAGCACTCCTGCTTTGATACTTAAGTAAACAAAGAAGGAGCCAATGTAAACATTGCATAGTTGTCTCTGTATAAACATTATACTTGTCTTAGTAAATACTTTAATTAATGAAATATATTAGCTGCACATTCATTTCTATATATTATTGCATCTGCAGGCCCCAAAAGCAAAACTGCAAATTGGAGTGGGGTGGGGTAAGTCAATTAAAGCAGAACGGAACACAGAAATAACCTCTGTATGATAATCTTGCCATAATAATGAATCCCATATTTTACTTATCCATTATTCTATAGAAATTGCTTCTCCAACATATTCCCTTTTGGGGGCTTCTGTCTAACATCAGTTGTAGAAGGCTGAAGAAGTAGGGACGGAAGAGGGAGGGCTAATTGTTTAATTTTGCATTCATGTTATTCACTATTTGCAATTTACAAACTGTAATTTATTTCGTATTGCCTTGTGTGAACCTATCCAACTTTATCAATAAATCATGTTTAAAAAAACCATTCCTTAGTGAAACACGTGGACCAGGTCACCAAATCAATTTATGTACTGCCTTAAGCTAGAGTTCCTTAACTGATGATTACTAAGTAAACCATAGTGGATAGATTTAAACATCATGGTAAATGTACACAGCAGAGTGAATCCCACTGAAGAATGTGGGAAGACCTATAGTAGAGGTAGTCCTTGACTTACAACCATAATTGAGTCCAAAGTTTCTGTTGCTAAGTGAGACAATTATTGAGTTTTGCTCCATTTTACAACCTTTCTTGCCACCGTTGTTAAGTGAATCATTGCAGTTTTTAAGTTAGTAACAAGATTGTTAAAGGAGTCTGGCTTCCGCATTGACTTTGCTTGCCAGAGGGTCGCAAAAGGTGATCATGTGACCGTGTGATACTGCAACAATCATAAATACAAGTCAGCTGCCAAGCATCTAAATTTGATCCCATGACCACAGGAATGTTGCAATGGTTGTAAGTGTGAAAAGCAGTCATAAGTCACTTTTTCCAGTGCCATTGTAACTTCTCATGGTCACTAAATGAATTATTGTAAGCCGAGGACTACCTGTATTACCAAGGCAAAGGAGTCCTGGTGGCGCAGTGATTAGAATGCAGTATTGCAGGCAAACTCTGCCCACAACCTGGAGTTTGATCCCTGATGGGGCTGAAGGTTGCCTCAGCCTTCCATTCTTCCTAGGTTGGTAAAATGAGAACCCCGATTGTTGGGGGCAATCTGTAAACCACTCAGAGAGTGCTGTAAAGCACCATGGGTTATAAGTTAAGTGCTATCGCTATTGCTGTTGCTATTGCTATGATCAGACAAATGTGGCTTGAGCCCATTCAAAGAAACTAACGTAAGAAAATGCCTCAGATAGGACCCCCCCAAATTCACATGAAAGTAAAATGAAGGAGGGAGGCACATGCAGATTTGAAAGATTCTGTTTCTATAGTTGCTCAATAAAAGTATACCTATATGGCATTGGCTTCTTGAACTGATCTACCTTGTACCGCTGACTTTAAGCTAGAACCAAACACATTGCATTCTGGAATGATGATGAAGGTGTTGGACTGACCTTAGTTTAACATTCATCCGCATCCATAAAAACTATCTGGGTGACTTGAACCAGTCATTCTCAGTCCAACCTACCTCCCAGAGTTTATGTAGTGGAGAAAACTAGGAGGAGGACATTTCAGCTCCTGCAAGAAAAGTGGGATATAAATCTGACAAATAAATAAAGGCTGATATCTCCATACTGATATCTCCTTGCTAAAAGATGGCTGTTTAAACACTCAATATTTTTTGATCTGTTTTCCAGGTTATTAGGAAGACTTGAGTAACCCAAACGCATTTACAATTTCTCGTCTACTGATGCCACATGTAAACTATGAAAATGTTTAGAATCATACAGTATGAGTGATATTGGGAAATTATAATTGCCCCTTTGTGGTATGCAACTTTGCTGGATTGTTTGAGAGATTTATTGCATAAAGATAATTTGCAGCAAAAATATAGACTGTTCACACGTTTTTTGTGTCCTCACAGAAGCTATCCTTTCATCATTTTTTATTTCTCTATTCTTGAGCTTGTAATCTTCAAGAGATTAAAGATGAGGTGGGAACTGCCTCTGAATAAGTTTGGATCAACATATCAAGTGATGGGATCCTCTTGTGGGAAAACAGGGCCTGATAATTCCCTACACTGAGATCAGGCTGTGGACTGTAAGTAGGAAAGACATCTAATCCAGTTTAAGTACTCCTTCTGCAGATATACTAACAACATCAACAACTTCTGCACTGCAGGCATCTAATGAGCTACTTTAGCAAAAGACCAAGCTTGTAAATAGCAAAAGAAAGGCATCAAGACACAAAAAGGGAAAAGGAAAAAGTCCAGCACCATTTTACAAGGCCGCCTCAACTTCTGTCCACCCTACCAACTGCCCTTTGATAAGGATCCCAAAGTGATTATTTCTGTCCTATAAGGCAACTGTTAAGTTTTGAGCATGGGCGAGAAAGAATGGAGACAAGCCTCTGAACGGTGAACTTCAGCTCTTTATTTACATCGTGACTTCTCACTTAATAGCAGTTAAACCCGCCTTATATAGGCAAACCCTGTAACTTTTAACCAATAACGAGCTAGGAGCGCTAGTTCTTATAACCAATAGGAACTCTCTATTAAGGGCCAATCGGATTCCCCGGGACGGGCCAATCCGGTCTGGCCGCTTAACAGCCAATCAGAAGTGCAGGGCCAGAACCCTGCACTTAACTCCAAGCTCACACTTTATTAAATCTTTATGCATACACAACACCCCTTCCCCCTGGCTTCTTATTTGCAGGGCACAGTTACATAGTCCCTTAGGTAGGACAGTTGTTTTATTAGTCTCTTTGATTTCAGTTGTATCGGCTGGCTGCAATCACGCTGAGGTAGATCGTTGTTTGGCAGTGGGGCTATTTCTGGTTCAGAGTTCACTTCTACGTCATTGCCCACATTCTCTGCAATTCCCTGTGTTGTGTATGTACCATAGTTAATAAAGTATGAGCTTGAGGTAAAGTGCAGGGTTCTGGCCCTGCACTTCTGTTTGGCTGTTAGGCGGCCAGATCGGATTGGTTAGTTCTAAGGAATCCGATTGGCCCTTAACAGAGGATTATTATTGGTTTAAAGAGCTAGCGTTCATAGCTCGCTATTGGACAATTCTCACAAGGGTTGCCTATATAAGGCAGAGTTCACTGTTATTGTTTTGAGAAGTCACTATGCAATAAAGAGCTGAAAGTTCACATTCAGAGGCTGTCTCCATTTACTCCGACCCATGTCCAAGTACTTAACACTGGCGATGAGGACGGGATGTGGAGACGTCTGAACCTAAGAAGCCAGGAAGCAATACCGAGCACGTGATAAGACGACGCCAACAACGGAACCATGTCCGGCGGCATCATACCACCCGCTCCGTTCGATCCAAACCAAGAGGATTAAGAATCCTACATGGATTGCTTCCAAATGTTTCTCGAGACGAATAATTTGAAAGACGCTATGCCAGCAAAGAAGCGGGCACTGTTCCTGACGCACTGCGGCCCAGCTGTATTTAAAATGGCTAAAGCACTCGCCAAACCTCGAGAAGTGAAAGCCATGAGCTGGGACGACCTCGAACCCATCCTGAGAGACCATTACGCGCCAACCGTGCCTACACTCGTGAGACACCACGAGTTTTGTCAGAGAAACCAGCGAAAAGGAGAGAGCGTAGCCGATTTCGTGGCGGACCTCCGGAATTTAGGGGGGCTCTGCGGGTTCGCCGATTTAGAAGAAGCACTAAGAGATCGAGTAATTCTGGGATTAGATGCACTAGGCGTGCAAAGCAAGCTGATGGCGAAAGGCGACATCAGCCTTGCTGACGCCATCACCGAAGCCACAGCTGCGGAGGCGACCAAAAAGTCGGCTGCACAATTACGGCGAAGCTGCACTCCGGCAACACAACCGACCAGCGAAATCTTACCCAACTCAGAAGGGCAGCTTGCGACAACGCACCACAAGGACCTCTCTTCATCGTCAGACAGCGACGAAGAAGGGGTCCATCAACTGCGGTCCAACCGGGACCCTCACCCGAAGCCCTTACACCCTTCCGCTGGCTGTGGAGCAAACCATGCCAGGTCCGAATGCAAATTCCGCGACGCACTCTGCCATGAGTGCGGGAAACGAGGCCACATCAGCTGGGTCTGCCGCAGCTTACCAGGACCCAGCCAGGCCTCAAAAGGGGCCAACTATCGCCAATCTATAGGAAACCGTCCTGTAAGGAGAGAGCCAGTAAACCACTCCTACAGAAATCGAGCTTTGCAAAAAGAAGAGGCTCACCATACTATCACTATAGGTCACGCCTCAGTTTTGGACACTAAGAAAATTCGAGTCACGGTAGCCATCGAGAACCAGCCTTGCCACATGGAGGTCGACTCGGGATCGTCCCTCTCGATGGTGGAAGACACTCAAGCAACTTATCCCCACAATCCAACGCCAAGACCTCCAATTTCAACGCCTCATCCTCAAGGACTACCAAGGGAATCGAATCCCTGTGGTCGGGTCCTGCCGAGTCCGAGTCTCCTTCAAAAAGCATACAACGTACTTACCTCTAACGATCATCGATAGAGATAGGCCTAGTCTATTAGGCCTCCAATGGTTCGCGCCACTCGGCATCGAAGTGGCCGGCATGAACCGAGTCGGTGGTTGTGAGTGGGAGGAAGACCTTATTTCTGAGTTCAGCGACGTCTTCACGGACCGTTTAGGCGAGTATAAAGGGTCCCCAATCTCATTTAGTCTAGATCCAAAAGTAGCCCCAATTCGCTTAAAGCCCCGTCGAGTTCCATTCGCTCTTAAAGCTAAGATCGACGAACAACTCAACAAGCTAATTGCTCAAGGGGTGTTAAAGCCCATCGATCACTCTCCATGGGAAACCCCTATTGTAACACCCATTAAGCCAGACGGGTCAATCCGAATTTGTGGGGACTACCGGGCCACTTTAAACCACGCCCTACAGCAGAATGCGTATCCAGTTCTGGTGGTGCAGCACCTCCTCCATTTCTTGGGGGGCGGAAAGGTTTTCGCTAAATTAGATTTAGCTCAAGCTTATCAACAACTACCAGTGGATGAAAAGATGGCCCAAGCCCAAACAATTGTAACGCACAGAGGTGCTTTTAAATGTACTTGATTGCAATTTGGGGTTAGTGTAGCCCCGGGGATATTCCAAAGCCTGATGGAAAGGTTGTTACAGGGAATCAAGGGCGTGGTTCCGTATTTTGATGATGTATTAATTGCAGCCCCTACCAAAAAAATCTTGCAGGATCGTTTGAAATGTGTTCTTATAAAATTCCAAGAGGCAGGACTTAAGGTGAAAAAAAATAAATGTCACTTATATATTGACAGTGTTGAGTTTCTAGGGTATCGGATTGATAGCCAGGGCATTCATCCTACCGAAAGTAAATTAAGGGCGATAAAAAATGCTCCCAGGCCACGTAACAAGGCCGATCTCCAGGCATTCTTAGGCCTCATTAATTTCTATAATGTATTTTTACCGCACAAGGCGACTGTTGCTGAACCGTTACACCGGTTATTAGATAAAAAATCATTGTGGGTATGGGGTTACCAGGAAGAACAAGCGTTCCGGAATGTTAAAAAATTGCTCACATCTGACTTTGTACTTATGCAGTATAACGACACTTTACCATTAGTTATAACCTGCGATGTCTCGCCCTTCGGGGTGGGCGCCATTTTGAGTCATGTACTGCCTAATGGGAACGAAGGCCCTGTTGCATACTTTTCGAAGACTCTTTCACAAGCAGAGCGGAACTATGGACAAATTGATAAAGAAGCTCTCGCAGTTGTTTCAGCTGTAAAGAAATTTCATGAATATGTGTATGGAAGGACATTTACCATTATAACTGACCACAAACCTTTGCTAGGGGTAATAGCTGGGGACAAGCCAACCCTCTACATATTATCCCCTAGAATGACCCGATGGTCAGAATTCCTAGCTGCTTATAATTATCGCCTGCAATATCGCCCGGGGAAAGCCATTCCCCATGCCGACGCATTAAGCTGAGCACCGCTTCCAAAAACTCTCGACGATCCGGCACCAACGGGAACCACGTTGCAGATCAAAACACTCAACTCGCCGCCTATGACCGCCCAAGACATCGCGAGAGAAACCAAACAAGATCACACCCTAGCTCGAGTCCTAGGCTGGGTGGAACACGGATGGCCATTGAACCAAGTCCCAGATGACTTCGCGCCGTTTAAACCAAGACAGACTGAACTTTTTTCCCAAAAAGGCTGTGTCATCTGGGGCAATAGAGTCGTTGTCCCAGAACGACTCCGGAAGACACTGCTACGAATTCTGCACGAGGGCCACCCCGGCATCATGCGGATGAAAGCGCTTGCACGAAGCTACGCATGGTGGCCGGGCATGGACCGGCAAATCAAGCAGTGGGTCAAAGCGTGTACCAATTGCCAATAAGCCAGCAACGCCCCACCAAAAGCCATGCCTACTGAATGGGAGACGCCACGTGGACCCTGGTCCAGAATCCACCTGGATTTCACGGGGCCAACCAAAGGATATACCTTCCTGCTGACAGTCGACGCATACTCCGATTGGTTAGAAATTCATCGTATGACGGCCACAATGTCCGAAGCAGTGATCAAGATCCGTAATAGACTCTTTGCAACCTACGGGTTGCCTGACGTCCTGGTGTCCGATAACGGGCCACAGTTTACGGCACTAATGTTCGAGCAGTACCTCGCTGACCGCGGCATCCGCCATGCGCTCACCTCACCTGCGCACCCTGCGACCAATGGCCAAGCGGAACGCATGGTCCAATTTGTTAAAAGGACTTTGCAAAAAATGGACTATGACAATATCAATGACAAGGTCAACCAAATTCTCTTTTTGCAACACATAACTCAACATAGCGTCACCGGCAGAACTCCCGCGGAACTACTGATGGGACGAAGACTCCGTTCCCACCTCGACCGGTTGCACCCTGCTTACGAACCAGAAAAGCCAATAGGATCCAGTGGCTGCGATCGCACCTTCCAGGTAGGAGACCACGTTTACGCGCGAAACTTATCGGGTGAGCCGTTATGGATAGAGGCAACGGTAGTGCGAGTGACCGGCCCCAAATCCTACGTAGTGAAATGCTGTGACAATAGACTGTGGAAACGACATATCGACCAATTACGGTCACAACTCATAATGGCCAGTCAACAACTCCCCCATGACCAAACCGAGGGGGGGGAGGTACAGAAGAAGATGACGTTCCAGGGAACCTGCTCGAAGGGAGCAACGAATCAAGTGAGACTCAGGAAATGGAGCAGGAAGGTGAATTGTTTGCACGACAAGAAATTGCACCTGAGCAAGAAGCAGAGCCACTGCCAAACAACAATCTACCTCAACAGGATTGCAATCAACCAGTCCAATGAAAATCTGAAAGACTTAAAAGACAACCATCCTATTTAAAGGATTATATAACTACACCGTAATTAAGAAGCCGGGGGAAGGGGTGTTGTGTATGTACCATAGTTAATAAAGTATGAGCTTGAGGTAAAGTACAGGGTTCTGGCCCTGCATTTCTGATTGGCTGTTAGGCGGCCAGATCAGATTGGTTAGTTCTTAGGAATCCGATTGGCCCTTAACAGAAGTTTATTATTGGTTTAAAGAGCTAGCGTTCATAGCTCGCTATTGGACAATTCTCACAAGGGTTGCCTATATAAGGCAGAGTTCACTGTTATTGTTTTGAGAAGTCACTATGCAATAAAGAGCTGAAAGTTCACATTCAGAGGCTGTCTCCATTTACTCCGACCCATGTCCAAGTACTTAACACCCTGAGGTGCAACCGTTTCTCCCTCCGGCTCCACTTCCTGAGTCTCTATCAAGTCGTCATTTCCTTCGAACGGGTTCTCCAGGAATTCGTCTTCTTCCGTACCTCCCCCCCCCCCCCCAGTTTGGTCATAGGGGAATTGCGGACTGGCTGCTGGAAGCCGTGATCATAATTGATCCATATGACGTTTCCAAAGTTTATCATCAAAGCATTGTGCAAGGTAGGATCTGGGGCCGGTTACACGTACTACTGTCGCCTCCACCTACAACGGGTTGCCCGATAGGTTTTTAGCATATACCAAGTCTCCTACCTGGAAGGTACAACAGCGGCCTCTGGATCCTAGTGGTTTCTCTGGTTCGTAAGCTGGGTGAACTGGTTGAGGTGGGAGCGGAGCTTTCGTCCCATTAGCAGTTCGGCGGGAGTTTTGTTGGTGACGCTATGTGGGGTGATGTGTTGCAAGAAAAGGATTCGATTGACCTTGTCGTCAATGTTGTCGTAGTCTACCTTCTGCAAGGTTTTCTTCACAAATTGGACCATGCGTTCTGCTTTGCCATTGGTCGCAGGGTGCGCAGGCGAGGTGAGCGCATGGCGGATGCCGCGGTCAGCGAAGTACTGCTCGAACATTAGTGCCGTAAACTGTGGCCCATTATCGGACACCAGGATGTCAGGCAACCCGTGGGTTGCAAAGAGTCTATTTAGGATCTTGATCACTGCTTCGGATGTTGTGGCCGTCATACGATGAATTTCTAACCAATTGGAGTATGCGTCGACTGTCAGCAGGAAGGTATATCCTTTGGTTGGCCCCGCGAAATCCAGGTGGATTCTGGACCAAGGTCTGGTAATCCGTGGCTTGCAAAGAGTCTGTCCAAGGTTTTTATAACCGCCTCGGAGGTCGTAGTCGTCATGCGATGGATCTCGAGCCAATTCGAGTAGGCGTCGACGGTAAGCAGGAAGGTGTGGCCTTTGGTTGGCCCCGTGAAGTCCAAGTGAATTCGGGACCAGGGTCCATGTCTCCCATTCAGTAGGCATGGCTTTTGGTGGGGCGTTGCTGATTTCTTGGCATTTGGGACAAGCTTTAACCCACTGTTCGATTTGCTTGTCAATGCCTGGCCACCATGCGTAGCTTCGCGCAAGGGCTTTCATTCACACGATGCCGGGGTGGCCATCGTGCAAAGTTCTCAGCAGCGCTTTCTGGAGTCGTTCTGGGATAACGACTCTATCGCCCCAGATGACACAGCCTTTCTGGGAGAAGAGCTCGGTTTGTCGAGTCTTGAATGGTGTGAAGTCATCTGATAGCTGGTCCAATGGCCATCCACGTTCTACCCAGCTTAGGACTCGTGCTAGGGTGTGGTCGCGTTTGGTTTCTCTCGTGATATCTCGGGCGGTTAGTGGCGGCGAGTTGAGTGCCTCGATTTGCAACGTGGTTACCGTTGGTGCAGGATCGTCGAGAGTCTCTGGAAGCGGTGCTCGGCTCAATGCATCGGCGTGGGGAATGGCCTTCCCCGGGCGATATTGCAGGCAATAATTATAAGCAGCGAGGAATTCTGACCATCGGGCCATCCTAGGGGATAATATGTAGGGAGTCGGCTTATCTCCAGCTATTATCTCCAATAATGGTTTGTGGTCAGTTACAATAGTAAAAGCCCGGCCATACACGTATTTGTGGAATCTTTTCACAGCTGAGACAATTGCGAGGGCTTCTTTATCGATTTGTCCATAGTTTCGCTCAGTTTTTGAAAGAGTCTTTGAAAAATATGCAACAGGGGCTTCGTTCCCATTAGGCAGTACGTGGCTCAAAATGGCGCCTACCCCGAAAGGCGATGCATCACATGTTATAACTAATGGCAAAGTCTCGTTATACTGCATGAGTACAGAGTCAGAAGTGAGCAGTTTTTTAACATTTCAGAACGCCTGTTCTTCACGGTAACCCCATAGCCAATTTGCTTTTTTATCTAACAACCGGTATAACGGTTCAGCGACCGTTGCTTTGTGCGACAAAAATACATTATAAAAATTGATGAGGCCTAGGAACGCCTGGAGATCGGCCTTGTTGCGTGGCCTGGGAGCGTTTTTTATCGCTTTTAGTTTACTTTCGGTAGGGTGAATGCCCTGGCTATCAATCAGGTACCCTAAAAACTCAACACTGTCAGTACACAATTTACATTTGTTTTTTTTAACCTTAAGACCGGCCTCTTGGAATTTTTTTAGGACTGATTTTAACCGGTTCTGTAAATTTTTTTTGTAGGGGCTGCAATTAATACATCGTCAAAATAGGGGACCACGCCCTTAATTCCTTGCAATAACCTTTCCTTAAGGCTCTGAAAAATCCCCGGGGCTACACTAACTCCGAATTGGAGCCGGGTACATTTAAAGGCACCTCGGTGCGTCACAATAGTTTGGGCCTGTGCCATTTTTTCATCAACTGGTAATTGCTGATATGCCTGAGCTAAATCTAATTTAGCGAAGACTTTCCCGCCCCCCAGGGAATGGAGGAGATGCTGCACCACTGGAACTGGATATGTGTTCTGCTGCAGGGCATGGTTCAAAGTGGCCCGGTAGTCCCCACAAATTCGGATTGACTCATCTGGCTTAATGGGTGTTACAATAGGGGTTTCCCAAGGGGAGTGATTGATGGGCTCTAACACCTCCTGAGCTATCAGTTTGTCGAGTTGTTCGTCGATTTTCGATTTTAAGGCAAACGGAACTCGACGGGGCTTTAGGCGAATGGGAGCTATTTTTGGATTTAGACTGAATGAAATCGGGGTCCCCTTGTACTCACCTAAGCTGTCCGCGAAGACGTCCCTGAACTCATAGATAAGGTCTTCCTCCCAGTCACCGCCGCTGACTCGGTTTATGCCGGTCACTTCAATGCCGAGTGGCGCGAACCATTGGAGGCCCAGTAGGCTAGTCCTATCTCTATCGATGACCGTTAAAGGTAAGTATGCTGTGTGCTTCTTGAAGGAGACTCGGACTCGGCAGGAACCAACGACGGGGATTCGATTCCCTTGGTAGTCCTTGAGGATGAGGCGTTGAAATTGGAGGTCTTGGCGTTGGATTGTGGGGATAAGTTGCTTGAGTGTCTTCCACCATCGAGAGGGACGATCCCGAGTCAACCTCCATGGGGCAAGGCTGGTTCTCGATGGCTACCGTGACTCGGATTTTCTTAGTGTCTAAAGCTGAGGCGTGACCGATAGTGATAGTATGGTGAGCCTCTTTTCTCTGCAAAGCTCGATTTCTGTAGGAGTGGTTTTCTCGCCGTACAGGATGGTTTCCTGTTGATTGGCGATAGTTAGCCCCTTTTGAGGCCTGGCTGGGTCCTGGCAAGCTGCGGCAGACCCGTCCGATGTGGCCTCATTTCCTGCACTCATGGCCCAGTGCTTCGTGGAATTTGCATTCGGACTTGGCATGGTTGCCTCCACAGCCAGCGCAAGGACGTAAGGGCTTTGGGTGATGGTCCCGGTCAGACCGCAGTCGATGGACCCCTTCTTCGTCACTGTCTGACGACAAAGAGAGGTCCTCATGGTGCATCGTTGTAAGCTGTCCTTCAGACCTGGATAAAATGTCGCTTGTTGGTGGTGGTACCGGAGTGCGGTTTCGGCGTAGTTGTGCAGCCGACTTCCTGGTTGCTTCTGCTGCAGTAGCATCAGCAATGGCGTCAGCAAGGCTGATGTTGCCTTTCGCCATCAGCTTGCTTTGGACGCCTGGTGCATCTAGTCCCAGAACTATGCGATCTCTTAGTGCTTCTTCTAAATCGGCGAATCCGCAGAGGCCTCCCAAATTTCGGAGGTCTGCTATGAAGTCGGCCACGCTTTTTCCCTTTCGCTGGCTCCTCTGATAAAACTCGTGGCATCTCACGAGCATAGGCACGGTCAGGGCGTAGTGATCTCGTAGGAGAGGTTCGAGGTCGTCCCAATCCATGGCCTTCACTTCTCGGGGTTTGGCTAGTGCTTTAGCCATCTTAAATACGGTTGGACCGCAGTGCGTTAGGAACACCGCCCGTTTCTTTCCTGGTGTGGAGTCCTTTAAGTTCTTGGTTTCTAAGAACATTTGGAAGCGATCCATGTAGGACTCCCAGTCCTCCTGTACTGGATCGAACAGAGCGGGTGGTACGATGCCGCCGGACATGGTTCCGTTGTTGGCGTCATCTGTCACGTGCTCGGTGTTCTTCGAAGTTTCGTTGGTTCAGATATCTCCAAATCCCACCCTCATCGCCAGTGTTAAGTTTTGAGCATGGGCGAGAAAGAATGGACACAAGCCTCTGAACGGTGAACTTCAGCTCTTTATTTACATTGTGACTTCTCACTCAATAGCAGTTAAACCCACCTTATATAGGCAAACCCTGTAACTTTTAACCAATAACGAACTAGGAGCGCTAGTTCTTATAACCAATAGGAACTCTCTTTTAAGGGCCAATCCGGTCCGGCCGCTTAACAGCCAATCAGAAGTGCAGGGCCAGAACCCTGCACTTAACTCCAAGCTCACACTTTATTAAATCTTTATGCATACACAACAGCAGCATTTGTTAATCGTGGCAACTTTAAGTTGGATGGACTTAAATTCCTAGAATTCCTCAACCAGCTTTAAGTTGCCAAATTGAGAAACCCCACTAAAATGTATTTCAGCGTTTTTATTTAAGAGTGTTTATGTCAATCATAAATAATAATAGGCAGGATATAAATAATGATACTAAACAATACATAAAAAACCCGAAGGGGCAGCTGTATTGTGAAAACACTTTGCAAAAATTGTGGCACGTTTTAGTTATCACTGGAAAAAGAAAAGTATTTTATTGAGTGATTCCCCACAGTGAGATAAATGATTTAGCAGACTCTTAAGCAGAACTGTAGCAGCCTCAGTATGCTAGACATTAAAAACCAAAACCATTTAGATCCGAGGTGATGACAGTGGGGCTGGATGACTTGAAATGTCAGGTATGTATAGCAGCTGCATTTATCAGTTGTTTGGAGGCAAGATGACAGCCGGAACAGAGGTGTCAAAAAGTCAAGATGGTGGCAATCATATCCACACCTCTTTTTAAGTGGCATGTAAAAAAAAAGAGGCTGGTTCTTTGGTAGCACAGTTGTGACTGCCATCCTGACTTTCTTTGACATCTTCCTCTTGCCACGGATACTCCTGTCAGGAACACAATTTTTAATTAATCTTGGAACTTCATTCGGAGATCTATAGTAGAAGCTCTGATAATGTCTGCACTGATGAATACTACAAATCCATTCCTAGAGTTAGAAGAAAATATGTATTGACCATAGACTTCAGACTAAATTTTAGCAATTTCAATTTTAGCAATCCCGATGAACTGTTATTAGTTATCTGCAATACTTTTTTTTCTACGTATTTGTTGCCTTTCCACTTTATTATAAAAACAAGGCACAGTCATGAAATTTTCTATTTTTCATACAGATACTCATCAGCCAGAAGTAACTATAATGTTTGAGATGTCGGAGCGAACAAGAAGACAGAAGAGCAAAAATTAAGAGGGGAATATCACGAAAACTATGGTAACATTGGTCAATCCTTTTTATCACAGGGAAAGATGATGCACATGCTAATTAAAAGATGAAATTCTTTTTATAGATAGGATTTTGACACTGGAAAGTGGTTGTGAGGGCAAATGAGAAAAAAAAAATCTGAGTTTCTGCCTGCTCTCTCTCTTACCTCAGCATTAAATCAGACTATTTTCAAGGTTGTGGACTGCAGCTGTCTATCTTTGGTACAGATTTACTGGTGTCTTAGGAGCCCCCTTTTTACTCCAGGAAAACTATTTTGATAAGAAACAATCTCAAAAAAAGCAAATAGCAATTATTCTTTGTAAATTGGTCCCATCTGAAATTGCTTGTTAAAAGGAGGCAAGGAAGGAGGGAGAAAGAAATAAACTTTCCAAATTTAGTAACTGTGTTTGCAGGTAAGGTCCTGATTAGCCTGTGTTATGCTGCTGCATGGTTGCCCTTCAACTGAACATACTGAGCTGACCTCGAAATTTCCAAATGTCTTGATTTACATTTCTGAGGCTGCTTTTTCGTCATCTCTAAAATTTTCTGGAGTTACATTATGCTGGCCTGAGATTACATTAGTGAATTGATTCTGAGGGTATATTTGTAATGAGGGTATAGATAACACCCAGATAACAAAGACACCTGGAGATCTTAGTAGTTGATACTTTCCAGCAGACATTTGTTCAGTTAATGTGTTCCATAATCCATGCAAAACTTGTGGGTTTGGGTTGACCTTGACTTGATGCAACAAAACTGTTGTGAATTAACAAAAGTGCTTAAATAAAGATTATTAAAACCTTTGGAAAAGTGCAGGGTTCTGGCCCTGCACTTCTGACTGGCCGATAATAGCAACATCTGATTGGTCCATTCAGGAGAATCTGATTGGCTATTAGCGGGTTTCTTTCATTGGTTAAGGGAACTAACGCTTCCCGTTTCTTATTGGTTATTTGATTAGCAGCTTGCCTATAAAAAGGGCTATTGCTGCCGTAGTTTTTGCTCTGTTCCACAATGTTAAATAAAGAGTTGAAGTTCACTGTTCATCATCTCATCTCCACTTCTTGCGCCCATGCGCAGAACATAACACTGGTGACGAGGGTGGGATTTGGAGACGTCAGAGCTGACTGAGCACTACAGAGTGCTAAACAGAGTACGTGGCTGAAGACGCACCAACGGCTGAACCATGTCTAGCAGCTTCATACCACCCTCTCCATTCGACCCGGCACAAGAAGACTGGGACTCATATATGGACCGATTCCAGATGTTTCTGGAGACCAACAACTTGAAGGATGCCACTACTGGAAAGAAGCGAGCGGTATTCCTAACTCACTGCGGGCTGACCGTGTTTAAGATGGCCAAGGCACTAGCCAAACCGGCTGAGGTGAAGTCCATGGACTGGGACGTCCTCGAGCCCCTTTTACAGGCCCACTACGCACCAACCGTACCAACGCTTGTTCGAAGACATGAATTTTATGAGAGAGACCAGCGGAAGGGAGAAAGCGTTGCAGATTTCATTGTGGATCTCCGGAATTTGGGAGGCCTCTGCGGGTTCGCTGACCTCGAAGAGGCCCTGAGAGACCGAATAGTTCTGGGATTAGATGCACTAGCTACACAAAGTAAGCTGATGGCAAAAGGCAACATTAGCTTTACAGATGCCATCGCTGACGCTACTGCAGCAGAAGCAACCAGGAAGTCGGCTGCCCAAATGCGCCGCACCAACGCCCCGCTCTGCCAACTCGCCGGTGAAATCTCACCTCACCTGGAAGGACAGGCAATGACAGCCCACCACGAGGACCTCGAATCGTCATCAGAAAGTGATGAAGAAGAGGTCAACCATCTCTAGTCTGAATGAGACCAACGCCATCAACGTAACCAGAGAGTGCAGTACCAATGCGTGGTTGTGGGGCAAACCACCCATGATCAGACTGCAAATTCCTCGACGCACTCTGCCATGTGTACGGGAAAAGAGGTCACATCGGAAGAGTCTGTAGAAGCAAGCAAGGATCCAACCCACCTCAGAGGGGGACCAACTACCGCCAGCACACAGGAAGTCATCCTGTGAATCGGGAATACTTAACCCACCAATGGAACAACCACTCCTACAGAAACAAACCACCAGCCCAGTCAATGAAACGAGAAGAGGCACACCAAACCATTACGATTGGTCACGCCTCATCATTAGACGCCAAGAAGATCCGGGTGAAGGTCGCCATCGAAAACCAGCCCTGCATGATGGAAGTCAATTCAGGATTGTCCCTCTTGATGGTTTCCTGGAAGACCCTTAAACAATTAATTCTCACCGTCCGGCGGCAAGACCTCAGATTCCAAAGAATCATACTTAAGGACTATCAGGGAAATCGAATTCCAGTCGTTGTCTCATTTAAAGTCTATGTCTCATTTAAAAATCGTACTGCATCCCTACCACTAACCGTAGTCGACAGGGATCGGCCTAGTTTGTTAGGCCTCCAATGGTTTGCCCGACTTGGAATTGAAGTAGCTGGCATCACCGAACCAACAGCGACGACTGGGAAGAGGCCATCGTCCGGGAGTTCCAGGGCGTCTTTACAGATAAATTAGGTGAGTACAAGGGGACCCCGATATCATTTAACCTTAACCCCGAAGTAGCTCCCATCCACCTTAAGCCTCATCGAGTTCCATTTGCCCTTAAACCAAAGATTGATGAGCAGCTTGATAAATTAATCGCCCAGGGTGTGTTCGAACCAACCGACCACGCTCCCTGGGAAACCCCAATCATAACACCCATCAAGCCGGATGGATCGTTAAGAATTTGTGGGGACTACTGAGCCACCCTGAATCACGCCCTTCAACAGAACGCTTACCCAGTACCGGTGGTACAACACCTTCTCCATTCCCTAGGGGGCGGAAAAGTCTTCGCTAAATTGGATTTAGCACAGGCATACCAACAACTGCCTGTAGATAAAAAATGGCAGAGGCACAAATGATCGTTACGCACCGAGGCGCATTTAAGTGCAACTGACTCCAATTCGGAGTTAGCGTGGCCCCAGGAATTTTTCAGTGCTTGATGGAGAGACTACTACAGGGTATAAAAGGGATTGTACCTTATTTTGATGACGTTTTAATTGCTGCTCCGACTAGAGAAATACTAAGGGAGCGCCTGAGGTTAGTTCTCCAGAAATTTAAAGACTCTGGCCTTAAAGTAAAAAAAAAAAAGTGTCAACTGTGTATGGATAAAGTAGAATTTTTGGGGTACTTAATCAATAAACAAGGCATTCACCCCACCGATAGTAAGCTAAGGGCAATCAAAAACGCCCCAAGACCCAGAAATAAGACTGATCTCCAAGCTTTCCTGGGCCTTATCAATTTTTACAACGTGTTCCTGCCCCACAAAGCGACCGTAGCCGAGCCCCTACATCGTCTGTTGGACAAAAAGGCAACCTGGGTCTGGGGACACCAAGAGGAACACGCGTTCCGACAAGTAAAAAACTTATTGACTTCAGATGCTGTTTTGATGCAGTATAATGAGACTTTGCCCATAACGATTACATGTGATGCATCACCATTCGGAGTGGGTGCCATTTTGCGCCATGTCTTACCAAACGGTAGTGAGGCCCCTATTGGCTATTTTTCAAGGACCCTATCAAAGGCTGAACGTAACTATAGTCAAATCGATAAAGAGGCTCTTGCTGTCGTTTCTGCTGTTAAACGATTTCATAAATATATTTATGGGCGAGTTTTTACTATAGTTACTGACCACAAACCTTTGCTGGGGATTATAGCGGGGGACAAGCCAACCCCTTATATATTATCTCCCAGAATGACTCGCTGGTCGGAATTCTTGGCTGCATATAATTATAAGCTGCAACACCGCCTGGGGAAAGCCCACGCTGAAGCACTAAGCCATGCACCACTTCCGGAAACCATTGACGACCCAGCTCCAACCATCACAATGCTCCAGATTGAGACACTTCAATCACCACCACTGACAGCTCGAGATATCGCAATCGAAACCAAACGCGATCCTGTTTTGGCGCGAGTTCTTAGCTGGGTCGAGAGAGGATGGCCATTGGATCAAATCCCTGACAACTTCAGTCCTTTCAAGACTCGGCAGACGGAACTGTTTTCCCAGAAAGGCTGCATAATTTGGGGGGATAGAGTCGTCATCCCAGAGCAGCTGCAACGAGCGGTATTGAAAACCTTGCATAAAGGCCACCCCGGCATCGTGCGCATGAAGGCACTCGCACGAAGCTCCGCGTGGTGGCCGGGTATCGACAAGCAAATCGAGGCCTGGGTAAAGACTTGTTGCAAATGCCAGGAAGTTAGCAATGCCCCACCGAAAGCAACCCCAACAGAGTGGGAAACACCCAGGGGACCATGGTCCTGTATTCATATTGACTTTGCGGGACCTACTAAAGGACATACATTCCAAGTAATGGTGGATGCCTACTCAAACTGGCTTGAAATCCATGAAATGAGAAGTACTACAACCGAATCCGTCATCAGGAAATTGGACAGATTATTCGCAACCCATGGACTGCCAGACGTTCTGGTATCCGACAACGGCCCCCAGTTTACCGTGCTTTCTTTTGAACAGTATTTGGCGGACTGTGGTATTCGCCATGCGCTAACTTCGCCGGCGCATCCTGCAGCCAATGGAAGAGCCGAGCGCATGGTACAATTCGTCAAAAAGACTCTACATAAAATGGACTATGGCAATATCGAAGATAAGATTAACTGGATACTCTTTCTTCAACACATCACTCCGCACAGCGTCACCAACAAGACTCGGGCCGAATTGTTAATGGGACGAAAACTCTGCTCCCACCTTGATCGACTACACCCATCGTATGAACCAGAAAAACCACACGGATCCAGTGGGAAATGCTGCGAATTCTAGATAGGCGTCTTAGTCTTCGCTAGAAACTTTTCTGGCGATCCTTTGTGGGTCAAGGCAACTGTAATCCAAGTCACAGGACCCAGGTCGTACTAAGTAAAAAGTCACGACGGAAGAATATGGAAATGCCATATTGATCAGCTGCGTTCAAGGCTGCAACCTCGTTTCTGCGACTCCGGTAACTTCCAAACTGAGGGGGGAGGAGATGCCGAGGAGACTGAGTTCGAAACGCCAGAAAGCACGAGTGGAAGAAGTGAGCATTCGGACTTAACACATAAAGAAGGATCAGAGAGGGTGGTGGACTTGCCTCAAAGAGACACCTCATCAGAGGCAAGCCCACAAAGGCTAGAGGACAACGAGGACATTAGCGGCACCGAGTTTTTAAATGGACCGGAGGCACCCTACTTGCCAGAAAATGTCCCGCCCAAACAAGATTATAAACAAGTACCGGGGGGACAGCGAAAATCTAACAGACAATCTAAACAACCTGCCTACCTCAAAGCTTACGTCACTGCACCTCTTAAACGGAACCCGGGGGGAGGGGTGTTGTGAATTAATAAAAGTGCTTAAATAAAGATTATTAAAACCTTTAGAAAAGTGCAGGGTTCTGGCCCTGCACTTCTGATTGGCCGATAATAGCAACATCTGATTGGTACGTTCAGGAGAATCTGATTGGCTATTAGCGGGCCTCTTTCATTGGTTAAGGGAGCTAACGCTTCCCGTTTCTTATTGGTTATTTGATTAGCAGCTTGCCTATAAAAAGGGCTATTGCTGCCGTAGTTTTTGCTCTGTTCCACAATGTTAAATAAAGAATTGAAGTTCACTGTTCATCGTCTCGTCTCCACTTCTTGCGCCCATGCGCAGAACATAACAAAAACAGTGAAAGATCACATTTCTTTATGAGTGAGCTTGGCTTTGTTCTTGCTGTTATTTAAATACAGTGTACAAAACCTATTCAGAAACAGGAAATCATTTACATTTTAAAAACAGATCGGAGTGAAATTCAACCATCTTGCACCACCTCAGAAGAGGTGGTAGGGACGATTTGAATCAGTTGAACCTTCCCATGCCCACCTGCCTTCTTCCTTTTAGAGACTGAGTCCCACCAAGCCACGCCCATCAAGCCATGTCCACAGAGCCGGTAGGGAAAAATTTTGCATTTCACCCCGAAACAAGAAAGTAGCAATTCCTATAGCAACAAAGCTGAACCCATAGGGTGAAAGGTAGAAGATCTCAATCTTCCCCTCCAGAAGGAAGGTCCTTTGGTAAGAAGATGGGTCCAGCCATCTTCCTGCCTTGGTGCAACGATCAGTACTAATCTTTCTTTTGCCATCACTAATATTCAGGAGAATCCTTGCCTTGGCCTCTCCTTCCTTAACAGTTGCCCCTGAGACAGGCAGAGGATTTCACCATCTGGTCACTCTTACTTTCCAGTAACTGGGAATAATAACAGCAGCAGCAGCAGCAACAACAACAAAACAGAAAAACTCCACAGCCTCACCTCTTGACCTTTGTACCCCAGAGCTATATGTCACCAGAGAAAACAGGTCCTCCCTATTTTCTTTGTTGAACAGCTCAAACCCAATGCATAATTAAAAATACAATGTTATAAAAAACAAGAAAAGGCGAAATGTAAAAACTTCTTTTGAACTTTAAGGTAGTCACCTGCAAAATTAATTAGGGTGGGCAGAATAAGGCAAAATCATAGACCTCACAAAGTACTAAAGTACTAAGAACTGAGCTTGCTTTACACAATATGATATTTTTCAGATACTAAGGTTACTCAGTAGGCACAGTTGTCAGAAACAAGATATCAAAGTCAAAACAAGGTATCAAAATCAATAAAGACCAGCACATAACTTCAAACAAAGAACAGAGCCTTGCCTAATACACCCTTGGCATTGAAGGATAATGTTTTCACTATTTGCTGTTCCTGGATAATCCCTGATTCAGGTAGATTGGAACTTTAACCCAGAGACCATGGAACAATTTAGTCTAGCTCTTGTGTGTCTCAGAGGCTTCTGGAGATCTGATTCAGATTTCTCTTCTCCTTCATTCCCTGGAGCAGTGTTTTTCAACCTTGGCAACTTTAAAATGTGTGGACATCAATTCCCAGAATTCCTCAGGCACATATCTTAAAGTTGCCAAAGTTGAAAAGTATTGCTCGAAAGCAGGGCTGTCAAACTCCTTGCCTGTGGGCCAGATGTGTCACGTGCTGGCTACCCCCACCACTCCCTTCTCTAGCGAAGGAAGGAAAAGTCCCGATACGTCATGTGACACCGCCATTGTTAAGTCTGGAGCATGGGTGCGAATAATTGGAGATGAGCCGGTAGAAACTTCAAACTCTTTATTTACATGGTGTGACAGCTCAAACTCGATGGCTGCTATAGCCTTCCTTATATAGGCAACTTATTAACTATTCAACCAATAGCAATCCGGGAGCGCTAGCTCCGTTAACCAATGAGAATGGCCTGTTAATGGCCAATCAGATGCTCCTGAACGGACCAATCCGATCCTGCCATTAACAGCCAATCAGAAGTGCAGGGCTAGAACCCTGCACTTGACTTCAAGCTCAAGATAACTTTATTTAACATTATTCATTCACAACAGCCATGACGACATGAGTTTGACACTCCTTCTCTAGAGAAAGCAGCTTCACATCCCTGGAGCACGACCCTATACTTTTCAAAGCCATGTACTTTGTCATTGTCCAGCTATCCCTGAGTCTCTTATCAGCCCTCATTCATCCAGCCGGTTCCAACCCTTTTCTGCTCTTCTTTTTCCGGTTAGGTTTTTCAGTGATCTCAACTCCCCCACCCCTGGTCTCAAGACTTTTGAACCAGAAATAGGAGACTGGAGAAATCTCTTCCTGAGCTTGCCCAAGCAAGCTTCTTGTCTTTCCCCTCCCTTTTTGAGGAGAGGATTCCAAAATGACTAAACATTTATTCCCTGTATGGGCTCTGGGGCATCTTTTGACTTGGGAACCAAAGACGCTGCTTTCCTGTCTGAATGAGATTCAAATTATTAGACATGACTGAAGGAGTGTGGGGGACTGGATATGCCTGCCCTCCCTACCTACATCAAACGATTGAATGAATGGGCCTTGCCTATTCACTACACTAACTTATATTGTTGCTTTACATTTTTCCCCCCAGCCTGTCAGTTGAAGACATTTTGACGCTCCAGGCAAAGAACAAGATGACGCCCTTCCTTCATTTTGGTGTAAAGAAGGCAGCTTGTTTGATTTTGAACTGTGGAAACTTCACTGGCAGCTACAGTTGCTTAGGGCAGAAATGTCACTCATATCAACAGCCAACAAGTGCTAAATATCTGTGAAATTGTGAGAAAAGTGGGAAAAATAAATGCTGTACACACTATATGGAAATGCTAGACAATGGGTCTCCCCTCCATGTTGACAAAAGGCACTCAACTCTATAAAGTGGCTTCATCATCGTATACAATGAACCCTCTTGTCTATCCATAGCATGTTAAGTATTTGGGCAGCTTCCACTGAGCCTGAGCTTGAGGGGAAAATGATGCGAGTTGTATTTCCATAAAATAAATTCTGGAAATTGCCATGGAATTTTGGATGCCACTGGCTGAGGGACAGAAGAAGCAGGTGACTCCAAAGCTGAAGGAAGAGGAAGAGAGCCCAGAAAATCAGAAGACTCAATAGGAGAAAATGTATGTTGAATGGAAACAGAGGAAGAGTGAGCAGAGAGGACTGTGTTGATCTCAGAAGCAGAAGCCCTTTGAAGCTTACCTGTAGATTTAAAATAGTCAATCATGTTTTGGGCTATGGGTCTCATTTCTGGATACCTGTCAGTCTAAGGGTTAAGAATTAGCCAGCCAGCATCTTTGGCACACATTTGTTCTAAGTTGTAGAGGCAGCCGCGCTGTAAATGTGATACTCTTTAGAAGTCCATTTGGAGTAGACCTCACCAGTAAAATCTAGCCATGTGCGTATACGAGAAAAAGGATGCTTTTTAGATCCAGTTAGCTTTTTTGTCTTTGAAGACTAATCACTTCTGCCTTATGATCTTTTTTAATGCAACACAAAAGCTTCAAAAAGGGTATTTCCCCTTGATTTTATTCATCATGGGGCAGCAAGATGCACAAAACGCTTTCTATGGGCAGCCAAGGGGAAGAACAAAAGTAGTTTCATTCTTTCATATTCTTTGTCATTCAATCAACATTATACTCTAAGTGGGCCTGAAGGGAAGAGGATATGTTATTTCCCATCTTATGGACAGATCTTCTGAAATGTCATCTGTTGCCCAGGAGAGGTTTGAAAGACACAACAGAATTTTTGGTGATAGGAGAGAGAGAAACACATTCTTTGTGTGTACCACATGTATCTTAATTACTGGGTTTTTCTTCAAAATATGTATTAAAACAATCTGGGCACGTATACTCTTTTTTGTTGAGATAATGAACAGTAATTACACATATCGTTTTATTCCAACCATCTTAGTAAAGAAAAAAAAAAGCTGCACTTGGCCAGAGGTTTCCACTCTTTTTCAGGTGGTAGGGCCTAGTAGTTAAGACAAAAGTAGTTGTAATAGCTGATTAGTAGACAAAGCATCACTGTTAGGAAATTGACTGTGTTTGAATGATTGTTTTCCTTTCCTGCCACTCTTAAACTTCCAAAGAACCCCATTAGAATCCTAGAATCTTAGGGTTCCATGGAATACAATTTGAAAAACCTTGGACCAGGTTTTAGATTTAACTGTAGTGATGGTGAATGTGTGGGAAAGGGTTTACAGAGGGACCCTGTCTGATAGTTTTCTATATGCATGTCAAGTGCTTTGTATTGTAAGCTAACACAATTCTAAGTTGCATTAACAATCAAGATCAAGGGAGGTACTAATACCACTCTATAAAGTCTTAGTAAGACCACACCTAGAGTACTACATCCAGTTTTGGTCACCACATTATAAAAAAGATGTTGAGACTCTGGAAAAAGTACAGAGAAGAGCCACCAGGATGATTGGAGGACTGGAGGCTTAAACATACAAGGAACGGTTGCAGGAACTGGGCTTGGCTAGTCTAGTAAAGAGAAGGACCAGGGGAGACATGATAGCGGTCTTCCAATATTTGAGGGGCTGCCACAGAGAGGAAGGGGTCAAGCTATTTTCTAAAGCACCTGTAGGCCAGACAAGGCATAATGGATGGAAACTGAACAAGGAGAGATTTAACCTGGAAATAAGGAGAAACTTTCTGACAGTGAGAACAATCAACCAATGGAACAGCTTGCCCTCAGAAGTTGTGGGAGCGCCATCACTCAAGGCTTTCAAGAAGAGGTTGGACTGCCATTTATCAGAAATGCTGTAGGGTCTCCCGCTTGGGCGGGGGAGTTGGACTAGATGATCTACAAGGTTCCTTCCAACTCTGATTATCTGTTATCTGTATTATTAGTTGACACTGTTCTTTATTTAAACAATACTTATACCTCTAATAGTCCCTGGGAATTTTACAATAAAGTCTTTAAAAAGCATTGAAACAAATCAGCAATACAAATGCCATCTTGATGTGCGACCACAACTGAGCCCAACATTTCTGTTGTAAAGTAAAACAATTGTTAAGTGAGTTTTCCCCCATTTTATAACCTTTCTTGCCAAAGTTGTTAAGTGAATCACTGCAGTTGTTAAGTGAATCTGGCTTCCCCACTAATTTGGCTTGTCAGAAAGTTGCAAAAGGCAATAAATATATGCTAGTTGCCAAGCATCCAAATTTTGATTATGTGACTCTGGGTATATAGCAACAGTCATTAGCGAGAAGAATGGCCATGTCATTTTTTTCAGTGCTATTGTAACTTCAAACAATCACTAAATGAATGGGTGTAAATTGAGAACTTGTAAACTGGGCAGTCTGGAATCTTGGTGGGAAATGTGGCAACATCCTGCAGCAAACCCTAAAGAATAAGATGGTCAAGATATCAGATGGGAGAGCATCCCTTGTGATACCTTTAATTTCCCGTATCTCTCTTTTGTGCTCTTCCATAATACTGTTTTTTCAGCGTTCATGAAACCTGATTAAACTCAGGCACACAGGAATGCTCCTATGGCCCTTTTCTAAATTCCCAAAGGCAAATCTTCACAATTCTTTGTTTCATCTTCATCCAACCTGAGAGCAATTGGGTTCTTTGTACTTTTTGTTTTGAAGGCTACAGCTAAGCTTGTACTTCTCTTTTTTGTTCTTGCTTAACTGGGATCCAGCCCAGGTAATCAAGCAGCTGCCTAACTCCAGCATTTGCACCCAGCATCTAAAGCCATTACTCAAAAGGCTTTCCTGACATCAATCCTGTTCTACGCTGATGCCTTGCCCAAATTTTCAGGTTTAAACTTGTTTCCTTCCTTTTGATTGACCTTGTTATCCAGAGAGGTCCCTATGGCTCTGTACATCCAATGGAAAAAGTTACCCCTGATAAAATGCCCATTGAAACAAAAGTCTAGCTACTGCCAGGCATTCCTGTTCTTCTATTAATTGCTGTCCTAAGTCCAAAGATTGTGATCAAACACAGAATTTAGGCCATTGTGAAAGCCATAAAGAATACATTAAGGTATAAATTTAAGATCCAACTGCACCTGGACTTTAAAAAATTGGAGAGGAGCAAGAGGAGGGTCAGAGGAGGGCAACTAAGAGGATCAAAGGGCTAGAGCAGCTTTCTTATGAGAAAAGATTGCAATGTTGGCTGCCATGTTTTTAGCCTAAAATGGATGCTTATGAATGGAGACAAGATTGAATTGTTTGCATAGCATAAATAAAGCAAAAAAAGGAGAACCTGTTTCTCCTTTCCCCTAATATTAAAACCAGAAATAATCCAAGGCAATTGAATCCCGCAATCCTGGAAAAATCCAGCCCTATGCAAACATTGTTTTACAACACACGATTTAACGTTGACATTTGCTACCACAAGATGTGGTGCTGTCTACCATTTTGGCCTGGCTTCAAAAAAGGTTGGACCAATTCATAAAAGTCAAGGGGAACAACAGCCGTTAGCCTTGTTAGCAGTGTGACTGAAAACTATCTGCTGGGAGACAAATGGACAGGTGGCTGACCACTTTGAGAACAGACTGCTGGACTAAATGGCCAAGGGTCTGATCCAATAGGATGCTTGTGATACTTTAGAGTCAGGTACAACTATTGGACCAATATATTTGTTTTAGATAGCTATCCATTGAAAATACAAGTTTTATACTTTCCATTTATATACAGTGGTGGGATAATTGTATTGATAAACATAATAAAAACATGCATCCTTTTCTGTCTCTGCTGAGAATATAAACAATGAACTTGTATAAGTATAAATCCTGGAGTTTAAAAATAAACATTCGCTTCCTTTTCTTTGCAAAATAATGCAGATAACTGTTCTCCCAAAGGAGAGGTTTCAGATTGCCTGGGCACATTTGAAATGAAGTGGTTCTCTCTGCTCTCATATATTCCATTTGTAGCAATGAATATAATGTACTGCAGTTTGCAGGGGAATGTTTTTCTGATTGATGGCAGTGTAGCTGCAGAAGTTGTGATGCTGGAATTGTGGCACTGGAGATGACTATTATCCATGAACTGCAGAAAAAAAAAATCACAAAGAAGTCCTAGACAAAGCCTCACCAAAAATAACACTTGAAGTCAAGATCTTCAAACAATCATACTTTGGCCATGTCATGAAAGTTGATTCACTCGAAAAGTCAGTCATGCTGGGAGTGATCAGCAGAAAAAGGAGAAGGGGCAGTGGTGGGATTAGAACAATTTAACAACTGGTTCCCTGGCTGGGTAAGCATGGCCAGTTGGTCATGAGACTGGGTGGGTGATGTCACTCATCACACCAGCCCCATCTCTTCGCCACTAACCTCAAAAGCAGAGATAGGATTCAGCCAGTTGGGGTTAACCCTCTATTTTGGGGCTGTTTTTCAGGCCATTTTCAGGGCATCTGAGGGCCATTTTCAGGGCTGAAAAATGGTCTGAAAATGGCTGGAAAATGGCCCAGAAAATGGCCTGGAAAACAGGCTGAAAAATTAGCGGGGACAGGGCCAGCCAGTGGTGGGATTTGCTGCTTTGCCAAACTGCACAGAATCTTTACAACCAGTTCACTTGAACCGGTGTGAATCAGTAACTTCCCACCTCTGAGAAGGAGCCACACTAGTACCCATTGGTTGAATACTATAATGCAGGAGTGTCAAACTCAGTTTCATTGAGGGCTTAGGGTTGTGTTTGACCTCAGGGGGCTGGGGTGGGCATGGCCTGCTTGACGTCATTCATGTTGAGGGGGCCTGTGGTGGCCCGAGCACTCTGCCAGTAAAAACAGGCTCACAATCTCCAAATCTAAGCACCCCATGGGCCAAAACCAGCCCACAGGCCTTGAGTTTAACACCCCTGCTATAAAGGATGATACTGGGATAACTATGGCAGATCTGAAGGAGGCAGTGCAAGACAGAAGGGCATAGAGAATGCTGATCCAGGGAATGGATCAAGTGATAATTTGGGTTAATTTCTTCAATGATACTTTTTCTTTTTTCCTTGACATGGTGTATACTAAAAGTCCCCAAGGTGCTTTGCCAGGAGGCAACTGGACTTTCTTGTTTTTTCTTTTGAAGGCATTTCACTCTCATCCAAGAAGCTTCTTCAGTTCTAACAGAAATGTGGGGGATGGAAGGATCCTGTCAGATCCTGTCAGAGCTGAAGAAGCTTCTTGGATGAGAAGCAAAAAGTCTTCAAAAGAAAAAATAAGAAAGTCCAGTTGCCTCCTGAAAAAGCACCTTTGGGACAACCATGACTTGGATGACTGAGAATCTCTACAGACTTGTATACTCAAAAAGTTTTCTCCAACATTAAATTTCCAGAGGATCTTTCTTTCAAATATTTTTCTCCAATTTTATAAACATCCTCTTCTTTTTTCAACCCAGCTTCCCTTACTATGCGTTCAGACTACAGGTTAAATAAATAAGGGACATGTACACAATCTTGCCAGGAGTGACCTTTGCCAACCTAGAATCAGTCTGTTTCATCATTGTTAAGTTCTGCACATGATCGCAAGGAACGGAGACGAGACGGTGAAACAGTGAACTTCAACTCTTTATTTATCATTCTGAACAGAGCAAAAACCCTAGGGCAACAGCAGCCCTTTTATAGGCAAGCTGCTGCTCTAGTAACCAATAGGAAACGTGGAGTGTTAACCCACTTAACCAATAAGAGTGGCTCGTAAACAGCCAATTAGATTCTCCTGAACGGACCAATCCGATATCGCTATTATCGGCCAATCAGAAGTGCAGGGCTAGAACCCTGCTATTTTCTAAAGCTTTTGACAAACTTTATTTAAGTGTTTTATTAGTTCATAACACTCCTTTCCCCCGGGTTCCATTTGGGGGATGCGGTGACATAATCTCTGAGGTAGGAAGGTTGCTTTGACTGTCTATTGGATTTATGCTGTCCCACCGGTTCTTGTCCGTAAGCCTGTTTTGGCGGGGTGTTTTCGGGCAAGTCGGGTGCCGGTGGTTCCTCGTTGGAAGACTCGGTGCCGCTAATGTTCTCGTCGTTGTCCTCTGGCCTTTGCGGGCTTGCCTCTGTTGGGTTGTTCCTCTGTGGCAAGGCCACACCCATCCCTGATCCTTCTTCACTTGTTACACCCAATGGCTGCCTTCTTTCGTTCCTGCTTTCCGCCATCTCGAATTCGGTTTCTTTGACATCCTCTCCCCCCTCAGTTTGGGAGTTACCAGAGTCGCAGAAACTAGGTTGTAGCCTCAAGTGAAGCTGATCAATATGGCGTTTCCATATTTTTCCATCGCAGGTTTTCACCCGGTACGACCTGGGTCCAGTGGCTTGAATAACAGTGGCCTCGATCCACAACGGTTCGCCAGAAAGGTTTCTGGCGAAAACTAAGTTGCCTATCTTGAACTCGTGGCATTTTCCGCTAGATCCACAGGGTTTCTCTGGCTCGTAAGATGGGTGAAGCCAGTCGAGATGGGAGCGGAGTTTGCGTCCCATCAATAGTTCTGCTGGAGTCTTGTTGGTGATGCTGTGTGGAGTGATGTGTTGGAGAAGGAGTATTCTATTTATCTTATCTTCAATGTCCCCATAGTTCATCTTGTAGAGGGTTTTTTTAACAAACTGTACCATGCGCTCGGCTCTTCTGTTAGCCGCAGGGTACACTGGCGAAGTTAGCGCATGGCGAATACCGCGGTCCGCTAAGTATTGTTCAAAAGGAAGCGCGGTAAACTGGGGTCCATTGTCGGATACCAGAACGTCTGGCAGTCCATGCGTCATGAATAATCTGTTCAACTTCAGGATGACGGACTCGGTTGTAGTACTTTTCATTTCGTGAATCTCGAGCCAGTTTGAGTAGGCATCCACAATAGGAACGTATGTCCCTTAGTAGGTCCCGCAAAGTCAATATGAATGCGGGACCACGGTCCCCGAGGTGTTTCCCATTCTGTCGGAGTTGCCTTTGGTGGGGCATTGCTAACCTCCTGGCACTTATAACAAGTCTTTACCCAGGCTTCGATTTGTTTTTCGATGCCCGGCCACCACACGTAGCTTCGTGTGAGCGCTTTCATACGCATGATGCCGGGGTGGCCCTCATGCAGTGTCTTTAGTACAGCTCGTTGTAACCGCTCTGGGGGGACGACTCTATCCCCCCACAGGATGCAGCCCTTTTGTGAAAAAAGTTCTGTTTGTGGATTCTTGAAGGGAATGAAGTCATCAGGGGTTTGATCTACTGGCCATCCTCGTTCGACCCAGCTAAGAACCCGCTTTAAGATAGGATCACGTTTTGTTTCGATCGCGATATCTCAAGCGGTCAGCAGCAGTGAATGCAGCATTTCAATCTGGAGCGTTGTAAGGGTTGGAGCTGGGTCATCGACAGTTTCTGGAAGTGGTGCACGGCTCAATGCGTCAGTATGGGGAATGGCTTTCCCCAGGTGGTGCTGCAGCTTATAATTTTACGCAGCCAAAAACCAGCGAGTCATTCTAGGTGATAATATATAGGGGGTTGGCTTGTCTCCCACTATAATCCCCAGCAAAGGTTTGTGGTCGGTAACAATAGTAAAAACTCGTTCATAAACATATTCATGAAACTGTTTAACAGCAGATACAACAGCAAGAGCCTCTTTATCGATTTGACTATAGTTACGTTCAGCCTTTGATAGAGTTCTTGAAAAATAGGCAATAGGGGCTTCACTACCGTTTGGTAACACATGGCTCAAAATGGCTCCTACTCCAAATGGTGACGTGTCACATGTGATTGTTAAAGGCAAAGTCTCGTTATACTGCATTAAAACAGCATCTGAAGTTAATAGGTTTTTCACTTGTCGGAACGCGTGCTCCTCTCAGTGCCCCCAAACCCAGGTTGCTTTTTTGTCAAGAAGCCAATGTAGGGGCTCGACTACGGTCGCTTTGTGGGGCAGGAAGATGTTGTAAAAATTAATAAGCCCCAGGAAAGCTTGGAGATCAGTCTTGTTTCTGGGTCTTGGGGCATTCTTGATTAGTCTTAACTTGCCATTGGTGGGGTGAATGCCTTGTTTATCGATTAGGTACCCCAGGAACTCTACTTTATTTGTACACAGTTGACATTTATTTTTTTTAACTTTAAGGCCAGAGTCTTTAAATTTCTGGAGAACCAGTCTAAGACGCTCCTTTAGTATTTCTCTATTCGGGGCAGCAATCAAAATGTCATCAAAGTATGGTATGACCCCTTTGATCCCCTGCAAGAGTCTCTCCATCAAACTTTGAAAAATCCCTGGGGCTACGCTTACTCTGAATTGGAGTTGGTTGCACTTAAGGGCGCCTCGGTGCGTAACGATTGTTTGCGCCTCTGCTGCTTTTTTATCTACAGGCAGTTGTTGGTACGCCTGTGCTAAATCCAATTTAGCGAAGACTTTTCCGCCCCCCAGGGAATGGAGGAGGTGTTGTACCACCGGCACCGGGTAAGCGTTCTGTTGAAAGGCGTGATTCAGGGTGGCACAGTAGTCCCCATAAATCCTTAACGATCCATCCGGTTTGATGGGTGTTACGATTGGGGTTTCCCAAGGAGCATGATTGGTTGGTTCTAAAACACCCTGGGCTATTAATTTATCAAGCTGCTCGTCAATCTTTGGTTTAAGGGCAAAAGGGACTCGATGAGGCTTAAGGCGGATGGGTGCTACTTCAGGGTTAAGATTAAATGATATTGGGGTCCCCTTGTACTCGCCTAGTTTATCTGCAAAGACGTCCTGGAATTCCTGGACGAGGGCCTCCTCCCAGTCGTTGCTGCTGGTTTGGTTAATGCTGGCTGCCTCAATCCCAAGTGGAGCAAACCATTGAAGGCCTAACAAACTAGGCCGATCACGGTCGACGACGGTCAATGGTAAAGATGCAGTACGATTTTTGAATGAGACCTGGACTAGGCTGGATCCAACGCCCGGAATTCGGTTTCCTTGATAGTCCTTGAGAATGATTCTTTGGGTTCTGAGGTCTTGCCGCCGGACAGCAGGGATCAATTGTTTAAGAGTATTCCAGGAAACCATCGAGAGGGATGATCCTGAATCAACTTCTATCACGCAGGGCTGGTTTTCGATGGTGACCTTCACTCGGATCTTCTTTGCATCTAATGATGAGGCGTGACCAATCATGATGGTTTGGTGTGCCTCTTCTCGTTTCGTTGAATGGACTAGTGGTTTATTTCTGTAGAAGTGGTTGTTCTATTGGTGGTTCGAATGTTCCCGATTCACAGGACGACTTCCTGTGGGTTGGCGGTAGTTGGTCCCCCTCTGAAGTGGGCTGGATCCTAGCTTGCTTTGACAGACCTTTCCAATGTGGCCTCTCTTCCCACAAATATGGCAGAGCACGTCAAGGAATTTGCAGTCTGATCGTGGGTGGTTTGCCCCACAACCTGTGCATTGGTACTGCAGTCTCTGGTTACGCTGGTGGCGTTGGTCTCATTCAGACCGGAGCCGGTTGACTTCTTCCTCATCACTTTCTGATGACGATTCGAGGTCCTCGTGATGGGTTGCCATTGCATGTCCCTCAAGGCGAGGTGAGGTTTCGCCGGCGAGTTGGCAGAGCGGGGCGTTGGTGCGGCGCATTCGGGCAGCCGACTTCCTGGTTGCTTCTGCTGCAGTAGCGTCAGTGATGGTATCTGCAAGGCTGATGTCGCCTTTTGCCATCAGCTTACTTTGCACGTAAGGTGCATCTAAACCCGGAACTATTCAGTCTCTTAGAGCTTCTTTTAGGTCGGTGAACCCGCAGAGGCCTCCCAGATTCTGGAGATCCGCGATGAAACCTGCAACGCTTTCTCCTTTCCACTGGTCTCTCTGGTAAAATTCATGTCTTCAGACAAGCATTGGTACAGTAGGTGTATAGTGGGCCCATAGGAGGGGCTCGAGGACGTCCCAGTCCATGAATTTCACCTCAGCTGGTTTCACCAGTGCTTTAGCCATCTTAAAAATGGCAGGTCCGCAGTGAGTCAGGAATACCGCTCGTTTTCTTCCAGTAGTGGCATCCTACAAGTTGTTGGTCTCCAGAAACATCTGGAACTGGTCCATGTAAGAGTCCCAGTCTTCTTGTGCCGGGTCGAATGGAGCGGGTGGTATGGTACCGCCGGTCATGGTTTCTGCTGTTGATGCACCTCCAGCCACGTGCTCTGTTTAGTGCTCTGTAGTGTTCAGTCAGCTCTGACATCTCTGTATCCCACCTTTGTCACCAGTGTTAAGTTCTGCGCATGGTCGCAAGGAACGGAGACGAGATGGTGAAACAGTGAACTTCAACTCTTTATTTATCATTCTGAACAGAGCAAAAACCCAAGGGCAACAGCAGCCCTTTTATAGGCAAGCTGCTGCTCTAGTAACCAATAGGAAATGTGGAGTGTTAACCCACTTAACCAATGAGAGTGGCTCGTTAACAGGCAATCAGATTATCCTGAACGGACCAATCCGATATCGCTATTATCGGCCAATCAGAAGTGCAGGGCTAGAACCCTGCTATTTTTTAAAGCTTTTGATAAACTTTATTTAAGTGTTTTATTAGTTCATAACAATCATGTTATGGCTTTAGTGAGGCTTCCTTACAGGTTTCACATGAGGTGAATGAGATGTTCTGGGTTATAAGACGCAGTTATCGCTTCTAATAATGTAAGTGCCTTGGAGGCTGCAAATGACGCTTGTTTAAATTGAGACATTAACAAATGCTGTAATTATAAATCCTTCCAGTGGACAGCAACAGAAAATCAATCTTCTGATGGATGAAATATGAAAAACTCATTATAATTCAATTATACAAAGCAAAATAATGATAAACTAATAAAACAAAGTAATCATCTTAATAGCCTTCCAAATCTCTCAAATAACAGACATTTAAAATAGTTTAAAGGCCTGGATCACTCCAGGTATGAAAAAGGGTTGAAATGCAGTTTTCAAAAAATAGCATGCCATAATTTTTGAACGGGTATAATCGTGACATGAGATAAGTCTAATCTTTTATATTTTAAACCTGAAATAGTTCAAATAAATAAGGTGGCATGTGCAAATATTTAAAAAGGGCCCAGGGAGAAGAATTTATCATAAGTGAAACCATCAAAAATTCAGTTTGAGTCAAAAGCTGTGTGTAATGTTAGAATTCTTTGTGCAAACAAAACATAACCTCCTCTGCTTTAACTTTTTAAAGATATACCGTGTTTCCTTGAAAATAATCCGATTCCTGTTGCCTGGAATGGGCTGAAAATGGGGCACGCAGAGGTTGAAAATGGGGTGCATGGAGGCTGCAAACAGGATGCAGAGGCTGAAAATGGGGCACATGGAGGTGGCAATAGGCAATGGTGATCCCTGCAGTCTGGAACAGCTGATCCTCAGTATTCCAAGAGGCTGATCCAACCGCCAATCAACAGCTCATGCTAAATCAGGCTGTGCTGAAACTGACTTGGCTGTTGGCTGTTTGCTGCAAGGAGGCAAGGGGGGGGGGTAGAGGGAGGTAGAGGCAGAGGCAGATTTTTTTTCCTACCCCCAAAGCTAGGTGCATCTTATACTTTGGAGCGTCTTATAGTCTGAAAAATATGGTGCATAAAATATTTGACCATAGGTATTTTTTATTTGAATATGCATTTTGGTAATGTTTTTCTTGGTTTTACTCTTGAATTTTCCTTTGTAAAGTTATAAACATAAACAATTATATATTTTTTATCCTTATGAATCTCTTTCAGATTTGCCTCTTTTGCAGGTTTGTCATCATACATAACTCATTTGTCAATGTTTAAAATAAAATATCTTCATCCATGTAATCTTTATAGCACCTTCAGATATGGAGCTTGCAAAGTTACACAAATTATTTAAAAGAGTAATTCAATGGCAGGAGCGAAAGAAAGAAAGAGAGCCAAGAAAACTACTTAGAAATTAGAGAGTACTTGAACAAGGGAACAAGGACACTCTCTTATCAAGAAAAAGAAGTAATCTGATTGTAACAGGTAGTACTGTGGGAAGAGGAAGAGATGAAGGTAGCACAACTGGTGGCAATATGATGTCATTTCATTTTTTAAGATTTCGATCATTGGCCTTTAATCACGGTGTCCATCAAATGCATGCCTATCTGAACCAAAGGGAGTCTTCCTCAAAATGTCTTAGGCTTTTCCTTTGAAATGCATCCTTTCCATTTTCTGCAATTTTTTAAAAACACCTGAAAGGGTGTCGCTTACACCCATGTCCATGTGCACATTGGATCAATGTAGCTTTTTTCACCTGTTCTTACATTTCAGGAAATTAAAAGGCCGTTATCAACTTTGCTTGCAGATATCATCTTTATTTTCACAGCAAATAGACTGGGAGCTGGCTGACTGCCAAAATAATTAGAAGCTCAACAGCCTAAGTTTCACAAGTATGCTGAATTTCAGGATTCTATATGATTTTTAAAGGGGATAAGTCCAAAATACTTTACGTGTGCCGAGGTTCATAATTCATGTTCTAAATTTTTTCTCCTTTTCAGCAGAGATTCAGACTCTCTTTAAAGGACTGAAGAATTTGTGAAATCCAAATAAAGTTGTCAATTAATGTGTTACAGTAGAGAATATTAAAACTCCTGGTCCAACCTATACTATCTTCAGTGCAAGCAGAGTCACACATTTAGCTTTCAAAGAAAAATAGTTAGCTATTGCAGTGGTGGGATTCAAATATTTTTACTACTGGTTCTGTGGATGTGGCTTGGTGGGTGTGGCTTGGTAGGCATGACAGGGGAAGGATACTGTAAAATCTCCATTCCCTCCCACTCCTGGGGGAAGATTACTGCAAAATCTCATTCCCTCCTCACCCAACTAACCTGCTTTTCAGCTCCATTCTCCTGTGCAGGGCAAAAAAATAAGACCCAGCCAATCAGCTGGGACTCGGGATGCAGAGAATACATGGGGCCAGTCAGAGATGGTATTTGCCAGTTCTCCGAACTATTCAAAATTTCTGCTACCAGTTCTCCAGAACTGGTCAGAACCTGCTGAATACCACCTCTGAGCTATTGTACATGGCAATAGTAGAACTTTGGCTCTGGGTCATAGTATAGTCTGAGTTTTTGTGTCTCGCAGCCTCTTTTCATAAGGGCAAGAGCCAAGACTACCTTTGGGCTTCATAGTAGCAATTTTCCAACAGCAAATAAAGTGAAGAGCATGGGTCCCTGTTCTCCCTGGACAGTGTTTCGGCAGGTAATACAGAGAGTGAATTTTTTTTCCAGTGAAGTATCCAAATATTCTATCTAGCCCTCCACTCTGTTAGGAAACATCTAAGCTTGCCAATGCTTGCTTTTTCTGTACTTATCATGTTTAATTAAGCCTCTTAAAAATGTTTCTGATAAAGAATTGAGAAGCTGTCTGGGTGTTTTCTGCAAACAAGTATTCTTCAACGAAGGAGTTGTACTTCAGATGGGTTAAAGGACAGAAGTCAATTTGTCACTTTGCAGACTTTCCTATTAGCCTACAAACCTGGCTTTGAACTGAATATTTCTCATTCTTGAAGTTCCTACCTCCACCCTGGATCAGTTTTTACTGCTTGTTCAGCTGCATTTGCCTTTGGTAAAATTATCAATCTCAGCAGCACAATTAGGAGCACAATTTGAAGCAAAACTTTCTGTTTTTAAATGCTAATCTTCCTTTGGACTCTTTCTTCAACTTTCCATTGTTTCTATCTTTGTATATCTTTAGGCCTGGTCACACTGCAAGAACTTTGCTATAGCGGTCCTTGAATGGTAGGAAGAGGGGGACAAATTTCGACACCGCTCATCACCGCGCACAAAATTGGAAAAAAATTTGAAAACACGGGCGTTGCCTTAGCGGTGCACCGCTGAAGCCGGCGTTGCTTTAGCGTTGGTTTAACGGTAGGGAACGTTGGTTTAGCAGTGACGCGAGCGTTGATAAAGCGGTGTTCTGCGCATGCGTGTGTTAGCTCGGCGGGGGTTTGAAGTAATTGCGACATGCCGCTTTGGACTACCGTAAAGGAGCTGTACGGAAGTTCTCAAAGAGTTTTGATAGAAGTTCATCATGGGACGTGGACAAAAGAAGAGGAAGGCTGGAGGAGGAAAGGCAGCAGCCTCCAAGAAGATGCAGGCAGCAGTGGAGTCAGGTAAATATATGTGGCCCACTGGTTGCATCAAGAAATATTTAACTGTGAAAAAAATACTGTAGTGTTATGTATTTTACTTCAACATTTTGAAATAGAATGAGGAGTACTTGCAGAAGAACCAATTATTTTGACCAAAATTAGTTAAAAACCAGTCTTCATTGTTTAAAATATTTAAGGAAGAAAATATGATATAAGATCTTTCTAATTTTGTAGTGAACTTTGTTTGTAGAAAACAAAATAACCTTATAAAGCAGCATGCTGACAGAGAGCTTACACAAAAATGTATATATATGTGGGACTATGCTATTATCACATGCTGACCACGTGGTATCTCATACATACAATGTTAATTTATAGAAATATGAGCTTAATTTGAGGCGTATCATTTTCAGTACACACTCGAAATATAATGTCCTTTCAACATGAACAAGTACAAAAACGAATAAAGAAAGAAAAATTTGAAACCTCAACCATTCTCTTTAATTTATTATTCCATTGTTATATTTTGCAGAGACCAGTCAGGCCACACCAGAAGCCACTGCTAGCACAGCCACTGCTAACACAGCCACAACCACTGCTACCATCGCCCAGGCAGGGGCAGCTGCTGATGAAGGTAATCACCAATGAAAATGTATGAAATTTAATATAATTATGATGATAATAATAATAATAACCATAATCTTTCTTTCACGTTAATTGTCATTGCTCATTTATTATTCATGTTGTATATTTTGCAGACTGATGATGGGCCCGAGGAGGCCCTGACACAGGACCAGCCTGATGGTGAGGAGCTACCCCCTGGTGATGACCAACCTGAGGAGGGCCGTGCTGCTGCTGAAGGTAATTATAATGTGATGAATGCAATGAAAAACTAGACTTTCAATAGAGGAGTTTTGTAATGTAGTCAAATTTATTCATGTTTCCCCCAAGACAAAATATGTATTCACCTGTCAAAAGACAATCACATCACAATAGTTAGAAGGCGAATTGCATACATTAGTGTTGCCAAGTCGGACAAACATTGTAGCTTGTCCGACCTAGCAACAAGGACTGCGGGTGACGATCATTCCATCCATTACAATGTTTGAATGTTATTGTTTGTTATCAGGAGAACAACTATTTTCTCATTGAAAATTTAACAAAGATGTGTGCATAAAATGTGACTACATTACGAAACCCCTCTATTCGTCAAGTCGGACGAATTAGGTGATCCGAAGGATATTCGATTACGTAATCAATACAAGTTGATCTAAATAATATATGTTTAATTAATTTATTTATTAATATTATTTTTATTCAATTGCTATATTTTTCAGACTCTGACTCTCAGCACCCATACTTGGAGAAGAACGATAAACAGCGTCAGCCTCAGAAGAAGTCTCGCCGCAAGGCCCTCCTGCTCGACGATGACACTCAAGAGCAACTCATCGAGTGGATGCAGGAGCACGAACTTATTTGGAGGAAGGGGGCCACCGACTACAAGGATACAAAGAAGAAGACGGAGCTTTGGACCAGGAAGGCAAAAGAGCTGGACATTGAGGAGGGAGCTGAAGCTCTCAGGACATGGTGGAAGTCAGTCCGGGACCTCTACACTAAGCTTCTCACCAAGAAGTCTGGCCAGGCTGCAGCGAACTTGACGGACAGAGAACTGTTCATCCAGAGGAACTGTGCCTTCCTGCACAAGGAGGTGAAGCCCAGGAAAGGTCAGCCACTCAGAAGCATACTCCTCACACCGGAACCTGTAGCCAGCCAGCCTCCAGCAGCCCAGCCCTCGGCGTCGGCCAGCACCTCTCGCCAGCCTTCCCATGATGTCGAGGAACAGGAAGGGGACGAGGGCTCACTCTCGCTCATTGAAATGCAAGCGGCAGTCTCGAGGTCCATGGGCACCCCCTCACCAGCTCCCGCCTCCACCACCACCAGACAACGCTGTGGCGCCACCAAAGCCGAGCCTGAAGACTCCCCTGCAATGCTGGAGATGAGAGATTGTATGAAGGCCACCAACGCCCTCATGGAGAGACTGGTCCAAGCCCAAGAGATCAGCCATGCAAGGCAGCCCTTCATCACGTACATGTCCCAGTCTCTCCAACGACTACCTGAGGCCCAGTACCAGCTCACAGTTGAGAGGATGACGGCCATCCTCCACGAGATGCAGCGACCCATGTCCCACCCCATTCCTCCAGCTCCACCACGTCCAGCATTCGCACTTTCACCCACACACACATTCTACCAGCAGCAGCAGCCGCATTACTTCCAGCCTCAGCATCACGGCTTCCAACAGGAGCCTTTCCACTTTCGGCAACAGTCTCAGCCTCAGCATCAGCCTCAGCTTTTCCAGCAATTGCAGACACCCAGAGTCAGCCAGCCATCCTCCACCCCAAGGAGCTCCAACGAAGGCCTCATGTTGTCAGACATGCCGAACCTTTCCTCCAGTAACCACACCAACATGAGCACCATCAGCGAGGGGTGTATTCTCCAGGACCTCCAGAGGCAGGAGATGAACGCTCCACCCTTACCAATCACCACCTCATCTCAAGGGACTGCTGATGTACTTGCAGAGATAAGGGCCACTACCGAGGAGAATTGAGATGCTTGAAATGTGTTGAAGGGACTGCTCAGATATTTCATGTGATTTTTGTTTAAGGGTTGAGTTGGTCAGCTGTTTTGATGTTTGTTGTTTATTGTTGTGCACTTTTGTGTTTGGGTGGTCTCAAAAGCTTTGATCTTTAATAAACAGCATTTTTATTAAACTATTCTTGACTACTTTACTTAATAACGAAAAAAAACCTTTGTAGTTGTAGAATTCTGAGCCAGAGTTAGGAGGAGCTTTACATGCCACGTGCTTGCCATCAATGGCACCAACTGTGTGGGGAAAGTTCCATCGCTGGTACCATTGTTCAGCCAGGTCTCTCCATCCTTGTTCAGTTGTTGGGCAAAACAAGAGTTCATCTGTGTACTCCTCAATGATGGCCTTTACCACTTCTTTGACTACCACACTGATGGTGTTGTGATGTTGTTGGTGTTGTGACTCAACGGCTATTCCAAAAGGGCTACTGGTCCATTTCTCCCCGTATTTATAGCCAAATTCTGGTTCCGCTCCAACACCTCCATACCAACGCCAAACCAAAGTTCATCACCGCAATGGATCGCTGCTTCAACACCTGACACCGTTCCAGGAATCCTGTGTCCGCTCGTAAAACTCTTACAACCGCTCCACCAAAGTTAGTGCAACGTTTAATCACCGCCCGGGCAAAGCTTCCAAAACAGCGGTGGTCCAGCGTTGAAGATTTCTGCGTTGGCCTAGCGGACCCAAGCGTCCACAAACTTGCATCTAGCGGCACCAAACTTTGACCGGGCGTTGTTGGAGCGGTGGTGAACTTTGCCGTAGCGGAAAATTGTGCGCTCCTCACCGCTCGCAATATTTTGTGCAGCTCAAAACTTTCGGAGCGGTAGGAGGGACCATCAGCGGAGGCCGAGCGTATATGGCATTGCCTTAACGGAGGCCAACTTCTGTTAAACGGTGGTGAATGGTTACGAGCGGTGATGATTTTTTTTCACCGCTCCAGGACCGCTATAGCAAAGTTCTTGCAGTGTGACCAGGCTTTTTCTTAGAACATAGAAACTATGAGGGTGCTTCCCTTTTGCTTCCTATTCCTTCCAACTATGATTTAGTTCATTCAATATAATATTTGAACCATAGACTATTATAATGATAAGGCCACTTTTGGGTCTGTTACTTTGAGTGACAAAGAGAAAGCTAGCCAAGGATAAGCATGTCATTGTGAAAAAAACCTGTAGGTGACAAAAGAAAATAACTTCTTTTCTTAGTTGGAGACCAGATCAGGCCAGATTAGGTAGGCAGCAGAGAGATACAAAAACGTAACTCTTAATCTAAGATATAAGTTGATTTAGAAATGGGTGTTTCTAGTCATCTTATCTCCTATAGTACCTTCCTTCTTCTATCTTTTCCCCATTCAGCAGATGAAATAACTTGACAATGGGTATCAGAGGCATTTCTACTCAGCAAGCAGCAAATAGTTTTGCAGAGGATGGGGGAACCTTGAAATTGGCAGAGAAGGAAATCTAAAAACACCAACATGTTCATCCATGAAATTGCTAAAAAGCTGATAAAGAGCTTGCTAAATTCCAGACTCACACAAACAAGCACCTGTAAAATATTAACCTAAATTGCTTTCTTAAATCACAGAACAGTCTTTGACCCTTTACTCAACCAGGCTACCAGAAGTATTTATTTTATTGGCAGGCAGGCTATCTAGGTTCTTAAGAGCTCAACCCTTAATAAGGTGTGTCGTGTCCGCAAAAGAAGCCAGGAGTCGGTGACTAAGTTTCAAGCTCTTTATTTACAGTTGTGAACCGAACCGGCGAAAAGGAAAAAGCCCGCGGCTTTTATCCTTTTCGCTGCCGCGGCCGTGGCCAATGGCAGCGATTCAAGTCTCCCGCTCTTGGAGTGAGCCAATCACGGGAGACTTCAATCGGGCCAATCAGCGCGGCTCGCCTGGCCAATCAGAAATCCCCGCGCTTTAGCCAATCAAAGCGCGGGGATTTCAAGTATGCAAATTAAGGACAGAACACCCCTCCCCTCTTGGTATAGTCCATCACGTTGCGTAGTCACGTAGGTAGGCGGGGCTCCGTCTAGTCCTACTTGACCTGCGCAACTCAGTTGCAAGCTGGATTTCGGCCGGAGCGGTCATGTTTGTGGCTGCTCCCTCTTCTGTGCGAACCGGCTGGATGATCGGGCCGGTTCTTTCTCCGTGGCTCCCACCTGGGCCTTCCGGGTTGGTTGAGCTACGGGTTTCGCCGCTCCCGCTTGGCTTCTCCGAGTTGGTTGAGCTGGCCAGGTGGTTCTTCTCCGGCGGGGGATCGCGATGGCTGCGTTCCGGTAAGTACTGCTGGTTTATTTTTTCTGGCGTTTGTTTATTCGGGTATTCCCTCCCCCCTTGGTTCGTGTTTTGGGGGTTGAGGTCCGTTGCTGTTCGTGACCTGAGCTGGTCTATGTGTCGTTTCCAGGCTCGCCCATCGGTGGTTTGGAGCCGGTACGACCGTGGACCTGTAATTTGGGTGATGACGGCTGGGATTCATAGGGGGTCCCCCGTCAGATTTTTCGCGTATACTAAGTCACCGGGGGCAAAGGTCCGGTATTTTGAACTGGAGTCTGGGGGTCGCTCCGGGTTATATGTTGGGTGTAACCTGTCGAGCGGGGACCGCAGCTTCCTACCCATCAGCAACTCGGCTGGGCTTTTGTTGGTAGTGGTGTTCGGGGTGATGTGTTGTATAAAGAGGAGTTTATTGATTTTGTCGTTGATCTCCCCGTGGTCCATTTTCCGGATGGTTTTTTTGGTAAATTGTACCATCCGTTCCGCCCTACCATTCGCCGCCGGATGCGCCGGTGCTGTTAATGCGTGGCGGATGCCCCTCTCCGCCAGGAACCTCTCGAAGTCGAGGGAAGTAAACTGGGGCCCGTTGTCAGAGACGACGACGTCTGGGAGGCCATGTGTGGAAAAGAGTTTGCAAAGTTCTTTAATAACGGCCTCCGTGGTAGTGGATTTCATGTCGCTTACCTCCAACCAGTTGGAGTAAGCGTCAACTGTGATCAGAAAGGTATGTCCATTCGTGGGACCGGCAAAGTCTAAATGGATTCTGGACCAGGGTCCCCTTGGTGTTTCCCAGTCCAGGATGGGTGCTGTGGGTGGACTGGGTCTGGTCTCCTGGCATCGTTGGCATTTGGCTACCCATGCCTCTATCTGCTTGTCCATCCCTGGCCACCAAGCATAACTCCTGGCCAGGGCTTTAGTTCTGACGATGCCAGGATGCCCTTCGTGCAGCACCTCTAAGACCCTCCCTTGCAATTTGTCCGGGATGACCACCCTGTCACCCCACAAAATACATCCCTTAAGTAGTGAGAGTTCAGTCTGGTGGTTTCTGAATGTCTTAACGGATTCGTCACTGTCCCTTTCAGGCCAACCTTTTTCCACCCAATGTAAAATTCGCGCCAGACGCCTGTCCTTGATAGTTTCCCTGGCAATGTCTGACGCGGTAATGGGTAGGTTGGGCAAGTTTTCGATGCTAAGGGTGTTTGTTGTTGGTGCTGGGTCAGGATCAGAGTCTGGTAAAGGCGAGCGGCTTAAAGCGTCCGCGTGCGAAATTTTCTTACCTGGCTTGTGCAACAGTTCGTAGCTGTAGGCTGCCAGGAACTCGGACCACCTTGTCATCCGGGGTGATAAAATGTTCGGGGTGGCTCGGTTTCCTGCGAGGATGCCCAACAATGGCTTGTGATCTGTCACAATGGTAAACGGGCGGCCATAAAGGTATTCGTGGAATCGCTTAACGGCGGCAACTATAGCCAAAGCTTCTTTGTCCAGCTGGCTATAGTTCCGCTCCGGTTTAGTTAGAGTCCTGGAAAAGAAAGCGATGGGTGCTTCTCTTTTGTCGGGGAGAGTATGGCTGAGGACAGCGCCGACGCCGAAAGGTGATGCGTCGCAAGTGACAACCAAGGGCAAGGTTTCGCTGAATTGAATCAGGACGGCATCGGAGGTGAGGAGGTCTTTGGTTTTTTGAAAGGCGGCTTGCTCTCGTCTCCCCCAAGTCCAAGTTGCCGCCTTATCCAGGAGCCTATGCAGAGGCTCCGCCGCCGTAGCCTTTTGGGGTAGGAAAACATTATAAAAATTCAACAAGCCTAAGAAAGCCTGTAGTTCTGTTTTAGACTTTGGGGCGGGGGCTTCTTTGATGGCTTTCACTTTTTTAATTGTAGGGTGAATGCCATGCCGGTCTAGAAGGTAGCCCAAGAATTCCACTCGCTCTGTGCATAGTTGGTATTTTTCTCGTTTTACTTTGAGTCCTGTTACTTTAAATTTTGTTAAGACCTCCCTGAGTCGGTTTTCTAATTCGGCTTCGTTTGGCGCCGCCACTAATACGTCATCAAAATAGGGCACCACCCCCTTGATGCCCTGCAGTAAACGTTCCATCAGGCTCTGAAAGATGCCTGGTGCCACGCTGACTCCGAACTGGAGCCGGTTACATTTGAATGCCCCCCGATGGGTAACGATGGTCTGGGCTTCCGCTGTTTTTTCGTCAACCGGCAACTTGCTGATATGCCTGGGCGAGATCGAGCTTGGCAAAGACCTTGCCCCCTCCCAGTAGGTGTTGCACGATTGGGACGGGGTAGGCGCTTTGTTGCAACGCGCCATTCAGGGTGGCCTTATAGTCCCCACAAATTCTCACGGACCCGTCTGGCTTGACTGGGGTCACTATAGGGGTCTCCCATCGGGCATGGTCTATCGGCTGCAACACCCCCTGTTTGACGAGCTTGTCGAGCTGCTCGTCAATTTTAGGTTTTAGGGCGAATGGTACCCTCCTAGGTTTTAGCCGCTTGGGGGGAACCCTAGGGTCTAGGTCGAATGAGATAAGGGGCCCCTGGTACTTGCCCTGGCTTCCGTCGAAGACCTCCCGGAACTCCTGGGTTAGCCGCTGTTCCCAGCCATCGTCGACGACGTGGTTGACTCCTGTCAGCGCGATGTCAAGCGGGGCGAACCATTGTAGGCCCAGCAGGCTTGGGCGGTCGCGATCGACGATTGTGAGTGGGAGTTGTTCGGTGCGGCCTTTGTAAGTTACATTAAAGTTCTTGGTGCCCACTACCGGGACGCGGTTTCCCTGGTAGTCTTTTATAATGATTTTTTGGGCATTAATGTTCCTCTTATGGAGGGTGGGCACTAGCCGTTTAATCTCGTGCCATGCAATCATGGAGAGGTAGGACCCGGAGTCCACCTCCATCTTGCATGGTTGGCCTTCGATATGGACTTCTACGTGTACCTTTCTGGCGCCGTCGGAGATGGCGTGGCCGATGGTCACTGTCTGGTGGGTATCTTCCTTGCGCCGACTGTCGCCGCCTCTTGAAGATCGTTGGATTCGGTCCCACCGACCGTCTGATTGGCGATCTCTGGTCCTGGGCGGGGGACTTTCCTTCTTTCGGTCGTGATGTTCCCATCTGGGCGGGCTGCGGGTCTTCTTTTGGCGGCAAACTCGAGCGATGTGTCCCCGTCTTTCACAATGCCCACAGATAGAGTCAAAAAATTGGCATTCTGATCTGGGGTGGTTGCCGCCGCACCCGGCACAGTTGGTCCTCGACCTGCGACTTCTTCGGTTCCGCTGGTCGCCGCGGCCCGTCTGCACGCGATGTATGTCCTCCTCGTCTTCTGACGTGCTGGACGTAGACTGGAATTCTCCGTAGTGTGCGGTTGATTCGTTTTTTGGGTCGACCGACCTTGCCGGGTTGTTGTTTCCGCCCTTCGCGTCTGATTTTCGTATGCTGTCAGCGGAAGTGCGGGTTGCTTCTGCGGCTGCGGCTGCGGTGAGGGCGTCTGCTAGGCTGATGTCGCCTTTGGCCATTAGCCGGCTCTGGAGGGTAGAGTCCCATAGGCCGAGTACGAATCGGTCTCTTAGGAGGCTGTTCAGACCTTCAAACTCGCAGAGTCCTCCTAGGCGCCGCAACTCGGCGACGAAGTCGCTCAGTTTTTCGCCTGGTTTCTGATCTCGGCGGTAAAATTCATTGCGCCGGATCAGGATGGGGACCTCGGGGGCGTAATGGCACCGCAGGATAGGTTCGAGGACGTCCCAGTCCATGGCGGTTGCGTCTGCCGGCTTGGCCAATGCCTTGGCCATCTGGAAGACCTCGGTTCCGCAATGTGTGAGGAAAACGGCGCGTTTTAGCGGGCCCGGGGCGTCCTTCATTCCGGTGCACTCGAGGTACATGCGGAAACGGTCTGAAAACGATTCCCAGTCCTCGGTGGCGGGGTTGAAGGGGGCGGGCGGTGCAATTTTCGCCATCTCCGTGCTGAAACTGGCTCTTGTTGGACACGGGGTTCGGTTCAGGGTCGGGATCTCACCCTCGTCGCCAGTGTCGTGTCCGCAAAAGAAGCCAGGAGTCGGTGACTAAGTTTCAAGCTCTTTATTTACAGTTGTGAACCGAACCGGCGAAAAGGAAAAAGCCCGCGGCTTTTATCCTTTTCGCTGCCGCGGCCGCGGCCAATGGCAGCGATTCAAGTCTCCCGCTCTTGGAGTGAGCCAATCACGGGAGACTTCAATCGGGCCAATCAGCGCGGCTCGCCTGGCCAATCAGAAATCCCCGCGCTTTAGCCAATCAAAGCGCGGGGATTTCAAGTATGCAAATTAAGGACAGAACAAGGTGAATAACAGAGGCAGAGCTCCTATATCTCAACATTTCACATTTGAATAGATGCAAATATTTGTGCAGGGTTAGCAAAAACTGCACCTGCTGAAATGTCAATTTTCACAAAAAACGGAAGTATTGGGACCCATCATCTAATGGCGTGGAGATGAGACAGAAATATTGACTGTGCCCCATTGTTCCCCTTATTTGTGAAACTGGATGGAAATGCATGTAATTGATCCGATATACTCAACTTAGTGATTTACATAGTGGCTTCAACCCAAGTTCTAACTACTGAGCACTATTAGCATTTTAAAGAACACAGAGTAATCTTCCATGCAACTGGGGAGCATTGTCTTAACAGATTGCCTGATTGTATATCAGATGTAAAATTTTAAAGAAGTGATAACAATGGAACCATAAGAACTATGGAAAAAATCAATAAAATTTATACCAACCTACAGTTTGAGACTAAATTAGCAATAGCAATAACACTTAGACTGATATACCCCTTCATAGTGCTGTTACAGCCCTCTCTAAGCTGTTTGACAGAGTCAGCATATTGCTCTCAACAATCTGGGTCCTTATTTTACCCACCTTGGAAGGATGGAAGGCTGAGTCAACCTTGAACCTGGTAAGATTCCAACCGCCAAACTACTGGCAGCCAGTGATTAGCAGAAGTACTGCATTCTAACCACTGCGCCACTGTGGCTCTGGTGGTATTAATTGGTACTAAATGTGGTATCAAATCATTGATCATATTAAATCATTGATCATTGATAAAGGTGGTATTAAATCATTGATAGGGTTATAATATGGCATATAACCCTATCAAAGATTGCCAGGATGGACAATTTATACTGAATGTTAGAAATACCACAGCAAAGGAGGAACATTTTACCATATGTGATGGTAATGTAAAAAGACTCCAAAGTACTGGAAAGAAATACACAAAAGATCCATAAAATTCTAAAAATAAATCCGAATTAAAACCACCAATATTTTCACTAGGTATGATTCCAGGGGACACAAATAAAAAGCACCACAAGTTAGTAATTTATATGCTGCGAGTGAAAAGAGTGAGTCAAGCACAACATTGGAAAAGAGAAACTTTGCCAACAATAAAAAAAGTAGGAGACTAAAACTAGAGAACATATGACAGTAGATGAATTTATTGCATAAAGTCACAAAAGAAGTCTGCCAAATTCAAATAAGCTATTTCCCTTAAATATGTTACACAGTAAGGCAAGCTGTGGTACTTCAAATACAGGTTTGGGGAAAAAAGGAGAAATCGTTTTAAAAAATAATTAAAATGATCCAGATTGAAAGAAGGAATACTGCAGATGTCCAAAGCGTAGCATAGAAATGTTTAAGTAGAAATGGGAGTTGCGGGGTGAGATAGGGGAGAGGGTAAGACTACTAGAATGCTTTTTCTTATGTACCTTGCCCTTTTGTTTGTTTTGATTTTTTAAAAAAACCCTTTTTCATATTTTTACATTTTTATTTCAATATTTGCTCTGGTACAAAGTTTCTTTTTGGTGTATATGCACATACACACACACACACTTCTTAGCTTTTGTTCCTTATTTTACCTAGCAAGTAAAAAATGGAAGAGCTTCCATGATAGGCAATTTCTCATCAGATTCTCCCAAGGCAATGAAGACTGGCGGGGAGGAAGGAGAGGAGGAGGATTGTGATATCAAGTAGTAGAAGATTAGCAGCCTGGTTAAGCAATTTCATAATGAACAAAAGTAGCATCAAATAGCCACAAAGTGGGCTATGGCTCTAAATGGAAAGGAAAAAGTCTCCAGAAATACAGTAGAGACAACCAATGGCTACCTGCCCTAACATGCTTTTACTTAGATTCTCTGATTTCTTTCTAAACTTTTGCATGGCATATTAGAGGATGCGGAAAATATTTTACAAGAAACAGTGAGGTCTAATTTCAAAGATATCACATGAGTGCTCTTTTCTATTTCTAAAAGTGCCTGAGAAACCCTGTCTAAACAGGGTGGAAACCTCCACCTTCTTATAATGATTTCCTGATTTAAAATGCAAATACTTTGTAGTGGATAGGAACTCTTTAAGCCTCTAAGAACTAAAAGTTAGGCCAGAGGAAATGATCCCAGCTTTGGTTCTCCAGGAGGGTGAATTCTCAGCATGAGGAGGAAGTAAAGCTTCTAAGGACCTTTATTGAAAGCCATGATTAAGTTAAAAGTGTTATCCAACCCCTCCTTGAGTCAGCACTTAACAATGCGAGCCTAAAATGTGTTGTCCTCAAAGCCAATGCTTACCCTATCTCTATTGGACCAGATCTGAGGCATTGTTGAAAGGTGCCTTGATATTTTTATTTATTTATTTATATTTTTATTTATTTATTTGTCAATTGCTTACAAGATAATAGGTATAAGTAAAAACATAGTTATGAATACACGAATAACTAGTTCCTCTAGTGTGGGATAACTGAAACTAACTGCTTAATAACCACCTCTCTCCAAGGGGAGAGAAGGAGGAGGAGGAGGAGGAGGAGGAGGAGGAGGAGGAGGAGGAGGAGGAAGAAGAAGAAGAAGAAGAAGAAGAAGAAGAAGAAGAAGAAGAAGAAGAAGAAGAAGAAGAAGAAGAGGAGGAGGAGGAGGAGGAGGAGGAGGAGGAGGAGGAGGAGGAGGAGGAGGAGGAGGAGGAAAGAGAAGTAGTTGAAATTGGCAAATACAGGGAAATTGGAAAATAAACAAGCAAGAAGTCTGTTCTGCCTGGCCTTGTTGGAATAAAAATTGGTATCAGAAACTGAGGTCTGGGATAAAAATTGGTATCAGAAACTGAGGTCTGAGATGATGGACATTCAAAAAAAAAAAAACCTTGGAAAACAAAATGTTAACAAACAGGGCAAAGGCTGGGAGAGAAATGGCTGAGGTTGAGATTGGCTGGTGAGCAGAAAGGAGAGTGCATCACTGCCTATGCCTCCCAACACTCCCCAAATATATTACTGAACCAATCACCTATAACCTGACATCTGATTTTGAGTTGTCCTCAAATGGTGTTGAAATAAGCAGGAGGGAATGCTGTTTTTACAGCAGTGTAGCTAAGAGAAAGTGAAGCCACTCTCATTTATGGGCCAAAAGGAAGTGTCAAATGCATGCCAGGTTAATGTAAGAGAGGAGGGTCTATGACAATTCACCACGGCCAACTCTCCAGGGCTTTCTCACCACAGGTCAACTCGCCGTGGGACAAGAGTTACACTAATCTCAAAGAAATGGTGAAATAGAATCATTAAAGAAAGGATGCAAAAGGATGGACAGAATGAAATGCGAATGATAAAAATTAAAATAATTTCTATTTATTTTAAATAATTAAATTGAACTGTTAAATTGCCCCACAGAGAGTTGTCCCACAGTGAGTTGGCCATGGCGAGTTGTGCCATTCCCAAGGAAGGATGAGGGAGGACAGATTAGAAGCTGCAGAAGCTGTGGTGAAATGCTTCCTCGATATTCTTAGAGCTGATCTCGTTCCATTTTAAAATAATATTCTTCTGAACGATGTATCTGTTGCTGTTCCATCATAGTTCCACTACCTGTAAGTTGATTTCTTTCCTGCAAGAACTCAGATGAGGGACATAAGTTACATGCTTTTGAGATAGAGGTTTGCAAATAATGCAGTGCATCTAAGCGTAATGAAGAGATGGCATGCTGTCAATTGCTGTTCTCTTTCTACTCAATTATCCATGAATCTAGGCCTCTTTTTCTCATTGTTGAAAGGAAGTAGCCATCTAAAATCATTGGAAGATTGTCTTTCTCTACCTCTCCTGAAATCTGTGGATCCGTCTCTACTTCCTCCTGTGCCAGTTGAAGAAGCCAATGAAAAAACATAATTATCCCATGTTTTTAGGAAAAAAATCATAGGAAGTAGACACTTCCATCATCCAAATCTTGCCTGAAGTAAAGCATTCCTTCCAAACCCCCAACTCTGGTGACAGTTATTCTTGCAAAACCAAATGCAATCTAAGTCAGCAACAAATCAATCTTGTAAATCATGAAGATGGTGATGAAATATTTTCAAAACAGATTCGCCCAGTTCTATTTCAGGCTCATCTCATTCTCCTGCACATAGAATTTATTTTCCAAGAAATGTGTGCTTTGCTATTTGCTTTTTAGCACAGATGAACATCCCTCAACTAACCTCAATTGAAGGCTTGGTGAGATTGCTCCATTGATTGATCTGATATATTTGAACTGTCCAAATGGCCAATATCTTATTTCCCTTAGCCAGTATTTGTAATGTCCAAAGGTGCTGAATGTGAGACATCTTAGATACAATGCAACTTCCTCTTAATGACAAAGACTCAGAAAAAGATAAATCCATGCTGCCTTCTGAAGACCCTCCAAATGGTTGGATTCAAACTCTCAAAATTCAGTGCAAAGTTTCAGTAGGTTCCGTGTTACACTTGTATGTTCCCTTCAAGGGGAATAAAACTTTAAATGACCGTTTTTACATTACATAACTACATTCAGAATGAAATGGAAGTGTCAAAAATCTTAAGGGAAGTTCATAAACTGTATAAATTTGTGAAAGCATTTTTCTTGCAATAGATTACAGTAAATATAGGTCAAATATAAGCATGAATATAAGTTGCTATTTCAGGTTTGAAAATGTCTTCATGTACACTGCAACACAAAAATGTGATATTCAGATCCATGGGAACTGCATCTGGCTTAAGGTACATCTGGCTCAGCTTAAAGGCTGAAGGCATGGTGAGATCATCCCAGAGTCTCTTTAGGTGTATATAAAACACATGGAAGACATTGCAGCAAGTTTTACAACAGTTATGAGAACAACCTTATCAAATAGGATGAGATTCAATTTCCAGAATTCACTAACACTGACTGGGAATTCAGGGAGTTGTAGTCCCAACATATCCCAAAGGGCACCAGGATGGAAAAAGAGCATTATGTGTAGTGTTTGAGTTGTGTGAAGAAGGCATTCAATTCTAAGTAAGTACCCTGTTTTTTTTAAAGTGAGTATTGAATGAGTATTAAGTATTAAGTGAGTATTGTGTATGACTAGGAGAAGCAACCTTTCTTATTTGCGGTAGCTGCGGCCTCATTTTTCTTTGGGGAAATTATTAATGGGTGGAGTTCAAAATGAACGTATGAAAAATATTACATATTTATTAGTCAAGGACCCAGAATATAGAAAGAACCATAGGGAAAAAAAAACATTCAAAAGGATATCATTGTAACTCAATCCTAAAGACACATACTTGAATGACTTGAACTAATTCTGACAAAGCAATGCATTTTCTAGCAAACCCAGATTTATTTCATGAGGTTCATATTTATCAGGAATATGTCCTGATTTATATCTCTTAATATAAATGTCATTCAAGAGAGCAGGACAGCCAGAGTAGGACAAGAGAGAGGTCCAACATATTGCAAAATTTTCTATTGTGGGCACAGGGAAGCTTTGGGCAATGGGCCTAACCTGGGCCATAAAAAATCAGGTCCTCCAGGCTAAGTGAGGTCCCTCCCACCCAAATCTTCTCTCTCATTTGGTAGCCAAAGAAAAGGGAGTCTGAAGGTTGATGTAAGCTGATCCTTGCAAAGGTTCTATTATACCACCCACTGTTGGTTCTGCTTTGGACCTTGGCCACTTTTTCTATCATGGAAAATCTCCCTCTCCTGGCCTTCCATCAAGTACAAGTTTGAAAGTGGTCCATCCAGATTCTAGAACACCTACAATTGCTGGTTAGGTTTTTTACAACCTCACATCTTCCACAAAGGGGACTAAGTAGAGCTAACACTGGCAAGTGTTTAAAGGACTGGCCTTTCCTTCCAATGCAGTTGAGATGGGGAGCATGAGTTCAGGCAAGGGCCAAGCCCGCCTTTGAAGATAATTCAGGCTGTTGGTGTGTAATCCAGGCTGCATGAGGTGTGTATGTATGTGAATTGGTCTCTTGAGTCAGATCCAGTTTGCCACCCCCGCTAATTCGTAGCAGGATATCTGTACTACTGAATAGCTTTCTTCTCCTTTTTCCAACACAAGCGTTCATTTAAGATGGGGAAAAACCTATAGGATTTGACCTCAGGATTTTTACGGCATGTATGGATACGAAAAACCTTACATCTTACAAGGAGCTATTTATTTGAAGAAAATGGGCAGGTTTTGCTCTTCCCAAACATAGTTGCCAAGTGCAACTCATTCCCCTTCTTCACAGAACTGAAATGGAGCTATTGAGAACCAAATCAGTTCTTTTCTATTCAACTCTGTAAGGAGATTTCATGCTTTAATCGTATCTACTTTGCAGTCTCTTAATCAATAGTGAAATGATTGGAAAAACAGCTTAGCACCGTACAATGAAGCTTGAGTGGGCTAAAGAGGACTGGCCATTTATTTCTTCAATTTATAAACCACATCCATCTCTCACGGAGTGATGTATGATGATACAAATAATAATTCAGATTTACCATAAGCACAAATCTTAATGCTTACTTAATATTAGGAATTCTATCATAATTTCTACCACTCTCCAGCACACACTAGAGCAGGGATCTCCAACTGTGGCAACTTTAAGCCTGGTGGACTTGAAATCCACCTGGCTTAAAGTTGCCAAGGCTGCAGACCCCTGAACTAGAGCATCGGCTTTGGGTGCAAAAAAAAAAAAAGGTGAAGTTTAATTTTTGGCTTCTCCGGGTAAAGCTGGGAAAGATCTCTACTTCAGACGCTGACAATCAGTGTAAACACTGCTATATTAGATGCATCAGTGATCTGAGTTGAGAAAGGTAAGGGTTTTTTTTTTTGTATACCAGGAGCTCAGAAGAGGCTTCAGGCTGTTCCCATGGCAGGCTCACTTGCACAATGCTGAGGGTATTGGAGACAAAAAGGATTCACAGTTTGAATGCGTTTGTGGGAGGAAGGGAGATAATAGCCAGATCAGGGAATGGAATTACAGCAACTTGGTAGAAATTTGGAAGGAGCAGTACTGCTCATCCCTCCAGGGCAGCAATCCCTGGTTCTTGCAGTGGATCAATAAAAGATCACCACTCCCTCCCATTCCATCGTCTCTAACAGGCGCATTTGTGACCCTTCTGTTTTTTCTCAAGACACCAGTCAAACTATTTCAAAACCAAGAGGCATCTTCCTCAGGTGTCAAAAGTTCATCAGGGAAGGCACTTTCGTTTTGCAACCTCAAAAGGATGGGGATAGGCTTCGATAAAAGTAAAAAGTGAAAACACCCAAGAAGAAAAACCACAGGGTTGTTTTTCAAACAAGTTCTAGCTTGAAAACTTCTTTTTAGTAGAAACGGCTGGTAATCAGCTTCTCAGGTCTCAGTTGCTTCTAACTTGGAGAGGGAGTTAATGCCAACTCCCAGTTTGGTATACTGGCTGAAGTGCTGGGCTAGAAACCATGAAGACCGTGGTGAGACCTCTCTTATGTATAAAGACTGACTGGGTGACTTTGGGCCAGTCTCTCTCTTTCACCCAACCCCCTCACAGGGTGGTTGTGGGAAAACAGAAGACGAAAGCATTAGGTATATACACTGCGTTGAGATAACTAAAAATAAAAGTAGGATAAAACATCCAACAGCTAATTATCTTCATAATTACTGTAAACTGCAGTAGGAGGAAAGTGGCACATCCATTAGCTCTTTTTGTGAATGATTACATAAAGATTCAGCAGAAAATGTGGGTTTCAATGGGTGAACCTTTCTTAACGAAATGAATGTAGGTTAATTAACCTCGGATGTGTGTGTAGATGATTGAAAGGAAGATAAAGGCTGACATGGCTACTCAATAATTGGGCAGAACACTACCTACATATTTGTTTCCCAATAATAAAAGGTGTTAAGTCCACGTGGAAGGAAGCCAGGAGTCGGTGACTTTGTTTCAAGCTCTTTTTATTAGGCTGGTACCGAACTGAGCATATAGGAAAACTTTGCGGCTTTTTATTTCCAAGCCGCGGTGGCCGCGGCCAATGGCACCGCTTTGAATCTCCCGCGATTCGAATGGACCAATCGCGGGAGATTCTCAGCGAGCCAATCGGCGCAGCTCGCCTAGCCAATCAGAGCGCCCCGCGCTTTGGCCAATCAAAGCGCGGGGATCTCAAGAATGTAAATGAGGGACAGAACACCCCTCCCCTCTTGGTTCAGTCCTTACATTGCGTAGTCCCGTAGGTAGGCAGGGCTCCGTCTCTGTCTACTGGACCTGCGCAGGTCAGTCATAGGTTGGATCCCGGCCGGTTCGGTCGGGGTCTCTGTTTCTCCGGACTCCATCATGGGACCCGCCTGGTCTGTCTGGCCGGGCCGCTCTCCACAGCTCCCTCCTGGGCTACCCGGGTTGGTTGAGCTGCGGGTTTCGCCGCTCCCGCTCGGTCTTCCCGGGTTGGTTGAGCTGGCCTGGCTGTCTCTTCCTGCCGAGGTTTCGTGCTGGCTGCTTTCAGGTGAGTATGCCTGGTTTCTTTTTTCTGGGTTTTGGTTCCCTGGGTATTCCCTCCCCTCTTGGTTTGTGTTGTGGGGGTTGGTTTTGCTTGGTTGCACGTTAGTGGTCTCTTGTGTGGCAGTCCTCGATCTTAATTGGTCGATGTGGCGTTTCCACGCTCATCCGTCGGTTGTTTGTAGCCAGTACGAGTGTGGGCCTGTTAGTTGTGTTATGACGGCCGGTACCCATAATGGGTCTCCGGTTAGGTTTTTCGCGTAGACGGCGTCGCCTGGTGCAAAAGTTCGGTGTTTGCTGGTGGAGTCTGGGGGTTTCTCTGGGTTGTACGTGGGGTGTAATCTATCGAGTGGGGACCTTAATTTCCTCCCCATTAGCAGTTCAGCTGGGCTTTTATTTGTTGTGGTGTTTGGGGTTATGTGCTGGATGAAAAGTAATTTATTTATTTTGTCCTGGATCTCCCCGTGGTCTATTTTCTGGATGGTTTTCTTTGTAAATTGAACCATCCATTCCGCCCTACCATTCGCCGCCGGATGCGCCGGGGCTGTCAGCGCGTGTCGTATGCCCCTCTCCGCTAGGAATTTTTCAAATTCTAGGGAGGTGAATTGGGGCCTGTTGTCGGAAACGAGGACGTCTGGGAGGCTGTGTGTTGCAAAAAGTTTGCAGAGTTCTTTGGTCACGGCCTCCGTGGTGGTTGTTCTCATGTTGCTTACCTCCAGCCAGTTGGAGTAAGCGTCTATGGTTATAAAGAAAGTGTGTCCTTTTGTGGGCCCGGCGAAATCTATGTGGATCCTAGACCACGGTCCCCTGGGGGTTTCCCACTCTAGGATGGGTGCTGCGGGTGGGCTTGGCCTAGTTTCCTAGCATCGTTGACACCTTGCTACCCAGGCCTCGATCTGTTTGTCCATCCCTGGCCACCAAGCGTAACTTCTGGCCAGGGCTTTTGTCCTAACGATGCCCGGGTGCCCCTCGTGTAACAGTTCCAAAACCTTCCCTTGTAGTTTTTCCGGGATGACCACCCTATCCCCCCATAGTATGCACCCTGTTAGTAACGAGAGTTCCGTTTGCCGGTTCCGGAATGTCCTGACGGACTTGTCGTTGTCCCTTTCCGGCCACCCTTTCTCTACCCAATGCAAAACCCGCGCCAGACGTTTGTCTTTATTAGTTTCTCGGGCAATGTCTGACGCGGTTATGGGTAGGTTGGGTCGAGTCTCTATGCTGAGGGTGGTCGTTGTGGGTCCTGGGTCAGTGTCAGGTTCCGGTAACAGTGAGCGGCTTAAGGCGTCCGCATGGGAGATAGTCTTACCAGGTCTGTGTGTGAGTCCGTAGTTGTAGGCAGCCAGGAACTCAGACCACCTTGTCATTCGGGGAGACAGAATGTTCGGGGTGGCCCTGTTCCCTGCAAGGATTCCCAGCAGGGGTTTGTGGTTGGTGATGATGGTAAATGTCCGGCCGTAGAGGTACTCGTGAAACCTTTTTACTGCGGTGACGATAGCCAAAGCCTCTTTGTCCAGCTGGCTGTAGTTCCGCTCCGGTTTGGTGAGGGTCCTTGAAAAGAATGCGATGGGTGCTTCTTTTCCATCGGGGAGAGTGTGGCTGAGGACAGCGCCAACGCCGAAGGGTGATGCGTCACATGTGATGGCTAGTGGTAGGGTCTCGTTGTACTGGATGAGAACGGCATCCAAAGTGAGCAGGTCCTTAGTTTTTCTGAAGGCGGCTTCCTCCGTTTCCCCCAAGTCCAGGTAGCCGCCTTGTCCAAAAGCCTATGCAAAGGCTCCGCCGCAGTCGCCTTTTGGGGCAGGAAGACATTATAAAAGTTTAGTAGCCTCAGGAACGCCTGCAGTTCTGTTTTTGACCTGGGTGTGGGGGCTTCCTTGATGGTTTTAATTTTCTTGTTGGTGGGGTGAATGCCGTGTCGGTCTAGGAGGTATCCTAGGAATTCGACCTGCTCTGTGTATAGCTGGCATTTTTCCCTCTTCACTTTAAACCCGGTTTCTTTGAACCTCGTTAGCACCTCCCTTAGGCGAGCCTCTAGTTCGGTCTGGTTGGTTGCCGATACTAGTACATCATCAAAGTATGGGACCACCCCCTTGATGCCCTGTAAGAGTCTTTCCATGAGGCTCTGGAAAATCCCCGGTGCCATGCTGACTCCAAATTGGAGCCGGTTGCATCTAAACGCTCCCCGGTGGGTGACTATGGTTTGTGTCTCGGCAGTTTCCTCATCGACTGGCAGTTGCTGGTATGCTTGGGCCAGGTCAAGTTTCGCAAAAACTTTGCCCCCTCTCAGTGAGTGTAGGAGATGCTGCACTACTGGGATGGGGTAAGCGCTTTGCTGCAAGGCGCCATTTAGGGTGGCCTTATAGTCCCTGCAGATTCTCACTGACCCATCAGGCTTAATCGGGGTGACTATGGGGGTCTCCCACCGGGCGTGGTCTATGGGTTGTAATACCCCTTGCTTGACGAGCTTGTCAATTTGCTCATCTATCTTCGGTTTGAGTGCGAACGGGAACCACCTTGGTTTTAGGCGTTTCGGGGGAACGTTGGGGTCTAGGCTGAAGGATATAGGGGGCCCTCGGTACTTGCCTAGGGTGCTGTCAAACACTTCCTGGAAATCCCGGGCCAGTTGCTGCTCCCAGTCGGCTTCGGCGATGTGGTCGATGCCCGTGACTGCGATGCCTAGTGGTGCGAACCATTGAAGTCCCAGTAGGCTAGGTCGGTCTCGATCAACGATGGTTAAGGGAAGTCTTTCAGCGTGTCCCTTGTAGGTCACTGTATACTGTCCTGTTCCGACTACAGGGATGCAGTTTCCCTGGTAGTCCTTGAGGATTAGTCTCTGGTTTTCTAGTTGCTTTCTCTGGATGGTAGGCACCAAGCGTTTAAGTTCTTTCCAGGCTACCATTGAGAGGTAGGACCCGGAGTCCACCTCCTTTTTCCAGAGCTCGCCTTCGATGCCTACCTCCACGTAGACCTTTCTGGCGTCTGTGGTTGTGGCGTGGCTGATGGTGACCGTCTGATGTGTCTCTTCTCCCTGCCTGGCCTCGCCGCTTCGTTGGGCTCATCTGTTTCGCTTCCAGCGGTTGTCTGTTGGCCGGTCTCTGGTTCTGGGGGGTGTGCTCTCTCGTCTCCACTCGCTCGGGTCCCATCGCCGGGGGCTGTGGGTCTTCTTGAGGCGGCAAACGCGTGCGATGTAGCCCTTCTTGTCGCAGTGCCGGCAAACAGAGTCAAAGAACCAGCATTCGGATCTGGGGTGGTCGCCTCCACAACCAGCACACACGGTCCTTGACTTACGACTCCGCCGGCTGTTCTGGTCGCGGCCCGCCTGTAGTCGGTGGATGTCTTCCTCTTTGTCGGACGTGCCCGAGGTCGAGTAGAGTTCGCCTTGGGGGGTGGTGGTTTCAGGTTGGGCCTTGGTCGACCTTGCAGGGTTGTTGTTTGCGGTGCGGTCCCCAGCGTTCGGTCTCCGCATGTGGTCTGCTGACTGTCGGGTTGCTTCGGCGGCCGCGGCTTCGGAGATGGCGTCGGCGAGAGCGATGTTGCCCTTAGCCATCAACCGACTTTGGAGAACGGGGTCCCAAAGGCCGAGCATGATTCGGTCCCGAAAGGCCTCGTTCATGTTGGAGAACTCGCATAGTCCTCCCAGGCGCCACAGCTCTGCAACGAAATCGCTGAGACTCTCGCCCGAACGCTGGTCCCGCCGATAAAATTCGTGTCGTCGGATGAGGATAGGCACGGCTGGAGTGTAGTGGTTTCGGAGCAATGGCTCGAGGTCCTTCCAATCCATTTTGGTCACGTCGGCGGGTTTGGCTAGCGCTTTTGCCATCTTAAACACTGCGGGCTCGCAGTGTGTTAGGAAGATGGCTTGTTTCTTTGGTCCCGTGGCATCCTTCAGATCGTTGCATTTGAGGAACATGTGGAATCTGTCCGTGTAAGATTCCCAGTCCTCGGTAGTGGGGTTGAAGGGGGTTGGTGACGCGATGTTGGCCATCTCGTCGGTCGGCTGGCTTCCATCGGACACGTGCTTCGGTTCAGGATGAGGATCCCATCTTCGTTGCCAGTGTTAAGTCCGCGTGGAAGGAAGCCAGGAGTCGGTGACTTTGTTTCAAGCTCTTTTTATTAGGCTGGTACCGAACTGAGCATATAGGAAAACTTTGCAGTTTTTATTTCCAAGCCGCGGCGGCCGCGGCCAATGATACCACTTTGAATCTCCCGCGATTCGAATGGACCAATTGCGGGAGATTCTCAGCGAGCCAATCGGCGCAGCTCGCCTAGCCAATCAGAGCGCCCCGCGCTTTGGCCAATCAAAGTGCGGGAATCTCAAGAATGCAAATGAGGGACAGAACAAAAGGAATTAAGAATTACTTATTAGAATTAATATTGAATATTCAGATAAGGGGTTTAGTAGGTCCGAGGAGATCTAACTTTTTCCCTCTAGGAAAAAAAAAAGAAAGGAATATATACAGATGACTTGACCATCACTTGAGACTTTCAAGAACAGATTGGACTGCCATTTGTCAGAAATGGTGTAGGGTCTCCCGCTTAGACGGGGGGTTGGACTAGATGACCTACAAGGTCCCTTCCAACTCTGATTATCTGTTATCTGTTATGAAGCAGGAATTTCTCTTATTTTTCTGCATTTACATGCAAGGTCTTCCCTACAATATGAAGAGCTGTGAATTTTCACTATGTAATACACATATGATGTTTTTTTCCTCCATCTTGTAATAGGACATCTAGCTGATGTTTGTGACATTGTGACACACTATTTTGTAAAGGCTTTAAAAGTTGCACAAATGTTTTGCATGAATGAATAAATGAAACAAAGCAAGTTCATGTTGGAATGTTTAGTTGGAGTTTATATTAATAGATGTGTGTCTATATGGGAGAAAAATATGGGTGACTACAACGAGACAATAAAGTTAATGTTCTCCTTTCTTTGACCTAAACCCTTCTCCCAATGCAATTTCTTATAACTCTAAGGTTATTTTTCTTCATTTTAGCTAGTAAGTTAACTTTGGCAATATGAATTCCTGCCAAACTTGTTTGTGGGAGTATATGGATACAGTAAGAACTGTTTAGATTCAGCTTTAGCAAGTTGGAGACAACACATCTTGATAGCTTCCAAGAAGCCCAAACAGTGTGATAAAGAGCTGAACATGAGGGATAGATAGGTGACTGTATGGTAAAATTTTATGGGAGGATGACAAATGATAAAGGAACATGGAATCTCTGATACAAGCTGATGTGCCCACTCTTTTTTCATGACATACTTTTCAATTTTGATTCAATGATATAATGTGCAGGATGCTTTTCTAGCTATAATCCATGGTTATTTTGAAGAGACATACTGGAAAATATCAGACATAACATTCACCTTCAAAATCAGTCAAAGAGGATGCCAAATTCTTCAATCCTTGCAATTTTTCTTAGCTTGGATATACTCTTTCAGCTGTCATAGTAAGAAGCAATTTCTCATGAAACTGCTCAAGAGAAGCTTTAAAGATTTTGTTTTCTCATTTCAAGAAGCCCTGATTTTTGTAGGATACAGCTTGAAGTCCTTCACCAGCGCGCTTTTTCTTAATTCCACCTCACAAAGAGTGTTTGCACAACAGCTAAAATGCTGCATTTGCAAGCTTGTGCACAGGATTATAGGTGCTTCTTCAGTTCAACTGATCAGTGGCTTAATTTGTCATCTGAATTTGAAACTGTTAACATTTTTCTGGTTCAGAAAGCAGGTTTTTGAAGGTTTTGATGGATATAATTAACCAGTGAAACAACTTGTCTCCAGAAGTTGTGGGTGCTCCAGTTCTGGAGGTTTTTAAAAAGGGATTGGACAACCATTTGTCTGAAATGATGCAAGGTTTCCTGCTTAAGCAGGTGGCTGGACTAGAAGACCTCCAAGGTCCCTTCCAACTCTGATATTCTGTTAAAGTTACAAGATGAGAGAGCTGCAGTAACTGAGTAGGAAAGTAGATGATTCAAGGAGAAGAGGATAATAACTCTCAATATTTGTATGACATATTTTTCAGCTCCATGCCATTCTTTCAAAAATCAAAATTTGACTTAGATGAGATGAACGTGCATGATACTACCTATGGAGGACAAGAGGACAGAGTAAGAGAGATCATTTGGGCAATGATGTCATGATGCCAATAATTCATGATATGTGTGACATCATCATGGCTTGCACCAAATACACATGCCCATATCTCTGCAGCCACCTCAGCTGAAAGAAAATAAATATCCCAGTATTTGTGATCACTGTCTCTTGATAACCCATAAATAGCAGCAAAAAAAAAGCAAAAGAAATACGAGAAATTTTAATTCTGAGCAGCATCATATGGGGTGAGCAGGATGAGGTTTTTTTTCCATTTTGAACTTTGAACAATGCAATAAATAAGGCAAGATACTTTAGAAAGCAGCTGTAAGGTGAATTGCTTCTTTCTTCTGCTACCCGAGCAAGTGTGTTTATGTGTGTGCGTGCATGCGTGTGTGGTTGGAACACAATTGAACTGCCAGTCTTTAGTCCCTACTCAGACAACTGACCCAGTAACATTCCTTCTCCTGCCATGGTTACAAGTCCAGCCACAGTGGTGTTTCTCTTTTGTTTTTAATAAGGCAGGAGTCAATTCTTCAGATGCCAAGTGTCTCATTCCACTGATCTAAGTATGAGCCAGAACATTCCTTGCATGCTCAGAAGCACTCGGTTCTCATGGTGTAACAGAGACAGGGATGAATTGATTTTCTCTGTCACTCTCACAAAACATCTATATACAATACATCTTCCAAAAAACACACCCTGAAAAGTGATTTTTGGGATATAATTCCACCTATTGGCTTGTGCTGCAACCAAACTTTGGACTGAATGTGTGTGCGAGCTTCATTTTTTGTTTTTATTTGCTAAACTGCTAGAAAACTTAGATTAGACATTTAGATCACTGCATTATTATGACTGGTTATTGTTAATTATTGTATATCGACATTAATAACTTTATTGGTATTATTCATTCACAACACCCTTTTCCCCCGGCTTCTGCCCATGGGGCGCGATTACATAGTCCTTAAGGTAGGACAGCTGTTTTGTTAGTCTTTTCGATTTTCGTAAAGTGCCTGGTGGTTGGCTGCACTTCTGCTGAGGTAGATCGTTGTTTATCGGTAGGGGTGCCTCTGGTTCCGAGTTCGCGTTCCCGTCATCACCAATATTACTGGCCACTCCCTGTGGTGAACTCACTCCGGTCCCTGGTTCCTGTTCCTGCGTTTCAGTCCCATTATCGGTTTCTTCAAAAAGGTTTCCCTCTAATTGCAGTTTGCTTTCCTCTGCATCTCCCCCCCTCAGTTTGGTCATAAGGGAGTTCGGAAGTGCGCGATGGTAGCCGCGATCGTAGTTGATCTATGTGGCGCTTCCAAAGTCTGTCATCAGAGCACTGAACGAGGTATGATCTTGGGCCGGTTACGCAGATTACAGTTGCTTCTACCCACAGTGGATCACCCGATAAGTTTTTAGCAAATACTAAATCGCCTATCTGAAAGGTACGGCATCGGCTGCTGGATCCGAGTGGTTTTTCCGGTTCGTAGGCTGGGTGTAACTGATCGAGGTGGGAGTGGAGCTTTCGTCCCATTAGCAGCTCGGCGGGAGTTTTGTTGGTGACGCTGTGAGGTGTGATGTGCTGTAGGAAAAGGATCTGGTTGATTTTCTCGTCGATGTTGTCGTAGTCAGTTTTTTGGAGAGTCTTTTTGATGAATTGTACCATGCGCTCAGCCCTATCGTTGGCAGCAGGGTGTGCAGGTGAAGTGAGCGCATGTCGGATACCGCGGTCAGCCAGGTACTGCTCAAAAGACAGCGCGGTAAACTGGGGCCCGTTGTCGGATACCAGAATGTCTGGTAATCCGTGGGTTGCAAACAGTCTTTCCAGTCTTTTGATGACCGCGTCAGTGGTCGTGTTGCTCATTCGATAAATCTCGAGCCAATTCGAGTAGGCGTCGACGGTTACTAAAAACGTGTGGCCTTTGGTCGGCCCAGAAAAGTCCAGATGGTCCCCGCGGCATCTCCCATTCAGTTGGGGTTGCCTTTGGTGGAGTGTTGCTTACTTCTTGGCATCTCCTGCAAGTTTTAACCCACGATTCGATTTGTCTGTCGATGCCTGGCCACCATGCGTAGCTTCGTGTGAGGCCCTTCATGCGCACGATGCCAGGGTGGCCATCGTGCAAGGTTCTTAGCAATGTCTGTTGGAGTCTGTGAATGTATTATAAAATGTTGCCATTAGTGTTCTTTTAAAAGACACGTACACGGAAATCAGAACCACAAAAATGCCCTGACATACAGGAAAACTTATCTTGCAAGGACACGACAACTTTAGCTAATCACGCCATAGATAACGCCCGGCTAGCTTGAAAAATCCTTGAGACATGTCAGTGATATATAGTCATGATATATGAGCTATGCATTCCCTTGTAGATATTCTTATATGGCATAAACTGCTTATTTCTTTGTTCTTTGTACTCCTAACCCCTGCCTACCTAAAGAACACAATAAAGGAGGTTGTAGCAGAGCAATCGGGGCTGGGACCACTCCATCTGCCCCAGGCGCGATGTGCTTCCTCACTTCAAGCATCTAAATGTCTGGTGTCTTTTCTTGGTGCCTAAATTCTGGTCCACCCTCGTGAGGGTCCCGCCAAAACTTAACGGACTAGAAGAAAAAGGTCTGCCGGGCCGGTCGCTCAACGCGACAGCGCGACAGGAGTCGTTCTGGGATAACGATTCTATCGCCCCAGATGACACAGCCCTTCTGCGAGAACAACTCTGTTTGATGACTTTTGAATGATGCAAAGTCATCTGGTACTTGGTCCAATGGCCATCCGCGTTCCACCCATGTGAGGACTCGTGCTAATATGTAACAATCTAATGAGTAACAATCGTATTTTGGAAAACAGCTATAATTCTGTTGCTTCTTGAATGGAAGAAGTGTTAGGTCAATGTTCAGAGGAAGAACCCAGATATGTGTGGGTCAAGTGGCAATGAAGGCAGTTGAAGTAAAGATGAAAGCAAAATCACCTGCTTTGGTCCCTGGGAATCTGAGCAAATTGGGAACATCAAAGGAGTCCCACAAGATGAGGCCAATGAAGGAAGGATCTTGCTTCTTGCAGGATTGGCTAAATGCTTCTGGGAAACTTATGAAGAGTCCCTGAAATTAACATTCCTGTGTTCACTTCTTTCCTTTTATGCCAGTGATGAAAGCTATCTTTGATAGAATTCATCCTCTACAGGAGGCATAACACAGTCTCCTCCTCTGCCATTCCTCCCATCAACACCCCTGCTGTTTTTCCATAGATCTGCATTCAGACAAGAAGAGAAGGCAGTTTTCTCACAAGCTATCACCATCTATCCTAGCCACACTTCCACATCATTCCTAGGCTACCTATAAAACCATTTCCTCTGTGCCAGGAATCTTGCTATTGTGGTTGCACTTATCTCTTTGGAGGCTACTCTCTATGTATCCAGGAAGTAGCAAGCAATGGAGGAATGAGAGAAAGAAGAAAAAGGTCACACTTCAGGTCTGTCTAGGACAGCTGGCCAGCAACAGCAGTTTCAAAGGAGCTACGGTGATCTTTGATCTGCTTCAGATAATGGAAGAAGCTATACAATTTCTGAGAAGGAATCAGCGTCAGGATTTGGAGACTTTGTCCAGCAAAGGACAGGGAGGTGATTTTTACTTGGATTGGTTTAAGTAATATATTCTGCAGGTTTGATCTGTGCTAATCGAGAACAGGTTCAGGTTCAGCTTTTCCTTCCCTCAAAAGCTGATGATCTCTCTACCAGTCCTTAAAAGATAAAAAGAGAAAATTACCCTTGATATTACTGTGCTGAAGAACTGGAGATGAGGCTGAGAAAAACCATGACTTGCTATGGAACACTTACTCTTGTAGCAATATGTGACCGAGAAACTTACAAACAGGCTATAAATTGTCCACGTTTCTACTGTTTCCTGGCAGTTAATCATGCCAAACTGAGTGGCTGTTCTTCTCAACACAAAGGACTGCAGTTTTAGCTATCAACTCACGGCAAGAAAATCCTGAGGACATAGGAAGCTTGGATCATATCAAAGCCCAATATCCCAACCAGGCAACTGATTTCTAGTGTTAGATGGATTAGTTATGTCTATCAATTGTGTATAATGTGGGATAGTGGTTAAGGTGCTGGACTAAGATGGGGAAGGCTGAACTGAGGTGCACCTACAGCAGGGGTATCACACTCCCAGCCCGTGGGTCCAGATGCATCATGTGATGGCCATGCCCATGCCCAGTTTAATGAAGAAGGGGGGAAAAGTCCCAATATGTCACGTGACGCTGCCGTGACATCAGTTTGACACCCCTGACCTACAGTGTTAGAAGCTCACTGGCTGTCTTTGGAACAGTTACTGTCACTCAGCTCAACTTTCCTCCCAGGGTCGTCATGGTGGGGAGAAATGGAAGAAGAAGTAGTATATATACACTTCCTTGAGTTCCTGACTGGATATAAATGTATCAAATAAAAGTAATAAAAAGGAAATAAATCTAGGCAACACCTTTGATAACCTGCTAATAACCAAGTGCTTCTGGTGAATCACCTCAGCCACCATCAGTATACAAATTCTATCATCAATGACTGAAAACTCCTTTAGGTAGAAATCTGTTTTCATTGCTATGTTCTTTTGCTAAACACCACATTCTCAGAAAACATGTACAGTTCACAAGATTAAGTTATAAAGGCAGCAGGAAATGGGCTTGGTAGGATATATTATACCCCAGGAGGGGATTCTATTTTGTAAATGATGCTTGCTAATTATATTATTATTCTACACAAAAGGCCCCATGCGTTCTTGTAGTGAACTGTGTGAAATTTGATTAATAGCTGGCCTTGATTCCCCATGACTTGGTTGTATTGGTTTTAAAATCTTGGATCCTTTTTATTTCATGGCTGGGATACCAGAGGAATGTATCCTTAAGAGTATGATCCAATAAAAGCAAACTGAAAATTGTTATACTATTACAATACCAAGCAAGCAAAACGGACAGAAGAAAAATGGTAGGGTCAGCACAGATGTGCTTTGTGTTTCTTTTTCAGATATATTGCCAGACATATTTTATCCTGTCTGTGCTCTCTGATAAAGACTTAAGCATCTCACCAGGAAAAGAATGAGTAAGACACAAAGGTTTTGTTCACACAACCATCCTTCTTTTCCAATTTCCCAAACCCTTAGCATTTCTTGGCAGTTTAATCTTTTTGCAAGAACATCAATGTTTTAAAATCTGCAGTGGTGTCATCCATTTCTGTTCTCATGTATGCAGCCATGAAGATTGCAATGAGGATCAAAATGACTATGCAGAGATTCTTGGTGTCACCTCTCTACATCTTCATCCAGATTAACTAAGCCTTTGGTAACAATTCACACAATTGGCCAGGCTTTGGGAGATGTGATTTTTAACAAGAGCAAGTTTTGACTCTAAATGCCCCCATCCTAATGGGATTAACTGTTTTCCTGTTCATACAACATACTAACTCCCCCATGACCCAGTTAAACAGTCCTGCCTACTAGGACAGAGAAGACCCACAATTCCGCAATAATTCTGCATGTGTACATGGCATCTCCAGTAGCAACAATAAACAACAAAACTTTATTATGGTCACAGACCAGAAATCAGAAAAAAGCATAAGAATAATAAAATGATCCAAGCAAAATACAATGTATAATTGGCAATATCCTTGCCTTGTTATTTTATTGCACTAATACTGATATAACACGCCTTAATAGTTAGAGAAAAAATTGCTCTTCAAGAATTAACTTCAGGATTACTGGAATAATTTATATAATTTCTGGAAAATTCATCTTCTTAATTGAGCAAGTTTTAAAGTAAAGGCTGGAACAGCCTAGAACACAAATCTGAAAAAAAAAAATACATTGTAGGAAAGCATGACTTCTAAGAGAGTAGAACTGTTAGTTTTGCCCTTCCCAATTGTTTCAGGGACAGGATCAAACAAGTTCTGGAAAAAGACCACTGGTGCTTAGCAGAGACGAGAGAATATCAACAATTCATTGCAGAGAGCCTTGAAATGCCCTCACAATGCCAAAAAAACATAGTTTGGGGTTCATGAGAATCTGCAGAGTATGATAGAAAAAGGCAAAATGGTGACCACAACAGTGCAATCAAAGCTCAGCTTGGTTTTTATAAAGGTTGCACATAAAAATGGGTGTGGAGTTTCAATTATACCATTATGGTTGCCAACTTGACTTTTTAAACCATATTACACACACACACCTCTTTGGATTACCTCATTCAGGAATTCAACAGCCTCTTCCTGCGACCTAGCAATAGCAATAGCACTTAGACGTATATACTGCTTTACAGTACTTTACAGCCCTCTCTAAGCGGTTTACAGAATCAGCCTATTGCCCCCAACAATCTGGGTCCTCATTTTACCCACCTCAGAAGGATGGAAGGCTGAGTCAACCTTGAGCCTGGTGAGATTTGAACTGCCAAATTGCAGGCAGCTGGCAGTCAGCAGAAGCAGCCTGCAGTATTGCACTCTAACTATTGCGCCACCATGGCTCATCTAGTGATCACCTTGATCTTTCCTAGAACTAAAGCACTCCTACAGCAGAAGTAAGAAAAGTGTAGTCCATGAACAAGATGCGGCCTCCATTTTTTCAGCTCCTAGAATCCTCCCAGATAGCTTCCCTGACTTCGTGGTAACATTGCCTATTTCTGAATGTGTTTATTTTCTCATGCGTTTCATGCACTTATTTTGTACTCCCTCCCTTAGCTCTAAGTATTGAGATACTGGCATTATAGCATGGCAATATTCTCTACAGTGCTTGGAGGTAAAAAAAAAATTAAGGGAAAAGATATAAAGAGTTGCCCACCCACAAAGGAACTTAAGCTATGTTGATCTCTGCTGAGACCGCCAACAATCACATTACAACCAATGATCTGACTTTGTGCGTTACATGCTACATTTATTGTCTTTTAAACCTGGCTTTCCTCTGAGAGCTTAAGTCACACATGAGAATCTCTCTTCATTGTATCCAAACAATAGCAAACTCATGAATTGAGTTAGGCAGAGACTGTCTGGCTAGGAATCCCTCAGTAAATATCAATACCCCATGGGAATTGAACTTGGGTCTCCTTGATCCCACTCAATATCTTAATTATTATACCACCCTGGCTTTTCAATGATATATACATAAGTTGGGAGGATATAGATAATTGTTTGCAGGTCCTGCTGATTTTATCTTTGTTGTTCTTCCCCAACTATTGTGATCACATCCATATGGAATATGACTCCTCCAGTTCAATTGAATCAACTCTTTAATGTCTATACAATTCACTCACAATTATACTGTTAATTCCTAACCAGATAGAAATTAAGAGTCCAAGAATGAAAAAAGAAAGTTGAACTTAATGCACTGGAAATTGGAGAAATTGTTTCATGTTTACAGCCTTACATGTATGTACCAGATGGGGATACCATCATGCTGGCTAGGGAATTCTTGGAGTTGAAGTCCATACGACTTGAATCTGCCAGCATTGAGAAACACTAATTTAGAAGTTCATCCAAAGTTGTACATGGGTCTTCATAGCCATACATGGAGCAAGCTGTCATTTTCCCTGTTGGATTTCTAATATTTGAAATTATTTATTTCTGTTGCTTATTTATTGACTGCAGCCTTTGAACTGAATTATAGATCTATGATAGCTTTAGGATGAAATTTTACCATTGCTATTTCTAATTTGACTTTACAGATAGAAAGAACAGTGTGTTTTCATCAGTAACTCCTCTGTTGTTAAATGTTAGAAAATAATTTTATGCATTTAATTCAATGTTTTGATACGATTGATTGTTGTTGCTTTATTATTATTATTTGGCATGCCTCCTTTAAAATGTATCTATCCTGAATGGTTTCTCCTGAATTGGCTTGCTGGGATGCCAAGTAGAAATATTATCATTTTTGTTTTGTTTGCTTATTTTTATTATTTATTGCATTGTTATTTAGTTACATTAAAAATTTGCTTCACTGAAATTTGGAAGCTGTTTAACTCATTAAAATGACCTGTATGTTTTTAAAAATAAAATAGACAATAAAATAACATTTGTGCATGTTCATTTTGTAAGTTCCTATGAATAAAAGAATGGAATAAAAAATAGAATTTGAACAAGGCGAATGAAGATAGTTATCAACACATGGAAGACTGGCAATAACATTTATACAAAAAGGAACTGTTTGCATTAAAAAAGCCTGTGATATTTCTTTGACATAAAAATCCCAACAAGGTTGTTACATAGTCTGCTACTCTGTGTTTGGGAGGTATGTTAGCTACAGTTTTAGTATTTATTCATTAAAACATAAATTCTATATTCGGCAATCTAATCCATGATTCCCTTATTTATAATAATGTATACAAATTATATAAAATTTCATTCACTCTATAAAAGAGTGATAACTGAGTGATTACTGGGTTGTAATTCTAGGAAGTTACTTGATGGCCTCAGAGAATGAGTTTTCTGTATCCTTTGCTACCTTTTAATGTTCATTTGGATTTTTGGAACCCAACTAGATACCTTTATCATATGAATTCAAGGTCATAAAAGAGTTTTCCTGGTTTTCCAGAATTCTTCTTCAGGCAAGACATAAAGCTAAGAATGAGGAGGAGAATGGGGAAAGAGGACAATCTTATTTTTTTTATTTCTTCAACCCAGCAACTGTGAGAGCCCCAAATGCAACCTGAAACCACTTCAGCCTCTGCTGTTTTTATCATGTACTTCCTGACATTAAGATTAAGAGGAACTACACAGAAACACATGGATAAGCCATCTCAATATATTGTAGGCAATTCCACCACATTCAGGCACACGGAGAGAATCAATTACTGAGGGACCTATTGACTCCGAGGAACAGTTATATGAGGATTATGCAAGGCATTATGTTGTCTGCATAAGAAAGACGATAGAAACATACGATTTTAAAATTTATGCTATCCAGGAATTTCCCATTGCTATTGTCATTGCTATTGACCAAATAAGAGCCAGGGTTTTGTTTTTGTTTTTCATTTCTCTGAGACTAATGATACTAGTATCATAAAAACTCCAAAAATGGTCAACAAATATTTGGTGTATGGTAAAAGAGGAAATCATACATATGATTTTTTTTTAAAAAAATTGGCACCTGATTCTTAAATTCCCAGACTGGCTTTTAAATCAACGGTCAGAAGCTTTCAATTGCATTCCAGAAGATGACCTTATCCGTGGAAATCCAACTCGAGAGACTCTATTTGTCTGTTCTGTTAATTGATGTGAAGAGATGCCAAGCCACTAATAAATGACCCTTGTTAGGGTCTTAATGCAACCCATTCAAAACCATGCACAAAAGGAATACTATGTAACGGAAGGAAGCGAGTGCGCGAAAGGCAACAGACAATGCAGGAAGGCGATAGACTCCGACAATATAGTTTGTATCCTGTTTTTATTTCTCAGCAGGCCTGAGTCTAAAGCAAAATAATGTATGATGAACAAGACATAGTTGAAATGGCCTCCTTCAATGTCCCTTACTGTCAGACCCCAATTTCTTTTGGGACAGAGTACTTGCTGCATGATCTATAAATTCAACATTTTGCCTGTGTAAGTGGCTTTGGAAATGTTGGTTCAAAATTATTTTACTATGCAAGATGCCCTCATAGCTACCCTAATTAAGTCCTTCCATAAGCACCTGTAAGGCCTCTGCAATAAACATGAATATGGAAGGATATATTACATACAGCATAAAGCAGGTGCCTTCAGCCATTTCTATGTGTAGAGTAAAGATTACTACATAGTGACTCAAGTAGTGTGAGAAATGCTACAAATGGTCTCAGACATGCACAACACATTTTGTCTTGCGTTGTTAGATGATGGAATAATGTACTCAAGATAACAGCATGGAAAACCAATATGGAAACCAACTTTTGCCTTTGCAAAAGAAGTCCCTATTGTACAGTGTTTTGGTTTGGGTCATTAATATAGCTTTGCCTATAATCTCTCCTGGAGACAGATGTTCTCTATTTATCCTTACTGATAGAGTCCAATAACTCAATCTGAGCATGACTCTTCAGTATTGTCTCTCTGCAAGATATATGGTTTTAAGCCAATCTTCTTCAATCCCCAGAAGAGTTACTCCTGCAGAAACATACGGTGTAGGCTATTTTCATCAATAAATAATAGAATTGTAACAGAGATCTTCAAATGACTGTAATCCTAATATTTTCAATTGATAAGAAACTATGTCTTTCTTATGGAAAGTCTGGGAAATTAAAATGGGTTATATTTTCACTTTGTATCCTTATTGACACATCTCCTAGATTTCAGAGCTCTTCAAGATAAGGCCTTTCAACTTATATATAGTGTTCTATTGCCAGAACAAAGTAGACTCAAGACAAGAGTTGAGTTCAGCTCTTTATTTAACTGTCAGTAACTTCAAGTAAACTCGAGCTGCGGCAGCCTCTTTTATAGCGGCTGCTCGTGGCTCGCAACCAATGGCATCATTTTAAACCTCCTGCCATTTAGGCGGCCAATCATATTCCGTTGTTAACCACCAATTGCTAGGCGGTAGTGCTTGTTCAATTGGAACGTTGTATTACGAGTGTGCAAATGTCTATATACAACATATAGAATCTGCGCCTTTTTGCTCCATGATCACCTTTGCAATTCTCTCCTGTCACATGTTTTTATGTTCATTTATCAGATACTGGTTCTGGTTATTTCTTTGTTTGGGTTCTGTAGCAGAACCCAAACCAAGAAAAAGGAATCTTGGCAAAGCTGAAGTATTGCGGGTTCTGGATGTTCTGTTTTCCATGGCTGGGAACTCTGGCTCCATTATCAGGCTTCTGTTGCCCTTGCATTCTGTTCTCCAAAGTATTAAGAGGAAGTGTGACTTCATGACTTGCCAGAGCCTCTTCACAGCAGCCATTCGTCTCTATGTTTTGCACAGAACCAGATTCCATTAAAAAAAAACAACAACCATGTTCTTTGGGTTTTCTTCAAGTTATTGCCTTATGAGCCATTTCCTTTCTTTTCCTTACATACAAAGTGAATGGTTGAGATAGATATTCAGAGCTATCTCTCTCCTCCTCACAACCACTGTTGTCCCCTGTTTTGCTTGGATGCACTTAGGAAAAGAAGAATGATCTGCAATACAGAAAAATGGCAACTTTGCAGCCAGGCAGGTCTTATAAGCACAGGGCCTTGTCTACAAACAACCAGATGCACAAAACAGGTCATAAAATTGTAGATTGGAAGGAAGTAGCGATTTATTTTATTTATTATTGGGGAGTAGAAGAGGTACCACATTGAAATGCTCCCAGATGTCTCCAAACTGAAATGTTAAAGAAATTCCATGGTCATCACAGTGAAACCTGTGAGTTCCTGAAAACACACCAAATGACCAGGTTGCACTTTGTCAGGAAACCCCAATTATTCTTGTCTTCCTGCTATTGCTGAAACCCAAACTTCCACATTCCAAACTGAATGCCAGCATTCTGTTACCTCTCCCTGCTTTAACTTCCTTGTTTTATTTTAGGATTATAAATAGCAGGCATTCCATTGTGTGTTTCTAAGCAGAAGAGTTCTCAGCATGCATAAACCCATCAAGGATGTCTGCTGCAGAAAAAGCTATCACCAGCTATAAGTATTTGCCTACTGTTAACAAGCACTTCTTTCAGCCTGCGCTCCAGTTACTCCAAAGCTGCATTCAGCCATCCATAACTGATGAAAAGCTATTTCTCTTCTTCTTTTCAGAGAATAAGATCAGCTCCTGGCAACTCATCTTACTGCTTGTGAAAATGGGGAGAAAAGCAAATGTACCAATATTAAACAAGAAGAAATAGCCATTGTCTTTCAACCATCCTCTTCTGAGGTAAAGGTTTGCGGCCTGATCTTGAGTCTTCACCCCTTATCTGAAGGCAACCAATAGTACCTCTTCTTAGCTACATTAAATTCCTCTTCATTTAGAGATGGCTTTAGCAGCTTTGTGATCAACTGCAGGGAATTTGAAAGGACAAATATGTTGGAAACTTGGAAATATAATCGGAGGGCAACATAACCATTTTCACATTACTAAAATGAAAATGTTCAAGAATATATGTGTTAAGTACTGATCATGGGTCGGAGTAAATGGAGACAGCTTCTGAACAGTGAACTCACAGCTCTTTATTTGCATAGTGACTTCCCAAAACAACAACAGTGAACTCTACCTTATATAGGCAACCCTTGTAAGATTTGTCCAATAACGAGCTCTGAACGTAGCTCTTTTAACCAATAAGGAATCTCCGTTAAGGGCCAATCGGATTTCTCAGAACTAACCAATCCGATCTGGCCGCCTAACAGCCAATCAGAAGTGCAGGGCCAGAACCCTGCACTTTACCTCAAGCTCCTACTTTATTAACTATGGTACATACACAACAATATGTGTGTGTGTGTGTGTGTGTGTGTGTGTGTGTGTGTGTGTGTATGTATTTCACCACTTAAATACACCTCCCGTTTCGGCGAAGTGTGTTCGGGTCTTTTCCTGTGTGAGATTAAGAGTATCTTGGCGACGTTTTGGCAAGGTCCCACTCACCATCCTCAGGCTGGTGCTTTCGGCTTCGTGCCAGTGCAAGCAGTGTGTGATCAGAGCCGCCGTCTCTCTATAAATACTGGTGGGGGGGCTGGTGTGCTGGTCTGGTTGGCTGCACTGCTGCCTCTTGATTGGTTGATGGAGTTGATGCTGGTATAATGGGCTGTATGATGGCCTTATGAGTTTTGTTGTGGAGATATCCTGGATCTTGTGCTGTAATCTCCTGGGTCGTTTGTGATCTTTTTTCCATTAGTCTCTCCTGTTTTTTTTTTTTTAAACAAATTTTATTAATTTTACAAACACAATACACAAAACATAAACTAAAACATCTTTTCTGAAGGCTGCCTGATCCCGGGTTAAAACTCTTCACACAGACACAAATTCAAACATCATATTCATTTTATATATCCTTCCATATCTTATTATCATTTTCTTTTTTTTTTTTTTTATAAACCAATTTTATTAATTTTACAAAAACAGTGCACAAACAATCAAAGCATAACAGCTTATAACCATTTTCAATAACATTCTTTGTCTGTTCTATTTCCAACTATCCATTCATCTTTTTTCTTTTACTATACTTCTCCTATACACTATTTGGAGTGACGCCTTTACCCTAACTTAAAAGTACTTCATATAACACTTAATTTATCTTGGGATTCTGTTTAATAAATTCTAAATTTACACAATAAATTTTATACTCTAAATACACATATAAAAACACAATCTTATATACCTTTCAGAATCCCCCTTTTATCCTTAATTAGATTCACCCATTGTCTCTAAATAAACTTTTTTTCTTTAGATCTTGCTTCCCACCATTGAGGCTTCTCCTCCCCCCCTTTCTCTCTTGCTTATTCTTCTCCTTGCCCTTTTTACCCCTTTGTCTCTCCTCTTCCCTTTTCTTACTCCCTTTCCTTTGCTTTCTAACCTTACATCCACCTTTCCTCTCATTTTTCTCTTTTTTGTTTGTTTTTTCAAACCTTAAAATCCCCTTTTTCTTATCCTCTTTCTCCTCCTCCCCGGAAAAAACCCATTGTTCATCAAAGATGGCTTCTTGTTCCTCTTCTTCTTTGTCCCAGTCATTCTGCTGCATAATCAACTTTTCATAAGTACATAACGCCATTTCTAAAAATTGAAATGAAGTGCCCAAAGTATCTTTTCCATCTTGTTCTTCCTTTTTATATTTTTGATATTCAATCTTTAGTTCATCCACAAGCGATGCCATCCTGAAAAGAAAAACTTTCCCCAAAACAACCACCCAAGTATTTTTAGTCAAAAATAATTCAAAGAGAAAGTTCCAAAAGTTAATACTTTTCTTCCTTCTTCTATTTCTCTTTCTGGGGTTACTGTTCAATCAAAGAAGTCCAATTACCATATTTCTTTTTTTTTAGTATTCTTGGCAATCTCCTCCTTTTTCCACTTCTGCTCCAATATTTTTACGCTCCCTTCCCACTTGCAACATCAATTTTTAAATGATCAGAAATCCATACCTCTAATAAAGGTTTTCCAATTTCTTAAATTTTCAGAATATTTCACCTTCAGTGCCCAAACAAATTTCAAATCTTCTTCTGCTTTTTTCATGGGGTGGGAGAGTGAAGAAAAAAAAAAAGTTCCCTTTAACAGCTCCTCCGCCGCTTTCGATCTTCTTAGGGATACAATGTATCCTCCAGCAATTCAGACAGCTCAGTTCCAGCGAATTTAAAGGATGTTGATTGACCCGGCTCAGCCAGCACTTTCACTTTTCTTGCTTCCTCCAGCACGATCTGACCCGGTTGCAGACTTCTTCGTGGCGGCCATTGCTGACCGCCGCTCCACCGCCTTGGGAAAAAGGGGTTTTTCAGGACGAGGAGGGGGTCTGCGACACCCCCAACCCCTTGTCCAGCTCCCCTCTCTCTTCGGCTGTCCCTACAGGGCAGCCATATCCCCCTGACCCATTTGGATCGGGGGTACCTCGGCGGCTAGCACAACAGGAATCTCGAGCGGTTGCGAATTCCTGCTGCCCCGAAGCCACGCAAAAACCGGAAACCCCATTAGTCTCTCCTGTTTTAATGGCTTGGGTAATGGGTTGTGTGATGGGCTTGTGAGTTCTTTTGTTGTGGTATCCTGGGTCCTGCATTGTAATCTCCTGGATTGTTTGTGTTTTGATTTCTTTTCCATTAGCCTCCTGTGCTGCAATGGCTTGGGTAATGGGTTGTGTGATGACCTTGTGAGATTTATTGCTGTGGTATCCTTGGTCTTGTGCTGTGATATCCTGGGTCATTTGCTGTGTTGCAACTTCTTGAGTTCTTGTGGTGTAATTTCCTGAATTTTCTGATGTGATATCCTGAGCGAGTGGCTGTGATGTAGCATTCTGGGATTTAGTCTGGCTTTGAGTTTGGGATCTGGGTCTGTGTTCTTGGCGTGTGTCAGCTTGTTTGGTTTTGGGGTCAGGGTGTGTGACAGCTGGCAAGGCAGCCATGGTCTGGTTTATGGATGGTGATTGTCTTTCGTTTATAGGATAGGCTTGGGCCTGGGTCTGATGAGGGGGATTGGCAGTGGTGTCCCATTTTGTTTCGGGTCTGGTGTTTGGTTTTCGTGGCTGGGACTTGTTTGTTGGTGAGGGCTAGCTTCCAGATGTCGGGTAGGTGGGAGGCGTTGTCCCATCTATTCATGTTATGGGGGTGTTTCTCTATCTCGATGGCTTCCCTGATTGTTCTCTTGCTGGAGTGTTCAGTGTTGGGTATTAATTTGGTTCCTTCGAAATTAATTTCATGTCCTGTGGCTTTAAGGTGCTGGAAGAGGGAAGAAGTATTTTCTTCTCTTCTGACTGCATTTTTTGCGTTCTGCGATACATGCATTTATTCTCCTGTTGGTTTGTCCAATGTATGTGGCTGGGCAATTGTTGCATGGTATTTCATAAACTCCTTGGTTTTCTAGCTGGATCTTATCTTTTGGGTTTCTTAGGATGTTGGCTATTTTTTGGTCAGTGCTGAAGGCTGTCCTGATATTGTGTTTGTGGAGAATTTTGCCGATCTTGTCTGTGGTGCTTTTGATGTAGGGGAGGAGTACGATACCGTTGTCTTGTTCTGTGTCTTGGTTTTTTGGGGGTATCTCTTTTCGGATTAGTTTGGTGATTGTGTTTCTTTGGAATTTGTTGGAAATTAATATGTTAGTGAGGGTGTGTAGTTCTGTTCTCAGGTAGTCTTTGTCAGCTAGACGTTTGGTTCTGGTTCTCGCAAGCCCATCACACAACCCATTACCCAAGCCGTTAAAACACATGAGGCTAATGGAAAAAAGATCACAAAAAAACAAACGACCCAGGAGATTATAGCACAAGATCCAGGATATCTCCACAACAAAACTCACAAGGCCATCACACAGCCCATTATACCAACATCAACTCCATCAACCAATCAAGAGGCAGCAGCGCAGCCAACCAGCCCAGCACACCAGCCCCCCCCACCAGTATTTATAGAGAGACAGCAGCTCTGATCACACACTGCTTACACTGGCACGAAGCCGAAAGCACCAGCCTGAGGATGGCGAGTGGGACCTTGCTGAAACATTGCCAAGATACTCTTAATCTTACATGGGAAAAGACCCGAACACACCTAGACATACATATATATGTGTGTGTGTGTGTTTTCTTAAGTTTTTCAGCTTTGTTCGGGTATTTTCCCACTTCATTATAGTTGTGCTTTTAAAGTTGTAGCAATGTTTCGGCAGAATCTTATCTGCCATCATCAGGCTTCTGTATTGTGTTCGTCTGTGAGTCAGACTTTCACAGCCATTTCTGTTTTAAATTTGGTAGTAGCCTACTGCTGTGCCAGAATGATTTTTTCTTCATCCTGATTGGTTGGGAGTCTTGGTCTGTGTTTATTGGTCTTGGAGTTTGCTGTGTTCTGCTTGATTGGTGTTTCTAATATCTTCTGTCTAATATCTTCTGTTTTTTGGTCTTGATTGGCTGACAACATTGTGTTAAATACATTTCAGTGGTGAAATACATATATAAATGTACTGTCTCACTTGTAGCCACCAAGTGAGAGTCCAAATGTCCCAAAGAAATAAACATGAACAAATAATACCAGAAACCACAGAGTTAACTTTTCTCTGTAATCATCGTTGGCAGCTTTCCCAGAAACTGTCTTCAAGCCGAGATAACAAGCCGCAAGATAATTCAGGAACAGGAGGCTTCTTCTAAGCTGCACAGTAACTAACGAAGTTTGGTCCGGACAAGGATCGTTAGCTAACATACCTCCTTATATTCCTTGAAGGGGCGTGTCAGTCTCTCTAATTAGTCTCTGACTTGATGTTTCTTTTCAAACTGTGCTTGACGTCTCAACCTTCGTCTAGTCCTTGCATCAACCCAGCATTCATCATTTTGGTCATCACTCAAGGACTCTGGTATGTTCTGTGGATCAGCTGCTGACACCTGAGGCATGATTGATGTGGAAGGTTCAGGAGAGGATGGTGATTCCGACACTCCCTCATCCTTCTGGCTCACGTGTGCATCTCTCATTAAAGCAGGCTCCAATTCCAATGCCAAACCTTCCTCATCACTCAAACCTGTGTCTTCTGATACATCAGATTCAAAGCTCACAGCAGGCTCAAACCTTCCAGTCACAACACATATATATGGATCTTTGGTTATTCGCATTTTCTCCCACGTAAAATTGGAAGTATCTAGGCGACGTTTTGATGAAGTCTCATTCATCATCTTCAGGCTTGTGTCTTCGGCTTTGTGCTTCTTGGAGTAATGTGAGCTTGCAGCTGCTTCTTCCTTTTCACTGCTAGTGGGGGTGTGACTGGACAGGCTGGACAGAGCAGTAAAGTGAGCCACAGGTGCGCGCCTGCCTGCCAACCGAAAGAGCCGAGCTGACCTAAGCTTGGCTTCCTTCTCAAGTCCCTCCAGACCGAACCTGAGGGGGCTACTGGGAGAGGCCACCTGAGGCAGTTATAGTGCCCACCCATCCGTGGACAGGGAGGCAAGGCGACGGCCTGCGCCACGTCCTCCTCTGAGCTGAGCCCCGCCAAGTGAGTGCCTCTGCCCAATGTCCATGCTGCTACAGCGTTTGGAGCTGCCGGTGCATTTGGAGATGCGTGGGGACAGGGTTGGGCTGGGTGAGGGGTGCAAAGGATGGACGGCTTTGGGCTCTCTCCGCCAGACCCGCCGGCCAGGGAAGCAGCACTGCTGTCACCTCGCCTCCCTGTCCGCGGACGGGTGGGCACTATCATTGCCTCAAGCAGCTTCTCCCAGTGGCCCCTTTGGGTTTGGGCTTTGAGGGACTTGGGAAGGAAGCCAAGCTCAGGTCAGCCCGGATCTTTCGGTTGGTCAGCGGGTGGGCACCCGCGGCTAACTTTCCCAGCTCTGCCCAGCCCACATGGCTCTGGCGGGATGAATGGAGGGTCCGGCGGGGAGGCGCTCGCTGCCTTGGTGAGAGCTCCGCCACCGGCCAGGAGGGCATGCCTGTCAGCTGCGCTGGGCGCCCCAGATGAAGCTCTTTGTGCTTTGCCCAGCACCAGGCAAGGATGGCGGCTGGGTGCTTCTCTCAGGGTGTGCCGATCCTGTGCTGCGGCCCCGGGAGATTTGCCTCCCCACATGGGGATGGGCTGCCCTCTCAGGCAAGGGAGTCTTTGTCGTACCGCTAGTAGGGCATCGTTTTTAAAAGAATTGGCTTTACCTTCGAAGGCAAAGGGAAGGCAGTGACAGGAGCGCCTGAAACCGAGTGTCTCTGCCAGGCTCCGGTTGCAGGGAGGAGCCCTGGCTGGCCACGCATGGCTGCGCCAAACACCGTAGTGTTGCTTTCAACACCGCGGCGGCACGGGGAGAAGGGAAAACAAGGGCGGAAGGTCTCTCAATATGAAGTGCCCCACCAACACCAAGGTCAATGCAGGCAGCCCCATATCCAAGTATGCAACAAAAGTACTTCCTAACGGCCAGCCCCCTCGTCCATTCCCCCCTATTTTGCATGTTTAATATAGGCCTTAATTTGGGGGGAGGGGTTTAATTTGATTTTATGCCTATAAAGCATGCTGGGACTTCCTATTGGGGGAGGCCGTATTGTTGGAGAAACACAGTATTTATGTATTTATTTCAGTGGTGAAATACATACATACATACATATGAAATACATATATATATATATGTATTTCAGTGATGGGATTCCAATTTTTTTGCTACTGGTTCTGGGGGCATGGCTTGGTGGGCCTGGCAGGGGATACTTCTGCAGAGGTGGTATTTGTCAGTGCTCCGAGCTACTCAAAATTTCTGCTACTGGTTCTCCAGAACTGGTCAGAACCTGCTGAATACCATCTCTGATGTATTTACAAAATACAGAAATGCAAAGAAAAATAATGGGAAAATAGGGAAGGAAAGGGGGAAGAGGAAAAGGTGTAGAGTAAAAGGGAGAAGAACAAAGAAAAACATCAAATCTTTTTAGCTCAGTAGAATAAGATAATAACATACAACCTCAACTTTTTACTTCTACCTAGTAGTATACTCGTCATTTCTATAACAACAATCTGTCTAATCAGCAAAATCCAAAATCAAAGTGTCATTTTTCCCACCTCAAGCACACAGTCCAAAAGCTGCCTCCAAGTAGAAATGAAAATGTTGAGGAATCTGTTGGTGATGAACATTGAGAACACTCAGGAAAACAAATATCATTAAATTAGAAATCCGAAATGTTTCTCATTGTTGAGAATGACTGCGTCTTGGGGATATTTATCATCAGCCACACAAAAGCAATGGCCCCGTGTTCCCTCCTTACTGTTCTTCATTCTTAAACTGGACTAGGATTGATGTCCTTGACAGCAATGTTTCTCAACCAAGTGCATGGATTTCAATTTTCAGGATAATGGCTGGAGAATTCTGGAAACTGAAATCCATACTTCTTAAAATAGCTGAGGTTGGGAAACACTGCTTTAGAAGATGCTGCAGCCTAAGAGAAATACAGTGCCTGAAGATCCTTTAAATAAAATTCTTTGTCGGGAGAACCATTTCAGAGCTGCTTTTTCAAATACAGGTAGCCCTCCACTTACAACGCTTCATTTAGCGACCGTTCAAAGTTACCACAGCACTGAAAAAAGTGACCTGTGACCATTTTTCACACTTACAACTATAGGAAGTTAGCACCCACCCCTCTCCTAGAAAATTGAAACATCCTAGGGAATATAAAAAAGGCAAAATATTTCCCCTAAAAAGAGTAGAAACTCAAGAGCAGAAATTCACCTCAGAAGTAGAAGCGCACCCCCACCTTTGTTAATGGGTGGGCCATTAAGGCCTGGGCCAGAATACTTTACATAACAAAGATCTCCAGGTAAAGCTATAGCAATTGCTGAAAAGCCCTTTCCAGCAAGACTCAACCAAGCCTGGAACTCAGGACAGCCTACAGAGTTGCCCCTGCATGGCCCCATGAGAGTCTGACAACCAATCAGAATACATGCTTCAATTCAAATCCCAACAAAGATTATAAAACCCAGGAAATCTCAGCACCTCAGCCTGTTTTTCTTGATCGTCCTTCCTGTTCATTCTGGGGCTCCAGGCCATGTGGTCCTGTCCACCATTAAACCTTCCAAACAGCCTCCATGTTTCCAGTGTCTTTTCCCCCATTTGGAACTGAACCCAGAAGGATAATTCTTCCAACACAACCTTTGCAGCATGGTCACAAGATTGGAATTCAGATGCTTGGCAACTGACTCAGTTGCAGTACCCTGGGATCATGTGATCACCTTTTATAATCTTCTGACAAAAAAAGTCAATGGGGAAGCCAGATTCACTTAACAACCATATTACTAACTTAATGACTGCAGTGATTCATTTAGCAACTGTGGCAAGACAGGTCGCAAAGTGGGGCAAAACTCACTTAACAAATGTCTCACAACAGAAATGTTGTGCTCAATTATGGTCGCAAATTGAGGACTACTCGTGGTTAAAATGAATGAGTTAGTAAGGAATTTGATAAGTATAAATGTTCATATTCACAAACCAACCTCCTTTTTCTACCATGGTTCAAAGATCTTGACCAACCTCTAAAGAGTCTTCTACTCAATCTATTGTTGATCAACACAAGAGTGTTCCATACTGTAGGAAGTTAGCACCCACCCCTCTCCTAGAAAATTGAAATATCCTGGGAAATATTAAAAAGGCAGAATATTTCCCCTAAAAAGAGTAAAGTAGAAACTCAAAGAGGCAGAAACTCAGCCCCCCCCCCCTTTGTTAATGGGTGGGCCATTAAGACCTGGGCCAGAATACTTTACATAACAAAGATCTCCAGGTAAAGGTATAGCAATTGCCCAAGAGCCCTTTCAGTGCATCATCATCCAGCAAGGCTCAACCAAGCCTGGAACTCAGGACAGCCTACAAAGTTAGCTAAGACCCCTACCCCTGGGAGTCTGACAGCCTGTGGGATACCTTTCTTGCACAGGAACAGGAAAGACTAAGGTGGGGCACAACAGACGGTATATAAGGGTCTCTCAGCCTCTTGGCCAGCCCTTCTTTCTCTTTTCCTTCACCTTGGAGCATGTGATCATATTTCTTTGGAGCTTCAAGCCATGTGGTGCTGTCCACCATTAAAACCATCTTTCCAAACAGCCTCCATGTTTCCAGTGGCTTTTTCCCCACTTGGAACTGAACCCAGAAGGATATTTCTACCAACAGTACCAAGACCAACACAAGAGTGCTTCATACCAAGGTGGCTTTAGTTCCACAACCCTGATCTCCACTCTCTGGAGGTAATTCTCTGTTGTATCTCTGCTCTTGACCAGGGACAGTGTTATGAACTAATAAAGGCGTTTAATAAAGTTTTAACAACCTTAAGAAAAAGCAGGGTTCTTATCCTGCACTTCTGATTGGCCAATAATAGCGATATTGGATTGGTCCTTTCTGGGAAATCTGATTGGCTGTTAACGGGCCAACTCTCATTGGTTCAAGGGTTTAACACTTCTATGTTTCTCATTGGCTAATAGGTCAGCAGCCTACCCTATAAAAGGGCTGCTGCTGCCCTAGGGTTTTGCTCTGTTCACTATGTTCAATAAAGAATTGAAGTTCACTGTTCACTGCCTCGTCTCCGCTCCTTGCGCCCATGCGCAGAACAAAACACTGGCGACGAGGATGGGATGCGGAGACATCAGAGCTGACTGAACACTCACAGAGCACCAAACAGAGCACGTGGCTGAAGGCGCATCGACAATGGAAACCATGTCCGGTGGCACCATACCACCCGCTCCATTTGACCCGGCACAAGAAGACTGGGACTTGTACATAGACTGGTTCCAGATGTTTCTGGAGACCAACAACTTGAAGAATGCCACTACGGGGAAAAAGCGAGCAGTATTCCTGATCCATTGCAGGCCTGCCGTCTTTAAGATGGCCAAGGCACTAGCGAAACCGGCTGAGGTGAAATCCATGGACTGGGACGTCCTCGCGCCCTTTCTACGGGCCCGCCGTACCAACGCTTGTACGAAGACATGAGTTTTATCAGAGGGACCAACGGAAAGGAGAGAGCGTTGCAGATTTCATTGCGGACCTCCAGAACCTGGGAGGCCTCTGTGGGTTTACAGACCTCGAAGAAGCTCTGAGAGACCGAATAATTCTGGGATTAGATGACCACACTGCACTGAGCAAGATCATGGCCAAAGGGGACATCGATCTTGCATCAAGGATGCTACTGCAGCAGAAGCAACCAGGAAGTCGGCCGCCCGAATGCGCCGCACCAACGCACCGCTCCGTCAACTCGCCAGCGATACCTCACCTCACCTAGAGAGGCACACAACAGCGACCCACCACGAGGACCTCGAATCGCCATCAGAAAGTGATGAGGAGGAGGTCAACCGGCTCCGGTCTGAACGTGACCAACGCAACCAGCGGAATCGAAGACTACCGCACCAATGCACGGGTTGTGGGGCAAACCACCCGCGATCAGACTGCAAATTCCTCGACACGCTCTGCCATTCTGTGGGAAAAGAGGCCACATTGGGAAGGTCTGTAGAAGCAAGCAAGGATCCAGCCCAATTCAGAGGGGAAACAACTACCGCCAGACCACAGGGAATCGTCCTGTGAGTCGGGAACATTTGAACCACCAATGGAACAACCACTCCTACAGAAATAAAACACTGGCCACTTCAACGAGACGGGAAGAGGCACACCAAAACATTAGAATCGGTCACGTTTCATTGTTAGATGCAAAGAAGATCCGAGTGAAGGTCGCCATCGAAAACCAGCTTGCATGATGGAAGTCAACTCAGGATCATCCCTCTCAATGGTTTCCTGGAAGACCTTTAAACAATTAATCCCTGCCGTCCGGCGTCAAGACCTCAGAGCCCAAAGAATCATACTCAAAGATTATCAGGGGAACCAAATTCCGGTCGTTGGATCCAGCCAAGTCCAAGTATCATTCAAAAATCGTACTGTGTCGTTACCACTGACCGTTGTCGACCACGATCGGCCTAGTTTGTTAGGCCTTCAATGGTTCGCCCCACTCGGGATCGAGGTAACCGGCATTCACCAAACCAGAAGCAACGACTGGGAGGAGGCCCTTGTCCAGGAATTCCAGGACGTCTTTGCAGACAAACTAGGTGAGTACAAGGGGACCCCGATATCATTTAACCTTAACCCTGAAGTAGCCCCCATCCGCCTTAAGCCTCGTCGGGTACCTTTTGCCCTTAAACCAAAGATCAACGAGCAGCTCGATAAATTAATAGCCCAGGGTGTTTTAGAACCAACTGACCACGCCCGTTGGGAAACCCCAATCGTAACACCCATCAAACCGGATGGATCATGAAGGATTTGTGGACACTACCGGGCCACCTTTAATCACGCCCTTCAACAGAACGCTTACCCAGTGCCGGTGGTGCAACACCTTCTCCATTCCCTGGGGGGTGGAAAAGTCTTCGCTAAATTGGATTTAGCACAGGCATACCAACAACTGCCTGTAGATAAAAAAACTGCGGAGGCACAGACGATCGTTACGCACCGAGGCGCCTCTAAATGCAACCGATATCGGATTGGTCCTTTCTGGGAAATCTGATTGGCTGTTAACGGGCCAACTCTCATTGGTTCAAGGGTTTAACGCTTCTATGTTTCTCATTGGAAAATAGGTCAGCAGCCTACCCTATAAAAGGGCTGCTGCTGCCCTAGGGTTTTGCTCTGTTCAGTATGATTAATAAAGAGTTGAAGTTCACTGTTCATTGCCTCGTCTCCGTTCCTCGTACCCATGCGCTGAACTTAACATTGGTAAATAATGGAAAGGTGAAACATGGATCAGAGCAGCAATAACTGCTTGCCTTGGGGGAAAGACCAGATCTTTCTATCTAGTTTCTATCAACAACAAGCCAGAAAAGATTGCAACCCATCAATATATAACATTCAAAGGCATCCAGCTGCTGAATAATTGCTCTATTTAACTTTCAGATCTGGACTGGGTGACAAAAAATGTGGAGATGTTACCCTATTTTACCCAATTAATGATATAAAAGAGGGATATAAAATTTTCTCTGTATATTTTCCTTATGAACTTCATTATTTTATATTTATCTACTTTAGAAGTTCTAAACTGGGGCAGTGTGGCCTACATCTTGATCTTTAAAAATATATAGCTGTAACACAAAGTAAACTACAGTATATTCTACAACTCCAATGAAACTATGCTCATTTTAAAATGTATTATTTTCGGCATGATTGACACCTAAATTAAATATTACAATAAGACATAGTGTGATTTGTTTAGTTTTGACTGGGTGAATTAAATGAAGCAAAATAATAGATTAGCATAATGTATGAACCCAGTCTCAGTCTGGAAAGACAGTTAACTGATTTTATCCAATCAAAAGAACTACTGATTTCAGCCCAGGCAATTATAGGTACTCAACTCTTTAAAACAGATACTTCTTTTCCCAAGATCCTAGAGAAACTGAGAAGAGCAACTCTGGAAATCTCAGGAAAAGACATGGATGCTTTAAAGAATTCTGGGCAGGTGCTATGTTTCTACTCTTGTGTGTTCTGAAATCCCTTTTGGGAATCAGATACATAGCACCACAGAGCTGTATTATGATGTTATTGTGGTTCTACTCCTACTTGAATGTTGTTAGTTGCGAAATCATGTTCGACCCATCACGACCCTATAGGCAATGTTCCTCCAGGTCTTCCTGTCCTCTACCATACCTGAGTCCATTTAAGCTCACGCTGACTGCTTCAGTGACTCCATCCAGCCACCTCATTCTCTGCTGTTCCCTTCTTCTTTTGCCCTCAACTGTTCCCAGCGTTACACTACTTGAATAGGTAAGTCTAAAGTGTTGCTAGGGGAATGAGGTCAGACCTAAAGATACTTGAGATATATCATGGTTCAGTTCTTCCCCCTGTCCCCTATCATTATCTACAGTACATGAAATTAATGGGAAAGGTCATCTGTTTTGGGCTGAGGTGTCATCAATTTACAGGTGATACCCAGTTATACATCTTTAACCTGGGTTGAGTAGGAGATGTAGGGAAAGTCATGATTGATATCTGGAGACTGTGAGGGTATGGATGGGGAAAAAGAGACTCAGACTTAGTCCAAAGGAGATGGAGTGGGTCTTAATTCAGAATCTGACTGATTCCATAAAAATACCATTTTTGACTCTTGGGGGGATTATGCTTACAGTGTGCGGGTTCTCCTGGATTTATAGCTCTGGTTCAAAGGAACAGATAGAGATCTGTGACTAGGAGGGCTTTGCAAAGAAACTTTGTTTTAGTGCCAGCTGTAGCCTTATCTGATGAATTATAACCAACAGCACCATGTTCAATAAACTTAACTTATTACTTGTGTTCTGTACTGTAATTAGCATTCTTGTAGATAACTGTTCTGATTGGCTAAGGCACGCGGCTATGCGATTGGCCGAGCGAGCCACACTGATTGGCCCGTGAGGAATCCCCCGCGATTGGAGGAAACTGATCGCGGGAGATTCAAAGTGGTGTCATTGGCCGCGGCTCGGCCGGAGAATTCAATATAAGCCGCCGCATACCCTAGCCAAGCAAGCCGATCTGGAAACCGAATAAAGAGCTGAAACTGGTCACTGCATCCCGAGTTTTCTTCCAGCCGGCGACAGAACAACTTGTGTCATTATTTATTGATTGTACATTGATTCATTTTGCTTTCTTTATATAAGTTCTATAAGTCACCTTGATTCCTAGTTTCAGGCAGTAGACATATCCCACAAATAAATGTTGTAGGAAATAAGATTGTCCTGCTATATATTTTAAGTTGGGATTAACCCAGGGGTGGGATTCTACCAGTTTGCACCTATTCGCTAGAATCGGTTGTTAACATTCTAAGCAGTTCAGAGAACCAGTTGTTAGAAGAAATTGCTGGCCTAATCCTTAAGGAAGGCAGGAAGGAAACATTCTGGTGTTGCTTACAGAAACTGCCTCTCCGTTAACCCTTATTACATTCTTGGCAGGACTAGACTTCCTGTCTCTGGAACTTCTCTGGAGTTTTTTTTCTCCTCCTTGGTTAGTACTTTGCTTATGTGAAGTGACCTTTCAAAGTTACAATGACATTGAAGGCACTGAAAAAAGTGACTTATGACTGTTTTTCACACTTACGACTGTTGCAGCATCCCCACAATCATGAGAGGCCAGGCAAGGAGATGGTGCCTCGATGTGAGTGATATTGAGTTGGCCATGCTCAGCCAATAACATGACCACCAAGCCACGTCCACCCAGTCACAAGACCATCAAGCCATGCCCACCAACTAAGCCACGCCCACAGAACAAGTTGTTAAAAAAATTTAATCCCACTCCTGGATTAACCCTTATTCTAAACAAAATTTTATGTTTTACTGGACACATATAGAGTTGCTTTGTAAAATACAAATCTTAACAGTAATCATTATGTCCATGGAGAGTCTCAGTTATCCGGGTCATGGTTAGCTTAAACCCCAAAGGTATGTTTTTCAGGAGGCAACTAGACTTCCTTGTTTTTCTTTGAAGACATTTTGCTTCTCATCCAAGAAACTTCTTCAGCTCTGACTGGATGGTGGGGAATGGAAGGATTTGCAAGGAATATAAATTCTTCCATTCCCCACCATCCAGTCAAATTGAAGCTTCTTGGATGAGAAGCGAAACGTCTTCAAAGATAAATAAGAAAGTCCAGTTGCCTCTTGGAAAAAAGCACCTTTGGGATTAATCATTATGTATTTTCCAGAAAGATCTCTGGTAGGTCACTTTATGTGATTAGTCAGATTGCTATAAAATACACCGTTACATTTAGACTTGGAGAGAAAACAGCCATAATATAAAGACAGAGTGAAACAAACAATAAAGAAGCAAAGTAAAAAAGCAACACTGCTTTCATAAATCCAGGGAAGAGATTTCCTGTTCCCTTCTCTTGATATCATAGTTGATGTCAGGTGCCAGAAAAGCTTGAAAAGTATCTGGGAATATTTGCAAATAATCTCTAGGGATAATGAGACAAACAAAATTCCTGTGGATGATATGAGGATTTTGTAGTACATATCTTAGGACTGAATGCTACTTAACTGACAACTAGTTGGAAGACCTTGCATGTTATTTGAACTCAAATCTTGGCATAGCAGCTGAAAACTTGTTATCAGTTATCTTATCTATGCTACTTCCATATATACAGCAGATGTGAACAGGGTTATTTTAAAGTTAATTTTCCCTTTTAGCTTCCAAACACAAGAAAAAATTGAACATCTTTTAAATGAGTCTTTGCCAGTCCACTCTCTCTGTTTCCCTTTATTTTTTGCATAGCCCTATATAGAGGTAAATTGGAGACAGAAATAGCACAGAAAAAAAAATGAAAATGTCCTTCATTACATTTGAGAGGAATTCCACTCTGTTCAAATTATGGGGCACTTTATAAGAAATGTTATAGAGGGTGGGGGGAAATGTGGGAAAGCAAGTAATGGGTTGCCAAATATGACAAAGATAATTGACCTATTATCCAAGAGTTTTTTAATGTATGTGTTTATATGATTTATGTAGCCACCCATGAGGAAGGAAGGAAGGAAGGAAGGAAGGAAGGAAGGAAGGAAGGAAGGAAGGAAGGAAGGAAGGAAGGAAGGAAGGAAGGAAGGAAGGAAGGAAGGAAGGAAGGAAGGAAGGAAGGAAAAATAACTGTGCTTGTTGCCCTTAAGTGGACCTTAAAAGGAAGGCTCATATGCTTAGTTGGATTCACTCTTCATTCCCCTTCAGCAACATTCTGGTATCTCTTATAGTACCATTTCATCATCTGGAGTTGCTCCAAAAAGCAGAACCTTCTGAAAACCACGAGCAGAAAGATGGCTGGTCTTTAATGAATGGAGACTATTTGTGATTTCTTGAATTCCATTGTTCCAGGTCATTGAATACATAACTCAACTGCCTACTAGATGAATTTTAAACCCAGCCAATTCAATCAGCCATTTTTTTTAAAAAATATTCTGTGAACCTAGCCACTACAATATTTCAAGTGGCTACTAAAGTATAGGAGCAGGGCAGGATTTGAAAGCAAAACTGAACTTTGATGACCCTACCCATTTTGTACCTGAAAGACACTATGGCAATTCCTCACCAATTTGGGCAATGGCACATTCCAGCTTTATTTTCCTTCATATTCAGGCCAGCTGCTCAGTTTTTCCCAAAAGTTGTTAATTTCTGGATATGATGGAGTTGTTTGGCCCCCCTCTCTGTGTGTGTGTGTGTGTTTGTGTGTGTATGCTCTCCTGGGTAGTTAACAAATAATTATATATATTTAAAATAATTGTGGCATAAAGCCTGCCAAGAAGGCAACTCCATAAAACAATGAGACATTATGAAAGCATGGAACATAGCAACACTTCTGACATTCACAGGAAATTCAGAATGAAAGTAGAGATCTTTGGGTTTAAAATTCATCTAGTAGGCAGCTGAGTTATGTATTCAATGACCTGGAACAATGTAATTCAAGAAATCACAAATAGTCCCCATTCATTAAAGACCAGCCATCTTTCTGCTCATGATTCTCAGAAGGTTCTGCTTTTTGGAGCAACTCTAGATGATGAAATGGTGACACAGGTCACCGAGTCTACCTGTCATGAGTACAAGGCAGTGGTGGGATTCAATTTTTTTTTACTACCGGTTCTGTGGGTGTGGCTTGGTGGGCGTGGTGGGGGAAGGATACTGTAAAATCTCCAGTCAGAGGCGGTATTTGCCGGTTCTCCAAACTGCTCAAAATTTCCGCTACCGGTTCTCCAGAACTGGTCAGAATCTGCTGAATACCACCTCTGGTACAAGGACTCAGCACTCCCCATTATTCCCTCATCTTTTGCTACTCAGACATTGTGCTGAATGAATCAAGAACACAGTCCAAAGTCTGGCCTGGAAATCTGCTTTTCGTAGGAGAACAAATACTATTAAGTAATCTTTAGGCTGGCTTTTCTTCTAATAACACTTTATAATTCTTGGAACCATAATAGATATCAGTGATACTCAAGTACACACTAGCTTGGTCTAACCAAAGATCAAAGTATATGTGATATGAAATATATACAAAACAGATTTGCTGTATATTATTTATTTTCATTGCCAGGCTACAACCATTAGAGTGAAAGTAAGCAGGAACTGGCAAACAGTGATAATTTTTGCAATCCTGTCCATGTGATATAATTCTGAACCTTACACCATGGTTTTCATTTTGAAAGGCTTAAAAACGCTTCACATTGTTGCAAGTGTTTTTTTAGTTTCAGAAATAAGACATTCTCTTAGTAGAGGAGGTTGGGAAATGGTTGAATATATTTTAGCTGAGCCTATGACTTTTTGTCCATCTCACTGTGTGATACATTAGGCCAAGTGCATTTTCTGTTTTGTGTCTTTTTCTCGTTTTAATCTCAGAAAAATAATATTGTGCTAGTTGTTATGGAACGAAAAGAAAAGCTACAAAAATGAAGTGAAACTTTGGAGAATGGATGTCAAAAATAAATTATTTCTTACCCACTTCCTCAACATACAGGTAGTCCTTGACTTATGACCACAATTGAACTCAACATTTCTGTTGCTCAGCAAGACATTAAGTGAGTTTTGCTCCATTTTATGACTTTAGTTGCTACCATTGCTAAGTGAATCACTGCAGTTGTTAAGTTAGTATCAAGTGATCCCATGTAGCCAGGACACTGTAACCATCCTAAAAACATACCCAGTTGCCAAGCGCCCATATTTTGATAACATGGGGATGCTGCAATTTTGCTGTTGTAATTTTGAACAGTCACTAAGTGAATGGCTGTAAATTGAGGACTACCTGAACATAATAGGTGTGCCTGGGAATTTTTTGAAACATATGAACTCCACATAAAACTAGTTGTTGGTTCTGCAATATTAAATACTTTCTGCCAACGAATAGCCGAGAATTTCTTTCACTATAGAATAGATCAAGCACTGGGGCTGTTTTCATGGAATGGGATGTTTTCTTTCACATACAGCAAGATATTGCAATAAATTTCCACATTTTAATATGTAACTGGAGAATTTCAGATAACAATCAAGATGCAGCTGTTGAGCAGCTGCAATGCAACATATTCCACATTCTTTGTCTATCTTTGGAGTCTTCCTTGGTGGTTTTATCATGGCAAGATTCTGTGAATCAAAGCTTGCCACCTAAGCAAATTTATTTAAACTTCTCTAATAGGGGTATGTAATTCACACAAAATCAGAGCATGTTGGTTATAAACAGAATGCTTGAATGTATTTGCTAATTTATTCTTTCAGGTTCCAGATGGCATATTTCGATCTCCTGCTTTCTAAACTTTGTGCCTCATTAATGAGCGAGGTATGAAATACAAATTCTGTCTCAGATATTTAGGTTCCTTTCAAGTTTGTGAGACATGATTATCCAGCAAGCTACGGCAGGTTGGAAGACCTCCTGACTGGTTCATTAGAAAATGAAATGTTTCCTTTGAAAAGTTCTTTTCTTTTGGCCCTTCCCCTCCCTCCCCAAATGATAATAGAGATTTACCAGAAAAGTATGTAGATCAAAGAAAAGAGCCTTTGCCTCATATTTAAGTGCAGATGTGCTCAATGGCATGCACAGCCAGGACCATCACATTTCCCACCAGTTCATTTCTTTTGTTAAAAAAAAATCCCATTGGAGGCTTGCCAACCCATCCAGAGATATTGCTGAGATTCCAAGCCACACAATTCTCAAGCCTGAAACCTGAAACGGGGATCTTTTTTTTTTCAAACAATCTGCAATCATCTGCATGCCATACGGAAGGGCGATCAAGAAAGTGTCTCCTAACTGAAACCCTTGGAATCCCCAAGGTAACAAATATGCAGATAAGTTTGTTGTAGTTTGTACTCAACGAAAAGCATTTTTTAAAATAACAGGAACTTTGTACTAATTCCTTTTGGGATAACACCTAGCCGTTGTGCCTCCTCGTTCACATTTCCTATTGCTTTACTTTGAGACTTTCATTCACAACAAATGGCAGAATTATACTGCAGATGAATCTACCAGTCAACCAGTGCTGGAACAGTTGCTCTGTAGAGAGTCATTAGGTTGTGTGGACTGGTCAAGTTCATTAAATGCTTCAGTATAGTTTAAACTTTTTACATTTTCTTTCACCTATCTAACACATTATATCTACATAAGCACACCAATGTGCCTACCATCCCTGTCCGATTGTTTCTTTTTTTTTTCTTTTTCTTATATGTATCCATGTATTCATCACTATATTTTTACTTATACCTATTATTTTGTAAGCAATTGACAAACAAACAAATAAACAAACAAATAAATAAATAAATAAATAAATAAATAAATAAATAAATTCAATTAAGGTACTGTTGGAAGAAAAATCCTTCTGGGTTCAGTTCCAAGTGGGAAAAAGACACTGGAAACATGGAGGCTGTTTGGAAGGTTTAATGGTGGGCAGGAGGACCACATGGCTTAAAGCTCCAGAGTGAAAAGGAAGGATGATCACATGCTTCAAGGTGAAGGAAGAGATCAAGAAAGGGGATGAGATGCTAAGAGTGCCTGGGTTTTATAACCTTTGTTGGGATTTGAACTGAAGCTTGTATTCTGATTAGTTGTCAGACACCCATGGGGCCATGCAGGCCAGGGGCAACCCTGTAGGCTGTCCTGTGTTCCAGGCTTGGTTGAACCTTGCTGGATGATGTTGTAATGAAAAGGGCTTATGGCAATTGCTATAGCTTTACCTGGAGATCTTTGCTATATAAAGTATTCTGGCCCAGGCCTTAATGGCCCACCCATTAACAAAGGTGGGGGTGAGTTTCTACTTCTGAGGTGAGTTTCTGCTTCTGAGTTTCTACTCTTTTTAGAGGAAATATTCTGCCTTTTTAATTATTTCCCAGGATATTTCATTTTTCTAGGAGAGGGGTGGATGCTAACTTCTTACAGTACAAGACTAGAAACTGTGAGTTCTAGTCCTAGCTTTGGCATGAAAGCAGCTACATGATCTTGGGCCAGTCCCTCTTTCTCAGGAAGCATGGAATGGCAAACCATTCCTGAAAATTTGCCAAGAAAACATCAGTCTAGTCCAGGCAGTTACAAGGAGTCAAGATTGACTTGAAAGCACAAACTTCTTCCCCATTTGAACTTCCCCATTTTCCCTTATATGCCTCTTTATGTTATGAATCTTTGCTGGGACAATGAAAAGTTATGCGATTTACAGAAAGTACATATTCCTAGATAGCCTTATAAATTTGCTGGTCTCTGCAGAAATGAAGACCTCTATATAGTTTCACGACATGGTTGCTTGGGTTTACGTTTCTGTAGAATGTTAACAAGAAGACAGTGGAATAAAATATTCTTTTGGAAAAGTGGGGTCATGAGGGAATAGAGGAAGCATCACCATGGAGTGCCTTCCGCACACATGTCCCTTTTCTGTAAGCTTACCAATTTGATGCACACCTCTGCCAAACACAAAGCAGTATAGAGTAACTCTAGAGCAGTGATGGCTAACCTTTTCTTCCTCGTGTGTCGAAAGTACACACGTGTGCCTGCACCCGTAATGTAATGTGTGGGTCCCCCGCACACCTCTGAGCATGCATGCTGGTCTTGCGCACATGGCCCGCCCCCTGTGTATGCATGGCACATACCCAACAACCAGGTGGCTATTGGGAGGCATGTGCACATGTGTAAGTGCATCTCTTCCAGGCGATGGCTCACGTGCCAGCAGAAATGGCTCTGCGTGCCACTTCTATCACGCATGCCATAGGTTCGCCATCATGATTCTAGAGCATACTGGCTCAGAATTCTGGGAGTTGAAGTCCACAAATTTCAAAGTTTGAAAGTTTGGAAATCCCAGATCTACAGCTCTGTAAAAAGCACGAGGGACAATTCTCTCTCTTTCTCTCTCTCTTCCTCTCCCTCTCTCCCTCTCCCTCTCTTCCCACTGCCTTTTAAATTAAAAGTTATCAGGGGTAGGCAAGAGTAGGAAGGCTCCCTCTGTAGACAGAATTACAACAGAGAGAGATGAAGGAGGGGTCCATAGCAACTTGCAGCAAACCAAGTGTTTTGCAGGCTGTAGCATTTCCAGAGAAGCTGTTTTAAAGGCAAGAAAGCCTTTTCTTTTGATTTTTCCTGACTTTGATGAATGAGAATAGCTGATTTGTAGATTTGTTTCACAAATTACAGTATACAGAAGCAAGCAAGCTCTTAAATATGCTTTTGTAATTTATTGGATTCAGCTTCTCCCAGGAAAATTTTATTTTACATATGAAGTTGTAAAAGTTCTGTTGTGGTTTCAGCTGACATACAGTTTAATTATTAAAAGAAAATGGTATATCTATTTCTTGTCCAATGCATGAATAAATAATAAATGAGTCTTATGTAAGCAGACTTCATCCACCAATTAAATAAAATGGAATACTGATTTAATATTTTCCTTTCAAATTGCTGGTTTCAAGGGATCCACTCAGCCTTCTTTTGCTTGTAACTACCCATCCATACTGGAACACCATGTGAAAAACCTATGTTGCGCATTCCGCTCATTCATGCCTTTTATGTATTTATATCTGCCTTCGTTATTTTTATAAATAATCAAGGCAGTGAACATACTAATACAGATAGTCCTCGATTTACAATGGTTCACTTAGTGAACGTTCAGCATTACAACACCACTGCAAGAAGTGACTTATGTCCGATTTTTACATTTACAACCAGGGGTGGGATTCAAAAATTCCAGCAACCGGTTCGCTACCCGGTTGCTGGGTGGGTGGGGGCCACGATGGGAGGGGCCTACCAGAACTTCCTGTTTCTGGCTTCTGGTGGGCCTCCAGAGCCCGGGGGAGGCCCTTTTCACCCTCCCAAGGGTCCAGAGGCCTCCCCCAGGCCTATGGGAGGGCAAAAACAGCCTCCCCTGGCCTCTGGAGGCCCACCAGAAGCCAAAAAAGGTCCATTTCTGAACTTCCAGAAGGCCCATTTTCCCCCCTCCCAGAGCCTCTGTGCAGACCCTGCCCTTACCTCCATCGAAAATGGACCGCATGGAGATTCCAGGGAGGGGCGGAAGCGGAGGGGCCAGCCGGTGGTTGGAATACTGGTTCGGCAAACCAGCTGTAACTTTAACATCTGGTTTGCCCGAACCAGTCCAAATCGGTAGAATCCCATCCCTGATTGCAGCATCCCCATGATCATGGAATCAGAATTCAGACGCTTGGCAACTGGTTCAAACTTATGAGCATTGCAGCGTCCCGGAGTCATGTGATTATGTTTTGCGACCTTCTGACAAACAAAGTCAACCGGGAAAACCAGATTCACTTAACAGCCAGGTTACTAATTTATCAACTGCAGAGATTCACTTAATGACTGTGGCAAGAAATGTCGTAAAATGGGGCAAAATTCACTTAACTAACATCTCACTCAACAACACAAATTTTGGGCTCAATTGTGGTGGTATGTTTAGAACTATCTGTACTTCTTCTTCCTCCTATTTTCTTTACAACAACAATCCTGTGAGGGATACTGGGCTGAGAGAGAATGACTGAGTCCAAATTACCCACCCTATATTTTCCTGAAGAGAGAGAGGGGAGGATGGGCCATTCAAACCAAATGGCTGATTTTCCTCTTATCGTATTGTGATTTAAGAGGGAAAAGCTAAGTTTTGTTTTTCTTGTAAAAAAGTATCTGTGTGTCTCATCATAGCATAGAGAAGATGGCTGTAGTGACCCCGAAGTTTCAGGATTGATCAAGACATGTTTTTGCAAATGAGGCAATCCTGGCCAAACTGGACCTGTTGGTCAGAACGTGATAACAATGGAGCCACATCTGAGAAATGGGGGGGGGGGGAGGGAGGATTTCTTGGGAAAGAATTCCATGATTTTCAAGATCTCCAAGATTTTGCAGAGTTTCAAAATACCATCATTGCCAATAATTAAAGGGGATGATGAGGTTGCACACAAGCACTTGGATTCCCGGGACTTTGAAAAGTGGAAGGCCAAAAAAGCGAGAGGAAGAGAAAGAGAAAGAGTTTACAGCGACTGATAAGCTAATTTGCTTGCAATTAATTAATAAATTAAGTAATTAATTCACTTGGAGTTGGAGAGAGGGTTACTAAAATACTTGTAACTGTTTGATCAGCTGTTATCTGAATATAAAACTCAACATGAATTGGAACTACTCCCCACCCCACATCCAGGATCATATCCTTTTACTTCTAGCTGGACAGCCATAAAATGTCATAAATTGGGAATGGGGTTTCACAGACTCATGCTAAAAAGGAGTTGTTACTGATCTTTGTCTCAATGGTCAGAGATTCAGATTTCCTTAGCTTAGGAAATCAGAATAACATAATGTCAGATTTGGAAAGGATCTTGAAGGTCTTCTAGTCCAGCCCCACTTTAATCAATCAAGATCAAGACACTCAACATTCACTCTCTTCCTTCTATCCCTCCTTGATTTAATTCCATGATTGCAAACACAAATTATCTTGGCTTGATTCCTACTCAAGTTTCTTGGCACCAGAAATAGAGAATTTTGAGAGAATATTGCTGGTAATAGAGAATATTTCTGGTAATCACTGAACATTTAATTTAATGAATACCATCCATAAGCCATAGGGGGGTTTGCTGCAGCCCAGCAAAAACTTTTCACTGAATAAATGACAAAAAGAATTTTGGTCTTAATCCAACATAGGATCACTGTCAGGTCATGTTTGGACATCCTCATAGACCAGGGGTCTCCAACCTTGGCTCCTGGAAGCCTGGCGGACTTCAACTCCCAGAGTTCCACAGCCAGCTGGCTGTGGAATTCTGGGAGTTGAAGTCCGCCAGGCTTCCAGGAGCCAAGGTTGGAGACCCCTGTCATAGACTCTCTTGGCATGAATGCCTATTGAACTTGAATTGCCATTTTCAATTCATCCTTTGAATTTCAGAGTTGCAGAAGAATGAAGATGTTCAAGAACCAAGACAAAGGCAAGGCTTCACTTCTGGAGGAATTCTTTTTTTAAAAAAGGAGACCATAACATTCAAATATGAGAGCAGACTTAAAAAGATACTTCTGTGTGAGAAAAGAATTAAATAAATGAACAGAAGATGAAATCTCTCTACTGCTGTTAAACTTTTACATTTAATTCTCATGTTCCAAAACAGAACATGAGGTTGTGTGTATTTGGTGCCGCTGGACAATAGATGTTCTGCACTAAAACGACCCAAATTCTATGAAAAGAAAAACTGGACTTGTGTGATTTATATCAATTATAAAAGCCAAGCAAGCAATGTAGTGTTTTTTTATATTAATGTTGTATAATTGATACAATTTTCTCAGAAACCTCCCAGCAAGACAAGGAGTTCTGTGATCCCATCCTTTGATTGTTAATAAGTGTTGGTTTTTCTCTTGGGCCACATTCTATTCACAATATGAAATATCCAAAGTAATGAGTAAATGATCCAATTGTTTCTCTTCTCTTTCTCCCAGAGCAATAACGGAAAGCGAGTCTAGGAGATGAGCTTGCACAGACATCACATAATAAAACACTAACAGATGAACAAATTGCAGCCATGCTGAGATTCAACCCCTTTCAGTTCTCAAGATTTCTCCCCTTGTTCAAGATGCTCCAATCTGGGGCAGGGAGTTGCTATTTAAAATCAAACCAACTTGAAACTTTTTACAAATTGAATGCTGCCTTCTGCAGTTTTGTTTGTTTGTTTGTTTATTTGCTGCTTTGCATTTCCTTAGAATATGGCAGGTGACACATCCTGTTCGCTGTTGTAGGAGATAGTGGGAAAACATACTCCTTAAGACTATAAAAGCCATGAAGAGGAACACTGATATATAGATCTGTGGCTGTGCCTTACTTGATACTCTTGAAGGGTTTCAGAAGGCATTCCTTGAATGCATGTTTAGGCCTTGATTCCGGTCACATTTTGCACTGAGCTGCTTGGTGATTTATTTACCATGATTTAAGGCACAGCCTTTAGGTGAAACAAACAATTTGTGACTTAGTCAAAACAGGATGGCTAATGCAATCTGCGATGCCAATAAAAAAATTCAACACAATAGGTTGAAAAAAAACCCTTTATTTAAGAAAGTGTCCCACAAGGGAATCCAGCAGGGATTGCAGTTTTTGTTTTTGTTTTAATTCAATGATATATCTCTACAATGAGTGGGTGCATTTTCTAATTTCTTGTTCTATTTGATTTTCTTTCTAAACTGAGGAACAGAAGAATATGTCTTTACTGGGTGTAAGGAAACAGAATGATCATAACTGAAATATTGTTGTGATGTGGCCGTAATCTCTTTTTCTTTTAAATAAAGTTTTTATTATTTTTAAATACAACAAATCCATTCCATTTCAATCATGTGTCAATTAGGTACATATTTCACTTGTTGACCATTATAAATGATATTCTACTTATCAAATCTAACAATACAATATTAATCACATTTCCATATATATAATAATGTCACATACATCTATCACTTAAATTTCTCTAATTACTCTATAAATACATCTCATTTAATTTATTTTATTCTCTATCCATTGATAAAATATATTCCATACCATATAATAATCAGTTCCCTCTCTTTCTTTAATTTCTAGTGTCAATCATTTCTGCACATTCAAATATTTTTTCAATTATTTTTCTTTCTTCCAATTTTGGGCAAATACTATTCTAACTGCTCTTAAAACATGTATAATTAAATATGTCTTTTCTTTAGTATAACCTTCTGGTACCATTCCTAATAGGAATATTTCAGGTTTCAAATCTATGTGTTGTTTAATCATTTTTTCTAACCACGTGTGTATTTTAGTTCAATACCTTTTTGCCTCTATGCAAGTTCACCACATATGATAATATGTTCCTAACATTTGATGACATTTCCAACATTTCATTGATTTATCTTTAAACATTTTCGTTAGTTTTGCTGACGCTAAGTGCCATCTATAAAACATCTTATATAAGTTCTCCTTATACGATGTCGATATTGTCAATTTATAATTCCTATTCCATAATTTCTGCCCTTTATCCAATTCTATAGGATATCCAAAATAATATAAAAAGATTATATAGTTATTTATTAGGTGTCAAACTGGAAGAAGAACAAGTTAAAGAAACGATGATTGCTGTAATCTCTTTTTTATCGACCTCCAGCTGCACATAGACATCTATATGATAATACCATTTGCATTTGCATATGCTGACTAGGGAATTTGCATATTAGAGCCCATGGTCACCTTGGATAATGAGATGGGCAGCAAACAAATGTAATAAATAAATAAATAAATTTGCACATGCTGACTGGGGTATTCTGGGTGTTGAAGACCACACCTCTTAAAGTTGCCAACCCTGCTGTAGTGGGAGGCCGTTGTGTTATGTGGATATAGAAACATTACACAATTTAAGCACTAGGTGGTGGTGGACTCAAAATGTATCCAGTTAAGAGTTGTGAAAATAAGCTTTTGACTCTAATTCTATTTTCATAATGTCATGTAATGCTTTTTTCTACAGTGAAGAGAGGTAGTACTATATACACACAGATGCAAAGACACCTGAAATTCCACTTAGTGCATTGGGGCCCGGGCAAGTACCTAATCATAAGCAGAAACCCTTTATTACAATCTGTAGTGCATACATTGCACCACAAATACACACCCGTACACACATACATACCTGGAGAAGGCAGGAGTACGTGATGAGGAATAGGTGTGTATTTCCCAAGAAAGTCAGTATTGCAAGCATTTGCTTGAAAAATATAATTTTCCTGCACAAGCATGCTAGTTTCTGATCGGCTGCTCTGATCTTTAGCAACAAGTACACATTCCAGGTGCAGAACTAGTGAACGGCGCTGTGACTATGGAAAGGAAAAGCAGGAGCAGTGTTTATACTTGCCTGATGACTTGGCTTAAATTATTTCGTGTTCTTTCCCTCACTGCCCAACCACACCCTTGTTTATTTACCAGCAGTTGCTGCCCTCTGCTGATCAGTGCAGAAACTTAAGAAGCAAAGAAGAAGGAGAAGGAGAAGGAGAAGAAGAAGGAGGAGGAGGAGGGGGAGGAGGAAAGGAAGGAAGAAAGGAAGGAAGGAAGGAAGGAAGGCTTGGTGTCAAGATGCCAGTCACATCATCCACCATAATCCTTATTTACACATGCCCCTCCCCTCCAAATGCAGCATTGCCCATTAATCCCAATGGTTTGAATTTATCTCCTGTAGCAAAAAAGAATGAATAGAGATGTTGAAAGCAGAACATCTGTTATCGCTGATAGTCTGTTGGACTACAGTACAAGAAGTCAGGAAATGAATGAATGAAACAGAGGCCAAAGTTTAAGGCAAGGAGAGATGGGGTAATTTTTCCTCTAGATGAACTTTATCTGCTTCTGATCATGATGGAAATATGAACCCTTCTGGGTTTTTTTCCACAGAATTAATTATGGGTGATTTCAATCTACCTCTATACATTTCTTCCAAGTGTTTAATATGATATAGATGGAACAGTATAAAATAAACACACCCAAGCTCAGCAATGTATTTATAGGCCAAAGTGCTTGCCATAATTAATCAACAAATGCTACTGTCTATCCTACCAATTAATCTTTGGAGACAGAATTAGTGGTGGTAGAATTGATTATTATTATACAGACGGTTTTATTTAATGCAGATTAAAACATAAAATAGAAAAATTTTAGTTTATAACTCGACTGGCAGACCCAGGCAATTAATAGTAGACTTTTTTTTTTTTTGGTGAAAGAAAAGTGAAAGCGGTAGAAATGATGTTTGTGTCTAATTTTTGCTTATCACATTGCTGTTAGCAGACAGAAAGACCCCATTGGGATGAATTAGCAATGGTTTGAGTCTCAGCAACTGTGTAGAATAGTACAAACGAGAGCCTTAAGATGAAGTATGGGAGCTTGTGCTAGCTAGGTGGCAGCATCTGGCTGATCTACAGACCCTAAGCAAGGGCAGACTTCATTAGTATTTAGATGGGAGTCATTCATTCATTTATTTTATTTATTTATTTTGGTTTGTCAAGCATGTATGAGAAAACAAATATAAGTATGAACACAACATATCAACATATAAGTATAAACTGGTATAAGTATATACATAATAAATGAGTACAAATAAATGGGAACAGTAGGACAGGGACGATAGGCATGCTGGTGCGTTTATGTACGCCCCCTTACCGACCTCTTAGGAATGGAGTGAGGTCCATAGTAGACAGTTTAAAGTTAAAGTTTGGGGGGGTTGAGGATGTAACACCAGAGTCAGGTAGTGAGTTCCAGGCATTAACCACTCTGTTGCTGAAGTTGTATTTTCTGCAATCAAGTTTGGAGAGGTTTACTTTGAGTTTGTATCTATTGTTTGCCCATGTGTTATTGTGGTTGAAGCTGAAGTAGTCATTGATAGGTAGGACGCCGTAGTGGACAATTTTGTGTGCTAAGCTTAGGTCAGACTGTAGGCGGCGTAGTTCTAAGTTGTCTAGGTCCAAAATTTCAAGCCTGGTGGCATAAGGTATTCTATTGCAAGCTGAGGAGTGGAGTATTCTTCTCATGAAATACCTCTGGACTTGTTCAATTGTATTAATGTCCATTATACAGTGTGGATTCCAGGCAGACGAGCTGGAATCATCATGAAATGCTAGGTTGTAGGCTAGACTGGGAAAGTCAAAACCATCCAGGGTAAGGGCAGGTCACCTCTGTACTGCTGCCAAAACAAAACAAAAAACAAAAACACCACCCTACACAAAGTATCACAAAGGATTCATGAAGTCACCAAGGGCTGAGCTCAACTCAAAGGCTTTGCTGTGACCCGGCTTATGTTGGGAAAAATTCTCCGATCTAGAAAGTATATGCAACGTTCTTCACATAAAAGGTTTTCTAAATCTGGTTTTACCAGTCTAACATTCTGCCTTGGCTTTGTTTTTCAAAGTATGGCAATACTGTCTAATAGTCAATCAATTTCCCTCCCCCACCATTCCGACCCTTATTACAGCACATTCCCAGGAGATGCAGGCTCCTTGCCGGCATCAGAATTGGTTTTTTTGAACAAGGATTTACTCAAGGGATACAACTAGGTGTATTTGCCACCGAGAAAAACAACCAACATGAAATAAAGACCTCCCAACGATTGTTTAAACAACCAGGTAAGACTTAAGGAAACAGGTTCCTGCCTAGTGTGCAGAAATCAACAGCTGAAACACATTTAATCTGAATGCCTGCCTGCATCTGCTTAGGTAGGAAGCTGCTCTTTAAATTCCTGCTATATTGGCTGGCTGGCAAGTTGGTAAATCAAGACAGGGGGAATGAGAGTGACATATAATTAAAAATATATCAAAGCTATAGTGCACCAAAAGGGTTCTTAAAAAGTGGCAAAAGATTGGTTGAATCAGTTTCTTAAAACACTTATCTTTTCCCCATCCCACTTTCGACAATTATTCTCCCTTGGCAGGTTCAGGAGCAGCCTTAGCTCAGTTTCACTCTCTGTTTCAGGGCATTAGTGCAATCTGAACTGCTCAGCATGCTTATCTTTTAACATAGTTACACAAGCAATGATGCTTTAAATTGGTAATTGTTTAGATGGGCTGTGCAACCTGAGCAATGAGAGCTGACCTTTACTCAGGAGAATAAAAAAATCACTATGTATCTTGCACACAGAGAAGCAGGTGTGATGTTCTTCTCCAGAAAACCCCACCTTCTTGAAGTCACCAACTTGGCAATACCTGGTACAAAGCCTTCCTGGTTCCACTTCTGTTTTACTTCTCCTCCCCTCCCCTTTTTGCCTATAAAATGCAACATAGAACAAGTTTGGCGACAGCAGTGTTCAGTTTCTCTGTATGCAAAGAAGTTTCAGTCGAAGTAGCCAAGTGCTTTTAGCTGGGTACATAGAGGAGGGAAGACAATGGACGTCACAGGTGTGCCTGCAGTAGGACTGAGCAAGCGGACAGGTAAATGTTTGCTCTCTTTTGATGTCTGATTCCAAGTCAGGGGGAGCTTCAGGATTTCACGAGGGGGAATCTTCAAATCATCTTTAAACTTGAACGGGAAGAAAAAACCCCTCAGGCTGCCGTTGACCTTCCTTGTTGGGAGGGTCCCTGCAAAACTACACTTTAGAAGGGGGCACTCTTGGCAGTGACTCAAGAGAAGTAAAATGTACCATATTTTGGAGCCGCTCCTGATGACAGGGGAAGGAAGGAGAAAAACATTCTCTTCAGCACTGGGAAAGGGAGACAGAATTTAGAATTAAGCAAATGTTTCGTAAACTGCATTGTGAGAAATAGGATAGCAACCCAACTGTTCGCTGTAGTTTCTTTTACGGGCAGAGTAGGAAGATTAAGGGAATTCTGCAGTAAATGTGGGGCTTATACGTGGGGAACCTTAGTCCTGACTGACCGGATTTCTTGAATCCTAATCCAGAATCTTTTTTCAGTAGAGATCACCAACAGATGCCTAGCAGGGGATCTTAGCTAGGCAGGCCAACTTAGAAGGTGAAACCTCTTCTGGTTTCCGTAACAGCTTCTTGGGCTTGATTGCTTGGTCAGCAGCATGCGGACTCCGACTCCCATGATCGTGGGCATTGTGCTTGGTCCCTGTGGCCTTGTCTTGAACCTGACAAGCACGCTGGCCCCCAGCTGGAGAGATGTGACTGGATTCCTTGACATGTCAACAGATCTGATTCAGCACCAAGGGATCTGGGATATTTGCAACGAGCGCATGAGTACCCGTACAAACGAATGCAACGTCAAAGACACCCTTGATTACTTTGACCAGCTGCCCGTGCAAGTGGCCAGAGGGCTCATGCCCTCTTCTCTGGCAGTTACGGTCGTGGGGCTGATTGTGACTTCTTTCGGTGTGCGATGTTGGCAGGAAATGCCCCACCATTTGCTCGCGGGGCTAGGCGGCCTGGTGCTCTTTGTTTCCGGCTTGCTGAGTTTGATTGCAGTTTCGTGGTACAATTACGAATTGTATGACTTACCTTCTCCTGCATCCACTACCCTGCGGGTGGCCTATTGCTTGGTTCTTGGATACTTAGGGAGCTGCCTGGAAATTATCGGAGGCATCTCTCTAACTTTTAGCTTTGGCCAATGCTGCAAAGAGTTGAGATTGAAGAAAAGCGCCATGAATTCCAAGTATTCCAAGAATTCCAACCAACAAAGTCTGTCAAATGTTGGAGCCATCTCTGCCCCCATCAGCAGCACAGCAGTTCCCAGGCAATCCCGGAACCCCATGCCCAGATCCTACAGCAATTCTCTGGATGTGCTGGAAGGGGAGAGGACGTGGAGTAGGAGCAGAAGCGAGAGCAAACTTCCCTGTGACACAGATGTTTAGCCCTAAACTTGAGAATTTGCACAAAGCCAAAGCAAGGAGGAAAATTCTTGTTATTGTACTATGGAATGCCCATCCATGAATGTCCTCTTACCAATTTAATATTTCTCCTTCCCTCTTGAGTCTTGAGCAATGAATCAATGAAAGAACCACTGAGACTCTGGAACAATACCTGATTTATGTATTTTCTCAGGTTGCTGGTATACTGCTTAGGCAACATATATTATAGTCATTGCACACAGAAAATAATACAAATGGAATGAATCATGCCATTGACTGGCGCCTGTGTTGTTAGGAGTTGGAGATGAAGTAGGCTAAGGATCCCCTCAAGTGAGCCACCTGGTTAGTAAATAAAAGCAGGATTTAAAAAATATTCTAAATTATTGCAAAAGATCTGAACAGAAATTTAAATTGCAAGTAATACGCACTGAACTGAGCAGAAACCTCTTATGATCAAATGCGTACTGCTGACCAGCTATGCATAAGATTGTCCTGCTGGGTATTAAAAACTGCTTTTACAGTGGTGCTACTTAGAGTTCTTAAGTGTTTCCTTTTTTTACTGTCAGATGAAAAGCTGAAGGGAGACTTATAAGAGATTCCACGTAACTTTTCACACAAGGCTATAATCCTATTCCTTAATTATTCAGACACGGAGGGAAAGCTGCAGGGGAAATTTATCCACATTTATTTGAAGGTATATACCACGGGTCTTCAAATTTGGCAAGTTTAAAACTTGCGGACTTCAACTCCCAGAATTCCTGAGCTAACATGACTGGAGGAGGAATTCTGGGAGTTGAAGTCAACAAGTCTTAAAGCTATCAAGTTTGAAGACCTCTGGATACATTAATGTGAAGAAAGGAAATCACAGTCAGTTGCACAGATAAGTTTTATATACTGTGTGTAGATATGATACTTGAATGCAGATAATTTACACTTAAGACTTTCTGCTAAGGCTGTGCCAAACATGCCTTGTAATTTATCAAAAGGTTTTTTTTTTTTCCCCTCACAAAGAGAAGTTTCTATTCTTTTTCTCATATTTCGGGTAATTGGAAAGTTCTTTCTTGATGGTGTTTTGAGCTTGCTTTATTGTCCAGCCAATAGAGTTTGGGGAAATCTCTTTTTAAATTTTTTTTTAGAAGTCTCTCCACTCTCCACAATGTAAAAAAAAAAAAAAGCCCAAGGGGAGTGGTTCCTTCATAATGCTTTATTCTGGGATTCAGTGTGAGAATCAGCGGTGTGCAGTCTGCTCCTGAGAAAATTGACTAGTAAAGGATAGGATATTTGTATGTTCCTTTGCCACCTCTTCACTAAAAGAAATGCAAGAGTATCCCATTCTGCCATGAGAATTTCATCTCTTTCCTTTTCAATAAAAATTTGGAAAGCAATTTCCTTACTCCAAATTGAGGGGAAACCAGTAAGTGGAAACATCACACAGAGCTTTTCTGCACAGCCCTGCATTCTGCTGTATGTGCAACATTTAGAATAGCTCCTAAGGGTTGAGCTCAACTCTTGCAGGGCTGCCAACCTTGAGTGATAGTTCGGAGTGAGACACTGCGAGGGAGCGGAGCGACTGAGGGGGGGGGGATGGTGTGGAAGGGGGGTGTCCCCCCTTCCACGGTAGGGAGCTTTGACAATTTTACATTTTAAATGGTGCAATCTGATGCATACTTTAGTCATGATTTGGACATATACATACATACATACATGCAAGCAGCACCAATGTACTTGAACCGGATTTGTAAGATATTAATAATGCAGTTCACTGACCATGAATAATTGAAGTTCCTGACTTGTAACTGCAGTATTCTACCTCAACTGACTTTATTAGCTTAGTGATGTACTATAGACCACTATAGGATGAATTCAATGTGCAACAAAAAGACAAAAACCCGAAACAACTACAGAGATAATGCAAATACATCAATGGGTATTCTTCTTTCTGTATCAAATACCATACTACATGCCAATATCAAATGCTATAGTCTCAGTCTTTAATTATATACTAACTTGTTGACTGAAATAGGGGTTCATAATTTCAGACATGTATAAACTAAACATTTAATCAAATAATGAGTGCTTCATATAAATATACATATTGTTAACTGTAAAACTCATCTACTGTATTCTGAAGCTTGAGCACAGTGAGGAAACAGTATATTATTTATTGGGTAAGTTTAGATTCTGAACTTAATGGTCTTACTGCTCTTTGGATGGTAAATTGTGTTAAGATTAGAATATGTTCTAGTTGAGTCAGGGCTATCCCAATTTGGGGCTGAGAAGCCTACTGGCATCAAAAAAAGTCCTTATTGAGTCCTTATCTAAGGGTTTGAAAATATGATAATAATGTAGTACAGTCCTGTCGATCTGGTGCATGGAGACCTAGGATTTAAACTCAAAGGAGAAAGAGGAAAAAGTGATTCCTTCATCCACTGCCAGAGATGTAATCCTGCCAGTCCTCCAACCTTTCTATTAAGTATTTTGCAAAAAAGCTGCCCAGCCCCTTTATAGATCAGCCTGGCGCGCTTCTCGCCTTGCTGGTTTGGGAAGACTCTTTTGGATCAGCTAAAAGAGAGCATAAGGCGTGTAAAGGGGTGGTAATAATAATTATAATAATAATAAAAATTAAAATAATAATAATTTTATTCAGAGTTGTGTTGGATCTCTTTTTTTTGGGGGGGGGGGGGTTGTCCCATTCTTTCTTGGTGTTCTTTCTGTCCTTTTTGCTTTTTTAAATGGTCTTTCTCCCCTGGGTCAGAAATCCAGCCAGAGAAAATAAAGAAACATCACCAAAGATTTAAACACCAAAGGGTTAAATGGAAGCCACTCCGTTGGCTTTGCTTACCATTGTTATTACTGGCCGAGGCTGTAAAGAGGCTTTGCCAGCCCCCTCGTGTCCTTCTTTGGAAAGCCTAGGGCAGCTGGCTTGTCCCAGAGGACATTGCAGAGAGGGAGAGGGCGGGGCAAAGTGGCTGCGAGCGCCCCGGGCGGCGAAGAAGCCTCCTGCTCTTCGCTTTCCTGAAGCGATAATGATCGGCATCGTGACAGTTACGGGACGCCGGCAGAAGGATTAAGGCGGGAAAAGAGGCGCGGTGGGGTGGCTGGGCAGGGCGGGGTGGCTGGGCAGGGCAGGGCGGCGCTGGGAGCTCATCCTTCTCCTAAGCTAAGGGGAATATTCGGAATATAATCAGAGAATGTAGGGATATTTTTGTACATTCCATGATTTGGGGGGTTTAGCGTGAGATTTTGTTTATCAGAGTGAGACAGTCAAAATTGATTGAATTGCGTGAGTCTCACGCTGATTGCGTGAGAGTTGGCAGCCCTGCTCTTGATAACTTTATAAACATGTGATTTCCTTGACTATGAGGCAGGTGGGTTGTGATTGTCTTCTTTGGGGGGGGGGGTGTTTCATTTCCCCAATCTAAATTATACTCTGGAGATTTCTTGGTGATCTCTCATTCTAATACTAATCAAATACAATTTTGCTTAGCCTTCTTGTGATCAGCCAGGTCCACCAAGAGGCTGCTGCTACCTGGTATAGCCCACTTCTGATAGGTTTTGAATTACTCAGCTGTTCTCCCCATGGTTAGGATGCTTCTAGAATCTAGATTGTCTCCTCTGCAGGGGTTCTTCCATTTTTCTTCAGATATTGTGTCTGCAGTGTTAACATGAAGTTGGTCAGTGTCTATTACCTTGATGGGAAAAGCAGTTAAATTACCACTTGCCTTCCCGTTTTCTGTTTATGACAAGGAAAAACATTATTTTAATAAGGAATGTAATAAGGGGACAATATCACAGATTGTCCTAGCACACCAAACAAATCACGCTAAAGCATTTACATTTACAAATGGGTAGTTTCTAATTAAAGGCACAGGAATCCATCATTGGGGGGGGGGGGAACACATAACAACATCCTACAACATTATGCCACAAATTAAGGTCTGAACACTCAAAAGACAAACAAACATTGAAATGGAATCATTGTGTAATCATACAATTTGGATTGTATGAACAGTTACAGTAATTTTTGAGAAAAATGTTTGAACAAGTAGAGTTATTTTTGCAAAGCTATTAGGCAATTTATCTCTGCCTTAAGATTATTTTAATCATCATCAGGTTTTTCCCCTCGTAATAAAGCTAAAAATTTGGAGGAACACTAGCTTACTAAAATGATATGTTCTGCAAAGTAAGTTACCAATGAAGCTTAATTACATCCTGAAGTATTTTTAAGATTTATATGAATACCACCTTGTATTAGTTTTTAATCTGTTCATGCAATAATGGGCAGGGCAACTTTCGACTATAGTATACTAAAATACATTGAGCTGAAAGATTGGTAGACATGGGTGAAATGCTGCTGAAAATATAAAAACTATAATTTTTTCCTGAAACTGAAATCCAAGTATAATAATAACCGTCTCTAAAATCAAGGGCAGCTAAATTATGCAAGGTACAGATTGCATTTGATTTAGAGTGGCCATATTTATACATGTAGCCCTTAAATCCTAGCCCTTAAGGAATTTCTTTCCTTATTGATTCTTTTACTTATTGTATTTTTATGTTTTGTGTTTGGTCTGAAACATTTTTTTCTCTTTAATTTTGTAAGGAGTCAGGCTTCTTTTTGGCCTACAGATCTGGTGTTTACTTTTATTAGGTTTTTAGCCTTTCATTATTGAAATACATTTCTGAACTAAATTAAATCATTTCACAGTGTATTTACATTTTAACAATAATGGGATCAATAAACATAGGATCTTGAGGTATGTCATCTCTGTCTTTTCCATTTGTTTTAAATACCTGATTAACTAAACAACCTTCCAGAAGTTTGATTAATGCCTGCTGAATTTGGAGCTGCCTTTTTCAAATTTTTTTCAAAACTGAAATTTCAAAAAGTGATTTTTGAATGGTGAGGCGTTCCACTCCCTAGGTAATGTGATTTTATTTTGTTTACATTTAAATGTAATTAAAATTCAGTAGTTTTAAGTTTAACTGATTATTCTTCACTTCTGTACATACTTTTCTCCCCTCTTTTATATTAAAATTTCAGTTTGGAAACCACTTTTGAAGTCTCTGCCTCTTGCAATATACATCTGTGATGCCAATTAATGTACAATGATTGCATCCTGAGTTAACAGGGGTATACTCTTCTCCCATTTAAAAAGAGGACAAAGAAAATATTTCGAGTAGCTACTTGAGAAACACTGCTTATAACCGAAATGATACATAACCCAAGTAGAGTGGGTCTACTTGCAAACATTGGGTTCCTGATGGTTGTCATACCTTCCTCTGCCTGTCACCATCCTGATGTATTGATGTAAGTGTACATCTTATTTATATGGCTGCCCACTTCACAAAATTGTGACTCTTAGCAATCAAACCAATTAAAATAAAATATAGAAAAATGGATATTATTATTAAAAGGCTGAGAGAGTCAGGTGTTATGAAGAATGGAGGCCCCTCCTCAGATCACCATTCCTTTGCAACTTCCAGGCCTGTTGACTCAGTCAGATTTGGAGGGTGTTCCAGAAGAAACAGAGATGTTCAGCGGAGATGTTTGGGGAGTTGATATTCCACAGGGCCAGGGCCAGGCAGATGTTCCTCACTGCTTCTTCTTCCTGATCCTTTCTCCAAGGCAGGGGTGTCAAACTCAAGGCCTGGGGGACAGATCCAGCCCATGGGGTGCTTAGATCTGGCCCATGGGGCCACCCTGGAAACAGCAAAAGACCGACCTGCGCCACCTCTGCCAGTAAAAACAGAGCTCGCTCGGGCCATGTGCAGCCCTCCCGAGCTCCGTTTTCGCTGGAGACTGTCGCAGCCAAAAATGGAGCTCAGAGCCCACTTTCACTGGCAAAGTGCTTGTCCACAAGCGCCCCCACATGAATGACTGGTCATCCCCCCCAGCCCCTCTGTAGTCAAATACAACCCTGATGCGGCCCTCAGTGAAATCGAGTTTGAAACCCCTGCTCCAAGGCTAGGACACACACACACACACAACACAACACAACCCTCCGGATCCTCAAGAGACCAACCATCTCTGCCCAAGTACTAGGTGGCTCAAGAACTAAGCCCATCTAGGTGAAAGAATGTTCACTCACCACACCCAACAGAAGAGAAGATCATCCACCCTCCCTCACCACTCCACTCAAGAGTCAAGAATCCAAGATACTGTTTATTTTGTGTTCCGACTACGGAGTCCTTGGTTGTCTGAGTTAAATACTATGGAAGTGCTGAGAGCTCCATCAATAAAGGTGTGGTAAAACGAAAAGAAATGCTTCTTGCTTGCAAAAATACTTTTTAGCTAAATGTGTGCATGTGTGTCTATATATTGTATGATGATTGGTGGATAAATAATGCAGTGTCAAAACCTCTGCAGCTCAAAAGGCAATCAAGTTTCTGCTTGATGATGATAGCTTCAGGAAGTGAGTTTGCATCTTTAGAGAGATGAGAACTGCCACCACCCGCCCCTGAGCAAAGGTGTCTTGGTTTCTCAATAAAATATGGCTATAATGTAACTGGGAAGGGCAGTCAAAGTCCCCAAAAGAAAAGTGGCAGTGTTGTGCAATTTTTGGGATACAGCATACAGTTATGTCATGTTAATATTTTACCAGTTATTACATTTTTCAAATAGCAGACATTGTACAGTCGGCAAAGATGCAGTGGAGCTTTTCCAAATCTCAAAGCAACTGAGAAAAGGAAGTCGTAATTTAACCCCACTGTTATGAACTAATAAAGGTGTTTAATAAAGTTTTAACAACCTTAAGAATAAGCAGGGTTCTAATCCTGCACTTCTGATTGGCCGATAATAGCGACATCGGATTGGTCCCTTCTGGGAAGTCTAATTGGCTGTTAATGGGCCAACTCTCATTGATTCAAGGGTTTAACACTTCCATGTTTCTCATTGGCTAATAGGTTAGCAGCCTACCCTATAAAAAGGCTGCTGCTGCCCTCGGGTTTTGCTCTGTTCACTATGTTCAATAAAGAGTTGAAGTTCACTGTTCACTGCCTCGTCTCCGCTCCTTGCGCCCATGCGCAGAACATAACACTGGCGACAAGGATGGGATGCAGAGACATCAGAGCTGACTGAACACTACAGAGCACCAAACAGAGCATGTGGCTGAAGGTGCATCGACAACAGAAACGATGTCCGGCAGCGCCATACCACCCACTCCATTTGACCTGGCACAAGAAGACTGGGACTTGTACATCGACCGGTTCCAGATGTTTCTGGAGACCAACAACTTGAAGGATGCCACTCCGGGGAAAAAGCGAGCAGTGTTCCTGACCCATTGCGGGTCTGCCGTCTTTAAGATGGCCAAGGCACTATCAAAACCGGCTGAGGTGAAATCCATGGACTGGGACATCCTCGCGCCCCTTCTATGGGCCCACTATGCACCCGCCGTACCAACGCTTGTCCGAAGACATGAATTTTACCAGAGGGACCAACGCAAAAGGAGAGAGCGTCGCAGATTTCATTGTAGACCTCCGGAACCTGGGAGGCCTCTGTGGGTTCACAAACCTCGAAGAAGCTCTGAGAGACCGAATAGTTCTGGGATTAGATGACCAGACAGCACAAAGCAAGATAATGGCCAAAGGGGACATCGATCTTGCTGATGTCATCAAAGACGCTACTGCAGCAGAAGCAACCAGGAAGTCGGCCACCCGAATGCGCCGCGCCAATGCACCACTCCGTCAACTCGCCAGCGATACCTCACCTTGCCTAGAGAGGCACACAACAGCGACCCACCACGAGGACCTTGAATCGCCATCAGAAAGTGATGAGGAGGAGGTCAACTGGCTCCAGTCTGAGCGTAACCAATACAACCAGCGGAATCGAAGACTACCACACTAATGCGCAGGTTGTGGGGCAAACCACCCGCGATCAGACTGCAAATTCCTCGACGTGCTCTGCCATTCCTGTGGGAAAAGAGGCCACATCGGGAAGGTCTGTAGAAGCAAGCAAGGATCCAGCCCAATTCAGAGGGGAAACAACTACCGCCAGACCACAGGGAATCGTCCTGTGTGTCGGGAACATTTGAACCACCAATGGAACAACCACTCCTACAGAAATAAAACACTGGCCACTTCAACGAGACAGGAAGAGGCACACCAAGACATTAGAATCGGTCACACTTCATCGTTAGATGCAAAGAAGATCCAAGTGAAGGTCGCCATCGAAAACCAGCCTTGCGTGATGGAAGTCGACTCAGGATCGTCCCTCTCAATGGTTTCCTGGAAGACCCTTAAACAATTAATCCCTGCCGTCCGGCGTCAAGACCTCAGAGCCCAAAGAATCATACTCAAAGATTATCAGGGGAACCGAATTCCAGTCGTTGGATCCAGCCAAGTCCAAGTCTCATTCAAAAATCGTACTGTGTCGTTACCACTGACTGTCGTCGACCGCGACCGGCCTAGTTTGTTAGGCCTTCAATGGTTCGCCCCACTCGGGATCGAGGTAGCCAGCATTCACCAAACCAGAAGCAACAACTGGGAGGAGGCCCTCGTCCAGGAATTCTAGGACGTCTTTGCAGACAAACTAGGCGAATACAAGGGGACCCCGATATCATTTAACCTTAACCCTGAAGTAGCCCCCATCCGCCTTAAGCCTCGTCGGGTACCTTTTGCCCTTAAACCAAAGATCAACGAGCAGCTCGATAAATTAATAGCCCAGGGTGTTTTAGAACCAACTGACCACGTCCGTTGGGAAACCCCAATCGTAACACCCATCAAACCGGATGGATCGTTAAGGATTTGTGGGGACTACTGAGCCACCCTTAATCACGCCCTTCAATAGAAAGCTTACCCGGTGCCGGTGGTGCAACACCTTCTCCATTCCCTGGGGGGCGGAAAAGTCTTCGCTAAATTGGATTTAGCACAGGCGTACCAACAACTGCCTGTAGATAAAAAAACTGCGGAGGCACAGACGATCGTTTCGCACCGAGGTGCCTTTAAATGCAACCGACTCCAATTCGGAGTGAAATCCCCAGGTAAGAGTGATTTGATTTTGATGGGGGCATCTGTGATTCAATTGTCCTCTAATTTCTTAAGTCATGCATTGTTGTCAATAATTCAGTTTTGGTGCCTGTGCATACACACACACACACACTAGCCGCTAGCATTTGGCTGTATAACCATTGTGATTATTTTAAATGAAAGATATAGTAACTCTGTCGTTTTTCTTTTTTTGCTGTCAAGGAAAACTAGTTGAGTGTAGGGTTCAAGGCATTAGACTAGAAACTGGAAGGCCCTTAATTCTAGTCCCTCTTTAGGTACAAAGCCAGCTGGATGACCTTGGGCCAGTCACTCCCTCTCAGCCCTGGGAAGCAGGCAATGGCAACCCACTTCTGAAACTTTGCCAAAATAACTTCAAGGACTTGTCCAGGCAGTTGTCAGGAGTCAACACTGATTCGAAGGCACCATACAATGGTATCTTGGTATTTGTTGTTAATTGGTTCTGGGAGGCACAATGAATATTAAAAATGACAAGTGGAAAACAAACCATGTGACTTAACAAGTGATCCTTTGTTTTGGCCAGAAAGGATAGTGAGTCACAAGGCCGCCAAGATTGACAACTTCTAGCTTGCATGCTGAGTATCAAACGAGTACCGGGACAACATTTTTGCGTCAAAATGTGTCAAGTACCAAATTCAATTATTTTTAGAGCAATTGAGGTACCACTTTATATGCAAAAAGGTAGATCTGGTATAAAATACTTCTTCCCCTCTTTCTTTCTCCTTTGAAAGAATCAGAATGTCTGTTTGGGACTCTCTTTTAACATCTTTCCCCTTCCCCTTCTTTCCTTCCCATCCCACAGCTATGTCACTAAGAAACTAACATCACAATCAGAGACATTGATTCAGAAATAATAATGTTGACTCTATCAATTCTTATTTTCAAGTGTAAGATCATAGAAGAAAATAGTTGGTTGTGAACAATAACATAGGATAGGATAGGATAGGATAGGATAGGATAGGATAGGATAGGATAGGATAGGATAGGATAGGATAGGATAGGATAGGATAGAAGAGTTGGAAGCGACCTTGAAGGTCTTCTAGTCCAACCCCTGCTCAGCCCGGAAATTACATCATTTCAGACAAATGGTTGTCCAATCTCTTTTGTGTTGGAACATTCACAACTTTTGGAGGCAATTTGTTCCACTGATTAATTGTTCTGTCAGGAAATTTATCCTGAGTTCCAGATTGCTTCTCTCCTTGATTAGTTTCCATCCATTGCTTCATGTCCAGCATTCAGGTGCTTTGGAGAATATCATGGCTATCCCTGAGGTACTGGAACACTGCTATTAGATCACCCCTAGTCCTTCTTTTCATTAAACTATTCAATTCTAGCAATTGTTCTTTATATGTTTTAGCCTTCACTCCTCTAATCACCTTTGCTGCTGTTCTCTGCACTCTTTCTAGAGTCTCCACATTTTTTTTACATTGTGGTGACAAAAGATGGATTCCAAGTGTGATCTTACCAAGGCATTATAAAGTGATATTAGCACTTCACATGATCTTGATTCTATCCTTCTGTTAAAGCAGCTTAGAACTGTGTTGACTTTTTTGGCAGCTGCAGCACACTACTGGTTCCTATTTAAGTGATTAGGACTCCAAAATCTGTCTCACTGTTACTACTATTGAGCCAGGTGCCACCTGCATTGTATCTGTGCATTTGGGTTTTTTTTTGCCTAAATGTAGAACCTTACTTTTTTCACTGTTGAATTGGAACATCATGGAAAAAAAGAAGTTAAGCAGGTCTTCTCTTGAAATGAGATATTAGATATAAAACCCTAAGATGCAAGCTAGGAGAAAGAAGGCAAATGAAAAAAAAATTAACTTTCTGATGTGACAAGTACTGCTGCATTGAGACAGAATAACAAGAGAAAAAATGGATAGTGTTCCCAGAATTAAGTTGTCTGACTTCAAAAGAGCTCCCACACTCTACATAAAAATAAATGGATTGCCCAACCTACCATTAATATCTTTATCACCAAAAGGTAGGGTGGGAATCACACTTTACAGCACAATCCTACCCTTTTCCGCTCAGAGTTTATTGAATATATCTGTGTGTGCATGCCACTGTAAAGGATTAGTAGATTGCCATTGTACTTCCTTCTTTCCCTATAGCTGATTAACCAGGGATAGAGAGATAAATCCGTTCTTCAGAACAAGAGTGGTTGTCACTTCTGGCTTGCAATGGATTTTAAATTCAGCTTCCAAAAACATGGAAATAATGACTGGTTCAAGTTAAAGCAAAGTATCAAGAACTATAGGTAAGCCTCCACTTTTGGTTAAGGAACCATATTCAAGAAGGGACAGTAAAAAGGGTGCTGCAGACCTATGACTTCATAAAGTTAATGTATTATATAAATCATGGAGCCAATTCAAAAGTATGCATGTTTGGGATGGCAGCCACGTTAATGGAAGATAAAGAGTTTGTCTCCGACTTAGCTCCTCCACATTCCTCAAATTGTCTCACATTCAAATGTTCAGAAATACACTGACTCCTGGTCTTGTTACTGTCACAGAATAGATTACAGGGGTCTCCAAACTTGGCAACTTTAAGACTTGTGGACGACAATTCCCAGAACTCCTTAGCTAGACTGTTCACAAGTCTGAAAATTGCCAAGTTTGGAGACCTCCTGAATAGAACTTGACAAGTGAATCAATTTACTCTTCTACTAGCTCAAAGGCTTTCAGGTTGGACTTTCACGTGGCCATCTGGCTGTACCCTTCAAAATGGATATATTGTAAAAGTAGAAAATGCTGAATTCTAAGAAGCATTTTTATTTTAATACTGAGGCATTATCACAGCCGTATACTTATTTTCTTAGGCAAGTTACTTTTTAAAAGCCTTCTTCCTTTATGGGAAAAAAATGTTTTTGTAATTACACACACACATTATTTTCAACTTCCCTTAGTGATTCCCAGTCTAATCCTAGGATAACATTAAAAGCAGTATCAGATGCTTGTAAACAAAGTAAGAAAGAATCCTTGTGTGTTGTTAATAGATTTTTTGAGAGTTTCATAATAGGCTGGAGTCCAAAGTCAATGGATTTGGGATCTGATAGCAGTTCAGTTGCAATATGCACTTTGTATACCCCAGGCTTGACTCACTTTCATTTATTAATAAGAATTCTGAATAAAATGTTGGTAAAGCATTTTACCAACATTGAAAGCACCGTTGAAAGCACCGTGTTTATCATCTGGCAGGAGAGGCAGGGGAAAGGGCTGAGGAAAAATATCTATAGCTCACTAAAAATGCACATAGATTTCATGTACAAAAACCCCAGTTTAAATACCTCTAATTAAATCAACTCCTCTAATAGAAAATAGGATTGAGAAAAATACATGTCCAAAAGTCCTGAAGTTGTGAGCTAGATATTCAAGGAGAGATCCCTTCCCTTTAGGATAGGGAACCCATGCTAAGTAGCTAAAATGGCAAAGTAACTCATACCAAGGCCTACAGTCAACTGTTTTTTCTTTTAATGTGACTTACTGGTTTAAACCTTTTTTAAATCAGAGAAAGCATGTGGTAGTCCTTCAAATATCTGAGAATAGCCTTCTCTTCTCAACTGGCTAGGGGTGTGGGTGGATAGGACTAAGGATTTCTGCTAGGGGTGTGGGTGGATAGGACTAAGGATTTCTGCTAGGGGTGTCGGTGGATAGGACTAAGGATTTCTGCTAGGGGTGTGGGTGGATAGGACTAAGGATTTCTGCTAGGGGTGTAGGTGGATAGGACTAAGGATTTCTGCTAGGGGTGTGGGTGGATAGGACTAAGGATTTCTGCTAGGGGTGTGGGTGGATAGGACTAAGGATTTCTGCTAGGGGTGTAGGTGGATAGGACTAAGGATTTCTGCTAGGGGTGTGGGTGGATAGGACTAAGGATTTCTGCTAGGGGTGTAGGTGGATAGGACTAAGGATTTCTGCTAGGGGTGTAGGTGGATAGGACTAAGGATTTCTGCTAGGGGTGTGGGTGGATAGGACTAAGGATTTCTGCTAGGGGTGTGGGTGGATAGGACTAAGGATTTCTGCTAGGGGTGTAGGTGGATAGGACTAAGGATTTCTGCTAGGGGTGTAGGTGGATAGGACTAAGGATTTCTGCTAGGGGTGTAGGTGGATAGGACTAAGGATTTCTGCTAGGGGTGTGGGTGGATAGGACTAAGGATTTCTGCTAGGGGTGTGGGTGGATAGGACTAAGGATTTCTGCTAGGGGTGTGGGTGGATAGGACTAAGGATTTCTGCTAGGGGTGTGGGTGGATAGGACTAAGGATTTCTGCTAGGGGTGTGGGTGGATAGGACTAAGGATTTCTGCTAGGGGTGTGGGTGGATAGGACTAAGGATTTCTGCTAGGGGTGTGGGTGGATAGGACTAAGGATTTCTGCTAGGGGTGTAGGTGGATAGGACTAAGGATTTCTGCTAGGGGTGTAGGTGGATAGGACTAAGGATTTCTGCTAGGGGTGTAGGTGGATAGGACTAAGGATTTCTGCTAGGGGTGTAGGTGGATAGGACTAAGGATTTCTGCTAGGGGTGTGGGTGGATAGGACTAAGGATTTCTGCTAGGGGTGTGGGTGGATAGGACTAAGGATTTCTGCTAGGGGTGTAGGTGGATAGGACTAAGGATTTCTGCTAGGGGTGTAGGTGGATAGGACTAAGGATTTCTGCTAGGGGTGTGGGTGGATAGGACTAAGGATTTCTGCTAGGGGTGTGGGTGGATAGGACTAAGGATTTCTGCTAGGGGTGTGGGTGGATAGGACTAAGGATTTCTGCTAGGGGTGTGGGTGGATAGGACTAAGGATTTCTGCTAGGGGTGTAGGTGGATAGGACTAAGGATTTCTGCTAGGGGTGTAGGTGGATAGGACTAAGGATTTCTGCTAGGGGTGTGGGTGGATAGGACTAAGGATTTCTGCTAGGGGTGTGGGTGGATAGGACTAAGGATTAGGGATTAAAACTAATCCTTTCTGTTTAATGTGCTTTGCTTGAACTAACACTTGCATTTGTATCCTGGCGCAGCACTAGGGAGCAAGGTGGGTGGACTATTTTGAAGTATTAAAACAGCACTTCCTTGATAGTAAAACAGACGAGCTTAAATATTTGAATTCTTTTACACGGATGAACTTTATCTCAGTGTAAAACAGTAACAATTCTAACCTATTCATTTATGGTCAAGATGGGGAGCTACTTAGCAAGACAATCAATACACGGACATTAGCATGAGAAATGTACTAAAGCTGTAATATCAACATAATGCAGCTTCCAAGCCAGCTCCCATTATTGGAAAAGACTGATACTCTTAATACCAGCAACAAACAAAACATGTTTGAGGAGAAATTATCTGAAATAGTATAGGTTCTCCTGCTTGAGTAAGGGGCTGGACTAGAAGATCCAAGGTCCCTTCCAGCTCATTCATTCATTCTATATTAAAGGATCTCTTTCATCACACTGATCATGAAATGATTTCTAATAGTTGTTGCCTATTTCTATAGGTACTTTAGAATCATCATGTTGATATAAACGATCATAACATATTCTTCTGGCATAGCTACTCTTTCCCAATGTAAGCAAGTTTGATGGTCCCATGCTAACAACTGTAAGTCAATAAGGGTGGAAGCAAACTCTGGAACTGCTCTCATACTTAGAAAGCATCTTGTACCCAAAAGAAATGGCAGGCCAGATATAATTTTATGCTTTTTTCCAATTAAAAAAAACTGGAAGGTGAAAGCTCTTCAAAGATATTATTGTGTACTTTCACAGGCAAGGCTGATTTCATAGGAAAGCATATGCTACTTTGTTATGATCAACACAGTGTGAAAATCTTACTTCTAGTAGTGCCCCCAAGAAGTAACTTGAAACTACACAATATTGTCTTCCATATGAGCACTTGTATATTTTTTCCTCTTACTCTGGCAATGCTTTATAATCTTCTACCAATGGTGTAGTTTCATAATAAAATTATTAAATAATTAAATAAATTAAATAATAATAAAATTGGTGAGAAAAATCCCCTATTCTTAATTCTCCAAATCCCCTATTTTTCTGCAATGAAGCTTTATCTACTTACATTATAAGCTTGGGAAAGAGAACTGTGCTGTGCTGTGCTGGCAACCCAAAATTGATCTAAACAGTGTTGGTTATTTTAAAGAGCAATACTGCATTAGTAGAAAAACTGGAAAACCCACCAAAAGTTTCAGGACCATGTTGGGACAGTGCTGAAGGCTCTCAGAAGCAAGAAAAGAGAAAGGAATGGAATTTTTCAAAGTATTTGCCACCTAAGCCACAATAAGTCATTAATGGTGAATGGAAAGTAGAGAACAGTGTAAATATAAATCTTTCCAAGAAATACACCTGCAAAAATGAAATGAAATGCTATTTGATATTTTAATGAAAGGGAAAAACCATGAAGAGATGTTTTGCATTGCATCTTGCATCTAAACTCATGAATTCATAAAAGCCAGTGAAAGAGGGATTAGTAAAGTTTAGTAGTCTCAGATACAAATCATATTATTCAAAGAGCTGGGTTCTTGTAGGATCTTAAAGTCATTTGAGCCAGAAAATTTATTGCGCATTTGGTTTTTCATACAATCATATATTATCCTTCATTTGCAAAGCTGGTATGTGATTCTAGGCATAATACTATAACAACTTGTCAATTTCATTAACTGCTGCTAGTTGAGTGCTGGATCCAGATATGCCGTTTGGCCTCTAGAAGTGATTGGAGTTCATTTCATTGGGTCTCCACACCACTGTAAAATCAGAATCTAACTCATGCTATCAGTGGAATCTCCACATGTTTGCTACTTTCAGCTGGCTTTTAAAATGCTATTTAAATAGCTTTTAAAATGCTATTTAAAATGAACACTAAAAGACTGGGTTTTAATATAATAAATACAACACTGAGAAATTCCTATTCTGTAATTCTGCATAATCATCCCTGTTTTCCAGCTGGAGAAGACAGCATGAGGTTTAGATCTTAGTTTGTTTTTCTTACAAATCTGTGCTTGTCCTTGTCTTCAGAGGAGTTGACATTTCCTGTTGGAAAAAAAAAATCAAGATTCAACATTTTCTATTACATTCTTTGCATGTTTAGATTCTTTTTCATTAATCGAGATCCTGTAGCCAGGGTATGCTCATTTGAGTTCTCTAATCAATATCTATAGAGAAATTCTACCAGCTTTACAAAATAAGATGCAGTTAATTTAAGTGGCAAACTATCCTTTAATCAGTCTCAAAATCAATTTCTCTAGGCAAAGAGAGGTTGTGATTCTAAAACTTTTCAACTCAAAACAACTGCACACGGTTTAAATATCTTTTAATACTTAAATATATTTAAATTATATTTAAATATAAAGGGGTTATAATTCATTCAAGATTATAGAGAAAGCTACCAAGTGTACGTGCTTGGAACTGAAATACAACTTTAAAATGTTACAGAAGCTGTTACCTGGCCTGGGTCATAAGCTGCATTGATGCACGTTTCATCTTCAACAAAGTTTTCTCCTTCTGGTTGGTTATCCTTCTGGTAGATGGCCAATGTTTTATCGGACCCTGTACTTGATGCCCTTTGAGAAAGAGAGACAGAATTCTAATGTATGCAACAGTTTAAATGCCAGAACTTTTTTCAACGTTGTGATTTTACATTCATATCAGTTCTATTATCACATTCCCCTTCCAATATCATGTTGGCACTATCATAAAGGCCATAGTTGCTGTTTATTTCAAGACAACTTCATAGTCCTACACATAGGTCAATACTCCATGAACTATAATGTTTCCAATAACAAAAATAACCAAAGATCAAGAACAGCAAAACACACAATTGAGGCACACCAACACAGGCAACACCTCCTGTATAAACAGAAGTATACAATCAAGATCACATGAAGTACTAGTACCACTTTATAAAACCCTAGTAAGACCACACCTGGAAAACTTCAACCAATTTTGGTCACCATACCACAGAACAAAAAATATGTTGAGACTTTGGAGAAAGTTCAGAGAAGAGCAACTAAGATGATCAAAGGCCTGGAGACTAAAACATATGAAGAACTGTTACAGGATTTGGGTTTGGCTATTCTAAAGAAAAGAAGAATTAGGGGTGACATGATAGCAATATTCCAGTATTTGAGGAGCTGCCACAAAGAAGAGGGGGTCAAATTATTCTCCAAAGCACCAGAGGGCAAGAAAAAGAAACAATGGTTGGAAACTAGAAAAGCAACCTGGAGAAGGAGAAACTTCTTAACAGTGAGAGGGCAATTAACCAGTGGAACAGCTTGCCTCCAGAAATCATGGGTGCTTCATCACTGGATGTTTTAAAGAAGAGTCTAGACAGACAGTTATCTAAAATGGTATAGGTTCTCCTGCTTGAGCAGGGGCTGGACTAGAAGACCTCCAAGGTCCTTTCCAGCTTATTTTATTCTATTTCTAGGACAAACACAGCTAACATCTTGGACCCAAGTGAACAGACAGGACTTCAAAGTCTTCAAAGTCTAACAAGGTTGGAGCCTGTTGAATCTCAGGGAGAAGATAATTCCATAGATAGGTACCATGACAGAGAAACCTTGCCTCCTAGTCCCCTCAGATACATAGATCACATTCAACATAAAACTAAATGTTCATTGTGATAGGTCAACAGTCACCTGAAAATAGAATTCAGCAAGTTTACTGACTGGATAGGACTGGGTTTTGAATTCATGCCTTCATAATATTTGTATAACCTTTCAACTATTGGGTGGTCTACTTCCAAGTTTATAGCTTCATACTTTCTAGCAGCAAATGCAGTCCTAACTAGATGAATACCTACTTAAGTAGGACTAAAAATGCAATTGGTAGCACATGTGAAGAATCTTATCAGGCAGAATTCACTTGACCAATAGAGCAAGGTACTACAATTTATTTTAAATGCCACCCATCCCAAACTCCTTGTGGAAAAAGTGCTTATAAATACAGTAAGCATGTACATAATAAAAAAAAATAGTGAGAAAGTTACAGTTAGTAGAATTACACTCTCATGTCAAACATCAATTCTTAATTCCAAAATGTTAGTCCTTCAAGAGGGAGATACAGAAAAGCAGACACTAATTTTATTATTGTCCAGGTAGCAGAGAAATTTATTGCATTCGCTTATTTTCATCACTGAATATGGGTTAATTTGAAAGAAGGAAAGAAACTTACCTTAGACGTGATCTTTGTCTCCTAAAGTAGATAAAGATCCCTGCAGCTCCCATAATAAATAGTAAGACAGTAATGACACTCAAAACAATGGAGCCAGCCATAGATTTTGGTTCCTCTTTTTCACAGTAGTCACCACTGTATCCCAGCATGCAATTGCACTTTATTCTATGTTTTTCCACAGTACAGTCTCCTCTCATGTTACAGGACTCGCTGTTACAAGCATGTGACCCTAAATCATTTTGTTTGACCCCCTGCACTAGAGAGGGCTTTTGCCATTTCTCCGCTGCAGGTCGTGTAGGTTTCTGTCCTCTTCTTGAAGGAAGGATCTGCGTAGTGGTAGAAGTTCTACTTTTATAGACGGTAACAGTAGTACTCTTGTATTTTGTCTGTGGTTGCACATGCATCTTTTTAGTGACAGGTTTCTTTGTGGTGATTTTGATGGGTGCCAGAGTTTTCTTTTCATGAAATGGTTTTGTTTGCAGCAGTGTTGTCTGAGATGGAGTTATTGCCTGGGGTTTATTGACAATGTAGTGACCTGTAAGTAGAGAACATCGTTTACATACATCATTTCTGAATGTAGCAGAATCAAGATTGAATGTTTTGCAGCTGGCCAGAGGTTCTTAACAGAAAGAGTAACTGCCAGCAAGCCAGATCCTTCCCCCCCCCAAAAAAAAACCCCATAATGTCTACTCAAAGGTTAGGTGTAGGGCATTGGGACCGATCCAGGTTAGTGGAAGGACTGCTTTGTCCTTCATGGTTTTTGCTTAGATGGCACATACCAGCTAAGGTGGCATGTTTAGGGTTCTTTCAATTAAACACCGCCACCTACTGGGACCCAGGGAATGTGACTTCATGTCATTGTGCCTGCCCTCTGGAACCTGTGGGCTCCTACCCTATTTGGTGTTCTGTAAGGTGCTGAAGACCTGGGTTCTTCTCCCAGGGATTTGGTTAAGGTAGATGGAACCCCTTGTTGGATGTGTCTTTATCTATAATTTTTGTACTGAGCAACTAAATCCCATCTTGTTTTGTTTTGTATTGTGTTTTTTATTATTTTTAGATTGTGATCTGCCTAAAATTAGTTTGGGGGTCAGGGGGCACTGAAATTGAAATAAATAAAAGCTAGCCTGGCAGACTGAGCCCGGGTTCAGATGTGATAGCCTTTCACTGCAGATTATTTTCCCTTATTCCCTTTATTGCCCCTTCTATAGAGACTCATAGAGTCATAACATCTTACCTGACTAAATATCCCAGAAACTGATCATTTTTATATAAAACTGTTATTGTTGGATCAATATGATTGGATTTCACTGAACGTAGCTACATTTTGTTACACTGTAAAATTAATCAGACTTTGATCACCCATTAATGTCACCATCAATGGTGATATATTTCTATGCCTTGCTCTGTTTGGTTCTGTTGTTTTATTTTAATGTTTAGTTTTTGTCCGGGACAGTAAAAAAATTGATCTGATCTTGATTTGATCCCTTTATTCATATTATATTTGCATCACTCTGCTGCCTTCTGAAATATTTGCAGAGAATTGTATTTTTAAATATGATGCTGAATATTGGGAGATGTTAATCCTTTGTTTATATGGCTACAATTTCCAGGAAGAGGAATAAAAATGACTAAACGATTTAAACATGTCACAGTACTTTAGACTTGACCAACATATTATTTCAGCCATTTAATACCAAAACAAAATAAAGCAACTAGAACTGGGAAATTTGATGGGAGATTTAAAAATCTGATGCGTTAATCCCCCTATTAATTTCTGAGTAACCATTGCTATGTAGAAATTACAGCCATTTGTTGTTTCCCCAAGTTAGACATAGGAGGTGTGAATCTTACTTTGAAATGGGCACTGACTGAATTAAAGCAGACTATTTTATGAAATGGCCATTTATTTCCAAACCACATCTTGTAGTAAATGCACCCTTCTATCGTGAATATCATTCTCTTGCTTTTACTTTTAAAATATTGTTTCATTATATTGTTATAAAAGGCAGGTGCCACATTATAGAACTATTGTATAAATTATTAACACTCTGATGGTGTTAATAAGTTTAAGTTAAAATAACATTTAAAAAAGAAAAGAAAAGAAAAAAGGTCTTGTGAACTATGATTTCAAAAATATTAATGTGGATAAGCATAAAACTGCTTAAATTATACATCTAGAGCTGAGGATAGCATTGGTTTGTATTAGGAAAGCATCTTATTTTAGTACATACAAGCAGCATATCCAACATTCAGAAGTTTATAAAAAGCATTTGTGTTAAATAAACAATTGGTTTTAACTTTTAACAAAAATACATTTTAACAACAGCTGTACATCCTTCAGGTATTAATGAGCTGCTTCCCAAGCCTTCATCTCTCTGACTGGTTAAATACAGGTTTTCATACTTACAATTCAACTCATCAGATCCATCATGACAATCAAGATTCCCATCACAGACTTGTTCTTTTACAATACATTTGCTGTTATCCGAGCAGGCTTGAAAAGGCTCTGAGCATTTCATGGCTTTGATGCACACAGTATCGTGTTCTAAAATGTACCCGGCGGTGCACCAGCAGCTTCGTCCTTGTGGATTTGGTAAACAGATCTGACTGCATCCCCCATGCTTTTCCGAACAACCATTTCTACCTAGAAACCACAAGATAAAAAAAGAATTGCTTCAGTTCTGTTTCCCATGCATAATATGGTACAGTAAGGAAGCATCTACTTGGCAACCTGGCTGGCATGTTGTTGACTTGGAAAGATATTTCTGACACCATTTCACCAAAAGGTCTTGTGAACTGATTTCAAAAATATTAATGTGGATAAGCATAAATAGGGATGCTGCAATGATCGTAACTGTGCTATAGAACAAATTCATATATGACAGGTACTATTTTAACAGATGCTATTTTGGGGGAAGGGTCTCACTTAGCCTATGCCTTAAGGGAGAGAGAGGTTCTCAATCAAAACAATGGCGGTCACATCCCTGTTCAGGATTGATGTTTAGAGAACAACCCACTTTTTGTATGCTTAAAACTTGTGCTTTACCAAAAGTATTGTTCAATGTAGTCCAGGCATCCCCCTATGACTTCTTAAAGTTATAATGAACTTTACCTTGCTGGTGTAGTTTGCTGTAGATCTTTATATCCACAAATTTCTGATTTGTTTGAAACCACCAGTTTTCTTCCGCTTCCAGCTGACTATGCCACACCTTCATTGCATCTGTGTGGAATATAGTTGATCAGATCGAAGAAAATATTTTACTGCTACACAGAGTATCACTATCGATTTAAAAGACACCATATAACTCTAGTATTATTATCTGACTAGAATCTGTTAATTTCTGAGGCAGTTGGAATACAATACTGGTAGTTCTTGACTAACAACCACAATTGATCCCAAAATTTCTGTTCATATGTGAGACAATTCTTAAGTGATTTTTGCCCCGTTTTATGACTTTTCTTGCCACAGTTGTTAAGTGAATCCTGCAGTTGTTAAGTTAGTAACACGATGACTAATTTCCTGGCTTCCCCATTGACTTTGCTTGTCAGAAGGTCACGAAACCTGATCACATAACCCTGGAACACTGCAACCATCATAAATATAAGTCAGCTGCTAAAAAAACGAACTGCTATAAGGTCTGCCTGTTGAGGTCTACCTGTATCACAATACATTATTATAGTCTAATAATTAGACTGAACACTGTATGAACACTTGCCAATAATATATTAATATAATTGGAGGCAGGTTTTCAATCGGAACTTACAAAATATTTGTTGTAATTTGACATAAAAACCTGACATCTGGTTCCCTTGTTTCTATGATATGTCATTGTTCTGGGTCAAGTAAATGACTCAAGTGACACACTGCTTAATATATAATGATTGAGCCACGGTAGTGCAGTGGTTGGAATGCAGTACTGCAGGCTGCCTGCAATTTGGCAGTTCAAATCTCTCTCAAGTTTGACTCAGCCTTCCATCCTTCCAAGGTGGATAAAATGAGGACCCAAATTATTGGGGGCAATAGGTTGACTCTGCAAACCGCTTAGAGAGGACTGTAAAGAACTGTAAAGCATTATATAAGTCTAAGTGCTATTGCTATCTGTGACAGAGAGCTTTCCCTTTTCTTGGGAATTCCTATGGGGTTTTTGTAGTTCAAGCCTGCTTACAATTGTGTACTGCTGTTGTCCAGAACATCATTCCATCCCCTACTGTGAAGAGCGTAAGGCCATATATTCCTCTCCGAATGATTCTGTGCCCAGAGCCATCTAGACGAATGCTTTCCACAGAACCTTTTGCTATAGAAAAGAGAAAGCAGTCAGAAAAGTAATACAATAGGAAAAAGGAATTGTGCAAGACATTTGATCAAAATAAAGTAGATATGTTGTTATCTCTGGTAATCCTTTTCGGACTTTTCTTGAAAACAGGACTGAAATTATGAGTTATGTATGGATTTGTTTATAGATAAGAAATGGGATATGGGAAGAAGACATCATTTGTTGCATTTTAAAAGGGGATAAGTTACTTAAATTGTGATGAAGGTGGGAAGTAGTTTTTTATATTTGTTTTCTTTCCTGCATTTTTATTTTTTATTTCTCTATTTTTTCCTTTCCCCCTTTCTTTTTTGCACCTTTTACTATTCTTTAGGGTTTTTTGCTGAGTGTATTAGTTTTTACTATTGTAATTATAATTCTTAATAAAATTACTATTAAAAAAAGAAGAACATGTACTAGTCTAAGAATATGACCAATTCTTTCATATGCTAGGAAAGTAAGATGAACCCAGGCAATTTGATCAACATGTTAAACCGCTTACCTTGATCAGCCCAATAGAGCCAAGTGCCAGCATCCACTATTGTTAAACCAACAGGAACCAGGGATCTCTTCCAGAGTATTCTCCGCCTACTCCCATCCATAGCAGCACATTCTATTGTGGGATCAGGTATGCCATGTTCACCCCCTAAATCCACAATGCACATGGATGCAGTTGGGGGGTGCACTACCACAATGGTTGGGTTGTAAAGACCATCACTAAGTACCATATGTCTATATTTGCCTTCTGATGCTGCCACTTGGACAGATGTATACTTATTGTCAATCCAATAGATGTTGGCACTTAGCCAATCAAGTGCAAGTGATATCACAGTGCCCTCAACTGGAAGAATCCTCTTCAAAGAAGCTCTTCCAGCATCTTTAATAGCCAGGACTTTTATGAAGTTGTCAGTTAAGTCTGAGAAGTACAGTGCAGCACTGCGTACAGAGTAGTCTACAGCCACCAGATGAGTTACATTAATCAAGGGGAGAGTGCTGTGCTCAGGAAGAGCTGTCTGCCCAGCTGTGGAACGCAGTTTTTCCAGGTAGACCTAGAGTTCAACATTAGAAACAACATTATTATAGCTTCAGTTTACAAGGGGCTACCTGCATTTAGCAATCTGCTCTAAGACAACTCTGTCATAGCAGAAGCTTAGGACTGCTGAAGCCCATACAGCTTCGCCCACCTTGTGCAATGTTAAATGAAAATACTATATAACAGCTTCCATTTATCTCTGCACCTACTTTACAAGGGGTAAAGTATCACTTTCCAATAGAATTTCAGTAAGATTTTTTAAAATGTGATTAACTTGATTGAGTCACTCTTTTCGAGAAACTTGTGTGTTTGTGTGTTAACATGCAGCTAACAGCGTTTACTTGTTAATGAGGAAAATTCGGATGGAAGCCACTTTGCTCTGCCTGCCAGTGAAACAGCTGTAAGAACATTTCATTTTGGGCAACTTGATCTGCAGCTATTCTGTTTACTATCCAATTGAAAGCAATACCTGCGTAACATCTGTCTGGGCAACCAGTAACATGAATGCTGACTCCTTTAATGGAATGCAGGTCTTTCCATCACTTGATAGCACAAATTCAAGTGGACAATGGCAGCTTCCTCTTTTGCTGGGGCTTAAGAGGCACAAATATGAACATCCAACTTCTACACATGGATTCGGGGCTCCTGGCTGCAGAACTTCATGCATTACCTGAAAGCCAAATTTCAAAGCGTGAGAATGTTACATTTGGAGTTTCAAGTCCTCTTTGTTATGTACTTTGCATGTTCCTCTTCAAAAATTATACACATTACGTTTACTAGGTTCCACTATTTTCATCTATCGTCCACTTGTATCACATGGCAAAAGTCTGAGAGTTTCAAAAAACGCAGTCAATCTACTTTATGACTGACTGTGTTTTCTTTCACTTGATAGGACTCTTAGATCTTTCTCCAGATCTATAAATGGAATGTGGCTACCTTCTTTCTCATCATTCAATTTTCAGAGCCATATATCACCACAGGAAAGATTACTGATAAAAGATTTTTTTTTAAAGGCCAAGCAATGTCATTCAAATATACTTATTCTTCACGATTTTATATATGTTTGCCATAAGTCTTTTTTCCAACCATCTTTATGAATCCAAGAAAACAAAACCGTATATCCCCTTCACTTCCTGGCCATCAAATGTATGATCACTATAAATGCATACTGGTTGACATAACCTTTGTCTTCTTAATATCAACTGACATTTTGTTTTTTACATTTACCCCTAAGAAGGTAGATTGATCAAAAGAAATAAACCAGTTCTATTAATAGAGGAGAAATCTCTGAAATAAAAAAGGTTGAATGAAATAACGTAAGATCTATGAAAGGTCCCATTCATTTTAGGGATACAGGTAGTCCTTGACTTATGACCACAATTGAGTCCAAAACTTCTGTTGCTAAGTGAGACATTTCTTAAGTGAATTTTGCCCCATTTTACAACCTTTCCTGCCACAGTTGTTCAGTGAATCAGTTAGTAACCCAGTTGTTAAGTGAACCTGGCTTTTCCATTGACTTTGCTTGTCGGAAGGGAGCAAAAAGTGATGCCATGACCCTGGGACACTGCAACCACCATAAGCATGAGTCAGTTGCCAAGTGTCTGAATTTTGATTGCATGACTATGGGGATGCTGCAACGATCGTAATTGTAAAAACAACTGTCATGAGTTACTTTTTTCAGTGCCACTGTAATTTTGAACAGTCACTAAATGAGCTGTTGTAAGTTGAGAACTACCTGTAAAGGAAGGATGCTGTTTCAAAATGATTAAGATGTATGAAAGATGTATAGTTTTTGAAAACTGAGAAGATTGTTAATTCAGAGATTCATTTTACCAAGAAAATGGCTATGAGAAATAGGAACTTAATGATGGCCAAGGCTTTAAACCAAAATTGCCCTGATAGGAGAATTGTATGAATTTCTAATATGACTAGATTATAATAACATGGTTAGTAAAATTCTGGTAAGTCAATGGATCATAGGAAGATTCTCAACTAAAGAGAATTGTATAAATGATTGTATAAAGCCGGCCAAATAAACTTGCCTGAACATTTATTCATTCCAAGCTAGAGGCATCCCCTTGGTAAAGTAAAATAAAAATAGGCACTTACTCCAGCAATCAACCTTTCCATAATGTGTACTATTTGTGTGATACCTTAAGTCCATATGGTTGTCCATGACTCTTTAGGAGAACTCTTCTATTTTTGGCTGTCCTTTTGTCAATCATCTGTACTATTCTTGTTTGCATGTCAGACCAATAGATGTAGTCTTCAAAGATACTCACTGAGAAGGGACTATGAATCTCAGCCAGCTGAAAAATCTGAGAGAAAAATATTGTTGTTAAGAGATGCATAACAGCTCAGGGACTGAGATCTTATTTTCAGACAAACAAAAAGATCTGGAAACCGGACATATTCCCACATTTATTTCCACAGCTCTGGTTAGATATGGAATTCTGAAACAACATAGAATGCTACCAAGAAAAGAGCAAGATTATGACATGATCAGAAATGGCACTTTCCTTTAAAACAAACTACTCAAATAAATTGTCTGTTTCCAGCTTAGTCAAGTTTATGTAAAGTAGGTAATACCTTCATATCGCTACCATCCAAAAAGGCTGAGCCAATGGAGTGAATCTTGTCATCAGACCAGAAAATTCTCCAGCTCAAGAAGTCAATGGCTATGCTTGTGGGCCAACCAATTCCATCATCAATTAGCACTTCTTTATTACTTCCATCCATCCCGGCTTTCTTGATTTTGGATTCAACGCCTATTTCACACCAGTAAATAAATCTAGGAAAGAGAAAACAACATTATATATTTTTATAGAATGGAATTCAAATTGCTACAGCTTACAGTGCTTTCTAGAAGGTCTACTGACCACCAAGTTAGATGGCCCTCACTGTATATCTTCTTTAGAGTATGAGACAAGATGTCCCACTGACATCTCAGATGATTTCAATCTGGGGAAACATTAGTATCAGAATTCTTTTGGCTAATGTCTCTTCATTTGAACCCTACATTCTTTGGAATTTGAAGTTAGATCACCACTATCTTTCTATGCAGTCATGTATCAGAACTGCAGTTTCTGCACAATTATTGTATCATATAGCTTAGCTCCCATTAAGCATGGAGGTTGGGGGAGGGTGAACTACTGTTAATGTTTAATACATCTGGGGTCTAATCCTAGCCCTTCAGAACATTTCATTTGCATTTAAATAGTAATAGAGCCAAACTAAATTAATTTTTTTTTATTATTATTTTACATCCATATCCTTTCAAAATTTCTGATAACCGGAGCCAAGTCTTCATTTTGAGATTCCATTCCATTCCCAAGCTATGTGCATAATATACTCTGTGTGTGTGCATGCATGCATATTTCTGCAGCTCAGAGTAAGTAAGGTCACTTACAAAATTTAGGCAAAATTGAAGAGCTTCAAGTGGTGCAACATGGCATTAAGGATTCACATTTAGTCCTCTCACCAATAAAGGAGAACAGCAAGAAGGCATTTAAATAATGATTCATAAAAACTCCAAGAAACATATTAATTTTAAAAATTTAAAACCTGAAGCAATATCAGATCAGACTGGCAAAGCAGGAGGAATATGTGTTAAATTGACTTGGAGGTTTAAAAGGTTTACTGCAACCATTATGTGAAAAAGGAAGGGAATTCTGCAACCCAACGCTTGTGCTAAAAATTCCCTCTTCAGATGTAGCTAATATCCAAGCAATGAACCCTCCTAAAATGCATCTTTTCTAGCTCTTAACTGATGAACAGGAAGGTATGACAGAAGGCACTCTATCAGGTATGCTGGCTTAGGCACAAAGTGCTTTATATGACAAGTTCCAGGAACTCTGCCTGATAACAGTGTGTGCCTTCAAAAGTGTAGAGTGCAGAGTGAGATGGGCAGCATATAAATTTAATAAAAAATAAATAAAGTAGAATCAAAAGAGCTGTGCTACTGGTTTCTTTTAAAAATGTCACTTTTCCCTATCAATTATGATTCAATCACATAATGGGACAGACCTGACCACATGTCAACATGATCCCAGACAATGTTTTTAGTTTACCACCCTCTGAAATATCTTCTCTAAAAAGACAATGTTAGTGACTTAATAATAGTAGATAATTATGGATGAACCCACCTATCTATCCATCCTGTCTCTGAGATCTATTTCTAATTCTTTTGAACCATTTCAACAAGCCCAAACTTTGTACAAGCAAAATATAAAAGGCTTACCCATCCAGTGGGTGGAGAGCTAGTGACCGTGGCTGCTCCAAATTCTCTAGAACCGCCGTATAGACAGGATTTCCCTTCCAAGTAATATTTAACCATGTAGCCAAGATCTGTCCTGAGGTACCATCAGTCCAATAAAGATTCCTTCCTAACCAGTCCACTGCTATACTGTCAGATTTGATACCTGTAATCAGATGTTTTAAATGACAAGTATGAAACTACCCAAGTTTCCAGCCTATCCCAATAGCTAGATCACAATGGCAAAAAATTTAATTTTTTTAAAAATTATGTTATATTCCAACTTTTAAAATAAGCAAATGTATTTTTGCTTTTATCTGCAGTGATAAACAGTCTATTGCTAAGATTTATAAACATTTGAACAGGAAATATCAGGCAACATCTCCTATTTAGTAAGTAATTACAAAGCAGAATTTCATTACAAATTATTTTTTAAATAGCCATATAAGAGAAAAGACATCCTGTTCAGAGGTTTTCATGCAGAATACCTCTGGTTTAAGGCTGAACAGTTACGACTCAGCTCCAGGTAGACCAAGGGCCTTCAAACTTGGCAAGTTTAAGACTTGCGGACTTCAACTCCCAGAATTCCTGAGCTAACATGACTGGAGGAGTTGAAGTCCGCAAGTCTTAAACTTGCCGAGTTTGAAGATCCCTGAGGTAGACTGTTCATTGTTAACAGTGCTTGAAATCCATCTTCTTATGCAATCCTCAAAAATACTCATACTTGACCAATACTCATAAAAGGATGCTTTTTAAGGGGCCAGGTCTGCTGTTACTGTCTCTTTATATTAGCATACACTGGAGGAGCCTTTACATTTATAGACTAGAAGCTGAAGATTTCAACCTTCATCAACTCTACAGCAAAGGGATTCTTGGCCTTCTGAGCAATTGTCTCAGGTGGCACATAATCTTCCTTTGCAATGAGGGAGTTTGCTAAGATAGGATAACCTCATCTGTGATATGAGACTTTGTCAACTTGTATGTTTTCTTCCTGAAGGAACTTGATAAAATCTTTCCTTCAGTTTATCAGTTAAAACATGCAGGCAGGATTGGGACTTCCAGTTTGCAAAGCTTTGGCAGCGGCAGGGATTCACGATACTGCGCGATCTCTGCTGCGTTCGCTGCCAAGTTTCCCCCGATCCGTTTGGATTTGGGGGATATAGCTGCTCCGTAGAGGCAGCTGAAGACAGGGGGTATCTGGATAGGGGTTTGGGGGTGTCGCAGACCCCCTCCCCATCTGGCAAAACCCCCTTTTCCCAAGGCAGAGGAGCGGTGGTCAGTAATGGCCACCACGAAGAAACCTGCAGCCGGACAAGATCGTGCAGGAGAAAGAGGGAAAAGCTGTGAAAGTTGTTTTTGACTGGGACAAAGCAAGAGAGTGCCCTGGAATCTTGAAGGCTGCTAAGGATATATTGTTTCCAGAGTTACAAGCGGCGAATATCCTAAAAGGGAAAGTTTTTTTTTTCTTTTCACTCTCCTTCCTAACGTGACAGCGGATGGAATCATAAGAGAAACCCAAAAACCTGCATTAGAGGTAATTGAATGTTGAAGGGATAAGGATTTCTGAACATTTAAAGCGAAAAAAAAAATATTTTCGGCTGTGAGTGGGAAGGGAGAGGAAAAAAAAATTGGAGCAAATTTGAAAATAAGGAGAAGATTGCCTAAAATTCTAAAGAGTTATTAAACATCAGTAAGACTTCTCAAAGATATATCTTAAATGGAACTTTGTGATTAAACTTTAGCCCCGGAAAAAGAAAGTGAAGAAGGAGAAAGTATTTAGGGGAAACAGCTTATTTGGATTGTTTGCTGATTCTGGAACCTCTGAGAATTCTTTCTGATTGAAAGCACTTGGGTGATTGTTTGGAAAAACTTTTTCTCTATACAATGGCATCACTTGTGGATGGACTGAAACTTGTATACCAAAAATATGAAAAAGAAAAGCAAGAAGGGAAGGATGTTCTCGGCACTTTTTTTCAATTTTTAGAAATGGCGGGTTGTACTTATGTAAAACTGAATGTGCAACAGGATGACTGGGACAAAGAAGAAGCCATCTTTGATGAACAAGTGACTTTGGTCGGGGAAGGAAAGGAGAAAGAGAAAAAGGGAAAGAAGACTTTGAGACTTGGAAAAACAGCCAAAAAGGAGAAGAATGAGGTGAAAAGGGGATATTATGTTAGAAAACAACAGAAAGGAGGAAAGCAGAATAAAAGGGAGGTGGAGAGACAAGGGGTTAAAGAGGACAAAGAGAAGGAGAAGCAAGGGAGAAAGGAAGAGATGAGAAGCCTTAATGGTGGGGAGCAAGATGCAAAGAAACAAAAGTCATTTAGAGATAATGGGTAAACTTTATTGAAAAAGGGATTCTGGAAAGGTACATAAGATTGTTTTTTTTACATTTGTACTTAGCAATAACTTTAGAAAATTGGAAACAATATGTAATTTAAAATGTGATAATATATTTAGTATAATTTAGTGAAATTTCTGTTAAGAAAAGGGGAATACTTCAATGAAACAATGATTTAAGATATGTGATGTGGGGAGGGAAATAATTTTGGAAACCATAAATGTTCCCGCAAAGGTATGATATTTAATTGAAGTGGGTAAAATGCTTAAGATATAAATGATTGTTAATATTAATGATTAGACTATGTTATCCTAGTGAAATTTTTTGTGAAATGAGAGATTCAAAGTAGAAGAAGGGGGAACATTTTAATGAAATAATGATTTATAATATGTGATGTGGGGGGGGGGAATAATTATAGAAAGTGATTGCTCCCATAAAAGTATGTGATTTAATTGAAAAGTAATGTGCTAAGTGTTTAAGATATAAATGAATATTAATATTAATGAATAGATTTGTATTGGTATTGATAATATTGTATAATTTTAAAATGTACCAGACAGAATCCCAATGTAAGTTATGTATTCTATATGAAGTATTATAAATGTAGGGGAAAGAGATAAAAGCGTCATACTCCAATTAGTGTACAGGAGAAGTTTTTCTTTAAAGAAGAAAGATAAATGGATAGCTGGAAATAGAACAGACAAAGAATAATAAATATTATGACTTGAATTGAGATGAGATAAATAAAATAAAATTAAGAAAATTTAAAAGAGAGGAGAAGCTATATAGAAAATTGAAAATGCTAATAAGATATGGAATGATATACAAAATGAATATGAATTTGTGTTTGTACCAAGAGTTTTAACCCGGAACTAAGCAGCTTTCAGAAAAGAGGTTTTTTATGTTTTTATGTTTGTGTTTCTGTGTGTTTATGCTTGATTGAGCTAATAAAACCTTGGAGGAATGTTAGAAAAGGATAATGGAGAATAAAAGATAGAAGAAAATAAAGCAAGCCAGAAAGGGAAAATAAGTATAGTGAATAAAAATATATAAAATAGATAAATATAGAAAAGAAATATAATTGAAGGAAAGTATAAGGAGAAATAATGAGGAATATGAAAGAATATCTATGTGTTTATAAGGAGATGTGTCAATGATGTATAAAATGTTTTATTTGCTTAGAATTTACAAATAACTTTCAGAAAAAAGGTTTTATGTTTTTATGTTTTATGCTTTGTATGTTTTTAAAAATTGATAAAATTTGTTCAAAAAAACCAAACAAACATGCAGGCAGGATTAGATCTCTGAACCCACCTGGTATTGCTGTTTCTCAAAGTTGTTTTGTTATACAGTATCAGTTTAGAAACAGGAGTACTCAATTTTTCCTTTTAAATATAAGTGGATTTGAATTTCATCTTTTCTCAGCTGAACCTGTGAAGTTTCCTAAGCATGTGAGAGTGTGAGTCGGCTTCAATAGTCAAATATGAGTTATACCAATAGTTTAACTTGCCAAACTTACAATTAAAATTAGTTTTGTCCTAAGCCACTAATATTTTAAAAACTGTCCAAACATTTGAAACTATATTAAGACCCACCTTTTATTAGGGTTCCCTTTTCCTTGGTTTTCATATCAATCCACTTAATACTTTCTGCATTGAGATTCATCCAAAAGATGGTCTGTGATACAAAATCGTAGTCAATGGAAAAGATGATTATGTCAGGATCAACTCTCAAGATAACATCCTCTTTCATGGTCCTTAATCCGAATACGAGTAAGTCAAACTGAACTGCAACTAGCAGTGATGGCTCAGAACCTATGGCAAAGACAAAAGTAGTTACTTTCCATGCAAAATATGTACAAATAGCAATCTCCCAACTAGGTAATTAAGGGGGAAAAGCTAGGAAATGCTTTAGCAAGTCGTCTTTTAATGAATGATGAAGTTCATTCTTCCACTCTATTCTTTGTTTTCTATTATTTAGCACTGCACTCAACAAATATACACACAAAACAGAAAAATTCCAAAACCATTTGAGACAAACTTCAAAATATTTCACTACAGGCCAGGTGGTAGGTTGTCTTGTTTTTGCTGTTAAGTACGGAGGCTGTTAACCAAATAATGCTCTGGAAGACCTCCAACGTCATTCTTTAAAAATGGTGGATGCCTTTGAAGATGGCAATCTGAAGTGCCTGAAGTAGGAAAAAACATGGGAAAACTGGGCAACTTCCATGATTTTTGTTTGTTTTTGGTTGACTTTTTCTTTTATGAAAAATGGGCCCGTTTCATCACTTCTGGTATTTCTGGAAATGCAGGAAGTGATGAAACGGGCCCATTTTTTCAGCCTGCAAAGCCTGCAGAGGCATCCCTCAAGCCTCCTTCAGGACGAAAAAGGCCCAAAATCAGCTGGAAAGCACGCACATACACAGTGAGGTAAGTTTGCCTGGGGCTCACATGCCCGCACAAATGGCTCGGCATGCCACTTGTAGCACATGTGCCATAGGTTCACCATTATGGCTATACATAATGAGTGAAAAACCAATCAGTGGACAGGAAGAATCTTACCAATTACTTTACATATGTGGTCATCAGGCTCCAATAAATATCCGGGGTGGCACGTGCAGTAGTAACTGCCTTCTGTATTGACACAGGCCTGGCTACATTTATCAACTGTCAACTCTTTGCATTCATTGATGTCTGTGCAAGAGTGCCCATCACTTCTTAGCTTAAACCCCACGTTGCAAGCACATTGCTGGAAATTAGAAAACAGGCATTATTATTTATGTAAATTTTCACAATTTTTCTTTCTTCTCACTCTGCTCTCCAAGAGTTGCTGCTGGAAATAGAGTCCAAATACAAATTGAGATTTAATTTGCAAAAGTATGTACTTAGGTAATACATTTGAAGGCACTGGTTTTTTGGGTTTTTTTCAAATTAATTTTTACTAAAGAATTTTTTACAAAGTAAAACAATTCAAGTTTAAAGGAAAAGAAAAGGGGAAAGTGATAATAGAAATGAAAGAAAAATCAAAGAAAGAAAAAGAACAGAAGGTATAAAGAGGTGTGGCTTCCAATTTTCTTTACAACAGTTACAAATGCATTTATATTTATCCTCTTGTTCTAAGGAATCTTGGCAACTTTAAGAGCTTTTAGCTGAGGGAATTCTGGGAGTTGAAGTCCACAAGTCTTAAAGTTGCCAAGGTTGGACACTCCTGTTGTAAGATTACATAGTGGCTCTCCTTTCTACACTTTCAATCTACTTGCATTGTTTGATCCCGCTTTTAGGACTTAGGAGTCATCATCTCAGCAGAATTATCCATCAGTAACTGATCTGAGTTCTTGTCAACAAGATTGTTATGTCTGGAGCGTGGGCGCAAGGAACGGAGACGTCAAATAGTGACTCCAACTCTTTATTAGTGACTTCAGAACAGAGCGGAGATACTGGGCAGCAGCAGCTCCTTTTATAGAGCTGGCTGCTGTCACAATAACCAATGGTTTGAGTTTGCCACGCTGGTAGCGGCCAATCAGCGGCGACCCGCTGTCAGCCAATCAGATTAGCCAGAAACGGCCAATCACAATCCACTGTTCGCAAGCCGATCAGAAGTGCAGGATTACGAGCCTGCTGCAGAAACAAAACTATTAGGATTTTTAAACTAAAGCGTTTGCTTAGTTCGTAACACCCCTCCTCCCTAAGTTCCATCTGAGGGGTGGGGTGATGTATTCTCGCAGGTAGACAGGTCATTTCACCTGTCTACCTGATCTGCGTTGCTCCACTAGTCCTTGCCCTGACTCTGGTCTCGGTGGGCTGCTTGCTGCGCTTGTTGGCAAAGATGTTCCACCCTCTCCGTTGGGTGACTCGGGGTTGTCATCTCTGCTTCCGTTAAGGTTGTCCTCCGGATCCCTTGGATTTGGTGCTGTCGCAGTGCTGCTCTGTGGTGAGGTGATCGTCTGGCCCGGCTCTCCTTCAGAAGGTGAATATCTCTGGGTTGGTTGTGCTGATTTCTTGTTTTCACGTACTGGGTCGTATGCTAGTTCTTCTCCGGTCCCCTCGATTTCCCTTCCCCCCCCAGGTTTGAGGTTCGGGGGTTGTTACGGGGGAGGTGCCAGCCTGGAGCGCAGTTGATCAATATGGCGCTTCCGCATTTTTCCATCAGTAGTTTGTAAACGGTAGGAACGTGGACCCATAAGTTGAGTTATGGTAGCGGGGACCCACAATGGGTCACCGGAAAAGTTTTTTGCGAAGACTGGGTCGCCTACCTTGAAGGTGCGATACCTGCTGCTGGACCCCATGGGCTTTTCTGGTGTGTAGGTAGGGTGCAAGTGGTCAAGATGTGAGCGAAGTCTCCGGCCCATCAGAAGTTCGGCTGGGGTTCTGTTTGTGGTGCTGTTTGGGGTAATATGTTGGAGGAGAAGCATCTGGGTCACCTTGTCATCGATGTCCCCTTGCTCCATCTTTTGTAAAGTTTTCTTTACGAATTGGACCATTCGCTCAGCCCTGCCATTGGCCGCAGGGTGAGCTGGCGATATCAATGCATGGCGTATCCCCTGCTCTGCCAGGTACTGTTCGAAGACCAGAGCGGTGAATTGGGGGCCATTATCCAAAACTAGGACATCTGGCAACCCGTGCGTAGCAAATAGTTTATTTAGTTTTTTTAGTGACAGCTTCTGTGGTGGTGCTCTTCATTTTGAGGACCTCCAGCCAGTTGGAGTATGCATCCACTGCTATAAGAAATATATGCCCCTTGGTAGGTCCCGCAAAATCAATGTGGATAGGGGACCAGGGACCTCGGGGTGCTTCCCATTCAGTTGGTAGTGCTTTAGGTGGAGATGAACGAGTGTCTTGACACTTGCTGCAAGTGGCCACCCAGGTTTCTATTCGCTTATCTATACCTGGCCACCAAGCGTAGCTTCTTGCTAGTGCCTTCATTTGCACGATGCCCGGATGGCCATCGTGCAATAGTTTTAGGACTTTATGTTGTAATCTCTCTGGAATGACAACTCTGTCTCCCCACAAGACACATCCCTTTTGGGAGAAAAGTTCTGTCTGTCGGTTTTTGAATGGCTTGAAGGTGTTGTTTGGTTCATTGTCAGGCCAACCTCTTTCTACCCAGCTGAGGACCTGTGCCAAACAAGGATCCTTCCTTGTTTCTGAGGCAATGTCTTGTGCAGTCAGCGATGGTGAAGGAAGAGTTTTGATTTGTAGCGTAGCGAGGGTTGGAGCTGGGTCATCTATGACTTCTGGTAACGGAGAACAGCTCAAAGCATCAGCATGGGGAATGGCTTTCCCCAGGTGGTGTAGCAGTTGGTAATCGTATGCGGCTAGAAACTCTGACCAATGTGTCATTCTCGGTGATAAGATGTGGGGAGTTGGTTTGTCTCCCGCTAAAATGCCAAGTAATGGTTTATAATTATGGAGAAAGGTCTTCCATATACATACTCATGGAATCGTTTAATCGCAGACACAATAGCAAGAGCCTCTTCATCAAGTTGGCTATAGTTTCTCTCAGTTTTAGATAAAGTTTTTGAAAAGAACGCAATAGGTGCCTCAGTACCGTTTGGTAGGGCGTGGCTCAGGATGGCTCCTACTCCGAACGGTGAGGCATCGCAGGTGACAGTTAAAGGCAAAGTCTCGTTATATTGAATCAATACAGCATCTGAAGTTAACAGGTCCTTTACTTGCTGAAAAGCTCGCTCTTCGCGATGTCCCCAGACCCAGGAAGCCTTCTTATCGAGGAGCCTATGCAGCAACAGTCGCCTTCTGGGGCAAGAAGATGTTATAAAAGTTAATGAGTCCCAGGAAGGCTTGGAGGTCTGTTTTATTCCTAGGTCTTGGGGCGTTTTTTATTGCAGTGAGTTTTTTCTCCATAGGGTGAATTCCCTGTTTGTCAAGAAGGTACCCAAGGAATTCAACCCTCTCAGTACAAAGTTGGCACTTGTCTTTCTTGACCTTCAGGCCAGCGTCTTTAAATTTCTGGAGGACCATTCTGAGTCATTTTTCTAGAAGGCTTCTGTTGGGGGCAGCTATTAAGACATCATCGAAGTATGGCATGACCCCTTTTATGCCTTGAAGCAATCTTTCCATCAGACTTTGGAAGATGCCAGGTGCTACACTCACTCCGAATTGGAGTCTATTACACTTGAATGCACCTCTATGCGTGACTATAGTTCGGGCTTCTGCAGTCTCTGCATCTACGGGCAACTGCTGGTACGCCTGAGCTAGGTCCAATTTTGCAAATATTTTCCCACCTCCCAGGGAATGAAGGAGATGGTACAGGTACAGGGTAAGCGCTCTGCTGAACCGCTTGATTTAGGGTGGCCTGGTAATCCCCACTAATTCTTAAGGATCCATCAGTTTTATGGGAGTTACAATTGGGGTCTCCCACCGGGCGTGATCGATCGGTTCCAACACGCCCTGGGCTATTAATTTGTCCAATTGTTCATCAATCTTTGGCTTAAGTGCAAAGGGCACTCGACGAGGCTTAAGGCGAATGGGAGCAATGTCAGGGCTGAGATTAAATGATATGGGGGATCCTTTGTACTTGCCTAGCTTCTCGGTGAAAACGTCCTGGAATTCCTGGACGAGGGCTGCTTCCCAGTCATCACTTCTGGTTTGGTTGATGCCCGCTAGTTCAATTCCTAGTGGCGCGAACCATTGCAAACCCAGCAAACTGGGCCGATCTCGATCGACGATGGTAAGAGGTAGGGTTGCGGTTTGGTCTTTGAAGGATACTCGGACGTGGCTGGAACCGGCAACTGGAATTCTGTTTCTTTGGTAGTCTTTTAATATGATTTTTTGAGTGCTGAGGTCCTAGCAACGAATGTCAGGGATCAGCTGTTTTAAGGTTTTCCAGGAGACCATTGACAGGGACGACCCAGAGTCGACTTCCATAACACATGGTTGATTCTCAACGGTGACCTTCACTCGGATTTTCCTCGCATCAAGGGAGGACGCGTGGCCGATGGTGATGGTTTGATGGGCCTCTTCTCGTCTGGTGGAATTGGCGGGTACTCGATTTCTGTAGTATTGGCTCCATTGGTTGTTTAGGTGGTCCCGATTTATTGGTGGAGTGCCTGTTGTATGCCAGGAGTTGTTTTCCCTTCGGATTGGGCTGGACTCTCGCCTGCTTCTGCAGACCTTTGCGATGTGGCCCCTCTTTCCACAGGAATGGCAGAGTGTGTCTAGGAATTTGCAGTCTGATCGCGGGTGGTTTCCCCCACATCCAGCACATTGACTTGAAGGCTTACGATTCCACTGGTCTCACTGGTCGCGTTCGGATCTGAATCTGTTGACCTCCTCTTCCTCGCTTTCTGATGAGGATTTGAGGTCTTCATGGTGGGTGGTCGTTATCTGTCTCTCGGAGAAAGAGACACTGGCAAGTTGGTGGTGCGGTGCGTTGGCTCGGTGCATTCGAGCGGCTGACTTCCTGGTTGCTTCTTCTGCAGTAACATCGGCGATGACATCTGCAAGGCTGATGTCTCCCTTCGCCATAATCTTGCTCTGGGTCATGGGGTCTTTTAGGCCCAGAACTATTCGATCTCTCATGGCTTCCTCGAGGTTTGCGAAGCCATAGAGTCCCCCTAGGTTTCTAAGGTCAGCGATGAAGTCTCCAACATTTTCACCTTCCTGCTGGTCCCTCTGGTAAAACTCATGTCTCCTGATGAGTGTTGGCACCGCGGGTGCATAATGAGCCCGTAGGATTGGGGCGAGGTTGTCCCAGTCCATTGTCTTGACTTCTGCTGGTTTCGCAAGTGCTTTTGCCATTTTAAAAACGGCGGGCCCGCAATGGGTCAGAAATACAGCTCGTTTCTTGCCAGGTGTAGCATCTTTCAAATTGTTGGTCTCCAGGAACATCTGGAACCTGTCCATATACGAGTCCCAGTCTTCATTAGCCGGGTCAAATGGAGCGGATAGTATAGCGCTGCTGGTCATTCTGCTGCTTTTGGTGTGCTCTTAGCCACGTGCTCTGTTAGCATTCGGTGAGTGTTCAATCAGCTCTATCGTCTCCGCATCCCATCTTCGTCGCCAGTTTTATGTCTGGAGCGTGGGCGCAAGGAACGGAGACAAGACATCAAATAGTGACTCCAACTCTTTATTAGTGACTTCAGAACAGAGTGGAGATACTGGGCAGCAGCAGCTCCTTTTAAAAAGCTGGCTGCTGTCACAATAACCAATGGTTTGAGTTTGCCGCACTGGTAGCGGCCAATCAGCGGCGACCTGCTGTCAGCCAATTAGATTAGCCAGAAACGGCCAATCACAATCCGCTGTTCGCGAGCTGATCAGAAGTGCAGGATTACGAGCCTGCTGCGGAAACAAAACTATTAGGATTTTTAAACTAAAGCATTTGCTTAGTTCGTAACAAAGATAATTTAACTCCCAAAGCTTTCCTGGTATCTTTTTCTATTGCATCTTTTTCCAAATATTAGGGATTTCAGTAACTCTTGCCTTTGTACTGCTTGTTCAAAATATTTTAGTTGTAGTTTAGTTACCAACATCTCCAATTAACAGTCTATTTTCTTTTTCCTAGTTTTATATTATTGGTTCTCACAATCCAGGTTTTTCTCAGACATGGCCTTCAGAACCAGAATTTGAAAGTATTACTACTTTATTCAGCCAATCAAACTGTAATATAACTTTTATATTACAACTGGGAAAACTATTGCCTTGATCATATATATCTTTGTTGCCAGCAAGATGCTTCTGCATTTTAATACTTTGTCCAAATCTGTAATAATCTTCTCCCATGTATTTCTCATTTTCTCATGGTTACAACCACTATCCTTGTAAATTTTTTAGCTTAAGATGACAAAGTCTGTTGCTATAATAGTAGCAATGAGTCCATATTGTATTATTATTTGATAATGGCCATCTTTTTTCCCTATTTTAAAAGAATTTAAAAAGAATTTTAAAATAGAGCCTAGGAAGAAGCAAATTTCCTTAACCCATTTTTTGTTTCTACACTACAATACATTCAGTTTAAAATGTACATATTGTCAATTTTTAAACAGTAATATCAACATTTTAATACTGGTTTTTACTTACAGGCCCACTGGGAGACTTGTAACAAATGTGAGCACACGGTTTTTGGCATGGCATGGCACAATAGCTGCCTTCATCCATTCCGTCTTGGCAGTCAGATTTCCCATTGCAGACCAAAGTGTAATTGATACAGGTATTGCCACACTGAAATTCATAGTCATGGCATTTCCTGGGCTTACCTGGAAAAGCCAAGAGGACTTCAAGATTCTTGTTTTAGTGCAATTATAAACAAAATAGCCATTGGAATCAAATGAAGCATAAGCCAAACTCAATATGTCTTTTCATTTGATTGATTTAGAATGGGGTAGGTAAGAAGAACATAAGTCAACAAACTTGAAGAAAAATCTGGAACTTTGTTGTTATAGATGTTGACAGAAGCAAGAATGCTCTATGCATAAAAACAGAAAGATATCCTAATCCCCACAATGGAAGAAGAATGGCTGGAAATTGATGGAATTAGCAGAGATGGCCAAATTAATTGCTTTAATAAAAAAAAGGATGCATCCAATTTGCTTCTACTTGGAAACCACTTCTAGATATTGAAAAAAAATGAAACTTCTTTTTTACTTTGGGATTTTCTGTTTAGACAAGTTTGCTATAGAAATGGCTAGCATGCATTAAGTATGCAAAAGTAAAAAGTTGAGGCTGTAATGTGATTTTTATTCTACCATGCAGAAAAGAGTCAGAAGCTAATGTATTTTGTTTTCCCCTTTAACTTACACCTCTGTCTTTTTCCCCCTTCTCTCTTTTCCCACTATTTTCATTTTCATTTATATTTTATACTTTGATAAGTTTAATAAGGTTATATTTAAAAAGGATAACATGAGTTCAACAATCTGGCAAGCACAAATGGAAATAAATGGCAGCAGCAGAGTAGTGAGAATAAAGTGTCCAACCATATCTTAAAATTTCAATTCCACCAGACATTAAACCAAACATTTAAAGACTAATATAGCACTGCTACGATTGTAACTTGGCTCTTTTTTTGCAGAACTTCAAGCTAATGCCTCAAAAGAAAGACAACCCCTCCCACCATTTCAAAAAACAAGACAATTGCACCAGTTGCCACAATGAAGAATGTTTACATACATCCAATCTCATCAGTCCCGTCTCTGCAGTCCTGTTCCCTATCACAATTCCATTGATCTGGGATGCATTCTAATGAGTTGTGACATTTCCACTGATGGGCACCACATTGTTTCTTTGGAAATCCACAGTCCTGTAAAAACCAATCAATCCATCCATCAAGAACTGCTGTTGTACAACAATAAAACATTTGAAATACTTGGGAGACTTGGCATGGAGATGCTACATGCTATAGAATAAATGCTATGTGAGCCGTGATACTTTACAGCAACACGGAGAACTTGGGGGAGGTAAAGGTAGGCATTACTGAGAAAATAGTTTTGGGGGGTGGGGAGGAAATAACAACAACAGGAGGCTGCTTGCTCCTGCCTTCTGATTTGCTAAGAAGTCTGCCTATACAGTACATACTGCATATCTTTAGAAAGTAGTATCTTAAATTACACTTTAGCAGTTCAGAGACATTTGGTGACCATGAATAGGAATATGCTATGTACTAGTAGTGACTGAATCTTTCCGTCTTGACAAATGCTATATATCTTGAAAAGTATTCAGGAAATAAGCATCACATTTTTTCTTTTTATGATCTTGTAATCCCTTATATTGAGATGTCAGGGCAATTGAATGGAGCTGAGTATTTACTGGCCAGATGCCCTTCTTGACACCTACACAGGGTTCACAGCAGATATTTTCTCTTAGAGTAGTTTAAGATACTACTTTCTAAAGATATGCAGTATGTACTATATAGGCAGACTTCTCAGCAAATCAGAAGGCAGGAGCAAGCAGCTTCCTGTTGTTGTTGTCCCACCTCTGAAACTATTTTCTCAATAATGCCTACCTTTACCTCCCCCAAGTTCTCCATGTTGCTGTAAAGAGAAACATCTGCCACTGCCTATGATTGAACTCTCAGCGTCCACAAGCATCTTAATCTCTAGGTCACCATGCTGCTCAAGCATCAGACAATTAAGGTTACTTAATTCTTAATTAAGGCAACAATTGTAATGGAATGCCCAGTACCGTATTCCAGCTGCTAAGTGGTTGAGATGGCACTATATTGTCCTGTTTACCCCAAAGGGACAGGTAGCTTATTTTAGGGTTTTCACTAAGCTATAATGCTGATTAAATTGGCCCACTTCATGGTACAAGGAAATAGACACTAGTCATTTGTACCTGCTCATCTGACCCATCTTTGCAATCCTGATCCCCATCACAGAGCCATTGCTTTAGGATGCATTCTCCACTTTCATGGCATTTGACTTCATTAGTATAGCAGTGCACTTGTTTGGGGACTGGACAGTCTTCTTCGTCGGAATGGTCCTTGCAGTTGTAATTTCCATCACAGTGCAAGAAATAAGAAATACACTGTCCGCTTTTACACTGGAAGTGCAGGTCATTGCATTTGATCTGAGCTGCAAGCAGATAATAATCTTTAATCTTCCCTTGTTTCATGCCCTCCCTGAAAACTTACACAGACAGCACGAATCAATTAGTAAGTAACAATTGATTTAAAACTTTTCAAGAGCTTATAAAAGGAATGCAATTTACCTTACATGGAAGACAAGTAATACGCGCAGCAAAAGATTTATGTTCCCTGTTTGACAATGACAATGTAATACTGTGTTTCCCCAAAATAAGACCCTGCCCATTTTACACACAAAAAAGGCACCTGGTCTTATTTTCGAGAGGAGGGAATGTTGTCCACTGACTCACCTCATTTGTGTGCATCATCCCTGCCTCCTTTTCACTATCAAGAATTTCTTCTGCAGCCAGCAAGGCTTTTCTAAAGGCCTCTGCAGCCGATAACATAGCTCCGGATCATGGCTTGCAGGCCTTGCTGGCTGAAGAAGAAATGGGTCAGCAAGGCATGTGTCAGGGTGTGAGAGGCCTGGTTGCAGCTGTCTGAAGGTAAGTAGCAGGGCAGCTCCACTCCCATCCTCATCCTAGCTTAAATTTTTACCCTGGCACCCTGGAGTGGATGAGGTCTTAATTAGGGCTTATTTTGGGGGGAGTAGGGTTTATATTTCATGCACATGTAAAAATCAAGCTAGGATTGAAACTTTCAGGGTAGATCATATTTTGGGGGAAATACGGTAGTATCTTTAGAATTTTTAAAAATTCATATTCTACCAGGATAGATATTTTCAGTAAACAGCCACTTTACCAATCTATAAAGGAGACATGGATAAGAAACCTATGAATCTGGGAGACAAACTGAATTCTGAAAAATAGGGAAAAAATCTAGTTGCTGAGATTATAGTAACCTCATCTCAACCTGTTCCAACAGATAAAGAAAATCTAGAGGAAAACTGTAGAAGTGGTGCAGCCAGGAACTTGATGGATGTTTATGGCCTCTGATATTTCAGAAAATTGAGTTTAATGAAACAGATCTTTACTGAGCCTAAACCATTATTAACATAAAATAAAAATATTTATTGAAATGGTTTTGAAAAACATACAAGAAACTGGGAATAGAGAATTGAAGTATCTCAAATGGCTTCGTGTCTTTTGGGATCTTTAAAAATATTTTAAAAAGATTATCTTTCTTTATAGGCTGGAAATAAAACATATTTGAAGAAATTTAGTGTGCATATTATGGATTTGTCTAGCAATTCTTCATTGGTCAGACATTACAGTAGGTCCTCAGAAGGAATTAAAAGGACAAAGATGTTAATCAGGGGTGGGATTCAAATTTTCTGTGGGCGTGGCTTAGTTAGTAGGCATGGTTTGGTGGTCATGTGACTGGGTGGACATGGCTTGGTGGTCATGTTATTGTCTGGGTGTGGCCAACTCAGTATCACTCACATCGAGACACACATCTCTCCTGGCTTCTCATGACTGTGGGGATGCTGCAACAGTCGTAAGTGCGAAAAACAGTCATAAGTCACTTTTTTCAGTGCCATTGTAACTTTGAATGGTCACTCCACACGAGCAGTACCAATAAAGGAGGGGGAAAAAAACTCCAGAGACATTCCTGAGACAGGAAGTCTAATCCTGCCAAGAATGTAATAAGAGTTAATGGAGAGGCAGTTTCTGTAAGCAACACCAGAATGTTTCCTTCCTGCCTTCCTTACAGGATTAGGCCAGTAATTTCTTCTATCAACAGTTCTCCGAACTGCTTAGAATGTTAACAACCGGTTCTAGTGAATAGGTGAGAACCGATAGAATCCCACCCCTGACATTAATATGGTTTAAAATGCTATCCCCCCAAATCTGGATTTTCTCAATTTGTGAAGAGTTTATAATATACTGAGTTTGAATTATTACTCCAAAAAGGTGTTAATACTTTTTGAAGAACATTGTGTCCAAGATTTCAGAAACTATCTTAATGAAATTTGTCAACTCTGATTGTTAAATTAATTCTGTATCAAAGAGAGGCAAGGTACACAACACAATTTTTTGCAACTGTAGGATAAAATTCACTGTTATAAATATTGGATAGCAAAATTGGGAAAAATATATAATTTTAAAATCTGAGAAGTCTGGTATTTTTGTTTTATTTTTGTTTACTAGGCTTTCAGCTAATTTTTCCTATTATATTTTAAAACATATTTACTTTGCTTTTTCATAAAGTATATATTTTTGTGAGGTAAACAATTATATAGAATACATGTTTGTCCATGTATATGCTATAAATATGAAATATTTTATAAAAATGTAAGTGTAATATTTGAAAATTTCAGTAAAAGTAATAACGACTGGAATTTTGCCCAATAGGAGATTAATAAATGACAAAAACACATTTTCTTTGTATTTATTAATATAGGTGAACATTCGAAGATGTGTCACGAAAGACTTCACACCAAGTTAAACTGACTGTGGTTTCCACAAGGCAGCCTGTGATTGTAGAGCAGGTAGGAATTAAACTTGGTGTGGAATCTTGGGTGTGGCACATGCAGGAAAAAATAAGTCATCTCTTAGGTTGCTTTTGTGGAGATGGTGTGTTATGGTATGATTAGAAACCAGGAGACTGAGTTCTAATGCCATCTTAGGCTTCCATCAAGCTGGATAGCCTTGAGCCAGTCACTTTCTCTCTGTTTTAGGATGTAAGCAATAGCAAATCATTTCTGAAATCTTGCCCCCACCCCCCAAAAAACCCGTGTGGGAACTAGTCCCAACAGTCTCCAGGAGTCAACGCTGACTCAAAGGCACCAAAACAACAATAACAAAAAAAAAGTTAACATGAGACAGGAAAGGCTGTCTTCACTGTGTGTAACTAAGAACCTGATATAGGAAAAGGGCTTCCTCCAGAAATCTGAGTCCTGAGAAATTTAGGCAATGTTAAGTCAATGTCACCACTTTAAATTTGGCTCAGAAACACATACACAACCAATATAAAACTCTTTGAACCTTCAGACTAATTGTAGCTTCTTCCTACTGGTTTATTTTTTCCAAGACACCCCAAATAGAGACTATTACCATAATCTAGTGAAGAGGTTATTAAATAGAATCACTCGTCACTAGGCTGAGAATGCTGGTACTTCAGCTAAACCGAGTAAAATCGCTCTATACTACTAGAGCCAAGCAAGTTTCAAGGGACAAAGCTGGATTTAAAAAAAAAAATCCTAATCTGTTCCTTCATGGAGAGAATAAACCCATCCAATACAGATTATTTAGCCACTTCAGCCCAAACAGACTCTCATCTTGTTGGGACTCTTATGTTTATTAGCCTACCTCAAAGCTTGACTACCTCCAGCGACTGACCTGCCCCCACAAGTTTTCATCTAATTCAGTGACAAGGACAAATAGAAATAGGTATTTGCTAGCATTTATGTTGTGTTTGCCCCAATCTCCTAATCATTTAGCCAAGTAGCTTCAAATGTATTTCAAGGGATTTCCTGTTTATTCCAGCTACAACCCACCTAGAAAGCCAATAATCCAAAAATCATTTGTTACTTCTTAGATATCTGTCTTTCCTGAACTGGCTTACCACAGTTTGTTTCATCTGCCTCATCAAGGCAGTCTGGGTTCCCATCACATAACCAACTCTCTGGTATACAGCGAATGTTGTCATCACAACGTAAAGCACACAGGGGTGTTGCCATCCAGCAGCTAGATTCATCAGAGCCATCAGCACAATGTTGTATCCCATCACATTGGTACTTCTCATTTATACATCTGTGGCCACTGTGGCACTGGAAGACTCCTTTAAGAGAGACACATTACAATTAGACCTATCTCCAGGCACTTCTAGTTATACATTTGCAGGTTCACAATACTAGCTGCCATGTCCAGTAATAGCAGATTTTAACATTTTACATAAGTCTGGCCTTGATGCAGACTTAACCACATTTATCAAGGTTGTCTATTTCATTAGGTTAAGAGTTGCTCTGTTTGCTCTTATAGTGCACGTGATGCTATATTTGTCTTAATTGCTACTTGACTTGGGTTATTCCCCAGACTTGTGGCATGTCCTCATATAAATTCCCAAACAACAACAAAAACTAAAAAGTTAAAATTAACAATAACATTAACACCAAGTTGTCAAGTAATAGATAGCTCCCAAGTATGTAGTGAAAGAGGACAATTTTCATCACCTTCCTACAAGCCAAAAGAGTGAGAACCATCCAAAGGAGGCAACTATTCCCAAGAGCTGGATAACTAAAGAGAAAGACCTCACTAATGCCTTGCCAAGAGGGAATCCAAAACATCCATTTGCAGGTTAATTGCACAAGATGATCAGATTCCACCCAGAAAAAATGACCCCCAAGTTCCCTGCATCCAGATCAAAATGTTGAATTGCATTTGGAACACACAGGCACGCAATGCAGTGCCTATTCCTTATGTTCCAAGCTTCCAGCTGCAGGCAAAATGCCTCAAAACAAAACTGATAAAAATAACAAAAGCCTACTTTGTTCAAATGTTTAGTGTCCAAAATGTGAATACCTGGGTTATTACAGAACAGGGAACATTCCTCTTCATCAGATCCATCCGAACAGTCATTGTCCCCATCACAAATGTATTCGTGGGGAACACACCTTTTTCCATTCTTGCAAAGCAATTCTCCCCACCCACAGATGAGAGGCGTCACGACTTTGGCCTTTGTAGTAAATGTAGAATGTAGAACAATAGATGCCATTGCTGTGGTGGTAGATGTAGTTCTGGGCACGACTGTCATCCATTTTGTATGTGGAACTGCTCTAGTCGTAGTATGAGGCAATCTAACAGTTGGATTTGAGACAGGAACCATTTGTGTTACAGCTAAAAAAAAAAGTTGAATTGCAGATAAAAAGGTTAACTTCACAGTTCTTCATGTGTTTATGTATTTAGATAGTGTAATATTTCTTATATTTGATAAGGATTTATCTTCTTTTCTATGGGAAAAATGGACTAGTTGCCTCAAAACACAGGAAAGCTCAACCAATATGGGTCATATCATCCTTTGAGTATTTCAATCCCCTCAAAAGATTGAAAGGTGTTAGAATGAAAATGTTTTACCTGTTTTTAAGGATCAGCCATTTAAAAGAAAGAGTTTACCTTGTTTTCTCTTATTTAAAAGGTTCTGTAAAACTATAACATTACATCATTGTAAGGTAGATTACATAAAGACACTATATATCAAATAAATTAAGCAAAATCAAAACATATTTTATACACTGAGCAAAGACAGTTCTTGGATTTACTACAGAGGAATTGAGTCTATCATCTGCAACTCTATAACTGTCTGGTTTGGTTCTGCAACCCAACAGGACATGTCAGTCACAGACTTCAGAGGATAATTAGGACTGCAGAAAAAACAATTACTACCAACCTGCCTTCCATGGAGGACCTGTATACTGCACAAGTCAAAAAGAGGGCTGTGACAATATTTACAGACCCCTCATATCCTGGACATAAATTGTTTCAACTCCTACCCTCAAAACGATGTTATAGGACACTGCAAACCAGAAGATCTAGATACAAGAACAGTTTTTTCCCCCCGAAAGCCATAACTCTGCAAACAAATAATTCCCTCAACACCGTTCAACTATTTACAAAATCTGCACTATTATGACTGTTAATCTTCTCATCACTCCTTATCACCCATCCCCTCCCACTTGTGACTGTATGACTAACTTTGTCACTTGTATCCTTACAATTTATATTGACTGTTTCCTAGTATGATTCGATTGCTTATTGTACCCTATGACTATCATTAAGTGTTGTACCTTATGATTCTTGACAAATGTATTTTTTCTTTTATCTATACTGAGAGCATTTGCACCAACAAATTCCTTGTGTGTCCAATCACACTTGGCCAATAAAGAATTCTATTCTATTCTATTCTATTCTATTCTATTCTGTAGCACAGGAATAAGAGTTTTTAGCTATCAATGTACACAATTCTAATTATTATTAAATTATTATTCTAAAAAGTTACTAGTAAGAGATAAAAGATTCTTATTATGAGTAAACAGCAGAAACATTGGCAAAAAGCCCATTATGGATCCATTTTCCATTCTTGTTTATATACTGAGGGCTATTTTGGTATGGTGGCTAAAAATACCAGGGAAGAAACTAAGAGACCGTAAGTTCTAGCTCTGTCTTAGATACAAAAGTTGGCTGGGTGATTTTGAACCTTGGCAATGACAAATGACTTGGATCTTGGCTCAGACTTCATAACTATAATTTTTAATTGAGACCCAGAAGAGCTGAGACTACAATCAAAGTGGTAGGCTGTCTTATAATTTGATTCTCCTTTAAAAAAAAAAAAAATCTCAGAATTCTCTAAAGATGCTATTCTCTTCCAGGAGCCACAAAGGCCACAAAACCCAAGAATCTGGCAAACCAAAGCAAAGGTCAGCTCTAAGTATCTGCCACTCTTCCCTGAGACATTTAGGTATGGGCTGATCCTGCAGAAATTGCTTTAGCATATAGAAAGCTACCAATTCAATCTGGCACCAATACAATCCCTCCTACTGTCAAACTCTCCAGGTAAAGATTTTTGCCTGGAACTTACCACTTTTCAAATCTGTGTCAAAGACAAACAGTGTCTTTATCACTTTAGCTACTTGCAGAGTGGAGGCCTTCATTGACTTCCTGTTCCAGACCATAAGTGTTGTGTCATTGAATGTAACCAGGTAAGGCCAATAAGCAGCTGCCACTCCATGGGTCCAGCCATGCTTCATATTATATTTCCGATGGGTGATGGCATTCAGTACATTAAGCACTGTGATAACAAAAGGAGTGCAGATGTTAGAATCCCTTTGTGACAGGTAGAAGCAAGTACTCTAGATATATATCTCCTTTCAAGAAGCAATTAGTCTAACTTTAAAGCCCAAACCAGTGGCCAGTACTAACATTTTCATATGAACATTGCAATAAAGTAACTTAGAAGTATCTAGAGCAGTGTTTCTCAACTCTGGTGGCTTTAAGACTTAAGAATTCCCCAACCAACAAGTTGGGATGTGATGGGCTAAACGGCTTATTCTAATTCTTATCAGAAACGTAACTTGCTCTATAGCTAGCCAAATGTAAATGCATGCTACCATGAGAAAATCAAATTGAAATAAGACGAATTGTAGGCTTCTACCGCATTTCTGCAGAGTTTCATATTTTAGCCAAATCTCCATAAATAATAATTCTGTTACCCATGTCTTCTGAAGTCCAGAAAAAATTGCATGAACTTATATCCAGAACTAATGGAGTATCTTCTGTCCAGGTCTTATTCCACACATCCTTGATTTGCCCACTTTTCAGAGGATGGAACTGGATGTGTTTGCCACTTTCAAGCCAGAAGAGAGATGCCCTCTGCCAGTCTATGTAGAGCTCCCATATAATATTCTTGAGGGCCGCATGATAGAGAATCTTTGTCACCAAGCCAACAAATGTAGTAGTCTTAATTTTAGTTCTGTCACAAGTTAACCAATAAAGATCTCCTGATGGTATATCAACAGTTGCTGCACAGACTACAAAGGGAAGAAAAAGGAAATCGGTTTTCTTTCCTTCATAATGCTTCACTAACTTGCTGGATAGAAAATGGTCATTTGCATTTTCTGTGTAGAAAACTAAACTTTAAACATAGAAGATGCCACTAGTAGAAAGAGGCAGAAACTATTCAGATTTAAGATTCTTCAACAGGCACAGACATAGAGCTCTAGAATCTGTGGAAACTAGTTCTCTCACACAAGTTAATATTCTTCTTGCCAGATGTTTCTCCTAGTTGGTTACTGACTAAGAAAACATTTTTGCAGTTCCACTGCTATCTCCCAAGCCACATTGCCACCACCATCTACTACTTCCTACATTGCCATAATTCTGGAATTAAGGCAATGATTGCTCTGAATGTGCCTGGGCTAATAAAACAGCTTTATGCCTTCCTTCTGGAATATGGATTCCTTGATTAGAGAGGTCAAACTGTTAGTAGTGTCTGTACCAGCTTTTAGCGGACATTTGGTTAACTGAGGAAGCTAAGCAAGATGAGAGAGAGAATGTTTGGTGTAGTTGTTTTAAGGCATCAGGATAGAAACTGGGAAACTGTAAATTCTAGTCCCACCTTAGAGACAAAGCCATCTGGGTTTGGTTGGAAGTTGGGGGTTCAACATAACAAGCATTCAGGATTATTTTCATTTAGTTTATCTAAGGACAGAATGAATCAATTAAAACCAAACATACTATGCATATTAACTGATGCCCTTTCCTTTGTTTCATCTAAAACAGGAATAGGTCATGACATTTTCACCTCCAAAGCATTTTACAGTCTGACAGTTATTTGTAGATACCCTAAACATAACCTTTGTGTAATTCTCAAGTCTTTGACCCAATGATAAGAACTGTGATGCTTGGAATCAATATGGCCTCAGATTTCTCTCTACAATTACTATTCTACAATGTAACAATTCCTAATCCAATCATCATATTCCAATCTTGTCTGTGGGAGATGATATCTGTGCGTTTAGTTCAATGTTTCTGTGCCTATTTTGATTTTTTTTTTAATTCCTCAATTAAATTCCTAATAAATGGGCTATATTTCCTTTTTTGTCCTAAAAATGTTTTATTCATCGGAAAGATTAGGACAAGCTCTCAAGTATAGATATGGTGAATAAAACATACAATCAGCATGCTCAAAATTCAACATCTGTTTTTCAGGTTTCAAATCTCCAGTTCTATCATATTAGCCTTCTCTGCCAATATTCCACATTTGGAAATTGGTATGGAATGATCAGTTTCTTTTTTTCCAAAAGAATGCAACAGATAAAATTACTTTAAGTTTTAACCAAGTTTGGCTTTTTAAAAGTACTTTCATCCTTAGCAGTAGTACAATCTGTCATGTACTACATGTCATTTCCTTCAAATCAAAGGAAAATTAAATATGAAAGTAACTTCCTGTTACTCGATTTCACCTTCCTGCTTACACAAGATGTCAAAGCCAAACCTTCCCGTGGAGGAATGAGTCCTTAAGTGGTTATAGACTTCAGGGACAAACTCTTCTACATAATTCTACAGCAGAGTTTCTCAAGTTCACCAGCTTTAAGAGGTATGGATTTCATCTCCCCGAATCCCCCATGTTGGTTGGGGAATTCTGAGAGTTGAAATCCCCACCTCATAAAGGTTGCTGAGCTTGAGAAAGTCTGTTCTGCAGGCTTTTGCTCTCTGTTCTTGGATGTTCTTATACACAGGATAAAAAATATTCCTAATCAATCGTGAAACTGGAAAACCTAAAAAATGTTCGCATAAGTAAAAAATTGTGGACTTTATGGCATTATACCAGAAAATCTATAATACCCAAAAGAGTAAACTACTGAGAAATCTAGTTATGAATATATAATCTAGCTGCCCAGAAACATTTATTTTTTTGTGGTTTTAACACTGATCGGAGGCAGTTCTTTTAGATGGTTGCAATAACCTGTAGGTTATGTCAAAATATCAAGACTTGGAGTAATTTTAACACTAAGAGTAGTATTGTATTTTACTTATACTATTGTTATAGTGCTTCACCTGGTGAATTTGTAGGGATTATTAATTTTGTCTTTGTTGCTATATTGTAGCGCATCAGTTCTCCTTTATCATCAATCCAGTAGAGGAATCCTCTTTTCCAATCCATGTCCTGAAAATAGATTATTTCTGGCCATTCAGGTATCAGGGGTTGATGCTGCTGAACTATGCCTTCTGGTCCAATATGCACTTGGAAAATTTCATAGTCAGTAGAATACACAAGTTTCAGCTCTGTCAAAGTACACATATGAAGAATATCACTTTGGATACTAACTTCATCAGTCATTCAGGCACCAAGAACATTCACTTAACATTGCACCTAAGAATCACAGTAGCTTTTGGCTTCCTATGTCAACAGCTTACCTTAGTATTTCTTTGAATGGAGAAAATACACATGATGGTCTGGTTTCTATATATAACCCATTCTTCAGAGAACTTGAGATTTTTATTTTATTTTATTAAAATAAATTAAGACATGGATAAACATATTCTAGCTGTTTATTTGTATTTGTCTGAAGGTCTGCTTTAAGTCTTATGACAGCTTGCAAAGACTAGCTACTAACTTTACTGCCATTGGCTTTTGATATATTAAGATAAGAGATGACAAAACTACAGGGGATCAAAAGTACAATTGGATATGATAGGTGGCTACCCAAACCATCATTAACCTATTTCTTCTCTTTCAACAGTTAAAGCATGTTCAGTATCTGCATCACATCACAACAGCTGACATCTAAAATACAATGCTTGTATGAGTCTCAAAACTAGTATTTAAAAGGTCAAGAGAGTGTTCCACCAATCTTCAAGGGACTTATAGTCTTCCAGTTGCATCCAAGTATTATAGACCTACCTCCACATTCACCAGTAGCTAAGAGAAAAGTACCCTTTGGACAGGCGCATTTGTAGCCTTTGGAATGAACTGGTGACAAAAGACAAATGTGGCTACACACTCCAGGTAAACATGCATTTGTGTTATCTAGAAATCAAAGGAATATGTTAGCATTCAAGACTAATTAACCTCTTCTCCAAACTATGCAATTATTCAGCATGGCATGTGAATTAGGGCTGTACAGTGCTTTGGATTCAAAGGAAAAGATGCTCCATAGCAGGGGTCTCCAACCTTGGCAAGACTTGTTGACTTCAACTCCCAGAGTTCTTCAGCCAGCTGGCTAAAGATCTCTGGGAGTTGAAGTTCACAAGTCATAAAGTTGCCAAGGTTGGAGACCCCTGCTCCAGAGCATACGTGCAACACTTGGCTACAATGTCTTAAACCAAATCTCCCCTCCCCCTCCCAAGATCAACCTGCAGCTACTGAAGGCAGCAATTCTAGGAAAATATGCTGTTTTTAAAAAATTGCAGACATAAAGTATGCAATTAACTGCTCTGAAGCAAATGTTGCCTTCAAACCTAAGTGCTCCACAATTCTAGCATGAACCCAATAGAGACCTTTCAATCTTTGGTGCAAATGAAGTTGCTTTAGATATATCTCCCGGCTGATATATCTCTCCTCTCTTCAACCTCCCCACATGTTCCTGATTATCTCTTAATCCAATTACCACTTCTATACAATTCTGCCCAAGCAAGTTTTTTACAATTGCTTATGAATTCTTATAGTGTATTCCAGAAACACCCATGGGGGAGAGAATGTAAATTATTTGTCTTACTAGCTCAGTTTGTCAAAGAGATCAACTTACTTAGTGACTGCTGTAGCTCATGCAATACTGTGAATGAAGAGATCGAGATGTTCAGCAGTATATCAACACCAGGTGAGGTGCGAGATGCATAAAATAAGTGTGTTGCAGTGCTCCAGAAGAACAGATTTTCAAATACAGCAAGTCCTAGGGGATCCTGATATTTCAGCATTGTATCAGGGAAAGTATATCTTCCAGAACCATCTACTTTTACTGTTTCGATGGACTAAAAAAAAAAGGAATTTGAAAATAGCATTCAGACTTACAGGGCTATTACTAATTGTTTTAATTAACTAGCCATGTTTTCTGATAATCAAGGCAATTCTGTATGGCATTTTTCCCTCAAATTCTCCAGATCATATGGTTTATGCATTGTAGCCTTCTATATGGATTAATGGTAGCAATTCAACCCGAGCCCTAACCCTAATCCTTTCATATCTTCATTTGAGGACAATTCTGCAGAGGATTAGATCAATTCAGTAAAATATTTTTGCTTCTGAACAGGCATTTAAAAGAATTGTTCAGCCAGATTGTTTAGCCTTATGCAGCAGGGATTGTTTTTAAATTCCCTGAGCATTTTCCAAAGCAATCTAAAAAGCCAAATAAAAATACTTTTTAAGATTTTCACAAAGTTTCATATCAGTGGGAACATAGCAAGAATAAGAATCCTTTCAAATTGATAGCCCTCTAAACCCTTCGTATAAATCATATATAAAACTCTCTATATAGATTGTCATTCTATGACCCCTTTGCTTGGCTCCCTAATTAAATAGATGTACTGCAAGAAGTTTTAAAATGATATGGTTTCCCTGAGCAGAAACATCAAAAATTGATGTACAGTATGAAATGTTACTACAATATTACATTTAATTAAAGAATATAAACACATTGTTAGGATTTGTTGAGAGAGGGAGAGGGAGGGAGGGAGGGAGGGAGAGAGAGAGCGAGGTACAAACCATAGGTAGCTTTGAATTTGGGATGGGCTAAATTGCACACCTTTTTATACATACTGATCCAATACAGTCTACCAGTGATGTAATCCAGAGTCAATCCCACAGGCTCTTCGGCAATTAGTACCACAAGCACATGCCTGTCTGATCCATCCATCCCTGCGGCTTCTATTACAGTCCTGCCCTTTTCACCACAATTCACCCAGTACATGTATCTGTGATAAAACAGAAAACCAGAGTAAAATGCTTCAAGAGCAGTAGTCTTGAAATGTGACTCTGTAATCTCTCATCCAGTTTGCTCCCACACATGAAGAATTTACACACTCTTAGATCAGGATCTTCTCAGGAGCTGAGCAATACTATGTAATATGTTGTATAGAATCATGGGAACCAAAAGTTATAAGAGGTGAGTTAAACCTTTTATCAAATTTCTGGGTTTAAAAATTTCTGAGATTACACTACAGGCAATCTTTGATTTATGACTGCAATTGAGCCCAAAATTTCTGCTGCTAAGTGAGACATTTGTTAAGTGAATTTTGCCCCATTGTTCTTGCCACAGTTGTTAAGTGAATCACTGCAGTTGTTAATACCACAGTTCTGAAGTGAATCCAATTTCCCCTTTGACTTTGCTTGTCCCAAGAGGTGATCATGGGACATTGCAGCCATCTTAAATATACACCGCAACTATCCTAAGCATGACTCAGTTGCCAAGTGTCCAAATTTTGACCATATGACCATGGGGACACTACAATGGTTGTAAGTGTGAAAAACAGTCATAAGTCATTTTTTTTAGTGCTGTTGTAACTTTGAATGGTCACTAAATGAACTGTTGTAAGTTAAAGACTAACTGTATGTAAAGATTTGGGTTTCCAGCCCTAAAGGCTTATGGAATTTCTGGAGAGAATGGTGAGATCTTACTAAATTTGATGATCTCTTGAAACTCTGGGCATTTTTAATAAGTAATTTGGGTCTTGGAGATGTTTCATGGGGCAGGCTTCAAATAGCCCAGTACTGGCAGGCTTCGTGTATGCATGAAATTATATCACTGTTACAACACTGTAAATACAATAATGTCTATTCTGAAACTCATACCTTTTTTCTGGAAATGTAATCAGCTGCTCCGGCACCAGATTTTTCTCTAGGATCTTGACATAGCCCCTACCATCATTCAAACCAGTAAAGATGGCACAAGGAAAATTGCTGGCCCAGTATAACTGCCCTGTGAACCAGTCTACAGAGATGCTGTTGATGCCACTGACGTCTATAGGCAAAATTAGAGAAATTCAAGACAACAAAATATGGGAAGAGACTACGTTTTTGTTAGTCTATCTGTAACTTGTAGGGTGCTATAAACACCCTACATAATCTTCTGTAAGATAGTTCTTTACATCACTTCGATCTGGGGCTCAGGAGATCTCTGTGTAATGTTTTGCTTTCTATTTCACCTTCCTGTAAATTCAAGTTTACAATAATACGTAGCATATATTCCATTTAATGGTTACCCATAATATAATTCATCAATGTAATCAATGATTAAGTCTTCATCAATGGTCATCTTCTATTATGCAAAAATTGGGGAAATTTACTCAGTATTGGAGAGAGTGAAAGATTTTGGGGCTCTTATAGGTGATTTATGCCATGGCAAGCTTTGAGACACACACTTTGCATGTTAAATTTCAACCCCCTCAGAAGGAAAAAAAAAATCCTTAATTTTTACTCCCACATATTCCAATAGGCTCTAGGAATTGTGTTCAGTTCTAAAGGAATGCCACACAACTCTATGTGAAAGGACAAACTGAGGCACAGATGACTGTAGAAGTAATCTTGACAGATTTAAGGTTCATCCCAAAGGAAATTAGGATTAGAAAATTAGGGTTAGTTTTTGATTCTGGATTTACCTGCAGTAAACAATTTTACCTGGATAAAGAATCATCTCACTTTTTCCAGACTCGTAAATGTGCAGTTTTTTATCTTCACCAACCCAATAATAGCTTCTCCTTAAGAGGTCATAAGCAACAGACACAGGTTTTATTTTTGTAGATACTATAATCTCCCGGTGGTGTGTCTTTAAATCCAGGAGATCAAGACCTTGAGGGACAGCTAATAGCATTTTGGTAGCACCATCTGAAAAAAAAAAAAAGAACTCTAATTACCTTTGCCTTAAGACGTAGTCAAACTCAGACATCCCAATCTGAAGCTGGAATTGCACCTCTTAGAACTCTTAACCAGCCAACAATATATAGCAATTAATTGTGTCTCAAATTACTTGTAAATTCTGACTCCAGTGAAACTAAGAAATCTCATTTTTTCAGTCCTTTAGACTTATTGCATGGCAATTGTATATGGCACACTGAAAGCTTACCTATAACATTGCAAATGGTTCCATGGAAGAGTTCATATCCTTCAACACAGTCACAGGTAAAAGAACCTAATGTGTTCTTGCACAATTGATTACAAGGGCTATATGCTGTTGCACATTCATCAATATCTAGCAAAGAACAAAACACACTGTTGAAAGTTGCTATAAATTGTAAAGGCAGTTACATCAAAAGTTTAATCATTTATAGACAACATTAGGTGTACACAATAAACCTGGGAAGATCCTGGAAAAAATAAGCAACAGATCTGCGAACACCTAGAAGCAAGTAAAGTTATAACCAGAAGCCAACATGGGTTTGTCAGAAACAGATGTTATTTCATTCTTTGACAGTGACAAAATTAGTGGACCAGCAAAATGCTGTGGACCTAGTGCAATTAGACTGAAGTCAGGCACTTGACCAAGCAGACCACAACTTACTTCTTAGTAAGTTAGAAAAATATGGAATAGATAGCATCATCACCACCACCACCACATGGATTCGTAACTGGCTGACAATCTCCACTCATTGTGTAGTCTTTAATGAAACTACATCTACATGGAAGGAAATGAGCAGTGGGGTACCCCAAGATTCCGTCTTAGGCTCAGTACTCTTCAGTATCTTCATAAATCAGGGGTTACCAACCTATTGGACCTCAGGGATCACCAAACTCAAAATTTTATATCCTGAGGACCAGAGACCCTGGGAAAATCCCAAAAAAAGTCTGCAGGAAAATTCCTCACGCCATTTTCCTACTGATCTATCATTCTTTATTTGGGATCACAGGATACCGTCTCCAGCTCTGTTCTCAGGGGGAGAGAGAGACTTTTGGCTTCATGCAAGGAAAGCAGCAGAAGCAACAGAAGTCTTTCTTTCTCTCCCCCAAACTCTGCCAGAAATGAGTCTTTGTGAGACTTGTCACGCCTGCCCAGCCTCTTGGAGCAGGATGCCTTGCAGAGTCCCAAAGACTCATTTCTGGTGGAGTTTGGGGGAGAGAAAGAAAGACTCTTGCTGCTTTCCTTGCATGCAGCCAAAAGCAAAAGAAGAAAGAAGCAGCTTGGTGGCCAGGCCAGGCACGGGGGGCGCATGGGGCAAATTCCCTCCCCTGCCCTTTCCCACCTCCCCTACCTTGTGTTGTTCACAATGCAAGCGAGGCAAGCCTCGTGTTCCTGCGCAGCCTAGATTAATTGCTTTGGGGGTTGACATTTCTCTGCGGACCACCAACATTTTCTCGTGGACCACCAGTGGTCCCTGGCACACTGGTTGGCGACCACTGTCATAAATGATTTAGATGAGGGAATAGAAGTGGAACTCATCAAATTTGCAAATGACACCAAGCTGGCAGGAATAGGCTAAAGATCCAGAAGGATTCTTGACAGACATCAATATTGAGTCCTATAAATCCAGTGTAAAGTTTTAAAAACCAAATGTATAGGTATAGATGGAACTCGTGGAACCTGGCTCCACAGCAGCAATTGTGAGAGGGATCTTGGAGCCCTAGTAGACAACCACTTAAATATGCGCCAGTAGTGTGTAACAGCAGCAAAAAAACAAAACAAAAAACCCAATGCAATCATAGGTTGCATGAATAGAGGAACAGAATCACAATCATGTGACATATTAGTACTACTTTATAAAGCCTTAGTAAGGCATGCTTGGAATAATGCATCCAGTATTTTGGTCATCAAATTATAAAAATGATGTTGAGACTCTGGAAAAAGTACAGAAAAGAGCAAGAAATATGATTAGGGAGCTGATGACTAAACACATGAAGAACAATTGCAGGAATTGTCTATGTCTAGTCTAGAGAAAAGGAGGACTGGGGTGACATGACGACAACGTTCTGATCTTTGAGGGGCTGCCACAAAGAGGAGGGAGCCAACCTATTTTCCAAAGCACCAGAAGGTCAGGCGAGGAGCGATGGATGGAAACTAATAAAGAAGAGAAGCAACCTAAAAACTAAGGAAAAATTTTTCCTGACGGTGAAAACTATTAACCGGTGGAACGAACAGGTTGCCTTCAGAAGTTGTGGGTGCTCTGTCACTGGAGGTTTTTAAGAGATTGGACAGCCATTTGTTTAGAATGGTATAGGGTCTCTTGCTCGTACAAGGGTTCAGACTAGAAGACCTTCAAAGTCCCTTCCAATTCTGTTACTCTGATGCTATTGTTATTGGCATAGCTTAATTGCCTAATACAGGGGTCCCCAAACTTGGCAATGATAAGACTTGTGGACTTCAACTTCTAGAGGAATTCTAGGAGTTGAAGTCCACAAGTCTTAAGGTTGCCAAGTTTGGAGACTTCTGGCCTAATACATTAGAAAATATAGTTTCTAATTTTTAGTAAGTTCCCATTTCCACTTTAAAAGTTCAGCTCACTCAACTGCTAAATTTGAGGCAGTTGCATAAGCTAAAGTAGTCAGTTCCTCAGTATATATTTGTTACAACTTACAATTGAGAATATCTATGAGTCTAGCTCAAGGATTGTCCCTTTGCATTCATACCCGAACAGTTGTGACCATCAGCAAGAAGTTCCCAGCCAGCAGCACAGGAACAATTGACACCCCAAACTATCTCTGTACATTTCTCCATGCAGCCACCATTATTCAGAGAGCACTTTTTGCCTAAAAAAATAGAAGCAAGAGTTACTCCCCTGTTCAAGCCTTTGATTAATGAAAAATAATATTAGCAGATCATGCTGTTAGGGTTTATTACCACAAGACCAGGGTTCATCAGTGCCATCCAAGCAATCTGCATCTCTATTGCACATTAGAGATTCCAAAATGCATTTCCCTTGATCACAATGGAACATTGTTTCGGGGCAATGAGCTGTATTCCAGAAATTAAAACAACAACAACAATGTTTATATATGGAACGTCACACTGATTGCAAGTCAATCTGTCACCAACAGAAATTCATATATCCTTTTCTTGAAGGCTATAACCTGTTTTCTCAAAGTGAGACTCACACAGTATGTTCTACACATAAGCATGTTCCAGTTGAATAGTAGGAAAAATGGTATATTTTGGACAAGAACCTATTAACCAGGGGCGGGGGGCGGGGAGGCAAACTTTATTCTACTATGAATATTTAGCCAGATGTTCCCCTTTCAGATATATCCAAATTCCTGCTTTGAATAGAGGATGGGACTGGACAGACAGACAGACTTCCTTTCCAGCTTTGCGACTGTGGACAAGTACAAAACAATTTGAGCCTGGTACAATCCCCATGTGCTTGGAATGCACCTTCCAGAAGCTTTACAATAGCTGGTCACTATTGATGTTCACTAATGATTCATAACATCGTCTGGAGTCTTCCAATTATCACTACACAAAAATAACAGTAAAGAGAATTGTCTTCACATCACTTCATTGTAGGCAATACAATGAAAATGCTCTAAGTCACAAGTGGGAAAATGGCCCAAAATGTCTATTAGCTTTCAAGGAACAAATGATACAACTGTGTTTTTAATTCCTTGGCATGGGCATGTATATGTTAATCAGACAGATCTACAACCCAAAGTACTGTAAGGATCTGCCTCAGTTACTTTCTCAAGAAAGTAAAACTCTTGAAGCAGATTTTATAATCCAGCAACTGAAGTTTTTCACATAAGATTAGTTCAAGAGCTGATCTCATAACTTACATACTTTGGGGGCACTAAGATACATAGTTTGGGTTCCTGAGTTAAATAGATTGTTGATACCAAGTCCAGTTGTTGATAATGCTTAAGAATATGATGCAATTACCAAAATCATTTTATTAGGATTGCTATTCCATTAAACACACAATAGCTTGACAAGATACAAGTTACTGATATTTTAGATGCACAGTTAAAACCTAATTCTGGAGAATAAAACATTGTTACTTTTCAGCTGCTTTTTCACATCAAGTATTGTCTTTGGCCTACTGTTTTTCAAAAAAGAAATGCCACATTAAAAAAAAAATCCTAGTTTATTTTCCTGCAAAGCATGAGTCTAAATCAGCCACTCAATCTGCTGTATGGAAGACATCATAGTGTATATTTCTAATTCCTCTGAGTGATACTGAAATTTGTATATAAGGTAGCTGCCTGCAATATTTGCAGATAATTTAAAAAACTGACCATGTTTTTGATTAACCAATTTATCACATATAAAATCCTTAGAGCCCATTGGTCTTTATCACTGGGCTCTGAGGATTTTATAGTTGATAAATTATTTGGTTAATCAGATACTTGAGACATTTGAATATGGGGCTAACTGTATTCTACAAACAGTGCCAAATAAATGAAAGGAGTAAACAAACTATAAATAGTATTCATGACTTGACTATGTGCCATCAAGCTGATGTGGACTCTAGAAAGTTTATCCAGGAGGATATGTCCCTAACTTGGTCTTTCAGATTCTCCAATGGTTTACCTATTGCCACTGTAACTGAGCCCATTCATTACATAGTCAAATGAAAAAAAAACTCTTATTAAAATAAAAAAGCAGTAAAATACATCCACAGTGGCCTCTCCCACCATGAGGAAGGAACAGAAAGAAGCTCAACTTTGGCTTCCCAGGCCTTGGCTGGCCAATTAAATCAATACATTTATCTCTGTAGAAGGAGTATTCAACACTAAAGTTTATAAAATTCACCTCAGGAGAAAGACAGGGTTTTGTTTGTTTACAACATAAAGACATTAGCAATAATGGGAGAAAAATAAATTTAAGGTTATTATTACTGTAAAATACTGCCTTATGTTGTTTGAGGTTTATATATTAGAACATTGCTTCACTTTTCTTTGTTATGTAATTGTGTAATTAATACCATTTGTAATAGATTGCTTATATCCCTCTTATGGTTTATCACTCTATAGCAGTGTTTCTCAGCCTTGACAATTTTAAGACCTGTGGCCTTCAACTCCTCAAATTCCTCATACTGGCTGGGGAATTCTGGGAGTTGAAAGCCACCATGTCTTAAAAATTGCCAATGTTGAAAAATGTTGAACCCCGAGAGTTGAAGTCCACAAGTCATAAAGGGGCCATCATTCGCCACCTCTGCTCTACAGGAACCATATTGGATATGCATTCTTTGCAACAATGAATTAGCTGGATTTGTATACATTCATGGGTAGATCAAGTTGCTTACCACAGAATTCTTCATCCGAGTGATCCCCACAGTTGTCAATGCCATTGCACTTCCAGTCTTCCATAATACAGACTTTGTTCTTACACTGCCACTGTTTGGCTAAGCAGCTACTGGGTGAGCAGTTGGTTTCATCCGAGCCATCTATGCAGTCCACATGATTATCACATACATCCCATGGATCGATGCATTGATTGTGGCTCTGGCATGGAATTTTTTTCTCTGCACAAACTACATTAAAATTACAATATCAGAAAATTTCCAACCTCCTCATTCATTATATTTCTGGCATAAAGTGGACTGCCTTGATTTCTGTTTATTACAAAGCAAACTTTGTAATGGCTACATTAGAGAGGTTTATACCTCTTTCAAAATAGGTGAGGAAAGTTCCTTTTGCCTGTCCAGGACAGCAAAAAGAGTTTTGGAACTGCATGGAAAACCCAAACATTGTATTATGTATATGCAGGACCCTATAGTTAGTTCTTAGTATTTTTAATTAAGGACCGCTACCGTGTTTCTCACAAAATAAGGCCGGGCCTTATTTTTCTTTTTTGACGCCTGAAAAAACGGGTAGGCCATCTTTTCGGGGGTAACTTAATTTCCTCCCCCACCTAGAGCGGCCCATATGCACGTACCTTGCCGCAAGGCCGCTTCTATTGGCTGACGAAAGCTCCCTGAAGGCAGAGTCCCCAGCTGCTTCAGGGCGTGGCATGGCTGCCTGTGTCCCTTCGCCTTTAGGCAGTCTCTTTCGGGCGATGGAAGCTCCCCAAATGCAGTCACCAGCCACTTCGATCGGTCGGTAGAAGCGGCCTCGGGGCGAGCGCATACACACACACACACACACACACTCCCCTCGCCACGAGGCCGCTTCTTTCGGCAGATGAAAGGTCCCTTGAAGGCAGAATCCCCAGCCACTTCAGGGGGAGGCATGGCTGCCCATGTCCCCTCGTCTTTAGACAGTCTCTTTCGGGCGATGGAAGCTCCCCAAATGCAGTCACCAGCTACTTCAATCGGCTGGTAGAAGCGGCCTCGCAGCGAGGGGTGTGTGTGCCACGCCTCGCCCCGAAGCGGCTGGGGACTCTGCCTTCAAGGGAGCTTTCGTCTGCCAAAAGAAGTGGTCTCGCGGTGAGGAGAGTGTGTGTGTGTGTGTGTGTGTGTATACGCTCGTCCCGAGGCCGCTTCTACCGGCTGATCGAAGTGGCTGGTGACTGCATTTGGGGAGCTTCCATCGCCCGAAAAAGACTGCCTAAAGGCGAGGGGACACGGGCAGCCATGCCTCGCCCCGAAGCGGCTGGGGACTCTGCCTTCAGGGAGCTTCTATTAGCTTATCGGGATATTCTAACCTAGGCTACCTGCAGGGCACTCCTAAAGGCAAGTTTTCTCGCCATCCCCCCTGCCCTTCCCCCATCCATTTCTCTTCACCTTGTGTAGTTCTAACAAACTATGTGAGAAATAGCAGGGAAAAGCATGTTTTGAATAGGCCTAAATTTTGGCAGTGGGGCTTAATTTCACCTCGTGCCTAGAAATCATGCTGGGCCTTCCTATTGGTGGAGGCCGTATTGTTGGAGAAACACGGTAGTAGGACATTGAACACAATATCTTTGCCTCCAAATCCTTGAAAAGATTGGGCTAGATGGCTTTGCTATGCATTATATAAAATTGTTCTATAATTTTTTTAAAAAACCAAGAGATCTTCTATGTTCACGTACAAGACTACTGAAGTGATCTTTAGAGACAAATCTATTTTATTTGCTAAGGGATTTTCTTTCCCAATCTTAAAACTTTTTTCACACTTTTTTTCCTTTGAGAAATGTTGTGTCTTAGTTTTCATAACTCCTAACCAACACAGCCAACATACCTAAAGGATATCACGCTTAAGAGGCCTGTATCATCATCTATAGCTAACAATACACCTTCAGGCCAAAATTCCAGTTGCAATTCATGTCCCTTAAAATACCATTTACCCTCACCTTCTTGAATGGAATATGCTTTAAGATGTTTAAGAAGTAGCAACCAGAAAAGTCACATAGAATGGGCAAACTACTTTTATTTTCTTCACAAGAGTCACAATGCTGGACTCTTGATCCAAGGTTCTAAATGTAAGTTAGCAGGGCAGAAGTAGCCAAGAGAGGCATGAAGACAACTCCCTCAGCAGCCTACTTTAGTTTCTAGAAAAGGGAAGTCCTTCTAAAACCATCTCCCCAGCAGCCATTCAGGTTAAACTCAAGATTAAAAACAAAAAAAAACATGACAGACCCGAGTAGCCAAGATTCAGAACAAAAATGGACAAATTTCAAGGGGAGAAATTAATTTTAAAAAACCCTTAAGTTATTGCTTAGATTAACACCCTAATTAAATCCAAGAAACAACTGCACTTTTTTGATGACATCACTGTGTCATCACCCTTCCTTCCTACATTTGTTGCCAAGGAGAAATTGCCCACTGATTGAAAAAATTATTTTTTTACAGTTTGTACTAAGGGAATTCCAATATTGTAAACATTAATACTGAATGCATTAAAGCACCACAGACATGCATTTTGAATTCTTTTCCTTGGCATGGGAAGTCTTAATTTTCTTGCTTCTATACAATATCATGGGGCAGCAGACCATGTTTTCTGGTTTGTCATCGCTGCCATTTCTTGGTATTTTTCTACGTAAACTGTTGCTCTGCTCTGTCTTTACAGTAACAGAGGGTATACCATGCAGGTTCTATGCTGCAGATTCAAAAGCTAAAGTCATCACACCTACCATAAAGCAACTCCTAGCATAAAGATGATCTTTTCTTTCACACAAGTATCTGTCTGCAGAATTATTTTTCCAAACATAATTCTCCAAATTGTATTTTTCCCTCTACATGTAGTTTATAGTTTTATCGTATAGCTACCTGCCCTTTTTCAAATGATACCTTATTATCTGTCAGCGTGTATGCTGCTATTAAACATACATACCACAATTCTCTTCATCCGAGCCATCCAGGCAATCGCTGGTACCGTCACAACGCCACTTAGCAGCAATACATCTTCCGTCTTCACATTGCCAGGCATTTGGATCACCACCACATTCTACCACTATAAAGAAAAAGGAACAAAAACAGGTTTAATAGTTTCACTTAAATTTGCCTCTAAGAATTGCTCTACAGAAACTTTCCCCAATAGGACATCCCCTGGTGGACTGGGACAAACAAAGCTATTCAAGAATTCCCAATTCCTGGAGATGCTCTTTCCTTCATTTTAGTTCTGGGACTACAATTCTATAAAGCACAGTGCTAATCTATAAGAGAGGATTTTCTTAAACAAGTTGGTTTATGAAGTAGTTACCACAATAGGCACGCCTCAGTCAAGAGATCAAGGTTAAACAGTCTCCACAGTTCAAAGGGGAAACAGATCTCGTCACTAATACAATCCACTAAACTGCTCCAGAAGATGCCAGTGAGCAATATTACTTTATTTATTATTTTATTTTATTTTGTCAAGTGATTATAAGATAACAGGTATAAGTATAAACATAGTTATGAATACATGAAATGGATACATATAAGAAAAATAAAAAGAAAGGATAGGACAGGGATGGTAGGCACACTGGTGTGCTTATGCACGGGTGTCATTACTCCAGGGGTGTCAAAACTGGCTGGATGAATCACATGCAAAATAATCAGTCATCCCATAAAGGCAAGCTACTACACACATGCAACTGTGCCATGGGGTGGCATTCTATTCCTGGCTGATTGCCCATCTAAAGTGCTCTTGCTACAAGGAAGCTGGAAAGGCCAGAGCTGTCTAATCTAGTTATCTTGGATGAGATGAACCATAGTTCTCAACTCCAGAAGTGCAACTTATAGCAAGGCTGTCTACTTCCCATTCAATGCAAATCAAAGCCACCCTGATTATTCCATCATAATCTCACGCTAATATGTTTGATCAGTTATTGATGTTTTATGAACACTTAATGAGTTCATGATTTTATTTTTTCTTGTCATTTTGCAAACAGCTAGCATGAATTACTATAACCTAGTTAAAAGATCTTCACTGTATTTGAGGGATTGAGTAATAATATCAGCTTTAGCCAGACATCCACATAATTTTTTTGGGGGGGGGAGGGGGGGGATTGCATACACCACAGAACATGGCAAAAGTCATAGCAGAGTAAAGAACTACTGCCATTAGGAAATTTTAGCACCTTGCTTTGTAAACTCAAATTCAGCTTTTTGACAATTAATGACAAGGCAAAATGTCAAATTAAGGAGTTCCAAATGGTTTGGATAACTACTCCAAACTACTAGTTATCAGTCATGCTGGTCTGGTATGTTGAATTTATAGTCCAGAACATGTGGAGGACACTAGGTTAAGCAATTCACATTGCTTGTCTTACTTTGATCTGTCCTATCAGATAAAAGGGCAAAGGTCTATGGAGCAAAGCTGGCTGAGGAATTCTGGGAGTTGAAGTCCACAAGTCTTAAAGTTGCCAAGGTTGGACACCCCTGCTTTACAGTTTGAAATTCCTAGATAAGCAGATAGTCAATCAGCACCATACTGGTTATAGCTGATGGCAAATGAAAATATCTCAAGAGCAACAGATTAATTTTATCCAGAATTTCTTTGAAACATTAGACTTGGAATTTATTTGAACAAGGAATGCTCTCTAGAATGAGTATCTTTTCCTTTCAATTATGACCTGGTTCAGGTTCACCACATATGTACAATAATTAATTTCCTAGGTTGGCCCCTATTTATCTGGGGTTAAATAAAATGCCTTAAACACCTGGTCTATGGCATATAGATGGAAGCAAAAAATATAGGGGAGGTACAGAGCTAGCTAACTAAAACAAGCAAACTTAGGTGTGGGCTAGCAAGCAGCAACAGACATGGGCCCAAGTTGAAGGAAAAAAAACCACGCCATTCAACTAAGAGCAATTAAAGATGCTTGCAGTATCTGCTCATCTTTTCAACTTGTGTATGTTGGAATACTAAGCAAATATACAGAACACTCCTCTTAACTCTAGTACTGTGCTTACCTGAGAAAGTAAATAATTGCAAGTATTACCAAGCCAGGACTAGGCAGTTTTGTACTTGTGTAAACTTTCTTTGGGGCTTCCTGATTTATTTGCTCTAGCGAAACAACAACAACCACCACCAGGCAGGCAATAAAGCAGAACACCTATCTCCCCTTTCCTTCTTTGTACTATATTTCAGAAGTGAGCTGCCGCAGCCCTGTGTTTTGCCTGATGTGTGCTTGTTCCTTCCCTAGCTTCAAAAATGTGGTAAAAATATATAAATTAGTCACCATCACTCCCTTTTGCAAACTGCCCACCACAACTATTTTATCAGAATTCTACCCAGATTAAAAAATTGCCCCCACCACCAACCACCTCAAAATCTGATCCTTTTCAAGTCAGTGCCCAAATGTTTGTTTCTTAGCCCTCAACTTCATGGAATGCTTTTGAAGAACTTACCACAAAGTTCATCTGAACCATCAGGGCAATCTTGTTCTCCATTACAAAGCCATGAGTAAGGAATACACTTATCTCCACAAACAGCTTGCAAGGTAGCATTACAAGGTCTTCCATCTGGAAAAAGAAAAGCACAGAATCAAAAAACAGTTGGGCCTAGACCAGGGGTCTCCAACCTTGGCCACTTTAAGCCTGGCAGACTTCAACTCCCAGAATTCCCCAGCCAGCTTCAATTGTGGGAGTTGAAGTCCGCCAGGCTTAAAATGGTCAAGGCTGGAAACCCCTGGCCTAGACCACATAACATTTCATCCATGAGTACATGATTAAGAATGATTAAGAACCCATACTGAAATGTAGCCCGATGGCCAATTATATTGAGAGAATCACAGCAATCCATTTTATTAATTAGTAAAATTAATAGCAGCTATTCTGACTCAGAATTACCAATATATAAGTAACTGTCCACAAAGCAGAGGTGGTATTAAGCAGGTTCTGACGAGTTCTGAAGAACCGGTAGTGGAAATTTTGAGTAGTTCGGAGAACCAGCAAATACCACCTCTGACTGCAGAGATTTTACAGTATCTTTCCCCTGCCATGTCCACCAAGCCCACAGAACTGGTAGTAAAAAAATTTGAATCCCTCCACTGCCCCAAAGGCCTGGATGAAGAGACACTATAACTTGGGGAAGTCTGTTTCCAAATATTTGGATGCTATTGTTTGGGCATAATGCTATTTGAAATGCATTTGGACACACCTGGCCCTTTCCTGGAGGCCCAGCCGCCTCCCATGCAAAACAAGGCCTGTGGTTTAAGATAATCTTAACAGGAGTTAATGAGGATGCATATCACACTCCAAACCAGAGTTTGTCCTTTGAATCAGGATTTCTGTACAGCCATTTTTCTGAAAGCCATCAATGCAGGAAGCATTCAAAAAAGATCTAAACAGCAAGCCCCATTTTTTAAAAAAAGTACTGGGTATTGCAATATCAGTTTAAATCAGAGATGACCAACCCTTGCAAGTTTAAGATTTGTGGACTTCAACTCCTAGAATTCCCCAGGCAGCCATGCCAGCTGAGGATTTCTGAGAATTGAAGTCCACAAGCCTTAAAGTTGCCAAGTTTGGACATACCTGGTTTAACCATTAAGCTGGGATGTGATAGCTAAAATTAGGGCTGAAATACACTGGTAAGGGACACTGGAAAGTTCCTTACCAATGAGCCCAGCAAGCAGAGTCCTCTAAAATATCCAGAAGGGAACCTTAAAAAAAGACAAGAACTCAACTTACCACTGAATGATATTAATGAACTAAAAGCTATACTGAAAAGACCCCAAACCACTAAAAATCCAATAGCAAATATGCAGTTTGTAAGGAAACTACATAGACATGTCCATGTAAGTTGAATGGTTCCTAAATCAATGATAACCCTGAACCTAACATGGTCACTACTACAGCACAGGTACATGACTATCAACTGAATCTTACACAAGTGAGGCTTATTCCCAATCACTGCCACTCTCAGTGGTTTAATTTAAGAGCCCAGGAGAGATTTTCTGCACTATTACTTTAAACTCCTTGGTACCTGTGAATGGCTGGAATGAAGTCAGTTTAAAAAAAAAAAAAAACCTGCCAGGATATTAACCCTTTCCTCTACTTTAGTCACAATGACGGTTTACTTTTTGTCCTGGCCATATTTACCCACCATCCCTGACTTCTTTACTTCTTCCTGGATAGATAAAAAGTAAAGATCACAACATTACTCGTCGTAGGTTCCCACATTTGGGAGGGAAGAAAAAAAAATGGCAAAACTACCAGCTTCCCCTATTATTGTTAATAAAAAAGTAAATAAAATTTAGTCTATCACCTATAACCTCTATAACTGTCTTGTTTGGTTCTGCAATCCAACAGGACAGACACAGACTTCAGAGGATAATTAGGACTGCAGAAAAAACAATTACTGCCAACCTGCCTTCCATCAAGGACCTGTATACTGCAATGAATGAAAACGAGAGCTGTGAAAATATTACATACCCCTCATATCCCAGACATAAACTGTTTCAACTCCTACCCTCAAAACGCTATTAAGCACTCCACACCAGAACAACTAGACACAAGGATAGTTCCCCCCCCAAGCCATCACTCTGCTAAACAAATAATTCCCTCAACACTGTTCAACTATTTACAAAGTCTGCACTATTACTGTTAATCTTCTCATCACTCCTTATCACCCATCCCCTCCCACTTGTGACTGTATGACTGTAACTTTGTCACTTGTATCCTTACAATTTATATTGACTGTTTCCTAGTATGATTTGATTGCTTATTGTACCCTATGACTATTATTAAGTGTTGTACCTTACGATTCTTGACGAATGTATCTTTTGTGTATACAGACAGCATTTGCACCAAGACAAATTCCTTGTGTGTCCAACCACACTTGACCAATAAAGAATTCCATTCTCTTCTATTCTAAATTAAAACAAGCAAGCCTATCTTTTTACTGCTTCATCATAAACTTCTTGGGGATGGGGGAGCCCATTGTTTCTTTGTATCGTTGTTTAAGTAAGCTATGATAAGCAGACTCCAAAATAAGGCATTCCATCCCAGGACACTTTCTCTCCCAAAACTGGGGGTTGGGGGGAGGGGGGGGGAAAGAGATACAAAAAGTCCCTTCTCACCTTCGCTGGGCGACAAGCGACCCCAGCCACTGAGTGCAGCCAAAAACAAGAGAACACCATGGAGCGTAAAAAGCTCCATGACTGGGGGGGGGGAGGGGGAAACTACAGCGAACCAGCGATGTCTAGGACAAGCCGAGCAGGAGGTGAAGCTAAAAGAATAATCCACAAACGGAAATCTCGCAACGCCGCTTTGGGGAAGTTTTTATCTGCCGCCCAAATCCCATTGGGTTCAGCTGGGCGCCAATCAAACCGCTTTGGGTCTGGTTTCACTCAAGCGGCTGCTTCCGTCACGCCCGCAAGAGGGCGCCGTTGTGCGCGACAGTTACCATCCTGCCCATACTGGGAATCGCAGGACGCTGAAGCCCTTACCCGAGAGCCCGATTAAAATTGCTTGACAACGTAAGGGCTTGTCAGATAACTTTGCGTTGTCACCTGGACGTCAAAGTGCTTACCAGATCATTTGCTTCTGTGTAAGCGTGCATCGCAGTCTAAGCTTTGCAGAATTATGACACTCCTCCTGGTACTTGTCATCTATAATACACCGCTTTTTAATTTACTTTTCGTTTTTCGTCTTTAGTTAATGAATTAGACTCCCCATTTGATCGCAGATGTTTGATATAAATGATTGGGTTCCTTAAGGGAAGACATGCTATTTTCTCCCCCTCTCATTCCCAGGAGTAAATCTAATGGATCGCATCTGCAAAGATTCGGCTGTTGAACGCATTTTCTGGCTTGGGGGTACCAGGAGATGGAATTCTCACCTAGAAGAATCTTGCCAATTGCAGTTATTTTTAATGGCATGAGATCTGTGCCAGAAAACTGATATTGTCAAACACACACACATACACAAAAAAATCTGAACTCTTTAACCACACCATCTCAATTACAGATCACCTAAGTCTGGATTCACATAACACAATGTATTAATCTCCTGGGTTTCATATCCCCAACAAATTAGGCTAAGTGATTAGTTTGTGATTCAATGTTGTGTAAAAGCTGCTTCCCCACCTAGTGATCCTTCATAACAGTGTTTCCCAACCTCAGCAACCTTTAAAAAGTATGGATTTCAACTCCCAGAATCCCTCAGCCAGTGCTATCAGTGTTGTCAGTAGTGAGGGATACAGGTGTTACCAAAACCATAAAGCCAACTAGGAAATAATTAAACTTCAGAATATTTAATCTTGCTTGTTAAGAATCTGATTTGGATTTTCCTCCCCTCCACCTCACTTTGAAAAAGTTGTCAAAATGACTTTGTGTCTGAAACAATATTTATATCTAGCTTAGGGCTAGAGAATTAGAGTTTTGCTTTCTTATAATACCATCTTTTAAAAATGGATTGGGGATATTAAACTAAACTTTCAAATTCATATTTCTAAAAGATTACATCTATCTCTTACTCTCTCACATACATACACACATACATACATAATTAAAGTAATTAATTGAATACATTGATAACCATTTTCACAACTTCATACAATTTTTATATTGTAATATAAAGACTGCCATAGCCATCCTAATAATAAATTGCCTTTTGTACATATTACGATTGCTTCTTGGTTACATTTATTATCTAAATTGTGTACTTGCACAGCAGTAACAAATTGCATTTTAAAGGATATTTAAGCTATTTAAAAGTGATGCTGATCATAAAAATTATGCTTAAGGAATACAGCATTATTACTTAGTTTTAGAAAATGGGTACATATTTTGCTATAATACTTACAAGAAAAAGAAACAAAATGGCAAATTCCAAATTTTAGAATGTATTTCTTTATTAAAATACAAAGCAATAGCAATAATAAAATAAAGATTAATTTATATATTTTACACAAAGAATTTTTAAAAAGTTCAATAGTCACCTCTTTTCCCTCTGTCAAAATACCCCCAACAATTTCAGAGACTGACAGTAGACACACGCTAAAAATAAATTGTTGCAAGCCAGTTGCAGTTTTATCATTTCAATGTTATATTATTTTTTTAAACCTATTCTGCACACACAAAGCACCCACAATTTTTAATTTCTTGGTAACTTTCAAATGGAGGGAATATACAGATAGTCCTTGACTTACAATCATCCTTTTAGCATCTATTCAAATTTGCAATGGTACAGAACAGGGGTGTCAAACTTGCATTGTCATGGCAGCATCACATGATGTATTGGGACATTTTTCCCCTTAGCTAAACCAGGCATGGGTGTGGTCAGCATATGACGCATCCAGCCCACCGCCCATGACTTTGACAGCCCTGGTTGTAGAACAAGATGATGAGAAGTTCTTACATCAGGATGTCAAACTCATGGCCCGCAGGCTGGATGCGTCATGTGCTGGCCACACCCACACGTGGTTTAGCAAAGGGGGGAATTCACGATGTCATGTGACTGCCTTAGATCATGTGATCAAAATTCAGATGTTGTCAAATAGTATGTGTTTATGACAGTTGCAATGTCCCAAGGTCATGTAATGGCTGTTTGCAACCTTCCCAGCTGGTTTCTGAGAAGCAAAGTATATTTTAAGAATTGTTGTAACAAAATTTGCTTGGCAACTGGAATGTGCTTATGACTGTTGCAGGATCCCAACATCATTTGATCACCCTTGTGATCTTTCCAACTGTCCTCCAATAAGCAAAGGCAAGGGGCAAGCTGGGAAGAAGGCGGAGCTTCGTTTCGGCGATACAGCTGCGATCTTGGGGCTCTGAGATCGCAGCCGATATTTTCGCCCCTGGTCGGTCCCAACGGACCTAAACTGTCCCATAGAGACGGGGATTGAGAAGGGTACTGTCCTAGGATCCCAGAGATATCGCAAAGTCTCTGGTTTGATCCGGGAGAAGCCCTTTTGCTGGCGGTGGAGAGGCAGCCCCCATAGCTGCTGAAGTCGGGACAGCTCCGGAAAGAAAGTGGCTGGAAAGAAGTGTGTCGGCTGGGTGAGAAATTCCTTTTGTGTTGTAAATTCGCTGAGGTTTGAAAGGGCATCCTGAACAAAGAAGAAACCTGTGAGACTTTTTTTTTTTTGACCAAAACTGTTTGAGCGGCGTTTTTTAAAGTGATGTCAAATTGAGGCTTGGATTTTTTTTTTCTTTTTCTTACTTTTTTTCTGGGGACTTAAGTGTGACTTTGTAGGTAACCGGATTGAATTTTCTCTTATATATATTTTTATGCTCCTTTTGATTTTTTAATTTTCTCTAGGATAGAGGCTCCCTTTAGCTATTTTCTTTTTCTTTTTTTTTTGTATACATTATTCATTTTTTCTGGCTGGGGGGGGGAAAGAGCATTAAGAAACATTGCAACACTGGCAACTAGAGGCTTGAAAATACTTTATTTGAATTGGAAAGAATTGTAAGAAGACTCCTTCTCAAGGACATTTCAACGTGATAAGATAGAGGGAGAGCACAGCAAAATATTATTACAGGTGTTTTCCTGGACTCTTATCAATATTTCAACACTTGAGGCTTAGCTTTGAAGCTGCTGGAGAAGAGAGTCATAATAAGAGCCTTGGATAAATAAATAAAGTGCAGTGTGCTCTTTTATATATATATATATATACCCCATTCGCCAGCCTTTTTGTAAATTTCAATTCTAGTAATATTCTTATTTTTGCCTTTTATTTTAAAGGGAAAGTCTCAGAGTTTTTTCTTTATTTTTCTTTTTTTCTCTTTATTTTTATTGGGACTTCTTTGCTTTTTCTATCCATGTTTTTGGACCACTTTGTTTTTCTTTTTTGATTATTGAGATTAAGGTGTGAAGAACCTGAAGGAATTTCTTTTTTTCTTTTCTTTTTTTTTTGCTCTTAATCAATAATATCATTTTTGGGTTTGTTTGTTTTTTTCCTTTCTATTTTTCCTTTTTTATGGTGGACTACTTTGTAATTGGATTAGGGTCAAGAAGAACCTGAAGATTTTTCTTCTTTCTTTTTTCCTTTTTCTTCTTTGGTTTTGGGTCTTTTACAATTGGATTTTTCCATTTTGGATTATAATTGACTACTCTACCAGTTGGATTAAAAGTCAAAAAGAATTTGAAGCTTTGGAGGCATTAAAATGAGCAGGAAACCAATACCAGTTGGCATTTCTACTTCTACCTCTGCTTCCCCACCAGCTGGAGGACAATGTTTAATTCAGACAATGTTGAAGCAAAATAAAGAACAAGAAATAGTAATTTACAGATGATTATGCAAGGAATCCAAGATCTCAAGATAAAATCAGACATCATTGAACAAAGAACAGAGAAGACTGATGAAAAAGTGGAAAATATTAAACAAATAATGGGGAAGTATGAGGAGAGATTCCAAAAAATTGAGGAAGAAGGAAAACAAAGAGAGGAGAAGATTGGAAATATTGACAGTAGATTAACAGTGATTGAACAAGAAAAAAATGGGATGTTGAGGTGGGAGATGGAAAGGTCAGAATTTTATCTCAGATTTCAAAATATAGAAGAGGAAAAAGGAGAAAATTTGGCTGCGATAATGATAGAAATTTTGGCAGATGCTTTGGAAATTACAGAGGAAAAGATGATGGATGGAGTAGATGAGGTATATCGAGTTTATACAAGATATGCGATGAGAAATAAATTACCAAAGGAAGTCCATATTAGATTTACCAAAAAATCCATCAAAACGCAAATATTACAAGTGGTAAGAGAGAAAACATTGAAATACAAAGGTAAAGAGATTGTGGTTTTAAAACAAATACCCAGAAGAGTGAGAGAGATGAGAAGAGAATATCGATTTCTGACCAAAATGCTACTGGAAAACGAAGTGAATTATAGATGGCTGATTCCAGAAGGATTAATGTTTACGTGGCAAGAGCAGAGACATAGAATTGATTCAATTGAGAAAGCAGAACTTTTCCATGCAGAATTTTTTGGAAGAAGAAGAGAGGAGGCAGAGAAAGAGGTCTCATTAATTGAGTTTCAAGAGGAACAACTGGAGACTGAAAAAGAGAAAGGAGCTGTAGGTGGACAGGTGGACAGTAAAGAACAGCGTGAAGTGAGATCCACAAGAGCTGTTAGACCTAAATATAAAGCATAATCATGGAAGAAAGAAAACTGATTACAATGAATATAAATGGACTTAATTCAGCTGTTAAAAGAAGGAAGACTTCTCATAAATTAGAGAAATTAAAATTTGATATAATTTGTCTACAAGAAGTTCATATTAAAAAACAACATGAACAATTGTTAGTACAGCCAAAATTGGGGAAAATATTTACTTCTTTGACTCAATGTAAGAAAAGAGGAGTGGTTCTATACATTAAAGAGGCTATCCCAGCAAAACTGATCTACACTGATGAAGATGGAAGAGTATTAATGGTGGAAATAATGGACAATAATATAAAAATACTCTTGATTGCAATTTATGCTCCGAATGAAAAACAAGAAGAGTTTCATAAAAAGCTATACATGAAAATAACTGGACTGGACTATGTTAATATAATTATGATGGGAGACTTTAATGGAATTGTGGACAATAAATTGGACTATATAGCAACAACAACCAAGCAAAATAGAAAGGCTCTCCCTAAATCTTTTTTTAAAATGACAGACGAACTATCTTTAAAAGATATTTGGAGAGAAAGAAATGTTAAAGCTAAACAATATACTTTTTATTCAAATAGACATTTATCATGGTCCAGATTAGATATGATTTGGATCTCAACAGAATTAATATCCAATATTCAAGAAACAAATATTGAAACAAGTACTTGGGCAGATCATAGCCCAATGACAATTAAATGAAAGGGACAAAAAAAAAGATCAAGATGGACATTAAATAATACTATTTTAAAGGAGAAAGATTTTATACAATGGATGGAGAAGGAATTGGCTTTTTTTTTCAGAGAAAATAAAAAAGAAGATACTTCAAAGCAGAATGTTTGGGATACAATGAAGGCATATGCTAGAGGTCTGATAATAGATTATACAAGCAAAAAGAATATTAGGAAAAGGCAAGCTTCTAAGGCCTTGGAAGATGAATATAAAAGACTTGAAAAAGAATTACAGAAAATGCCACAGAAAAAAGATATTAAATTGAAGCTGGATGTAATTAAACATAAAATGGAATTAATAGAGAAAGAAGAATTGGCACAGAAAATCAGAAATTCTGAACAGAATTATTTTGAAGATGCGAATAAACCAGGTAGATGGCTAGCATATAAATTGAGAAAGGAGAAGGAATCAAGAAATATATATATATATATATTTTTAAACAAATTTTATTAATTTTACAGAAAACACAATAAAACATAAACAAAACTAAAAGATCTTTTCTGAAGGTTGTCTGATCCCGGGTTGAAACTCTTCACACAGACACAAATTCAAACATCATATTCACTTTATATATCCTTCCATATCTTATTATCATTTTCTTTTTTATATATATATATAAACCATTTTTATCAATTTTATATAAACAATGCACAAGGCATAACAGCTTATAAGTTCTTTTCTAAGAAAAAATAATAAAAGAAGAAAACCAATAGAACATAACAATTCCAAATTATAGTATCAATACTTTATCTATTTAACTTCATATCTTATCCCAACTTCTCCTTTTCATCCAAATTATTTCTTATTAATTAAATTTTTTTTGCCTTTTTTCAATATACAAAATCCAAAAAAAAAACATAACAAAACCTTTATATATCCTTTCATATCTTATTACCATTTTCAATAATATTCTTTGTCTGTTCTATTTCCAACTATCCATTCATCTTTTTTCTTTTATTATACTTCTCCTATACACCAATTGGAGTAACGTCTATAACTCATTACCCTAACTTAAAAGTACTTCATATAACAATTTTTCTTGGGATTCTGTTTAATAGATTCTAAAATTACACAATGAATTTTATACTCTAAATACACATATAAAAAACACAATCTTATGTACCCTCCAGAATCCCTCTTTTATCCTAAATTAAATTCACCCATTGTCTCTGAATAAACTTTTTTTCTTTAGATCTTGCTTCCCCCCATTGAGGCTTCTCCTCCCCCCCTTTCTCTCTTGCTTATTCTTCTCCTTGCCCTTTTTACCCCTTTGTCTTTCCTCCTCCCTTTTCTTACTCCCTTTCCTTTGCTTTCTAACCTTGCCTCCATCTTTCCGCTCATTTCTCTCTTCTTTGGTTGTTATTATAATTCTTAAAATCCCCTTTTTCTTATCCTTTTTCTCCTCCTCTCCGAAAAGAACCCATTGTTCATCAAAGATGGCTTCTTCTTCCTCTTCTTCTTTGTCCCAGTCATTCTGCTGCGTAGTCAACTTTTCATAAGTACATAACGCCATTTCTAAGAATTGAAACAAAGTGCCCAAAGTATCTTCTTTTTTATATTTTTGATATTCAGTCTTTAGTTCATCCACAAGCGATGCCATTATGAAAAAAGAAACTTTTCCCAAAACAATCACAAATATTTTTAATCAAAAATAATTCCAAAAAAAATTCCAAAAATTAATACTTTTCTTCCTTCTTCTCTTTCTCTTTCTGGGGTTAATGTTTAATCAAAGAGGTCCAATTACCATATACCTTTCTTTGGGATTCTAGGCAATCTCCTCCTTTTTCAGCTTCTGCTCCAATTTTTTTTCCTCTCCCTTCCCACTTGCAATATCAATTTTAAATAATCAGAAATCCATACCTCTAATAAGGGTTTTCCAATTTCTTAAGTTTTTCAATGTCCAGAAACCCTTTTGTCCCTTAGCTTCAACTTTCAGAATAATTCACTTTCAATGTCCAATATGTCCAAACATATCTGCTGTTTCCATGGGGTGGGAGAGTGAAGAAAAAAAAAAGTTCCCTTTAACAGCTTCTCCGCCGTTTTCGATCTTCTTAGGGATACAATGTATCCTCCAGCAATTCAAACAGCTCAGTTCCAACAAATTTGAAAGATGTTACTTGACCCGGCTCAGACAGCACTTTCACTCTTCTTCCTCCAGTGCAATCTTACCCGGTTGCTGGCTTCTTCGTGGCGGCCATTGCTGACCGCCGCTCCACCGCCTTGGGAAAAAGGGGTTTTTCCGGAGGAGGAGGGGGTCTGCGACACCCCCAACCCCCTGTCCGACTCCCCTCTCTCTTCAGCTGTCCCTACAGGGCAGCCATATCCCCCTGACCCATCTGGATCGGGGATACCTTGGCGGCTAGCACAGCAGGAATCGCGAGCTGTCGCAAATTCCTGCTGCCCCAAAGCCACACGAAACCGGAAACCAATCAGGAATCAAGAAAAATATTGAAGTTAATAGATGATCAAGGCCAAGTTTGTTATGGTAATAAGGAGAAAAAGGAAATTATTCAAGATTTTTATGGGCAACTATATAAACAAGAGAATATTGATGAGGAAAAAGTTAAACAATATTTACAGAATGCTAATTTACCGAAGATACCTAAAGAGACTGAAAAAATGTTAGGAAGCAATATAACAATGATGGAGTTAAATGAAGCATTTAAGAGACAAAACAATGGGAAAGCACCTGGTCCAGATGGGCTTCCGGCAGAATTCTATAAAACATTTCAAGAATCATTGAGTATCCCATTGTTAGAAGTCATGAATGAAGCTATGTTAAAGAAGATGATACCCAAAACATGGTCAGAGGCTTATATCACACTTATTCCAAAAGAAGAGGCTGACCCACTGCAAATTAAGAACTGTAGACCTATCTCCTTATTGAATGCAAACTATAAAATCTTTGCTTCAATTTTAGCAGAAAGACTTAAAAAATATTTCAATAATTTTATTCACCCAGATCAAAATGGATTTCTGCCAAAGAGACAAATCAGAGAAAATATGAGAGTAATCTTGGATACTTTGGAATACTATGACGCTCATCCTGAAAAGCAAATGGCTTTGATATTTTTAGATGCTCAAAAGGCATTTGACAAGGTGAACTGGAGATTTATGTTATTACTATTGGAACAGATGGGTTTTGCTAAAAAATTTATTCAAGCAATCGAAGCCATATATAATAAACAGACAGCAAAGATAATGATGGAGGGGGAACTTACAGATTTTATTAATATAAGAAAAGGCACAAGACAAATGTATTAACAGCGGCTAGGATTGTATTTGCTAAAAATTGGAAGAATGAGAAAATACCATTACAGGAAGAAATTATTAAGAAAATATTGGAATGTGCTGAGATGAGTAGATTGACATTTGAAATTAGAGAGCAAGAGGATAAACAATTTTATGAAATTTGGGATCTTTTTTATCAATGGCTAGATGATAAAATACGATAATAGAATATTTAGAATGCTAGACAGTAAGAAATATCTTTATTTTGCTATTTTGCTATTGTTTTGTTATTTGACATTATATTTATAAAGGGTTTTTTAGGATTGATTTGATATGATCATATGATTTGTTATAGAATAAACTGGTTTAAAGTATTGTTAGCTCATAAAGCATGAATGATTAAAAATATAGTCAAAAACTTCTTTTTTTAGTGACATTAGGATATATAAGTTTGGATTGACAATATGAGTTGTTATGTAACATAATTGTAATTGAGACAACAGAATGAATGCACAAAAATGATGAACCAACTGACACACTGGATGTACATATGAGAGTTGATGTTTTTATGTTTTGTTTGTCTTGTTTGTTTGTAGAAAATTAATAAAATCTTTTTCAAAAGAATTGTTGTTGTCGTGTCCGCGAAATGACGCCAGGAGTCGGTGATTTCATGCAAAGCTCTTTATTTGAAATACTGGAACCGAACCGGCGAAAGGAAAAAAGCCCGCGGCTTTTATTCCTTTCGCCGCGGCGGCCGCGGCCAATGTCAGCACTTCGAATCTCCCGCGCTCTGAACGAACCAATCGCGGGAGATTCTTAACGAGCCAATCGGCGCGGCTCGCCTGACCAATTGGAAAGCCCCGCGCTTTGGCCAATCAAAGCGCGGGGATTTCAAGTATGTTAATGAGGACAGAACACCCCTCCCCTCTTGGTTCAGTCCTTACGTTGCATAGTCACGTAGGTAGGCGGGGCTCCGTCTGGTCCTACTTGACCTGCGCAACTCAGTTGTAAGCGGAATCCCGGCCGGTTCGGTCGGGTTTTTGGTCGCTCTTGCTGCTGTGAGAACCGGTTGGTCGATCGGGCCGGTTCTTTCTCCGTGGCTCCCTCCTGGGCCTTCCGGGTTGGTTGAGCTACGGGTTTCGCCGCTCCCGCTCGGTCTTTCCGGGTCGGTCGAGCTGGCTTGGCTGTTCTTTTCTGGCGAGGGGTCGCGATGGCTGCGTTTCGGTAAGTACTGCTGGTTTATTTTTTCTTGTAATCGGTCACCTGGGTATTCCCTCCCCCCTTGGCTTGCGTTTTGGGAGGTGGGTTCGTTTGCGGTCCTCGACCTAAGTTGGTCGATGTGTCGTTCCCACGCTCGTCCGTCTGCCGTTTGTCGCCGGTACAAGTGTGGGCCTGTTGCTTGGGTGATGACGGCTGGGATCCATAGGGGGTCTCCCGTCAGGTTTTTCGCATATACGGGGTCCCCGGGTGCGAACGTTCGTTTTTTTGTGCTTGAGTCTGGGGGCCGCTCTGGGTTATACGTAGGGTGTAACCTGTCGAGTGGGGACCTTAGCTTTCTACCCATTAGTAGTTCGGCTGGGCTTTTGTTGGTAGTGGTATTCGGGGTTATGTGTTGTGTAAAGAGAAGTCTGTTGATTTTTTCTTGGATCTCCCCGTGGTCCATTTTCCGGATGGTTTTTTTGGAAAATTGGACCATCCGTTCCGCCCTACCGTTTGCCGCCGGGTGCGCCGGTGCTGTTAGTGTGTGGCGGATGCCCCGTTCCGCCAGGAATTTCTCGAACTCCAGTGAGGTAAACTGGGGCCCGTTGTCAGAGACGACAACGTCTGGGAGGCCGTGTGTTGCAAAGAGTTTGCAGAGTTCTTTGGTCACGGCCTCCGTGGTTGTTGTCTTCATGTTGCTTACCTCCAGCCAGTTGGAGTAAGCATCAACTGTAATGAGGAAGGTGTGTCCATTTGTGGGCCCGGCGAAGTCTATATGGATTCTGGACCAAGGTCCCCTTGGGGTTTCCCACTCTAGGACGGGTGCTGTGGGTGGGCTGGGCCTAGTCTCCTGGCATCGCTGGCACCTAGCTACCCAGGCCTCTATCTGTTTGTCCATCCCTGGCCACCAAGCGTAACTTCTGGCCAGGGCTTTAGTTCTTACGATGCCAGGGTGCCCCTCGTGCAACATTTCCAAAACCTTCCCCTGTAGTTTGTCCGGAATAACCACCCTGTCGCCCCATAAGATGCACCCTTTTAACAACGAGAGTTCCGTTTGGCGGTTTCGAAATGTCTTGACGGACTTGTCGTTGTCCCTTTCCGGCCACCCTTTTTCTACCCAATGCAAAACCCGCGCCAGACGCCTGTCTTTATTATTTTCCCGGGCAATGTCTGACGCGGTTATGGGCAGGTTGGGTAGAGTCTCGATGCTGAGGGTGGTCGTCGTGGGTGCTGGGTCAGAGTCGGATTCCGGTAGCGGCGAGCGGCTTAATGCGTCTGCATGTGAGATCGTCTTACCCGGTCTGTGTATGAGTTCGTAGTTGTAGGCCGCCAGGAACTCGGACCACCTTGTCATTCGGGGAGACAGAATGTTCGGGGTGGCCCGGTTTCCTGCAAGGATTCCCAGCAACGGCTTGTGGTCCGTTATAATGGTGAAGGGTCGGCCGTAGAGATATTCATGGAACCGTTTTATGGCGGCAACTATAGCCAGAGCCTCTTTGTCCAGTTGGCTATAGTTCCGCTCCGGTTTGGTGAGGGTCCTTGAAAAGAACGCGATGTGTGCTTCTTTTCTGTCGGGAAGGGTATGGCTGAGGACGGCGCCGACGCCAAAAGGTGATGCGTCGCAAGTGACGGCTAGAGGCAGGGTTTCGTTGAATTGTATGAGGACGGCGTCGGAGGTGAGGAGGTCCTTTGTTTTTTGGAAGGCGACTTGCTCCCGTTTCCCCCAAGTCCAGGTCGCCACCTTGTCCAGGAGCCTATGCAAGGGCTCCGCCGCTGTCGCCTTTTGGGGTAGGAAAACATTGTAAAAGTTCAGTAACCCCAAGAATGCTTGTAGTTCAGTCTTTGATTTAGGGGTGGGGGCCTCTTTGATGGCCTTGATTTTTTTGCTTGTGGGGTGAATGCCGTGCCGGTCTAGGAGGTAGCCCAAGAACTCCACTCGTTCCGTGCACAGTTGGCATTTCTCCCTTTTTACTTTAAGTCCCGTCTCTTTAAATTTAGTTAGGACCTCTCTTAGTCGACTTTCTAGTTCGGCTTGGTTGGGCGCCGACACTAGAACGTCATCGAAATAAGGTACCACCCCCTTGATACCTTGCAATAACCTCTCCATCAGGCTCTGAAATATGCCCGGTGCCACGCTGACTCCGAATTGGAGTCGGTTGCATTTGAAAGCTCTCCGGTGGGTGACGATGGTCTGAGCTTCCGCCGTTTGCTCGTTGACCGGCAACTGTTGGTATGCCTGGGCGAGATCGAGCTTGGCGAAAACCTTGCCCCCTCCCAGTGAGTGCAGTAGGTATTGCACTATTGGGACGGGGTAGGCACTTTGTTGCAGCGCGCCATTTAGGGTGGCCTTATAGTCCCCACAGATTCTCACCGACCCATCGGGCTTGATCGGGGTGACTATGGGGGTCTCCCACCGGGCGTGATCTATGGGCTGCAATACCCCCTGTTTGACGAGCTTATCAATTTGCTCGTCTATTTTGGGTTTCAGTGCGAATGGCACCCGCCTAGGTTTCAGGCGTTTGGGGGGGACCTTAGGGTCTAGGTCGAACGATATAAGGGGCCCTTGGTACTTGCCCAGGTTTCCGTCGAAGACCTCTTGGAACTCCTGGGCTAGTCGCTGTTCCCAGCCGTCGTCGGTGACGTGGTTGACTCCCGTGAGGGTGATGTCGAGTGGGGCGAACCATTGCAGTCCCAGTAGGCTTGGGCGGTCGCGGTCGACGATCGTTAGGGGAAGTCGTTCGGTGCGCCCCTTATATGTTATGTTAAAGTTTTTGGTGCCGACTACCGGGATGCGGTTTCCCTGGTAGTCCTTTACAATGAGTCTCTGGCTGTCTACGTTTCTTCTTTGGAGGGTAGGCACCAACCACTTTATCTCGTGCCATGCAATCATGGAGAGGTAAGACCCGGAGTCTACCTCCATTTTGCACGGCTGGCCCTCGATGCGTACCTCGACATGGATTTTCCGGGCGTCGTTGGTGATGGCGTGGCCGATGGTGACCGTCTGGTGGGTCTCCTCTCTCCGCCGGTTGTCGCCGCCTCACGAGGATCGTCCGATCCGGTCCCATCGGCTGTCCGAGTGGCGATCTCTGGGCCGGGGTGGTGTGCTTTCCCTCCTCCGGTCGTTCTGGTCCCATCGAGCCGGACTGCGGTTCTTCTTCAGGCGGCAAACCCGGGCGATGTGCCCCTTTTTGTCGTAATGCCGGCAGATGGAATCGAAAAACCGGCATTCCGACCTGGGGTGGTCGCCGCCGCAACCGGCACAGTTGGTCCTTGACTTACGACCTCTCCAGTTCCGTTGGTCGCGCCCAGTCTGAAGTCGATGGATGTCTTCTTCGTCTTCGGACGTGCCGGATGCAGAGTGGAAATCGCCCTGGTGTGTAGTCGTCTCGGTTTTTTGTTCGGTCGACCTCGCCGGGTTGTTGTTTCCGCCGCGGTCCTTCGTGTCAGGTCTGCGCATGCTATCGGCGGAAGTTCGGATTGCTTCTGCGGCTGCGGCTGCGGTGAGGGCGTCTGCTAAGCTGATGTTGCCCTTAGCCATCAGCCGGCTCTGGAGGGCGGGGTCCCACAGACCGAGCACGATTCGGTCTCTCAGGGCGTTGTTTAGGTTATCAAATTCGCAGAGCCCCCCTAGGCGCCGCAGCTCGGCGATGAAGTCGCTTAATTTCTCACCCGATCTTTGGTCCCGCCGGTAGAATTCGTTGCGCCGGATCAGGATGGGGACCTCGGGAGCGTAATGTCGCCGAAGGATGGGTTCAAGGACGTCCCAGTCCATGGCGGTTGCGTCGGCGGGCTTGGCCAACGCTTTGGCCATCTGGAAGACTTCGGTCCCGCAGTGGGTGAGGAAGACGGTGCGTTTTAGCGGGCCCGAGGCGTCCTTCATGCCGGTGCACTCGAGGTACATGCGGAATCAGTCGGAGAACGATTCCCAGTCTTCGGTGGCGGGGTTGAAGGGGGCGGGCGGTGCGATTTTCGCCATCTCGGTGCTTTGTCTGGCTTCCGTCGGACACGGGGTTCAGTTCAGGGTCTGGATCCCACCCTCGTCGCCAGTGTCGTGTCCGCGAAATGACGCCAGGAGTCGGTGATTTCATGCAAAGCTCTTTATTTGAAATACTGGAACCGAACCGGCGAAAGGAAAAAAGCCCGCGGCTTTTATTCCTTTCGCCGCGGCGGCCACGGCCAATGGCAGCACTTCGAATCTCCCGCGCTCTGAACGAACCAATCGCGGGAGATTCTTAATGAGCCAATCGGCGCGGCTCGCCTGACCAATTGGAAAGCCCCGCGCTTTGGCCAATCAAAGCGCGGGGATTTCAAGTATGTTAATGAGGACAGAACAGTTGTAACAAAATTTAATTGGTTCAAGATGATAATAAGACTCCTGATTTGCATCTTTTGGTCCCCAAACAGAATTTATCATTTTTAATTCTACTAGATTCTTCCCATAAACTTTTTCAGGGGATCAAAACTCTTTTTGGTCCAATGTATTCTTGAAGACTTAAGGGCAATAATTGAAGCTAATGCCTGAAGCAATACTGGCCCAATTAACCCTTTACACAATGGGGAAATAATACTGTTCAGGGACATGGCATAGCCATTAAATGAAAATTTGTGATCCCTCTATGATCCCAGCATCACCAGTCCCTGACCCCCTCCTTCCTCTCATATGTGTTTCAACAGATTCTCAGATCTGTGAACAGCAAACAAGCTGGAACTACAATTATATTGAAGGTTTGGAAGAATTGCCTGTTATTCAGGCCTGTAAAATGAAAAGAAATTAATAGAACGAAGAGTGGAACATCTAAGCACCAAGTGGGCCTTGAGTTTGACACTGCTGCATTTAATCAATTAAAAGGAAATGGCAGAAGCTTTACAATTCAAACTGGTCTCAGAAGCTGGAGAGGGTTTTGCTAGATTTCTACTGAAATGCAATATCTCTCTTGTCCCATTGGATATCACTTTTAATAAAGTCAGCATCAAGAAGATGCATGACTTTATAATACACTGTATAATATACATTTTCAAAGAATATTCATCTTTTCTCCTAATGAATGCTTGAGTATGGAGTGGCTGAGTATAGCCACCTGGGATATTTGTAGAGCAATGTCTGCAGGTTTATTCAAATATTGACTTGATTGACTTCAGCTCACTCCCAAAAAGTATTTTCAGAACAATCATTATTAGGAACTGAAGGTCCAAAAACAAATTATATATGGACCTTTTCAAATAAAATAATTTATGGAATTAGTACTATCAAATTGAGACTAGGGTTAAATATTAAAACCTTTGGATATTGCAGTGAAATATTTTGAATACTGAACCCAGTGGATTTACATGTACTTATATCTAGATGTCAACAGCTTAGTTTCTTGCAACGGAGTAATTAAGCATCAATTTTGATTGCAAACATGTGAAATCCAACTGGTTTAACACTTGTGAGAAACTGCATTTGCAGGCCTACCTTGGTTGCTCAAATTTAAAGAAACAAGATCAGGATTTGGGTTTGAATTTTCCTTCTAATGAGACAAAAAAGAACCTCTGAAGTTGCACAGAATGCTGGATCATTTTTAGGCATAACATTTTTGAGCTGTCTGTGATGGAGCTGATATTGAATCTATCCAGGGGTGGATTCCTATGGTACAAGGAAAGTAGGGTACAAGGATATTTTAGGAGACATAGTGTCAGGGACGCCTTATTAACAGTATGGGAGAAAATAAGGGAATATCACTATATGAAATACCAATCAGGTTGTCAACAAGAGAGGCATTTACATATCTAAATGTTTTTAAAAGGGAACATATTAGATATAAAGAAATTTTAAATGAAAAGAGTGAACTCAAAACAAAGCAAGAACTAGAGGAACAAGGGATAAGTATAGGTTGGTGTTCATATTTGCAAATGCACTCAAGGTATGAAAAAGATACCAAGATGACTGGGTTTTATAAGAAACTGGCTGAATTAGACAAAATCTTAACAGGCACCGAAGAGAATATGATCAAAAAATTATATGGTTATTTATTAGGAATGAAATTAGAGGAAGAGCAAGTTAAAGAAACAATGATTGCATGAGGGAAAAATTTTGGATATGGGATAGACTTGGACAAATGGCAGAAACTACAAGTTAACTATGTCAATGGCCTACGAAGAGAACTTGTATAAAATGGCACTTCCCCCAGCGAGAATAGCCAAGATGTTAAAAAATAAATCAGCGAAATGTTGGAAATGTCATCAAATAGCTAGATCATACTACTATATGTGATGGACATGCATTGATGCTAACAAATATTGGACTAGACTACGCACATGGTTGGAAAAAATGATAGAACAACACATAGATTTAAAACCAGATATATTTTTATTGGGAATTTTGCCTGAAGGTTATAGTAGAGAGATAACATATTTGATTATTAATGTATTAACAACAGCTAGAATTGTATTTGCACAAAATTGGAAAAATGTGAATGTTCCAACAGAGGAGGAAACAATTAAGAAAATAATGGAATGTGCAGAAATGAGTAGATTGACAATGGCAATTAGAAAACAGGAAGAAAAAAATTATAAGATTTAGAATTTATTTTATGAATGTTTAAACAGAAGAATAAGACACAGAAATGTGATAATAGTAATAATATATTACAATTAATTGACTTAGATTGAGTAAGAAAATGAATATAATTTAGGTAAGGATGTAATATATTTTTGAAAGATAATAATTACAATATTAATGATAATATAATAACTGAGGTAAAATATGGATTAGAATGGTTTTATATATATATAAACAAGTAAAAAATATATGATAATAGTATTATGTGCACAGGATATATGTACTTAGCAGACACACTGTTGAACTGAAAGATGGTTTTATGTTTGTTTTTGTTGTAAAAATAAAAAAACCTTGTTAGGGATAACATTGTTTACCCTAACTGGTTTAGGTAAAATAATAAATATGTAATCATAGTTTATATGTAAAGTTGTCTGCAACTTTAAATATGGGAATGTAATTAGGGGAGTGGTTTTGAAAGCACTTTAAAAGAAGCAAGACGACAGCTTGCTCTCTCTCTGGCTTTGATGATCCCTGATTACTGCAAGGACTCAACACTGTTTTACTCGAACAGGAGAGATAAACAAAGGACTGATTTGTAAGTGAACTGACAAAGGATATTCTACACGGACTTTGCTAATTGAATATCCTTGAATGGACTGACTAAATGATACATGACTAATGGACTGTTATTTTGACTATGCTATAAATGGAATAAACTATATTTTTGATAGCACAAGCATATCTGTTATTTTTACTGTATGTTAATAAACATACAAGCTTAGCTCACTCATTTATCTGTGTGCCTATCTGACTAACGCTGCACATTCTGTTTAGCTTGTCTCCCTAACCCTGGTTGGGGAAACCAGGCTTAACAAACCCTTTTTTCAAAAAAAAAAATATTGAATCTATCCAGAATGAACACTGGGAATTTTTTTCTTCCAGGAGAAAAGCAAACAATTTCAGCAAAATTCAGACAGACTCCTCAAACAGATTCTAATGTTCCAATTATAATATAAAAGGTACACATTTCTCTATAATATAAAAGGTACACATTTCTAACAGTTCTGTTTCATAAACTTGTTTCCACTTCTTCATGGGGTTTCTTTATCTTAATTGTGAGATTAGCATGCTTGAATTCATCTTTCCCTGAAATTCCCTGAAATTCCCTTGAATTTCATCTTTCAACTTGCCCTGTTTGGTTTGAATCCAACAGCAACCATATGCACAAACATGGACAGTTGACCCCCAAGATGGCTTTTGGGTTTTCCAAGCCATTCCAAATTAATCACCTTTCACATCTGTTCTGCCCTAAATTAACATACTCGAGATCCCCGCGCTTTGATTGGCCAAAGCGCGGGGCTCTCCGATTGGTCAGGCGAGCCGCGCCGATTGGCTCGCTAAGAACCTCCCGCGATTGGTCCATTCGAATCGCGGGAGATTCAAAGCGGTGCCATTGGCCGCGGCCGCCGCGGCGAAAGGAATAAAAGCCGCGGGCTTTTTTCCTTTCGCCAGTTCGGTTCCTACTTACAATAAAAGAGCTTGCATTGAAGTCACCGACTCCTGGCATCATTTCGCGGACACAACACTGGCGACGAGGATGGGATCCAGACCCTGAAACCGAACCACGTGTCCGACGGAAGCCAGACGAACCACCGAGATGGCGAAAATCGCACCGCCCGCCCCCTTCAACCCCGCCACTGAGGACTGGGAATCGTTCTCCGACCGATTCCGCATGTACCTCGAGTGCACCGGCATGAAGGACGCCTCTGGCCCAATGAAACGCGCCGTCTTCCTGACCCACTGCGGGACCGAGGTCTTCCAGATGGCCAAAGCACTAGCCAAGCCCGCCGATGCGACCACGATGGACTGGGACGTCCTCGAACCCATTCTTCGGCGGCACTACGCTCCAGAGGTACCTATCCTGATCCGGCGCAACGAGTTCTACCGGCGGGACCAGAAGTCGGGTGAGAGCTTCAGCGACTTTGTCACCGAGCTGCGGCGCCTAGGGGGGCTCTGCGAATTCGATAACCTAAACAACGCTCTGAGAGACCGAATCGTGCTCGGTTTGTGGGACCCCACCCTCCAGAGCCGGCTGATGGCTAAGGGCGACATCAGCCTAGCAGACACCCCCACCGCAGCCGCAGCCGCCGAAGCAACCCGAACTTCCGCCAACAGCATGCGCAGACCGAACACGGGGGACCGCAGCAGAAACAACAACCCGGCGAGGTCGACCGAGCCCAAAACCGAGACTACTACCCACCAGGGCGAATTCCACTCGGCATCCGGCACGTCCGATGACGAGGAGGACACCCATCAACTCCAGATAGGGCGCGACCCACGGAACCGGTGAGGTCGTAAGTCGAGGACCAACTGCGCCGGCTGCGGCGGCGACCACCCCAAGTCGGAATGCCGGTTTTTCGAATCAATCTGCCGGCATTGCGACAAAAAGGGACACATCGCCCGTGTCTGCTGCCTGAAGAAAAACCGCAGTCCGGCACGATGGGACCAGAGCGACCGGAGGAGGGAAAGCACACCACCCCGGACCAGAGATCGCCCCTCGGACAGCCGATGGGACCGGAACGGACGATCCTCGCGAGGCGGCGACAACCGGCGGAGAGAGGAGACCCACTAGACGGTCACCATCGGCCACGCCATCACCAACGATGCCCGGAAGGTCCACGTCGAGGTATGCATCGAGGGCCAGCCATGCAAAATGGAGGTGGACTCCGGGTCCTACCTCTCCATGATTGCATGGCACGAGATAAAGCGGTTGGTGCCTACCCTCCAAAGGAGGAACGTAGACAGCCAGAGACTCATTGTAAAGGACTACCAGGGAAACCGCATCCTGGTAGTCGGCACCAAAAGCTTTAACATCACTTATAAGGGGCGCACCGAACGACTCCCCCTAACGATCGTCGACCACGACCGCCCAAGCCTACTGGGACTGCAATGGTTCGGCCCGCTCGACATCGCCCTCATGGGAGTCGACCACGTCACCGACGACGACTGGGAGCAGCAACTAGCCCGGGAGTTCCAAGAGGTCTTCGACGGAAACCTAGGCAAGTACTGAGGGCCCCTTATATCTTTCGACCTAGACCCTAACGTCCCCCCCAAACGCCTGAAACCAAGGCGGGTGCCATTCGCACTGAAACCCAAAATAGACGAGCAAATTGACAAGCTCGTCAAACAAGGGATCCTGCAGCCCATAGACCACGCCCGGTGGGGGACCCCCATAGTCACCCCGATCAAGCCCGATGGGTCGGTGAGGATCTGTGGGGACTATAAGGCCAACCTAAATGGCGCGCTGCAACAAAGCGCCTACCCCGTCCCAGTAGTACAACACCTACTGCACTCACTGGGAGGGGGCAAGGATTTCGCCAAGCTCGACCTCGCCCAGGCATACCAACAGTTGCCGGTCGACGAGCAAACGGCAGAAGCGCAGACCATTGTCACCCACCGGGGGGCATTCAAATGCAACCGACTCCAATTCGGAGTCAGCGTGGCACCGGGCATATTCCAAAGCCTAATGGAGAGACTATTGCAAGGTATCAAGGGGGTGGTACCTTATTTCGACGATGTCCTAGTGTCGGCAGCCAACCAAGCCGAACTAGAAGGTCGACTAAGGGAGGTCCTAACTAAATTTAAAGAGACCGGACTAAAAGTAAAGAGGGAAAAATGCCAGCTTTGCACGGAATGAGTGGAATTCCTGGGCTACCTCCTAGACCGGCACGGCATTCACCCCACAAGCAAAAAAATCAAGGCCATCAAAAAAGCCCCCACCCCCAAATCAAAGACTGAGCTACAGGCGTTCTTGGGGTTACTGAACTTTTACAATGTTTTCCTACCCCAAAAGGCGACGGCGGCGGAGCCCTTGCATAGACTCCTGGACAAGGTGGCGACCTGGACTTGGGGGAAACGGGAGCAAGCCGCCTTCCAAAGAACGAAGGACCTCCTCACCTCCGACGCCGTCCTCATACAATTCAACGAGACTCTACCTCTGGCCGTTACATGCGACGCATCACCCTTCGGCGTCGGCGCTGTCCTCAGCAATACCCTTCCCGACAGAAAAGAAGCGTCCATCGCGTTCTTTTTAAGGACCCTCACCAAACCGGAGCGGAACTATAGCCAACTGGACAAAGAGGCTCTGGCTATAGTCGCCGCCGTAAAACGGTTCCATGAATACCTCTACGGCCGGACTTTCACTATCGTAACGGATCACAAGCCGCTGCTGGGAATCCTTGCAGGAAACCGGGCCACCCCGAACATTCTGTCTCCCCGAATGACAAGGTGGTCCGAGTTCCTGGCAGCCTACAACTACGAACTCATACACAGACCGGGTAAGACGATCTCCCATGCAGACGCCTTAAGCCGCTCGCCGTTACCGGAACCCGACACCGACCCAGCGCCCACGACGACCACCCTCAGTATAGAGACTCTACCCAACCTGCCCATAACCGCGTCAGACATTGCCCGAGAGACTAATAAAGACAAACGTCTGGCGCGGGTGTTGCATTGGGTGGAGAAAGGGTGGCCGGAAAGGGACAACGACGAGTCCGTCAAAACGTTCCAAAACCGCCAAACGGAACTCTCATTGTTAAAAGGGTGCATACTATGGGGGGACAGGGTGGTAATTCCGGAAAAGCTACAGGGCAAGGTTTTGGAACTACTACACGAGGGGCACCCTGGCATCGTGAGGACTAAAGCCCTGGCCCGAAGTTACGCTTGGTGGCCAGGGATGGACAAACAAATAGAGGCCTGGGTAGCTAGGTGCCAACGATGCCAGGAAACTAGGCCCAGCCCACCCACAGCACCCGTCCTAGAGTGGGAAACCCCAAGGGGACCTTGGTCTAGAATCCATATAGACTTCGCCGGGCCCACAAAAGGACACACCTTCCTCATAACAGTTGACACTTACTCCAACTGGCTGGAGGTAAGCAACATGAAGACGACAACCACGGAGGCTGTGATCAAGGAACTCTGCAAACTCTTTGCAACACACGGCCTCCCAGACATCGTCGTCTCCGACAACGGGCCCCAGTTCACCTCGCTGGAATTCAAAAAATTCCTAGCGGAAAGGGGCATCCGCCATGTGTTGACAGCACCGGCGCACCCGGCGGCGAACGGTAGGGCGGAACGGATGGTCCAATTCACTAAAAAGACCATCCGGAAAATAGACCACGGGGAGATCCAGGAAAAAAATAAACAGACTACTCTTCACCCAACACATAACCCCAAACACCACAACCAATAAAAGCCCAGCCGAACTATTAATGGGCAGAAAACTAAGGTCCCCACTCGACAGGTTACACTCCACGTATAACCCGGAGAGGCCCCCAGACTCAAACAGCAAACAACGAACCTTCGCACCCGGCGACCCCGTATACGCAAAGAACCTGACAGGAGACCCACTATGGATCCCAGCCGTCATCACACAAGCAACAGGCCCACACTCGTACCGGCTACAAACAGCAGACGGACGAGCGTGGAAACGCCACATCGACCAACTAAGGTCGAGAACCACCGACGCACAAACAAGCGAAACCAACCCCCACAACACAGACCAAGGGGGGAGGGAATACCCAGGGGACCGACGCGAAAAAAGAATAAACCAGCAGTACTCACCGGGAAGCAGCCATCGCGACCCCTCGCCAGGAAGGAACAGCCAAGCCAGCTCGACCGACCCGGAAAGACCGAGCGGGAGTGGCGAAACCCACAGCTCAACCAACCCGGAAGGCCCAGGAGGGAGCTACGGAGAAAGAACCGGCCCGATCGACCAGCCGGTTCCCACGACAGCAGCAGGAGCAGCGGCGATCCCGACCGAACCGGCCGGGATCCAGCCTACAACTGAGTTGTGCAGGTCAAGTAGGACTAGATGGAGCCCTGCCTTCCTACGCGACTACGCAACGTAAGGACTGAACCAAGAGGGGAGGGGTGTTCTGTCCTAAATTAACATACTCGAGATCCCCGCGCTTTGATTGGCCAAAGCGCGGGGCTCTCCGATTGGTCAGGCAAGCCGCACCGATTGGCTTGCTAAGAACCTCCCGCGATTGGTCCATTCGAATCGTGGGAGATTCAAAGCGGTGCCATTGGCCGCAGCCGCCGCGGCAAAAGGAATAAAAGCCGCGGGCTTTTTTCCTTTCGCCAGTTCGGTTCCTACTTACAATAAAAGAGCTTGCATTGAAGTCACCGACTCCTGGCATCATTTCGCGGACACAACAACATCAGCTTCAGCAGCAGCACTTTCAAGAATGAAAAATTATGGTTGTTGCAGTCCAAATGAACAGGAGGAACACAGGATGGGAAAGTGCCACCTGGAGAGACTTCTGAACTGCAATTATAAGTAATAGTTCAGAGGTATTGACTGGAGTATTAGTCAGGAGACTGATCTAAGGAGATTCTAATTTTTGTTGCAGATGTCAAGAAAGTTAAACAGTTAAATGGGGACTCCTCCCCCTGCCCCCTTTGTCCTTTCCAACTATCTGTATACTCCTTTTCCTGTTCCAAAATCTGGTAACGCAGACTAGGAGGCAGCTTTTGCTGCTCCTGCATCCTGCATCCTGCCCTTGACTTCCTATTTTTTTGAAAGTTTGTTTCCCACTAGATGGCGTCTCCAGCCAAAGGAATCTAGAAACTGAAAAGGAATGGAATGAAACTAAAACTGATGGAATCCTCGGCTCTTGCTTACTTTCAAAACTTGCTCCTATTGATAAAATTTCACTTCCTCTTAAGAGACATCAAGCAAGATGACACACAATAAACCTAACCACACATACAGGTAGTCCTCGATTTACAACTATTTGTTTCGTGACTGTTCAAAGTTCAGTGGCACTGAAAAAAAGTGGCTTACAACTGCTCCCCACACTTACCCCTATTGCAATGGTCACTTGAGCGATGTTTGAGTCAGTGGTGGGATTCAAATTATTTTACTACTGGTTCTGTGGGCGTGACTTGGTGGGCGTGGCAGGGGAAGGATACTGTAAAATCTCCAGTCAGAGGTGGGATTTGCTGGTTCTCTGAACTACTCAAAATTTCCACTACTGGTTCTCCAGAACTGGTCAGAACCTGCTGAATACCACCTCTGGTTTGGGTGCTTGGCAACTGGCATGTGCTTATGACTGTTGCAGGGTCCCAACATCATTTGAACACCCCTGTGATCTTTCCAACTGTCCTCCAACAAGCAAAGGCAATGGGGCAAGCTGGATTCGCTTAACAACTATATGATTTACTTAGCTGCAGTGATTCACTTAACAGCTGGGGTAAAATAAAGTTGTAAAATTGGGCATCGCATCACTTAACACCTGCTTTGCTTAGCAACAGAAATTTCACTTGCTCTGAACATAATATAAATACATATATACATATACATATATGTACATATATATTATTAATCTTTAGTGAGATTCACAACTCAACAGCTCGAATCCTAACCAAGGACCTAGGAACTGTTAAGGTAGTGTTGGAGGATATAAGCTGTTCCATGTAGAGTGGCTTTTTGTAGAATCAGGGTATTCAAATCTGATAAATTCAGAATGTCCAAATAGCAAGGTAGCCATTGAGGTATTGCTCCAAAGGCTCCAATTACAATTGGGATAACACATGATTTCTTTTTCCAAAGCCACTCAACTTCAATTTGTAAGTCCCGATACTTTGTGATTTTTTTTCTTGCTGCGTGTCTTCAATTCATGCATCACCTGGTATTGCAATGTCAATGAACTAAACCTTTTTCAACTATTGTTATGTCAGGTGTGTTGTGGGCCAAGTGCCTGTCAATCTGAATTCCGAAGTTCCACAATATGGAGAGTTTTGCACAGATGGCTGTTGTGACTCAGAAGATCGAGCCTGCTCTGTCAGAAGACATAGGTTCAAGTGATGAGGAAGACCTGGCATTACGGTTTGAGCCTGCCTTGTTAAGTGACATAAATGGGAGTCAGGAGGAGGAGGAAGATAGGGCATTGGGGTTTGAACTTTCTTTGCTGGATGTTTCGGAGTCCTCATCCTCTCTCGTACCTTCCTCGTTAATTACACCTGTGTCAGCAGAGAATCAGGAGAACATGCCAGAGACCTTAGATGAAGATCAAAGCGAAGAATCTTGGTTTGATGCAAGGAACAGACGTAAGCAGAAACGTCAAGCTCAAACTTGAAGGAGACGACGAATCAGAGATTGATTAAGAGACTGACACGCCCTCTCCTATAAGGAGGCGTGTTAACTCTGGAGCCTTGTCCGGATCAACTTGTAAATTACCTCGCAGCGTGGAAGAAGTCTTCTGTTTGCCCTTTTGGCTCTGAATCATCCAGTGACTCATTATCTTGGTTCAAAGACAGTTCCTGGGAGAGCTGCCAACGACGATTACAGAGAGGAGTTAACTCTGTGGTGTCTGATATTCATTTGTTCGTGTTTGTTGCTGTGGAACATTTGGACTCTCAATTGTGGTTACAGGTGAGACATAACAGATGGCTGATGCTTCATTTAACAACTTTATAAACATAAGTAGATTTTACAAATGAGTTGTAGATTTCTCCAACATGGAGCACACTCAAACAGAAACATGTTGCAAGTTCAAAGCAGAGCTCCATTCTTCAGCAAGCAAGCAAGTTAGTTTCATCTTCAATAGACACACTCAGAGTTCAACATAGCTGCAGAATTGCAGAGCTTGCCACGCCTAGGCTATTTTTAGTTTCAGTTTCCAGCCTAGGCTAATTCTAGTTTCAGTTTCCAAACTATCCTCATTGGCTTTAGTTGCTATGCTTATTCATTGGCTGATCTTGTTTCCAAGCTCTATTCCAGTTCATGAATGTACTGACACACAAGATCTTGACTTTTTCATTCTCCAGAACCTTCTCAACTTGATGTTACTATGCTGAAATCCAAACTTTTGGCACAGTTTCCAGTGAATGATTTTAGCAACTTGGTTATGGTGCTCTAGGTTGTCAGTTTGTGAAATTTTGCTGATTAAATGGTCAACTGTTTCATCTTTCTCGTTACAGAGGCAGCATTTGCTGTTGGTGGTGACATACTGAATCTTTGCCTTCATGAAATTTGTGGCTAAGGCTTGTTCTTGAGCAGCCAAAATAAAGCCTTCAGTTTCTTTTTTCAGTATTTGATTTTAGCCAATTCCAAGCAAGCTTTTGGTCAGCTTTGCCTTCAATACTTTTTAAGTATTGGCCATGTACAGCTTTATTTTTCCAATTTTCAATTAGCTTCTCAATTACTTCTTTTTGTATTCAGCTTTTGAAATAATATGATTATTATTACTGTGTTTCTCATATAATAAGGCCGGGTCTTTTTTTTTTTTTTTGAGCCCTGAAAAAATGGCTAGGCTGTCTTTTTGGGGGTGACTTAATTCCTCCCCCCTTGCATCCTTGGGTGGGCGGGCGGCGACAGCTTGGATGTTGACCTCGGCGTTAATGGGGCACTTTGTATCGGGAGACATTACGCCTCCGTTGCTTCCCTTTCTTCCCATGCTGTTGCGGCGTTTGGAGCATCGCTGCGCGCAGCCACGCAGGGCCGGCCAGGGTTCCTCCCTGCAACCGGAGCCCAGCGGAAACACTCGGCTTCAGGCGCTCCTGTCACCTTCCCAGGCATTGTTTGAAGGCAAAGCCCATTCTTTTAAAAATGACACCCTACTACGACAAAGCTTCCCCTGCCCGAGAGGGCAGCCCAACTCCACTTGGGGAGGCAAATCTCCTGGGGTTGCAGCGCAGGATCGGCCCACCCCGGGAGAAGCACCCATCCGCCATCCCTGCCTGGCGCAGGGCAGAGCGCAAAGAGCTTCACTTGGGGTGCCCAGCGCAGCTGACAGGTGGGCCCTCCTGCCCAGTGGTGGAGCTCTGGCCAAGGCAGCAAGCGCCTCTCCTCTGGGCCCTCTGCTCATCCCGCCAGGGCCACGCTGGAGCCAGGAGGGCTGGGCAGAGCCTGGAAAGCAAGCTGCGGGTGCGTGCCCACCTGCCAAGCGAAAGAGCCAGGCTGACCCGAGCTTGGCTTCCCAAGTCCCTCCACCCTGACCCCAAAGGGGCCATTGGGAAAGGCCACCCATGGCAGTGATAGCACCTACCCATCCGTGGACAGGGAGGTGAGGCGACGGCCCGCATCGCGTCCTCCTCTGAGCTGAGCCCTACTGAGTGAGCGCCTCTGCCCGATGCCCATGCCGCTGCAGCATTTGGAGCTGCCAGTGTGTTTGGAGATGCATGGGGATGAGGATGGGCTGGGCGAGGGGTGGAAAGGACAGGTGGCTTCGGGCTCTCTCCTCCGGACCTGCCGGCCAAGGAAGCAGTGCTGCTGTCACCTCGCCTCCCTGTCCGCGGACGGGTGGGCACTATCACTGCCTCAGGTGGCCTCTCCTGGTAGCCCCTTTGGGGATGGGCTGGAGGGAGTTGGGAAGCCAAGCTCGGGTCAGCCCAGCTCTTTCACTTGGTAGGCAGGTGCACACTGTGGCTTGCTTTCCCAGCTCTTCCCAGCCTGCTGGCTCCTGCACAGCCCTGGCAGGATGAGGATGAGCCCGGCGGGGAGGTGCTCACTGCCTTGGCCAGAGCTCCATCACCGGGCAGGAGGGCCTGCCTGTCAGCTGTGCTGGGCATTCCAGACAAAGCTGTTCACACTCTGCCCAGTGCCAGGCATGGATAGCGGCTAGGTGCTTTACCCGGAGTGGGCCAATCCTGCACTGCGGCCCTGGGAGATTCACCTCCCCATGTGGGGTTGGGCTACCCTCTCGGGCAAGGGAGGCTTTGTCGTACCAGTAGTAGGGTGTCATTTTTAAAAGAATGGGCTTTGCCTTCAAACGATGCCCGGGAAGGCGGCACCAGGAGCACCTGAAGCTGAGTGTTTCCGCTGAGCTCTGGTTGCTGGGAGGAGCCCTGGCCGGCCCCGCATGGCTGCACCAAACACCACGAGGCTGTGCCAAATGCTGCGATGTTGCTCCAAACGCTGCGGCGGCACAGGGAGAAGGTAAAGCAACAGTGGCAGAAGGTCAACACCATATCCGGGTGTGCAACAAAAGTACTTGGTGACAGTAGGGAGGTTGGTGGCGAGGCATGGCTGCCCGCAGAGCGCTCCTAACGGCAAGCCCCCCGACATTCCCCCCCATTTTGCATGTTTTAATATAGGCCTTAATTTGGGGGGAGGGGCTTAATTTCATTTTATGCCTATAAAACATGCTGGACTTCCTATTGGGGGAGGCCATATTGTTGGAGAAACACGATATTATTTTTATTATTATTATTATTGTTGTTATTGTTGTTGTTGTTGTTATTGTTGTTGTTGTTGTTATTATTATTATTATTATTATTATTATTATTATTATTATTTTTATTATTCTACACAAAAATGACAGTATACACAGCAGACGAGATTACCATGTTGGGTTTCATATCACAAATCACTAGTCAAACACTTCCCAAATGTTTAGGATTGCGTGATGTATCGGCAGATTATGCGAGCAGATCCCAATAAGGTGGCCTTCTGCAGCTGACCAGTGGTGATCTTGTCAGCGCCAATTGTTTTTAAGTGCTTGCCTAGGTCTTTAGGCACAGCACCCAGTGTGCCGAGTACCACTGGAACCACCTGCACTGGTTTATGCCAGAGTCTCTGCAGTTCGATTCTCAAGTCCTGATATCTGGTGACTTTTTCAAGTTGTTTCTCATCGATTCTGTTGTCACCAGGTATGGCAATGTCGATGATCCACACTTTTTTCTTCTCCACAATTGTGATATCCAGGGTATTGTGTTCCAGAACTTTGTCAGTCTGTATTATTATTATTATTATTATTATTATTATTATTATTATTATTATTATTATTATTATTTACACAGCAATGTGACATTATACCTGCCATTATACCTTCTTTAGCTGGTGTTGGCCTTCATTTGTATCAGGTTCTTCCCAAGAACCAAGGATGTTGTAATGTATCAGTATATCTATACATCCAAGCACTGTGAGTTTTGTAATTGACAGATGGAAATGTTGTCAATGCACAGTTTTTGTAAATGTATCCAAGGATTTTTGACATGGTAATGTATCAATAAATACTGGGATGATTACTGCCAATTTATGCTATAATCTTTCAACTTCAATTTTCAGATCTTTATACTTTGTGATCTTCTCCAATACTTTGTCTTCTATTCTTCTTTAGTCTTTAGTTCAAACTGAAGTGCTCTCACCTGACTCTGATAATAGATAAGCTAAAAACTAATGAAACAATGATAATGGATCAGGCTGAATGTCCTTTTGAATACTGATGATAAGGTAAAGAGATTTCTTTCTGAACATCCCAGAATGGAAAGCCAATCAGTCAGCATAACAGAAAAGCAACAATGTGGCTGGTTATGAAAAATGCTGATCTGGAGCTACCCTCTGTTTATATGCTTTTTCTTCCTTTCCTATAAATTTGTTAAAGAAATATAGAATGCTAAGGAGTTTGTGCCAAGGCAAGCTGATGGGGTTGCCATATTGTTGAGACTGTCTCCTGCTTTGCATAACCCAAGACAATGCCACAGATCAATGTAAGAAAAGATTTGGTGAACATCCAAAAACCACCAATTAAATCTGAATGTGTGCCAGACACTATGAAGTGAATGCATAATGCCAAGCAATCAGTACAAATCCCAGCCCATATTAATGGGGGGAGTAGAGAGGGAGAAATGCCAACTTGCTTTAAAATGGGCAACAGAGAGCAGATAGAAAGCTGAAGCACAAAAACAAATAATCACGACTTTTTTACTGGAAAGTCCTTGACTTGAAAGCAACTTCTGACTTCCACACATCTTCCCACTTCCTGATCTAAATATGTATGGTTTCGTTGATGGAAAAACCCATTCTTATGGCTTAGGAAGATGCTGATGAAAATGAATTATGCAACAAGATTTCTGGAACTGGCAAAGTATCTGAAATTGTTGATGTGATACTATTCTAAGAAACTGCCCCAAAGCTATTTCTCTGTCAGGGCCAAGTGAGGTTATGTAAGTACATGATACAAGTGTTGAGGTGCTTGCTTCAGGTTAAGAGGAAGACAGCAAAGGCAGCTCAGTGGGTGAGAGTATGTATACTATAAAAGGTTCCAAAGTTTTTTTGTTCAAGATGACTAGCTCAAAGTCATGAATGTCCATTCAGAATGAACTTGTATTGAATTCCTTTTGATTCAGACCAGTGGTGATATTCAGCCGGTGAACCAGTAGCAAGAATTTGGCATGAGTTGCCGAACCGGTAGCGACTTCTGGCTGGCCATGCCCCTGAACCAGTTGTCCGGTCGCCCAATGGTCACTGCTCACTTGCTTGCCCTGCACGGCCGCCCTCTCGCTGCTCGCTTGCCTCACCCACATGCTCGCCGCTCACCCTGCCCATCCCTATAAAAACGCTTCACCTTGTGGCCTGATCACTTGCGCATGGTAGTCTGCTCTGTGGCTTGCCTGCCGAAGCTGACTTGAGTCTACTCTGACTTGAGTTGAGTCTACTCTTCTGCGGTGCCTGCACCCCAATGGAACTGCCTCCTCCTACCCACAAGACCAGGTAAGCACTGACTCAGTAGCTCCCGCCGCCCAGCCCTGGGCTTCCGAAACCAGAGGCTGCTCCTTCCCGCCACCCCCGGGCTTCTGAAAGTCTCCAGTAGCCAGGATCTAAAGGCCGCAGCCTGGTATAGCTGCCCAAGATGCCACGGGCCCCTTGTGGGGTGGCTGCTATCCTTTGCGGCCAGCTGCTCCCACTGTCAGGCTTTAAAATGCCCCTGGAGCATTTAGCTAGCCTAGCTAAGTAACCCACCTCCCTCCCTCCCCTAGCCTCCAGCAAGCACCTATTTTTTCAGACGCCTTCTCCCAATTCCTGAAAAGCTGCTGCTGATAGAAGTGGTATTCAGCAGGTTCTGATCAGTTCTGAAGAACCGATAGTGGAAATGTTAAGTAGTTCGGAAAACTGGCAATTACCGCCTCTGACTGGAGATTACAGTATCCTTCTCCTGCCACGTCCACCAAGCCACGCCCACAGAACCGGTAGTAAAAAAAAATTGAATCCCACCACTGCTGCTAACCTGCCTCCTGCCCTGCTTGTACTGCCTGTCTCTGCATCCAGCTCATTGACAAGCAACTGATTCTGCCTGCCTGCTTTCTTCAATTGAGTAAGTAAGTGGCTTTTTTTTTCATGATTTAAACCAAGGGTCTCTAAACTTGGCAAGTTTAAGACTTGTGGACTTTAATTCCCAGAATTCCTGAACTAACATGACTGGAGGAGGAATTCTGGGAGTTGAAGTCCACAAGTCTTAAAGCTGTCAAGTTTGAAGACTCCTGATTTAAAAAAAACAGTAAGTGTGTTATTTTTTTTTAAAGGGATTTTTTTAAGGTTTTTTTTTAAGGAAATAGTCATATAAAATTTAGGAAATTGTAGTTGTTTTTCTATTTTTAGAAAGCAGCTGCCTTATGAGATTGTCATTGTGTATATAAGTTCTTTTAAATTAAGTTGTGTGAAATGTTATGTGCCTATAAATTAATTAAAGCTATATTTTTAGATTTTTCCAGCTGTATCTGCTTTGTGAAAGTGTACGCGTATAAATGTGATAGTTGTTTTTTTTTCAGTTGTGTAGTTATGATAACAACATGTCCTAGCATTTTGTCAGGTTGATGCTTGAAGCAAGCAGGGGACAGTTTACGTGAAGTCCAGCTGCTTTTATGAGACAAACAACTTTACTTTGAGAAAAATTAGTAACTTGTTTTGGGGTATAAAACTTTGCCATTAGTAAAGCTGTTGTTAATATGTTGAGATTTCTGGAACTGAGCCTGCTTGATGCGTTTGGAGTGTTCATGATTGCCCTGCATTTGTTCTTGCCTGGGTCTTTTGTCTTTCCTATCATGGTGGTTAATTCTGCCAGGAAAGACGAAAAGGGGGACTTCCAGCTGAGTTATCTTAATAATGTTAGGTGTTGCTTTTTGTTGTGGTGCTTTTTGGCTTGGGGGTTTCTTAAAGGCAGAAGGGCTGAGATTTCTGGTGTGGGGTTTTGGGTCCTTGGGGGAACAATCATGCATCCGGGGTTTTTATTGCAGTGGCTTTATCTGGGGATTAAGTAAAAAACTGATTTTATCTGCAGTATTTTTTTGGGGGGGCGTATGCTCCTGAAGTTATCTACACATTAACAATGATCAAATACTAATAATATTTGCTTATCCTTTTTACTGAACTTTCCTTATATAATTGGTGTTTTCTGTTATAATTCTACATTTCTAGCTTCTGTGTCTGTTAGTTAGCCATTGATAAAACAAATCTCACATTAAAAGGTATTCGAAGCCTTCTGCTTGATTTAAAAAACCCTGAAAGTAGAATATAAACAGGTTCTCCTCAATGTCTACCTAATCCTGCCTTCCTTGGCTTTAAAGATGTATTTATACAGGTAGTCGTTGAGATATAATGGTTTGTATAGTGAGTGTTCAAAGTTACAACAGCACTGAAAAAAGTGACTTCTGACTTTTCTTACACTTACAACCATTGCAGCATCCAAGTCACAATGAACCCAATTCAGGCACTTGGCAAATGGTCCGTATTTATGACAGTTGCTGTGTCTGGGGATCATGTGATCATCTTTTGCGACCTTCTGACAAGCCAAGTCAATGGGGAGACCAGATTCATTTCACAACTGTGTTACTAATTTCATACAATCTCAGTGATTCACTCAGCAGCTTTTGTGAGAAAGGTCATAAAACGAAGCAAAACTCGCTTAGCAACAGAAATGTTGGTCTCAATTGTAGTTGTAAGTCGAGAGCTACCAGTATAACATTTAGTTTTCCTGGGGGAAAGATTCCAAGCTTTCCTCCCTGTTCGATCGCAGGAAAAGAGACTCGAGACCAGTGTGACAGTTCAGCTCTTTATTTGATATATAGATCTGTGCAGGACCTGCGAGCCACGGCAGCCCTTCATATAGGGATTGCCGGTGGCTCACAACCAATGACGGCTCTTTGAATCTCCTGCGATCGGCGCGGCCAATCGCGGTTGATTCATTATGAATCAATCACTGTTGTTCTTTCCACCAATCACACAGTAGTCCGTTTGGACCAATCAGGTGAGGGTATTCCAAGAATGCTAATATGGAATACTCTTCCCCTCTTGGTTTAGTCCAACCTACATAACATAGTCCCGTAGGTAGGCGGGGCTTTTAACATGTCTACTTACCTGCTCAGCTCAGTTGTGGCGTGGTCTTCGGCTGGTTCGGATGGGATCCTTGTCGCTCCTGTCCTTCTCAATGGAACTGCCTGGAAGGGTGAGTCAGGCCTCTCACTGCAACTCCCACTCGGTCTAATCGAGTTGTCGGCTCTACTGTTCCCGCCCAGGTTTTCCGGGCTGGTTGAACTGGCTTGGCTGCTTCTTCCAGGCAAGGCTTCATGTTGGTGGTCCTCTGTTGGTTCCCTTCTGTTGCCATCGTCTGCCGGTAAGTAGTGCTGGTTTCTTTCCCTGTTTATTGGTGTGGGTTGTGGTTGTTTGGTTGGTTGCGTTCTGGGAGGATTTTCTCCTCCCTCTTGAGTAATGTTTGGGGTTTCTCCCCCCACTCTGTTTTTTTGTATTAAAGTCTATTTGTGGTTGCTTGCGCGTTGCTTGTGTTGTCGGTGGTTGTTCTTGAGCTTAGTTGGTTGATGTGCTGTTTCCAGCTTCTTCCATCTTCTGTGTTTAGCCAGTACGATTGGGAGCCTGTCACCTGGGTTATTTGGGCTGGTACCCAGAGTGGGTCCCCCGAAATTTTTTTTGCATAGACTGTGTCTCCTGGTTTAAATGTGTGGTACCTGCTAGATGAATCTGGTGGTTTTTCGGAATTATATGTCGGGTACAGCCTGTCTAGGTGTGATTGTAGTTTTCTGCCCATTAGGAGCTCTGCTGGGCTTTTGTTGGTTTTCGAGCTGGGTATTATGTGTTGTATTGTCAGTAGTTTATTAATTTTGTCGTATATGTTTCCGGTGTCCATTTTTTCTAATGTGTCTTTTGTGTACCTGACCATTCGTTCTGCCCACCTGTTCACTGCCGGGTAAGCGGCCGCTGTCAATGCGTGCCGTATGCCCTGTTCGGTGAGAAATTGTTCGAATGCCAATGCCGTGAACTGCGGGCCGTTTTCAGACACCAGCAAGTCCGGTAGTCCATGGGTGGCAAACAGTTTGGTTAGTTTTTTTATGACCGCTTCTGTGGTGGTAGATTGCATGACGCTCACCTCTAACCAGTTTGAGTAAGCATCAACCGTTATTAGAAATGTGTGCCCTTTGGTGGGTCCCGCAAAATCTATGTGGACCCTTGACCAGGGGCCCCTGGGTGTTTCCCACTCAAGGGGCGGTGCGGAGGGGGGGTTGGTCTGGATCTTTGGCATTTGTTGCATGTTACCACCCATGTTTCTATGGCTTTGTCCATCCCCGGCCACCAGACGTAGCTCCTGGCTAGGGATTTCATCTTTATGATGCCAGGGTGACCCTCATGCAGCATGCCCAATACCCTTTTTTGCAATGTTTCTGGAACCACCACTCTGTCCCCCCATAATATACATCCCTTTTGCATAAATAGTTCAGTCTGCTGGTTCCGGAATGTGGTGGTCTCCCATGGAAAGAATGAGACACAGGCTGGTGTACTTGGGATGGGAGCCCAGAATAAAATTCCAGTGCTTCCCTTTTATTGAGATTTTTGTGCATAGTAAGCAATTACATTGTGGATTAATAATTAGATATAGTACAGGCTTGTTTGCAGTTGTCTAAGCTGTCTCTTTGTTTGTATTTGTTCTTATTGTTCTCTTTTCTTTGTACTATCTTAGTGACCTTTAGACAGGCATGAATGTATAAGGCATTATATTAATCATTGCTCAAGCTCAGGCCAAAGTTTATTCCCACACCGGAACGGTTTAAATTGGTCACTGCCCTCGGTTTCCAGCCACCCTTTTTCGACCCAGCTCAAGACTCACGTCAGTTTCCTGTCTTTGACAGTCTCTCTGGCAATGTCTGATGTGGTCATTGGTGGGTTGGGCAATGTCTCTATTTGCAGGGTGGATGTGGTGGGTGCCAGGTCCGGCAGGGGAGTGTGGCTTAGTGCATCTGCGTGCGAGATGCTTTTCCCGGGGCGGTGTATTAATTGATAGTTGTAGGCGGCAAGAAACTCAGACCACCTCGTCATCCGTGGTGACAAGATGTTAGGGGTGGCCTTGTTCCCTGCCAGGATCCCCAGGAGTGGTTTGTGGTTGGTGATTGGTGAAAAGTTCCTTCCGTATAGGTACTCGTTGAACCGCTTCACGCCTGTGATCGCTGCTAGCGCCTCTTTGTCAAGCTGGTTATAGTTCCTCTCTGCCTTGAATAGTGTCTTGGAGAAATATGCAATTGGCGCTTCTCTCCCGTCCGGCAGAATGTGGCTTAGGATGGCTCCGACGCCGAATGGTGAAGCGTCGCAGGTCACCGTCAGTGGTAGGGTTTCACTATACTGGATGAGGACCTATTTCTGATGTGAGGAAGTCTTTTATTTTCTGGAATGCGGTTTCTTCCCACTTTCCCCAGGACCAGGTGGCTGTCTTGTCCAGCAGTCTATGAAGTAGTTCCGCCGTTGTTGCCTTTCTGTGGCAAAAAAACATTGTCAAAGTTAATCAGTCCTAGAAAAGCCTGCAACTCCGCTTTATTTTGTGGACTTCCTTGATAGCTCTAATCTTTTTCTCTGTTGGGTGGATTCCGTTTTTTTTTTTTTTTGAAACAAATTTTTATAAATTTTAAAGATAAAACAACACATCATTAACCATTAAATACATAAACACATAAAACCTCTTAACATTATAAATCCTTACAAGTCGAACAAAACATTATTTTTATACAACATAATTCCAATTTATCCCATCTCCATATGGACACACAAATATCTTTCAGCAAATTTCTCATTATTTCTCTTTACTCCTATTCAATTTCATTTCTCTTCCATATTTATCCATTTTATAGTCATCATATTCATTTCTGGCTTGTTTAAATTATTCTCGTCTAACATTCCTCCAAGGTTTTATTGATTCTTTTTTCCTTTTTTTTATAAAAAACAAATTTTGTTAGTTTTACCAAAAACACAATACACAAACATACAAACACAAAACATAAACAAAACTAAAAGATCTTTTCTGAAGGTTGTCTGTTCCCGGGTTAAAACTCTTCACACAGACACAAATTCAAACATCATATTCATCCCATATATCCTTCCATATCTTATTATCATTTTCTTTTATATATATATATATCAAAAACCATTTTTATCAGTTTTATAAAAACAATGCACAAAGAGTCAAGGCATAACAGCTTATAAATTCTTTTCTAGGAAAAAATAATAATAAAAGACCAATAAGGCATAACATTTCCAGATTATAATATCAATACTTCATATAGTATTAACTTCATATCTTGTCCCCACTTCTCCTTTCCATCCAAATTATTTATTAATTAAAATTTTATTGCCTTTTATCAATATACAAAATCCAAAAAAAAGCATATATATCCTTCCATATCTTATTACCATTTTCAACAACATTCTTTGTCTGTTCTATTTCCAATTATCCATTCATCTTTTTTTTTTTCCTTTTACTATACTTCTCCTGTACACCAATTGGAGTAACATCTATAACTCATTACCCTAACTTAGAAATACTACATATAGCAATTTTTCTTGGGATTCTGTTTAAAAGATTCTAAGATTACATAATAAATTTTATATTCTAAATACACATATAAAAACACAATCTTATATACCCTCCAGAATCCCTCTTTTAATCTAAATTAAATTCACCCATTGTCTCTAAATAAACTTTTTTTTCTTTAGGTCTTGCTTCCCCCCATTAAGGCTTCTCCTCCCCCCCTTTCTCTCTTGCTTATTCTTCTCCTTGCCCTTTCTACCCCTTTGCTTTTTCTCTTCGCTTTTCTTGCTCCTTTTCCTTTGCTTTCTAACCTTGCCTCCATCTTTTCGCTCATTTTTCTCTCTTTTGGTTGTTTTTATAATTCTTAAAATCCCCTTTTTCTTATCCTTTTTCTCCTCCTCTCCGGAAGGGACCCATTGTTCATCAAAGATGGCTTCTTCTTCCTCTTCTTCCTTGTCCCAGTCCTTCTGCTGCGTAATCAACTTTTCAAAAGAACATAACGCCATTTCTAAGAATTGAAACAAAGCGCCCAAAGTATCTTCTTTTTTATATTTTTGATATTCAATCTCTAGTTCATCCACAGACGATGCCATTATAAAAAGTGAAACTTTTTCCAAAACAACCACAAGTATTTTTAATCAAAGACAATCAAAAGCAATTAAAAAAAAAAGTTCCAAAAGTTAATACTTTTTTTTCCTTCTTCTCTTTCTCTTTCTGGGGTTAATTTTTAATCAAAGAGGTCCAATTACCATATATCTTCCTTTGGGATCCACAAAGACGTTCTAGGCAATCTCCTCCTTTTTCAGCTTCTGCTCCAATTTTTTTTTCTCCCTTCCTACTTGCAATGACAATTTTAAATAATCAGAAATCCATACCTCCAACAAAGATTTTCCAATTTCTTAAATTTTTCAATGTCCAAAAATCCTTTTGTCTCTTAGCTTCAACTTTCAAAGCAATCCACTTTCAATGTCTAATATATCCAAATATTTCTGCTGTTTCCGTGGGGTGGGAGAGTAAAAAAAAAAAAAAAAAGTTCCCTTTAACAGCTTCTCCGCCGCTTTTCGCTCTTCTTAGGGATACAATGTATCCTCCAGCAATTCAAACAGCTCAATTCCAGGCAATTTAAAAGATGTTACTTGACCCGGCTCAGACAGAACTTTCACTCTTCACACTTCCTCCAGCACAGTTCTTACCCGGTTGCTGGCTTCTTCGTGGCGGCCATTGCTGACCGCCGCTCCACCGCCTTGGGAAAAAGGGGTTTTTCCGGAGAAGGGGGGGGGCTGCGACACCCCCACCTCCCTATCCGACTCCCCTCTCTCTTCAGCTGTCCCTACAGGGCAGCCATATCCCCCTGACCCATCTGGATCGGGGGTACCTCGACGGCTAGCACAGCAGGAATCGCGAGCTGTCGCGAATTCCTGCTGCCCCGAAGCCACACGAAACTGGAAGCCGGGTGGATTCCGTTTTTGTCGACCAGGTACCCCAGGAACTCTACTTTTTCTGTGCATAGTTGGCACTTCTCCTTTTTTACTTTTAGTCCTGCATCTTTGAATATTTGCAGGACTTCCCTTAGGCGGATCCCCAATTGGCTTTTGTTTTTTGCTGACACCAAGACATCATCGAAGTAAGGCACCACCCCTTTTATTCCCTGCAATAGTCGTTCCATTAAACTCTGGAACACCCCTGGTGCCACGCTGACTCCAAATTGGAGTCTCTTGCAGCGAAATGCCCCCTGGTGGGTCACAATGGTTGCGCCTCCACAGTCTTGGCATCGACTGGCAGCTGCTGGTATGCCTGCACCAGGTCGAGCTTTGGGAAGACTTTTCATCCCCCTAGCGAGTGTAGGAGGTGCTGTACCACCGGGATGGGGTAAGCACTCTGTTGCAGCGCATGGTTGAGGGTGGCCTTGTAGTCCCCATAGATTCTCATGGACCCATCTGGCTTAATCGGGGTGACTATTGGGGTTTCCTACCGGGCATGATCAATTGGCTCCAGGACCCCTTGTGTGATGAGCTTGTCCAATTGCTCATCAATTTTAGGCTTGAGGGCGAATGGAACTCGCCTTAGTTTTAGGTGGATTGGGGCAATATTGGGGTTCACGTTAAACAATATTGAGGACTCCCGGTACTTGCCTAAGCGTCTGTCGAAGACCTCCTGGAAGTCCTTCATGAGTTCTTCCTCCCAGTCTGCTTCCTCCATGCGGTGGATGCCCATCACCTTGATCCCCAAAGGCACGAACCATTCCAGTCCCAGCAGGCTCGGGCGATCTTTGTCCATGATGGTTAGGGGCAGTATTTTTTCCTGTCCCTTGAATGTGATGTGGAAGTGTCCAATCCCTACCACAGGGATCCGGTTCCCCTGGTAGTCCTTAAGTGTTAGTTTCTGGCTCTCCAGCTCTTGCCGGCAGATGCTGAGCATTAACCATTTAATTGTGTCCCACGACACCATGGAGAGGTAGGATCCGGAGTCTACCTTAATGTCACAATGCCGGCCTTCGATGCCGACCAGCACGCACACCTTTCAGGCATCCGTGGTATTGGAGTGCCTGATGGTGACTGTTTGATGTGTTTCCTCTCTGCGCCAGGCTTCGCTGAACCGCTTGCTTCAACCGTCGTGGCTCCAACGGCTCTCTGTGTGCTTGTCCCAGTTTCTGTGGGGAATGTTGTCATGTCGCCTTGGGCTGTAACTCTGTTTGTTGTGGCAGACCTTGGCGATGTGCCCCCGCTTCTCGCAGTGCCGGCAAATGGCATCTAAGAACTGGCACTCTGAGCGGGGGTGCTCTCCTCTGCACCTGGCAAACTGAAACTCCGACTTGCTACCTCTACGCTTCCGCCAGGCTCGTTCGGACTGTAGCCGGTGGATTTCTGCCTCCTCGTCATTGGTCTCGGGGGAGGACTCGATTTCCTCATGGTGTGTTGTTGTGGCTTTGTGGCTTGCTTCCAGTCTTTTTTCCGATGCTGGGTCATTCCCTGTGGTTTATTGCCGGTCCATCGCATTCATCTGGCACTGACCTCTTGGCGGCCTCGGCTGCGGTGGCTTCAGCGATGGCTTCAGTGATGGTGATGTCTCCTCGAGCCATCAGCCTGCTCTGGGATCCCTTAACCCGAGAACCACACGGTTCCTCAGAGCTTCATCCATGTCAGAGAAGCCGCACACCCCCCCGATGTTCCTCAGGGCCACCACGAAATCCCCGATGCTCTCCCCTTCCTTCTGGCCCCATCGGTAGAATTCATGCTGTCGGGTGAGGTTGGGGACAGCCGGTGCGAAGTGGCTTCGGAGTAGCTGGTCGAGGTCTGCTCAGTCCATCTCCTTCACGTCTCGGGGCTTGGCCAGCGCCTTGGCCATCTTGAACACTGCGGGCCCGCAGTGTGTCAGGAACACAGCTCTTTTTCTCTGACTGTTCGCGTCCTTCAGATTATTGCTCTCGAGGAACATGAGGAATCGATCAATGTATGATTCCCAGTCCTCGGCTGCCTGGTCATAGGGTGCGGGTGGTGCATTGCTGCCGGCCATCTCGTTGGTCGTTCAGCTCTGGGTGCCACATGCTCGACTGGTATCTTGTCTCAGAATTCCACCTTTGTCGCCAGTGTTCGATTGTGGGAAAAGAGACTCGAGACCAGTGTGACAGTTCAGCTCTTTATTTGGTATATAGATTTGTGCAGGACCTGCGAGCCGCGGCAGCCCTTCATATAGGGATTGCCAGCAGCTCGCAACCAATGACGGCTCTTTGAATCTCCCACGATCGGCGCAGCCAATCGCGGTTGATTCATTACAAGCCAATCACTGTTGTTCTTTCCACCAATCACAGAGTAGTCCGTTTGGACCAATCAAGTGAGGGTATTCCAAGAATGCTAATATGGAACACTCTCACCTGTTCTTCTACTCCCAGCTCTCAAATTTCTCACTTCTGTTCTGATCCCTCCAAGAATAAAAAGGAGGAGGAGGAGCCCAGGGTTACTATCTTTTTGATTTATGGCTCTAAGATCCAATCAACACCAATTTGAAATAGCATCCTTCTTTCCCAACACAGGGCCTAAAAATGAGGCCTGCAATGAGAAAGGTCCATGGTCCATGCAGTTTGTTTCCCTGTAGTTGCCCCTCAGGCTGATACAGCTACTGTTTTCAATTGTTTTCACTCTTTTTTAAAGCAAAGACACACACACACACACACACACATACACACACACACAAAATTCCATTAAAACTATGAATAGGATTATGATAGCAATAAAATTCCAGGGCAAAACAAAGCAAGACAACAGGAAGGAATGGTTCCTGTTTGTACACTGGATATTTGCTGTTTGGGAGTCACTGCTGAAATATCTGTGCCCATTTAGGTGTCTGTCTGTTTATGTGTATGTATTGTGTGTTATTTATTCATTGTATGGTATATCATACATGGACTAGCAATATATACTGCTCAAAAAAAATAAAGGGAACACAAAAATAAGACATCCTAGATCTGAATGAATGAAATATTCTTATTAAATTCTTAGTTCATTACATAGTTGAATGTGTTGACAACAAAATCACACAAAAATTATCAATGGAAATCAAATTTAGCAACCCATGGAGGTCTGGATTTGGAGTTACACTCAAAATTAAAGTGGAAAAAAACACTACAAGCTGATCCAACTTTGATGTAATGTCCTTAAAACAATCAAAATGAGGCTCAGTAGTGTGTATGGCCTCCACGTGCCTGTATGACCTCCCTACAACGCCTGGGCATGCTCCTGATGAGGTGGCGGATGGTCTCCTGAGGGATCTCCTCCCACACCTGGACTAAAGCATCCCCCAACTCCTGGACAGTCTGTGGTGCAACGTGGCTTTGGTGGATGGAGCGAGACATGATGTCCCAGATGTGCTCAACAATTGGATTCAGGTCTGGGGAACGGGTGGGCCAGTCCATAGCATCAATGCCTTCGTCTTGCCTTCGTCTTGCAGGAACTGCTGACACACTCCAGCCATATGAGGTCTAGCATTGTCTTGCATTAGGAGGAACCCAGGGCCAACCGCACCAGCATATGGTCTCACAAGAGATCTGAGGATCTCATCTCAGTACCTAATGGCAGTCAGGCTACCTCTGGCGAGCACATGGAGGGCTGTGCGGCCCCCTAAATAAATGCCATCCCACACCATTACTGACCCAAACTGGTCATGCTGGAGGATGTTGCAGGCAGCAGAACGTTCTCCACAGCATCTCCAGACCCTGTCACATCTGTCACATGTGCTCAGTATGAACCTGCTTTCATCTGTGAAGAGCACAGGGCGCCAGTGGCGAATTTGCCAATCTTGGTATTCTCTGGCAAATGCCAAACGTCCTGCACAGTGTTGGGCTGTAAGCACAACCCCCACCTGTGGATGTTGGGCCCTCATACCACCCTCATGGAGTCTGTTTCTGACCGTTTGAGCAGCCACATGCACATTTGTGGCCATTTCACAGGGCTCTGGCAGTGCTCCTCCTGTCCCTCCTTGCACAAAGTCGGAGGTAGCGGTCCTGATGCTGGGTTGTTGCCCTCCTACGGCCTCCTCCACATCTCCTGATGTACTGGCCTGTCTCCTGGTAGTGCCTCCATGCTCTGGACACTACGCTAACAGACACAGCAAACCTTCTCACCACAGCTCGCATTGATGTGCCATCCTGGATGAACTGCACTACCTGAGCTACTTGTGGGGTTGTAGACTCTGTCTCATGCTACCACTAGAGTGAAAGCACCGCCAGCATTCAAAAGTGACCAAACCATCAGCCAGAAAGCATAGGAACTGAGAAATGGTCTGTGGTCACCACCTGCAGAACCACTCCTTTATTGGGGATGTCTTGCTAACTGCCTATGCTTTCCACCTGTTGTCCATTCCATTTGCATAACAGCATGTGAAATTGATTGTCAATCAGTGTTGCTACCTAAGTGGACAGTTTGATTTCACAGTAGTGTTACATTGTGTTGTTTAAGTGTTCCCTTTATTTTTTTGAGCAGTGTATATGTCGTGTCCGCGAAATGACGCCAGGAGTCGGTGACTTCGTACAAAGCTCTTTATTTGCAAACTGGAACCGAACCGGCGAAAGGAAAAAAGCCCGCGGCTTTTATTCCTTTCGCCGCGGCGGCCGCGGCCAATGGCAGCACTTCGAATCTCCCGCGCTCTGAACGAGCCAATCGCGGGAGATTCTTAACGAGCCAATCGGCGCGGCTCGCCTGACCAATTAGAAAGCCCCGCGCTTTGGCCAATCAAAGCGCGGGGATTTCAAGTATGTTAATGAGGACAGAACACCCCTCCCCTCTTGGTTCAGTCCTTACGTTGCGTAGTCACGTAGGTTGGCGGGGCTCCGTCTGGTCCTACTTGACCTGCGCAACTCAGTTGTAAGCGGCATCCCGGCCGGTTCGGTTGGGTTTTTGGTCGCTCTTGCTTCTGTGAGAACCGGCTGGTCGATCGGGCCGGTTCTTTCTCCGTGGCTCCCTCCTGGGCCTTCCGGGTTGGTTGAGCTACGGGTTTCGCCGCTCCCATTCGGTCTTTCCAGGTCGGTCGAGCTGGCTTGGCTGTTCGTTTTTGGCGAGGGGTCGTGATGGCTGTGTTTCGGTAAGTACTGCTGGTTTATTTTTTCTTGTAATCGGTCACCTGGGTATTCCCTCCCCCCTTGGCTTGCGTTTTGGGAGGTGGGTTCGTTTGCGGTCCTCGACCTAAGTTGGTCGATGTGTCGTTTCCACGCTCGTCCGTCTGCCGTTTGTAGCCGGTACGAGTGTGGGCCTGTTGCTTCACCGGTGGGTGACGATGGTCTGAGCTTCTGCCGTTTGCTCGTCGACCGGCAACTGTTGGTAGGCCTGGGCGAGATCGAGCTTGGCGAAAACCTTGCCCCCTCCCAGTGAGTGCAGTAGGTGTTGCACTATTGGGACGGGGTAGGCACTTTGTTGCAACGCACCATTTAGGGTGGCCTTATAGTCCCCACAGATTCTCACGGACCCGTCTGGCTTGATTGGGGTGACTATGGGGGTCTCCCACCGGGCGTGATCTATGGGCTGCAATACCCCCTGTTTGACGAGCTTATCAATTTGCTCGTCTATTTTGGGTTTCAGTGCGAATGGCACCCGCCTAGGTTTTAGGCCTTTGGGGGGGACCTTAGGGTCTAGGTCGAACGATATAAGGGGCCCTTGGTACTTGCCCAGGTTTCCGTCGAAGACCTCTTGGAACTCCTGGGCTAGTCGCTGTTCCCAGCCGTCGTCGGTGACGTGGTTGACTCCCGTGAGGGTGATGTCGAGCGGGGCGAACCATTGCAGTCCCAGTAGGCTTGGGCGGTCGCGGTCGACGATCGTTAGGGGAAGTCGTTCGGTGCGCCCCTTATATGTTATGTTAAAGTTTTTGGTGCCGACTACCGGGATGCGGTTTCCCTGGTAGTCCTTTACAATGAGTCTTTGGCTGTCTACGTTTTTCCTTTGGAGGGTAGGCACCAACCACTTTATCTCGTGCCATGCAATCATGGAGAGGTAGGACCCGGAGTCTACCTCCATTTTGCACGGCTGGCCCTCGATGCGTACTTCGACATGGATTTTCCGGGCGTCGTTGGTGATGGCGTGGCCGATGGTGACCATCTGGTGGGTCTCCTCTCTCCGCCGGTTGTCGCTGCCTCGTGAGGATCGTCCGATCCAGTCCCATCGGCTGTCCGAGTGGCGATCTCTGGGCTGGGGTGGTGTGCTCTCCCTTCTCCGGTCGTTCTGGTCCCATCGAGCTGGACTGCGGTTTTTCTTCAGGCGGCACACCCGGGCGATGTGTCCCTTTTTGTCGCAATGCCGGCAGATGGAATCGAAAAACCGGCATTCCGACCTGGGGTGGTCGCCGCCGCAACCGGCACAGTTGGTCCTTGACTTACGACCTCTCCGGTTCCATTGTTCGCGCCCAGTCTGAAGTCGATGGATGTCTTCTTCGTCTTCGGACGTGCTGGATGCAGAGTGGAAATCGCCCTGGTGTGTAGTCGTCTCGGTTTTTTGTTCGGTCGACCTCGCCGGGTTGTTGTTTCCGCCGCGGTCCTTCGTGTCAGGTCTGCGCATGCTATCGGCGGAAGTTCGGGTTGCTTCTGCGGCTGCGGCTGCGGTGAGGGCGTCTGCTAAGCTGATGTCGCCCTTAGCCATCAGCCGGCTCTGGAGGGCGGGGTCCCACAGACCGAGCACGATTTGGTCTCTCAGGGCGTTGTTTAGGTTATCAAATTCGCAGAGCCCCCCTAGGCGCTGCAGCTCGGCGACGAAGTCGCTTAATTTCTCACCCGATCTCTGGTCCCGCCGGTAGAATTCGTTGCGCCGGATCAGGATGGGGACCTCGGGAGCGTAATGTCGCCGAAGGATGGGTTCAAGGACGTCCCAGTCCATGGCGGTTGCGTCGGCGGGCTTGGCCAACGCTTTGGCCATCTGGAAGACTTCGGTCCCGCAGTGGGTGAGGAAGACGGCGCGTTTTAGCGGGCCCGAGGCGTCCTTCATGCCGGTGCACTCGAGGTACATGCGGAATTGGTCGGAGAACGATTCCCAATCTTCGGTGGCGGGGTTGAAGGGGGCGGGCGGTGCAATTTTCGCCATCTCGGTGCTTTGTCTGGCTTCCGTCGGACACAGGGTTCGGTTCAGGGTCTGGATCCCACCTTCGTCGCCAGTGTCGTGTCCGCGAAATGACGCCAGGAGTCGGTGACTTCGTACAAAGCTCTTTATTTGCAAACTGGAACCGAACCGGCGAAAGGAAAAAAGCCCGCGGCTTTTATTCCTTTCGCCGCCGCGGCCGCGGCCAATGGCAGCACTTCGAATCTCCCGCGCTCTGAACGAGCCAATCGCGGGAGATTCTTAACGAGCCAATCGGCGCGGCTCGCCTGACCAATTAGAAAGCCCCGCGCTTTGGCCAATCAAAGCGCGGGGATTTCAAGTATGTTAATGAGGACAGAACAGTATATATTAACCTTTCATCTAGATTAATCAAATACAATTAGATATAAATGTTAGAAAGATCTATTTTCAAAGGCCAATGTCTAGGCCCTCTAATCATTGAAGCACAGCATTGTTGATATTAAACATATATGCGAATAGTTAGACTGGATATTTGCCAACTGAGAGGAAATGTTGAAATATCTATGCCTGTTTATGTGTCTGTCTGTTTGTGTGTGTGTGTGTTTAGCTTATGGCATATCATACATGCACTAGCAATATATATTAACATTTCATCTAGATTAATAAAAAACAAATAAATATAAAGTTTAGATGAAATACAAATCCCCAGGCCCTCTAACCATCGAAGCTCAGCATTGTTTATATTTAAATCAGTTTACAACTGGGCATGATGTGATCTACAATTTGATGTGGGACCAGCAGTTTGTGTATATTTAAACACCTGTTTGCTGTTCTTGAATTCTAATGCCAATCTCTGCCTAAATTGCCCTGGCACATAATTTTTCATCTGTTTAGTTTCCCCCTTTTCCCCCCTGTTTTGCTGCTAAGTAATGGTAGGCCTTTACAGTTTGTTCAGCTGACTGGCCAAGCTTTTACATTTACTGCTTAAAGTTAAATCAGGATTGAGTTAGAACAGTAAATGTGGGGAAACATTCAAATATTTCTCACTTCCCAACCATTGGTTATTCAAAAAAAAAAATCTTTCATTGTTCTATGGCAGTAGATTATAAGGAGTTGTAATTAAGAAATGATATTGGACAAGATGAGCAGCTCTGAAACTTTTTTGCCTGCATTAACATGGAGGGGGGAAAGAAAAAAACTTCAGGACTTAAAGCATTAACAATATCCTACCCTATTTAATACATTCCAGATATGATAAAATTGCAGTTCTCCTATTCTTAGGTGCAGGATGTACTTGGCTTACGACCATAATACAGTTGTAAGTCACTGTGGTAGTTAATTGGGTTGCTTCATGTAACACCAACTCATAACTTTTTTCCAGTAAAGTAAACTCTGCAGTTAAATGAATAGTGCTGTCATTAAGCAAATTCATTATATCCAATGGCCATTTCTTGCCAGAAAACAGATGGAAAGATTGGAAATGGATAAAAATAAATCGTGATCACATGGCTAGCAATATCACTATTTTGTTTCTATGAAGCTAAACTTCATGAGTAAAAGTTTCCATGGTCCTGCAAAAGAACTTGTTCCACATTGCTTTCATTTCTGTCAGTGGATAAAAAAATTAAGAAGCAGGGGAATGACAATTCATCCGTAAATCTATATATCATGGATGCAAAGGTCATCTCTAAGGAAGGGCAGTTGCAAAGATCACTTTGAAGAAATACCTCATAGTTATTCCATTAAGCAGACCAATGTACCATATCACACTGACATGATGGGTATGCAGGTATGCAATCCATGTCATGTCTGTCATATAATAAAGCAACACTTTCCAATGACAAGAGATGGAATCTGTGCATTTCCAGCCCACCTAAATAATGGGTGTAATTAACTATACTGCAATATGAAAACAAGACCTCTGTAGTGGGTGAAATCTGTGTACACTCACTGCATGTGCGTATGCACATACACAAACTCACATTTTTTTAAAAAAAGAAACACATCCTGAAATGTCAAAATTACTACATGTTCAAAAATTGTCAGTTCTTCACTATATCTCACTCTTTTGTGTAATTCCTGATGAAGGTATAGGTTGACACTCAAACAAGATGGTTCATCCACTCTTCCATCACAGGGCATAACAGGATATAAAACAGGATAATTTGAGCCTAGTTATTTAAAATGCTGTTTTGAAAATGACAATGAGTTTGAAGTGGGACTGTGTTCTTTATAAGAAGAAATTCCTCATTCAGGTCACTTTCCCTCTCCTAGGAATGGTCTGGGTGCTGCCATGATTAGTGGGGGCGAAATGCTGGTTGTTAAAGGAAAAACTGCAAATAAAACATATACAAAAAGAAAAAGAAAAAGAAAAAAAGAAAGGGAAAGCTTTGCTACCATGCAAAATATTCTATTTAGAGGCTGGAATATGTTCAATTTAGCAAATCACTTCCTATTTACATTAAAAATAAAACGCCCAGGACCAAACTTGGAATGGCCAAATCAATGAGAACTGGAATTAAAATAAAATATTTCCCAAAAAGTTCTTCTGCAACATTTTGCACACGACAAAATCCAAATGATTTATTACCTTTTATGTTTGTAGAAGTTTGCATGTTTACATGTGGACCTGAGAGGTGAACTGAGATACCTTGTTAATGATCAGTTACAAACCACTGATTGGCTGGTAAGTTTTCTGTACATAGTTATTGGCCAGAAATACCAAACTAATTGGTAGGAGGTCTTACAGATTTTTAAACATATCCGTGCAAATAGTACGCTGACATCTGAATAGTTATGAAAATATTCAAATATTCTGGATGAATTGTCTTGAGAATGGTTGAGAGGGGAATGCTTGATGTTAAAGTGCCTCTCATCTTTTGCTAGAGTAAAAAGAACAAGGTTTGGAGGGTTTTTGGGGGGGAGGGGGGCAATAAATGTACAGGAGTTGTTAATTGATATGAAAACAGTTTTCCCAGATTACTGCGTAAGCATAGGGCAGGACTTGGCTTAGCCAGTTTGGGAAGTCATGGGTTTCTAAAAAATGAAATATGCTTACAGACAATATACTGTATAAGTAATGAATGGAAGCAGCTATTTTATGATGGAATTCTGCAAGTCAGAATTTGCAGATTTTGAACATTTGCTAGAAATACATTTGTATGCTTCAGATTTTCAGATTCATGTAATGCAGTTGGGAAATTAAACACAAGAGGCAGGATAGGGATGGGTAAATGAGAGAATTAAGTACAGGTAGTCCTCAACTTATGACCACAATTGAGCCCAAAGTTTCTGTTTTTTAAATGGAGAAAATCGTTAAGTGAGTTTTGCCCCATTTTCGACTTTTCTTCTCACATTTGTTAAGTGAATCACTGAAGTTGCTAAATGAGTAACATGGTTGTTAAGTGAATCTGGATTCCCCATTGTTTTTGCTTGTCAGAAGGGTGATCACATGAGCCTTGGACATTGCAACCATCATAAATATGAACCAGTTGTCAAGCATCCAAATGTAAGCCACCTGGCCATGATTTACGTGCAATGGTCGTAAGTGTGAAAAATGATCATAAGTCACTTTTTCCAGTACCATTGTAACTTTGAATGGTCACTAAATGAACAGTTGTAAATTGAGGTCTACCTGTGTATTCTATCAGGTTATGACTACGGATGGACAGGATACATTAGCAGGCCTTTTCAGAAATCAGTCAAACCATCTATAAGCAGCCAAATTATCTATTGAAAACTGATTTTGTCCTGCCCCTTTCTCTCAAAACATTAAATAGCTTTTAGTTGGTTCAGGGTAGAAAATTATTTTTTAATCTGAATGATTGAATTGGAAATGGGAGGTTTCCTCTGATAATATATTGGAGAGGGAAAAGAGGATTACAAAGTGAGGATGGCTTAAGAAAAGATATAAAGAACTTGGTTTCTTGGCAACTGACTTGTACTTCTGACTGTTGTAGTGTCCTGGGGTCATGTGATTTCCCCTTTTGCGACCTCCAGACAAGCCAAGTCAAAGGGGACACCAGATTCACTTAACAGTGGTGGCATTCAGCTGGTTGGTGCTTTATTGTATTGTAATATATTGTTTTGTGTACTTATTTTATTCTTATTTATGTAGTAAAGTGCATGAAATAAAATACTTCCTTTTTGTATATCTTCTTTTTGCAGGTCATTCATTAGGGCAAAAAAGTCAGTGACGTTGACTTGGCCACGCCATCCAGTCACATGACTGCCAAGCCTTGCCCACCCAGTCACATGACCACCAAGCCATTTCCCCCATAGTCACATGACTGCCAAGCTACGCCCACAAATCAAGCCACGCCCACAGAACCAGTAGTAAAAAAAAATTGAATCCCACCACTGATTAATATGTGGAAGATTTTACCCATACTGATGGAGTAGGAAAGGAAAAGGCAAACTGTTGTTGTCCATACTGTAGTTCTTCCTTTTCTTTTCCTCTCTGGTCTCATAAAATCACAAGTCAATATAAATCAGACTAAAAGGGGGGACATCAGGTTCCGGGGTAGTTTTCCTGTGCTCACAATGACCCTTATAAGAGAAGGAACTATCTATTAATACCATGCATTCTTATGATTTGTAGGACTCATTCCTGCCAGCTCATTTCCTTGTTTAGTTTCCTGGACCGTGTGAAGAAACACCACAATTTGGCATTTGTTTCCTTTGTGTCATCAAGTTGTTCTATTTATGATAGGTCAGTATGAAAATGCATTTGCCCCCTTAGATTCAGTAGCTGGTTGCACTATTCAGCTGCAATTACTGCAGTCAAACACTCACTGTAATTGGTGATCAGCCTCTCACATCAGGGTATAGAAAAGTTGGCCTATTCCTTCATACCAAACTGCTTCAGTTTAGTGCAGTGGTGGGATTTAAATTTTTTTACTACTAGTTCTGTGGGTGTGGCTTGGGGGGAGTAGTGTGACTTGCGGGCATGAGTTGGAGGGGAGTGGCATGGGAAGGATACTGCAAAATCCCATTCCTTCCCCATCCTACTAACCTGCTTTCCAGCTCCCTTCTCCTGTGCAGGGCAACAAAAGAAGACCTAGGTGATCAGCTGGGACTCAGGAAGCAGAGAATAGGGGCCAGTCAGAGGTGGTATTTGCCGGTTCTCTGAACTACTCAAAATTTCTGCTACTGGTTCTCCAGCACTGGTCAGAACCTGCTGAATACCATCTCTGGTTTAGTGACATCTGAGGGTTTTTAGCATGAACTTTTGGTTTCCTGGTTCTGCTATAATAGGGGGTTTAGGTCTGGACTTTGACAATGGCCATTCCAAGGCACTGAATTTGTTTTTCAACCATTCTCTGTGTTTGGAATCACCGTCTTGCTCCATAGCTCACACTTGTGCTTCAGCTTTTGTTTTTTGTTTTTTTTTTTGGTAAAAGTTTTATTGATTTTAACAACAGACAAAAAACATATAAGACATAAAACATGACATAAAAAAAATAAAAAATAAAAAAATTATAACATTCTTCATAAATTTACAGTGTATCGGTTGGTTTACCACTCCCTTTTGTGCATCCATTTCATAGTCATCAGAATAATTATATTACATAACTCACATTATCAATCATCAATAAAATATCCCAATATCATTATTGAACAATCATTTGACTATAATTTTACTAATTCATACTTAAGCGAGATAACTATAATTAAGTTAAATTATTTTATGACAAATCATGAAATCATACCAAATCCATCTTAATAAAATATTCTTAAAAATTATCAAAACCAAGAAAAATTATATATTTATTATTTCCTAAATTTCTAAATATTCTATTATCATATTGTATTATCTAACCATTGATAAAAAAAATCCCAAACTTCATAAAATTGTTTATCTTCTTGTTCTCTAATTTCAAATGTCAATCTACTCATTTCAGCACATTCCAATATTTTCTTAATAATTTCTTCCTCTAATGGTATTTTCTCACTCTTCCAATGTTTAGCAAATACAATCCTAGCTGCTGTTAATACATTTACAATCAGATACTTTAAATTTTTATTATATATATCAGGTATGATTCCCAATAAAAAAATCTCTGGTTTCAAATCTATGTGTTTCTTTATCATATTTTCCAGCCATATGCGAATTCTAGTCCAATATTTCCTGGCCTCCTCACAAGTCCACCACATATGGTAATATGAGCCAGGTATCTGATGACATTTCCAGCACTTTTCAGATTTATTCTTGAACATTCTTGCTATTCTTGTCGGGGGAAAATGCCACCTGTAAAACATCTTATACAAATTTTCTTTATATGCTGTTGACATTGTCATTTTATAATTTTGTGACCACAATTTTTGCCATTTCTCTAAATCAATCCCATATCCAAAATTCTTCCCCCAAGCAATCATTGTTTCTTTAACTTGTTCTTTCTCTAATTTAATTTCCAACAAATAACTATACAGTTTTTTAATCACTTTTTCATCAGTACCTGTCAAAATCCTATCTAAGTCAGTCAATTTATCATAAAATCCTTCTGTTTTAGAATCTTTAAGATACCTTACATGTATTTGCGCATATGAAAACCAATTCATCTTTATACCTTGTTCTTCTAAATTTTGCATCTTTTTAAGTTCACCCTTTTCATCCAATATTTCCCCATATCTAACTGTTTGTTCCTTCTTATAAGTTATAGGATACGAAAAAGCTTCAATAGTTGATAACCAAACTGGAATTTTCAAATAACATTGTTTCTTAGTTTTCTCCCAATTCAACCATAATGATTCCCGTATATAATGCCTTCTAAAATAACCCTGTGATTTAGTTCCCTTATACCATAAAAAAGCATGCCAACCCAATAATAAATCATGACCTTCTAATGTCAACAATCTAGTCTTTCTTAACGTTATCCATTCTTTAACCCACATTAAGTTTGCAGCTTGATAATACAACTCCCAGTTAAGAAGGCCAAATCCTCCTCTAATTCTAGCATCCTGTAAAAGTTTTAATTTTATTCTCGCTTTCTTGCCTTGCCATATATACTTCAACACAATTTTATTTAGTTCTTCGAAGAAATCCTTGCTTAACCTAATTGGTATTGTTTGAAACAAATATAAAATTCTGGGTAAAATATTCATCTTGATTGTTGAAATTCTACCAATCAATGACAATTGTAGGTTTTCCCATTTTTTCAGGTCGGATGCTATTTGCTGTTTAAGCTTAATATAATTATTCTCTTTCAATGTAGTACATCTTGACATCAAATATATCCCCAAATATTTAACTTTGTTTGTAACTTGAATTTTCAATAAATCTGCCAGCTCTTCTCTTTGTCTTAATAACATGTTCTTTGTCAGAATCTTTGTTTTGTCTTTATTTATTTTTAAACCAGCCATCTCACCATACGTCTCTATCTTTTCCAAAAACAAATGGCTTTGATATTCTTAGATGCCCAAAAGGCATTTGATAATGTGAACTGGAGATTTATGTTATTACTATTGGAACAGATGGGCTTTGCTAGAAAATTTATCCAAGCAATAGAAGCTGTATATTATAAGCAAACGGCAAAAGTAATGATAGATGGAGAATTCACAGACTCTATTAATATTAAAAAAGGTACAAGACAAGGATGCCCATTATCTCCTTTGTTATTTGTATTGACCTTGGAAGTTTTAAATAGAAATATTAGAGAGGATATAAACATAAAAGGAATGAAAGTCAAAAAGGAGGAATTCAAATTGCAAGCCTTTGCGGGTGATTTGGTCTTTATTTTGGAAGACCCTTTAGAGACAGCTGCTTCAGCTATTGTAAAGATAGCATGATTGCCGGGTTGTAGATTTTTCTCCAAGAATTCTTGGTTGTCCAGGTTCTCAGAAACCAAATATGTAGTTTCTGCCAGATACAATAACCTCCAACATTCCTTCAAATTTTTGGCAAAACTTGAGGCAAGCATCAGTGTTCTATTTAATGATTTACAGCTTCCATTCAGTAGAACAGAACTCTTTTATAAGTATCACTTTGCCAGTGCTTTTGTAAATGATAGAATAGAGAATACTGATTTTAGCCAAGGTGAGATAGGCGTGCAGATCCCTGGATGTGGTTCTGAGATATTTTGTGCTTTCTTGGGTAATCGTATATTGTATTTTCTGAGTGAATTTGACAAGGCAGACATTCCAAGAAATCATTTACAGTATTATTTTCACAAATCTTTTCCATTTCCTGACTATGTGATATACATTATTTAGATCAGTAGTGTCCCAGAAATTTAGAAACGGGTTTGTAGCCTTTTCCAAACTGGTGGGCATATATGATAATCTACAGAGATCCAAAAAAATAAAATCTTGATGTTAGAATCTATGGTGAAGACTTTACTCTAAAGAAGGGAGCCAATTTATGATTTGTACAATTTGCAATTTGGCAGGGGTGGTTATTTAATTCAGTTGATTGAACTAGAAAGTTGATTACATTGTCACATTGGCAGGCCACAGTTTGGTCTCTTTTTTATGAAATAAATGAAGCAAGCATGGTGTTATTTGCTCATTCAGGCTCCTTGCATATTAGGAAGCCCCAAGTAAATCTCTGATAATGTTAATTGGTAAAGATACATAAACATTCAAAAAATCCAAAATCCAATATTTTCTTTGGGTTGTAATTTTAGAAAATATTGAGGATAATTAAGATTCGCTTTGGGAAATGTTTGCATTTCAGAAACAGAATAGAATAGAGCTGGAAGGGACCTTGAAGGTCTTCTAGTCCACCCCCTGCTCTCAAGCAGGAGATCCTATACCATTTCAGACAAGTGGCTGCCCAGTGTCTTCTTAAAAACATCCAGTGATGAAGCTCCCAAAACGTCTGAAGGCAAGCTGTTCCACTGGTTAATTGTGCTCACTGTGAGGAAGTTTCTTCTTCATTCCAGGTTTCTCCTTAATTCTCCTTGATTATTTTCCATCCACTGTTTCTTGTCCTCCTCTGGTGCTTTGGAAAATAAACTGACCCCTTCTTTATGGCAGCCTCTCAAATACTGGAATACTGCTATCATGTTACCCCCACTAATCCTTCTTTTCCCAAATCCTGCAACCGTTCTTCATATGTTTTAGTCTCCAGGCCTTTAACCACCTTAGTCTCAGCATCTGTTTTGTAATGTGGTAACCAAAACTAGATGCAGTATTCCAGGTGTGGTCTTATTAAGGCTTTATCTACTTTGATCTACTGTAGGTTTGTTTACTGCAAGTAACTTCATTAGTCAAAAAAGAAGAATGTGATTTAGTACAGGAGCCCCCAACCTTTTGGACACCAGGGACTGGTTCCATAGAGAGAGGTTTTTCCATGGAACAGAGGGGGCATGGTTTTGTGTGCTGACTGCATCCTGTTGTTAGGGCTTCACTTGTTTGTGCGGCCCAGTTTCTGACATGCCATGGACCGGTGTCAGTCCACGGACCACAGGTTGGGGACCTCTGTTTTAGTAGTTGAATTCCTAATGTTAGTTTCAATATAATGCATTCATTAAAAAGAGAAGTACTATCTCTAGTGATGGGTTCACACAACATTAAAGTGCTTACTAACATACATCTGAATGGTTTTTCTTTCATCCTCAATTTTACCTAGCTTTTTAAAAAAGTGAAGTTTGACAAGTTCTTTATTTCAGGACACTTGTTTACGTACATCTGTAACACATAAAAATCAATTAACTTGGTCTGTACCTGTCTGTGTATCAATGGATTTTTCATGATTTACTGTACTGCTGTTATTTATAGCATTTTACCCAAGTCTTTACCAAAAGGGTCAAAAGGGTATCAAAGTTGGTTATTAATATCAATAGTAAGATAAGCTCTGTGCTGGTTTGCAGTCTAAAAAACAGATGAGGAAAAAGAGATAGGAAGGATAGGAGGAAACAAAACTGTAGCTCAAACTCCAGATTGGGAAAGGACAATTTCAGGTTTTTAACAGAACAGTGGCCAACAAAGCAACAATTAAATTTGAGGAATGGCCAAGGCAGCAGCTCTGTAGTCTCAGCATGAGGAAATAGCCCTGCTTCTTTCCTTCTTTTTGGCAATTTGAAGGAATTCAGATTGCACAGGCTGGAAATCATATGATTTTGCTTACTCCCTATCCAAAAAGGAAAGGAAAGAAAAGAAAAGAAAAGAAAAGAAAAGAAAAGAAAAGAAAAGAAAAGAAAAGAAAAGAAAAGAAAAGAAAAGAAAAGAAAAGAAAAATTTCCCAAGACATTCCATTTCTGCACTGGCTGGGAATTTTGCAGCTGTTACTCCCTGCAGGTTTGAAGGAATCCAACTGGGAATGGCTATGCTGATTTTTCTATGGAACCGAAGAGCCTCTAGTCTTATCTGTAAACATAAATAGCTCAAAACAACAATTTTATCACTTGATGTGAATTGTCAATCCAAAATATACAGAGCTCTGAATCTCAACTTTGCAGATGCCCTACCCCTCAAAGGAGATTTCTCATCCATCCATCTTTCCTGTGTATTCCTTGAGCTTCTCAGGTGGATAACTTCTGTTGGCTGTAACTTGTTTCCCTAATTTTATTCTAAAGCTTTATTCCGACAATGTAAATTTCATGACTCTTAGACTGATTTTGGTGCCAATGACAAGTATTACCCCCCTCCCCCCATAGTGCTCTCTTTTAATTCTCCTCCCCCCTCACCAATTGCAGAATATCCTCACTTTCAACATGCCTAGCCTTTGCTCAAGGCTAATAATGGACAATTTTACTTAGATTCTTTAACCTCCCTGCTGTCTAGGCTTTTTATTGTCCATGCAATTCCCTCAACATTTTTTCCAATTTGTCAATGTCTTTTTTGAATTGAAGCATGGGGCTGGGATTATGTTCAGCTGGACAATGAAGCATTTATTACGCATAGTGTTGTGAATTTGGCTGGCTTGATCACTGTGAATGGATGCTCAGCGCCCTTAACAAAAGAATTTTAATGCTCGTTTAATGATTCTGGGCAGTCCACTGATGAACCTTTCACCTGCTGGGTAGAATCACAGATGTGTGCTCTGCAGGGTACCTATGAAAGAAACAGCAGTGGTGACATTTGAAAAAAAAAGAGGTTGAGAAGAGTTGAACAAAAAAGAGGGGAAATGAGAAAGTGTAAATCCTAATTGGACTAAAATAAAATTGCTAGTGTGAAAATTTTGGAACTTTGTGCCTGGGAAAATAAGAAATGTGTTAGAATATTAAACATTTTTCTCACAGTGATTGAGCTTCTATATAATGATATATTATGGTTTACTTTGTTTTAGTCTTAATGTGTTCTGTGCGCCAACCATTATTGCTTAGTGTGGTTAGAACATTTTTATGACATAGTATTAGAACATTTTATTTGAGTATTTACACTTTTATCGAGGTTCAGAAACCATGTCTCTTTTTATTTTACTGTAAGATTAGTTGGTTGTCTTACACTTCATTGTTCACAGAACTTGAAAGTTGTTTATGCAGGGAAGTGAGATAAAGCGGACATCCCAAGGACAGATAAGATATATGTTCCAAGGATTTTCAAAACGTATTTTTACAAATCAAGACTGAGGGTTGTGTATAAATGCTGCAATGTTGCTTGTCCTATTACAGAAGATTTTAAAATGGACAGAGGTGGGGAAAGGATGAGGTAGAATATAGGAATGTCTGTCCTCTCTAGCTAATAACTGGACAAAAGCCTCTCCATTATCACAAATTCCAAGTCAGCTTTCAAAGGAATTAAAAAGCTTTATCATTCTCAAAACCTTTCTCATGTGCTGCTAATGACTTATGAATGAGCTACCCATTACAAAGTCTTTTACTGTAGATACACTTTAAAAAAAAAGTAGGATCTAGAAACCAAGATCAGTAGCTACCCACCATGGTGTTTTGTTTCCAATCTAACACTTCGATGCAATTATTTAATGCAATTTTTACTCCAAAGGATCAAAGGGGCCTGAAATTAGTTTTACTTGGGTATCTGTAATTTCAGTAAGTACAGAATACTGTACAAATATCAACAGTCATTAAAAAACTCTGGCCACGGCGAGAAAAGGTTGAGTGATTTCCATCATAAAAATTGTGCAGAAAATAAGACCATCAATCCCTGCACAGAAAAGGGAACAAATCAATTACAATTTCTTTGTCCTTATCAAGTCTTTTTCCTGGAGACAGATTCCCTCCAGACTACAATGTTGGATGTCCTGCGATGGATTGGATATTGTAACTGTTGTTGGGAGCTTTTCCTTCGTTTTTGATGGTTTCTGTTTAAATATTCCACTGTTTTATGCTGGATTTCATGGCATATCATCATTTTAGCCATTGTCTATCCAATGCTGAATGAAGGTCTCTTTTGCATGTTTCTAACCAATACAGTCCTGAGTTTCTTTTGCCAGTTGGGCCTGCAATACTTAATGATGTCATCAATCCATCTTATTTTAGGTTTCTTTTGTGAGTGCTTCTTATCAATGGGATCCATTCTATGACTGCCTTGGTCTGCCTCCCATCAATTCTTCTATGTGACCAGCCCATTTCCATTTAAATTAATTTACTTTCTTGATTATATCATATACTTTTATTTGTTCTCCAATCCATGTACAAGTTTTCTATTTTTTCTTGTAATGCCAAACATGTATTTTTCCATGGCTCTTTGCACCACTCTTAGCTTTTGAAATAGATTGTGAGGTTAGTGTCCATGTTTCACTGGCATATGTTAGAGCAGGTAACACACACTGATTGAAAATTTTTATCTTCAAGCATAGGGGTAGGTTGTTCTTGAAAATTACGCTTAGCTTGCTGAATGCCTGCCAACCACATTAAAGAAATCATTCAATTTCCTTTATTGTATCACCTTCCATTGAGATCTGTTGGCCAGTAGTAGTAGTCTACTACGTCTACTTCTTCTCCAGATATAATTTGTTTTCTTTCTTTGGTGAATTTATTAAAAATAGCCTGGCTCTTTTTCAGGTTTATTTTTAAGCCAAATAATTTTCCTGCATTGTCCAAGCCTTGTAGCTCTTTCTGGGTCTTGTGAGAACATAGGTATCTCAAGTATAGCTGTACACCTATTTTATGTTGATTTTCACTTTAAGATCATTAAAGCAAATTGTTGCCATTGTTTTTTAATATATTGATTTTAGCAGTGTCTGTGCCTTGGTTTAGTGATGTCTTAATTATTGCTTGCTGGAATACTGAGTCAAACGCCTTTTCATAGTCAATGAAAGCCATGCACAGAGACATGGTGTACTTGTTGTGCCTTTCAATAACTTGCTGAACAACCTAGATATGATCCATTGTGCTGTAGCCACTTCTAAACCCTTCCTGCTCCTTTGGCTGTGCATCATTTAATGTTCTCAATATTCTTTTTGCTATTATCTTGGTGAAAAACTTGTAGATGACTGAAAGAAGCTTTATTGGGCGATAGTTCTTTCAATCATCTCGAGTCCCTTTCTTGTGCATAAGAATCACTTCAGCATTCCATGCATGGGGTAGTTTTTCTTCTTTAAGACATCTCAAGTATAGTTTTGCTAGTATCTTGTGTAAACTGTGACCGCCAGCTTTCAGCATTTCAACTGTAACACAATCATTTCCTGAAGCTTTGCCATTTTTTATTGATTATATAGCCTTTGCTAGGATATCTGGCATTTCCTCTTTCATGGGTGTTGTTACTTTTGAGTGATATTGATCTTTGTATAGCTGTGAATAGAATTTTCCAATTATTTCTAACATTTCCTGTCTTGTTCTACACACAGAGCCATATTCCCATTTTAATGCAAAAACCTTCTTTCTTGAATTCATAAGCTTACATTTTGAACTATTAATCCTTCTGTTTTCTTCAATTGCCTTTTTCACAAGCTTCATGATAAACTGATGTGTTTCTTCTTGGATAAATTTTCTTATGGTCATAAGTTCAACGTACTCCAGTTTATTAGTAAAACTTCCAGTATTCTTCATTGTCCATCATATTTCATTAAATCAATAGTTTCATCAGAGATTTTTGACTGTATAAAGTGTTCTTCCAATGGTGCTACAGATGTAGCAAATTCAAGGAGGTTTTTGACTATTTGCTCATTTTGGTCTGTAATATTCATTTCTTCCAAATGTTGCAATAGAGTAAAGTGATTTGATAGATTAATCTCAAAATCGCTGTTCTCCTCTGTGGCATATGAATAATAAGTGAATAAATAAATACATCCAAACTTTATTGTGGATTTAGACTAGTATCAAATAAAATAATCATTATATGCAGTGATAGACATCCATGTATTTTAATCTGGGTATATCAAAGTTACTCAGGCTTTTTCCTTGGAAGTCATCTTACTACCTCTCATCTTTACAAATAGCACACAAAATTTTGCAACCAATAAGTGATTTTAGAGTTTTAACTTGCTAACAGTTCATTTGTGAGAGTCAATTTGGTGTCACGATTAAGCCATCAGGTTAGAAACCAGGAGACTGTAAGATCTAATACTACCTTAGGCATGAAGCCAGCTGAGTGATTTTGGACCACTTGTTTTCTCTCAGCCCTAGGAAGAAAGCAATGGCAAAATACTCCTGAAAATCTTGCCAAGAAAACTGCAGGGATTTGCCCAGGCAGTGGCCAGGAATCAACTGGAAGATACATATAAAAAAGCTGTTCATTTAAATAAAATCCATTTGAATACTCAGAAAAAAGGGTTGCTAACAATGAGGGATGGCTGCTAACTATTCCTTTCATGGAATAAAATAGAAAAAGAGGTATGCTCTTTTGAATGAACAATTTATTTACAGAGGAGAGGACTTGCATACCCTAATTCAAATGAATAAGTCTGGTGACCTGATGGGATTTTTCCTTCTATGATGGATTCCTGTGTGTCTGGCAATAGTGCTTAAGTAGCACATAGAAATTTAATAACTTGCTCAACAGCTTCAGATGCTGATACCACCCCCCTTTCCATGGGTTCCCATTACTTGGACAGGGTCAAGTTACTGGTTCAGAAAATCAAATTATGATTGGCACATTGGCAGGGGTCATGCCATCAGTTTTAGTTAACAGAATTCTTCTGCTTCATTAACTCTATTTGCAAAGTTGTCCCTGAGTAGGAAGCACAACTAAAACCTTTAATAATAAGCAGGATTCAATATCGCCCTGGCATTGGGGTGGTCAAGACTGGCATTAAAGCCAAATAGAGTGGTGATGAAAGTGTATTCATGTCATCCCAAACAATGACAGATACTTGTTTCCCTTTATCTTCATTTTAGTTTATTACTTTTAGGGCTGAAACAGACCTCCAAAGCCCATTTAACCCAATAATAGGAAACTATATAGAAAATGGGTTGGTTAACAAAAGTCACTATTAATCTTTAGAAAGTTGGGGAAGATCATTGTTCAATTCCACTATACCTTCAAGAGCAAAAGTTGTTCTATTTTTTTATTTTCTAATTAAATGTAATAAAATTATTTCTGATTGCTAACTTCAATAATCAAATGAATGCCACTGCTTTTAATATTTCTTTTTATTGTGGAGTTTGAAGGGTTTTCTTAAGTTCGGGTCAAGTGTCCTGAATTTATTAATTTAGCAACGTGCTATGTTATATCTTAACTAAATTAATACATCAAATATAGTAGGCTTTGTTATAAAACTGGCTTATAAGAAAGTGCAAAGAAAAATTTTAAATATGAATTCCAGGAGGTTGTTTTCACCACCCACTTAACCCTTTAAAACATATTTCTTGTTTAAAGAATGTAATCCTTTCCTGCTGTTATATATTTGATAGCACTGCTCTTTAACTTCTATTTTTGTATAAATACTTAGCTTGCAGGATAATTCCAAAAACACTGGGGAATTCCTGAAAGCTTGGCATTTTGACAAATCAGCCATCAATAAAGATAAATCAAGTTTACACACTATTGAGAAGAAACAATAAAAAAGCTAAGAAGGAAACAAAAAGACCAGAATATATCTGCCATAGCAGCCTATTCCTAAGAAGGGATTAACTCAAGACAAATATTCAAGCAGAAAACAATACCCACATCAAGGAACTACCAATGAGAAAACCACATCCCCCAATACAGGCAAGGCAAGCTACCATATATAAACAGGGAGCAAACCCCACACTCATTACCACTGATAGTGTTATTTAATCAGACAGTGAAAATCTGCAAGCATGCAACCATACTTAAAGAGCGCCCAGGACCTACAGCAGGGGTGGGCAAACTTTTTGGCTCAGGGGCCACATTGACTTTTAAAATTTGACAGATGGGCCGGGTCAGCACAAGATTTTTTGGGAATCGCCCCCCCACCCTTTCCCCTTCTTCTTCTCCTCCTTCCCCTCCCCTCGGAGGCCCCCTGAGTCAGGAGTTGCTACCGCCGGTGCAGCTTTGCGCGGCTCCAGTCCCACGTTGCCTCGGGAAGGGAAAGGCAAAAAGGAAGAGCCACAGCGGCGCTTTGCAAAGGCAGCAGCAGCACCGGAGGCTCAGGCTCAGTGGCTCCTGGTTTTGCCTTTCCCTTCCCAAGGCAACGCTGGACTGGAGCCGCTTGGAGCTGCGCCGGCGGTAGCAACTCCTGACAGCCCCAGCTGGACACCTGAGCGGAGCCCGGGCGGAACTGCCTGTTGCTGCTGCGGGCGCTGCTGCGGGTGTCTGGCTGCCCGAGTAAAGAACCACACCAGCTCAGGGCAACTGTGAGGAGCAAGAGGGGAAGCCAAGGTGCTCATTTCATAGCAGTCAACTTCGCTCTCTTTTGCTCCAGTTAGGTGCTCCCGGCATGCACAAGGAGCATGAAGGGAGGCAAACACCGCACGGATGCATTTTAAAAATCAGAGAACTTTGGCCAAGACTTCTCGTGTATTCAGGGGCTACACCTCTCCCAACGATGAATTGGTGGCGATCTAACAAAATGTCTTCCACCTCTTAAAGATTGACTTTAAGAGCGCCCCCATGGAAGAAGCCAAGAACGAGAACAAAAGTAGAGGTGGCGGGGGCAACAAGGGCCCCCTCCCAGATGACAGCCAGGGCTTTGGCACGTACTTTTTTCCTGAGAAGTGCGGTGTCTGCCTCCCTTCATACTCCTTGTGGAGGGACACACATGCCCCGTCACCCCTGCCACCACTACGTTTGCTCGGCTTCTTCCATGGGGGCACTCTTAAAGTCGACCTTTAAGTGGTCCCGGAACATCCACCCACCTGCCCGGCACCCACCCTCCCGGAGCATGCTTTCTTCCTTCTCCTGGAGAACGTGCCTCTTCCAGCCCGGCTAGCCAGCAGGTAACCACATTTCCTGGGGCTTGTTGCGAGATGCCTGCAGCATGCTCTGTTCTATGTGTCAGGCCCAGCAAGTCCGAGCAGCCGGCGCATAGAACAGGGTGGTTCCAGCCCATTGGAGAAGCGAAGCAAAGCTGGAGATTAGTAGCTGCCTCTTTCAGTGCAGAAAGCTTCCCCCAACCAGCCGGCTGGTCTCCTCCTCCTCGGCCATACAGAACAAACAGGCAGAGAAGGAGGAGAGCAGCTGGCCAGTTGGGGGAGGCTTCTTGTGCTGTGAAAGAGGCGGCTAATCTCCGGCTCCGCTCTGCTTCTCCAACATCCGGCGCCACCTGTTCTGTGCACCGGCTGCTTGGACTTGCTGGGCCTGACACAGAACAGGGCGACACCGGATGTTGGAGAAGTAGAGTGGAGCCAGAGATCATTAGCCGCCTCTTTCATAGCACAAGAAGAACAGGGTGGTGCCGGACCATTGGAGAAGCAGAGCAAAGCCGGAGATTAGTAGCTGCCTCTTTCGGCGCAGAAAGCTTACCCCAACCAGCCGGGGAGTCATCTCCTTCTCTGTCTGTTTGTTCTGTATGGCCGAGGAGGAGGAGACCAGCTGAGAAGCGCGCTGCCAGGCAGGGGCTACGTGGCACAGGCAACACGCCACCGCCCGGCCCTGGTGAGGGAAAGCAATGGGCGTTCCCCGGGCGGCGACCTCGGCCCCGCCACCAGGGAAGCGGCTGCCCAGCTCCGTGTTGTGTGTGCGATTTTTTGGCGCACGGCGCGGAATCTCTTTTGGCCAACCCTAATTTTTTTTTCAGAGGGGAATTTGTTTTTTTCAGAGGTGGGCCGTATTAAAATATGGATGTGGCCCGCGGGCCGTAGTTTGCCCACCCCTGACCTACAGTATTCCTTGCACTTATGATATGAAACTTTGAAAATGATCTTCAGTATCATCATTTGTTCACACTGTCTTCTTCTAAACAGTTGACTTGGATAGGATCCATATGGTTAGAATATCTCCAAAGATTATCAGGCTATAACCAATGTATCCATATAAAAATAAAGGTATCTCAGACACTCAAGGCTATCGATAGCTAAATATCCATTAATATGAAAAGACAAAAAGAAATGTTGATTTTAAATGTTGGAGCATTAGTATATAAGGTGTGGTGGTTTTACACTGCTGTAGGTAATCAATGCAATGTTGAAGCTTTTTGTTTCCTGCTTTTTTTGCAATACAGATCCTAAACTAGCCGAGTCATGTTTGGGGGTTGTCTGCCAAGTCTAGCTGAGAATCACATTACAGAATAAGTTTATACATATTTATGATTTATTGCCTACTTGGGTGTGAAGCTTGATAGTATGTGCTAATGACATGTTGGCAATGTGCCAAATGATATAAACAAATCTGGGTTTAATTCTGAGGACTTGCTATCCAAAATATAGGATCTTATCTAAGACCACTGACTGAATTTCTCCTGATCATGCAATTTTAATTATCTCTTGCATGTGGCATTAGCAAACCATGATGTTGCATTTATGAGTTATTTAGACTTTTAGTTTTTGTGCTTCATAATACATTTCAATCTTGTTTTATTAGATCAGTAAAGGGTTTTTTGATACGATGCCAAATCCATTCTTGCTGCAACTTCATTAATAGTACCGTATATTGCGCTAAGAACAAAGTTTTCAAACTTCTGAATATGCCAGCAAACATGTTTGCTCTGGAACAATTCTGAACAGAACCAGCAGAGAACAATCACTCATAAAGAATGAGAACATGCCACCCAGAGAGAGATCTTGTGAAATTGAACCCCAGTTTCTTCTGTGCAATTCCTGTTTACAGAAATATGGGGAAAAAAAACTCGAGTGCAAAGATGAATATAGATCAGGGGTCTCCAACCTTGGCAACTTTTAAGTTGGCTGAGGAATTCTGGGAGTTGAAGTCCACAAGCCTTAAAATTGCCAAGGTTGGATACCCCTGATATAGATAACAAAATTCAATGTGTCATCTTTCAGACGTGCTAGAAACTGATACTTTTAAGAACTATAATCCCATTACCTGTGGGGACGCCATATTCAGAAATTTTGGACTGGTGGGGCTGTCATGAGAAACCAGGTGCACTTATTCAAATCCTGTTTACTCCACATGTATTTTCTTTACAGAACTGTTTTAGTACACTGCAGATATGTCTCCCCTCTGAAGCAATCTTCAATAGGGGGTACAGTTGTTGGGGAAGGGGAGAATTTGGTTCTCCTGACCAAATCTTGCAGAAGTTTTCTGTTTTGAAAAAGGTAATCTGGAAATACAAGCATTCAAAACTTGTTCAAATGGCATTATTTTGTTCACTTATTTCTGATTTTGTCAGCATCAGTTGGGAGTGAGCAAAAATATTTCATTGACTTACAAACGCAATTGCCCTGACTGAATGATTGGTTTATTATTAAAAAGTTTGGAATTATAAGAGCTCATGCTCTGATCTTTGGAATAAGGTCATGGGGTGACTTAATGAAATAACCAGGAAGTTGGATATATTTGATGCTAATTTTTGTTCCCTGTGGGTTCTGGAAAAAACAGCAGTATAAAATTTGCCACATGGATCAGTTTAAACAATTGTAATCCAGCACATCTAAAAGGTAGCAGATTGGGAAAAACCGATTTTGTGGGTCCCACATAATCATTTCTAGAGTCTACTTTTTAGCAAGTAATTGGTAGACTGACAGAGGAGCTCTCTTTCAGAATATCAACCATTTAAAAATACCAGCTTTTTCTCTCTATATCCAGCCATCCTAGACCAGAGGTATTGTGAATACTAGGAATAAAAGCAGAAACACTGCATATATTTGGAATAAAACCCTTAGTGTCTCAGCATCGTATTTAATTGTTGACCCATTACATTGTAATTGCAGGCCTATTGAGCAAATAGGTACATTTGCAAGTCAGAGCATAAGGGATGTTTCAACCCCTGGCTGTTTTGCTGGAAGGTTTGAAAAAGCAGCACTCTTTGGTTGTACCCACTGCCTTCCAGAAGGTATTAGCATTAACTGTGCATTAGCTCTCTGGCAAGCTTTGAGGTGGAATGTTTTGAAAGAGCTGGACTCTCTCTTTTTACTCAGCATCCTTAATGAGAGCATCCTTGGAGAGTACCAGGTTTAGTCTATGACTTGATTTGTGCAGGATGTACTCTATTTCAAATTTCACATGCAGAAGCCCCTTAGTCAGTGGGTTTGTATCAGTGGTGAATTTGGAAAGATGCATAAACCCGTGGGTGATTTCTTGTTCCTGGTGTTATTCAGAATAGCTTTGTTTAACATGCCTTGAAATCATCCAATTGGATACTAGAACAGAAGCAGGATAGGAATTGGCAGCAGGGACATTATGCTTTTATAATTTTTTTGCCAGTTCAAGCACTTTAACTCAGCTTTGGACTCTCTGAACTGCCTGTTTATCTGTTTTGTATTTCCTTCCATGCAGTAGACATTTGTAGGCTGGAAGATAGAACTGCTTTTTTTTAATTTTTTTTATTTTTTGTTTTGCTTCTGACATTGACAGAATTTCTTTTTAAAAAAAGACATCTTCTAAAAAACAACCACAAACTCTGGTTTAAGTTCACTAATATGAGTACAGTATGATATATTGCTGTTCATACAATACCCAAGAATGAGGTTAAATGGGAGGAGTTGTTAAACATTAGTCATCAATGATGTTATGAACAACAGCATGTCCAGAAATGTATGTCGATGGTATTTAGGCCAGAATAAAAATATAATCCATCAGTATTTTTCTGTGTGTCAGTCACTTCATCTTGAGGAACATTAGAAATGTAAGAATGAAGATAATTATAATGACCTATGCCTCTGTTTTCATGATATGAACTGTATTTATTACAGTCCAATGGGATCACTGATGCCATTATTTTCTCACTTTGTGGGATACTTTCACCAAATTCAGGGGTTTACCTGCAATTGCATGTGCAGTATGACATGAAGCAATTGTCATTTAAGTTTTGCAGAAACTGAACTCTAGAACTTAATGGAGAGCTATATAACAACAGGGCTGGAGAGGACCAGTTCTCTGCTACTAGGACTTTCCATAGCAATTTCAAGGTGATAGATGGAAATAAGAAGGTTATGTGTGCATGGTTGGCTGGATTATACACTGACCCATAAAGATATATAGGTGACTTAACCATTTGTAACATAGTTTACAAATCTAATTAGGATCACACGATGTTTTAAGCCAAAACTGGCAAATCACATTTTGGGTTAAAAACCATGTGTATCCAGTCATAAGAAGGCAGGAAATGGAAAAATGAATCAAAGAAACAATGGATCTATGAGGAAAAATTCTTCAGCAGAGAAAAAGAATGGCTGGATGCTACATTGCTGCTCTCATAGATACAGTAGCAAAGACTACTGCTCATTTCCACAAATCTCTTCCATCCTTGGTGGCACCCAACAGGAATATTTGTTGTAAGGATTGTGTATACTCCCTTCTTGGGGTGCTGAAGTGTCATAAATTATGTTAAGTTTGGGGCATGGGCGAGAAAGAATGGAGACAAGCCTCTGAAAGGTGAACTTCAGCTCTTTATTTACATAGTGACTTCTGGCGTCTATAGTAGTTTTAACCCGCCTTATATAGGCAAACCCCAGTAACTATTAACCAATAACCAACGAGGAGCGCTAGCTCTCATAACCAATAGGAACTCTCTGTTAAGGGCCAATCGGATTCCCCGGAGTGGGCCAAACCGATCCGGCCGTTTAACAACCAATCAGAAGTGCAGGGCCAGAACCCTGCACTTTACTCCAAGCTCACGCTTTATTAAAACTTTATACATTCACAACAAATTATATATACATTGTTATGTATGTAAATAGTTGAATAAAGAACCATTACACCGGTTATTAGATAAGAAAGCATTGTGGGTTTGGGGTTACCGAGAAGAAAAAGCGTTTAGAAATGTAAAAAATTTACTTACATCTGATTCTGTACTTATGCAATATAATGAAACATTACCCTTGGTTATAACTTGTGATGCCTCACCGTTTGGGGTGGGCGCTATTTTGAGCCATGTGCTACCTAATGGAAATGAGGCTCCCGTTGCATACTTTTCGAAGACTCTATCCCAGGCAGAACGTAATTATGGACAAATAGACAAGGAGGCTCTTGCAATTGTGTCAGCCGTAAAAAAATTCCATGAGTATGTACATGGAAGGACATTTACAATTGTAACCGACCACAAACCTTTATTGGGGATAATCGCTGGGGACAAACCAACTCCCTATATATTGTCCCCAAGAATGACTCGATGGTCAGAGTTTCTAGCTGCTTATAATTATCGATTGTTACATCGACCGGGGAAAGCCATTCCCCATGCCGACGCACTCAGCAGAGCACCACTACCAGAGACCCTCGACGATCCGGCACCAACAGTATCGGCGTTACAAATCGAAACGCTCAACTCGCCTCCTATGACCGCTCGAGATATCGCGAGGGAGACCAGACGAGACCACACCCTAGCACGAGTCCTAGGCTGGGTAGAGCATGGATGGCCATTGGATCAGATCCCAGATGACTTCGCGCCATTTAAAACAAGACACACTGAACTTTTTTCTCAAAAAGGCTGCGTTATCTGGGGCGATAGAGTCGTCGTCCCAGAACGACTCCAAAAGACGCTGTTACAAATCTTGCACGATGGACATCCCAGGATCGTGCGAATGAAGGCACTCGCACGGAGCTACGCTTGGTGGCCAGGCATGGACCGACACATCGAGCAATGGGTCAAGGCCTGCACCAAGTGCCAACAAACCAGCAACGCACCACCAAAAGCTGTACTGACCAAATGGGAGACGCCACGTGGACCCTGGTCCAGAATCCACCTGGATTTCGCAGGGCCAATCAAAGGACAGACATTGCTGTTGACTGTCGATGCATACTCTAATTGGTTAGAAATTCATCGAATGGCCAATACAACCTCCGAAGCAGTCATTAAAGTCCTCAATAGACTCTTTGCAACTCATGGATTGCTGGATGTCCTGGTGTCTGATAACGGACCACAGTTTACAGCGCTAATGTTTGAACAGTACCTTGCTGACAACGGCATCCGCCATGCGCTCACCTCGCCGGCGCATCCTGCTACCAACGGCCGAGCGGAACGCATGGTACAATTTGTAAAAAAGACTTTACAAAAGCTGGACTATGATAATCTTGACGAAAAAATAAACCGCATTCTACTTCTACAACACATCACTCCGCACAGCGAAACCGGCAGAACTCCCGTTGAACTTCTCATGGGGCGAAAACTCCGTTCCCGCCTCGACCGACTGCACCCTGCTTACGAGCCAGAAAAGCCTCCAGGATCCAGCGGACGCTACCGTACCTTCAAGGTAGGTGACCCCGTTTATGCAAGAAATTTATCGGGCGACCCAGTTTGGATTGAAGCAACGGTAATACGCGAGACTGGGCCCAGATCCTATATTGTAAAATATATTGATGAGAGACTATGGAAAAGACATATTGACCAATTACGGTCACGACTTATAACTGCTAGCCAACAACTTCCCAACGACCAAACTGAGGGGGGGGGAAGGAAGAGAAGATGACGATATGCCAGGAAACCTGTTCCAGGAAAGCGATGAATCAAGTGAAACCCAGGAAATGGAGCAGGAAGAAGAATCGTACGCTCCAAGGGAAATCACACCAGAACGAGAAGCTGAGCCACTACAAAACAACATCCTACCTCAACGGGACTGCATGCAGCCAGTCCAAAGAAACTCTGACAGACCCAAGAGACAACCGTCCTATTTAAAGGACTACATAGTCACAAACTAATTGTGAAGCCAGGGGGAAGGGGTGTTATGTATGTAAATAGTTGAATAAAGGCAAGCTTGGGGTAAAGTGCAGAGTTCTGGCCCTGCACTTCTGATTGGGTGTTAAGCGGCTAGATCGGATTGGTCGGCTTCTGAGAATCTGATTGGCCCTTAACGAAGGACTCTTATTGGTACTGGAGCTAGCGTTTCACAAGCTCCTGTTGGTTATTTCACATTAGCATTGCCTATATAAAGCAGAGTTGTTGTTATACAAGTTAGAAGTCACTATGCAATAAAGAGTTGAAAGTTCACCAACTAAGACTGTCTCCATTCATTCTACCCATGCCTGAATCTATGACATACACAACCATTTCTGTCCGCTCTAATAGAACCCTGGGGAGAGGGAGAGGGTCTTTCTGGTAAAGAGAAATCAAACTGTTAGGGGGAAAAAGGAAAATGCCACACAATACTAAATATAGTAGTTTGTAGTAGCACATGCACCATTTATTGCAACAACTTTTGGCTGCATTTGCAAGCTCAAATGAACACTGATGATTGTTTAGTTTGGAGCAGCCACTAAGGCAATTGTTTCTCTGCCAATTTGCCAAATTCATCATCATTCAAGAGTGTGTGTTTTGTGTTAATTGACAAACTGCTGCTGTTCTTACTGATAAAAGTTGCTGGAGGTCTGATTTCTTTATATCCAGTTCTAACACATTTAATACCTGTCTGGCCCAGTTGTTCATCAGTGCTCTGGTGATGTTATTAGTTTAGGTAATGAAACATCTGCAAAAAACAACAACAACCAAGTTCAAATAAGAGCATTAAGAATGCCTCATTTCAACCCTTTTTGAATGTTCTCCTTTTCTGAACATCTCTTTCTCTCTCATCTATGCATATTCCCTTGCACATCGAGTCAGAAGGTCTATACATTCACACATACTTTACCCAATTCATGCATCCAACAACTTGGGCTCTTATTCAGTGGTGGGGTTCATGTTTTTTTACTTCCAGTTCTGTGGGCATGGCTTGGTGGGCATGGCAGGGGAAGGATACTGTAAAATCTCCAGTCAGAGGTGATATTTGCCAGTTCTCCAAACTACTCAAAATTTCCTCTACTGGTTCTCCAGAACTGGTCAGAACCTGCTGAATATCACCTCTGCTCTTATTCCCAAACGAACTGTAATTAGTCTTTCCTGGATTGTAGGTACACTCACCCAGATAGCATCAGGTATATTGCTGCTTTGAAGGTCTCCTTGTACTTTAAATTTAAATGTGCTTTAGAAAGTTTTAGTGAAGCTGTGAGAATGATGTCCTCTTCTGCAGATCATGGTGCTCTACTTGTAGGTCACCTGCAGAACCCCTCCAGACCTTGTGGACTTCCTTGTGGGAATTTGCTTCCTAGAGCTCATAGTACTGACAATCTCGTGGCTTTATTTTGTCCGGAGAATCTGTTAGCTCAGGCATAGTGCTGGGCTGTGAGTCTTTGCCTCTGGATCATCCTTGCTGTTTTATGGAGGCGTGTTAATATGCCATATTTTCATAGCACCAGTTTCTTTCTAAGGTGTCAAAAGCAACGTACTGTTGCTTGCCCTTAAACCAGCTTAGGGATGCCTGCAGTATGTGACTGACTTAGTATACTTGGGAAGTTTTTTATTTCACACATTAAATTCTGCTGCTCTGACTTCTGATAACAAGAATGTAGCAAAAAATAACCCTTTAAGAAGCAAAACATGTTCTTTTTGCCCAGGGTTGTCAAACTTGCGGCCTGCAGGCCGGATGTGTCACGCACCAGCCATGCCCATGCCCTGTTTAGCGAAGGGGGAAAAAGTCCCAATATGTCACCTGATGCCATGACGACGTGAGTTTGAGACCTCTGTTTTATTCCATTCTCCCAGTTTAACATCATCCTTACTGCATTTATAAAAAACTATAAGATAGCATTCTTACCTATTTTTTACTATTCCAGCTGAGCCACATGCTTGCCAGGAGACATTTAATTATACCATATCCATGATTAGAAATTAACTTTCATCTCTCTTTTACATACATTGAACCTTTGTACCCTAAAACTGATTTGCCTTAGGAAGTGTGACTGGGTTTATCTGGGGCTTATAAACTAGAAAACTTTTTAAATCTTTTTCAAACTTCTGAATTTACAAAAATGTATTACTAATACAAAACAAATGCTTGCAAGTCTGATTCAGATTTAATAGAAAAAACACATTTTTGTTATATGAATCACCCTGCATAGGATTCAGGTTTTATGCACTAGCTACAGTTTGTTGTGGCATCTGGACTTATGGACGCAGCAAGCATACTTACCGAATTAGTAAAGGTCTGGAATACTAATAATAATTTGGAAGGCTACATGTTCCCTATCCTAAGTTGTACATTTTAGCTGATGAAAAGCAATATACAGACCAACATTTAGGTTATTTTTTGAATAAGAGAAGCAGTGTTTGTAAATGAATGATAATGCCCTTCTTGAATGCAGTTTCAAGTTTAAGTTCATTGTGCAAATTTAATGAATGAATGAATTAGACTTTTGCATCAACTTTTGCCAAACATGGTTTTGTGAAAACAATTACTGGAGGAAACAGGATTACTGAAGAGAGAAAAGGATTAATAAAGATAAATGGCTAAGCAAGATCCATTGACTAATGTAACTAAGGAAGGACTATGATTCAATCACTCACAACAGAAGTCTGATGGAAATTAAAACCTTTACGGACCACATGGTATGAGATTTCTACTAAACCATCTGCCCAGTGGTGGGATTCAAATTTTTTTTACTACCGGTTCTGTGGGCGTGGCTTGATGGGCATGGCAGGGGAAGGATACTGTAAAATCTCCAGAGGTGGCATTTGCTGGTTCTCTGAACTACTCAAAATTTCCGCTACTGGTTCTCCAGAACTGGTCAGAACCTGCTGAATACCATCTCTGCATCCGCCCCAAAGATTTTGTCATTGGAATAATTAAGGGTGACCTGATAGGAGACCTGAAATCCAATATGCCCTCTTCCTTGCTTTGTTACTATAGGAATGTACATAAATGACAAACATATGTGATATTGAATTCCATATAACCTCAACAATCAAGAGATACAGATCAGAATTAAATTTTTATTGTTCCAAAATATTGAGCATGTTCATCAATGGGAGATAGATAGATAGATAGATAGATAGATAGATAGATAGATAGATAGATAGACAGACAGTCAAACAGGCAGACAGGCAGACAGATACATAGACAGAGGATTATAATTATTTTATTCAGGACTTGTTCAAGTTATCCTGCTAAGAGGACAAATAAAGTTGTATCTTCCCATTCCTTGTGCAACAGCCCTAGTGGTAGAACAATACCTTTCCCTGCATCCACATGCAGAAAGCCAGTTGATAAGATGCAGGTTAAGTTACATTGGGCAGAATGTAGTAACAAGATTTTACTGTGTCCCAAATCTGTCATTAGAAAGGACAACCCTATTCTGATTAATAGAAGTTGATATTATTCTGCCACCAATGTTAACTCTCTTTTTACAGAATAACATATTGTATCTTACATGATTAAAACATCCATTTTAAAAGAAGGCATATCTTTGTGCCTACTAATAATAAACGTACTATCCCAAAGTTGTTTTTAAATTCCTCATTTAAATAAGGAATATGGAAATATAAAGAGACCTAAAACAAGTCAGAGGAGGACATCAGCAACTATTGGGGACCTAATTGGCAAAAGAAAGTTTAGGACCGTATTGGTTAGAAACATGCGAAATAAGTCTTCATTCTGCAGTATGGCTAAAATGATTATGATGATTTCAGAATAGTTCTATTAGCATTAAAATTATGTTCTGGAAGAAACAACTGCATACATTAATTGACTTTGAGATAAGTTTTAATATTTTCAAATGTTCACACTTTTTTGAATTAATTTTGGGTAGCTAATTATGGAAACTGAGCCCTGGACAATGAAAGTGGATCCAATTACTCAGTTGATTTAAGATCTGATGTTACTTGTAGCCTATGATTGAGTTACCTACAGATGTATATTATGTAGAATATGATTACAGTAAAAAATGATCAGCCTTTATTGAAATTATGTGCGAAGATTTATATACATTTGTATGACAATACAGTATGCTTTTTTGTGTGTTTTTTTTTCTTGTGTAAAGTTTAAAGAATTATTATGGAAAATATTTTTATGTAAAAATAATTCATATTAATATATAAAAGGGCTATTTATATGTAACATATATTGTAATTCATACTTTAAAATGTAAACCAATGTAATAAATGATGATATGCAAAGGAGAGTGCTACTTCTAAGGAAGAATTTTGGCTTACGGTACAATTTGCCATAAAGAACAGAGATGTTATAGTAAATGTACAAAAGTTCATCTGGTCATCCAACTCTCATATTGAGGACACTTGTGTTCCCACTTTAATACATATTGGCTTAATTTAATATCTGTTCCTAGTTAGTATGACCTAAACCATTACTCCCTTAAAAACAAAAGAGTAGAGACCTGAGTCTTTTGCTGATTATATTAAAAGCATTAATTCCATTAATTAATTAATTCTTGTCTACTGCTTCCATGTGGAGCAGTAGACAAGAAGATCTCCTTTTCATTGCTTGCAAATATTTTTCTTGAGTCAATCAAGCATGTGCAACTCTTCTGAATATATCCTTCACTGGAATAATCTCTTGTTTTGGGTAGGTATGATACAACTGCTGGATTTTTAACTTAGCTGTACTGTGTACACTATGTATGAAAAAGGTCTCTGGTTCCATCTCCGTATCTCAGGAACAGTGGTGGGATTCAAATATGGTTGCCACCGGTTTGGTGGGCACGCTTTGCCTGCTGCACACACATTACATGCACGTGCGTGCCAAATGCGTACTTTGCACAGGCACAGAGGCATTCTACCTCACCTCCTGCAAGCCTGCACGATCTCCTGGTCACTTCAGCAGCTGCTGCATGGCACTATTCTGTGCCGCTCAAAGCAGCTGCGCTTCAAATTCAGCAGATAAAGGTGAGTATAGGAGCCCGGGCAGGTGGGTGAGCCCAACAGCACAGCCATTAGAGCAGCAGAGAGAACCGGTTGTTTCTGCTGCTCATCGCTCCTACCGGCTCTCCAGAACCAAGCAGAACCGGTCGAATACCACCACTGCTCAGGAGTTATGTAGATCCTCAGTTGAAATTCCTGTAGGGTAGGCCTATCTTTCCCCAACTTAGTACTTCAGATGTATTTCAACCCCAGACAGCACTGATGCTTGTTGTGGTGATGTGAGAAATTGGGGGATGCTGATTTAAATATTGCAACACCTATTTGATGGATCAATGGTCTGAATTAGTACAGGGTAGTTTCTGATGGCTGGTTTTAATCATGTCCAGTTAGATATCTTAATCTAGCCTGAACAGAACAATCTTCTTCTTGTTTATAGTTTTGGATCTGCTATGGTCCCCCTCTCAAATGAGGGAAATAGCATGGAGATATTCCAGGATTTAAGCAAAATTCTTCTAATAAAACTATCCTGGACAAATCATGAGGTTGCAGATGTGATAAAAACGTGTGATGTGACACCATGATGCCAAGTTCAGTCTTTTATATGTGCCCCAACAATGTCCTCAATAATCTAAGTTGTTTGATTTGTAAATATTTGCCCTTCCTTGCTCCGCTTCTGCAGGTGCCCGTAGTATTTTACACTAATGAGAGGAGTATGCTAGCCCAGTATGCTAAACTGATATACTTACAAGACCCCTTTCTAGAGAAAGATATATGCTGAGTTATTAATACTGTAATACTGAAAGTGCAAATGCTGATAATATCCTCCTCTGAATAAACCTGATGAGATTATCCCCCGGTCTAGCATTTCCCAAACCTGGGTAAATTATTCAAAATTGGGTAAAAGCATTTTTTCTTTGGATTAATAATTAACTAACATTAATTAACTCATTAATGGCTTTACAGAGTAAATGATTGAGCTTATGTTAAACATCAGTGCAAAATATTATTTGAAGAAAAGAAGAACCAACTGGAGTCTTTCTGGTCAACAATTCACAGTGAATATCCTGTGTTAGCTGGGGAGGATGAGGTGCAATTATTGCTGTTTCCAAGTACCTGTGTATGAAGTAAGATTTTCCATTCAGGCTTTCATAAAGAACACATAACAAAACTGTTTGCTGATTCCTAAAAATGGTTTTGGGTAATGAAGGAAAACGTTTGAGAAGCACTACCCTTTCCTATCTGCTTTTCTTTTCTTACAATTATTACAATTATTTGTATATACTTTCTCACTGAATGATCACATCAGTTTTTAGTGGAAATAGGCAGAGTGCATATTATTTAAACCTTATTATTTAGAAGTTAATATGCAGTTGTATGTGCGTTTTGTGACTTGGGAGTATGTATTCAAGTCCTCCCAACCAGTTTGGTTGTTTGTAATTCAATGTATAAATCCAAAAATGAGTTCGTTTTTCATTGATCTCAATTTTTTGATGTTGCACATGCAGATGGGATCCTATTTCTTAGGAAGCAAACAAAAGCTCTGCCTTTATTATTAGGACTTATGACACCTCAGGCATGGGCAAAGCACTAACTTCTGATGCCACACAGCTATGGATGTAAGCTATGGGATACTTTGCAAAGTAAGGTAAAAGTGCCTTGCCATATATTACATCTGAAAATTTGTGAAATTAAATATCTAATTGTGAAGCTCACAAAATGACTTCATGGACTTTTTGGAAATCACCGGCAACCTAATCTGCAGGGGCAGGGAGAAGGCAAGGAGGGAGAAGAGGAAATTGTGCAGTTTTCTTCCGCTTGGTGCTATGCAGGAATATTGTAACATGACCATATTTGTTGGAAATAAGGTGAGTCACGAACCAACCCATCCGGAGGGAATGATGTTGTAACAGAATTCTGAGCTCCTAAGAAAGAGGTGGGCGACTTTCTGCAGGCTGTGCGCAATCCTAAATAACGTATCAGGTCAGGAACGAAGCCAAAAAAGGAAATAAGAGGTGAGGCTGTAGACAGGAGCAGTGTTTTTCTCCAAGATAAACTCCCATTCCCTGGATTTTAGAGGCCTTTCTTTTCTCTTTGACTAGTTTGGCCATCTTAAGCCTATTGCAGAGTCCCCTACTCTCAAGCAGGGGTTAGCCTAGTTCCGAAAGGAAGGAACGGCTCCACACGAAAGATAAACCCCCTACATCAGAGTGAATTTTCCCTTTCACCCTCAAGAAACCCCTCCGCCAGCTTCCCTTACGCTCCCGCAGGATGATTGGCAAATGCGGCGGGGCTCCTCACCCGCGACAATAAAGGGACGGGAGGAAAAGCAGCCGCTTTCTGCCCTGACGCGCCCTTTCTTCCTGGATTCAAGGGCGGCTCCGGGCGCGGAGGCCGGCAGGCCGGCAGGCAGTCACGTGCCGGCAGGCGGCGCTACTGCTGCTTTCGCTGCTCCGCGGCAGCTACAGCCGCCGCTGCCACCGTCACCGCCACCTCCGGCTCCTCAGTCCCAGTTAGGGCATCCACCGGCGTCGCCTCGCCCTGGGAGCGGTCGCCCGGGAGAAAGGATGCTCCGCCGGGTGCGGCGAAGGCGAAGGCGCAGGAGACGGGACTTCTCGGAGGCCGCGCGCCTTTTGTAGCCGGAGCCTTCGCCTTCTCCATGGCGAGCGTGGCGGCGGAGCCCCCCGCCAGGTTTGAGCGGCGCGGCCCGGCTTGGAAGAGGAGGAGGCGGACGAAAACGGCCAGGGTCGCGGGTGCCCGGGCCCGTTTTTACTGCCGTCTCGCTGCGTCCTAGAAGCGCTACGGCGGTGGCGCCATGGCCGAGATGGAGCGTCCAGAGGAGGCGGCCCGGCTCTGGCGAGACGCCGCCCTGCGCGCCAGGAAGCTGCAGAGCAACCTCCAGCAATTGGAGCTTGAGCTGGGCTCCCGGGGAGAGAGCGGCCCGGAGGCATCGCCGAAGCTGAAATCCTCGCAGGAGCAGCAACAACAACAATCGCCGCCGCCGGCTTCGCCGCTGGAGGCATTGAACCTGAGCGGGCGCGGCCTGGATGAGTTGCCGGAGGGCTTGTGCGCCGCTGTGGGCAGCAGCCTGAGCGTCCTCTCGTTGCGGAGGAACCGCCTGGCTCATCTGCCCTCGGCCGCCGCCCTTCGGCACCTGGGCCGCCTGGCCGAACTCGACCTCAGCCACAACCGCTTGCGCTGCCTGCGCGACGACGGCCAGGCGCTGGCGCTCCTGCGCGGGCTCCGTAAGCTTAACCTCAGCCACAACCAGCTCGGAGGCGAAGAGACGCTGCCCGGCGGGTTGGGCGAACTGCCACAGCTGGAGGAGCTGGATCTGAGTTTCAACCGCCTAAGCCACCTGCCCGCCGAGGCCCTGGCCCACCTGCGACAGCTCCGCACCCTGGACGTGGACCACAATCAGCTTTCTGCTTTCCCTCAAGCGCTGCTGGAGCTGGACGCCCTGGAAGAGCTGGATTGCTCTGGCAACCGGCTCTTGGGGTCTCTTCCAGAAGGCATCACTTCTCTTCGGCACCTGAAAATCCTGTGGCTCAGTGGCACTGGCTTGGCGGCCCTGCCAGAGGGTTTGTGCCAGCTGGGTACCCTTGAGAGTCTCATGCTGGATGGAAACCGCTTGAGTGTCCTGCCTGCTGGTTTTGGCAGCCTGCAGCATCTCAAAATGCTGAACCTCTCATCCAACTTGCTGGCTGATTTCCCGGCAGCTGTGCTGGCCCTTCCAGGCTTGGAGGAGCTCTACCTCAGTCGCAACCAGCTTACCCTGTTGCCCGCTGGACTTTGCCAGCTTTGCCAACTCCGCACGCTTTGGCTGGACAACAATCGCATCCGCTACCTGCCTGATTCCATAGTCAAGCTTCATCAGCTGGAGGAACTGGTACTTCAGGGAAATCAGATCGCCATCCTTCCAGAGGGATTTGGCCAACTCAGCCGTGTGAGTCTGTGGAAAATCAAAGACAATCCATTGATCCAGCCCCCCTATGAGGTCTGTATGAAGGGCATCCCTTACATAGCTGCCTACCAGAAGGAACTGGCTCACTCTCAGCCTGCCCTTAAACCCCGTCTCAAATTAGTCCTCATGGGCCTGAAAAATGCAGGCAAAACTCTGCTTAGAAAGTGCCTCATGGAGGAAGAGGAAGAGGAGCAGGCAGAGTCGTCTTTTGGTTCAGCTACTAAGAATTTTGAAAGAACCCAAAGCAGGGGGTGCTTCATACAACCCCTGAGAGACCTGCCCCAACCTCTGTCTCCAAAAGCACAGCCAAACCATTGTCCCATTGTGGAACAGCCCGAGGCTTTTTCTTTGTCTGTCTCACCTCTGAAATGTTCCTGTTTAGGATATAACTCCACTGAGAAGAAGGGTGTGTTCAGTCAGTCCCCCAAAGTTATTGGTCAGACCCAGACAGGAGGCTCTGCTGCAGAGCAGCACAATGATATCCCTTTGTCCCCATCAATTAAAATACATAGGGAAACCTGCTTGGGGAGTTACCCCCTGAGGCCTCCAGGCTCACATGTAACAGGTTTGCCAAGCAGCAGCAAAGGTATCGAAGTGGCAGATTGGACAGCAGATGTGGAGAGAAGTCTAACCTTCATTGTATATGAGCTGGCAGGAGACCCAAGTTACGATGTGATCCAGCCCTTTTTCCTCTCTCCTGGAGCCCTTTATGTGTTGGTAGTAAATCTGAACACTTACATGCCACAGTGTTTTTATCCTTCTGTGGGACACTTCCTTCACTGGCTGGGGGCAAAAGTGCCACATGCTGTGGTATGTATGGTGGGTACCCATGCAGACCTGTGTCCTGAACGGGAGGTAGAGGAGAAATGTTTAGACATCCACCGCCAGATTGCTTGGCAGGAGAAATGTGACTATGAAGGCCTCCAGATTTTGGCCCGGCAGGTGGATGAAGCTCTGGGGCAGGATTTTGATTTGCGCTGCTCGAGCCCCCATGTTGCTTTCTATGGGGTATCAGACAAGAATCTACGGCGCAAGAAAGCTCAGTTCCAATATCTGCTCAACCACCGTCCACAAATCCTCTCCCCAGTTTTGCCTATCAACTGCTGGGATTGGGTACAGGTCCGTCGATTGCGAGAGAAGCTCCTTTCAGTGGCAGAGCACAGAGACATCTTTCCAAATTTGCACCGGGTTCTGCCAAGATCCTGGCAAGTGCTGGAGGAGCTGCACTTCCAACCCCAAGCTCAGCAGTTATGGCTAAGCTGGTGGGACTCTGCTCGACTTGGCCTGCAGGCAGGGCTGACTGAGGATCGTCTCCAAAGTGCACTTTCCTACTTGCATGAGAGTGGCAAGCTGCTGTACTTTGAGGAGCACCAGACCCTGCGAGAATATGTTTTCCACAATCTGCCCAGGCTCATCGACATTCTCAATATCTTCTGCCAGCATGACGCCTCAATATTGCTCCAGAAACTGCTCTGCAGCAGCACCCATATGGACGAGATGAAGGCCACACAGCTCCACCACTATGTGGAAGGATTTCTGCTTCATGGCCTTCTCCCTGCCCATGTTATTCACCTGCTTCTCAAGCCCCACATCCAAAGCAGAGAGGACTTGCAGCTTCTGCTGGAATTGCTTGAAAAGATGGGACTCTGTTACGGGGTTAATAAGCCCAAATCAAAACCCTTGAATGGAGCTACAGCATGGTACAAATTTCCCTGCTATGTGAAGAACGAGATGCCTCATGCAGAGGCATGGATCAATGGTACTAGCCTGGGTGGGCAATCTTTTGGGGCAGAACAGCTGCAGATTGAGTACAACTTTCCCTTTATTTTCCCCCCTGGATTGTTTGCTCGCTACAGTGTGCAGATTAACAGCCATGTGGTTCAGCGATCAGATGGAAAATATCAGATCTATGCGTACAGGGGGAAAGTGCCGGTAGTCATAAGTTACAGGCCTGCCAAAGGCACCCAACAACCAGATACACTGTCTATTGCTAGCCATGCATCTCTACCAAATATATGGACAGCTTGGCAAGCCATAACCCCACTGGTGGAAGAACTAAATGTATTGCTTCAAGAATGGCCAGGCTTATACTATAGTGTGCATGTCCTCTGTTCCAAGTGCCTTAAAAGAGGGTCACCCCACCCACATACCTTTCCAGGTAAGAAACCTCAGTTGATTGTCAAGGTAATGTCTCCTTTGCATTGAGTTCAGTTTCCTGGTTGGTATATGGGCACAGCCAACTTGTTTTCTTGGCAATGGTACAAAAGTGTGTCACCATTGTCTTTTTCTGGGATGTTTTTGAACTTCCAAGCCTAATCTACAGTCTTGGGATTTCCTGACTATTTTCTGTCTAATTAACTCCCATTCTGTTTAGCTTTTGTGAGTTCAATCAGTTACCTGCTGCCTATGCACAGTGTTTCAATAAACATTACGGTTTGCCAATAAAAGCAGGTAGTTGCCTGTAAAAAGGTAGATACAGGGAACCATTTTACCACATATCTGCGTAAATTTTTGGGTTAATATCCCACCTAGCAGGATTATGTAGAGGATAACATTCTGGTAGTCTGACTGTTGCAAAAAGAAAAAAAAACAAATATCCAAAGGTAGGTTTGATGCTCTGTACAGGCAAATTTACTTAATCCAGATGAGAAATTTCAGCACTCCCCAGTGTTCTAGTACAGCTGGTTCTCAATTATGACCAATTGAGCCCAACATTTCTGCCCCATTTTGTGATCTTTTTGCCATGGTTGTTTAATGAATTGTTACAGTTGTTGAGTCAGTCATATGGCCGTTAAATGAATCTAACTTCCTGCATTGACTTTGCTTGTCAAAAGCTCCCTAGGAAGGTTGCAAATAACAATCCCAGAACCCCAGGATGCTCCAACCATCATAAGTACATGCCAGTTGCCAAACATCCGAAGTTTGATCACCCATGACTGTGAGGATGCTGCAATGGCCATAAGTGTGAGAACTGATCATAAGACACTATTTTTTAGTGCCATTGTAACCCTGAACAGTCATTAAATGAAAGGTTGTAAGTCGAGGATTCCCTGTAAATTGTAGAAATATAATAGAAGTTCTTTGTATTACTTGACAAAATGGCATGTAGGGATATTTTACTAGCTACCTGTAGTATATATTTAAATTTATCAATAGTGAAGAAGGTAAACATGAAGAGTGTTCAAATTATTGGGAACTGTAGCTTGGCATCTATATTACCTTATCAAATGTCAAATGGGACCACAGTATGTAATAGAATATTTGTAGAATGGCTATCTATATCTTTTCCCAAAATAATCTTGAAATATTTTTGGTAACTTCTCCTAAATGACTTATTGAGTAGATATATTGCTGTGACAAATTATTACTTATAAGTAATCATTAATTTACTCTTTCTTACTGAATAGACACTGTAGCACTGTGAGAAAAGGTTCTAAACTTTATGTAGAATGCAACCTGAATGCTGCTTTATTTAGCTGTGCAAGTATTCATTTCCATGCATTATTCACATTTTGATTGCTGCTGAATCCATATCCTTTTTTCAGGTGCTTCTGCAAATTGTTTATGATTGTGTTTGCACAAAATGTTGAGTTAAAATATCGTTGGCAAGGTTGTGGGAACGTTGCTGTTTAATTTATGATTTGTTATATTGAATCGTATGAACCCAGCCAATTTAATTAGGAAACAGCAATTAAGTATACCGGTTCCCCCCTCTTCCCCCCTGTATATATGAGTGTGTGTATGTTGCTACCCTACATCTTAATAGGCCTATAATGTTTATGACATCCAAGCCTTGTGCAACTGGGCATCAGTTGGAAATTTCTTCTCTTCCCCAATACTTCTTTTTATTTGTGCCTAAAACAGATTACCGTATTTATATATTGCTACCATGTGGCCTGTCCTGTTTCCAGTGGCAACATGTGATTGATTCCCCACTTAATTTCTCTGTGTGGAAATGGATGGGTGTGTGCTTGCTGCTTTCACCTCAGGCAGTCATAAGTTGTACAGGCCTGATGAATAATATGCAAAGCAATTCTGAATGTTTTTGAATGCTCATAAAGCAAACAGCCTCAAAATGTTAAAACAACAATATTAATTGGTTTTCAAAGAGTGTAATGGAAGCAAACAATATCTCATCAGGACTTTCATCTAAATTGCTTGTTAAGGGGAAAATTAAAACAGTTAAGGAGCATGTTTTCTTCTGAAAATTTGATCATATCTTCAAAGAGTTTGTTGAACATGCTCAGTATAGCGTTTGTTAATGGATTTATGGTATACCTATCATAGTCATTAGATTTCTATCTAACCTTTCATTCAGGAACTCAATATCATACATAACATTCTCTCCTCTTATTTTTCTCTCAATAAAAATCATATGAGGTTCTCACCTCTCCTAATCCAGCATTTCCAGCATTATACCAAACTGGTTCTCATTGTACAAAATCTATTTTTGTATACACTTTTAACACATTGCATAGCTTTCCTAAGCCAATATAAATAGCCAGTGATGATTTTTGTATTTCTCCAGTCTCTGTATATTGCAATTTGCATTGAGAGCTCTCTATCCATAAACTAAAAGCAGACCAGTGGCTCCCCAAGAACCAGACATAATTATTTTAAGTGCATTGTAGCACAAGATAAAGTGCACCAGATATACCTATGGAGTGGTGTCTTTGACAGTGTGGGAACCACTACAAAGAAAGCTTACTTTCAGGTGTATCCTCTTTCCTATCATGGAGATGAAATCTTAAACAGGCCTGTATATTCTTACTACATAATATATAGAATTTATAGGCAGGAATATAAACTTGCAGTTAGTAAGGGGCTGTTCACAGATCAAGCTCATTTTAGGCACATGGTTCAGCATGGAACATTTCTGCTCAAGCATATTAATTTCCATTCTATAACTACCAAAAGTCATCATTGGCTGATTTGGGTTCGGCAGCCTTCATGCTTTAGTTTATTAAAGTAGAAAGCCGTAGAGAAAGCTAAGGCAAATTCTGGTACCATTTCCTGGTTGAGGCTGGAGGTGGTATGCATTATACATTCATACAGCATTGCCAGTAGATGATACTTGCTATCCACACATTTGGGGAGGAAAATTAATATGTATGTGCGAATGTATAAAAGCACTGAATACCATCTGTAGTGCCATTGCCTTATACTAGGCAGCATTAGCCACAATATTACAGCTCTTTGCTCTGCCCAATCATGATGTCACACACTTTGCAGCTCTCAAACATGCCCAAGATTACATTATCTTGTAGGCCTTAAAGGGAACCACTGAGGCAGTGAATTATCTCTTTTTCTATCTTAACTTCTTCCAGAATCTGAGAAATGGTTGTGAAGACCTCTGAACATAAATTAAGTAAGACTATGAGTCATTGTTCTGAAGAATTGCAAAATGCTTTGTCTATCCCAGCTTTTAATTGTATGAGTAGGAGAGACAATCACCCTTCTCTTCCTTCCCCCATTCCTGAGACATGACATAGTGTAGTGATCACCCTAAATTTTCAGTACAGTATGTATGACAAACTGATTTTCTGATAATGGGTTGTCTTGAATTTATCGCTTTTACATCATGATTGGAACTTTTTTGCTTTGTAATGGAGACTTTGCTTTTTTGCTTTGTAATTGAGTCAGAACACCAAAAGAGTATTTTTGGGAAACAGGACATAATATGTTGGCAGAAAGTCAAGACAAACATCTGATCTTAATAAGCAATGTGTTTAGAAGGGCTTTCTTTTAGGCCATTCAAATACTTGAGAGAATGTGTTACATTAAGATGGAGAAGAAAAGAACTGAGCAGATTTTACTTCATTCAAATTATGTATTTTTACCTTTTTAGAAATGTTCTTATGCAATGATATTTTATCATTGCTATTCTTGTATGTGCTTTTGGTAAATAACTCTGAAGGACACAGTGATAATTTAAAATTTGCTTTTGGTAATCTTTGAATTTTTTTTATTGTAGACAATGCCTGGATACCAGAACTGTCTGCCTCTATAAGTGTGGATATTTTTTCATGAGAATATATCCCATTTAATATTTTACATTTCTTCATTTGGTAGCTGTGTAAACTAAAGCATAGGGCTTATTCATGGTAAGATGTATCAGTTCTCGTTCTCAACTATGTTTGCAAAAAGTGAGATTAAGAACTTCCTAATATGTTGAAAGCATTTTTAGGATTTTGTTTAATTTCACATTAAAATGGGATTATCTAATGGAACTGCAGGTATGTGAATAGTCATTGTTCAAGAGCAACTGAAAGAACACCCATTGTATGATGGACTACACATTTGTCTCAGGGTCCTATTTGTTCCTTATCCATCTAAGTTCCCAAGAGATTTATTGCCAGAATGAGCTTTCTCATTGAAAAGGAACAGAGCTTACAGTTCTTCTCACTCATGGGTAAATGTGGAATACTGAATATAGCCATGATGGCAACCTATGGCATACATGCCACAGGTGGCATGCAGAGCCATTTATGCAGGCACACAAGCCTCAGCCAAACTTATCTGCACTGCGCATGCATGCACCTCCCAGCTGATTTTCAGCCCATTTGAGGCCATTTTCGCCTCATCTCAGCTGGGAAATGCGCACATGTGCAGTGCAGGTAAGGGGGCGGGGCAGGATTTGGCATGCGCATGTGCAGAGGGGCGGGGCATATTGCACTGTGGGTTCTGGTGCGCGCACGCTTTCGGCACACCACAACAAAAAGATTCATCGTCACTGGAATATAGACTTCTGGGGTTTGACATGGCCCAGTGGAGGTGTGTATATGTGTGTAGAGGGAGGTTGGTATATGTATTATGATCATAGAAACAAAATGCTTTTCAATGAAAAAATTAACCATATCTTTGGCTACTGAGATGGGCGGCATCTCAGTAGCCAAAGATATGGTTAATTTTTTCATTGAAAAGCATTTTGTTTCTATGATCATATTGACAAATGAATGTTCAAAAGAGCATCCCAAATTTGAGACCATCACATGTCAGAGTATTCTGAGGTATCATATTTGAGATGTCCAGGATCACTTTTACCTATTATTTTCAAGGGATAACTATGTAAGTTGTCTAGAATACAACATCTCTAATGGTGTGGTAAAGCAATACGCTGGCTGTGTATAGCATCCCAGTATCCCATTTGCATCTCTTCTTAATGCCCTGAAATTGTTCAGTTAAAATTCAGCAGTGAAGTGGCTGTAAGGGGATTGTAAGAGCAGAAATCTGAATGACTTATTTCCCAAAGTTTTCTCCTTTCCAAACTTTACTTTTACACATCTGGAAAGACCAAAATAAAATTTGACCACCCCTTTTGGGACATCCTTTTGCATTAGTAGGTGATCTCTTTTGGCCCTCCAAAATCTTGAGAGTCTCTAAACCTGCAGAGGATGCCCTTCTCTGCCCTAGTGTATAAGGTGAATTATTAAAAGAAACAAGGAGGATAGCTATCAAGAAAAAGTAATTACTCTCTTATCTCATCTGTCATCCATATTATGTGAAGAGAAAGGAGTTTAGTTGAGTGGTTCTGAGAAAGTCCTGTGAAGTATGTGATGGTTATCATGTTATAATGCTAACTGTCAGATCCCTAGCAGTCATTCAGCACTTCATTTATTGGTAAATTCATTAGGGTGGCGATTCTTTGATGTACTTGCTAATTGCTTCTTGAAACAGTGTGGAAATTGTTACTTGCTTTCCGGGTACAGAAGAATGCGTACATATTCCAGCCTTGTAATATTTTCCAACCACTATTCAATTTCACAGGCTCCAGGTGAAGCTCCTTAAGATAATTTTGCTTAGAGTCATTGGGAATTCTCTTTAACCGTTGGTTTCAGATTAAATAATTGATTCTGAAAGTTCACCCTGTCCTGGTATTTGAGATGGTGATCCAGCAAAAAATGTTTTCCATGAGAAAATGGAATAAGTCTCTTTCTTCATGCAAGGATTTTGGGTTGTGCATAGGAAGAATGAGGGAGATTGGGTGCTTTAGTTTTAAGGCTCCCGTTGACTTGTTGCAGGATTGCCTTCTCCTATTTGACTACTCTGTGCCTCCATGGCTATTTCTCCTTTGGCTGGAGAGACCATACTTTCCCCTGTAATTAAGTTTTTTGAATCAAGAAAATGTCTGAGTGAGTGCCTTTAAGTCTGTGTTGATTCCTGGTGACCGCCTGGATGCATTCCTACAGTTTTCTTGGCAAGATTTTGAACGTGGTTTTCCATTGTCTCCTTCCTTGGGCTGAAAGACAGGGACTGGCCCAAACTCACCCAGTTGTTTTTGTGTTAAAGGTGGTTTCTAATCTGATGCCTAAGCCACTACACCAAACTTGAGACTCCGCATCTCCAAGGGAATAATGACCTCATGGAAAACTTTCCACATAACCCCTGTGTTGCAACCCAACATGTACCATCCCGATGATCTTCCCCAGTAACCTCTTTTGCCTTTCTGTCTCCCTCTCCCCTGCCTACCTTTACCTCCCTTGGAGCCTCTTTGCTGCCCTTTCCCTTGTTTCTATGTTTACTACCATATGCCATTGACACTCCCAACAGGAGCAGCCAGAGCTACCTTCACATTTGAAAGAGTCTGCACTGGGACTGGGTGTTGTGCAGCATGGGACAAAAGGTGCAACAAAGGTTAAAGGAAAGCCAAAGATCTGTGTTTGGTGGGGGGTGGGGGGTGGGAGAAGGCAGACAGCAAAGGGGAGAAGAATCCTCTTCCCTGCTCACCATTCCTCCAATAGTGGCTGCATCAGTGAACTGTTGCCCCCTCTTAGCCTTCTTGCAGAGACATGCAGGTAGTTCTTGACTTACAATAGTTCGTTTAACGACAGTTCAAAGTTACAACAGCACTGAAAGATGTGACTTACGACTGCTTTTCAGAGTTTATGACCTTTGCAGCATCCCCTCGATCATGTGATCAAAATTCAGATGCTTGGCAACTGGTTCATATTTATGACCTTTGCTGTGTTCCACGGTCATGTGATTCCCTTTTACGAACTTCTGACAAGCAAAGTCAATGCAAAACCAGATTCACTTAACAACTAGGTTACTAACTTATCAACTGCAATGATTCACTTAACAGCTGTGGCAAGAAAAGTCATAAAATGCAGCAAAACTCACTGAACAAATGTCTCACTTAACAACAGAAATGTTGGGGTCCATTCCGGTTGTAAGTTCAGGACTACAACTAATAAAAAGAGCAATTCAGGGACAACAGCATTCTAGTTGATAATATCTTCCCCCATATGAAAGAAATCCTGCTGCCAGTAGTGTAGAGAAGAAGCCCTAAAAACTACTCTTGTGCATCTCTTGAAATGTACGTATTTAATCCCATCCAACTAATAGCAATTTTCTTGAGAAACTCTGAGATCCAATGTTTTGAAGTTCTGGAATTCCAATTCAGAATTCTTATTGCAAACAAATTAAGCTGCCTGTAATCCAAATGCTCTCATATGATTCCTTTTGTTAGTGATAGTGACTAAAACCAGGTAATCTCTGCTTTGCCTTGTTAGGATAGTAAGAAGCAGAGATCTTTGCTCCAGTGTAAAGCTAAGCAAGGTATTAAATCAAGCTGCCCTTGATCCATTGTGTTCTGAGCACTACCTACAGTTTCTAGCTCCCTTTTTGATGGCTCCTATAGCCAAGACTTCCCTGCTAAAAAATTGGGGGCAAATGCTGAAAGATTGCAATTTCCCCATTTATTTCAATTGCGCACTAGCTTTCAAAAACGTGGGGAAATAAGTGAAAAAATAATTTTATATATCCTTTTAAAAAACCTATCCATCACTAAAAAAGGAAAAAGAATGGGGGAACAGAAAATTTTGTACTAAGATGTTATAGTAAGCCACACTGGAATCTGTTAGATCTAATAGTAAGCCTTAGGATCAAAAGACAGGTAAGTTTCAGTTTAACCTTCATTCTGTTGGGCTAATTTTCCACAGGCAGGTGTATTTTAAATGTAACTATAGCTACCGGTCAAGGCAAATGACTTTGAATCAAACAATGATGGTTCCATGAATATAACCAAAGCTGTAGGTTAGACTGAGAAGTTGAAAAAGTAGCTTGGAAGATGGGAAAAGCAAAAACATCCATATTGTTCCTATGAAAACCATATGTAGCCTGTCCAGGAAGCCAGTAGGAGTTGAGCTTAACTCAAAACGGACTTTCCTACTTTGCTGCAAATACTGAAAGAGCATTAAAAATTAAGAGAAACTATTACAATCAGTTGTAGTGTTTCAGAACTGGATCTTTACATAAAGCAGTGGAAAATATTTTGCAGCTTGTTAGGGAAGGGACTTTATAAAACAGAATGAAACATCCTGTGAAGGGTCTCAGAGACAAATTGTACTTCAACAAAAATATATTAAACGTCTTGTTAATGATAAATTGATTAATACAAATTTTTGACAGTCTTGATCTTGTCAACATAAAAACTACTTCAGTGATTCAGATTCTAGGAAATGTTTTACCTAGAATAGTTCTCAGTTCTCAGGACCCTAGTCTTCATTTCTGGAAAAAGTGCTAAAAGCATTGTATAATATTCTTTTATGTTTATTTGCATGGGTTGCAAATCACATGTCTCATGTTTCAATTAGCATATTTGAAATATTGAGAGCATGTGGTAGGCATACTCACAAAATGGTTGCCACAGGACACCTCTGCATCATAGGGAACAAGATGACTCATAAAAAAAGATTTACAAGAACGTGAACTATCCTAATGGAATCTTTGTTAAGTCAAAACACATTCTTTTAGCTAAATATGGTGTTTTTCTTTGCAGTATATCAGTTTATTTAATTTTAAAACATTACAATGTTTTTTTTAAAAAGGTAGGAAAAGATTTGAGTGGCAGTCAAAAAATATAGCCTGGGCTATACGTGCTGCACCACGTTGTCTTCTATTATTGTGAATCAGTATTATTATTTGTCCATTTGTGAATGAGGTATGATTGATTACAGTATAGGTTAATTTGTTCTAAGAGATAATTTGAAGTTATTTTGATTTCATTTCTGCAATTGTGTAATGCTTGACATGACTAATCCTTTTTCCATTACCAGTAGATATATGGGTTTTCTAATTAGATTTATTTTAAAAGAAATTTGCTCCCTGTTGCTAAGCTTGTCTTGTGATATGCAAACAGAAACCACAGCTTGTAGAGGGTAGACTTGTGATCTGAGAAGATAATGGTAAATTGTTTATTTTGATCGGTTTTTGAACAGTTATTCAGCCATCCATTTGAAAGCCATTAAATAGATTGATATCCTTACCATGAATAATGGAACACATTAACATCTTTACTAAAAAGTTTTTATGAGGAACTATTACTATTCTTTCCCAGAGAAATGTAGCATCCTGATAGTAACAAAAAATGTTTTGCAGGGATTCAAGAATAGCAAAATGTTATAGCAAAATACATGTTTTGGATTACACATTCCATAGTATCTTACCATTCTGGAGCTGATGAAAGCTAAAGTCCAAAATATTCACATAACTTCCTGGCTGGCTACTCCAGATTTAATGATGGTGCTCTCTGAGCTTGGTTGTTTTCTTGCAGACATTTTATTATTGTTGGAGGCTTAGACTGTTAGGATAAACCCACTCATCATGGTCATTAAGTGACCTGTCTGAAGCACCTTGAATTGTTGTTTAAGTATCTTTTCAAATTCTTGCCTTTAAATAATACAAAACCTGATAAATAAGTTTATTATGAACAAAAATGGGATGGATGTAAACACTGTAAAAAAGAATCTTTTTCCTATTTTCCCTCCCTTATTTCTCCATAAAAATAACAAATATAAAAGTAGATGCCAACACCAGTTTAATCACAGCAGCATTAATTGTCAAACCTTTGTGGAAAAATGGTAGGCAAATATGTAGAATATTGTAATAACTGGAAAATGTATGAATGTGTAAACATGTAAGAAATTTTCTTCCCCTCTTTCCCTATGTTTCACCTGGGTAGAAATGGTGAGGAAAGGGATAAGAGGTGGTTATTTTAAAAAGAGTGTACTGAGAGCAACATTTTTTGTTCATCCTTTCCAAATATATTAGACCACAGTTTGCATGATTTTGAGTCACTTGTATTTTCTTTATACTGGTTAGAATAGGAATTATATCCAATATTATTGTATATAATCCCAGCTCATTTGAATGGCACTAGTAAGTCTTTAATGCAATTTCTGGAAGTATAAACTATCTTGCTCCTCAGTAACTGTACACTGAGGTTAGGGTATGAATGCTGATCCTTCTCTTAATTTATAGCCAATTTGGAATATCAGTTGAAGTGATGGGTTTAGCTAAGAATGCCTGATCTTTCTGTAATCAAAGGCTATGTCCTTCTCTGAGAAACTCAGTACTTTTGCCACTGTTTCTTTAGCATAACAACAAGCGTTCCCTTTTCAGTTCCACTTTGGTAATAATGCTTATAGATGCTGATGCTGCTTGCAAGCAATTTGCATGCAGTAGCATGCAAATTGCTTGCATGCTGCCGCGTAATAAATAATGAACATCTACTAATACTTGACTTAAACATGAAAATTGCACCTGCACTTACAGGCACAAAAAGTTCACAAATACATTACTGTCCAAAAGTTACTTGTTGGTTTATGTTGGAATTCAGTATGGCAAAGATAATCTATAAAATTTCAAAGAAGTATATTTTCTGTGGCAATCTTATTTTGCAGGTGTTGGATACTGAAGTGCTTTTTCCTTAACATTCAAATTGTTATCTTTTTATTTGTATTGTGAAAGTATAAGTACTGATTTGTGACCTTGTTAAATGCAATGAGATGTGGAATGCACAAAATTTTGGCATATTTTTAAAGGATAGCGAATTATTCATAGGAATGAATAAATATATCTTTACATATAAGAAGAAAAATAAGAAGAAAACATTTTATTGGCAGTGAAGACAACTAGAATGAAGTTAGACATTTTTCCTAAATATATACTAGATTAGCATTAGTCTAGATTGATCTAATACATCAATGAAAACTGAACTATAATGAATTTCCCTATGAACAATTGTTAAGAAGACATATTTGTCAATTCAATTTTCTTCTTAAATCACAAGTGCTTCAGTTGATGAACATAAAAGGAATACAAAATTAAACCAATAGATGTTCTGGCTCAGAAAAAGAAAACACTGAGAACACATTCATTTGAAACGAGATATAAAAGCTTGCTATAATAATAACATTATGTAAAGACAAGCTAGGACAAGCACTAATGCAATTCTCTAGGAACAGATTTCTTTGGAACTGAAACACTGAATGAATTACGTTGGATATTATGCAAGTGAGCTTCTGATTGTGCAATGGGATTTGGCCTTGTTTTTCTCTCCTCATGATGCCACCAGATGTTTCAGATAATTTTCCATCCTTTCGAATCAGATTTATAGAATGTAAAGTGGAGGAGGAAGAATCTATACTGCTAGCAAATGAACAGCTAAACACAGTTGCAAACAACCCACTAAAGATCTTTCTTCTTTACTTCAAAGAACTGGCCTCTGGTGAAAGCTCCAAGTATCGCTAATGAACAGATAGGCTTTTTTGAGGAGAGTTACTTGTGGTAAAGTATCTCATCCACAGCTTTAATTCTTACATGATTCTTTCACAATTAGCTTCACTTTCAAGAAAAATAGTTTTCTTATGGCAGGAAAGCCCAGGCTTTAGTTCCATGTATCTGGTCTTGGGACCACTGGTAGTCTTAGGGAAACTTCAGGTGGTCTCAAAATGGCAACCCAAATTATCATCAAACCTCCCTTTTCAAGACGCTGTAATCCCTTAATTCGGGGTAGAGTCAAGGCGACTGGATGGAACTGAGTGTTTACTGACTGGATGCCCTTCCTGACACCACATAGAGTTCGCAGCAAATATTTTTTTTTTGTATCCAATTTTTTCTTTGTGGAGACAAAATATCTGCCGCTACCTAGTATTAAACTCTCAATCTTCTGAGGGGGAGGTGAGCGTCTTTACCAGTAGTCCACCACATGACTCGTTTTGTAATTAAAACTACAGGTAGCCCTCAATTTACAACAGTTCATTTTGTGACTGTTTGAAGTTACAGCATTGAAAAAATTGACTTATGATCATTTTTCACACTTATATCCATTGTAACCTGGTCACATGATTTACAATTGGATGCTTGATAACTGGTTCAAATTTATGACGATTGCAGTGTCCCAGGTCATGTGATCATCTTTTGCTACCTTCTGACAAGCAAAGTCAATGGGGAAGTCAGATTCACTTAACAACTGTGTTACTAATTTAACAACTGCAGTGATTCACTTAACAACTATGGCAAGAAAGTCATAAAATGAGATAAAACTCACTTAACAGATTTCTCACTTGACAACATAAATTCTAGGCTCAATTATCATAAGTCTAGGATTACCTGTACTTAGATTTATTTACATTTATTTTTATTTAATGTTGGAGTTGCTATCTGATAATAAATGGAAATGCTATCTGATAATAAACATTCTTAGTTTATGTGAAGAATTTCAGTGATAAAGTAGTGGGAGATATGGCAGTTTAGAAAGAATTTTGGCTATGCAGTCATAATAGCAACAGGATCAAATTTGAATCTTGCGCTATTGTACTTAACTATGTTGTTCATGCATTATTGCGCATTTTTTTGGCAATTATCCTTGGAGATGTCTTTTCATCCTAATCTTAAGGTGTAGTAGTTTCATCCGGCAATGTAGAAAGAGTGCAGAAAAGAGCAACAAAGATGATTTATAGGACTGGAGGCTAAGCCATAGGAAGAATGATTGCAGGAACTAGATATGTCTACTCTAATGAAGTGAAGGACTAGAGGTGACATAGTAGCATTCCTCCAATATCTAAGGGCTTGGCACAAAGAAGAAGAGTTAACCTATCTCCAAAGAACCTGAAAGCAGAACAAGAAGCAATGAACGAAAATTTATCAAGGAGAAATCCAACTTAGAAATAAGGAGCATTTTCCTGACAGTGAGAATGATTAATCAATGGAATGGCTTGCCTTTGGAAGTTGTGGGTCTTCAGGAAGAAATTTTCAAGAAGAGATTGAACCACCATTTATCTGAAATGGTACAGGTCTCCTTCTAGAACAGTTGCACTGGAAGACCTCCAAAGTTCCACGCAACTCTGTTTTTCTGTTATTCTATAAGCCAGCTTATTCATAACTGCCCATCCTTTGTCAACCTGTTTGATCAGTGCCCTAGCGATTGCCTTAAAAAAACATGCTAAGAGATTTTTAAAAATTATCTCTTATGTTTATGAAATGGCTTGTAGTAGCCAGAGGGAGGTTTTCAGTGCAGTGTGTCATTTGTTTGAAAGAATGCTGTTCCAGTTATGTTCTAAATGGAAGAGATTTTGTCAGTAAGAAAGACTAATGCATTTATAGGTCTTCATGGTCCTCTCCCTTTATTTTATTTGAACTTCGTGAAGAACAGAAGTCGGTAATTTGCTTGGGCAACAGGACTTTGTGACACTGATCTGCAAAGCATGTTTATTTTCTCACTCAGGCTTTAATTCAGTAAAGCAAGAGTTTAATATTTTATTTTTTCCATTTTTTAAAAAAACAAATTTTATTAATTTTACAAAAACAGTACACAAACAAACAAGGCATAACAGCTTATAAATTCTTTTCTATTAAAAAAATAGTAATAATTAAAGAAAACCAACAGAACATAATGATTCAAAATTATAATATCAATATTTACTTTATCTATTTAACTTCATATCTTATCCCAACTTCTCCTTTTCATCCAAATTATTTCTTGCTAATTGAAATTTTATTGCCTTTTATCAACCTACAAAACGCAGAAAACATAACAAAACTTAAAACATCTTTTCTGAAAGCTGCTTGATCCCGAGTTAAAACTCTTCACACAGACGAAATTTACACATCATATTCACTTTATATATCCTTCCCTATCTTATTACCATTTTCAATAACATTCTTTGTCTGTTCTATTTCCAACTATCCATTCATCTTTTTTCTTTTACTATACTTCTCCTATACACTAATTGGAGTGACTCCTTTAACTCATTGCCCTAACTTAAAAGTACTTCATATAACACTTAATTTATCTTGGGATTCTGTTTAGTACATTCTAAAATTACACAATAAATTTTATAAGAAAGATTCTACTCTAAATACACATATAAAAACACAATCTTATGTACCTTCCAGAATCCCCCCCTTTTTTTATCCTTCACCCATTGTCTCTAAATAAGCTTTTTTTCTTTAGATCTTGCTTCCCACCATTGAGGCTTCTCCTCCCCCCCTTTCTCTCTTGCTTATTCTTCTCCTTGCCCTTTTTACCCCTTTGTCTCTCCTCCTCCCTTTTCTTAGTCCCTTTCCGTTGCTTTCTAACCTTGCATCCACCTTTCCTCTCATTTTTCTCTTTTTTGGTTGTTTTTTCAAACTTTAAAATCCCCTTTTTCTTATCCTCTTTCTCCTCCTCCCCGGAAAAAACCCATTGTTCATCAAAGATGGCTTCTTCTTCCTCTTCTTCTTTGTCCCAGTCATTCTGCTGCGTAGTCAACTTTTCATAAGTACATAACGCCATTTCTAAAAATTGAAATAAAATGTCCAAAGTATCTTTTCCATCTTGTTCTTCCTTTTTATATTTTTTATATTCAGTCTTTAGTTCATCCACAAGCGATGCCATCATGAAAAGAGAAACTTTTCCCAAAACAACCACCCAAGTATTTTTAATCAAAAATAGTTCAAAAAAAGTTCCAAAAGTTAATACTTTTCTTCCTTCTTCTATTTCTCTTTCTGGGGTTACTGTTTAATCAAAGAGGTCCAATTACCATATATCTTTCTTTGGGATTCTAGGCAATCTCCTCCTTTTTCCACTTCTGCTCCAATTTTTTTCCTCTCCCTTCCCACTTGCAACATCAATTTTTAAATGATCAAAAATCCATACCTCTAATAAGGGTTTTCCAGTTCCTTAAATTTTTAAGTCCAATGCCCAAGAAGTCTTTTATCCCTTGACTTCAACTTTCAAAATAGTTCACCTTCAGTGCCCAAATAAATTTCAAATATTCATCTGCTATTTCTATGGGGTGGGAGAGTGAAGAAAAAAAAAAGTTCCCTTTAAGAGCTTCTCCGCCGCTTTCTGCTCTTCTTAGGGATACAATGTATCCTCCAGCAATTCAGACAGTTCAGTTCCAGCGAGTTTAAAAGATGTTGATTGACCTGGCTCAGCCAGCACTTTCACTTTTCTTGCTTCCTCCAGCACGATCTTACCCAGTTGCAGGCTTCTTCGTGGCGGGCATTACTGACCGCCGCTCCACCACCTAGGGAAAAAGGGGGTTTTCCGGACGAGGAGGGGGTCTGCGACACCCCCAACCCCCTGTCCGGCTCCCCTCTCTCTTTGGCTGTCCCTACAGGGCAGCCATATCCCCCTGACCCGTTTGGATCGGGGATACCTCAGCGGCAAACGCAATAGGAATCGAGAACAGTCGCGAATTCCTGCTGCCACCGAAGCCACGCGGAACCGGAAACCTTATTTTTTCCATTTTGATGAAGTTCCTATAATGTTTAATATTGTTTACTTGAGCACGTTATTCTGTTATTGAGGAATCAAAAAGGATGCAGTGAACAATTCAGAAATGTCATAGTGTCCTCACCTGAGCCTTGCTGCCCATGTAGAAGTTTTCAACCTCTACTAAGGGTCCACTATAAACCACCAAGAACTGCAATAGAAAGAAAAGAAAACAAATAGGCAAACAGAATGGTTATAATAATACAGAAGATAATTAAGGAATATTTCCTTGCCTGTTTCAGTAGTACAACATAGACTATTTGGATACAATTTTGCTTGATTTATTGTGCACTTTAAACATTTTTTTTACACAATGCCCTTTACACAAAGTCGTATCAGATCATCCAGGGCACTCACAGTCTCATTTCAATTACCTTACTTAAAATTTCTGTGGTTTTCATTTGTACGCTGTCATGTTTATCTTTGCATCTCTGAAATGTAATTTGCACAGCATCTTATTTTAAAAAACAGCTGAGAGTTGTGGGAATCTGAGCCTGGATTCCATATGTGGTTTTTTCTTCCATGATATGGAATTGCAGGCTTTACTGCCTCTAAATAACCTCAAGAATAGACACTATAGCAGGATTGTTACTTTTAACTTTTGTCAGCTTTTATTCTCAGCCAATTTAACATAATAAGCCAGAGTAGAAGGGAAAACGGGAATAGAGAACATATCAAAACTTGGCAGTGGCCAGTTGATGGAGTCACAGGCTGCTCTCATATGTATTTCAAGAGGATTGTTTAAGTATTATGTTTTACTTTTCATCTTCATAGTTTATGATTTATGATTGCATGTATTTATCATTTGCATGAGGCTTATTTAATTCATGTGGCAGTGTCTCTTATTGTTGTGGCAGAAATTCTGTGATGTTGTGGGATTATGTAGAATAGATAAAATGAAAAATAAAATAGCAGAGTTGTTCAGTCAAGTAAGTTTATTCCCTGATCAGAAAAGAAGATAAATATTATTATGGATTTGTGACCCTTTATAATCTTTTAATGTATTGTTCAAAACTTTTTCTTAAATAATTTATTCAGCCAGGGATTTGTGAGAGTGATGGAGAAATATAATTCTTTTTTATGTGTGTGTAATATTGTACAACATAAATAGCCAAATTCTGATATACTTTAAAAAAACATTGACATTAATAGACCCTGATCTAACCTAGTAGTTTGTTCTTTTTCTTTTTTTTTAAACAAGTTTTATTTTCAAAACACACAATACATAAATATACATAAACACAAAACATAAAAGCATAAAAAAATCTCTTTTCTGAAAGTTGCTTAGTCCCGGGTTAAAACTCTTGGTACAGACACAAATTCAAATTCATATTCATTTTACATACCATTTCATATCTTATCAACATTTTCAATTTTCTATATAACTTCTCTCCTTTAAATTTTCTCAATTTTATTTTATTTTATTTATCTCCTCTCAATTCATATCATAATATTTATTATTCTTTGTCTGTTCTATTCCAGCCAACCATTTATTTTTCTTCTTTAAAAAAATAAGAAGAAATACTTCTCCTGTACACTATATGGAGTATGATGCCTTTATCTCTTTCCCCTATATTTATAATATCTAATATAAAACACATAACATACATTGGGATTCTGTCTGGTACATTTTAAAATTATACTATATTATCAAAAATAATACAAATCTATTTATTAATATTAATATTCATTCATATCTTAAACATTTAACTCATTGCTTTTCAATTAAATCACATACTCGTATGGGAGCCCCATTTTCCATAATTATTCCCCCCCCACATCACATATTATAGCTCAATATTTCATTAAAATGTTCCTCCTTCTTCTACTTCAAATCTCATTTTACAAAGATTTTGCTAGTATACCATATTCTAGTCATTAATATTAACAATCATTTATATCTTGAACAATATATCTTGAGAAAATACCATTACAGGAAGAAATTATTAACAAAATATTGGAATTGAGATGAGTAGATTGACATTTGAAATTAGAGAGCAAGAGGATAAACAATTTTATGAAATTTGGGATCTTTTTTATCAATGGCTAGATGATAAAATACGATAATAGAATATTGACACTATATTTATAAAGGGTTTTTAGGATTGATTTGGTATGATTATATGATTTGTTACAGAATAAACTGTTTAAAGTATTGTTATCTCATAAAGCATGAATGATTAAAAGTATAGTCAAAAAATTCTTTTTTTTTTTAGTGATATTAGGATATACAAGTTTAGATTGACAATATGAGGTGTTATGTAACATAATTGTAATTGAGACTACAAAATGAATGCACAAAACTGATGAACCAACCGACACACTGGATGTACATATGAGAGTTGATGTTTTTAATGTTTTGTTTGTCTTGTTTGTTTGCAGAAAATTAATAAAATTCTTTTTAAAAAAAAACACAATCATTTATATCTTGAACATTTTATCCATTTCAATTAAATATCATGCCTTTGTGGGAACACTTATGCTTTCCAAAAATTATTACCCCCCCTAAATCACAATCTTAAATCATGTTTCGTTACAGTACTCCCTTTTCTTAACCAAAAATTTCACTAATTTATGTTAAATATTTTATCACATTTTAAGTTACATATTATTTCTAATTTTCTATGATTACTTCAAAATACAAGTATAAAGATGCAGTCTTATGTATCTTTCTAGAATCCCTTTAACAATAAAATTTATCCATTATCTCTAAAAAAACTTTTGCTTCTTAACATCTTGCTCCCCACCATTAGGACTTCTCATCCCTTCCTTTCTCTCTTGCTTCTTCTTCTCCTTGTTCTCTTTAACCCCTTGTCTCTCCACCTCCCTTTTATTCTGCTTTCCCCCTTTCTGTTGTTTCTTAACACAATGTCCCCTTTTCACCTTATTCTTCTCTTTTTGGGCTGTTTTTCCAGATCTCAAAGACCTTTTTTCCTTTTTCTCTTGCTTTTTCCCTTCTCCAGTCAAAGTCATTTGTTCATCAAAGATGGCTTCTTCTTCTTCTTCGTCCCCATCATCCTCATTCTGCTTCATATAAGTATAAACCACCATTTCTAAGTATTGAAAAATAGTGCCAAGACCATCTTCCCCTCCTTGTTTTTCTCTTTCATATTTTTGATATATAAGTTTCAATTCATCCATAGATGATGCCATTGTGCAGAGAAAAAGTTTCCCCAAACAACCACCCAGATGATTTAATCAGAAGTAATTTCCAAAGGTTCCAAAATCACCAAAACAATCCAAACAGACTGTTTCTTTTAGATACCTTCTTCTTCTTCACTTTCTCTTTCTGGGGTTAAAGTAGTCACAAATCCTTTTCAAATATATTTTTTGGAAGTTTTTAAACTCTTTGCAATTCTAGGCAATCTTCTCCTTATTTTCAAATTTTACTCTTATTTTTTCCACTCTCCCTTCCCACTCACAGCCAAAAGGTTTTTTCTTTCTTTTTTTTCCGCTGTCACTTTAGGAAGGAGAGTAGAACAAGGAAAGAACTTTCCCTTTCAGAGTATTCGCAGCTTATAACTCTCACAAGGAACAATATATACTTAGCAGCCTTCCAGGTTCCAGTTCACTTTCTTCCGTCTTGTCCCGATAGAAGCAACTTTCACTTTTCTTCCGGCTTTCTCCCTCCTGCACCTGCTTACTCGGCTGCAGCTTTCTTCGTGGCGGCCATTGATGACCGCCGTTCCTCCGCCTCGGGAAAAGGGGGTTTAGCTGGCTGGGGAGGGGGTTTGCGGCACTCCCAAACCCCTTGCCGGATCCCCCCTGTCTTCAGCTGCCTCTACGGGGCAGCTATATCCCCCAGATCCAAATGGATCGGGGGAACCTTGGCGGCAAACGCAGCAGGGATTGCGCGGTTGCGAATCCCTGCCGCCGCCGAAAGCTTGCAAACCGGAAGTCATAGTTTGTTCTTAAATATATATTTGGGGTTGCTTCATACAAATTCACTATATTTTAATGTCTTAAGAAATCTCCGTATATTGAGAAAGGTTAAAGTTGTGAGTTTTTATTTTTTTTACACCTCCAGTATTTTTCATACCTGTTAATTATAGATATAGTTTATTTATTGAAACCTTAGTCTTAGGAAGCATATCTGTATGTCTTCTGAATTTCAGTCTCAAGTATTTTTTCATTCAAAAATGGACAACTAGGGAAAATATCTCTGGGGTTTACAAAGCTTTAAATGATAGAAAGATAGAATGAATGATGCATATTAACTTTCATTGAGGACATTTATAATTCTTTAGCCATCTGGTTTTATCACTATTATCATTATACTGGGTGATGTTTTCCTATATTCTTCTTCAACTAGGCAATTACATTTCATCTATGTGTTCCTGTAGCTGTTTAGAAATTTACCATCTTTGTGAATCTAAACCTGAGGCTAAATGCAAAATTGTTACATCAGCATACTCTATTCTCTTTATTTCAGGAGAATTGCTAAGTCAGCCCAGGCCAGAGGGAGTAACTGAGATCATCTGTCCGAAGAATGGTAACGAGCGAGTGAATGTGGCTTTGGTTTATCCCCCTACTCCAACGGTGATCAGCCCTTGTTCTAAGTGACTGCTGGAAGTCGCCTGCCTTGGCCCCTAGTATAAGGACACATCAAACGCCCCTTAAAACCTTGCTAAGCATTTTTGGAGATGTACCACCCCGAGATGGATCTAATTATTTATGGGGCCTGAATATCACAGCTTGGGAAATAAAGGTATGATGGGATTGCTTTTTTTTGCAAATGGGAAACACACACTATAGTTAAAACAAGGTGGGAGAGGTATCAGAATTTTACTAGGGTAATTTGATTTTCTTTTTTTGAAATTTATACTTTATGGTACACATTGTAGTATTTCTATGCTTCCTGTGCTTTGGATTCTATCAACAGCTTTATAATCTGAGCAAATATTGATTGCATGGGGAGTAAATTCTTTGAGAGGAATTCAGTCACCTTTATAAGTTAGAAGTGTCAGGGGAAGCAATTCCTATTTGTATATCTATCTAGAGAATAGTAGTGTAAAAAATTGCAGAACTAAGCAGATGCTCCCCAATATCTTCCAAAGCTTATTTAACCAGTTTAAGTTCAGAGATGAGTATACAACAGGCCATATATACTATAGCATCCCAATGTAACATGTACAGCTCCAATTACTTTCAGATATTGTGCATTGGCACCAAAATGATTGGTAGGAAATTGCTTTTTTTTTTTTTTTTTCAAAAATAAGAATGGAAGTGGAAGCAGGACATTTCCAGAAACTAAGAACTCTTCCTATTTCTGTTCTCAACCTCCCATGGTCCCCCAGAACAATCCAGGATGTTACTGCCAATATACAATCCTTTTTTCAATTTTTCAACGATTTTCAATCATTCTTATTTTAGGCTATTTTGCTCCTGTTCCCATCCTTAAATACTTGGAAAAAAAGACAGAGGAAATTAAAATTCAAACTTGTTCTTTCCAAGACATCAACATGTCTTTGAAATATTTCCTGTGGCCTCCAAAAAGCCATGATAATTAATTTTGTCCTGTGAGCACTCAAAAGTTGACCTTCCCTGTCTCCACTTATACAGTCACTTCTAATGAACCAATACTTTTACAACCAAACATTAACTGATTAAAAAAATATTTTTTCCTCTACTAATTACCTGGGACAGTCTGACTTTCAATATGAACAAAAGTTCCTGCTGACAACGTGTACTTAGGTTGTTCTGTTGCTATTATTATTCTAATAAAACAAATAATGTCTAAAATAGACCAAATTTACCTGAAAGGAAGGCTTTTTTAATACTTTGCATTTAAAATGGAAGGGCTCATTCCTTTCAATTCTGCTACTTCATAACAGAATTGAATAGGCAGATAAATTGGTTTCAGTATAAAATCCCCTTTGAATGGAAGAAGGACTACGTTTTAAATTCAAGGTCATCTTTCTTTTAGAAAGAGGCTGTATTAAAAAAAAATCATAATAGCTATTTAGTACTGATTTTATAATCATAGGAGTAATACTTAACCACAACTCCCTTCTGTTATTCTTTCGGATTAGCTTCACTAAGGATCACAGAAGGCAGATCAACCACGGTAGCTTTGTACAGAGAATGGCTATTCCAGGGTATTAGAGAATGGCTATGCCTATTATGCATGTGGATTTCCTGAAGATACCCAAGATTTGGTTGATGTTAGTTGCTCAGTTTAATAGATGTTGATCTGATTTAGTAAGAATAAACATGTCTGTTCTCTTCAGTTTCCCTTACTTTTATTATAGAGATTTATTTTCTTTGGGGGTCGGGCAACAATAAGGTAATTGAATATATATTTGGAACCATAACCATTGCGAACCTTGAGACTTCAGTTCTGCCTTCTTCTAACATACAGATTAATGAGAGAGCAGGTGTGCTGAAGGCTGTGAATTGGGGTGGACACAAATCTGCAATCTACATGAATTGATCCTTTTCACCAATTGGGGTTGGACTGATATGTTCAGAAGAAACAGAAAGCACCCTCATCCTGATCTACTGTTGAATCTGATTACCCTGCAGTATGAAGGCTCTCACAAGAACCAAGACCACTGTTCACTGAGAACACTATCGACCTGTGTTTTGCACTTGTTTGGACTCACGAATGTAAGCTTTTTCTCAATGTATGTACCATTAGATGTACCTGAAGAAATATCTAATGAAAAGGAATTGTTGTTAACTTTGGTGGTTTCTGTGCAGGTAGGTGTTGAATTTATCACTGGCAAGCTTCAGTTGGCCTCTCCAGCAGGCAAGAAGTCTATCATCTATTCACTTCTTCCACAGTCTTTAGAAGCCAAGACAGACTGTCAAAATGGTGCTTGGGGAGTTCTATTATGTCTTTGGAATATCTTTTTAGTTCTCCTGTGTGTTTCACCCCAGTTATGCCATCTGTTAAATCATAGTACTAGCTGTTGCTTGTGCACAAGGATAGCAGTGCAGAAATATAGGAAGCTTAAATATGTACACATGTACACCTGTTCCTTGGTTATTGTCTGAGATATCACTGAGATAATCTTGGGCAGAACTACAGTATATAAATTTAATGGAGCCAAACTTTTTAAATACCAACAATTTTCCTTTTCACCCACAAGTACAGTCATGATGACATAAATGGTCTGAATGATCCTTATATAAATTCACTACATCACAGAATTTTCACTGAGGAAAAAATATCTTGGATAAATTGTTATCAGGGAGTTCAAGTCAGATTTTGGAGTTTACCCAGCCTTAGTTAAGTTCCTTTGGCCTGAATCAAAACAGCTAGGTTTATTTTCATATAACTACAGCAAATAATCTAATGTAGCTTTGCAAATAAATTTTCAAAAGGTAAACATCTGCAAAATTGTTCATGTTGCTTTCACAGAAACAGCCTAAAAAGGAAGAACTGGGAAAAGAGAGAATGCATTCTTTTTTTTTTCTTTTCAGTTTATAAAAATATCTTACTGTTTGGCCATAAACAGGCTTGCTCCCTACATAGATAGTTTAGCAGAATGGAGAAGTTTGAAGCCTGAATGTGCAGGGTAGCTACTTGTGAAGGCAAACATAACATGGTAGCCCCATATATAACTTCATATATAGTCCTCCAAACCTCTTCTTACTTGCCTTGTACTTTTAAGATGTGGTAACTTAGAAATGAAAAGTAGGTAAACTCCCTGATTTTCATCTGAACTTTCTCTTTTCAACCAATGAAAAATGCTACTTGTTCAGTCATGGGTCTTGTCCTGTTCTGCTGGGTAGAGATTAGTACTTCAAAACAAAAGATGTGCCTGATGGCACAATACTTTCTTCATCTTTCTTAACTTGTATTGAAGAATATCAGCATGCCATAAGATACTATTATTTATTCAGATATTTTTAATTTGTGTGTCTACTTTTCTTAGGTTTATTTTTCCTTCAGTTCAGTCTGTTTCTGCTCGTGTTGCAATTTCTTTTGGATTGGTTGGAAATTAATTTGAAATCCACCTACTTGCCATCCTCATATATGGGATGGCAGGAAAAGCAGAGTAAAGTCTAGTATGCCAGAATTATAACATTGCAGAATCTGGGATTAGCTTTGTATCGATTATAAATTCTAAAACTCTTTAGGTCCCTTTCAGGAAAGGGCCATTTGTTGTGAGCAGCTCTTTTTGGAAATGTTCTTTCCCTCTCTCCCTCCCACTTTTAATTTTTCCATTTCTTAGATTTGGCCTGGCATTTCCTGAGACATTCTTTCTTTTGCTCATTTGGCTCTTTTCCTTTGTTTAGAACATCCATCTGTCCATGGCCAAATTTTTAGGAGCCTGCTTGAATTAGCCTTAATATTAGCTCAGCACTTATAAGGTTGCTGAGCTATGTGAAAATCCAGGAAATGCTGGTCACTGAGATCGCATCCAGTCTAACTTGCACATATTATCTACTTCCTTTCATTTTTTTTTTTAATTTTAGAATTCATTTTGCCAATAGCAAGTAAAATTGCACAACAGGCTAGACTGCTGGACTGAGTTTAAAATTAGAAATAATTAACATTATTCTCCCCTCCCATTTACGTGGAGTCACGCTCAGGTTGACAACTGGCACCATCCCAGAAGCAAAATAAATTTGAAAAGAGCTGAATAGGCTTTTTCCTCTGCATACTTGTTCACAAATAGTTATTTAGGATTATAGTGATACACTAATGAGGAGCTCTAGTTGGAAGCATCCTAAAAAAAGCAATTACAAACAGAAGTAAGAGGTCATCCAAAGTAATATTCATTCTCTCATTCCAGAGATCAAATGAATATCAGGTTGATTTCCCCAAAAAGATTTAAGGAATAGCCAAGAAAATTCTGTCCTAGATGTATTTATGAAAAAGTTGATCTGTTTCAGTAACACAAAATCAATCATAGAGGTGAATTAATGTTAGAGAAGGCTTGTCAGCTGAAACAAGAAACTAAATTGCTAATTATTGGCCACACTGAAATTGATGCCACTTAATTGGCAGCCCAAATGTTTAACTTGATTTGTTTTCCTCAAATGATTGGATATTTTTGTTTTTTCCACAGTTAAATTTGTCAGTTGGTTTTATAAATATCCACATCATTAATATACTGGGTTTGGGGCATACCTGAAGAATACTGTTATTCTTCATATTGCATATCCAACTTTTAAAAGTTCCAAGTCCATTCTAGTTAGCAAAATAAATAAGCACTAACAAATCATAAGAACAGTAGCTGCCTGTTTGACAATTTTGATTAGTGGGACAAAGTCCATATTTATAAACAACAGGCATGAAAGTTCTCAGTATTTTTAACTGTAAGCAAAAAATCATTTCAAGATGTATATGAATTGCCTTGAAAGACATTCCCTTACTTTAACCTAGATATACAATATGTATCTGGCAAATAAGATAAATCTTATTTAAACAAAGAGAAAAGGCTATTGAGCTTTTCTTTTCACTGTCTCATCAAATTGATGTATTGCCCCTGCTCATTATCACAGTTATTATACTGAAATAATATGCATAATGAGAATATCGGACACTGATTGATTGAAAGGAGGTTTGAGTTCAGTGCGTAAGATCACAGGGCTGCAAGTATCTTAAGACTCTAAGACTGTCCCACTTATTTTCCCTTTCTCCCCCCACCAACCCCTGAAAAGTTTGGCCTGATTCTCATTCTGATGTTGCTTGAGAATTATCTGAAAGGAAATATAATTGTCACATTCATTTTTGTTGCTAGACTATCCAGTTTGTTCAGTTTCCTATACCAATTGATAAGGGGAGAGACCACCTGGATTACTTGGGGGGGGGGAGATTTCCTACTAACTTGCAGCTACTATCTAAACATTTACAGAATGCCAGCCAAGTTGGAAATAGCTCTTTTAATACTGAAGAGTAAAAGGGGGGAGATTTTGTACTGGGACACTGGGTCTCTTTCCCTTCCTTCTATTATCATACCTGTCTACCATCTGCTGGCTGATGGTTAAGATTAGTATGGTATCTCTCTAGAAAATCATCAGGCCAGAGATAGACAAAACATATTGTTTCATAAAAGTTGAAAATACTATATAGTATACTGAAGAACTACTAAGTTCAGAGTTTCCCAGACTTCTGGGAGTTGAGGTCCACCCGTCTTAAAGTTGCCATGGTCAAGAAACAATATCTTAGTCAAATACTGAAATGAGCAAAAAAGGAGAATTGTAGGAAATAGCAGAAGGTAAGTGAATATATATAAAAGAGCTTTCATTTGTTTAACAATTGAGTACCCCATCTTAAATCTTCAAGGTGAGTAACAAAAGTAAACAATAGAGTTGGTTTTCACCTTGGCATCACCCCAGAACCAGATCAAAATAGGGTCACTTGAGGTGTTTTTTTTTAAGTTGCTTGAGTCAGAACAGGTGTTTGGACTTGCTTCCTATGCCTCAATTCCTGTTAATGATTGTTTTATAAGATGGAGGAAGGTTCACTGAATTTTGTATAGCACATCTAAAATTGGGATGAGGGGAGCAAAAATCTTTCTCAAGCAAAGAGAAATTTAGAGGTATTATTCCCATCATAGCTTGGTGGGGATAAGGCATCCTGCATTCAAGAATGAACAGTCCATCTTCAAACCAGAGACCTTGAGATTGATCATCTCAACCACAGCTCTTAGGACAGGAGGGAAGACAATGTCCTTCTGTAGCTGCAATCAATCAATATTTTTCAATGCTGTATGTGACAATGCTTCTTGTGAATAATTAACTGATTATGATTTTTTACAAACCCCTCTCAGTCTTCCATCAATTTATTTGTCTTCCTATTCCTTTTTTCAGACCTTCAGTTTGCTTTCAGAATGTTTCTAGTTCTCATTTTTGTGTAAAAACAATTTTCAATTATACTAGGGTGTTTTTTTCTTTGCTTAATTTTTTTGATTCTTTCATTCCTCCAGTAACAATACTTACTATTAGTTGTAATTTTATAATTGCCTAAATGACTGAAAATTATGTATTTTTCTTGCATTGGAAGAGAGTAGCCATAGTTGATTGACTTGTTTCACTTGCTCTGTCAAGAAGAGATAGTTTTTCTTTGCATCTCCTTAAAGAGAAGGAGAGTAATTTTGTGAAATGTTTCCAGATCTACTCCGGTGTACAGGCAAAAACAGCTCCTTTTTTCATCTTCTGCTATGAGAAAAGCCCAGGTAGTCTTACAATTTCCATAAATGCTTCTGGAGAGCATTCTGGCAAATAGGGCAACCATTGAGCTCTACCCCTGGGTAAGTGCACAATCACTCAAGCAGCTCCACCTGTATGTTTTACTTCATGATTTGTCTATGACACAAATAGCAAATATTAGTTGCACAGCTTTGAGATGATAGGATCGTTAATTTTGGAAGTGAACAAAGGGAGCCTTGTACAGGTGATGTTGTTGGGAAGGAAGGCTCCTGTTTCTGGCTCTACCAATGATAGTGGATCAAATTTTCACCCTTTGCAAGTGGTCTTTTCAACTTATCCTCATGCTCTCTGCTTTCCAGGACTTCAAGGCTGTTTCTCCAAGAAGCTATTTCTCAAAGCTATACTGCAATCTTGGGCAGGAAAAGGTAGAAAATGGTATTTTGCCAGGTTGTAAACAGAGCCCTCAGCTAGCTGAGTGTTAACTAAAGGCTACTTGAAGTGCACACCAAACTAATATCCACATGCTTCCTCAGGATCCCAAATGCCTAGACAAGAGTGTGCTTGTTTCACAGTGCTAATTTGGATGCAGAGATCTGAGAGAAGCTGTCACCCTCAGAATTAATCCCCCCCTCTCACTTCTACTATGGAGAATGGGGGAACTTTTAAATGAAAAATTCATGGTATACTTTCAGAGTGGGCGGCTATTTTGAGATGCAGATTTCCTGCTGCTGGCTAAACCCCCTCCCCTTTATAAAACCCTTACCCCATTTTCTCTCTCTTTTACTCTGTCAAAACAGTCGACAATCTCTAGATCAGGGATGTCAAACTCAAGGCCCACAGGGCACTTAGATCTGGCCCATGGGGCCACCTTGGAAACAGTGAGGGACTGGACCGCAATGCCTTTGCCAGTGAAAACGGGCTCCCGAACTCTGTTTTCACTGGCAGAGAGTTGCAGGAGGCCATCACAGCCAGAAATGGCACCCAGGAGTCCATTTTCACTGGAGAGGACTCAGGCTGCCACAGGCACCCCCGACATGAGTGACATCGAGCAAGCCATGCCCACTCTGGCCCCGTGAGATCAAACACAACGGCCCTCAATGAAATCGAGTTTGACATCTCTGCCCTGGATGATTCCAAAGTCAGATAATCCTTTTCCTCAGACCTTCTGCCATGACCATCTTTCATCAGGATCATGAAAGTTTATTGATTGTCAACAAAGGTCAGCCTTTCATATTTGAGCACTATGACAAATCTCTATACCCCATTTTGCTTCAAAATGCCACTGGCAGATGCTATCACTATGTCCCTTACTTGGGGAACAATAATCAAAAAGGAAACACTAACATAGAAAATATCCTGATCAGCCACAAAGTGAAATTATATTAAATAGGTCTCAGCTACCTTTGTATCCATTCCATGGTCTGAATGGCTTGTCTAGTACAAATATATGAAAATATTAAATCATTTGGCCAAGATTTCATCAATGACTGCAGTGCAGACTAAACACATGAATTAAAATGTTCCCTACACTTTATATAAAGGGGACTATTTCCGTGTTTATTGCCAATCTTTTAACAAGAAGATCTATTGTTGGGAGATCAGTCACCATGAATGCTTGAGTATTTCACATAAACATGCACAGGAGAAATACCTATAAATGCTTCAGGTTATCAATCATCCACTTTCAATTTAAACACATGGCTAGTTGGAAAAGGCTGTAAGGATATTATTAAATATTTATAGAATCCAGGGGAAGGAGATGCTGGATTGTGGGATATACTATACTGCTCTTACATTGGAGCATTAAAGTTGATTCTACAATGTCTCCAACAAGGAGATTGGTGTCTATGGACTTCTAGGAGACAGGCAGGTAGTCTTCGACTTGCAACCATTCATTTACTGACTATTCAAAGTTACAATGGCACTGAAAAAAAAATGACTTGGGACCAGTTCCCACACTTACAACTGTTGCATCATCCCAATGGTCGCATGATGAAAATTCAGGCACTTGGCAACTGGTATGTATTTATGATGGCTCCGTTATCCTAGGGTCATTTGGTCACCATTTGCGACCTCCCCAGCCACTTAATGACAAGCAATGTCAATGAGGAAAGCTAGATTCATTTAACGAGCACACGATTCACTTAATAACTGCAGTGATTCATTTAGCAACTTTGACAAAAGTTGTAAAATGGAGCACAAGTCACTTAACCACGTAAGTCATAAGTCGTAAGTCGAGGACTACTTGTATTTACTATTTAATCTACTATTAATCCATCCCATTGAAGATTCCTCCACTTGGAGTTTTTGGTACAGTGCTTCCAGAACAGCACCCTTCCCTTCATGCTACTATCAGACATGGCGGGGATGGGGGTGTCCAATTTGATGGCACATTTTCAACATCATAGTACATTGTGAACTCCAGAGGGTTCTTTTGGTTTTACTTCCCAGACATGAATAAAATCCTGCCCTGCCTGCTTAAATGAGTAGGAGGAATGCTAGCTAGGAATACTCTTCATTCATTATAGAAAGAAGGCCTTCCAAATGAAACCCAATGTTTTATATTGCATTTTCTTATTTTGAGTTATTGTAAGCAGTATTTTCCTGTCCCATTTTAGCCCTAATCATATGGGGATTACATATGTTAGCATTTTGTTACCAGAAAGGTTGAAGACAGATAAGGATGAAACCACACTGGCAAAGAGACAAAGATGGCTGCAGAACTAGTCTAAAAACCTATTGTTTCAATCTACATACTTGAAATTTTCTACTCGAATTTGTATGAAATATATGATTCACCTCATAATGTTTTATCACACCTTTAGATTTATGAGCTTTAATAACTAAAGTTTTAAAGGAACTTTCAGCTCTTTTACATCCCCAGGTTCATCCAATTTTTGGTCCAATTTCCTGCAAGTTATAGTTTTGTTAGGCATTTTTCTTGTTCTAGATAATGGGAGGCTAAAGTTCCAGATTTCCTGAAAGATGCTCCAGAATTGGAAATTAGCTGGTAAACTTATCCTCACCCTCAATTAAAACCAAGTGAGTCAGATTATTTTCTTAAGGACTTTGCATAATCCTAAACATAAAGAAATATAATATTCTGCAAATAAACAAATGAAAGTGAGTGTGGGGGTGTCTTTGGGCCATTTACACTGTCTCAATGCAACCCACCTCACAGGGCTGTTGTGAGGAACACAAGGTGAGAGTATGTTTGCTGCCTTTGAATTACAAAGTAATAAAGGTGGGGTAAAAATCAAATAAATTGAAAGTAATTGAAATGCCACTCTATCCAACTTTGGGAGGTAAATTTTCCTGAAAACAGCTCAGTCTTCATGCTCTATGGATAGTCACTGATCTGGAAATCTGCAAAGCTATCTTACTGTATTTAAAAAATAATTTCCTAAAAGCCACCCAATATGTTCATCTGATTTCATTTTGTATTTTCTTAAGATAATTAAGGTTAGAGTTGTTTTTATAAACAGGGATATCCTAGCCTAGTTCGGTACACCTCCAGCATTTGGGGGACATAAATTGTCTTGCTATTCAGATGGACCATTTATGACTGTTGATTGGAGAATGTTTATGACTTGCTATTTGTACATAAAGATTTTTTCCTTCTTTAATTTCCACAAAGGAAGATACTAAATTCCCATGAGTGTGGTACACTTTGGAAAGGGACATAAAATTAAAATTGGAAAGCATTTTCTCTTCTGAAACAACACTTTCCAAGGAACATAAATTAAGAAATTCCAAATTGAAATGGATATAAAGTAACCTACGGGCAAAAAATGAACGATTCATCACTTTGATTCCCAGGATTGTTCTGAGCAAAGAAGCATGCCAACAGCATGGCTTGAAAAGCTTCTCAAGGATTACATTTAGTGTGCAGGATAAAAGTTGCCACTGCATGCACTGACAACAATCAATATTGGGAGCTCTTGTTTTTGTTTTATGAAAAAAAGGATCATTGTTAAAGTTCAGTACTGTTCATATTTGCCTCTTTTAAAATATTATTCATTTTTATGGGCTTCTAGTTATCTATGCAGTCACAGAGTTAAGGTGAAATTGGGTTCAGCATGGCCACTGGGCTAGACAATTGCTGGGTTCTAGCATTATCAAAAAAACAAAAACAAAGCCCAACCCTGCATGTTGTCCGTCTTCACTCTTTCAATATTTGTTCCATATACAAATACAACGGATGTACATGCTTCATTGTTCAATTTCATAGTACAACCAATCAAAACAAATCTGGGTGTGCCCTTAGCTCCACATAAGGCCAAAAAAAGTAATTGAAAGAAACTTATTATAGATTTGAATAACAGCATAACAACAGTGTCTATGGAGACAAAGCAGTGTATGTCAACAATTAGTTTGTAATACATTCATGTGGTTAATAGAAACAAACCAGGAATTGAAAGCAATGTTAAAACTGCTACAAAAAAGGACTGAGGAATAATAATAGTTAGCTTGAAAACTGGTTACCATCAAGACTTAAGGTCTCAAAAGGGGTAATTCAACTTTTTATTGGAGGGAAGAGACCATAAAAACTGGGCTATTTAGGTTCCCTACATTAAAATTAAGAGTTCCATAAACTTTTTTTTCTTGCCTAGAAACTAGGCTTGGTAATAAAGTTCTGTCATATTCTAAATGTCAGGGCTGCCTCTGTTCAATCCCAAGGAAAGAAAAACCCTTGGATCCACAGATTTAGAGAAAAGGTACTTTTACTAGGAAAGAACTGAATACAGTAGAAGTCAGGTAAGATCTCAGGCAAAAACATGTGAAGAAGCAAATTGAAATAAACCTTAGAAACCTCACCCCCTGTAGTTGGGTAACCAGATTTCTGTCATCGGCCAGAAGATGCTTTGGGAAAGTCTGATTCAGGTGCACTGTCGCTCCCTTCTGCATACCAAAGTTAGAAGAATTGGCCTTGAAGGTGATAAGCCTAAGCTGGCACTTGCAAAGCTTCATGAAAAATTTCCACCATGGCCTCCTGCACACTTTCCCCGCACTCACCAAGGGCCCATCAACATCCCTCCGCCCTTTCCATGGCAGCTGGCAAGCAAGCAAAGATGCAGGTTGACAGGTGATTGGTGCATGTATTGTGGAACACTAGATTGTTCTTCAGATAAGATTGGAGTTGGGTGGCTAATATATTCAAATAAATAAAATTGGGGCCCACTTTAAACATTAATTTGTATAAGACAGTTGCTGTTCAATCAGTAATTACTCCTCATAACTTATATAGTTCAAGCAAATGGAATATGCTTGTGTATCAACCTTTCCAGATCAGGCATATGTAAATGTTTTGTAAGAATAGTACCTTATCAGTTTGAACTACAAGCTATAAGCTTATATTTATTAAAATATTTTAATCACAAAAACCGAGAAGAAGCCTTCTGCTGTTCCATTGCTGAAAAGAAATGTTACTTTCTGTAAGATTTACTTTTATAATTAAAATATCCCATGCAAACATTCTATTTAAAAGTTTAAGTCCAAATACTGAGATAAATTTCTTTATAAAACTCTGAACAACCATTCAGTTTTATGTTTATGCTGAAGATGGATATCCCTCTTTTGGAAAGTGATTGAAAAAGTGTAGAGTGCATTAGCAAATGTATTATGTCTGTTTCAGGAGTGAAGTTTCAGCAGGTTTGTGTGCACATGTGAAAGATTTAATATATTTGACAACTATATGAAGCTTGCCTGTGGGACTAAACGTCAGTTCTCTGTGTTGGATCTTTTGAACAATTTTGGCCTGGGGTAAATTAGGTGGAATATTTCCACAGATCATATTTCTGAAAACTGAGGAATTAGAAGCATAATTTAAATTAGCTTGTGCTTTTGAAATGTATTATTTACCTTACACAGGATCCCGTAAAATTTGGTCAGTCAATGTTAAAGTGCCAAAACATGCTGGTCAATAGTGGCTTGGGGCTTTAAAATATAAGATTTTCTGGTAGATTCTAATCTCATTTTTGATAAAATTCTGAGGAGGAACCCTGTTTATTTAAGCTTCTTTCTGGCTCGCCAGGCTTCATCCAGGGCTCAATAATCAAGGTTTCTTTAGAAACTCAAACCTGAACTAACAACCAACAGTTCTCACTGCAGATACAAGATGTCCCGAGAAGTAGGCAATAAACAAGCAAGTCAATAAATAAATAATAAATAATGAAAATCAGCTACTGAAAAAAAAATCAGCCAATCAATCCAGCTCTCTATTTAGAGCAGAGTTTTAAATCTTTCATCTCTTTCTTCCCCTGGTACAGCATAATGGACTTCTTGAGCTCATTTCTCGCCCTTGGATCTGAAGGGCACCGCACTATGTTTTGAAAACAGTCCTGTCTGGCCTCAGATTCTATTTCCAGACTGACCAGGTTCAGTCCTCATTCTGAAAGCCAAAAGGAAGTTTGAGTCACTTGGGAACGTTAATATTTACTAGGGTTTGAAGGTGGTTTCTCCCATGCCAGTGGACTTTGGTCCTTATCTATTTTCTGGTTCAGCGTCATTCTGTTGTAAGGCCCAGGTTTAAACAGTTGTGGCAGTTTTAAAACCCTTCTTGGCTCTGTAATGTGTTTTGAGATATAGTCCAGCGGAGAACTTTGGCTGGCAGTGTCTCAATAAGATCCTATTATCATTGCAACAATAGCTGATTTCTGCCAATTGTTAACAAGATCATGAAATGCTGCCATGTGGAGGCCATTTCTTTGAAAATTGTCGGAAAATTGTCCTGGTATTCATTTCTGACAGGAAAAACTTTTTCCTGGTTATACATCACAATGCTGCCAAAATAAATGTGTGCTTTTCTTTTAATTCCTCAAAAGATCCATTTTTCTTCAACCATCTTTAGGATTTGCCACTGGAAGGCAGGCATAAAGAGTATAAAATAATTGAGGGGTGGTTCATTTGAGAGCATTGGGACTAAATTATAGTTTTCTATAATTTAGTTATCTCCATTTTATGGTACAGGTATTTTTTACTTTTTAAAAAAATCAGATCAAAAATTGATAATAAACATCACCTTAAACTTGAGTAATGTTTGACTGTTTATTAACCTCAGAATAGTTAATTTGGTGTGCATCTTTTGACAGTATATTTGAGTTTTGGAAATGTTGAGATGTTTATCTAACACTTTGCATCATTTTACCTTCTACCTAAAAAATTAAAATAACATTCTCCCTCTGTTCTAAACATCTTTTTATGTTACTAGAAAAGATTAAACGCACATAGAGGTACAATATTAGCGCAGTTTCTATACACACCTGGAAGGACATACCACTGGCTACTCCTGGAAGAGGAAATTCAACCTTTCTAACATTTATCTAGAAACTATAAGGGTAATATCTGAAATTACAGAATAAATTTTGAAGAGGCAAATGTTTCATATTTCAAAAGACCACCATCTGAGAAGAGCTGTATCATTGTGAGAAAAAGTAGGTTGTGCATAGATCCAGCATTATTCTCATTTCATCATGCTTGCTTTGCATCCCATTGCAGATAGCCTTACTAAGAATTTTCTGGAGGCCATCAAATATTGATTTTTCATGTTTTTATATGAGCATTGCTTCCTTGGGACATCATTGCCTCAAAATTGCTTCATTTGATAATAATAATCCGGAGACAGTAGAATAGATGAGAAAGTAGAGAAACATAATAAAATATATAGACCTGCAAATAGAAATACTGTGGCAAAAAAAAGCAAAGGTAGTACCAATAGTAATAGGAGCCTTGGGTGCAATCCCAAAACAACTAGAGCACCACTTGAACACCATTAGCACCAATAAAATCACCACTGCTCCATTGTAAAATAGAATGTTGCTTCTTAACATTGCCACATTTTAAAGTGTTCCAGGTTTTCTTGTATTCAGTCACTGATTATACTTGTGGGCCATATTTAGTAGTAGCCAATAACTGCTTTTTTTTAAAAAAAAATCAGATTTAAAGAGTTTGCTGATATCAACAATCTCACTGTATTTCTCTAAACAAAGTACAAACATTTTGCTAAGGAAACAAGCATTATCACTGTTCGTCCAGCAATATTTTCCATCTCTATATTTCATTCCAAGGAAGATATCATTCCGCTTCAAGATTCTGTTTCTTTTTTTTGTTCCACTTCTGATTATATTTCTTTCTCATTTCTATTTCCTTCTTGCTGCTAAGAAAGGCTTCAATACATATTTTCTGCTGGGTGGGCACACGTTCATTTTTCTGATGGTTTCCAATTAGCCTCTTTCATAAAGCTATAATGTGGATAGAACTGAGAAAAGAATCACTTGTAAAAATGGAAATGAATACCGTTAAAATGCCTATACGCCCCCACCACCACTACCACGTTGCTGCAATATGTTTTTGTAGTAAGGAATGAAGAAAGATACATTCTGAAGAATCATATTTTATTTAACACTGTTCTCCCTGATGAAGATTATGCAGCATTAAACATGTATATGTGTGTCTGGGGAAAGCTGGAGTGGGGAAATTTAGACACTTGTAGCTGCAATGTAATGGCTATCCAAACAGGGTGGGGTGGGGAAAGTTTGACAAGAATGTCTTTCAATAGGAAAAAACACTACCCTCTAAACCAGTGGTCCTCAACCACCGGTCCGTGGACCGTTTTGTACCGGACCGCAAAGAATGTTTGCTTGGGCGCCGCCATCTTGTTTCAGCGTCCTGAATTGCCTTAGCATGCTCGGTTAGTTAAGAAATGCCCTACCCAGAGAAAGAAGTGGTGCTGGAGGAGGAGGAGGCAGTAGTGGAGAAGCAAGCAACTCAGGGCCCTATTGCTGTGGTGGTTTTGCCTGCATTTCCGAGGCTTCGATGTTGGGAGAGGCAGCAAGGGCTGGAAAAGGGGAGAGCTGTGCAAGGTTCCGTCTCCCTTTCTTGCCTGCACGTGGGTGAGGGGGGAGGAAAGAGAGAGAGGCGAGAGCAATTCAAGGCTAGAAAACTAATGGGGAGAGCTGACGGCGGGCACTGGAGGCGGGGACTGTTGTTGCAGCCGCCGTGTGTGGGAGCGTGCATCTCAGGGACCTGAGCCGGGAGGCGCGAGAACTGCAAGTAGGAGAGTTTGATGATTTTGAAGAACTCCTGCAACACGGTAGATTGGCGTTTTGTAGGTCTCAGTGAAAGAGTGAGCTTTGTTTCATCTGCTTTCCTCCCCTGGTAATGCGAGAGATACTTTCTCTCTTCCCCCCCACCCCGAAATAATCACTGACTGTGGCTGGGTTTGGCAGCGAAGTGCTAAAGCGAGCGAAGTGCCCCCAGGGACACCTTTCCTTGCATGTCTCCAGGTGAGGCTGGAAGAAACCCCCCCCCCCCAGCTTTTCCTTGGCTGCAGATCTGAGCCTCTCAATCCTCCACCCAGGATCTGAAAGGAGCTCCCACTTTCTCCCCCTCCCCTCCCCCAATTAATCACCAAGAGCGGCAGTCCTGCAGGCAGATGCCTGCTGAGAAGCCCCTGGCGTGGCAGATAGCCCCCTTTCTGCCTCTGCTTCTCCCAGCAGCAGTTGCCCCGAGGCCCCTCCGTTCAGACACACGCACCGCCTGCTCTTCTGTCTCTTTGGAAAGTGCCAGGTGGGGGAGGCTTCCAGCCCAGAACATTTTATTTTGTTATCGTTAAGCATTTACATTTTTGTTATAATTAAATAAGTAAGTGTGTGTGTGTTTGTGTATGATGCATGTATGTGTGTGTGTATAATGTATGTATATGTGTGTGTATATATATTATATATAATTATAATATATAATTATAATTAATTATATTAATATTTAATTATATTAAATATAAAATTATATTAAATATATTAGCTTTTTTTAAAAAATCATATTAGTGGTCCTCGGGATTTAAAAGTATGAATTTGGTGGTCCCTGAGATCCAAAAGGTTGGTGATCCCTGCTCTAAACTACAAGTACATAGTTGAGTCTCCTGGTGTGCACACAAAGCATTTTAGTTGAATGAGTAAAAAAAGTAAACAGTGATTTTGTAGAAACATTTACTGTTATTGAACAGGTAAATTCATAATTCTAATAAGCATGATTGAGTTACTAATTTAATCCCCCAATGCATATGATGCTGAAAAGCCTAGGATTTGACTTCTCTGAATTTAAGATGTGGATGCTATTTTGGGTTGGCAGAAATCAGAATTGGAAACAAAAGCTTGCTGGAAGTCACAGATTCTGATTTCTGTAAAAAAACAAAATGGCGGTAGTTTCAGGTTTGAACTACAGGATAAGCCTCAGAATCTGGTTAAACATCAGACAACCATGCCTGTGTGTGTATAAGAAGCCATGTTATGAGCATTATGTAAAATGCCACTTTCTTCAGAATCTCAGCCTAAACTCATCAAACACAGAATGTATCCTACAGTGGGGTCAGTTATACTGGATTCCCAGCACCACCATCCAGGAGACCTTCAAATGTAATGAATATTTGGCAGGGGAGAGCCTTTACTTTCCCTCCCTATTATGTGCCAAGTGGCTTCCTACAGAACTGCAAAAGAAAAAGCTTTCCACTTGGTTCTGTTTATAGAAATGGGCCCATCTAATTGCTTGTGGAGGGACGTGAAATTTCTCTGATGTACTGCTAAGGGATATGAGTATTTTTAAAAAGCCAGATAAACAAATAAAAAGGAAACAGGACCAGTGAAACTGTCCAGACATGATCAAGGTTATTTTTATAATCAGCTTATATTTCTTTTATATTAGCATGTAATATGCTTTATGTACCAATGTTTCAGTCAAATGCAAATGTGCTAACAAATTACCCATTCAAGTAAATTCTACTTTCTTCTACTGTACTGTTGCCATGAAACTCCACTCTGATGCATGTTTTTAGGAGGAAAAATATTCAGAGGGATTTATATAGTGCCAGTCTGGCTGGTTTTCCTCCCAAGGAAAATGAGAGATTCAGGGTTTCTAGATTGAAATGTATTTGTCAGGGTTTCCTTGATTTATGAATAGGTCATACAGTACTGCTTCCATGGCTACTGTGACAAACAATATATACAAGGTGGCCAAATGAAAGACTTCCTTCAAGGTATTGGAGTTATGGTTTATAAATTCAACGAGTGAAAAGGCCTAATAAGCATGGATAGATTTTGTTAATTTTCTGTTATTTTTCATTGAGGCAGAGATGCCAATTTCTTCAGGAGCTCAAGGACACATTGGATTTGGAGTGGACACATCTATCCAATGGTTTCCTAAAGGAGGAAAGAAACTATATATTCCTTTCAAGGTGAATTCCTACCTCCAGAGGTAACTATAATGACTATTTTTAAAAAATGACTATTTTTAAAAAAGTAATGCATATTATGAGAAAATATTATTGTTCCCTCCAGGGAATATTTTTATGCCAACTGAAAGGTCATAAATTATTTAAACTGTCAAATTTTCTAATCCTTTATTTTAAAATCTGGTAATGATTCTGTATACATTTGTAGAAATTATAGAACTATTTCATTAATCAACATTGATACAAAGATATTAATTGGTTTCTTGGCCAGGAAATTGTGGACCTCATCTTATATAATTTGAATGATACTCATCAAGGTTTCCCACTTTCCTTGTTACTTTTTTATTTAATTTTAAAATCATTAGCCATTGTAAATTGCTTCTTGGATCCAACAGTTTTATCTGCTTTCGCGACAGGTATTTATATTGCCACTCTGAAGCCAAAAGCAGACTTTTTCATAAACATTCAAAAGTAAGTGACATTCTTTGAAAATTCTAAACTAACAAATTCAAAAGCCAATTTTATTCTAAAGATGTCAAAAGGAGAAAAAGCACAAAATAATTATCAAACAATACACATTGAATATGTGTGTGTGTGTATGTGTGTGTGTGTATATATATAATTCCTGTTTTTTTGTGCTAGATCTTATATTTAATCGTGCCTTAGATAATGCAAATAATGCAGTTTTTCAATTCTGTATTACAATCCTCTTTCTCGCTTTTTTTGGTTAGATTATATGTATTATTTAAAATCTCATTTAAAATGTAATTTCTTATCTTTGAGAACTTCCATTATCCAGGCACTCAGTCATGGCCTATCAAGAAGAAATCTTTTTCTAAGGAAATATTCAAACCAGGTAAGCTATGTTAATATATAAAAAAAAATCCAATGCAAAATCTATTTAAGTAACATTTATTCACCATATTGTTCTGACAGTATATATTATTAAAATGATCTATCTATAAGAATAGGTTTCACCCATGAATTTTAGTAGCCTAATCAACACAAAATTTAGAAAATGAAACGGTGGTGCATAAGACTAATATGAAAGTAATTCTGAGCTCTCTGGTATAAATGAATAATAGAAGAAAAGAAGAAACTCGTTTCACTGGGAAAACCCCATTAGGAATTGTTGAAAACTTTATAGTTGTTGTATAAAAGTAAAATGCCTAGGAAATTTATAGAACATTTGACATTTTTAAGCAAAGCATGGAATGTGTGTTATTTTAATGTTATATACCAAGGGTGTCAAACTCACTTTTTCCTTTGCTAAACCCAGTGTGGGCATGGCCAACACATGACAAATCCAGCCTGAGAGCCCTGAGTTTGATAGGCCTGTTATATACCGCCCCTAGGTATTGTATATAATATCTAGGCATTATACAGAAGACAAGAACTATTTAGGCAAAGTATGAAATGAGAGCCATTAAAGTGTGAGAAACTGACAGCGGGTAGAATACTTAGAAAAGGAGCAAAATATTAAGCATTTCATACTTTCATGTCCCATTTTTGACATTCTTTATTTTTCCCAGGTGTTCTACAAAATGCCTAGTACAGATATCATGTGCCTGATATCACAATAAAAATGACACTATCGATATATTTTATACTTTGGTTTGCCTTTTGGCATTGCATAGTATACCTAGGAAATATGTGAAATATTAGATGTCTCATACTTTGATATCCCAATATTCTATAAATTTCCCATTCTACAAAATGCCAAATTTCACCAATGCCAACTGAAGTTAACGGATATAAAAATTAGTAATTTTCTTTTTAACATGATAAAATTCTTTATCTCAAGAAGTCACCCATACTGACGTCTTTGCAATGTACATGGGTACATTGATTTGAATACCCATTGATCTTAACAAGGATCATTTAATCTGTTGCCAGATGAAAAGACAATCTGGAAAAATCAGCAAGAAAGGATAGCATCCCAAAATGGAAGTGTTTTGGCTACCAGTACAGGGCTTGCCAGCAAAAGAATTATAAAGAAAACCCCAAAACAGAAAACTGATGCAACCAGATCTTCTTTTTGCACCCTGCTGTAATTATCACTGTAGGAATTCGAGGAAGCGTAATTTCAGAAACATCCTGAGACCTAATTTACGCCTTTTACCCAGACTGCAGCATGATTGACAACCACATAATTCTTTAAAATGGCATTAAATAACCCAGAAGTCCTATTTTTTCGACAGCAGGCCTGATTTCATTCGAATCCCCTTATGTGCATTTGACCAGAAGCGTGCCTAGGATCGAAGCCTTAACTATAATTTGCTTCCTAACTAGTTAAGTTCCTATTTTTTCCTAATAAGGAATATACTGCTGCACCCGAATATTGCTCCAGCTTTCCCGCAGCGTTTTCAGAGGCAGAGACCAGCATTGTGCCCTAAAATTCTGGAATTTTTTTTTTAAATCTCTGATCGTCGCTTAACAAGAATCAGATTTTGCGACGTTCGCAGCGAAATAGGCGGTTCGTCATATGGACTTTGGAAAGCAGCGAACAAGAACTCTTCGGTCCTTCCCGCGTAGAAGAAAAAGCCTGGGAGGCCGAGCCTTCGGCTCCGTTCCCAAAGCAACGAGCCGAGAGCGAGGCACTTTCGTTATTTTCCGGCGGGTCCTGACGTCACATTACATTGCCCTGCGGGAGGCGTTCCCACTCGGCCCCGCCTCCGAGCCACCATCGAGGAAGCGTGAGGGGCGTCCTGACGTCACCCAATCCTGCGCGGTGTTTTGTCTGGTGGGGGAAAAATAAAAAGGCGGAGGTTGCCGCCTCCCCTCCCCCCGCAGCCTAAGTCCGAGGAAGACAAGAGACCGAGCTTTCCCTGCCGCCAAATGGAGGTGCAGAAGGAGAACGTGCCGCGACGAGACCACAGCGGGGAGGAGAACGCGAAAGCCCGCGAGGCCTCGGTGAGTGTCCCTTCGCGGCTGCGCACTTTGCCGTCAGGCTCTAGCCGCTTGGCGCCCAGGGAACTAACCGTCCCGGCTTGGAAAGCTCTTTCCGTCATCGGTCGAAGGGCTCAGAGCTCCGCCCTCGGCGAAGGAGGGGCAAGCGGCGCGAGAGACTGAAAGCCATTGGACCACGGCGGGAAAGCGCTCGTGCGCCCCGGTGAATCGGAGTCTTCCGCGGAGTCATTTTTTTTGCCCCGCTTTAAGTTTGTCGCGAGGTGGTTGCACGAGAGCGAGCGCCCGGCGGCCTTAGGCCTTTGAAGAAGACTTGCGCTTATAAAGGGGGTTTTGTGTGTGTGTGTAGTCCATTGGGCTTTGTATCTAACCAAGATGGATCGCTGCCCAAAGGTGGAATCGGTGCTCAAACAAAGAAATAAATCCAACCTTGTGACACTTCCAAGGGGGATGGGGGTGGGTAGCGTGATTAATTAAAAGATCTTCATGGTTTGTTTTTAATCGCATGAACAAACAAGATGACAATGCTTTGCTTGGACTGTTTAGTAAAAGCGACGTCAGTGAGGCAAGCTGTTTGTGTCACCTGGAAATACCCCAGAAATCTTGCATTGTTACTGTACTAAGAAAAAAGAAACTGGTAGTTTGCCACTATTGGGACCTGGGATGTATGTTGCTAAATGGCGCATATTACTTAGCAATTGCAATCCTTGCCAGTCCCAGTTGCAATTGTAACTCCAGATGTGCAGGCCTTTAAGTGGGAAATAGTAATAGCATTTAGGTTTAAATATTGCTTCACAGTGCTTTACCTCTCTGCGGTTTTCAGAGCCAGCATATCGCCCCTCAATATGAGTCCTCATTTTACCAAGGTTGGAAGCAGTCGTGGGATTCAAATATTTTTACTACCGGTTCTGTGGCTTGATGGGCATGGCAGTGGAAAGATACTGTAAAATCTCCAGTCAGAGGTGGGATTTGCCAGTTCTCCGAACTACTCCAAATTTCTGCTACCGGTTCTCCAGAACTGGTCAGAACTTGCTGAATACCACTTCTGGTTGGAAGGATGGAAGGCTGAGTCAACCTTGAGCCAGTAAGGATCGAACTCCTGGCACTGGAATGCAGAGGTAGCCTGTGGTACTGCATTCTAACCATGTACCACCATGGCTCTGGTGGGAGTCCCAGGTAAGGGCTGTAGGGGAGGCCCAGTACAGCCCGCACATGAGTTGGGGCCGTGCTGCAATGTAGTGCAAGTTTAGGGAGGTCAGGGATATGAGGCATGTCAAAGTGCATTGAGGCTAGGGAAGGAATGGAGTGACTTGGTGCACCGCATCTCTGTGGCTGTAAGAAGCTCAACAACTGCAGCATGAAACCACAGGTATTCTTGGAAGCTTCAACCAACCCTGCAGCCCAGCAGAAAGCCATTTTACCCTAGGTAACACAAAAGGGCTCCTTGGTGTGCCACAGCTGTGGGGCTGCAAGAAGTTCCTAAGAGGCAGCACAATATGAACTCCAGCCCCAACCTAGCTCATCAGCAAAGGGGAAAGTCACAGCCAGCCCATCCCAGTCCCAGCTGCAGTCACTCTTGCTTCTCCATACTTGCTTCTATTCAAGGCCATGTTAGATTTTAGAAAAGGACAAGTGTCCCTCTGTATGTTCTTCCTTCTTATTGTTCTACCTTTGAATTTCCCTTCCTGCTTTTCCATTCGTATTCCAATGCATCCTCAGGCTGACCGGCTCCTTCGCCCACCATTGAATTATATTTTTCATATGGAGATAAGACTGGCCTTTACTCAATCCACAAGCATACAGTGTTTTTTACTTTTCTTCAAATTCATACTTGAGAAAACTTTTTCATAAGTGTTTGTAACTTTTAAATTATATTAACCATATTTGTCTATTAACTGTTGACCATTAAAACGCATCAGGATGTTTTTCTACTATAGCTTCTATAATTTCCTTTGCTGGTATTTACCTGATGACTTTTAAGTTTAAAAAGTTAAAAGGTTTCCCTTGCCTAGTTGTATCTAACTGTGGGGGGGGGGGGGGGTTAATCTCTATTTCCTAGCTGAGAGAGCCAGTGTTGTCTGAAAATGCTTCCGTGATCATATGCAGGGGTGGGATTCAAATTTTTTAACAGCTGGTTCTGTGGGTGTGGCTTAGTTGGTGGGCATGGCTTGGTCATATGACTGGCTGGGTGTGGCCAACTCAACATCACTCACATTGAGGCACATATCTCCTCGCCTGGCCTCTCATGATTGTGGGGATGCTGCAACAGTCGTAAGTGTGAAAAATGGTCATAAGTCACTTTTTTCAGTGCCATTGTAACTTTGAATGGTCACTCCACACAAGCAAAGTATCAGCAAAGGAAGGAAAAAAAACACCAGAGATGTTCCTGAGACAGGAAGTCTAGTCCTGCCAAGAATGTAATAAGGGTTAATGGAGAGGCAGTTTCTGTAAGCAACACCAGAATGTTTCCTTCCTGCCTTCCTTACAGGATTGTGGTGGTCTCCCATGGAAAGAATGAGACACAGGCTGGTGTATTCGGGATGGGAGTCCAGAGCAAATTCTAGTGCTCTCTTTTATTGAGAATTTTGTACATAGTAAGCATTCACATTGTGGATTAAAAAAATTATACAGAATTGTTTACAGTCATCTGAGCTGCTTAAATGTTTCTGGTGTTTGCTTTTAATTTCCTTGCTTTATCTCGGTGACCCTTAGGCAGACATGTATGTATAAGGTCTTAGACTGATCATTACCCAATACTGAAGTCAAAGTTTATTCTCACATCTCCCCTGTTTTAGTTTTTTGATGATCGCGGATGCCTCAGTAGCTTTTCGCCATCTGCAACAACAGTTCTCCTTCCGTAGGCTTCACCCGACACATTCCTAAAAGTCCAGGGAGACATTGGATACAACAGCATACACAAAGAGAAAGTATAAAAAAGCAATATCACTCCAACAATTAGGTGACGAATCCATGAACCATCTGGCAACCAGGACCAAAGTTCACACCACACGTCCAGTCCCTCGTCCTCCGATTGTAATGGATTCTCATTCAGGGTTTGTTCCATATGCTGTATAGTAGCTGTAATGTTTGGAGAATAATCAGAGATATACATGCAACAATGTGTATGAATCACAGCACAAACTCCCCCTTGCGCAGCCAAAATAGTGTCCACTGCATATCTGGTTTGCAGGACAAAGTCAAGGATTTTTCCTTGCTCTTCTTCAAGCAGCTTTAAAGTTTTAATGGTGTCTTTAAACATAGTAACTGTCCAATTGTTTAAACGATGCAAATCTCTATAGTTCATCATGACTCCTAAAGGAGGAATAACTCCCCTTGATATCTGTGTCCAGTAGTCATGATTCAAAACAGAGTTTACTTCCGTTGCGGAACGCCCATTGCGGATATGAGCAGTCCCCAAAGATTTTAAAATGACATGAGATGGGATTACTTTCCCAAAGGTGCAGACTCCTTTCCATCTTGCTGGCATGCGATCATAGGCCATCCGTCCACACAGCAACCATAGATTTGGTCCCAGGAGATGACCAACCTTATTTGGTTCAGCATAGATTAATTGTGCAAAGGATTCCATTAACATAGCCAAATAAGTGGGTGATGGTACGTATTTCCCATTTGCACATTTGGGCAGCTGGTTTTCTCTCGTGGTGGGACAACATGTGGCAGGGATAAATGGACACCCATTTTCATTGATCAAAGATATGATATCAAATTTAGAAATATTATGTACAGAGTAAGTGAGATTTTTAGTTTTCATGTCATCAAACCCGACTTCCATTGCCAATAATAATTGTTTTGTTACAAAATGGATATGTTCCCAAATAAGTCATATTCTCTACTGTCTCATTGTGGGTCCAGCAGATACCCGCCACCTCTTGGATTCGGCTTCCAAGATGCAATGTATTTATGTTACTTGTAGTCCAACTGTTAGACCACATCCCTGAACAACCATAGCATTGTCCCTTATACCAGTCACCTTCGGCCAGAGGTACTGCAACCATTGGAAGCCCTGATGTTTTGTGAGTTGTCATGTGCATACATATCCAACAATCAGTTTTATTATGAAGGTTTGCTAGCTTCCCCATGTCCTGGATCAACGTGTTTCTTTTCCATTCCCCCAAATCCATCCCCTTGCCCCTTTGGCTGATGATAAGGACGCACACAGCGAGCAGGAACCCAAACAACTGTCCCCTCATCTTCAACAGCAGCGTATCCTCGGCCCCAAGTTATCAGCGGGACAGGTCCTTTCCACGTTGGATCTGGTAGTCTCTTATACCGAACTTTCGGTCTTGGCGTACCTGCAGAAGGGGAGGAAGCAAAATGCCTACTGGCTGCCGTAGCAGCGGGAGATCCTGTCATGTTTAAAAAATTTAAAGTGTATAAGGTAATATTAAGAATGTTTTGTATGTAAGGCAAGCCATATCCATCCACTTCCCCCGTTTTTGTTTTTGTGTGAAGGAGTGCTTGTTTTAGCGTCTGATGAGCTCGTTCCACAATGGCCTGACCAGTGGAATTGTAGGGAATGCCAAATTTATGTATAATTGACCATCGATGACAAAATTCCGCAAAGGCGGTGCTAATGTAAGCAGGGCCATTATCGGTTTTGATCTCCATTGGTGGCCCCACATGTGTGAAGGTACGGAGGCAATGGTTGACTACATGTTTTGTAGCCTCTCCTCATTGAGGTGTTGCCATAATAAATCCTGAATAGGTATCAATGGTGACATGCAGATGGTGCCATGGTTTGAAGGGAGGGTGTTGTGTGACATCCATCTGCCATAGTTGACAAGCAGATGTCCCCCGAGGATTTACTCCTTGAGGAAGAGCAGTGGATTGAGCACTGCAAGTAGGACATTGTTGAATAATAGCTGCAGCTTCTGTAGCAGTGAGACCAAATTGTTTACAAAGAGCTTTAGCATTTTGATGAAAATAGCTATGTGAGTCCCATGGAGTAACAGGAGAAAGAGAGAGACAGGACATGGCCGAGGCCGCTGCGTCAGCCACGTCATTCCCTTCCTGCAGCTCCCCGGGAAGTGGCTGGTGGCTGCGAATGTGTGCGATATGTAGAGAATGTGTGCGAGAATGAAGACAGCTTTGCAGAGCTAGAAACAAACTCATAAGATTAGCATCAACACATGGAGAAAGATAAGCAAATTCAATGTTAAGTATCAATTGATAAACGTAAAGAGAATCCACAATAAGATTTAGCGGTTCTTGTGCAAATTCCTGTAAGGCCAAAATAGCAGCAGCTAATTCAGCCCTTTGTGCTGATTGCTGAGGAGGGGTAATTTTTGTTTTCCATACCCCTTCCTGTCTCCATGCACAAGCGTCGTAGGTCTTACCACCATCCGCATAAACGGTCACTCCCCCAACTGGCTGCTTAGCAATAACTGAATTAAAATTTACAGATACGTTTCGAAGCAACTGGAAACGAGGGTCACTGGGGGTGTGGCAAGAAATCTTCCCTGGCCAATTTTCAAGAGCAATTTGCAATTCAATGGATTGACTATACCAAGTTTCCCACAGAGTGAGGGAGATAGGTAAAAATAACTGAACTAGATCTATGCCATATAAATGCATACTGCGATTTCGGCCTTTGATGATTAACTCACTATAAAGCATAGCCATAGTAGAAATTGTTTTTCTGGGAGTATTCTGCAAATGCAACCATTCAATGATATAAACCTGCTCTTCGTGTAATTGAAATAAAGCTGCAGTAGGCAAGGCTGGAGTTTGTAAAATTGCCAAAGCAAATGGACTATCAGGAATGCATCAATCAACCCAACGCTGCGTTAAAGCCGCATTTACAGGTGTCAGTACCTTCCTTTGTTCTGCTGATAAGGTTATAGCAGAATCCGGTCTCGCAGAGCCCTTTAGGGCCAAGAACAAGGGCTGGAGTACTGCTGTAGTTAACCCCAGATAGGGTCTAACCCAGTTAATTGTTCCTAGTATTTGTTGTAATTTTACTGGAGAAATCTTTTCCTCAATTTTGATTTCCGGAATGACCGGATGAGCATAGGTTGCAAGGAGCTTATGCCCTAAGTAGGCATATGGCGTTTGACTTTGAATTTTTTCTGGGGCAATATGAAGTCCAAATTGTAATAATACCTCTTTAAGGCAAGGTAACACTGCCTTAACTGTTCCGGGTGGGCCGGGAGCTGCAATTAAAATATCATCCATGTGGTGGTAAACCTTCCACCCAGGATGAGAGGTTCTGAATGGAGCCAGAGCCATTCGAACATATGACTGGCACATCGTTGGACTGTTTAGAATTCCCTGTGGCAAAACCTTCCCTTGGTAACGAAAGGTAGGTGCATTGTTATTCAACTCAGGTACGGTAAAGGCAAATAATTTCTTGTCATCTGCATGCAAAGGGATAGAAAAGAAGCAATCCCGTAAATCTACTACAACAAGATCCCAATTACGTGGGATCAGGTTAGGGTTAGGCAAACCACATTGCTCCCATTGGTTGAAGCTCCCATTGGTTGAAGCTCCCATTGGTTGAAGGATGGAGTTGACAGCTCTCAAATCATGTGTCTTAATTGTAGCTGCTCAGCTACCAATTGATGTAAAGCTGTAAGCTTTTCTTTTGGAAGTGGCCATTGGTCAATCTAGACTGGCTGAGATGTTAACAATTGTAATTTTTCCATTATCCAATCACAATTTTTGTGTGAAATTGTGACAGCAAATGTCTACCCCACAAGTTTATATGCAGGGGCAACACAAGAGGTTGAATCCTTGCAGTCTCACCAGTTTCTCTATGCAATGCCTTCAACCAACGTACACTACTTCTTGCAAACTGCATACCACCCACTCCATGAACAGCCGGAGAGTCTTCAAGCGCCCATTCATTTGGCCATTCCTTTTGGCGTATCACAGAGACATCTGCTCCGGAATCTATAAGGCCAAAAAATGATTTTCCCTGAATTTCAATTGTCATTTTTGATTGGTCTGTAGTCAAATTTTTTGTCAGTGCTACCAGTTCTGCAGCAACTGGAGAACTTGCCATTTCAGTGGACCCAAAACCACCAGTTCGTGGGATCCCAATTAAAGGATTTATAGGGATGTATGGAAGCAATAATAACTGGGCAATAGAGTCACCGGCCATTAATGATGCAGGAGTATCAGTGTACAATTGTATCTTAATAACCCCTTTATAATCTTGATCAATAACTCCTGGAATAACAAAAAACCCTTTTTCTGATGCAGAAGACATGGGAAGTACTAATCCCACTGTTTTTTTCTGGCAGTGGCCCATGCAAAGGAGTGTCCTCAATGTACACTTGATTAGGAAAGGTCACATTAATTGAGTTCAACATTTTTAAACCTAAACCTGCACTCCCAGTAATTGCAGGCGATGCTTTTGTGACAGCCTTGGGAGCGGGGCTAGCTGCACGCCCCAAATTTAGTTTCCCGGATTTTGGTTCTGATGAGAGCGACATTGATTTGCCCAATGAAACCCTTTTTTTGCATTTTGGACAGACCGATTTTGGACGGACGTCCTTAATTTTGTTTTTGTTAAATGCCATCCCCCCCCCCCACCAGGGGCACGGCACTGGGCTTTAAAATGGCCAGGCTTTCCACAATTAAAACAATTCCCTGTAGGTTTCATCCCTTTTTGCAATGCCATAGCCAAAGTCTCCATGTTGTAAACCTGAGAACTCACCACTGCATATGCCTTTAACAGATCAGCCAGAGTAACCTCACCTCTAGCCACCAAGGGCTGTAAGATACGCTTGCAGTCAGCGTTTGCATTTTCAACTGCCAATTTCAGCAAAAGTTCTTTTGCAGCTTCCTCATTAGATATTTGCCTGGTAATAGCCAATTGTAGCCTTTCCACAAAATCATTATAAGACTCAGATGCTGTTTGCTTAATTTGAGAAAAAGACCGTGCTGGGGTTCCCACTTCCTGGATGCGGGGCAACGCCCCAAGGACAGCTGCCATAACCACTGGAAATACGTGATCAGGCAAATTAGCAGCTTGATCAGCAGTGGATTCAAACAAGCCTGCCCCATAGATTTGGTCTGGCGTATACAGCCCCCCCGAATTCCTTCCCCTAGTGATAGCTTCCCTTTGGTATTCTGAGTCAAAAACCACATACTGAGTAGAGCTCAATATCATTCTCATTAAATCTTTCCAGTCACTAGGAATCATGCGTGAGGTAGCCAAACTTGTCAGGAGCCCCTTTGTAAAAGGACTTTGAATGCCATAATCTTTAACTGCTTTTTTAATTTCCCCAAGAACTGCTAAAGGAATCGGAACCCATTCAGTCTGCAGATTGCCTTGAGCATCCACTTGCCTATTGACTGGAAACAAATTCATCTGGGGAATCTCATCAGGCTCTAATTTCCCCTCATTGAAAGCCTGATGCAGCATTGCTTGAACTTTTCCCATTTTTGGTTGGATTTTATCATCCACAGGCATAGGCGCTGTTGGAAATGATAAAGCACACTCCAGTTTTGGGGTAGTATGGTGCAATACAATTTCTTTATAAGGAGCAGGTTCTACTGAAGTTTTTAAAAGAGGTTGTTGCTGGGTCTCTAAAGCAGTCATAACAACCTTCCAATATATCAAAATTTCAGCTGTTGCCCGTGGCTCTTCATGAAGGATAGTTCCAATTCTCCTCCATGTGTCTAACTTTAAAGAGCCTTTCTCTGGATACCAGGGACATTGCTGCCAGATCTCTTGCAGCAGCTCTCTCACATCTTTTGAAAGAACTATTTGCTCCCCCCCCCCAGAGGGTTTAAAGATAAAGAAGTTTGTCCTGACTAACTTCAGCAGTTCACTAACATGCCATTCCTGTGGCTGAGAGAGTTTTCCCCCCATGTTCCCTGAAAAAATCCTATTGTCCAGCAATAGTTAAGTACGTACTTTACCTATTCCAGGCGAGGAAACACGGAGGTCCGGACACGTACCACCTGCAGTGGATCACGTCGGGGTCACCACTTGTGGTGGTCTCCCATGGAAAGAATGAGACACAGGCTGGTGTACTCGGGATGGGAGTCCAGAGCAAATTCTAGTGCTCCCTTTTATTGAGAATTTTGTATATAGTAAGCATTCACATTGTGGATTAAAATAATTACATATAGTACACAGAATTGTTTACAGTCGTCTGAGCTGCTTAAATGTTTCTGGTGTTTGCTTTTAATTTCCTTGCTTTTTCTCAGTGACCCTTAGGCAGACATGTATGTATAAGGTCTTTGACTAATCATTACCCAATACTGAAGTCAAAGTTTATTCCCACAAGGATTAGGCCAGTAATCCTGGTTCTCCAAACTGCTTAGAATGTTAACCGATTCTAGCAAATAGGTGCGAACCTGTAGAATCCCACCCCTGGTCATATGGCCATTATGACTACTGGTATACGCCGAGACACAAGGAATTCTGTTACCTTCCCATCAAAGTGTCACTTATTTATCTTCCATTTGCATTCTTTTGAACTGCTAGGTTGACAAGAGCTGGAGCAAGAACAGGATCTCACCCTGTCACACAGTACCTGAGATCTCAAACAGCCAACATTCCAATTACAAATCTTTAAGCTTATCTTTTTATATATACATACATACATACATACATACATACATACATACATACATATAACAACCTGTAAAAATAATGTAAGGAAAATGTAGCAAAACACTGGTGCCTACCGTATGTTACAATTATAAAATTTAAAATAAAATAGCATTGCCTTTGGGCCTGTTTTGAAATGTTGCTAAATCCCGTAACAGTGGGAATTATGCTCATCTACAAAGTGCCATGTTGATGAACAAGTAGGAAATTTGACTAATTGATGGGCCATAAACAAGATTAGGCTCACATAATAATTATGGTAACAGGTTCCCTTCTTTAAAAGAATGTATTTCAAAAGCTGGATGTTGGTAAGTGAATAAGTTACACCTCTCAGTATGTGCGAGGGCTTTTTCAATATAATACTACGATCATTCCTGCTTTTGGACAACTATCCAATGTCATTGTTTCTACGTAATGTTGAATAAGATTATTATTTAAACTTTTGAAGATAAAAACAATTATAACTATCACAACTTTTTCTTATACAGACTTTCTGTCAGACTAAGCAGTGCTGCAAGTTTGATTTTCAAGAAGAAAATAATAAAACTAATTCAAGTGATTTCAGCGATCCAATTTACAAAGAGATTTCTCTGACAAATGGTTATATCAATAGAATGAGTAGAGAAGAGCTGAGAGATAAGCTTGCTGAATTCAGACTTGACACCAGGTAATGTGTGAGTGCATACATTTTCTGATGTATTTCTTACTACATATGTAAATGTAGAATTAATAAAGTCACCACTTCTGGATTTCTTTTCTGAGATGCTTTTATCGTTTGCAGAAAGAGGGAACTGTACATTATGAATAATTATGTCTTTATCATTGGAAGAGTTTGTTGGTAGAGAAGGATTTCACACTGCAGAGTCATTAAGCAGATTTTTCAGTATGAAATCTTGCACAAAGTTGTGAAGCTAGAATTTGCATTGTAGCATTACGTACCTCTCCATATCGTCCGTTAAAGGGGTATATGGAAGAGGCTCCAGGTGAATTTTTTGGAGAGGCTCACCTGATGGGGGGGAAAAAAATCAAAAATTCAGTGAAAATTAAATTGAAAAGATTAAATAAGATCTTATGTGAAAAAAAAGGAAACCTAAATAGTAGAAGAATTCCTTCTTCATTGAGAGGTTTGATAACAGGGGCCCCAATAACAAGCATTTCCTGAGACAATGTCGGTCTTCCTAACAGCCTGACTCCTAGGCAAGGAAGACCCCTACCACAATGGCCTATCAGAGGCTAGACCTGACTTTTCTAGATGGTGATTGGAAACACAAGCCTATATAAATTTGTTGTTTTATATGTACATACAGTACAATATTTAGTTTTAATGATTTGACATCATCCTAAGAATCCACTTGGACTGAAACAATGAGTAAATTGCATACCTAAATTAAAGTTGGAGCAAGGAGAAGATTTAAAAAATACTTTGCGATTGGTGGTGGTTTAGTGATAGAATGTAGGCTTCGCACACAAATTAACCACTTGTGATTCTTGGCATTTCCAGGTAGAGTTGAAAGAAATGATTGGGCACCTAGAATTCCCTCTCAGCTATAATTGACATTACTGGAGTTAGGTAGAACTATGGTCTGACTTTTTAGAAAATAACTTCCTGAGTCAGTTATGTAATGGCATCACAATTTTTTAATATATGTTTTTTGTAAATAGCATACCTGACAGTGTTCCTTCTGTTCTCTGTCCTAGAGACCATTTAAATCATCTGAAATGTAAATGAAAGGATTACTTGTTTGTGCAGAAATAACTGTTCATATCATTGCAAACAAGTAAAAACTGGAATACATTTTGTCTAAAAATAATCTCTTAAATTTCTTAAAGACATAGGGAATTTTATAATCCTGTCAAATGTTTCTGTTCATGTTTTATCTCTTAGTGGAGAATTACACAGTAGGAGCAACTTCCTTTTGAGACTAGTTTGATGCAAGCAGATCAGAGTAGGTAATTCTTGTCATTTCGGTTGGAGGAAGTTATTAAAAACAGGACTGGCATTTTAATGGAGAGATAATGTCCAAATGGATTAGGAGATGCTACATTTCTGTTCTAACTCATATTAAAATGTCATAGAAATAAGCACTTTTTTTTACAGAGGAGTAAAAGATGTATTAAAAAAGAGGCTGAAAAACTACTATAAAAAAGAAAAATTGATGCACAAGCAGCCTCCAAATGCAGAAGATTACTACAATTATATCTGTGTTATTGACTTTGAAGCAACTTGTGAAGAAAAAAATCAGCCTGAATTTACACATGAAATAATCGAATTTCCTATTGTTTTACTAAATACACAGACATTACAAATAGTAAGTATTCCTGTCCTACTTGGTTACTGGATAGTTTAATAAATTCATCAGAAATTGAGTTTTGCATTTTGAAAATAGATAGTGAATCAAAGGTATTATGTTGCTTTGTGTGCAGTCTAATCAACAAATAGGCAGCTTATGACTGGCATCATCTTTTTAGATCTTAAATTATATCCACAAGAAAATGATTACTTATATATGTTTGCTGCTAAATGTACAGGCGTTTTGTGCAAAAAAAAAAGAAAGCTTCCCTTTTCTCTTGCTAAGTGGAACAAGCATAACAGAAGTAAATGCATGGCTAGATTCCCACAAGTAGACAGTTTGGAAAAGGGAAAACGATTTTGGGTGAAAGACGACAAAGAATAATCCAAATGCCCTGTGCTACTCTTCTGCTCTAAATGATACCATCCTGAGACTGCTTTTCAATTTGTTTTTTTTTAAACAAATTTTATTGATTTTAAAGACAAACAAGCCATCATTAACCATTAAATACATAAAACCTCTTCCCTTATTAATTTTACAAGTCAAGTAAAATATTATTTTATGCAACATAATTCTGTTTTACACCATTTCAATAAAAACATATATCTCTTAACAAATTTCTCATTATTTCTCTTTTCGTATTTAATTTCATTGTTATTATTATTATTTTCTATATTTATCCAGTTTATAATCATCATCTTCATTCCTCTCTGACTTGATTACCATTATTCTCATCCAACATTCTTCCAAGGTTTATTAATTCTCAAACAAAACATAGACACTCAAAACACAAAAATATAAAACTTCTTTTAAGAAAGTAGTTTGGCCCCAGATTACCTCTCTTTGTATGGACTTCAATTAAATTCGTGCTCATCTTATATACCATTACCTATCTTATTTACCATTCTATATCTTCTATATAGCTTCTCCCCGCTTTTCGTTCTTCTTATTTCTATTTTATTTAATTCATTTTAATTTAAATCATTATATTTGTATTTTTTGTCCATTCTTTCCAGATTATCCATTTATCCCATTCCCTACAGTAAAAAAAAAAAAAAGAATTTCTCCTGAAATCACTGATCAGAGTATGATGCCTTTCTACCCTCCCCCTAAATTAATATTTAAAATAACACCTGATACCCAATCTGATTCTGCTTACTACATTCTACCTACTAACCTTTAAAGAGAAAAAATAATAAGTTCATAATAATTAATATAATTAGATAATAAATCTAAATATTAAATCTTATAACATTCCAATTGTCTATTTTAAAAAACAAGTGCTACAATTTTATTAAATTTTAAAATCTATCATTATTAAACATTTCAATATTTTAATCTTTTATTAATTCTTATAACATTCTAGTTTTCTATTTCTAATACATAATACCATCTTATGTACCTTGCAGAATCTTCTTTTTTTTAAAAATTATACCTTACCCTTCATCCCTAAAAAAAAATCCTTTTTTCCCATCTTGTTTCATACCTTTGTGGCTTTTCCCTCCCTTTTCCCTTCCTTTCTTATCCCCCCTGGCCTTTTTAGCCCCCCCCCCCACTAACCTCCGCCTTTTTAGCTTTCCCTCTCTGTTGTAATCCTTTCTCCTTTTGCTCAGTAACATTGAGTTGGTTTTGCATCTTATTTTTTCCTTTCTTAAGTGTTTTTTTAAGTCTTAAGTCCTTCATTTTCCTTCCTTTCTTTCTCCTTTCTCTCTTAGTTAATTTTTTAGATTCACTGAAGATGGCGTCTTCTTCTTCTTTTTCTTCTCCTTCTATTTCCTCCATCTGTTGTTGTGTTTGCTAAATAGCAAGCGCCATTTCTAAAGAAAGGAAAGCTTCTTTCACAGCGTCCTTACTTTCTTGATATTCCTTTCTAAGTTCATCATCAGATAAAGCCATTCTTTGTTCTTCTTAAAGCAACTAAAATGTTTCAAAAGTTAAAACAATTCCTCAAAGTCCCAGAGACATCAATCAGTCCAAACAACGCACAAAGTTCTCACTTTCTCTTCCTGGGGTGGTATCAGTAAAAGGGGAAAGAAAAAAAGCCCAATCTGTATTTCACAGCCTTGTTGCAATCAATTTCTAGTCTCAAGATCTTCAAGGCATCTCCTCCAGCAAAATCTTAATATATTTTTTTTTGTCCTCTCCCTTCCCACTTATAACAAGAAGCCAAGTTTTTACCTTTTATAAAAAACAACAAAGGTTTCTCAATGGCCATTTGTTGATTCCATAGGGAAGGAGGGTAAACTTTCCTTTCAGCACCTCAATTTTGCCGCTTGAAATCCTCCTCTGGAAACCAAGTATTTTTCAAAAAGTCATACTTCTCAGGATTAAACGCCTCTTAAAGTCCTGGATCAGCCAAAAAACTTTCTCTTGAAAACTTTCTCCCCTCTTCCTCCTGCTCAGTCTTACCCAGCTGCCGGTTTCTTTGTGGCGGCCATTACAGACTGCCGCTTGACCGCCTTGAGAAAAGGGGGTTTTGCTGGCTGGGGAGGGGGTCTGCAACACCCCCAAACCCCTCACCAGCTCCCCCCTATCTTCGGCTGCCTCTGCGGGGCAGCCTTAGCCTCCAAACCCGTCCAGATCAGAGGCATCAAAATGGCTAGCGCGGCAGGGATCGCGCAGGATCGCGGAACCCTGCCGCTGGCGAAGCCGACAAACCGGAAGTTTTCTGCTTTTCAATTTGTTTTTAAAATGTTGAGTCTAATGTGCTGCAGGTATTTAACACTGATGCAGTTGCATATCATACTAAACCTTAAAGCTTAGCATAAATGTGCATGCTCACGCTCCTTAGTTTTCTGCTAGGGAGTGTGGCTAGCAAGTTAACCATCATTTGTTGTTTGTTTAGAATTAATCATGCTGTTTCAATATAGGCTACATTTCTAGCAGAATTAATTGAAAAAACAGGAAAGACTTGTGTTGGAGTGGCTTATGGTTATGTTCTCTGATTTGTTTTGGTTGGAAAGAACCTAGTTTGCATCCTGTATTCACACAACATGCGATAATTTTTAAAAGGCATCAATAGGTGGTTCACTGGCTATGCTGATTAGAGTAAGGAATCATCAATTGTGGGTATGATCTGCAATCACAGATGTATCCCTATGACATAAGATGGGACTTCCTGTATTTTATCTTCTCATAGCTATCCAAATACAGTGCCCCTAATATATACTCTGACAAGTATCATTCCTTATGGGCTGCTCTGTGTTGCAACTCTTGGAACTCTTTGTGAACCTGAACCAGAGGTGTAAGAAAGTCTTTAACCACAGCAGCAGGAACAGCAGAATATCCTACCTAAAGCACAAGTATGGTACTGCAGTACTTGTTGTAAGGTTCAAATTATTGTTGTTGTTGTTTTGTTGTTGTTATATACATGTTGTTATGTTTGACTGATTGTTATTCCTTTGGTTTAATGAACTATGTAAGGAGCAGTCTGTGTTTTGTCTATATCATCATGATATGGCCTATATTAAACTTCAATTTTGTAGGAAGACACTTTCCAGCAATATGTGAAACCAGAGATTAATCCTCAACTTTCAGATTTCTGCATTAATTTGACCGGAATCTCTCAGGTAAATTGCCACACACTTCACTCATTAAGCAAAACCCTTTTAAAAGATTTAAAAGGTTTAGGCATTAGATATACTCCTAATACCTGACTACAAACACGGCATGTAAATATGGTGTGCTCAGATCTAAGCTTCCTGATTTCTCTTTTTTTTTTAACAGATTGATTTCTTTTAAATCAGTACCACAGTGCAGTGCTTATAATAAAGAGATGTATAACTATTCTATAGATTAAAATTCTGAGTTTCACTGAGCAATTACTTGAGCAAAATTGAACACGTTACCATTTCTAACACCATACTAGTAGCAATCACTATTGATCATACCTGTTTTGGCTGGGTCAGAGGCAAAATCTAATGTCCAATCAGTGCTCTATGCACTTGGACAGCCTGCTTGTATAATCGGTAATGCAAATTGTTTTAATCAGGGGTCCCCAATCTTCAGTCTGTGGACAGGTATTGGGCTGCGGCACGCCAGAAACAAACTGCAAATAATCAAAGCGCCATCTGCAGGATACAGGCAGCATGCAAAACCATGTCCCCTCCAGTCCACGGAAAAAACTCTCCCCATGGAACTGAACCCTGGTCCCAAAAGATTGGGGGCCACTGGTTTAAATGGTACATTGATTGATTGGTAGAGGGTACTACACAGATAGTCCTCGACTTACGATAGTTCATTTAGTGACTTTGGAGTTACAACCACACTCTTTTGTGACCTTCTGACAGGCAAAATCAGTGGGGAAGCCAGATTCATTTAACAAACATGTTACTAGCTTAACAACTGCAGTGATTCACTTAACTGACAAAAAGATTTTAAAATGGGGCAAACTCACTTAGCAACTGACTCAGCAAAAGAAATTTTGGGCTCAACTGGTCATAAGCCGTAATTCTTATGAGAGTTCTACGCAGATGAAGACTACTTTATTGCCTCCTTATGGCCAGCTGCAGGAATAATGCAAAGATTGCTTGGTGTCTTTAAGCTAGTTACATTCTTAGTAGCTTAGTAAGTTACAAACCGAGTTTTGTACATCACCAGAAAAATGTACATTTATAAATGTTGGTTTGTAATGATTTATTAGGTATTGAACCTGATATGGAGCAGTAGATATTTTAGATGCTTTTGAGATAAAGGCCCTTAATGTTGATGTTAACTTGCTACTGCTAACTCTTTTCTTATAGGCTCCTAACAAAAAAATATTTCTCCACCATAAAGTCCATATTTCTTCCAGTTTCCCAATCTGAGAAGGGATGGAAAAAGAGGGAAATAAAAGAAGAACCAGAAAGATAGGGGAGTTGTGGGATTTTTGAAAATACAACTTGCAAGAGTTGGATCCAGGAGCTCCCCCCCTTCCCTCCTGCTCCCCTGCCCCCCCAGCCATTAAAGAATATTAGGCATAGGATGCAGATACTGTAGTTGTTATAAAGAAGTTTTCTCACTGAATGTAATGAGAATGGATATAGGATATTTTGTTGCATTAATAGTTAATTATAGAAAACAAAAAAGTGTGGTAGACTTAATAATATGACTTGATAGAAGTCCTCTTTATATTATTCTCATGTTGCATAATTAATACTTAAGTTTCTTAATATATAGTAATTGTATTTTCATTCATAATATTTCTAGGAACTGGTAGAGAAAGCTGATGAATTCCCAAAAGTGCTGCATCGTGTTGTAGACTGGATGAAACAGAAAGAACTAGGAAGCAAATACAGCTATTGCATATTAACAGATGGGTATGTGTTGGGGACAGATATACATATGTTCAGTTGATGAAATTCTTAAACTAATCTTTAGCTTTGACAGAATTGTGTGATTGGAACATCAGATTGGAACATCAGGATGCTGTGATTGGAACATCAGAACACCTTGGATCTTTTTCCTGCTTGCTGCACCACTTGATTAGAATAAATATTTTCTGTTCTGGAAAGGTTATAGCAACTTTGCTTTAATTAAAATCCAGAGCGTAGTAGATTACAATTTGTTGAATTCAAGAAAAGTAATCTGCATAGGTACTGAACTCATTAACATTCATACATGAGCATTGAAGTCAGCTGTTGTATTCAGTGCCTATACACAAGCAGGGGATTATAAATATGCTAATTTTCTGTTTGACAAAGATAGCTGAAGAATGACTTATTTGCAGAACCTTACAAAGGAGTACATTCATTTATCTGTTGATTAATTAATGTTTGGGCTATATATTTTACATTTTAATAAGTATCATGAGTAACATGAGGCAATAACAAATGATAAAATCACAGTACAACTGTACAAGTTAATGAATTATAAAACTAATGAAAATATCAGAAAACAAATCAACAGCATGGAATAAGACAATATTTCCATGAGAAAATTTAGGCAAATAAAATTCTATAAAATGCATATTTGGGCCACTTAAAATGGAATTTAACAATAGGTGTTACTAGAAATAATGCTGATGGTCTGTTTAAAATTTAGGGATTCTCAAAAAAGATTTACAGATTGTTTCAGAAAAATTGGAGAAATACTCAAAAAAATATCCAGATAATTTGCAAAAAAAAAGCTTAAAAGAACATTCTGATGAAAAGCTAAATTGGCATCCTTACAATGTTGTGATTTGTTTGCTTCTTTGTTTGTTAAAGGTCCTGGGATATGAGTAAATTTTTAAATATCCAGTGTCGTATTAGTCGTCTGAAGTATCCTTCTTTTGCTAAGAAGTGGATTAATATCCGCAAATCCTATGGAAATTTCTACAAGGTTTGTTGTCTGCTTGTTTCCTGAAATATTCAGATTCTAGTTAGAAAAGTAAACATTCAGAAATGGGGTTATAATAATTGGCAGCTTAATGAATTTATCTATGTGCTGTGGCTAGGACAGCAATGGCAAATCTTTGGGGCTTGGCATGTCAAAAACTCAGAAAATACATAAGTTCATTCTGATAGCATGTCGCATACATACATGTTAAAAAAAAGAGAGAAACAATTCTCTATTCACCCACCTACCCCACATCCTGAATATTGGCACTTGGCAGCAGTGATAAGGCTAGGCCTGAGTTGAGGTCTGACCTCAGCTTCAGCCCCAACCTACACTATCACTGAAAAAGGCCACTTTGCCCCATTCCCATTCCTCACCTTCCAAAAATGGTGCTTTTGAAAGTAGTTTTTGGGTGTTGGTAAATTCTGGCATAAATGCTGGTGCGTTACCCAGTGATGTATCAGATTTGACACTCATGTTACAGGTTTACCATCACTGAGCTAGGAGAACAATATAAAGTTTGGGTTAAAGATTGCCCCTACTGAGATCTGTATGGCTGTATGGAGTTAATACTGTCCTTTATTAGCCCTTCTGCAACCCCTAAAAGGGATGCCTTCTTTTTTAAATTTTTGAAGCCATTTTAATCAGGGAAATGGATGCCTTAAGCATCCCTCCCATTCTGGTGATGTCACTAGATCACTCCATGTAACTTCAAAATACAGACAATTCTCACTTACTGATCACAATTGGAACAGTAACTCCATCACTAAATGATTATTAAATGAAATGTCATGTGATTGTGTGGAACTTTTGATGTCAGTCCTACTACAGTTATTAAGTGAGTCAGGTCTCAAAGACTTAAGCAGGTCCTTAAGCTCAACATCATGTGACTGTGGCATATGACTTCCTTCTGGCTTTTCTATTGACTTTGCTTGTCCAAAGCCAGCTATGAAGATCCCAAATGGAAATTGCTTGACTGTAGGATGCTGTGACCATTGTAAATGGGCACTGGTTGCAAACTGCTTGAATTGAGATCACATGATTATGGGAACACTGTAGTGGCCACAACTTAGGGAATTGGTCATAAGTCTCCTTCACTGTTGTAACTTCAAAGTCGGTTAACTGAGGACTAGCTATATTGAAGAAGACCATATGGATTTTATGTAGAAGCACAAAAACCCTATCTTTTAGATACTGTACTCATGAAACTCAGAATCTGAATGTTATCTTTTGTTGCCCATTCTTGATTTTTCTAGAACTACAGCAACTAGAAAAACAAACCTATAAACATTCTTTGGGGCAATGGGCATTATTTGAAATGTGAAAATGAGTCCTATGTGCTCTTATAACACGGGCACCTTGTAGGACATGGCCTGTTATAAAAGATCCCTTTGTTGAAGGAAAACTGGTTCTCTTGCTCTCCACCATCCTTCCCAGTATTTCCTTCCAGAATATGCCCTTAATTGTCCAGCTTTATCTTTTTTTTTTTTTTTTTAGTCTTCTTTGGTGTAAGTTGACATACTTTCAAATAAAACTCTGGACTATAACTACCCATCATTTTTGTTTTCTAAGAATGCCGAAATACCTGGATTGGCACAGAGACATTCTCAGAAACAAAAATGGGAAATGGTTTGGAATGCCAAATATTGTCCTTCTTTTATTTATTTAAATAAAATCAGTTTATTTTAAAATTACACCCCTTCATGTAGGAAATATGCTGCACTTCAGAGCATAGCTGGAATATGCAAGAGCCCATTGCTATCTCATATATGTGGGCAGGGGTAGAATTTAGAGCAGCTAGTAATGTAGACAGATCAATACTGCATTTCTTTTCAGTCTGCATCTACTCAGAATGATTCAATTCATTTTCCAGGTTCCTAGATGCCAAACAAAACTGTCAACCATGTTGGAAAAACTTGGGATGGACTATGATGGACGGCCTCACAGTGGGCTGGATGATTCCAAGAACATTGCACGAATAGCCATTCGAATGCTTCAGGATGGATGTGAACTCCGTGTAAATGAGAGGTTGCATGGCGGGCATCTGCTAGCAGTCCCTTCCTCAACTCCAATAGAGGGCGCTCCAATCCCACAGATGCCCAGGTTTCGATAAATGTTAGGAAGTGAGTTACCCTGTCTTCAGGGCCATATTCTTGGTATTCAAAAGCCATTTCAGAGAGTTGAGTTTTTAAAGGGGGCTCTATCCCCAGTTTAACCCCTTGCAGAAATATACAGATCACAGAGCACCCACTGAAAGTCTCTCTTAATTTAACACTCTAAATTAATCATGCTAAGTTTCATTTTAGTTTTCCAATAAATTTATGCGCTTATTAAAATGGTTTTCTCTGAAGTAAAGTCAGACCAAAGTATAACATTTGATCTGCAGATATAACAACACTAATAAGATGTTTAACATAGTTGAATACCATGGGGAATGTATCTTTGCTGATCTTTTCTTTTACTATTTAATGTGCCAGGAAGATCTATTTGATATCATGTCACAGTAACCAAATTGTTTCCTGGTATGTGTTATTTTGTCTGGGTTTGGTAAATTCTTCACAAAGGGGATTTGTTTTTTTAAGTTTGATCTTCCTTACCCAGTTGATAGAAAATTCCAGCAGTAATACATTTTTTGATGTATGTATTGATATTCTAAGATTGTTGAGAGGCCTATTGAGCCAATATTAATTACCTTTTAGCCTCATTAAATTCTGATAGCAATTTAAGCATTTCACTACATTTCTACCGAAATAATGGAGATGTGTTTAACAAGAATTATTGTACTTTTTTCCTTCCATTACATATACAAAAGCATAGTGTAACTTGCTTTAATATCCTTCCCCAGCATTGTTAAAAAAACAGAAGCAAATTATTTCTGTAATAATTTAAGCTTTGGCATGGATTTCATGCCAATATTTCATACAGTCAATCACTTTCCTGTATGCCAACCTTTGTTTTGATATTTCAACTTATTTTTTAAAAGGTTTGCTTTAATAAATGCAATTTATGTTTTTAATGTTCTGAACATTACACAGCACGGCACATTTTAATATTTATTGCACAACTGTTATAGATTTCTAACTTGAAATTGGTTTGTTACATTTTGCCACTTTCATGGGAATTCTGCGCAAATTGTTTCCTAGAATGTTGTGAGGGGCTGGATGACTGATTCAAGTCGACTAGTGACTTTTGGTCTAAACAAGGATTCAAGCCTATCTTTTATCTGTTATACCTCACAGTGGCTGTGTACAATGTATATAATTTGGCACTGTATGCATTATTGTTTTTCTCCTGAAAGCCCATTTTGTAAATATTCTGCTTTGTAATCTGCCCAGAGCAAAAATGATTTGAAATTACACTTTCTGCTGTAGCCTGCAATCTTAATATTCTTTTCTACTTTAACACTTTAAATCATGTATTCCTATATGTGTAAAATAATTTCTGCATGTTTTGTTCATGGAATTGGGATGGTTTTGAAAGACTATGACTAGTTCATACATGTGATAGGTAAAAATAGGCATGACCATTTTATGGACCAGTCAGTCCACATTGTTTATGGCTCAATGAACCCAGGCTTTGGGGTAAAACTACTAAAACTATGTCAAATGTTGTATGGACACAGATTAAGATTTTGTTCTGGGTCAACTTTTTTCCACTGCACAACTAGCAATTCATCTTCTGGACACTTTAAATATCATTTTTTGGGATACTATAAAAGTCCATGCTCTTTTGAATACAGTTTGTATATTTTTACTTTAAAACAAGGGTTCAATCCACTGTAATCATTTGTATTCAATTTAATGTGTTATGTCTATCCAATAAAGGTACTTTGTAATATCATCCCATAACTCCTCTGCCCATTCAAAAATGGATTGTGGGAACAGATGGAAATTTTGGCTGGTTGTTGCGGCTGGAGTTAAAACAGTGGACAACACCGAAGGACCATCTGGGGCTGCATTATGATCTCTTCCTGTGTATGCATATATGTTGGATAATGGTGCCCGGAGCCACAAGAAATACCAGTAACTTATGAACGTTTTAGTTACAAATTGCCAAGCAATCACAAATGGCCATAATATGGAGATTTCTCCAATCCACAAGTCCTCCTTACTGATAATTTTTTTGAATTAGTTAATTAGTATGCTGCATGGCACACTGACCGACACTACCCAACCACGCTTTGACCTAATTATTGTTGGATTAAAGATGGATTTAGTAACCTTAATCAAATTAAACAGAAGTATATTTTGAGAACATAGCCATTGAATACTCCAACAATTTACATGGGAATTTTTGGGGACCTTATAGAATAATTGATTAGCCAATCAGGGAAATAGATCATCTTTGGGTTGATTCAGCAGGACTTGTTTTCCTATTGTTTTATAATCACCTTCAGAATTACGTAACATTACATTCTTGAATGAAGGATATGGTATTACTGGATGGGAACACCAAAGTAGAAGAAGTTGAGAAATTTCAAAGAATTCTGATATAGAAGGTCAGTAGAATAAGGCTAATAGATTGCAAATGGGATCCCTAGTTGGATATATTGTGGGAACATTGGTTTTTTTTTAAAAAAAAAAGTTTGATCAAGAATAGCCTTGCTTTATCTCTTCAATTTGTTACAACATCCTTATCTACAAACATAATTCAGCCAAAATTAAGTAATTTCTTAAATAGAACTGTTAAGCATATAGTTAAATCTCTCAGTGGATCCAGTGGATGTAAATATTTTAAAATTGGACTCAGCTGTAAAAACATACTACAAACATTGAGCGAATGAGAAAAAATGTTTACATCATATCTCTATCAGTTTTGTACTGTTTATATGCACTGATTGGATCTCCTTTAGATCCAGATGGGAATTTATATCTGGTGTGCCTCTGAATTATTCGGTTTCAGGCCATTATAAAAAAGGCACTTAGCAATAGAACAACAACAAAAATTCCAACCCAATAAAATAGTGCTTAAAACAATATATTTTAAAAAGTAAAAATCATTTTAATATAGTAAAAGAAAAACAACAGGCAGTGTAAAATGTCCAATTCTGATTAATTGCTCAATTATAAATTCCTAGCACATCTTCAGTTGTTTTCTGAAAAAGGACAACATGGGAAGAGGCTAGGCAAACTTCTGAGAAAGAATTCCATAATTGGTGAGCTACCACTGAGAAGGCCCCAAAGGTCATTGAACTCAAGCCATCAATGGGAAAGTAAGTAATGTCTCTGTTCAGGATGTAGATGCACAGTTTTGGGTGATACTGTGCAGGAATAGCAATAAATGATACTTCTAGTCATTAGGGCTTTACAATCCCAAAGTGGCAACCACCATTCATATGTTGACTGGATAATAATGGGAATTGTAAAGAAAGTGACAGGAGAGAGGTCAGAAAACAGTGTTGCATAAATAAAATGCCTTGGTTTTTCAAGAAAGTTTGATATGAAATAAGATACGGAACTCACTTAATGATTACAACATTAATTAATTAATTTCAATTTTTCAAGTACAATACTACAGGTCTCTTAGGGCAGTGCCCATATCCTATAGCTGTGGAGAAGCTGCTAAATGATATATTACAGAATGCACTTAAGATGCAGATTAGATTCTTATTTAGTAGTCAATGATCTATATTCACCTTTCTTTCTAGAATTATATTATTTCAGGAATAAGCTGCAAAACTAAGAATATCCCAAACCTATGCATTCTCGAGTGTAGGGAGGCATTTGGCCATTTTGGTGTGCTGTCAGCAGTTCTTAGGATTGTTGAAAAATTGCATTTTAATAGCAGTATATGCCCTTGTGCAAGGATATGAAACAATAGGTTATGTGTTGCTCTCTTGTTTGTTCCGTCTATTGGGATTTACATAGAAAATGTTCTCACGCTTACACTGTATTTTGTTTTCCAGAACAACATTTGATTATGATACGTTCTATCTCCTCTCAGACAAAATTGAATCTTTTGATGATAAAGTGGCCAGGATTTGGGGGTCAGCTGTGAAGATTTTTGGCTTGTTTATCTTCATCATTCTGGGGTGTTTGTGGACTTAATTATCTTGGTTGGCCTTATTTGTAGCTGAAACAGTATGAGAACGCCTGAATTGGCTGATTTGGTATTATCATTAGTTAGCTTTGTAATTAATATACTTAACTCTCCAAGATATCTAGGAGGTAATATACTTAAATCAAGTTAGGGAAATAAATACCCGTAGTGGTGCCTGGATTTGTTCCAATGCAGAAAAAATATGACAGTGCATAACAATTTTTGTTTCAAACCAAACTTTGGTTTGACCCTTTGAAAATAAGGGTCCCTCATGGCCCTCTTGGTCATGATCACTTCTTCATTAGAATATTATAATGAGAATCATTAGAATATTATTAGAATATTATATATAAAAGAAGAGTTGCCCTTGAAGACTTCTAGGAAACTACAGCTGGCCCACAATGCACCCATGCAGGCAGTCACGGGCATGTGGCAGTATGCATCTCTGTTCCTGCTGCTTCATGAACTGAACCCATTGCCAGGTAGTTTTCAGTGCAATTCAATGTGCTGGTTATCACTTATAAAGCACTGCATGGCAGAGGGGCTGGTTACTTGAGGGACTGTCTCCATCTGTTTCTGCTTGTCCAATTAGGTCAGCTGGAATTGGCACATTTCAAGTCCCATTAGTTACGCAATGTTATCTTGAAAGATTTAGGAAGCATGCCTTCTTGGTGGTGGCTCCTGCCCTTTTTAATGATATTCCACTCCTGTGACTTTTTTTCAGTCTATTTAGATCTGGCTGTTCTCCCAGGTCTTAGGTTAGGATGGTGATTGAAGCCCTTTAGGTTTTTGTTTGTTTGTTTCTTTGATCTGTTTCCTATCTTCTGGCACATTTTTTCTAATATGCTTGGTTCTCTTTTTATTTGTAAACTGCCCAGAGTTGCTGTGGAATTGGGTGGCCTCAAAACTGAAATAATAATAAATAAATGAAAATTAAAGAAAGATATCTTTCTTTAGAACCTAAGAACCTAAGCATTTTCCACATGAAAGAAGGAGGAGTTTTGAGCTCTTTAAAAGGTAAGGGATATCTTGAGACTGAAAAATGAAGGATAAAGGTGATTGAGCTATTTCTCTCTTCTCTTGTACAATACTAGAGCAGCCCAAACATAGAGAGGAACAATTGTTTGAGATACCAAAATCTCAGAAGCCTTCCTTTAGTGTTTGGTGTAATAGACAGCCAGTTCCTTTGCCTGGCAATTGAGCAAGTCCGTTCTTTAACCTGTACACTTCAACATTAATTCACTAAATAATCCTCAGTACATCAACATAAGATTGTTACAAAAGCAATGCCCACACTAGGGATCAGAATTTATATTATCTTACTTTGCTTAAGTCTGCTCAATTAAGATTTCTGGAAACATTTTCAGAAATTTTAGTTGGCTCTGATAGAAGAATTACCATTCTGTGATGTTTGTTGTTTCTGGGATCGCACTCTTCCATCGCCCTGAGCAAATGTGTGTCATGTGTTGCAACTTATGGGGCAAAAAGGAAGAAAGACTTGGTTTAACCCAGTAGTGTTCTTTTGCATTTTAGATTACAGTGTCTTAAATTTACTGTGGCGCTGTTCCATGATGTACACATGGTTCAATTTCTATATAAAGTTTTGCATAATTTCTGGCAAAATAATTCAGTTTAATATGCTGTCAAACACTTTTCCATTTTTCTGTGCTTATCTAACATACTTCAGCCTGTTTCCTCCCATTGTACCAGTTTCGGTTTGTTTCTACTGTATTGTTCGAGGGTTCTGATGAATTTGCCAAAGCAGAAAATATTCAACTTACCGTATATACTCGAGTATAAGTCGACCCGAATATAAGCCGAGGCACCTAATTTTACCACAAAAAACTGGGAAAACTTATTGACTCGAGTATAAGCCGAGGGTGGGAAATGCAGCAGCTACTGGTAAATTTCAAAAATAAAAATAGATACTAATAAAATTACATTAATTGAGGCATCAGTAGATTAAATGTTTTTGAATATTTATTTCAAAGAAAAACAGATTAATCAATTTGGGAAACGATCTCACTATCATGAAAGGTTTAATTGATTCACTAACCCAAAAGAAGATGTCGATGACAGTGGGAGGCAGGAGTCACTCTCTCCCTTGCAAGAAAAAAGCAAGAGCCGTTCTTATGATCTCTCTCTCTCTCCCCATAATACAGTCAAGCCCTTTCCAGCACGCGCGATCTGCCGCCGCCGCTTTGCACCCTGCAAATGCAAAATCCCGGGGGTTTTGCATTTGCAAGGTGCAAAGCGGCGGGGGCGGATCCCACGTGCTGGAAAGGGCTTGACTGTATTATGGGGAGAGAGAGAGAGATCATAAGAACGGCTCTTGCTTTTTTCTTGCAAGGGAGAGAGTGACTCCTGCCTCCCACTGTCATCGACATCTTCTTTTGGGTTAGTGAATCAATTAATTTGGGAAATGATCTCACTATTATGAAAGTCACTGTTCTCTGCCAGTGGGGCATTTGGAAGAAAATGCCCCGCGGCATATCCACACGCGTGTAAGGGGAATCAGAAATCCCCGCGTTCAATGCCTAGCACAGCAGAAGAGAAAACGCAGCTGTGAGCAAATACTGGGAAAACCTGATTGATCAGAAGGAAGGAGGCAAAAGAGGGAGGGGTGGTGGTGGACGGAGGTCCCACTGGTATTTGTGAAACACTTGGTCGGCAGCGCTTAAAGTCAACGTCCTCACTCCCACCTACCCAAAGCCACAAAGTCCCCCAATTGCGCAGCCCAGAATCGCCCTCCCCTCGGGGCAGCAATGATACCCGGTATTTCCCAAGAGGAAGCTCCGCCGTGCAATGAAAGCGCCCTGGCTCTAGGCTCGCGGGTTCAGAAAACAACGCGAGGCAAGGTTGCTTTGGCTCCGCTCAGCTTCGTTTCCTAGCTGCTTTCAGTCCGTTCGGGAGGAGGGGGAGGAGGTGGTGGCGGCAGCTTGCGGTGTTTTCTGAGCAGAGCCAAAGCAACCTCGCCTCGCGTTGTTTTCTGAACCCGCGAGCCTAGAGCTCAGAAAACAACGCAAGCTGCCGCCACCACCTCCTCCCCCTCCTCCCGAACGGACTGAAAGCAGCTAGGAAACAAAGCTGAGCGGAGCCGAAGCGACCTCGCCTCGCGTTGTTTTCTGAACCCGCGAGCCTAGAGCTCAGAAAACAACACAAGCTGCCGCCACCACCTCCTCCCCCTCCTCCCGAACGGACTGAAAGCAGCTAGGAAACGAAGCTGAGCGGAGCCAAAGCGACCTCGCCTCGCGTTGTTTTCTGAACCCGCAAGCCTAGAGCTCAGAAAACAACGCAAGCTGCCTCCACCACCTCCTCCCCCTCCTCCTGAACGGACTGAAAGCAGCTAGGAAACGAAGCTGAGCGGAGCCGAAGCGACCTCGCCTCGCGTTGTTTTCTGAGCCTAGAGCCAGGGCGCTTTCATTGCACGGTGGAGCTTCTTGTCTCGGGAAACACCGGGCTTCGTTGCTGCCCCCTGAGGGGAGGGCAATTCTGGGCTGCGCAATTGGGGGAATTTGTCGCTTTGGGTGGAGGGGTGGGTGGAGGGGAGCGAGGATGGACGGAGTCCATGAAGTGGGGCTTGCCTGCAGGAAAGCGGTTGCCCAGTTCCGGAGCTCCACACCATTTTTTTTTTCAGAGGGGAATCTGACTCGAGTATAAGCCGAGGGCGGTTTTTTCAGCACAAAGAATGGGCTGAAAAACTCAGCTTATACTCGAGTATATACGGTAAGTTGTTTGGGAGAACATTTCTCTCTAACTTTTAGTTAAATCATTCTGCTTACTAAATAAGATGCCCAAATATGAAATACGTTTTGCAATCTTTTCATTACTAACCATTCCGCCTCCTTCCCTTTATTAAAAACATTTTCTTAAAAATTATACTTACACCGTTAATAAAATCTTTAAACTTAAAACAACTGAAAAAAATGAGAAGAAAGACAATCTCATCCCCCCCCCCCAAAAAAAAATACAAATTAAAAAAGAAGGAAAAAAACCCCTATCTTTATACCTAGTGAATACATTAATATGACATGATCATATTACACTAATATATTAACTACATATAAAGATAGGGTTTTTTTCCTTCTTTTTTAGTTTGCATTTTTCATTACAAAATATTGTAAAATATCACAAACTCTCTGCCATAGAATGCCATTGCTGCATTCCCCTTCCCTGAAAGATGGATATCCGGCTTTTATCAAAAGCCAGGCATCTCCCAGCTAAATAGATTTAATCTGGGCATTGCCACCAAAATCCTAAAGAGGGACATTTTAGTGAAGTATGAAATATACATATTTATAATTTGAAAGTAACTTCTAATTCTTTATTAATGGAATTCTAAATTTTTATAGCATATCATTAATTAGCATTTTAGGAAGCGGGGGATCAGGAGGCTGCATGAGATTGGGAGATCATGAATTGGCCATTTTTGCTCAGAAGAAAGTCTATTCCATACCTACTTTTTGTTTTGCATGACCTGAAGACTAGTTAAGGGAATGAAATCTGCTCATTTGTGGGAGCTGCGTCCATTCTGCTGCCTTGAGCTCCTAAGGCACAGAAAATCAGCAGCTAAAGTGAAGGGACACTTGAGTTTGAGGATTAGAGCCAGTAATCAGATTGTAAGCCACCAGGGGGAAAAGTTTAATTTCTACATACCTATGGAGATTCTCAGTCATCCAGGTTCATGGCTGTCCTAATTTCTAGACTACCAGCTCCTTGGTTATGTGGAGATGTCCCATAAGGAAAAATCCATTTGAAGGGTGGATTTACCACTTTATTATATGTGCTTGAGTCTACCCTAAATCCATATTGCATGACTTTTCAACAATTTATTCTTACACATTTGCTTTTCTTATTAGCCTTTTTTTTTTCCTATTCTTGCAACCTTGGTGTTTCATTCCTGGGACATTTTATTTGAGAACTGGATCTTGTAAAAGGAAAGTTCAAAACATGCCTTATTAGTTTTACCCCCTGGAAAGTAATAAAAAGTCTTGTGGCACCATAACACATTTGTGAATGCAGGAGTTATTGTGCATCAGCACCTACTTCAACAGATATGCAGAGTATAATCCTGAGAATCTGATAAACGTATACACACAACTCTTAAGCATCTAGATACCTTTATGGGCTTATATGGGTGTTTGCATACACACTTGTATGTTCATGCCTCTGAATGGGAGACTACAAAAGTGCAGGTGACAGCACAGTCAAATAAAGTATCCCAGATTTGTTGCTAGCTGTGCAGAAACAAGTCAAACTGGTTAGTCTGTCTCACAATCTACAAGCCAGTTCTCCCCTGTTTGCTTTACAAGAAATGGCTTGAGGGTGGCTTCAGTTTCTGGACCTGCCTTTTGTGTGCCTTGTCCCGAATGTTTGCTTTTCTCTCTCTAGAGATATTTAAGTAGATTAGCTAAATGTTGATTTTATTTCCTAGTGACAGAAGTGGTTCAATTAGGCTCAGAAAAAAATAGTGGATGATATCGATATTATCAGGGGTGTCAGAATGGGAGAGAGAGAGAGACTTAACTTAAACAATGCAGAAATGAAGGGAATTTCTGCTCCTTCTGCTACTAGGATTTTCAAGTACACCTAAAATATCACTGTATGAATGAATGTATGAATGAATGAATGATTTTCTCTAATTTTGAGAAATTACTTGGAGATTCACTCTCCTTTTACTATCCCAGTCTCTAGCAGTTTGCAAAACTCTTTATCAATATATATGGTGTACAGAAGTTGCTTGTTGCCCTCCTTATATCATCATTTCTGCAATATTCTTTTCTTTATGAAACATGCCCTCTAACATGTATCTAACAGCTCCTGCTGGCAATCTTTTCTGCCTAGACTGAAAGAGCAAATAGGGTGTGTTTCTTGTATCTTTTCTACAGATCATGCCGACAGAATTTTCTAATAACCCAAAGATGTTGCCTTCAAATATCTTTAATTGGGAGTGTGGGGAGAGCGGGGAGAAAAGCTGAAAACTTCAACCTTGTTTTCATTCCAACATCTTTTGGGTTTTCTAATTTTCATTCCCTTCTAACTACTACTATTCCGGAAATGCTCTACCGCTATATTTTATCCAACTCACATCTTTAGCTTTAACTTCCAGTAAAGTTCCTGTACAGTCATAGAAAGTTCAATAGGTTATTCTTTCATAATTTATAGGAACTTCATAGCTCTTCAATTTCTCGGATGTCAGAATACCATTTCCTAATGTGGGCACAGAGGATGGGCATGGTTGCACGCATGTCTGTAAAGTTTTCTGCAAACTTGTATAGAGGCAAGGTCTACAAAACATTTTCTTTGTTTATATGGGTCCTGTGGAGCTAAGATGCAAATATTTTCACAAAAACGTTTTTAACTAAAACTGGACCATACATCAAGTTGACATATGGTTAGATATAAATTATGCTAAGCTATTCGAACCAAAAGAGGCATTTGCAGAAACTTGCTTTTTAACTTCATAGCCAATGATTTCAAATCCTTCTTCAGTGCCATCAGATGGAGAAAATTCAGTTCCATAGAACAAAATAGTAGCAGCAACCAGGAAATCAGAAACTGAAGCTAGCAGTCATCACCATGCTTTTGACAATGCGGATGAACTATTCCTGTACTAGAGATACAGCATTTAATTTATTTCAACTTCTCTCTGAACATCTGATTAATTTTCCTGATCCAAGGTGATAAAAAGAATGTAAGTTTTATATATTCTAAACATCAACTTCCTAGCAATGGAGAGAACACTTTCCCCCACTCCAATCATATACTTGAATAGTGACTTTGCCTATATATGCCTAACACAAACAGTTGATGGGGATTACGCTTGGAAAGCCAGTTACCTATACAAGGAGCATCATTAGAAGGGGGTTAACCTCCAAACATTCACCAAATATTTTATGCCCACTAATCACTTTGAATCTACCCTTCTGCAAAAATTTATTATTAGTGATCAGAGTCCAAAATCAAGGCCAGAAAAATCAAGGTGACCACAAGATGGAAGCAAACATAGATTTCCATATATCTTACCATCTAGTGATTGTCTACATTTTTGCAACCTTATTAGGAATGAAACACCTGTGTTTTCATCTCAAGTCAAGACTCATAGTGCTCTTGGTTATTTGGATATTTACTGGAATAGAGGAGCTATATTTATGTATAAGAATTATGATCTCTCTCATTCTTTTGTAGCTATTGCATCCCATTCCCATACTACCTGAGCATTTTCTCATAGCAAATGTTTTTTGCTTCTTCCCAGACTCTGCAATCTCAAAAACTGTCTCAGTACAGTCTACAATTGTTCCCACACAGAAGAAAACTTGGACTGAAGCACCCAAATCTCCCTTTGCTTAACTAATAAAGAAGTACAAGAAATGGGTCCCTCCTGGCCTCATCCTGCATCTGCTTTTGGGGTTAGGTAGGATGAGAGTTTACAAGCAGAGCTTTGTTAGGAATCTGGCTAATGAAAACACTGTTTACACACAATCTCATAATCAATCAAAAACCTCACTTTTAAGACTGGATTCAGCTGCCAAAAGTTGGCTCAAGCAGTGGAGCAAAAGGGCATGGTTCTACTGAGTGTCAAATTCCCTCATGGGAACTACTTCAGTTTTATTTCTTCACAGCCAACCAACGGTTCATGTCTATGGCTCAGATCTCTTTGGCCACTTTTTTGGTGATGCCCCTCTTAGTTTAGTTTATTGTCATTGCACCTCGTACGATGAAATTAAATGCCATCTTCAGTGTACATTATAACTATAAAAATAAAACACAAACACATATCCTTCACATTCTATACAACTGAATTGAAAACCTGATATTGCGTTAATATTGCACTATACAGTAGAATTCAACTTTGTCTGGTTTAATAGCAGGTTCTGTATTTTTATACATTACAGAATTTTGAATCTGCCAACTTTCTCTTAATGTATGGATGCTGCCATTTTGGATATTCTAAATATAGGTCCAGTTTTAAAAGGCACTTTAAAAAAAACAGTGGCTAATTAAAGCAAAACAGAATGATCATAATTGTGTTGCAGGATATTTGTGTTGATTCCCATTTCAGAATGATCTTATGAATAGCACTACCTCTCTGGCCTTTAAGATTTAATGCTTGAAATCTTCACTATGTAATATATCATCACTTATGAGATTATTCTTTCTATGCTTGGTAGAGTAAAAATAAAGATGGCTTTATCTCTCAACCAAGAAATTGGATATTTAGACAGTCAGAAAGTACAGGACAAAGCTGGTAAGGAAAGGACAGTGAACAGAAGCATCTGTTTAAGGGGTCAAAAAAAAAAATCCAGTTAGTAATTCAATCCAAATTACTGAAGCCCACACCCTTTTTTTACATGTTCATCAAAAAGAGCAAAGGCTTTGATTGTATAGCTGTGCCATCTTGACTTTCTTTTTAAGTCACTCTACAGATTCCCTGATAGTGGATGGATACTGATGTGGCTACAGAGATTTGTTTTTCATTAAGTTCTGGGAGGATAAACTGATAATGAAGGAAAGGACAGAAGGTTAGAGAGATTGTATAGATCAATGGAAACTCCGATGTATGAAGGAATAAAGGAAAATAAGTCATTTTGAAAGAACAAGATATTTTTGAGATTCCAGGTTAGCAGAAGAGCCCCTTTGGGAAGGGGGCTTAGGTGAGAGAGACATACAACATTCTCAGGGCCACAAGAAGACATTTGTACAGAACTTCCGGTTTGCGTGGCTTCGGGGCAGCAGGAATTCGCGACAGCTCGCGATTCCTGCTGTGCTAGCCGTCGAGGTACCCCCGATCCAGATGGGTCAGGGGGATATGGCTGCCCTGTAGGGACAGCTGAAGAGAGAGGGGAGTCGGATAGGGAGGTGGGGGTATCGCAGACCCCCCCCTTCTCCGGGAAAACCCCTTTTTCCCAAGGCGGTGGAGCGGCGGTCAGCAATGGCCGCCACGAAGAAGCCAGCAACCGGGTAAGAACTGTGCTGGAGGAAGTGTGAAGAGTGAAAGTTCTGTCTGAGCCGGGTCAAGTAACACCTTTTAAATTGCCTGGAATTGAGCTGCTTGAATTGCTGGAGGATACATTGTATCCCTAAGAAGAGCGAAAAGCGGCGGAGAAGCTGTTAAAGGGAATTTTTTTTTTTTTTTTACTCTCCCACCCCACGGAAAAAGCAGAAATATTTGGATATATTAGACATTGAAAGTGGATTGCTTTGAAAGCTGAAGCTAAGAGACAAAGGGATTTTTGGACATTGAAAAATTTAAGAAATTGGAAAATCTCTGCTGGAGGTATGGTTTTTTGATTATTTAAAATTGTCATTGCAAGTGGGAAGGGAGAAAAAAAATTGGAGCAGAAGCTGAAAAAGGAGGAGATTGTCTAGAACGTCTTTGTGGATCCCAAAAGAAGATATATCGTAATAGGACCTCTTTGATTAAAAATTAATTCAGAAAGAGAAAGAGAAGAAGGAAGAAAAGTATTAACTTTTGGAACTTTTTTTTTAATTGCTTTTGATTGTCTTTGATTAAAAATACTTGTGGTTGTTTTGGAAAAAGTTTCCCTTTCTATAATGGCATTGTCTGTGGATGAACTAGAGATTGAATATCAAAAATATAAAAAAGAAGATACTTTGGGCGCTTTGTTTCAATTCTTAGAAATGGCGTTATGTTCTTTTGAAAAGTTGATTACGCAGCAGAAGGACTGGGACAAGGAAGAAGAGGAAGAAGAAGCCATCTTTGATGAACAATGGGTCCCTTCCGGAGAGGAGGAGAAAAAGGATAAGAAAAAGGGGATTTTAAGAATTATAAAAACAACCAAAAGAGAGAAAAATGAGCGAAAAGATGGAGGCAAGGTTAGAAAGCAAAGGAAAAGGAGCAAGAAAAGCGAAGAGAAAAAGCAAAGGGGTAGAAAGGGCAAGGAGAAGAATAAGCAAGAGAGAAAGGGGGGGAGGAGAAGCCTTAATGGGGGGAAGCAAGACTTAAAGAAAAAAAGTTTATTTAGAGACAATGGGTGAATTTAATTTAGATTAAAAGAGGGATTCTGGAGGGTATATAAGAGTGTGTTTTTATATGTATATTTAGAATATAAAATTTATTATGTAATTTTAGAATCTTTTAAACAGAATCCCAAGAAAGATTGCTATATGTAGTATTTCTAAGTTAGGGTAATGAATTATAGATGTTACTCCAATTGGTGTACAGGAGAAGTATAGTAAAAGAAAAAAAAGATGAATGGATAATTGGAAATAGAACAGACAAAGAATGTTGTTGAAAATGGTAATAAGATATGGAAGGATATATATGCTTTTTTTTTTTTGGATTTTGTATATTGATAAAAGGCAATAAAATTTTAATTAATAAATAATTTGGATGGAAAAGAGAAGTAGGGACAAGATATGAAGTTAATATTATATGAAATATTGATATTATAATCTGGAAATGTTATGCCTTATTGGTCTTTTTTTATTATTTTTTCTTAGAAAAGAATTTATAAGCTGCTATGCCTTGATTCTTTGTGCATTGTTTTTATAAAACTGATAAAAATGGTTTTTATATATATATATAAAAAAGAAAATGGTAATAAGATATGGAAGGAGATATGGGTTGAATATGATGTTTGAATTTGTGTCTGTGTAAAGAGTTTTAACCCGGGAACAGACAACCTTCAGAAAAGATCTTTTAGTTTTGTTTATGTTTTGTGTTTGTATGTTTGTGTATTGTGGTTATGGTAAAACTAACAAAATTTGTTTTTTATAAAAAAAAAAAGGAAAAAAGAATCAATAAAACCTTGGAGGAATGTTAGACGAGAATAATTTAAACAAGCCAGAAAGAAAAGAATATGATGACTATAAAATGGATAAATATGGAAGAGAAATGAAATTGAATAGGAGTAAAGAGAAATAATGAGAAATTTGCTGAAAGATATTTGTGTGTCCATATGGAGATGGGATAAATTGGAATTATGCTGTATAAAAATAATGTTTTGTTTGACTTGTAAGGATTTACAATGTTAAGAGGTTTTATGTGTTTATGTATTTAATGGTTAATGATGTGTTGTTTTATCTTTAAAATTAATAAAAATTTGTTTCAAAAAAAAAAGAAGACATTTGTACAGTATTAGAAATAGGGAATGGGAAGACAGGAAAGGAATTTATAAAGAGGCATTGCTTGCTATAAATATCATGAGAGAAGTTAGTGTTTTTGCTAATGGAGTTCTCTACAGAGACAAGAAGATTTAAAGAGCCAAAAATAATAGCTACCAACCATACTAGCCAAGGATTATGGGAGCTGTAAATCAACCCATTTGAAGGGGATTATGGCAGGAAAAGCTGCATTTAAAATGTTACTTTTCTCTGAGCTTTTTTCTACTTGCTATAAATACTTCTTAATACCATGTTTGAAATTAGGACTGAAAACAAGAGTGTCCCAGGATGCTTTTATCCATGGCCATCAGCTAAATCGAAAGAAGCTAGTGAGAGGTACCAAATGCTGCCCTTTGCAAAGAGAATCAGTTACCATGGTCTCCAGATTATGTTGTTAAATAACCGGCAGGCCAATATTAATCCTTCATAGACAGGCCCCCATCTAAAATTGGGTTGTGCCTTTTTCTCTGGCTCTTTAACTGTGTGAGCTGAAGGCCAATGGAGTTAGAGTTAAGATTACCACTGCATGCCAAAGCCACATGTTGGGCTGCCACGTGCCTGCTCTCATTTTCACTGGATTAGGTTACTTCACCAAATTGCAACAACCTTCTGCCCTCAAGTTGCCTCCTCTGAGCAGGACTGTCCAAACATCACTGTTCAGGTTCAATTCTTACAATTTCTGTGAAATGACCCAGGGCTCCCCTCTCCCACCCTGTTTAGGGGGTGAAACAAGACTATGTAGTGTAATAGAACAGCCCTGTGATATTACTCACCTTTAGACCTGGCAATCAAAACCAAAGGAAACCGAAATAGAAATTACTTTAATAGGAACTCTTTGTCTGCAAGCAAAATGCCTGAACAGAAATAGCATCAGAGAGGAAAACCTGGAAATGCTGGTTTCCAAATATAGACTGGATTCTTTCTTCTCAGCCAGATAAAGTTAAAGGATGCTTCTTCCTTGTAACAGATAAAATATTCTATCATTCGCTTTCTATACAAGGTATAAGAGAGTCAATGCTCAAATGTAATTTCTTGGGCTTGGTGCAGACAAACTCTGTTGTCTTAAAAATAGCGAGGGGGACACACAAAAGAATGACTGCCAGATTTTTATTTACAAAAAGAAAAAGCAATAAAGGATGTATTCAGATGAATAGTATATCATGTAAAGGACATATTATGTCATGCAAATATTGTTGCCAGACCACTTGATTTAGTATTGGCTTCTCCAGTGCAAGTTGGAGTCCAGAAATGTTAACATTTACCCCAGGGCTTAAATGACATAGCAAGAACACTGGCTCCCATTGTTCAAGGGGAATCAATGTTCCATTTATTAAAAATGTTGATTCACTCGCCACACTCTCTATTAAATGACACCCTGGTTAACTCTGACTACTGCATGCCTTGATGGATTTCCTGGAGTTGCCTGTATAGGTTGTCATTGACTCACTGGAGTTTGTTCTTCTGGAGGTTTTAGTGAAGAAATCAGCAGAAAATCTATCTTCAGTATCTTTTGTTTGATCAGTAGAAATGATACAACAAAGACACCCTATTTGCTCTTTCAGTCTAGGCAGAAAAGAATGCCAACAGGAGCCGTTAGATACTTGAGAGGGCATGTTTCATAAAGAGGCATATGACACACACACATACACACACACTTTCAAGTTGCAGCAGCTAGAATTTCATACACAAGCATGCCTTCTCTATCCTTCTCGCTTTTACATGTTTTTAGGAGAAAGAAGCTTCAGGTGACGATTGGGGTATGAGTTTCCAATCCTGACCACTGCAGAAACAGACCAGGTTGAGGCATAAAAGTTGTGCCTTGTGGGTAATAGAGGCGGACAATAAAGTTTATAAACAAACAAACAAGCTTCTTTGTAGCAAAACTGGGCCCCGGGCTGCATGACTACAAGTGAATGTTGCACTCAGAAGTTAGTCTGAACACTCCTCAGTTATTGCATGATGCAGCCTGGCACCGAGATGCAGATTAGTCCACACTAGGGTGTTTCCCATGGCTATCCACAGTTGTGAAAGTTGGACCATGAAAAAAATATATGAAGATTTTGAACCTAAGTGTAAGAAATGTAGTGGAGGAAAAAACAGGAGGAAACACAGAAGGCTGGACACTAGAGGCAACCAGAAAGAAATAAAGATTAAATTAAAGAAGAGACCCACTAATACAGAATGGAAAAACAAGTATTTTAACATTGAAATAATTAAAAAAGAGTTGGCACCTCTGCCCTCAGAAATTTCTCTTAAGATTTGCTACCATAAAAGAGAAAATAGAAGAGGATACAACTGAAAATTAGTCTGTTTTGGATTTTAAAATGAGAAGACATAAGGATGACATAGAAAATGATGTTGCACAGGATCTACAAGTAAACTGGCTGATGTCTCAATATTTGAATGGGACACCCAAACAACAAATCAGAATAGTGACTTGGACAACTCATGTTTTTCTCTAATTCATAACATTTCTTAAACTAAGATTCAAAATCTTCATATCTTATTTTGGATTTACAAAAGAGATGAGTTATACTCATAAAGGGGTTCCTGAGAAAAATAAAAAAAATGAAAATAATCAGTTTTGGGAATATTATTTAAAGGAATAAACATCAAGATTTTTTAAAAGCAAAAAGACTATAAAGTATGTATGTATGATGTTCTTTCTAGCAGCTCTTAGTAGTTTTTTCTGGTCCAGGACTGAATGAGAAGGCTTTAAAGATTCGTTTATAGATAAAAGGTAAGATATGAAAAAATTGTTTGTATTTTTAGAGAAAATAGTAAGTTAGTGTATTAAAAGTAGGGAGATATAACATTGATTTATTTGCTTAAAGTTAAAATATTTATGTTGATATTTCTAGTAACCCTTACTGAATTAAGATTATCAATGAATTAATGAGTTATGAATTAATGATGAGGCTTTATAATTCGTTTATAGATGAGACATGGGAATCAGAGATTTTTGGTTGAAACAGTAGAGAAGGTGTAAATTACTGAAATTGTTTGTTTTTGTCTTTTTGGGAGAGTTGATTTCTTTATATATCTTTTTTATATATACCTCCTTTGTTCTTTTTTCTCTGCAATTTTTTTTAAACTTTTTATATTTGTCTTAGCAAGCATTTATCTTTGTATTTTTAACCTTTAATTTTTTAAAAAATGCCATCATTCAAAAGTAGCATTATGTACATGCTTCCCACACTGGAACTAAAAGAAATATTAAACATCATGATAATTGCAAGGTATAGGATTTCACAGGAGGAAATCATTGGAGATGCCTAATCATTGTGTATGATATGGGCTGAGCAGTGAAATACGTGTCTTCAACTTCATTGGACTCAGCTTGCTGGAAGAATTCCTGCAATATGCAGCATTCATTCTCTGCCTTTCAATCCCAGTCTCAGCAAAGGTGGACCTTGGGGTACAAGAAGAAACTATTGTCAGCCTCTCTCCTTGACTAGCGGAGAGAGAAAAAAGATGAATTACCTCCACCAGTTCCCGGAAGAAACATTTTGTTCCTTGTGGTGAACAGGGAATGCTTTTCATGACAAGTCATAGTTCATAGTACCTAATGCCAGCCAAAAGTGTTTGAGCACAGAAGGCAGAAAGTCCCATAAAACCCTGCCTATTCCCTGGCACTAAAAATCGTTTCATGAAACTCTACTATGCCAGTTGGAATATCTGACTTATTCTGTTTATTGCACTGACCAAAGGACCACTGACTTTCTCCTCCCTATTTCCAAGGTCTGTCTTCTTTGTGCCTCAAAATCAGTATTGACTCCAGATGACCTCCTGGACATGTCACTCTTTGGCAAGAAGGGCTGAAAGAGATTGACCAGCCAAGGTCACCCAAATGGTTTTGTGCCTGAGGCAGGACTAGAACTCACTGTGTTCTGACTTCTAGCCTGATGCCTCAACCAGGACACCAAACTGCAGATGTATTCATACCACCACCACCACTCCTCTTCATTTCCAAAACAGAAAAAGAAATCTGCCAGGTGGAACTAAAAACCACAGTGATCTCCCATCCATTAAAGCTGAAGCTGCTGCTGCTACTTTTTTTTTTTTTTTTTAAGCTCCACAGCAAATAATTTACAAGCTAATGATAACAGAAAAACTCTGAGCCAGAAGGAAGATTTGCACATGATTGAGATTCTCAGGTCAAATATGGGAGGGAAGGAGAGCTGGTTTGAAAATTGACCATCCCCTTCTTCCTACAGGTTATTGTCTTAACCTGAATTTAATTGATTACAGGTGCCTTCAGTGTGCCTGAGCTTTGCAAGTTAGCAATGTACAAGTGGGAAGGTTACAATTAAAAAAAAAAAAAAAGGTCAGAGAGGCCGGGCATCAGAAAAGGGAACAAGGTGTTTTAAGGTGTTTTATCAAAAATGCCCAGGGTGGCAATCTCAAAAGATCCTGCAGCTTCACTGGTGTCAGACCTGCCACAGTCAGGCCCTAAGGAGAGCAAGATTACTGAATCCATTGAGTGGAATCAAAAGAACTTTTACTGAGGGAAACTGGATGCAGCAATGTCACCTGAGTTTCCTGCGCAAAGCATAAAGCAATTCCTTCAGTTCCCCAATCCCAACTCCCCTGACCAGTCCAATGCGATTCCGAGAAGATGTTTTGGGAATGCTGAGGTACTAGGCAGATAACAGTTCACACTCAGGGCACGACTACCCTGGAACCTGGCAAAAACTGGCTGGGAAGAAGTCCATCCTATCTCTGAAAACAGTCCACCTCCCTAAATCCCAAACAAACAGCACAAGTGGAAAAATCCCAAGCAAACAATTCCCTTGTATGGTGCAGGACACCATAGAAGATGATGGTGGACCTGACAATTGGCTTGTTTGCCATGATAACTTTTTATACTGAGAGTGAAGTGATGCTAAAATACATGTAGCACATTAGAGGTCACAGCCTCGCCAGGTTTGAGCACTTCTAGTAGACTGTTGCAGTATAAAGTAGATATAGCTATATTTCCTTCCCTTTTTTCTTATCTCCTGCTGTAAATTTTTTTAGCTGACTGCCTTTTCTGTGCTTTCCATTCCAATCCAAAGGGGAAGTACACAGTGAATGTAGAATATAAATAGACATGGTTCTAATGTCAAGTCAAAACTGCACCTTTGTCCTTGGGTATTTTTCAAATGGACTTGTTATGTATGTGTGTAGTAGGGGCAGTGAGCTGGCAAAGCAGCATTTGCTGCTCTACTGTAGGTCATCAATAATTTTGACAAGTCCTAATCACATTCACAGTTTTAACTATTCTGTTTTAGCCAAGTCTTCTGCAGCCACCATTTTCATAAAGTACCCATATTTTGCCTTCTTCATCTTCATTCTCCTGTTCTTGCTCTATACATGATGCTGATAGTAATATTTGCAGCCCAGGCATAATAGGCATAGTACAGCATTTCTGCATATATTATCTTTAGCTGCACTATGCAACCAAAAGCAAAGTCCCCAAAATAATTATTGCCTATGTGATTTGAGGCAAGAGGAAAAATATCATGTAATACTTGCTTATTTTGCCTTCTCCTACAGAACTTCTCTTAAATGGACTCCAGAAGATGAACAGGAAGGCCTGGAGGAACGTTGTCCATGGGGTCATGATGGGTTGGACACAACTTCGCAACGAACAACAACAAAATAGAACTTCTAATTAACATTAATATAATTTTGTGCTGTTGAGAAATTGCTTCTTTTTTTTAAGGGGCATATTTACAACTAAAAAGTCCACATACCCTTAGAGCTATCTTCTCCAACCAACATTGACATGTTTCATATATTCATCCCAGGAGAAACTAACAGTTTTTGGGGAAAAGGGTCTTCAGGGATGGCATCAATTCTTTGGACCAACTTCTCTTGGTAAGTGAGCCTAGCTGAGTTGCAAATAACTTTCAGTTAAAATGGAATTGCTGGACAGAAATATCACCAGTGTTGTGATCTTTTTCTTGTTCCATGCATGTTTTCGTTGTTGTATCTGTGTTTCATTCTGCACAACCCCAAGAGTCGCAGAGATGCAAATTCTGTAAATTATATATTTTTTAAAATAATTTTGTATTTAAAAAATTTATAAAGAACATAAAAACTAACATAAACTAGTAAAGAGCAAAAGTAATAAAGAAGGATGAGGAAAGAAAAAAGCAAAAGTGCAGAAAGAAAGAAAAGAAACAAAAAGCTTCCAATTTCCTTGCATCTAATATAAATTACAAAATAATCTGTTACTCTAAAAAGTTCATTCTTTTTCTATTATCCAGAGTTTTCCCACCAATCATTAAAATCACAAATCATAAGTGCATTCCCCTCCTGTGGGAATAAACTTTGACTTCAGTATTGGGTAATGATTAGTCTAAGACCTTATACATACATGTCTGCCTCAGGGTCACTGAGATAAAGCAAGGAAATTTAAAGCAAACACCAGAAACATTTAAAAAGCTCAGACGACTGTAAACAATTCTGTGTAATTATTTTAATCCACAATGTGAATGCTTACCATGTACAAAATTCTCAATAAAAGGGAGCACTAGAATTTGCTTTGGACTCCCATCCCAAGTATACCAGCCTGTGTCTCATTCTTTCCATGGGAGACCACCACAAGTGGTGACCCCGACGTGATCCACTGCAGGTGGTAGGTGTCCGGACCTCCGTGTTTCCTCGCCTGGAATAGGTAAAGTACGTACTTAACTATTGCTGGACAATAGGATTTTTTCAGGGAACATGGGGGGAAAACTCTCTCAGCCACAGGAACGGCATGTTAGTGAACTGCTGAAGTTAGTCAGGACAAACTTCTTTATCTTTAAACCCTCTGGGGGGGAGCAAATAGTTATTTCAAAAGGTAATGTGAAACAGCTGCTGCAAGAGATCTGGCAGCAATGCCCCTGGTACTCAGAGAGAGGCTCTTTAAAGTTAGACATGTGGAGGAAAATTGGAACTATCCTTCATGAAGAGCCACGGGCAACAGCTGAAATTTTGATATATTGGAAGGTTGTTATGACTGCTTTAGAGATTCAGCAAAAACCTCTTTTAAAAACTTTAGTAGAAACTCCTCCTTATAAAGGAATTGTATTGCACCCTTCTACCCCAAAACTGGAGTGTGCTTTATCATTTCCAACAGCGCCTATGCCTGTGGATGATAAAATCCAACCAAAAATGGGAAAAGTTCAAGCAATGATACATCAGGCTTTCAATGAGGGGAAATTAGACCTGATGAGATTCCCCAGATGAATTTGTTTCCAATCAATAGGCAAGTGGATGCTCAAGGCAATCTGCAGACTGAATGGGTTCCGATTCCTTTAGCAGTTCTTAGGGAAATTAAAAAAGCAGTTAAAGATTATGGTATTCAAAGTCCTTTTACAAAGGGGCTCCTGACAAGTTTGGCTACCTCACGCATGATTCCTAGTGACTGGAAAGATTTAATGAGAATGATATTGAGCTCTACTCAGTATGTGGTTTTTGACTCAGAATACCAAAGGGAAGCTATCACTAGGGGAAGGAATTCGGGGGGGCTGTATACGCCAGACCAAATCTATGGGGCAGGCTTGTTTGAATCCACTGCTGATCAAGCTGCTAATTTGCCTGATCACGTATTTCCAGTGGTTATGGCAGCTGTCCTTGGGGCGTTGCCCCGCATCCAGGAAGTGGGAACCCCAGCACAGTCTTTTTCTCAAATTAAGCAAACAGCATCTGAGTCTTATAATGATTTTGTGGAAAGGCTACAATTGGCTATTACCAGGCAAATCTCTAATGAGGAAGCTGCAAAAGAACTTTTGCTGAAATTGGCAGTTGAAAATGCAAACGCTGACTGAAAGCGTATCTTACAGCCCTTGGTGGCTAGAGGTGAGGTTACTCTGGCTGATCTGTTAAAGGCATATGCAGTGGTGAGTTCTCAGGTTTACAACATGGAGACTTTGGCTATGGCATTGCAAAAAGGGATGAAACCTACAGGGAATTGTTTTAATTGTGGAAAGCCTGGCCATTTTAAAGCCCAGTGCCATGCCCCTGGTGGGGGGGGGGATGGCATTTAACAAAAACAAAATTAAGGACGTCCGTCCAAAATCGGTCTGTCCAAAATGCAAAAAAAGGGTTTCATTGGGCAAATCAATGTCGCTCTCATCAGAACCAAAATCCAGGAAACTAAATTTGGGGCGTGCAGCTAGCCCTGCTCCCAAGGCTGTCACAAAAGCATCACCTGCAATTACTGGGAGTGCAGGTTTGGGTTTAAAAATGTTGAACTCAATTAATGTGACCTTTTCTAATCAAGTGTACATTGAGGACACTCCTTTGCATGGGCCACTGCCAGAAAAAAACAGTGGGATTAGTACTTCCCATGTCTTCTGCATCAGAAAAAGGGTTTTTTGTTATTCCAGGAGTTATTGATCAAGATTATAAAGGGGTTATTAAGATACAATTGTACACTGATACTCCTGCATCATTAATGGCTGGTGACTCTATTGCCCAGTTATTATTGCTTCCATACATCCCTATAAATCCTTTAATTGGGATCCCACGAACTGGTGGTTTTGGGTCCACTGAAATGGCAAGTTCTCCAGTTGCTGCAGAACTGGTAGCACTGACAAAAAATTTGACTACAGACCAATCAAAAATGACAATTGAAATTCAGGGAAAATCATTTTTTGGCCTTATAGATTCCGGAGCAGATGTCTCTGTGATACGCCAAAAGGAATGGCCAAATGAATGGGCGCTTGAAGACTCTCCGGCTGTTCATGGAGTGGGTGGTATGCAGTTTGCAAGAAGTAGTGTACGTTGGTTGAAGGCATTGCATAGAGAAACTGGTGAGACTGCAAGGATTCAACCTCTTGTGTTGCCCCTGCATATAAACTTGTGGGGTAGAGATTTGCTGTCACAATTTCACACAAAAATTGTGATTGGATAATGGAAAAATTACAATTGTTAACATCTCAGCCAGTCTAGATTGACCAATGGCCACTTCCAAAAGAAAAGCTTACAGCTTTACATCAATTGGTAGCTGAGCAGCTACAATTAAGACACATGATTTGAGAGCTGTCAACTCCATCCTTCAACCAATGGGAGCTTCAACCAATGGGAGCTTCAACCAATGGGAGCAATGTGGTTTGCCTAACCCTAACCTGATCCCACGTAATTGGGATCTTGTTGTAGTAGATTTACGGGATTGCTTCTTTTCTATCCCTTTGCATGCAGATGACAAGAAATTATTTGCCTTTACCGTACCTGAGTTGAATAACAATGCACCTACCTTTCGTTACCAATGGAAGGTTTTGCCACAGGGAATTCTAAACAGTCCAACGATGTGCCAGTCATATGTTCGAATGGCTCTGGCTCCATTCAGAACCTCTCATCCTGGATGGAAGGTTTACCACCACATGGATGATATTTTAATTGCAGCTCCTGGCCCACCCGGAACAGTTAAGGCAGTGTTACCTTGTCTTAAAGAGGTATTATTACAATTTGGACTTCATATTGCCCCAGAAAAAATTCAAAGTCAAACGCCATATGCCTACTTAGGGCATAAGCTCCTTGCAACCTATGCTCATCCGGTCATTCCGGAAATCAAAATTGAGGAAAAGATTTCTCCAGTAAAATTACAACAAATACTAGGAACAATTAACTGGGTTAGACCCTATCTGGGGTTAACTACAGCAGTACTCCAGCCCTTGTTCTTGGCCCTAAAGGGCTCTGCGAGACCGGATTCTGCTATAACCTTATCAGCAGAACAAAGGAAGGTACTGACACCTGTAAATGCGGCTTTAACGCAGCGTTGGGTTGATTGATGCATTCCTGATACTCCATTTGCTTTGGCAATTTTAGAAACTCCAGCCTTGCCTACTGCAGCTTTATTTCAATTACACGAAGCGCAGGTTTATATCATTGAATGGTTGCATTTGCAGAATACTCCCAGAAAAACAGTTTCTACTATGGCTATGCTTTATAGTGAGTTAATCATCAAAGGCCGAAATCGCAGTATGCATTTATATGGCATAGATCTAGTTCAGTTATTTTTACCTATCTCCCTCACTCTGTGGGAAACTTGGTATAGTCAATCCATTGAATTGCAAATTGCTCTTGAAAATTGGCCAGGGAAGATTTCTTGCCACACCCCCAGTGACCCTCGTTTCCAGTTGCTTCGAAACGTATCTGTAAATTTTAATTCAGTTATTGCTAAGCAGCCAGTTGGGGGAGTGACCGTTTATGAAGATGGTGGTAAGACCTACGACGCTTGTGCATGGAGACAGGAAGGGGTATGGAAAACAAAAATTACCCCTCCTCAGCAATCAGCACAAAGGGCTGAATTAGCTGCTGCTATTTTGGCCTTACAGGAATTTGCACAAGAACCGCTAAATCTTATTGTGGATTCTCTTTACGTTTATCAATTGATACTTAACATTGAATTTGCTTATCTTTCTCCATGTGTTGATGCTAATCTTATGAGTTTGTTTCTAGCTCTGCAAAGCTGTCTTCATTCTCGCACACATTCTCTACATATCGCACACATTCGCAGCCACCAGCCACTTCCCGGGGAGCTGCAGGAAGGGAATGACGTGGCTGACGCAGCGGCCTCAGCCATGTCCTGTCTCTCTCTTTCTCCTGTTACTCCATGGGACTCACATAGCTATTTTCATCAAAATGCTAAAGCTCTTTGTAAACAATTTGGTCTCACTGCTACAGAAGCTGCAGCTATTATTCAACAATGTCCTACTTGCAGTGCTCAATCGACTGCTCTTCCTCAAGGAGTAAATCCTCGGGGGACATCTGCTTGTCAACTATGGCAGATGGATGTCACACAACACCCTCCCTTCAAACCATGGCACCATCTGCATGTCACCATTGATACCTATTCAGGATTTATTATGGCAACACCTCAACAAGGAGAGGCTACAAAACATGTAGTCAACCATTGCCTCCGTACCTTCACACATGTGGGGCCACCAATGGAGATCAAAACCGATAATGGCCCTGCTTACATTAGCACCGCCTTTGCGGAATTTTGTCATCGATGGTCAATTATACATAAATTTGGCATTCCCTCAGATGCTAAAACAAGCACTCCTTCACACAAAAACAAAAACGGGGGAAGTGGATGGATATGGCTTGCCTTACATACAAAACATTCTTAATATTACCTTATACACTTTAAATTTTTTAAACATGACAGGATCTCCCGCTGCTACGGCAGCCAGTAGGCATTTTGCTTCCTCCCCTTCTGCAGGTACGCCAAGACCGAAAGTTCGGTATAAGAGACAACCAGATCCAACGTGGAAAGGACCTGTACCGCTGATAACTTGGGGCCGAGGATATGCTGCTGTTGAAGATGAGGGGACAGTTGTTTGGGTTCCTGCTCGCTGTGTGAGTCCTTATCATCAGCCAAAGGGGCAAGGGGATGGATTTGGGGGAATGGAAAAGAAACACGTTGATCCAGGACATGGGGAAGCTAGCAAACCTTCATAATAAAACTGATTGTTGGATATGTATGCACATGCCAACTCACAAAACATCAGGGCTTCCAATGGTTGCAGTACCTCTGGCCGAAGGTGACTGGTATAAGGGACAATGCTATGGTTGTTCAGGGATGTGGTCTAACAGTTGGACTACAAGTAACATAAATACATTGCATCTTGGAAGCCGAATCCAAGAGGTGGCGGGTATCTGCTGGACCCACAATGAGACAGTAGAGAATATGACTTATTTGGGAACATATCCATTTTGTAACAAAACAATTATTATTGGCAATGGAAGTTGGGTTTATCCGGATGACATGAAAACTAAAAATCTCACTTATTTTGTACATAATATTTCTAAATTTGATATCATATCTTTGATCAATGAAAATGGGTGTCCATTTATCCCTGCCACATGTTGTCCCACCATGAGAGAAAACCAGCTGCCCAAATATGCAAATGGGAAATACGCACCACTGGCCACTTATTTGACTATGTTAATGGAATCTTTTGCACAATTAATCTATGCTGAACCAAATACGGTTGGCCATCTCCTGGGAGCAAATCTATGGTTGCTGTGTGGACGGATGGCCTATGATCGCATGCCAGCACGATGGAAAGGAGTCTGCACCTTTGGGAAAGTAATCCCATCTCATGTCATTTTAAAATCTTTGGGGACTGCTCATATCCGTAATGGGCGTTCCGCAACGGAAGTAAACTCTGTTTTGAATCATGACTACTGGATACAGATATCAAGGGGAGTTATTCCTCCTTTAGGAGTCATGATGAACTATAGTGATTTGCATCGTTTAAACAATTGGACAATTACTATGTTTAAAGACATCATTAAAACTCTAAAGCTGCTTGAAGAAGAGCAAGGAAAAATCCTTGACTTTGTCCTGCAAACCAGATATGCGGTGGACATTATTTTGGCTGCACAAGGGGGAGTTTGTGCTGTGATTCATACACATTGTTGCATGTATATCTCTGATTATTCTCCAAACATTACAGCTACTATACAGCATATGGAACAAACCCTGAATGAGAATCCATTACAATCGGAGGACAAGGGACTGGATGTGTGATCTGCACTTTGGTCCTGGTTGCCAGATGGTTCCTGGATTCGTCACCAAATTGTTGGAGTGATATTGCTTTTTATACTTTCTCTTCTTTGTGTATGCTGTTGTATCCAATGTCTCCCTGGACTTTTAGGAATGTGTCGGGTGAAGCCTACAAGGAGAACTGTTGTTGCAGATGGCAAAAAGCTACCGAGGCATCTGCGATCATCAAAAAACTAAAACAGGGGAGATGTGGGAATAAACTTTGACTTCAGTATTGGGTAATGATTAGTCTAAGACCTTATACATACATGTCTGCCTAACGGTCACTGAGATAAAGCAAGGAAATTAAAAGCAAACACCAGAAACATTTAAGCAGCTCAGATGACTGTAAACAATTCTGTGTAATTATTTTAATTCTCAATGTGAATGCTTACTATGTACAAAATTCTCAATAAAAGGGAGCACTAGAATTTGCTCTGGACTCCCATCTCGAGTACACCAGCCTGTGTCTCATTCTTTCCATGGGAGACTACCACACCCTCCTTCATGCAAAAAGTTTATAAGGAACTTCCAATCAGCCATAAGTGTAGATATTATTTCTTCTCGAATTAAAAAAGTTAATTTAGTGTTCTCCAGAAGTTCCATCATCTTCATCAACATTCCTCCATTGCACTTCATGTCAAACCTTTTGTGATGACCCGTAGTCTCTCAAAATAACCCAAAACCCAAAACATACATTAATGTCCAGTAAGGCCTTCAACTTAACTTCACTGTTTTATTAGGCACAGTTTAAAGTCACAAAAGTAAATAAGGAGGCAAACAGAAAACCAAAACAAACTGTATTGATGAGAGTTCTGAAGCAAGCTGAGATAACTAATTATAAACTCCAGGAAAATAACCGAGAAAAGTCCATGGGAAGAATGCCAGCAAAGATAAGCCTCTTTCAAAGTAAACACTAAATTGACTCCAGCAATTCTGACTGTGCAGTTACAAACTTATATACATAGCTCTCACCTGCAAGCCATGAGGAGGATCATGGTAATCTCCTCTTGAGTAGACCTCGCTTTTCCCTGATCCTCTCCTCCCTGCATGACCCAGGATGGATAGGGGATGGGCCTGGATCCTACTCTGATTGCTCAGCCGGCCTCTGCCCTTCCCTAGCCTCCTCCACCACCTCTGGAGCCACACTCCCACTCCCTGTTGGCTGTTCCTCCTCTTCCTCAGAGTCAGTCTCCACCAGGGGCATGACACTATCGCCCCCGCATGGCCCTCTCCCCTGGGACCAGACAGACGAGGACGTTGAGGAAACCAAGCATGAAAGTCCTGGACCAAACGAGGAGCATGAACATCAGTGGCATCAATCCAGGTGAAGTCCTCTGGTCTATAACCTTTCCATGCCACCAAATACTGAAATCGACCCCGCAACTGGTGTGAATCTTGCATGTTATCCACTTCATACTCCTCCTCTCCCAGAGGGGTTACTGGGGCCGGCTGTGGGGAGGTAGAAGTCTGGATAAACCCTTTGAGGTTCTTGTCAATAAAATCCTGCAACGCAGCCAACTCCAGTACCGACAGGGAATCTATCCGACCCATTGGCAATTTTGCATCGGGCAACAACTTTATTGGACAGTCATATGCCCGATGTGGAGGCAACTGATCTGCCTCCTCCCCAAACACATCAGCAAAGTCCACCAACTCCGCAGGTAAATTCAGGTCCAAGGGCATAGCCACACTCCCTGCACAGGAGCGCAAGCAATGGTTGGCACACTTCCTATCAAGGAACTGCACAGCTCTAGACGACCAGACAATCTGTAGATCATGGGCCTGTAACCACTCCAAACCCAGCACCACCAGAAAATGAGGCACTGTGGTAACGTAAAACATGGTTTTCTGCACATGCTGCCCAATACGCATGCAAAGGGGTTTGGTTGCAACAACCCCAGGTCCCGAACGAAGGGGCCGACCATCAATCGTCTCTACCATTATTGGTGGGGACACCTGTTGCTGAGGAATGAAGCACTGCTCTACAAAATGAGCATCCATGAAATTGGCTGTGGCCCCTGAGTCGACCAAGGCTTGGATCTCCACTGCTCCCAGACCAGGCAAGAACACACTTGCTTTCAGCACAAGATGCTTCACCAATAACAATTGTGGTGGAGATATCAAAGGTGGTGAGGATGGCAAGGTTGGTGAAGATGGCGGGCCTAAGGACTTTACACCCCAACCTACAGACCCCTGTAGGCTGAGCGATGCCCATTTCCCACCACAACAGGCATCGCTGGTGTGCATGTCTTAACAGGACACATGGCTGCAAAATGGCCTTAATTGCCACAATAGAGGCATAAACCATCATGACGACGTCTCTCCTTTTCTACTTGAGTCCGATGAGGGCGGCCAGCCCCCGATTGCATTGGTTCATCCAAAGTCACTTCCACCAAGGGCTCCGTCTTTCTGAAAACAGATACAGTCTCTGTCCATCGTCGCACCCGTCGCTGCTGAAGTCTAGCATTGATACGAAGACACAGATGCATGAGCTCCTGAAGGGTGCAAGGGCATTCAGTGTGCGCCAACTCATCCAGGAGCTCCAATGACAAACCCTCCTGGAACTGATCTAATAGTGCTGCCTCATTCCATTGTACATCCTGAGCAACCACCCAAAAACTAGCAATATAATCCATGAGTGAGCCACGCCCCTGCTTCAACTCTCTCAAACGTCTGTTTGCTGTCAGTCTCCACCAGGGGCATGACACCTTTCCACTTTTGAGCATATTTGCACCTTTCCACTTTTGAGTCTTGCTGCAGTTGTCATATATAAAAACAAAGTTCCATTACTTTTTAAAGTGTCTAGCTTGTAATTTGTAAATTTTATTAAAAAAAAAACCAAATACAAAAACATTGTATGAAGGTAAATGAGTTCAAACAAGCACAGAAATTACGTTTTCACATATATTTCAGTTTTGCACAGAATTTATTGTAGATACTTTTTCTTACCTGGTTATATTCTACTGGTATGTTTCCCCAGATGTAACCAGCGCACAGTCGGTATGTATAATCTAGAAAGACCACATTATTATTATTATTTTATTGAGAACATTTATATGGCTATCCAACTCACCCATGGTGACTTTGGGCAGCTTACAAAAATAAAACCCAATGCATTTTGTCACAATTTCTGAAGTGGGTGGGATTTGAAAAAATATCTGTTTATCATTTGACTGCTCTGTGACATACAGGTAATTCTCTTTTAGTAAATGTATAACTAAGCGAAGCAATCACTAAGTGAAACTGTGACTATGCTTATTAATTACTTAGTTGCTTACTTCATCTTTCCTTTGCTTTACAGATCTGTGAAGGTCATAAATTTGAGGTTGGATTGTAAAGTTACTTTTTCATCACCATCATAAGTGTGATTAACCAAAACAATTGCTAAACAAGATTTATCTGTATTGGGGACTGAAAAGTGAGGGACTCAACTGGCAGCCATGCTAATAGTTTTTAAGACTGGCAGCCATGCTAATAATTTTTAAGACTAAACAAATGCTATGCAAGCATGTACAGATTTGTAAAAACATAAAGACTCATTCTGAATCAGGCGGGAAGATCCATTTAACCTCACTTTCTGTACTTCAGTGGTCAACTAGATAAACTCTTTGCCATTTGCAAAATCGATATAATCATCTACACTGGTTATCACTGGTAGTTGCCTAAGGGATGAATCCTCAAATTAAGAGCAGGCTCCAAATGAACCCCTTTCTTAAAATAAGTAAATGTTACTTACCATTGGAGATAAGACGCAATCAAAACAAATTCTCATCCATGTTGGAGTTTGTATACATTACAGGGTTTAGCAATTGCTGACTACTTCAAAAAAAGTAAAACAAATTCTTTAGTTGGGGAAAATTGCTGAAGCAAGCAGGAATCTTTCCGTAATGGCCTTGAGCAACTCAATTAGTTGGTGGAACTTGGAAGGATCTAATAGGAAAATAACAGTTTTTAGATTTTATCACGTCCAAAGCTCTTTGTTGGTTTGACTTGGATATTTAGTCACTTCTGAAAGCTAGGTCGAATACTGGTTTACTAGTTAGAAAGTAAGATAACCTACAATTTTATTGAATATACCTAAAAGATTTACCTATTCCACTTTACCAAAGACATATTTTACAAATTGAACACTCCAATATAATAACATGACAAACAGACTTTAGAGAGCTAGAAACTTAATCTTCCTTCCCAAAAATGCGATTAAAGCCTCCCATCCATTCTTAAGAATTAAAAATACACTGGGAAAGATCCTCCATTAGTGACTCTGCAGAACAGAGGTGTCAAACTTAGATAGATAGAATTCTTTATTGGCCAAGTGTGATTGGACACACAAGGAATTTGTCTTGGTGCAAATGCTCTCAGTGTACAGAAAAGAAAAGATACATTCGTCAAGAGTCAAGAATCATAAGGTATAACACTTAATGATAGTCACAGAGTACAAAAAGCAATCAAATCCTACTAAGAAACAGTCAATATAAATTGTAAGGATACAAGCGACAAAGTTATAGTCAAACAGTCACAAGTGGGAGGGGATGGGTGATAAGGAGTGATGACAAGATTAATAGTAATAATAGTGCAGACTTTGTAAATAGTTGGACAGTGTTGAGGGAATTATTTGTTTAGCAGAGTGATGGCGTTCGGGAAAAAAATGTTCTTGTGTTTAGTTGTTCTGGTGTGCAGTACTGTATAGCGTCGTTTTGAGGGAAGGAGTTGAAACAGTTTGTCTGGGATGTGAAGGGTCTGTAAATATTTTCACAGCCCTTTTTGACTCGTGCAGTATACAGGTCCTCGATTGAAGGCAGGTGGGTTGGAATTGTTTTCTCTGCAGTCCTAATTACTCTCTGAAGTCTGTGTCTGTCCTGTTGGGTTGCAGAACCAAACCAGACAGTTATAGAGGTGCAGATGACAGACTCAATAATTCCTCTGTAGAACTGGATCAGCAGCTCCTTGGGCAGTTTGAGTTTTCTGAGTTGGTGCAGAAAGGACATTCTGAATGAAACTTGATTTCATTAAGGGGCACATCAGGGTTATGTTTGACCTCGGGTAGGGCATGGCCAGGATGGGCATGGCTAGCTCAACATCACTCATGTCGGAGGTGCAGGTGGAGGCCCAAGTGCTCTGCCAGAGAAAAATGGGCTCTCAAGCTCCATTGTCAGCTGCAACGACCTCCTGCAACCCTCTGCCAGCAAAAACGGAGCTTGAGGTGGCCACAGGCAACCCTCCTGAGCTTTGTTTTCACTGGCAGAGGCACCATGGACCAGTCCGCTCTTTCCAGGGTGGCCCTACAGACCAGATCTAAGCACCCAGGGGGCCAAATCCAGGCCTCGGGCCTTGAGTTTGACACCCCTGCTGCAGAAGATCTGGCAGTCAGTTGTCTTATTGCATGAATGATGAATTTTATTCATTGGTGTCCTGGAGCTGCGGGGAAACTTCAGCTTCCATCTAATGAGAACCTTTCAATTCCCAGCTGAAGGACCAAAACAAAATCAAAAACCCTTCCCAATTTTGCTCGATGAGAATGTTTTGATATAGTATAACAGCTACATAGGGTGATCTATTTTAGAAGCCTCCAGACATCCAATTATAAATTTAAACAGCTTTCAAAACCATACTTATAATTTCCATATTAATGACATTTGAATGCAATCAACTGTTTAGCTCTTCCCTTGCAATGTGATTTGCATCATGTGGCAACAACCGGAGTGTGCAATTCTTGACATGGATCTGCTTCTCCTTATTCTTTCTTTGTCTGTCTCTTTCCTTATTGGCACTAATGGGAATTCTTCATCTCTAAAAGAAGACCAGCTGTAGTTGGTACATGGACAGCATTGCACTTCAAATCCAGTTGACTTCAGCCCATGTTTGCATATATGAACAATGTCTCAATTGACTTGATTAAATACGTATATCAAGTATTGCACACAGAGAGAACCCATTGCACTCTGATGATGGAGGAGAACCACAGGGAAACCAGTGACACAAAGATAATAATCCCCTTTCCACCAGAAAGCTTGAAGCACTGAGATTACTTTCCTTCCTCAATGTTATGCTGTCTCTATCCTTAAATTGATAACTTTTGTCAGTTGAAGACTACAACTTTGTCAGTTGAAGACTACATAAAAAGCAAAAAATGGTAAGTAGAATGAACCAACATCCCAGATAAAATTATGATATGATTGCACATAATGGACTCTTTTCTTTCTTCCCAATTCTTATATTTCATTTTATAATCTAAATCATTCAGATTCCAACTTTCATAATCACCTCAGAGTATTTCCTTTTGGGGAGTAACAGTGTCTGGGAATTACTGTCTCAACAAGTGTACAAGTGTAATATGAGATCTGCTGCTGCTGACATGATGAATACACTAGTGGGAAACCTTATATACACCACCAGAATATCCCAGATAAGATAGCAATTGGGAAACTATGACATTGAAAGAACTAAGATGTACCATATTGATTACTGGCATGGAGGGAGAACACAACTGCACCATATTTATACAGTCTCAGCTGTCCTCTGTTCTGTTGGCAGCAGCAACAATGCAATTATAAAAATATACTTTCAAAATAGGATTATTTACAACTAAAAAGAGTCATGGAAAAGTAGTTAATAAATCAGTTCATTAGCCAAATACCAAACTAGTTCAAGCCAAGTTAAGATTTAGAGGGCAAGACAAGAGAATGTAGACTGCAGCCCAAGCAATAAAGAACCAGTATCACCCAGGAGGTATGTCAGGCAACCAGGATTTCCAGTAACTAGCCCAGTCATTTTAAGACATTGGTCCTAGCTATTAGTTATTTTCAGATATAAAGCTTTAAAGCTTTATATTACATTATTATAGGCTGTACAATAATAGCAGGGCAAGATCCAGGGGTACTTTGAGAGTTTCTGGAGGTAAAATCACCTGCAAATGATTGAAGGTGTTCTAAACATGGAGTTCCAGATTAAACAAATCTGCTTTGGGGTTAGTTTACCTTCAGAACACCTCATTAAGGCTAAACTGCCTCCAGGAGATGTCATATTCCAGGACGTTCAATAGGCTCTGGAACATTTTTGATTTCTCCAGAACATCCTATTTTCAAATTGACCAATTTTGCATAACCCTCACTGTTTTTCTTTTATAGAATGTGAAGGACATGATTAAAGTCACAGTCTTATTGGAGAGCTTCCCTAGTTCTTTTGATAATTTTAGATAGACCAATAATCATTACAATGTGCCGCTGTCCATGGTAATTAGTAATTATTTCAACGAAAAGGGGTTCTACTACTAAGATGGATGACATCTTCTACAGTAGTGTTTAGCCTCAGTAACATCATTTTGTTGACCCTTTTTTGCAATGAAAAGAAGGGATACTGAGATGACACCATTTCTTTCTTTGTTGGATAATTTAAAAAATATCCCAATGTTCATTGTTAAAATAATACCAGTAAGATGTGAAAATATCGCCTTCTCTTTTTTCTTCTCCCCTCTTTTTACTCTGTCCAACTATTATCTGCCTCTCTGTTCTGGGAAATGTAGCTGCTTGGCAATTAGCTCTTTTCTTGCATAATAGAATTACGAATTAGCCTTTCCTCACAACTTTCTCCTTTGCTATATGGAATTCAGTGGGTGTCAAGTTACATTTAGATAAACAAATAGAAGTCTAATTGACAAGAACTCTAATTATGTGATGAGGAAAGAATCATTTCATGTCAGTCAGAAGATAAAGTTTGTTTACTTTCTCTCAAATTGATGCATTTAGCAGGCATTTCAGAAAAAACTCAGTATGAATGCGAAAACTCCATGAGAAAATCCACATTTGTTCATTGTCCTATTTCTGCAGCAAGCTCCAAAACAGCTTTTGCCAAATGTTTGTCCTGATGTGACCCAGAACCAAACCCAAGGGTAATGACAGTAAACTACATTTTGAATCTCAATCTCTCTTTTTTAAAAAATGACCATGGAATGTGACTCAACACAACACAGCCATGAAAATCTGGTCAAAATGTTCAGAGATGGAACCATCTCATAAAAACATAAGAATATAAGAAGACCCTTTTGGATCATACCTGTGGCCCATCTATTCCAGCAGCCAGAGGTCTAATCCAACAGGGCCAACCACATGTACAGGAAGCCCAATTGTTTCTCAGCAGACGACTTTCAGAGATAGTCACATGGCTACCCAGGCTAATAGTCATTGATTCTCAGTATTTCCATTAATTAGACCAGCCTCCTTGGAAGCCAGCCAAAGAAGCACCATGCCTCTCACTGGGATACTCTGATGTTCCTTTTTCTTTTCCATATTTTAAAAATGTAGACTGGGAAGCTGTGGGAAGGGAAGGGAATTGCCAGATACATGTGCGCATGCCATGTTTAAATGTCTAAAATACAGTTATTATCTGTGAATTGAAAAAAACCAATTTTTGCATGATCAAGTTATCCATGATATCTGTCATGCCCCTGGTGGAGTCTGATTCTGAGGAAGAGGAGGAACAGCCAACAGGGAGTGGGAGTGTGGCCGGCTGACCAATCAGAGGAGGATCCAGGCCCATCCCCTATCCATCCTAGGTCATGTGGGGAGGATAGGATCAGGGAAAAGCGAGGTCTACTCAAGAGGAGATTACCATGATCCTCCTTGTGGCTTGCAGCTGGGAGCTATGTATATAAGTTTGTAACTGTGCAGTCAGAATTGCTGGAGTCAATTTAGTGTTTACTTTGAAAGAGGCTTATCTTTGCTGGCGTTCTTCCCATGGACTTTTCTCGGTTATTTTCCTGGAGTTTATAATTAGTTATCTCAGCTTGCTTCAGAACTCTCATCAATGCAGTTTGTTTTGGTTTTCTGTTTGCCTCCTTATTTACTTTTGTGACTTTAAACTGTGCCTAATAAAACAGTGAAGTTAAGTTGAAAGCTTTACCGGACTTTAATATATGTTTTGGGTTTGGGGTTATTTTGAGAGACTACGGGCCATCACAATATCTTACCATAGATGGCAGCAGAAGGTTAGAGTTATTGTATATTTCTCTGCTGCCTCCTAGTGAGGCTCTCAATTTCTGCAGCCTAGATAGATAATTAGATTTAATTGACATGAGTGCTCAGTGGAATCATTTGATTCATCTTTTTCTGTTGGATCTTTCCCAAATGTGGCCATTGACCGTGGTTTAATTTTTTAGAACTTCTAGCACTTTAGAACTGCTGGGGTTTATGGAGCACAAAACTATGTGCCTGCATGTAAAAAAAAGGCAGAGGACAACTGCAAAGGGGTTCTAGAAACTCAATCTTGTCTTGAAAGATAGGTGAAAAGAACCTCAACCCTTATCCCAAGGACATGGTAGAAAGAGCTTCTTTGATTTCCTTCTAAAAGGAAGTTACTTTTAGCCCTGGCTTTTTGCCACCATCATGTGAATCTTTCTCAGTGATGATCTTTCATATACAGCTATACTTGCCAGCTGACAGGGAGAGGCTAATCTTCTTATATGCCTCTTCCTGCTTCTCAGTGCAGTGATGGAAGGCCTTGACATATGAGTATAAGGTTGCATCAGAGTTCTCATCTCACTGCTCCACTCTTTTTCTTTCTGATCTTAATTGTAATTTTATCCTCATCCCAAATGAGTTTCTGCAGTGTTATTTCACTAATAAACATACATTAAGTTGGGTGAAAGCTTATGACTGGCCCATTTATTCAAGGGAGTTTTCTCTAGAGTCCAATATATTTAACATTTTGTTCTTACATCAACCCTGTGAGATAAAACAGGCGGAAAGACCTGTCCTGGGTAGAATGAGATTCATGTCTGAGCAAGAATGAATTTTCCCAGGTTTAGGCCGGTATCTGAGTTGTCATACCACATTTGCTTTGTAACTTTATTCTCCCCTACTCCAAGTTCCTTGGAAACTGATGACAACATGTATTACATGCTGTGTTAGAAGCCCAACACCTGTTTCTGCTTATCGCTTTTATCTTATATTTTGATTCACATTTCAAACTTATCCCTCCTGGCAAGTAACACTTCCTTACTATAAACCAGTTATTCCAAAAAAACATGTAATAACAAAGGCTGACAAGAAAGTGTTGTGTCTAGCCGCTGTTAATATATTTATAATTTACAATTAACAGCGGTTAGGATTGTATTTGCTAAAAACTGGAAAAACGAGAAAATACCATTACAGGAAGAAATTATAAGAAAATATTGGAATGTGCTGAGATGAGTAGATTGACGTTTGAAATTAGAGAGCAAGAGGATAAACAATTTTATGAAATTTGGGATTTTTTTTATCAATGGCTAGATGATAAAATACGATAATAGAATATTTAGAATGTATACTATATTTATAAAGTGTTTTTAGGATTGATTTGGTATGATTATATGATTTGTTACAGAATAAATTATTTAAAGTATTGTTATCTCATAAAGCATGAATGATTAAAATTATAGTCAAATGATTTTTTAATAGCGATATTAGGATATATAAGTTTGGATTGACAATATGAGTTGTTATGTAACATAATTGTAATTGAGACTACAAAATGAATGCACAAAACTGATGAACCAACCGACACACTGGATGTACACAAGAGAGTTGATGTTTTAATGTTTTGTTTGTCTTGTTTGTCTGTAGAAAATCAATAAAATTCTTTTCAAAAAAAAAAAAGAAAGAAAGTGTTGTGTCTAAGGCAATGAACCCATATGTTCCTAGCTCAAGCACCACATGGATCTTCATACAAAAGAAAATCAAGACATCAAGATTTTGCTGTTGCTAGGATATTCTCTGATTGCCAAAGAAATTGATTTCTGAATTAAAATACAGTAGCTTTCCTCAGTTCTATTGAGGAGATAGCTATGGAATTTCATATGTGACTCTTACCACAGAAGACACTCTGTCAGGGACAGAGGTTACAAGTTGTTTTATCCTTTCCACAAGCCCCCACTTGCCATTAATATGCCATATATGCCATAATGCCATATATCATGCCATTAAGATCGCCTTGATGGATGAATGTAGGTACGTTTGTTGAAGCTACATTGTTTCACTTGTAAATTTGTCTGCATTTGGAATTTCTACTGTATAGGTGTTATGAATTCCAGTAATTTAGAGTTTTACTTAAAATAGCCATATAAATCATAGTATACCTTGTCTTTATAATTACATCAATCATTTGGTTTGGTCTGTAAATTCAGATAATAATAATAATAATAATAATAATAATAATAATAATAATAATGATGATGATGCTGTTGTTTGTATTTCACGTGCATTGCATACGTGGAAGGACATTTGTCAGATCTGAAATTCTATGAAGAATTTCCTCAGCTTCAAATAAGCCATTTTCACGAGACTGCAAAAGAAGAAGGAGAGTTTTAAGATATCTCTGCCCCTGCATGGCAGTTCATCCAAGACAGGGCTGGGCAACTATGACAACATTACAACCTTTGGACTTCATCTCACAGAATTCCTGAGCCAGCCATGGTTGGGGATTCTGTTTGTTAAAGTCCACAGGTTATAAAATTGCCCTATTGCTCACCCCAATCCAAGAGCTGCTATTTGCAAATTTACATTTAGTGCAAAAGAAACATTGGAATCATGTATTTGAGGCCAGTGGGGCTTTTTCACAGATTAATATATACATGATAATCCAGATGTGGGCTTTATTGTACCACTTACATGGAATTTTCAAGTATTCTTTCATTTCTAATTTTCCAATGTTTCATGGTTACACCCTTCCACCTCCTCTCTCCCCCCCCACAATTAAAAAATTAAGAAAACAAATATAGCTGCATTTCTATACTGATACATTCATATTCTATGTCTGCTCCAAGATCTTAAATACTTTACATTAATATCTCTCTTCATTTTATCACACCAAGTAATCATGTCACCTAGTTAATTTCTTTGACAAAGGGTAAGCTTGAACCTTGGTCTCTTCAATCCTAGTCCAACACCCTAACCACCACACCACACTGTCTCTTTATCAAAGCATATTAGCTATTGCTGTAATCGTTCTGTTTGGGAATCTTAATCCATTCCCTGAGACCTTTTAAAGCATGCTACAAAACTCCTTGCTGTGCTATTTGGATGTTTTTCTGAAAGTTCCTTTGCACAAGTACTTTTGAGGTAATCCCAAACTGTCATTTGCTACCCTTCTGTGTGGAGCGTATAGGGCAGGGATGAGGGAGAGACTTTAAGCTATGTCATCTCAAAATGCAATACCCTTCTCATTTAAGCTATGGAGTTGCTAGGAATGAATGGCCCATAATCAATCAATTGATCAATCAACCAATTACCCTACATCAGTTTTTTTTCATGAGACCATATACTGTAGGTCTGTGATGGTGAACCTATGGCACGTGTGCCAGAAGTGGCATGCAGAGCCATCTCTCCGGGCACGCAAGCCATCGCCTGTTGCTCTTCCGGGTTCCGGCGTGTGCTTGCCAGCCAGCTGGTCTTCACGCACATGGGAGCACCAGAAACTGGAAAAGCAGTTTCCTGGTGCGCATTCCAGGAAGCTAAGCTACTGGTTTCCGTCACACACATGCACGCTGGCCAGCTGGCCTTCATGTGCGCATGTGTGCCAGAAACCAGAAGACCAGGTGGCCAGCGTGCATACGTGCACTGCAAACTGCACACACAGGGAGCTGCTCTTCCGGTTTCTGGTGCTCCCCTGCACATGGTATGCTCCTGTTTCAGCACTTGGTGCCGAAAAGGTTCACCAACACTGATATAGGTAATCAGCTAGACAATTTTTAGAACATACCGAATCTAGCAAAGTTTACCTAGAGAAGGTAAGGGGAACACCACGGAGAAAGGCAGTGCACCAAATGAAATCTAAGATTCCACAGGAGCAGAAGATTCAAATAATTGAGTGGAAACAAATAATGTTTCTTTGCATTTGTCCCTAGATAGTTTTGCTGTTAGATTTGTTTTTGTTGTTATTGGGCTATTTTGTTGTTATTGTTGTTATTTTGTTGTTATCTGCTTGATAGTTTTGTTTCTAATTCACATTGGTAATTTGATGCCTCATCTTCTTCTCCTATGTATCTGACTTTGACACTCCCTGTGTGACTGTATCACTACTGCATTTCAGCAGGCAGTTAGTTTAGGGAATCCATATGGCCACAATTCTGTTCCCCGCATCTCGGGTGCCTTCCTTCTAGCCATGTCTATGCAGAGAATTGGTTCAGCTCTTCTTCTCAAACTTCATCTAGTCCCCTTCACATGAGAGTTTGTATTGATCAAATCTGCCATCGGTAGCCATAACTTTGGGCAAAATACAGTAATTATCTGGAACAACCTAAAAAATAGGTCAAACTCTGGGATAAAAGTTGGTACAACTTACTATATAAAGTACATACTCTTTTGCATGGATGTAGCATCTTACAAAACTGGGGGAGGCTCAAGTATACTCGTCCTAGAAAATTCCATGGAGAATAAATTTTATTGACTACAGTGAAACTGTTAATGGTTGTAGTTCTTATTTCTACATTTTAGAAAAAGATTGAAGTGAGGTTTTACCTCATAAAGTGTGTCAAAATGTTTCACCGTATAAACCAGGGGTGTCCAATCTTGGTAACGTTAAGCCTGGAGGACTTCAACTCCCAGAATTCCCCAGCCAGCTGGCTGGGGATTTCTGGGAGTTGAAGTTCTCCAGGCTTAACGTTACCAAGGTTGCACATCCCTGGTATAAACCATTGTAGACCTGCTCTGGAGTGTAACTGGCTATTCTTGAGTTAAAAAAAATACATTTAAAAAAACAATGCCTAGTGTTGTTATAGATGTCTACCATAGTTGTGTCCCACTAAATTCAATATGAGTTACTCCTGTTAAGTAAATTGAGGGTTTCATTTTTAACTGTCTTCTGGGACAGTGTTTCTTAAACATTTTTTTCTCTCAGGATCTCTTTCCATTAAAAAAAAAGGGAATATTTTTATCAATATTTTCTATATTACAATTTTAAACTGACATATTCATCACTTTTTTTTTCATGTAAGCTGACAAATAATTTTGATTTTGTAGATCCTAGGACCACACTTTAGGAAACATTGATCTAGAACAAGTCCCAAATCTTGTTTTCTTTTTGGAAAGTTTTCTTTGTCTCATCATGAGTTCATGTTCCCACCCTGTCTTGTTCTCCGTATCTCCCCCCCCCCCAAAAAATAATAATATTTAATTTACTGTTTGAAAGAAGAGCAAAACTCAATGGATGTTTTATTTGTAACAGTTTATTATTTGCTCTCAGATAAAAACATTTCAAAAAACACTACACAAAATAAATCCATTGTGGTTGTAAAGTGCATTTTTCAGTTGTGTAAAAAATATATTTAACAACATGCAAGGCATCCTGAAGCAAAAAATGGACTATTCCTCATTACATTCATACAGGCAAGAGAAACACAAAAGTCCAAAAAGTTGGCTTTAAAATTTGGAAAGAAGACTGAAATAAAAGTGCATTTCTTATAGCTATCCTGGGTATGCATTTCACACTGTTAAGTATTTTTTTCTTTCTTTCTAGTCAAATCACAATAAGCTAGATCTGCTAAAGAAGCCAATTATTTGGATTCACATGTGACTCCTCAATAAACCATGGTTTATAAACCCAATGGCCACCCAGAAAATAAAGCCAAACCAAGCAAATTTCATTATGACTTTGTGCAGGGGTGCACTAGTTATAATTAAAATTACTCATGTTTTTAAAATTCAATCAGAGAATTCAGTCCAAGAAACTCAGATTTTGCACCTTTGGGTTCAGCAAATTATGTCCTTGCCCCTTTGGCATGATGTTTGATACTTTGATCTACTTTCTTGGAAATCTTTAAGATAGTTTTACATGCCATTACAACCTAGCATAAGGCCTTTGGAAGATTGAATTAGGGGATATATAGAATCCAGACTTTCGGACTGAAACAATTCAACAATTCAATATTTGATTTGTCCAGAGTTCTTCAGTTCAGTGTTGTTACCTGAGGTATTTCTGTCCTATGACAAATCCCTAGACAGGGTGGGAACATGAAGGATTAATTCAGAGGGATGGATCATGTGAGTGGGATCTTGATTTATAAAGATGTGGCATGTTTCAAGGCTTACAGGAAGAAACCGTATCTAAATAGGGCCACATATAGTCCTGATCAGAAGATTAAGGATAATGCATGAACTTTCCCCAGCTTGTTTTTTTTTCTACTGGCATATTAATTCGACATAAAAGGCAGTTGTGAACAGCTGATTTGCAATTTTATTGAGGAATTGCATGAAGGAATGGATTTTGCACATGACTTTGAGGGATTATTTCTTGAATATACACAAAGATTAAAACATTTTTGTAGTCTATAGTAACCTTCCCACTTGCAATCCCAAACTTGTAATTTAAACTAATTTTCTACTCTCTAACTACAAATGTACACATTTTCCTGCTTCTCATGCCATCATCTCCTGTAGCATCTGGAGATCTTCAGGAAGAGAAAGGTTATGATACATATTTCTTTTGAACGTATGTATTGCTGTGTTCAGTGGCTTCATTCCAAATGGTTTTGAAAATCTTGCTATTTAAGTTAAAGCAGCAGTTAATGTGTGCATTTTATTATTGGTTGTTTCTTGCAGAAGTAAAAAAATAAATGATTTTTTTTGGCATATAACTAACCAGAGGATTCAGTTTCCCTTCACAGAAAGTATTAGTTACCCCATCGGAGTGGCTCAGCCCCAAAATCCTTTTCCTTATAATAAACCCCATTGCAAAAGAAGCCATGCTCTCACTTTTCCAATGGCAATGGGAAGAGAGACCCATGGCATGTAGGAGAAGTCAAGTCCATCTTTATCATAACAGGCTTGCAACTGCTGATCACACCGTCCTCATAGGATTTTTTTCTTAATTTTTAATTTTTAAAGCAGCAATATCTAAGACCAATCGGGTATTAGCGCTGAAGTTTCTAATACCCAGCTTCTAACAGTTCCCGTGCCAACTCTTAATTCAAGTTGAAGGCATGCAAATAAAATGACAGGACTCATTATAGACAATTAAGAAAATGCAGGATATGCAGTAACAAGCTGTAGCATGTTGACAGACTTTCCCCATTTTTAACCACAAGCTAACATTCCAGGGCAAGGCTCTTGCGTCATGCTAAGTAATCAAGCTTGGTCACTGCTGCTTTTCCAAAATTGCATAGGAGCCTGCACAAACTCCTTTCCAAATCAAGATTTTTTCAGACAGAACAGGAAACATAAGAACTTCATTTGGACATTAGATACTAAATCTAAAATCCTCAGTTCTACTTCACACCCAGAAAAACTATTTATCGAGCTCCTTATTCAGTCACCACCATTGAATGGAACCAGAACAACTGATTTGCTTGAAGGTTGAGTTATGAAACTCTAGTATGTGTATCTGAGTTTTCAAGTAATTTCACCATTTTGTTGTAGACACTACAAACAAGCATTGAAAAGGGTTAACTTTCTAGTCAGTTGGATTTATAATCCAAGGTGGAAAGTCTAAATGGCTTTCTTTAGTGTTAAACAAGAACCAGAGAAGGATTGGCCCCAATAAATGATAAAACATGGCTATTACCTGTAGTTACTACTGTATCTACCAATAGAGGAAAACATTTTGGAAAGGAATTAGTGATAAATTTATGGAGATGAAGGAACATTTTTGATTGTTTTGCTCTGCATGCAGGGAACAATATACCATTTTTTGGTTAACTATCCTTTCCCTCTCAACTTTGCCAGAGTTCAGGAACATAGGAAATTGATATTTCATTTCATACTACATATGCCCATTAACAAAGAAAAGACCAGGATATCTGTCAAAAGAAAGGGAAATCTAGCCCATTGCATAGTTCAATCAGGAGAAACTGACAAGAATTTGAATACTGATTTCATTATAAAAAGGACTCATGTTTGACACACAGTAGTCACTGGAATTCATTCATACTGGCTTTTAACTTTTCTATAATAAAGCTCCTGGATTCTTGAATGGCTGTTTAATTCATTCTGCCACACTGTCCTGCCATCACTTAAACTGCTGTTGAAGGCCAACACCAGAAAATCCCCTACTCAGAGAGACCATGTCCCTTTGACTCTGGACACATAGAAACAACAGAGCACATACTCCTCCAGTGCCTGTCCTACGAAGACATTCACACTAGGCTCATTATTGCATAAATACCCAGAATTGTACAGGACAATTCTACATCTTCCTACTTCTTTCAGATATTAACTCTGCTAAAACACTTCATCATTCTAAAGTCCTCTGTATTGTGATAAATTTAGTCTGCTATAGACTAATCTCTAAGCTCCCCTGCACCTCTAATGCTCTTAAACTTTCTCTCTGTTTCCCTTCAGGCTTTTGGTTTTTATGCATATACTTTCTGTTTTATGTCTTTCAGCTTTGTATAATAATTTTTTTTAGACTTTTCTGTGCTTTTTAATTGACTGTAGCCCACCCTCTTTATGCTGTAATAAACAATTGATTTTTAAATTGGTTCTAGTCCAGCCTAGTGGGAAAAGCCTGAAACCAAGTATTAATATCCCCAGAGAGATCAAGCATTCTTGTGTCTGAATTCAAAATGTCTGTTCTACCACCAAGTTAAAATGATCCTATTACTGAGCAGAAGTATTGAGGAAGACAACAGACAACTGGGTTGAGTGGGTATCCATTATTTGACATATCTTATTTATGTCAGTAACATTCAATTTATAGGCATTTTATAAAATTCTTTAAATAAAATGAAATTTTAAAATGTTCTTCACCCAGATGACTAAGCCCACAGGCCTGAACAAAATTAAATGTAACTAAGATGGTGTCATGAGGAGTTAAGACTTAAAAACAATTTTATTCTTGACAGTCTACCACCACCTAATAAAGAAGGGAGGAGGGAGATAAATAAAATCACCTAAATAAAATAATTACTTATTGTGGAAGCTAAAATGCTACATCAGCCTTCTCCAGGCCACTGACTGTCCCGCCTGGAGATTGAACTAAAGTCTAGCACATCCTGAGGGCACCAGGTCGGTTAAGGGTGGATTATGTGACTAGACCACATAGGCCCGTCTGGCTCAGCCACTGAAATAAATCTTCATATGTGTTTAGGAAAAGAGATACAGGCAGAATGGTGAGTAAGCATTTTGGAATCTTCCCATACACAAGGCAATTCCTAAAATGGAAGGAAACAAAGGATCATCTGAGCTAAAATTATAGTCTTTTCATTTGGGACTCTTAGCCTCTCACAGATTGTACAATCTGATTAAGAGAGGAGTGGGAAGACTGTTTAGCTCATCCCTGCATCTTGTTTCTTCTCAGAGAGTTGGTTTTATCAGAGAGGTGCACAGCAAGTTTAATTCCAGAACACAGAAAGGAAAAAGCACAGCTACCAATACTGTAATGTATCTCAAAGGATAAACACAAACCAAATTGCCCAAACAACAGCACCAAGTGCTGAATTCAATCTGTGGCAGCCATCTCACAGGAGACCATCTCCTTTTTAAAATTTAAAATTCAAAGGAAACACGAAGAGAGCTTCTGCCTTAAAAACCTTTGCAGCCAGCAGTTTTCACATTTCTCTGTTTCCATTCTGTAAGTACAAACTGCAGTTCTTTAGCCTACTCTGACTCTGCAACCACCTCCCAAGAGGGTTTTCTATCTCTGTCTCTTCATTCTTGTGCAGTAAGTATAACCCCAAGTCTCTGATTTAATAATAAGGACCAAGTTTTTCATATCCGGAATAGCTAGGCCATTCAGGAAATAAACCATAAGAACACCGCGGGCTTCCAAACTGATCAAAGGCAATCCCAAAATCTGGCTCACTACAAGGCTGTGAAATCTCTCGAGCTGATTTGAGTTCAGAGCGTATGATCCTGTAATTCAATCCCTTGTTGCTATCCCAGTAGACTTTGCCATCACATTCATAACACACTGCAAATTCGATTCTTTCATGGGCTTGAACCCGCTCTGGCAAGCTAACATCGAAGGAGAAGGTATCCTTATCGGAGCTGGCATAGGTGTCCTTCACGTATTGGCATGGGTGATCCGTGAAGGTTTTCCAAGTATCAAAGGTCATCCGAATCTTGACAGCCTTCTCAAATGCCAGATTCCTGACTTTCACTGTACCCATAATAGCTTTATCTTTCAACATGCAGTTCTCAAGGCAAACACAATCTGCCTGGAGGCGATTCCGGAAGTCCAAGTAATCTGCAGAAGGCTGTACGAAATCCAAGACAAAGTCATCGTGATCCACCGTGGTCAGGCCCACGATATTGTCTATTAGTTCTGTGATGTTCAGGGGAATATCCAAGGGGTCATCAAATTCTGAGAAGACTTTCACCACTGTCAGAGCCAAGCCCCTGCTGTCTGCAAAAGAAACCCTTTTCTTCACTCTGTTTCCCTGCAGAGCTTGGACCTCTGACCCCAGCTTGTTCAGCTCCGGGCTGCTGTTTACATGGATGCAGGGTCGCAAAGGTGCCTTGATCTTTGGGGCTATTTTGTAGGCAAAGCTCTCTTTCCGCAAAGAGGGCGCTCGCAAGTAGAGTTGCATGGCTACATCCACTGCCATTCTGGGCTTTTGAGGAAAAGAGTCCAGGATTCTGGAGAAGGGGATAAATAAAAAAAGTAAAATAAGAGAAACACATTCAACAGTTACAAAGCCACATAGCAGGCAGAAGCCAGTCCCAATTTTCTGACAAGTGTCCCTCTGGATAACATGTTTTAGCAAAGCCTGCTCATTTTCAAGCTTTGTATTTTTAGTTATCTCATCAAATATATACCGGACTCTGCTGGGTATATATAAAGCTCAGAGCCTTACTCTTGCTTAATATCCTCGATAAAGACAATCAAGTACAGGTCAGAAGTACAAGAAGAAATGTGGAAACACAACTCATATTTTTAGTGTTAGGCTGTCTGGCAACAGAACAGTTGGACTTACAAGTTGATCTGTCTGCCCTGATCTAGCAACCAAATGGCATATTCATATTTTCAGAAATAGGAATTCCTCCATGAAGAAAGTGTATGATTTGAACCAAGTTTTGGCAGATTTCAACAGAAGATGCAACCGGTAGATCAAAGCTATGTTTCACATCCTTTCACATGCTATCTCCCCAAACAAAGACCCAGAATTCAAATTTCTACTTGGTCATAGCATTCTCATATGTCCTTTCATATCATGGAACCACACCTTCCCCAACATTATAATAGTAAATCCTCCTCAGATATTCTACTGAAAAAAACATCTACCGTATATACTTGAGTATAAGCCGAGTTTTTCAGCCCATTTTTTGTGCTGAAAAAACTGCCCTCGGCTTATACTTGAGTCAGATTCCCCTCTGAAAGAAAAATGGTGTGGAGCTCCAAAGCTAGGCAGCCGCTTCCCTGCTTCCGTGTTTCCTTTGCAACTTTTAAGCATGGGGGTAATCGGAAGCAGAAAAGTTCTTGCTTGAGGATATATTGTTTTTTCTTTTTTTTAACTGTTTTTTTTGGGGGGAAGACCCACCGCCATGTGAGAATGCTCAGACACGAAATCTATCCGACCAAAAATAACTGTGTGTGTGTGGGGGGGGGATTTTAACGGAGGGAAGATGTAGGGAGAAGGCAAAAGCGACGGAAGATCCTTCAGGGAAAACTGAGGGGGAGACTCACCCTTGGTCCAGATGAGCCCCCTTCCCCGCCCTTAAGGAAGCAGAGGCAGCCAGGAAGGGCAGGCAAGCCCCACTTCATGGACTTCGTCCATCCTCGCTCCCACCCAAAGCGACAAAGTCCCCCAATCGCGCAGCCCAGAATTGCCCTCCCCTCAGGGGGAAGCAACGATGCCCGGTGTTTCCCGAGACAAGAAGCTCCGCCGTGCAATGAAAGCGCCCTGGCTCTAGGCTCTAGGCTCAGAAAACAACGCGAGCCGAGGTTGCTTCGGTTCCGCTCAGCTTCGTTTCCTCAGCTCCAGCTGCTTTCAGTCCACTCGGGAGGAGGGGGAGGTGGTGGTGGTGGCTTGTGTTGTTTTCTGAACCCGAGAGCCTAGAGCTCAGAAAACAATGCAAGCCGCCGCCACCACCTCCTCCCCCTCTTCCCGAGCAGACTGAAAGCAGCTAGGGCTGAGGAAACGAAGCTGAGCGGAGCCGAAGCGACCTCGCCTTGCGTTGTTTTCTGAGCCCGCAAGCCTAGAGCTCACAAAACAATGCAAGCCGCCGCCACCCCCTCCTCCCCCTCCTCCTGAGCGGACTGAAAGTACCTAGGGCTGAGGAAATGAAGCTGAGTGGAGCCAAAGCAACCTCGGCTCGTGTTGTTTTCTGAGCCCGCGAGCCTAGAGCCAGGGCGCTTTCATTGCATGGCGGAGCTTCGTCTCAGGAAATACCGAGCGTCGTTACTGCCCCGAGGGCGATTCTGGGCTGCGCAATTGGGGCTGCGCAATTGAGGTTGCTTTGGCTCTGCTCAGAAAACACCGCAAGCTGCCGCCACCACCTCCTCCCCCTCCTCCCGAATGGACTGAAAGCAGCTAGGAAACGAAGCTGAGCGGAGCCAAAGCGACCTTGCCTCGCGTTGTTTTCTGAACCCGCGAGCCTAGAGCCAGGGCGCTTTCATTGCACGGCGGAGCTTCCTCTTGAGAAATACCGGGTATCATTGCTGCCCCGAGGGGAGGGCGATTCTGGGCTGCGCAATTGGGGGACTTTGTGGCTTTGAGTAGGTGGGAGTGAGGACGTTGACTTTAAGCGCTGCCGACCAAGTGTTTCACAAATACCAGTGGGACCTCCGTCCACACACCACCCCTCCCTCTTTTGCCTCCTTCCTTCTGATCAATCAGGTTTTCCCAGTATTTGCTCACAGCTGCGTTTTCTCTTCTGCTGTGCTAGGCATTGAACGCGGGGATTTCTGATTCCCCTTACACGCGCGTGGATATGCCGTGGGATATTTTCTTCCAAATGCCCCACTGGCAGAGAACACTGACTTTCACGATAGTGAGATCATTTCCCAAATTAATTGATTCACTAACCAAAAAGAAGATGTTGATGACAGTGGGAGGCAGGAGTCACTCTCTCCCTTGCAAGAAAAAAGCAAGAGCCGTTCTTATGATCTCTTTCTCTCTCTCTCCCCGTAATACAGTCAAGCCCTTTCCAGCACGTGGGATCCGCCCCCGCCGCTTTGCACCTTGCAAATGCAAAAATCCAGGCGTGTGCTGGAAAGGGCTTGACTGTATTACGGGGAGAGAGAGAGAGAGATCATAAGAACGACTCTTGCTTTTTTCTTGCAAGGGAGAGAGTGACTCCTGCCTCCCACTGTCATCATCATCTTCTTTTGGGTTAGTGAATCAATTAAACCTTTCATGATAGTGAGATCGTTTCCCAAATTTCCCTTAAATCAGGGAAGAAATCAGAAACAAACCTTTGGACTGAGAATAAACTTGTTCCTATGATGCCATTTTTGTTCACTGCAGTGTGAAAAGTGTGAAAAAACACACTTCTTTTTCTTCATCTTCTTGTTCCCTATTTACTGGTCTCTTTCAAAGAGGAAATTGTGAACATCAAACTTATTCTTAACTGTCCTAGTGAAAGTTTTTATTGGTATCTATTTTTATTTTTGAAATTTACCAGTAGCTGCTGCATTTCCCACCCTTGGCTTATACTCGAGTCAATAAGTTTTCCCAGTTTTTGTGGTAAAATTAGGTGCCTCGGCTTATATTCGGGTCGACTTATACTCGAGTATATACGGTATCTATTTTCTATGACATCTTATTTACAGGCAACATAAACGGCATAATAGTTTACTGCATGCTCACCCTGTAACCCAGAAAGAGTTTGGTCGAAATTGCTTTCCAGTATGGAACATTCTGAACAGTTAGGTATTCAAATCCAGCAGAGCAATAAAGCATGCACAGGCTTGGAGCACTGAGTAAACCACAACTGCCAGAGATTAAGGCTGCATTTCTTTTACAGCAAGTTCTCCATTCCTCTAAGTATTGGAAACTTTTATTTCAGTGTGTAGAAACAGGAAACAGAATAGACTGCAGCAAGAAAGAGCTGCCCCAACTTCTTAACTGGAGCGGAAGCCACACCAGACCTGTGACTTCAGATATTTACAGTTCAACAATATTGAGACATTTCAGGAATTTGCATCAATGTAACTATGTCAATGAATTTGAGTCACAGTACATCCAAATTCACTTCCGTAAAACTTTGCCAAGATCCAGGCATGAACAAGAAACAGGATTATATTAATAATGTGAAGAAATACTGCCTACAAGAAAACTACCTAATACCTTCCTACTTTCTAGATTTCTTGCAGTTTTGAATATTACATAGATTTGGAAACAGGTGGCTTCAAATTACAAGGAGTGAATGATCTTTCAATACTTGTCCAAGGTTCACTTTTGAGTTAGCTACAGCTCCGAGTAGTATTAACATGCAAGATAGCAAAATCTAATCTGCAAAACAGTTGCAGAATATATTTACATAAGTAAGCAAATTATATTTTACACTGCAAGCCAGGGTTCCAGTCCAGAACTGACAAGTTCCAGTCTCTATGAAAAGTCAATTTACAAAAATACAAATAAATTGGCCTCAGAAAAGAGATTCCAATAGCATCAAAGGCTTTAAAAGAAAATGGGCAGTTCAAGTTGGTTGCAATCAGATGTATTGAATTACAGTTCCCATAATTCTTTGCCACTGGTCCTGCTGCCTGAGCTGTGGGGAATTTAACAGCTCAAGTATATTAGTTTGGCTACCTTAGACATTGAACCTGCACTGGAAATAAGTTTTTTTTTAAAAAAAATTACTACATAGGTTGTTGTTGTGGCTCTGATTCCCGAGCCTGTGCTGTTAAGAGGAAGAGGACTCGGAAGATGAGGAGGAGGAACAGGGAATGCCTTCCTCCCCAGGACCTTCCTCTCTGGCAATGCCTTCCTCCCTGATAATGCCTCAGGTTTCACCAGACAACCGAGAGGAACAGCCTGAGATTAATCAGGAGGAAGGCATATCTGAGCAGCCCCTGACAGGGAGTCAAGAGGAAGAATGTTGGCTTGATCCTAGGCAGTGTCGTAGGGAGAAACGTGAGCAGCAACGTGGGAGGGTCAGAGAGTGAGCTGAGTCATTGAGCCATTCCCCACAGGGGATAAAAGTGGGTATGTTGTCGGCTGGAACTTTGTACGGGACAAAGTTTGATCTTACTTCAGGTTTTCTTTGTGAATGATTTTTGTGGTCTGCCTTGTAATTTTCTGTAAGTAGCTTTTTACTTGTTATCAGTTCGGACTTGGCAGGCAGAGCATGTTGGAATACCAAGGATGTTATCAGTTCCAAAGAATTAACTCTGTGAAGTTCAAGCCAGTCAGCCTGCCTGTATTTGTGTGATATTGTACTCTTTCATCTTTTGGAAAGAAGAAAGGTGAGACAGAACAAGTTGTTGTCTCCTATGAGTCAGAACTGAAGAAGTTTCTTGGATGATAAACAAAACATTCTCAAGGACCCCCCCCCCCCCATTAAAGTCCAGTTGCTTTTTGGAAAAGCATCTTTGGGACAACCATGACCTGGAAGATTGTGAATCTCCATAGTATAGACATTCTACATAGAGTAGCTTTTGGAAGAGAGAGTTGCGAGGGCAGACTCATGTATACCATCTGTAATTTCTCAGAAAGAAGATGAAATATAAATGTAATAAATCAATAATAATTATACTATGTAGACTGGAACTTGTGTATAATTGTTACACAAGCCGCAGAAGCTTGATTAGGATTGTATAACTGATTTGTTGGCATTAAGAACTGTGCCATCAATTTAGAGTTTATAACAACAAAATTCAAAACCCAGGCAAAAAATAAATAAAATAAAACAAACAAGCATTTACAATTTTCCCCAAACTTGCATTTCAGTTTAAAGGCTAACCCCATCTGCAAGGCCCTGGACTAAGGAAGGCTGCAATCCAAATAACTTCAAATGAATAAATAAGGGCCACGGTGACTAAGAACCATTCATACAACAGCTTTTTACTCCAGGTATTTAATTCAAAATTGCTGAAATTTCTGTAGAACATTTTGCAAATAGGGAGCTTTCATCATTCACGAAACTTTTGACTCATGCACTCAGGGGATCAGCCAACAGATAAAACTGCATATGCCACATTCCGAAATTTCTTTTATTAATGTCTGCTTTGTCTGCAGCTGTGCAGAACAGGCACCTAAAAACTACTGGCTTTTTCTCAGGTTCTTAGGGAATGAAAGCAACAGATCCTCCTTTTGTATGTTTGGAAACGGTTGCCTCAACAAACTATATTCTTGGACACATTGCTGTTTCCAAGAAATTTTAAAGGCTTTTCACCATGAAGACCATTAATAGTGGATAAGGTCAAAAGATACACAGTACAAAATCCATAGGAGGAATTTTCCAGGCATCTTCTCTAATATATATGCCCTCAATGCACAACAATTGTGAGAAAGTGCAGTACTTCCTCTGTTCGAGCTTTATGAAACAACAGCCCAGGTTTTTCATAACTCACCAAAAACATACAGTATGTACAATTATTTTTCAGACTATAAGAAGCACTCCCCTCCCCCCCAAAAGTGGGTGGAAATGTATATGAGTCTTACAGAGGAGGGGTCGCCAACCTTTTGGACCTCAGGGACCCCCAAACTCATAATTTTAAATCCTGGGGACCACTAATAAGAATTTTGACCGATGGTGGCTTGCTGACGTTGATGGGAGAGAGAGAGAGAGAGATCTGATCTAACCTCTCTCTCTCTCCCTCTCTCTCACACACACAAACACACAGAGGCAGGGGTGGGATTCAAATTTCTTATCAACCGGTTCTGTGGGCGTGGCCTAATTTGTGGGTGTGGCTTGGTGGTCATATGGCTTGGTGGTCATGTGACTGGCTGGGCATGGCTTGTATGTAAATATTATAAATATTTATGTAAATATTGAATTTTTTGTTAAAAAAAGAGCAACTTTTACCCAAAATCAGGCAAAGCAGGCAGGCAGATTGAGTTGCTCACAGAATCATTTAGAGATCTATCTATCTGCCATCAGCTACCTGAGTCTGTCACATAAAATTTGCATGCAAGCAAACTCACAAAATTAACTCACAACACACCATGTATGTAAATATTGATTTTTTTGTAAAAAAAGAGTAACTTTTACCCAAAATCATTCAAAGCAGCCAGGCAAATTGAGTTGCTCACAGAATCATTCAGAGATCTATCGGTCATCAGCTACCTGAGTCTGTCACATAAAATTTGCTTGCAGTGAGTCTGCACTGAATCATAAAAACTTCAGTCCTAAGGAAGATCTAAAGATAGCTAAAAAGCAAAAAATGTAATGATTTCCTGTTTTCTAGCTAGTCTAAATCTCCTGGCACAGCAGAACAGTTGATGGTCAGAAAAAAAAGAAAGAAAGTAAAAACAGCAACTTAGCAGGCAACTTTGCCAAGTAAGGAGTGAGTGGGTGGGAAGAGTTCCCACGGGCCATGTGGGTGGCGGTGCAGCCTTGTGTTCCTGCACAGCCTGGATTAATTGCTTTGGGGGGTGCTCTGGGGGATAACATTTCTCTGCGGACCACCAAAATTTTCTCGCAGCCCACTGGTTAGTGACCACTATTAGAGTAAATGTTGCCAAATTCCCGCCCACCCGCTGGCCCCCACCCTTCAGCCTCTGCCTCCCAGCAATTTGCCTCCTTGCAGCAAACAGCAAACAATATGGTCAGCTTCAGCACAGCCTGATTTAGATGCTGGCGGTGGCGATTGGTGGCGATTCTTGCCACCTGGAACAGGCCGAAAATAGGACGCACAGAGGCTGAAAATGGGGCGTGCGGATACCGAAAATTGGGCGCAGAGGTGGCAATGGGCAGTGATCCTCACAGCCTGGAACAGCTGATCGGTGGTATTCCAGGAGGCTGATCCAATCGCCAATCAGCTGCTCGTGCTAAATCAGGCTATGCTGAATCTGACCAGGCTGTTTGCTATTTGTTGCAAGGAGGCTGGGAAGCAAAGACATATTTTTTCCCCCTTGTTTTTCTCCCCAAAAGCATCTTATGGTCTGGAACGTCTGACAGTGCAAAAAATACGTTAATTTTTGCTCAGTTGAAAATCATAGCGTCAAACATTTTAATTTGCTCAGAAAAGCCACCTGCTGCTTGACATTAGGAACCATAGCTAAAAGTTGATTTCTTGCTTTATAAGAGTGCCATCACTTCTGGTGAGATAAAAGCCTGAAGGCTATTGCATTTGGAACAGATCTGCCAGTGGCATTCAGGAAAAGTGAAAGCAGAAAGTTGTAAAGAAATGGAATTCTGGTACCGTAGTAACTTTATCTAACATAATTATCCACCTTCAAGCTAAACCAGAGTAGCAAACATTTTTGCAATCATTTCCTGATACGCTTCATTTTATACTGGAGCCTGCAAGTCTTGGTGAATTTTTGCTACTAAGGGTCTGCAGAAGACTTGTTCTGATTCATACATTCAAAGATCAAATTATCTTTAATTACCCTTACTAAAACAAAAACAAAAATCACCTCTTTAAATGTCACAGCAAGTTAAAACTTCCAACAGCAAATTAATAAGATCCAATTTCAAAGCAGAATCACCAAGTCTAATAATTGGAAACTGACCAATCTGTATTTTCCACAGATTCTGTTGTGCAACAGAAGGAGCAGGTTTGTGGGAAAATATAGATATTTTGAAAACAACCACACTTTTTAAAAAGTATCCTTGTAGGTTAAGTCTATTTATGAGATGTAGAAGCCTGAAACCAGCTAGGTTATATTTGGTATTTTTGAAGGAACTAGACATAAATGGTGGCTTAATTACTTCTTCAGAGAGGTAGGAATTGAGGAGTCCATAGTAGACTTCATCAATACAACCTGCTTTTGTGTTGAAGTCCCCACCTACTAGAATATATGCACTGGGAAATTCATTCAGGCAAACATTAAGGAAGATATCAACCTGTTTACAGGTTTGGGTTACCTGTAACTGGAGTTGCTGAGGAGGAAGATAGACATAAACGAACAAAAAAGAAAACTGGTCAAAGACTAACAAAGATTGATACAGCATTCTCAAACTGAAATGATTGTTTTACAATTTTAACACATAAGCTGGAAGAGATAAAAACAGACCAAGGGCCTGTTTTTAGGGCCACCATTCTGAGGCTTACTTGTTCAGTGGCTAATGAGAATTCCCCCAACATCCATGTCTCCAAATGATTATATAAATTTGGATAGGAATCCAAGAAAATCTGGGTCTGCTTCTTTTGGGGCCTACCTAGCTATGTTCTAAGACAGGATAGAGAAATCCAAACTTTTGGGTGCCTGGGACCAGCTCCATGCAGGTTGGTTTTTTCTGTGGATTGGGGGGTGTTTCACGTGCTATCTGAATATTGCACGTGTGTAGATGGGGCTTCACTTGCTTGCATGGCCTGGTTCCTGACAGGACAAGTACTGGTGCCTATCTATAGCCCAGGGATTGAGGAGGACCCAATTAACAGGATATAGTAGTCCATTTGCTGGTTCTCTCAGAGTGCTGTCTCTGGATAATTGTTCAAGAGGAGCAACACCTGGTATGATCAAGTTGGTGACTGAAGGAAAAGATGGAGAGCAGACCTCTTGCTGCCAGTGAGGGTGGCTAGTATTCTGGAGGCAATTCCATAGGGGAAGTTTTATGGGTAGAACAAGTAAGGCCAGACTGAGGATTGAAATCAGGGGGCGGCGTGAGGGTTGGTCTTGTACAGGGCTCCAATGGAATGAGTATCATTAATCTAACCTCCTCCTGAGACTTTTTCAAAGCCAAAAGCCTATGTATCAATCGCTATGAAGAAATATATAAGTAGAATTTCTCAAACCACAAGCAAAGCAATTAGCAAGAAAGGAAATCCGACAAAGCAAAGCAGATGGTAATGATAATGATAACTCACTGTCTCCAGGTTTCTAAGTCTTCAAACTGGTTCTAGATGAATAGGAACTAATTGCACTTCTATAAAGATTTCAGTAAATGACTACCAGGAACATTTAGCCAGGGTGTGTGTGTGCACATTGCATGTGTCAAAAGTGTTAAGATAATGTTTATTTGACTGCAAAATTTACACACAACTACCATCTTGACTCCCTCCTCTTCCTTTCCCACAGACATTCCTGGAGACTATTACATGTACGCTACTCTTGGCTTGTTTGAGAATGAGGACATGAATATAAACAAACAAAGTCATGCATCTTTAAAAAAAACAAACAGGTTTGAAAGTTACTAAATTAAGATCAACTCCAACTCTCCAGTTTACCCAAACAAACAAGTTTAGCACCTGACAGATTTGCTCCACTGCTATCTGCCAGACAGGTCAGATTTCAGTTTATATAATCTGCAGTCTTCATGGCCCACGTGCAGGCAATCTGCCTAGCTTTAGCTGAAACTTTAAAAAAAAAAAACAGATTTAAATGTTCTTTCAACCAGTTCTAATGCATTTTAAACTCTCTTGAAAATACAGGCTCTATTTAGTTAGTGGCTGTCGTGTTCCAAATAGTTCCAACAGGTACACAAAAGCAGCTTTCATACATACTGGTTGTCTTTTCCTTCTATGCAAATGACAAGAGATTTTAGTTTCTCAAAACATATCCGGAAGCTTTTGACTCAATCTTTGATCCTCACCAGACTTCCCTTTATCTTACCCGTATCACTGATTATAAAGCTTTCAACAGCTCCGCATGACCTTTATTGTGAAAGACTGGTTTCTCAATTTTTTTTTTAATAACTTTAAGACCTAGCAGTACAGGTCATCTTCAGAACCCCTGAGCGTTAAACATATTTATCTGCCATTTCAAGGGTGGAATGCATGAAGTACCACCAACCCTGCTGAATTTTTCCTGGTATTTGTTTGGGCCATGGAATGCTTACCCTTTTCCTATAACTATTTGCTGCAATCTAAAGTGCAGTTCTTTGAGATGATCTCCCCTTCCCCCAAAGCATAATAAAAAAAAACTTTGAGTGGCATGAAGAAAACCTGCCCTATGAAGTTGAAGTGGCGTTTTAAAGCATTGGAGGGGGGCTGATGGGAAGAAGGGCTTTATGAGTTGTAAGATGGGATATCGAAGAATATAGAAGATGGATGGCCTAGCAAAAGTATAAATTCAAAGAGTTAACTAAATGTCCAATTCCAAGAATGCAGGTTGAAGAAATAATCATCTTGTAGCTCATAAAGTGGCAAGGTTATTCATTTTGGCTTTTGCATTTTAGTATTCATTAATAAAGTATTTTCCAACCTGTGACCCAAATGTAGCTCCTGGAACCCAATTTACAGCTCCCCCTTTCAAACTGCACTGCTGCAATTCAGTAGGAAATAATTGATTTTCAGTGGTACAATATCTATGCTAATTCCTTCCAAAAATGGGGCGAGTGGGGGAGGGAACATTAGGCATCTGAGAGGCAAACGGCATTATTTTTCCAACCCAACTCCCACACCCCACCTCTTACATCGTACAACCCATAGTGGCTCCCAATCTCTCTTAATTCGATCATTTAGCTGCTGAATTTTACTTGCCACTTCAGGCCAATTTCATAAGGTTTTAAACACTAGAAATGAGTGCAAGTAGGGCTTCCATGGACTTCCTCTTTTCACTCTTAGCCTTAATCTTCAGGAAAACCCCGAACAGCAAAAAACAAAAAACAAAAAAAAAAACAACCCTATTCTATACACTTCCTGTGATATTGCTATCTTTTTGGAGACATTATGAATTCCTCTCCAGACAGCTGGGGTGTACGTGTCAAGTTGCATGTCTGACACAAGAAATTTGTGCTTCCTTACATTTGAGCATCAGTAGCTCTCCTGGGAGATGGTACTATTATTTCTTCGATCCATATCCCAAGCTGTCCTCTGAGGACTCACAAGAACATACATGCACAGAAGATCAACAAATATGGAAGTAGCTAGGCTGAGAGAGAAAACACTGGAGGAAACACCCAGTATCACTCGTTGAGCTCTAGCATTGTACCCCCCCCTCCCCAGTTTGGTCCAACACATTAACCACAATATGATGCTGACTCCATTGTGAGCTGCACCTCTTTCAACTGATCCACTCACATGAAGGAAACGCTATGCTGCATGGGAGCCAGCCATCTGAGCTTTACTGCTGCTGACCAAATTATAGTTGCAAGATGAATAGCAAAGCATTCAATTATAGGAAATGATTACTGTAATCCTGAAGATATCCTAGACATCTATTCAAAGCAAAGGGTGCTGCCAATAGATAACACAAATAAGCAAACACACCCCTTGCTGCTGGCTCCTATTAAGGTTTATTTCTTTTTTTACAATATTAGTTTCCTTACTATTTACAACCACAGCAGAAAACTCCTCTATAATTGTTCCTGACATATTTTAACAATGCATTCAATTCACACAGCTAGTCCTCAGTTTATGTGCATTTATTCAGCGCCTGTTTAAAGCTATAGCAGCACTGAAACAGTGGACATATGGCTTGTCATCAGAATTCCAGCCATCATAGAAGCTCAGTGGTCATGTTCACAATTCAGTGTACAATTACAATGTTGCAGGGTGCTACAGTTATGTGATCGCCATTGGTGACCTTTGCTGCTGGCATCCCACAAGCAAATTTAACGGGAAAGCTAATAGAGAAGGTCACAAGTTACTCTAGTGTTGGTCTCACTTTTTCTCCCACTTGTAGTACCTGCCCATGCTTCCACTGGCCTTCCCAGGTTCTCCCCAGTCTCCATCCCTCCACTGCATTCCATGCTATTTACCTAGGACTTCCGTCTCATCCCACATAATAACCTGCATGTGTTGGGGTTACAACAGCAACCAAAACTGCCCAGAATTGCCATCGCCAAGTGATGCAGTCACATGACCTTTACAATAACGTTGCTTAGTGATGCAATCCCAGTCCCAATTGCCATCATAACCCAATGGCTATCTGTATTTTTCAGTTGTGTGTGTGTGTGTGTATATACATGCACATATACATACATACATATATAAATTACACACCCCAAATTTATTCAATTTATGTTATTATGCTGACTTTTTGAAGGAGAGAGGTGAGTATCAAACCATTGAGGTCACTGTTGGCCTAGGAATTGCTTTTGCAGATTAAAATAAATACCGGTAAGTAAATAAAGTTATGAAGATTATAGAAGTAACTCAATCAAAATGCATCAGAATGCTTTATATTTAGTGATCCAGGTGAAACAAGTTATTTTGGACGTGGGTTGTGACACTATGGAAAATCTGAATATTATCTAAAATTAAGTTTCTGGATTGAGTCCTTAGTTCAACCAACCCTTTCTGCCTCTTCTTAGAAAAAAAGATATCCTTGGATTTTTTTTTTAACTCCAGCTTCTCAGCTCATTCACTGCTTATGCTTGGATCAGAGAAAATCATGCTAGAGGCCAAACAGAGGATCCTTGATAGGGATTTGCTTACTCAACCTTTCAACCCATTCTTATGGGGGCCTTTGCAGCTGATTTTTATCAAGACATAATTGGAACTCTTACACTCTCTCTCTGTTCTGCACAGGAAGGCACTTACACTAACAAGCACTACTGTTTTTAAAAATTATTATTATTCCTGCATGTGTGAATGGGATATTATTAAAAGGGATGTTACTTAGAATACTTCTGTCCTACTTGGATGTGGCCATCAGGACAATTTCATAAGTGTTGCTGAGCTACCCTTTAGTAGCATACTTGGCACTATGAATTAATGCTTACCCTCCTTATTAAGTGAATTAAGTGCCTGAAATGCACATTTTATGAATGGATCAATCAACCAATATTTCTGTGAACTTTGTTTCATTTTGATCAATTTCAACTGCTATCTGAATATGCTGGATAATTAATTATAACTCTGGTAGAAGGCTACCAACATTTAACGATAAGCATTAATTTTTCTCCCTCTAATATGTTAACTCTCCATTGCATTGCATTATTGCATTATATTGGTTTTTTTTTTCTTTTTTGGTCTTTGACCAAAAACTGTTAATGACTAGATTATGTCAAGATCCTTTTAGGCCATCATGTTGATTTCCAGCAAGACTACCTCTGAAAAGTGCTACCTCTGAAAACAGCAGCCTTTCCATTTAAATACAGCATCTAAAATTTAGAAAGCATGCTTCTGTTATAAATGTGGGGAAAAGCAGGAGTGGTGCACTCCTTTTCTATCTTCGTTAATTATAAATGTGCCTGACTTGGCCTCCTTGGAATATGAAAATGAATGAAAACATAAGGGAACAATGCGATTTATGGTTAATTGTATGAAATGTATGTTAATTGTATGGTTAATTAGTATGGAAATTTGACATTTTGTAATGACAGCATCCATTCCTACTTATGCAATCTCAGCTAGATTACCAGTCTGGTTTAAAACTAAATATTTACCTAATCGATATTTACTAAAAATAGTTCACTGATTAGATCAGGTATTACATTTTGGGATTTGCTAAGGGTTTTACACAGTTAGTCATCCTTCTACTAAAACAAACAAGTCAGCAACAGGAAATCTATATCCCTGGATATTTGAAGGAAGGATTTGTGATGTCAGGTATCCCCTGGTCTATCAGTCGTAATACAGAAGTGCAGACTGATCCTATATACAGCACACAAACTCAAAATACATTTTCACTGTTTCAAGAATATAGTCGTATGCTAATTAAAGGACTATGGATATCTGACAGCATCTCAAAGAACAAAGAACTCCAGAATTCCCTGGGGTGATTTAAATATGTCAAGATATTGACATATTTTGTATACAGACGCGCAAACTACATATAGATATAAGTTGTATGTCTACAGAAATATATTTATCTGGGAGTAAATCTCATTGAATTCTTAATATATAAGTGACTGTGGACAAGAGAAAATTAACTTTCAAAAGATTCTTCTTGCTTCTTAAAAAAAATATGTTTGACATACCTCATAGGGGTACAGGAGATGAAGTGGATTGCTGCTTCAAGCTGTGGGACAGAAGATAAGAAGTATACCAGAATTTCACATCCTGCAGGTGTTACAAATTCATTCCCTAAAACAAGAAGGTATGGTAGGTGAGTTTATCTGAATCAAGCATCAAATCAGTCCCTCCCATGCCAAAGGAAACTAGCAACTAGCTTCGAAGCTCTAAAAGGAAGCAAGATACAGACCAAGGCACATCTCCATACCCCCTTCTTTTGAAAGAAACTGCCTGAAGGACACCAGGCTCAGTCCCCAAACATGCTTTCTCATAGGTGGCCCCCATTCATTTCAGCCTGCCCTACAGCTGAACAAACTCTTTTAAAAAACAAAGGTAAGAAGGTCAATACCCACAACTTTCAAGAAGCCCTCTTAATCCCGATGGGCTTCATTGGGGTCAATTTGCATCTTAAAACCCTTTTGCTATTTGCACGACTTTTAAACAGAGGTTTATGGAAACATTCCATTGGATCCCTCCCTAAACAGCAGATTGCACCCCCCCCCCCGAATGAATTGTATAACGTGCTCCGAGCTTGCAAGTAAGGCGACTATGGCCAGATGGGGGCCTCATTCGTCCACCTAGAAAATCCAAGACCTGCGATCCGCACCTTGTCAGGTAACTTAAAAAAAAATAAAATCCCATGCTTTTAATTCCCCCGAGCAACTAGTGCGTCCCTTTCTTTCAACATTCAAAGAATCCATCCAAGCATTTGGGGGGTGGGGGTGGGTTGTTAAATGAAAGTATCAGTAAAGCTTCTTCCCAAACTGTTTCGCAGTAACCAGGCGCGGAAAGCAGCCTTTCACATAACATACAGGACACGAGCGAGCCATTTGCGAAACTCAAAACTATTTCGCTTCCAAGGCCATTCATTCCAAATGCACGAATTTTTAAATACGCTCGTCTTCTATGAATCGTCTTCAGATCGTAGCCCGCTCCTGTTATATTCACCGATTTTAGACTTTTTCTTTTCTTTTCCGCGCGCTCATCTACCCGCCTACTCACCAGGAACACGAGCTATGCTAACCCGGATATAGGATTACTGCTTTGGGTACGCTATCTATATCTATATACATTTGCATTTCTTCAATGCTCAATTCTAAAGCCAACCTCGGAAGCAAACACTGAGAAATCGCCGGCTCAGCCCACTTTGAAACAAGTATGCTAGAGGTTAAATTTTCCTTTTCTCCCACTTAATACCTGGAAATTTCAGGATGCTTAAAAGGTACTTCAAGGTCTCCGATTGTTGCTCCCCCCCCCCCCCAGCAGCGTTTAGCGCCTTCTAACTGAGAGTTTTCGTAGAGCAAGCGGTTACTGGAATTGCTAAAGATGATCCGTTCCCCTCCGCCCTAGCACAAAATTTCCTCCTCCTGCTTCCCTCGCAGCTCCGATCCAGTTACAGAACTTGCGAAGAAGACTCGTTTCTTCCACCAACGCTCCTGCAGGGGCGTGAGCTGCGCGCTAGCCAATGGGCGCGCTTCGAATGTTCCTTGCCAACCAATGGCGGAGGAGCTTTCTCGTGGAAGAGCTGCAGGCTAGCACGTGAACGCCAAGCTGGCTATGTGGGAGTGACCGCGGTTCCAGTTGAGGGGCGAAGGTTTTCCGCGTTGCGGGGAGACTCGGAGTGGGGTTGCAGCCGCCCCTGATGGAGAAGACCGATGTGCGGAGCCCACCCCACCCCCCTCGTCCTTCTTCTCATACGATAGGAGAAACTGGAAAGGTTGCTGTGTACAGTGATCACTTTCGCAGGCCTTTTCCCGCCCCACTCGGGGTGTAATCCCCAGAGGAACGCTTGGTAAACGCGGGACCTTCGTTTTAGTACTGTGTGAACATATTGCAGTGCATGAGAACTCGGGAGTTTCCAAAATGTTTCCAAAATGGCAATTTAAATTCGAGAGAAAACAGACACTTTGGGATGGTAATTAAGGCACCAGAGTAGAAACCAGGGAGTTGTGATTTATAGTCCGCACCTTTGCACAAAGCCAGCTCCGAGACTTCGGATTAGTCCCTCTCTCTCAGCCCTAGGAAAAGGGGAAATGTTTTCTTGTAAGAAAACTCTTAAGCACTTGTCCAGGCACTCACCAGGAGAGGAAGGAAGAAGGAAAGGAAAGGAAGATGTATTATATGTATATTTCTATATAAGTTTGCTGTATAAATTTCTTGCTCAGCCCTCTTTTTCTTTAAACTGAAACAATCCTTTGGGTGTAAGTGCCAAGCCCTGATTAACCAGGTAACTATCAGGGTAGAACTAGGATTTGAATCTAGATTTGCTTCCGTTTTTGTGAGTTTAACTTACTCCAGACTTCCAGCAGTTGTTACTGGGTACATAAGACTTTCAGGAGCATCTCCATGGAGACTTTCTCTCTTAGGAATGTTTCACTTGTGGATTTCACTAAAGGTGATGCTTCTCATCTGTGAATGGCTGTGCCAGATAGAATATCTTGGATACAAACAGCTGTTCTTTTTAAATGTTTTCCTTCTTACTAAAACATAACTATTACTGGCAAATGATGTGGGGAAATCAAAGGATAATAATCTGAATTACAATTATTTGAGTTCAAATTCATGTTGTGCCATGAAGTTTGTTTGCTTAACCTTGGACAAATTTTAATTAAATGTTTCTATTCATAGAAGCTGATAGTTCATTTTATGACCTGTTAATTAAGCTGGAGAGGATTGACTACCTTGAAATGCATGCATTCAAGTATCCCATGTCTGTACATTCTGCCAGTTACACTGGTATACACCATGCTCATTCATTGCACAGAATAATAAGATCTGTGCCCTGAGGAGCTTGCAGTCACATTGTTTGATCTGAAATCTGAATATCTGTATGATCATGATTGACAAACATTTTCAATAAAGAATGGCATGCATTTGGAAAGCAAAGAAAAAGATTAAAGTACTGATATAGGCCTTGAATAGAAAAAATGGAAATAGTTCAGGGTCACTTCAACAGTTTCCAAGTAGTTTATCAAACTTTCTATTTGGTCAGTGGGGACCCCATCTGATCTTGGTTAGTTAACTTTCCTGTATCTTCTGTTGTCCTTTTGCAGTAGGATTGATATATATTGACAGTATGCAATGCCCTTTGGACAATGAAAGTTACAGCAGAACTTTCAGAAAATTGATGCAATCACTATGTTAGTCAAAATTTATGCTGCCTGCATATACTGGGTAGTTTTGGGGGAGGGAGTGGAGAGGTTCAATGAAAAGTTATTGGGTTTCAACACTTGCATAAACAACTGAGTTTTTTTTTTTTTGCTCCATTTGCATATAGAGAAAGAACAGATATATAAACAATTGTTTTCTCTGTTCCAGTAGCAAAAATCAGTTAAAAGAGAACTTTTGAGTTGAAAGGTAGCCTGAAACATACCCACCTATCCTATATACTTTTTAAGTAATATCTTTCTTCTCCATTCCATTCTTCCACTGAAACTCAAAATCCCAAGGCTGTTTTTGGTGCAGGAAAAAGTATTCTACTAAAGGTATGTATATTGCTGCATGTGATATTGTATTTTTGTTACTTTATTATAATCTACTTTGGGATTTTTAAAAGAATGAAATGGTATATGATATTTTGCAGTGAAAGATGTTCTTTACAACTGTCAAGAATTCAGTTTGCTTGGTCTGAAATTGAGGTCTACTAAAGCCACCCTTTTCAGTGGCTTTCTTTAATATGTGACCAAAATGTGGGGGAACTTGTAACGATGCTGAGTATGTTTACCGAAAACAACTGTTGTGAACTGAGGGATAAGCTGAAAAGGCCATCACTACCTCCCTGCATAGGCCATTAAACTCACTTAGATTTGTGACTATGCTTGGCGATCATAATACTCTCTTAATTTGGCTTTAGTTTAGTATGCTTCATAACCTCTGGGGAGGAAAAGTGTCTATCAGGGTGAAGGCACTAGATTGATAATGATGCTATATTTCTTCTGATTTCAATTAAGATTGGTATTTGTTTTCATGGGAGGTACCTAATAAGCATCTTTTAAGATACAGTATTAATGTTTAAAGTATAAGAGGATGAAATGACAGAAGATAACTAGTATAATGTAATCGAATAGTTTTGTGTTAGAAAGCTATATATTTAGTAGGCTTTCTCAATTTCATCCCGTATAAAGGGGATGATAATACAATTTGTCTTACCAGGTTACTATAAACAATACTGAAAGTAATATTTATAAATATTGAACTTTCTGCTATATTTGTGCTATACAAATATGTAATTTATATTAGACTTTCTAGTATATTTATCCTATATGAACATGTATCATTTAACTATTGCCTTTCTACCCATTGGGCACATTGTAATCGCTTAAGAAACCTGGCAGAAAAAAAATAGCTTATTTTTCCACTAACAGTTATCATTATTTGGTAGTTGTTAACCCATTTCTATTTTCATCCCCCCCCTTTTTTTTTTTAAATGGGAAGGAGTAAAAAAACTCAAAACTGCATATTTTCTACTGAATGCTGTTCTTTTTAAGGGCAGGAGGTGAGGCTTTCATGTGCCAATGATGCTGATCGGCCTCCTTTTTTCTCCCAGCTGCTCATGCTTTTTATATATACCCTTCAAACACAATAGCTATTCTGGGCATTTGTGAACTTATACAAATCACAACTTCAACAAATGCCACCTGTACCAATCTGCTTTGTACTTTATCTCTAGTTTATTGGTCAGAGAAAAAGGAATTTCTTCTGCCTAGATATCTGTTGGAAAGTATTAATTCACAAGCAACTAAGGAGATATAAAAAAAGCTGTCCTTTTCATCTGATAGAAAATGTCAGAGCAGTAATTTATCTACTATGAATCTGATAAAACTTATTTATTTAATTTAATTTAGCTATAAAGGATTCACCTCAAATAGGTGGTTGGTAGAGTAGCAACAGATCCACCTCCCCCATTCTGCCCCTGCCCTCCACATGTGTCCTTAGATTTTAATCTTTGGTTTTAATTTATTTCTGTTTTAATGCAGATATATTTTTATGACTGTAAGCCCCCCTGAGTTACCTTATGTAAAATGGGCACTAAATTTAATTAATAAATAAGTAAGTAAATAAACACACACATTATTTCAAGATGCAAGAATATCAATATTACGATAAAGGAATTTAGCAAGAGATATGAAATACAGAATGTTTTTTTAGGAGTATGTGTTTGCTTATATCTATAAAGTCATTTTCATAGAGACCAGGTAGCTAGATTTAAGAGTATGGATACAGATACACATCTGCACATGGTTACAATTGCCTATTCAAAAGAAAAAATAGTAGATGATTCCAATTATTCTGTCAAAAGTATTTTTTTACTTTGCATATGAAATACAGTTCATACTGTATTTAATGAATGTGTTGTCTCTTGCTACTGCTTACTGCATTGGCCTTTCCAAAATGGGGGGCAATTAAAGTTCATTCACTTGGCCGTGCTCAAAAAAATTTCATCATCACTTGTCAGTTTAAATGGATATAAAAGTATTTTTGAGATGTGGTGAGGATTAATAAAAAATTGAATCTTAATATCAAAGCCTTAAGATTACCTTCCTCTTTTAGTTTTGTTTTTCTGAATTCTCAACACACGAAGTATATGTCCTGTCATTTTTGGGCCTAACTCTCTACAAAAAGGTTTGAAATTGCTTCATCGTGAACAAGCATCAGCTTTTTTGAAAACTGGCAGCTATTTAAAGAGTGACCAGATTAAACTCGTACAAATTACCTCCAAGTCACTGGACGTGATCAAATAATAACTTTACATTGTTTGGTGTTTTTCTTCTCAAGGTCTGTCCTAAATCTTCATGTAGGACTACAAGTTAATTTTAAAACAAGTCTTGCATAATATGAGAATGGCTTTTAAACATACTTTATTTGGTTCAGGTAATGACTTGACTTGCTTGCCAAAAAGTCTGTAATGAAGTTTAACAAACTTTGTTGGCCAAATGGTGTTGCAATAACCAAACCCTGGGTCTCCAACAGATAAGCATAGGAAGCAACATTCATGTTCTGGAAGCTGCAGGTAAAAAGCTGCTGGTGAAACTGGATAGCAGCAGATAGCAAATTTTGAAGCAGTTATTTCCCAAGAACAAAATCAATGACCAGGCCTAAGATTGAGTTAGGTTCAAATCAAGTATACTTTATTTTATTTAAATTTCTATATGCTGTTATTTAAAATAGTTTTTCTCAAGATAGATTAAAAAACCATTTAATATGTTTTTACATTTTAAGTTATTTCTATTTTGTTAAGAACCTCAACCAAATGAACATAATGAATAGAAATAAAATTACTCTTATACTTTTATAATATTGCATAAAATTAATGCTAAAATATTAAGTAGCTGGAGAAAATGAAAACTTATTTCTTGCTGGAAAGACACTGGAGTAGGTGCAGGTGTTCCAGTGCTCACTGTAGCTCAGTTATGGGTGAGTGGCTAAGCATCAGAGCTCAGAAGAAGCTGTTAGATTCCATGAAGGAATTTGCCATGGATGTTTCAATGAATCATAGGCAGGTGTTTTATTTACTTTCGCAAGCATGCTGAAACAAATCTGAAGAATTATACAGATGAGTTCCTTCAGTTTTTGTCATCCCAAGTATCAAATTCTTGGTAAAGTAAAACAAGGTTCTTATGAAGACTGGATTAGTTGAAAGCAATAAGAAATTAGATTACTGTGTAGCAATCTTGACAACTAGATGCTTGCACTTTTAGAATCCAATTTTTCTTTGAGTTGTTAGGATAGTGGTCTAATTGGCCATTTTTAGTGTCCAATTAGGAATTAGCCGTCCATTTCCCTGATACTGGAGGAATTTGTGGCCATCTGGATTTTTGCTTTGTTTTCCAAACTGCTTTCATTTTTAAGAACTGAGAATAATACAGTACCAAAATATGAAGAATTTAATAGATTACATAATTAGAGGCACACCCTTTTTTTCAAATATAATCTTTACTAAGAGATTTTATGTAAATAATAAATACATCCCAGGAAAAGTATATAAAAAAGTGTAAAACAGAACAAAAAATAGATACAGAAAACAAATAGAAAATTAAAAAAGGAAAGCATGCATAAAGAAATAGCTTTCAATATCCATCTTGACAGTTATACAAACAATATTAGTTAAACTACTGTCCTATTTTCTAGGGCACACTACATATCAGTAGTGCAAATCTTGAACCTGAAGAGGAAGTAGGGTGGAATGATTTATGTGCATGCAGTGTCACAACTCTAGTAATGTATGGTATACTCAAAATATAACTAGATCTATCTGGTCAGTCTAACCTCATAGAAGGCATATAGTGTCATAGAAGAACATGAATCTAAAGCATGAACAAAAAGTAAACATTTAGAGAAGACTCTTTTCTGAAGCAAGTTGAATGCCGTTGATACAGCAACTGAACAGTAAATAGACTTTTCATCCTGTATAGGTTGATCTTTGTTATTGACCCTTATAAAGTTCATTATTGTAGCTCAACACTGATTAACAAAAATAATTTCATGTCATCAGTGTACTGATAGAGTATTAATCTAAATCTCATATTTGATCTCGCTTTGGTTGCTTCATACAAATATTTAAAAAGAAAATAACCTTCACAGGAACCACATAGTGCAAATATGGCTTGAGCTGGAATTTTCCTCAGCACTGCCTTCTAAAAATAGCTGTCTAAGAATAAGTGAAAATTTCATTTTTTTTTTAATCTTTTGTAACTTGGATTTTTTAGGTTTCTGTGATACTGAAAATGATACTGAAAACTGCTGAGAGGTCCAGGAGAATCAATAGCATTACTGTTCTCTTAACATTTGTCCAGGCAAAGATAATTCCATAGCTAAGCAAAGCAGGTTCAGTGTTAAAATTAGGTCTAAAACAGGATGGGGGTAATGCATCCATCCTTGCTCTACTTGACCTCTCGGCAACTTTTGATACCGTTGACCATGGGATCCTCCTGAGACGGCTTTGGGGGATGGGAGCGGGAGGCCTTGTGCTGTCTTGGTTCACTTCCTCTGCGGCCGCTCTCAGTCAATGTTGATAGGAGGGGAGGGATTCAACCCTAACCCTCTGCTTTACGGGGTTCCACAGGGCTCGGTACTCTCTCCTGTTCAACATTTATATGAAGCCACTGGGTGAGATCATCCGTCACCATGGACTGAGGTATCACTAATATGCTGGTGATATTCAGCTGTATGTCTCATCCCGAGGTGAGTTAAGTGTTGCTGTGTCCTCCCTCTCGCAGTGCCTGGAGGCTGTTAGGGGCTGGATGAGGAGCAACGGGTGGAAACTAAACCCTTGCAAGACCGAGTGGCTGTGGGTTTGGGGTTTGTTGGTTTAGGGAGAATTACCACCTTTAGTCTTGGATGGGGTGGCACTATCCCAAACAGATCCTGTGCATAATCTAGGGGTTTTCCTGGACTCACAACACCTGTTTGAAGAGCAGGTGGCGGTCGTGGCCAGGAGGGCCTTTGCGCAACTGCAGGTGGTGCACCAGTTACGCCCTTTCTTGTATCAGCAGTCCCTACTGACAATCACTCATGCCCTGGTCACTTCATGTCTTGATTATTGCAACGCACTCTACACGGGTCTGCCCTTGAAGAGCATCCGGAAGCTCCAAAATGCAAAATGCAGCGGCCCATATGGTTTTATGCAGACCCCGGTGTGCACATGTGTCACCTCCTTCAGGAGCTTCATTGGTTGCCAATTTGTTCCGGGTGCAATTCAAGGTGCTGGTTGTCACCTTTAGAGCTCTTCATGGCTTGGGTCCAGGTTATCTGAGGAAACATCTCTTGGCAGTGACATCTACCCAACCCATTAGAGCGAGGAGGCAGGGAATGTTGTGGGTCCCACCCCTGAGGGAGATACACCTGGTGGGACTTAGAAGAAGGGCCTTTTCCATGGTGGCTCCATCTCTCTGGAACATCATTCCCCCAGAGATTAAAATAGCCCCCTCATTAATACTATTCTGAAAGGCACTGAAGACCTGGTTTTGCCAGCGAGCCTGGGGAACCTAGAGAGGGATGGAACCCATCAAATGGCTAGTGTGATCTGCTGTCGTCGGGGCGGGTGGGGTGGGAGTTGTTTTTTTTTCCCCAAAACTTTTTGTTCTATTGTACTTTACTAATTTATTTGATTCTTTTTGTTAGTTTTTATTGTTTTTATTTTATTTTTTGTTTTAAATATGATTTTACATTGTGTATGCTGCCTTGAGTCGCCATGGGCGAATAGGCGGCAATATAAATCAAATAAATAAACCAAGGTTTGAAATAAATTTAGAAAAAACACTTTGAATGATAAGAATATCTAGATGTCATATGTTTCAGAAGAAATTGGATTATTATAATTGTTCAGCATGTTTAAGTTCATTTTTTCCTAATCGTAGATTCAGAATCACTAGTGGGAAACATTGCCTTCTTAAAAGGAGGAATTTAGAATTCCAGGATCTAAATGAGTACCTTCTTATTAGATACAATACATCTCATTTGACCACATAGATCAAGCAAGCATCTCATCAATAGTTTGATACTAAGAACTGAAAATACACCCACCCACCATAGTAATAAGATAGTGCATCCAGCACAACTAGTCACTGAATTTATCAGAACTATGGAATCAGAGTCCATAAATGATAAATGTGATGATGTTCTCAAAACGTCTTATAAAAATGTCTTGTCTCAGCAAGCTTTTGAGAATTTTATTTGATTTCCCAGTAGGAAGAAACTTGAGCCCCCAAAACTTTCAGAAAAGTTGCACTGGAATACATTGAAAGAAAAGTGGCAAATGCTTCTTGCCTCCATCCGTATACTAAAGGTTTAATAATGAACTTAAATTTTTAGTTAGTTTTGAAATACCCTTTTTCCAGTTGAGCGCCACATCCTCTTATGTTCTTTACTATCAGTTTGGGATAATAATAAACAATTTGTATGCCCCCTGATGCTCAATGATTCTGGAATAACTCAGCCATAAAATAAAGAAATTACCATAAAATTAATTACCATAAAATCACTCTAATCAGATCTGAGAAAGGGAAGCACATCATGTTACTGGATAATTGTTTCTATAGTCAATGGTCTTAAATTAAACCAGAATCTGAGTTCCTGAAACCTAAATCTGACTGGCTTTAATAATTGTTTAGTTTTAGCACACAGCAGATCAAGGCCTATTTTTGATCAGGATCCCAGCAATTATTCCTACAGGGATACAAGGAAGCAAGGGTTTTTAAAAATCTCCCTTATTCCCTATACTCAAAATATTTTGTATGTCATTAGCATACAGGCCACTTTAAATGGTCAAACATTTCAAGTGAATTCATTTGGTTGCAAACGCAGAACAAAGCTTATTTATTTGGTTGGTTTTGTGCATACCACTAGAAATAATCCAGTATGGTGTCAACCAAATAAAAAATTGACCTATTAAATCTATGTTTAGAATTTGGAGGAATGAGAGACACATTAAGAATAATGAAAATCAAAAATAATGAGAAAACTTCGTAATTTGCTAGAATGTTTTTGGTAGCAAGGAAATCATTAAGAAATTGTTTTTCAGACTAAATTAGGACAAACTGACTCCCATTATACCTTATGTTGTAACCATGCATGCTGGGACAAGGAACCTTAGATGTGATTTTTACTTATTTATAATAAAAACAAATTGCTTTCCAATGACCTTGTAAAATGTTGCCGGAGAGAATTATGGATACATTCTTTCTTGACTTGCAAAGCTTCTTTAATTATTCACTTTATGACATACAATCTGATATATGAAGTGATTCTCCAGGTATTTGGGATGAGCCATTATAATTGAGACAGATGAATTGTGCTTTAGGAGCGTTTGCAGAAGTGAGGAAAAGAAAAATACTGCTATCTTTTTATCAAGATCCACTAGTACAGCTGAAATGGATTTTCTGAGTCAGAAATATTGAAGTCACACTCCTGTTTTCCTTACAGCTAAGGTCTTCTGGTCAGATGAGAACCATTTAATGAAAAGGGACACTCTGAACAATTAAGATGGCAATATGTGCGTCTAAACAGTGGTGGGATTCAAATTTTGTTACTACTAGTTCTGGGGGCGTGGCTTGGTGGGCGTGGCAGGGGAAGGATACTGTAAAATCTCCAGTCAGGGGTGGTATTTGCCAGTTCTCTGAACTACTCAAAATTTCCACTACCGGTTCTTCAGAACTGGTCAGAACCTGCTGAATACCACCTCTGCTCCTAATGTTACTAGCACATTGCTTCCAGGATCTCTTTTAAAGCCTCTGTGAGGACTTTGAAGAATGCTCTGGCACTATGGGAAATGGATAGGCTACTACTGGTTGGTAGTTGAATTGCTAGCAGATCAACTTCCTATGATTTAATTACAGGCATCTTTTTGAAAAGGAGGTAGGTTGGGCCTAGAAGAGAGGTGACTTTGAATGATATTGGAGAGGTTGCCTCAACTCTGTTGTAAGTTTCCACAAATTCTCTTTCTTTTTTCAGACTCCAAGCTGGTGATGGTAGAAATATCATTCTGGGTTCAGTTCCAAGTGGGGAAAAAGACACTGGAAACATGGAGGCTGTTTGGAAGGTTTAATAGTGGACAGGAGGACCACATGGCCTGGAGCTCCAGAGTGAAAAGGAAGGATGATCACAATGTTTCAAGGTGAGAAAAGAAGGTCAAGAAGGGCTGATATGCTGAGAGTGCCTGGGTTTTATAACCTTTGTTGGGATTTGAATTGAAGCTCGTTCCTAATTGGTTGTCAGACTCTCATGGGGCCATGCAGGGGCAACTCTGTAGGCTGTCCTGAGTTCCAGGCTTGGTTGAGCCTTGCTGGATGATGATGCACTGAAAGGGCTTTGGGCACTTGCTATAGTTTTACCTGGAGATCTTTCTTATCTAAAGTATTCTGGCCCAGGACTTAATGGCCCACCCATTAGCAAAGGTGGGGGTGAGCTTCCACTTCTGAGGTGAGTTTCTGCTTCTGAGTTTCTACTCTTTTTAGGGGAAATATTCTGCCTTTTTACTATTTTCTTAGGATATTTCATTTTTCTAGGAGAGGTGTGGATGCTAACTTCCTACACTGGGAAAAAGAAAGGAATTCGCTTCTGAACAGACAGGACTTTGACCTGCTAAAAAGTAGGCAGGAAGTAACAGGCTGTGTTGGCTTGAAGAGGAAAAGAAGGTTAAGTTGCCTAAGTGGTCCAGCAGAGAAACAAGTCGGCACATCTGACTATCAGTTGGCAGATGCTCCTCTGGACTATACCTGCTTGGTGACCTCTCTTTGGGCCACAAACCTCTTTCCCTGTAGGTCTTAAAGCCTTTGGTATGGTACTACAAAGTCTGTTAGTAAATATGGTCCTCGTGACTACCAAGAAACAGGGTAGCAAAGGAGAAAATCAAGTCCCTCACTCACTCTCCCTGGCTCAGGTCTTTTTCATTGCTCACTTCTCCTTGCAGAACATCATCAAAAGGTGTCCATTTTCCTGGTTTGTGGGCAACAGGGGGGAAGACCATCCTGTGCTACCTGCAGGACTTCTCTTAAACCTTAGGCAAGAACTTCTGCTAAACCTCAGATATAGTATGGCACCCTAAATGGGTAATGAAAGCCTGCATGACCCCCCAGCCCCTCCAAGACCATTTCTTGTCCACAAGGACCTGTCCCAGCCCTTAGACTCAGTAAGCTTTCTGAAGGCTGTACAGTTTTCCAAAGGGTCAGGGAGTTTTGTGTAGGAAACATTTTCTGGAGAAGCTGGATCTAAAAGAAGCAGCAAAGGCTGCAAGGCACTTCTGCTTTGGCTATGGCAGCTGGGTGCAAAAAGGAAAGGTCTGTGCAGGGAATTGGGAGAGAAGAGTGAATACATTTCTTGGGGTCGGTCCCGCTCTTCAGGACAGTGAGAGATCGAACTAGAATCAGAATCAGAATAGAGCTAGAAGGGAGCTTGGAAGTCATATAGCCCAACTTGAATTGATTGAATTTCTCCTTCAACTGATTTCTCCTTGCTAGAAATTTGTCTCCCCCACAATTCAACTTTAAGGTATAAAACTTAAGTTTAAAAAAAAAACAACCTTGCAAATAAATGTTTTGTTGCTGTTGTTTGTCCTTGATATGCAGAAAAGTACAGATATAGTAACCTGTTCCAACTTAAATAAAAATCAGGTGAAAGAGTTAGGAATGGTTAATCCTTAACCCCAGATTGCCTATAGCCTATCAAACTCGGGCACCAGAGTAGCATGGAGATACAAAGAGTTTAGTTCCTGAATTTGAGAGAGAAAATGCTATTATTCCAAAGTGGAATCTGCATAGGGAGACAGTCGTTGGAATGTACCAACTCCTAACATTCTTAGGGGGTATTCCCACAACAACCTCAGTGTTTCTTCCCCAAAGTGCATGGCAAATATATCAGTGAAGATTCTCAGTCATCCAGATAAAATTGTCTGGAAGTTGAGTCCTGGCAACTGGAGTTTTTTTTTCTAGTTCATTTGAGATGTTTTCATCAAAACACACTTGTTGAAGAAACCCTGAGATGGGTGGCAGGAATTCCTCTAATTTTTTTTTTTTTTTTTGGGGGGGGGGATTGGTACATTCCAATGACTCTGCTTACTCAGACTCTCCTAACTTCCGTTCTTCAAACTGAAGAAGCAGCTTGGATGGGCAGGGAAACATATCAAACCAACAAGAAAATAAACCCAGTTGCCATGATTCAACTTCCAGACCTGGTTTCCCAAACTTCAAAAAGAGGCACAGGTGCCCTGCTAAATATTTAAAGAGCTAATGATGGAGCTTAAAATTACAGGTAATCAAGATTTAAGGTGGAGTTTAAAACGGAGCTGAATATAATAAATGCTGTAGCCTTAGTTGCAATGTAGAACCTTATCCTGAGTTCATTTCCCAAATGAACTCCTACTCAGGATTTATTAGTTTCAAACATATACTGTAAATCTCTCTGATCAAATTGGGAAAGCTCATCTTTTATTTTTATTTCTTGGTATGCTTCTTTTGAAAGGAGAGGCAGACAGGCCAGAGCAGGCAAAGGACCAGATGTAGCTGGGTTTGAGTTATGAAGAGAAGATGGCAGCTTTTGTCATGACAGCCCCCACTCCTGCTGGATCTATGGTGTGTGACTGGTAGTTCTCTTGGGCTTCCTACAGGACCAACAGTACCTCCAGGCAGGCTGCATATGGGGAGATCAATTTGAATGACATCGAAGAGATTGCCCCCCCTCTTGTGCACGCTCCCATATTCAATTGCCAATTTTGGATTTTAGACCCTCGTTCTGGTGGGGGGGGAAAGGTTCTCAGAGCAGACAGAATTCAGACCCATTCAAAGATGGGCAGGAGAAAAGGGTGGAGAAAGGAAGGTCAAATTTCCAAGCATGCTTGGAGATGAAATAAGTTGGTTTCTCTGGTTTTTTGTGCTACATGTGATTGTGCTTTTACATTGTTAAAATGAACAGACAGTTTCCCATATGAAAGGCAGAGGTTGTCATAGGCAACCAAGAGAATAGACCCCTGGATTGCTCATCCACTCGACATATGAGACAATCACCATCTTTGGGTAGATGTAAACGCAACCATGGTGAAAGACTAGTTCCCGAGGAAACAAGGTTGTAGGCCTACTTATAAAGCCATCAGCCAATGCCCACTCCTGCTGGCCTAGTTTGATAGCATATAGACACCACTTCGGGTTTCTCCTGCTGTGCCCTCTCATTCTGTCATTACTTTCCCTGTAGGTTTATCTGGTATCTGCTGTGGCATTAAGAAGGCTATGACTATGGCTGTGATTATGTCATTATGGGGATGAACCTGTCCACCAGAGTGCAAGAACACACGCAAGTAGCCAGATGAGGAGACCCAAACTCATTGGACAGCCTGACCTTGCAATCAACAAGGATGTACATTGAGGTTTAGGAGCTACTAAGATTGTTGGACAAGCAGGTACAAAAATAGCCAGGGAAGTGATTGAAACCTGGGAAATGGGCCCCTTGTCAATACACAGGACTGCTGATTTACTTGATAAGCTTATCGAATACTTAGGAGATGAGGACTTGGTAGCACAAGAATACAATGGCGGCCATCAACACCCCAATCAACAACTAAACTACACACAACCAGACACCATATAAATACCACACATAGAATAGCCTAAGGCATACACACTGCTAGAGAGAACTTCCCCGAGAATGGGCTTAAGCACAAATCTGAAAGCTTGGAAGACTAAACCTCTGGTCCTGGTGACTGACCCAGATTGGATCCTGCAACATTATCCTGGGACACGTACAGTATATTCGCTGTCATTCATTACGAAGGTTATTAAGGGTAAGTGTGACCCTCTCAGCTGCCAAGAACCAGAGAGGAGGGGAGAAAGGGCCCCAATTCCCTCTCCTTAACTCAAGTCTTTTTCTCTGTCCCTCTCTCTTCACAGAGCATCTTTGAAAGGTGTCCATGTTCCTGTTTTGTAGGCACCAGGGGGAAGACCTTCTTGTGCCACCTGTCAGATGCCAAAGCCTTCGAAACCTCAAGTGAGGAGCCATGCCACAAGAGTCTGCAAGAGCCTCTACTGCCCCAAAACCGCTTCATGTCCACAGAGGGGGAAAAAAAGACAGGCTGCATGGTCTTGGAAAAGGGAAGATAAACTAGCTAAGTAGCCACCAGTTGTCAGGCTACAGCTGATAGAAGGACACCCAGTGAAGAAAGTTACTATGCATCCATTTTTTCATGACCCCCTCAAAGAGAGGCGGATTGTTTTCCAAATAGAAGAAGAGTTTTTCCAAAAATGTTGCCATGTGCCCGAACCTTGAACTATTTAGAGAATAGTTGGTGATTATTTTGGAAGGAACATCCTCTTCTGAATGTCTTGCACCCTAGACTTTGGCCATCATTTTTGTATGCAAAGTGCTTTCAGTTTATATCTTGAAACAAACAATTATCAATAAAGGTTCAATAAAAGGTTCATGGGCCCACCAGGACCCACAGCCTGGAAAATGTAAAGTGCAGTTCTTATTCAACAAGGTAATTTGCTCTCAGAAAGGATTCTTAAGGAAACAGTTGCATCGCTGTCCTGAAGAAAGGCTACGAGAAACATCTAATCTATAACTAATCTAGTTACAGATTATAACTAGATAATGTATAACTAATCTAGCTATAGATTACTATGATGTGGGTGCTCTATCCTTGGACAGCAAGCCTTTCTCTTTTCTCCTTAATCAAAGAGAATGGGATGGGTTCCATATAGGGCCAAAGGGGGACTAGATGATGAAGGCACCTGGACATGAGTGCATGCTTAAAGTTCAGTAAAGAAAATAAACTTCTGATTTTCCAAAGCCTAACTTAAAATAACAGCACAAAAGAAAAAGGGAGGATTGGCAAAAGGGAAACAAGAAACTTCCTGTCCTAGCCAGTTGCAAGGACTGAGTGGGGGCCAAACTTGTTGCAACCACCTTCTCAGGGAAATTCACCTCCTTTTTCTAACTCTTTCTCTGATAAAGAAAGAATAGCTCAGAGCAATCTCCTTGGCAGACTAGTTGACAGGCTTCTTAGACCATCCATGCGGTCACTCTTGAAAGAAGGCCGATGGCTAGTTTTGATCTTTGGCTCCTTCAATCTCTCCCCAGTGATGACAAACCAGAGAAAAAGAGGCAGAGGATCTACATGCTTTAGGAGAGCAAAGTATCCTCACTACCTTTTCTACTAAAAGCTTCACAAAGGCAAATCGAGGACAGTTGCATCTACCAATTAGTGCAATTTTCTTTCCAATCCAATTGCCTGAGGTCCCTGACCTTGAGTTGTCTCCCTCAATCAATATAGCCAGCCCATATTTGTCAATCTGAAACTAAAAATCTTTTATTTTCCCAAGCAGGGATTAGAATCCTTAGCCTGTATTCAGATGACAAAACTTTGGGTTGTAATTTAAAGAATCAAGTAATCCTGCCTTTGTACAAGACCAGCAGCCTGAGTGGGATATGAGTCCTGATCCATTAACATAGGAGCACTTCAGAGTTTGAAGGTGTGTCATTTTCCCCAAGAGGAAAGGTAGCGGCCTTCGCGGTGATGAATTTGGAGAGAAGGGGACTTATGAAATGATTTTCCCCCCCTCCTGCTGGTCCAAATATCTCTAACCTTAAATTATATACAAATGTAAGAAAATTAGGCTTTAATTGAGCTCAGAATTCTTAAAGGATCTAATGTACCTGAGACCTGGATGTCTGTTCTTTGTCTCCCAGCCACTTATAAGCTATCTGCAAGCATCATCAAATCCTGTGGTCTCCTCTTGAGGAGCAGCTGTCCTGAGTTTTAAGTAAGTGATCATGCCACTCTTCCTTGCCCAGAGATCTGCCCTGGCCCAGACTTGTTGCCAGGTCACCAGTCTGCACCGCAATGCCATTTCTGCTCCCTTGGAGATATCTTAGTTTGTCATAGTCCTCACCTGGAAACCTGAGTGAATGTGGCTTTGAATAACATCAGAGAGACCAACTTGCCCCTCTTGCACTTCCCCCAAACTCTGTCTCCACTTTTATGCCCCAACCACCACCCCTTCCCAGGAATAAGAGCAGGCAGGAGTTAAGATTTACTAAAATGGGGCAGGAGATAACAAGCTAAGGGGAAGTAAAAATCAAATTGCCCAAGAGGCACTGTGGAGAAGCAAGTTGCTATGTGATTTATGCCACATGTGATTGGGCTTTTGCTTTGTTCATGAACTGTCATGGATAGTGCCTGTGAAGGGAGAGGTGGTGTGATGGATTACAATGAAGCAGTAGTTTTCCAGAAGGGAGGAGAATTCCAAGGACGGGTGAGATGAGGCACTCTAAGTCTGGTGCTGGATCAAAGATAAAGGAATGGAGTTAGGATATTCACTCCCTAAGTATCCTGGGGAACATCTGTCAGGATAAGAGTATTAATTTAGCCTGCAAAGATTGCTATATTCAATTCTGCAGTTGGCATTGCTGGTTCCAACACTATCCTCTTCTGGGAAGGTCCCCTGATCACTGACAAAAGTTGGAGGCAATACTCTGTGATAGCTAGCTAGTTTCTTAAAGTAATAAGAGGAGGCTAGAAGTATGAGAAACAAGTCTACAGATCAAAGCAAGAAACAGCATCATCAGTAGTAGTGTTATTTTTCAAACTACTATAATTATGCCACAGAAAAGATGCTGGCACAAACTAGTGGCATTTACCACTTTGCTGCCTCCTGATTTCAGAAACAATACTATAAAACAGCTTTTAGAAATCATACTAATATTACATAGACGGAGGAATTGCAGGACTCTTTTGTACACCTCCCCTACCTTAGGTTTCTCCCCCCCCCAGTAAGAACATCTGCTGCACTTCCATAAAGGGGGTGATGTTTTTCCATTGGATGGAATTCCTTGCTACCATTCTCCTCCCAGCTCCTGTGCCAGCTTCAGCTCTTCTTTCTTTCTGGATCTAGGGAGACAGAGCATATGCCAACTGTTATGAACTAATAAAGGCGTTTAATAAAGTTTTAATAACCTTAAGTAAAAAGCAGGGTTCTAATCCTGCACTTCTTGATTGGCCGATAATAGCGACATCGGATTGGTCCTTTCTGGGACATCTGATTGGCTGTTAACGGGCCAACTCTCATTGGTTCAAGGGTTTAACACTTCCATGTTTTTCATTGGCTAATAGGACAGCAGCCAACCCTATAAAAGGGCTGCTGCGGCCCTAGGTGATTGCTCTGTTCAGTATGCTTAATAAAGAGTTGAAGTTCACTGTTCACTGCCTTGTCTCCGCTCCTTGCACCCATGCGCTGAACTTAACACTGGCGACGAGGATGGGATGCGGAGACATCTGAGCTGATTGAACACTCACAGAGCACCAAACAGAGCACGTGGCTGAAGGCACATCGACAACTGAAAACATGTCCGGCGGCGCCATACCACCCGCTCCATTTGACCCGGCACAAGAAGACTGGGACTCGTACATGGACCGGTTCCAGATGTTTCTGGAAACCAACAACTTGAAAGACGCAACTACGGGGAAAAAGTGAGCAGTGTTCCTGACCCATTGCGGGCCTGCCATCTTTAAGATGGCCAAGGCACTAGCGAAACCGGCTGAGGTGAAATCCATGGACTGGGACGTCCTCGCGGCCCTTCTACGGGCCCACTATGCACCCGCCGTACCAACGCTTGTCCGAAGACATGAGTTTTATCAGAGGGACCAACGGAAAGGAGAGAGCGTTGCAGATTTCATCGCGGACCTCCAGAACCTGGGAGGCCTCTGTGGGTTTGCAGACCTCGAAGAAGCTCTCAGAGACCGAATAGTTCTGGGATTAGATGACCATACAGCGCAGAGCAAGATCATGGCCAAAGGGGACATCAATCTTGCCGATGTCATCAAAGACGCTACGGCAGCAGAAGCAACCAGGAAGTCAGCCGCCCGAATGCGCCGCACCAATGCACTGCTCCGTCAACTCGCCAACGATACCTCACCTCACCTAGAGAGGCACACAACAGCGGCCCACCACGAGGACCTCAAATCTCCAGCAGAAAGTGATGAGGAGGAGGTCAACCGGCTCCGGTCCGAACGTGACCAACGCAACCCGCGGAATTGAAGACTACCGCACCAATGTGCGGGTTGTGGGGCAAACCACCCGCGATCAGATTGCAAATTCCTCGACGCGCTCTGCCATTCCTGTGGGAAAAGAGGCCACATCGGGAAGGTCTGTAGAAGCAAGCGAGGATCCAGCCCAATTCGGAGAGAAAACAACTACCGCCAGACCACAGGGAATCGTCTTATGAGTCGGGAACATTCGAACCACCAATGGAACAACCACTCCTACAGAAATAAAACACTTGCCACTTCAATGAGTCGGGAAGAGGCACACCAAACCATTACCATCGGTCACGCTTCATCGTTAGATGCAAAGAAGATCCAAGTGAGGGTCGCCATTGAGAACCAACCTTGCGTGATGGAAGTCGACACAGGGTCGTCCCTCTCGATGGTTTCCTGGAAGACCCTTAAACAGTTAATCTCTGCTGTCCGGCGTCAAGACCTCAGAGCCCAAAGAATTATACTCAAAGATTACCAGGGGAACCGAATTCTGGTCATCGGCTCCAGCCAAGTCCAAGTATCATTCAAAAATCATACTGCGCCGTTACCGCTGACCATCGTCGATTGCGACCGGCCTAGTTTGTTAGGCCTTCAATGGTTCGCCCCACTCGGGATCGAGGTAGCCAGCATTCACCAAACCAGAAGCGATGACTGGAGGAGGCCCTCGTCCAGGAATTCCAGGACATCTTTGCAGACAAACTAGGCGAGTACAAGGGGACCCCGATATCATTTAACCTTAACCCTGAAGTAGCCCCCATCTGCCTTAAGCCTCGTTGGGTACCTTTTACCCTAAAACCAAAGATCAATGAGCAGCTCGATAAATTAAGAGCCCAGGGTGTTTTAGAACCAACTGACCATGCCCGTTGGGAAACCCCAATCGTAACACCCATCAAACCAGATGGATCGTTAAGGATTTGTGGGGACTACCGGGCCACCCTCAATCACGCCCTTCAACAGAACACTTACCCGGTGCCAGTGGTTCAACACCTTCTCCATTCCCTGGGGGGGGGGCGGAAAAGTCTTCGCTAAATTGGATTTAGCGCAGGCGTACCAACAACTGCCTGTAGATAAAAAAACCGCGGAAGCACAGATGATCGTTACGCACCGAGGCGCTTTTAAATGCAACCGACTCCAATTTGGAGTGAGCGTGGCCCTAGGGATTTTTCAAAGTCTGATGGAGAGACTTTTACAAGGGAAAAAGGGGGTCGTGCCATATTTTGACAATGTTTTAATTGCAGCCCCGAATAGAGAAATACTAGAGAGGCATCTTAAAATGGTTCTCCAGAAATTTAAAGACTCCGGCCTAAAGGTTAAAAAAAATAAATGTCAACTGTGTACAGAGAAAGTAGAGTTCCTGGGTTACCTAATCGATAAGCACGGCATTCACCCCACTAATAGCAAATTAAGAGCGATCAAAAACGCCCCAAGACCCAAGAATAGGACAGACCTCCAAGCTTTCCTGAGGCTCATTAACTTTTACAACATCTTCTTGCCCCAGAAGGCGACCATAGCTGAGGCCCTACATAGACTTCTCGACCAAAAAGCCACCTGGGTCTGGGGACACTGAGAGGAGCACGCATTCCGACAAGTGAAAAACTTACTAACCTCCGATGCTGTTTTAATGCAGTATAACGAGACTTTGCCTTTAACCATTGCATGTGACGCGTCACCGTTTGGAGTAGGAGCCATTTTAAGTCATGTGTTACCAAATGGTAGTGAGGCCTCTATTGCCTATTTTTCAAGGACCTTATTGAGAGCTGAATGCAACTATAGCCAAATTGACAAAGAGGCTCTTACGGTTGTATCTGCTGTGAAATGTGTATGGACGAGCTTTTCATGAATATGTGTATGGACAAGCTTTTAATATTATGACCGATCACAAGCCTTTGCTGGGGATTATAGCAGGAGACAAGCCAACCCCCTATATATTGTCACCTAGAATGACTCATTGGTCAGAGTTCTTAGCTGCGTACAATTATAAATTGCAACACCGCCCGGGGAAAGCCATTCCCCACGCTGATGCATTGAGCCATGCCCCACTTCCAGAAACCATCAACGACCCAGCTCCAACCCTCACGACACTCCAGATTGAAACCCTACATTCACTGCCGCTAACAGCCAAAGACATCACTATAGAAACGAAACGAGATCCTATCCTGGCGCGAGTTCTCAGCTGGGTCGAATGAGGATGGCCAGTAGAACAAACCCCTGACGATTTTACCCCTTTCAGAAACTGGCAAACAGAATTTTTCTCGCAGAAAGGCTGCATCCTATGGGGAGACAGAGTCGTCGTCCCAGAGCGGTTACAACGAGCAGTTTTGAAAGCATTGCATGACGGTCACCCCAGCATCGTGCGTATGAAAGCGCTCGCACGAAGCTACGCGTGGTGGCCAGGCATCGATAAGCAGATCGAAGCCTGGGTGAAGACTTGTCTAAAGTGCCAAGAAGTCAGCAGTGCCCCACCTAGAGCAACTCCAACCAACTGGGAAACCCCCCGGGGCCGTGGTCCCGCATCCACATTGACTTTGTGGGACCTACTAAGGGACATATGTTCCTCCTAACAGTGGATGCCTATTCCAACTGGCTCGAAATCCACAAGATGAAGACTACTACAACCGATTCAGTCATCCGCAAATTAAATAAACTATTCGCAACACATGGCCTGCCAGACGTTCTGGTCTCCGACAACAGACCCCAGTTCACGGCCCTGGTGTTCAAACAATACTTAGCGGACCGGGGCATCCACCATGCGCTAACCTCGCCGGCATACCCTGCGGCCAATGGAAGGGCCGAGCACATGGTCCAATTTCTTAAAAAAAACTCTCCACAAGATGGACCATGGGGACATTGACGACAAACTGAACAGAATACTCCTACTCTAACACATCACCCCGCACAACATAACCAACAAAACGCCAGCTGAACTGTTGATGGGATGCAGGCTTTGCTCCCACCTCGACCGTCTCCACCCGGCCTATGCGCCAGAGAAACCCTGTGGATCTAGCGGAAAGTGCTGCGAATTCAAGGAAGGCGACTTAGTTTTTGCTAAAAATCTTTCTGGCAAACCATTGTGGGTCGAAGCAACCGTAACCCAAGCCACCGGGCCCAGATCGTACCGCATACAAACAAGGGATGGGAAAATATGGAAACGCCATATAGATCAGCTTCGCTCTAGGTTGCAACCCAGTTCCCACGACTCCTGTGACCCTCAAACTGAGGGGGGAGAGGATGTCGAGGGAACCGAATTCGAAATACTGGATGACGAAATCGAAGAAAGTCAGCGGCCAGGCGTGATCCATGAAGAAGAACCAGGATGGGGGTGTGCCTCGCCACAGAGAAACACCTCAATGGAGGCGAGCCCGCAGGAACCGGAGGACAACGATGACAGAATTAGCAGCGCCGAATCGTCCTGTGGGGATGCGGAACCGCTTGTACCAGATAAATCAAAAAACGTTCCACCGGAACCGGACTACAGACAGGAACTGGTGGGACAGCACAAATCTAATAGGCAATTGAAATGACCTGCATATCTACGCGATTACATTACCGCATCCCTCAAACAGAACCTAGGGGGGAGGGGTGTTATGAACTAATAAAGGCATTTAATAAAGTTTTAATAACCTTAAGTAAAAAGCAGGGTTCTAATCCTGCACTTCTGATTGGCCGATAATAGCGACATTGGATTGGTTCTTTCTGGGACATCTGATTGGCTGTTAACGGGCCAACTCTCATTGGTTCAAGGGTTTAACACTTCCGTGTTTTTCATTGGCTAATAGGACAGCAGCCAACCCTATAAAAGGGCTGTTGCTGCCCTAGGTGATTGCTCTGTTCAGTATGCTTAATAAAGAGTTGAAGTTCACTGTTCAGTGCCTCGTCTCCGCTCCTTGCACCCATGCGCAGAACTTAACACCAGCAATCTTGTCTTCTCCACCCTTTTATAGGTTTAGATTTTCTTGTAATGCTTCCAAAGTCCTGGTATTTGTGGGTGCATTACACAGTATCCAATTTTATCATATCACAATAATTGCAGTTACCAGGAAAGACTTTAAGAGATAAGTTTCGTTTTCACCATCATAGCAATGGAATTATTGAAATAACGATCTAGGTTTGTATTTTTTTATGTTTCATAATCAACTTTTCTTTCTCCATCCCTCAAGTTTGCCAGTCATTTTATTTTACTTTTATGGAGAAGGAACAAAAGGTTGTTGTCACTTCACAGCCCATTACAGTGAGGAGTAGGAACTATGGGCCCAGAAAATACTCAATTAGCTATCCTGGTGACAGCAAGAGTGAATACTGGCTGGCATTCTCCACACACTCAAGCTTAGAAAAACATACGGTAGACAAGCTGCAGATTGTAGTGCTATAAAGAGCTGTATAGAATTAAAAAAGTAAAGGCATTTAAATGTGTACAGCAGGCTAAAGATTGGAGAAACAGATAGGCAGGTGGTCTAAAGAGCTAAGGATCAAACCAGATGGTGATGTTAAACTGCCGTCCATCTGCCAATGAAGTGGCAGAAAGCTATGCTGGCATAGATTGTATTGCCCTCATTGTCAATCCACATTCTGCTGAGAACATATGCTGATATTCTTCCTTATTTTGTGCAGTGTAATTAAGGGAAGCAATTAGTGAATTCCCTTCCCACCAATGTCTGCCAGCAAGAAGAAAAATAACTATCATTCTTGGAATGGTGTTTATCTACCTCTTCAGCTGCCTGACATCAAATTATAGACATGGAGGTTCTCAATGCTTTTAGTTTGTTAGGCTATTTCTGAACAATCCAAGTTTGGTGCTTTTTTGAAAGAGGATTAATCCTGTGTTCAAAACTAGTATGGTTGATAGTGTAATGAGGGGGAAGGGTCTTGTGTGGTATAAAGATTGAGTGATTGATACAAGTGAATTTCATCTTCAGCTGATAACTGCAAGTGAGCAAGAAATCCAGGCCTGCCTTCATGAACCAACACCCCAAGGAGCCACTAACATAAAATGTGTGACTGGCCTAAAAAGAATGGGCATCAAATAATACCTAGTGCTGTCAAAGCTGAAATGGAAACACAAAATGCCGCCAACCTCACCCTGCTCTCAAGTAATCAAAAGAATAAATAATACAATGTATGGCCACACAAACCCATCTGTGATGACAGAACTAGAACTCACAACTCATGCAGAGGAGAGGGTAACTACCGTGTTTCTCATATAATAAGGCTGGGTCTTTTTATTTTTTGAGCCCCCAAAAAATGGCTAGGCCATCTTTTCTGGGGGTGACTTAATTCCCCCCCTTGCATCTTTGGGCAGGCGGGTGGCGATGGCTTGGATGTTGACCTCGGCATTGGTGGGGCACTTTGTATCGGGGTCAACGCAGGCAGCATCATATCTGGGTGTGCAACAAAAGTACTTCCTAACAGCAAGCCCCCCACCATTCTCCATTTCGTATGTTTTAATATAGGCCTTAATTTGGGAGGAGGGGCTTAATTTCATTTCATGCCTATAAAACATGCTGGGACTTCCTATTGGGGGAGGCCGTATTGTTGGAGAAACAGGGTAGCTTATCTATTTGTTTATTTGTACATTCAAGCATTCAATTAAAAAATATGACAAAACTCTTTAAGATTATATTGTGAAAAAATAACTGGGAGAGATCTGAACTGGGGGAGGGAAGGAACTGAAAATTATATGAGATTGATTGATTGCAGATACTGCTGGAACAATTGATTGCTGAAATGACCAGCTCAATCTGCATCCTAACACTTTTATTTTATGAGGTCTGTGCTGCTACTGGAGAACTCCCCCTCTTTTCTCCTTTTCCAAAACCACCTCAAAAGATTGTCTCACTGAAAAGCTGAATGTAGCGATAACTTGACAATTGCTTTGTTCTCAATTCAAGCTTATCTTCCCTTTTCAGATGACTGTCCTAACAATCATCAGTGTTGAGATTGTATATATTAAGAACTGGCACAAAGATGGCTACCGCTGTCATTGCATACTTGTTCATTAGTAATTTCCTTTGGGGTCAAACATATATATCCATATCAAAAACAGAGTATACCATATGATTTTGTATGGCACCACAACATGTTGATATTTGGATGAGAATAAGACTTCTTCAGCAATTGCCTTCCTAATCTCTTCTCTCCCTGGATTCACTGATGATTTTTACTTGGATTCATAAACAATGAACTCTGGCAAGTTTAATCTAACACACCAATTCCTGCATTTTTCCCTAGATATTACCATAAATCCATACAATGAACACTTAAACACTATCAAGAAAACCAGCTGACTTCTATATATACTTACAATATATGACTCCAGCTTCCATCTAGAATACACCATGAAATCTTTTATTTACAGTCAAATCTAACAAGGCAACTACATCAATTCAAACCTGTCCCCAACCTTGCCAAACATAATTATTTTTTCTAATTTATTGTCATGTCTAAGTACATGGATTCCTGATTGCCTCGGGGATGATTATTAGTTATTTTGGCAGTATATGCTACCCTAAGCCGTCTCCAAATACATAATTTAAAAATGTTTACCTTGTTTCTTTTGCTCATTCTTAGTGTCAAGTTTGTACAGTTGTATATTACATTGAACAGATTATTGCTTTAACTATTGTGATCTTTGCATATTGAAATGTCTTTATTCTTCATGAACTTGTCTATTATTGCTTGCTATCTACCTAGTTACACCCCTAGTTTCATAAACTATTCTTTAAATCAAGCTCAATTTGTGTGTGTCCTTATAGTTTGCTTGGCAATTGTTCAGAAATAATTTGCCATTATCTTCTGCGCCCCCGCCCCCCCAATTTTCATTGAATTTCTTGGTGATATAAATAAATCAAAATTCTAACCATATTTGATTTTTGTTATTTTATTTCTTTAATTAGGAAAATCAATTTTAATCTACCATCTGGCTAGACTTAATTTCCAGTTAAGGCCATTCAAATATTTCATCAGCCATCATGTATACAAGTGTTTCCCTTTCAAAAGTCTTAAGTAGTAAGCTTGTAAATGCTTACAGGTAGGCAACCAATCTAAAACTGTAGGTAGCCACCACATATAGATGCCATCGGTCCCATATTTATTGGTGCACATGTGTGTGCATGCACACCCCATAGCATTATAAGATGGGGCTGGGAGGAATGGTTTTTAATTTCATTTGAATTTTCTAAGCTAGTAAATTGTTCCATTCCATTTTATTCTTAGCCATTGATCATTTTGTCACTGCAATTTCTGAAACCAGAAATTAAGGAACAATTATTAGTTGATCGTTTTTTTCATTCATTCTCAATGATTTCCAAATACTGTAACCTAGAGTGTGAGTTAACGTTCAGCAGTAGGGGCCTCCTCTTGGTGCAGAGAATTAAAAAAAAAAAAAAATCTTATCTATGCTGGTATGTGGGAGAATGTTTATGGCATGCTTGACCTGGGAGTATTCTGCTTGTAGATTCAAGCTCTAAATCATCACTATGCTAGGGATTGGGATATTTCTCAGCCTAGGCTGTCTGAGAAAAGCATGTTGATATTATCTGATTCAGCTGGGTGTATCTTGTTAGACTTTGATATTGATGTTCGTTGTTAAGTTCTGCGCATGGGCGCAAGGAACGGAGATGAGGCAGTGAACAGTGAACTTCAACTCTTTATTAATCATTCTGAACAGAGCAAAACCCAAGAGCAAAAGCAGCTCTTTTATAGGCAAGCTGCTGTTCTAGTAACCAATAGGAAATGTGGAGTGTTAACACCCTTAACCAATGAGAGAGGCTCGTTAACAGCCAATCAGATTCTCCTGAACAGACCAATCCAATATCGCTATTATCGGCCAATCAGAAGTGCAGGGCTAGAACCCTGCTATTTTCTAAAGCTTTTGATAAACTTTATTTGAGTATGTTATTAGTTCACAACACCCCTTCCCCCCGGGTTCTATTTGGGGGGCGCGGTGACGTAATCTCTAAGGTAGGAAGGTTGCTTCGACTGTCTATTGGATTTACGCTGTCTCACCAGTTCTTGTCCGTAAGCCTGTTTTGACCGGGCGTTTTCGGGCAAGTCGGGCACTGATGGTTCTTCGTTGGATGACTTGGTGCCACTAGTGTTCTTGTCGTTGTCCTCTGGCCCTTGCGGGCTTGCCTCTGTTGGGTTGTTCCTCTGTGGCGAGGCCACCCCCATCCTTGATCCTTCTTCACTTGTCACTCCCAATGGCTGACTTCTTTCGTTCCTGCTTTCTGCCATTTCGTATTTGGTTTCTTCGACATCCCCTCCCCCGTCAGTTTGGGAGTTACTGGAGTTGCAGAAACTAGGTTGGAGCCTCGAGCGAAGCTCATCAATATGGCGTTTCCATATTTTTCCGTCGCAGGTTTTCACCCAGTACGACCTGGGTCCAGTGGCTTGAATAACAGTGGCCTCGATCCACAAGGTTTCTGGCGAAAACTAAGTCGCCTATCTGGAACTCGCGGCATTTTCCGCTAGATCCACAGGGTTTCTCTGGCTCGTAAGATGGGTGAAGCTGGTCGAGGTGGGAGCGGAGTTTGCGTCCCATCAATAGTTCCACTGGAGTCTTGTTGGTAATGCTGTGCAGAGTGATGTGTTGGAGAAGTGAAGGAGTATTCTATTTATCTTATCTTCAATGTCCCCATAGTTCATCTTGTAGAGGGTTTTTTTAACAAACTGTACCATGCGCTCGGCTCTTCCGTTAGCCGCAGGGTGCACTGGTGAAGTTAGTACATGGAGAATATCATGGCCCGCTAAGTATTGTTCAAAAGAAAGCGCGGTAAACTGGGGTCCGTTGTTGGATACCAGAACGTCTGGCAGTCCATGCGTCACAAATAATCTGTTCAACTTCCAGATGACAGACTCGGTTGTAGTACTTTTCATTTCATGGATCTCGAGCCAGTTTGAGTAGGCATCCACTGTTAATAGGAACGTATGTCCCTTAGTAGGTCCCGCAAAGTCAATATGAATGCAGGACCACGGTCCCCGAGGTGTTCCCCATTCTGTCGGAGTTGCTTTTGGTGGGGCATTGCTAACCTCCTGGCACTTATAACAAGTCTTTACCCAGGCTTCGATTTGTTTGTCGATGCCCGGCCACCACGCGTAGCTTCATGTGAGTGCTTTCATGCACACGATGCCGGGGTGGCCCTCATGCAGTGTCTTTAGTACCGCTCGTTGTAACCGCTCTGGGACGATGACTCTATCCCCCCACAGGATGCAGCCCTTTTGTGAAAAAAGTCCAGTTTGTCGATTCTTGAAGGGAATGAAGTCGTCAGGGGTTTGATCTACTGGCCATCCTCGTTTGACCGAGCTAAGAACCCGCTTTAAGATAGGATCACGTTTTGTTTCGATCGTGATATCTCTAGCGGTCAGTGGCGGTGAATGCAGTGTTTCAATCTGGAGCATTGTAAGGGTTGGAGCTGGGTCATCGATGGTTTCTGGAAGTGGTGCACGGCTCAATGCGTCAGCATGGGAATGGCTTTCCCCGGGTGATGCTGCAGCTTATAATTGTACGCAGCCAAAAACTCTGACCAGCGAGTCATTCTAGGTGATAATATATAGGGGGTTGGCTTGTCTCTCGCTATAATCCCCAGCAATAGTTTGTGGTCGGTAACAATAGTAAAAACTCATCCATAGACATATTCATGAAACCGTTTAACAGCAGATACAGCAGCAAGAGCCTCTTTATCGATTTGACTATAGTTACGTTCAGCCTTTGATAGAGTTCTTGAAAAATAGGCAATAGGGGCTTCACTACCGTTTGGTAACACATGGCTCAAAATGGCTCCTACTCCAAAGGTTGATGCGTCACATGTGATTGTTAAAGGCAAAGTCTCATTATACTGCATTAAAACAGCATCTGAAGTTAATAGGTTTTTCACTTGTCGGAACACGTGTTCCTCTCGGTGCCCCCAAACCCAGGTTGCTTTTTTATCGAGAAGCCGATGTAGGGGCTCGGCTACGATTGCTTTGTGGGGCAGGAAGATATTGTAAAAATTAATAAGCCCCAGGAAAGCTTGGAGATCAGTCTTGTTTTTGGGTCTTGGGGCGTTCTTGATTGTCCTTAACTTGCTACTGGTGGGGTGAATGTCTTGTTTATCGATTAAGTACCCCAGGAACTCTACTTTATCTGTACACAGTTGACATTTATTTTTTTTAACTTTAAGGCCAGAGTCTTTAAATTTCTGGAGAACGAGTCTAAGACGCTCCTTTAGTATTTCCCTATTAGGGGCAGCAATTAAAACATCATCAAAGTATGGTACGACCCCTTTTATTCCCTGTAACAGTCTCTCCATCAAGCTCTGAAAGATCCCTGGGGCCACGCTAACTCCGAATTGGAGTCAGTTGCACTTAAAAGCGCCTCGGTGCGTAACGATCGTTTGTGCCTCTGCTGTTTTTTTATCGACAGGCAGTTGTTGGTACACCTGTGCTAAATCCAATTTAGCGAAGACCTTTCCATCCCCCAGGGAATGGAGAAGGTGTTGTACCACCGTTACCGGGTAAGCGCTTTGTTGAAGGGCGTGATTCAGGGTGGCACGGTAGTCCCCACAAATCCTTAACGATCCATCCAGTTTGATGGGTGTTACGATTGGGGTTTCCCAAGGAGCATGGTCGGTTGGTTCTAAAACACCCTGGGCTATTAATTTATCAAGCTGCTCATCAATCTTTGGTTTAAGGGCAAAAGGGACTCGACAAGGCTTAAGGTGGATGGGGGCCACTTCAGGGTTAAGGTTAAATGATATTGGGGTCCCCTTGTACTCGCCTAGTTTGTCTGCAAAGACGTCCTGGAATTCCTGGACGAGGGCCTCCTCCCAGTCATCGCTGGTGGTCTGGTGAATGCCGGCTACCTCTATCCCAAGCGGAGAGAACCATTGAAGGCCTAACAAACTAGGCCGATCACGGTTGACAACGGTCAATGGTAAGGATGCAGTACGATTTTTGAATGAGACCTGGACTAGGCTTGATCCAACGACCGGAATTCGGTTTCCTTGATAGTCCTCTTTGGGTTCTGAGGTCTTGCCGCTGGACAGCAGGGATCAATTGTTTCAGGGTCTTCCAGGAAACCATCGAGAGGGACGATCCTGAATTGACTTCCATCACGCAGGGCTGGTTTTCGATGGTGACCTTCACTTGGATTTTCTTTGCATTTAATGATGATGCGTGACCAATCGTGATGGTTTGGTGTGCCTCTTTTCATTTCGTTGAATGGGCTAGTGGTTTATTTCTGTAGGAGTGGTTGTTCCATTGGTGGTTCGAATGTTCCCGATTCACAGGACAACTTCCTGTGGGTTGGCGATAGTTGGTCCCCCTCTGAAATGGGTTGGTTCCTATCTTGCTTCGACAGATCTTTCCGATGTGGCCTCTCTTCCCACAAATATGGCAGAGTGCGTTGAGGAATTTGCAGTCTGATCGTGGGTGGTTTGCCCCACGGCCTGCGCATTGATATTGCAATCTCTGGTTACGCTGGTGGTGTTGGTCTCCTTCAGACCGGAGCCGGTTAACTTTTTCCTCATCACTTTCTGATGACGATTCGAGGTCCTCGTGGTGGGTTGCCGTTGCATGTCCCTCCAGGTGAGGTGAGGTTTCGCCGGTGAGTTGGCAGAGCGGGGCATTGGTGCGGCGCATTCGGGCAGCCGACTTCCTGGTTGCTTCTGCTGCAGTTGCATCAGCGATAGTATCTGCAAGGCTGATGTCGCCTTTCACCATCAGCTTGCTTTGCACGTGTGATGCATCTAATCCCAGAACTATTCGGTCTCTGAGAGCTTCTTCGAGGTCAGCAAACCCACAGAGGCCTCCCAGGTTCCGGAGGTCCGCAATGAAATCTGCAACGCTTTCTCCTTTCCACTGGTCTCTCTGGTAAAATTCATGTCTTCGTACAAGCGTTGGTACGGTAGGTGCATAGTGGGCCCGTAGGAGGGGCTCGAGGACGTCCCAGTCCATGGATTTCACCTCAGCCGGTTTCGCCAGTGCCTTGGCAATCTTGAAAACAGCAGGTCCGCAGTGAGTTAGGAATACCACTCTCTTTTTCCCAGTAGTGGCATCCTTCAAGTTGTTGGTCTCCAGAAACATCTGGAACCGGTCCATGTATGAGTCCCAGTCTTCTTGTGCCGGGTCGAATGGAGCGGGTGGTATGGTGCCGCCGGTCATGGTTTCCACCGTTGATGCGCCTTCAGCCACGTACTCTGTTTAGTGCTCTGTAGTGTTCAGTCAGGTCTGACGTCTCTGTATCCCATCCTCGTCGCCAGTGTTAAGTTCTGCGCATGGGCGCAAGGAATGGAGACGAGACGGTGAAGAGTGAACAACTCTTTATTATACATTCTGAACAGAGCAAAACCAGCCCTTTTATAGGCAAGCTGCTGCTCTAGTAACCAATAGGAAACGCGGAGTGTTAACCCCCTTAACCAATGAGAGAGGCTCGTTAACAGCCAATCAGATTCTCCTGAACGGACCAATCCGATATCGCTATTATCAGCCAATCAGAAGTGCAGGGCTAGAACCCTGCTATTTTCTAAAGCTTTTGATAAACTTTATTTGAGTATTTTATTAGTTCACAACATTCGTGACTCATCTTTTTCCAGGTTTATCATATTTAATTAGTCCTGGTCTGTACATTTTTGAAATCAAATGGTGTCTTTGTCAAATACATTCATTCCATTGGCATGTATGAGGTGAGAAAAGTACAAAGTACTTGATCACGAAGTAAAAATGGGAATCCATTCCAACATTGCCATCTAAAAGTGGTAATGCAATATCACAGCAGTTGTCAAACATTTCAGTTTTAGGACTCCTTTACATTCTTAAAAATGAGACTTTCATATTTTTTTAAAAAAATCTAACAATTCTATTAGAATTATCTATTGTCTAGATTATTCTATTATTAATCAACTATTAGATTTCTGTATTTATTTATTTGACATCAGATTCCCTGAAAAAGGTCCCAAGGACTCCCAGGATCCCTACTTTGAGGAACTGCTGCAGTATCAAGTAAATGCAGTGGTTATCTAGGTAACCATTTCTAATCACAGATGGATAAAGCACCTGGCATCCTGATGGCATATAATCTATACTCCACCCTGAAATATCATGGGTGATACTGACACTTATAAATTGGGCTTTCAGTAACACCAAGAAGTGAGACTGGCCAGAAAATCCTTCAGCTTAGCCACCTCCTTATGAAAAGAATGTGATTGTTCAGATAGTTCATCTGCCAGCCATCTTGACTTCCAGACACCAGAGGCTGTTGAAGTCATTTACTATCTTTTATTCTTCTCTCTAGTTCATTTGCTTTCCTTTTCCAATTGATCCTAAATATTCCTGATCTAATGGTTTTATTCTATCTTTATTTGATGGGATTGTTAAAAACTCAATGATGATTTTGGATCAGCCTCCAAAAGCCAAGAAAGACATGCAGAATTACTTCCAAGCAGTTTCCTTTATTGTTCCTCCTCTACAGATAGAACTCTTGCCAAACTAAAGTAAACTCTGAGAGTTTTTAGGAAGGAACTATTTTAATTCTCTTTCTCCCAACCAAACTCTCTAAACTTTGCTGTCTCTTGGTGTTGTGGACTAAGCCAATGCAGCAGTAACAACCCTAAATAGCTTTACTTTGCAGCAGGCTCGTAATCCTGCACTTCTCATTGGCCCGCGAATAGCGAGTCGTGATTGGTCGTGATTGTTAAGCCTGGGTTCCCCAACCAGTGTTAGGGAGACAAGCTAAACAGAATGTGCAGCGTTAGTCAGATAGGCATACAGATAAATGTGTGAGATAAGTTTGTATGTTAGTTAACATACAGTAAAAATAACAGATACGCTTGTGTTATCAAAAATATAGTTTATTCCACTTAGAGTTTTATAGCAAAGTCAAAATAATAGTCCATTAGTCATGTATCATTTTAGTCAGTCCATTCAAGGATATTCAATTAGCAAAGTCCGTGTAGAATATCCAATGTCAGTTCACTTACAATAAATCAGTCCTCTCACAGTTGATAAATCAACAGTCCTTTCTATCTCCCGTTCCAGTAGGAGAAAAACGAAGTCTTCAATCCATGCAGTAATTAGGGATCATCAAGCCAGAGAGAGCAAGCTGCCGTGCCTTGCTTCTTTTATGGTGCTTTTACAACCACTCCCTTAATTACATTCTTACAGTTAAAGTTACAGACACTTTAACTAACAAACCATGCTAACCATGATTTATTATTTTACCTAAACCAGTTAGGATAAACAATGTTATCCCTAACAGTTTCTGGCCAGTCTGATTGTCTGTTAACGGGCCTCTCTGATTGGACACTTGTGAGAGCAGTAAACTCAAATCATTGGTTGTTTTGACCGCAGCCAGCTCTATAAAAGAGCTGCTGCTGCCCAAGTATTTGTTCTGTTCTTATTTCACAATAAAGAGTTGAAGTCACCGTTCGATAGAGACCTGGGTAGCAAAGTGCAGCAAATGCCAGGAGACTCGCTCTAATCCTCCAAAAACTCCCCCAACTCAGTGGGAAACGCCTCGAAGTCCTTGGTCCCATATCCACATCGATTTTGAGGGACTCACAAGAGGACACACTTTCCTCCTACCAGTGGATGCTTATTCTAACTGGCTCAAGGTCCACAAGATGAAAAGCACCACCACAGAGGCGGTCACTAAAAACTGAATAAGCTATTTGCTACCCATGGACTGCCGGATGTCCTGGTCTCCAATAATGGCCCCCAATTCACTGCCCTGCCATTCGAACAGTACCTGGCAGATCGGGGCATCCGCCATGCCTTAACATCACCAGCTCACCCTGCGGCCAATGGTAGGGCTGAGCGAATGGTTCAATTTGTAAAAAAGACTTTGCACAAAATGGACCACGGCGACATTGATGACAAAATAACCCGAATGCTTCTCCTCCAACACATAACCCCAAATAGCACCATGAACAGCACCCCAGCTGAACTCCTGATGGGCCGGAAACTTCTCTCGCATCTCGATCGCCTCCACCCAAATTACACGCCTGAACAACCCTCAGGATCCAGCAGCAAGTGTCGGGCATTCCAGAAAGGTGACCCCGTGTTTGCGAAAAATTTCTCAGGCGACCCATTGTGGGTCCCTGCTACCATAACACAACTTACGGGGCCCTGATCCTATCGCCTACAAACTGCAGATGGTAAGATGTGGAAGCGCCACATAGACCAACTCAGTTCCAGACTAGCACCTAGTCCTCTCTCAGCCCCTGAATCTCTAACTGGGGTGGGGGGGCGAAGGAACATCGAGGAGGCTGAAAAAGAAATAACAGATGACTTAACAATTGAAACCCAGAAGTCTACACAACCAACCAGGGGATACTCACCGCCAGAAGGAGAACCGAGCCGGGGAGTGGCCTCGCCGCGTGACAGCACCGCAATGGCAGCAGATCCGGGGAACCCAGAAGACAGCACTGGTGGAAGCAGGGAGAATAGCCCGGAGCCATTCGAAAGAGCAGCGGGACCGTTTTCACCATCCAGCCCAGCTGACAGCCCACCGGAACCAGAGCCAGGACAGAAACCGGTGGAACAGCGCAGGTCAGGCAGACAGGTGAAGCGACCTGCCTATTTACGAGAGTACGTCACCCCACCCCTCAGACGGAACCTAGGGGGGAGGGGTGTTGTGGACTAAGCCAACATAGCTTTACTTTGCAGCAGGGTCGTAATCCTGCACTTCTCATTGGCCCGCGAATAGCGAGTCGTGATTGGTCGTTTCTGGCCAGTCTGATTGGCTGTTAACGGGCGTCTCTGATTGGATGCTTGTGAGAGTGGTTAAACTCAAATCATTGGTTGTTTTGACAGCAGCCAGCTCTATAAAAGAGCTGCTGCTGCCCAAGTATTTGCTCTGTTTTTATTTCACAATAAAGAGTTGAAGTCACCATTCGATGTCTCGTCTCCATTCCTTGCGCCCATGCTCAGGACTTAACACTTGGTCTTCTGGAATGCAGTTCTTCCTTCCTGGAAATCCACACTACATTCCATCACATCTTTTTTAAACGATAATTTGCAAATTTCTAAGTCTATTGATATTTAGATTTGTTTGTCATGGGGTAAGGTGTTAACTTGAGGGAACCTGGGTCCACCTTCACACTTTGAGTGGAACCGATCATGCTAAATGGCCAAAGAACCTATGTTTTAGGGGAGACTGGAATACTACAAGGAAGGAGATGAAGACGCATAACTGCTTGGCTGGAATTCAGCAGAACAAGGTTTAAACAACCTTAACAACTAAATATTGTTCTGCTGATTCCAGTCAAGTAGTTATGCCTCTTAGGCTCCCTTTCCTCCCTATGTTTCAGTTTAAAATTGCAGTTTCAAAATTTACAGGAAAAGATTGTAATGCACATTAACATTGCTTTTCCCCATTTTTTTTTCTCATCTCCTTTCATTGAAATGGAAGAGTTTGAGCTCCGTTTCCACATTTTAATCAAAAATGAGGTTGGAGTGCAGTGGACTCCAAGATCTATATACTTCCAAGCCGGCTCAATATTGATTATTTAGTTAGCAGGAAGTCTGTAAATCTGATTATCAATTGGCATACAGTATTCCTTGGCACTGCCAAGTCTTTCTGAGTGAGGATCAATTCATTCTACCAAGATAAAAAATTATCTTCTGCCTTTAACCTACAAAACAAAAATCAGCTGTTATAAATTACGTACGCTTGAACTGAAAGGCACATGGTAGAACAGACTGCTTGTTATATAAGACTTCTAAAATGGAAATAATTCCGATTCATGCCACTGGCAATGACATTTTCTAGCATCATTTTTTTGTAAGAACATAACTTCAGTTATGCAAGGGTGTTCTAAAGTATGTGCAGGAGTTTTTGCTGCCTTCATTTAGGTTTATAAAATACAGCTCTCGTGGGGCAGGGATATCTGTTATTACATACAGCTTTTTTCTAACTTTGTATCATTTTCCTGGTACCCCAGCTATAAGAAAAGCGCTGGCTTAGTGATAGAACTTATGCAGGTGGTTTTGAAATACCGAGGCACAACTGGGAAAGACTCCTGTCTGAAAGAATACAAAATTTTCCATCTCTATCCAGCCTGAGTATCCTCCACTAGGAACTTTAATCCCAGAAATCTCAACAACAGCCAGGTTGGCATGAGGATTCAGGGAGCTGAAGTGCACAGAGTCTTGGGCTAGGTTGGAGAAAATATGCTAAGCTAAATGGATCAATCTAACTTGGAATGAAGTTCTTATCTACTCATGTTGGGCAACCTGGGCAACTTCACTTCATGGGAACAAATGAATCCTAACGGGTTTAGAATTCTACACATAAACTTTATTTGCAGTTCTCCTTCAGATCATGACCTTTATTTCCTCTGTCAAAGTGCCTGGATAATTTGCGGTACCTGTTTCTCTAAATCTTGACCCTTGTCTCATTTCTTTTGGAATGGACTTTTTGAATACTTTAGATCAGGGGTGTCCAACCTTGGCAACTTTGTGGACTTCAACTCCCAGAGTTCCTCAGCCAGCTTTGCTGGGAGTTGAAGTCCACAAGTCTTAAAGTTGCCAAGGTTGGACACCCCTGCTTTAGATGTCATCTCAGCACTTTACATATATCCTATGTACCTGAGTTTGATTTACCAAGTTACATGCTCTGTTTACACCCCATGGATAGGGTGTGCACCTCTGGTTCATTGTACTGCCTACTTCAAAATGGTAGAAAACTATGATTGAGGAACAGCAACAACAGCCTAAAACTGCCTTTGTTTTTCATGTCTAGAAAAATAATGTATGTAATGTGAAGGATGAGAGCTCTATTCCTCCTCCTCAACTTTCCTCCTCCAGCCTTGCTTTATTTCAATGGTTGCTACAGGTGTAGAAGTGGGGAGGGGAGGAAAGGAAAGGGTGGAGTAGAGGTCTTGAGCCCAAAAGTATCACTTCCCTTCCATCATTTTGGCAGATATTGTTGGAGTAAGATACATAGAAGGGACATTGGTTTTGAGCGGAATGTCTGGTACCTTTGACTGAAAAATACACAAATGTACTTGGAAAGAGGGACAGAGGGTCACACCCCAAATGCCCTATGTGAGATTTCTATAGAATCCACTCTATGGGAATTGAATCTCTTATGAAGAGCACCTGATCTTTAAGGAATGGAACCTACCCCAGACCAGATATCAAGGAGATTTGGGGCTTGTTCTGATGTGAATCTTAATTGGAAGGAAAGTAGCAAATATCTGTACTATAGGGGGGGGTTAGGTATAATCTAATAGGATTTTTAAATAGAATCTCAGTATTGCCTTTCTAACCCTCTAATAATAGCACTGAAAATGATTGAACATCCTGGAAATGTTTGACTTAATATTGCAACTAACTTGTGTAATCAGAGCGTGCTCTTTGATCTAAAGTAACACTGCCATTTCAGACTTCTGGTTTCTATTCTGGCTATTCCCAGTTGTGCCTGAATGGCTTAACTTTGATAGAGACTTTAAAGTGAGGCAATTAGTAAAATCTGCAAACAGGGTTTCACAGGGCATTATAGCTGAATAGAGCTATGAAGAGAAAATAATGACCAAGCTAATTTTTGTCTGTATATACAAATATGGTTGGAGATTAACAGAAGCAATCTTATTTCATAGTTCCATTTTATCTTTCTATTTATCTATCCACAGACTTGGAATAACAGATCAGGCAAGATACACAGGCATAGATTAGGTGGTATCTGATTCAACTGCTGTAACTGTAAGAGGGATGTAGGAGTCCTAGTGGATAAAATATGAGCCAGCAGTTTGCTGCAGTTACCAAAAAAGCCAATGCAAATCTAGGCTGCCTCAGCAGAAGGATAGTATCAAGGTCACATGAAATATTAGTTCCACTTTATACTGCTTTGGTAAGATTGCACTTGGAATATTCATCCAGATTTAATCAATACAAAAGATGTTAAGACTCTAGAAAGAATTCAGAGAATGTTAGGGGACTGGAGGCAAACACAGATGATGAATGGTTGCAGGAAGTGGGTATGTCTAGTCTAACAAAGAGAAGGACTAGGGTTAACCTTCTTTGAGGCATTGTCACTTCTCTGTGTGACCTGAGTGCAGGACAACAGAAACTTGTCAAGGAGATTCCAACCTAGAATTAAGGAGAAATTTCCTGATAGTGAAAAAAAAAAAATCAGTGGAACAGTTGTGAGTGCCCCATTACTAGATGTTTTTAAGAAGACATTGGACAGCCATTTGCCTGCAGTAGTATAGATTTTCCTGCTTGAGCGAGGGATTGGACTAGAAAACTCAAGGTCCAACTCTGTTATTCTATAATTTGCATGTCATAACATAGACTCAAATCTATAAAAACATTTTCTATGATCATCTATCAGGTGCCATGGAGCTCCTGGAGGTCAAACTATTAAGTCAGTTACCAAATCCATTATTGGAACACATATTTATTTGTGTTTCCTAACAACAAATGTTTGGATTATGGAAATAGTTCAGGGCAGGGTTAAATGTTTCTCCTTGTTCCAGAATCATTTGTAGGATCACTAGGAAAAGAATGAAAGTAAAACTTCCTATAGAATAATACTGTACAGTGTGCCATAGTTTTATACAGTTCTGTATGATCAAAGCCCCAACTATTTTGCACTTGCATTGACATTGCAAGGATGTACAACATGATGGAACTTAAATCACATTATGATGATTACTGCCTTGACTTTTTTTTGACAACCCCTCCCAGTTAAGACAGAGGTCCCCAACCACCGGGCCGCGGACCGGGACCGGTCCGTGGAACATTTTCTACTGGGCCACCGGTTTGTTGGGCACCGCCATCTTGTTTTGATGAGAAAGTGCTTCCGGTGAGCTTTTCCGGTTGGAAAGCGGTGTTTGGGTCCTGAAGGAATCCTCACACCTTAGTTTCATCAAAGGTGGGGGCCGACTTCGAACAAAACTAAGGAGTGAGAATTCTTTTAGCACCCAAGGCAAGGCGAGCTGAGCGACCGTCCCGAAGCCATCCCAAAGCCCATCGACAAAGGTACAAAGGTGGAGTTGAAGGTGGCAGGGAGAAGCGAGGGATGGCCGGATGGCCGGCCGCTCGGCTCGCCTTGCCATGCGTGCTGATGCTGGTACCGGGCCGCGGATCATTTGTGATGCCAATACCGGGCCGCGGCACAAAAAAGGTTGGGGGCCACTGAGTTAAGATATCCTTTATATTACATTTCATTAAATAATATAATTCCTCTATCAGATGTGGGAATAATGGCCAACTCAAATAATTTTCAAAAGTGGTTAGATAAAACCATGTAGATTATACTTCAGCAACACAGGCATTTTGCTTTTCTACCAGCCACTGGACTACAAGACAGAAAATGTTACTGCACTTTCGTTTCTGTAGAGTTCTTGCTGGGTTTCCTGGATAGGAAAATTGTCAAACAAACTCTACTGTGTGAATGAGTATAATTATTGTTTTTTAAGATGGACAGTCCACTCAATGCATAACAAACAGAAGGGGCACAACTGATTCATATAAATCAACAACTGAGCAATATGAGATAGGTTAGATTTGATTCAATTAAATAGACACACAGACAGAAAATAGCACATATCTGGGTGCATACACACACATACACAAACGCAGTAAAACGCAGTAAAATAGTGCATATCTGTGTGCATACACACACATACACAAATGCAGCAGGGTGAGTTAGTTTTTACAAGATGGAAGTGTCATCTGCGAAATCTCACATCAGGAAGCTTCTTTACACTTCATCTCTGTGTCCATAACAGAAGTAGCAATGTGGATATTCCCCAGGCTTTCTGAAAATACAGCACCACCTCTGAATGTGGGATTTGTTGGCTGCTGTAAATAGCTTAGTTTGGATTTACAGAATTTGACTAGCAGCTATTCATAGAAAGTTATTTTGTACAACCAAGAGAGATGTTGTTCGGCTAAAATCAAACAGGATACCAATGACAGCAGCTGAGAATAACATTTGCTACTTTTCTTCAGAATCTGTTTCTTTGATCATTATCAGGATCACTGTCATTTCATGATCTTCCAGGCTCTGTTTCAGTTTATGCATTCGCATAAATTACAAGACAAAAGGAAAGTGTAGAATGCAAGAAGCAATTTGGAAAAAGGTGAGCTTTCTGATGGGAATGGCTTTACTTGTGGTGGTGGTGGTACTGCAGGCTGGATTGCCTCCCTTGGGTTAGATCTGTGAGCTCAAGGTTCTCCATCTTTGGCTTATATGGGATATATATGTGCCTTTAAACTCTGTGTATCTGAATATTCTAAAGATCATATAGCTGTAAATCTCTAACAAACATAAGTGTACCTACTGTATTCATTGAACTCTAACTTTGCATTGAATTCTAACTGCAATAAAAGAGTAATTTTCCTCAACTATGACTAAATACTTCTTGCAGTGAGTCTCTCTCAGGGACGATTTGCCATCTGCCCCAATCAGGATGGCCAGTAACTCGGCAAGGAAAGAAGGTTGCAGCTCCATTTCATCCTGTGGATGTTCTATTATCAAGCAAGAAGTTCTTCTGGAGTGGTAGGGATAGCTCAGACCTCCTGATCCTGTTATGTATGTAAATAGTTGAATAAAGGCAAGCTTGGGGTAAAGTGCAGGGTTCTGGCCCTGCACTTCTGATTGGGTGTTAAGCAGCTAGATCGGATTGGTTGGGTTCTGAGAATCTGATTGGCCCTTAACGAAGGACTCTTATTGGTACTGGAGCTAGCGTTTCACAAGCTCCTGTTGGTTATTTCACATTAGCATTGCCTATATAAAGCAGAGTTGTTGTTATACAAGTTAGAAGTCACTATGCAATAAAGAGTTGAAAGTTCACCAACTAAGACTGTCTCCATTCATTCTACCCATGCCTGAATCTATGACACTGGCGACGAAGGTGGGATTTGGAGACATCTGATCTTAAGGAACTTGGAAGAAAAAACAGAGCACGTGTAAAAAACGGCGCCACCAACGGAAGCCATATCCGGCGGCATCGTACCACCCGCTCCGTACAATCCATCCCAAGAGGATTGGGAATCCTACATGGATTGCTTTCAGATGTTCCTCGAAACGAACAACCTGAAGGACGCCACACCAGCCAAGAAGCGGGCGCTGTTCCTGACGTACTGCGGCCCGGCTGTCTTTAAAATGGCTAAAGCCCTCGCAAAGCCTCGAGAAGTGAAAGCAATAAGCTGGGACGACCTCGAACCTCTCCTGAGAGACCATTACGCGCCAACCATACCCACACTCGTGAGACGCCACGAGTTCTATCAACGAAGCCAACGAAAAGGAGAGAGTGTGGCTGACTTCGTGGCAGACCTCCGGCACTTGGGAGGCCTCTGCGGGTTCGCAGACTTAGATGAAGCATTGAGAGACCGCCTAATTCTGGGATTAGATGCACTAAACGTGCAGAGCAAGCTGATGGCAAAGGGCGACATCGGCCTTGTTGACGCCATTGCCGAAGCCACCACCGCTGAGGCAACAAAAAAGTCAGCGGCGCAGCTACGGCAAAGCCGAAACCCCACAAACCCACCGACAGGTGACATCTCACCCAGCTCAGAAGGGCAGTTGGCAACAACGCACTACGAGGACCTCTCTTCGTCATCAGACAGCGACGAAGAAGGGGTCCATCGACTGCGTTCCGACCGGGACCCTCGTCCTAAAACCTCACGCCCTTGCGCTGGCTGCGGGGCAAACCATCCCAGGGCAGACTGCAAATTCCGCGACGCACTCTGCCACGAGTGCGGGAAACGAGGCCACATCGGTCGAGTCTGTCGCAGTTTACCGGGACCAATCCCGGCCTCAAAGGGAACCAACTTTCACCAATCGGCAGGAAACCATCCTGTAAGGCGAGACCCAGCAAACCACTCCTACAGATATCGAGCGTTGCAGAAAGAAGAGGCTCACCATACTATCACTATAGGTCAGGCCTCGGCCCTGGACGCTAAGAAGATTCGAGTTACAGTAGCCATAGAGAACCAACGCTGCCACATGGAGGTCGATTCGGGATCATCCCTCTCGATGGTGTCGTGGAAGACATTAAAGCAGCTCATTCCTACCATCCAACGCCAAGACCTTCGAATGCAACGCCTTATCCTTAAAGATTACCAAGGGAATCGGATCCCTGTGGTCGGGTCTTGTCGAGTCTGCGTCTCGTTTAAAAAGCATACGGCATACTTACCTCTAACGATCATCGATAGGGACAGGCCTAGTTTGTTGGGCCTCCAATGGTTTGCGCCACTCGGCATCGAACTAGCCGGCGTGAACCGAGTCGGTGATTGCGAGTGGGAGGAGGATCTTATGTCTGAATTCAGCAATGTCTTCGCAGATCGTCTGGGCGAGTATAAGGGGACCCCAATCTCGTTCAGCCTCGACCCTAAGGTCACCCCGATCCGTTTAAAGCCCCGTCGAGTTCCGTTCGCCCTTAAGGCCAAGATAGATGAACAACTTGACAAACTAATTAAACAAGGGGTGCTGCAACCCATTGATCATTCCCCATGGGAAACTCCTATTGTAACCCCCATTAAACCAGATGGGTCAATCCGAATCTGTGGGGACTACCGGGCCACTCTAAACCACGCCCTCCAACATAACGCGTATCCAGTGCCGGTGGTGCAGCACCTCCTTCATTCCCTGGGAGGTGGAAAGGTTTTCGCTAAGCTAGATTTAGCTCAAGCCTATCAACAATTGCCCATGGACGATAAAACAGCCCAAGCCCAAATGATAGTAACGCACAGAGGTGCTTTTAAATGTACCCGATTGCAGTTCGGGGTGAGTGTGGCCCCGGGAATATTCCAAAGTTTAATGGAACGATTGTTACAGGGAATCAAGGGCGTGGTTCCGTATTTTGATGACGTATTGATTGCAGCTCCTAGTAAAAAAATTCTGCAGAATCGTTTAAAATGTGTGCTTAAAAAATTCCAAGAAGCGGGATTGAAAGTAAAAAGGGATAAATGTCATCTGTATACTGACAGTGTTGAATTTCTAGGTTATCGCATTGATAGGCAGGGTATTCACCCAACTGAGAGTAAATTAAGGGCGATTAGAAATGCTCCCAGACCTCGTAACAAAAGTGATCTTCAAGCATTTTTAAGCCTTATCAATTTCTACAATGTGTTTTTACCACATAAGGCGACTGTGGCTGAACCATTACACCGGTTATTAGATAAGAAAGCATTGTGGGTTTGGGGTTACCGAGAAGAAAAAGCGTTTAGAAATGTAAAAAATTTACTTACATCTGATTCTGTACTTATGCAATATAATGAAACATTACCCTTGGTTATAACTTGTGATGCCTCACCGTTTGGGGTGGGCGCTATTTTGAGCCATGTGCTACCTAATGGAAATGAGGCTCCCGTTGCATACTTTTTGAAGACTCTATCCCAGGCAGAACGTAACTATGGACAAATAGACAAGGAGGCTCTTGCAATTGTGTCAGCCGTAAAAAAATTCCATGAGTATGTATATGGAAGGACATTTACAATTGTAACCAACCACAAACCTTTATTGGGGATAATCGCTGGGGACAAACCAACTCCCTATATATTGTCCCCAAGAATGACTCGATGGTCAGAGTTTCTAGCTGCTTATAATTATCGATTGTTACATCGACCGGGGAAAGCCATTCCCCATGCCGACGCACTCAGCAGAGCACCACTACCAGAGACCCTCGACGATCCGGCACCAACAGTATCGGCGTTACAAATCAAAATGCTCAACTCGCCTCCTATGACCGCTCGAGATATCGCGAGGGAGACCAGACGACACCACACCCTAGCACGAGTCCTAGGCTGGGTAGAGCATGGATGGCCATTGGATCAGATCCCAGATGACTTCGCACCATTTAAAACAAGACAGACTGAACTTTTTTCTCAAAAAGGCTGCGTTATCTGGGGCGATAGAGTCGTCGTCCCAGAACGACTCCAAAAGACGCTGTTACAAATCTTGCACGATGGACATCCCGGGATCGTGCGAATGAAGGCACTCGCACGGAGCTACGCTTTGCGGCTAGGCATGGACCAACACATAGAGCAATGGGTCAAGGCCTGCACCAAGTGCCAACAAACCAGCAACGCACCACCAAAAGCTGCACCGACCGAATGGGAGACGCCACGTGGACCCTGGTCCAGAATCCACCTGGATTTCGCAGGGCCGATCAAAGGACAGACATTGCTGTTGACTGTCGATGCATACTCTAATTGGTTAGAAATTCATCGAATGGCCAATACAACCTCCGAGGCAGTCATTAAAGTCCTCAATAGACTCTTTGCAACTCATGGATTGCCGGACGTCCTGGTGTCTGATAACGGACCACAGTTCACAGCTCTAATGTTTGAACAGTGCCTTGCTGACAACGGCATCCGCCATGCGCTCACCTCGCCGGCACATCCTGCTACCAACGGCCGAGCGGAACGCATGGTACAATTTGTAAAAAAGATTTTACAAAAGCTGGACTATGATAATCTTGACGAAAAAATAAACCGCATTCTACTTCTACAACACATCACTCCGCACAGCGAAACCGGCAGAACTCCCACTGAACTTCTCATGGGGCGAAAACTCCGTTCCCGCCTCGACCGACTGCACCCTGCTTACAAGCCAGAAAAACCTCCAGGATCCAGCAGACACTACCGTACCTTCAAGGTAAGCGACCCTGTTTATGCAAGAAATTTATCGGGCGACCCAGTTTGGATTGAAGCAATGGTAATACAAGAGACTGGGCCCAGATCCTATATTGTAAAATGTATTGATGAGAGACTATGGAAAAGACATATTGACCAATTACGGTCACGACTTATAACTGCCATCCAACAACTTCCCAACGACCAAACTGAGGGGGGGGAAGGAAGAGAAGATGACGATATGCCAGGAAACCTGTTCCAGGAAAGCGATGAATCAAGTGAAACCCAGGAAATGGAGCAGGAAGAAGAATCGTACGCTCCAAGGGAAATCACACCAGAACGAGAAGCTGAGCCACTACAAAACAACATCCTACCTCAACGGGACTGCACGCAGCCAGTCCAAAGAAAATCTGACAGACCCAAGAGACAACCGTCCTATTTAAAGGACTACATAGTCACAAACTAATTGTGAAGCCAGGGGGAAGGGGTGTTATGTATGTAAATAGTTGAATAAAGGCAAGCTTGGGGTAAAGTGTAGGGTTCTGGCCCTGCACTTCTAATTGGGTGTTAAGCGGCTAGATCGGATTGGTCAGGTTCTGAGAATCTGATTGGCCCTTAACGAAGGACTCTTATTGGTACTGGAGCTAGCGTTTCACAAGCTCCTGTTGGTTATTTCACATTAGCATTGCCTATATAAAGCAAAGTTGTTGTTATACAAGTTAGAAGTCACTATGCAATAAAGAGTTGAAAGTTCACCAACTAAGATTGTCTCCATTCATTCTACCCATGCCTGAATCTATGACAGATCCAGACATGGTTATTGTAGACTTATCAATACTCTGAAAAATTCCCAAAGCATCTGAGAATGGGACACAAGGCTTCAAAACCAAGCTGATCATCCTGATTTCAAGTTCAGATCATGTTTCCTCACATGTTGATCAACATATCAGGTTCAATATCTTCTTGGTGTTGAAGGTGACAAACCTTTTCCAAATCAGCAAATTTTTCACGTAATCAAGCAAAACCTAGGATGGATTGTTTTGTTCTAATTTAGACTGTATACTTACAGAATCCATCTTCTTGGATTAACATGTTTCATGCCCGGAGGACAGCAGAAAGCTGGCTGAGATACAAATCTGTTACATAAGGTTTAAAACCAAACTGCCAGCTTGGTCTGTTCAAATATGCTTCTTTTTTTTAACTCTTACATAAGTTTTATACTCAGGAAGATTGAGGTATTTTTGCTAATGTGTACATATATGCTGTATTTGTAATTATACACACACACACACATATATATATTATATGCTTTAAAATATTCATTGTGTTTATTTGATATTAATACTAGGTGTGTTGTTTTGTGTGTGTGTGTCTGCACAAGCTTTGTATTCAGGGAGAATGGGGAACACATACATATACAATATATACATGTTATAAGTTTTAAAATTATTCATTATGGATATTTTTGCAAACAGGTAAGAACTGAATGAATATATGAGCTCCCCAAGCAAATACATAGAGCGATTATCTCCCAGTCTGAGAAGTAGAAAGCAACTTTTGAGGGTATAGTATGGAGATTGTGCACAACAGGTGCTGCAGGAGGTTTCCTGCCCATTAACACAGAAATTTATTGACATAACTTCTGTGATCAACCCTTCTAGCCACCCTTCCTCTTTCAGGTTCCTTTCTCCTGTACAGTATTGCCTTTCCTGGGCAGCTGGGTACAGCTCAGAAGAAAGCACTGATTTGCAACCACCTCCCATTTTCTTCCCTTTATTAAAATGTATATGGCGTATTCAGGGCATTTTGTCTGGCTTGTAAATATTTTTTCCCTAGGGAAATCAATATATAGGTACAGGTAGTCCTCAGTGTATGACCACAATTGAGCCCCAAAGTAAGATAGCTGTTAAGTGAGTTTTGCCCCATTTTACGATCTTTCTTGCCACTGTTCTTAAGTGAAACACTACGGTTGTTAAGTTAGTAAGTGAATCTGGTTTCCCCATTGACTTTGCTTGTCAGAAGATTGCAAAAGGTGATCACATGACCTCGGGACACTGCAATCCATCATAAATATGAGCCAGTTGCCAGGTGTCCGAATTTTGATCACATGACCATTAGGAGACTGAAAGAATCATAAGTGCGAAAAAGAATCATTAGTCATTTTTTTCAGTGCTGTTGTAACTGTAAAGGTCACTAAATTAAAGGTGGTAAGTCAAGGACTACCTGTACCATGTTCATCCAGGAAGTGTTTCAATTTCACAGGGACATCCAAACAGAATATCTGCTGAATCAGAACAAAAGCTGGACTGGTAGCTTCAAAGGCAGCCTAGTATCAAAATCTGCCTCATTAAGATAGTTTGGCTAGCATCGCTCCTCTAGCCTGCTAATTTTAGGTACCAGGACCTGGAGGAAGAACTAGAGAGGATGTGGAAAGTCAAGGCCAAAGTGATCCCAGTGGTGGGGAGACACTTGGGGCTATGACTCCTAAGCAGGGAGAGTAGCTCCAATGGATCTCGAGAGCAACATCAGAACTCTCTGCCCAGAAAAGTGCAGTTCTTGGAAAAGATCCTGTACTGAACCCTCTAACTCCCAGGCCTTTGGTAAAGGACCTGAGATGAAGGAAGATAAATACCACTCACAGGGGCGAGAAGGAAATTTATATATCTCTGCCCACACTAGAGTGCAGGAATTGGAAAGCCAAACTGGAGGGATAGGGGTTTGCTTTACAGCTAATGAGTCTAAAAATACTGAATGGGACTTTTCAGACTTAGCCAATGGGTAAATTATCTTTCTGCTCTGATGAATAATTACAGCCTGGACCGGAGTTCCACTGAACTGGCTCAATATAAACTATGCTGTAATGTTTTTCTTCCTAGCATGAAGGAAATTATATACGTATATCTGTTATGTAATTGCTTATGTATGGAAGAAGGTTGGGCGATTTACTCTTTCTCTCTTTCTCAGCAGTAGACTGGAAAATCAAAAAACATCTATCTACCAAACCACATTGATCATCATAGTAGGTTTTGGTATATAATCTTAATTGAAGAGGCCTTTTTCATTGATCTGACTGAAATTGAAATCTCTCTCCCCTTGTCTCCCTTCCTCCCTCTCTCTCTCTCCCTCCCTCCCTCTGTCTCTCTCTCTCTCTCTTTCTCTCTGAGAGATTGAACACATTCACCAAAGAATGAGGGCTGTAAGGCAATAGTGAATGGCTCAGAAGAGGATAAAAATATCTAACTCTGGATTAGCCAATACCAGTATGAAATTCAGTCAATAATAAACTCTGCTGACACACAAAGCTGTTAATGAGTAGGTCTTTATAGAACTGAAGTTATCATCTTCCATAATTTTTTTGTCTAGCAAGAAAGCATTATAGTCGTGCAAGAAAGAGAGAGAGAGAGAGAGAGAGAATAGAGAATCAACAAAATTGAACAGAGCTGAGAAAGGCAAATCCAGACAAAGTTATACCATTGTTTATAAACGCAAGAGGGATTCTGACAAGTAGCATAAATGAATAGAAGGGATTGCTCTAACTGTGCCCAGACTTTAAGGAATGTCTCAAATTTTCAAGTCAATATTGATTTTAGAGTAATACCCCATGGGCCTCATTGTGCTACACCCTAAGCAAACACCTCACAAGAAGTTGCTCCTGTGAGATATCCTCATAAACTGGAGTTGTAATATGATGCCCACTGCAACCAGCTAATGTACTTCCAGTCCCCACTTCTTGAATCTGGGGGATAGTCTTTCTCAGTCCAGGTTAAAATGCACTTAAGATTGGTTTAAATGCCTTTGACTATTTGCAGATCTGTGTGGGTATGAGCACAGTCATATTTTAAGTCATATATTAAGCTGTGTTAGTGTCCAAAGTTGGCAAGAACAGTAGCCACATAATTCAAACCACTATCAACACTCAGTGTGCATTTTCTGATCAATAATTGAATACAGAGACCTGTCAATCATTTAGTATTTGCTTTCTATCGTTCAAGATGGCAAATAGATGAGTAGCTCGTCCTGCCTCATCAGATTCTTTTGAGTCCAAACCTAAACCTGCATTCTGTCCCATTTTCATAGAAAAAAAATAGTTAGCATGTTCTGGTTCCTACATTTGGTCTTGTTACGTAGAATTTCATGAGAGCCAGTTTTGTGTAGGGGTTAAGGTATCAGACTGCAAATTGTGAGACTGTGAGTTGTAGTCCCGCCTTAGATGCAAAGACAACTGAGTGACGTTGGGCTAGGCCGCCCTCTTTCTCAACTCCAGGAAGAAGGCAATAGCAAACCACTTTGCACGACCTTGCTAAGAAAAACCACAGGAACTTGACTGAACAGTTGCAAGGAACCATCAATGACTCAAAATAACCACTACCACTGTCGCGTCCTGGTCCTGAATAAGGGACCCTCGCAAGGGTGAGGAAGGGGCGGGGCCCTCGCAAGGGCGAAGAATCCAATCCTGGATATGGGACCCCCACAGGGGTGAGGGAGGACAGGTCGCAGTTCGCCCGGGCAATTCTGTCTAGGGTACGTGGTTAGCGGGACTCTCGCAAGAGTGAGGAATTCAATTAGCACACTTCTCATGCAGGTTTGTTCAAGGTGGCGAAGTACACGCTGCACGGGTGGAGAAAGCATGGATGTTCTGGCTCCAACCCCGGCTAGCAGTGCTGCAACGCCTTTTATTGAGCTTATAAAACCGGAACAAGGAAGTACATTAATTTTTCCATATAAGGTAATCATAAATCATTCACCGCAAACAGGAACAAGGAAGCACATACAGTATTGCCATATAAGGTAATCATAATTCATTCACTGCGCCGTGACAGGACGCTGTCTTTTAGGAGTGTTTATTGCGCATGAGCAGGATGCTGTTAGTGTTTTAAGGAGGAACTAGGATGTTTCTAATGTTTTAAGGAGGAACTAGGATATGTGATTGTGTTGTGTCGCTTCATCTCACCCTTTTTTCTTTTATTCAAAGAGCAGATTCTAAACAGGATTCAACTCCATAGGCTGCATGCTAGAGGAGATACCTTCCGGTACCACCCTATCATGCTTCCCTGGAAAGTCTATCTCTGTCTCCGAATCACTGGAGCATTCAAAAGGTGATTTGCGAGAGTCCTCCTGGCTAATTAGATGATAGGCGTATTGTTTGAAAAGAGCTTCAACAGTTATTTGTGATTTTGCTTCAGCAATAGCAGTTAGACTGTGTTTGATCATAGAAATAAAAACAGGTAACAGACAAGGTAAGAGAAAACATCCTATAGCAATCATGGCAACCATAATAAACACGGCCTTTAAAGCAGGAAATTTTGGTAGGACGCCATCAAACATTTCTCCTATATCCCATTTTTTCCAAGTCTGTACAGGCACGTGTGCTATTTTCACCATATCATGTACCAATTGTCCCACCACTTCCCCACTACATGCCTGGCAAAGATCACTGAAGAGATAAGAATTTTATGTTTACATGAAAAAGATACAATGCAGACAAGAGTCTGATGTTTACATAAAGATACAATGCTAGGATGGTACAGAATTGCACTGAAGTCTTCTTCCTTGTCCAAGAAAACAGGAACTAGTTTTCTGAAATGTTCTCCGTCCCCGTCATCTAGGCAGGCGTGCGACCCGTCAGCATCAGGGTTGTCCAAGGAGCAGTAACTCAGCAATGATATTTCTTTATAATACATATCAATATAATGATTATTAATGGTCCTGCCAATGCAGTTAAAAAGGTTGTAAGCCATGGTGAAATAGAAAACGAACCTTGATACCAATTATACATGTGTGATCTTTCGTATTCTCTATCTTTTAAGCGTTTTTCTAATTCATTCATAGAATCCAGCACGACCTCACTGCTATCAGCATAGAAACAACATTCTCCTTTAAATCACCACCCCTGCTATCAGCATAAAGACAACATTCTCCTTTAAGCACAGCACACAACTTTTTTCTTTAAGCACATTCTTCTTTAAGCACAGCACACAACTTTCTTCTTTAAGCACATTCTTCTTTAAGCACAGCACACAACTTTCTTCTTTAAGCACATTCTTCTTTAAGTACAGCACACAACTTTCTTCTTTAAGCACATTCTTCTTTAAGTAGAAAACGAACCCCCCCCCCTGCTATCAGCATAAAAACAACATTCTTCTTTAAAGGCAGCACACAATCCCCCTTGTTTTAAAAATAACAGAGCTAAGCCTTTGCAAGAGAGGGGGTGTTCCATGGATACCTATAGAGATATAAAATCATCAGAGTTATACACATTAATTTTTGGTATGATGGTGATGTCTGCTTCTGCAGGGCACGCCGGTATCGTCGGGAAAGAGTGGGAGTAGGCGGTAAGATCGGCAAAAGATGTACTGTAAGAAAAGTTTCATAAGGTAGTTTTGGGAGACTCAGATGACAATCATATGCCGCATAATCCTCAGCAGTGACGTGGAGCAAAATCAGAGATGTTTGACAGTTGGAGGAGATGATGATGCGATTCTGAGATGGATAGATAGCCTTGCCATTTCTCTGCCATGTCCAGTAAGCAGGATGCCTGACAGGATGTCGTTGTTTACAGGCCAAGACAGTTCTATTCCCTTTTGGAATATATAAACGACAGACTGGTACGCGGATATAGGCATTCAGGCGATCGAGGAGGTCAATACAGTTTTTTTGGGGTTACCTTGAGCAATGGTGCAAAATTGTTTAGGCCCTTAAGCGGAGCTGTCGATGTAAGATCAGGGGCCCCTGGGCCAGGCAGAGTCCGTTGAGCAGGCTGCGCCATGATGCCCAGAGAGTGCCACTTATCGTCATCCTCCTTGTGAGCTGGTGGGAGAATAGGTGTGCGTATGAAGCCTGCAAGGGCACGAGGGTGCCTGATCCGTGAAGGAGGTCGGAAAGATCTGTGTAAGAGTGGGTAGGAAATGCCAGGAGACCACTGAGGGAGCGACGTCATCTGCCAGATGCAAGGAATAGGACCACAAGGCACGCGGCAACAGTGAAGAGCCTTCGTCTGATTTTGGGAAGGTCGGATCCGCTGGGGAAAGACTGAAAAAAGAGGGGGGTTTGCAGAAGAAAGAGTGGAAAGGAGAAAAAAATGATGGCTGAAGAAGGTATTATTTTGCGTGAAGCCATGCAGAGCATATATGCCAACAGTAAAAGGGTGAACAGTTACCGTGAAGAAGAGGTAGCAAGGGTTGTAAACATAAGATATGTCGATAAGGAGTGAGGGGTTAATTACTTTATTATTGAAGGTGAAGGAATAAGAGCAGTTTTGAATCTCATTATCTTCAAAAGCAAAGGAAACATGGGCCCCAAGTGGGGCTATTATACCCGAAGGTGAGGCTTTAAATAAACAAGGAAGAGAGGGAAAGAGAAGAGTCAGGCAGAGGAGAAGGGAGAGGCTTTCCATGATATGGTCGGACGCAGCGACCAGGGACCCACAGAACCCTGTCTGGTAGTTGAATGGCTGCGTATCCTTTGCCCCAAGTAATCAGGGAGACAGGCCCCTTCCAGTGAGGGTCAGGCAAATGCCTGTAATAGACAAGAGGGTGGGAGGAAGATAAAGAGGCTTTAGAGAAATGCCGTTCTGCTGCTGTAGAAAGAGGTGTGCGAGAAAGATTAATGAAATTAAGAGTATAAAGACAAATGTTTAAAATATTCTGATATGCTGGGAGGCTAGGGGGGCTAGACCCTTTTACCCTGTTGTACCGATTGAGGGCTGTTTTTAGAGTTGAGTTAGCCCTTTCAACCAAGGCTTGGCCTTGGGAATTGTATGGAATACCAAATTTGTGGACAATGGACCATTGGTGACAAAATGAGGAGAAAACAGAGCTAGTATAGGCCGGACCATTATCCGTTTTCAAATTTTTTGGGCATCCCAGCGTCAGAAAGGAGCGAATGCAATGATTGATGACATGGTTTACCGCTTCTCCTCTATGAGCCGTAGCCATGATGAATCCCGAGAAGGTATCCACAGAAACATGGATATACTTCCAAGGGGCAAATGGGGTATATTGGGTGACATCCATTTGCCATGTTTCACAGGCCTCAGTTCCCCTTGGGTTAACGCCTTCAGGGGAACTATTGGCCTGCAAGCTGCATGTGGGACATTGTTGAACAATGGCTTGAGCTTCGGTTTTGGTTAAGCCAAATTGTTTAGCCAGAGCTTTAGCATTTTGATGGAAATAATCGTGGCTTTCTCCTGCTGTCAAAGGAGAGGGCTGAGGCATTTTTATTATGACTGGCATCATTTTACATGCTTCATCTGCCATGTGGTTTCCTTCGGAAAGAAAGCCTGGGAGGTGCTGATGACTACGGATATGGGCCACGAACAAAGGGTCCTGTCGTGCCCGGAGTAACATCTGGAGCTGTAAAAAATGTTGGATTAAAGGGGTAGGGACATTTGGAGAGATATATGCATCAAAAACATTTTTTGCAACATAGGAAACATACAGGCTGTCAGTAATGACATTAAGTGGTTGTGAAGGGAACAGAGTCAGAGCTAAATTGAAGGCTTTTAGTTCAGCTTGCTGAGCAGATTCTGTGGAGGGAGTCAAATGTTTTTTCCATTGGCCATCCTCTTTCCAGACGCATGCGCCACTCCCTTTAGATCCATCAGTAAATATTGTGAGGGCATTTTGCAAAGGAAATTGATGTATAGGTGAGGCTAATGTGATAGGCACCATCTTTAAACGCTGTAGTCGCTGATCAGGGGGCAAATGACATGATATATGACCAACCCAATCAGTGAGGGCGCCCTGTAGGGTGTCAGACTGCTGATATAGTACCTCCCACATAGCTAATTTGCAGTGTGTGTATATGTTGGTAAGATCTATCCCCATTAGATTCTTACTTCGATGGCGACCTTTGATAATCAAATCCGCAGCTTGGGCTGCTTGATTGTAAATATTTTGTTTCGGGGTATGTTGTAAGTGTAACCATTCAAGAATCAGAATCTTTCTCTCCGTAGTTAACTGTATGAGGATACCTGTAAGTAGCTGGGCAGTGTGGAGTAGTGCTAAATGTATAGGAAAGTTGGGGATGGCACGATCCACCCATCTATGTTGTATAATATGGTTTATGTTCCTCAATGCCTCCTTCTGAGGGGGGGTGAGAATGATTAAATCTGCAGGATTTTTGTGATCTACCAATGCCTGAAAGAGAGGGGAAAGAGCACTGGTGTGCAGGGCAAAATAAGGACGAGCCCAGTTGATAGTACCTAAAATTTGTTGCAATCGTACCAAAGTGATTGGATTAGGAAGTGCAATCTGGGGCAAAACTGGAGCTGAATTTGAAAGTAACACCTTATGTCCCAGATATTGAAAGGGGTAGTGTTGTTGAACTTTATCCGGTGCAATATGTAACCCTGCAGAGGTAAGACAATGCTGTAAAAACCCAAGCGATTTATGAAGTTGCTCTGAGGATTCTTCCGTTGCGATTAGAATGTCATCCATGTAATGATACACCAAGTAGGAAGGATGTTTTTTCCTGTATGGAAGTAAAGCTTTATCAACAAAATATTGACACATGGTAGGGGAATTGACCATTCCCTGTGGTAGGACTTTCCATTGATATCGGGTGGTGGGTTTGCTATTGTTGTACTCAGGGACAGTGAAAGCAAAAAGGCATTTGTCACGTTCTGCTAGTGGAATGCAGAAAAAACAATCCTTCAAATCAATAACGATCAAGGAATATTTTTGTGGAATAAGATTAGGATTAGGGAGACCACACTGTAGCGCCCCCATAAGAAAAACAGGAGTATTATAAGGGCTAGTGGTGGGTTCCAGGTGGCCAGCCTTCAACTGTTCGGTGACAATGTCGTGCAGGGCATGAAGTTTTTCAGATGGTAATGGCCATTGATCAACCCACACGGGGGCGGAGGTGGTTAGTGTGAGGGAAAGAGGATGAGGGGCAGAAAGCGCCATTTAAGGAATGTGTAGAGAGAGCTGTAGCTGAGAAAGCAAGTCACGCCCCCACAGATTGCAATGCAAAGGTAATATATAAGGTTTGAGAACAGCAGTGATATTAGAACAAGAGGAGGTAGCAAACAGATTGCGCGTGCTGACCTTGGCAGCCTGAGCTCCACCGACACCTTGGACAGAAGAAGCCGGTTGGCAAGGCCAATGAGCAGGCCACTCCTGAGAGCGAATGACAGACACGTCAGCACCAGTGTCTATGAGGCCAGTGAAGGAGATACCATCCAGCAAAACCGTGAGGGTCGGTTTTGACAGCGAGACCGGCTGTTGAAGAGCATAAAGAGATGGGGGACTATGAGAGGGAGGAAGGAAGATAAGAGTAGCAACTACAGTTCCCTTGAGAAGGGAGAAAATCCTGTCTCCTGTCCCAGCAAGCCCTAGGTGATGCAAAGATTCAGAATCAGGGAAAAGAAAGGGAGAAGCAACAACTCCTTCAATAACAAGAGTGGAAGTAGGGATTAACAGTGCAGGGGTAGCAGGGGGAAAATGGGCAGTTCTTTGGAAGCGTTGCTTATTGACAGGATCAGAGCTCGGGTATATAAAAACATGACAAGCAGGAGAGAGGCTTATGGACAAATTAGTTGTAGAACATTTACCAGATGAGGAAGGAATACAATTAATATAAAAAGGATAATAATTACAATAATGACAATGAAGATTAACTTGATCATTCATTAAGAACGTTAAGTGGGGTGGAGAAACCCTTGATACAATATAAGGACATTCAGATCCCCTTATCTCTAGATTGAATAGAGGAAAAGATTTTAAGTTTCCTTTCCTTAGGAAGAGTAAAGAAGAAACAAAAGAGCGAGGGGTAGAGTGTTCTTTTAAAATAAAACAGAAATGACAGAGTGAAAACTTATGGATAGTATTTTCATGACATACCCACGTGGAACAAGTATAATAGCCTTCTGTTAATGAAATGATTTTAACACGAATAGTCTTTTGACAGGAAGCATAGGTTTTGTTGAAGTAAGGTAGAAATTGCAAAGAAGATATAGGCAAGAATATCAGGAAAGATTTTTAAGATACAGATGTAGCAGATAAATTCCCATGATAGGGTCTTACTGCCTGACCAGGGATTCAGAGAGTGGTTTTTTCTGGCAGTAAAATCACAGCGTTTCCTTTCCCCCAAGCTCAGCAGGACTCTGCCAAGCAGAATAATGACAGTCTGTCAGGAGGGGTAAAGGGGGGGAGGAAAAATGACAAAAAGCAGTAGAAGTAGGAGAAATTTAGATTTAAGTTTAGGAAGTTTAGAGTAAAAAGACAAATGTTAAGAGAGTTTTGCAATGCTGGGAGGTTCGGGGTTTTTTCCCGCAATGAATAAGAGCACGTTTCAGAGACAAGTGAGCTCATTACACAATAGCCTAATAGCCTGCCCTCCGGGCTGTTGCAGGGAATTCCAAACTTGTGGATTACATCCCATCTGTTACAGAAGTCCTGAAAAGCAGAACTTGTGTAGGCAGATCCATTGTCTTCTTTGATTTCTTTTGGACGTCCCAGCGAGGCAAAGGTACGAATTGAATAATTGTTTTACAGCTTCTCCCCTTTGAGGAGTGGCCAGAATAAATCCTGAATATGTATCTATTGAAACGTGCAAATATTTCCATGGGGCAAAAGGTGGATACTAAGTTACATCCATTTGCCAAATTTCACAAGCTTTTAATCCTCTAGGGTTTTACTCCTATGGGAATGGAATGTAGCAGCTTCTGCCTGAGTTAGAGAAAATTAAAAAGTTATCATAACTTGGCAGAGGAGATTCAAACACACTCCCTGCTTCTATTTTTTGATGGACTTTTAAAGCCTCCATAATTTTCCTCCAAGTGACCAAAAAGCCAATAGGTGCACGAGGAGGACAATGGAGATATTCACCAATTTTTTTGCCAATATGGAAAATTTTTAAGGACTCTTCCTCTGAATAATTGGGACAATGTTGCCACACATAAGCCAATAACGTAGCAATAGATTTCCTTTTTATGGGAAAGCCCTTTAAATTAGCAGAGTATTTAGAAGAAGCGACTAGCTCTCTCAATTCCTTCTGCTGTTGAGAAAAGCCTCCACCCATACTTACTAAAGTCGAGACCATCTTTCAGATCCGATGAGGTGCAATTCGCTCAGGCGCCTGGCGATGCACAGCTCCAACCGAGCTGATAAGTATGGGCGCGCCGCTGCGTATCCCCCTTAGGGAAATGTCGTCACTTGTTTTCTTGTGACTGCATGTGCTAAAAATCCTTTACTTTTCTGAATCGAATTTGCCCTTTTCACTAGATTCATAAGCTCCTCCCTATGCTCTGAGGAGTCTTGGAGTTTGCGGAGCCCATTACTTACGATTCGAAAGCCGATGCCCGGTGCGTAGTAACGGGAGTGAAAAGAGAGCCTCCTTAGACAAGGAGCACTCCTTGACGTATCCCGGACGAGCCCCCAGCTGTCGCGTCCTGGTCCTGAATAAGGGACCCTCGCAAGGGTGAGGAAGGGGCGGGGCCCTCGCAAGGGCGAAGAATCCAATCCTGGATATGGGACCCCCACAGGGGTGAGGGAGGACAGGTCGCAGTTCGCCCGGGCAATGCTGTCTAGGGTACGTGGTTAGCGGGACTCTCGCAAGAGTGAGGAATTCAATTAGCACACTTCTCATGCAGGTTTGTTCAAGGTGGCGAAGTACACGCTGCACGGGTGGAGAAAGCATGGATGTTCTGGCTCCAACCCCGGCTAGCAGTGCTGCAACGCCTTTTATTGAGCTTATAAAACCGGAACAAGGAAGTACATTAATTTTTCCATATAAGGTAATCATAAATCATTCACCGCAAACAGGAACAAGGAAGCACATACAGTATTGCCATATAAGGTAATCATAATTCATTCACTGCGCCGTGACAGGACGCTGTCTTTTAGGAGTGTTTATTGCGCATGAGCAGGATGCTGTTAGTGTTTTAAGGAGGAACTAGGATGTTTCTAATGTTTTAAGGAGGAACTAGGATATGTGATTGTGTTGTGTCGCTTCATACCACCACCCAAAAAAGCTTCTCGTATTTAGATTAGTGCAAAATGCTTGATATGAGATTGCCGCTGGAAATGTCTTGGAAGGTGCAATCACAACTGCAACACCTTGGCGATGATGAGAGAGGAATAAGTTTACTAGCGTCACCCCTATTTTTCTCTTGTACCATCCGATGCCAATAGAAAGCCAAGAAAATAACATTTGAAAAACTTTATTGCCATGTCATAAACTTACTGGTAATAATTTGGAATTAGGAACTAATTAGCCAGAGAGCACTTGAGACTTGGCAAAGTGAAAGGTTTGAAAGGCCTTGTATATCATAAATCATAGCAAGTGGCTAGCAAGATAAAGTAAGAGCTATAACAGTTATTTGTAAGGATCCAAGATTTGAATTTCACAAACTGGTCCAAGTGTCAAGACTTGAGTCTGAATGCAAGGCCAGCAACAAGATTGACAGGAGCAACCATCTAAAATTGGAAAGTTGGGGCTGGAGATTGCAATATATAGGCCACGGTTGTGACATGGATTGATTAGGGCTGGAGCTATTCTCTCTTCTGATGAAGACATGCTGATTGCCTTTGCTGAGCCCTTGATAGCTGTGACCTCTGCTTGGATTAAGCATCCAGCCAGAATTTAGTCCCTCATTATCAGAATGGAGTTTTGTCTCCTATCCATTGCCTCTTGAAATTGCTATAACTGTCTTATTGCCTGCTGGCTCTTAATTTGACTGTCTGCCTGGTCTGCCTCTTCAGCCTCTGACTGAAGCATTCAAATGACAGGCACTAATGTTCTTTGGTTGCCATATCTCCTGGGTTGATTCAAGATGTCATTTTTCAGCAATGAAGCTTTACCTGTTTTTGTACCTGATACTTATTGTCTTTCCCACTGAGCTCCAGCTTGGCTGATACGTGCATCCTGAGAAGTACTGTTGACAATTCCTAGCTTCATGGCCTGAAAAAAAAAGGGGGGGGATTCCCCATGTTATACTTGCTGAGGCCAGGTCTTCTTATATTTCTGTCATGCCCCTGTCAGAATCAGATTCTGAGGGGGAGGCCGAGCAGCTGACGGGGAGTGGGAGTGTAGCTCCATTGGCTGTGGAAGAAACTGGGGAAGGGCACAATCTGGCTGGGCAGAGCAGGGGAGAGATAGAGCAAGGCAGAGGGAATTCAGAGGAAGATCCAGGCTCACCCCCTCTTTATCCTAGGGCATGCAGGGAGGAATGGAGAAGGGAGCAACATGAGTTGTGTGGCTTATGGGGGAGGAAAGGGCCCTGATTCCCTTCATTAGCTGCAGCTGGAAACAGCTGTTTAAAAAGGGAGTTTGCGCACAGCAACTTGTTTGAAATAAATCATGTATTATCTTGTTTTGTCGATGCTTATCTGGGTTTCTGGCATCTTCCCAACTGTGTGTGTTTTGTTGGCCTTTGAAGTCTGCAATACCTTAACCTACCCTGTCCAGTTAATTGCTGCAGCATGGTTTGTGTGGATATTTATTTTATTTATTTTTAGTTTATTTACAGTTTATATGTACTTTGTTTTTGGACTGAATTTCCTCCACTTAAAGACTATCCTTGGGAGAGTTTTTTCTCCAGCTGAAAGTAACTAGACATTGGGGGCAAAGTTAGAGGTATTAAAGGGACGTTTCTTACTTATGTGACTGTGTTGCCTTTGTGCCATGCCCTGGGTTATCACAATTTCTCATTTTTTAAAATAATACATTTTTATTAGTTTATCAAAATATAAAATACAGAGAGAAATTTTAAAGTGTAATAGAAAACTGGGTGGTGAGGGGGAGAGGAAAAAAAGAAAGAAAATGTAGTGTGAAGAGGGAAAAGGGAAAAAAAGGCATTTTACTTCCAACTCTCTTTAGCACAGTAGAAGATTGTTAACCTCAACTTCTTTCTTTTACACAACAGTATACAATAGCAACAACCCTATCTAATCAGCAAAAACAAAATCAAAGTTTCATTCCCCCCCCCCCTTGCAAGTACAAAATCCCAAAGCAATTTCTAAACAGAAACAAAATTAAACATATTCTCTTCTTTGGATAAAAGCCAATTTAACCATCTCTGCTTCTCCTTGCTGTGGGGAATACTATACTTTTCCATTTATTTATTAGTCTTTATAAACTGTCATAATTTATATGTATGTTTTCTGTCCTTCTATGTAATGCTGAATAATCTCCAAACTTTGTAAAATATTATTGATCAAATTTCAAAATAAGAGAAAAAAAAAAAGATTTTACTCTATGAGGATAAACTTGAGGAAGAGATTTAAATCCAATAAGCTAATTGGAATTAATTGGATTTTTATTGGTGTGATATATATATAATTGAATAAAAGCTTTAATGTAGTTTTCTGTTTTAGCTTCTGCATTTAAAATGAAAGGGTTTTTCTCCTTTTATATATAATATTTGAGTAATTTTTAAAGATTGTAAAATATAAAAAACTAGAAAAAGTGCTTTTTTCCTTTAGGGTTAAATTTTTTGAAATAATATAAGGAATTATCTTTTTATAAAATATTTCAATTTTTTAAAATAAGGGTTTAAAACAACATTGTTCAGCTTTTGATAGATGATTCACAATGAGCAGCATAGATAAGTTACAATAATTGTACATTATCCTGAGTTCTTCAAATTGAGCAGTATATTGGTACACAGACATAAATAAATGTATATGTGGGCATGAAACTAAGTGTTTTCGGTAGTGCAGAAAGCAAACCTAGCAAAGAAAATGGAGATTTCACCCTTTTGCTTCCTGTCCTTTGACATGATTAGAGTCAGACCCAGTTTATCTCTATCTAATGCTATCAAAACCAGATTGACTCTCCCTGCCCCCAGACAAAGCCTCCTGAAATCCCATCTAAAGCAAAGAGTAGAAGTCTCTTTGCCAGTTCACAGTATAGCTCAGCAGAAGTTCTTACAAGAAATTGGGAATGCATCATCATATTGAAAATCCTAAATCAGGGGAGGAAAGAACACCTGCCTTTTGTGATTCTGGGAAATAAATTAGAACATAGGAAAATCACTGCTTTCATAAAAGATTTTAGTACTTTTAAATTTAGTCCTTTTTTTTACATTTTAATGGGTAGCATGAGAAAGGATTGAAAAAGAGCTCATTGCTTATAAGTACCTTGTTTTCCTGAAAATAAGACGTATCCCAAAAATAAGACCTAGCATGTTTTTATGTGTGCGCTTAATATAAGCTTTACCCAAAAAATAAGCCCTACTTGCTGCCCATTCCGTTTGGTCACTCGTGGTGCCGTGGCCATGAGTTGGGGTGATGGAGCTGCTCTATGTAACCCACAACAGCTTTCCTCAGGGCCTCTGCAATCAGGCCATCCATGCCCTGACATCTGCCTCATGGCAGCAGCACAAACAGCCATGTGCAGCAGGAGCCTACATGGCTGCCGGCCCACTTCTGCTTGTTCGCAGCTGCAATGAAGCAGGAGGCTGAGTGGTGTGTTGGTGCTTTGGCTGCAAGGTGAGACAGGAATCAATCTCAGGCATGGATGGCCTGGCTGCGGGGACCCTGAGGTAAGCCAGTTCAGGGTGCACGGGGCAGGTCCACCCCCTGCCTTGCCTTGTGGCCATGGCACCAGTATGTCACTCAGCCTCCTGCTCTGTTGCAGCCACAAACAAGCAGAAGAAATGGGCCAGGGGCCATGCAAAGTCTTACTGGATGGGGTTGCCGGAGCTGCTGTTGTGAGGCAAGGCAGGTGTTGGGGTGTGGGTGACCTGGCTGTGGGGGCTCTGAGGTAAGCCGATGCAGGGCTCATGGGGCAGCTCCACCCTCCCCTGCCTCATGGAGGCAGGCACTGGCACATTGCACAGCCTTCTGCCCTGCCATGAGCAAGCAGAAGTACATGGGGGAGGATAAGATACACCCCCCCAAAATAAGCCCTAGGGCTTATTAATAAAATACGAGCTGATCTTATTTTGGGGAAAATGTAAGTAGTCAGTGGAGATAAATTTAAACAAATTTCAAAAAATGCAACATAATACGGAAGAAGTACAATGTAAATATTCCTATAGACTTAAGTATTGTTTCAGGTTCCATATTTGCCGGCGTATAAGATGACTTTTTTGCACTGAAAAACATGCCTCCAAGTTGGGGGGGGGTCGGGTCGTCTTATATGCCAGCAAATACGTTGTTGTCACTCGGTGCAAGAGCGACGGGGGAGGAGCTCGCAACTTGCGAAGCCCCTTCAAGCCCAGCCGGAGTCTCTCTTTCTCCTCCTTCCCCCCCACCCTCCGCCCAGCTCGGGGCGCTTGCGGAGGCCAATCTGGAGGTGGGTTGGGGGTGGAGCGGAAGGGTCTCTGGTGGGGCCGCTTCACCCAGCCAGCCCTGAACCACGTAATGCCCTGGGGAGTGGGGGGGGGAGAAGGTGGTGGGGGTGGACTGTGGCGCCCCTCCTGGGCAGCGGGGCAGGGCCGGCAATTTGCTCCTCCCACTTCTCCCTCCCTCTTTGAAAGACCGGGAGGGCTGTGCTTGGGGCGGCGGTGTGTGTCCTTGGGAAGTTCCTGTGGGACCCCGCTGGGCAGAGCCACCCGGCTCCTGAGCTGCTTTCCAGGGTCCACTTGGGAAGAAAAGGGTCCGGTGGGCAGTGGAAGAAGGCGAGGGACCTCCTCCCGCCCCCTGTCCCATCCCGTCCCATCCCTCCTCTTGTCCCCTCCTCCCCTCCCCGCTTAAGAGAGAAAGATCCACCTCCCCGGCACCGAGCTGCCACCCAGCACTGCGTCTCCCGGCCAGCACGTGCTTGCAACTTGGGAACCGGCCAAGCGACTTTAAAACCGAGCGGAGGCCAGAGATAGCCGGAATTACCCTCCACACCACACACACACACACACAGAGTTGGCAGCTGTCCATCCCCCACCCTGGGAGTCCCATGGCGTGCATGCGGGGGCTGCTTAAGGGAGGAGGCCTTTCACTTTCCCCCGGGGGGGAGGGGGCAGGCGCATCACTTTCACTTGCAGGCAGCAGCGCAGTCTCTCCTTTCCCTTCTCACCCACCCACTCCGCTCGTGCGAGCGGACCGGCAGGCTCCAAGCTTTGCCCCCATCCCTCACCTCCTTCCACCCTCCTCCACCCCCCCCCAGTGGCTGCTTGGAGGAAGCGACCCGGCGGCGCTCCAGGCGGCTCAGGGCCAGGTGCGAGTGCCCGCGAGTTAAAAGGAAGCCGAAAGGGCTTCCAGGCTTAAATTTTGCACAGGCAAAGTTTGCAGGCGGGAGCGTCTTCCCACTGAGGAAAGGGAAGGGTTCCGCCCAGCGGGCGGGTAGGCGGGCTGCTTGGAGGAGGTGACCCGGCGGCGCTCCGGGTTTCCCCTCTGCCCCGCAGCTCGGGGCCAGGCACGAGCAAAGAAAAAGGAAGCCGCAAGTTGCTGGGAAGTTGCTTGGGTGCTGGGAGCTGCCGTCGTGGTGAGTGGCTCATCGGGTGTGTACGCGAGGAGGAGGGCTTCTAAAGTGCCGCCCGAGCAGGACTGCCGAGCCAGGAAACGGGGCACCAAGACAGGGCAAAGCTCCACCAGCAGCGGCCTAGCTTTAGGTGGGCTTGGATGCCCCTGAGCGTGGTTTGCTGTTTGTTCTCTCCTGGGACTCGCGTTTGGAAAGCGTGGAAAGTAGTAGCAGGAACAGCCGCGGTGTTACTTTTTCTTATAATATAATATAATATAATATAATATAATATAATATAATATAATATAATATAATATAATATAATATAATATATTATAATATATATTATATTATATTATATTATATTATATTATATTATATTATATTATATTATATTATATTATATTATATTATATTATATTATATTATATTATATTATATTATATTATATTATTATATATATATATAATTTGCTGCATTTTATAACGGGCCGTTTATAATGGCTTTTTATAAAATTGGTTCGGCCCTCGAACGCAGATCTGATTTTCCATGTGGCCCCCGACAGAAATTAATTGCCCACTCCTGAACTATACCAATGAATTGAAATAACTTTTCAAAATAAAATGTAGGCACATGACCTGTTTTAAAACATGACCAAGAGGAACCCATTAAACAGAGCAGGGAATACTAGAAAATCTATTAATATAAATGCTGCAGGTTCTTTTGCTGCTATGTGAAGATCTTGTTTTTAATTTCAATTTGCATCAATTAATGTACAGTTATAATTTATTATTCTTTTGTTCCTCTTCATGTTTGATGTTTCTAAGAAATCAATGAGACAGCCTCTTCCTGTCCACTCATCCTTATAGAATAATCATTCGTCATCATTTCCTTGCTGTTCCATCCATTTTCTAGTGAATTTTACAATCTGATTTTGTCAGAAAACTTTCAATAGTCAGTTTTTTTAAAAAAATTCTTATTCAATTTCACAATAACAATCTTCCCGATTTGATATCCTCAGCTTATCCAAGGAAAGTACTGTATATATTCTCCTATCATTGTTCCCCAAATATAACCAACAGTATTACAGCTTTGAAACAACAGAGGTTGAAAACTGTAGTTGTACAACAGATCTGTTACAAATGGAGTTGGGAGAAATTAATTGTTGAGGGGCAGCAATATCAGAAGAACGTATTGCTGTGGAAAGGCAGAATGTAAATCTAAGAAATAATATGAACAGTGTGTTCCAGAAATAAAGCAGCCATTTGTTTTGTCAAATGCATACTCTGCCCTGTTCCCAGTTAATCCTGAACCTTCCTACAATTACCACCTTGAACATATTTTTCTTGTTCTTTCTTGTTCATTTGAAATTATGAGAGTGCAAACTGGAATATTTTTTCTCCCTTCAATAATACTTTGAAGTGTTTCTTCTATTGCTTTTTCCCTTGCCACACCATGGCTCCCAACTACTGAGGCACAAGTAAGCTCTTAAGATCTATTTTAATTTAAGCACCCTTGTTAGTGAAGCTGATTTTTAGTCAAGGGGTACCTATTTTCATTGTCTTTATAAATAAGTGGGGTTGGGATGGGAAAGGGAATGATGCAAAGAAATGTTAAGTGAATTTGGCTTCCCCTTTGACTTTGCTTGTCTGGAAGTCGCAAAAGGGGAAATCACATGATCCTGGGACACTACAACAGTCAGAAGTACAAGCCAATTGCCAAGAAACCAAGTTCTTTATATCTTTTCTTAAGCCATCCTCGCCTTGTAATCCTCTTTTCCCTCTCCAATATATTATCAGAGGCACCTCCCATTTCCAATTCAGTCATTCAGATTCCATGACAGCAACCGTCATAAATACGGACCATTTGCCAAGTGCCTGAATTGGGTTCATTGTGACTTGGATGCTACAATGGTTGTAAGTGTAAGAAAAGTCACTTTTTTCAGTGCCGTTGTAACTTTGAACACTCGCTAAACAAACCGTTATATATCAACGACTACCTGTATAAATACATCTTTAGAGCCAAGGAAAGCAGCATTAGGTAGAAATTGAGGGGAACCTGTTTATATTCTGCTTTCAGGGTTTTTTAAGGTGAATTTTACAATATTGACAACTTTGTTCCTATTCAAAGCTTCTTGGGACAGTCATAGTAAATATCAGTTTGATATGGACTCAAGTCTTAGCTTGATTTTCCTGTACAGGGAGTCCTCAATTTATGACCACAATTGAGCTCAAACTTTCTGTTGTTAAGGGAGACATTTTAAAGTGAGTTTTGCCCCATTTTAAGACTTTTCTTGCCCCAGTTTTTTAGTGAATCACTGAAGTTGATAAGTTAGTAACATGGTTGTTAAATAAATCTGGCTTCTGCATTGATTTTGCTTTACAACAAATTGTAAACGATGATCACATGACCTTGGGATACAGCAATGGTCATAAGTATGAACCAATTAGCAAACATCTTAATTTTGATCACATGACCATGGGACTGCAACAAAGGTCATAAGTTTGAGAAATGGCCATAAATTGCTTTTTTTTCAGTGCTATTGTAACTCTCAATGGTCACTAAACGAACTGTTGTAAGTGTACCTAAACTTTTTTCCAATATTTTGCCTCTGCTTTTCTGTGAAATTTCTCTAATCACTTCACAACTCTGAAGCCTATCCTTGAGAATGGGGTTAGAATGATAACTCCGTTTGTTCCTGTTTTTTGGCATCATATCAAAGTTAGAAATTTTATAAATTCAGAGAGAATACAAGGACACATTTAAAATGTGGAAATAACTGAGAATTCTCCCATTGGAGAAGGAAAAAAGTTATACATATGAAACAATACATGTGTTAGAAGTAAACCTGCAAATTGGGATTTGAAACAAAGTAAGAACTTGTTCTGTTTCTTGTTCTATTTCTATTTCACTGTATCTGAAGTACAAGTTGTGAAGCTGCTTGTTTTGAACTGGGTGTTTATTCTTTTGTTTTTGTTCCTACTTTATGATATTTGGAAATTTAAAATAGAATATATTTGCTACCAGCAAGTCTATTTCGGAAGAAAGAAGAAATGTCATAAATCAAGGACTACCTATAATGAATGGCTTCTTTAAATATAATAAAATGTACCTGTAGATGTGGTAGAAACAAAAAGTTAGTCATTACTACCGTGTTTCTCCAACAATACGGCCTCCACCAATAGGAAGACCCAGCATGTTTTCTCGGCATAAAATCAAATTAAGCCCCTCCCCCCCAAATTTAGGCCTAGTTTAAAACATGCAAAATAGGGGGAAGGGTGGGGGGACTTGCCATTTGGAGTGCCGTTGGAGCTGCCACCGCTGTTTGGAGTGCCGTTGGAGCTGCCGCCGCCATTTGGAGCTGCCACCACCGTTTGGAGTGCCGTTGGAGCTGCCACTGCCATTTGGAGCTGCCGCTGCCGTTTGGAGTGCCATTGGAGCTGCCGCCGCCATTTGGAGCTGCTGCTGCCGTTTGGAGTGCCGTTGGAGCTGCTGCTGCTGTTTGGAGTGCTGCCGCCACGTTTGGAGCTGCTGCTTCTGTGTTTGGAGCTGCCACTGTGTTTGGAGTGGCGGCGGTGCTCCAAACAGCGGCAGTGCTTCAAACATGGAAGCGGCAGCTGCAAATGGGGCTGCAGCACTCCAAATGGCGGCGGCGGCTCCAAACGGCAGCAGCAGCTCCACTTCTGTGTTTGGAGCTGTCACCGCCGTTTGGAGTGCCGCCGTTTGGAGTGCCGCCGTTTGGAGTGCCGTTGGAGCTGCTGCTGCCATTTGGAGCTGCCGCTGCCGTTTGGAGTGCCATTGGAGCTGCCGCCACCATTTGGAGCTGCTGCTGCCGTTTGGAGTGCCGTTGGAGCTGCTGCTGCTGTTTGGAGTGCTGCCGCCACATTTGGAGCTGCTGCTTCTGTGTTTGGAGCTGCCACTGTGTTTGGAGTGGCGGCAGTGCTCCAAACAGCGGCAGTGCTCCAAACATGGAAGCGGCAGCTCCAAATGGGGCTGCAGCATTCCAAATGGCGGCGGCGGCTCCAAACGGCAGCAGCAGCTCTGCTTCCGTGTTTGGAGCTGCCGCCGCCGTTTGGAGTGCCGCCGTCATGTTTGGAGCTGCCATTTCCACGTTTGGAGCACTGCCGCTGTTTGGAGCACCGCCGCCATTTGGAGCACCGCCGCCACTCCAAACATGGCGGCAGCTCCAAACACGGAAGCGGCAGCTCCAAACATGGCGGCGGCACTCCAAACACGGAAGCGGCAGCTCCAAACATGGCGGCGGCACTCCAAACAGTGGCGGCAGCTCCAAACGGCGGCGGCAACTCCAATGGCACTCCAAATGGCGACGGCAGCTCCAACAGCACTCCAAACAGTAGTGGCAGCTCCAATGGCACTCCAAACAGCAGCGGAATGGGCAGAAGGGAAAGCAACAATGGCAGGTGCCAAAGGTCTTGGGTCTGCAGCAAAGGTGTTTGGTGGGAGTAGGGAGCTCTCTGCACTTCGCCATGATCGCCCATTAGGAGCGGCTGATGGCGAGGCTGCCCACAGGGCGCTCTAGATGAGGATGAAAGGGGGGAAATTAAGTTACCCCCGAAAAGACGGCCTAGCCGTTTTTTCGGGGCTCAAAAAAAAAAAAAGGCCCGGCCTTATTATGTGAGAAACACGGTACTTGCATAGGAGGAGCTTTTCAAGTCACAAAAACAACATTAAATAATTTTATTTTTTAAGGGAAAATCCTCGTAGCTGTTAACATGGCTCTGCATTACATCCTACAACACCTTGAATCTCCAAATACCTACGCAAGGGTTCTCTTTGTAGACTTCAGTTCAGCATTCAATACCATCATTCCAGACACTCTTCTAAGTAAATTAAACCAACTAGCGGTACCTGAACACACTTGTAAGTGGTTCATAAGCTTCTTAACAGACAGGAAGCAGCAGGTGAAGGTAGGCAGAATCACATCCAATACCTGTACAATCAGCACAGGGGCCCCCTAAGGCTGCGTGCTATCTCTACTTGTCTTCTCCCTATATACCAATGAATGCATCTCAAACGATCCATCTGTTAAAATACTGAAGTTTTCTGATGACACAACAGTGATTGGTCTCATTCAAGACAATGATAAATCTGCATACAGACAGGAGGTTATACAACTTGCCTCGTGGTGTAACCAGAACAATCTGGAATTGACACGTTCAAAATCATAGAAATGGTGGTAGACTTTAGAAGAAACCCTCCCATACTACCACCTCTTACAATACTAGACAACACAGTATCAACAGTAGAGACCTTCAAATTTCTAGGTACCTAATCTTTTTTCCAATATAACACATGACCTAAAATGGACACCGAACATCAAAAACATCATCAAAAAAGCACAACAAAGAATGTTCTTTCTGCGCCAACTCAGAAAGCTCAAACTGCCCAAAGAGCTACTAATACAGTTCTACAGATTAATTATTGAGTCTATCATCTGCACCTCTATAACTGTCTGGTTTGGTTCTGCAACCCAACAGGACAGACACAGACTTCAGAGGAAAATTAGGACTGCAGAAAAAACAATTACTACCAACCTGCCTTCCATCGAGGACCTGTATACTGCAATGAGTGAAAAAGAGGGCTGTGAAAATATTTACATACACCTCACATCCCAGACATAAACTGTTTCAACTCCTTCCCTCAAAACGACGCTATAGAGCACTGCACACCAGAACAACCAGCCATAAGAACAGTTTTTCCCTGAAAGCCATCACTCTACTAAACAAATAATTCCCTCAACACTGTTCAACTATTTACAAAGTGTGTACTACTATTACTGTTAATCTTGTCATCACTCCTTATCACCCACCCCTCCCACTTGTGACTGTAAGACTGTAACTTTGTTGCTTGTATCCTTAGGATTTATATGGACTGTTTCCTAGTATAATTTGATTGTTGATTGTACCCTATGACTATCATTAACTGTTTTACATTATGATTCTTGATTCTTAACAAATGTAACTTTTCTTTAGGTATACTGAGACTATTTACATGAAGACAAATTCCTTGTGTGTCCAATCACACTTGGCCAATAAAGTATTCTATCTATCTTCTATCTATCTATCTCTGTCAGGGGAGAAGAGGGCCTGCCCTGTTCCTTCCCGAGCCAGGCCATGGCAGGAGGCGAGCATGTCTGGCATGGCTCTTAAGCAGCAGCAGAGGCAGTGGCACCAGCCCAGCCAGCAGTCGCTCTTTCAACTGGCCAAGCATAGCCATGTCCCAGTCAAGGGGGGGGCTATAGCCCCACCAACATTCATTGGCACACAGCCCACTCGGGAGGAGCAGACCCTCAGCAGACCAGTGGGGATTGCGCACATTGGTTCCTCCCCTCCCTGGAGACCCAGCATGTGACCCCAGCACACAGGTAGGTGGGCGGGCACACAGCTGGTCTTCTTGGAAATGTGGACATCGCAATGGTTGGACAAGCAAGGCTCAAGTGGCGCCTGCTCTGCTTCCCTGCAATGCTCCCAGGCCATGGCAATGCATGGATACATTTCATTGGAAGACGTTATCCACCCTTGTCTGTACTTCCCAGAAAGAGTTGGATGCTAATAATAGCCAAACAAAGTTTGTGGATTTCATGTTGTGTCAGCAGAACTGGGGGAAATGTTTTTTTTTTCTCCTGAGGCTAGTTATTTTATTGGAAATATCAGATTTTATACTTTAAGGAGTTCAGGGCCCCCTAAACACAAATCTGAAAATGTATATTAGCAAAAAGAAAAGGTATTTTCCTCTAAGCAAACAGGATTGGGACCCAGTAATTGGTGAGCAAGAGATTCCAGTCTGTGCTGGCCCAAAGGGGAAAGGAGGATGAAATTGCCCAGAAGGCCCAGCTGAGAAGCAGTTTGGGTTCCAGGGCCCCTTGAAGAAAAGAAGGAGGGGAGACATAAGAGCAGTCTTCCAATACTTGCAGGGAGGCCACAGGGAAGTGGGTGTTGATCCTCCATAGCAGCTGGGGGAAGGACATGAAGCAGAGGATGGAACCATGGAAATAAGGAATTTCCTGACAGTGAGAACCATTAGACAGTGGAACAGTTTGCTTTCCAGCATTGTGCGTGCTCCATTGTGGAGATTTATTTATTTATTTTTTATTTGATTTGATTTGTCAATCGCCTACAAGACAACAGGCATAAATGTAAACATGAGTAAGAATACAGGGATTTTCGCCTCTGCGCACATCCACCACATATGGTAAAATGAGCCAGTGATGACATTTCCAACATTTTTTGGATTTATTCTTAAACATTCTTGCTATTCCCACTGGGGGAAGGTGCCACCTGTAAAATATCTTATACAAATTTTCTTTATATGCAGTTGACATTGTCATTTTATAATTTTGGGACCATAGTTTTTGCCATCTCTCTAGATCAATCCCGTATCCAAAATTTTCCCCCCATGCAATCATTGTTTCTTTAACTTGTTCTTCTTCTAATTTAACCTCTAATAAATATCCATATAATTTCTTAATCACTTTTCATCAGTACCTGTTAAAATTTCAACTAAGGCAATCAATTTATCATTCTGTTTTGAGATCTTTATCATATCTAGAATGTATTTGCACATATGAAAACCAATTCATCCTTATACCTTATTGCTCCAGTTCTTGCATAGATTTAAGTTCACCCTTTTCATTCATAATTTCATCATATCTAACTGTTCGTTCCATTTTATATATCACTGGATATGAAAACGCTTTTATAGTTGAAAGCCAGACTGGAATTTTCAAATAGTGTTGCCTTTTAATCTTCTCCCAATTTAATAATAAAGCCTCTCGTATATAGTGTCTTCTAAAATATCCATGTGTTTTAGTTCCTTTGTACCATAGGAAAGCATGCCAACCCAACAACAAATCATGTCCTTCAAGTGTCAACAATCTAGTATTTCTCAATGTAATCCATTCATTGACCTACATCAGAGTTGTCGTTTGATAATATAAGTCCCAATTTGGCAGACCCAACCCACCTCTTATTCTAGCATCTTGTAATAACTTTAATTTTATTCTTGCTTTTTTCCCCTGCCAGATATATTTCAGCACTATTTTATTCAACTCATCAAAATACTCTTTCCCTAATCTAATTGGAATTGTCTGAAACAAATATAAAATTCTTGGTAAAATATTCATTTTAATTGTTGATATTCTCCCTATTAATGATAATTGTAAGTTTTCCCATTTTGCCAAGTCTGTCACAATCTGTTGCTTGAGTTTATTATAATTATTCTCTTTAAGTGTGCCACATTTTGCTGTCAAATGTATTCCCAGGTATTTAAACTTATTTATCACCTGGATTTCCAGGACTTCTGCCAATTCTTCCCTCTGTTTTACTAGCATATTCTTGTCAGAATCTTTGTTTTATCTTTATTTTTAGACCAGCTACCACTCCATATTCCTCTATCTTTTCTATCAACCTAGTCGCTGTTGCCAGTGGGTCTTCTAATATAAAAACCAGGTCATCTGCAAATGCTTGTAATTTGTATTCTTTTTAATTTTGTTTCCTTTTATTTCTTTCACTTCTCTTATATCTCTAGTTAGGACTTCTAATGTTAACACAACCAACAGAGGTGACAGCGGGCAACCTTGTCTTGTACCTTTCTTTATAGCAATAGAATCTGTTAATTCTCCATTAATCATTATCTTAGCTGTTTGATCATGATATATAGCTTCTATGGCTTGAATAAATTTCTTTCCAAAGCCCATCTGTTCCAATTGTAATAACATAAATCACCAATTTACATTATCAAAGGCTTTCTGCACATCTAAGAATATCAAAGCTGCTATGTTTAAGAACTAAGCTGCAGTTCTCCTTCTGGTCCGCCGCCTGCGTGGGAGCGTTGACCGCTCCCATTGGCTGATGCCGTTTGACAGCTGGCTATAAAAGGGAGTTGTCAAACGGCATCAGCTGTCGCCGCCAGCTGGCTGTCAGATTGCCATCGGCAGCCGCGGCGACCCTTTATTTGTTGAATAAAGTCTGTTAGCCTTTTCCCTGGCTCTGTCTCTCTCTGTAACCGCCACTCTACAACACTGGCGACGAGGGCAGGATACAGCAAGACGACCAGGTGAAACAACTGAGCCAAAGTCACTACAAGAAAGAGCTGAAGCCGCCAAAGGCTGTTATGAAGTCACCACCGCCGGCGCTCTCCAAAAGAAAAAAAAAAAAGAGCGCGAACTTTAAAGCTCCACAGCTGAGGAGTCGAGCGCCACTGACAGGCACAACCAGAAATGCTTTTCTAAAAGCGATACCTCTTAAATTTCCTCACCTAAGGAAACTGACTCTGCCACTCCGATGGCATCAACTCCGACGTTCCCACATTTCCAGCCGGGAGCAGAGACTTGGGAATCTTACATGAATAGATTCGAATGTTTTTTAAATGCGATTGATTTGTCTGAGGCTACAGACCTGAGAAAAAGGTCTTATTTTTTAAGCTTCTGTGGGGCTACTGTTTTTGACACAGCCTCTGCTCTAGTGTCCCCTCGATCCATCAAGGCTATCCCCTGGGATGAGTTGAGGGAGATCTTATCAAACCACTATTCCCCCAGGCCCTCTCAAATAGCTAGAAGGCTAGCTTTTAGAAGGAGGGTTCAAGCTGAAGGGGAAACTGTGACTCAGTATATGGCAGCATTAAGATCAGCTGCCATACACTGTGGGTTTAGGGACTACCTCGAGGACATGCTACTGGACCAAATTGTGGGAGGAGTCAGGGACCTAAAACTGCAGAGAAGGTTATTGGCAAAAAAAGATTTGACCTTATCCCTAGCTGTTGAGGAAGCTCAGGCTGCTGAGTTGTCAGAACTATCTGCAGCTGAGCTCCAGGGAAGCAGCTCTAAACAAGGTCAGGCTACAATTCATTATGATGAAGCCTCCCAAGAAGAGGAAGAAGAAACATCAGAGGTAAATCGCCTCACTTGCCCCAGAGCACCTTTGGGTCCACCCAAAAAAACCAATGCCCAGACCAGCAAACAACAACTGCATTGTATGAACTGCAGGGGTAACCACCTTAGGTCAACTTGCAGGTTCAGAAACGTTATTTGTCTGAACTGCCAGAAGAGAGGGCACATAACCAGGGTTTGCCAAGCTGAACAGACCCATCCTCAAAGACTTCAAGTTTCTGCCCCCTCCCAAAGGCAAGTGGAAAATTGCTACACATGTTATCACGTGGGCTATAGCACCAGTAATTCTAACAAAATAAGCATTTCTCTTTTCATAGAAGGTAAAACCTGCCAGATGGAGGTGGACACCGGGTCAGCACTCTCCATCTTCTTCAAGGTGGATCACCTTGAAGAAGATACTGCCTTCGCTCTCAAAGAAGAAGCTGATCAACTGCCACCTGACTCTTCGGGACTACCAGGGGAAGACCATCCCAGTCCTGGGTAAGGGAAACTTCCTCATTCAATTCCAAAACTTTAGAGGTCACTTGCCACTGGCAGTTGTAAATGGTGCCCTACCTAGTTTGCTAGGACTAGATTGGTTTCCTGCCCTAGACCTTAACATTACAGGCATTCACTCTGTGGTAAATTCTGAGGTTGATGCCCTTTTTAAGGACTACTCAGACGTTTTCAGCAGCGAGCTAGGGTGTTATACAGGCACCCCCATATCTTTCGATGTGGGTCCACAAGCCACCCCAATCCATTTAAAACCTCAAAGGGTTTCCTTCGCCATTCGGCCCAAATTAGACGCTGAATTAGACAAGCTCATCAGCCAAGAATTTTGGAGCAGGTAGATTTTGCCAAGTGGGAAACCCCCACAGTTACCCCCCTAAAAAAGGATGGCAGCGTGAGAATTTGCGCTGACTATAAGACGTCCCTCAACCGTTTCCTCCAAATTAGCGCATACCCAGTACCTGTAATCCAACACCTGCTCTACTCGTTTAAGCCAGGTACAATTTTTGCCAAGTTGGACATGTCCCAGGCATACCAACAATTTCCTGTGGACCAGCACACTGCTGACCTACAAACCATAGTTACACACAGGGGCACCTTCAGATGTAAACATTTACAGTTTGGAGTCAGTGTAGCCCCTGGCATTTTCCAATCACTCATGGAAAGAATCCTCCAGGGCCTACCTGGGGTGGTCCCATACTTTGATGACATTTTAGTCTCTGCCACCAACAAAACACAATTGCTACTCAGAGTGAGGTCTGTCCTTGACAGGTTTAGGCTAAATGGGCTCAAATTGAAAAAAGATAAATGCACCATTGCTACCAGTCAAGTAGACTTCCTTGGTTATCGAATTGATTCCTCTGGGATTCACCCCATTGAAACTAAAGTTAGAGCCATTCACTAGGCATCCACTCCCTCTAACAAAACCGAATTACAGGTGTTATGTATGTAAATAGTTAAATAAAAGCAAGCTTGGGGTAAAGTGCAGGGTTCTGGCCCTGCACTTCTGATTGGGTGTTAAGCGGCCAATTACTGGAGAAGGCGGAGCTTCGTTCCGGCGATACAGCTGCGATCTCAGGGCTCTGAGATCGTAGCCGATATTTTCGCCCCTGGTCGGTCCTAACGGACCTAAACCGTCCCGTAGAGACGGTGATCATGAAGGGCATTGTTCCAGGATCCCAGAGATATCGCAAAATCTCTGGTTTGATCCGGAAGAAGCCCTTTTGCTGGCGGCGGAGAGGCAGCCTCCATAGCTGCTGAAGTCGGCACAGCTCCAGAAAGAAAGTGATTGGAGTGAAGTGTGTCGGCTGGGTGAGAAAAACTCTTTTGTGCTGTAAATTCGCTAAGGTTGGAAAGTTCATCCGATATAAAGAAGAAAGCTGTGAGATTTTTTTTTTGACTGAAATTGTTTTGAGCGGCGTTTTTTAAAGTGATGTCAAATTGAGGCTTGGTTTTTTTTTTTTCTTTTCTTTATACTTTTTGGGAAAGATTTTACTGTGACTTTGTAGGTAACCGGATTGAATTTTCTCTTATATATATTTTTATGCTCCCTTTGATTTTATACTCCCTTTGATTTTTTAACTTTCTTTAGGATAGTGGCTCCCTTTGGCTATTTTTTCTTTTTTTTCTGTATATATTATTACTTTTTTCTGGCGGGCGGGGAGAAAGAGCATTAAGAAACTTTGTAACACTGCCAACTAGAGGCTTGAAAGTATCTTTATGTGAATTGGAGAGAATTGCAAAAAGACCTCATCTCAAGGACTTTTTAACGTGATAAGATAGAGGGAGAGCACAGCAAAATATTATTGCAGGTGCTTTCCTGGACTGTTATCAACAACACTTGAGGTTTGGCTTTGAAGCGGCTGGAGAAGAGAGTCATAACAAGAGCCTTGGATAAATAACAAAGTGCAGTGTGTTTTCTTATATATACCCCATTCGCTAGCCTTTTTCTAAATTTTAATTTTAGTAATATTTTTATTTTTGTCTTTTATTTTAAAGGGAAAGCCTCAGAGTTTTTTTTTTCTTTTTTCTTCTTTATTTTTCTTTTCTTTTTTATTGGGACTTTTTTGCTTTTCATATTTATGTTTTTGGACTACTTTGTTGTTGAGGTTGTTTTTTTTTCTTTTTTTTGGATTATTGAGATTTTTTAATTGGATTAAGGTGTGAAGAATCTGAAGGAACTTTTTGTTTTTGTTTTTCTCTTTTTGCTTTTTCTTTTTTCCTTTTTCTTTTGCTCTTAATCAATATTATTATTTTTGGATTTGTTTGTTTTTTCCTTTCTATTTTTTCCTTTTTTATGGTGGACTATCTCGTAATTGGATTAGGGTCTAGAAGAACCTGAAGATCTTTCTTCTTCCTTTTTTTCTGTTTCTTCTTTGGTTTCGTGTTTTTTACTATTGGAGTTCTCCATTTTGGATTATAATTGGCTGCTCTACCAGTTGGATTAAAAGTCAAGAAGAATTTGAAGTTTTGGAAACATTGAAATGAGCAGGAAACCAATACCATCTGGCATTTCTGCTTCTACCTCTGCTTCCCCACCAGCTGGAGGACAACGTTTAATTCAGACAATGTTGAAGCAAGATAAGGAACTAGAAAAAATAACTTTACAGTTACAGATGATTATGCAAGGAATCCAAGATCTCAAGACAAAATCAGATATCATTGAACAAAGAACAGGAAATATTGAACAAAGAACAGAAAATATTGAACAAAGAATAGAAAATATTGAACAAAGAGCAGAAAATATTGAACAAAGAATAGAGAAGACTGATGAAAAAGTGGAAAATATTAAACAAATGATGGTTAAGTATGAGGAGAGATTCCAAAAAATTGAGGAAGAAGGAAAACAAAGAGAGAAGAAGATTGGAAATATTGACAGCAGATTAACAGCGGTTGAACAAGAAAAAGGTGGGATGTTGAGGTGGGAGATGGAAAGGTCAGAATTTTACCTCAGATTTCAAAATATAGAAGAGGAAAAAGGAGAAAATTTGGCAGCGGTAATGATAGAAATTTTGGCAGATGCTTTGGAAATTACAGAGGAAAAGATGATGGATGGAATAGATGAGATATATCGAGTCTATACAAGATATGCGATGAGAAATAAATTACCCAAGGAAGTCCATATTAGATTTACCAAAAAATCCATTAAAACGCAAATATTACAAGTAGCAAGAGAGAAAACACTGAAATACAAGGGTAAAGAGGTTGTGGTTTTAAAACAAATACCCAGAAGAGTGAGAGAGATGAGAAGAGAATATCGATTTCTGACCAAAATACTATTGGAAAACGAAGTGAATTATAGATGGCTGATTCCAGAAGGACTAGTGTTTGGGTGGCAAGAGCAGAGATATAGAATTGATTCAATTGAGAAAGCAGAACTTTTTCATGCAGAATTCTTTGGAGGAAGAAGAGAGGAAGCAGAGAAAGAGGCTTTATCAATTGAGTTTCAAGATGAACAACTGGAGACTGAAAAAGAGAAAGGAGCAGCAGGGGGACAGATGGATAATAAAGAACAGCGTGAAGTGAGATCCACGAGAGCTGTTAGACCTAAATATAAAGCATAATCATGGAGGAAAAAAAACTGATTACAATGAATATAAACGGACTTAATTCAGCTGTTAAAAGAAGGAAAACTTTTCATAAATTAGAGAAATTAAAATTTGATATAATTTGTTTACAAGAAGTTCACATTAAAAAACAACATGAACAATTGTTATTACAGCCAAAATTAGGGAAAATATTTACCTCTTTGACTCAATGTAAGAAAAGAGGTGTGGTTTTATACATTAAAGAGGCTATTCCAGCAAAATTGATTTACACGGATGAAGATGGAAGAGTATTAATGGTAGAAATAATGGACAATAATATAAAAATACTCTTGATTGCAATTTATGCTCCGAATGATAAACAAGAAGAGTTTTATAAAAAGCTGCACATGAAAATAATTGGACTGGACTATATTAATATAATTATGATGGGAGATTTTAATGGAATTGTGGACAATAAACTGGACTATATAGCAACAACAACAAAGCAAAATAGAAAGGCTCTCCCAAGGTCTTTTTTTAAAATGACAGATGAATTAACTTTAAAAGATATTTGGAGAGAAAGAAACGTTAAAGCTAAACAATATACTTTTTATTCAAATAGACATTTATCATGGTCCAGATTAGATATGATTTGGATCTCAACAGAACTAATATCTAATATTAAAGAAACAAATATTGAAACAAGTACCTGGGCAGATCATAGCCCAATGACAATTAAATGGAAGGGACAAAAAAAAAGATCGAGATGGACATTAAATAATACTATTTTAAAGGAGAAAGATTTTACACAATGGATGGAGAAGGAATTGGCTTTTTTCTTCAGAGAAAATAAAAAAGAAGATACTTCAACGCAAAATGTGTGGGACACAATGAAGGCATACGTTAGAGGTTTGATAATAGATTATACAAGAAAAAAGAATATTAGGAAAAGGCAAGCTTCTAAGGCCTTGGAAGATGAGTATAATATTCTTGAAAAAGAATTACAGAAAATGCCACAGAAAAAGGATATTAAATTGAAGCTGGATGTAATCAAACATAAAATGGAATTAATAGAGAAAGAAGAACTGGCACAGAAAATTAGAAACTCTAAACAGAATTATTTTGAAGATGCAAATAAACCAGGTAGATGGCTAAGCATATAAATTGAGAAAAGAGAAGGAATCAAGAAAAATATTGAAGTTAATAGATGAACAAGGCCAAGTTTGTTATGGGAATAAGGAGAAAAAAGAAATTATTCGAGATTTTTATGGGCAATTATATAAACAGGAGAATATTGATGAAGAAAAAGTCAAACAGTATTTACAGGAAGCTAAGTTATCAAAGATACCTAAAGAGACTGAAGAAATGCTAGAAAGCAATATAACAATGATGGAACTAAATGAAGCATTTAAGAGACAAAATAATGGGAAAGCTCCGGGTCCAGATGGGCTTCCAGTAGAATTTTATAAAACATTTCAAGAATTATTGAGCATCCCATTGTTAGAAGTTATGAATGAAGTTATGTTAAAAAAGATGATACCTAAAACATGGTCAGAGGCTTATATTACACTCATACCAAAGGAAGAGACTGACCCATTGCAAATTAAGAATTATAGACCTATTTCTTTATTGAATGCAGACTATAAAATCTTTGCTTCAATCTTAGCAGAAAGACTTAAAAAATATTTAAATAATTTTATTCACTCAGATCAAAATGGATTTCTGCCAAAGAGACAAATTAGAGACAATATGAGAGTAATCTCGGACACTTTGGAATACTATGAGGCTCACCCTGAAAAGCAAATGGCTTTGATATTCCTAGATGCTCAAAAAGCATTTGACAACGTGAACTGGAGATTTATGTTATTATTATTGGAGCAGATGGGTTTCGCTAAAAAATTTATTCAAGCAATAGAAGCTATATATAATAAACAGACAGCAAGGGTAATGATGGAGGGAGAACTTACAGATTTTATTAATATGAGGAAAGGCACAAGACAAGGATGCCCCCTATCTCCTTTGCTATTGGAAGTGTTGAATAGAAATATTAGGGATGATAAAAGCATAAAAGGAATGAAAATTAAGAAGGAAGAATTTAAGCTACAAGCTTTTGCTGATGACTTAGCTTTTATTTTGGAAGATCCGCTAGAAACAGCTCCAAAGTTACTGGAAAGGATAGAGGCATATGGAGAGGTGGCTGGTTTGAAAATAAATAAAGACAAAACAAAGATTTTGACAAAGAATATGCTATTGAGACAGAGAGAAGAATTGGCAGATCTTTTGAAAATTCAAGTTACAAATAAGGTTAAGTATTTGGGGATATATTTGACAACAAGATGTAGCACATTAAAGGAGAATAATTATATTAAACTTAAACAACAGATAACTACAGATTTGAAGAAGTGGGAAAACTTGCAATTGTCATTAATAGGGAGAATTTCAACAATTAAGATGAATATCTTACCTAGAATTTTATTTTTGTTTCAAACAATACCAATTAGGCTTGGAAAAGACTATTTTGAAGATTTAAATAAAATTATGTTGAAGTTTATATGGCAAGGTAAAAAAGCGAGAATAAAGTTAAAGCTTTTGCAAGATGCTAGAATTAGAGGAGGTTTTGGTCTGCCTAATTGGGAATTGTATTATCAAGCTGCAAGTTTGATGTGGGTCAAAGAATGGATAACATTAAGGAAACATAGGTTGTTGACATTAGAAGGGCATGACTTGCTGTTGGGTTGGCATGCTTTTTTATGGTATAAGGGAACTAAAACACAGGGTTATTTTAGAAGACATTATGTACGGGAGTCTTTGTGGTTAAATTGGGAGAAGATAAAAAGACAATGTTATTTGAAAATTCCAGTTTGGTTATCGACCATTGAAGCATTTTCCTATCCTATAATCTACAAGAAGGAACAAACAGTTAGATATGGGGAACTTTTGGATGAAAAGGGTGAACTTAAATTGATCCAAAACTTAGAGGAACAAGGTATAAGGATGAATTGGTTTTCATATGCACAAATACACTCAAGGTATGATGAAGATTCTAAAACGGAGGGATTTTATGATAAACAGACTGATTTAGATAAGATCTTGATAGGTACTGATGAGAAGGTGATTAAAAAAATATATGGTTATTTACTGGGAATGAAATTAGAGGAAGAACAAATCAAAGAAACTATGATTGTTTGGGGGAAGAATTTTGGATATGGGATTGATTTAGAGAAATGGCAAAAATTGTGGTCTCAAAATTATAAAATGACAATGTCAACAGCATATAAAGAAAACTTGTATAAGATGTTTTACAGGTGGCACTTTCCTCCGACAAGAATAGCAAGAATGTTTAAGAACAAATCTGAAAAATGCTGGAAATGTCATCAGATACCTGGCTCGTATTATCATATGTGGTGGACTTGTGAGGATGCTAGAAAATATTGGACTATAATTTGCATGTGGTTGGAAAAAATGACAAAGAAACATATAGATTTGAAACCAGAGATCTTCTTATTGGGAATTTTACCTGATATATATAGTAAAGATTTGAAATACCTGATTGTAAATGTATTAACAGCGGCCAGGATTGTATTTGCTAAAAATTGGAAGAATGAGAAAATACCATTACAGGAAGAAATTATTAAGAAAATATTGGAATGTGCTGAGATGAGCAGATTGACATTTGAAATTAGAGAGCAAGAGGATAAACAATTTTATGAAATTTGGGATCTTTTTTATAAATGGCTAGATGATAAAATACGATAATAGAATATTTAGAATGCTAGATAGTAAGGAATATCTTTATTTTGCTATTATTTTGCTATTTGCTATTATATTTATAAAGGTTTTTTTAGGATTGATTTGATATGACTAGATGATTTGTTATAGAGTAAACTGGTTTAAAGTATTGTTAGCTCATTAAGCATGAATGATTAAAAATATAGTCAAAAACTTCTTTTTTTAGTGATATTAGGATATATAAGTTTGGATTGACAATATGAGTTGTTATATAACATAATTGTAATTGAGACTACAGAATGAATGCACAAAAATGATGAACCAACTGACACACTGGATGTACATATAAGAGTTGATGTTTTTATGTTTTGTTTGTCTTGTTTGTTTGTAGAAAATTAATAAAAACTTTTTCAAAAACAACAACAACAACCGAATTACAGGTGTTATGTATGTAAATAGTTAAATAAAAGCAAGCTTGGGGTAAAGTGCAGGGTTCTGGCCCTGCACTTCTGATTGGGTGTTAAGCGGCTCAATTGGATTGGTTGGGATCAGAGAATCCGATTGGCCCTTAACGAAGGACTCTTATTGGTTCAGGAGCTAGCGTCCTACAGCTCCCTATTGGTTATTTTACATTAAGGTTACCTATATAAGGTAGAGTGGTTGTTGTTCAAGCCCTTAAGTCACTATGTAATAAAGAGCTGAAAGTTCACCAACTAAGACTGTCTCCATTCATTTCACCCATGCCTGAAACTATAACACTGGCGATGAAGGTGGGATTTGGAGACATCTGATCTTAAGGAACCGGGAAGAAAAGCAGAGCACGTGCTAAGACGACGCCACCAACGGAGACCATGTCCAGCGGCCTTGTACCACCCGCTCCGTTCGATCCGAACCAAGAGGATTGGGAATCCTACATGGATCGCTTCCAAATGTTCCTTGAAACAAACAACCTGAAGGACGCCACACCAGCCAAGAAGCGGGCTCTGTTCCTGACGTACTGTGGCCCGGCTGTCTTTAAAATGGCAAAGGCACTCGCGAAACCTTCGGAAGTGAAAGCAATGAGCTGGGACGACCTCGAACCTCTTCTGAGAGAACATTACGCGCCAACCGTACCTACCCTCGTGAGACGCCACGAATTCTATCTAAGAAGCCAACGAAAAGGAGAGAGTGTGGCTGACTTCGTGGCAGACCTCCGACACTTGGGAGGCCTCTGCGGGTTTGCAGACTTGGATGAAGCCTTGAGAGAACGTCTAATTCTGGGATTAGATGCGCTAGGCATGCAAAGCAAGTTGATAGCAAAAGGCGACATCCACCTTGCTGACGCCATCACCGAAGCCACTGCTGCTGAGGCAACCAAAAAGTCAGAAGCGCAACTTCGGCGAAGCCGAAACTCAACGACCCCACTGACAGGCGACCTTTTATCCAAGTCGGAAGAGTCGTTTGCTACGACGCACCATGAGGACCTCTCTTCGTCGTCAGACAGCGACGAAGAAGGGGTCCATCGACTGCGGTTCGACCGGGACCCTCGCTCTAAAACCTCACGCCCTTGCGCTGGTTGCGGGGCAAACCACCCCAGGGCAGACTGCAAATTCCGTGATGTGATCTGCCATGAGTGCGGAAAACGAGGTCACATCAGTCGAGTCTGTCGCAGTTTAACGGGACCAAGTCAGGCTTCAAGGGGAACCAGCTCTCGCCAATCGGCAGGAAACTGTCCTGTAAGGCGAGATCCAACAAACCACCCCCACAGATATCGAGCGTTGCAGAAGGAAGAGGCCCACCATACTCTCACTATAGGTCACGCCTCAGCCATAGACGCTAAGAAGATTCGAGTCACAGCAGCCATAGAGAACCAACCTTGCCACATGGAGGTCAATTCCGGATCGTCCCTCTCAATGGTGTCGTGGAAGACATTGAAGCAACTCATTCCTACCATCCAACGCCAAGACCTTCGAATGCAACGTCTCATCCTTAAAGACTACCAAGGGAATCGGATCCCTGTGGTTGGGTCTTGTCGAGTCCGCGTCTCGTTTAAAAAACATATGGCATACTTACCTCTAACGATCATCGATAGGGACAGGCCTAGTTTGTTGGGCCTCCAATGATTTGCGCCACTCGGCATCGAAGTAGCCGGCGTGAACCGAGTCGGTGATTGCGAGTGGGAGGAGGACCTTATTTTTGAATTCAGCGATGTCTTCGCAGATCGTCTGGGCGAGTATAAGGGGACCCCAATTTCATTTAGTCTTGACCCTAAGGTCGCCCTGATCCGTTTAAAGCCCCGTCGAGTTCCGTTCGCCCTTAAGGCTAAGATAGATGAACAACTTGACAAACTAATTAAACAAGGGGTACTGCAACCCATTGATCATTCTCCATGGGAAACTCCTATTGTAACCCCCATTAAGCCAGATGGGTCAATCCGAATCTGTGGGGACTACCGGGCCACTCTAAACTACGCACTCCAGCAGAACGCGTATCCAGTGCCGGTAGTACAGCACCTACTTCATTCCCTGGGAGGCGGAAAGGTTTTTGCTAAGTTAGATTTAGCTCAAGCCTATCAACAATTGCCTGTGGACGACAAAACAGCCCAAGCTCAAATGATAGTAACGCACAGAGGTGCTTTTAAATGTACCCGATTGCAATTCGGGGTAAGTGTAGCCCCGGGAATATTCCAAAGTTTAATGGAACGATTATTGCAGGGAATCCAGGGCGTGGTCCTGTATTTTGATGACGTGTTAATTGCAGCTCCTAGTAAAAAAATTCTACAGAATCGTTTAAAATGTGTTTTAAAGAAGTTCCAAGAAGCGGGATTGAAAGTAAAAAAGGACAAATGTCATCTGTATACCGACAGTGTTGAATTTCTAGGTTATCGCATTGATATCCACCCTACTGAGAGTAAATTAAGGGCGATAAAAAATGCTCCTAGACCCGGTAACAAAACAGATCTCCAGGAATTTTTAGGCCTTATTAATTTCTATAATGTGTTTTTACCACATAAGGCTACTGTGGCTGAACCGTTACACCGGTTATTAGATAAGAAAGCATTGTGAGTTTGGGGTTACCGAGAGGAAAAAGCGTTTCGAAATGTAAAAGATTTACTTACGTCTAATTCTGTACTTATGCAATATAATTAAACATTGCCATTGGTTATAACTTGTGATGCCTCACCGTTTGGGGTGGGTGCTATTTTGAGCCATGTGCTGCCTAATGGAAATGAGGCACCCGTTGCATACTTTTCAAAGACTCTGTCCCAGGCAGAACGTAACTATGGGCAAATAGATAAGGAGGCTCTTGCAATTGTGTCAGCCGTTAAATAATTCCATGAGTATGTGTATGGAAGGACATTTACCATTGTAACTGACCACAAACCTTTACTGGGGATAATCGCTGGAGACAAACCAACCCCCTACATATTGTCCCCAAGAATGACTCGATGGTCAGAGTTCCTAGCTGCTTATAATTATCGATTGTTACATCGCCCGGGGAAAGCCATTCCCCACACCGACGCACCCAGCAGAGCACCGCTTCCAGAAACTCTTGATGATCCAGCACCAACAGTATCAGCGTTACAAATCGAGACGCTCAACTCGCCTCCTATGACCGCTCGAGATATCACGAGAGAGACCAGACGAGATCACACCCTAGCTCGAGTCCTAGGCTGGGTAGAACGTGGATGGCCATTGGACCAGGTCCCAGATGACTTCGCGCCATTTAAAACAAGACAGACTGAACTTTTTTCACAAAAAGTCTGTGTCATCTGGGGCGATAGAGTCGTCGTTCCAGAACGACTCCAAAACTCGCTGTTAGAAATTTTGCACGAAGGACATCCCGGGATCGTGCGGATGAAAGCACTCTCACGGAGCTACGCTTGGTGGCCAGGCATGGACCGACACATCGAGCAATGGGTCAAGGCCTGCACCAAGTGCCAACAAAACAGCAATGCACCGCCAAAAGCTGCACCGACCGAATGGGAGACGCCACGCGGGCCCTGGTCCAGAATCCAACTGGATTTCGCAGGGCCGATTAAAGGACATACATCACTGTTGACTGTCGATGCATACTCTAATTGGTTGGAAATTCATCGAATGACCCATACAACCTCCGAAGCAGTCATTAAAGTCCTCAATAGACTCTTTACAACTCATGGATTACCGGACGTCCTAGTGTCCGACAACGGACCACAATTTACAGCGCTGATGTTTGAACAGTACCTTGCTGATAATGGCATCCGCCATGCACTCACCTCGCCTGCGCATCCTGCTACCAATGGCTGAGCAGAACGCATGGTCCAATTTGTAAAAAAGACTTTGCAAAAAGTGGACTATGATAATATTGAAAAGATAAACCGCATTCTAGTTCTACAACACATCACGCCACACAGCGTAACCGGCAGAACTCCCGCAGAACTTCTCATGGGGCGAAAACTCCGTTCCCGCCTCGACCGACTGCACCCTGCTTACAAGCCAGAAAAGCCTGCAGGATCTAGCGGACGCTACCGTACTTTCAGGGTAGGCGACCCCGTTTATGCACGAAATTTATCGGGTGACCCAGTTTGGATTGAAGCAACGATAATACGCGAGACTGGGCCCAAATCCTATATTGTAAAGTGTATTGATGAAAGACTGTGGAAACGACATATTGACCAATTACGGTCACGACTCCCTTCGCCCAGCCAACAACTCCCCTACGACCAAACTGAAGGGGGGGAAGAAATGGAAGAAGGCGACATTCCAGAGAACCTGTTCCAAGACAGCGATGAATCAAATGAAACTCAGGAAATGAAGCAGGAGGAAGAATCGTACGCTCCAAGGATAATCACACCAGAACGAGAAACTGAGCCACTGCCAAACAATATTTTACCTCAACAGGACTGCACACAGCCAGTCCAAAGAAAATCTAATAGACCCAAAAGACAACCGTCCTATTTGAAGGACTATATAACCACACCATAATTGAGAAGCCAGGGGGAAGGGGTGTGATGTATGTAAATAGTTAAATAAAAGCAAGCTTGGGGTAAAGTGCAGGGTTCTGGCCCTGCACTTCTGATTGGGTGTTAAGCGGCTCGATTGGATTGGTTGGGCTCAGAGAATCCGATTGGCCCTGAACGAAGGACTCTTATTGGTTCAGGAGCTAGCATCCTACAGCTCCCTATTGGTTATTTTACATTAAGGTTACCTATATAAGATAGAGTTGTTGTTGTTCAAGCCCTTAAGTCACTATGTAATAAAGAGCTGAAAGTTCACCAACTAAGACTGTCTCCATTTATTTCACCCATGCCTGAAACTATAACAACAGGCCTTTTGGGGGCTCCTAAATTTTTATGCATCTTTCCTGCCTCACAAGGCCTCTGTAGCTGAACCCCTACATAGGCTCCTAGATAAGAAGGCCCCCTGGCACTGGGGACAGAAAGAAACTAACGCTTTCCGGGCAGTAAAGTCTCTTTTGACTTCAGATGCTGTGTTAGTTCAATTTAACAAGGACTTGCCCCTGGTATTGGCTTCTGATGCCTCACCTTTTGGTATAGGAGCAGTATTAAGCCACAGACTTTCAAATGGATCTGAGGCACCTATTACCTTCTTTTCAAGGACATTCTCTGCTACAGAGAGAAACTATAGTCAGATCGATAAGGAGGCCTTAGCAGCTGTGGCTGCTGTAAAAAAATTCCACGAGTTTCTCCATTCTTTTGAACTAGTAACAGGTCATAAACCTCTCTTGGGACTGTAAGCCGGTGACAAACAAACCCCACAGGTACTCTCCCCGAGAATGACCAGATGGACTCTGTTTCTGGCCGCTTATTCATACACTTTGGTACATCGCCCTGGAATAAACCTGAGCCATGCAGATGCTCTCAGCAGATGCCCCCTGCCAACACCAGTCAAGGACCCTGCTCCCATCCACACAATCTTCGATTGCAATGAACTTGACCTACCAGTCTCAGCTGGGGATATTGCTGCACACTCCAAAAAAGATTCTGTGATTTCCCAAGTCCTGGACTGGGTGGGGAGGGGGTGGCCTGATATTCAATTCGCCCCTGAATACTTGCCATTCAGGACCCGCAGGCAGGACTTGTCTTCTCTACAGGGCTGTCTGTTATGGGGAACTAGGGTGGTCATTCCACCCACCTTGCAAAAATCAGTTTTAAGGGCACTGCACGAGGGTCATCCGGGCATCGTAAGAATGAAGGCTTTAGCACGCAGCTACGTTTGGTGGCCAGGACTGGATGCCCAAATTGCCAACTGGGTTAACGCATGCCAAGCCTGCCAGGCAACAAGGGCAGCCCCACCCACAGCCACACCAACCAGATGGGAAGGTATGGGGGTGCCCTGGGCCAGGCTGCATATTGACCTAGCTGGTCCCATACTGGGGAAGACATTCTTGGTTGTGGTAGACTCATTTTCAAAATGGACAGAGGTGGCCTTGTTACCTTCCACCACCACACGAGCGGACACAAGGGTTTTGACCAGACTGTTTGTTACTCATGGACTGCCTGACACCTTGGTCTCAGACAATGGCCCCCAATTCAGTTCCAACGAGTTTGCCATCTTCACAGCCAACCTGGGTATCAGACATGCCCTCACAGCCCCCTTTCACCCTGCAAGCAACGGGATGGCAGAGAGGGCTGTTAGATCAGTCAAAGAAGTTCTGGCCAAGCTGAGCCAAGCGGACTGGCATTCCAAGCTGTCCACGTACCTATTAACACAGCACGCCACTCCATGCCCATCCACCAACAAGTCACCTGCAGAACTTTTGATGGGCAGACGCCTCAGGACTACTCTGGACAGGTTGCACCCCCACTACACTCCCAGCTCACTCCTGGCTTCTGACAGCCATGCCAGGGAATTCACCCTGCAAGACCTGGTCTATGCCAGGAACTATGCAGGGCACCCATTATGGCTGCCAGGGCAGATAGTCTCTATTACAGGGCCCAGGTCTTACAGAGTCCTCCTAGAAGATGGCCACATCTGGAGAAGACACGTGGATCAGCTGAGGAGGTGCTGGACCAAGCCTGCTACCGAAACCACGGTCAATGACTCGGCCTACCCACCGCCTGCCACAGCCGACCCACTAAAGGACCCGGTCTACCAGCCGCTCAACGACCCAACCAACTGACCACCGCGAGAGGACTCACCAGAGCAGCAGCCAGATGGCAGATCCAGGATAGCTGACGACCCTCCGCAGACTCTTGGCACCGTCCGGGAAGAACAGGACGAGGCAGCAGCAGACAAGCCCCTGGAGTTGCGAAGATCAGGCCGCGAACGGAAACCACCATCCTGGCTACGAGACTACGTATGCTCGTGGCAAGGGGGAAGGAGTGCTATGTTTAAGAACTTAGCTGCAGTTCTCCTTCTGGTCCGCCGCCTGCGCGGGAACGTTGACCGCTCCCATTGGCTGATGCCGTTTGACAGCCAGCTATAAAAAGGAGCTGTCAAACGGCATCAGCTGTCGCCGCCAGCTGGTTGTCAGATTGCCATCGGCAGCTGTGGCAACCCTTTATTCGTTGAATAAAGTCTGTTAGCCTTTTCCCTGGCTCCGTCTCTCTCTGTAACCGCCGCTCTACAACAAAAGCCATTTGTTTTTCAGGATGTGCCTCAAAGTATTCCAATGTGTTCAGGATAGTTCTCATATTGTCTTTAATACTACAATCCACACATGGTTGGAAAAAATGATAAAAAGTCATATTGATTTTAAACCAGATATATTTTTATTGGGTATTGTACCAGAAATATACAGTAGAGAACTGATATATTTGATTGTGAATGTACTAACAGCAGCTAGAATTGTATTTGCAAAGAATTGGAAAAAGGAGAAAATACCAACAGGAAGAAGTTATTAAGAAAATAGTGGAATGTGCTGAAATGAGTAAACTGACATTTGAAATTAGAGAACAAGAAGAAAAACAATATTATAAGATATAGGATTTATTTTATCAATGGTTAGAAAGTGTGGAAATGATATATTTTATAGATAACTTTGCAATATAAAAATAATAGAATTTAAGAGAAAATGATATAAGAATGTATTTTTTATTAGATGAAGTGGCAATGGAAGTTACATTACATATTGGTTTAAAATGTTGAATATCTTATATGAAGTGGTGAAACAAATAGCTATTGTCAAATGAAAGAACCATAATGATTATATATATATGAAGCCTGATGATGGCAGATGAGATTCTGCTGAAACGTTGCTACAACTTTAAAAGCACCACTATTATGACGTGGGAAAATACCCGAACAAAGCTGAATGCCAGACATGTAAGTACCCGCGAAAACTTAAGAAAATATATATATATAATGGAAAATATAAGAATTTTTGTGACTTGTGAAGTAGAACTATGGACACGTAGCACAAAAAAATTGCAACCAGTCGACACATTGCGTGTAATTGAAAGATGGTTTTATATTTTTATGTATTTTTTTGTCTGTGTTTGTTTAGAAAAATAAAAAAACTGAAAAAAAAATAATACAATAATTTTCAAGAAAAGATTGGGCAATCATTTGCCTGAGGAGCCCTTTCTTGGGCAGGAAGTGGGACTAAAAGTCCCTTCCACCCTAGGATTCTATGATTCCCTCAGGGCTTTGTACCACAATAATTGTGGTTCTCTATTGCTCATGAATAGACAGTTTCCCACATGAAAGGCAGTGGACAAAAGCCACCAAGAGAGTCAGCCTCAGGCCCTTCCTAGTCTCAGGTGAGATGCCCTGCAGGTTTAGAATGTGGCCATTGTTTCCCTGGTTGCCGAGGGAACAAGGTGGTCAGTTTGAATAGCCATGGTGATAATGGCTGTCAGGAGATTTTCTAGAATAAGTGGGGCCATCTCAGATGCCAAGAAACTGGCAGAAGGAGAAAAAAGTTATGCTTTCCAGCCCTTCTGACTGGCTAATGTCTATTTGTCTTCACAGAACATCTGGAAAAGATGTGCAAAGCTTTTATGCTGTACAAAGAATGTCGAAGAAGACATTCCTGTGCCTCCCAAGAGGTACCATGGCCTTCTTCTTAAAACTTGGGCATGGTGGGGCACCATTGTTGGACTGTAAAAGAATCTGTAGGAGCCTCCCTCCAAGATGGTTTCCTGTCCATAAGGGGCTTGCTTGCAGGGGCAAAAGATGGGCAGGCCGACTGGCCAGTCTTAGAAAGGGGAGGCTGAGCTAGGTTCACGTTATTTGACATGTCACCTTCTTCTTTTGGTCAGAGCTGACAAGTCATAGGAGTATGGTGAAACATCTCCATCCACAAGGGTAAGGATGAATTTGCAACCTGGCCAAAGGGGGTTCTTGCCTCAAAACCAGGTGGGGGAAGGGAGGAATTCTCACTTGGGGAACCTGGCCACCCTAGCAAACTCAAGGAGAGCCCCTTCGCTTTGTGGAGAGATCTGGCAGAGAACTTTGATTTTTACATTCAAATGAGTAATTATTACTTTCAGGTTTTGATGGGTGTTACCACCAGGAACCCAAGATTGGAAGATGTGACATGCATCAAAATTTGTGGAGGTACGTATTCTCAGCTGAGGGATTCTGAAGCCCCCAAGAAGGCAGCTGCACTAAAGCCTAAAGAGAAAGGCTAAAAAAAAGGTTTGCAGAGGGGAGGCATCTCTACCCTCTATTTTTGCTTTTGCTAAAGGAAAAACGACGCAGGGCAATCCCATTGGCAGGCCAGCTGGCAGGTCACTCAGAGCCTCCATGTGTTCACTCTTAAAAGGGGCTCCTGGCTAGTTTTAATTGGCCCCTAATTCTCTCCCCAGAGATTCAAAGGTGGAGAAGTGGATGCCAAGCCTCTCCACCATTATGGAGAGCTCTGCTGAATTGGTGAGGCCTGACCCTCCCCTCCTCATGCTAATCACAGAAGCCCTGTCTCTGTGAATGTGTTGATATGCCAACAGACTCTTTGTACTGTTATTTCAGGCTCCATTGGAAGAATCCGTCCCTTTGGACAGCTGAACAGATGCAGAGAGCCTGTCTCCATCAAGGTAGGTAGCACCTCGGAGGGAGAAGACCCCTCCTGGTTCACATAAGGGAAATAAAGATAGACAAGGAAAGGGGAAGCTGAGCCAGCTTGATTCCTAAACATTTCACCTTCTTCCTCTGGACAGGGCTTACACATCAGAAGCCATGGAACAGGAGCTCTTCCCCTCTCTGAATGGGGAGAAAGGTCCTCCAAGGTAAGAACGTTTTGGCAATGGGGCCGATGGAAGCTATGCCACAAGTCCTGATGGGGGAGGGGGAAATTGTGTGATACGTCCTCCTCAGCATAAGGCTTCCAAAGGCCGTCTTTCTCTTGGCACGTAGGGGCTGAATGCAGCCTATTAGCCATCCTGTTGAGATGCAGAGAGCTTTGGCTTTAGCCTTGATGTTCTCATTTGCTGGATTCAATGAACGTCCTGATCGGATCGAATAGCAGGAGCAGCCTAGAGGACTTGGACTCCCCGGACATGCTTTTAGACAAGGTGTCAGAGGGAAGCTGGGAGGAGGCTGCAGTGGCTTCCGTTGCTAGCGAGCCTTCCAGTCCGTGGGTAAGAAAAACAACGTTTTTTCTCTTGGGGAGGGATGGTGGTCTTCTATTCAGTTCTAACTGGAGTGAACTGTGCTGGAGTGCCGTGGGTGCTGGAGCAAGATAACCCCACCTGGCCCTTGGGACAACGTACTTAGGCAAACTATATGCACCCAAGCTCTGGTGCAGTTGGTTCATTCACCGCAAAGCAGCAGGGAAGGGCCCATTGGTGTGCTAAATGGCTGTGGCCCACCTGGTTTATGCCTTTCCTTTCTCCGCGTCCATCCTTCCCAGCACCTTTCCAGCACCCTGCTGCTTCCGGGCAGGGATTTAACAGGCAAAGCATAGAAAGCCTATTTTTTCATCCCCATTCAATAGTCCCTCTTTTGGGGAATTCTAGGTCTCTTTTGCCCTTGTGGCTAAAAAGGAATCACTGTCATTCACAGGATTCTCCGGATGAATCGGGAGCCACACTTGCAGATCTTAGCAGCCTTGAGGAAGACTCCCTGGACCTGGAATGCTTTCTTTAATTTAAAAGGGTATCTATTTCAGATTCTTCATGGAGCACTGCCTTGTCCTGTCAAAGAGTCTTTTGCAGCTCAATGAAGCAATGAGCTATGCTGGGCAGGGCCATCCATGGCAGACAGGTCAGCATGGAAAGTGCTGATACAAGGTGGCCCACTGGAGAAGGAAGTGGCAAACCTCTCCAGTATCCTTATTAAGAAAACTCTATGAAAGGTTTCACAAGGCTAAAAGCTATGATGCCAGTAAATGACCCTCTCAGATCAGAAGTTGCCCAATATGCTACCTGGGAAGGGCAGAGGGTAATTACAAGTAACTCCAGAAAGAGCAAAGTGTTTGAGCTTTTATAGAAAGCATGTGGCACTAATAATAGCCTTTGATTCCTTCCCCAGATGCTTCCTCTGACACCTCTCCAGATGCCAGCTTGAGGGAGGGTGAAGAAGTCCTAGGCACCTCAGGAGGTGAGTTAGTCAGTGTCTCCAGGCAGCTGGCTGAGAGTCATTTGGCTGAAGAACAGCTGCAGCAAGGCAGCCCTGAGGTTCCAGGTGGGCAAAGAACTCAGCGGCAGAGGGTTAACGTTAAGGAGGAACTGCCTTCTGCACCTCATCTGAGAACAGATAGGGCAGGGAAAAGGCAGGAGCAATAAAGGTCATCCTGATTACTTGCAAGGAGGCAGCCTCACCCTTGTTGATGGGCTGCACCAGAAGCCGGCTGTTTAACACAGCAGGCAAGCAGGCAGATGATGGGAACTTGTTCCTAAGCAGGGGGTCATGAATTCCATTATTCTGTTTTGTTATTCTGTTTCAGCAACGGAGATGAATAACCATCATTAAAAGGAGCCGCTTCTCACCCACTGCCAGAACTTTCCAAAACCCAATATATTAACAGTTGTGATTTTAAGATCTTTAATAATAATTACTTTGGAAATGTTGTAATTAAAAGAAGGTTTACTTTCATATTTCACCAACAAAATAATTTACTGTCCAACAAATTATTTTTATATACTCTTAGTATATTTTTGAATAGATGTATATATAATAAGAAACTGTCCATCTGATTCTTTGTTGTTAAAAAAAAGGACGATGCCTGATGATGACAATTAAACATAAAATTTTATCTGATAGATGCAAATGTTTTGATCTTCTTTAGTGTACTTGCAAGTTTCCTTCCAAATCACTAGGCAGAATCAGTAGGGGGTAGGAAAAATTCTTTTTCAGGCTCAAAGCAGGAAAAGTAGGAATTATGGTACTTTAACTGTCGTATCCGTTGGTAAGGAGACCAGGAGGCGGTGACTAGGTTTCAGCTCTTTATTGGGTCCCCGGAACCGATCTGGCTCCAAGGGAAAAAACAGCGGCTTGTTATTCTCAAGCCACGGCGGCGCGGCCAATGGCACCGCTTTGAATCTCCTGCGATTCATATCCACCAATCGCGGGAGATTCTTAGTGGGCCAATCAGCGCGGCTCGCTAAACCAATCAGATCGCCCCGCGCTTTGGCCAATCAAAATGCAGGGTTTCAAGAATGCTAATGAATGTACAGAACACCCCTCCCCTCTTGGTTTGGTCCTATGTAACGTAGTCCCGTAGGTGGGTGGGGCTCCGTACTTGCCTACTGGACCTGCGCAGGTCAGTCGTGGGTTGGCTCCCCACCGGTTCGGTCGGGTTCTCTGTGTCTCTTGGACTCATCGGTGGAACCGCCTGGTATGTCTTGCCGGGCTGCTCGTCACAGCTCCCTCCCGGTCTACCCGGGCTGGTTGAGCTGCGGTTTTCGCCGCTCCCGTCTGGTCTTTCCAGGCTGGTCGAGTTGGCCTGGCTGCTTCTTCCTGGTGAGGTTCCGAGCTGGCTGCTTGCTGGTGAGTATGGTTGGTTCCTTTCTTCTGGGTTTTGGTTCCCGGGGTATTCCCTCCCCTCTTGGTTTGTGTTAAGGGGATTGGTTATGTCTGGTTGCGTGTCGGTTGTGTTTCTTGTGGCTGTTCTCGATCTTAATTGATCGATGTGGCGTTTCAATGCTCGTCTGTCTGTTGTTTGTAGCCGGTACGAGCGGGGACCTGTCAGTTGGGTTATGGTTGCTGGTACCCGTAGTGGGTCTCCGGTTAGGTTCTTTGCATAGACGGCGTCGCCTGCTGCAAAGGATCGGTGCTTGCTGGAGGAGTTTGGGGGTTTTTCCGGGTTGTATGTGGGGTGCAGTCTATCGAGTGGGGACCTTATTTTCCTCCCCATTAGTAGCTCTGCTGGGCTTTTGTTTGTTGTCGTGTTCGGGGTTATGTGTTGTATGAAAAGCATTTTATTTATTTTGTCTTGGATCTCCCCATGGTCTATTTTCTGGATGGTTTTTTTTGTAAATTGAACCATCCGTTCTGCCCTTCCGCTCGTCGCCGGATGATCCGGAGCTGTCAGTGCGTGTTGTATGCCCCGTTCCGCTAGGAATTTTTCAAATTCCAGCGAGGTGAATTGGGGCCCGTTGTCTGACACGATGACATCCGGGAGGCCGTGTGTTGCGAAGAGTTTGCAAAGTTCCTTGGTCACGGCCTCTGTGGTGGTGGCTTTCATGTTGCTTACCTCCAACCAGTTGGAGTAAGCATCTACGGTTATTAGGAATGTATGTCCCTTTGTGGGCCCGACAAAGTCTATGTGGATCCTAGACCAAGGTCCCCTGGGAGTTTCCCATTCTAGGATTGGTGCCGAGGGAGGGCTTGGTCTGATTTCTTGGCAGCGTTGACAACTTGCCACCCAAGCCTCGATTTGTTTATCCATCCCTGATCACCAAGCGTAACTCCTGGCCAGGGCTTTTGTTCTAACTATGCCCGGGTGCCCCTCGTGTAACAACTCCAGTACCTTCCCTTGCAGTTTTTCCGGGATAACCACCCTATCCCCCCACAGTACACACCCTTTTTGTAGCGAGAGTTCGGTTTGCCGGCTCCGGAATGCTTTGAATGTCTCGTCATTGTCCTTTTCCGGCCACCCTTTCTCTACCCAATGTAACACCCGCGCCAGACGTTTGTCTTTATTAGTTTCTCGGGCAATGTCTGATGCGGTTATGGGTAGATCAGGCAGAGTCTCTATGCTGAGGGTGGTCGTCGTGGGTGCTGGGTCGGTGTCTAGCTCGGGTAGCGGTGAGCGGCTCAAAGCGTCTGCATGTGTGATTGTCTTACCGGGTCGGTGTGTGAGCTGGTAGCTGTAGGTGGCAAGGAATTCGGACCACCTTGTCATTCTAGGAGATAGAATGTTCAGGGTGGCCCTGTTCCCTGCGAGGATTCCCAGCAGCAGCTTGTGGTCGGTGATAATGGTGAACGTCCGGCTGTAGAGATACTCGTGGAACCTCTTTACTGCGGCGACGATAGCCAGGGCCTCTTTGTCCAGCTGACTGTAGTTTCTCTCTGGTTTGGTGAGAGTCCTTGAGAAGAAGGCAATGGGTGCTTCTTTTCCGTCGGGGAGAGTGTGGCTGAGGATGGCACCAACACCGAAAGGTGGTGCGTCGCATGTGACTGCTAGTGGTAGGGTCTCGTTGTATTGGATGAGGACGGCATCCGAAGTGAGCAGGTCCTTGGTTTTCCTGAAGGCGGCTTCCTCGCGTTTCCCCCAAGTCCAGGTAGCCGCGTTGTCCAAGAACCTATGCAAAGGCTCCGCCGCGGTCGCCTTTTGGGGCAGGAAAACATTGTAAAAATTAAGCAGTCCCAGAAATGCCTGCAGTTCCGTTTTAGTCCTGGGTGTGGGGGCCTCTTTAATGGCTTTAATTTTGGTTTCGGTTGGGTGGATGCCGTGCCGGTCTAGGAGGTACCCCAGGAACTCGACCCGCTCTGTGTAAAGTTGGCACTTTTCCCTCTTCACCTTTTGCCCGGTTTCCTTGAATTTGGTTAGCACCTCCCTTAGTCGACCCTCTAGTTCTGGCTGGTTGGCTGCCAATACCAGCACATCATCGGAATAGGGCACCACCGCCTTGATGCCTTGTAAGAGTCTCTCCATGAGGCTCTGGAAAATTCCCGGCGCCACGCTGACTCTGAACTGGAGTCGGTTACGTCGGAAAGCTCCCTGGTGGGTGACTATGGTTTGCGCCTCCGCGGTTTCTGCGTCGACCAGCAGCTGCTGGTATGCTTGGGCCAGGTTGAATTTCGCGGAAACCTTGCCTCCCCCCAGTGAGTGTAGAAGATGATGCACTACTGGGACGGGGTAGGCACTTTGTTGCAAGGCGCAATTTAGGGTGGCCTTATAGTCCCCGCAGATTCTCACCGACCCATCAGGCTTGACTGGGGTGACTATTGGGGTCTCCCACCGGGCATGGTCTATTGGTTGTAGGACCCCTTGCTTGACGAGCTTGTCAATTTGCTCATCAATTTTTGGCCTGAGTGCGAAAGGTACCCGCCTTGGTTTTAGGCGTCTCGGGGGAACGTTCGGGTCTAGGCTGAAAGAGATAGGGGGCCCTCGGTACTTGCCTAGGGTGCCATTGAACACTTCCTGGAAGTCCCGTGCCAGTTGTTGCTCCCAATCGGTCTCGGCGATGTGGTTGATGCCCGTGACTTCGATGCCAAGTGGTGCAAACCATTGCAGTCCCAAAAGGCTGGGTCGGTCTTGGTCCACGATTGTCAGGGGCAGCTTTGCAGTGCGTCCCTTAAATGTTACTCTGAATTGTCCGGTTCCGACTACCGGGATGTGGTTTCCTTGGTAGTCTTTAATGATTAGTCTCTGGTTCTCCAGTCCCTTCTTTTGGATGGTAGGCACCAAACGTTTGATTTCTTGCCAGGCGACCATGGAGAGGTAGGACCCAGAGTCCACCTCCATCTTGCATGGCTCACCTTCGATGCCTACCTCCACATAGAATTTTCGAGCATCGGTAGTTGATGCGAGGCCGATGATGACCGTCTGGTGTGTTTCCTCCTTCCGCCGGGTCTCGCCACCTCATCGGGCTCGCCCGCTCCGGTCCCAATGGCTGTCGGCTGGGCGATCTCTGGTTCTGGGGGGTGTGCTGTCCCGTCTCCGCTCGCTGTGGTCCCGCCGTCTGGGGCTGTAGGCTTTCTTTAATTGGCATACGCGGGCGATGTGACCCTTTTTGTCGCAGTGCCGGCAGACTGCATCGAAGAACCGGCACTCGGATCTAGGGTGGTCACCTCTGCAACCGGCACACGCAGTCCCCGACTTACGACCCCGCTGACTGCACTGGTCGCGTCCTGCCTGGAGCGGGTGGATTTCCTCCTCCTCGTCCGAAGTGTTGGAGGCGGAGTGGAATTCACCATGGTGGGTGGTGGTTTTGCGGTGATTTGCTTCCGGTTGGGCCTCGGTCGCCCATCCAGGGTTGTTGGTCACGGTGCGGTCCCCGGCGTCCGGTCTCCACATGCGGTTCGCTGACTGCCTGGTGGCCTCGGCTGCGGTGGCTTCAGCGATGGCATCAGCGAGGGCGATGTCGCCTTTGGCCATCAGCCGACTCTATAGGACTGGATCCCGAAGCCCGAGCACGACTCGGTCCCGTAGGGCATCATCCATGTCGGAGAAACCGCATAGTCCTCCTAGGTTCCGCAGCTCTGCAACAAAGTCGCTGAGGCTTTTGCCCGACCTCTCGTCCCGCCGATAAAACTCGTGCCGCCTGATGAGGGTGGGCACGGTGGGAGCGTAGTGTTTTCGGAGTAAAGGTTCGAGGTCAGCCCAGTCCATCCCGGTGACGTCAGCAGGTTTCGCTAGGGCTTTCGCCATCTTGAACACTGCGGGCCCGCAGTGTGTCAGGAAGACGGCTCGTTTCTTCGGCCCGGTGGCGTCCTTCATGTCGCTGCATTTGAGGAACATGCGGAATCTGTCCGTGTAGGATTCCCAGTCCTCGCTAATGGGGTTGAAGGGCGTGGGCGGAGCGATGCTGGCCATCTCGTCGGTCTTGCTTCCGTCAGACACGTGCTCGATGGGGTTCAAACTCAGTATCCCACCCTCGTCGCCAGTGTCGTGTCCGTCGGTAAGGAGACCAGGAGGCGGTGACTAGGTTTCAGTTCTTTATTGGGTCCCCGGAACCGATCTGTCTCCAAGGAAAAAAACAGCGGCTTTTTATTCTCAAGCGGCCGCAGCCGCAGCCAATGGCACTGCTTTGAATCTCCCGTGATTCGTATCTACCAATCGTGGGAGATTCTTAGCAGGCCAATCAGCACGGCTCGCTAAACCAATCAGATCGCCCCACGCTTTGGCCAATCAAAACGTGGGGTTTCAAGAATGCTAATGAATGTACAGAACATTAACTAATAGTAGAGAGATGAATGAATTGCCACCAATAAGTACCCTTGGTGAGGAGGTTTTTCAACCTATACTAAGCATTTTCAAGGAAGCAGTGTTTTCCTCCCATGAAAGTGGAAAGATGTAGTAGTCTTTTATTAGAACTGAAAACAGTCCTTTGCTAAAAACTCAGTTAAATGGACAAAGAAACTACAGATGTTGTCCTTGGCTGTAGATTTAATCATCTTCATAAAAACTGATAACATTAGACAAAAGATCTACAATTAATGTAGCTCTAATTATTAGAAGACTGGTCAGCCGATAGACACATTGCTGCTTGAGTCCACAATATCTACACCTTGAATCTCTAAATTATTTTTTTTTTCAGAGGCAACAATCCTTTCTCAAAAATACAGATTTAAAAAGAAATAAATTGCGAGCTTCCTTCTCTCGATAGATCAGTCACAACTAGGACTGTTCTTTGATTAAAAATCCAAAGTTCAGGAACAAATATTTCTTATCAACCAAAGTAGGGAAAAAGAAATTGTGTGTTTTTGTCCTGCATTTCAGCTGTTAAATTGGCTTAAAGACCAGCCCTTTTTCCAAAAATGGAAATGAGAAATTATAGCATATGGAAATAGCTGCCCCTCTTGTGGACAACCATGCTGATGGACTCTAAGTTGTATGGTTATACAGGGAAATTAGATAAATTTATAGAGGATTTATTGTTGGCGTCTACTAGTTTTGATGACTATTTATTAAATTGATGTGAAACATATCTGAGCCAATTTGAATTAATTCAATTTAGAAAATTGTGTTGATTTAATTCAAATGTTAGTTTCAAAGAACCAGATTAGTTTAGTTTACCTGATTGCTTGATTTGAAAAATGGGGTGGGTGGGTTGCAAATAGATTGAGAAAGGTAATTTGGAAAATTAATTTAATGAAACAGTTTAGCAACTCAGTTACTAGTACTAGTATAACCTTGGTCATAGGATGGTCTGAGAAATTGAAAATTATCTCAGGAGGCAATGGTAAATTACTTGGGTACTATTGCCAAGAAAACTTCATGGATGTATGCATGCAATAACTACGAACCAAGCTCAACTTAAACTTTATCTGAATAACAAGAAGCAAGCTAGAAAAACAATTGTAAGGCAGTCACAGAAGAAAAAGAGGTATCATCCTCTTGCCCTTATATGTGAATTTCCTGAATTTATTTGGTTAGTCAGAGAAGAACAAAGTATGTTGGATTAAATGGGCTTTTGTTCTAATTCTGCGGTTTTTTAAAAATATGTTTCTAAATCTTACAAGTAACATTTAATAGTAGAAAATATTCAGAATATAACCTTATTTCAAAAATGCATTAAGATTGCCACCCGGTGGTTATTTAAGTAACTTACTAGCCTAACAAGGTCTCTTCCATTTACTGGGAGTAACCACAACTAAACATTATAAGCCACGCAGTCTGAAAGACATTTTAAGGTGTTTTTCCAGACAAAAAATATTCAAACGGTTTTCTTCCCTAGCCTCTTTTGAGTCAGTGTTAAGACTTTCTGCTCGGATACTGAATCTATTGTGAATGCCCCAGTTTTATGAGATGTCGGGTTTCATTGTAGCGCTTATTGTAAGCAGACTTCGAGGTTTTATTGCAGAACCAAAAGGCAAACAAAACGCCTTTTCTGCAGACCTGCGAATGGATTCTTTAAACATATTTTAAATGAATTTATTTTCCTCAATGAACCAATAAACTAGTGTTTTGAACTCCTTTGTTCAACAGTTGAACAAAGGAGTTTTAACCTAGTTTTAGGACTGGGGCGGAGAATTGTTCTCGTTTTCAGTTCATGTTTATGCAGAAATATTAAAAATTCAAAAGGGTTTACAAAACAAACGCCACTGTATGCTGGGTAACATCTGGCTAATCACACTAGATTAGAATTATGACCTGGGGTGGGGTGGGGGAAACCCAAAAAAAAGCAGGGGCAAACTATTGTCTTGTGCAGGGGTCTCCAACCTTAGCAACCTTAGCTGAGGAATTCTGGGAGTTGAAGTCCACAAGTTTTCAAGTTGCTAAGGTTGGAACCCCCGAGGACTCCATGAAAGCATAGCAATGTAAACAATACGCTCCTAAACAAGCAAACACCCGACGCTCTGGGGAAAGAGTTCGGCTTTCGTCTTCCGTCATCTCACTGCCTTTACGTCACTTCCCCCCCCGCCGTCCCACGATTGGCTCCACGGAGCCGGATGCGAGGGCGGGCAATCCTTCCCCGTTGCCGCAGTGACAGGACCAGAGCGCTCTCGGAGCGGGGAAATGGCGGCGGCATCATCGTCGTCGCGTCGCTCGCAGCAGCATCATCACCATCACCCCGCTCATCCTCCAAGTCATCATTCGGTCCAGACGCCCGTATCTCCACCCCGCAGCCCCAACCTTTCTCCCACCGGAGCTTCCCCTCAGCAGCGGCCCATTCTGGCCGGACTCGAGGGCGAGGCCCCCGTCAACAGCGGCCGGGAAGGGACGGCGGGAACGGAGAGGCCTTTTTCTCCAGAGAGCGCCTGCGATAGCTCCGGGCCTCCGCCGCCGCCGGGCTCCGGGGCCAGTAGCGCCGCCACTAGCAGCAGCAGCTCCGGGTCTTCGTCTTCCTCTTCTGCTGCCTCCAGCCCGGCTGCTCCCGACAGCCCCGACCCACCCCCTCCGCCGTTGCAGCCTCTTCCTCCGCCCGTGGGAAGCGGCGCTTTTCGGGAGCTGCTCGAGGCCTGCCGCAATGGGGACGTAACCCGGGTCAGGCGCCTGGTGGATGCTACCAACGTCAACGCCAAAGATATGGCCGGGCGGAAATCCACCCCTTTGCACTTCGCGGCAGGTGAGAATCCTGGGAGGGGGCTCAAAAGTGTAGCGCCGGGCCAGCCCTTTGGTTGCGATGCTTTGCCACGGCTGAGGCAAAGAAACAGCCGCTCACCGTGCAAGGCGAGTGGCCCCAACTCCCTCCCCGAAGGAGGTGGTAGTAAGCCATAATTGGCTCCAAGCTTTCCATCACCTGCCTGGAGCAAGGAAGAGCCTTGCACAGAGGGCAGCAAAGTGACAGGTTCCCACTGTGGGAACCATCCTCTCTGCTCTTGTCTGAGCTGCTGAGGATAAAGGAGGGTTTGGCCTGCTCAGACTGGCTCTTGTGAAGAAGGCCAGTGAAGAATGTAGGAGGTTGTGCCTGCCTTCTTCGGCTCTCCTTTTCGTTCTTTCTGAGGGCTCAGGAAAGAGAAAAACAGATAAACTGGGGAAGAGGTGAAAGAATATATATTGAGGGAGCAACTGCTGTGCCTGCCCTTGGCTTTCTTAGCAATGCAGTGGGGAAGATTGTGCTGAAACAGCAAAGTAGGCTTCCGTGTTGTATTAAACCATAAAATGGTTAATTGGTCGGATTTCAGCTTAGTCTACTATGTGAATCCAGCCATTGTATTAATATAGTGAATAAACCCAGAAAAGTAGGAGGGTTTGGCTCAGAAGGGCTGCCTGGAGAATGCCCATTCTGTATGGATCCCTTGATGAGGAAATGTATAGTTCCTAAGGACGAGAATAAGAAGTTCTTGGAAAAGGATTCTCTATGTCAGTGGTCACCAACCGGTGGGCCGGAGAATCACTGGTGGTCCGCGAGAAAATTTTGGTGGTCCTCAGAGAAATGTGCCCCCCAGAGCACTCACTCCAAAGCAGTTAATCCAGGCTGTGTGGGAACCACAAGGCTGTGCCCCCCACATGGCTCGCCCATCCTCTGCCCCCCACCCTTCTGCCGAGCACAAACCTTACCTTGAATACAGCCACACAAGCTGGAACTGGAAGGTAAGACCAGCAGCTCCTCCAGTCCATGGCAGGCTGGTGCACCCGGGTGGAGGAGCAACTAAAGGGCCAGTCCTATGACTACTACAGCTCTGGAATATGGGACCGACTTTCCTACCAAAGTCAACAAGCCACCATCAGTCAAAATTCATATTAGTAGTCTGAGGGATTTAAAATTATGAGTTTGGCGGACCCTGAGGTCCAAAAGGTTGGCGACCCCTGCTCTGTATAACTTGGAATCATTCCTGGAGAGGTGAAGGGTCCTGTATCCCTTACCACAGGACTCATTTAAAGAACAAAGGATGTCGAGCGTCTTAGGATCTTAATCCCAGTTTAGTAATAGTTGTTTCTAAGGCTCTCTCTTCACATTGTGGTTTTCAGCTTATGTCCAGTAATGTGAACTTATAATTATGCAGAAGATGCCTTGTCAGAAATTTTTATACTGTGTCTCAAGACCATGTGGTATAGAGTTTCATGGACTAGACCTGCTAAATCAATTGCATATTAAATTATTCCATTGAGTGGTCTATGTAGTATGAAGTAACAGAAGTTTGTTTGCGATTTTACATTCCAAGAAAAAAATGGCAACAATAGTGGGAAAGCATAAAAAAAACCTTGAAAGTGTGATTCTTAGAATAATTTTATTTAAACAATTATTTATGGAATTGAATGGTTGATTTGAAGAGCTAGCTCAAAGATTGGTTGATTACTTAACTGGCATTTTTAGTTCTGTTATATAAAATGTGAGAAACAATATCCACAGAAATAATTCTTTTCAGAAGCACTGTTTATAATTGCAGCAAATGTTTTAAAGTTTCCAAAAAGGGACTTAAAGGATAAATCACAAGCTTAAATCAAATAGACTTCCCCCCTCCCCCAAACTGCTATTTCCTGTATTTTCTTAGGAAGACATGTTGGTCAGTATGAAACAAATTTAGTGTTATTTCCACAACCACATTTGGAATTGGTACATAACTGAAAAAAATTCTCCCATTTATTTCTCTGTTTGGGCCAACAATATGGAAAACACATGTTTATGCTTGAATGCAGACTATCCAAAACCAACTGTTCTCCCTTTATAAGTAAAACTCCACAACTTTTTTTAAAATTGTGCAACTTTTCTGAGATGCAGAAGATAAAATGATTACCTCATTTCAAATTGTTATTTCAAATTACTCCCAACATCTCTCTTTTATCTAAATATTTCTGATTTTAAAGAAAAACCTTACGGAGGTTCTAATATTTGTTCCAGTAATGTAGTGTAGTTTGCCCTGATAGGTCATCCTGAATATATAGGGGTGCATAGATACATTAAGAGGGAAAGTTTGATGTAGCGATTGTCACAATAAAAACTGGGAGACTGAATTAGTGCTGCCTTGGGCACAAAGCTAGCTGGGTAATCTTGGAAAACTCACTTTCCTCCAGTTCTAGGAAGAAGTCAATGACAGACCACTTCCAAAACACCTTTCTGAGAAAATGGCAGGAACGTATTTATCCAGACAGTCATTAGGAGTCAAAAACTAGCTTGAAGGTATAAACACATAGTAAATGCATTGGAGATGATGCTCTCAGTTTATATGTAACATTGATTAGGCCATACCTGCAGTAATCTGTGTGAAATTCCACCCAATCTGTGTCAAATAGGTTCGGTAATAGGGCATTGGTGTGCGAATTGTTTTCTTAACACTAATCAGGGGTGCCATTAAAAGTTACTTTAGGGGAATAAATAATATTAGATTCCGGAGTGACATGACTTAGGTTAGACTCATAATACCAAGCAGTTAAAATGTGTTTTTGACTTTGATGAGTAAAATGGTGTGGGACACAGTTTGTTTTAGGATTACACTGTAATTCTAATCCATAATATCAGAACTTTTAATCTATAGAGATGTAGGAATAAGTAGCTGAGGGGATAAAATAAACCAGAAATTGGTCAGGGAAATAATCATTTTATATTATTTTAATTTACATAAGTGATTAGAAAATCCAAACATTCATGAAGCACAGAAAATTTAACTTTCAACATTCAAAACAAATCAATCTTTTTTACTCTCATTCTAAATTGGAGTAAAAGTAGAATTTGGAAAATTACTTGTTATGTCAACAGAGGGTTTGAGTCAACTTGTGGTTATAACATTTTTGTTCATTTTTGTATGTATACTTTTCTCCATGGTACACTGTTACTTGCTTCTAAATCAGAATAAGATATATATGCACATTTTATCAGTTTTTCCAAATAATCCATTTTGTTAGCATGTTTCTCACAAAATAAGGCCGGGCCTTTTTTTTTTGACCCCCTGAAAAAATGGCTAGGCCGTCTTTTCGGGGGTGACTTAATTTCCCCCCCCTGCAACCTTGGGTGGGCGGGCGGCAACAGCTTGGATATTGACCTTGGCATTGGTGGGGCACTTCGTATCAGGAGACCTTCCGCTACCGTTGCTTTCCCTTCTCCCTTGCTGCCGCGGTGTTTGGCGCAGCCACGTGCGGCCAGCCAGGGCTCCTCCCTGCAACTGGAGTCTGGCGGAGACACTCGGCTTCAGGCGCTCCTGTCGCCACCTTCCCTTTGCCTTTGAGGGTAAAGCCAATTATTTTAAAAACGACGCCCTACTACAACAAAGCCTCCTCTCCCTGAGAGGGCAGCCCAACCCCACGTGGGGAGGTGAATCTCCTGGGGCCGCAGTGCAAGATCGGCCCACCTCGGAAGAAGCACCCAGCCGCCATCCCTGTTTGGCGCCAGGCAGAGCGTGAAGAGCTTCGGCTGGGGCGCCCAGCGCAGCTGACAGGCAGGCCCTCCTTCCTGGCAGCAGAGCTCTCACCAAGGCAGCGAGTGCCTCCCTGCCGGATCCTCTGCTCATCCCGCCAGGGCCGCTCCAGAGCTTTGTGGGCTGGGCAGAGCCAGGAAAGCAAGCCGCGGGTGCGCGCCCGCCTGCCAAGCGAAAGAGCTGGGCCGACCTAAGCTTGGCTTCCTTCCCAAGTCCCTCCAGCATGAACCTGAAGGGGCCACCATGAGAGGCTGCCCAAGGCAGTGATAGCGTACACCTGTCCATGGACAGGGAGGCGAGGTGATGGCAGCACTGCTTCCCTGGCCGACAGAGAGAGCCCGAAGCCGCCCGTCCTTTCCACCCCTCGCCCATCCCGTCCCTGTCCCCACACATCTCCAAATACGCCGGCAGCTCCAAACGCTGCAGCGGAACGGGCATCAGGCAGAGGCGCTGACTGGGCAGGGGCTCAGCTCGAAGGAGGACGCAGCGCAGGCTGTCACCTTGCCTCCTTGTCCACGGATGGGTGGCTGCTATCACTGCCTCGGGCAGCCTCTCCCAGTGGCCCCTTCGGGTTTGGGCTGGAGGGACTTGGGAAGGAAGCCAAGCTTGGGTCGGCCCGGTTCTTTCACTTGGCAGGTGGGCGCGCACCCGCGGCTCGCTTTCCCTGTTATGCCCAGCCCACATGGCTCCGGTGCGGCCCTAGTGGGATGAGCGGGTGGCCCAGCGGGGAAGCTCTCGCTACCTTGGCAAGAGGAGGGCAGGAGGGCCCGCTTGTCAGCTGCGCTGGGCACCCCAGGAGAAGCTCTTCGCACTCGGCCTGGTGCCAGCCAGGGATGGCGGCTGGGCGCTTCTCCCGGGGTGGGCCGATCCTGCGCAGCGGCCCCGGGAGATTGGCCTCCCCACATGAGGTTGGGCTGCCCTCTCGGGCAGGGGAAGGTTTATTATAGTAGGGTGTCATTTTTAAAAGAATTGGCTTTACCTTCGAAGGCAAAGGGAAGGCGGTGACAGGAGCGCCTGAAGCCAAGTGTCTCCGCAGGGCTCCGGTTACAGGGAGGAGCCCTGGCTGGCTGCGCATGGCTGCACCAAACCCCGCGGCGTTGCTCTAAACGCTGCAGCAGCACGGGGAGAAGGTAAAGCAATGGTGGCGGAAGGTCTCCCGATACGAAGTGCCCCACCAACGCAGGCAGCACCATATCCGGGTATGCAACAAAAGTACTTCCTAACGGCAAGCCACCCCCTCACCATTCCCCCCCATTTCGCATGTTTAATATAGGCCTTAATTTGGGGAGAGGGACTTAATTTGATTTTATGCCAGTAAAACATGCTGGGCCTTCCTACTGGTGGAGGCCGTATTGTTGGAGAAACACGGTACTTGCCACAGTCTTAAGTCGCATAAGATCCAACCACTTCTAATTGATCAAATGTCAAGAATATCTTCTGTGACAACTTTTTAAAAAGTTGCTTTAATATTTCAGTGAAACGATCTCTGATGGGACATTTAAATATACACAAATATTTATTTTATTTCAGTTTATACTTGTCTTCCTGCTAATAAGGTATTCATAGGAATTAACAGTCATAGTCAAACAGCTGAAACTTAACAAATTAAAAAAAAAAATTGTGCAAAGAATTTGACAGTAAAAGTTTTGCACTCCTTTCCTGAATGAAGTGTATTATTCCCTTCTTATATCCCCATGGAAGATTTTTTCTGGGCAGTCAGGGAGTTTTGAGGAAACTGTCCAAAATACAAGGGAATGAATTGATTTTTTAAAAAAATATAAAGTAAGGACGACAGAGTTAATTGAATTGGATGTGCAACTCTTCTAAGCCTATAAATAGAATAAGGGATACACTTCAAAAACAAGTGGGAGAAGCCAGGACAAAGCTAATTTAAAGTAATTAGATTTAATTAAGATAAATGTAGATAATATAATTATTCTAATAAAGTATTTAGGCATTTCCCCCTTCTATCATATAAAAACTGTAGTTTGGTAATAGTTTTTAAGGTTTCTGGAGTTGGATATGCAAGACTTTCAGGGGCTCTTTGGGGTTGTGCAACTCTGCCCTATAATCTTGTTTGATCTTGCATGTAAATCTTGCATGTAAATATTAATATTGTTGCTATTGAAATTTGATTGAAGGAATTGAATTCCGATGTACACAATGATACACAGCAAATAGATTTAAATCTGTTTATTAGTTGTTTGGATGTTATTACTGTAGTTGTGCACTTTGATAGTAGCTATTTTTAAATAACAACTCTAGAAAGTTTCTGATCTGAATTAAAGTAACAGGCCAGTAAAGTAAATTAGATTATCTTCTATATTTTAACACTGTTTGCTGTGTGAAAGGATTTTAGCAAGAAAGAGGTAAAAAATATTTTTTGATTGGCATTTCTAAACTTTTTAAAAACCAACAAAGCAAAATAGAGCTATACTATTTGCAGTATATTAGCAACAGAGTAAATTATAAATGCAGTAAAATTTGTTTTAGAGAGTTATACTCCTGAGTGCCATTTTCAGTGGTAATATTTATGCATTCTATATTGCATTAATTCAACTTCTTTTCATTAGGTTTTGGAAGAAAGGATGTTGTGGAACACTTGTTACAAACAGGAGCTAATGTCCATGCTCGTGATGATGGTGGACTGATACCTCTTCACAATGCCTGCTCCTTTGGTCATGCTGAGGTAGTTAGCCTTTTGCTGTGTCAAGGAGCGGAACCAAATGCCAGAGACAACTGGAACTATACCCCTCTACATGAAGCTGCAATCAAAGGCAAGATAGATGTGTGTATTGGTAAGTACATCTTTCTTCAAAACACCTTAACTATTTATGTTTAAAAAAATGTTAAGCATCAAAGCCAAAGCTCATTTGGAAAATCCATTGAGTAGTCTGTACAAATCAGTTAACTGCATTTTATATCTCATAATCCATGATTCTTACTGTGCAATACACAAATAAGAATAGAATGAAACTTAATCAGCCAAAACAATGAATACATTCAGCACTGCCAAATTCAGTTTAAATATAAAATGCTACCATCTGTGGACTGAAAAATCTTGATATTTGATTCATAGAATATTTGGGAATAACTTATAACTTTTCTAAATGTAAGGTAAGAGATAGCTATCAACCCTTATCATATTTTAACTTTAAGAATACTTTCTATAATGTTTTCAGCAGGTTTTGTAGCTGTGATGCTGAATTACCATCATCACAACAGTAATGTGCATAGATATTTGATTGCAATTTAACCTCTGTATCAGTTAAGTTTTGATATTATACATATTTGTCCTTTCTTTTATTGATTATTGAATTCTTGACAACAGTTTTTTTCCAAAGTAACCAGAATCCTTCTAAAACTAAACAAGTAGTAAGTACAGTAAATAAGTTTAATTGTAATCACAGGTCATAAAATATAAAACATACCATATAATAAAATACAATATAATACAATATAATAAAATAACAGTGGAATACTGTTTGTACACAAAGTAATAAAACAGTATTGGAATATTGGTAAAAAGTAAAAAAGTTAAAGCAAGATAAATCTGTGGCTACAAATAAAAATATTTCTAAGTTTAGAAGCGCAGCAAAAGTATCAATTTGGAAACACAACTGCAGGAAGATAGTTGAATTGTTTGAGGACTGAACTCTTGGGGTCATCTACTATCAATTAAATTAGAACAATATGATATATCTGTAGTTTATAATGTTTTTATTAATTATTGGATTCCTTCCTCCCTCCCTTGCATAATGTTCTTTTCTTCCATTCCCCCCCACAACATTCTTCTGTTGAAGAAAAACTTTCTGACAAGATTAGCTTTTAGAAAAAAGTGTGTGTGTGAGAGAGAGAGAGAAAGAGAGAGAGAGAGAGAGAGAGAGAGAGAAAGGTTATAAAAGTGGTATCTAGACTCAAGTTTCATTGAATTATAGTATCTCTTTTATATAATAGTACAGGCAGTCTCCTCTTAATGACAGTAATTGGATTTTGGAATTTCATCACTAAACAGCTCAGTTGTAAAAAACACATGATGATGGCTGTCCTGGCAGTTCCAATCCTTAGGCAAAGTCCCACATGGATATTAGGCACAAATTTTACATAATCACCATTTGTAATTTCTTGCCAGCTTACCCATTGACTTTGCTTATTGGAAGCTGACAGGGAAGGTTGCAAATGATGACAATTCTAATTGAAAGTTGGTTGCCAAGCATCTGAATTGCAATAACATCTCTGTTGTGACTGTTGCAATGGCTGTAATTTTGAGGACTAACAATAGATCTTGTTCAGCCCTGTAATAACTTTAAATAGTCACTGAAAAGTTGCTGAACAAATCATCATTAACTAAGGACTACATATAGAAGCAGGTTCAGTGTTGTTAGAATCCTCTTTGTGAATAAATTGCTCTATCTTCAAATCTGCCCTTGTATGTCTGCAATTGATTTAAGTAGAGTTTTTTTAAGACCAATATTTTCAATATTAAATGCATATATTTCTCTGAGTCATTCTCTGAGGCAATTTTTTTTTAAAAAAATAAAAACTTAAAAACTTTGCATATTGATTAAAACTGACAGCAAACGTACCAAATGTACCAACAGTATACCAGATTAATTTGGCATTGCTGTGCATCATTCAAATAATTATGTAACATTGCTTCTAGGTTATTTAAAATATGTATTTAATTTATTCCAAAATATGTATTTAATTTCTATCAATCAATCTTACACTAATAAAATTATCAGAGAGCCAGTTTGTTACAGTGTTTAAGGCATCAGGCTAGAAATCTGGAAACTGGGAATTCTAATCACACTTTACCTTCAAAGCCTATTAGGTGATCTTGGCCCATCTTTGAGCCCTAGGAAGCAGGCAGTGGCAAACTGTTTCTAAAGTATTGCCAAGAAAACTACAGGGACTTGTCCAGACAGTCACCAAGAGAAGGCATTAAGTAAATAAATGAAATTACAGCACTAGTCCTCAAAAATGGAATATATGTACAGTGTTTTTACTAAAAACCAAACAAGAAATTTATGGCTGTGACACCCCTAATTTCTAGATTTTCAGAACTCGGAGCTCCTCTGCTAATGGCCAGGATTGTCATCTCTAAGTGATGCAGTCATGTGATATCACATTTTATGACTTCATTGCTAATTAATGATAATTCCCATCCCAATTGCCATTATAATATCAGTGGTCCCCAACCTTTCCAGTTTTGCAGACCAGTAGAATGGAAGAGGAAATAGTTCTGTGTGAAGGGTGGGCTAATACATGCATGCACAGCTCCATTTGTGCAAGGGGCAGATGCTTGTGTGCACATACGGATGAAGTTCCATTTGCGTGACGGGGTTTTACATCCGTTCACAAGTACCCGTGAGCCACAACCTGGTTCCAAATGGGCCTCAGCCCAGTACCAGGCCAGGGCCCAAGGGTTGGAAACCCTGACCTATATAAAGTATTCAGATTGTTTTCCATCAAAAATTAGTGTCTGCTTCTTCTTCCTGAAATGTTTTTACTACAAAGGCCTATGAATGAAATACTTTATTCTTGGAATGTTTAAAAATTAGATTCATTATTATCCAAATTCACCCATCTCGGTCTTAGTGGGATATACATTGGATATGGAATTATTTCAAAAGACAATTATTTGATAAAACATAATCAGTTTAAAATTTAAGCTGTAACAGTAATTTAACTGATGCTTTGAAATCTACAATTATATCCTGAAGAGTGTAATGGTTTTAAATAAATATTAGTGTCAAGTTATCACATTGAAGAACATTTGCTTCCCTGTGGTTTACTTCGCTTTCTGTTAATTGGAGCATTGAGTTAAGTAATTAGTAAATTTAGTAAAGAATAAAGCAAGATTATGCAGCCTGCTCAGAATGTTATATGAGGAATGGGGGTTATCAAAGTGGAAATAATGAAATATTTATGCAGTATATGTTCAATTTTTAAAATTAATTTTGCTATAAACAACTACCTGTCTCTAAGTAGGAAAGATGCCAATTACTTAATTTTACTATATTATTTTATTTTATTATATTTTATTATATATATTCAGAGAATATATTCATGCATTTTACTTTGAAGATCAAGAATAGATAAAAATTATACTTCTCAGTTATCTGTTTTATTAAAAAAATAGTTTGGGTTTCTTGTTTTTGAAAGTATGTAAGTATTTGATAAAGTAAAATAGATAACTGCAGCTTATTTGCAGAAATTATATAGCTTTAATTGAAATTAAGCTCCTAAAATCAGCATTATTAGTGTTTCAACACTACAAAGTAAGGTTATCTATTAGTATCAAATATCTTTTTAAAGAAAATATAGCAATTTTCAATATTATTTAAGGATAATTGATAATTTTGTGTTAGCAAAGTGACAGAGATAACTGCACGTTCATGATGCTTGGTATATTTTAGAAGAATCATTGTAACAGACAATCTGCTTATTCAAAAAACTTTGTAGCAAATTATATGTAAATATTTTCTAGACAATAGATGTGTTCATGGAAAAATACTTTTTGAAACTTTTACACCAAATGTCAGTTAAAGGAGATAGAGAATGTGCTCTGTACATTTATGTCATTTCTGTGTGTTCATAATTGGTTTAGAGAAAATTTGCAGCCTCATAGTAGATTTATGGGTTTAAATTGTTACATGATATAAGAAGGGATGTTCACCCTTGAGGAAAACCCAATCAGTAGTTGAATACTCTATTAAACAAAAGCAGCTTTCTGGATTATGATCTTCATTGAAAAAATTGGCAGCATGATCAGTATATGTGTTTATTGGCAGTTGCATTTATTCTATATGCCAAATGTTTGAGAATTATTATTTCTTTATTTAGTACTGCTGCAACATGGAGCTGATCCAAATATTCGGAATACAGATGGAAAATCAGCTTTAGATCTTGCAGATCCTTCTGCAAAAGCTGTACTTACTGGTGAGTATATATGGTTGTTAAGACACATATAATTAGCCTTCTAAAGTTCTATCTAGATTTTCTGGATAGAAAACAGAACACTGTGTGTATTGATTTACTGCTATTAAGGGATCAAAATCTACTTTGCTTATTGTGCTTACTTTTAGGCATATGATAGCACTTGGAACTTATAATTTAATGATTTTGGTTAAGTTTACATAACTATAAGCAGGGGTGGGATGCTACTGGTTTGGCCTGGTTCTATAGAACCGGTAGCTCTGAAGAGCAGCAGACACCGAACCGTTTTGGTGTCTGCTGCTTTGTTTGGCCAAACCGCCCGTGCAGGCTCTTGGCTGTCCTTTATTTCCTGCTTTTTCAACCTCAGCTGCTTTGCGTAAAGAAGTAAAGAAGAGAAAGAAGAGGATTTTCAAATGCTGTGCATCTGCGCACAGCGCTTATTAGCTGTCCAGGCAGCATAGCTGAGGTTTTTAGGAAATGATCTACATGCGCGCAAAACACACTCTCACCAGGGGTGGGATTCTACCTTCTGGAGAACTAGCAAATTGCGCCACTGACTGGCCCCGCCCTGGCCACTCGTTACCTGGCACGCGCGCCATCAAACTTGCCTGCTAAGTTGCTATTTTTCCTTTTTTTTTCCTGACCATCAGCTGCTCTGCTGTGCTGAGAGATTTAGATTAGCTAGAAAACAGGAAATCGTTAGATTTCTTGCTTTCTAGCTAATCTAAAAGCAGAGCTGAGCCTGAAGCTTCTATTATTCAGTGCAGACTCAGGTAGCAGATGGCAGAAACACAGATCTCTTAGTGAATCTGTGATTCTGTGAGCAACTCAATTTGCCTGCCTGCTCTGCCTGATTTTGGGTAAAAGTTGTCCTTTTTTAATAAAAAATTTCAATATGTACATACATAGTGTGTTGTAAATTAATTTTGTGAGTTTGCTTGGAAGCAAATTTTATGTAACAGACTCAGGTAGCCGATTGTAGAAAGATAGATCTCTGAATGAATCTGTAATTCTGTGAGCAACTCAATCTGCCTGCCTGCTTTGCCTGTTTTGGGGTAAAAGTTGTTCTTTTTTTATAAAAAAATCACCTGTCGATAACTAAACTGGAATTTTCAAATAACATTGTCTTTTTATCTTCTCCCAGTTTAACCACAAAGACTCCCGCATATAATGTCTTCTAAAATAACCCTGTGTTTTAGTTCCCTTATACCATAAAAAAGCATGCCAGCCCAACAGCAAATCATGCCCTTCTAATGTGAACAATCTATGCTTTCTTAATGTTATCCATTCTTTAACCCACATCAAATTTGCAGCTTGATAATACAATTCCCAATTAGGCAGGCCAAAACCTCCTCTAATTCTAGCATCTTGCAAAAGCTTTAGCTTTATTCTCGCTTTTTTACCTTGCCATATAAACTTCAACATGATTTTATTTAAATCTTCAAAATAATCTCAATAATCAAAAAAGAAAAACAAAGTGGTCCAAAACATGGATAGAAAAAGCAAAGAAGTCCCAATAAAAATAAAGAGAAAAAATTATTGTAATAATATTTTGCTATGCTCTCCCTCTATCTTATCACGTTGAAATGTCCTTGAGAAGGAGTCTTAAAGTATTTTCAAGCCTCTAGTTGGCAGTGTTGCAATGTTTCTTAATGCTCTTCCCCCCCCAGCCAGAAAAAATGAGTAATGTATACAAAAAAAAAAAAAGAAAGAAAATAGCTAAAGGGAGCCTCTATCCTAGAAAAAATTAAAAAATTAAAAGGAGCGTAAAAATATATATAAGAGAAAATTCAATCCGGTTACCTACAAAGTCACACTTAAGTCCCCAGAAAAAAAATAAGAAAAAGAAAAAAGAATCCAAGCCTCAATTTGACATCACTTTAAAAAACGCCGCTCAGTTTGGTCAAAAAAAAAAAGCCTCACAGATTTCTTCTTTGTTCAGGATGCCCTTTCAAGCCTCAGCGAATTTACAACACAAAAGGAATTTCTCACCCAGCCGACACACTTCTTTCCAGCCACTTTCTTTCCGGAGCTGTCCCGACTTCAGCAGCTATGGGGGCTGCCTCTCCACCGCCAGCAAAAGGATCAAACCAGAGAATTTGCGATATCTCTGGGATCCTGGGACAGTACCCTTCACAATCCCCGTCTCTACGGGACGGTTTAGGTCCGTTGGGACCGACCAGGAGCGAAAATATCGGCTGCGATCTCAGAGCCCCAAGATCGCAGCTGTATCGCCGAAACGAAGCTCCGCCTTCTCAGTTGTCATCTGACTTTGAGTGCCATTCAAGGTGATAGTTAGAAACCTTGGTTTTCTCTAGGCTTGGTTGTTTTCTTGCAGAAATTTTATTAACTAATTAAGTAACATCTTCAGTGCTAGAAGAGGATTGCTCGATATTTATATACAGTATTTTTATTTATTTATTTGTCTATTTTTACAAATAATTCAAGGTGGTGAACATATCCAACAAAACTTCTTCCTATTTTCATTCAGTAGCTTTCCCTTTTGATGTTTGTAGGCAACCCTTTATGGTTCAGGATTTGGATTATCGCAATTGTCCTGTCCACATAATATAATGAAGGTGGTCTTGCTCACCATCTTAGTTTCTTTGCTCATCGATTATCTACTTACTCATAAACTACCATTTTCAAGGATCATAGAGACAAATCTTTTCAATTGCTGTCCCCTTCGAAGTCAGCCCTTCAGCATAGACCAGACTAGAAAACTAAAATTATGATTGTTAATACTACTTTTATTTTATTATTTTATTATATTTATCAATTTTATTTGTCACCCATTTCATTTCGAAGCAACTCATTATTATAGATCTATAATAAAAAGAATCTTCTAAGACTAACTCATTTACTCTCTCCTGCCTTTATCTTTAAGAAACTAGGGGGATGGTTCATTTTGAGACATTTTCTCTAAATTACTTTTCTGCTTTAGACCAGCATTTGTTTTTATATGATTGTTGCCTTGGTTGCAACTGTTACTCCTAGTTTTTCAGGGTTATTCTTATACACCATTACATCTAGGGAAAAATATTCCCCTGGATTTCTGAATGCCCTGCTTAACTAAATTGCATCCAGTCATTTCCAAACACTTTTTGTGCAACTGTTTGATCAAAAAGGAAAAACATTTTATTAATACATGCTTAAGTTTCCCCAATAGATTGTCATCTCAAATTAGGACAAATGAGATTTGTTTGAGAATTGCTTAATATAGGCCCTAAACACTATGATTATAGAAGTCAGTCTTAATTCTAGACAAGGCCCTGATGACAGATCTTTCATTTTAATAATACTGACCCTAAATCCAACAGATTATCCCAAATTAGACCCTGCTGGTAGACAAAGAAAACAGAGGAGAGGTATGAAGGTTGGTACAATTATCCATGAAATTTGATTGGCTGATTGATTCAAATTGGAGAAGTTAATGGATGAGAGAGGTGTTAGTACGATAATACCCTCATCTCTTTCTATCAATTTTGTTGCTTTTAAAGTAGCTTTTAATCCTGATAATATTGCTCTTATTGTGAGTTTAGCTTCCAGTACATTACTAGACACTGTACATGGTTAAATGTGGGGTCAGAATTGCTCTCGTTGAGAATTCCAAATTAAGTGAACTAGTGAGCTTGCAAGTGCTACTTTCCCATTGTTTAATATGACAGCCTCCCAGCTCAAATACACTAGTGCAATTAAGGAGCCAATTATGCAATAAGGACCAGCCTATCCAATTTTGGGTCAGTATCAAGTAGTAGTAAGTTATATAATAGAAACTTTAATGGAAATTTGCTAATTGGTTCTGGTCTCTCATGTAGACCTCGCTATGTCACCTTTGGTGATTTGAAAGCAGCTTTTGAGTCTTATCTAGAGATAATTTATAGAGAAAGTTGATATATATATCTACAAATTATTACTAACTAGTACCTCATAAAAATATAAAAATGTAGATCAGATGTGCCATTATTTGTGACCCAGATAAACAATCTTAAATTGTTTCCTTCAGTACGTATTCTATTTTTTGTTTCAATTTTTTTGTTTTGTTTTACAATAAATCATATCAATGCATGAACAGTGTGACACCTGGGTATCATACATTTTAGTACAAATAAAATAGTACTATTAATCATATTTGTTACATTCCTCAAGCTTATGTGGTTCTGTGTTGATACACATATTTGTATTAAACTTTAGACTTTCATTATTCCAATGCCAATCACAATATTGTTTAAACATACATAATAATACCATCATTCAATTTCTAATCTTCCTTATTATTACTTTTTTCTCATTGTATAAAAATGTGTATACTAATATCCCCCCCCCTTATTTCTATCCCTTTCCTAACTTTTAATCATGCCACCATTATATTTAAAAACAAATCCTTTCTATCTAGAATAGGCTTCAGTACTTATTCTAAAGCATACATTCTTGCCCCTTATTTTTCAGGGTTTTGTGTCTCATATGGCTACAAAAAGAGAACTTTGAAGAATAGGACTGTTGTCTCTAAATCCAATTCTGCCCTCCTGTCCAGACTGCTTAAAAAGAAAGCTCTTTTCAGACTGCTTAAAGCAAGGGTCTTCAAACTTGTCAGCTTTAAGACTTGTGGACTTCAACTCCCAGAATTCCTGAGCTAACATGACTGGAGGAGGAATTCTGGGAGTTGAAGTCCACAAGTCTTAAAGCTGTCAAGTTTGAAGACTTCTGGCTTAAAGAGAAAGCTGTTCAGAGAAGCTCTTGATGATGTCCTAATTGAAAACACGAAGAAAGCCACGTCCTTAATTACCATCATCACCACTACCAAAAACAAAGCAGAGATAGCAGAATGCCCAGTTATACCTCCCATTCTTTCATATTTACAGCATTCAAATGGATCTGCAGAAGAGCCATAAAACATTGGGGCGGGGGGTGATGGTAGAAATCCCAAAATAGATTATGCCAGAATGTCGGGCAATAGCCCTTATTCACCCACAGCAGGGTGTTCGTGTGTATCCATTTAGTGAGTCTCTTAACTTCCCTGTGTATAGAAAACTAATAGTAGTTGCTGACATCAAGATTCACATGAAATATCAAATGCACAGGTCACAAAGATACATTTCAAATTCGCCATGTCCCCTTGAAAAGCCCCAAGTTTTCATAAGACAACCAAACAGCAGCTGATCCTGAAGATCATAAGCCATATCCAAGATTGTTATGGCCGGTCAGCAGCCAGCAGAGCTGGCAGCAGATTCGGACAGTGAGGAGGTTGGGGAGGAATATGGGCCAGTCCTGGAGTCGGGGAAAGCTCTGATGAGTGCTCTGTGTCAGAGGCAGAGATAGGGCCAGGGCCATCTGACAGTTATCAGTTATCTTCAGAGTCAGACATCAGTGAGGCAGAACAGCTGGAGCCTCTTCCCAGTATGCGCATGTACAGAGTTCCAGACGAAGGGAACAGCTAAGGAACAAGGGTCGATTTGGGAGTAAAGCCACAGGTGGATGGTGAATGGCCCCTCCCATGGGGAATAAAAGGGGAGTGGGGTTTTGCAGGAGACAATTAGTTCATTCTTGCATTCTTGCCAAGTATTGAAAGATATCAGCCTGGCCACTCTCTAAGCCTGATAAAAGTCTGTAATTGTGAACTGTCTTGAAAGACTGTTGGCCAGGACTTTGATAGAGAGGAATTCACTGCAAATTAAATAAAAGGGGTTTATCAGGATGAGGACTCAGCTTCATGCTGTTGGGGAAGCCTAGGTCAGAACAAAGATGTACAAGCTATCAGATAAGTTTAATGAAGCAAGAGCTTCTCTGGTTTATGTTTCATAGTCCCAAGAATAGGATTGGTGGATTATCATGAATCTCAAGCAAATAAATCATCATACCAAATACAACAGAATAGAGCCCCTTAAGAAAAAAAAAATGTTGGAGTTCCGGTTTGCAGCGCTTTGGGGCAGGCAGGAATCTGCGATCGTGCGTGGTTTCTGCCTGCGCTTGCCGCTGGAGTGCCCTGAGCCATCTGGCTTCAGGGCTAGCCACCTCCGTAGAAGGTGGTGAAGATAGGGGGAATCTGGCAGGGTTGAGAGAAATCGTACCTCTCTTCCCTAGCTGGCTAAACCCCCTTTTCCGAAGGCGGTAGAGCGGCGGTCAGAAATGGCCACCACAAAGAAGCGCTCAGCCAGAAAAGAAAGTGCAGGAGTTAAGAAGAAGTGAAAGTGTTTTTGCTGACCGGGACAAAGCAATAATGAAGGTATCCTGGAACTTAAAAAATGAGAAAGATACATCGTTCCCAGAGATTTACAAGCGGCGAATGGAAATTAAAAGGGAAAGTTCTTTTTTTCCACTCTCCTTCCTAATGTTGACAGCGAACAGAAATACATGAGAAATCGGAAAAACCCGCTTTGGCATCAGTAGGAAAACTGGATAATTAAATGCTAAAGGGATAATAAGGATTTCTGGACATTTAAAAAAAATTTTTTTGCTGTAAGTGGGAAGGGAGAGGAAAAGAATTGGAGCAGGATTTGGAAATAAGGAGGAGATTGCCTAGAATTTTAAAGAATCATTAAATACTAACAAGACTTCTAAAAGATACATTTTAACTGGAACTTTGCAAATAAACAGTAACCCCAGAAAGAGAAAGAGAAGAAAGAAGAAAGTTCTAAAAGAAATAGCTTATTTGGACTGTTTGGTGGCTTTGGGACTTTTGGATCTTTGAAGGAGTAAAAACACTTGGGTGGTTGTTTTGGAAAAAAAATTCTTTCTACAATGGCATTACTTGTGGATGAATTGAAAATTGAATTCAAAAAATACAAAGAAGAAGAACAAGAAGGGAAAGACTCTCTTGGAACTCTTTCAATTTTTAGAAATGGCGATTTGTACCTATGAGAAACTGACTGCGCAACAAGATGATTGGGATAAAGAAGAAGCCATCTTTGATGAACAAGTAACTTTATTTGGGGAAGAAAGGGAGAAGGAGGAAATGAAAAAGGAGACTTTAAGATTTATAAAAACAACCAAAAAAGGGAAAAATAAGGTGAAAAGTGGATATAATGTTAGAAAACAACAGAAAGGGGGAATGCAGAAGAAGAAAAGGGAGGGGGAGAGACAAGGGGGTAAAAAGGGCAGGGAGAAGAAGAAGCAAGGGAGGAAGGAAGGGATGAGAAGCCTCAATGGTGTGGAGCAAGATGTAAAGAAACAAGATTCATTTAGAGATAATGGGTAAAATTTAATTGAAAAAGGGATTCTGCAAAGGTACATAAGATTGTATTGTTATATTTGTACTTAGAAATAATGTTAGAAAATTGGAAACTACATGTGATCAAAAAATGGGATAAAATATTCAGTGTAACTTAGTGAAATTTTTGTGAATAAAAGGAAGGCAATGAAATAAATGAGAGAATTGAAGTAGGAGGAAATTGGAACATTTTAATGATACAGTGATTTAAAATATAAGTGATGTGAAGTGGGGGGGAAATAACTATGGAAAGTATAAGTGTTCCCATAAAAGTATGATATTCAATTGAAAAGTAATGTGTAAAATGTTTAAGATTTAAATGAATATTAATATTAATGATAGATTTGAATTGGCATGGATAGTTGTTTTAATTATATTACATACTTATAAATTTTTCTTTTTTTAAAATATAATGCGTAACTTTAGAATGTACTAAACAGAATCCCAATAAAAGTTATGTACTATACTAAGTGGTATAAATTTAGGGGAAAGAGTTAAAGGCGTCATACTCCTATTAGTGTACAGGAGAAATTTTGTTTAAAGAGAAAAGATAAATAGATAGCTGGAAACAGAACAGACAAAGAATAATAAGCATAATGATCTGAACTGAGATGAGATAAATAAAAGAAAACTAAGAGAGTTAAAAGAGGAGAAAAGCTATGTAGAAAATGGAAAATAGTAATAAGATAGGGAATCGTATATAAAATGAACATGAATTTGAATTTGTGTCTGTATGAAGAGATGTAACCCGGGATCAAGCAGCTTTCAGAAAAGATGTTTTATGTTTTTATGTTTTATGTTTTGTTTGTGTATTGTCTTTGAAAATTAATAAAAAAAATTAAAAAAAAAGAAAAGAAAAAAAATGTTGTGCTCTCAGTGGATTTATTGGAGATGGTTTATACTTTTCTGTCCACCCATCCCACCTATATTCCGTTTATGACCAAGGCCCCCAGGGTTAATTCACATCCCCTAGTTTTGCTGTTATCACATCCGAAAGTATTACTGCAAGGACCTGGATTTCAGAAACAAAGAGATGAACATCCTTTATCTCTATAGTACTGTTCTGGACAATAAGGGAGACCTGATCTCCATGCCAAAAGAGAGGAAGCTGGCAACTCTAAAATGGGCATAGAAATGTCCTAAAGACAGGGAGTCCAGGAATGAAATCTTGCCCGGGAAAGTGGGAGCTAAACTGTCCACGTCTTTCTTTATGCCGGGCCACCAGAATTGCCTCCTGGCTAAGTGTAAAGTCTTTAATTACCTGAAGTGGCCTGCCAGTTTGGCAGTGTGGCTCCTCTGAAGGATTAGGGGCTTAGGGATTCTGGGACATAGAGTTTTGTCCCTTTCCATGCTGGGTCATCTCTTTTTGTCAGGATGTGTTGATTGTCCCGGAACCAGGGGTATGCTAGCGGCTCGGGTTTTGAAGCTTGGCTCAAAGCTCATGATTTAATTAGGGCACTGCAGGAATCCTGACAAGTAGATTGTATAGCTGCTGATCTTTTCAGGCTAGGTAGCCATCTGGACCTCATAATTTTTGCCAATCTCCCTGACCAAATTATCAGGGCCTGTATCAGGCAATGGTCCAAATAAGCTTATTTCACAGGGCATCTTTCTCCATTAGAAGTTAAGACATCTTGGCTGTTCTCACTACTGATGCCCCTGGCAGATATATGTAAGGTTGCTTGTTTCTTTGGACTTGATCTCTGGTTTATCAGTCTAAAATGGGGAAGGGAATTATCCTTTCCCTTAAGAACTAACATCAGAATGTCTCTGTTGCAGAAAAAAGGACATTCATATTAAGTCCACTTGAACCATTTCCATACTTAGCTGGCATATTTCTCTCTTTTAAAATGACCTGCTTTTATTCTGTTTAGATGTACATCTTATTTTTTTGGTTTGATGGTGTGCCACTGTGTTTTAGCTTTTCAGTCGTATCTATCATAGCTAAAAAAAGAAAACTTATATTGTGCAAGATGAAGGGAAACCTGCAAAAACTATAATTGTGACTTTCCATCCACCACACTCAGCTGACATGAAGATAAATGTACTTGAATTGAGTTAAAAATAACACCAATATGGAATATTAAATAATTTATTGTGGTATGCTTATAACATCTATTGTGATAGCATAGGAATATAGTATTGTGTAGGGAAGACAAAAATAAGTCGGGTGCTTCCAAAGGAACCTCTCCTTGACATTTAGGATCAGCAGCTATAGATACTTTTTGATTCTAACAAGTGGGTTGAAAATAACATAGGATACTAGGATTACAGTTTTTCATGTTTTGGAGCCATCAGACCCAACAAGGTCCTTTCCAATTCTGTTATATAAATATATTCTAATCTACTAATCATTGCTGTGTAAATCCTCCCTCCGAGGGCCAACAAGAATGAAGAGTGCTCTTTATTACATTATCAATAACTTGCAACTCACACACATGTATACATCCAAACTAGACTGTGTTGTTTCTATGTGTCATATAATATGTGGGTATATGCATAATTAAAATTTATTTGTTTTTGTTTGTCATGTTTATGTATTGTATATTGGAGGTGGTGACCCTTTGAAAGCTGAATTCAACAAAATTTAATTTTAATGTATGCCGATTAGTGTGCATTCAAAGTGACAATAAAGTTAGTCTAAGTCTGCTACATGATTAGTTAACCAGAAACATTTTGTGAATACTTTAATTTTGTTTCTCTTGAAAAAGGAGTGTTCATGTCCATATAAAATACAGGTAGTCCTCAGTTTATAACCATTCATTTAGTGAGTGTTCAGAGTTACAACAGCACTTTAAAAAGATACCTTTTTACACTAAAGACTGTTGCAGCATTCCCATGGTCAGGTGATCAAAATTTGGATGCTTGGCAACTAGCATATATTTATGATGTTTGCAGTATCCTTAGGTCATGTGATCACCTTTTGCAACCTTCTGACAAACAAAGCCAATGGGAAAGCCAGATTCATTTAACAACCATGTCACTAATTTAACAACTATAGTGTTGTTGCAATGTCTCCTGTGCCTGACCTGATTTTTTCTCCCCCTCTCTCTAATACACCAAAGAGATTGAAGAGGATTATAAAAAAGTAAGCAGGCACACAACAAGCAATACATATTGAAAGGATAGTATGATGGCAGTTGGAACTACCAGAATTGCTATCTACAAGGTCATGTGATGTCATACTTTATGATCACGTTGCTTAGTAACAGAGTTGCTGATCCCAATTACTGTACTTAAGAGAGGACGACCTGTAATTATATGAGCACCAGGGTGAGTGTTCCAAACTGTAGAGAATAGGGACAAAAGAAGGCTGAAGTAAAACTATAAGTGTAGTCACTGTCATGTGATTTTTCTTTTTTACTAATGACTGCATCACTTAGTGGCTATGTTGATGATCCAGTTTTGGTTGCTAAACAAGAAATACCTATAGTTGTTTGAAATATTTCATTCATGCATTACTCCAGAGAACCTAGATAGTTCCCAGTGATTTTAGAAGTTATTCAGCTCTATTTTAAAGTACAGAAACAATCCTCTAGCTCAGTGGTCACCAACCAGTGGGCCATGGCCCACTGGCAGGCCTTGAGAAAATTTTGGTACGCTGCAGAGAAATGTCACCCCAGAGCACACCACCCCCAAAGCAATTAATCCAGGCTGCGAAACACAAGGCTGTGCTGCCCACATGGCCCGCAGGTATGTTCCCTGCCCACTCACTCCTTACCCAGCAAACTTGCCTGCTAAAATTGCTATTTTTCCTTTTTCCGACCATCATCTGTTCTGCTGTGCTGGGAGATTTAGATTAGCTAGGAAGCAGAAAATTGTTGGATTTCTTGCTTTCTAGCTAGTCTTTAGATCTTCGGCTCTGCTTCCCTTAGGACTCAAGGTTTGCTTGCAAGCAAATTCAGTGCAGACTCACGGCAAGCAAATTTGAGAGACTAAGCTAGCCGATGGCAGATAGATAGATCTCTGAATGGATCTGTGAGCAACTCAATCTGCCTGTTTACCTGATTTTGGGTAAAAATTGCTTTTTTATATAAAAAATTCAATATTTACATACATGGTGTGTTGTGAGTTAATTTTGTGAGTTTGCTTGCTAGTAAATGTTATGAGTTTGCTTGCAAGCAAATTTTATGTGACAGATTGAGCTAGCCAATGGCAGATAGATAGATTTCTGAATGAATCTGTGATTCTGTGGGCAACTCAATCTGTCTGCCTCTTTTGCCTGATTTTGGTAAAAGTTACTCTTTTTTATAAAAAAAAATCAATATTTATATAAATAACCACCAAGCCACACCCACAAATTAGGCCATGCCCACAGAACCGGTTAGTGGTCCCTGGGATCTAAAATTATGAGTTTGGTGGTCCCTGAGGTCCAAAAGTTTGGCGACCCCTGCTCTAGCCCATGCTTGACAAACTCAATTGTGTCATATGATGTATTGTGATGTATTGCAGCATTTTTTGTCTTTACAGAGCTGGGATGAGTGTGGTCTGCACATGATGCATCCAGCCCACAGGCCACCAATTTGACAGGCCTTCTGTAGCATTTTAACTCAGAAAAATAGCTAAGGACTTTATATATTCTTTTTATGTTATATTCTGCCTTTTAGGAGTTGAAAATGGTATTCATTGTTTTCTTACAAGATCATTTTGGGGTTAAATGAGGCTAGCTGGAAGTTAAACAGTAAGCTGAAAATCTGTAAGCTTCCTGACATCTAACAATTAAAGTTATAATTTATTTGGATACAGGCCCTCAAAAATTGCCTGGAAAGTCAATGTCTTACTATTTTATAAATTTGCTGACTTTTTTTTAGATTACATTTAACTTACCAAAGTTAAATATTATTTATATAATTTAGCTGTTTCCACAGAATGATTTAGGATATTGTCATCATAGGCTTTCCAGTGATTTCATTTGAAATCTGGATAGTAATTATAACAACAGCGGTAGCAACATTATAATTTGATAGTAATCTGACGAATAAAGATTAGACACACAGTTATGATTTGTGGTATTAACATAAAGCTACCATTCTGGATCTAGAAATCTGAAAATATTAATGGGTGTTTTTAAAGGGGAACTCTGCTCTAAAATATATTTTGGGAAGTGAAGAGAGCAAAATCTGCCATGCTAACACAGATTTCCTCATAATGAATGTTGCCTTATAGCTGATTTCTTTGATTTGTTTAAATGTTCAAATGGGACTTAAAATATTTTGATGTTCCCTAATTTCCACATTCAACAGTATTGGATTTTTTAAAAAAAAAATTCACATATTTTGAACCCATCTTAGGCAGTGGTCAATGATAGTAATGAATATTATACAATGATATTGTTGGATGGTGATCAGTAGGAAGAAATGTTATATAGAAATCTGAACGAAACCTGCAGCATTCCTTTCACTGATAGAACTATTTCTATCAGAAGACGCAAAGAGGTGCACAACTACACTCCCACCTGTAGTATCCTATTGCATTTGAAATCAGTGCAATTTATGTCGCAAAAGGACAACAGCTGCCTTGGTTGGGCATGCCTGGTCAGCAGTGAAAGGAAAATGGCATAGGTCAGTGGGTGTTGGTGACAGCCATCAGGGATAGGTTGCAGAGGCACAGTGCAGGGTGGACACAAATTGGGGGACACAAATTGGGGGAAGACAGGCAGGTGGGAGGAATTGGAGGAGACCACAGCAGGGCAGGAGAGGTATGAGATGCTCACCGAATGATGATACAGTCATTGTCTAATGATCGCAATCAGGGTTTCTGAAACTGTTATCACGAAGTGATTTTGTCATGTTTCACCTAACAACAGCCTCCCTGGAAATTCCAGTCCCCATTAGGGTTTTTAAGGAAGGATTACCTCTAAGGTATAATGTATTTTGTAAGATGATGTGCATACTTCTGTAATTTTGAAGATATATTCATAAATCTACTTGAAAGTAGTAACTGTATTCATTTCCTATGCAGATGCAGAAATAGTAGCAGATTAGTGCTAATCACACATAAAATGGCTCTAACATTTTATTAAACAAGATCTGAAATATTAAGCCCCCTATTCTCCCAAATCATATTTGCAATAGCAGCAGTCCCTAGTTAGTGGATCCAACAGTAGTTTTTGTAATTTTCAGATTTTGTTAACTGTAAAAGAGACACAACAAGGCTAAATTATATAGTCTATTATAAAGTTATATAACTGGATCTAATGTTTTACAGTCCTGCTTTGTATGCACAAACCAAAGGGGCCTGTAAGACGGAAGTCCATTGGGATGAGATAAGAGAACTGGACAGAATGCTGTCAAAGTCATACGCACAATGGCCGTTGGTTAATGTTATATAAAGGCACATATCTCCTTAATGGTAGTTTTACACTCTGACAATGTTAGCAGAGGCTAACGAAAGCTTAGTGTACAATATAAATGTTTAGTTCCAGAGATCGAGATGGCTGTCTCTTTTTTCACAAACTAAAATAAACATTCTTATTTTTAAAATTTGTTTTATTTTGCTTTGAGTGAATAAAACAATGAAAATGTTTGACTTTTCTGCAAAAACTGATTGTGTCAAAAGAAACTTCAGTTTAAAATACTTGAATGTCCAACAAGACAACCAAACTTTTCAAATCATTAGTAAATTGATGAAATGGTTTTTGTAAAATGAGAGCAATTATCACCTAACGTATGAGAATGTAGTAAGGTTGCTAATTACTGTGTTCACTTGAAAAGATTTCAGTCTCCTGCCACCTCTCAAAATACATCCCCTCTAAAATGGGGTTGCTGTTTTGGATTCACTGAAAATAAGGTGAAAATTACAGATAAGATTGGCTATGTAAAACAGGCTCTTTTTAGACCTATTTCATTGGAAGGGAAGAGAACACAGTGGCAAAATGTAAATTGCCCCAAGAGGGAGGTCAAAGAAGATGCTTTCTTGATTATGTTTTCTTCCAAATTGCTTGATTTTTATTTTTATTTCTTTTGCAAAATACTTTGCTGCAACATCCAATAATGGTTGAAAGTATCCCAACATCAGAGTGACCTATTTCAATCTTACATAAAGTAATTAAACCATAAAATGGACCATTTGATTTCTGTATTGTAATCTGTAAATCTTTCAAGTTCAAATTAGGCTGGTGGAGCAGGACATTTTGGCTACATAATGTTTTACAAACTTATTTGGTAACAATGTCACTGTATGAGAATAGCTCAGATTGTCATGTATATTTTACATTAATTGACATATTACAATTTAACTTCATAATTTCATCTCTGTGTTTGGAATATATAATTAGCTATTTAAATTAGCGGTCTGCTTTATTATAAATAAATCAGAACTAGTTTTAAAGTTAAATAGCAAAAGTGGCATATATAACAATTAACATATCAAAAATTTTGAATTGAAATCCAAAGAGACTTCTCCTCCCCCCCCCCCCAAAAAAAAAAACCACCTCTCAAGAGTAACCCCAGAAAGCAGCATTTTCTGGAATTCGATATGGAAACAGTACCACTGAAAAGCTTATCATTAGTGGTAATTTGTCTAAATGGTATCCCAGAAATAGGGCTTCTGTGAATCTTCAAACATGACTACCATTACATCGACATAAATCATAGATAGTTTTATATATCCTTCAAATAATCATGTTATGGCATTGTTTAAATATTTAATGGATTCATTAAGTATTTAATGAATTGAACAAATTGGACATGGAAATAAAAGCAACTATCCAGGATCCAAGTATTTCCATTTGGTAACTGAACTTCCTAGATTCCCTTCAAAACCTGTCCCATACAGAATAAATTACGGAAATTAGACTACTATAAGTTCATGCATTTCTGCATCTAGATAGGATCACATTTGTTATATCAACCAAAGTTAATAAAAGACATACCTGACTATCTCTGCCACCTGTGATTCCACACAAAAATTCTGAAATTCATCCAGTTACAAATCTGGTTCTTGAAAAGTGGTCAACCCCATCCAATGTTAGGAATTCTGCTACCAAGAATTTTTTCCATTATTATTGTTGGTTGCACAGCCAGATGTTTAGACTGGATTTGTCTCTGCCTATCAAGTCTCTCCCAAGGACCTGAAATAAGCAGATTTTGTTGTTAGATAGTCCTTGAATTACAAATGTAATGGAGTTTGCCAATTAGGATTTGTTGGAGTGAATCAAGTAAAATGAACATGAAAAGTCCCTGCTTTCACCCATTCATTCGCTAACCAAATGCACTGGTTGTTAAGTGCACATGAAGTGTCTCAAGGTGGGGAAAGCCATGGGGGGGGGGGGCTAATGATGGAACAGCCCACCTGCTTAAGACCATCCAAGGCATTCCCTGACCCACTGAGATACCTCATGCAATTGCTTCCCTCACCCTCATCCTGCCGCGCCGGGTCATTTACCTTGTGAAGATCTAGTGACTGTCTTCTCTCCAGCCTCTCTGCCGCGTAAGATCACAAAATCGTGTTGCCTCAAAGTGTCTTGTTAGCTTGCAAACATTTTGTGCCCAAAGTGAAATGTTCTGGGAGCTGTGATCTTGCGGGACTTCAGGCCATGTGATCACAGCGCCCAAAACATTTCACTCTTGGCATGTGAAAAGTGTTTGCAAGCCAATTGGATGCTGGATGTGAAAACGCCCTGCTCTCAAAGAAACAGCGGCAGAGAGGAGACAGATCTTCTCAAGGAGAATCTGGCATGGCAGGATGGGAGGGGGGAAAGCAGTTGTGGGGAGAGGCGGGGGATAGGCCAGGTGAATGTTGCAGTGCCTCTGTAATCATTCATAAGGGTGAACCATGATCCTGCAACTTTTGTAATTTCAGGACTGTGTCATAAATACTTGGGGGGGGGGGTGTTATCACATAACTTTGAATAGCTGCTAAGTGAACTGTCATAAGGTACATAAGTATGAAAGGTACTGTTGCATGATGTAAGTTGTTCCAAGGAAAATCGCTTTTTGCAATTGATGGATGAGAATTTGTTAGTTCTGATGGTGTTCAAGTGATGCTTCAGATAGTTTGGGATTATATCTAAGGAACCTATTACTAATTGGTTTTACTTTTGCTTTCTCGTGCCACAGTCATTTTTCTCTTTGCATGCCTGTATGTTTTGTGATTTTTCTCCCTTTCTTTTTCTTCTATTCTTCTATTTCTAGCATTACAGGTAATCCCCGAATTACAACAATTCACTTAGCGACCATTCAAAGTTATGATGTACCCCCCCCAAAGTACTTATGACCCAGTCCCGAACTTATAAATGTTACAGCCCTGTGTCCGGTGTTCACCTTTACGAATGACTGCAGAGGCACTGCAACATTTGTTCTGACTATTCCTTCCCCGCTTCCCCCATCGGGTCTCCAATTTTTCTCCAGAGATCCAGTGTAGTCCTTGTTGACCTAAGTCTGGTTATATCCTTGTTGACCTGGACAATGATCAATTTGGTATGGGTTTCTTTTAATTATGCCTCACCATATCGGCAATCTTCATCTGGCTTCTCTGATGAAACCTGACCATTATAATTGAATCTCTGGCATAGTTCTCATCCTGTTCAAAGCGCTCAAGCCCCACAATGATATCAAAGTAGTGCCTCCTTCTCCTTCTTATGCTTACATTTATATTTATTATAACTGCCCATTTCAAAAGACTTTGGACAGCTTACATCATATAAAAATGGTAACAGCAAAACTTGACATCTTGGATAAAAAACAGCTATAATAATAAACATGATCTCCATAAGCCTAGGCCTTGGAATAAAGTCAGGTCCCTTCCAGAACCTAAGACAGTAGAGGCAATACATGCTAATAATACTTCAGTGTTGCCTGGATTTGTCAGCCTTGTTAGGTAATTCTCCTAAAAAGCACTTCTGTGGGCTAAGCTGCCATGCATCCAACCATTGTTCTGGCAATGGTTCTTCTCCCTGTCTCCCCAAATAATTCCCATCTTCCATTATAGGATTAAATGGAAGTATATTTCTCCTACTCTATCCAAAAGCTGCCCACAGGTAGTCCTCAACTTATGATCACAATTAGGATTGGAATTTACATTATAAGTCATTGTGGTTGAAAGTTGAATCAGATTTGGGTTTATGGCCATTTTAACAATGGTCATTAAGCTAATGCCATGGTTATAAGTGTGAACCCATTCTTCTGAATGGGTGTTTTTTGCTAGGAATTGGCAGAAAAAGTTGAAAATGGTGATCATTTGACCACAGGACATTGTAACTGGTCATACATGTGAGCCAAGCACCTAAATTGTGATCATATGACCATGGGAGTAGTATGATAGTTATAAGTGTGAGGATCAGACTTCTATCAGCAGTATTGTAAACTTCAAGCAGTCACTAAAATAATAGTTATATGTTGAGGACTACCTGTATATGCTATATGCTTCAGTGCAAGGGTGCACTGAAATTAGCAGGTGTCCTCTAAACCCAGTGAGAAACCCTCAAGGGTACTGGATCAATTGCAGTATATTGAAAGCTTCTGAGAATCGAATCAGTTCACAAGCATAGTGGAATGACCCGGGGCTGGGCACGGAAGCAACACAGCCAGAACAAAGGCTTAATTCCCCTTTATTGCTCCAACTTTCCCTCAAAAGTCCCACAGTTCACTGCAGGCCCAGGAGCAAAGTTCTAAACATGCACCTCCCATAGTTCCTGGCTGCTATTAGTCCAGAGAAGCAACAGAGTTCTGAGGCAGCCATAGTTCAGGGAACTTGGGCCCAGGGAGTCCTTGTCACAGGAAGAGTTCACTGGGACTGCAGCACAACCCAGAGCAGAACTGTGTCACTGCAAACTTGTACATAGCCAGGCAAGAAAGACAAGCAGGGCAAGGCAAGCAGGGCAAAGCACAGTATTCAGATGTCGGTAATAGCAGGTGAGGTTTTAAGGCAACCCTTGTCCCCAGCAAGCGCCCGTCCCAATGGCATCTCTTTAAATCTCATTTCTCAGGTGAGCCTAGTGAAGAGGGGTGGGGCTCCCAAGTCATCGGATCGCCCTGCATTGATTCTGCCTCCTCTCCATTCTCTGGGATTGGGGGGGAGGTAATTGCTTGTCACTGGAGCTCTGTCTCTCCTCTGCTTGCCTTCTACTCTCCCCTTTCTTGGTCATTCTGCACCCTCTCTCCTTTACTGGCGACCGTTCCCAGGCCTGAGGGACCTGGGACTGCCTCATCTTGCTCCTCCGTTTGTTTCTCTGGGGCTAGAGAGGCCATGCCATTTTCCTCTGTAGGCCCTAGCTCCATCTCATTCTCCTCCTTGGATCCAGGCTCTGATGGGGCCATGACAATATATAAATAGCCAAATGATAGCAGTTTTGATCTCAAACTAGGTATAAACCTAGATGAGAATGTATCCAGTTGATTAATTTTTTTGCAAAACTACTCAAATCTGAGAAAGGAAGATGAGACACAGAATAGCAGCTTTATCATAGATGTTTAAACTAAGATAAATGGCTTTTTAAAGAAGTTGTGATATCGTTTTCACCTAAAAAAAGCATCTGAATCAGTTAACATCAATGACATTTGATGGAGGGGGAGACACATAACAAGAACATCATTGTGCTGACACAATGCAAACTGCCCCTTTTGTGCATGTATTGTGATATTTATGAAAGCGAAGAAGCTCACAGTGTTACAGTGTCTGCACCATTTTGATTAAAGTATTTAGTCCTTGGATACCTATAATTATCATACTTGCCAATGAACTCTTCTTTGTGTGGAAGAGAGAGAAAGAGAGGGAGGTATTTGTGCACAAATATTGAATATATAATATCATAAAGCTGAAGTAGATCACCTTTTGGTAACTTTAGAAACATAGAGTTGTATGGTTGGAACAGAACTTGGAGATCTTCAAATCTTACCTCCTGCTCAAGACAGGAGTCTTATATTACCCCATTCAAATATTGTCCAGCCTATTCTTGAAAACCTTTAGTGATGGAGCACCCACAACCCCAGGAGGAAAGCTATTCTCCTTAGAGCTGATCGCATCATCCAGAGAGTGGGTGATGCTTCAGTCTCTGCAGCTTGTAGGCTGAGCTAATTTGAGGAACGCTCCTCCCACCATCACATGGCTCCAGCGTAGCGTTCTCCAGTTTTGCTCAGCCTCTTGCGAGACTAGGCATATCTTCTGTTACCTCATTGGCTGTTCCAAATTCTCCTTTTGCTGATTCTTCTCTCAGGTTGTATTTCTTTCTGATTTATATCCTTAGCCCTGCGCAGTGGTACGGACTCCAAATTCCCCTGGGTAGCGAGGTTTGCTTGCCCCAGTGGGTGGCAAGGGGAGGGCTAGCAGTGTCCTCACGCTACCCCCCAACTCCCTCTGGAGTTGCCCAGCCCTGCTGCCTTCTTCCCTTTTCGTTCTCCTTGTTAATTGAGATAATTCCGTTTCGTTCCGTTCTGTTCTCCCCCCCCCCGAACGCCATTTTTTTGCTCTAAGCAAATTTCCATTCGTTTTCTTTGCCCTCTTCATTTTGTGGATCTTCTGAGTCCCTGGGGAGATGTTTTTCCTGCGTGGCTGAGAGGCCCCCGTTGTTCCTGTTGCAGGCGGCCGCCATTTTGGCACCGCCTCGTGGCCGGGCACCATTTTGTTTCCGAATTTCTGAGCGCTGCATTTTCTCCAGCCAGCAGCAGGACCCGTAGGCCTGCTCAGGGCTCAGAGCTTGTTTTTCTTGACTTCAGCCTCCCCAAACGGAGACTAATTTTAGTAATCTCCCGCAGCTAATCAGCCAGCAGCAGTAGTTTCTAAACATCACCACTCCCGCCCAGTTCTTGCCTGGGAAGGCAGTCGGTCTCGGCCTGGTCTCGCTTCAGGCCTCCAGCGTTCATTAGCAGATTGGATATTTAAACAAATTCCTTTTTTTCCCTTAAAAAAATAATAATAAAATTAATAAATAAATAAATAAATAAAAATACCCCTAGGTGTGTCTACCACCTCTTATCAATTATCCCTAAAATGGCAGAGAGCAATCCGTCTAAGGGCTCTTCTTTGAAGGCCAAGTCCAAGACCCACCATCTGCGCAGGCAGGCTAAGGATAACTCCAAAGCCTCACAGAGGGATGCCTTAAGACGCCATAAGGCATTAGAAAAAGAGTTTGATAGACGCACCAGACAGGCAGGATCAGTGCCTCCGGTGTTTCCTCCTCCCACTCCCTCTCCCTCCACCCAACCCCTGCCTGCTGTAGCCTATTTCTCCCTATCCAGGTGCAGCTCAACCTCTCAAGGTCACTAGGTTCCTGGGACCTCGACCGGATGAACACCAGAAGCTATTTTTACCCACACAGCCGCTGGCTTGCGCCAAGAGGAGCTGCTCACACAAGAGGTTCTGGAGCATCTGAGAGCCTGGATAGAGTCGGCTATCCGACAGGGCATTGCGGAAGGACTCCAACAGATAGTCAGGCCAGGCCTCCTCCCGCTGGCCCCCGAGCCTGAATCTCTCTCCGTAAGATCCCTCCCTCTCAGATTGGAACTGCTCCAGGATCAGGTACGCCCTCAGGGGGAGGGTTCCCCTTCAGTCGGGGAGGCGGAGGAGGCGGCGGAAGGGGGTTTGGATCCATTCAAGGAGGAGGAGGAAGAGGAGGAGGAGGAATTCAAGTTGGGGGCTACACAGTACCACGAGCCCCTCTCCGACGTGGAGCCTTCTGAAGTGGAGATGTCCGAGGATGAGGGCCTCACTCCTGACCAACCAACCTTTGTAGGGTTATTCAAACCCCAATTATTCAAGTCTCTTCTGTACAAGGCCAGAAACATTTCTGGATTAAAGTCCCAGGCCCCCCTCGAGCCCTCTCTCCTTGAATTGGAGGACCCAGAGGACTCCATTTTTAAACAGCCAGTAGTGGAAGCAGAAGTTATCCCTACCCCTCCCATCGGCCCCCCCAGCCCCGTCAGCCCATGACAAAAAGTTTTTCAACGTGGACCCAGACCTTTCCAACTTACTAGGCACCCCGGAGGTTGATGAACCCATCGTGGGTCTGGCAGCTTCCTCCACCCTCACTGACCCCTTAGAGGCCCTGAAGCTGGACGACAAGCGGGCCGAACTGGCTCTTCGCCGAGCTCATCAATCAGATGCCTGGGCAATTAGGTCGGCCACTGCTGCCTCATTCTTTACCAGGTCCTCCATTCGCTGGCTCCACCAGCTCAAGCAACACATCCCAATCACCAATGTCCAAGCCCATCAGGACATAGCCAAAATCATGGCCGCTGCTGAATTATCGGCTGATGCCACTTTCCACTTGGTTAAATTTTCAAACAGAGCCATTTCCTCCCACGTCGCTGCTCGCCGCTTGCTTTGGTTAAAGCATTGGCAGGAAGACCTTAAAAATAAGGTCAATGGGCAATAAACTGTTCGGACCATCAATAAACTTGTGGGCAATAAACTGTTCGGACCATCTTTGGATCCCCTACTAGTGGAGGGGTGGAACAAGAAGAAATTTCTTCCTTCCCTCACCCGAAGGTCAGAACCCAAGTCCCTTCAGCCCTTTCGGAGAGCTCCCTTTCATCCCTATTTCCAATCTTCCTTCTCTCCAAGGAATCCCAGGCCACCCTCCTTTGGGTCGAGCCAGCCTCAAGAAAGGACCGACCCCTCGGACAGGCACAGAAGGGGTGGCAGCTTCAAAAGGCCCTTTCAAGGCCCCGGTAGCTGGCCCTTCCGGCGTTCCAGATAGACCACAGGATTTGATCCCCATTGGCGGACGCCTTCAGGCATTCACCAACCAATGGGATGCCTCTATTTTGAATGCTTGGGTTAGGGACACCATCTGGTTTGGCCTTGCCCTCGAATTTCAATCCACCCCCCCCCCACACTTTTTATGCCTTGCCCCCTCTCCAAGAACCATACCAAGCGCAGCCTCATGGACTCTGCCATTCAGCACCTACTTACAATCCAAGCCATCCAACCCGTCCCTCACCCTCAAAGAGGGCAGAGATTCTATTCCTATCTATTTGTGGAACCCAAACGCTTGGGGGGATGGAGAGCGATTCTGGATTTAAAGCGGCTTAACCGCTATCTGGTATTCCGCAAATTCAAGATGAACACGCTGCAATCCATCCTTCTGGGAGTTAGGCAGGGAGACTGGCTGTCATCCATTGACCTCTCAGAGGCGTACCTCCACATCCCAATCCAACCCTCCCATTACATATATCTGCGTTTCTCATACAATAACCCCCACTTTCAATATGTAGCTCTCCCATTTGGACTGGCTTCTGCCCCCAGAACCTTCACCAAGGTCCTGGCTGCTCTAGCTGCCCATCTCAGAACCCTCCCTGTGCGCTTCCACTGCTACCTGGATGATATCCTCATACTCTCCCCTTCGAGGGACCAGGCAGTGAGGGATACCCGCACCACCTGACCTCCCTACAGGAACACGGGTTCCTCATCAATTGGAAGAAAAGCCAATTATCCCCCTTCACCAGGATAACCCACCTGGGAACGGTAATCAACACTGTGAAAGGGAAGATGTTCCTCTCCCCGGAGAGACTCCTCAGCATCCAAAAATCCGTCAAAGACATCAGACGTCTCAAGAGGGTCTCCCTTCTAGAGCTATCTCAATTACTGGGTAGAATGATATCTTGTCTTTCCATCATTCCCTGGGCCCGTTTCCACTCCAGATCCCTCCAGTGGTTCCTGCTCCCGTACCAACGATCTGGATCAAGCAATTCAAAATGCAAGGTCAGGGTCCCTCCAAGGGTGCTCACCTCCCTCCTTTGGTGGAGCAAGGCTTCTATCAACAAGGGCTGCCTCCTCAAGGAGCCCCCAAGTCTCACCGTTACCACAGACGCCATCTGTCCGGATGGGGCGCTCATCTGTAGTCCCTTACAGCACAGGGCAGAGGTCAGCGACAGAAAAACAGTGCAACATAAACTGGTTGGAGCTCCATGCCGTCCTCCGCAGCTTCCTCCCCCAGGTACGCGGCCGCCACGTTCTCATCCTCACCGACAACATCACGGCCAAAGCCCACATCAACAAACGGGGGCACTCAATCATTACGTCTAATGAGGGAGGCCGAACGTCTCTGTCGATGGGCGGAGTCTCACCTCCTTTCCCTCAGGGCGGACCACATCTCAGGTATTGCCAACACTGAGCAGACTGGTTGAGCAGGGCCACCATAGACCAGTCGGAGTGGCGCCTCCACCCAGCCCTGTTCAGGGAGGCGTCCGCCATTTTCGGTCCTCCAGTAGTAGATCTGTTCGCCTGCTCACTCAACTCCCAACTTCCAAGGTTCATCTCCAGATTTCCTTCCCCTGGGGCGGAGGACTACAACACCCTTCAGTGCCCGTGGCCCAGGGGCCTTCTCTATGCCTTCCCTCCTCTGGCGCTGGTGCCCCTTGTCCTTCAGAGAGTACTCCACGAAAAAGCGGAACTGCTTCTCGTGGCACCTTCCTGGCCACGCCGCCCCTGGTTCACGGACCTCCGCATCCTATCAGTAGCCCCTCCCTGGAGAATCCCATCAGACAGAATTTCCCTGTCTCAGGGCCCCCTTCTCCACCCGAACCCCCAATGGCTTCAACTAGCCGTCTGGAGGTTGAGCGGCAACGTTTGAAGAGGGAAAACCTTTCTAGCAAGATCACTGATACCATTTTAGCAGTCAGGCGTCCCTCAACCAAAAGGATCTACAATGCCACTTGGACCATTTTCCGTAAATGGTGTGCTAAACTTAGTATCGACCCAACTAACCCCTCCATCGCACAAGTGCTTGACTTTCTCCAGGAGGGTCTCAACAGGGGGCTGTCTCCCAACACACTAAGGTGGCAGGTAGCAGCCCTTTCCACAGTCATCTCCTGTCAGGAGGTTAGTCCCCTCTCTCAACATCCTCTGATTCGAGCCTTTCTGAAGGGGGCCACAAACTTACGGCCTCCTTCCGTTCACCAATATCCAACCTGGGACCTTAACAAGGTCCTTACTTCCCTCACGAAGCCACCTTTTGAACGAAGCCACCTTTTGGAACTGAAGAGAGGTTTCTCTTCAGTTCCTCTCCTACAAGGTAGTTTTCTTAGTAGCAATCACATCAGCCCGTAGGATATCAGAAATCGCTGCACTGTCCGTTAGGAAGGACCTCTGCATATTCCATTCCGACAGGGTGGTCCTCCGATTTGACCCTTCCTTCTTGCCCAAGATTAACTCGGTTTTCCATAGGGCTCAGGAACTCATCCTCCCCAATTTTTGCCCCGGGCCAACCCACGAAAGGGAAAGATTATGGCACACTCTGGACGTCAGACGTGCCTTGCGGATTTACATTAAACACACTGAGACCTTCCGTAAATCCGAGGCCCTGTTCATATCCTTCCAACCTAAGTCACAGGGACTCAAAGTTCCTCCAACGTTGGATAAGGGCGACCATTGCTAAGGCATAACAGGCCCAGGCCCTCCAGGTGCCCAGGGGCATCACAGCTCACTCCACTAGGAGTGCGGCAACTTCAGCTGCCTGGGCTACCCAGGCTCCAATAATCGACATTTGCCGGGCTGCGACGTGGGCCTCCCCTTCGCCATTCATTAGGCATTAGAGGATTGACAGGTATGCCTCAGCTGAGGCTTTTTTGGTAGAAGGGTTCTTCAGAGGGTTCTCAGGGAACCCAAGGAGACCACAGACCAGACAGCGACCCTCCCGTAGGACAGGCCCAGCTTTGGTATGTCCCACTCTCTGGATGATCCGATCAGCTCTAAGGAGAATGGGCGTTGGTTCTTACCTGACACGCCATTTCTCTTTGAGCTGAGAGGATCATCCAGCCCCTCCCTTTCTCTTTTTACCGTCTGGTGGGGACTTGTTACGGCCAATGAACTGTTAGCTTGTTAGGATGAGAGCGTGGCTTCTGTTTTTCCTCTCGTCTATGCAAAACTGGGGAACGCTACGCTGGAGCCACGTGATGGTGGGAGGAGCGTTCCTCAAATTAGCTCAGCCTACAGCTGCAGAGACTGAAGCACCACCCACTCTCTGGATGATCCTCTCAGCTCAAAGAGAAATGGCGTGTCAGGTAAGAACCAACGCCCATTCCATTGATTAATTGCACTTACTGTCAGAAAATTTATGACAGTGAGGTTGTGTCTCTCTTTGACAAGCTTCCATCTATTGTTTCTTGTCCAGCCCTCTTGTACCCTAGGGAATGTTAATTCTCTCTTCTTTGTGACAACTCTCAAGTACTGGAAGATAGTTATCATGTCCCACCAATCATTCTCTGTGATAGGCTAGTTATATCTAGATCCCATAACCATTAATCATCTGATTTAGCCTCCAACCCTTTATCATTTTTGTCGCTCTTCTTGACACACTTTCCAAGGTCTCAACATTAATTATCCTGTAGCGAGTTGTCCCATGGCAAGTTGGCCTTGGTGACTTGCTCAGCGGCAAGTTGGCCATGATGACTTGGCAGCAGAGAGTTGGCTATGGTGGGTTGGCCGCAGCAAGTTGGTTTTGGCAAGTTGTCCCATTCCCTTCCAAGTGTGGTCTCACCAGTATGGTGTAAAGTGGTATTACCACTTCTTGTTATTTTGATGCTATCCCTCTGATGATGCAGCCTAGAACTTTATTGGCTCTTTGGCAACTGCAGCACACTGCTGGCTCATGTGTCATACTACCTGAATGGAATTCATATTTCACAACACATTACCAAGTGTGGGATTCAAATTTTTAACAACTGGTTCTGTGGGCGTGGCTTAGGTGGTAGGTGTGGCTTGGTGGTCATGTGACTGGGTGGACATGGTTTGGTGGTCATATTATTGGCTGATGTGGCCAACTCAATATCACTTACATCGAGGCATGCATCTTCTCCCCTGGCCTCTCATGACTGTGGGGATGCTGCAACAGTCATGTGAAAAATGGTCATAAGTTTTCAGTGCCATTGTAACTATGAATGGTCACTCCACACAAGCAAAGAACCAGCAAAGGAGGGGAAAAAGAACTCCAGAGATGTTCCTGAGACAGGAAGTCTAGTCCTGCCAAGAATGTAATAAGGGTTAACAGAGAGGCAGTTTCTGTAAGCAACACCAGAATGTTTCCTTCCTGCCTTCCTTACAGGATTAGGCCACTAATTTCTTCTACCAACTGGTTCTCCAAACTGCTTAGAATGTTAACAACCAATTCTAGAGAATAGGTGCGAACTGGTAGAATCCCACTCTGCACATTACCCTATAATAAGTTTCTAAATTTAAATAAAACCAAATTTTAGGCATATGCTTTGTGTTTTTTTCCTTAAATATACATTAAACATTGCTTCCAATTTCCAGTAGTAATATTTCAAAGGGTAATTTGAGATGATACAAAATTCAACGACAGTAGTTTAAAATATGTCTTTACTGATATTATGTTATAGATATGAATTACAAATACTAGATACAGAGGAAAGACAACAATTCATACGTTATTACATATATTTCAAGGGGGGAAACAGAAAAAAATGGAATTAAATTGAAAAAGAAGGAACACATTAAAGTTTCTAAAAAACCCTAATATGATCCAGGAAGCAGGCCTTCTCTATCATAGTACCTGTACCTGCCTTCTGGAACTATATCCCCAATGATACCTTGGCCCCAATTCTGACCTCATTTAAACAAGCCATTTGTTCCCTCCCTTCTTTAAAGCCATAGGTAGGATAGGTAGCAGGCCCCTTGTGCGATAGCCCCTTGAACTTCATCAGAAGCTGTGTGATTTTTTTTTAAAAAAAATATTATTTTTTTGTGCAATTTTACTTTGTTTTAATGTATGTTATACAGAGTAATTTTATAAATAAAATACAAAAATTACAAAAAAAAAAAAACAATGTTCACAGGAGAAATAAAAACAGTCTGCCGTTATTTTTTAACAGGTTGCGTTAGATTTGAACAGATGTAATAATAATGATATGAGAGTTTAGAACTTTAAGAACTAATCAATTAACAAATGAATAACAACTAATATAAATCTACAGCAATTAACAAGAGCCTGAAGCAGTCCATCCTTAACTTTATAATCAATCAGGTAAAGTTTCATATTTTAAAAACTTAAATTGAAAGAAATCCTAACTCTGAATATGGTAGAAGACTGTCTGTAAATTTATTGTCCATAAAATGTTTCTAAATTAAATTAAAGTCAGCTTCAGGCTTATTTTTAGATATGAAGTTATTTTTGGCATTGATACATATTCCCAAAGCTTAATTTTCCAGTCCTTTTGAAAGAGTTTATTGTAACTTTCAGTGACAAGCGTAGAGAATCCTGATAGTGGTTAACTATAATATATGTAAAGCTGTAAGTATGCTTTATAGAAATATAAGGCTTGGTAACAGCTGGCCAGAAAAGCAAATCGTTATTTAGAATTTGCTTCATCTTATGAAGAACTATATTTCAAAATTGTTGAGCTTTGTGCCTACCAGATATGGAAGAATGATCAAATCTATAAAGATTCTAATAGTTTTTCATTGTGTTTAAATTCAGCGTTACTTAATCATGAATCTTGGACTTCAATTTCTGAATTACCGTATATACTCGAGTATAAGTCGACCTGAATATAAGCCGAGGCACCTAATTTTACCACAAAAAACTGGGAAAACTTATTGACTCAAGTATAAGCCGAGGGTGAGAAATGCAGCAGCTACTGGTAAATTTCAAAAATAAAAATAGATACTAATAAAATTACATTAATTGAGGCATCGGTAGATTAAATGTTTTTGAATATTTATTTCAAAGAAAAACAGATTAATCAATTTGGGAAACGATCTCACTATCATGAAAGGTTTAATTGATTCACTAACCCAAAAGAAGATGACGATGACAGTGGGAGGCAGGAGTCACTCTCTCCCTTGCAAGAAAAAAGCAAGAGCCGTTCTTATGATCTCTCTCTCTCTCTCTCTCTCTCTCCCCGTAATACAGTCAAGCCCTTTCCAGTACGCGCGATCTGCCGCCACCGCTTTGCATCCTGCAAATGCAAAATCCCGGGGTTTTTGCATTTGCAAGGTGCAAAGCGGCGGGAGCGGATCCCGCGTGCTGGAAAGGGCTTGACTGTATTACGGGGAGAGAGAGAGAGATCATAAGAACGGCTCTTGCTTTTTTCTTGCAAGGGAGAGAGTGACTCCTGCCTCCCACTGTCATCGACATCTTCTTTTGGGTTAGTGAATCAATTAATTTGGGAAATGATCTCACTATTATGAAAGTCAGTGTTCTCTGCCAGTGGGGCATTTGGAAGAAAATGCCCCGCGGCATATCCACACGCGTGTAAGGGGAATCAGAAATCCCTGCGTTCAATGCCTAGCACAGCAGAAGAGAAAACGCAGCTGTGAGCAAATACTGGGAAAACCTGATTGATCAGAAGGAAGGAGGCAAAAGAGGGAGGGGTGGTGGTGGACGGAGGTCCCACTGGTATTTGTGAAACACTTGGTCGGCAGCGCTTAAAGTCAACGTCCTCGCTCCCACCTACCCAAAGCCACAAAGTCCCCCAATTGCGCAGCCCAGAATCGCCCTCCCCTCGGGGCAGCAACAACGCCCGGTATTTCCCGAGATGAAGCTCCGCCGTGCAATGAAAGTGCCCTGGCTCTAGGCTCGCGGGTTCAGAAAACAACGCGAGGCGAGGTCGCTTCGGCTCCGCTCAGTTTCATTTCCTAGCTGCTTTCAGTCCGCTCGGGAGGAGGGGGAGGAGGTGGTGGCCTCCTCCCGAGCAGACTGAAAGCAGCTAGGAAACGAAGCTGAGCGGAGCCGAAGCGACCTCACCTCGTGTTGTTTTCTGAACCCGCGAGCCTAGAGCTCAGAAAACAACGCAAGCTGCCGCCACCACCTCCTCCCCCGCCCGAGCGGACTGAAAGCAGCTAGGAAACGAAGCTGAGCGGAGCCGAAGCGACCTCGCCTCGCGTTGTTTTCTGAGCCTAGAGCCAGGGCGCTTTCATTGCACGGTGGAGCTTCTTGTCTCGGGAAACACCGGGCGTCGTTGCTGCCCCCTGAGGGGAGGGCAATTCTGGGCTGCGTGATTGGGGGACTTTGTCGCTTTGGGTGGGTGGGTGGATGGGAGCGAGGATGGACGGAGTCCATGAAGTGGGGCTTGCCTGCAGGAAAGTGGCTGCCCAGCTCCGGAGCTCCACACCATTTTTTTTTCAGAGGGGAATCTGACTCGAGTATAAGCCGAGGGCGGTTTTTTCAGCACAAAGAATGGGCTGAAAAACTCAGCTTATACTCGAGTATATACGGTATGTTTTTTTAGAAAGAATGTATAAAATTCTAGTAAGTGACCTGAATTTTGTGTTATAAACATTTCAAATTCAGTCAAGTCTCTAAATATGTAACATTGGTTTTGTAGTTATTTTTTTGAAAATTTTGCTTTTTTAAATATATTGTTCGTTTTTGTGACAGAAATCCATTCATCATTATTTTGGCTTCTTGTTCATGATAAATATCCTGTATCTGTGAGAGTAAATTTTAACCACAATTCATGTTCCTCAGAGTCATAAATATGAAAGGCCATTTCAGTTTATCAAAAGCTTTCTTCATATCATGAAAATTTGTGAATATTTTACTTACTACTTTTCTGGTTGATTTTATCATAAAATGGTCAAAATATGTCTACAATTCTTTCATATAACTTTGTGATAAATTCACTGTGAGTAGGATAAATTAGGTTTCAACTAAAAAGATACTTTAAGTTTTCTTCAAGGATAGTCATGAAAAGTTTATCTTCAGTAAGGAAATAAATCATATGGCTCTAGATGGGTTGGATTGTTCCACGCCTTGTAAATTAGAAACACATTTGAGGCCAAAAGTACTTTTCCACTTTTTCCTATAGAATTCCAATTTGCCATGGAATAAGTTGAAATTTATGTCATCACCCTTCTTTATCTTTGATGTATAACTTAGCATATTATTGAAAATAATAAAACAAATAAAAAAGGCATGGATCTAAGAACTGGTATTTTAAATGTTAAAAGTTATTATTGGATTTTAGTGATCTCTCAACCAGATTATTTTAATTGGTATCACAAATGTCTTCAATCTAATAATCAGTCACTCAGTCAATGTGAATGGAGAAAAGTACTGAGGCATTTTGTGTTATTGTGTGCAGCACAGTGAACATGGATAAGACAAAGAAAAGCAGTTGTCTGTGAAGGAAATAAGGGAAGTAATAACCAAATATGCTAAAAGCTCCAAAACCATCTTCAAAGAGATTTACATTCCTGTGACTATGATTATTAATATTATGAAGAAATTTAAGATCCATGGGACTGTAGCCAATCTTTCTGGACGTGGCTGCAAGGGGAAAATTATCTCTAGAACAAATAGAAGGTTAATTGAAATAGTGGAGAAATTAACTTTCAAGGTATAACAACATCCAATTGTACTACCTATCACTGTTGATCTATTTCTAGGTGAAAGACCTAAGATGACCCCATTTTTGAAAAACAGATACAAAAACTCCAGACTAGAGTTTGTTAATTTAAATGTTGACAAGCCACAGTCCTTCCTAGCCAGCTTCCAATAGGCAAAGCCAGTGGAGGAAGCTGGATTTGCCAAATAACTGTGTGATTTATTTAATTGCAGTGATTTGCTTAACAACTATGGCAAAGATTCATTTAATAACACCTACCTTCCTTGGGAACAGAAATTCTGCTTCCAATTGTAGTTGTAAGTTGAGGACTACCTGTGCTTGAGTGAAGAAACCTATCCAACCTAAAACAACTAGAGCAATTTGCTCAAGAAGAAAGAGACAAACTGCCAGTTGAGAAGTGTAGTCTTATTCAGAGTTATAGGAAGTACTTGACTACAGTTATTGCTCAAAAAGGTGTTTCCATGTCATTTTCAGTTATTATTTAGAAGAAGAATATGTTAAATCATACATTATAAGCAAGGTGCTGCTCTTTAGACTATAGAATAAAGAATGGTAGGTGCCATTTATTTTTATCCATTTCAAGTTATTTCACAGAAAATTGGGATTCTTTGGAAAGGGGATACCAATAGTTTTGCTCACATTTGTGGCCTCCTGCAATGAAGGAAAAAGTGCCTGATGTTGTACCTTGTTCATCATCCTAATTGATGAAAGCCTGAAGTGGTTTTCATCGACCCTACCTGCACTGTTAACCATGGAATATTGCTACACAAGTTAAATAGTATCACTGGAGATAATAAGCTTACCAGGGTCGTTGGCAGCTTCTGCCAGAACCAGAACTTTCATGTGACTCTGAATGTTAAGAACAGTAACAGAATTGGAAGGGACTTCGGAGGACACTTAGTCCAACCCCAGTAGATGGATGATAGAAAAGAATGGGCTGCCACAAGGAAATGTATTATCTCCAACATTGTATAACATACAAATAATCAACCAGACCTTGATATCACTCATCTATTCATCTATACAAATAATACAGCAGGGGCTACACAAGAATCAACTTTTGATGAGGTAGCTGGGAAACTTACGGTAACACTTAAATAATTAGATAATTTTTATACCATAAATCATTTAAAGCCCAACTCAAACCAGACCCAAATGTATTCTTTTCACCTCTGAAACTGAGGTGCAAGGGAAGAGTTTGATGTTATGTTATAAGACTGGCCAACACTGAAGTATTTCTTAAGTAGCACTAAAGCTAAAGTCAGCTTGAGGAATAATATCAGAAAATTTATAAACTATACATGAGGGGAGTTCAACCATCTATGTTGCACACATTAACTTTGGCGTTGAGCATCTCTGCCGCAAAGTATGCTGCTCCAGTTGTAAAACACTTGTGAACACTTGATACACTTGATATCGCTGTCAGTGAAGCAATACATTTAGTGACATGTTGTCTCAAACCTACTCTTGTGGAGAAAATACATCCTCTCTCTGACATTGCCCCACCTAAGATCAAGAGAGAAGTAGCAGTGGATGCCAAGAGTACTAAGCAAGAGGATGATCCTTGACATTCTCTGAACAGACATATGCCCCAAGCCCGCCGACTCAGATCTAGGAACAGCTTTATGGCAAGAAGAAATATTCTTGAAGGGTACACGAGAACAAAATCGAATTAAAAGATGGAGGAAAGATACTAGTGAGAAAGGAATAATATTAAAGGAGGATATAGCTAAAATATCTTACCTCCCTGATATCACTTGGAGGACCCTGAATAGGTTGAGAGTTGGAGTACCTAAATGTAAAAACCAATATACTCAAATGGAGGCTCTTAGCAGATAACAACACGCTGTGTTAATGTGGAGACACAGAGTCTGACCTATCTGCTGGTATGTCATCTACTACCAGAAACGTGTACCGATAATAACTTACTTTTGGACAAGCTAAGCAGGTGGCTTCATTCTGACAGTTTAAAGTTTGATCTAGACATGGAAAAAGAAGAACCCGAGTTAATGGTTTCATCAAACTTCACTTTAAATTTTCTCACTGCACAAAAATGCAGTAGAAATGCATCTGGTCCTGGAGATTTATTCAATTTTAATTAAAGCATTGCTTCCTTTGTTTCATTTTCTGTAATACTGTAGCCTTGTTAAATGATTCATTTTGCTGATGTGTACATTTCATAATCAGCATCTGAGTACTCTGTAATCGCTTTGAAACTTCATGTTGGTTTTTCATATATTTGAAAATTAAATTTAATAAAATTCTGTATCATCTCATCAATAATTCAAACAGTTGCTACTATCCTATAGTGAAGTGATAGATCTTTTTCTCATTGGGTAAAGCAACAGGTTTTTTTTATATCTTTCTTGAAAGTCACCTTTTTATAACTTACCGTATATACTCGAGTATAAGTCGACCCGAATATAAGCCGAGGCACCTAATTTAACCACAAAAAACTGGGAAAACTTATTGACTCGAGTATAAGTCGAGGGTGGGAAATGCAGCAGCTACTGGTAAATTTCAAAAATAAAAATAGATGCCAATAAAAACTTTCACTAGGACAGTTGAGAATAAGTTTGATGTTCACAATTTCCTCTTTGAAAGAGACCAGTAAATAGGGAACAAGAAAATGAAGAAAGAGAAGTGTGTTTTTTCACACTTTTCACACTGAAGTGAACAAAAATAGCATCATAGCAACAAGCTTATTCTCAGCCCAAAGGTTTGTTTCTGATTTCTTCCCTGATTTAAGGGAAATTTGGGAAACGATCTCACTATCATGAAAGGTTTGATTGATTCACTAACCCAAAAGATGATGATGATGACAGTGGTAGGCAGGAGTCACTCTCTCCCTTGCAAGAAAAAATCAAGAGCCGTTCTTATGATCTCTCTCTCTCTCTCTCTCTCCCCCTCCTCCCGAGTGGACTGAAAGCAGCTGGAGCTGAGGAAATGAAACTGAGTGGAGCGACCTCAGCTCGCGTTGCTTTCTCAGCCTAGAGCTCAGAAAAGCCTCCCCCTCCTCCTCCCCCTCCTCCCGAGTGGACTGAAAGCAGCTGGAGCTGAGGAAATGAAACTGAGTGGAGCGACCTCAGCTCGCGTTGCTTTCTCAGCCTAGAGCTCAGAAAAGCCTCCCCCTCCTCCTCCCCCTCCTCCCGAGTGGACTGAAAGCAGCTGGAGCTGAGGAAATGAAACTGAGTGGAGCAGGGCTGCCAACCTTGAGTGATAGTTCGGAGTGAGACACTGCGAGGGAGCGGAGCGACCGAGGGGGGGATGGTGTGGAAGGGTGGTGTCCCCCCTTCCACGGTAGGGAGCTTTGACAATTTTACATTTTAAATGGTGCAATCTGATGCATACTTTAGTCATGATTTGGACATATACATACATACATACATGCAAGCAGCACCAATGTACTTGAACCGGATTTGTAAGATATTAATAATGCAGTTCACTGACCATGAATAATTGAAGTTCCTGACTTGTAACTGCAGTATTCTACCTCAACTGACTTTATTAGCTTAGTGATGTACTATAGACCACTATAGGATGAATTCAATGTGCAACAAAAAGACAAAAAACCCGAAACAACTACAGAGATAATGCAAATACATCAATGGGTATTCTTCTTTCTGTATCAAATACCATAATATCAAATGCTATAGTCTCAGTCTTTAATTATATACTAACTTGTTGACTGAAATAGGGGTTCATAATTTCAGACATGTATAAACTAAACATTTAATCGAATAATGAGTGCTTCATATAAATATACATATTGTTAACTGTAAAACTCATCTACTGTATTCTGAAGCTTGGCCCTAGCTTTCATCATAGAAGCTATAGAACCAAAACAAAGCCCTGGTAGAGACTAAAAAATACAGCAAGTGCTGTATCTTACACAGTGCTGTATCTTACACTGTGTAAGATACCTTGTATCTTACACAGTGTAAACCCCAGGGTGGTGCTCGTAAAATTACTTTTTTCAAAGAGCCATTATAGCAACTTTATTTGGCTGAAGAATTAAGCAGATGTTTAATTAATTACCATTTGGAGGAGACTGCTTCCAATATTAGAAAAAGGGAAACCCTAACCTTGTTTTTAAAGTATTTTCAAAAATGCCGTCTTGAAAACTCACCTGCTACCAAGGCCCAGAGTAAACCGGAGGGGGAGAGGGGGAAGGTTACTAAACCAAATCCAAGTTATTAAAGGAACCCAACTGCACTCTCAATGCTGGAGTGTCATGCGATCGCTTGGAAATACATAACCTTTCATCCTGGTTGATCCCATTGTCCTAACAGAACATTGTCCTAATGCTTTTAGCATGTGGGTGTATGAGCAAACTTCCACCACCATCACCACCCCTTTACACGCCTTATGCTCTCTTTTAGCTGATCCAAAAGAGTCTTCCCAAACCAGCAAGGTGAGAAGCGCGCCAGGCTGATCTATAAAGGGGCTGGGCAGCTTTGTGCAAAATAGAAAGTTGGAGGACTGACAGGATGTGATCCTCTGGAACAAATGTCTTTCAGAGAGAGAGAGACGCCCCAGCTTCTAGTTACATCTCTGGCAGCGGACAATTCTCAGCTTTGCTTACCAGGGTTATTCCGAGGCTGTTGCCTGCAAAAGAGGCTTTGCCAGCCCCCTCGTGTCCTTCTTTGAAAAGGGCAGCTGGCTTGTCCCGGAGGACATTGCAGAGAGGGAGAGCGCGGGGCAAAGTGGCTGCGAGCGCCCCGGGCAGGAAGAAGCCTCTTGCTCTTCGAGCGAATTTGCTAATCGGCATCATGCACAGTTACAGGACGCCGAGGCAGAACGAGGATTAAGGCGGGAAAAGAGGCACGGTGGGGTGGCTGGGCAGGGCGGGGTGGCGCTGGGAGCTCATCCTTCTCCTAAGGGGAATATTCGGAATATCAATTCTCAGCTTTGCTTACCAGGGTTATTCCGAGGCTGTTGCCTGCAAAAGAGGCTTTGCCAGCCCCCTCGTGTCCTTCTTTGAAAAGGGCAGCTGGCTTGTCCCGGAGGACATTGCAGAGAGGGAGAGCGCGGGGCAAAGTGGCTGCGAGCGCCCCGGGCGGGAAGAAGCCTCTTGCTCTTCGAGCGAACTTGCTAATCGGCATCATGCACAGTTACAGGACGCCGAGGCAGAACGAGGATTAAGGCGGGAAAAGAGGCGCGGTGGGGTGGCTGGGCAGGGCGGGGCGGCGCTGGGAGCTCATCCTTCTCCTAAGGGGATTATTTGGAATATCAGAGAATGTACTAGAGATATGTTTATTTTTGTACATTCCATTTTGGGGGTTTAGCGTGAGATTTCGTTTATCAGAGTGAGACAGTCAAAATTGGTTGAATTGCGTGAGTCTCACGCTGATTGCGTGAGAGTTGGCAGCCATGTGGAGCGACCTCAGCTCGCGTTGCTTTCTCAGCCTAGAGCTCAGAAAAGCCTCCCCCTCCTCCTCCCCCTCCTCCCGAGTGGACTGAAAGCAGCTGGAGCTGAGGAAATGAAACTGAGTGGAGCGACCTCAGCTCGCGTTGCTTTCTCAGCCTAGAGCTCAGAAAAGCCTCCCCCTCTTCCTCCCCCTCCTCCCGAGTGGACTGAAAGCAGCTGGAGCTGAGGAAATGAAACTGAGTGGAGCGACCTCGGCTCGCGTTGCTTTTTCAGCCTAGAGCTCAGAAAAGCCTCCCCCTCCCATGCTTAAAAGTTGCAAAGGAAACACGGAAGCAGGGAAGCGGCTGCCCAGCTTCGGAGCTCCACACCATTTTTTTTTCAGAGGGGAATCTGACTCGAGTATAAGCCGAGGGGTTTTTTTTCAGCACAAAAAATGTGCTGAAAAACTCGGCTTATACTCGAGTATATACGGTACTTGCTTCTAAAAGTTAAGTTTCCCCTCGCACATACGTGCTAGTTGTTTCTGGCTCTAGCGGACGGTGCTCATCTCGGTTACAAAGCCGAAGAGCCAGCGCTGTCCAAAGGCATATGGAACACTGTTACCTTCCTACCAAAATGGTCCCTATTTTTCTACTTACATTTTTACATGTTTTTGATCTGCTAGGTTGGCAGAAGCTGGGACAAATAACAGGAGTTCACTCTGTTATGCAGTGCTAGGGATTCGAATCGCTGAACTGCCGACCTTTCTGATCAACAAGCTCAGCATCTTAGCCACTTCTAGTGGTGTGTAAATCATTTGAATCTTGTGTATAATATCAAGCATTGGTTTCTGTTTTGAATTGATTTTGATAGTTTTGAATCATTTTTCTGTCTATCCATCCATTTCCACAAAACAAATATAAGAGAAATATATCATAAAGCAAAAAATAAAAGAGGCCAGTAAAATAAAAAATAAAAGATGGTGACATTTTTAACTGACTAGAATGCTCTCTGAAGTTTTCTTTTAGTTAATGCCAAAGAAATAAATAATCCTCTTAGAAATGCTTTACTGGATTCCCATACTGTGAATAAAGAAACATCAACAGGAAGATGCTCTTTAATTCAGGTTGACACTTTAATTTGATAGCTTCTTGTAATAATAATAGGTCATTCAATTCTACTTTTTCAAGCCAGTGTTTCTTTGGTGAAATATTACATTTGGAATTAAGTATTGCAACTTCTTTATATTTAAGTAATAGCAAATTAAATAACCAGTGCATATCTATTCTTGAATTAATGTTAAGAGAAGGGGCACAATATGTATATTTTTCTCTAAAGAGTATTTATGTCTTTAAACATCTAAGGAAGAAAATAATGACATATAATCTATGATATTTTTGGCAATTTGCAGAACTCTTTTGGTGTGAACCAAACATTTGCACAAAGAATCCAGTTAATATTTCCAGGAATAAAAAAATATCTTGCAATTTCAAGAAGAAATTGGAAAAAACCCACAAGTTATTCTCTGGAATTTTCTGTTTCATGATAAATTGAATACTCTCTTGTTTCCACCAGAAACATGATTTTGAACTAATGTTTACGTTCTAACACATTAATATATTTTAAACATAGTATTTCATAAATAGCTATACTGTCTGGATTGTCATTTTTTTCTTTTCCTCTCCTCTTTTGAATGTGGTATTCAGTCTCTTAATCTTGTTGATTTTTTTTTTAAAATTAATCCATGAAGTCAGTGATTAATTAAATGTAAGGGTAGAAAAATATCTGAACCAATCTCTTTCTGTTTCCATTTTTTCTTGTTTTCTTGTAGTTCATGACTCAAGCGTTTTCTTAGCATCTTCTGTGGAGAGTATAAAAGCTTTGCCATTCATAAGATCCTCAAATGAAATGGAGTAATCCACCTGCATTTAATATTTCTTGGAGACAGGTTGCCATTATAAAGATTATTCTGTTTGCTTGAATTTATAACTTTTACTCTGAAATGTCTTACCATTCTACATAGAATAGAATGCAAATTATCTACTACAATTTTTAATAAAGATTTCAAAGACTAAAACATTAAAACTTTCAAAGGCAGTATACTTCAGATATTTAGAGGAGGACGTGGTAGTGAGATAGAGTTAAATTTCAAGGTATGAGTTTTCATTCTTTCCAAAAGATACAAAAACAGACAACCATTTTAATGGCCGATTTTAAAATGCTGTGGTCAGGATACTTTTGTCTTTCCCACATGTTATACTATGGTGCACTGGTTTTCTTAAGGTTAAAAAACATATGCTTTGGACACAGTTTTAATAATCTCTGAAATAAATCTATTGCAAGATCATTTTGAGGCTACAAATACTCCAGATGTTATTATGTGTACCTTTGAAAAAAAAAGTCTTGGGGTGTGTCAATGCCTTTATGCTATACTAGTGTGCTAAGAGATTGAATAGGAAAAATGGGGGAGGAGACACTGTCCTCAGCTGCCATGCTGTTATCAGAGGGATTGTTTCTGGACAGAGGTTCAGCATTCATTGGTTGTCTGAAGAAAGCCATTTCATCTGAGGATTGGATAAGAAGCTGCGTCAATTTGCTGCCCGTCTCCAAGGCACTGGTGATGCTGCCTTCACAAACTGACTAACGTCACAGCTCCATCACCCAGCGGGGTGTGGGCTTGCTTGTCGCCCCCCCTCCTGTTCTCTGTTTAATTCTGTATTTGCTTCCTGCTGCATTTCTTCATCTGTCTTCTGCCAAATGCTAACAGCATGATATTTTGCAATCATTTAGGTGAATACAAGAAGGACGAACTCTTGGAAGCTGCTAGGTAAGTGCTGTTCAGAATACAAATGTATTGTTTTTGAAGAGAGGTAGTAGAAATCAGGGTAAAAATGGGTTTTAGGATCTGTCGTGTTGTCATTATCTTTTTATAAAATTGGACAGATAAGCAGTCCTTGTTAACATGAGTCTTTTGTATTTAACTACTTGCAAAAAACTAAATAAACAGTTGCTTGTAATTCTACAATATAGCTACAGTTGAATTTCGACAAGATGCATTTCATATTCTGTTACGTTTTAAAAGCAATTTTTAATGAGAAATGTGTTAGGACATCTTTTTATTCTCTACCTTATGAATTAAAGGCACATCCTTCATTTACATATGTTATAGAAAAGCTTAGCGAAAGGCTGGAAGCTATTTATAGTAGCTTGAGGAATATTGCAACAATTTGGGAAATGTATATTTATTATATTTAAAATACAGTAAATTATTCTATTATATATGTTTATATATAATATAATTTTAAAGCAAATAATTGAAGCAAATTTTTGCTACGTCAAAATGCACAAAGTGAATTGTGAACAGATGTTAATGTGAAACTCCATTTCATATATTCTATAAGAGACTTCCTCTCCTTTCCATTTCTTCTTTGCAGGAGTGGCAATGAAGAAAAACTAATGGCTTTGTTAACACCTTTAAATGTGAATTGTCATGCAAGTGATGGGCGAAAAGTAAGTTTCTGTAAATATAATTATTATAATTTTTTTGGCAGCTGGTCAGTATAACGTATCAATTTAAAAATTTGATAACCAACCAGTTTTGTGGATTGTAATTTGGGTCTCATCACATAAGATTGAATGATGTGTACAATATTGACAGCTTGACAGAGATAGTGGAACATAAAGTAGTTGACTGATTGCATTTTAAATGACAGTCTAGCATTGTGCTGCAGAATGCTTGTTAATAAATATCAATTGTGAGTTTGGGTTTTCTTAATAACTGTAAATGAACAATTTTCTCTGTGAGAGTGTTCAGGCTGTGAAAAACAGGGTTTTAGTACTCTAGCTTGTTGTAGCCAATTTCAGATCAATTTCATTAATCTTGTTGGATATTCATTCCAAATTTTTATAGTCTCACTTAATTGTCTAACTGCAGCTTTACATAATGGGGAATTAAAATATATTAATCAGTACAAAGTAAGAAAAGGAAGAATTTATACATTCAGAATTCTAATTAAATGTTTCATTAATTTATGTATTATTATAATCTGAGGTAATAGATTCTAATCTCGGTTTACCTGAGTTTACACAGCATGGTTGTTTTGTCTATTGGTGCTTCTTAGGTCTCATCAATTCTTAATAACTGTCTGAAATGGGTAATCAGGTACCTCAGCTTCCGTGACTGAAATCTCCCCAGGTAATTTGGAGAGAGGACATGAGAGATATAATTTGGGACAGATTGTGGCTCATACTCTGCCAGCAGACTGTTTGGGGTTTATTAGTGCAGTGAAGATTTAAAAGAATATTTTGGATGCAATTCGCAGCCTAAACACATTTTTCTATAATTCAATATGTATAGCTCTTACCTTATACTCATCTGTGTTAAGTATGATTGGTTTAATTGTAATTGACACTTAACCAGTTTTAAACTTGGTATTTCTTCTTCCTGTAAAATAACTGACTGGTTGTCTTAATTTTATTTTTGCATTAGATCAACCATCGGTTAATTAATTCTCAAATCGTGAGTTTTGAAACTGTGTGATTCAACTCCTGGGCATTTCAGTTTTGTCACCAGGCAAAGCTGGGCTCTGTTACACCATATTTTTGCTTTGTCTTGACAAACCGATTGTCCACTTTGTTATCCGGCCCATTTTTTTTTGTTGTTGTCACAGTGATTGCCCCTGTAAAAGGTGGTCCCCACACTTCTTAGTTTCTCAAGCCTGCCACTGCCCATTTTGCTCACCTACTCTGTCTACCACCCCCATTTTTTATTCTTCCTCCAGCAGAGTAGCAGCTAAGGGCCCAGAGTTTTGACAGAAGTCAGAGCAGCAGAAATAGAAAGGAGGTGAGCAAGAGTTCAGCTTTTTCATACTTGATTATGCAGTGTCAATTGCTTACAAGACCAGTTGCTATTGTAGATTGCTGATATCTGGAGGCCCTGGACTTTTGCTTATATTAATAATTGCTAAATGAGATCCAGAGCAGCACTTAATCAAGGACAGTATTCATCGTTCAGTAATCTATAACTAATACAGTTGAATGTTCTGAAATGCAAAGTATTTAAATGAGGAAAGTTTTTAGGTGTTAGACTGTTTAAAAAGTGAAGCTGTAGCAGAATATAAATAGATCTAAAATTTCTGCTAGAGAACAGAAATAGGTTAAAAATTAATTAATGGACTTAACAGAGTAATTAAAAGATTCAATTAATGGGTTAAACAGTTATTGTTAAGAATTTTTAACAATGTATAAGTACATCACTGAACCAGTAAGGTGAGTTGCCATGTCCCATAATGGCAGTTCTAATGTTTGATATGTCAGCTAATGATTAGCGATTTGACTTTTTAAAATTATTATTATGGGGGCAACAATTGGATTTTATTTCTTAGATTATTAAAATTAAAGCTGAATTGGGTCTTTCTGTTACTTAAAACCATGTTGTCCATGCAGGCTTCAGATTTGCTCATTTGATTCCATCTGCATAATATTTGACCTATGTTTTATCAAGGAGAACTCTTTTGCTATATACATGAGCATTCATTTGTAATTAAATGTTTGTAATTAAATACATTTGTAATTAAATGCATTTGTAATGGACGTTCAAGCATAGTCTACTCATTTTATTATAAGAGTGATGTTGCATTTATTGAAGAAATATACATTTAAGGGAATTGGTCTAAACACATTTGCTGCAGTGATGTCCAGAGTACATGAAAATGTTGTATGGTTTGTAGTTTGTTGGCCGAAGGAAACAGAATGCAATCCACCATTTTTAGTAAAAGACCACCTGTTTGTAAGTGTGGGTTGTCCATAAGTTCCATAAGTTGAACTTTCTTAACCTGAGAACTATCTGTAATCACTGGGGTTCAACATAGAATATCTCCCAGATCTTCTAGTCGACATGCAAAAAGCAATGGTTTTTCTTACTTTCAGATTAAAGATACCTTTTAAAAGACTATACCGGAAATGTGGCTGCTAATAATAAAATAATAAATGTAGATAATGATTCAGATAACAGATAATCAGAGTTGGAAGGGACCTTGTAGGTCATCTAGTCCAACCTCCTGCCCAAGTGGGAGACCCTACACCATTTCTGACAAATGGCAGTCCAATCTCTTCTTGAAAGTCTCAAGTTATGGCGCTCCCACAACTTCTGAGGGCAAGCTGTTCCATTGGTTGATTGTTCTCACTGTCAGAAAGTTTCTCCTTATTTCCAGGTTAAATCGTTCCGTGTTCAGTTTCCATCCATTATTCCTTGTCTAGCCCATAGGCGCTTTAGAAAATAGCTTGACCCCTTCCTCCCTGTGGCAGCCTCTCAAATATTGGAAGATTGCTATTATGTCTCCCCTGGTCCTTCTCTTCACTAGACTAGCAAGCCCCGTTCCTGCAACTGTTCATTGTATGTTTTAGCCTCCAGTTCCCTAATTATCCTCATTGCTCTTCTCTGTACTTTTTCTAGAGTCTCAACATCTTTTTTATAATGTGGTGACCAAAACTGGATGCAGTACTCTAGGTGTGGTCTTTTTAAGGCTTTATAGAGTGGTATTAGTACCTCCCTTGATCTCGATTGTATCCCTCTGTTATTGCAACTTAGGATTGCATTTGCTTTTTTGGCTGCTGCGGCACACTGCTGGCTCATATTTAGCTGGTTGTCCACTAAGACTCCAAGATCCCTCTCATAGTTACTGCTATTGAGCCTGGTGTCACCCAGTCTATATGTGTACTTTTGGTTTTTCTTGTCTAAGTGTAGGACTTTACTTTTCTCTACATTGAATTTCGTTTTATTAAATATGGCCCAGTGTTTTAGTCTGTCAAGATCCATCTGGATCTTGAGCCTGTCTTCTTGGGTGTAAGCTATTCCTGCCAGCTTAGTATCATCTGCAAATTTGGTAAGTTCCCCTTCTATTTCCTCATCTAAGTCATTAATGAAGTTTTTGAAGAGTACTGGGCCTAAGACCCCACTGCTTACTTCCCTCCATGTAGATTTAGACCCATTAAGGACTACTCATTGAGTACGGTTTGCCAGCCTGTTGCTAGTCCCTCTAGTGGTGGTGCTATCTATTTTTTCTAGCTTACTAAGAAGTAGGTAGTGGTCTACTTTGTGAATGCCTTGCTGAAATCTAAATATATTATGCCCACAGTATTTTGCTGATCTACTAATTTAGTCACTGTGTTGAAGAATGAAATTAGATTGGTTTGGCATGATCTGTTTTTAATAAACCCGTGCTGACTGCTAGTTATTACTTTACTTATTTCTAGATGTTGGGAGATCTGTTTTTTTTATTATCTTTCAGTTAACAAAACATGTGATACCTAAGGTGTTAATTTTTGGGCATCACAATAAAGAAAAAATGAAATAAACTTTCAAATTGTAACCAAACCAAATAGATTAAAATACTGCATTGAAATAAATTTCCCACCCAGTAAAGGGCTTTCCTTCCTTGCCCCTCTCCCTAAGTCCCTACATTTTGGGGGAAAGATTTCAGAAGTCATCTGCCATTGCCTGCTCCCTAAGGCTGAGAGATAAGAACTGTCCCAAGGTCACCCTTTGTGCCTAAAACAAAACTTGAACTCAGAGTCTCTTAATTTCCAGCTTGGTATTTTAAACTCTACACCAGATTGGCTCTCCAACCAAGTAAATCAATTACTTCTTTTTTAAAAAAACAAACCATGGAGAGCCTAGCTCTCTCAAGAAATCTTTCTGGTTGACATAAAGCCAAATTGTTTGATCCACAATGGAACTACGGCTAATATTTTAAAAACAATTTTACTCCATTCAAGTTTTTAAATTATTTTTAGTTCTTACCCAAGAATGTTTTTTCTTCACTGATAAACCAATTAATCATTCCAAATTTTATTTTCATTTTTCATCTATATTATAAAAGATGATAACTCGAGAGTTGCCACCTTTTGCTAATTTACTTGTTATTTCAAATAAAATCCTATAAGACAAATCATCAGGATTTGTTGCACATATGAGAGATTTTTCTTAGACTTTTGGATTGATTTTCATACCTTATCACTTAAATGACAACCATATATAAATGTTTTCTCTCCCTCTCCCCTACAGAATAAATCTGTATTTATAAAAGTCTGGTATAGCAGGTGGCAACAAGCCTAGATGCCTTCTTGATACCTAGTATTTTGTGCCAGAAGCATTGATTATATGAGTTATATTGGTGTGTTAAATTATTCATAGTCTTATATGTAGTTTCAAGTGATATAATTAAACATGGGTTTGTTATTTGAATCTTTCTTAGCCGCTAAACTAGATTCCCCCTCCTCCTATTTCCAAGATGTCTTCCAATCCTTAAAGTGTTTATGATGCAAGATGGAGTTTACAGAAAGTAAACTGCAATATCTCTGCATTATTTTGTCTATTTGCTTTATATTTATATATTTATATTTATAAAGGATTTCTTTCATATTAATGCACAGTGCTAGAAATTAGAAAACAAAAGGAGCTTGAAGCACAAATGAATGTACTTTTCATGCTGAATATACTTAATAATAATGTAAACCCCTTCGTATAAAGGAAAGATCATATGGGACTGGTGCACCCCAGTTTAGTGCCAAAACCTCTCCTTACTTTCTGCAGATGGGTAAGGCTATTTGAGTGGATCTCAGTTCAAAAATTCTTCAGTTTCAAAATATCACTATCATGTGAAATACTAACTATTGTGATTTTATTTGAATGGCCTTCCCCTTTCTGCATGTTATATAAATACAATTTATTTTAATATTTTCAGCATACCTTAAGGATATTTATGAAATATGCGGGGAAATAGATAATACTCTATTGAACGTCATACTTCCATATCTTGTCCAGTGAATATATACTATTTTTATTTGTGTTGCATAAACCTATGCACTTGGCAAACTAGAATAAATTTATACATGGACATAAGGACATATTGTATGTACAAAATACATATATTTTGAAAAATAATGTAAGGCAAATAATCTGCCATGCAAATAATCTCCCTCCCTGCCCATAATCCCATCTCAGGACTGAGTTTTTTAGTACAGTTTTTGTCTTTTAGTCTATGATGATTCAGTGAATTTCAGGATTGGAAGAGTAACAGAATAGCACAATTGGAATGGACAATGGAGGTCCTCTAATCCAATCCTCTAATCAAGCAGGAGACCTATACCATTTCAGGCAAATACTAATTGTAATACACTTTACTGATTAGTTTACCATATCAAAGCATGAGCATCAGCCACATTAAAACAAATGAGATAAGGTATGATACATTGAAATGTGATAAAATAGCGTGGGGTGAAATAAAAAATATGGTAGATAAAATAGGATAAAGATAAAAGAATACAGGTAATATTTGATTTACAACTGTAATTGAGCCTGGGATTATGGTCATATGTCATGGTGGTTATTAAGCGAGTCACTATATGACCATGCTCAGTTGTCAACATTTTTTATAATGGCCATTAAGCAAATGCTGCTTGAGCAAATCCAATGGTGTAGAACAGTGTTGGTGAACTTTTGGGGGTACCGAGTGCCGAAATGGGAGTGCGTGCACGGGGGAGCACTGGAAACTGGAAGAGTAGCTCCCTGGTGGGTACACGGGAGTGCTGGAAACTGGAAGAGTTGGCCACCTGGTCTTCCAGTTTCTGGCATGCATGAGCTCATGAAGACCAGTTGGCATCCCGAAAACTGGGAGATGCTCTTCTGGTTTCCAATGCTCCTGCACGCACACAAAACATCTAGCCGGAATACAGAAGAGCAACAGGCAATAGCTGACATGCACGGAGAGATTGCTCTGCATGCTACTTCTGGCACACGTGTCATAAGTTCGCCATCATGGGTGTAGAACAAAGCAATTGTCTGTTGAGGAATATCCAGATCTGAATCTAGCCTGTTCTTCCACTGATATATTCTTTGCCCAATCCTCTATTTTCTTCAAGAGATATCTTAGTTGTTATAATCTATAAGGCTTATGGGTATGTAATTTGAGGAGACTTTCTTCTTTCTCTTTTTGTATATGGGAAATATGGTGGATAGTATCCAGCCTCCTGGAAAATAAGACCAGTGTTGCCCATATATGTAAACAACTTGCCATCAGTCAATTCACCAGTCAATATAAGTCTGAAAGAGTTCTGGGCTAGCAAATCTTCACCAAATGTCTTATTGGGCTTCAAGAATAAATGTGTTTAATTTCTGCCACTCATATTGGTGGCTGAGAGGAAGATTATAAGAGGTCAAAAATTTAGTAATCATGTTTTCTGGATGATCGTGGTTGAGATTGGCAAATATGTTAGTTCTAAAAATCCTATAGAGTATTGCTGAGATAGGGATATTAGTTAGCTTTACACCCCTTCAGCATGCCAGATGTGATGTTCCAAAATATGACTGAGTTGAACCGCTGAGTTGAACACACTGTAGTTGTGTAGTGAGTCTTCTTGGTGGCTATTAGTTTCTTGTAGTTGTGTCTCGGCTTTAACATTTTGGCATGATTGCTTAGTGTAAGGTTTCTTTGAACTAAACACATAGCTGCTTTTAGAGTCTTTCTTGACCAAGAGCAATCAAGGACCAGCCATTTAGATCTTGTGGACTGTCAGTTCTTAGCAGGCAATTTTTCTATTATGTTTTTTTTTTACATGAAACACACATTGGCACACCCAATTAAAAAAATTGCATTTGGATCTTGAATAGTTGTAAGATTGTTTTCACCCAAGGCTAGGCTCTCTTGCTTTTGAACCTTCTTGTTTGTCTCACTTTAGGTGGGCAAGTAGCCTGTTATTGTTTGATACAGGTAGTCAGTCTTATATCAGAACTGCCATAAAAGGTACTACAATTAATTTATGGTTGCTGCCCTCCCTCACATAAACTTGAATGTCTAAGAATAAATTGGTTTTGTCTGTTCAAACACAACATAATCCTAACATTCCCAGTATGGAAAGTAAAAACATATATAAAGCAACTGCCTCCCAGGATATGAAGATAACTTATGTAAGTCAAGAAGATCAATTTAGAACTCACCATATTCTCTGAAATGCCAGGGTAGGCCAGTTGATAAATAGTCCTCAGGTATGATGCCCAAATGGGCATTGTCAAGCCTACCCTAGCATTAAAGTCTCCCAATAGGATCACAGTGGTTTTAGGTGTTTTATATTTAGTTCTATGGTTGCCTTTTCTAATTGTACCCAGATGTCAAAGGAGAAGTAAGGAAGACTGGAAGTAAGAACCTGGGATTCACCATTCCTGATCTGTGATTAGTTATAATCACATACTGGTAAAAAATCATAATTCAGCTATTGTAACTGATGGGAATGCAAAGAGAAATTTAATATACAAAGCACTTTTTGCATATAAATTGTAAAACTTAATTTTAAGGGAAACAAAGGAGGGGCCCCATTCCAAACATTGTCAGTGGATCATGTTATACTTAACTGGAAAATGTTTTGTTGTGGGAGATTCAGGAATCCTGTAAAACTGTCCTTATTTTGGTCATCAAAGAGAAAAGATAATATAGTGATCGTAGTTGTGATTCAGATTTCCAATCAACCATGTAACATTCTGAATGATCTTGAGCCAGTTACTATACAGTATCTCAGCCCTGCCCTAGAGGAGTCGTAGATTAAATAGTTGGAGGAAATCTGGAAGAAAAACAAGATATAAATGTTATACATAGAAAGCCTTTAAGTTCAGATAGGAAAAATTGACTTTTTGTTTTCATTCATTCATTCATTGTGGTATTTCAAGTTTTACCTGCAAAATAGAAAACTTGCTAATTTATACCAGTTATTTTTAAAATAACAATTTGTGTAACTTGTTACTGGCAATTTCCCAGTAAAATACTAATTAAAGTTTCTCTTTTGTTAAGCCGATCCTGTTTCAATTGTGATTCCTTAATTTTGTGTTCATTATTGTTTAAGTCCCAATTATTAATGTGTGAATAGAGGGGAAGGCTGTTTTTTTTTTGCTTATACTCCCTACATCTCCACAAAAGCTACTTGGAGAGTTAGAGAATATGTCTGAGATGGTATTAAAGGCTGCAGTGGGTCATGAAAACAGGAAAAAAATATCTGTTCTTTCAGCCAAGGTTTCAGCTGGCTCTTGATCGCTTCCATGAATAGATTTTTTTTTTATTTTTCAAAGTTGGAGAAAAGTTGTTCAGCAGCCCCTCTTATCAGGCAGTTTTCATGTCCTGAAGAATTTTTCTGAAGAAGGTGGTTTTTTTTTTACTATTGATGTTAATAGGATACTATACTCAACCTAGTGTTCTTAAAATGTTTTAGATACTGTAATCTGATAATTTGGTTATGTTGTTTTACGTTGGTAAAGTTGAATTTGCATACACCATACCCTCAACTAAAATACAGTCCACAGTCTCTATAGTCATTCTCTAGCAGTTGAATTCCAATTAGAATGGCCAGTCAGTTCAGTCCACACATTTTTTGACTGCTCCTATATTTTTCCTCTTGTTTTTTATTTTCTAGATAAATGTATTATCACCTGATGTCTCCTGAGTATACAGTAGTGGCCAAAATTGTAGAAACCTTTTGGGGAAAATGTACTTTTATGACATAACTACCGAACAGGGAGATTTTGGTTTCATCAGTCCAATTAACACTATCCCATTGTTCCTCTATCCAGGTAACATGGGTTTTAGCCCAGTTTAGTCTTTTCAACCTTTGTTTGAGAAATAAAAGTGGCTTTTTTCGTGGAATTCTAGATTTTAGATCAAATTCCTGCAGTCTGCCCCAAACAGTCCTTGCACTCAACTTCATATTGCATTGCGGCATTTCATTTTGTATATACCCAGATGATTTTCATCTGTCACATCGGCACAGTCTCTTAATTCTTCTATCATCACTTGTTGTTGTGCACCCTTTTCCTGCCTTTACCAGTGTGGTTTTGTAATGGCTGAGTTTCCTTATGCCTTTTCAAAAACTTAGAAATGCCACCTTTGGTTAAGTTTCCACCAATTTTTCTTCTAATTTCTTTATAACTGTAGCCTTGTTCACTTAATAATACTATTTTGCATCGCTTTCTGAGCAACCAGTCAACTCTTTGCACTATTACTTTAATTTTATTATGCTTTACAAGCTCACTAAATGAAAGAACACAATAAAACCTCTACCAACTTGATACCGATCACATAACACACTGACAAATGTCCTTCTCTCAGCTTCAATACATGACATCAATAACTGAATCCTAGTGTGATCTGATTGGCTCATTGCCAAAACAAGATGACACCTAATTGGCTTTCTAAACACTCATGAAGGAAAGCTACCTGATATCAACCTAAGCAAGTTGTGCTTCCTTTTTGTGGTTATTTGGCTATAACTTTTCATAGAATACAGATAATTGAACAAATTTTGTTGCATTACATTCTTGATTAAATTATCTTTCTATAATTGTATAGTACTATTCAAAAAAAGTGGTATTATTAGCCATCAAACCTCAAAAATACACTTTCCCCAAATTAATTCGACTTCTCTTGGAATTTAGAGAATAGAGTGAAGATAAGTTATAAACAGGGGTCCCTATAAAAATGGCAATATAACCAGCAGTGTATGTCTTCTCATATATTGATATTGGACTGATTGGACTGCAGTTCCCTAGATTATCCTTATCATATTTTTGAAGAAAGGCATGCCTGTTCTCCAGGAATTTTCAAAGATAATTATATAAAAACTAACCGATTACTTGGCATTGCCCGGGCATTATTTTAATTATCCCAATCCTGTATTAGACACGAAAATCCTGTAGTCTGGACTCATGCTGTTGTATTGTCTCTCGTGCAGCATCGCACATCCTCTATTCCTCTCCTCAGGAGTTTCTTGCCTACTCTGGTGTTTCATTTTTTTTTATTGCACTTGGCCAATTGCCTGACGTTTCCTTGGAGAGCTGAGAGGGAGTTCCTTTGTGGAGTACTTGAAGTCGTTACCATGGCAAGTCCACTGTGCTGTACAGTAGAAGTCATTTTAAGGCACACACCCTCTCCGAGAGGTGTTAGGGGTGTCTTATCATCACAGTATTTGTTTCCAGAGGGTAAGTCATCTGTGTACCAACTTTGGTTGAAATTGCTCAAGGTATTCCAGAGTTATTCTGGAACACACACACACACACACACACACACACACACGTGTATGTGTTTAATAAAAATAAAAAATTCAGCCAGAACATTAACACATCCTATTAGTGCCTTAAAATGCATGAAAGATGTCCATGAAATTTGAACTCAATCAATATAAATGGTATTCCCTGACCCTATTTCTACCAATTTAGTATGTCCCTTTGGTGTGCACAATTATTTGGTAGAATACCTATCTTATTTTTGAAGACTGACCCGAAATGGATCAATTATCCCTTTCTTTGTTACTTTTAAACTTGTGCCATCTTCGCTGAACATGCGGCATACTTTTTCATTACTTTATTTTGAACATAATTAAAGAAGTCCCTTTTGTATCCTTTGCCAACCTTAACTCTTAAATATCATTTTTTAAAAATAATTTCTGCTGTCTAATTTACCTGCTGTCTTGATTTCTTCTCTTTGCAAATTCTGTATGTATCTTTTAAAATTTGTTTTAACCTTTACCTTTACCTCCAGACACATCAGCGTATCTCCCCCCCCCCCATTTTTTTTATAGCAGCCACATTGGCTTTTTCAGTATTCTATTTTTCTCTTCTGTGAATTATTCGTTATCCTGCTTCTCCTGAGAGCCGGTCGGATCATCCAGAGAGTCGGATCATCCAGAGAGTGTGCTGTTGAAGGCTGAGCTTAATTACTGAGGAATGCTCCGCCCTCCGTCACGTGGCTCCCTTGCATTCCCCAGTTTACGCTCAGCCTTCGTGAGAGTAGGCTGTGTACTTCACCACTCCTTGGCCGATTCAAGAGCTCTTTATTCATCAGGTTTGATTATCATTGCCCCGGTTCTCCTTAGCCTCTAAGCGCATTGGGATAGTGATTAAACAGGGGAGCGCGTTTCTTTGCCCCCGGGGGGGGCTGCACAGCAGGCGGCTTCCACGCTCCGGCGCCAATCTCCCCCCTCAATTCGATCCTCTTCCTGCCGCTTTTCTATGCCACACTCGTAGCGGCTTTATTTGATCACGCTGTAATAGCGCAGCTGGTGTTCCCCGCCATCGTAAATGCCGATCGCCCCAGGAAGGGGCGAAAATCACCTGGCTGCCTCTCTCGGTCCCTAGACGTGCCAGAGAGGCTGATTTTGGCCCTGAGCAGCCCGTGAGTAAGGGAGCATGGGCGGCCGCCATTTTGGGCGCAGCCGCGTGTCGGGCACCGCTTTTAGAGGCCTCATTGAGCTGCGAAGGAACTAGCTCTAATTATAGGCCTTCCAGCCTGTGAGAGCTATCAGATATTTAGGGGAATTGGCAAACTTGTTGGCTTTCCGCAGCACACTCAGGGCAGGAAATGGCAGCCTATCCCTCCCGGTTGTTTCCTGGGAGCTCCAGCTGCCCGAAGCCTCACTCCAGCTTCAAGTGTTTTATTTGGCACATTGGCAATATTAACAGCAATTCCTGGGGTCACTCCTTCCTGGGAGTTCCAACCAGACCTTGGATTAAATATTGTAAATAATAATAACACTAATAGTAATATTTATCATTACATAGAGATCTAAATATATTTAGATATACAATTATATACATATACATATACATATACATATACATATACATATACATATACATATACATATACATATACATATACATATAGATAGATAGATAGATAGATAGATAGATAGATAGATAGATAGATGGATAGACGTATTTGCATATATATATTTTTACATCTTATCAATATTTGGCTATTTCACGTTGCCAACACTGGTTGGATTATATATCTTGATTGTACGCTTAGGTATAAAGATATTAATAATTATATTAGTTTATATACATTTAAAATTCCAAAAGGGGGTGCTGGCCAGCGAAAGGACACCCGGCCTTTGTTGTAGGTCGAACCCTTGGCGAACCAACCGCCTTTACATTTGTATTACAGTCTTTTCCTCTATAATGGCAGATGACAGTTCCGCTAAAGGCCCTTCTTTGAAGGCCAAATCTAAATCCTACCACCTGCGCAAACAGGCTAAGGAAGCCCCTAAAGAAACTTCCAAAGCTTCTCAGAGGGACGCTCTAAGACGTCATAGGGCACTGGAGAAAGAATTTGACAGACGATCTAGAGAGACACAACCAGTATTTCCAGCCCCCCCACCCTCTGCTCCCTTTACCTCCAGACACCCCCCCTCCTCTAGATTGCTCTTCCCTCTCCAGGCGCAGCCCATCCCAGGGACACCAGGTTCCCGGACCAACGACCAGGCGGACGCCAGAAGCAACATTTACGCCCACGGCTGCTGGTCTGTGCCATGAGGAGGTTGCCACAGTTGAGATCCCTGCGCACATGCAGGCATGGATGGAACGGGCTATTCGCCAGGGGATTGCAGAGGGCCTGCAACAGATGTCCAGGTCTGGTCCTCCCTCGATGGTGCCCGAACACGACTCTCCATCAGTCAGGTCCTCGCCTAGATTGGACCCCCACTCTTGGTCAGGTACCTTTACAGGAGGGCAGTCCTCTCCCAGAAAGGGATCTGGAGGAGGCCATGGAGGACCTAGATCGGTTCGGGGAGGAGGAGGAATTGGAATGGGGGTCTATGCACCAAGGGGAGCCCCTATCGGAGATAGACCCTATGGAGGGGGACATGTCCGAGGACGAGGGCCTCACCCTGGATCAACTCACCTTTGTGGGTCTGTTCAAGCCGCACATGTTTAAATCGCTTCTATTTAAGGCCAGGAACATTTCTGGCCTGTCTGTACAGTCCTCCTCGGCTCTCCCTTCCCCAGCAGAGGGACAGGAGGATGCCATCTTTAGGCAGCCCGTGGTGGAGGTGGAGGTGATCCTGGCCCCGCCCATTTTTCATGACTTAGTCTCAAACCAGTTCGACTCCACAAGGGCCCCCCCTGCCCCATCCAGCCAGGACAGGAGGTTCTTTAACCTCGAGTCGAGCTTCTGCAACCTGCTTAACACTCCCGAGGTAGATGAGCCCATCGTTGGTTTGGCATCCTCGTCCTCCCCCAGTGATCCCCTGGAGGTCCTGAAGCCCGAGGACAAGAGGTCCGAGCTTGCTTTACGTAGGGCTCACCAAGCAGACACCTGGGCCATTAGATCGGCTACGGCTGCTTCCTTCTTCACCAGGCCTTTGATCCGGTGGCTCCGTCAATTGAGGCAGCATGTCCCCCCCTCTAACACAAGGGCACACCAGGACATAGCAAAATTGACGGCTGCAGCAGAATTCTCGGCCGACGCCACATACCACGCGGTTAAGTTCTCTGCCCGAGCAATATCCTCTCATGTTACAGCTCGCCGCCTGCTCTGGCTCAAGCACTGGCAGGCGGACATAAAAAACAAGGTTAAGCTGGCCACCGCCCCAATAAAAGGGGACAAATTATTCGGCACCGTCCTGGAGCCATTTCTATCAGAAACTAGAAGCAAGAAAAAATTTCTTCCCCCCCTTTTCCGTAGGTCAGAATCAAGAGCACAGCCCTTTCGGAGAGGTTCCTCACGACCTTTCTACCAGTTTCATTTCCCGCCCAGGTACCCGAGACCCCCCTCCTTCCGGCCTTTCCAGCCCCAGGATCGAGCCGATCCGGGTGACAGGAGCAGGAGGGGCGGCAGCTACAGGCGCCCCTTCAGGGGTTCAGGAGGGAAGCTCTTCTGGCGCAACAGATAGACCCCGTCCACCCCTCCCCATTGGTGGACGCCTCAAGCATTTCGCCGACCGGTGGGACTCTTCCACCTCCGATGCCTGGGTCAGGGAGACCATCAGACTGGGCCTCGCGCTTGAATTTCAGCGCGCCCCCCCCTGAATTTTTTATGGCATCCCCCCCCTCCAAGGATCTCACCAAACGCAACCTAATGGATTCAGCTATCCGCCATCTTCTCTCCATACAGGCCATACAACCTGTACCACCATCCCAGCGGAGGCAGGGGTTTTACTCTCACCTCTTCGTGGTCACCAAATCCTCAGGGGCATGGAGAGCTATTCTAGACCTGAAACGCCTTCACTGTTACTTGACCTACTGCAGGTTTAAGATGCACACCCTACAATCCATTCTACTAGGCATCAGGCAGGGGGACTGGCTATCCTCCATAGACCTTTCAGAGGCGTACCTTCACATCCCAATCCGGCCCTCCCATTCCAAATTCCTCAGGTTCTGCTACAACCATCGCCATTTCCAATATGTGGCACTTCCCTTTGGATTGGCCTCTGCCCCGAGAACCTTCACTAAGGTCCTCGCAGCCCTAGCGGCCCACCTCAGGGACCTCCCGGTTCGTCTCTACTGTTACCTGGATGACATCCTCATCCTGTCTCACTCCAGACCCCAAGCAGAAAAGGATATCAGAGCTACTCTTTCTGCCCTCCAAGATCATGGGTTCCTAGTAAACTGGCAAAAGGAGCCATCTGTTACCATCTACACAGATCACCCACTTGGGGTCCGTCATTGACTCGGTTCAGGGAAAGGTTTTCCTTTCCTCTGAGAGATTCCGTAGCATCCAGGAGACTGTCAAACATATCAGACAATCAAGAAAGGTAACACTTTTAGAATTGTCTAAATTACTTGGTAAAATGTATTTTGTATTCATGTATTTCCATTGTTCCCTGGGCCTGTTTACACACTAGATCCCTACAATGGTTTCTGCTCCCGTTCCAAAGGACCGGCAGAAGCAATTCAAAGGCTGCGGTCAAGGTGCCTTCAAGGGTCCTCACATCTCTCCTCTGGTGGACCAGTCCCACCATCAACAAGGGACACTGCTTCAAGGAACCCCAACGCCTCATCCTCACCACAGACACCAGCCTGTCCGGATGGGACGCTCACATCCACTCGCTCTCGACACAGGGCAAATGGTCACAGGTAGAACGCACACGCAGTATAAACTGGTTAGAACTTCACGCCATCCACCTGGCCCTGCGCAACTTCCTTCCCCACATACGCGGGCGGCATGTCCTGATACTCACGGACAACGTCACCGCCAAGGCTCACGTCAACCGACAAGGGGGCACCCAGTCCATAAGTTTGATGAGAGAGGCCGAGCGCCTCTGCCGTTGGGCGGAGCGCAATCTCCTCTCCCTCAAAGCCGAGCACATCTCAGGGGTCTCAAACACCCAAGCAGATTGGCTGAGCAGGACCATGGTGGACCAGTCCGAGTGGCGCATTCACCCGTCACTGTTCAGGGAAGCGACCGTGATGTTCGGTCTCCCATCAGTAGACCTCTTCGCATCCCCACTCAACACCCAACTCCCCAGGTTTTTCTCGAGGTATCCCTCCCACGGGGCCGAGAATCGCAACGCCCTCCATTGCCCCTGGCCCACAGGGCTTCTATATGCATTCCCTCCGTTGGCCCTGGTCCCCAGTCATCCAGAAGCTCATCTCCAAGAAAGCAGAGCTGATTTTAGTGGCACCCTACTGGACCAAGCGCCCATGATTTGCGGACCTCTGCTATCTATCGGTGGCCCCCCCTTGGAAAATTCCCCAGCACAGGATATCCCTTTCCCAGGGGCCCCTCCAACACCCGGATCCTCAGTGGCTCCAGTTAGCCGTTTGGAGGTTGAGCGGGAACGTCTAAGGAAGGAGCAGTTCTCTGACCAGGTTATTGATACCATTTTAGCCGCAAGGCGGCCCTCAACAACCCGAATATACAATGCCACTTGGAATAGCTTCTGCAAGTGGTGCCATAATTTCCAGATCAACCCTCTTTCACCCTCCATTGCTCAAGTTTTGGAATTCCTCCAAGAAGGTCTGAGGAAGGGATTCTCTCCGAACACCCTGAGACGTCAGGTAGCAGCCCTTTCAACTGTGATTATTTGCGACAATCTGGGTGCCCTCTTCCTCCATCCTTGCATTAGGGCATTCCTTAGGGGAGCAACTAACTTGTGTCCCCCAACTGTACACAGATACCCTACCTGGGACCTCAACAAGGTCCTGACGTCCCTTACTAAACATCCCTTTGAGCCTCTCAGGGAATCCTCACTCCAGTTCCTAACTTTCAAAGTTGTATTCCTGGTGGCCATTACTTTGGCTCACCGAATATCGGAGATAGCCGCCTTGTCGGTGAGGAAAGACCTTTGCATCTTCCATGCCGACCGGGTGGTTCTACGGCCGGACCCTACTTTCTTGCCTAAGGTCAATTCAGCCTTCCACAGGGCACAGGAACTCACACTTCCGAACTTCTGCCCAAATCCCTCGCGGGAAAGGGAGAAGCTTTGGCACACCCTGGACGTAAGACGGGCCCTCCGCATTTACATTAAACGTACCCAGCCCTTTAGGAAGTCTGAATCCTTATTCCTTTCCTTTCAACCTAAATCCTTAGGACACAAAGTGTCCCCGGCAACCATCGGCCGCTGGATTAGAGCTATTATTTCCAAAACTTACTTGTCCCAGGCTCAGTGGCATAACAGCCGGTGCCCAGCAGCATAACAGCACACTCCACCAGAAGTGCAGCCACCTTGGCAGCTTGGGCCACCCAGGCTCCAATTGCTGATATTTGTCAGGCAGCCACCTGGGCCTCCCCATCCCCTTCATTAGGCATTATAAGATCGACATATTTGCCTCGGCGGAGGCTTCGTTTGGGAGATGAGTTCTCCAGCGAGTCCTCAAGGAACCGCAGGGACTTCAGAACCAGACGGAGTCCCTCCCGTAGGACAGCCAAGCTTTGGTATGTCCCACTCTCTGGATGATCTGACCGGCTCTCAGGAGAATGGGCGTTGGTCCTTACCTGACATGCCATTTCTCTGGAGCTGGGAGGATCATCCAGCCCCACCCTTTTAAGTTCACCGTCTGGTGGGGTCTTGTTTCGGCCAAGGAACTGCTTAGCATAGTAAGATGAGAGCACGATCTTCTCTTCACTCTCGTCTTCACGTAAACTGGGGAATGCAAGGGAGCTACGTGACGGAGGGCGGAGCATTCCTCAGTAATTAAGCTCAGCCTTCTACAACGCAGACTGAAGCACCTCCCACTCTCTGGATGATCCTCCCGGCTCCAGAGAAATGGCGTGTCAGGTAAGGACCAACGCCCATTCTAGGACAGTCTGCCTTGTGTTTCTTTTCCCCTTAACTTTTTCTTGTGCAGAATGTTCCTTAGTATTACTTTATATTTAATTAAATTTGCTTTTCTAAAGCTAAAAATGGGATTTTGTTTATATCCCAGTCTAATTTAAAGTCAAGCACTCAGGCATTACATAATCAGTTTTCCCAACATTTCTGATTTTCCAATTCATTGATGCTACCATCTTCCATTAATGATAACTGATTTGAGCCTTCTACCACACTCTGGAGGATAAAGTTATCAGTTAGAGAGATCAGGAAGAATGCTGGAAGTGCTTTTTTATTATCTTACTGGCCTCAGTTACTTCACTACAGGTACTCTTCCAGACCCTTGTTTGTGTTGATTAGAAGAAACAGTAACAAAAAATCTGGAGTTGTTTTAAGATAGGCAGCTATATTGAGAACTGGAATGATGGGAAGGAAAGGAAGAAAGAAAGAAAACAAGGAAAGGGAAAGGAGAAAGAAGCAAAGTTTTCCTCTGCCTTGTCTATTCTAAAGTGGTTAGCACTACATGTTAATGTTGCCTTGAATTAATTATTTATCCAGATAATTACATTCAATCAGAAAGCAGAAAGTGTTGAATGGTGTTTATGAAATTAATTTTATTATTTGTCTGTGCTGTGTGAAGCAGATTTCTAGTTCTAATTAGGGATATATTACAAACATCTGTGATCTTGTTTACTTTAGAGGCTTTGTAAAAAGAAAAAAAAATCCCATCAGTTACTCCATAAAATTCTTGATTTGGAGGATTTTATAGCTCTTCTCCTAATCCTAATTGTGTCTGCAAAAGATAAGGCCCAACTGAGATTCCAAAGTGCAGAAACCTGTGATATAGAATTCCTTTTTCTAAAATTATAATTTATTAATTTGTGCTTAAATATTTAATACTATAATTGAAAGATTTGTCAGTTCATTTACTCAGTTAACATATAGCCTTACATTTTAGGGAACTAAATATAATCTGAAATTGATCATTGTTGCTTTCAGTGTTGTGTCATGGGCTTTGCTACATCTTTATGGATTCCACATTTACTATGAGAATGATTAATAATCAAGTATAGCTTTTTTTCCAAGAGGCAAAATCCTTAAAGACCAGACTCCTCAAAAACATTAAAGCATTAAAATGGAAGAAATATTGAAAATTGCAGCTTCTTGTTAAAGATTCTTGAAGTCAGGTTTCTGTGGCATTGTTTGGCATGGCAGCTCTATAATTTTGTACAGGCTGAGAGGAAGAATTCACATGGAAAAACCCAGTGTTATTGTGATCCCAGTGCCTTGAATTTTTATACAGTATGTTGGTGATGGGAAGCTATTTTAGTCTTGGTGCCAGAAGCACAATACTGTACTTGCCGAATAGGCATCCTTGGAGGATAATAGCTGAGTAAGACATATTGCATCTTGAATTGCAGAGAAGAGAGAAGTTTATATTATCCACAAATACCATAAACCAGGCACAGAAGACTTTCTGACTTGATTGCCCTGTAATTGAGTTTGTTTAGGGATCTTCTCTGTAGTCTTTCTGTAGATAATCCAGAGAAATAAAACCTTGGTATTCTGGAGAAACCTGGCAAAAGCAAGAAAGAGAAACCTCAAGAAAAATATTGGCTACCACAAAATAGGGGACAGGGTAAATTGTATGTATAAAGTATATTTTAAACCTGTTTTTCCATATTTAAACTACATTTAGTTGATCTAAAGATCGTAAAAGCCATCTTTTTTAGTACTAAGTGCTAAATTTTATTTTTCAGATTTTTTATTTATTGTTTTGAAAACAATGATGGAAAAACAGGAAAAAGTGTAACCCCAAAATAAAAATACACTGTTGAAGAAAAAAACATAGATTTTTTTTTTTATTAGAAAAACAATCAAGAAAATACAAAGAAAAAAGAAAACTATATTACTTCTAGCCTTCTGTAACTCCCCACCCCCCTTATCCATTTCAAAAGTATTTTGCTATACAGGATGAAAAACTGCAATTCGAATTAAGTACTTTGATAATACATACTCAGCCGGCATTGTTACTCGTAATTATTGTATGTCAATATGAAGATTTGGTTTAGCTTGAAATATGCTTATGTTCTTCAATTACTGTTTCTTATTACAGTCAACCCCATTACATTTGGCGGCAGGATATAACAGAGTTCGTATAGTCCAGCTTTTACTTCAGCATGGTGCTGATGTCCATGCAAAAGACAAAGGGTATGTCAAATTGTATAATTTGGTTTTGATAGTGCTAATATGATGTAAGGGGGAAAGCACTTTTTCATAATGACACTCACAGATTCATAGAGGTACTATTTTGAGGCCAGGCAAAATTCTTCCCTCCCCCCTAAATCATTTAAAACTGGTTGCTTTTGTTTAATTTTTGTGTATATTTGTAATTTCTGTTTCCTTCTCTGATTTTTATTTTTTATTTTTGCTTTCCATCTTACGGTAGCGTATTTTATTGCAATATATATATATTTGCATGAGCAATATTCTGTGAGCCATTCAGATGAATCTAGCATGATTATCAGTAAAAATAACATAGTGATTTGAGTAAAAGTGGAATAGCATTGTTGGGCAAATTCATGGGAGTAAATCATATATATCCATGTTGCAACTACTCAGAGTTCCCCAACATTTCCAGCTTTGCAGACCGATGGGTGGGGAGGGGGGATGGTTCCATGTGAGTCTCTGGGAAGGATGTGTGCAGCTCCATTTGCATGAGCAGTATGCCGATGTTATTCATGCAAGTGAGGGCATGTTTGTGCATGTGTACTTGCCAGCTGTTTCTGCGGACCAGTTGCAAACCTCTTGCAGCCCACTAGTGGGCTGTGGCCTACCCACCAGTCAGGGACCCCTGCATTATCTCATATAAGACCTGGAATGTCCACATAGTAGTCTTTCCCCCATATTTAGATGCTAATTAAAATATAACATTTGTTTGTGGCCCAGATACAGGGAAATATTTAGACAGTAACTGTCACTCCTCTGTAATTTATGACAGCAAGGTCATAACAGGGCATTGGACTTGATGACCTCTTGGACCTCTTCCAATTGATTTTAGTCTATTCGTTTGATTTAAAATATTCAGTTGTATCTGTAAATTTGCTATGTTCCTTTTTCTTCTCTGAATGGCATGGATAGTCTCAGTTTTAAAGTTCTGTTGTATTTGTCAACTTATTACGGAAGCAATGAATCCTTGAATGAGCTTAACTTTTTTCTGCAGTCTTCAAATGTATGTATTCTTGGAAGGCATGTTATATAGTTCATGTAAAACTGAAGCATTTTTTTTTTAACCTAACTGGTTTGAGCTGTAGGAAGTTAGCACCCACCCCTCTCCTAGAAAATTGAAATATCCTGGGAAATATTAAAAAAGCAGAATATTTCCTCTAAAAAGAGTAGAAACTCAGAAGCAGAAACTCACCTCAGAAGTAGAAGCTCACCCCCACCTTTGTTAATGGGTGAGCCATTAACGACTGGGCCAGAGTACTTTACATAACAAAAATCACCAGGTAAATCTATAGCAATTGCTCAAAAGCCCTTTCCGTTGCATCATCATCATCCAGCAAGGCTCAACCAAGCCTGGTGCCCTTGCATGGCCTCATGGGAGTCTGACAACCAATCAGAATACAAGCTCCAATTCAAATCCCAACAAAGGTTATAAAACCCAGGCACTCTCAGCACCTCAGCCCTTTTTTCTTGATTTCTTCCTTCATCTTGAAGCATGTGATCATCCTTCCTTTTCACTCTGGAGCTCCAGGCCATGTGGTCCTCCTGTCTACCATTAAACCTTCCAAACAGCCTCCATGTTTCCAGTGTCTTTTTACCCACTTGGAACTGAACCCAGAAGGATTTTTCTTCCAACAGCTTTTTCCAACAAGCAAATCATGCTTCGCTTTTAGATGGAATATCGCTATTCTAACTTTTGTTTGAAACTGGTTCATGAACTTTGGCTTATTTTATTCATGGTTTCTATGTCTGAAATTCTCAGTGGAATAAAAATATAAAAATGATGAAATAGTCCTTTAAAATATATGTAAAACATGTCCTTTAATGAAATGTAACTGTATATACACACAGCAGTAAAACAAACAATAAGCCCAAAATAAAGAAAAACAAAAGAACCCCCAGAAAGATACCATCCCTACACTTATGCAGGCAGGAAACATTAGAACTGTGCAAAGCTTTAAAAATAAATAATTTGACAAATGCTTTAGCACAAGAAAAATATTAAAGCAGATAAAATATATGGTGCAGTGTAGTGAAGAATTATTTTGCTGAATAGTTGAACAATGTTTTTTTTCTTTGTTATAGTGGACTTGTGCCTCTACACAACGCATGTTCCTATGGACATTATGAAGTTACAGAATTGCTATTGAAGGTGGCTAAGTTAATAATTATGCAATTATATAAAGATTGTCATTAATGCAAAGGGTTTTATTCTGTTTACAAATTATAGGTTGTATTGCACGTGAGATAATTTGTATGCCTTTGTGATGTTGATAAAGAAAATATTTTAGAGACCTCCCTGTTCTGTATTTTTTAAAAAAGGCTGCTTCTTATTTGAAATAATTCATCACTATAAAGAATACTTAAAGCTGTCACCAATTTTGCTAAATTATCCCCAAAACACCTCCTTTTATTCCAGTCTAATTTTACTAAGTCAAAAATGATTACATTCCTATTCTATTTTTCTCATCTATATTGTAGAACAGATTTATTTAGAAAATTTAGAAAATTTACATGGCTGCCTAACTTAAGTGAATAACTACCCTGTTTCTCCAACAATACAGCCTCCCCCAATAGGAAATCCCAGCATGTTTTATAGGCATGAAATGAAATTAAGCCCCTCCCCCCAAATTAAGGCCTATATTAAAACATGCAAAATGGGGGGGGGAAATGGGGGGGGCTTGCTGTTAGGAAGTACTTTTGTTGCACACCCGAATATGGTGCTGCCTGCGTTGACCCTGATACAAAGTGCCCCACCAATGCCGAGGTCAACATCCAAGCCATCGCTGCCCGCCTGCCCGAAGATGCAAGGGGGGAGAATTAAGTCACCCCCGAAAAGATGGCCTAGCCATTTTTTCGGGGCTCAAAAAAAAATAAGACCTGGCCTTATTATATGAGAAACATGGTATTAAAAACAAGAATGAAATTAAATGGAATATAAAGGTATTTTGCAAGTAACTTCCAGCTTCTGAAACATACATAGTGGATTTCTTTAGCAGACATAAATAATCCCTGAAAGAAATGCCAGGCTTTGATGTCTTTTTGCAACCCAGCAAGTCAGGGCCATCCAATTTTTGAGTAGGAGTGGAGAAGAGGTGAAAGGGGCTGTTTCATTGGGCAGGCACTATGAAGCAAAGGCATGTCTCCTGAATCCCACAAGATGGCACTGTTTCATAGAATAGGCACTATGGTACTTGCCCCAAGCCAGTGATCGAGTTTGTGTTATTTCAAGTTGAGAACTAAACAAAGGAGTCTCAAGTGCTATTACACCAAGATTTATTGTAATTGGTCTGTTATACCAATTTTTGTAAACAAATCTCATGTGTTAATCTCATTCTTTTGATGTCAAGTAGAATACATTTGTTCAGCTAATGAAATGAAATGATTAAATGACTTCATATATGTTAGAAATTCTAATATGATTTCCCTCACAGACAGATAATCCAACCTTGTGTATTTAAAATTAAAAAAATAATAATTATAATATTGATGCAACATAAAATGCTTGTTGTCTTTTCCTCCTGTTACATTTGTTCCTTAGCATGGAGCTTGTGTTAATGCAATGGATCTCTGGCAGTTTACTCCATTACATGAAGCCGCTTCCAAGAATCGTGTGGAGGTTTGTTCTCTGTTACTCAGCCATGGTGCAGATCCAACATTAGTCAACTGCCACAGCAAGAGTGCCGTTGATATGGCACCGACACCTGAGCTCAAAGAGAGGCTCACTTGTAAGTATGACTATGTGCAAGGTGTTATCATTCTCAGCAAGACTACACAATTCATTCTTTTCTACAGTATTAAAAATGATATTCTGTTCTTTTAAAGTAAGGCTGATATGGTATCTCAACCTTCAGTTGATGAATTTTTTGTACCACCTGAGAAATTTAAAGGATTTATGCTTATGTATTTCATTTCATCTTATTTATTAATCTAAATTTATTTATGTGGCTGCCCATCTTAGTACTGTGACTCCAGGGGGCTACCAAAAATTTAAAAAATACATATCAGGACCAACTAAAGCATAGAGTGACTACCAAAGATATCACATACCTGCGGTATTGGCTGAATTGCTTGCTCAGCTCCTATGCCCAAGAAAACAGCCTGGTCTTCAAGACTTTCCTAAAAGTGAGCACAGTCGGGACCTTATCTGTTACAGAACTACGGTTTTAATTTTTAGCATAACTCCCCATCACCATCACTTCCTCATTATTGGGAGCAATAAAACTTATGAAACAAATGCCTAGGAACTTTGTGGAACTTAAGATGTTTTTGGCCCAACTTTGTGGTGCCACATTGTTCAGTCGTTGCTAAAAGGAAGCCTATCAGTATGAGTGTTAGCATTGTTCTGCCTAATGTTTTCAGAAGTGCTATTGTTTCAGATACTAATATTTATAGATATCATAACTAGTAATCATTGAAAACATTAATTTTCCATGAATTTGACCTTCCATACTTTTCCAGCTGACTCATTTAAGTATCGCTACATATCTGTTGGACAATTTCCATAATTCCTAAAGCTCCAAGTCAGGTGATACTTCTTTTTGTCATTCTTGTCTATCCTGCTCTTGGTGATCCATTTCTATTGTTGATTTTTCCACACAGTACATAATTGTGTATATTAATGTTATCGCCTTCATATCTTGTTTATAATTTCCATCTTTTCTGGTCTAAACACTCCCAAATGAAAAAAAAAATGCTGATAGAATAGTTCCACCATCTTTTCGATTATCTGCTTCCTTTACATATACTAAACCCTCTACTCAGCAACCATATTCCAGTGACTTGGGCATTAAGTGAAATGATCACTAAGTGATTGAGAGAGAGAAAACACTCTGAAGATCATTAGTTGCTGCTGTTTCTCTCAGATAAAGTTCTCTTATACAATATCCATTTTTCCCCTTTGGTCAGAAAGTGATTTTTAATATCATTTATTACTGTATTTTTATTATTGGACTTACTATTTTTGTGTTTGTAAATGGTTGCTAAACAAATTAGCCACTAAATGAGGAATGGCTTTATTTAACACTCTGAAAGTTGTTTTTGAAATGTTGTCAACTTGAATTATATGTACCATATTTTAAATATGACCATGGAATGGAATGGAATTTTTTTATTAGCCAAGTGTGATTGGACACACAAGGAATTTGTCTTGGTGCAAATGCTCTCTGTATACATAAAAGATACATTCATCAAGTCAAGAATCATAAGGTACAACACTTAATGATAGTCATAGGGTACAGTAAGCAATCAAATCAAAGTAGGAAATAGTCCATATAAATCGTAAGGATACAAGTGACAAAATTACAGTCATACAGTCACAAGTGGGAGGGGATGGATGATAAGGAGTGATGAGAAGATTATTAGTAATAGTAATGCAGACTTTGTAAATAGTTGGACAGTGTTGAGGAAATTATTTGTTTTGCAGAGTGATGGCGTTTGGGAAAAAACTGTCCTTGTGTCTAGTTGTTCTGGTGTGCAGTGCTCTATAGCGTCGTTTTGAGGGAAGGAGTTGAAACAGTTATGAGGGGTCTGTAAATATTAGAGAGCATTTCACCGAGGCAACCGTCTTCGGCGCCATCTTGGATCAAGACATATCTGTACCATAGTTTTTATTTTCATTTTTGTCCTAATGAATTCCCAATGTGGGATTTGCCTTTTTCAAAGTTTAGCACACTGAATTTTAATTGAGTTGTTAACTACAGTCTCAAGGTTCTTTTCTAGATTAGAGATTCAGTCTAACCTCAGTCAGGTTATATGTGAAGATGTTATATTTTTTTCTTTCTTTTTGGTGTTTGCATACCCTGAGCCACATTTGCAATTTTAATATGTCTTTCTGTTTTAAAATTCTTTGTTTTGACTACCTTTTTTATTTGGTGGTGTCAAAAGAATTGAAATCACCTTCAGAGACTTATCAGAGAAACTGTATCTGCAGTAACTGTATTTGCACTGAAAACTATTTTGATTAAAATCTGCCTTTACCTCTTAAATCATGGGTGCTTTTCTGTCTTTCAGAAGCATTACTTGAGAGAATATAGTGGGACAGTCCACTAGAGAATTTTTCCCTTCTACGTTATTTTTCTGCAACACTGTTGTAAATCTGGTTTTACAACATATATTTATCACCCATAACTATGCTTTTCCCCTTGGGCAGATGAATTCAAAGGACATTCCTTATTACAAGCAGCAAGGGAAGCTGATTTAGCCAAAGTCAAGAAAACACTTGCCTTGGAGGTCATTAATTTTAAGCAGCCACAGTCTCATGAGACAGCACTGGTGAGATCATGGAGTCACTTTTCTTGCTTTAGCTGTGTATACATTTAAGATTTTCTGGTACAATCATACCAATAGTTTACAAAGAGTTTCACCTATTAGAAGTTAATGCTTGACCTGCTATTGATTTCATGCCATATTCAGAAAAAAAAAAATCTCTTCCATTAACCCTTTTTTTTTTCTTTTTTCTCTGAAATGTATTGTACAGTCTGTTCAATGTTTTATGTCTTCTGTGAAAGTAATCTTTTAAAATGTAATCACACTATAATTAAGATATTGGAATAGTGTTGAGGAAATTCAAGTGCAAGGCTACCTTTGGCTAAGGAAATTCAGTGGGCAGTTTGAGACCACTCATCTTCCTTGCACAAACTACTACTGTGAGATTTTGTTAAGGAAATCTTGCCAGGAACCTATAGTCATTTGAAGAATAAGTGGGATAAAAACATAATGTTGTTGTTATAATTAGTGGAAGTAATGGTAGAGAAACTTATCTCTTTACATATTTTATTAGTTCTTTGATTCAGTGCATGAAAAAAGGAAGGAGCTGAAATGAATATTTTACCTTTCATTCTTTCTCAGTCGTAAATATGGTAAATCCTGATTGAAATCTTGCTCCCTCAGATTAACTCCTTTCCAGAAAAAATATAAATAAAACCAGTCTAGGTCGTAAATATTAGTCCTATTCTAATTTGTTCATAATGCTTTTGAGGACTGCTAGGAACTTGCTGACTAAGTGTATTTGCGGTTTTGGTGTTTGTTCCCTTGTGCTTATTTCAATTTTTGGATTTTGCTGCTGGTATAGATATCAATAGAAAGATCTGCTACTTGAAACATGCAAGCCAGGCTGAAATCAACCAAGGATATTTAATGAAGTGACTGGAAAAGATTTGTTCACATGGCTCATGTGGTACTAATGTTTAAGGAAAGAAAATAGACAGCTTAGAATAGGGGAGATCATGTAAATTATGCTTTACTAGTGCCATCCTCTTAAATTACATGAACATAATTTTATTTTGTTAATGTATTTATTTATTAAATTTCCATGCTAGCCATCTCACTCATACGTCAACTCCCAATGGCTTACATTTTATTATATACTACCTTGTATTACAATCTTCTCATTATACAATGCTGTCTCTTTTGTAGCACTGTGCTGTGTCTTCTCTTCACCCTAAACGGAAACAAGTCACTGAATTACTGCTTCGGAAAGGAGCCAATGTCAATGAAAAAAATAAAGAGTATGTTTATTCTTTGAAATTATAATATTTGCATTTAGATGGATCAGGCAAGCTTTGAGAGCTGTTAATCTTGTCTCTTCTCCAATCTAGTTTCATGACTCCTTTGCATGTGGCTGCTGAACGAGCACACAATGACGTTATGGAAGTTCTACATAAGCATGGTGCAAAGGTAAATATTGTCCTGTATTTTAAGTAATGCAGTGGATGGGAAGAGTAGTCTTGTGTGTGATCTCTCGTGTGATAAACAGCTATGAGTCCTGCTTATTCTAATAGTAACATGGATACCTGTGGTCCCGGTGACTGACCCAGATTGGATCCAGTAACATGGATAGCTGATTCGTCTTGTTCCTAACAGAATTTGAATAGATGAACTTTGGAAATATTATATTGTATATATTTCCTGGTCAGATTTATTTGTCATATTTGTTTCTGAAATCTTCTATAAACTTTTAGAGACGTGGGGAGGTTTGGGGGGGGGGGAGGCCTTTAATTTTATTCATCTCTACTTGATACAGAGTTATGGTAATAGAAGTCTGTTTTGACTTAAAAGATTTTTTTTTCCGCTAAATTCATTGATAATGCATTAGATTTAATAAACAAAATCCTATGATTATTTTCCTGATGTTGCCATAGCAGTGTTTGATTACAATAATATAGAAAGAGTAATAGTACATCTTCATCATAGATGCTAATCTGCTTCCATTGCTGACATTGTTCTTCCTTTCTGTTTTAATCAAGCAGTATGCTAAGTAAATGCTAATTAAATAGTTGGGATCATGACTTTTAAAAAAAAAAGAAATACGTGGCTGTAATTCTCACTGTGAAGGTTATTATCCATTTCCTTTTAATACATTTTAAGTGAAATTCAATAAATTAATCAGTAGTCAAGATTTCAAAGTCAAATATATTCCTAATACGTGGTATATGTCTGCAACTCCTGCCATTCTTCATAATGCATTTATATGCCTATGTAGAGTGAAGTACCTTTAAATCTTAAGTCTTGTATTAGTCAATAAATGGTTATTTATTCTGTTAGGTACTTGGGACAACATATTAGAAAATAATATTTTTATTCAGTTAATGAGTGGATTTTTAAAGAAATGCATCAGTTTATCACATTTATTGATGTATCATTCAGAGGAATTATATATCATTCCATTTATCAATTTTTAACCAAGTATAGGCTTGCTAATAATTCTTTCTAATTGAATAATTTAATTTGAGGATTTAAGTTGTCATTAGATATATGGATGCTGTAATTGCAATTATAGTAAGCATAGGAAAAAACATTTCACAACATCCCCTATTTTATGTGCTCCTAAATTTCTTCAATCTTTTCTCGAAAGCTGACTTACTCACAAGCCATACTTCCAGTATGTTCAGATTACTATTTGAGATTATATATAAAGTTTGAGTGAGATGCATCAGCATCTAGTGATGATATCTAGCCAACAAGATATTAGAGAACTCACAGATCTTGTGATAACCCCTAGCTCTACTATTCAAAGTAATGTGCTTAGCTAAGATTACAATTCTTAGACAGTTTACTACGCATGAGATTATGAAAATAAAACTGTTACCTTGGATTATAAATCAAGGAAGAAAATACACAATTCAGCAGTGCCCAGGATGTTTGCAGTTTGCATATAAAATAAATGTATCTGTCTATCCAATATTACAGCTTGTTAGAGTTTAACTTCAACAATGCTTTAACTGTGTGTAAGACAGGTGCACTATAATTTAGGCATATATTATACAAGTGCTATTCTCCAGCTTTCTGTTGTAGAACATTGTTTTAAGCAGGTTCTATAGGACCATAAAATACTTTGATATAGACATTTGCAAGTGTACTGGATTTCTAAGCAGCTGTTCCGTTTTTCTATTTTTCTGTGGGGAAGCATTTTAGGAAAGATTCTTTGCACTTATTTAAATGGAAAAATGGTTCAGTAATTGTGCATTCAGGTTGTTAATTATAATGCATTTCCCAAGTGAGCTTCTTGCTGATTGAATACTATGTCTAGCCACAAAATATTTAACTGATGATAGTGAATTTTTAGTTTATAGTCTCATTAAAAAAAAGAAATCACAAAATTGGTTCACTGTGTGCCAAGTACAGATATAGTAAAACCAATTCAAATAGTCATAAAATCTAGTAATGAAAATACAACAATATTTTTAAAGTTGGAAGAATATCATATATTTTAAAAAGCCAGGCAAATTAGAACGTTGCTTAATGCCAAAATGACAGTCCGGTCCAGTCACATGATGCCTCAACCTATGACCATAATTCTGAGCTCTATTATGGCATTAAGTCAAGGACTTACCTGTAAAGGAAGTAGTCCATATACAGATACTTTTTTTGCATCCAGACACTGTGTTACCTGCATGCTTGCTTATTATTGTCTATGGGAAGCAGTAAAACAAAGTTAATTTTGCACAAATGAGGTAAGATGAAACTTATTGATGTATAAATATCGGAGTGGAAAGGAGAAATTACACCTTGAGCCCTAGTGAAGGATATGCACATTTTTCATCTTAGCAGAGGTTGAGATAACCTAATGCCAATATCACTCCCAGGAACTCCAAAACATGGAACAGTGCTTTTACATATTAGGAAGTCAGATTCCATTCTTTTTACACTAACAGGAACTTGAAATTGTGATGTAAGATATCTAGTGTTTTGCCATTGTTACTTGGTTAGCTTTAATAAGGTTACATTAAATTTCTGATGGGATCTTGCAATATATACGGAGAATTGTGCATTGTTCTTTATACCTTGCTCCTTAGATAACTATCAGTCATTTTCTATTATCTTCTCTTCAGTATCCAAAAGAAGTTTCCAGTACAACTTCTTGTCATACATCTGAGGAGAAAATACTTGAGAATTTATCTTTATATCCTCATCTCTAGAAAACAAATAATCTGGAAACTGTTATTCCACTGCTGTACATATTATTCATGTTTCCTCTTAGATGAATGCACTGGACACACTTGGACAGACTCCTTTGCACAGGGCTGCTTTGGCAGGTCACTTGCAGACATGTCGCCTCCTGTTGAATTATGGCTCCGATCCCTCCATCATCTCCTTACAAGGTTTCACAGCAGCACAAATGGGCAATGAAGCAGTGCAGCAGATACTGAATGGTAGGTATTTTCGTTGCTTGACAACTGAAGGATAATTTTGGTTTTCAGAAGAAAGTCTGGTTTTAATTTTAGATTTTTGAAATTCATTTTGATTATCTTGCTCTGCAGTTCTACAAAATTATTAGTAATTTAAAAGTGTGAAAAAATAACTTTAAAAATATGAGTCAATTGATGGGCCTTAATTTCTCTTTTCAAAAATCTGCTTATGTCCCTCAGCTTTTATTAAGCAACAAAATAACATGAAAAATCTGTACAGAAAATGGGCAGGATTGTTTCCTACTGCTCACTATTTTCTGCTACATAAACCTAGTGGGACTTAATTTCTCTTTTTTGTAAACATGTCTCTCATCTTTTATTATTAAATAACAAAATAACAATAAACATCTGGATAGAAAATGTGTGTGTCTTTTTCCTACAGCTTGCTATTTCCAGCTATTGTCCTTTTTAAATGCCTGGTTCTGATTATACGATAGAGGGATAAAAAAAATAGACAATCAAGCGAACTCTTTTGCTCTTAAGATTATTACAGAAACAGAGCTGAGAAATTTTTCTCGACCAGGGGCCCCCAACTCCTGGGCCGCAGCCCACTACCAGCTGTGAGCTATTTGCAACCAGGCCATGCGAGTGGCGAGCCATCGCTCGTGAAGCCTGGTTTCCCCTTTCCCCCTCTCCCAGCCAAGCCACCAAGCTGCAAAGTTGGGGGGGGGGGGGGCTCTGTTCTAGACGGCATGTTAAGCATGTAGTGATGCATTTAATCATGTTTTTATTTGGAATTAGAGGTCTTGTTGATTACATTTGGATAGTCCTGTTGTGGTTATTATTGCACTGTTTTATTTACCTTAAGAAAACGGAATTCCTAAGAAAAAGGAAACAGACCACCTATATTACATCTTTCAACAAAATGTGTATTCAAACAACTTTATCAAAAAGTGCCTCACCATTCAGCCCACTTCAGCACAACTGACACAAGCCATGAAAAAGATAAAATTGTTAGATATCCAAGACATTTCAGAAACAACCAACAGACTATTCCCAACACATGGCATCACCCTAGCACAGAAACCAACCAACCATTGCTCTCCAAAACATCTGAAGTAACCCTAAAAACCTGGTAGCCCCAAAAGGAAAAAAAGGATGTCTGCAGTACACTATGTAGGATATCTGGGTTGAAGATTAGCAGAACACATCCATGAACACCAACTAGCAGTCAGAAGAAACAATGAAAAGTCCTTAATCTCACAACACATGGTTAGATTCAACCATAGTTTCAACTGAGAAATTATAAGCATAACTAGACCAAATTAAATCTAAAATGCTAGAGAATTCCTGCATGTCTGACATTCAGACAAATCTGCCATCAAAAGGCATATATCGGTAAACCACATTTACAGACCGTTCAAAAGGGACAATAAAAAGCTAAGAAGGAAACAAAAAAGACCAGAACACATCTTTTCCAGCAACCAACAAGGATTAACACCAGACAATCAAGCAGTAAACAATACCCTAATTAAGGAACTACGAAGGAGAAAACCACATCTGACCCAATACTGGCCGGCCAAACTACAGAAAGCAAAACTCCCACTCACTAGCACTGAAGATTTTACCTAGTCAGATAATGAAACATCTGGAAGCAAACAACCTTTCTTAGCACCACAGTTCAACCCTGAGCTACATATGTTCCCTTCTGTTGGAATCAGTAAAAAGAATTCAAAGTAAAAGTGATTCAGCTTCATTGGGATGAAAGAAGTGAATGAATTTAATTGCTTCTTGTCACCAAGCAGGTCAGGGTGGGGTTATTGTTTTTACTCTTTCTATATTGGGTTTTTATTTTTTGGAAGCTGCCTGGAGTCACTGAAAGTGAATGGGTAGCCATATAAATTCTCTAAATAAAACAACAGTTTTCTTCTGGGTCAGATTCAAGGTGCTCAGTTTAACCTTCATGACATGGGACTGGGCTGTCTGACGGACTGCCTCTCCCTGGTTATATCAGCCTACCTCATTAGATCTGACAGAGAGGCATGCTGTAGACACCACCGACTGTGAACCTGCATTTGGTGTGTCCCAGGAGATGTGCTTTCTGGGATGTGACACCTGCCTTATGGAACATTCTTCCTCCTGAAATTAGATTAGTTCCATCCCTTTTGCCATACTAGAAGCCTGTTAACACCTGGTTATGTTAACCTGTGGGTCCTGAGGAACTACAGACATGCTTAGATGCTGAGCTGGTTATTCTTATCCTCTCTTCGCCTAGGATTTATGAATATGCTTTTTATAAAATTTACGTTTTAAAATTATTTGTATATTTGTTTTTTATGTGTTGTTTTACCCATTTATTATACTGTACATAGAGTAGAGTAACCTTAGGTGAAATGGGTGACTGTAAATTAGATAAATAAAATAGCAGGAGGAGTATTTTAGAGTTTTGAAAGTATAATTGTGCTATTTCAAAGAATAAAACTGAACAAGTGATAAATTTTTGGAAAAAAAATATTACAAAGTCATAATTGCTGTCAGAATGTTGAAAATTGGTAAGTTGTAATTATAGATATTAACTATAACTGGATAAATATTAAAATATGAATGAGCTTGTCTTACAAAGAGACTCTGGGATGTTAGTATGCATATGTGAAGAATGTGTCTGTGTCTGACAATTAGAAGAATGTGATTCTTGTTTCACTATACGGAGGAAAAAGTGTGAATGCAAAAACTACAGGAGATTAGTTTATGTTTGGAAAGTATTTGGTAGAGTGCAAGAGGTGCTAATGAATAAAAATTGAGAAGTGCAATGTGTAAATCTCCAATTTACACATTTTCCTACAGATTTAGTACAATGATGCTGTTGTAAACTAGATTTAATTACATTTCCTTCTTTTTTTCAAATGTCATGTCCTTCATTTCTTAAGTTGCTGTTTTCCATCTGAAAAGGAGTGGTATGGTTGGTGCATATATATGCGTATAGAGTTAAGTATTTTAAGTATTAGTATGTTCGCACTTTAAGTCCTTTAAATGATACTTCGATCTGCAATATTGGGTCTGATGCAAAGACCATGAATTTATGCATGGGATGAGATTTGAACAGTGAAGGTTTATATTTGTAGCTCAGTCATAATCACAATGCTAGAAAGAATATGCTGTTATTCAGAGCATTAATAATAGTTTCTAACCTGAATATGTCCTATAAAGCCGCAATGTTTACTGATTTTTTTAATCTTTAAATAGAAAATACTCCAGTACATACTTCTGATGTAGATTATAGACTGTTGGAAGCATCTAAAGCTGGAGATTTAGAAACTGTAAAGGTATGTTGGAATTTAAGGAATATAAAAATTTTAAGATAAATATGGCTATTTTAAATACAGCGAGGAATTATTATTATTTTTTACAATGATCGTCTGCAGTGGCCATTGGATTTACATGCTTCTGTCCTACAATTTCTTGGTTGTTAGAATTTTTTTAATTTGTTCTTTTCATTAACGCTAATTAGTATTACATTTCTGCCTTATACCTTGATTAGTCTTAATTGTGCTTAACTATTAGTTTAAGTTACGTTTTTTAAAGCAGAAATAATTAAATGCAACACCTTGGAATAAAATGATAAACTATAATGAATGAAAACAGGAAAATGAAGCTTAGAGGAGAGAATAATATTTTGTGCTAAAGCAGTCTTTGACATTAAATATATATGTAGTAGTCAATGTTGTGAAAAGTAATACTGGGTTTGAAACTTTCCTAACTGAAAAATATCCTACTCTTGAATAAATGCTATTTAATTGAAGCTGAAATAGAACCATGAAACATTTATTTTTAGTAAATTAAATTTTTCTTTTCAATGTAATAAAATATAGAATTATATTACACATTATTCTTTTTAATCAGATCCATAGCTGTATAGAAATCATTTTCTGTAATAGTACCCCATATATTTATGAGGTATTCTGCTTGCATATTTGGACACTTTTCTGACCATATTAGCCTTATTTCACCATTCAGGACAATTCTACACCACCCTACTGCTCTCAGATACCAATTTGGCTTCAATATACAATGTTGCCCGATTCTGTGCAGCAACATTTAAAATATGCCAGAAGATGAAATATCCCCAAATCAGTTTTATTATAGTGTATTTTGTCTTCGATTTGTGATATTATTTGTTTAGATATATTTTATATTATTTGTTTAAATAGATTTAGTTTGCCATGTTTTCTATGTCCATGCATTGCTTTTAACCTTCCTGTTAGGTCATCAATGGAACTACAGATTTTAAATAGTTTTCTATAAAACTCAAATAATTTTTCTTAGTAAAAATAAAATATGACATATGGGATTTCTATTTCTTTGTATTACTTTGTGTCAAATTCGAAAGTGCTATATTAGCTTCTCATTATTGGATTTTTATTTCTGGAAAATAACCTGTATGGAATCTTAGTTATTTTATTGTAAGATAACCTGCAGCCAGAGACTTAGTTATTTTTTATATTGTCAGGGATCTTTATTATTCTTGCTATAATGTCTTGAGGTGTGGAAGATATTTAAAATGTCTGTGGTGAATTCTACTGTGGATGTTTTCCTTTTTCCTTTTTACACAGCAACTTTGCAGTCCTCAGAATGTGAATTGTAGAGACTTGGAGGGACGTCATTCAACCCCATTGCACTTTGCTGCAGGTTATAATCGAGTTTCAGTAGTTGAATACTTGCTTCATCATGGAGCAGATGTACATGCAAAGGATAAGGGGTAATTGAGACCATGCAATTTACTGTTTTATGTATGGGTAGAATGAACTCTTTTCTCATCTTTGGAAAACTTCTTTAGTCCACCTAACCTTGTTAAATACCGTACATTATTTTCTTCCCTACAGAGACAAATCAATTACAATTTAGTACACTAGCTCCAGCAATGTCTGCTCATTAAAACCTTGGTCAAATTCAAACAGATGATCAAGATATCTAATCTGACAGAGCCAGTATCTATGAGAGTAGTTTCTAGCCTAGTTAAGGTAACAGGCTAGAAACCAGGAGATTGTGAATTCTAGTCCCAAAGTTGAGGTGGTGATTTTGGACCAGTGACACTCTCTCAGCCCAGCTCACTTCATAGGATTGTTGTTATGGGGAAAATAGGATGAAGAAGAAGTATTAGATGTCTTCATCACCTTGAATTATTTATAAAATTTGTAAAGGTGGGATAAAAAATAAATACTAAAATTTACCATCTGTGCTGTGGTGCAATTTCCCTTTCATCCTGGACTATCTCTAGATACTTTTTAAACGTTTTATAAAACCTACATTATATGTTTTCCTGGCACAAATTCATGCTCCTCCCATTAAGGGGACAATTGGCAGATATACTGGCCTTCTGGTGCTTGCTTCCTAGTGCATTTAGGTGCAGTTTAAAGATTTCTTTATCTATTGTGCTTTTTTTTAATAGCCAAAAAAGTAGCTTAAATTCACATCTGTTTAATCTTGTTCAGTATTAATGTGTGCAGAAACTGAGATTGCTGTCTCTCCATTTTGGTCATTGCAGCTTTATCCTTGCAGTGGTATCATTAGATTATTGCCACATTTCTCACAGTTGTTGATTCTTCTGTCCTGTAAAGTGAGCTCCTGGATGTAGACAGTTTATAACCTCAATTAAAATAACCTGACTGAAATAGAAAAGTAAGATGGCAGTTATTTTGAAGGATAACTATTTTTTTGCTTTTAGATCTTGATAAATACTCTTCATTTTTTTTAACTTATCAGTGGATTAGTACCTCTACATAATGCTTGTTCATATGGACACTATGAAGTTGCAGAGTTATTAGTGCGACATGGAGCTTCTGTCAACGTTGCTGATTTATGGAAGTTTACACCGCTACATGAAGCAGCAGCAAAGGGAAAATATGAAATCTGCAAGCTCCTTCTCAAAGTATGTGCTTTATTTATTTTTTTGCAAACAGTCTTTGTTTACTTCAGACTGTGACGCATAATAACATAGGCAGCAAAACTGTAATTTTCTTCAGAATAGAACTCTACTTAGGATAATAATAAACAGTTATATTGTTTTTTAAGGAAGGCATTGTACTCTAAATTTAGATTGCAGTATAACTACAAATTGAAATATCTCTGCAAAGGAATTGTTTACATGTGCGCTGAGCAGTACAGTCAATCATCTGCATAATGCTGGTTTGCAATCTGCTGCAAAACTATTAGTAACAATTAGGATGCAATGCTGTCTGTAAATTTTTTTGTATGTGTGTAAATTTTATTTGAGTTTTCACAAAACGAAAAGAAATACAATTAAAACATCTTTTTTGAAAGCAGCATAATTCTGGGTTACATTTCTTCGTACAGACACAAATTCAAGTTCATGCTCATTTTTATATTCTATTCCACCTCTTATTACTATTTTACATTTTCTACATGGCTTCTCCCCTTTTTTAATTTCCTCAATTTTATTTTATTTATTTCGTCTCAATTCAAATCATTATATTTTTTGTCTGTCCTGTTTCAATTATCTATTATCAATTGTCTATTATCTTTTCTCATTAAATAAAATTTCTCCTGAAGTTACTGATTGGAGTATGACGCCTTTATATCTTTCCCCTAAAGTTATAACACTCAATATAATACATAACTTCCATTCGGATTCTGCTTGGTACATTCTTAAACTACACACAGTATTCTTGAACAAAAAAAAAGAAAAAATTATAAATGTAAATAATTAAAACAACATTCCATTCCAATTCAATTCTATCATTAATATAAATATTCATTAAAGTCTTAACATTTTTCACGTTACTTTTCAATTAAATATTATACTTCTATGGGAACAATTATAAACTTTCCATAGTCAATTCCCCCCCCCCTTCACTTATATTTTATAAAACATTGACTAATTAAAATGTTCCCGTTCCTTCCTAATTCAATTTTCTCATCTATTTTGTTTCATTTACTTTATTCACAAACATTTCACTAAATTACACTAACCATTCTATCCCTCATTCTCATCATATGTTGTTTCCAATTTTCTAAAGTTATTTCTATTACAAATATAACAACACAATCTCACATACCTTTACAGAATCCCCTTTCAATTAGATTTTCACCCATTATCTTTAAATAGGTCCTGTTTCTTTATATCTTGCTCCGGACCTTTGTAACTTCTTTCCTTTCCTTCTTCCCTCTCTTCTCTCTCCCCTTTTTACCCCTTTGTCTCTCTACCTCTATTTCCCTCTTCTGTATTCCCCTTTTCTGATTTGAATTGAGATGAGATAATTAAAATAAAATTGAGAAAATTAAAAGAGGGGAGAAGCTATGCAGAAAATGTAAAACATTAATAAGATATGGAATAGAACATAAAAATGAGCATGAACTTGAATTTGTGTCTGTACGAAGAAATGTAACCCAGGATTACGCTACTTTCAAAAAAGATGTTTTATTTGTATTTTTGTTTTCTTTGTGAAAACTCAAATGAAATTTACAAAAAAAAAAAAGTTTCAAGAGGTTGTTTTATAAGAGATTTCTGCCACATGATACTTTAGACTAGCGATCAAAAGTCAAGAGCATGTATGGTTGTTCTAAAGGCTAAGAAGGATTTCTTGATTTGCCAAAAAGATTTTTAGAGAAAGCTGTTACAAGAATTATTCTTAATATAGGATGTTAAATTTGATGACTTCTGGGCCTGATAATTAAATGTGGTCTGTTATTTTTTCATACATTTATTCAAATATAGTCAAAAATATATTTTGTGTATATTATTTCATTTACACTTAGAATTTTTAAATATTTTTTTTAAATCCTGAAAAAAAGATATTTTTCAACTGCTTATATAGAACCATGCAAAAAAGTTAAATGTTATAACTGGTTGCCATAATATGAGTTACCAGAACTTGATGTCATGGCATCAGGAAATAGTTCTGTGATATTAGAGTATGATATTAGAGTATCAACCAAAAATAAGTATTTGGAAACACACATACATAACTTCATTTTATACTTTAAATCCCCTGGCTCTAAAGAAACCAGATATATTCATGAAACATTTATTTGGAAATCCTTGGACATTCTTACTCAAAAGCATTTCTCAGAGAAGGAATACCAGTTAGGTCAATAATCAAACTGCCACCTAACAGCCATCCTTAGAAACGCAAGGGTCCTAAGAAAGGCTTTAAAAAGAATTGTCCCTGTGGTGATACTGAGGCTGGACAGTTGATGGCTGGAGACTCCAAACTTTGTCTTCCTTGGGCTTTATAGCTCAGTTATGCTGCCTGCTTTAGAGTCGTGGACTCAATAGTTTCCTGTGGCCACCAAAGGCGATCAAAGCCTTTGACTGGGATTGAAGTAAAAAAACCAAAACATGACTTTGTTTTCCTTATCCTGAAACACCTCTCTACAACACACACACACACACACACACACACACACACACGCCTAGCTCTTCAAAGAAGCGCTGAGTAGTTTGGAGTAATTTGAGCATGCATGAATTCTAGAGTCATCATGTAACTGCATTAATTGGACTAAAGCTCTTCTGCCCTGTAGAAATTACAGGTAGTCCTCTACTTATGACAATTGAGACCAGAATTTCTGCTGCTAAGCAAGGCAGTTGTTAAGTGAGTCATGCAGTTTTATTACCTTTTTCCCACGGTTAAGCTTAACCATGATTTGCTTAAATAATAATTAAATAATTAAGTTGTTACATGAACCAGGCAATCATTAAGCGAATCTGGTTTCCCTCATTGGCTGTCACTCAGAAGCTGGTTGGGAAAGTGGCAAATGGCGATCACGTGACCCTACAACACTGCAGCCATTGTAAATACATGCCTGTTGCCAAGCACCCGAATTTTGTTCATGACTGTGGGGATGTTGTGACTGTTGTAAGCATGAGGAATGGTTGCAAGTCACTTTTGTCAGTGTCATTGTAATTCTGAACAGTCACTAAATGATTATAAGTTGAGGACTGCCTATAATTGCCTGCAGAGATAATGCATTGTGGGGCACATTTTCAAATAAAGATATGGTTCTCAGCCTATTATTGCCCTTTGGAGAATGAATCAGAAGAGCGTGAAATAAAAAAATGAAAACTGCTTAAAGTTAGATATTAGTTATAGCATGGTATTTGTTTTATACCTTCTTTTAAATTTGGAAAATATGTTCTTAAATAAGTGTCTTGTTTGCTTATACCATTTTGAAAGCACCTTGATAGGCCTACATAACATTGAAACATAAATGGCAAATATATTTGGTACTATATTTGGTGACATGGAGGATAAACTTTTCAGCTGTAAGACAGTAGCAATGTTGTTTGCAGCATGGAGCAGATCCAACCAAAAAGAACAGAGACGGCAACACCCCTCTGGACTTGGTGAAAGAGGGAGATACTGATATCCAGGACCTGCTGCGAGGGGATGCTGCCCTGCTGGATGCTGCTAAAAAGGGCTGCTTGGCACGAGTTCAGAAATTATGCTCTCCAGAAAACATCAATTGCCGGGATACCCAGGGCCGAAACTCCACCCCATTACATCTTGCTGGTAAGTGAGCGATTGGGTTAATGCAGGGGTCTCCAACCTTGGCTCCTGGAAGCCTGGCGGACTTCAACTCCCAGAATTCCACAGCCAGCTTTGCTGGCTGTGGAACTCTGGGAGTTGAAGTCTGCCAGGCTTCCAGGAGCCAAGGTTGGAGACCCCTGGGTTAATGTATTCATCGGAAATCCTCCATGGAACAGATTTAAGAAACTTTGGAAAGCACATGTCTTTTGAACAATTGATTACGATATTTGGTCTACGATTCCTTCCTTCATTGCTGAATTTTCATTCCTTTTTTATACACAGCTGGTTATAATAATTTGGAAGTTGCTGAGTATCTTCTAGAACATGGTGCTGATGTAAACGCTCAAGACAAGGGAGGATTAATTCCACTACATAATGCGGCATCCTATGGGGTAAGCGTTCATTCATAATCTCAGTGTAGTCAAAGGCGTCCAGCTTGCATTCCATTAAAAAGTATAAAACAAGTAGAGGAAACCAGAGCAACCAAAAGGGAATCACAGCATAAAATTGGTTTTATTTCAGTCTTCTGCAAAATGTTGCTGAAATACGTACAAGGGGAATTGTAAAACTTGTATCAATTGATGAGAATATTGGTAACTTGGGGTTTCATTGAAGTCCTTGGTGCTCTCTGATCTTGATTGTTTCCTTGCAGACGTTTCATTACCCAACTAGGTCATAGGACAGGCAAGTTGCATACAAACAGAAAGCAAAGCCCATTCCCTTCCAGCAGTGATGATTTTACTTCATTGGATAATGAAACTTCTGCAAGAAAACAACCAAGTTCAGAGAGCACCAAGGACCCCAGTATAAGATCTGTCTTGCTACTTGGTAAAAAAAACAAACAAACAAACACGTAATTGTTTGAAATAGTCAGGTGAATATCATGTTATCTCTTGGTAAATATTTCCCTGTTATGAAGGTGAAAACTTAAGATTAGATTCAATGATGTATGGATCAAAAGTCATGTTTTCTATTTTCTGCCTTAGTTGTAATTAGTTGTGTTAGCTTTTTTCAGTTCTTGCATAGAAAAATAAAAATGACACATGCACCTCCCATATTAAGAAAGTTTAGATGGTTGAAAAACTGAAAGTTGTATATTTTGCATACTGGTTAACTAGTGTGCTTGTTGCTAATAGATCTCTTTGAATAGAACTATCTAATTACCGTATATACTCGAGTATAAGTCGAGTTTTTCAGCCCATTTTTTGTGCTGAAAAAACCGCCCTCGGCTTATACTCGAGTCAGATTCCCCTCTGAAAAAAAAAATGGTGTGGAGCTCCGAAGCTGGGCAGCCGCTTCCCTGCTTCCGTGTTTCCTTTGCAACTTTTAAGCATGGGAGGGGGAGGCTTTTCTGAGCTCTAGGCTGAAAAAGCAACGCGAGCCGAGGTCGCTCCACTCAGTTTCATTTCCTCAGCTCCAGCTGCTTTCAGTCCACTCGGGAGGAGGGGGAGGAGGGGGAGGCTTTTCTGAGCTCTAGGCTGAAAAAGCAACGCGAGCCGAGGTCGCTCCACTCAGTTTCATTTCCTCAGCTCCAGCTGCTTTCAGTCCACTCGGGAGGAGGGGGAGGGGGAGGGGGAGGGGGAGGCTTTTCTGAGCTTTAGGCTGAAAAAGCAACGCGAGCTGAGGTCGCTCCACTCAGTTTCATTTCCTCAGCTCCAGCTGCTTTCAGTCCACTCGGGAGGAGGGGGAGGGGGAGGGGGAGGCTTTTCTGAGCTTTAGGCTGAAAAAGCAACGCGAGCTGAGGTCGCTCCACTCAGTTTCATTTCCTCAGCTCCAGCTGCTTTCAGTCCACTCGGGAGGAGGAGGAGGGGGAGGGGGAGGTTTTTCTGAGCTTTAGGCTGAAAAAGCAACGCGAGCTGAGGTCGCTCCACTCAGTTTCATTTCCTCAGCTCCAGCTGCTTTCAGTCCACTCGGGAGGAGAGGGAGGAGGGGGAGGCTTTTCTGAGCTCTAGGCTGAAAAGGCAACGCGAGCCGAGGTCGCTCCACTCAGTTTCATTTCCTCAGCTCCAGCTACTTTCAGTCCACTCGGGAGGAGGGGGAGGGGGAGGCTTTTCTGAGCTTTAGGCTGAAAAAGCAACGCGAGCTGAGGTCGCTCCACTCAGTTTCATTTCCTCAGCTCCAGCTGCTTTCAGTCCACTCGGGAGGAGGGGGAAGAGGGGGAGGCTTTTCTGAGCTTTAGGCTGAAAAAGCAACGCGAGCCGAGGTCGCTCCACTCAGTTTCATTTCCTCAGCTCCAGCTGCTTTCAGTCCACTCGGGAGGAGGGGGAGGAGGGGGAGAGAGAGAGATATCATAAGAACGGCTCTTGGTTTTTTCTTGCAAGGGAGAGAGTGACTCCTGCCTACCACTGTCATCATCATCATCTTTTGGGTTAGTGAATCAATCAAACCTTTCATGATAGTGAGATCGTTTCCCAAATTTCCCTTAAATCAGGGAAGAAATAAGAAACAAACCTTTGGACTGAGAATAAGCTTGTTCCTATGATGCCATTTTTGTTCACTTCAGTGTGAAAAGTGTGAAAAAACACACTTCTTTTTCTTCATCTTCTTGTTCCCTATTTACTGGTCTCTTTCAAAGAGGAAATTGTGAACATCAAACTGTCCTAGTGAAAGTTTTTATTGGCATCTATTTTTATTTTTGAAATTTACCAGTAGCTGCTGCATTTCCCACCCTCGACTTATACTCGAGTCAATAAGTTTTCCCAGTTTTTTGTGGTAAAATTGGGTGCCTCGACTTATATTCAGGTCGACTTATACTCGAGTATATACGGTATATTATTTATTATGTTTACACTGCTGCATCCATCCAGCTTTGTCACAGCTTTGAATGTATAACAAATCATTTAACAATGTTTGCTTTTCTTTTTTAAATTGGGAATTCTTCCTATTATTTTTTTCATTTTTCCCCAGCATGTGGATATCGCAGCTCTATTGATTAAGTATAATACCTGTGTAAATGCTACAGATAAATGGGCGTTTACGCCATTGCATGAAGCAGCACAAAAAGGAAGGACGCAACTCTGTGCACTACTTCTAGCTCATGGAGCAGATCCAACAATGAAGAATCAAGAAGGCCAAACTCCTTTGGATCTTGCCACAGTAAGTTATGATGTTTATTTCAGTATTTAGATCAGCTGACTACAGTGGTAATCATTTATTTCCTTCACTGACCACATTTATTTAGTGAAATATGTCAGTAAACGTACGGAAATGGATTTGACCTGAATCTGTTTCTTTAAAAATTTTGAGAAGCTAAAGTTGTTGCTCTATTATAATCCAGTGAGAATACAGAAACCACGCAATTTATTATACCACATTGGTTTAATATATATTGGATGTTTGGTAAGGCAGGATAAGAAAATATTTTTGATTTGTGCAGATTGAATCCCTGATTTTTTAATTCATTGCTTCATTTAGACAGCTTAGAGTGTGTAATGTGGTTGCAATTACTATTTAACAAATTGCTTTATTCCTTTCATTTTTTAATTGCTTAAACTTTATCTGTAACTTCAAAAACAAAGTGTTTTTTTAAATGCTTCACATATGTGGACACCTAAAAATTTTATGTACAGAATACATAAAAGAGAACTGTCTGAAGGTAAACTATTTTGTAATATTTCTTTTTTTAAAAACAAATTTTATTAATTTTTTTTTAAAACATACACAAGCAAACAAAACATAGGATGTAGTTTTTTGTAATTCTTCAAAAGATAATGCCATTTTTTCCCTTTTTTTGAAACAACCCAAATATCTTTAATCTTTCAAGAAATAGTTCACAAAGATCCCAAAGTCACAAAGCAAACCAAATCAAAGCAAACAGTTTCATTTAGCACTTTCTTCCTTCTATATTTTCTCTTCCTAGGGTAGAATTCAAATACACAGTTCCAAAGTAATCTTCTAGAAGTCGTAATACCTTTTATTTCTGATCTTATAAACTCAAAGCAGTCTCCTTCAGTACAATCTTAAAATAAATCTTTCCCTCTTCCCTTCTACTTATAGCAAATAAAAAGAATTTTAAGTTTTTAATTCCAATGTCCAGAAATCCTTTATCCCCTTGGCTTTAAATTTCAAGTTTACCTTCTATGCCCAAGCAGGTTTTCCAGATTTCCAACTGCTGTTTCTGTGGAAAGGGAGAGTGAAAGAAAGTAACTTTCCCTTTCAGCTTTTTTTCGCTGCTTTTACGATCTTCCTTGGGAGACAATGTATCCTTCAGATGATTTAGTTTCCAGGTTATTTAAAAGTTTCTTCTAGTCCCGGTTCAGCCAAAACTTTCGCCTTCACCTGCTTCCTCCTGCACAAATCTTACCCGGCCGCAGGCTTCTTTGTGGCGGCCGTTGCTGACCACCACTCCACCACCTTGGGAAAAAGGGGTTTTGCCGGCTGAGGAAGGGGTTTGCGATACTCCCAAACCCAAATCTGGATCCCCTCTCTCTTTGGCTGCCTCTACGGGGCAGCCCTATCCTCCACATCCGTCTGGATTGGAGGAACCTCGGCAGCGAGCAGAGCAGGAATCGCGGAGGATTGCAAAACCGGAAGCCTACTATTTTGTAATATTTCAAAGTGTTGTGGAAAGTAAATGTCTTTCTGATTCTATTTTACTACTTCCAAAAACAGGAATGGTTCCAAAGATCGATGACTTGAATATTTGCAAATATTCAAATATTCTTTGAATGTTTGCTTTTGAATATAGAGATAGTTATTTTGCTTAAACTATTTCTTTAAAAATGATTAGTTTTGGTTTTATTTTTTAAAACATCATTTTATTTCCAGGCTGATGATATCAGAGCCCTGCTTATTGATGCAATGCCTCCTGAAGCCTTGCCAACGTGCTTTAAACCTCAGGCCACTGTTGTTAGTGCCTCTATCATTTCGCCAGCATCCACTCCATCTTGTTTGTCTGCTGCCAGCAGTATAGATAACCTTGCAGGACCTCTGGCTGAAATTGCAGTGGCAGGTGCATCTAATGCTGGAGATGGAGCAACAGGAACAGAGAGGAAAGAAGGAGAAGGTACTCTTCCTGATTATAGGAAATTGCCAAAGTCACAGTTTTAAATATGCATAATGGGAAATCATCTTTAATCCTAATTTTTGAGGAAATAAATCTGTTTAGGTCATGACTTCTAAGGCTTTGTAAAACAACCTAACATTTGAATATGCATAATGGGAAATCATCTTTAATCCTAATTTTTGAGGAAATAGGTCTAATAGTTCCTTTAGATCATGATTTTTAAAGCTTTGTTGGGGGGGGGGAGAAACCTTATCGCTTGAAGAAATAGATAAAAAAGATTTTCCCTTTGGAGTAACTATTTTTCTGGACTTTGGTTGTCTTTTTAAATTTGGGACTTTAAATTAGTGAACATAGATATTTAGTTTTTGTATAAACTTGATAGAAATAGGGCATATATGAAACTGTTGTCAAAATTGTAAAAACTGTAGGATGATGGATGTTTTTGAGGAACAAATATCTCGTGTTTGTTGTGCTACCAACCAGCATGAGTAGGTTACTCATTAAGTTATATAACAACATTGGAGGAGGAGGAGGTGGATAAAGCAGAGAAAATGGAACGTGCAGATGGTAGCTTTATCTGACACTCACCAAAAGAGATTTTATTAATAAAAATGCCCATACATTTTGGGTCTCTGTCTCTTGTTTATTCTTTCTAGTTTTTTCTAGTAAAGATTTGCTTTCTTGTAGAAAATGCAATAAAAGAGGAAGTATTTCAGATTGAAAAGTGAAAGGACTAAGGATTTGAATGGAAGCTTGGTGGATAGTTTTTATTGATGACTTACATGAAGGATATTTTTTTGTTGTAGTTGTTGGTCTTGATATGAATATCAGCCAGTTTTTGAAGAGCTTGGGTCTGGAGCATCTCCGGGATATATTTGAAACGGAACAGGTAAAAATGATCTAACAGAACAGGTAAAAATGATCTAAGCTAATGTTGCATTTATTCTTCTATTTCAGTTCAATAATGTACATGAAATGGAAAGATGTGATAGATAGCATCCAGAGAATCTCATAGCTAAGTTTTCTGTGTGTGAGAGAGAGATTTGGTTTTTTGTTTTTAAAACTGACATACTTTATGATCAAATAAAGCAGATGGTAATACAGTATGAACCCTGCTTTTGTAGAGACGAATTTGAAAAGAGCTACTGGGAAGTTATCTGGAATCAGCTATTTGATTAAATTCAGTTTTGCTTAAGATGGCAAAGCAATTTAAGTAATAACTTTAATCAGTTTATTTCTTCTTCAGTCCTATTGCCCTCTTTTTTTAAAAAAAATCCAGGTATCAACATCTTGTATTGTATAGCATTAGGCCTACTTTGTTTCTTCTCATTTCAATTAATGTGCAAATAATTTGCCTAAGTTCTATCTTGAAAACGAAGGAATAAATATTGATGCTTTTGTTATTTATCTAGCATTTTTCCATCCATTGTTTCAGCAAAGGGAGTTCAAATTACATTTTTTTTAAACTCAGGGGTGAGTTTCTACTGGTTCTGTCCACCTCTGTAGAACCGGTAGCTCTGAAGAGCAGCAGACATAGAACTGGTTCTGGGTCTGTTGATGTTTTTGCCCACCCACCCACCTGGGCTCTTACCTGATCTTTATTTCCTGATTTGAGGCACAGCTGCAGTTAAAAAAAGCAGGAAAAGAGGGCTGTTTCAAAGGCTGCATCTATGCACACAGCATGCTAATGATGATTTACAGGCACCCACCCGCAGCGCAGCGTGCAGAGAAAGCACATCGTAAATCACTGAACCTCATAAATGACCGAACTGGTAGTTAACCCTGTCAGATCCCACCCCTGTTTAAACCCAAACCAAACAGTTGCACTGAAAGTTGAAGAGTGGAGAAATGCTTGGTGCTTACTACCAGTTATTTTTCTCCTGTCTTCAGCTGCTACCAGTACAATTTATCTGACCAGCTAGCTGGGCCCTTAATCTTCCTAGATTGCATTCTCCATCCCTACTTAAAATATATTGATGTTGTCTTTACTAGGTTGAAGGTGACTAATGAAAAATGCTACTTTTTGTTTCTGTCTGTGCTGTTCAGATTACCTTGGATGTACTAGCAGACATGGGTCATGAGGAGCTGAAAGAAATTGGCATCAATGCCTATGGGCACCGTCACAAGTTAATAAAAGGTGTAGAGAGGCTTCTAGGTGGGCAACAGGGTAAGTCTGTTAATCTACTAAAAATCAATTTGAGATTCAGCTAAGAAGTAAAGTCTCCTTTCATAAGTTACAGAAATTCAGGAGAGGTCTTAGTTTGGGGAAGGAAAGCAGTAAGGGAGAACAAAAACAAAAATATTGATAAATAAAATGAAATGAGAACTCTTTTTTTTTTTTTTTTGTATACTCAGAATCATTTTCCGTTTTGTGATATCCCATATCTAACATTCCCAATTGTGTGATGTTCCACATGTGGTCAGCCTCTCCCATGTAATGTATGTATTGTAGCTCTTGTCGTTCTCCAGATTCAGGGACGTTGTTTCGCTTTTTCAAGTTTAAGGAATTGCCACCTTGTTCTTTTTTCCTTTTTTTTTTCTTTTGAGACTTATAATCAATTATAATGAGAGAGTACATTTTCTGAGTCCTCCAGAATCTTAGCTGTTGTCTAATCTCTCTGGGCAAAGAGATTGCAAACCATAGAAAACAACTTTAATTTACTTTTTAAAATCCAGTGGGTTTTTTAAATGATGGCAGCAGACAGTACTCAGTCCTAGTTTTATAGTTGGTACTTCTTGGTGAACCTAGGTGCATAAAAGTTTAATATATTTTCCTTTTCAGGCACCAATCCTTATCTGACTTTTCACTGTGTCAGCCAAGGGACAATTTTTATAGATCTTGCTCCTGATGATAAAGAATACCAATCTGTAGAAGAGGAGGTAAAAAAAATCAATTTTAAAAAAGCTTAAGATAGGTCTTTGAATATAACACAATTGTTTCTTTGTTTACAAATGTTTCTGTACTATGCAGCACCCAAGTAGTCAAGTAATTCTAGATAACATAGTAGGATTTTGTACATATAGAATCTACCTTGCAGGAGACATGAAAACTCCTTAATTTCACAAAACATGGAAAGGCTTAAGCTTGTTTCAGAGGTAGGAAATTGTGAGTATCCTAAAACAAGCTAAATCCCCCCCCAAAATGCTGAGGAATTCCTTGATGCTTAACATTCAAACAAATCAGCCATCAAAAGGCACGTAGAGGTAGACCACATTTACATACCATTCAATAGAGACAAAAGAAAGCTAAAAAGGAAACAAAAGCAGAACATCTTAGCAGCAATTAACACTCTGATAAGCAGGGATTAACACTAGACAAGCAGTCAAGCAGGAAACAGCAGCATAACAAAGGAACTACCAAGGAGAAAGCCTCACCAACATTGACAGGGCAAGCTACTATATTTATTTATTTACTAGATTTATATGATACCCTTCTTGGTGTTAACTGCAACTCTGGGTGGCTTACAGGGTAATAAAAAGTGAAAAAAGTAGTTCAAAGCCCTTAAAATTAGAAAGATTAAATAAGAAACAAAAATCAAGAGGACAGATGAGACTGGGATTGAGGTCTTTTCTCTACCCAGCAGCTACTGCCAACCTAGAACACCTGTATAAAACCCCACTCCCTTCTAGCATTGGAGATCTAGTTGGGTAATTACAGGAAATGTCTGCAAGCAAATCAAGGTCAAAGAGCACCATGACTTCACAGTTGATCCCTGAGCACAATCCAAGATATACAAAGAATGGCAAACTAAGGGTGGAAGTTTGTCAGCTCTTTGAGTCACTTTTATACTAGAAGAACATTCTGTTTTCACATAAAAATACGTATATTTTTGCTTACATGTATTCTTTGCATATTGCTAGAATGAATACAGCATCGTGGTTTATTTGCAGCATGAAAAGTTTAGAATTTTATGGAAGTGTTACTTTTCCTCAGTTTGAAGAGATCTTACATGCCCTTTTCTACTTCCTGTACTTAAGAAGAAACCCCTATGAAGGATAGTTTGCATTCAGGATTTAATGCAATAGATATCATTAAATGTCTACTTGAAAGCCAATGGGGAAACTGGAAATTTCAGAAGTAGCGGACAGGAAAAAGTTTAAACATTTTCCTAACATCTAGTCCCAAACCCACTGACTCAGTGATTGTTCTGTTTAGAAGGACTTTATCCTGTGTAATTTGCTTTTTTTTCAAAATCTTTCTATACTTATAATACATTACATGCAGATAGAGTCTTGCGAGCTGATCAGGTGTAGAAATAATTCAGAAATGAAGTCTTGTTATTGTGAGAAAAGCCAAAATTGCATTGCTAGTCTCACACATCCCAAAGTTTGAAAGAGTCTCTTTATGAGTCAGAAGGTGGCAGCAAATGTCCTCTGCTCTTGTAAACTAAGTGAAGTCGGCCCTGCTGGCTGGTACTTGGATGGGAGACTTTCAAGGAATACTAAGACATAAGCTAAATGTGGAGGTGAAGAAATGTAACCGAAATAGTGCAAACCTCTTTCCTATTGTAATTAAGAAACATTGGATTTATACAGAGATGTGCTGAATTGGAACTTGCAAAGCAGCTTCTTCCCAAAAAAAAAAAAAAAGTTTGATAAAAATTTACATTGCAACCACGAATGGTTGTGGCAAGATGAAATGGAAAGGAGCATATGGAAAGGATTTGCAGGAGTGGAAGAGCCTAAGGCAGCTCCCACAACAGCCTGCTGTTAGATCCCAAGAGGATGTGAGCATTTGAGGAATACCCTGGAGAGATTGGGCTGATGCACTGTTGCCTAGCAGCATTAATCATTCTTATCTCTCTTGACTGACTTGGTTCCAGATAAACAGCAGGAAAGAAAAAGCAAGACAAACAGGATGCCTTTGTTTTTCCAGATCTACCACCAAGTGAAGACTGTTCCCTCCCACTTTTCCTCCCCTCCCTCCCCCCCATTAATTTATTGGCAGCCCATCTATACTTTGTCCATGATCTCAATAAACAGAATTGAAATTGCATATTGACAGCATGCACCTAGATTTATTCAACTAAATAAGATTTTACATTTACTGACATTTGATTGTTTAACAGATGCAGAGCACCATCAGGGAACATAGAGATGGCGGTAACGCTGGGGGAATCTTCAACAGATATAATGTCATTAGGGTAAGTTTCGAAGGCTTTATATATCTAGCTTTAAAATTATTGATAGAAATCAAATCGGTTGATCCAGCAGAAGGAAGTAGTGATGATACTGTGTTTAGCTTCTTGATTTTGAAGCTCTTTTGACTATCATCTAGGGCAGTGATGGTGAACCTTTTAGAGACCAAGTGCCCAAACTGCAACCCAAAACCCACTTATTTATCACAAAGTGCCAACATGGCAATTTAACCTAAATACTGAGGTTTTAGTTTAGAAAAAACAACTCATACATTTAACATCTTTAGTCTTTAAAGAAAAACACAATAACAGAGCTTTCAATGATACAAACAACTTTTGATATTTACAATTTTGGGCCCACCTCAACCATAATTTATTTAATTATGTTTTTACATTTCTGAACTGTCCATCTCCCTCAAAGAGGGAATCTTGCTGATGTCAGCTCTGTCCCCAAATCTCCAGAAGGAGATTGGGGCAGCCCCAGTGGGATCAGGTTTCTTGCAGGCAAAAAGTGAGGAGGGAGGAGAGAAGAGCCTGACAGAGTCGGAGCTGCAGAAGTGGAGACCGATGTTTACAGCGGTCCGAAGTAAACATCTGTCTCTGCTCCTGCAGCTCCAGCTCCGTCAGGCTCTTCTCTCCCCCACCTCACTTTCTGCCAGGGTGAGGACCCTCCCCCCTAGGCCACCTCGCGAGACTCCTGATCCCACCCGGGCTGCCCCAATTGGTGAACGCTGGCAAACTCTGTGCTAGGGCGAGGGTGCGCGTGCCCACAGAGAAGGCTCTGAGTGCCCTCCTCTGGCACACATGCCATAGGTTCACCACCACTGATCTACGGTGAGCAAAGCACTTGAAAGAGATGCTTTACAAAATATATTACTAATGGCCTTTTTGCTGAAAATGAATAAAAATGAACTGGTGACTTCTGGATTTACCAATGTAAAAGGACTGTATGGAGAGAAGGGAAACTACATTGTGTAATCTTGAAGAGGGGAAATGCTATCAATATATCTATAACTGCTGCAAAGAAAATTGGAAATCACTTTAATTATTCTTTATTCTCTTTTTCCTTGCTCTTGGTTGTTTTCAATACATTTTTCTTTATTTTTTTCTTCTATATTTTTTGTGTTTATTTTTTAACTTTGTAAAAAAAAAGATCTTTAATAAAAAGTATGTATATATAAAAGTACAAGTGCCTTAGTGCAAGCAAAGCAAGTCTCTTTGAAGCACCAAAGCAAGTTCACCTTTTGCAAGTTTGTGCAGCTGCCGCAAAGGCTGTTCTCACATGTCGGCATTGTGCAGGCACAGATCATACCTCTGTGGAGCTGAGCAGCCAAGCACAAAGGCTGGAGGCAGCTTTTGAAACAACTGTACCAGCCCTTGCAAAGTTCACTCTGGGAGGACAGCTGCTTTGTTTATACTAACAGGAAGACTGAACATTTCAAGCACTTTTCATCTCCCTGGTGGCTTTAAAATATTAAGTCTTAAATTATTATTTTATACAGTAAATAGAATATATATATGTACATACATAATATATAATTTTAATTACATTTTATATTGTCTTCTTTAACTGATCAGAATTTTAAAAAAGGATATGTGTATGAGGATTTCTTTTTCTATCTGAAAGGCTATCAAATTTCTAGTTCAGGTTCTCCCTCATTTTTATTTTATTTATTTTTATTTTACTTATTTCATATGGTTCCAAGAGTTAAAATAGGAGTGCTTTTTGCATTTGATTCTGTTGTCTTTCAAAAGGGCAGCTACAGTAATGTTCCATTTCTCTACTTATGAAAAATTCTGCTCTATTGTTTTGAGATGGCAAGAATATGTGCAGTTTTAGTCAAGAACAAATATATTTTACTCCTAGTGAATAAGTGAGCAACTTAATTTTATCCAAATTGGGGAGTTCTTAGTGCTCTTGCGTTTGTTATTTGCTTGCAGGCATTTTGTTACCTAGTCTAGTAATGAAACATCTGCAAGCAAACAATCAAGCTCAGAAAGCACCAAGGACTCCACCATTCAACCCTGAGCTACATATATTATTTTCTGCTTATTCTCCTCTGTTTATTCCAATTATATTCATGTCGTTAATAATCTGCTAATTTGAACTTTGTAGGGAAGGATAAGCATTGTATATTAGATTTGTTAATAATACAGTAAAGATATGGTGCATAAAATAAAGTTTTAAAAAGAAAAACAAATTGGGGTGATATGATGTTCTGTGGTAAGTATGAATCTTAAGTAGTTAAATCATATCCATTTCATAGTTCAGAGAAAAATTGAGCAACTTGAGGTTGCCTGAGATGTATGAACTTACGTTTGTAAGGTATACTTCTGAGCCTTACTAAAAGAAGACCAAGCTGTCAAAAAAGGAGCAAATTAAATTAGCCTTTGATTATTAATACTAAATATTACTAAAACTAAGTTTTTTAAAACCACAGAAACCATTTTAATAATGATGCAGCTTATATAGAATCATATTGACTCAGGATTTTGTAATTTGGTCTTAATGTTGTTTTTTTTAATTTGTCCATAGATTCAAAAGGTTGTGAATAAAAAGCTAAGAGAGAGATTTTGTCATCGTCAGAAAGAAGTCTCGGAAGAAAATCATAACCATCACAATGAACGCATGTTGTTTCATGGTATGTAAGGTGGCCCTTCAAGAATGTGTAGTTGCAGTATAACAAAACTGATTAAATGTACATAAATTGTACTTTGCTTTATTTACCATTCTGCTGTTTAATTGATTTTGGATTCTGGACTCAGCTCCAAGAAGCCAAAATGGACTTCTAGCTGGTTTTTTATCCCTTATCAGTACAAATATGCTACTTCACCTCCTATAAGACTCTAGAGTATTTTCCAGGGAGAAACCCCGGGGAGGAGTTTATGAATGAAAAGGAAGGAAAAAAGCAGTGTTCCATTGTGGAGGCAATTCTATCAGGACCACTGTTTTGTCTGTGTTTTTTTTTTAATCCAATCTCATGAAATGTGATAGAGATGCAGATCAAGAAAAGAACAAGAGAGGCATGCCAGGCAATTCATCCTTCTCCACAGATAGAGAAAGGAATCTACCACTCCTTCAGAGAATCTTTAAGCATATGTTGCTTAGCAATAAAAAATGAATATGTTCATAGATGCTAACCAGTGCTGCAATTGCTTCCTATTAGGAAAAAAAAACAAACACTACACATCACAGCCCCGCTCTCTTACTTTGTGCAAGGAATTGAACAAAGATTCTTTCTTTTCAGAGCAACCTAGCCCAACAACTTCTCCAGTATACGTAATACTAACACATGTCACTTAAGTACCAATGTTATCTCAACCCTTACATTAAGTTAGGTTTTTCTGTTTATTGGGAAAGATTAAGAGTGGGAAGGATGACATTTTCCTTAGATATATGAAAATCCTTTTCTTTAAAATCGGTTGAATCTTTAGAAATCAGAATTTTCTGTCAGATTGTCCTTGGTTTATATCAGGGGTCTCCAACCTTTGGGCCGTGGCCCATCAGTGGGCTGTGACGTGTTTGTAACCGGGGCTGTGGAAATGTGCATCTCCATTTGCACAAGCAGTGGGGGAACCCATGCACATATGCTCTCTTTGTGTGTGGTGGGCGCATGTGCACACCGTTTGTACAAATGGAGCGGCACATGTGCGCATGCTGTCTCACACAGAACCATCCCTTCTCCCCCCACCTCCCCGGTTGGGGAACTCTAGTTTATACGATTGGACATGGATTAATTATTCTGCTAATTTGATGTTCAGATGAAGTTACACTTCCTATAATACATATATTTACATGCTATTTTGTTTCTTTGTTTTAGGATCTCCTTTTATTAATGCTATTATTCACAAAGGATTTGATGAAAGACACGCATACATTGGAGGGATGTTTGGAGCGGGAATTTACTTTGCAGAAAATTCCTCTAAAAGTAACCAATATGTATATGGAATTGGAGGAGGCACAGGCTGTCCTACACATAAAGACAGGTCCTGCTATATCTGCCACAGGTGAGTTCTTGATAAATGGGACGGTCTGGAAAAGAAGGTACACTGCTTCCTTAACTGAAGGAATGCCAAATTAGAGGAAAAATTGGAAAAAAAGACCAGGCACATTTCTTAGTTTTCTAGCTTGGAGGAATGTGAATGCTGAAATATGGATACTCCAGAGGGTCTAGGAGGCTCCTGCAAAGTCAAACATGATTCAGAGAACACAAGAATAAAACACCATTTTTATTGCAAGGAGTTATCATTGAACAGCTTCTGAATTCATGCTTGCAGTTTCCAATGACCAAACAAAGTTGAAATGACAAAAATGACCTTAATAAGCCTGTCCTTTCAGTATGCAAACTGCAATGGCTTGATAACCTATTATTTGCAGAATGTGTTGATATTCTGCTATCACCTGCTTAGCCATTCCTCTAGTTGTGCGAAAAATTGTTAGTTTTTCTGAACCAGCTCCTGAACTGTCATTTGTTTATTCCAGCCATTAGGACTTCTGGTGGGGGGGGGGGTGGGGGGGTGAGGACATATTAACACGGTCCCAAGAGCTGATGATTAAGCAAAAATGAATGAAATGAAAATGAAAATTCAACCTTTTTACTGATTTAAACAATGTTTAAATTGAAAATTGATAGGTTGTACATACTTTAAATCTCTGACATGATGTATATGAAATGTTTTGCTGTAACTGAGTTCACTTTTTACATTCTTTTCTTCCTGTCTTCTTTCAGACAAATGCTTTTTTGCCGTGTGACATTGGGAAAGTCCTTCTTGCAGTTTAGTACCATGAAAATGGCCCACGCCCCTCCCGGACATCACTCTGTAATTGGCAGGCCAAGCGTCAATGGGCTTGCCTATGCTGAGTATGTCATCTATAGAGGGGAACAGGTAGGTGACATTTGAAAGTGGCATCTATCTTCTTCATTGGCTCACTGAAATCTTTGGTGTACATTGTTAAGCACCACCAAAGGTGTGAGAGATACTTCATACTTTTAACAATAAACTGTGGTTGGCTTGAGCATCACACCAAATTACTGTGACAAATTACAGGTTTTAAAAAGATGTGTGATTCTTTCATGCTTTATAGTACAAACTGTCTTAAATAAGGAGCAAATGATGACTTGTTTTGTTCTTCCTGCAATCTAAAGACCCCCAAAAAAAACCTGTTTTAAAAGTTTGATTAAATAAGTACTACCTTCTGCCATTTGCAGAGGGACAATTTCTAACACTAATAGATTTCACTATCCATAAAATAAACAAATATTTTTGAAGACACGTTCAGATACTCTGCTTAAAATCAGCCACATCTTCATGTTACTAAAAATACATTACTATATTAAAAAAGCCAAGCAGGAAATACACACTTTCAAAAGTCTATATGCAGCCACTGAATTTTTCTCCAGAACAGTATGCGCCTATGGTTTGTGGTAGACTGCTCCAGCAATCTGTACTCTGTGAAAAATAGGAGGTTGCTTAATTGTTTATATTAAGGCTGATGTATTATACTATATCATACTTATGTCATACTATGAAAGGATCTTATTTAAGCTCCTGTTTAAATGTTCTTCCCTTGATTTAATGAATAAGACTCTGACTGGTGCTTCCAAAACTTGCATCAGTTTCTATACCATCTCCTTTCTGCAAAAAAAAGAGGAAAGGAACAAACATGGCAGAGAAGAGTACAGTAACACTTTGCAAATAGATACATGTCCACATCAGATACACAAATTTCAAGCACAGTCTGATGTAATTCGCACAATAGACTTAACAATAACAATACTTCTTCCCAAAAATCAGACAAAAAACCACTTCCATTAATTACACATCATTGTCTCACCTACTGTGGCCTTTGCACTCTCTAGAAGGTGTTCACTTCAGTTCTTGATGATCAGTTTCTCTTCAAACAGTATTTGGGAAGATATTAGATGCTGACCTAGGCTTTTATACATCTCTTCTGCCCCATTGGAGTATGCTATTTGCCCCCAAATGAACAAATAAAAAGGAAGCTTTTATATTTGAAGTCATGGAAAAGTATCTGTTCAACATAACATAATGGATATTAAATGGATTTTGTTAGAAGCAAAAGTATCAGAGAATCGTGGCTTCTCAGACGGAAGTAATATAAAAATTAAGTAAAATGAACTTTTTCTTTGTTTTTAATTATTTCTCTATAATGTGTAGTAATTTGAGTGTATCTGCTTATTCATAGGCTTACCCTGAGTATCTCATTACATACCAAATTGTAAAGCCAGATACTCCCTCACAGACAGCAATGGCTGCAGAACAGAAGACCTAGTAGATGCTGGTTCATTGAAGTAGATTACGTGACTTACGGACTGGATGGTGGAGATTAGTTTCAGAACATCAAAATTATATGGAATTCTCATCATTCTGGAACTGCTTTAAGTGTTTTATAAAGCATTGTTCTGTAAATGAATCTGAGTAACTGATATGTACTCGATTGCTACTATTCCTTTTGAGGAAATGTTTACAAAGATTTGCCTTTTAACATCCTAACTCAGGCTCACTTTCCCTGCAGTTGCCATGTGTGTAATGAGAACATCACTGCTTCAATCTGGATATATGGAAATGTAATTTGTAGTGCTGTGCTACAATCCTTTTGAAAGAACAGCAGCAACAGCTGTAGTGAAGTGCAGAGCCTCTATTGAACCCATGTCATCCTCTCAACGTGCAAGGCTGGTTTTCCTTTTTAGAAGTCTTTAGTCAGTTATTTATTTTCGTTTTATTCTTCTGTTACAAAAATGAGCCAGACCCTCCTTGAGGATATTTTTGCACAAAGTCAATTTGACTAAAACCACTTAACAATGCAATAGGAATTTCTTATCCAAGGTGTTAGAGATACAGTTATTTGGTCTGGGATTCTTTTTGCACTTTTTATGAATTCTTTTATGTTGCTAAGAGCATAATTTTAAGGTAGAAGTCCTGCTTTATCCCTTTCAAGATTCTCTTTCTTTATAAGATGTTCATGCTAGCATCCATATAGCAGCTTCTCTGGGAAATGGTCTCTGTTCCTCTGTTTTGCTTTCACATTGCTTTCTTGTGTCTAATATTCCAGTAGCACAGTTTGGATGTGTCTGAAAAAATGCATAGGAAACATTTGTTGGATGAAACTGAATAGACACAGGATCCTGTTTTCTCTCTGCCCTTGCTAAGTGAGGTTGTAAGCAAGTTAGTGAGATTCCTGAAGGAATTTGATGTCTTCTGTGGGTATTTGTTCTGAGGTTTTTAAAATATTTTCATCAACAGCAAGGGAGCAGAGATATGAGCCGGAAGCCTAGTCTAGTTCTCACATGTGTGTAAACTCCAAAAGGACCATTTTTTTTTCATAAAGGGCGCATTAGAGTATAAAAGTTAACTGTAAAGCTTGCTTGAGGCCCTTTTTCCTTTGATAGGAATATTCTGTTATTCCTTATATTATGTCTGGATTCATTCATAGGTTAAATTCCATGCAAATATCCTCCAACACCTTAGCCCCTTACCCCCAGTAGACTAATTAGACCAGTTAAGCTGGTTATATCAAGGAGTATATATATACATATATTTGTATTATTGCAGAAGATTGCTACTTAGTTTCTAATTGATTTCTATCCATTAAATTCATCCTCCCCCATATTTTCTTTGTGACGAATCCACTTACATATCACTGTCATCGTCATTAATATAATATCACAAAATCTGCCAATGAAAACTATCTCCCTGCCCTCCCCAAAACATCGTTTTTAAAGAATTCAATGACTTTCAAGGAAAAACGAACAGTAGTAGAGATCTATAAGTAGAATATTTAATGGAGAGAGACTGCAATATTGCTTTGCAAAATCTTTGGTAAGTAAAACAGCCAAAGAAAGTTTGCTTATAATATAGTTCTTCCGTGGAAGTTTTTTATTCCTTGAAAGTAAAGGTATTATATTATGAAACCTACTGGCACCTGCTTGGAAATGGGCAATGGTCTTACCTGATGAACAAAGCCACTACCAAAAATCTTCCTCCAAAGACATTTCTAATATACATTAGAAAAATATACCTAATGCATATTAGAATAATGTACAGTTTACAAGAAAAATCATGTAAACATTTGTCAACTTCAGCACTTGAGCCAGAAGATGAAACAAGGTAACTTGCTGTGAATCTTTCATTTTCGCTTCTGTTGTTTGAGGTCATTCAGTCTGCCTGGGGTTCTCGGCACGAGATGACATAAGGCCCAAAGCTCACCAAGATCATTTACCTCTAAAATAAATATCCAAATTTGGAAAGGATACAGATGATGAACATTCACTTAGAAATCTCTGTTTTTAAGCACAGCTCTGGACAAAGTGCTAACTGTGGTTGAACTGCAAATATTTATGAAACTCTACATTTTGACAGCTTCACGTGGATATGAATTAGGACTCGGCTGTTTTTCACATTTAATCCAAATGGTTCACATGGATGTGGAAGCTTAATGCTCTTTCTCCAGTAAGAGAGAATATTGATTCTGTGGTTGTCTTTTCCTCCAGTGTGATGGTTAATCTAATGGGTAATTTAAATTCTAAATTCCGAGGATCTCACATTGCTCCTGTTTTGTAACATGTTTCGTGTAGACTAAAAGGTGCTGTCCAAGGAATTCCATTTTCAGTTACTTGTGTCTTGTAGTAATGTAATTTTTGTTACTCCTTTAAATATACATGCACTCAAGTCTTCAGAGATCTAAAAGGCTAATAATGGGCATCCTAAAATAGATTGCAAACATAGCGTTTTATGTCATTCAATGTAACACAACAGTTAATGTTCCCAAATGTAGGAGTTGACAATTGCTACAAAGGACTTTTACACTTGATTCTGAAATATATTTCTTTGGGATAAAACTTAAACTAATATATGCAATAGATTATCTCTCAATATGTTCTGAATAAAAAACCTGATAAGTGCTTTGGTCATATATGCGCACAGTCTTCAAAGTAACAAAAGTGGTGTTAGCCTTAAATAAATTACATTTGGGGCTTTCTTCAGCCCACTGGGGTGAAAAATCCCAGCTACATCAAGAGATGATAAGATGCCATAAATCTGGTGCCATTCATTGGTTTTGTCCCACTCTGAAAGAGATGTATAGATTGAGACTTTTTCAGAAATTAAACTTGACGGGCTTAATGTCACAGTACAATATTGGATAGAACCATTATCTACAGTATGTGGGCTTGATCCTAGCATTTGTAACCATAATTAGGAATTTTAAGTACCCCGATCATTTGTGACGGTTACACTTAGTACAAATAGCAGTAAATCTGCTTGCAGCGACATTTAGTTTTGAAAGGGACCCTACAGCCAATTCATTGATGAATATGTTTATATGATGTATGTATTTGCAACAACACATTTGTTGTATTACATGTTTAGGTGCATACCTATAAATATAAATTGGTGAATAATCTGTTGAGCATATTTTTTAATTACAATCCTGGGAGCTGGGAAATGGGGGTTGCAAGCTACAATAATGTCTTTGGCTATTTTTGGTTGCCCTAGTGTCACATGCCATTGTGAGGAGAGGAGAAAGGAGGAGAGATTGGATAAGCTGATAGCTACTTTCTGCTTTGTTTGTTGCTTGGATTTACAAAAACAAATAGATTTGGCTTTTTCTCTAAGTTAATTGTTTCATATAAGAAACAAAGGATGGGGTGGTCTCATAGTTGCTCTCTCCTCAGACTATCATATAAACGAGGATAGAAGTGGAATAAAGAGATTTTTAAAATAGCTATCAATTGAAAAATACAGCATATTTTAAAATTTCCATCCATTGAAGCCTCTGAATTCTCTGAATATACTCATAATCTGAAATGCAAAATATATTACAGCTTTCTTTAGAAATCCCAACCAATTCAGAAATGTACCTTATGAATATAATCTTTTAGACTATTTTATGTAATTTCCAAACCATGGGATATTTGGTTTCAAATATTTTGCATACCTTGGATTTAAATAAGGTTAAATCTTTCTCTACAAACCTCGAAAGTTCCAGGAATCTTGGGAATGGTCATCATTTTTATTGTAGTATAATCCTCAGCATTCTTGAATACCTGAGATGGCATCATGAATTGCTTTCTGCCATGATGATATTCCAATAGTAATGGGGGGGTTTTTTCCTCCTGAGAAACGACAATATTAAACAGATACGAGGGAACATTTTATTGTCCAAAGATGGGCAGCTGCTGTTTTTAGAATGAAGAGAAAAAATTTCCAGATTGGAATCTTCAGGTAAAGCAGCAATTTCATAGGAGATCTATGAGCTGATACCAGTATCATGACTGATTGTAATGTACAGACTTGAATTGGGGTGAATGTTCAGGTCAATCACTACAGCTGCATGTTTCACACCTTTTTTTTAATCCATTGTAGGCCAAGCAGCCGTTCCAAGAAGGAAATTTTCAGTTGGGAAATGTCACAAAGAGAACAATTGGAAGGATTTCCCCTACTTGGAAAAAGAAAAACTGGAGTGTTAGTTAGTTCATAGATCTTCCATGATATATGTTTCAGCCCTTAAGGAATCAATTGAATAAATGCAGGGATGACTCACCACCAGTAGGTAGAAGATTGAGATTTAGAAGACAACAAATCACCAGCTATTTATTTTCTCTCACTATGGTGGGAGAATTTTCTCCCCAGGTGGCAAAACATTTTCAATTCCATTTGCCTACTAAAATTTGTCACTTTGGAAAATTTGATTTTTACATATGCCTTCAACTTGATGTACATGCAAGACATTCTGTCCTCTCTTATTTTAATACTATTTTTTTAGTTCCTTCCCGCAAGCCACAACTGCATATTATCATATCCTGATGTGACTAAGACACAACTACATAAATAACCAAATGCAATCTGCTGAAGCATGTTCTCACGCCAGCATAAAGCATAAACAAATGTACCATTTGAATTCTAGTTCCTATTTACAAGAATGAAGCCAACATGCAAAGTCCACTACCAGAGTCCATCACAAAGCCAATGAAATTGCTATCGGCTACCCTGTCTTATGCAATTACTATCTAGTTCATAAAGTTGCTATCTAATAATAGAAGAGTTAACATTTCTAGTATTTCCTTACATGATGGCAGCTCCTTATGGAAAAGTATAATCAGGCATTCTACCATCAACCCTGCAGCTGATTCTTTTTAAGCAAGAATATAAACTGTACGCAAAAGAAACTCCATTTTTGCTAGAGACCTTATTTCCAGAATTCATATACAACTGTAAGCCATAATGGGGTTGTTTTGTTTTAAAATTACTGTAGTACAGTGCACAAACTTATTTACCGTGGTTTATTTCTTGGGTGGGTTCTAAAATTGAGAGTATATATATTCACCTTTTTCTAATACCGGTAACAGCTTCTCAGTATTTTGCAGCCAATGGAAACAAGATTTACATATGCTGTACTTTTTTTTCATAGCTTTGGAAAAATATAGAATTGGAACTGCCTGCCTTCCTAATTGTTGTGTCTCCAGTAAAACATAAGTTGTGTAGCTATCAGATTGCAAATGTTTTATGTGAGAGAACAACCATAGCTAAAATTCTAGAATCAAAATTTCTATGGTTTGAAAGCAGGGCTCTGGTGTTATTCATTTCTTGAGTGTCCCCTCCTATAATGCCAAAATTACACCAAATTATTAAATAAAAAAGATAAAACAGTAAGTTATGAGAAATAGAATCATCTCTATTTGTTCTATTTATAAAATTTACACTTGGTGCCAGATGTTAATGACTTAGAGCAAAATTCATAATGCATAATTGTGCTTTGCGCAAGAGTTTTATGGTGTAGTTTCCTTCATGCTTTATTAGTTGGGGAAAACATGAGGCAGACTAAGTCACAGAACAGTTTTCAAAGAAGTAGCTGTACAACATCTATTGAATCGGGCTTTTAGCAGTTTAAAGGCTAACAAATAAAATACATTATAGCATTTGCTTGTTTATGGAGCAGAAATGTTCCATAAAAATTTGTGCCATAATATAAGGCACATTTTCCTTCCGTTCCTGTCTTGCGTTCATGTTCCTTTTAGTCTGTAGGTTTGAAGTAAAAAAAGATAAAATATACATCTAAATATCTGTGTCACTGACCACCGTTTTTGTAATTTATTGAACAAAGTAGATGTTTTTGTGTACTGGTTCTGCAGAAAAATAGTTACTGGTAAAAGGTTTTAAAGGCTTTGTTTATAGTGCAATTTCAATATTTTTTAATTTATTTGTAATGCCTTCAAGACTTCCAGCAAGTTTTCAGAATTGGTGACTTTGTTTATATAGGTTGATGGCCTCTGCAAAAACAAATATCACTTTAGATCATCGTGGCATCTCATTTATTTTTATAGGCATTGAAGTACTAGCTTTGCATTTTAAAAATAATCTTGTGTAACTTGCTTGCATAGCTAGCCTTGTATTCTTCTTGATTTCTTTTGGCAATAGAACATATGAAGTCTCAGTATGTTTCTTCATTGTCTGTGAGTTGGAGTTGGGAAGTTGGTTATTTCTTTTTTCTTAAGTTAGCTCTTAATTTAACATTGTGATGGAATTTTGCATAAAGCCAATGTAACAACTGAGTTAGCTCTTACTGTGCTTTCACTTAATGTCAGACATATAGTACTTGTGACAGAAAAGAATCAATAAATTCTCCTTTTTTAATACTTGAACATGTGTACTTTTATTATGATATATTAACCATGGAACTATTCTCCGTGTGTTTTAGTGCATTATATACTTGGCCAGATATATTCCTGCTTTGCTCATTATATAAACCGTAATCCCCAACCCGTGGGCTATGGCCCAGTACCAGGCCATGGCCTGTTCAGAACTGGGATGCACAAGTGGTAGACGAGTGCACACAGCTTCACTTGTATGAGTGGCACACACATGCATCTGCCGCTCTCACCGAACCATTCCCTATCCCCCCCCCGCAGTCCCCCAAGCAAAAAAGGTTGGGGACCACTGATCTAAACCACCCTATATCATTGTTTCCTTATGAACATGTGTCACAAATGAAAGTGAAATACCTTTCAACTCAAATTTGCTTGGAATAAAGCAAAATAACCTTGAGTACTTGAGAAAGGTGGGAAATAAAATTTTAAAATGCTTTAAATCAACTTCCAGTGGGCCTGCAGGATTCAAAAACATTGTTAGAACCTACCTTAATTATCTGCAAAGTTTCATTTAAAAGCATGTTTTTTTTTAAAAAAATAACATCCCATTTTAAATAGGGAAAAAAAAATCCCGATAATTGGAAGTCCGCTTTGGTTGGAATGCAAAAGCAATGCATGTAGTCCTCGACTTACAGGACAATCAATTGAGTTTTGCTCTTTTTACCACTTTTCTTGCCACACTTAAGTGAGCCACTGCAATTAAGTCAGTAATAGTTAAGTGAATCTGACTTCCTGATTTTGCTTGTCAGAAGGTTGCAAAAGATGGTCACATGACTCTGGGACACTGCAACTGTTGTTAAGTACACAAAAAAGAATGAATGAGCCTTTTAATTTTCATTATGAAAGGTAACCACAGCTGAAAATTTATTTCAACTAATTATCAAGCAATAAGTTAAACAGTCACAATCTAAAAAACACACACATGCATTTTAGACATCCTATAAAATATACACAATTGGGCTGGGTGTAGTATCAAAAACTTAGAAGGGCAGGCCAAATCATGTTCAAAGGGGTGTGCAAACTTTCCATTTTGTACCCATAGGAGGCAGAACCTGCAAGATCCTGCCTGTGAAAACACTTATCATCCATAGGCACCTGATGTGCAACAGTAAAAATAAGCTAATATTTAAGGAAGTCAAAGATCTCTTCACAGTAAACTCTCCCAAGCTATATAATCAAGGAGCAAAATTTGAAACCATTCCAGTCTGAAAGACTAGCTTAAGTGTAGAAGATTCATGTGGCTATCTTTGGCATAACATGATGGGTCCAATTTGGGGTGGGGAGAGCAATGTGGGACTGGAGAAAGGCCAGGTGCTTTTTATTGAGTCTAGCCCAATTTTAGAGAGTGAGGCTATACTCAAAAGAAATGAGGGCTAAATCCCAGTGGGAATTGTATGTTTTGCTCAAAAATCCTGGTTAAAATTGGCTTCAGCAGTAAATTGGAGGAGTATGTTAGGAACCAAAGGGTTATTTCCTTGCTATCTAGGCATCACTCTTGAAGAAAAATATTTCCCTACATGATTTCTCTTAAGGTTGCTGCAAAGGTCTTAGTTTCCACATTATATAAGATTCCTGGGGAGGGAGAGTGCAACACTTACATCCTCTTTGAGAATCCATGTGAAGGATTACTTTATAGAGCAGTGTTGCTCAACCATGGTATATTTATGAAGTGTGGACTTCAACTCCCAGATTTCCCAAGCCAGCATGCCTGGGGAAGATTCAGCCTTTCCTAATCTGATTCCCACCAAATATTCTGACAGCTTCCATGATGCTTACAAATTGGCTATACTGACGGGAGCTTAGGAGACGAGCATCTTCAGTTCACTGTTGGGGATGCTGCTTGGAAGCTGTCTTTACTCTTGCCCCACTAAATAAGATAATGCTTTCTCCCCTGGTGTCTCAAGATACTAAACCACTTGGCATGCAGAGTTTTGCCTGGTGTTAGGTGAAGAAGAAAAAAACATGCCTGTCATTTGTGTCAGTGAAGCCTGTTTACTATTATTCAGATGACACAAAAAGGCTTCCTTCCCAAGCAAGAGAAGAAACCAAGGGCACAGGCCACTTAACTTAGGGCTGATCAAGTTATCACACCAGAGAGGCATAATCAGTTACCAAGAATACAAGCATGAACAAAAACCTTGTTCTTGTCACATCACCCTCAGAGGCAAAAGCTGGGAGGACAAGCAAGCATTTCCAGGTTCCTGACTTTTCCCAAGTTACCTCAAAAAATAGCATCTTCCCTATGTTCATAAATCCGAATCCATTATTTTTTTATTTTATTTTAAACTGGTTTAAGACACAGAGAAAGAATCTGAAAGTCACTTCATAGTGAGCCTTCCATTCTTTTCCTTTTATGCAAAACCTCAGCTTCGCAAAACAGGTGACAGGTGACGTTATAAATTCCAATCAAGAATTAAAACAAAAAACAAAAAAACAGGCACTTTAATAAAATACATCCACCCCGGGGGTTGCGGCTGCTACAAGGTGATCAGGTGCAGTCAACTAGGAGAATGCACATTCCAAAATCAGATTGGATGCCTTGTTTTGGACCTTGTGTAAACCCAAGACTTCTTGTGCATCTGTTAAAAGCAGCCCTTGATTCTGACTTCAAGCAAGCCTGATCAAAAGATGCAGCTACTTTTAATAGCTGCTTTATTTAATGCAACTATTGCTCATGCAGAAGCCTAAAAAAGCAGAGAGAGGGCTCTGTTCACATAATACCCAAAGCTTTCCTTCCCAAACATTTTTGAAATGTGCCCTGACCTAGCAGGCTCTTTACACATAGGCAGATACTCCAACCTGCTCGCCCTCACCTATTTGGAGGCTGTAGGTTCGTGCTGGCTGAAAATTCTGGAATCTATAGTCCAAAATATTGGGAGCACTGGCTCTCACAGCCGGATGGTTCAACCACATTTCGCCTTCTCCCTCCCCAACACCCAAAAACATTATCAGGACTTTAAAACTTCAAGCTTTTTATACAGTTTTAGAAAATGAGGTAAAACTTCTTGCCAAGAAAGGACATGCCGGAACCCACTGCCCCCCCCCCCCCGGGGTTCCGTCCTAGCTGCAACATTGACTATAACTGTCTTTGGTGCATTCCATTTGGCTGTAAGGGAATTGGGGGGACGGGCAGAGTTTTTTATTGCCTATCGTGATTGCCAACGGGGCTGTAGGATTCTGTCCTTCGATGTCCCTAGGTGTAACCCCAAAGGCTTACTCTAGCAGGTGGGAGAGGTGGTGATAGGGCTATGCAGATAAGGAAGGCTGCTCGAAGTGGAATGCACGGCCACAGAGACTGGGAAACTGAAGACGAACTGGGACGTAGGTGTGGAGGAGCCCTTCCCCCTTTCTCTTAGCGTTCCTGAGGGGCTCACAGCCTCGGCAGCACACGAAGTGGTCAGCACTTGGGATTCAAACTGAAGCAGCTGACCCATGAAGCTGAAGTTTGGAGAGATGATGCTCCGTCGTTGCTTGACAAACTCAAAGGCTTCCTCAAGCTTGACTCGCTTCTTCATGATTAGGTAAGCCAAACAGATGGTAGCTGATCGGGAGATGCCAGCTTGGCAGTGCACCAGCACCCGTCCGTGACACACCTTAACAGCATCTAGGGGAGCAGAGCACAGAAGCATTAGCGCATTTCAACCCTTAAAAATGCAACTCTGACCCAACTCTGGAGCCACAATTCCCCCAAGGCCTTGGAAATCTCGCCTGCCTTCACTTTATTTATTGGATCACTTTATACAGCCACCCTGATCAAATATCTACCCAGGACTCCTCCATGGGAAGCAAGCTATTTCTAAACGTAGTTCTAGGTGTGATACATGGTATGCACAAAGCAACCTAAATTACGTTGCAAATTTTATTGTTCATATCACAAGAATGGTGGAATGAATAGTGACTGGGAAATCTCCCTCATTTGTTTCAGAAAGTAGATCTTTCCAAGAAACTTGGAGAATAGCTTCCTTTAGTCAAGCTCAGTTCTGAATTTCCTGCAGAATTCTATCTTGGTCTCAAATGATGCTCCTGGTAACATGCAAGAATTCTGCTGCACTTATCAAGTTGACTCCTCATTTGGGCTGTACACAAAGGAAGTATCACATCCACAAAAACACATGGCACGGTGTAAGCCCAAATTCTGTCAAATACTTTATGAAGAATACAGTTCCAGGATTAGAAACTTGGGCTCTATAACTCGCATCCAACTGTGGCAGTCCACGTTCAAGGAGAGAGCTTTTTTCCCTGCGGCAACACCCCCATTTATCGCATTTATCTCCAGCAAGACTTGATTGGTGGACACATTAGTGCCATTCAGGCAGCAGGTGAGAACCTATTTCCTCAGATTTAACTGGCTTTTCATTTGCATGTTTTTAAGCGTGGAATGACTTGCCTTGCAGCTGCCTAGTTTGTATGATGGCTTCTTTGGCTTTGTGTTGGGTGTGTACATGCGCACCCACGAGTCAGTCTTGACTTCTGATGACTGCTTGCTCAAGTAGCCGCAGTGTTCTTGGCAAGGTTTTTCAGAAGTGGTTTGCCATTGTCTGCTTCCCAAGACTGAGGGAAAGGGAATAGGCCCAAGGTGGCTTTGTGCTTAAATTAAGGCTAAAACTCAGTCTCCCACTTCTAACCTGATGCCTTTAATCACTACTCCAATACTTGATTTTATTATGTTTTTATTCAAATTTTTAGTATGCTTTGTTGTAAACTGCCCAGGATCTTAGTTATTAGGTGGCTTAAATTTAATAAAATAAAATCCAATCATCTCCACAAACATGCCATACTTTACCATTATCTCACCTATGTATTCGATGGCTTCCATGAACCAGGAGCTGATGTCAGTTTTGTGGTTATCTTCTACTGGAATGCACTTATATTGAAAGTGTCCTTCGAAGTGGTTGGGGCAGTCCGAGGAAACGTTTAACAAGGCCGTGATTCCCAAGGCCTCTAACATGTCCCTCCGAGCTGCATGATGAGCGCTGCCAAGGAAGAGAAAAGGCAAGATTTCCACCGGGCCACCCTACAGGAAGAAGGAGAAGAAGAGGGAAGAAATGAAAAAGAGGAGACAGTGTAAGAAACAAGAAAAACACAGGACCTCATGAACAAAAAACCAACACACTGGACAGTGGTCAACATCTCTCCAATTCTTTCCAAAAGGACATCACCTGAACTTCTGTAGGCTCCTGTCTAGATGCACATGGAGTGTCCTCCACTGGGAAATTTTTCTCTTGCTAATTTAATTTTTTTCACATTCAATTATGACCTGCTCATCTATTTCCATATAGCTTTAGCTCTTCACTATTTCATAATTTAATTTTTAAAATATCATTTCTGTTTAAAGAATATTTAAATAGAAGATTAAATCTGAAGTTCGGCAATAAAGGAACTTGCCCACCCTGCTAAGAAAATACGGAGTCAAAGTCCAGATGCTCTTTGACCACTCAGAAAAAATTGCCCCAAACAGCCAACATCTACTTCATGGCTTCTTTTCACTAATCTCAAGATACTAAATATTACTCTCTAACTAAATTGTGCTTTAACTGTGCAGACTGCAACATGCTCCTTCCACACCTATGTTTCAATCCAAAAATCAAAAACTGTCACCACACAGACTCTGTTGTTTGCAGTTAAATTACATTTCTAGATTGCCAACCACGAACTACAGAAATTTGTTCTCTGATATTATTACCCGTCATTTTTAATATTCAAAATCCTCCCCACCTCTTAAACCCAAACTGGGGAATCAATAGGTTTATATTCTGCACTTTGTAGTTAAGATGACAGAACAAAAACGGGTGCTCGAAAAAATGCCTGCCTTAATTTTATTTAGAAGTGCCTGCATGCTGAGTCACAGTGAACATGTAATTCCTAATCAGGTTTTTGGACAGACAGCACTGTGAAACATATACCCAAGGTTCCATATCAGTTGCTGACAGCAAGGGGAAAAAATGCACATTTACTGCCCTTCTCCAAATAAACTTTCGTACCTGCTGGCAAATAACTTTGGAATGCACTTTATCACTTCCTTAATGGCAGTACTGTTGTTTTTTGTATGTAACTCTAACTCGGCACTGCAGGTTTGGTTCAGTGTGCTAAGCTCAGACCAAGCCAATACAGTGGCCTGCTGTACTAGCAGCTAGAAAGGGTTTCATCAATCATCACTGGAGTCATCCACTTGAACTATTTTAGGATTGAGATCTGCAGAAGATAGCAATGGCACTTAGACTTATATGTACTGCTTCACTGTGCTTTTACAGGCCTCTCTAAGCAGTTTTCAGAGTCAGCCTATTGCCCCCAACAATCTGGGCCCTCATTTTACTGACCTCGGAAGGATGGAAGACTGAGTCAACCCTGAGTCGCTCAGATTCGAACTCCTGGAGTGAGCAGTGAGTTAGCCTGTAATGCTGCATTCTGCGCCATCACGGCTTTTTATCAGAAATGAGGGCAAGTCTGTTTCACTATTATCTCTGGATAACCTGGACAACTCTCTTTAGCCTACATGTTCTTTTTTTTTTTTTTTTTAAACAAATTTTATTAATTTTACAGAAAACACAATACACAATCCAGGCATACCAACTTGAAAAGTCTTTTCTAAAAGAAAAATTAATAATAATTAAAGAAGAAAGCCAATAGAACATATAAAATAATTTCAAATTGTAATATCAATATTTACATTATCTATTTAACTTTATATCTTATCCAGACTTCTCCTTTTATCCAAATTATATTTCTTGCTTAATAAAATTTTATTGCCTTTCATAAACATACAAAACACAAAACATAAACAAAACTAAAAGATCTCTTCTGAAGGCTGTCTGATCCCGGGTTGAAACTCTTCACACAGACACAAATTCAAACATCATATTCACTTTATATATCCTTCCATATCTTATTATCATTTTCTTTTCTTTTTTTATATAAACCAATTTTATCAATTTTATAAAAACAATGCACAAAGAATCAAGGCATAACAGCTTATAAATTCTTTTCTAAGAAAAAATAATAAAAGAAGAAAACCAATAGAACTTAATAATTCCAAATTATAGTATCAATACTTTATCTATTTAACTTCATATCTTATCCCAGCTTCTCCTTTTCATCCAAATTATTTCTTGTTAATTAAAATTTTATTGCCTTTTATCAATATACAAAACTCAAAAAGACATAACAAAACCTTTATATATCCTTCCATATCGTATTACCATTTTCAATAACATTCTTTGTCTGTTCTATTTCCAACTATCCATTCATCTTTTTTCTTTTACTATATTTCTCCTACACACCAATTGGAGTAACGTCTTTAACTCATTACCCTAACTTAAAAATACTTCATATAACAATTTTTCTTGGGATTCTGTTTAATAGATTCTAAAATTACACAATGAATTTTATACTCTAAATACACATATAAAAACACAATCTTATGTACCCTCCAGAATCCCTCTTTTATCCGAAATTAAATTCACCCATTGTCTCTGAATAAACTTTTTTTCTTTAGATCTTGCTTCCCCCCATTGAGGCTTCTCCTCCCCCCCTTTCTCTCTTGCTTATTCTTCTCCTTGCCCTTTTTACCCCTTTGTCTTTCCTCCTCCCTTTTCTTACTCCCTTTCCTTTGCTTTCTAACCTTGCCTCCACCTTTCCGCTCATTTTTCTCTTTTTTGGTTGTTTTTTCAATTCTTAAAATCCCCTTTTTCTTATCTTTTTTCTCCTCCTCCCCGGAAAGTACCCATTGTTCATCAAAGATGGCTTCTTCTTCCTCTTCTTCTTTGTCCCAGTCCTTCTGCTGCGTAGTCAACTTTTCATAAGTACATAATGCCATTTCTAAAAATTGAAACAAAGTGCCCAAAGTATCTTCCTTTTTATATTTTTGATAATCAGTCTTTAGTTCATCCACAAGCGATGCCATCATGAAAAGAGAAACTTTTCCCAAAACAACCACAAGTATTTTTAATCAAAAATAATTCAAAAGAAGTTCCAAAAATTAATACTTTTCTTCTTTCTTCTCTTTCTCTTTCTGGGGTTAATGTTTAATCAAAGAGGTCCAATTACCATATACCTTTCTTTGGGATTCTAGGCAATCTCCTCCTTTTTCAGCTTCTGCTCCAATTTTTTTTCCTCTCCCTTCCCACTTGCAACATCAATTTTAAACAATCAGAAATCCATACCTCTAATAAGGGTTTACCAATTTCTTATGTCCAGGAACCCTTTTGTCCCTTAGCTTCAACTTTCAGAATAATTCACCTTCAATGTCCAAACATATTTCATATCTGCTGTTTCCATGGGGTGGGAGAGTGAAGAAAAAAAAAAAAAAGTTCCCTTTGACAGCTTCTCCGCCGCTTTCGATCTTCTTAGGGATATAATGTATCCTCCAGCAATTCAAACAGCTCAGTTTCAACAAATTTGAAAGATGTTGATTGACCCGGCTCAGACAGCACTTTCACTCTTCTTGCTTCCTCCAGCACAATCTTACCCGGTTGCTGGCTTCTTCGTGGCGGCCATTGCTGACCGCCGCTCCACCGCCTTGGGAAAAAGGGGTTTTTCAGGACGAGGAGGGGGTCTGCAACACCTCCAACCCCCTGTCCGGCTCCCCTCTCTCTTTGGCTGTCCCTACAGGGCAGCCATATCCCCCTGACCCATCTGGATCGGGGGTACCTCGGCGGCTAGCACAGCAGGAATCGCGAGCGGTCGCGAATTCCTGCTGCCCCAAAGCCACGCGAAACCGGAAACCTTTTTAGCCTACATGTTCTTTTTGCCTAATTTCTGCTACACACATGGCTTGAGAAGGAATTTCACTGCCTCTTTGTCAGTATGTAGATTTGTACATTCCTTCATTATAAGAGTCTTAATTTCTTATTGAGGGAAATGTGTGTAACAAGCTTACTTGCAGAGAGTTAAAGCTAAAATAATTTCCTTCCGAAATTATGGATTTTGGAGATAAAAGTACCTCCCTCTCCTGTCCCTGAACATGATAGTCACTCAATACATTTTCCTTTTGGGAAAGTACGCAGGTTTATGGCACCTGAACCTTAAAATACTTGTGGGCTAGAATTTCTCCTACTAGGCAAAGAAAGCTCAAAGTTCCAATTAATCAATCAATCACAAAGATCATTCATCCTAAAAATTTCACAAAGAACGCTGTTAGTGAACCAGTGTTTGCCAGAATCAAAACAATCCTAGATTAAGATACTTTATGTTTAATAGTTAGTACATCTACATAAATGCACTATATACACACACAAACACACCTTGATGTAAAATAACATACATCTGCTATATGATTTTTGGTTTGCAAGTTATTTTATCTCAAGTTTCACAACTGATTGAAATCAGTTGTACCTTTTCCGTTCTTAGCTTCTTTGTATAAATATCTGGATCTAATCAGACAAGCCAAAAGGTAGCTTGCAACACAACATGAAGAAGAGTCTAGAAGACGTTATGAAATACCCTGCTCATGAGGCCATGTTTTAATTTTATTGATTCAATCTCTATCAGCTGCAGGACAAAACTCATACAATCCAGGTAATCCTTGCTTAATATCCAGTCGCTTATCAACCATTCAAAGACATGATGGAATCCCCCCCCCCCAAGTTACAACCCATTCTCAAAGTTAGGAGTATCACATACCCCCTGCAGTCATGTGATGTTCCATAGGGCAGGGGCCACAGTACAAAAGGCACGCTGAGACCACTAGCATACCTCTGCTGCTCAACCTGATGAAATGGGTAGACGTAACAAGGAAGCAGTAGTTCCTCAAATATTCATCCCAGGGCATGTAGGGCTTTAAAGGTCAAATCCAGCATCTTGGATTGCACCCAGATGCAAACCAGCAACTGGCTGAGCTCATGAAAAAGAGATGTAATTTAGGCCATACAAAGGCAGACATAACCGTTCAGCCGCATTTTGCACTAGCTAGAGCCTCTAAATACTTTTCAAGGGGATTACAGCGTATTACAACAATTAATTCTAGAGAGGATCATGGCATGAGTAAATACGACTCAGGGCACAAGGAAGGTTGCATCTGGAACACAACAAGAAGTTATACATAGCTAGCCCTCCTAGCTATGACTGCCACCTGCTCCTCCAGCAGGAGTCATGATTCTAGGATCCCCAGAATACGCACCAGGTCTGTTTGGCCAGTACCACTCCATCCAACACCAAAGAGGGTAAAATCCCAGATCTAGAAAGGCCTCAAACACCTGTAAACCTCAGAATCTTCATTTCCAAAGAGAGCTCTGGTCACCACAAACAAGACCTCTTGGGAAACTGAATCAAGAACCTCAGGCAGAGAGGCTGGTACAGCGGCAACAATCCCAACTGATTCCCAACATCAGAAACAGGGTCTCACATCATACCCCTTATGCCCTTCACTTAATTTGGCTCTCTAACTTTAGAGCAAGGGTGTTGCATTGTCATGTATGTACCGGGACTTCTTTCCCCTTTGCTAAATCGGGCATGGGCAGGTGACACATCTGGCCCACAGGTTTGACACCCCGACTCTAGAGCCAACAGTGCTCCCCAAAATAAACCGTATCTAGCCTGCACATCTTCATTAGGAGGCCAAGACACAAAACATGGGTCCAACCAAGAACATCAATGCATGATTCATAGGTCCTGCCCATTTTCTTGGTTGGGCTAAAAAGCGCATGTAGGGATTTACAGATTTGCATCATTATGCATCCATCAGGAGCACACCTGAATCTCTCATTTCAAAAGCAGAAGCGAAGAAAAGAAAAAGTGCAATAAAAATATTGCCATTTCTCAATTAGATAGATTTGTCTTCCCATTTCACTTCAACTGACAACAAATTACCCAGAGCTTTCTGGTCAACAATGCTGTGCGGAGGGAAAATAAACTTATGCTGTTTGGGACCACACAGCAAGCAAGTTCCTTTGATTTCCCTCTAGTGCTTCACTATACTGCTAAATTTTTATTGCCCAATATGAACAATGTCATGGTTAAATTTTGGAGCAGATGGGAAAATCTAGAGTTACACATCCCCACTTGACTGGATGCTTGGGACCAATCTAGATCTCAGGTCAAACTATTTCACAAGGTGAGATACAATAAAAGAGGAGAATTCTCCACAATATTAGAGAAGAGTACAACAACTTGCCCTTATAGATTTGGAGAACCTGAAATTCCAGCCCGTGTGTTCCTCCAGTGTCCTTTCTACAACTATGTGTGCTCAACAACTCTATTAGGCAACAGAAGTTCCATCAGTTCTGAAAATGATTTTGTTTGCTTCGTATTACCAGTTCAGAACCTTAACATCTCTGGAAGGATTGCAAAACTTCCTACAGCTGCCATTGCTGTACGCAGAAAAATACCACCTTCATTTTAGGATTTTATAACTATAAAAAACACATTTTACCTCGGATGCTGTTCTGCATCACCTATGACTCACCACCAAGCACGATTAAATCAACCTCAAGAGGAGAATCTCTGTATATATCACCAGAGGGATATGGATGCCATCAAGACAGCAGACTGTCTGCCTCAGACAGCAGACGGCTTGGAAGCGTAGAGAAAAGCCAGCCTACCTGATCATGCTGTGGTGTCCCACAGGAACTGCAGCTATGGTCCAGATGTTCCACAGGTGCCAAAGTAGAGGCTGTTGTAAGAGATTTTGTCTTTGTGCAGAGTTCTGGATATTCTGACTGGAATCTTTCGTAGCCACCTGAAAGTAAAAAAGAAAACATACAAAGTGGTGGTCATCATTTACAAGATGCTACAGATTTATTCAACTATTACCAAAGCACAAGGAGACACAGAGGCCGGACACCTCCAACGATGTGCACAACATGCATAAATGTGTTTTCAGACTTGCATACTAAATGGCCATCGCCACAGATGTTTGCTTAAAAGCAGAGGAAGAGATAATGCCGCAGCACAGTGGCAATGATATGACTCACTTTAACAAAAGAGACCACAAAGTCAAGGAAGTTCTGAAGTTTTTAATGACACTGTAAACCTGTTCATGACATTTTCTTGGCAATAGTATGAAATCTTCTTGTGGAACTTTTAACTTCCTACAACCTAGGATTTCCTTGGTGATGTCCCATACCAATTAATCAAGGACAATAATCAGGTCTAACCGTGCATGGCTTCCTAGACTGACTAAAACTAGACAGTTTTAGCAGAAGACTGGAGTTGCACTCAAGACTTCGTCCAAGTGTCTTCAAAAGATCTGCAAGCTAATATTACTGATACAGATCCCTAATTCCCCTGCTCATTTCCCAACTGTTATATTAGTGCTTTAGAGGAAAAACAAGCTGCTATTTGCATTTAAACAAAGCTGGCTTTGACTTCAAAAACAATTAGCTGATCTTATGGCTGTAGAGACAAATCAAATATGAAATGAAGGCATGGGTCACACCACACTGGATAAAGCAGAGGACAATGAAAAAAGGCTCAGATCAACACTCTATTTTATTTGAAACCTTCTGACTGCTGGCTATGGTTAATTGTGGTTTCTATTCAATGAAAGGAATCCTTGGTTAATCTATAGAGGTATTTATATATAAAGGAAATATTGAAGAGCTGTTGAAGCACAACAGCCAAAGAAATAAAAAGGACCAGAGACTTTCAAATAACATTGTTTCTTAATTTTCTCCCAATTCAACCATAACGATTCCCGTATATAATGCCTTCTAAAATAACCCTGCAATTTAGTTCCCTTATACCATAGAAAAGCATGCCAACCCAATAATAAATCATGTCCTTCTAATGCCAACAATCTAGTCTTTCTTAATGTTATCCATTCTTTAAGCCACATTAAATTTGCAGCTTGATAATACAACTCCCAATTAGGAAGGCCAAATCCTCCTCTAATTCTAGCATCCTGTAAGTTTTAATTTTATTCTCGCTTTCTTACCTTGCCATATATACTTCAACACAATTTTATTTAATTCTTCAAAATAGTCCTTACCTAACCTAATTGGTATTGTTTGAAACAAATATAAAATTCTAGGTAAAATGTTCATCTTAATTGTTGAAATTCTACCTATCAATGACAATTGTAAATTTTCCCATTTTTTCAGGTCAGATGCTATCTGCTGTTTAAGTTTAATATAGTTATTCTCTTTCAGTGCAGCACATCTTGACGTCAAATATATCCCCAAATATTTAACTTTATTCGTAACTTGGATTTTCAATAGGTCTGTCAGCTCTTCTCTTTGTCTTAATAGCATGTTCTTTGTCAAAATCTTTGTTTTGTCAGCCATCTCACCGTACATCTCTATCTTTCCCAATAGTTTTAAAGCTGTCTCTAGAGGATCTTCCAAAATAAAGACCAGGTTGTCTGCAAAGGCTTGCAATTTGAATTCCTCCTTTTTAACTTTCATTCCTTTTATATTTGTATCCTCTCTAATATTTCTATTTAACACTTCCAAAGTTAATACAAATAACAAAGGAGATAATGGACATCCTTGTCTTGTACCTTTTTTAATATTAATAGAGTCTGTGAATTCTCCATCTATCATTACTTTTGCCGTTTGCTTATAATATATGGCTTCTATTGCTTGAATAAATTTTCTAGCAAAACCCATCTGTTCCAATAATAATAATAGCATAAATCTCCAGTTCACATTATCAAATGCCTTTTGGGCATCTAAGAATATCAAAGCCATTTGTTTTTCAGGGTGCGCCTTGTAATATTCCAATGTGTTCAGGATTGCCCTCATATTGTCTTTAATTTGTCTCTTTGGTAAAAATCCATTCTGATCAGAGTGAATAAAATTTTTTAAATATTTTTTTAGCTTTTCTGCCAAGATTGAAGCAAAGATTTTATAGTCTGCATTCAATAAGGAAATAGGTCTATAGTTCTTAATTTGTAATGGGTCAACCCCTTCTTTTGGTATAAGTGTAATATAAGCTTCTGACCATGTTTTAGGTATTTTCTTATTTGTCATAACTTCATTCATGACTTCTAATAGTGAACGGTTCTTGTAGTGTTCTATAAAATTCTGCCGGGAGACCATCTGGTCCTGGTGCTTTTCCATTGTTCTGTCTATTAAGTGCTTCAGTTAATTCCATCATTGTTATAGCACTTTCTAGCATTTCCCCAGTTTCATCAGGTATCTTAGGTAGGTTAGCATTTTGTAAATACTGTTTAATTTTTTCCTTATCAAGATCCTCCTGTTTATATAATTGTTTGGTTGTCAACTATTGAAGCTTTTTCTTATCCTATAACCTATAAGAAGGAACAAACAGTTAGATATGGGGAATTACTAGATGAAAAGGGTGAACTTAAAACGATGCAAAATTTAGAAGAACAAGGTATAAAGATGAATTGGTTTTCATATGTGCAAATACATTCAAGGTATCTTAAAGATTCTAAAATGGAAGGATTCTATGATAAATTGACTGACTTAGATAGGATATTGACAGGTACTGATGAAAAGGTGATCAAAAAATTATATAATTATTTGTTGGAAATTAAATTGGAGGAAGAACAAGTTAAAGAAACAATGATTGCTTGGGGGAAGAATTTTGGATATGGGATTGATTTAGAGAAATGGCAAAAGTTGTGGTCTCAAAATTATAAAATGACAATGTCAACAGCATATAAAGAAAATTTGTATAAGAAGTTTTATAGGTGGCACTTTCCCCTGACAAGAATTGCAAGAATGTTTAAGAACAAATCTGAAAAATGCTGGAAATGTCATCAGATTCCTGGTTCATATTACCATATGTGGTGGACTTGTGAGGAGGCCAGGAAATACTGGACCAGAATTCACATATGGTTGGAAAAAATGACAAAGAAACATATAGACTTGAAACCGGATATTTTTTTATTGGGAATCTTACCTGATATATATAATAAAAATGTAAAGTATTTGATTGTAAATGTATTAACAGCGGCTAGGATTGTATTTGCTAAAAATTGGAAAAGTGAGAGAATACCATTAGAGGAAGAAATCATTAAGAAAATATTGGAATGTGCTGAAATGAGCAGATTGACATTTGAAATTAGAGAACAAGAAGATAAACAATTTTATGAAGTTTGGGATCTTTTTTATCAATGGTTAGATAGTACAATATAATAGAATATTTGGAAACCTAGGATATAACGAATATGCTTTTTTTTTTTTTGGTTTTGATAATATTTTAAGAATATTTTATTACGATAGATTTGGTATGATTTTATGATCTGTTATAAAATAAATTAATTAAACTATAGTTATCTCGCTTAAGTATGAATTAGTTAAATTACAGTCAAATGATTGTTCAATAGTGATATTGGGATATATGGTTGTTGATTGATGATATGAGTTATTATGCAACATAATTATTTTGATGACTATGAAATGGATGCACAAAAAGGAGTGGTAAACCAACCGATACACTGCTTGTAAATTTATGAAGAATGATGATGTTTTTATGTTATGTCCTATGTTTTATGTGTTTGTGTTTGTTGTAAAAAATTAATAAAACTTGTATTTTTTTTTTTTTAAAAAAAGGACCAGAGACCAAGAGAGCTATAATGAAAGCAATAGCAATCAACTGGCACACCAGGAAACCTAGTACAGCATATAATAAAGTGATATTTAGTACTACTATTGGTAATCAAATACAATTTCTAAAAATGTTCTTTCACAAAACTAAGCATTTGAGAGAATAATAAAAAAAACTCAGGGGAGTGCAGAGGAATGAAATGTGCTTCACTGTTGGCAAAAATTGAACGTAGAGCTTCCCTCAAAGGTAATTCTCAGTTACCATCTGGATATGTCCATGTTTGCTTGGCACTATTGCAAATGAGGTTGGCCACTACATTCTTTCAAATTATTCTCTCTTCTAACATCACTGACCACCTTAACACGGTTGCCCAAATCAGGCTTTTAGTTGACCAGTGGCAATTAGTACCAACCTTTGGGAATTTGGCCTTATATTTCAGAAAGTGTGAGAGGGAAGTGCCCACTTTCCCAATTTAATTTTATTTAATCTTTTTTAATAGTCCAACTAATTAATGGGTATTTTTTTTAGGAAGACAGAAAAAAAAAAAAACCAGCGAAATGTCATCATGTGACATCAGGATTCTATAACCTTTTGTAAATGCAAGCCAATTTCCTGCAATGCAATTACATGACCATGCAGCAGTTGTAACTTCAAGGATGACTCATAAGTAACTTTGAGCTTGTCTTGAATGGTCATTAAGCAACTGTTTCTAAGTTAAGGACTACCTGTACTCTAAAAACACAATGAAACTGAGTGCGTGGTTATGAATGTTTGGTTTCCAAGGGATTGGTGATTTCATGATTGTTGGAAGGTTACCAAGGAACCTACCATGACTTAGTTTACATCTTCAAACTTCATTTGAACCATGCCTACCTTTTTGGTGTCTTTTTTTCACCTCTCACTGCTTTCCTTCCCACCATGTACACATAGCTGTAGCTAATATTATTATTCATTCATCTATCTATATTAAGCACCTCCCTCTGTTTTTGTTTTAGTTACCATACAACATGATTATACTTCTGGAAAGTTTACAACAACTTTGTTAACACAAAATCCTCTTAAAGTTCATTTTCTGCTTCTGGAGTCACTAGTCAATAATGAAATAGACAGCATACAAATTTAATAAATACTCTACAACCACCAAAAATTGCCAAACTAGAAATCCCAACTTCTGGGTCAATTCTGTTCATACAATTTAGAAGCTGCCTGACTCCAGATGGCAATAAAAAAGAAAAACAAAATTTTTGTGTCAAAATGATCACCAAATTCAATGAATTTCAAAGCAGCTGAGTACCAAAGCATTATTCTGTGTGTGTGTGTGTGTGTGTGTGTGTGTTTGTTTGTTTGTTTGTGTGTCCTGGGAGAACACTCAAGATGCACAGACCAACCTACATGGCCTGCAAAAGATCACCTGCCATGTTAGGACCTGGGGCTGGTCAGCAGTATGTCTTTCAGAGTGATGGTGAATGTATTACTTTAAAACCTTGTCAGGTCTACCTACACATTAGGCAGGCTTGTCCCAGACTTTCAGAACTAGATCAGGATAAAAGCTATTCTGGGGGAGAGCAGTTCCAGAGGGCATGTCCTGCAATAGAGCAGCCATGCACCCTAAACTCTAATATTATCTTGTTTGATCAAGGGAACCTGGTGAGCAGAAACCATCAAGGAAGGATGGTCCCTCAAATAACCAGGCTGTATGTCATGAAAGGATTTATAGGTGATAGCCAGGACTTTGTAATGCACTTGGAAGTCAACTGGCAACCAGTACTATTTGCAAAGCAGTGGTGCCCTGTGGTCATGACAGGGCATGCCATTACTGCTCACACCTCCACATTCTGAACCAGGTGTAGCTTTTGGGTGGTATTCAAGGGCAGTTGAATATAGACTGCATTGCAACTGTCCATTTTTGGAGTGGTTAGGACATGAGTGACTATGTAAAGGCATCCTGAATTAGAAATGGGCACTACAGACACATTAGATGAATCTTTTCAAAGGCCTTCTTGGGTAAAGTTGCCTCCTGCTTTCAAAGTACACACTAGTGTCAAATGGGAAAGTGTTACTCCATCCAGAACTAAAGATGGAAAATCCTGGGAACTGAGGAATCCAAATATCCACAAGTACTAGTTCTTGTTAGGATTGAGCCCAAATCTGATTTGAACAACCTCCAGACACTGCCTTCCATACAGGATATGGACCATATCACGTGGATGGTTCTGTATCAAGATATATCATTAGGTATCATCACCATGAACTCCCAAATGACAGGTTAACTCACCCAGAAGTATCATGCAGATGGTTAAAGACAAAAGTGACTTTCGACCTGAGACATTCTGCAAATAACAGGCTGTGGTTATGATCTCTTCCTTCCATCAATACCCATTGCAACCAACAAATCAGGAAGAACCACCATAATATGGTGCCCATCATTCCCAGCTGGACCATGATCGATGCTAGTGAAAGCTGCTGAGAAATGATAGAGCATAAGGATGAACACACCACCTTCATCCCAGTTCTGCCAAATGTCATTAACAAGAACTCTCCAAATTGTTATTTTATCTTCCCAGGGACAGCAAGTTTTACCATTCATACAGAACTGCAATGCTCTTTACCACATGAATTTTTAGTATGAGTAATTTCCCCTTGTCCTACAGAAATACCCACAGTGAGAAGGCTTTTAAGTGCAAGGCCGTCATCCTTCTTCTTCCTCCATTATTTTATTTATTGATTTATTAAATTATTTCGACTGGTCCAAGGATCTTAATGGATCAAGGTTTCTTGGTACATAAGCCACAGGAGACGTTATAATAAAAGTGGCTAAAATGCACATAACAGTAGGGTATTCTATGAAGAAGGTTGATCCAGGAAAATACTTTGCATTCTCTTGGTTAGATCTCAATTAAAACAGTCAGGTTTTCCCCCTAAACCTGTTGGAGGAAGCTAGAAAAGTAACAGGAAAGACACCCTTCCTCCCCAGTTCTGAAGGTTCTGTAACGCTAAATGTAGCAATTCCCCTTAAAAATTTGAAAGAATAAGCATCGGGAAATATTTTCTATCAAACTCAGAGTTTGTAGGAACCCTATCACTGACAAGATCTTTTTGCAAAAATGCACTATTCCCAGAGCAGTAAGCTAAAAATAAATTGCACTGAATTGTTCAATAGAATAGACTCCCAGTGTGGGAAAAAATCTTGAATTTAGATAAATAAAAAGTAGGACTTTATGAGTTCCAAGGCTAAATGCAAAATGACACCTTTCCAGTAAGGTCCATATTCTGGACATGCCCAAACCAAACATGGAACACCAAAGTTAGGTAAATTAGTCAAATGTTCATAATTCTAGCTTTGTTTAGCATGGCCCAGGAGAAGCCAAGGCCACCATGAAACAACAAGCTAAATTCTAAAGAGGCACCTGATCCTCTATAGTTGGTTGAGCCTATAAAGAGCTTAAGCAGAGTCTTCCACTTTCCAAGCCCCCACTCCCAACCAGTTCCAACTTTAGCAGACATTTTTTTCAGCAAAACTGCATTGCAACATCAAGCATTTTCAGGAATCGGAAAGACATGAGGCTTCTATAAGGGTTGGGAATTAACTACAAGAATTCCAACAATGGGAATTGGGTAATTAGATAACAAATGTTACAACTTAAAGCCCCAATCTTCTTAATCATCCATTATTTCAACTGAAGCTTAACACAAAGGAAGCCAAGATGCAAACAGAACTAATCAGTTGTCAAATGAGTACAAATGCCTTTTGAAATTGATCAATGGTATTGGTTTATTTTAACTTTTTGTCTGCTTTTAAACACAATTTTCTAGCCTTAAAATCCAGAGAATTGTTCCATGAATCATTTCTATTTTAAGAGAGTCTCCCTTATATTAGAGATTATAACCATTTATCTCAAGATGCCAGTTTCATGTTTTTTTTTTTTATCATCCACTATTAGTTTCACTAATTAGCAAATCTGATTAAACTGTAGGGCTTTCTGTTCATCTATAACACAAGGTTTTGAAAATGTTTAAATTATAATTGAGGGAGCCGTCTTTCCAATGTCTCTCAGAAGGAACCATAAAATAAATCCTATTCTGAGCTGGAATATTTTGGCGAGGGCTATTTAGGGACTCAGCAGGGGGAAGGGGTGACTTTTCTGGAGAAGCCCATAAAAACTTCCTTCCAGAGGATACAAATACATGGCCTGGAGCCATGGCACTACCCCTACAGATAAAAGGTAGGGCTACTTCCCACCACTGCCACCCTTATTCTCATGCATTCCTAAGGGGAGAGGCCATTTGGGGAACAATAAAACAGGATCTCTCACCCTTTTCCCTTCCACCCACCCAAAGCTTTTGTAATTCAAAAGGTCACCAGCTGCCTTCAGAATACAACCAGCTAATAAGTCAGATAGGCAGGAAATACCCCCCTCCCCTACAATACCGCCTGGTTTCCTTGGGCCACACCCAAGCAAGAAATGGGAACTGAGGGGCAAAGATTATAAGGGAAACCATTATTAATCAGAGCATGAATTGCTGCTAACTTTTTGTCCCAACACCTTAGATAACCCAATTCCATAACTGAATAGTTTTTCTCACTCTGAGTTAATTTCCTAGCTGCTTTTCTCACATACAGCTGTATAACTAGTATTACTGCACTACTACTACTACTGTTAATTTTGTCATCAATTCTTATCACCCACCCCCTCCCGCTTGTGACTGTATGACTGTAATTTTATCGCTTGTATCCTTACAATTTGTATTTACTGTTTCCTAATGCAATTGATTGCTTATTGTACCCTATAACTATCATTAAGTGTGGTACCTTATGATTCTCAACTCCTGACAAATATATCTTTTCTTTTATTTATACAGAGAGTATTTGCACCAAAACCAATTCTGTTCTAGTCTATTCTATTCTATAAAAAAGGCCACATCCTGTTGACTCTAGACTATTTACTTTCCTTGAAGGGCAATTTGACTGGAAAGCTCCAAGAATTGACAAACAGTTGTGACTACCACCCCCAAGCCATTTTCTTCATAAAATTGATCAATAGAATAGAATTCTTTTATTGGCCAAGTGTGATTGCACACACAAGGAATTTGTCTTGGTGTAAATGCTCTGTATACACAAAAGAAAAGATTTTCTAAAATGGCCTTTTGTGAAAACGCTCCTTTTGTGGATTAGGAACACAGTCCCACCTTCCTTCGAGGTTCTTTCCTGACTTCTTTGCCAAGCCATGGGGCAGAGAGAAAAAATCTGAGAAATTAGGGGAGGTCAGAGGTCTCCAAACTTGGCAACTTTAAGACTTGTGGACTTCAATTCCCAGAATTCTCCAGCCAGCTATGCTTTTGCAGCTATGCTGACTGGATAATTCTGGGAGTTGAAGTCCACAAGCCTTTAAAGATGCCAAGTTTGGGGACCCCTGCTCTAAGTAAAATGAGTCTGCAGGAAGCTGCGCGTGCTTTCCCTTTTTTTTTTTGGGGGGGGGGGGGTTGGTCCGGTCTGAGAAATTCTTTCGAGGAGCTGAAGGGAGTTTCAACCCATCGCCCCGATTTCTGGTTTTCCAGCAACGGGCGTCTTGACATTTTTGCCCCGCAGCGCGAGTCAGGTGGCGGGCGGGCTGAGGGGCGCAAAGCCAAGCGAGAGAACAGCCGCGGGGCCCTTGGCGTCATCGCTGCTCAAACCACGCCCGACGGAAGTGAAGAAGGGCGTGAGAGGGGACTGACACGCGGCTCACACGTTGTGCCCTTCGAATGGTTGGGATGTGGACCTCCTCCTCCTCCCTTTCATTCCGCCCGCGGCAGCGCTCCGCTGTCTTTGCAAGCCAGCAGAGATACGGAAATGGAGGGACGGAGAAGAGGGAGGTGGGAAAGGGCCCGACTCGAAGACTTGTCTCGGTCCTCCTCCACCGTCGCAAAATGTCGACGGCGGGGTCCTTCCAGTTCAGCCTGGAAGGATCTTCACCTCAATCCTTGGAGAGTCCTGCGTATTCCAAATGGCGAGGGGTGTGGGGAACGGAGGGGGAAGAGAGGGAACATGCTTAAGTGGCCTTGTCCTTCCCAGGCTGTGCGAGGATTTAAACCCCGGGGGCCCCCCGCCCATTCCCACCGGCCTTTTTAAACCCATCATCCGCTGGGTGAGCTGGCTTAAGCTGGTTCCAGCGTACCGGGAAATGGGGTTGAAGGGTCCAAAGGCCTGACCTTACTCTCCCGGGCTAAATTCGTGCGCACCCCCTTTACCTTTCAGTAAGCAGATGTTGGTGTGCTCCGCGTCCTTGCGCAGCGCCCGCACCACCAGCGACACGGTGCTGTCCTCCCGCAAAGATTCGGCCCGCGGGCTCCGCTCGTCGTACACCACCACGGCCGAGTAGAGACCCGAATGCAGGCGGGAGCGCGCCTCGTCTTCCGCCGGGAGGATCTGCTCCAGGCTGACCGACCCTTTGGTCCGCCGTCGGACGATGGTGTTGCACCTCACATTGAGCGCGCCGCGGATGTGGCCGGCGCTGTGAGCGAGAAAGGGCCTGCAGTCCAAGAGGAGGCACTTCCCGCCAGCGGGAGGAGTGGAGGAACTGCTACTGGTGCCGCCGTTGCAGTCCCCCCGATGCAGGAGGTGCCGAAGCACGTTGCAGTCCATCTCCCGGAGCTCCACCATAGCTGCCGGCTGTGCGCAGGCTCTCTCCTTCCTGGCCCGGGGAAACGGCTAAGGCCTTAGAACATTTTGGCTCCCGCGCCGTATCAAGCTCAAGTCATTAATAACGGAGCTTGCTGGTAGTGGCAATACTCCCCGCACGCCGGCTCGAGTGCGGGGGAGGATTCCTTTTACTACCTGGCTCCGCCCCCCCACATCCTCTCCGCTCTCCTTTCCCTTCTCTCCGGCGGCCGGCCTCATTCTTGCTTCTCTCGCCGTGAATGGAACGCAGCCGGAGTGACGTCACAATGAGGAGGGGTGGAGTAAACGACGCCTCGGCGCTTCTGTTCGCCTTCATTCATTAGAAAGCTTACAGCAAGGAGGGGTTTATGGCCGTTTTTTCCTCAGGAGCGGAACGTTATTTACTTTCGGCAGCCGCCGGCTTTAAGGGAAAACGCGGCGGGTTGGGTAGCTGGTGAAAGGAGGGAACGGTTCACTCAGGGTTGACCTAGCGTCCATCGGTCGACAAGCATGCGACGTTTGTGGCGGCCCCGAACCTCTCCCAACAAGCTTTTGACTAGCATTGTATATGCTGATGTGTGGCCGTAATAAAGATTGGTTTGCCGATTGTTCATAAAACAATTATATAATTCTAGTTAAAAAAAAATCAAAAACACGCCAATTAGGAATCATTTCACAGGGACCCGCTATAATATACAATAAAACTTGCACCCACTCCTCTTGCTTTGCCTCAGTCTTTTATTTTTAGCTGCCAGGTTTGGTGATTAAACGAACCTGAGATTCGGTGATCTGGATTCTGCCCTCTCCCCAAAAAAAACCCTCTCAGGTGCATGTATTTAGCTCACGATTACTAATTTAAATGATTTTCCCCGTAACCTTTCTGGATACCTTCATTTGATTTAAAATGCACAAGTAGAGTGGGCCTCTTATGAATCACATAAGATTGAATCACATAGTTCACATTCAGTACTAGGAGGAAAAGGGCGATTGGGAAAAGAGGTGACCTTGTCATCTTTGAACCGTTGTGGTTTCCTGTTGTACTCCTGTTTTGTCATCTCTTTTTATAGCAATAATTTATCATGGGTGTAACTATTCTAAGAGCATCATCAAAATAGGAAAACTCTCATTAAAATCAGGGGGCCATCAAACATCTTAAGAGCAGAGTTGGATTTTCTCCCAGATTGAGTTCAATAACAAAATTCTGCAGATTTCTCTCCGTGGTTTTTTTAATCTATTGTAATTGAAATTAATTTTAGGGGGGGGGGAGAGAGTTCAGGGCAATATTCTTTCCTTTCCCTGCCCATAGCCCTGAATTCTAAAATAACATGCTATCCAACTATTTATTTGATAGTCTTCTACTCAAAAAGTATTGAACAAAACTAGATGATCCCAGATCTTCCAAAACAGCTTCAAAAGGTGTTTTTTGGCTAATTTTTTCTAATGGCCAAGAATTATAAGGATGATTATAAGTTTCATAACATCCATCAGATATTCTCTCTCTACCACCCTACTCTGTGTGTATGAGAGAGAGAGAGGAGGGGGGAGCGGGCATGTGTGTGTGAGAGAGAGAACACAGAGACCTGTGTCTTTCCTGAGGGTATAACTTTAACTATTGAGGCAATTGAAAAGTTCATGTGGATGTGTAATAGTTGCATATTAGGAAGTCATGTGCATTGCCAAAGCAATATGTTACTCTCTCTCTTATACAACATAAATAATAATTACCTTGGGGATTTGTATTGCCATTTCAAAGTGAGTTTCCATTCCACACCTAGTAATTATAATGTGTAAGGCACTCTCAGCAGTCTCTCAGGGAAAGTAAGAAAGGTGTGTGTGGGAAAGGAGGTGAACTTCTCTTTCAAACATGAAGATGAACTTATTTAAGTTGCCAATTTGAACTGGTTTTCCTTTTTTAAGGTGTCTGGTTAACTCAATCATAAACACATGCACAGTGATGGGATGTGCCTTCCAATTACACCTGTGAATCCGGTGAACCTGAAGTCCCCCAGTTTTAAAAGGGGAAATAAGTGTGTATCTAATTGTCTCACTGAAGTAAAGATATATTCATGTTTCCTTGGCTAAATTAGCTTAACCCTGATCAGGTGATTTCCAAATATGTTAAACAACATAGACATTAGAAATTATGAATGGAAGCACCAAATTGAAGAAGATTGGTTTAGGAAGCCCCCAGGTTTCTTCTATATAATATATGTCTTTATTTTTTAGAACTTATTCTTGAATTTCAGTCTGCTGTTTTCTGCAACCATCTTCCAGATACAATCCTTCATGCCTTTGCAAGATGAGATCCAATAATATGCATTTCAGCATTCACAATTTAACATACACATATGAATGTCTTCAGTTTGATCCAGAGGTGGTATTCAGCAGGTTCTGACCAGTTCTGGAGAATCAGTAGCGGAAATTTTGAGTATTTCAGAGAACTGGCAAATACCACTTCTGACTGGAGATTTTACAGTATCCTTCCCTGCCATGCCCACAGAACCAGAAATAAAAAAAATTTGAATCCCACCACTGGCTTGATCCAGCTGGTTATATATTAATGTTCCAGATATAGTACATTAGTTCTGCTCTTAATTCTTTGCATATTGGGGTGAAAGTAAATCTAACTGAATTCAGTTCACTATATGAAACCAGTCTCTGAATCATGTCCATTGTCTAACATTTGAGATCAACTTGTCATTGTTCTTCCTAAAATGTGGTTTTTCAGAATGGAATTCAGTATGCTAGGTATTGTCCGAGCAATGCAAAATCCAAAGGAAAGGATGATTTGTCTAGATTTTGATTTGTTTATGTAGGCTAGGATTGCATTTGCTTTTTTTGCAGCAGCATCACATTGTTGGCTCATGTTCAACAAAGGATCCACCAGGCCCTTTTTTTTGCACTTCTCTTTTTTCTGTCCCTTACCAAGAAGGGTATCACCATACATTATTTTTACCATACAACCAGAACAGAAATATATTCTGGCAGGTATCAATTCATTGGGACTCTGAGACACATAGACTTAAGAACAAATGCAATTTTGAACTCAAAGGCTCATGTGATCCTGTGTACTACAGCCATAATCCATGCAGTCTGACATGCTTTCATTTCTGGGCTGGCCATATGTTTTGACCTTTTCCTTTGCATATCTCTCAATTCCCAGCAATTGGGTCAATCTTTTTGAAAATCAAATGTTTATCTTTAAGGCCACTCTGAGACTTGTACACACATGAAATTGAGTCCCAGTACTAAAACAGGATGTCACATCAAGGAAGTAAAAACAAGCTATTTTACTAAGTCATGGGAACCATGACTTCAGCTTGACATTTTTTTAAATGCAAAGATATATCCAGTGCTCATTATTGTAGAAAGTTAGCACCTACCCCTCTCCTCGAAAAGTGAAATATCCTAGGAAATATTAAAAAGGCAGAATATTTCCCCTAAAAAGAGTAGAGAGTGAGAAGCAGAAACTCCCCTCAGAAGTAGAAGCTCACCCCACACCATCACCTTTGTTAATAGGTGGGCCATTAAGACCTGGGCCAGAGTATTCTACATAACAAAGGCTTCCACCAATCTCACCACCTGGCTTGGGAAGATTGCATCAGTCATAACTCAGGTGAAGCCATGTGGTCCAGATAAAACCTACAAATTTAGCTAAGACCCCCCACCCACCCCTGGGAATCTGACAGCCAATGGGATACATTTCTTACACAGGAACAGGAAATACTAAGGTGGGGCCCAACAGAGGGTATATAACTAAGGGGCTCTCAAAATCTTGGCCCTTCTTTTCCTTCACCCAACATTTTGAAGCATATGGTCATCTTTTTTACTGGAGCTCCAAGCCATGTGGTCCTGTCCACCATTAAACCATCTTTCCAAACAGCCTCCATGTTTCCAGTGTCTTTGAACTTGGAACTGAACTCAGAAGGATATTTCTTCCAACATTAACTAAGGAATCCTTAAAGGATTTGGAATACTTGCACATAGGGGAAAGTGACTTTGTTTGCAGCAGAAGGCTGTTCTGCACATTATTACAGTGATGAAATATAGTATTAAAAAGAATAACAGCAGCAGTAACATCAAAGATTTCAAAGCTGTTTTTAAGAAATAAGGTCAGGCAGGAGGAACATTTGGCGCATTTGAATACATGAAGTATTTTAATAATATAAATGTTAGAATGAATAGTTTCCTGGGCAATTTCCTTTTCCAATAGATTTTAACTCCACCATGCCATCACCTTGTGACATTGTCCTTGTGCTGGCTTATCCAAAGGCTGTTCTTTGGGGACTGTCATCAGCTTGCTTTGCACGCCTAGTGCATCTAATCCCAGAATTACTCGATCTCTTAGTGCTTCTTCTAAATCGGCGAACCCGCAGAGGCCCCCTAAATTCCGGAGGTCCGCCACGAAATCAGCTACGCTCTCTCCTTTTCGCTGGTTCCTCTGATAAAACTCATGGCGTCTCACGAGTGTAGGCACGGTTGGCGCGTAATGGTCTCTCAGGATGGGTTCGAGGTCGTCCCAGCTCATGGCTTTCACTTCTCGAGGTTTGGCGAGTGCTTTTGCCATTTTAAATACAGCTGAGCCACAGTGCGTCAGGAACAGTGCCCGCTTTTTTGCTGGTGGAAATATTTCTGGAGTTTTTCAATTCTGTTAATATCAGATATATGATATGGGTTCCAGACTGATGAGCTGTATTCGAGTGCTGGTCTAGAAACACTCAACTCGCCGCCTATGACCGCCCAAGACATCGCGAGAGAAACCAAACGAGACCACACCCTAGCTTGAGTCCTAGGCTGGGTGGAACGCGGATGGCCATTGGACCAAGTCCCAGATGACTTCGCGCCGTTTAAAGCAAGACAGACTGAACTTTTTTCTCAAAAAGGCTGTGTCATCTGGGGTGATAAGTCGTTGTCCCAGAATGATTCCAGAAGACGCTGTTACAAATTCTGCATGAGGGCCACCCCGGCATCGTGCGGATGAAAGCACTGGCACGAAGCTACGCATGGTGGCTGGGCATGGACCGGCAAATCGAGCAGTGGGTCAAAGCGTGTAACAATTGCCAACAAGCCAGCAACGCCCCACCAAAAGCCATGCCTACTGAATGGGAGACGCCACGTGGACCCTGGTCCAGAATCCACCTGGATTTTGCGGGGCCAACCAAAGGATATACCTTCCTACTGACAGTCGACGCATACTCCAATTGGTTAGAAATTCATCGTATGATGGCTACAACTTCCGAGGCAGTGATTAAGATCCTAAATAGACTCTTTGCAACCCACGGATTGCCTGACATCCTGGTGTCCGATAACGGGCCACAGTTCACGGCATTGATGTTCGAGCAGTACCTCGCTGACCGCGGCATCCGCCATGCGCTCACCTCGCCTGCGCACCCTGCGACCAATGGCCGAGTGGAATGCATGGTCCAATTTGTTAAAAAGACTTTGCAAAAGATGGACTATAACAATATCGATGACAAAGTCAACCAAATTCTCTTTTTGCAACACATAACTCCACATAGCGTCACCGGCAGAACTCCCGCAGAACTACTGATGGGACAAAGACTCCGTTCCCACCTCGACCGGTTGCACCCTGCTTACGAACCGGAAAAGCCAATAGGATCCAGTGGCCGCTGTCGCACTTTCCAGGTAGGAGACCGCGTTTACGCACGAAACTTATCAGGCGATCCGTTATGGATAGAGGCGACAGTAGTACAAGTGACCGGCCCCAAATCCTACGTAGTGAAATGCTGTGACAATAGACTGTGGAAATGGCATATCGACCAATTACGGTCACGACTCACAACGGCCAGTCAACAACTCCCCCATGACCAAACCGAGGGGGGGGAGGTACAGAAGAAGATGATGTTCCAGGGAACCTGCTCGAAGGGAGCGACGAATCAAGTGAGACTCAGGAAATGGAGCAGGAAGGAGAATTGTTTGCACCGCAAGAAATTGCACCTGAGCAAGAAGCAGAGACACTGCCAAACAACAATCTACCTCAACAGGATTGCAATCTACCAGTCCAACGAAAATCCGAAAGACTTAAAAGACAACCGTCCTATTTAAAGGACTATATAACACCGTAATTAAGAAGCCAGGGGGAAGGGGTGTTGTGTATGTACCATAGTTAATAAAGTATGAGCTTGAGGTAAAGTGCAGGGTTCTGGCCCTGCACTTCTGATTGGCTGTTAGGCGGCCAGATCGGATTGGTTAGTTCTTAGGAATCCGACTGGCCCTTAACAGAGGATTATTATTGGTTTAAAGAGCTAGCGTTCATAGCTCACTATTGGACAATTCTCACAAAGGTTGCCTATATAAGGCAGATTTCACTGTTATTGTTTCGAGAAGTCACTATGCAATAAAGAGCTGAAAGTTCACATTCAAAGACTGTCTCCATTTACTCCAACCCATGTCCAAGTACTTAACAGAAACTACCTGGAATTAAAAGGAATCTACAGTAAAACTTCAACAAGACTTCTAAAAGATACATTTTAACTGAAACTTTGTAACTAAACAGTAGAACCCCAGGAAGAGGAATTGAAAAAAAGGAGCAAAAAGAAACAGCTTGCATGTATTTGGATTGCTTGGTGATCTTTGGATTCTTGGTTATTGCATTGAATGACTAAAATTAATCGGGTGGTTGTTTAAAAATTTATACAATGGCACTGATTCTGGATGAATTGAAAATGGAACTTAAAAAGTACAACAAAGATGCACAAGAAGGGAGGGGTTCTTTTGGCTTTGTTTTTCAATTCTTAGAAATGGAGATTTGGAACTATGAGAAACAACAAGAAACGTCTGCAAAACAAGAAGACTGGGACAAAGAAGAAGCCATCTTTAATGAACAAGTAATTCTATGTGGGGAAGAAAATGGAAAGGGGGGAAGAGAATGGAGAATTTAAGACTTAAAAAAACAACCAAAGAAAAGAAAAATAATTCAAAAAATAAATATAATACTGGAAAGCAACAGAAGAGAGAAATAGAGGTAGAGAGACGGGGTAAAAAGGGGAGAGAGAAGAAGAGAGGGAAGAAGGAAAGGAAAAGAAGTTACAAAGGACCGGAACAAGATATAGAGAAACAGGACCTATTTAGAGATGATGGGTGAAAATTTAACTGAAAAAGCGATTCTGTAAAGGTACATAAGATTGAATTGTTATATTAGTAATAGAAATAACTTTAGAAAATTGGAAACAATGTATGATTAAAATGAGGGATAAAATAGTGTAATTTAGTGAAATGTTTGTTAATAAAATAAATGAGAAAATTGAATTAGGAAGGAACGGGAACATTTTAATTAGTTAATGTTTTATAAAATATAAGTGAAGGGGGGGGGAATTAATTATGGAAAGCTTATAACGGTTCCCATAGAAGTATGATATTTAATTGAAAAGTAATGTTAAAGAAGTTAAGATTTTAATGAATATTAACATTAATGATAGAATTGAACTGGAATAGAATGTGTTGTTTTAATTACATATATTAATAATTTTTTCTTTTTTTAAGAATATAGTGTGTATTTTAAAAATGTACCAAGCAGAATCCGAACGGAAGTTATGTATTATATTGAATGTTATAACTTTAAGGTATACATTGAAGCCTAAATAAGAGTTAAATGGATAAACTTAAAAGATATAAAGGTGTCATACTCCAATCAGCAACTACAGGAGAAACTTTGTTTAATGAGAAAAGATAATAGATAATTGAAACAGGACAGACAAAAAGTATAAATATAATGATTTGAATTGAGACGAGATAATTAAAATAAAACTGAGAAAATTAAAAGAAGGGAGAAGCTATGTAGAAAATGTAAAACAGTAACAAGATATGGAATAGAACATAAAAATGAGCATGAAATTGAATTTGTGTCTGTACGAAGAAATGTAACCTGGGATTACGCTACTTTCAAAAAAGATGTTTTATTTGTATTTTTTTGTGAAAACTCAAATAAAATTTACAAAAAAAAATTGCCAATCAATGGATGAGAAATCATTGATTATAAGATCATAGTTGCCTTTTTTGAAGGTATATAATAATTCTGTGGAGAGGAGAGAGAGACTATGAGCTTACTCCAAGTCAGGCATTCTGTAGATTTTGTCTTGAATGACTGTCTACAGCAGTCAAACTTGTGTCATCACGTAACATATTGTGACTTTCCCCCTTCACTGAATCAGGTATGGGCCTGGCCAGCTTGTGACACATCCGCCTGCGAGCTGTGAATTTGACACCCCTGGTCTAAAGAATCAAGGCTGGGAAGGAAAAGTACTGCAAATTTGAGGTTTGAAGCAAGACTGGGAGGGAAAAGCACTGCAAATTCATTGTCTCTTACAACAGAATCACGGTATGATGAGAACTAAGGAACACCTAGCATTTAGAGACATCAAAGTTTCAGGTTCTGGTGGATCTTTGGAAATGATTAGATTTCCTTGTGAAAGACAGACCCCTCTGTATGGATGAGTCTGAACTCAAGCTCCTCCTCCTCTCCTCCATTCTTGAAGCCTGTACTAAGACTGGCCATTCTATCTTGGTATCAAATCATGATGACCTGGAGAAACCTCAGTTGATTAAATAGGTCTGCTTCTGCTTCTTTTTTAAAAAATACGCTTAACACTGATTTGATGGAGAATCCAGAATGGCATGTTATTTAATATGCTAATTGCAAGCAGTTGCTGCCTGTCCAAGTTGCACGTATTTCCCAAGTGTTTCCTAATATGTTTGGATATATTACTATAGTTTCTTGGGTAATCTGGATCTTGGGTGATCAAGAAGAAAAGGCATGAAGCATAAGCCCATAAAGAGCATGACTTGCTGAACACGAAGGGCAAATCAGGACATCTCTTTACCTTGCCGAACTATATATCATCAATTCTCACAAGATTTGTGAATTCTCACTCATAATCTTGCCAGGCTGAGAAGACCTCAAATGAGAATGACAAAATCTTGCATGATTTCACAGTTTGCCCACATTCAAGCCAATTTAATTTTTTTCTCAAAGGACTCTGTCCATGGCTTCAATCACCTACAATCTTTTCAATACTTTCCAATCCACACAAAAACCATTTTATACCAACGTTGTTTTTACAGTAGTGTATATTTTACATCTGCCACTAGAAATAGTCTAGTAAAAATTCTACATCAGGAGTGTGCATACATAGGATATAATAAATCAATAAAATGTTGAAGTGCTATAATTTCTTGATCGATTCTCATCAGAGCATGTTTCAAGTATCCTCTTAAACATTCACTAGTTTGCTGCCTCTGACCTTGGGAACCACACTTAAATTATTACTGCCACTGTTGACCTTCCATGAATCTTAGTAATTCATTTTCTCTTCACATCAGCCCATTCTTAATTTTACCTATTCATTTCACAAAAACTCAGGCTGAAACAATCACTTTTAATCAATTCTCCATTAGTTCAATTGCTCTGGAACTTGCAAATACACATATGGATGTGGGGGTGTGACTTAAAAGTTCCATTTTACAAATGCTGTACTATAACTTTTATGATGCTATGTGAATGCCTGCAAAACTGAATGCACACTTCAGGCGCATTGCATCATGAACTGTCCCATATTCACATTTGATTTATTTGTGTTTACACAACTTAGTACCAGAGCTGATCAATCTGAAATACCTTTACACATTCCTAAGTAATATTCCCATGATGTCAGCAGAACTCTGTTGCAAATTCTTCTAAAAGGATGTCAACCAGAGCTCATATAATTCTTGGGTAAGCACTTAATAAGAAGTTTGAGAGAAGCCAGACTCTCAATTGTGTCTTCACCTTAAATCCCTCAAGCATTTCTATCAAGAAAAAAAAAATACAGCTTGATACTTCAGTGCAGGAAAGACTTTCAAAGGATCATCCACCTCATAAGGCTGTAAAAGCCTGAAAAGTAACAGAAACAGAAAGTTAGTTGATTCCTTTCTTCTCTTCTCCTGAGTCCGGCTGACCATTACAATGGTGGAAGTTGTCTTCACAAAGCTTTGACTGAAGATCCAAGAGGAATTTGAGCAATAGAAAGTGTTGAACTGCCCTATATTGGTCCCTCCCTAAATAGTCTTCCTGAGTTTCTCTGTTCTTTATTTGCCCAAAGGGGAAGATTTGAAGTCCTGAAAAGCAGTTCTAAAGTACCATTAATTTCCTTTGCTGCAAACCTAAAGGCCTGGCTTTTATCCTGCAGCTGCCAGGAAGGAAATCAAGGAAAGAATCCAGGGGAAATGAATTGTTACTGGCAACAAAGTTATATGATGGAATCTCAATAGATCTCCTGAATTAAAGCAAGCAAGATATATGCAGTTGGGAACTGTCAACCTGACACATCTTTAAGGATGTAGTGTTGCAAATTGGCACTCTCAGCCTCATCACATTTACTTGGATTCTGCTTTAAAATCGAGAGCCATCTTCCTTTTTTCCTCGAAGCTAATTTTGAAGTGAGATCTAAGATGATACTAGAGATGGACATTGGAAAGTCCTGATTCAGTAAAGCTTCATTCTTAAATTAGATAGCATGAATCAAGAGATCATATCACAGCTTTGGCAAACTCAAGTTGCAATGTGAAAAGTAAGATCAACTATTTAATGAGGCTGGTTTACTGTAAGGCCATCTAACATATGCTCAGATTCACATATCATTCCAATTCCTGGTTTGTTTGTTCTTTTGGGAGGATAGGACCATGCTGAAGAAAATACTAGATTAAGAAGTCACAAAGTGTCTGAATATTATTACAGGAGTAGGAAAGTGTTTAAAATATACCATAGTAGAGTCTCTTCACATACAGCAATATTAGAAGTATATGTAAAAGGTGGTATGATTAGCTGCAAGTTTGCGGATCTTTTTAACAAAGGGAAGTAGGTCATGGCTTTCTGTGAGGAGACTGGTTGCTGTGTGAAATAGTCTCAAACACCCCGGAGCTTTGGTCCAAAAGCACAAAATGGGTTTTTAACACCTTGGCATTTGCTCACACAAGCAAATGCAAAAAGTCAGCTGATGAATATTCACAGGAATTGTGGATAGTTTATACTTGTTCACATGTTATGGGTCCAGGTAGGCCACCTGTATAAAGCAGAGGTCTCCAAACTTGGCAACTTTAAGACTTGTGGACTTCAAACTCCCAGAATTCTCCAGAAGCATAGCTGGCTGGAGAAATCTGGGAGTTGAGGTCCACAAGTCTTAAAGTTGCCAACTGGGGACCCCTGGTATAGAGCAAAAAGCAAGGATCACACGATATGGAAGGAAGTAGTTTTACAGCTGGGTATGCTACAGAAAGACATCCCAAATCGGTTTCATTCTGACATTACCTTGCTTCCCTTTCAGAATTTTACAAAAGGGTCTAGATTTGACTGGCTTCCCCTGGAAAGCAGCCTGTTTCTCCACAGCTTTTTTTCCCCTACCATAAAAATTACACTAAGGAAATACAGAATTGGTACAGAAGACAGTTGTGATTGATTATTAGTGACCACACATCCTTTATTATAAAGGATAATATTTATTTCAGAAGATAATCTTTATTTATTTTTCAAACACTTTTGTCTTTCATTTTGGTCATTTAGCTTTTAACCATACAAATGGTACTACTTAAGGTACAGTCTTACACATTCATGTAAAATATGGACATTAAATTGTCTTTTTAAAATAAATTAATATACACTGTTTGAGTTTAGATCTTTTTATTGGAATATGTGTTTTTGTATACTTTTTCTAAGTTTTGCTCTTTAATTTTCCTTTGTAAAACATGAACATTTAACGTTTTTGCCTTTATGAGCCTGTTTTAAATTTGCCCCTTTTTCAGATTTAACCTTTATCTTTTCCAAGCAAATATGGTCCCGATATGGTAGTGGTTCATTTGAATGTTCCCCAGCTCAGGATAAAAGTAACCCTATCAGGAACATGTGTGGCATATACATTCAATAAATAAATAAAAGTAATGTAATGTAATAAATACATAAATGTAAGTTCGACTCTTGCCATTAGTATTATTTTGACAACAATCACACTGGTAATACAGTGTTTCGAAATGCAAGTGTAGCCTGAAACAAACACAAACACACCTAGAGCACCACAGGAAGGGAAAAGGGGGATCAAAGATACAAGCGAAAGGACTTGGCAAACATTGACCAAAGAAGGAACTTGTTAGTGTTAAATTCAGGGAAAATGAAATGGATCTTCTCTTTAAAGGATATTTTCTCTTTAAAGGATAACTTCCTGCGTGGAAATAGAATAGAATACTTTTATTGGCCAAGTATGATTAGACACACAAGGAATTTGTCTTGGTGTAAACACTCTCAGTATACATAAAAGAAAAGATACATTCATCAGGAGTCGAGAATCATAAGGTACAACACTTAATGATAATCATAGGGTACAATAAGCAATCAATCATACTAGGAAACAGTCAATATAAATTGTGAGTATACAAGTGACAATGTTACAGTCATACAGTCACAAGTGGGAGGGGATGGGTGATAAGAAGTGATGACAAGATTTAACAGTAATAGTAATGCAGACTTTGTAATAGTTGAACAAGCTTGAGGGAATTATTTGTTTAGCAGAGTGATGGCTTATGTGCTCTTCTGGCCAGACTTACCATCTCCATTAAGAGAAGTAGTTTTCTAGGCAAAATGCAGTAACAAATATAATCTTGTAAGCTGGCTCCGTTGCAATTAGTTTTGTGCAAACTCTGAATTTGCCAAAACCTGGTATGTTAGGTAAATCATAGTTAGGTGTGTTCCCAGAAGGTACTAAGCTGAAACAGCTGACTATATTGTGGTGTAATACATGATGTGAATGCAAGTACCACTGTCTGGTGGGCAGAAGGGAAATGCCTTGATGTAATAATATATTTTTATAGTATTTAAATCATGAGGACTCTTTCCTATAGTTGTTTGATGGTCATGTCAGGTAGCCCGCGACTTACAATAGTCCAGTTAGTGACTGAAGTTACAACGGCACCCAAAAAATGATTTATGACAGTTTTTCACATGACCATTACAGCATCCTCGTAGTCATATGATCAAAATTCAGATGCTTGGCAACTGACTCATATTTATGATGGTGGCAATATCCTGAGGTCATTGTGATCACCTTTTGTAACCTTCTGACAAGCAAAGTCAACAGGAAAACCAGATTCACTTAACAATCTTCTTACTAACTTAGTAACTTCAGTGATTCATTTAATAAATGTGGCAAGAAAGGTCAAAACTCAGGTAACAAAAGACATTTTGGGCTCAATTGCGGTCATAAGTCCAGGACTAACTGTAGTATCTGAGGAGGAAAACAGAAATGATTTTCTTTAGATCATTTTGCCTGTCCTTTGATCAAAGGCATGAATTGCAGAACTAAGTAATTGGTTAATAGACTCATTCCTGACCCTGTCCTTTGCACTCCAAGAGAAGGGCTACCAGATCTGAATTTCAAAAATCCAGAGGGCTATTATATGACAGACAGCAAAGAGACAGGCTCTGCCTCTTCAATGTCATCTAGTGTTTATCAGGATTTGTAGTGTACAACTCCAATATGCAAGCTTGGTCCCAAAGATTTGTTTCAATAACCTGACCTGGACTTTATCTTCCTTTGTCAACCTCATACACTTACACTCAAAACTTCTTGGAGTCCTTCAGTAGCTCAGGCAAACTTTTAAAAACTCAGATCTACAAGGAAATTAGAGTGTTAATTGCATCCCCTCAGGGTGCTCTGGCTTAGTAATTGAGGAAGATGTATGTTAATGACATTTGTCTGGGGAGGGGGGGAGAAATAAAGAGGATTTTGGGGAAGGCATAAAGTTACAAGAGGAGGGAAGGGAGAATATAGGTGTGTTTTGCTACTTTTCAGTATTGATGTTTAATTGGCTTTTGCCTTTCCCAAGCAGAGTATGGCTAAAGAAATCTATACCGCTTTCATAAGATTTATGCAAGCTTTTAGAGTGGTAAATTCAGGACCAACAGAGGGAGATAGGAAGGCCATTCAAACAGAGCTTCAGATTGTTAATTTTTTTAGTCTTTAAAATAACTACGTTATTACTATAATGGTTTATTGGTTTATTTTCATAGTTTATAATTATGTAATTATTTTGCAATATAATGGCTGGGGAATCAAATCTCTGGACCTGATAAAATTGTGCCATAATCTTATCTTTTATAGGTCCCTATAAATCTTTATAGTAGCAATAGCACTTAGACTTATATACCGCTTCATAGTGCTTTACAGCCTCCTATAAGCTGTTTGTTATGTGAGAGATAGGACAATTAAAAGAGCCTGGGGCACAGTTTATTCACATACAGATAGTGAAGGCCAGGTCATCTAAAGTTAGAGGTTTATTTCTATATTATTGCCATTTTGCAACCTAAACTATGATGAGTCTAGGGTACTTAAACATGTAATCATTTTATAATTACAGAGATTGCTAGATATTGCAGTCAACATAACCAGATTATTCATTTATTCATTCAGATTTTTATTGTGCCTTCTAAATACTTGCTAATTTTAAGGTTAGTTAGTTCACCTCAGCACCAATTCTCTTTGTGTTTTAACTGAACTAAAAGCAGAAGCTTTCTGTCACCTTTCCCTCAAAGATTGGGACAGATATTGCTTCCACTGTAAAAGTGTCCTTAATTATAGAAGTGTATTTTCTTCCACCAAGGGTAACACATTCATTTAATAACAAAAAAAGTGATACACTCTTAAGAAAATAAATCTTGGAGGCTGGATGGCTACTATGATATTGTTATGCTTTTTTTGTTCTTACTTTCTAGCCTAAGACAGGCTTTAAAAAAAGAGAGATAAATATTGTTTCAACAATAAGTCAAACTTTAGTGACCAAAAGGATCTAGGGACACCTTATTCCTCTCTACTCAGCATTGAGTTTATACCTGGAATACTGCGTACTGTTGTGAAAGCATCTCATTTCCAGGAAGATATTGAAAAGTTAAGAACAGTCAGAAGAGGACAACAAAGATGACACAGAAACAGTATGAAGGAACATTTGATAGTTAATCTGGAGAAAAGACTGAGGAGAGAAATAATAACATGGTAGACATGTCCAGCTTCATAAAAGGAGGTCATGAATGAACTAGACTAGGAATAGCATAGCATAGCATAGCATAGCATAGCATAGCATAGCATAGCATAGCATAGCATAGCACAGCAAAGAATAGAATACTTTCTTGCCATGTGTGATTCAACATGCAAAGAATTGGTCTCTGGTGCATAAGCTCTCAGTGTAGATACAAACAACAAGTATACAAACAAAGCAAAACAAAAACAAAAGTGTACAAACAAAAAACAAGTGTACATTATAAACCAGTATTTCTCAAATGTGACAATTTTAATATGTGTGGACTTCAACTCCAAAATTCCCAAGTCAACTTTCTAATGCCTGATGTTTACATCTGTTTATGTTTCAGGATCAATATCACAAGTGCTAATAGGCTTGTTTCTCAATTCTGTTGCTGTGAAATACAGCCAGTGATGTATACTCAACATTTCTAAAGCAAAATAAAACATGAGTAATTGAAAATTTGCTGTCAATTAGATAATTCCCCAGGCATAAAATATGGCAGGGAAGTTTTCTCACAAATAAAACAAATTATTTCTAGGAGCACTTTTTTCTTCATCATGGAATTTCTTCTTAGGGAAACCTATTTTGATCATGAAGCCTTTCAGGAAGGCTTTTGCTACTTGCAAATTTTCTTTTAAAAAAAGAAACCACAGAAACAGTTTTATAATTGGCTGCTGTGATACTTTGTGTAAGTATTTTATTTTTTTAAAAAAAATTTTTTTTTTAATATCTTTGCATTTAGAAAAGCAGATAGAGATAAAGCAATGAAGAAATTAGTAATCATGCATTAGCATTAATGTAACTGAACTTCAGGATTGTTAATGCAGCTTTGATTGGAACTATTTTTTACAGTTAGGTATTCTAAAAAGAACAAAAGTTAAATCCATGAAGAGAAAGTATGAGCTGGAGTTCTGCTGATCCAAACAGCTTTCCCAGTCATAAAATTCATGTACTTTTAAATGCCTCCCTGAGCTTTTCTTTTAACACTCTTAGAAGAAAGGCAACACACAAAATAAACAAATCTAACACTCATAATAGCTAAAGGACTATAACAATAAACACTTTCAAATTAACACAGGAAATCTTTAATTTTTTAAAGAAAGATTCCCCCCCCCCAGTTAAAATTATTTATTGAGTTAAAAAAAGGACTGTAAAAGAAGTATGTTTAAAATGTAAGACAGTGGTTCTCAATCTTTTTAGGATACTGAAATCATTCAGATTTTTCACAGGCTCTTAAAAGTACGCCCACAAAATTACAAATACATCTGATTCTGATGCAGATCCTTGGGGGGGGGGGGAATGTGGACAAGTGCTTTGTTTTATATCACCCATTTTGACAACTGTTAACAGTAATTTATTCTCATGTTTTCTGTCTTTCTTCCTTTTTAATCAAGAATATCAAAAAGTCTTGTGGCTAACAAATTTATTATGCCATAGGCTATTTCAGATACACTGTGATTTTCGGGCTATAAGACGCACTCCCCACACCCAAAAAAGTGGGTGGAAATGTCTGTGCATCTTATACAGCAAATATGGGCCCATTTTTGGCCTCCCAAAGCCTCCATGCATCCTGTTTTTGTCCTCCCTAGCATCCAGAAGCACTCCACAGGTCTCATTTTTGGCCTCCCCGACACCGGGAAGACAAAAACAGGACCTGTGGAAGTATCCAGAGGCCAAAACTGTGCCTGTTTTTGGCCTACAGAGTGCTTCTAGAGGCTGGGGAGGGCAAAATTGGGGTGCGTGGAGGCAAAAAACTATTTTTTTCTTGTTTTCTTCCTCTAAACCAAGGTACGTCTTCTAGTCCAGTGCATCTTATAATCTGAAAAATACAGTAATTTGTGGGATACAACTGGCAGCATGGCCTCTCTTTTGGAATTTGCAACTTGGACAACTTTGCTTTTTTTCTAGGCAGGTCTAGTTTTTTGGTTTTTATTTTATAGGACTTGGCAAAAACCAACCAACCATGTCACAGAATTGTATAAAAGACCATCTTAGGCATGCTGAATAGGAGTACATATGAATACATACCCCACATTCATAAAAGCAGTACTTTCATTAGTCTAGCAACAATTCTATCAAATCACCACAAAATTCAGTACAGTTGCATGTCTGCTTTTCCAAATATTCCAGATAGAAGATTCTATCTAGATGTTCAGCTTTCTGATATGAACTTTAGGCCTTACAATTGTAGAGAATAAATTAGTCTGCAAATATTTTTAATTCTTCATTTGGGGAAGTATAATTTCTTTCTAGTTGTTAAGGTTAAAATTCTTTTCCACAAAAGTATAGCTACCAATAATTATAAGAAATGTAAATGACTCCCCTGCTCAGTTGTGTCTGACTCTATGGGGTGGTGCTCATCTCCATTTCCTAGCCGAGGAAGCCAGCATTGTCTGAAGACGGTTCCGGGATCATGTGGCCGGCATGACTATATGCTGAAGTGCAAGGAACAATTGTTATTTCTCACTGAAATTGTATCTATTTATCTACTTCCATTTGCCTGTTAACAAACAATAATTATAGCTTCCCCATAAATGAGAAGTTTATTCTTTCAGCTATCATGGATTCATCTGAAAAACCAAAATAGTGGTGTATCAGTAGGGAGTATCATCTCTGAAATTGTAGCTATATAAGTAGGCACAAAAATTTGAAAAGACTGTGACATGAATGCAAATAATTACATATTGCAAATGAATGATTGGGGAAGTTCTCTGCCTATATAGCTTTGGGATATTGGGCACAATGATTTCCAAAAGTTATATCTTCCATTTTTTAGGCCAGGAGACCAGATTTTAGAATCTAGCAGGCAAGCCTGAATTTTTCTTAAACGGCAATAAATAAAAGAACAGATTTCTTCACTCTGTGGTCGCATAGTGTTATGTATGTAAATAGTTTAAATAAAAGCAAGCTTGGGGTAAAGTGCAGGGTTCTGGCCCTGCACTTCTGATTGGGTGTTAAGCAGCTCGATCGGATTGGTTGGGTTCAGAGAATCCGATTGGCCCTTAACGAAGGTCTCTTATTGGTTCTGGAGCTAGCGTCTTACAGCTCCCTATTGGTTATTTCACATTAAGGTCACCTATATAAGGCAGAGTTGTTGTTGTTCACCCTCTTAAGTCACTATGTAATAAAGAGCTGAAAGTTCATCAACTAAGATTGTCTCTAGTCATTTCACCCATGCCTGAAACCATATCACATAGATTCCATGAAAGATTGAATAAAATCTGAATCTCCTAGGAAACACAATCCCATCTTTTAAAATAATCCTGCCCTTCCTATTTGGGAGATAATATATATTATTTTGTGTCAAGCAACAAATTCTTGTTTGTTCAAATTATTCTGAGGAAGCTGTGATGGATGATATTACACCATCAGTTTATTATTGTATTATTGCCTGTTTTTCTTTTTAATTTTTAATTTCAAATTAAAATTATGTATTTTCATTGTCTTGTTGAATATTAGGTGGCTATTGCTAATCACTAAGTATCTTAAATATAATGGATACCATTTCTTAAACTCAACTTTTGCTGAGATAAATATTGTTTATGAGACTTCACTTCTTGATGTTAAGGACAATTTGATCAGAATTAAACCAAATAAGTTAGTACCAATTAATCACTTGTTTGGTCTAGAACAGGAGTGGGAAAGTACGGCTCTTTTAAGACTTGTACTGGCTCAGGAATTCTAGGAGTTAAAGTCCACGTGTCATAAAGGGGCCATAGTCCTCCACCTCTGGCCTAGAAAATTAGAAATGTTCTATTGTTGTGATGAAGATTCTGAATTGTACTCAGCAGCAAACATAGGAGAGTTTATATCATTATGATTTTTAAATTGATTAAAATTTTGTTTTTGAATTGTTTACCTAGATTGGGAGGCCCTTTAAGGCAATCTTTCATGCCCTGGTCATTTCACAGCAAAACTGCTGCAACACATACAATATAGGGCTGTCCTTGAAGACCACCTAGAAGCTTCAACTGGACCAGAATGCAGTAACACAGTAATAGTAGGCATCCCGCAATATGTCCATGTAATACACTTGCTTTAGAGATGCATTGGTTGCCAGTTTGCTTCTGAGTACAATTCAAGATGCTGATCATGACTTATAAAACATAGGCCTTGATTATTTGGGCGGGGGCTCCTAACTCCCATGGTGCTTGTCTAGCAGCAGAAACTGGCAGACCTGGCACATTGTGGGTTCCATTGTCATCTATGGGGACCCAGGAATTGTGTCTTCTTTGTCATTTCTGGATTGAGGTTCCCCTTCACATGTGGGGAGCTTCCATTCCAGAGCGCCTTCAAAAACGGAATCTTTTCTCCCAATGATTATTAGAGACCTTTGCAGATGTGAAATGTTTGGGTTTTTTTTTTTGGCGTTGCTGCCATTTGGTTATATATTTGTTGTATATTAGTCATTTGTCTTATGTTGGAAGCCGCCCAGAGTCAGCTAGAGTCGGGTGGTATCTAAGTTGAATAAGATAAACAAATACATGAATAATACTATAAAGTGTCATGCATCCTGTGTATTGGAGGTGTACGGTACCAATGTTTACACTAAAATAAATAGCATTTACAAATAACAGCTCCATTTGAAGTTGGGGAGGGTTATTTTGGCTTTCTGTGATTGTTTTGTATTTTTGCACCCCTCCTGATTTTGCAATTCATTATTATGCTTATATTTTTTCTCTTGTTTGACACTGTATGCCATCCTGAGTCCTTTAGGATAGAGGTAGCTACATGAGGACTGTAAAATAAATGTAAAGATAAATAAATAAGTACATTGCTGCAGGAGTTCCATTAGATTTCTCCAAAGAATTAACTACCTGTAAAGTTGATTGAAAGACCAGCATCTAAACAAGATGAAGAGGCGAAAGATTAAAGGCAGGTTTTGTTGCCAGGGTGACAGACAGGGGAGATTTTCAACCCACCAGGCCTGGCTGTTTGTTGACCCTAAACTGGAGCCTGGAATGTTATAAAAAGACGACTGGGTGTGTCTGCACATTGAGTCTATCACAAAGATCCACAATACAATTTGACTCATCCAACTTCAGTCTAGGAAATACACTCTCAAGAATATGAGGGGAGCAGTACCTGGTGTGAATTTGCTGGTAGGAGAATGTGCTCCAATTAGATATATTGGTTGTATAGCGAAAGAGCAATTTTCTGCTTCAAAAGCAGTTTGGTGCTTGTCACAGTCATTTTTTCTTGTCTCATTTCATGTGCAAAAGGTCAAGTGTCTTCTGCCTGGAGCTCTTGATGGATCACAGAGATACTGTGGAAGGATCATGCTAGGCCTCAAGATTTTAAAACCTGATTTATTATTAGTGATGTTGTTAATTAGTTTTATGGCAAGGGCTGGAAATGAACGTTTGCTATAATGCTGACTGTTAATCTTCTTTTGCCCTGCTTTTTATAAAGCCAATCATTCTCCATTGTGTCTAAATGGCTTAATTCCTTGAAACTTCCTGAGCTTGTCAATACTTTTTTGAAAAATGCAAGGGCACAATCCAGTGAGACACTCTTGTCTTAATCATAATAATTAATCATAATGATTAAGCCCATGTTCACCATCTCTGAAAGGAATGAGCTCTAAAAGTGCTTTGATAGTTATTCCCCACATTTATTATAAACCTTAAAATACTTTTTTTAAAAATTCCCTTTAAAAATATGGAGCATGATAACACCCTCTTATTGTCTTCTCCCCCTTTTAAGCCAACAATATTAAAAATGGGAAAAGAAAATTTCTGATTCAAGTATACATCAATATGAAGCATGAGGCATCCAAAAGAGCAAGGCAAACTAGTAAATTAGAAAGATATGATCAAGACAGACTCCAAGATAACTGATAAAACTCTTGCAATTCAGTATATTGTGTATTTAAGAATGCTTTGGTATGCACACACACTTGAGGCTCTGGGAGGAGTGAAGAATAGAGCAACAAAAATGATTAGGGTGCTGGAGGCTAAAACATATGAAGAACAGTTGCAAGAACTGGCCATAGTTAGTCTAGTGAAGAGAAGGATTGGGGTGACATGATAGCAGTGTTCCAATATTCGAGGGGCTGTCACAGAGAAGAGGGGGTCAACCTATTCTCCAAAGCATCAGAAGGCAAGGCAAGAAACAATAGATGGAAACTAATCGAGGAGAAAAACAATCTAGAACTAAGCAGAAATTTCCTGACAGAACAATTAACCAGTGGAATGGCTTGCACTGGAGGCTATTACGAAGAGACTGGACAGCCACTTGCCTGGAATGATATAAGATCTGCTTGAGAAGGGGGCCTGGACTAGAAGATCCCCAAGGTCCCTTCCAACTCTCTTATTCTGTTATTCTACTTCTGCGTATACTTGGTAGTTCTGGCAATATTCTTAAACTTTTTCAAGTGGCAAATAACAAATAGTTTTGAACAAGGATGCCAGTAAAAGATGTATGCATGGTCCAAGACTGAATTTTTAGTGAGCAAAATAAGTTAGTGTAGGTGTCACATGCTGGGGAATGAACTCTAGGCTTACGTCTTCTAAATTAGCCTATTGCCCTTATGCTCCATTACTAGGGTTGAAGAAAAATATAATTTCCAGGACTTTTGCATGTGGCACCCACACTTGTTGTCTTTTCGGTGCTTTACTATAGGATGCAGACGTTAAAGCACAAAATACCCCAGAAATGAATATTTTACACCTGTGTGATTGTCCCACAACACAAGAGCAGAAAGTCTTTATATAAACAAATTTAAGTCTGGAAGACTTAACTTATTTTTTTTCCTGGGCCTTCCTGTGAGTCAACTGTGCTCCAGTTGCCAAAGGATGGTCTCAAAAGAGAGTGAAAAATACCCCAGTGTTCTTGCTGTTTATAATGTTATTTTATTGCTCTCATTTCCTTGAGGTGTATTGAATGCTACAAAATGCCAAAGGCCAATTAAATAAAGAGCTTGCAAAATGGAGGTAAGCCTTCATCCCCAATAAAGCCCCATCTGCCTTAAATATAATTTAATGGGATTATGTGTTTGGAGGTAGCTTAAGAAATATCACTTAACCTAATAAATGAATTACTGTGCCTAGATTTCTCCACCAATTTCAAAGTATATAATGAAATAAAATATAAATAAGCAGCAAAACACAGTTGTTAACTTTTCATGTGAAAAGTTTTCATGTGAAAAGTCACTTTTCATTAACTTGCCATGGCAACTAGTTAATGGGGATTTATTGTTTCATTAAGAGTTTCAGGAATTAGAACTAGCTAATGTTGTAAGAGCAACTAGTTGTGGAGTTTGTACTCTAATGGAAATGAGTTGTTATTCCTGCTCATGAAGAATGAGTTCACAATTTAAACTAAGCCATAATTGTGTCAGTTTATCATGTTGTTGTACAGACAGTCTTCCACTTATGAGGAACATATGTTCTAAGAGGCTGTTCGTAAGTGCATTTTGTTCATAAATCCAATTCTTACCTCTCATTTCTTACCTCTCATAAGTAGCACTTAATTTCAGACATACTGAAATTCACAGTCAAGATACAAAGGAAGAACACCACAAACTTACACCATGCGATCAGCAAATACACAGGACACCTTAGTGTCCAAGATAGCATACACTCAGCCTCCCAACATTTGACTATGCTGCCAATATGAGGCATGCTGCAAACTAACACTTTGCTTCTTTTTCCTGCCTTCCAGAATCTTCTAGGCTGGAGTTGCTGTCAGGTTTCTTCCAATCAGTGAAAGTTTGTAACATAATTCAAAAGTTTGTAGGTAGAGGACTCTCTTAATTCGTTATCTAAACCATGGGCAAAGAAAACATGCTTTACTTCATTATGTAAACACAGTTTGAAAGTAAACCACTCTTGAGTGTATAAGTGAAATATTTTTCCAGTTATTCATCAAAGGAAAAAATGTACCTCAGTGTAAATAGTCTGTAACAATGCAGAAAGCCTCCAGTGTAAATTTTATCTTTTCCATGAATTCAGATGTACAAATAGTCCTCAACTTACAAAATTTCTTTAGTGACTGTTCAAAGTTACAACGGCACTGAAAAAAGTGACTTATGACTGTTTTTCACAGTTACAACCTTTGCAGCATCCCCACGATGATGGGATCAAAATTCAGATGCTTGGCAACTGGTTCACATTTATGACCAAGATCATATGATCAACTTTTGTGACCTTCTGACAAGCAAGGTCAATGGGGAAACTAGATTCACTTAACAACCAGGTTACTAACTTATCAACAGCAGTGATTCACTTAACAACTGAGGCGAGAAAGGTCATAAAATGGGGGCAAAACTCATTTAATAAATGTCTAATTTAACAACAGAAATGTTGGGCTCAATTGTAAGTCAAGGACTCTCTGTACTGTAAGCCTCAGAGCATCTTTACTCTGCTGGCAACATAGGAATAATACTTACAGGACTTGTAAGAACGAGAGACATTGTGTGAAGAATTTCACATTTGTTGCAAATGTTTTTTTAAAAGTTGGAATAATATTAATGTAAATGGTTATTATTTATTATATGTTTGATTTATTATATGTTTGATATTATGTTTGATTATTATTATATGTTTGATTTCGTTGTACGAGGTGCAATGACAATAAAATAAACTAAAATTAAAAGCAGCAGTTAAAATGTGTTTTTAGATAGTACTGTATTCAGAACCAACTAAGAGAAATCATTGCTGTATATGACTGATTATGCTGATATGGTAGAAATACTATTTGTTATGGTTCATTCTAATTAAAAGTTTGTTGATTTATAATTTTTTTAATCTATATTGGAGAAAGTCAGAAATTTCTTTTTTCTTACAGCTGTTTTTTGTTGATGCTGCTGAACTCCCTAATTTTTTTTGTTATCCCTTTTCCCTTTTTTTCCAACTCCCTTTCTTTGATTTTCTTGTATTTACTTTTTTTGTAATATATCATTGATCAGACTGCAGGAATGTCATTTAGAATTGCCAGGCATATGTCAGTTGTGCATATAAAAATAAGTAAACATCCACAGCTTTATCACTTCTGTAATTTTTCAGTTTCAATACTCACATAATGTCAAACGTTTATATCCACACTGGATAAAAATATTATTTTCTAATTTTGCATTCATTATATTTTGCATAAGCAGAGCTATTTTGGTGTCATAGTTAAGGCACCAGGCTAGAAACCAGGAGACCATGAGTTCTAATCCTGCTTTAGGCATGAAAGCCACTGAGTGACTTTGGGCCAGTCACTCTCTGTCAGCCCCACCCACCTCACACAGTTATTGTGGGTGAAAATAGGAGGAAGAAGGAATATAAGGTATGTTTGCTGAGTTATTTATAAAATAATAAAGGCGGGTTTTAAATTAATTGACTAGAGTCCTGATTATCCATTGCCCCAACCAGTAGCTTGTCCTGGAGATTAATTCCAAAATCTAGTTCTATATCTATCTTTTGGGGGATGGTAATCTGACATGTTTAAATGGATTTGGATTAGCTCCTGGCCCTTCTCCAGGAATTGATTTTCTCACCTCCCTGAGAGCTCTAATCTAACAGAGATCACAGCTGCAGTACACATCGATGTAGACACCAATTGTGGCACCTCAGTGGAATGTAACCCCAAGCTGCATTAACTGGTTTCGTAGTGCAGTACAAATTGCATTAAGCAATCTTTTCTGCTGCATGTTTTTGTAACCTTTAAACCGAGGAAGGAACAAGGAAAGACGGTAGTTTGGGGGGTGGGGGGAGGAGCTCATTGAGCAGTGGTCAAATTTTGGCACTTTTAGCCCTTCCCGTTTCTTTACCATAACTGATGTAATGATTGCAAAAACCAATGTGTATTATGAGTGTGTTCCTGGGGAACCCCTTACCATTCTAAGTCCAGTTGCTGTAAATTGCATGGTGTTAACTAACTTTTGTTTTCTTATTCATTCCTCAGGCACGATTCATTTATGGTTGCAAGCTCACATTTGGTTATATTTTCCTGTTTAACTGGATTTTTTTCTTGTTTTTAAAATGTAACAATATAATCACTATGACTATAATTCTAGAAGCAATTTTTAGAAGGCAAAAATTATACGCGTACATCTCTTTCATGTTTTATAATGCTTATTTTAGCTGTTGCTGCTATTGGACTGATATTTGTGATGGTTCTTCTGTTTATTTTTGTCTTGTTTTATTTATTTTTTTATTGGATTCTAAAAAGCACCACAATTAGGAGTTTGCTATTTATTTAAGTGGCACGATCCCCGAGATGAAGGAATGAGTAAAGCTGGACTTAACTTGCACTGGTTGCCTTCCACTATTCTTCCCTCTGGATGGAATTTTGATCTTAAATAGCTCATTCTCAGACTTAGAAATCTGTTGTCAAGGGTGCTAGAGGCCACTTTTCAAAAGCTGGAGATCTCAGCTCATATTTGCATAGAAAGTATGCTAAATTACATGTATACATGCAAATTTTGGCTACCAAAAAAATGCCAATGAGATTTAATTTTGGTTGACCAATTGTGGGTACTCACAAGATTTTTTGAAACACTGCGCTTGTCCTTGGTCATCACAATTACTCTGTTTAATGAGTTCACTCTTTTACTGGTTCACACAATACACTGAGACATTTAAGCAAAGGAAAAAGCCAAGATGACAGATATGACCACATGAGCCCTGCCTCTTTTTTACATGTAGGTGACGTGTCATATAATTAAAAAGAGGTGGGTTTCAATTGCATGGTCCTACATATCACCTTGACTCTTTTGATCTCCCCTTTGGATATTCCTGGAGCTTGAATTCAGGCTACACCCCAACCTGCAAAACCCCTAATAATATTAAGATTAACCAGGGTTGCACCTTTTATCTTTAAATGATCGCGTTACGTTATGGTGCGGATACAACCAATATGTCCCTTTGAAAATAACTATTTTGCAAGACTAGTGAAAGAATTAATAAAGGAAGGTACATGAAGCACATGTGACAATTATGTCCTACATAAATACTAATTCAGGTTTTATTATGCATTAAGGTCTTCATAATTTAAGGATCCAAAATAAACTTTATTGATCAATCTATTAATTTATAAGACTAAAAACTTAAAAAAAAATCTGCAGACTTTTGTAGAATACTTTCCAGATTAGTAAGATTGGTTGTTTTCTCAACTTGAAACTGGAAAAGTGGATTTTTCAAAAGGAAATGAAATTTGCTCATTTCCAAAACTCGTGTAAGCATTATAATACACCATTTGATACTTTGACAACTTTATAAGAAGTACAAGTCAAATGGTGGATCAGCCTTAACTTTTGAATTTAGTTGCATTTTAAAAATAGAAAACCTGGTGCTCTGTGTACACCTATATAGTATGGTTATCATTAAGTAATAAAACTAAATTGTACTTTGCGGGTAAATATGTCATTGATATAAGTTTAAACTTAGAAATTAATGGTGGGATCCCAATGAAAGAATAAAAAAAGATTGAAAGTTACATGTATTTGCAACTGCTCAAAGTCAGTCTTGATTTATACTGGCAGTTCATAAGATTAAAATCCAGTTTCGCTCAGTAATTCTATAATGCATCAGGAATGACTTTTGCCCAAGTGGCAGCATCTGCCTCAAGCAATGTCTTAGCCAATGGATGGGATTTCACAAAGTCTTGGCGGTTAGAACAGTTAGGATTGCATACATTAGCTTTGCTTAAGGACAAAACTAATTCCCAGATTATTTGTTGCTAAAGTTTATTTTGGCCATAACTGGACCCATGCCTATAATGTGATTTAAAATAAGAAGGATGAAGAACATGGAATCAATATAATTAAAAAATGACTAAGAATAATTTTTAGGACCATCCATATATTTGAATTATATTTTTGAGCAACATACAGGGAAAAGGAATTCTGTAGAGATTGACTTTGACTCTTTGTTGCTTCATCCCAAAGAGCTTTTCTCCATATACAGATTGGACTTAGTGTAAGAGTTTGGACCTGTGATCCAAGTTTACTCTCTAAGATCCTGGGGCCGGTTGCTTCTTCTTAGCCCATCCTATCCAACAGAGTTGTGGTGTAAAACAAGTTGGGGAAGAAGCTCTAAGAACAGTACTTTAAGCTCCTAAAGGAAAAATAGGAATAGGATAGGATAGAAATTATGTAGAAATACAGAATTACTTTCTCAAGCTTACTGAGTTTCCATCAAAGATTAACATGAACATTGGAAAGGGAGGTGACATTTTAAGAATTTGGAAGTATTAAAAATAGAGTTGCAAGAGCAAAGGTAATCCACAAGTGAAAAAAAAAGTTACTAATTTGGACCTCCTTAGTATCTCACATATTTTCCCCCTCCAACTAAAGCTAAATAATTTATACTGATAATTTTCAGATTTGTAATATTAGATGCTTATCTACCAAATCAGGATATGCAATAATATATGTAAGAACAATTTATTTTCATCATTCTCTCAGAAAATAATGGCTAATTGCTCAATTAGTCAATTCATCTGATTTCTGTTAAATAACTCGGCTATGGCTAGAGACACCACAATTTAACCAAGCATTGAAAAAACATTGAATTAGTTCCTGGTATTTCTTTGAACTAGTTTGGATAAAAATATAATTTTCATGCATTGACTTGAAAATTTGCTTCTGTGATATTCTGACAACCTTGCTGAACAAAAGAACCAGCCTGGCTTGATACTAACCCTAGGTGAATTATTTAGATTTGAAAGGAACAAAAGTCAATTTTGAATAAATAGGCTAGCTATTATAGTAAGAAGAGCAGGTCACCTGTAGTGTAAATCTCTTTTCAAGTTTGGATGAAGCTAAGAACTGGCCTCAGCACTAACACACATCTAGCAGACTATCTACAGGTAGTCCTTGACTCTGTTTAGTTACCATTCAAAGTTACAATGGCACTAAAAAAAAGTGACTTATGACTGTTTTTCACAGTTACAACAGCCCAATCTACCCAGTTTGTCCAAGAGAACATGATTAAATTAAATGATTTCTATGCATATACGAGTTAGAGAAATTACTACCACTCTCTAATTTTCAAGGTTTTTCTTGGTATATCAGAAGTTAAGTGCCACATATGGCTGAGTTATACGCAAGAAATATAAACTATATATATTTTTGCCGGATTTTGCCTGACACTATATTTGATAATAATTAGAAAAGAATTAACAAGTATATCAAAATGCATTTTTCTCTTAAAGTTCTTATTTTTCTACTTCGCTTCTCATTTTCTAGCCCTCTATCTGCCAGATTCTGAACCAAAAAGAGAAATACAGATAGTTGTCAACTTACAACAATTCATTTAGTGACCGTTCAAAGTTACAATGGCCCTGAAAAAAGAGACTTATGACTGTTCTTAACACGATCATTGCAGCATTCCCATAGTCACATGGTCAAAATTCAGATACTTGGCAACTGTTGCTATGTCCCATGGTCACGTGATCACCTTTTTGTAAACTTCTGTCAGGCAAAGTCAACGGGGAAGCCATATTCCCTTAACAACCGTCTCACTAACTTATCAACTGCAGTGATTCCCTTGACGTGTGTCAAGAAAAGTCGAAAAATGGGGCAAAACTCACTTAACAATAGAAAAATTGGGTTCAATTGTGGTTGTAAGTCAAGGACTACCTGTACAGAGAATCAGAGGTTAGCCCTATGTTTATTTTCGTTGATGTTGTATGTGATACTTAAGTTGCTTTAAAAATACATTTGGGGGGTTGTTGTTGTGATGTATAATTTGCCCACCAAAGGAATTTTTCTACAGACAGGGTTACTCAAATCCAGACAACTAGAAAGGGCAGCAAAGAGATACCTCGAGTATCACTCTCTGTTGCCCTATGGTGATTGTTGAAAGTTTGCAGGCCAGATACTATATAGCAGCCCTGCTTGAGAAAGCTTGCTGCAGGCTCTTGGTGTAAGTATCTTGTTAGGACTTTGAACTTGAATCTGGACAGTTGTAGGTGGAGTCTAGATTAGTCAGCTACTGAGAATTATTTGCCTTTTATATTCAAGGGCCCTTTCAGCAAAGGAAGGATGTGCAACATTTTCTGTAAGAATTGGCTGACAGTAGGAAATCTTTGATGACGTCGACCTGATGACCTTCAGCCTTGTAGTGGTCAACAGGGAGATAGCTATTTCGTGTTTTGCTTGAAGTTCAGGGACTTCACTTAAGTACACAGAGTATTTCGTTATTTATTTATGGAATAAGTAGCTATTCTCCGATCTTTGGTCAACTAATATTTCCCAGTGCAATTCACATACAGTATATTGAATAGAATATAGGGCTGGTCCTCCAGCTTATTAAATTACTAGCTCGATACCCATGCTTCGCTATGAAAATATGTGGTCGGGATTAGTTTTTGGGGAGGAAAATAAGGGGAACATCTGCCTACCAGCATCCATTGGTATTCATCTGGCTAGCATCCTGTCAGTGTGTGAGAGAGTTGAGGGCTGTTTGGAAACTGAAACAGTATTTGCTGTGTGAGCAAGAAGGAGACAGCAAGGAGCCTGGGCGTGGCTTAGCTCAACTGTTTTGTACTGAAGCTGCTTGGTGCTGTGGAACTAAAACTGAAACTGAAATTCCTCTCCTCTACTTGTGTTTTGCATTTGGAACAGATTTCTTTTCAGGTGGGGAGAAGGAGTAGAACTCCTTAACATCAGAGCGTGTTAATAATAATAATATAGGAAATACTAATGCTCTGCTGGTCATTTCAAAAAATCCTTTCTTAGTTTGTAGGCTTTACAGTTCTGGAGATTTTGTGATGATGCGTGAGTAGTATTTCACATAGATAGATAGATAGATAGATAGATAGATAGATAGATAGATAGATAGATAGATAGATGTAAGATATAAGATATAAGATAGAGAAAACAGGTGGAAAAAGAGGATTCTTGAAAGTGAGAATAACTAGATGAACTACAACAGAGCATTCTGCTTCATTTTAGGACTATCTAATTTCTCTCTGTTGTTGACCTTGTAATGAAGGAAAATAAGTGATCCTCATTTTTTGGTTAAGGGGGTGGGTGTCAGTCAGTGTTATGAATGCTGCCATCCAGGTCAACAGGCAATTAACTAAGGGTTATTTTTGTAGCCAGGAAGCTAACTTTTAGAAAACCAGGACACCAGGTTCACATATTTCCTGTTCTAATCACTTGCAGAAATTGCTTGTTAACTGCTTTTCAGCTATTAGGAGCCTTCGAAAGGAACAGCTTTTATAGGGCCAGGAGGTTTCCTTCAATCCTTAATGAAATGCATTTTAATTACATGTTTAAGGGGTTTTAAAAATGCTTTAGGATTTTTAGCAAAAGAGCAATTAGATCTTTGATTTTGGCAGGTTACAAATGGACTAAGGATCCAGATGGATTTGGAATAAGATTTTGGAATTAATTATAAAATCCTTCCCATAGGGAAGTGTTTTTATTTTAAATTCCCTTAAAAAACCTGATAGGGCGAGACTTTGAATTTGGATATTAGAGAGTAACAGAACAAAAGAAATATTACAATTACATTAATATTACAATTAACAGAGAAGAATACTTTAATTTGACTTATTAATACAGCATGGAGCAAAATATTTTAATACTGGATGCATTGAAGATATTTTTTAACAATAGACACAGAAGTATCTGCTTCTACAGATAGACTGATGTTTAAAAGATGTTATAGAAGAGCAACAAGTTTCACTGGACAAGACTGAGACTGGGGTGAAAGTGGATTTAAAAATGACAAGCTTCCATAATGATATAAAAAAGGATATTATACTGCACATGCAAATGAAACTGGCTAATTTAATTTAATTTTCATTGATTTAATAATTAAAAGGATATACAAACCAAGAGGATGACCTGGATAATTTTCCTATATTAGATTTACAAAGTTAAAGCTTTGAAGGATTTTGTGAGAAGGAAAAAAATAAAGTTCTAGAATATTATTTGAAGGGACTAACATTTTTATTTACTTATTTCTATCCTGCCTTTATCATTTTTTACAAATAAGGTGGTGAACATATCCAACACACTGTCCCCCTCCTAATTTTTCCAACAACAGTCCTGGGAAGTAGTCGGGCTGAGAGGGAGTGACTGGCCCAAGGTCACCCACTTGGTTTTCATGGCTTAGATGGGACTTGAGTTCATAGTCTCTTCCTTTCTAGCCTGGTGCTTTAACCACTAGAGGAAAAAAAAAAGTCCAAGATTGTTAAAATTAAAAGAAAGCAGTATAAACTTGTTTATTTGATCAAGGTTAAATAGATATGTTGCTTTCTCTAATAACCCTTAATACATTTTTGCTGATCAGGACTGAAACAATGAAGACTTTGTTTATAGATAACAAATGTGAACTGGAAAGAAAAGATCATTTGTTGTATTTTAAAAGAAAGTGATCAGTTACTATAATTATAATTTTGATGATAGTCGGAAGTCCCTATTTATATATTTCTTTTCTTTTTCTTTATTATATTTTTCTTTTTCTTTCCTTTCTTTTTATATTCGACATCATTTTTTCTTTTTACTCTCTTTTTTTAAAAAAGTTTTTATCTTTTTAATTGGTATGTATGCATGTATGTACTGTATGTAGACACACAGAGAGAACCAGGGCTTCAGACTTTGATTCCAGTGTTTTTAGTCATGGCTTCAATCTGGTCTTTCTAATTCTTATTATCCTGGTCTTCCGAGGCCTAACAAACAACCTAGAATTCAGGCAGTCCTCAGTTAATGACCACTTTTTCAGCAACTGAAGATACAACAGAACTGAACAAGGAAATTTATCCTCAAAACTGTGGCTGTCACAGTGTCATGATTCAGGGACTTGGCAACCAGCTCACAATTACAATGGCTGCGGTGTCCTTGTCATGCCCCTGTTGGAGTCTGACTCAGAGGGAGAGGAGGAACAGCCGACAGGGAGTAGAAATGTGGCTCCGGAAGTTGTGGAGGAAACTGGGGAAGGGCACAGGCCAGCTGGGCATTCAGAGGAAGACCCAGACCCATCCCCTCTTCATTCTAGGGCACTCAGGGAAGAGTGGATAAGGGAGAAATGTGAATGGTGTGGTCTATGGGGGAGGAAAGGGCCCTGATCCCCTTCATGGGCTGCAGCTGTGAGGACTGTTTAAAAGGACAAACTGCACCTGACCCAGTGTTGGGAGCAAAGTGTGAAATAATTCTAGTCTTTCAGTTTTTATCTGAGTTTTGGCATCCTTCCCAATGTGTGTATTTCAATATCTGTGGACGTCTTCAAGCCCTTATCCTGTCTTGTCTCATTAATTGCTTCAATGTGGTTTGTGTTGTTTTTTCTATTTCTAATTTATAAGTATTTTGAGTTTGAATGGCATTTCTTCCTTTTCACAACTATTTGTGGGGGAGTTTTTTCTCCAGGCAATGATAATTGGAGCTTTGAAGCCTAGTTGCAGGCATTAAAGGAACTTTATTCTATTTTTGTGACTTGGTTATTTTTGTGTCGTGCCCCGGGTCATCACAGTCTTTGACTGCTATTTGCAACCTGAAATGTAGGCTTTCAACAAGAAGAGTCAATAGGGGAAGTCACCAGGGTCTGACCAATAGCAATTATGTGACATGGCACCTAACAATCCCATGAAATTCGCCAAAGGACCGCAACTGGAAATTTCAGAACTTCTTGTAAGTTGCTTCACAATGACATTACCTAGCAACAGAGTTCCTGGTCCAAATTACTATTGTTAATAGAGGCCCACCTATTTGTGCTCTTAATAAAGATTCAGGAGCCAATTATGTAGAAAGTCAGCTGCAAGCTTCTTCAGTATCAATGAGAAGATCCACTCCATGGATCACCAGAAGGGTCTCTCATGCATATGACGAAATAGTACAGATGCTGGAATTCTTTCAACCCTTTCTTCTCAATAAATCTTGTTAATGAGAACACTGTGAGGATTGCCCTTATGGAAAGAATTACGTTGGGTTTTAAGCAGTTGTCTGCTTAAGAGCCTGACAGATATGATCTTAATATACAAAGTGATCAAAACTAGGATTACCATGTGTCCATATTTTCCCAGAAACAGAAGTCACAGGGAAGACTCAATGACTGACATTCTCAATGTTAGTTACTGAATTATAATCCCTGGTGTTCTGAAATGGGGCAGCAGAGGTCGATAGAACAACTTCTTTGCTGCCTCCTGATTGATGCACAGAAATGAGGGAAATTGATCAGCAAGGAGAAAACTGCTGCTCTCCATGAACTGCTAGAAGATGCCATTCAGGGTTTGGGGTGGTTTAAGGCTGCTGTTGTTTGTATGTGTGTATGTGTGTGTGTAAGTGAATGAACAAGAAAAAGCTTATTCAAAAGCTAGACATGTGATTTCACATCACAAACAAACATTCTGATGGTTCAGACTTCTTTTTTTTTTATTATAACAAGTTTTATTAATTTTACAAAAACAGTACACAAACAATCAAGGCATAACAGCTTACAAATTCTTTTCTAAAAAAAATAATAATTAAAAAAGAAAACAATAGAACATACAAAATGATTCCAAATTATAATATCAATATTTACGTTATCTATTTAACTTCATATCTTATCCCGACTTCTCCTTTTCATTCTAATTATCCAAGTTATTTCTTGCTAATTAAAATTTTATTGCCTTTCATCAACATACAAAACACAGAACATAGAAAACAAAACAAAATCTAAAACATCTTTTCTGAAGGCTGCTTGATCCCGAGTTAAAACTCTTCACACAGATGAAATTCAAACATCATATTCACTTTATATATCCTTCCATATCTTATTATCATTTTCAATAACATTCTTTGTCTGTTCTATTTCCAGCTATCCATTCACCTTTTTTCTTTTACTATACTTCTCCTATACACTAATTGAAGTGACGCCTTTAACTCATTGCCCTAACTTAAAAGTACTTCATATAACACTTAATTTATCTTGGGATTCTGTTTAGTACATTCTAAAATTACACAATAAATTTTATAAGAAAGGTAAAAACACAGCAATAACTAAAAAAAACCCCTATATAACCACTATCCATATCATTTAAAAAGAAAAAAAAGAAACTAATCATATATATTAATACTCATTTATATCTTAAACATTCTACTCTAGATACACAGATAAAAACACAATCTTATGTACCTTCCAGAATCCCTCCCTTTTTTTTCCAATTAGATTCACCCATTGTCTCTAAATAAGCTTTTTTTCTTTAGATCTTGTTTCCCACCATTGAGGCTTCTCCTCCCCCGCTTTCTCTCTTGCTTATTCTTCTCCTTGCCCTTTTTACCCCTTTGTCTCTCCTCCTCCCTTTTCTTACTCCCTTTCCATAGCTTTCTAACCTTGCATCCACCTTTCTTCTCATTTTTCTCTTTTTTGGTTGTTTTTTCAAACCTTAAAATCCCCTTTTTCTTATCCTCTTTCTCCTCCTCCCTGGAAAAAACCCATTGGCTTCTTCTTCCTTCTTTGTCCCAGTCATTCTGCTGCGTAGTCAATTTTTCATAAGTGCATAACGCCATTTCTAAAAATTGAAAATGAGTGCCCAAAGTATCTTTTCCATCTTGTTCTTCCTTTTTATATTTTTGATATTCAGTCTTTAATTCATCCACAAGCGATGCATAAAAAGAAAAACTTTTCCCAAAACAACCACCCAAGTATTTTTTATCAGAAATAATTCAAAAAAAGTTAATACTTTTCTTCCTTCTTCTCTTTCTCTTTCTGGGGTTAATGTTTAATCAAAGAGGTCCAATTACCATATATCTTTCTTTGGGATTCTAGGCAATCTCCTCCTTTTTCAGCTTCTGCTCCAATTTTTTTCCTCTCCCTTCCCACTTACAACAATTTTTTTTTTTAATGATCAGAAATCCATACCTCCAAAAAGGGTTTTACGATTTCTTAAATTATTAAGTCCAGTGTCCAAAGAGTCTTTTGTCCCTTGGTTTTAACTTTCGAAATAATTCACCTTCAGTGCCCAAATAAATTTCAAATCTTCATCTGCTGTTTCTATGGGGTGGGAGAGTGAAGAAAAAAAAAAAGTTTCCCTTTAACAGCTTTCTCCGCCGCTTTCCGATCTTCTTAGGGATACAATGTATCCTCCAGCAATTCAGACAGTTCAGTTCCAGAGAGTTTAAGAGATGTTGATTGACCCGGCTCAGCCAGCACTTTCACTTTTCTTGCTTCCTCCAGCACAATCTTACCCGGTTGCAGGCTTCTTCGTGGCGGCCATTACTGATCGCCGCTCCACCACCTCGGGAAAAAGGGGTTTTTCTGGACGAGGAGGGGGTCTGCGACACCCCCAACCCCCTTTCTGGCTCCCCTCTCGCTTCGGCTGCCTCTACAGGGCGGCCATATTCCCCTGACCCATTTGGATCGGGGGCACCTCGGCGGTAAGCGCAGCAGGAATCGCGAACAGTCGCAAATTCCTACTGCCACCGAAGCCACGCGGAACCGGAAGCGTCCTGATGGTTCAGACTTCTGATCTCCGACTGCAATCCCTGACTCAGTTTGTAAAAACTTGTATATAAATTCTGGCAGAGATTTTTGAAGGACAAATACTGGCTTAGTCCTACTTGGGAGAAACCAAGGACCTGCAATTGATTTATTTGGGTATTTGCAGTCCCTGGGCTAAAAGTATGTGAATAAGTGAGTGAGTGAGTGAGTGAATCAGTCAAGTCAAGTCAATCAATCAATCAATCAATCAATGTTTCATGTTTCTCAGTTTCCGGCAGGTTCTGTTTTTCAAATACAGTGATACACATCAACCCCATCTAAGCATTAAAAACTTAATATACTGTAATGTAAACACTCCTTTTATTTTTATTTTAATGAAATATTTAGAAAATGTGAGCTGTTCAATCTCATGTTTTCCATTTTTGTTTCGGATCTAGTATTCACCAGCTAGCATTCCCATTCACGCCACTGAAGATTAAGGGAATTGGTTTCAGACATCTAAACACCATGTTAGAGAAAACATTATTAAATAATCAAATGTCCTTGATTTTCTTGATTTATCTATCGGTTATTTTTGCAGTGTTTTTCAATATTATGCATGGGCAGCAATATTGTGCACTCATTACAAACAAATGTTATTTACAAAAAAAAACACCCTTCTACTCAGAATAACTATTGCAAATATATAGAAAGCTCCAATTAGGGTTTCATTTTTTTTCAAAAGAATTTCACTACCGTCAGAAAAAGAAATGTTGCAAAGGTATTTTGAAATGCAGTGAATAACAATGACCTTTCTTAGCCTGGTTATGTTGAGTCAAAAGGCTGGGAGGAAACTTTGTTTATCCTCATTAAAAGAGATATCTAGAGATTTGTTTTACTTTTTTCCTGAATTTCACTAATCAGCCTTGGAAGTATTGTTCCGTTTATATCAAGTCCAACACAATTACATTTGATTCAGAATGACACGCTTATGAGCTGAACAGATCCTGTGACAGTACTAGACCTCACCCCCAGAACCCCAAATGAAATAAAACAAAATAATTTTCTTAGAATTAAACCTTGGTGTGAAATTATCACATCTCATGAGATTCAAGCAACAACATGCTTGGTAGTGACATCAGCCTAACTTGCAAGATTTTTTGGGGGGACACATGTGCCTTGGTCCTGTGAAAGCTTGTTGTCCCTTGTGTTGAACCAATGACTCTCCCAATAGGAGATTATATTCACTGTTTCCCCAACATATCACAAGACTGCAGTGGACATCATACCTATCTAAGGAACACTGATGATGCCAGCTTGGAATCATAGGACTTGTAATTCAACACACCTAAAACCCAACTGAGAAAAGACTGACATTCAATGTTATATGTCAGACAAAATAGGAAAATATTTTACATTTTCTTAAACTTTTAGAGCCAGTTAGAAAACTCCACGGACAACAGAGTTAAGCACAACTTCAGGGAGATATTCCTTTTATAAAATAAAAATATAGACGATCCTGCAGATTGCAAATATTTGGTTTCCTAATCTCTGACACCTTTACTTCCTGATTACTTCTGTTGCCTTTTTACCAACTATTCTACTATTTCCTGTGATTACTAATTGATCTCTGCCAATCCTGGTTTTGGTCTGCAGATGGATCTACCGATGAGCAATTGTTGAATCATCTACCCAGTGGCATGGAGGTTCTTCAGGCTAACATCCAAACTATGCCCACATATTGCTGCACCCTCATACCAAGCACTTTACTCAAAGATCATATACCACATTCCTTCCTGTTGAATTGTTATAAAGTTCCTTTTAATCTTTCTGGATGGGGTGAACGTCTTGCCAAACAATTTTTGTAGGCTTAAGGTTGACTCTGGTCAACCTGTGCAATTTGTGGCCCACAGGCTGGAAGGAGAGTGGAAGAAAGAAGCATGTACAGTATTAGCATACTCAGAAACCCTCGCACCCGATTGGTCCGGACCAGCGAAGACCTGATTGGTCAGCAGGTCAGCCGTGATTGGAGTGCTAGGAATCTACCGCGATTGGCTGTGCCGATCGCGGGAGATTCAAAGTGCTGCCATTGGCTTGCCGAGCCGCGAGCCAGCCCTATATGAAGGGCTGCCGCGGCTCGCATTCACAGACCTTTACCTAAACCTAATAAAGAGCTGAACTCACAGAATGGTCTCGCATCTCTGTCGAACCGATCCGCCTCCTATCTAACAAAGCATCTATCTACAAAGGACACTTCGTACATGTAATTCTGAATTAGGTTTTTAGGGATAACCCTCTAAATTTAAAGGATCTAAAGCTGGCAAAAGAGTCATCTCAGAAGGTGAAGCAATCAACATCCCAAAGGCACATAAAGCCCCAAGTCTCCTTTTTTGTAACCTTGTAGCTGCCTCTGCAGATAATTGCTGAAAACTTGGGACACCCTTTCTTCCCATTTTGAAGTGGGAAATACAGGAAAGAATTTAAGTTTAACTTCTAACATTGGTTTAACAAACTTTATCCCAGCTCTCCCAAAAATGAAAACATAAAAAATAAGAGAGAGACAGACAGAGATGAAAAAAGAGAATCCTGGCCCTATCCATACAGGGAGGCTTACTATTATTTGAGAGAAATAAAGTTGCAGTACGTGGGACAGTTAGACCTGTTCTGCTGCATGATTTTGTTAACTTTGGCTCTCTTTTACCAGCTGAAAAGTCCAAAAGAAAGTTCTTCTTTACAATTTTGATAGGTTAGCACTTCCATCTGGAAATCCTACAGATATATTGGATGTGCTGGGTAGGAGTTTTGGAAATGGTGCTCTGAACATATCTGATTTGATAGTGAAGCTCTAAGAACATGTAAACTAAATTACATGACTAGAGAACTGGAGCTGATTCATATGCTGATTAAACACTGCATGTATCTTTTTATAGTGGAAAGACAAAGGAAAGATTTGTACAGTCCAAATCATTATTAACAGTGGTATCTTTTTCTTTCATTTTTATACCGAGCCTTTCCAGTCATTAATTCATGAAACCTATGAATGATTTTTTAAAAATTGGCAATAAAGACATGTCTGTGATTGTTCATCTTAAAGGGACTGTACCTCTGATCATTGAGTCTATCAGCAACTGAGGATCACTTCACAACAGGATCACTTCCTGGAAAATGAAACACTAGACTAAATGGACATTGATTTGTTCCAACAAATCTCATGTTCTTTGTTTCATGAAGTGATGATGAATTTTAAGTTTAGATAAAAATATTTCAAAAATCTTGTTAAAAATCAGATAAAACACTTCAGTACATGCATATCTACCTCATCTTTCCTAGTGGTTTACTTTTATGACTAGCTGATTTAATGGTTTAAAAATGTCTTATTGTTTTATATGGTGCAAATATTCATTTTGGAAGCTATCTTTGAGAAGTAGAACAGAATTAACTTTAACCAGGTGACTGCAAATACTTTTATGGAAATACCTACTGTAAGTCTGACTTTGTTCTCGTTCACAAAAGATTATGGAAATGACCCCCCTGTGAAACAAACTCAGGAGTTAAAATTGTCTGATGTATGTCTGATACCAAAAATAGGAGCTTAAATTTAGCATGTTGATGTGACTGCTGCCTTCCCAGATCCTCCCACCCTCCACCACAGCAGCTGCAGCTAAAAATAGAAGATGATAAGAGAGAAGGTTTCTCCATCAGAAAAACAGGTCCTGAGCACCTGACAGAATCACAAAGCAGCAATGCACTCGCTACGGTTTCTGAGTGCTGAAGTTCTGGTATCTAAGGGGCAGTTGGTAAGACAGAACCTGAGCTATCTTGCGCACAACCTCTTCCCTCTTCTTTTTAAGGCAAGCTACTTACAGGAGCAGGTGGAGGTGATTCATGACCTGGTGGAGAACTGGCCACTGGCCGAATTCAATGTTGGAAAGTTACTGGGAAAGACAGCTGATCACCCAGAAGACATCAGTAACCGAGCCTGTTCTCTGTGCCTGACCAGCTGCCTAGCTGGTTTGAAGGACTATGTTTTGAATTTCTCATCACCCTATGCGAAACGACTCAAAACCGTGGACTTAACAGGCATAAAGGATGTTGAATTTCAACTCTGCCCCTGTAGAAAAACAATGGGACGGTGGGCCCGGACAGAACTTCTCTCAAGGACCTGCTATGATCTGCTGGTGGACATGCAAAACTTGCCCTTCCTTCCTGATGTGTTTGAAGTCTCTGTGGATGTCTTTGCCGACATCTTTGTTACTGAACGAAATTATGAGTTAGTTGTCCAGGCCCTGCTAATGAGGTGTCACTGCCCACTCAAAATCCGCTGCAAAGCCTTCCGAGTGGACAATCTGGCTCTAAGGAAGCTCTTCTACATCATAAAGCTTACAGAGCCCGCTTCCCTGGGCAAGTTTGAAGTAGTTCACAATGTTAGGCTCCATATGGAACATTTGCAAGTGCTTTTTAATAACGTCCAGTTTCCTAAACTGGCATCACTCACACTGCCAGCTGGGACCTTTGATGTGAGAAGGCTCACACCAGAGGATGAAGACATTCTTTCAGGAATTGCGGAAAAGATGAGCCAAATGACTCAGCTGACAGAGTTGAGCCTGGCATTTTCCACCCTCACCGGACGGCTCCGTAAACTGCTCAGGTATTGCATTCCACATTGCTTTTGCTGTGAGTCAAAGTGCCAGGCAGGTTATTGGGAGGAAGGCATGGTGATAGAGAACAGCAATTGCATGTTGCTGGTTAATTGATAACAAATCACTCACTCACCAGGATGGTTCCATATTATTCCAGTCTTACTTGGGGAGGAATTGAATCTGACAGAAACCAGCTGTCTCAAATTGTCTCCTAGACACTCTGGCTAAGAGAAATGAACTCAGATTTTCAGTGGCTCAGGCCAATGTTTAATAAGAGACCAACAAAATGTTCCCATGGGGATTTCCAGATAAAATATTCTGCTGAAAGGTTTTCAAATTTCAATGCATGAGACATTTTATTCTTTGGAGTTCATAGTTAATAGTTTTGAGCAGTAGATGTCCAGTGGGTACAGGTTATATTACCATGAACTCCAAAGTGCCTTCTTCCAATTCTTTGATTGTTTTACCCTTCCCTTTGGTTTACAGAACATATTTATATATCTCTACTGAAAAGGAATTAAATCTGGCTTAATTCCATGTATATAAGACTAATCTGTAATCATGATTTTAAAAATGCAGCAGTTTGGGAAAAGATTATTTGGGGTCTGATCAAGCCCTAAATGACAAACCAAAGGAAAATCTCTTTCTATACAAAGTATTTATATTTCACATATGAAAATAATATCTCAATTGCAATTTGCTATCAAAAGCAGTTTTATACTATAGAAGATCTAATTTTTTTTATCCCAAAACTATATTGGGAGCACTTTCTGAGCCAACAGTCAAATCAATATCAGTTACAGCATACTATCATTATTCTTACTATGCCTGAGACAGAAAAGAAATTATGAGCAGCTACTGAATTCATTATTTAAGTCATCATCTTGGCATGGAATTACTTTCTTTAGCTCAGGCTTGTCCAAGCCATGGCTCATAGGCTGCATGTGGTACTGGACAGCTAAAGTAGCTCCACAAGATAATAAAGCAATATAAAAAGGGTTTGTCATTAGTAAAGGAGAATATTTGTAGCTCAGGGTGAAATGAAGGGTCCTTGGTGCTCTCTGAGCTTGGTTGTGTTCTTGCAGATGTTTTATTATCCAAACTAGGTAACATCATCAGTGCTAGTTACCTCGTTCCGGTAATGAAATATCTGCAAATAAACAACCAAGCTCAAAGAGCACCCAGGACTCCTGAAATTTGTTATTTATATACATTATATATTTTATCTGCAGCCCAAGACAATTCCTCTTCACTCAATGTGGCCTGGGCAAGCCAACAATTGGACTATCAAGCTTTATAAAAATCTAAAATAATAAAGGATCAAGAAATCCTAAGCCTTTGGATAAAAAGTTAAGAAGGATCTTTTCTACTGAGATGTGACATTAAAAGTGAAACTTAAATTCATAAATTTAGGTGCACATAAGGAAGCCCTTTCTTAAGCCAATGTCTTTGTCTTCCTAAATCTTGAGCAGCTACTACCCTTAATCTCACCAGCAGTCCCTCTAATTGGCTAAGGAGGAGCCTACGCACACAGACCAGAGGTGGTATTCAGCAGGTTCTGACCAGTTCTGGAGAACCGTTAGCGGAAATTTTGAGTAATTTTGAGTAAATACCACCTCTGACTGGAGATTTTACAGTATCCGTCCTCTGCCACGCCCACCAAGCCACGCCCACAGAATCCTACCATTGATCACAGACACAGACCCAAACCTACACAGACACACGCAGAAAACAATAGTAACCCCATCCTCATCCTCATTCTTCCATTGCTACATTTTCTTGGGGGACAGAAAAAACATAACAAAATTCACAATATAGAGAACGTTGTACAAACCATTGCAACAAACTTTTTCAAAGGGTTTGTGCTGTAATTCTCACATTGCAGATTTGGGCAAAGGCACTACAATATTTAAAGGATGGTTTCAAGTGTGTTTCTTAAGGATTGCAAAGATGGAAATGGAATCCAGGAAAGCCTTAATTCTAGCAAAAATATGCCACAGAAATCTCCTTTTTTTCTACCATGTTCTTATATTCCTTGATTGGATCCCATGCCATCACTGGGACAGCTTTAAGTCACTTATGAAGTTGTACTGGAAAGAAGCGTTATTTCCCTTAACAAAGTTTTGCTTTGATTAGAGTGATGCACTTCACCAACCACCCTACCAATGGGGCTTTCAGGTGCCCCACCCCCAGGAGCTTGGGGTCAACCAGGGACCTATTGGCCACTTTAGGCTGATGCAAACAGACTCCCTTTTTTCCAGGCTATTCTTGACTCATAGCTCACGGATCTAGATTAGTTTGGGCAGCAACTTACCAAAACTGGCAGAGCGGATGCTGCACAATGCAAGGGGAAAGAGAAAGCTAACACCTGAAGAAGTTTTGAGTAAGAGCTAAATTTATTGGTCTAGCCACCTATCAACATTTGCTTCTTCTCTAATCCACATTCCACATTAAGGACAGTGGTTGGTGATGATATTTGGTGAGAGGAGAAGAAAATAACGATGTGAGACTTCCTCTCCTTAATAAGGTCTCTATAGACAAGAAGGGCATGGCTTTTTGGGAACCTCATGTCTGTGGCTTGACAGGGATTGCTAGATTTGGGGAGGGGGAAATATCTGTATTCAGTAAATGTTATATTAGTAGAGCTTTGTGTCAGCTCATTGACTGTTAGACATCTTAATTTGGCCATGAAGAACCCTGAATCAATATTTTTACCAATTTTGTGGGCACTCTAAATAATTTGGTATATAATACCCTGGTTTGACCTCTCCACTGTTCAGCCCTACTCTTTCTGGAATACTTGAAAATAATGTGTCTCAACCCCAATACAAATATTCTGTTTACATCTCAACTCTGTGTGAATGGAAACTAATTTATTTCCACTTTCTTCTTCCTGTACTTCAATCAGCCACCAATCTATATGAGGACTTCTCCTCTTATCCCATGACTGCTAAATTTGCTCAGAGTCTTTGATGAGGGACTTTATTAAAAGCCTTTTGAAATGCCAGATAAACAAGGTCTGGCAAATGAATCACATCCACTTATTTGATGAAACTTTCAAATGTTTCTAAAAATTAGTGAGGCAGGAATTATCTTTGCATAAACCATACTGAAGAATTAGCAAGATGTTACCATAAGCCCAGATGACCATTCTATTTTTTAATACCACTTTTCCACCAATTTACTTAGCCAGGTGATCTATACTTTCCTCGATCCCTTTTGAAAAAAATTGACACTAGAACCATTTTCCATTCTTATGTTACAGAGGCTAGCCTATGCATGTTTATTTATCTCTTGTTTTTAAAAGCTGTAGAATGGACTAGTACAATTATTGGATTTGTGGTTTTATTGAACTTTACAGTCCTTTGAAGACACCGCTGAAAATGCTGGATGTTTCCAACTGTTCTCTGAACCATCCTGACATGGCTTATTTAGCCAACAGCCTGCATTCTGAAAATCTAGAAGCTCTTGATATCAGTGGACATGATGTGGCTGATTTGTACCCATCAACCTTCTTCAAACTCCTGAACCGTTCGTCTTATACACTGAAAAGCCTCACGCTTGAGGAATGCAACATTCAGGACATTCATATCAACATGCTGATTTTGGGGTTGATTCCTTGTCAGAAATTGGAGGAGCTAAAGTTCCTTGGAAATCCTCTATCTTCTCGAGCCTTGAAATGCCTTTTTAATGTTTTCATTGATTTTCCAAAGCTGAAATATATCGAATTTCCAGTTCCGAAAGATTGCTATGCAAGCAACATCAGTTACCCAATTGGGGAAAGTGATCTTTCGAAATTTGACCACCAGAAATATGAGAGAATAGTCGAAGATCTTCATATGATTTTTTTGCAAGCAAAGCGGGAAGACATCAAGGCTTCTACACCCCTCTATGGAGGGTATGATGCTGCACTTCAGGAAACAGGAAATGAACTAGGAATTTCTTTGTTGAAGTCATTCCAAGATGCCCTACAAAATTTCAGCGTGGCCCTTAAGGAAATGAGCTGAAATTTGAAGCTGAAGTGTATGCAAACGAAATATGAGCACATAGGGAGAATTGAAAAGGGTTTGTGGTATCCTCAAACTGGTTACCTTATGGTTGTTCTATAACCATCCCCTTTGATACTGGTTTGACCTTCCAATATCTTCATTTCTTGAGAAAATTCAGACATACATACTAAAAATAAGATAAATCACAAATCTATAAAAAAAAGGATGCATGGACATAGTGACACCCGTCTGTTCCCTATTACACAATGCAGTGTTGTTGGGCAGGTACTCTGTTTAGGGAATTCCAGAGCAAGCATATGGTAAATGCAAAACTACAACCCACATTGCATCCTTCCTCATTTATTTTTATAGATATTTTGGCAAGAAATTGAAGCCCTTATTGACAAATAAAATATCTGATATGGATGATGGTTTCAGAATACTTCGACATATGGTACTTACTATTTTAAGGTCATGAGCCAACCTGAGATTTCACAGTGTCTATGCACTCAATACTATGGTGAGATATTGCTGCCAGTCTCTCTTCTTTTTAATTTGTGGAATGGACATCTTATCCTAGACTGCCCCATCTACCCAGTTTGTCCAAGAGAATGTGATTAAATTAAATGATTTCTATGCATATATGAGTTAGGGAAATGACTACCACTCTCTAATTTTCAATGTTTTTCTTAGTATATCAGATGTTAAGTGCCACATATGGCTGAGTTATACACAAGAAATATAGACTGTTGTGTATGTACCATAGTTAATAAAGTATGAGCTTGAGGTAAAGTGCAGGGTTCTGGCCCTGAACTTCTGATTGGCTGTTAGGCGGCCAGATCGGATTGGTTAGTTCTGAGGAATCCGATTGGCCCTTAACAGAGGATTCTTATTGGTTAAAAGAGCTAGCATTCATAGCTCGTTATTGGACAATTCTCACAAGGGTTGCCTATATAAGGCAGAGTTCACTGTTGTTGTTTTAGAAGTCACTATGCTAATAAAGAGCTGAAAGTCACTATTCAGAGGCTGTCTCCATTTACTCCGACCCATGTCCAAGTACATAACATAGACTATGTATATTTTTGCTGGATTTTGCCTGACAGTATAGTTGATAATAATTACAGAGAAGTAACAAGTTTATTGAAATGCGTTTTTCTCTTAGAGTTCTTATTTTTCTACTTTGCTTCTCATTTTCTTGCCCTCTATCTATTTTATTTTTATTTTATTTTATTTGGTTTGTCAATTGCTTACAAGATAATAGGTATAAGTAAAAACATAGTTATGGATACATGGATACATATAAGAAAAATAAAAGAAACAATAGGACAGGGACAGTAGGCATGTTGGTGCACTTATGCACGTCCCCTACAGACCTCTTCGGAAAGGGGTGAGGTCAATAGTAGAATCTGCAAGATTGTGAACCAAAAAGGGAAATACAGGTAGTTGTCAACTTACACCAATTCATATAGTGACCATTCAAAGTTACAATGATCCTGAAAAAAGAGACTTATGACCGTTCTTAACACTCTCGACCCATGGTCACATGATCAAACTTCAGGTGCTTGGCAACTGGTTCATATTTATGACAGTTGCTACGTCTCAGGGTCATGTGATCCCACTTTGCGGCCTTCTGATCAGCAAAGTCAATGGGGAATCCAGATTCACTTAATAATCGGGTTATTAATCTAATGAATGGAATAATTGACTTAACAACTGTGGCAAGAAAAGTCATAAAATGGGGGCAAATTCAACTTAACGAATGTTTTTTACTTAGCAACATAAATTTTGTGCTTAATGGTACTTGTAATTTGTGGACTACCTGTACATTCCATAGATTTCCCTCTTCCATTGGGAAAAACCTTACTCCTGAACTGTAATGTAACCAGGGCTGGGCTGCTGGGGGTTCGCAGGGAGTGCCCCTCGCTAAATTTCTGTGCAGTTCAGAGAACCCCCAAATCTCACTCCTGGCTGGCCCTGCCCACCCTGCCCCTCCCAGGAGTCCCCAAATGGCCCATTTCGGATGCCGGTATGTGCAGGTGCATGCGGAGGCTCAGAGAGGGTGAAAAATGGGCTTCCTGGAAGTTTGGGCCTATTTCTGGCTTCCTGAGAGCCTCCGGAGCCTGGGAGGCTGTTTTCACCCTCCTGGAGGCTCAAGGAAAGCCTCCAGAGCAGGGGAGGACAAACACACACACACACACACTATGATGCAGGAGGCCAACTAGGCCACGACCACCATGGCCACATCCACCCAGCAACTGGGCAGAATGCTAAAATTTTTGAAGCCCACCCCTGACTGTAACAACAAGTGGGCCTTGAGAAAGTAAAAAATGAGATACTCCCATTCTCCCTCCTCGCCTTTGGGAAGGAGAAAAGGAAAGTACAGGTAGTTCTTGACCTCCAACGATTCGTTTAGCGAAAGTTACCACGGCACCTCAAAAAGTGACTGATTATTTTGTCACACTTAATGACCTTTTGCAACAACCCCCAGGGTTAAAATTTGGCCACGAGATAACTGGATTTTATATATGTATATGTATATGTATATGTATATGTATATGTATATGTATATGTATATGTATATGTATATGTATATGTATATGTATATGTATATGTATATATATGTATATATATATATATATATATATATATATATATATATATATATATATACATATACATATACATATACATATACATATACATATACATATACATATACATATACATATATATATATATATATATATATATATGATGGTTGCAGCGTCTCAGGGTCATGTGTTCATATTTTGCAGCCTTCTGACAAGCAAAGCCAATGGGGAAGGCCGACTTACTTAACAAGCGTGTTATTAACTAAACCACTGCAGTGATTCACTGAACAAGTCTAACAAGACAGGTTGTAAAATAGGGCAAAACTCACATAACAACTATCTTGGTTGGTAAGTAATGCAAATGTTGGGCTCAGGTTCTGGTTTGAGGACTATCCGTAATCACATCAGGGGAAGGAGGAACAAAAAGGGGGACGGGCTCTATACAAAACACAGAAAGAGCCAAATTGTCTGATCAGGGAAAAGAGTTTGATAATGGTGGCTTCAGTTACAGTATCCGCTCCTCTTCAGTTTCCTCCCTGCCTATCTGGGGATTATAGTATAGGAAGTCAGCACCCACCCCTCTCCTAGAAAAATGAAATAGCCTAGGAAATATTAAAAAGGCAGAATATTTTCCCTAAAAACTCAAAGAGGCAGAAACTCAGCCCTCACCCATAATGGACCATTACTCTGGCCTGGGCCAGTCTATTTTACATAACAAAGATCTATTACAGGTAGAGCTCTAAGAGGAATTGCCCAAAGCCCTTTCATTACATCATCATCCAGCAAGGCTCAACCAAGCCTGGCACTCAGGACAGCCTACGGAGTTGCCCCTGCATGGCCCCATGGGAGTCTGACAACCAATCAGAATACAAGCTCAAATTCAAATCCCAACAGAGGGTATATAACTAAGGGTCTCTTGACATCTTGGCCTTTTCCTTTTCCTTCAGCCAACATCTTGAAGCATGTGATCATCCTTTTCACTTTGGAGCTTCAAGCCATGTGATCCTGTCCACCATTAAACCATTTTTCCAAACAGCCTCCATGTTTCCAGTGTCTCTTTCCCCACTTGGAACTGAATCCAGAAGGATATTTCTTCAAACAATTGGTTAGCTTAACCTGTAGCACACTAATACACAGTACAAGGTCTGTACAGAGCAGAGGTCTCCAAACTTTGCAACTTTAAACCTGGAGGACTTCAACTCCCAGAATTCCAGCTAGGGAATTCTGGGAGTTGAAGTCCACCAGGCTTAAAGTTACCAAAATTGGAGACCCCTGATACAGAGTCCTCACAGAAGCTCTCGCACAGTGTTTTTCAAGACTGACAACTTTACAAAATATGAAGAACACTGCTCTGCATCAGAGTGGACAACCTGAAACTCCAGGTCATTTGAGGTCTCCAAGTTTGCTAAGGATTTTTTTTTCCTGAACCCCTCAAGACTGTTTATGATTTCTGAAAATCAAGTGGAGAGTTTTCCACTATTGGGAAGGAAGTAGTGTAAGCCCTGGAAAGCATGATATGTGCATTAAAAGACTAAAAAAAAAAAAAAAACTTTCTAAAGGATTTTAGAAGGGAAAATCCTTCTAAATCCTAGACATTTTTCCTAGGAATGAAAATTTGATTTAACCAGCATGTCAGGTGCAGCTCCTCCTCTATAGTGCTGCCTGATTTGACCCTTGACCTTCCCCAAATTTACAGTGGAATGTGTCCTTCCCACCGCCACTCCTTAAAAAAATATTTCCAAACTTTCAACAAGAGTGCCAAGGAAGCCCTGTAGACTAGGTATAAATTTCTGATCCAAAGTGTCTTACATTCAGTCAGGAAAACTAGATTGCAGAAGATGAGAGTAGCTGCTGTGGGGTGGGGATAGCTGCTGCAGCGGACCTAATGAACTGCTAATATCTCAAATAATGCTAAATTCCAGAGAAACAAAATGTTTTTTCCAGATCTAAAGTACCTTCCTTATATCTTACAAAATGTGTGTTTGAATCAATTACTTTTGAACAAAGGGAACATTATTCTTAATTATGCCTTTAAACACTTTTTAAACAAAAAGCACTGCATATAAAGCAGGTCACCCTGTACAGGGATCTATTCTTAAACTCCGTTGTTCTCTGAGTCATCATTTAATCCTAAATAAAGTCATAGACATAAACATTCGTTATGGCTCATTGAATATACTGTATAGTACATAGGCATACAAGCACACACACACACAAAGAGAGAATTTAGTGTAGAAAATAGAGATTATTGCTTCACCTTCTATATTCAAAAGCAATATCCAGAAATGAGGAGAAACGAACTCTGATTATTCAGCTTTTATTTTTAGTATATTACTTTTCCACAAGGATGTTATGCCTGAGGTTCCTTCACATCCATTCCAAATGGATACTTTCCAATTCTTTATTTCACCACTTTTTCAGATACTTTCCTTTTAACATCTTATTCGCTACCAGTATCTGCCAACATTTTACATCCCCGAACATCCTCACTACTTTTAATGAATGGCACTTCTGATCTGGGGTGGTATTCAGCAGGTTCTGACCAGTTTTGGAGAACCAGTAGTGGAAATTTTGAGTAATTCGGAGTGTTAAGTCCTGAGCATGGGCACAAGGAACGGAGACGAGACATCGAACGGTGACTTCAACTCTTTATTGTAAAATACTTTATTGCAAATACTTGGGCAGCAGCAGCTCTTTTATAGAGCTGGCTGCTGACAAAACAACCAATGATTTGAGTTTACCGCTTTCACAAGCGTCCAATCAGAGGGGCCCATTAACAGCCAATCAGACTGGCCAGAAACGACCAATCACGACTCACTATTCGCGGGCCAATGATAAGTGCAGGATTACAAGCCTGCTGCAAAGTAAAGCTATTTAGGGTTGTATCGCTGCGTTGGCTTAATCCATAACACCCCTCCCCCCTAGGTTCCGTCTGAGGGATGGGGTGACGTATTCTCACAAATAGGCAGGTCACTTCACCTGTCTGCTTGACCTGTGCTGTTCCACCGGTTTCTGTCCTGGCTCTGGTTTCGGTGGGTTGCTAGCTGGGCTAGATGGTGAAAACGGTCCCGCTGTGCTTACGCCATTGCTGTCTTCCGGGTTCCCTGGATCTGTTTCCATCGCAGTGCTGTCATGCGGCAAGGCCACTCCCTGGCTCGATTCTCCTTCTGATGGTGAGTATCCCCTGGTTGTGTAGACTGTTGGGTTTCGATTGTTATTTCTTCTTCGGCCTCCTCGATGTTCCTCCCCCCCCCAGTTAGAGATTCAGGGGCTGAGATAGGACTAGGTGCTAATCTGGAATGGAGTTGGTCTATTTGGCGCTTTTACATCTTACCATCTGCAGTTTGTAGGCGATAGGATCGGGGTCCCGTAAGTTGCGTTATGGTAGCGGGGATCCACAATGGGTCGCCCGAGAAATTTTCGCAAACACGGGGTCACCTTCCTGGAATGCCCGACACTTGCTGCTGGATCCTGGGGGTTATTCAGGCGTGTAGTTTGGGTGGAGGCGATCGAGATGCGAGCGAAGTTTCTGGCCCATCAGGAGTTCAGCTGGGGTTCTGTTCGTGGTTCTGTTTGGAGTTATGTGCTGGAGGAGAAGCATCCGGTTTATTTTGTCGTCAATGTCGCCGTGGTCCATTTTGTGCAAAGTCTTTTTTACAAAGTGAACCATTCGCTCAGCCCTACCATTGGCCGCAGGGTGAGCTGGCGATGTTAAGGCATGGCGGATGCCCCGATCTGCCAGGTACTGTTCGAATGGCAGGGCAGTGAATTGGGGGCCATTATCGGAGACCAGGACACCCGGCAATCCGTGGGTAGCGAATAGCTTATTCAGTTTTTAGTGACTGACTCTGTGGTGGTGCTTTTCATCTTGTGGACTTCGAGCCAGTTTGAATAGGCATCCACTGTTAGGAGGAAAGTGTGTCCTCTTGTGGGTCCCGCAAAATCAATGTGGATACGGGATCAAGGGCCTCAAGGCGTTTCCCACTGAGTAGGGGAGTTTTTGGAGGAGTAGAACAAGTCTCCTGACATTTGCTGCACTTTGCTACCCAGGTCTCTATCTGTTTATCTAACCCAGGCCACCATGCGTAACTCCCGGCCAATGCCTTCATCCGCACGATGCCTGGATGTCCATTGTGCAACATTTTTAATACCTTATGTTGCAATTTCTCCGGGATTACAACTCTGTCTCCCCACAAGATGCACCCTTTTGGAAGAATAGTTCTGTCTGTCGATTCCTGAATGGTTTGAACGTGTCATTGGGTGCGCTGATCGGCCAACCCCGTTCCACCCAGCAAAGGACTCGTGCCAAAACAGGGTCCTTTTTTGTTTCTAAGGCGATGTCTCGAGCGGTCAGTGGCAGTGATTTGAAGGTTTCGATTTGCAATATGGCTAAGGTTGGAGCTGGGTCCTCTATGACATCTGGTAGTGGAGAGCGGCTCAAAGCGTCAGCGTGGGGAATGGTTTTCCCCGGGCGGTGTTGCAATCGGTAATCGTAGGCAGCTAAAAATTCTGACCAACGTGTCATTCTTGGTGATAATATATGGGGAGTTGGTTTGTTTCCTGCCAAAATACCAAGTAGCGGCTTGTGGTCTGTAATTATGGCAAAGGGTCTCCCATACATATATTCATGGAAACGTTTAATTACAGATACAATAGCGAGAGCCTCTTTATCAAGTTGACTATAGCTCCTTTCGGTCTTAGGCAAGGTTCTCAAAAAGAACGCAATAGGTGCCTCATTCCCATTTGGTAGGACATGGCTTAAAATGGCTCCTACTCCAAATGGTGAGGCGTCACAGGTAACCGTCAAGGGTAGAGTCTCGTTGTATTGCATCAATACAGCATCAGAGGTTAAGAGGTCTTTTACTTGTTGGAATGCCCTTTCTTCACACTGTCCCCAGACCCAGGAAGCCTTTTTGTTGAGAAGTCTATGTAGGGGTTCGGCTACGGTTGCCTTCTGGGGCAAGAAGATGTTATAAAAGTTAATGAGTCCCAGGAAGGCTTGGAGGTCTGTCTTATTCCTAGGTCTCGGGGCGTTTTTGATTGTGGTTAGTTTTTTTTCAGTGGGGTGGATTCCCTGTCTGTTGAGAAGGTATCCCAGGAACTCCACTCTCTCCATACAAAGTTGACACTTATCCCTTTTTACCTTCAGACCAGCGTCTTTAAATTTCTGAAGAACTTTTCTGAGTCGTCGTACTAATAACTCTTTAGTGGGGGCAGCTGTTGGAACATCGTCAAAATAAGGCACGACGTCTTTTATGCCTTGTAATAGTCTCCATCAAACTTTGGAAAATGCCAGGCACCACGCTTACTCCGAATTGGAGTCTATTGCACTTGAAGGTGCCTCTATGTGTAACTATTGTCTGGGCTTCTGCAGTTGTCGCGTCTACAGGTAGTTGCTGGTATGCCTGAGCTAAGTCCAATTTCGCAAATATTTTTCCGTCACCCAGGGAATGAAGAAGGTGTTGGACCACCGGTACTGGGTAAGCGCTCTGTTGAAGAGCATGATTTAGGGTGGCCCAGTAATCCCCACAAATTCTTAAAGAACCATCTGGTTTCATGGGCATTACTATTGGAGTTTCCCAGCGGGCATGGTCAATCGGTTCCAACATGCCCTGGGCTATCAGTTTATCTAACTGCTCGTTGATCTTTGGCTTTAGGACAAAAGGCACCCGACGAGGCTTCAGCCGAATGGGAGCTACATCGGGGCTGAGATTAAATGATATAGGGGTCCCCTTGTACTTGCCTAATGTTCCTGTGAACATGTCCTGGAATTCCTGGATGAGGGCCTCTTCCCAGTCATTGCTTCTGGTTTGGTGTATGCCGGCTAGTTCAATCCCGAGTGGGGCGAACCACTGTAATCCTAACAAACTGGGTCAGTCACGATCAACGACAGTCAGGGGAAGCATCGTGGTGCGGTCCTTGAAGGATACTTGGACGTGGCTGGAACTGACAACTGGAATTCTGTTTCCCTGGTAGTCTTTTAGGATGATTCGTTGCGTGCTGAGGTCCTGGCGGCAGATGGCAGGGATCAGCTGTTTGAGGGTTTTCCAGGATACCATCAATAGGGATAATCCCAAATCAACTTCCATCACGCACGGTTGATTCTCAATAGTAACCCTTACGCGGATCTTTCTTGCATCGAACGATGAAGCGTGGCCGATAATAATGGTTTGGTGGGCCTCTTCTCGTCTCATTGAAAAGGCAGGTGCTCAATTTCTGTAGTAGTTGTGGTTGTTCCATTGGTGGTTCAGGCGGTCCCGATTCTCAGGAGGTTTGCCTGTCTCCCGGTGGAGGTTGTTCTCCCTTCGGCTGGGACTGGACTCTCGCTTACTTCTGCAGCGATGTTGCCTCTTTTCCCGCAGGTACGGCAGAGTGCGTCGAGGAATTTGCAGTCCGATCGCAGGGTGGTTTGCCCTGCAACCAGCACATTGGCGCGGACGTCTCTGGTTCCTTTGCTCTCATTCCGAGCAGAGCCAGTTGACCTCCTCTTCCTCACTGTCTGAGGATGACTCGAGGTCTTCGTGGTGGGTGGTGATAGTGTGCTTCTCAGCGGCGAGCGGGCTATCATTAGCGAGTTGGCGAAGCGGTGCGTTTGCTCGGCGCATTCGTGCGGCTGACTTCCTGGTTGCTTCTGCAGCAGTAGCATCGGCGATGACATCTATAAGGCTGATGTCTCCTTTCACCATAAGTTTACTCTGCACGTGCGGTGCATCTAATCCCAGAACTATGCGGTCTCTCAGAGCTTCCTCGAGGTTTGCAAAACCACAAAGGCCTCCTAGGTTCCGGAGGTCGGCTATGAAATCCCCAATGCTCTCGTTCTTCCATTGGTCCCTCTGGTAAAACTCGTGTCTTCGTATCAGTGTAGGTACTGCGGGTGTGTAATGGGCCCGGAGGATTGGGGCGAGGGTATCCCAATCCATGGTCTTCACTTCCGCCGGTTTGGCAAGTGCTTTACCCATTTTGAAAACAGCAGGGCCACAATGAGTCAGGAACACCGCTCATTTCTTGCTAGGCGTAGCATCTTTTAAATTGTTGGTCTCTAGGAACATCTGGAAACGATCTATATACGAGTCCCAGTCTTCGGTTGCTGGGTCAAATGGAGCGGGTCGTATGGCGCCGCTGGTCATCTTGCCGTTTGTTGCGTGCGCTCTTCAACCACGTGCTCTGTCTTGTTCAATGCGTACTTAGTCAGCTCTGTCGTCTCCGTATCCCATCCTGTCACCAGTGTTAAGTCCTGAGCATGGGCACAAGGAACGGAGACGAGACATCGAACGGTGACTTCAACTCTTTATTGTAAAATAAGAACAAAGCAAATACTTGGGCAGCAGCAGCTCTTTTATAGAACTGGCTGCTGTCAAAACAACCAATGATTTGAGTTTACCGCTTTCACAAGCATCCAATCAGAGGGGCCCATTAACAGCCAATCAGACTGGCCAGAAACGACCAATCACGACTCGCTATTCACGGGCCAATGAGAAGTGCAGGATTACAAGCCTGCTGCAAAGTAAAGCTATTTAGAGTTGTTACTGTTGCGTTGGCTTAGTCCATAACACGGAGAACCGGCAGTAACCTTCCCCCGGAGTGGGGTGGGAACAAAGATTTTGCAATATCCTTTCCCTGCCACACCCACCAAGCCACACCTAACAAGCCACACCACGCCCACCAAGCCACACCCACAGAACTGGTAGTGAAATTTTTTGAATCTCACCACTGCAGTTCTGATCTTATAGAGCAGTGATCCCCAACCTTTGTGACTTGGTGGCCTGGCTGGGGGGTGGGGTAGGAGAGGGGAACTGGGTTGCATGATGTTCTGACCCAACTGGGTTCCCAAAGAGCAAACACAGACAAAGGCAACAGCCCCCACCTTTTAAGGTTTAATAACGAATTCTGTTCTGAAGGCTGCTTTCCACTAATTAGCTCTGACAAGAAAGAGCCTTGCCAAGTTATTTGTCAAGGCTGCCAAAAACCCAGAGATAAGAACTAATTTACAAAATTCTCCAAACACGAACTAAGATGTCCACTAGTTGAGTTTAAGAGCTTCTTTGCTGTCTGCAAAGAATGCTTTTCCAAACCTGGCTTTTATCCTTTTGAGGGAGGGGCCATTTCCTTGCAGCCTTACTCCTGAGTCGCCTGTGCTGCTGTGATTGTTCTTTCCCTTGAGTAATCCTTCCAATCTTTGGAATGATTATTTTCTGGATAAATAGTATTTTCCAGCTATTGTCCCAGGAACTGAGTTATTTTTTATCACAGAAGCGGTTGATCTTCACACTTGATTAGACTGTAAATTCAGCACTACCATAGTCAGCTATTGATTTTGCAGTTAAGGAGCTTGTAGTTTTAGACTAAATAACTAAAGCATTACAAATTGAATCTAAGGATGCATACAATGTAATTTAATGCAGACATGAAGTGCAATTTGAATTACACCTTGATTTAACTCTGATGGAATCAACTAAAGCAACAGAGAAAGTCACATAGGGGTTTTCGGAATGGATATTCTTGCCAATTATGATGAAAATTTGCTGCACTGTATAGGGGATCCTGGAAATATTTAGGTATGCCTTCAGATGAATGTTAGTTTCTGGCCAGATCTATCCAGCTATCCTGCTCCAGTGTTGTGTGAATAGAGGGCACCTGTCAACAGATCCCTTGTTTGCTGTTTTTGCCACTGGAAGGAGAGATACAGACTGGTTAGGAATGATTTTTGTATTTAAAATAATCTGAGAAGTTTCTGCTGCATCAGATCCTGAAATTCCTGGTATGTGGACCTTTCAAATAAAGAAACAAAATTATGCTGTGTTTATTTACTATCGGTATGTATAAATCAGTTTAATACCACTGCCCTTTGTTCAGATGTACAGAATAAAACAACATGTTGAAATACAGCAAGTTTATATATTTACATATTTGATTGATTGAAATTCTTCCTTCTTTGTCCAGAATCATATTTATGGGTGATTCCAAACTTTTCTGTTATAAGAGAATTGTATCCCTTTAACTGTATGTCAGATCTACAATTCTAAGAATTTCCCATCAGCATGAATAATGGGAATTTTTGGGATTGTATTCCCAACATATCTTGAGCATACCAAATTGGGGAAGGCTGATATACAGCCTCCATGTTACCCCCTTTTTTAAAAAAAGAGGAAGTACTTCCTTCTTAGATTTTATTTCATCAATGAAATATTGTAGCCTCAGTCTGTCTTATGTTGCTGAATGATAGTTTCAAACTTCAGAAGAGATTTTTGCTTTGTATTTAATATGCCAATTTGAAGATTATGCATATATTTTTAAAAAGACACAACACCAGATCTCAGGTAGGTAAGTAAATCCATTAGATTGAATTGAGAAAGCACAAAGTAATTAATAATGATGGAACATCTGCTCCTTCAACCTGCTCCTAGGTGAAAATGCTACTGATATCAATCTAGACTTTTCATTTCCTTAATGGCTATTGATTGTCCTAACAGATTTTATTTAGCAGCATTTAAAGGGCAACTAGGCCATAATCTACCATAGTAGACCATGTGACAAGCAGGAAGTGCAGAGTTCAGATCTTGCCTCTGCTAGTGTTAAAACTATGCCTGTCACATTAGGATTTAAGCCCGTTAGTCTTATATGTAATCTGAGGATAATGAAATGACCTATCATGATCTAATAATGTGTGTGAAGTTTAGAATATTCTTAGACAGTTACCTCACTGCCAAGCAGAAAGAGAGATGTGCCAATGTGGGTATATTCTGTCTGTGCAGTGATATAGCTTAGCAGTCCAAGACTTAATCTTTGTCAGAGAAACAGTTGTAGCCTCTAAAATATTCATTCATTCATTCATTATTGCCATCCATCTCACACACTTCTCCAATAGCCAGGTTTAATATGTGAAAGAGAGGAGAGCGGAAGGGAGTTACCTAGCCTGTTTAGACAAACTGCTAACAGAAATATGCCATTAAAGAGGAAACCTCATTATACATCCCAGGCAGAAGTGGTATTCAGCAGGTTCTGACCAGTTCTGGAGAACCGGTAGCAGAAATTTTGAGTTGTTCAGAAAACCAGCAAATCCCACCTCTGACTGGAGATTTTACAGTCTCCTTCCCCTGCCACACGCACCCAGCCACGCCCATAGAACCAGTAGTAAAAAAAAATCGAATCCCACCACTGACCCCAGGCAACTGAGCAACAATGAAGGAGGAAGACCCTCAGGGACATTAGTAATATAGAGAGCATATAAAATAGCTTTGAAGGACAGTAAGAAAAACTACAATATTACCAAGCTAAGGATCAGACAAGAATGGCTTCAGCCCATTCCAAGAAAACTAATTGAAGAAAATGCCCCCTACAGGGCCCTCCCAAATTCACACACAAATAAAGTGAAAGAAGAGGGCAAGCATCTTCCCGTTTGCAATATTCAGTAATTAGAGCTGTTCTAATCAAAGTAGTTTCAGGCTTATATGTCATCTGTTTTTTGGTTTGATCTACCCTGTAAGGCTGACAGAAGCATTTGAACTTCATGCTCTGTTGCCCTCTTCTGCCCAAGCACTTTAACATTGAATAAACAATAGGATTCCAGAAAATCTGTCCAATTTTCACCATAAAATAAATATAAGCTGAGCTCAGCTGAGCACCAATCTAAAGAGCAAAGTTGGGAAACAGAAAGTCCAACCCCATCTCGGTTCAGATTTTAAAGGATATCCCCAGGATTAGAGATATTCATGCTGGTATCACCAATTTCAGGACTGTTGACATTCTGGAGTTCTTAAAGAGATGAAGATCTTTGCTATATTGAGATCCCACTTCAGGAAAGCCTAGAATTTTAAAAGCAATCCTTTTGTTGGGTCATACCAAAGGTCAGTTCTGTTTCCTCAAGGTAATCACAGAGACATTCCTCTGTCGAGACTATGGAATTTCAAAGAAAGGAGCCACATCTGTGAGGGATTACTTGGCCTTAGAGTTAAGGTATTCAGGAACTGAATCATGACATTAGTGAATGGTGTGAGGTTGCAGGATTTTAATACCAGGATTCCCATCAATGACCTAGCCAACGAAGTAGAGGGAGCCCATATATACTGAAGTCTTGACTCTCTTGTTAGACCGCAAGAAATAATGAATCACATCACCAGTCTCCCTCTGGGTTAGACAGAATGAAACCTCTGAATTGGTTGGGTTTGATAGAAATACTAAATGGTTGGTCTTGAGTAGCCTGTTTTATACTCTGGTATTGCCACCTGTTATCCACACAATGTCGTCTATGCATGGACTTGGCAATATATTGTCAATTCCCCTGCTGTTTGAGCAATAAATAATAACGGCGGGGGGGGGGAATCTTTTCATTGATTACCACTTTGCAGTGAGCGCTGATATATAAAAATATAGTCATAGCAGTGGGATCTGAAACCTTCTCGCACATAGCAGGAGATAATTTCGATCTAGAATTCCAGCTTTTAGGTAGCAGGTCATAATTCCTTACGTGCTGCCAACTCCTCGAAGCATCCATCCAATACTGCATCTGGATTATGTGAGCATTGAATCAACTGCTAGAGTATCCAGTCATAAGCAACAATTATTAGATTGAAACTGTCTTAGAAACTGAACTGAGGGTGATTTATTTCTTTTGAATTTTCCAAAAATTTAAATGAATTTCAGTCAAAATTGATACAGTTAGAAATTTAGGAATTATATTTGGATATTGTCCTCTGCAAAGATCCTAGTAGAAAATATGGATTTGCTCCAACAATTTTATATATTTCTCCTTTTTCCAAAAGGAGTGAGAAATTTATTTGAGACAATATATTTGAATACATATTGCTGCACTTTTATTTATTTTTTTTCTTCATTATTTTTACTATGGTTATATTTACATTTTTATAATTTTACATATTACTCCTGTAAACCTCCTAGAGTTGCCCCATAGCTGGCAAATTTAAATAAACAAACAAATATTATCTCTATATTATCACACAAAAAGATCCAGAATATATTTAATAATGTAAATATTTATTAGAACAATATATGTATATGGCTCAAAGCATGCATTATATCCGGTCACGCCGAGAAATGGCTTAGAGAAAAGCTGTGATTGCATGGCTACTATCAATATTAAGTAGGAAAACATGAACTGAAAGGTGAAGTTATTCTGCAGAACATTCTTTGTGTCTTTCCACTTCCTGGACGACTTGAGCAAATGAATGGGGCTGCTTCTCCTGATTTTAAAAGCATACTTTTTCATTAATAGAAGTGTATGGAAGACTAGCTCGATACCCATGCTTTGCTACGAAACTATGTGGTCGGGCTTAGTTTTTTGGGAGGAAAATAAGGAGAAAAAAATTCTCTCTGCCTACCAGCATCCATCAGTGTTCTGTCCCTTAATTAGCATTCTTGAGATCCCCGCGCTTTGATTGGCTAAAGCGCGGGGCACTCTGATTGGTCAGGTGAGCCGCGCCGATTGGCTCGCTAAGAATCTCCCGCGATTGGTCTATTCGAATCGCGGGAGATTCAAAGTGGTGCCATTGGCCGCGGCGGCGGCGGCTAAAAGAATAAAAGCCGCGAACCTTTTGCAAAGAGCCAGTTTGGTTCCTATTTTAATAAAAGAGCATGATTTGAAGTCACCGATTCCTGGCATCATTTTCGAGGACACGACACTGGTGACGAAGGTGGGATCCAGACCCTGAACCAAACCACGTGTCCAACGGAAGCCAGACGAACCACCACGATGGCGAAAATCGCACCCCCCGCACCCTTCAACCCCGCCACCGAGGACTGGGAATTGTACTCCGACCGATTCCGCATGTTCCTCGAGTGCAGCGACCTGAAGGACACCACCGGCCCCATGAAGCGCGCTGTCTTCCTGACCCACTGCGGGACCGAGGTATTCAAGATGGCCAAGGTGCTTGCCAAACCCGGCGATGCAACTGCGATGGACTGGGACGTCCTTGAGCCAATACTTCGGTGGCACTACGCTCCAGAGGTACCCATCCTGATCCGGCGCAACGAGTTCTACCGTCAGGAACAACAGTCGGGTGAGAGTTTCAGCGACTTCGTCGCCGAACTACAACACCTGGGGGGCTCTGCGAATTCGACAACCTGAACGACGCCCTGCAAGACAGAATCGTGCTCGGCTTGTGGGACCCCGTCCTCCAGAGCCGGCTGATGGCCAAGGGCAACATCAGCCTAGCAGACACCCTCGCCGCAGCCGCAGCCGCCGAAGCAACCCAAACATCCGCCGACTGCATGCGCAGACCGAACGCTGGGGACCGCAGCGGGAACAACAACCCTGCAAGGTCGGCCGAGGCCCAACCCGAGACGACCTCCCACCAGGGCGATTTCCACTCGGCATCGGGCACTTCCGATGACGAGGAGGACATTCATCGCCTCCAGACAGGCCGCGACCCACGGAACCGGCGGGGTCGTAAGTCGAGGACCAACTGTGCCGGTTGCGGAGGCGACCACCCCAGGTCTGAATGCCAGTTTTTCGAGTCGATCTGCCGACATTGTGACAAGAAAGGACACATCGCCCGTGTCTGCCGCCTTAAAAAGAACCGCAGCCCGGCCCGATGGGACCAGAGCGACCAGAGGAGAGAGAGCACACCACCCCGGACCAGAGATCGCCCCTCGTACAACAGATGGGACCGGAACGGACGATCCCTACGAGGTGGCGATAATCGGCGAAGAGAGGAGACCCATCAGACGGTCACCATCGGCCACGCCATAACCAATGACACCCGGAAGGTCCACGTGGAGGTAGGCATCGAGGGCCAGCCATGCAAAATGGAGGTGGACTCCGGGTCCTACCTCTCCATGATAGCATGGCATGAAATAAAGCGCTTGGTGCCTACCATCCAAAGGAGGAACCTAGACAGCCAGAGACTCATCGTAAAGGACTACCAGGGAAACCGCATCCCGGTAGTCGGAACCAAACACTTCAACATCACATATAAAGGGCACACCGAAAGGCTTCCCCTGACAATCGTCGACCGCGACCGCCCAAGCCTACTGGGACTGCAATGGTTCGCCCCGCTCGGCATCACAGTCACGGGAGTCGACCACGTCACCGATGACAGCTGGGAGCAACAACTGGCCCGGGAATTCCAAGAGGTCTTCGACGGAAACCTAGGCAAGTACCGAGGGCCCCTTATATCATTCAGCCTAGACCCTAACGTCCCCCCAAAACGCCTGAAACCAAGGCGGGTGCCATTCACACTTAAACCCAAGATAGACGAGCAAATTGACAAGCTCATCAAGCAAGGGGTCCTACAGCCCATAGACCACGCCCGGTGGGAGACCCCCATAGTCACCCCGATCAAGCCCGATGGGTCGGTGAGGATCTGTGGGGACTATAAGGCCACCCTAAATGGCGCGCTGCAACAAAGCGCCTACCCCGTCCCAGTAGTGCAACACCTACTGCACTCACTGGGAGGGGGCAAGGTTTTCGCCAAGCTCGACCTCGCCCAGGCATACCAACAGTTGCCAGTCGACGAGCAAACGGCAGAAGCGCAAACCATAGTCACCCACCGGGGAGCATTTAAATGCAACCGACTCCAATTCGGAGTCAGCGTGGCACCGGGAATATTCCAAAGCCTAATGGAAAGACTATTGCAAGGTATCAAGGGGGTGGTACCTTACTTCGATGACATCCTAGTGTCGGCAACCAACCAAGCAAAACTAGAGGGTCGCCTAAGGGAGGTCCTAACCAAATTCAAAGAGACCGGGCTCAAAGTCAAGAGGGAGAAATGCCAATTATACACGGAACGGGTTGAATTCCTAGGATTCCTCCTAGACCGTCACGGCATTCACCCCACAAACCAAAAAATCAAGGCCATCAAAGAAGCCCCCACACCCAAGTCGAAGACGGAACTACAGGCATTCCTGGGGCTACTTAACTTTTACAATGTTTTCCTGCCCCAAAAGGCGACGGTGGCGGAGCCCTTGCATAGGCTCCTGGACAAGGCGGCGACTTGGACTTGGGGGAAACGCGAGCAAGCCGCCTTCCAAAGAACAAAGGACCTCCTCACTTCGGACGCCGTCCTTATACAGTATAACGAGACCCTACCTCTGGCCGTCACATGCGATGCATCACCCTTCGGCGTCGGCGCTGTCCTCAGCCATACCCTCCCTGACGGAAAAGAAGTGCCCATCGCGTTCTTTTCAAGGACCCTCACCAAACCGGAGCGGAACTATAGCCAGCTGGACAAAGAGGCTCTGGCTATCGTTGCCGCCGTAAAAAGATTCCACGAGTACCTCTACGGCCGGACATTCACCATCATAACCGACCACAAGCCGCTGCTGGGAATCCTTGCAGGAAACCGGGCCACCCCGAACATTCTGTCTCCCCGAATGACAAGGTGGTCCGAGTTCCTGGCAGCCTACAACTACAGACTCATACACAAACCGGGTAAGACGATCTCCCATGCAGACGCCTTAAGCCGCTCGCCACTACCGGAACCTGACACCGACCCAGCACCCACGACGACCACCCTCAGCATAGAGACTCTACCCAACCTGCCCATAACCGCGTCAGACATTGCCCGAGAGACTAATAAAGACAAACGTCTGGCGCGGGTGTTGCATTGGGTAGAGAAAGGGTGGCCAGAAAGAGACAACGACGAGTCCGTCAAAACATTCCGGAACCGGCAAACGGAACTCTCACTTTTAAAAGGGTGCATACTATGGAGGGATAGGGTGGTCATTCCAGAAAAACTACAAGGGAAGGTTCTGGAACTACTACACGAGGGGCACCCTGGCATCGTTAGGACTAAAGCCCTGGCCAGAAGTTATGCTTGGTGGCCAGGGATGGACAAACAAATCGAGACCTGGGTAGCAAGGTGCCAACGATGCCAGGAAAGTAGGCCAAGCCCACCCACAGCACCCGTCCTAGAGTGGGAAACCCCAAGGGGACCGTGGTCTAGGATCCATATAGACTTCGCCGGGCCCACAAAAGGACACACCTTCCTCATAACAGTAGATGCTTACTCCAACTGGCTGGAGGTAAGCAACATGAAAACAACAACCACGGAGGCCGTGATCAAGGAACTCTGCAAACTCTTTGCAACTCACGGCCTCCCAGACGTCGTCGTTTCCGACAACGGGCCCCAATTCACCTCGCTGGAATTCGAAAAATTCCTAGCAAAAAGGGGCATCCGCCACGCGCTGACAGCACCGGCGCACCCAGCAGCGAACGGTAGGGCGGAACGGATGGTGCAATTCACTAAGAAGACCATCCGGAAAGTAGACCACAGGGAGATCCAGGAGAAAATAAACAAACTACTCTTCACCCAACACATAACCCCAAATACCACAACGAATAAGAGCCCAGCCGAACTATTAATGGGGAGGAAATAAAGGTCCCCACTCGACAGGTTACACCCCACGTATAACCCGGAGAAGCCCCCAGACTCAAACAGCAAACACCGAACTTTCGCACCAGGCGACCCCGTATATGCAAGAAACCTGATGGGAGACCCACTATGGGTACCGGCCATCATCACACAAATAACAGGCCCACACTCGTACCGGCTACAAACAGCAGACGGACGAGCCTGGAAATGCCACATCGACCAATTAAGGTCGAGGACTACCAACCAAGAGACCACCGATGCACAAACAGGCGAAACCGACCCCCACAACACAAACCAAGGGGGGAGGGAATACCCAGGGGACCAAAACCAAAGAAGAATAAACCAGCCATACATACCGGAAAGCAGCCAGCACGACCCCTCGCCAGGAAGAGACAGCCAGGCCAGCTCAACCGACCCGGGGAGACCGAGCGGGAGCGGCGAAACCCGCAGCTCAACCAACCCGGGAGGCCCAGGAGGGAGCTACAGAGAGCGGCCCGGCCCGACCGACCAGCCGGTTCCCACGACGGCATCAGGAGCAACAGAGATCCCGACCGAACCGGCCGGGATCCAACCTACGACTGAGCTGCGCAGGTCCAGTAGGCTCAGACGGAGCCCTGCCTACCTACGTGACTACGCGATGTAAGGATCAAACCAAGAGGGGAGGGGTGTTCTGTCCCTTAATTAGCATTCTTGAGATCCCCACGCTTTGATTGGCTAAAGCGCGGGGCACTCTGATTGGTCAGGCGAGCCGCGCCGATTGGCTCGCTAAGAATCTCCCGCGATTGGTCTATTCGAATCGCGGGAGATTCAAAGCGGTGCCATTAGCCGCAGCCGCGGCGGCTAAAAGAATAAAAGCCGCAAACCTTTTGCAAAGAGCCAGTTCGGTTCCTACTTTAATAAAAGAGCATGATTTGAAGTCACCGACTCCTGGCATTATTTTCGAGGACATGACAATCAGTATTCATCTGGCTAGCATCCTGTCAGTGTGTGGGCTGTTTCAAAACTGAAACAGTGTTTGCTGTGTGAGCAAGAAGGAGACAGAAAGGAGCCTGGGCGTGGCTTAGCTCAACTGTTCTGTACTAAAGCTGCTTGGTGCTGTGAAACTGAAACTCCTCTCCTCTGCTTGTGTTTTGCATTTGGAACAGATTTCTTTTCAGGTGGGGATGGGGAGTAGAACTCCTTAGCATCAGAGCATGTTAATAATAATATAGGAAATACTTATGCTCTGATGGTCATTTTGAAAAATCCTTTCTTAGTGAGCACCTAGAAGCCAAGAGGAACATATGTGCCAAATTTTAAGTTTGTAGGCTTTATGGTTCTGGAGATTTTGTGATGATGTGTGAGTGGTTTTTCATTTTTATACATATAGATATACCTCAGTCTTGCCATCATGGTTCTCCTTCATAATGGATTGGACATCTATAGAAACAATAACTTGCAACAGAAGTAATGGATGAATTGGATTTCTGAAATGTTCCCAGAAATCTTAAAAGCATTCTTGCAAATGATCCATCATTATATCATCATCATCATCCAGCTGATATTCTTTGATCAGACAGCCTAAACTTGTCTCTTTGAAGAGCAGGTAACTTCCTAGGAGTAAGCATGTTCATTTTTTATTTATCAGTATTTTGCATTTACATGCCACCTTTCTTGTTACAAAAAACACATTGTCTCATTAAATCTAGGTATTTATTTTGGAGCAATCCTGGCATAAACTGATATCTGTTTAATATTATGGCAAGAGAAAATTGTGCTTAGCTACAATGATCTTCCCACTCCCTCTCTTCAACTCAACTTTTTTCACTTTTTAAAAGATTCGACTGCTTTCTTGTAGATAAAAGAAAAATGTCTAATTTAGAAACACAAGTCCCTGATTCATAAAAGTAAAGGTCAAGATTTCCCGATTCAGTCACATTCATCTCCATTTTTTTAGCCAAGGGAGCATTTCCAAAGATGCTTCTGTAGTCATGTGGCCGGTGTGACTTTACACCGAAATGCACAGAATGCTGTTACTGTACCTTTCCACCAAAGTGGTAATTATTTATCTACTCATATCAGAGGTGGTATACAGCAGGTTCTGACCAGTTCTGGAGAACTGGTAGTGGAAATTTTGAGTAGTTCAGAGAACCAGCAAATACCACCTCTGACTGGCCCTGCCCCCATCTATTCTCTGCCTCCCAAGTCCCAGCTGATTGGCTGGATCTTTTGTTGCCCTGCACAGGAGAATGGAGCTGGAAAGCAGGTTAGTGGGGTGGGGAGAGAATGGGGATTTTACAGTATCTTTCCCCTGTCACGCCCACCAAGCCACACTACGCCCACCAAGCCACGCCTGCCAAGCCACGCCCACAGAACCGGTAGTAAAAAAATTTGAATCCCACCACTGACTCACATGCTTTCAAACTGCTAGGTGAGACAACTACATGAAATATAGTCATTTTGCTCCAAATCAGAGAAGGTGTTCTGGATCTGCAAGCACAGTATCCCTTTCGGAGAAGGTGCAAAAATACAGATGTATCTAAAGTGACATGGCCATCAGAAAAAGACCTGTTATTTGCACACCTGCCATGCTCATAGTTCTTGAATCCCTGGTGCTACCATTGTGGGTTTATCAAAACCAGGGTGGCATAAGTTACCAGAAGAGGGCTTGACCAATGAGACACTAAACTAATTTCTGCCCCCAAGCTGGAAAAGCAGAGTAGCACCAGTGGCTAAATGGGAGTGGCAAAAATTCAGCATCCAGGACTAAGGTGACCAGAGAAATACTATGTGTTCCTGAAATACCTCTGCTTTCTCCCATCTCCAAGTTTCTTACCTCACTGTTACCATGGCAACTACAGATGATCCTGCTATCCTATCTCAAAAGAGCACAGGATAGCAAATTGTGCCTTAACTCTTCTTATGTTATCAAAGCATCTTTGTTGTATAAAAATGTTTGTTTCTTCATCTAAAAAGGGATAATAATGCAGCTTATAATATGACCCAATTATTTGGCAACAAATACCATTCTGCTCCACTTAGGTGCAAATATACTTTTATTGGAAGAATATATCCAAGCCCAGCATCTTATTTTGGCAGAAAATTCCACAAACATCTTGCATCCAACTTGGGAGTACAAATCCAGAAACATGCATTAGTCAACTTTATGGATATGTCACTGTATCTGAGCCACTTTAACTACTGCTTAAGCAATATAAGAATTTTTTTCCTTATATTGTATGGTCAGTCCATAGTGTGATGTGTGTGTCTGTGTGCGTGTGCAGCGCACCTGCACACACCGTTAACATTAAAACCTTTTTCCAACAATATCCACAAGAGGGCAGAGTCTGTATTTTATTTTTGTCATTTTATTTTGACTTTCTATACACAAAGTGGTCTTTTCAAATCAAAGAATCAGAACAATCAAAAACGTTACTCGTTTTTGTCATGTTGTTTTGGCTCTCCCCAAATCTTTTTTTCTTTTCCCTTTTATCTATTTAAAGTTCCATGGATGAAATTTACCACCTACTTGCTGTGAAGAATGATTTTACAGCCTCATTCTCACTTTCTTTTTGTCATTGGATAAATTGATTTTTTATAACTGTTTGATTTCCAGCATGTTCAAGTTAGTATGCATTCTAATAGTTTAATCACCAATGTTCAGCTTCCTAAGTTTGCTGCTTCTCATTAATAAAATACACCCCAGTTTGGGGTGTTTTTTTTTGTACTAATTAGCTTACTATTTTTCCTCTGTTCTCGGAAGTTGGGATGAAAGATTCCCTTTGAGGGAAACATTTAACTGCATTTGTCAATTAATTTCCGCAACATATCTTCAGTCAAATGAAGAGATGTCCTTTATGCTTCAAAAATTGTACTGGAAAGGGCATAGCTGAGAAAATGAACAGTAGATTGATTGAGCAATAAGCATGGATGATTTCCATCCAAATGTTATTACTAATGGCACTGATCCTGAGAGGCAATTGATGAGGCAATTACATCTTATAGGAGCAAGCTAATTTTACGGTCAAGAGCTGAGCTCCAACTCCATTTGATGAAAAAGGCAGTTTGCATTTCTGTATCCTATTTTAGGCCACAAAGCAGGCAAGATTTTGCAAGCAAGCAGGAAAAGAGTTCTGCCTCTTTCTTGGGCTTGGCAGGACCCTCAAGCATCCAATCCAACCTGAGAGAAGTGATCTCTTAAACTATAATTATTAGGGAGTAAGAAATGAAAATTCATGTGATCTGGAATGAATTGGGATTGAATATCAATACTACATATCAGAGGTGTTATTCAGCAGGTTCTGACCAGCGACAGAGAACCGGTAGCAGAAATTTTGAGTAGTTCGGAGAACCGGCAAATACCACCTCTGACTGGAGATTTTGCAGTATTCTTCCCCTGCCACGCCCACCAAGCCACGCCCACAGAACTGGTAGTAAAAAAAATTGAATCCCACCACTGCTACACATGCATGATAGCATTCCTTAGATAGAGCAGATATAGCTTTGCAACAGCTTCTGGAGGTGCAAATCTGTTTGCAATCTTCATTATTAAATAGTATAAAATAACTCTGGCCGGAAATAATTCAGCAGTAACTGTTCAGGGGTAATGTAGTACTCTCTGATTCTAGTTGCCTCAGGAATCATAATTAAAATAAGGTTAGTCCAACTTTCTCTAGATTTGTGCTTTTCAGGTATTTTTAACAGATAACAGATAATCAGAGTTGGAAGGGACCTTGTAGGTCATCTAGTCCAATCCCCCCCAAGTGGGAGACCCTACATCATTTCTGACAAATGGCAGTCAAATCTCTTCTTGAAAGTCTCAAGTGATGATGCTCCCACAATTTCTAAGGGAAAGCTGTTCCATTGGTTGATTGTTCTCACTGTCAGAAAGTTTCTCCTTATTTCCAGGTTGAATCTCTCCTTGTTCAGTTTCCATCCATTATTCCTTGTCTGGCCTACAGGAGCTTTAGAAAATAGCTTGACCCCTTCCTCCCTGTGGCAGCCCCTCAAATATTGGAAGACTGCTATCATGTTTCCCCTGGTCCTTCTCTTCACTAGACTAGCCCTGCCCAGTTCCTGTAACCATTCTTCATGTGTTTTAGTCTCCAGTCCCCTAATCATCCTGGTTGCTCTTGTCTGTACTTTTTCTAGAGTCTCAACATCTTTATGTATGTTTATTTATGTATCTTTATCTTTATCCTTATCTTTTATCTTTAGATATGTGGACATGACTGCTCTCAGAATTTCCAGCTAGCAAGGGTAATTCAGTATTTTAATCAATTTTCTTCCCTTTCAACAAAAAAAAAAAAAATCCAAGATGAATGATTGGTTTGTTTGAATTGCTTCCTGTGCATTATAATAACCTTTCCACAATTGGAATTGTTATATATTGTAGTTGCAGCTTTTCACTTTTCAATTTAGATGCACATTTTAAATGTGTACTTTTGCCTTTGAGTTTAATACATGGATAAAATACATTTCCGTTGTTTGAAGAGAGCATGAGTTTCAACAAGGCTGGGCTGTTCAAGCAGGTTTTCAAGTAATCAAGTACAGCAAAGATCTGAATGTTAGTTGAGCCCACTTCTCTCTAGTCAAGAGGATAGCCTCTTAAAGTCTTCATGAAACAATACTCAATATACAAAAAACCTTGGGATCAAATACTGAGCTTTTGAAATTTAAGAAAAAACGGGGTGGGTGGGGGAATCAAGCAAACCTTCACCACTTCAGGAACTAAAAAGCAGGGTAGCTAAAATTGCACGCACTGATACTCTTCTGTAGAGTTTCAAGGTCAGTTTAATCTTACAGAAATGCTGGGTTGACTTGCAGCAAGAGGATGTCAAGCAGGGATGATGGATTCAGCCTCTGAACTATTAATGAATTCCTGGGTGAATGTCAATAGAGTGGATTTTGTCTCCTGCACAACTATGAGTGTTATAGTTCACTCGGCGGAATTTACTCAGCAATCAGGAAAAAAAAAGATGCTGGAGGGCAAAGAGAGAAAAAAAAAAAAGAAGGGGGGAAAAAGAGGTAATATTTTGATTTATTCATATACAGGTATTTCTTAACTTGCAATCACAATTGGAACCAGAACTGGGGAAGATTGCAAATGGCAATTACAGGACCCAGGAGCCCCAACAACCTATCTAAATACATGCCAGGTACCTAATGCAAACATTCTGACCATGTGACCAGAAGGGATGTTGCAACAATCATAAGTGCTAGGACTAAATCATTTTTTCCAGTGCTGTTGTCATTTTGAATGGTCCCTTGTTCAAACCTATCAGTCCAAATGACTGGGGTAGATTGCAGAAATGCCTCTGTAGAACACTCCCTTAATTCACATTAATATAAAAGGGGGAGGAGAGAAAGCAAAACCAGACTTGCAAGTTTATGTTACTCTAGCCAATCTAAATAAACTCTGCTCCTTAGTGTGCTCTATATTGACTGTGCTTTCTGGGAATTATGGGATTTGTAATCCCAACATATTTGAAATGTGCTGAGTTGAAAAAGTCTACTTAGAAATGGTCTCATTATCTTCACCAGTGGGCATTCCCTATGTTGTTATTCTCATGATTGCTAAGCTAAAATGAAGCCAACACAGTACTAGCAACTAATACTGTGTTTCCCTGAAATAAGACGCAACTAGAAAATAAGTCCTAGCGTGATTTTTCAGGATGCTTGTAATAAGCCCTACCTCAAAAATAAGCCCCAGTCAAGATTGACAGCCAACCAGACACATTTAGTACCATATTTCCCTCAAAATAAGACCTAATCAGAAAATAAACCTGATGCGACTTTTGAAGCAAAAACTAATATAAAACCTGGTCTTATTTTCAGGGAAACATAGACAATAGTTATAATCCTTGTGGTTTTAAAAGTCCTTTTACTTAATCACTCGAGGCGGGGATTTATATAATTTCTGTCTTTAAATGGGCTTCACCACTGAGGGCTTTTCTTGCTTTGGTTGGATCATAACAAAATCAAAATTGTCGTTCACTTTCCCAAATCTGGAGATGGAGATATAGAGACAGAGAAACCAGAGAAAGAGTCTACAGAACTTGTGCCATCATTCTGCAATGATGTCTGAGAAGCACTTTGAAGAGATAAGATTTGGGATACAATGTGCCTGCTTACACACACACACACACACACACAAAACTTTTATTAAAATTATTGAGAAGTTTTGTCTTTTCTTATGGATAAGATACAATGCAACATAGACAAAGGCATTTTATGACATAATACAACTATCCTGAGCTAGACAAGCCAAAGAAGAATTCAGGTTTGAGCAGTTTTTCATGTTCTTCTGGATATACATATGTTCTTTTTTAAAAAAAAAAGTGTCTTAGAAAGGTAAAAAGAGGATGTGAGGGAGTTGACAAGGAAGAACAGAGCTATAAATCCAACTGTTTAAAATATTGAACACTTTGACATTAGTTAAAAAATATGGGGAGAAAAGCATTTACAACAAGGATGACACGGTGCCCTTGAAAGGAACAGCACATTCTGTTTTCTTGTGATGCCTGCTGGTTTCTTCTCACAACAGCTGCCCACTCACACAATCTCCTCAAGGTTTATGATATCATCAGACCCTCACAGGTTAATCACAACTTTATATTCTCTTTGAGGCCATGACTTTCCTTTCTACTCTTTTCAAGGAGTTACCTTGTAAGCAACTTCTTAAAAGTTACCATGGCAAGAGCAGTGTGACTGGCCATTTGATCTTGAAGAAAATGGTACCCAGCTACAAGAAGGACTATATTCAGATGGGCCAAATACTCAAAGCATGTGCAGTTCAATAAAAAGAAATAAGAGGACAACTTATACTAGACCGATTCCAAGTGCAAACTAATTATGATGACAAATGAGTAGATGAAGAAAACAATTCATTTGACTTCTGCAGCATTCATCCGGATTTAGAAATATATGTTGTGAATGTGACAGGGTTCATAATTATTACATCTGAAAAGGATGCATGCATCATTAATATTCTAGGTGTTAGTTAATATCCAGGTGGTTTTTTTTACTCCTTGCTTTATGCTTATCTATCTTTTTTAAAAATAGTTTTTGTTCTCTCCACTCCATCTGTGATCTGACAAGACCAAGTGATTTATTACTGTTGTGGTTTAGAAGCCACAATCATGTAAGATTGGAACAAATGTTTGCACAGAAGCACAGTATAACTGGAACTTCAGCTTGCTGCTCTATGGGCTTGTCTTTGGCCCCATTAAGCAAACAAATGTTGATGATACAATCTAGCCAATGCAGAATTAATTAAATCCTTCATTAAGTAATACTTTCATTAAGGATTTCATTAAGGATTCTACAAGGCACCACAATCATGAAGCAAATTCAAACTGAGTGTACAATCAAATACTTTGAAAATGCTGTGCTGGACCACTGGATGAGATCAAATGATAAACAAAGCCCAAAGCAAGACATGTCCTTGTGTCTCTCAGCTTCCTGTCTCTGATACTAGAAATAATATAAAGCCTCAAGATTATGACATAAGGCATTAGCCTAATGACTCAACCAACCCCATTTGAATGCTAATCTGATCACTTATGAACACAATGGGACCAGAATTTTCATTGCTAACCAGGGTTGTTAAGTGAGTCATACTTAATTCTATGATCTTTTGCCACTGTTGTTAAGTGAATCACTGCAGTTGTTAAGTGAATCTCGTAACTGTTCAGCAAATCCAGCTTCCCCTATTGATTTTGTTGGAAGTCAGCTGTCACCGGTAGTGGTCACCTCACTCTGGGACATAGAAACCATCGTCAATACATGCTAGTTGTCAAATGCCTGAATTCTGTTCACATGATCATGGGGATGTTACAATGGTCATAAGTGCAAGGACTGGTCATAAGTCACTTTTTTCAGTGCTGTTGTAACTTTAAACATTTGCTAAATGAATGGTTGTAAGTTAAGGACTCCTAGCCTAGCCTAGCCTAGCCTAGCATATTGCCTGGAAGATAAATAGGTGAAAAATATTTGCTTTCATCCACTGGAATTTCAGTAGTTTTAGGATAAGAGTTATAGGATAAGAGAGATAAGACATCATATCTATTTTCTCCACATTATATGTAACCTAACAACAATTTTTAAGTTTTTTTTTCCTTACCTTTCTTGTAAACCATTTTCACCCAAATCTTCTCTAAAACATGAGCAGAATGCTTGTTCAGCTGTGTGTTCTTCCATCTCTACAATATTCTCTGCTGGTATCCAGACCTATATGCATGTCTCTGCTCATCAGAAGCTTGTACAATGTAGTAGCAACCTGTCCAGTGGTGGTATTCTACCAGTATGGCACAGTTCTGTGCCTGCGCAAAGTGCCCGTTTGGTGTCTTCATACACAAACCGTGCCCACCTAGCCACGCCCACTGAACTGGTGGTAAAAATCTTTGAATCCCACCACTAAACCTGTCATTATCTTGCACTCAGATGTTTGGGATGTAAAATGGAATCTAATCAGGGGTGGGATTCAAATTTTTTAACAACCGGTTCTCTGGGCATGGCCTAATTTGTGGGTGTGGTTTGGTGGTCATGTGAATGGGTGGTCATGGCTTGTATGTAAATATTGTAAACATTTATGTAAATATTGAATTTTTTATTTAAAAAAAAAAAGAAAGAGCAACTTTTACCCCAAAGCAGGCAAAACAAGCAGGCAGATTGAGTTGTTCCCAGAATCACAGATTCACTCACAGATCTACCTTTCTGCAATCTGCTGTCTGAGTCTGTCACATAAAATTTGTTAGCAAGCAAACTCACAAAATTAACTGACAACACACCATGTATGATTTTTTTTTTTAATAAAAAAGCAACTTTTACCCAAAAGCAGGCAAAGCAGGCAGGCAGATTGAGTTGCTCAGTTCACAGATTCACTTAGTGATCTATCTTTCTCCTGCCTGAGTCTGCACTGAAAAATAGAAGCTTCAGTCCTAAGGAAGGTTCAACTCTGCTCTCAGACCACTTCTCTTCCCCTCCCCAACCCCCTGAATACCACCCCTGACTGGGCCTCAGGGAAGCTTCCTGGGCGAAGGCAAAGCAGTACAGCAGTGATTTAGATAGAAAGCAAGAAATCCAACAATTGCCTGCTTTCTAGCTAATCTCAATCTCTTGGCACAGCTGATAGTCGAAACAGCTGATGGTCAGGGAAAAAAAGGAAAAATAGTAACTTACCAGAAATTAGGTGAAGGTACAACGCAGGCAAGTTGGATGGCATGCATACCAGGTAAGGAGTGACTGGGTGGGGAGGGGAGGGGAGGCATGAGTGGGGAGGGGCCGACAAGGTAGAATTCTGCCCGAGTCTAATAATACCAAATGATATTGGGTAGTTTCATTTTATCTTCTTCTTTTAATGGATTACTTCCAAAAATTGACTCTTAGACACTGGAGTGATGTTTTCTCTGAACTGTCCATCTTAATCCCAAAATCCTTTTTCTCAGAAACTGCCAGTTCAATTGATTGATTATGTGCCATCAAGTCATTTTTCAACTCTTAGTGATCACATAGATCTGCTAATTCAAACCCATCACTTTATACATGAAATTGGAATGTTCGCGCTAATATTCCTCCCGTTCCATGTGCTAAAATCACATGTAACATTTTAATGCTGCATATCTCCCTCGAAGGAGATTTTTATGTGTCTTTTGCCGAATCTTTTTTGTTTCCCTCTCTCGAGAAATCATTCTTAAGCCTACTGTCGAAGAGAAAACCTGCTTGATCATCACTGTCTGCCAGATTCACCTGGGAAAAAATGCTCAAGAGAAGGAAAGACATCCCTTTTATTGAAAAGCAGCCCTGCCTTTTCATGTCCCCTGACTCCACGTCATCAGAAGTCTCCGATTATTGGCAATATCTGTGTTTAGAATTCAAATGGAACCCAAAGAGTGACACGGATATTAGCATTCTTTCTTTCACAAATTATCTGGAATGGATTTCCTGTTCCAGTCACCAGGGGCCTTGCAGGGGAATTGTTTTGATTCCATTTTACATCCAGAACATCTGAATACAGGAACTCCGTAGGATGGTGTAGGTGACAGGTAGCATCAATGGCAGGGGTGGTTTCTAATTCAGAACACAGCAAAAGCCAGGTTATAAATAACTATCCCACACATGTGTTCCAAAATACGGAATTTTAATTCCTGAGCTTTACTTAGCATGTGACAGGTGCAGAATCTGCCTAACAATGTCAGGTTTCTGGCACCATTCCACCAATCACCCAAAATGAAACACAACTGTCCTGATCCAAATTCTAGAGAAATTCATTCCAGATTTGACCATTTGATTCATGATAGCAGATCAGCTATACCTGTGCAAAATAGCCTTGGGGTTAGAATTGGGGATGACTGACCGCTGTTGAATGAACATCTCTTAAGAGCAGCAAGGCCAATTTCTTTCAGGGGCGTTCTAGTTTAGCAAATACAGTTAAATTCCTGTGTCATGGTGCCCTGGCCTCTATTGTCAAGAGTCTCTTCTGCCATTCTGTTAGTAGAATACAGAGGTATTATACAATGCAACAATATATGGAGCCTCTGTGGTGCAGTGGTTAGAGTGTAGTACTGCAAGCTACTTCTGCTGCAGCCTACAATTTGGCAGTTCAAATCCCACCAGGATCAAGGTTGACTCAGCCTTCCATCCTTCCGAGATGGGTAAAAGGAGGACCCAGATTGTTGGGGGCAATATGTTGACTTTGTAAACCACTTAAAGAGGCCAGTAAAACCTATAAAGCAGTGTAAAAATCTAAGTGCTGTTGCTATATAATTCCTTGGTAAGGCCACGTTTGGAATACTGCCTCCAGTTTTGGTTGCCCCAAGGTACCGTGTTTCTCACAAAAGAAGGCTGGGCCCTATTTTTTTTTGACCCCCGAAAAAACAGCTAGGCTGTCTTTTGGGGAGGTGACTTAATCTCCCCCTTGCATCCTCGAGTGTGCGGGCGGCGGCGGCTTGGATGTTGACCTCGGCATTGGTGGGACACTTCGTATCGGGAAACCTTCTGCCACCATTGCTTTCCCTTCTCCCTAGCTGCCGCGGCGTTTAGAACAACCACATGCAGCCAGCCAGGGCTCCTCCCTGAAACCGGAGATCAGTGGAGACACTCGGCTTCAAAGGTAAAGCCGATTCTTTTAAAAACGACACCCTACTACAACAAAGATTCCCCTGCCCAAGAGGGCAGCCCAACCCCACGTGGGGCGACGAATCTCCCAGGGCTGCAGCGCAGGATTGGCCCACCCCAGGAGAAACGCCCAGCCACCATACCTGCCTGGCACCGGGCAGAGTGCGAAGAGGTTCGCCTGGGATGCCCAGCACAGCTGACAGGTGGGCCCTTCTACCCAGCAGCAGAGCTCTCACCATGGCAGCAAGTGCCTCCCCGCCGGACCCTCCCTCATCCCATCAGGGCCGCGTGGGCTGGGCAGAGCCAGGAAAGTGAGCCGCGGGTGCATGCCCGCCTGCCAAGCAAAAGAGCTGGGCCAACCTGAGCTTGGCTTCCTTCCCAAGTCCCTCCAGCGCAAACCCGAAGGGGCCACCAGGAGAGACCGCCTGAAGCAGTGATAGTGCCCACCCATCCGTGGACAGGGAGGTGAGGTGATGGCAGTGCTGCTTCCCTGGCCAGCAGAGAGAGCCCGAAGCCGCCCATCCTTTCCACCCTTCGCCCAGCCTGTCCCCGTCCCCACACATCCCCAAATGCGCCGGCAGCTCCAAATGCTGCAGCGGAATGGGCATCGGGCAGAGGCGCTGACTCGAAGGGGCTCAGCTCGGAGGAGGACGCGGCACAGGCTGTCGCTTTGCCTCCCTGTCCATGAATGGGTGGATGCTATCACTGCCTCGGGCGGTCTTTCCCGGTGGCCCTTTCAGGTTCAGGCTTGAGGGACTTGGGAAGGAAGCCAAGCTTGGGTCAGTCTGGCTCTTTCGCTTGGCAGGCGGGCACACATCTGCGGCTCACTTTCCCAGCTCTGCCCAGCCTGCATGGCTCTGGCGCAGCCCTAGCAGGATGAGCGGAGAGTCCGGTGGGGAGGCGCTTTCTGCCTTGGCCAGAGCTCCACCGCTGGGCAGGAGGGCCCACCTGTCAGCTGCGCTGGATGCCCCAGGCAAAGCTCTTTGCGCTCTTCCCAGCACCAAGCAGGGATGGCGGCTGGGCGCTTCTCTGGGGGTGGGCTGATCCTGCACTGCGGCCCCGGGATATTCGCCTCCCCACGTGGGGTTGGGCTGCCCTCTCGGGCAGGGGAGGTTTTGTCGTACCAGTAGTAGGGTGTTGTTTTTAAAAGAATAGGCGTTGCCTTCAAATGATGCCCGGGAAGGCAGCGTGTCTCCGCCGAGGTCCAGTTGCAGGGAGGAGCCCTGACTGGCTGCGTGTGGCTGCACCAAATGCCGCAGCATTGCTCTAAATGCTGCGGCAGCATGGGGAGAAGAGGAAGCAACGGTGGAGGAAGGTCTCCTGATACAAAGTGCCCCACCAACACCAAAGTCAACGCAGGCAGCACCATATCCGGGTATGCAACAAAAGTACTTCCTAAAGGCAAGCCCCCCCCCACCATTCCCCCCCCCATTTTGCATGTTCAATATAGGCCTTAATTTGGGGGGAGGGGCTTAATTTGATTTTATGCCGATAAAACATGCTGGGCCTTCCTATTGGTAGAGACCGTATTGTTGGAGAAACACAGTAGAAAAGATGTTGAGATGATAGTGTTTCCTGCTTGATCAGGGGGTTGGACTAGAAAACCTTCAAGATCCCTTCCAACTCCGTTGTTCAGTTAAGAAACTGTGGTAGAGCTGTTGGTTGAAGGAGAGGAGGAACTGAGAGGAAGTGGGATTAAAAGACATTCCAGATTGGAGGTAATGTTTGAGATCAGTCCCTAAGTCCAGGGGTCTCCAACCTTGGGAACTTTAAGCCTGGAGGTTTAAAGTTCCCAAGGTTGGAGACCCCTGCCTTAGTCTATATCTCCCATTTCAAAGTGGAGATTCTTGTAAACTGGTGATCAGCATGTGGAAAGGGAACTTCACGAAGACAGTAATGTCAAAAAAACAGGAAAAGCCCAAGGGGAACATGCCTAATGGGAGTGGCAACTAGACCACATAACCTCATTAACTGCACCACATTTAGAAACCTTCCTGACCCCTACGAAAGCATTTTTAGCTGGGGCCACTCTACAAAAACCAAAGACCACACCATGTACACCCTACACATTGCTGCAGTAACCACCTCTGAGAGATGCTTTAATGTCACTGGGTGCAGCACACCTAGGGTCACAGAATGCATCAGCCTTAGCAACATAGAACTAAAATGCAACTACACGGAGACCATATCATTCTCATATAGTTACCTGAAGCTAACACCAGGGTGGTTTTTCCTTTGTGGCTTAAAAGCCTAATCATACCTTCCTGCAAATGCCACCAACGGCCCTTGCACCTTGGGATGGTTAACCATGCTTATGCCATCCTTACAGAGATGGCACAGGAGAGCCTTCCAAACCCTAGACTCAGACTGTGACTCCAAAGTCTCCCTTCTCACCAAAGCAGAATATGTCTCATTGGCAATATCCCTAGTGGGGGTACCTGGATTGGCAGTGCGAAATTCTAGAAATTTGAATAGCCTAGCAGGTACCCTAGCAAAAGGCTTGAATTCGACCTCCCATGCCCTGGATGCCCTTAACAGAGAACTGAGGGAGGTCAGAGAAGCCACCCTGGAGAATAGGGCAGCAATAGACTTCCTCCTCTTGAAGCATAATTATGGCTGCAAAACATTCCACGGGATGTGTTGCTTCAACCTAGACAAAACCTCAGGACTCATAGAGAGGGACATCCACCACTTGAAAGAGCTAGCTCAAAATATTGGTCATGAGCCATCATTCCTAGACTTTTCATGGCTGTTCTCCTGGATACCAGATTTCCATTGGCTCAAAATCCTTACAACAACCATAGTCACTATTTGTGACTTTGGAGCCCTCATGTGTTGCCTCTGTCAATGCATACCACCCTGCCTTAGCTGCCTAAGGGACTGTATCCCCTCTCAGAAGAGAAAATCAAAGGGGAGACAGGCGGCCATGATGATGATCCAAATTGATCACGAATACCAAGTATACCCAGACACTCAATCAGAGACCGCCCTCTAAAATAAAAATAAAAAAATGAAGGATTGTGGAAAGGGAACTTCACGAAGACAGTAGTATCACAAAAACAGGAAAAGCCCAAGGGGAACATCAGGTCAGCCATAAAACAAACTTACATAGAAAAAGGAATCAAATAAAAAAGGTATTAAAGAATCCCTATAGACAAAAGCCTAAGTAATAAAGGAAACTAGACAAATAAGAAAAGGAAACAAAAAGATAATTTAGAAAACCCTTACAAACACAGGACATACCAAATAAGCAAAACAAACAAAATATAAATTACAAAAGGGACAGACAGGAGATTGCCACAGAACAAATATGAAAAACTATCTTAAAGCTAAAAGAGATTAGAAAAAACCAATAATACAATCTAGCCACCCCGCGGAGTTTGCCTTCCGCACCCCGCGGAGTTTGCCCTCCGGTGGGAATAAAGACAAACTAAAACAGAATTTGAAACATTAAGCACAAATACAAATATTCACACAAAATCAACTTAAAGGGAGAAAGGGGTATAAAAAACCAGGGACTTACCATAAGAAGCTATCTAGCCCAGGAACGCAGACTTCTCGCTGTCCCCTGCCTTCCTGAAAAATAAAAAGATCCAGCTTTCAAGCAGTTGTCCGTTTCCTTGCACTGGAGCTCTCCCAGTGGGAAAATTGAATCCTTGAAAGAAAGGCATTTTGACACCTTTTAACAAGCAATAAAAACACCCATTTGGCCCATTCTTGGAACTGTTCTGATGGTTTGCACCTGATTGAATAGTATGGAATTATTACACCAAATCACAAGGTTACTTACATTAAGATAAATATAATGCCCCTACCATCCTTGTTATGGATGCTCCAACACTGGAGATTTTAAAGAAGAGATTGGACAATCATTTATTGGAAGTGATATAGGGCTTCCTGCCTGAACAGGGGATTGGTCTAGAAGGCCTCCAAGGTTCCTTCCACCTCTGTCATTGTTACATTTCTCCAAAATTATTGGTAGGACATATCTATTTACCTGATTGGCTTATCCACTTGCCTCAAACCAAAAGGGACAAATTAAATATTGCAGGTACAATATAAAGGTAACGTTGTTTTGATTGCTATCCACCACAATCACCCAATAGAGATCCAGTTGCAGTTATTTTTCTACAGGCATAATTTTTATGGGGAACAACTAATCATGAGGTAATAAATTTTGAAAAACCAGTTGCGCCCCCTTGTGGTGGGAGATAAAGCTTTACCGGCTAGTTGAGAAACATTTTTAAAGAGACCTAAAATTAAGGGTGCTATTAACTTTCCTGGATTTTTGACAGCCAGACCACAGGTGAAAATCCATTGGGATGGCTCCCTCTAGTTTCTCTTTCCACTGAAGGATTTATTGTATTAAAAAAGGGAAACAGTACCAACGAGATGGCAGATATAGGCTAAAAGTACCACCTGACCTATTGCAACTGCCATTACCCCTCTAGGACAAACATCTGTTTCTCAGAGGAAAGCTCTTTCTGTAGAGATCCTTACTTTGCTTCCTACCTTAGCCACAAGCCCTAAATTAGGCCTAGGTTGATCCTTATATTGGATTGCCAATTGAAATGACACAGGGTTATCTGGAGCCCAAAGCAGATTTTGACTCCATTCGCATGTGTTTTATTGTCTTTTGTTTGCTTGACATGGCCCAGAGATCTTGGTTTGCAGCTTCCACTTTGCTTTGAAGAAGGTAGTTCAGCTTAAAAAGACCACACTTTTATGGCTGTTGCCTGTGTGTCTCAAGGCATAATTTTAAGGGAAGAGATATGCCTGTCTCCCTCATGGATTAAACTGACAGGCAATTCTCTAAGAGATGGTAATGCTTTATATCTAATTAAGAGCTGCCACTCACCTAGTCAGTCCAGTCAGGAAACCTTTTGACTTGGTCAGCCTAAGTGACAAACCAAAGCCAACTGCAATGCAACATCTCCATACAAGTTACAACACTCCTTGATGACAGCAGATTTATGGGGTTATAAATCATTTTGATCCCAGCAGGCTCTTTTTTGCTTAAATAGAAGCAATGGAAACACTTAACAATATGCTTCTGCTACAGTTCTGCCCACTGAAGGGGTTTTAAATCCAAGGAAAGTCCACATTTTTATTTTATTTATTAAAATTATATGCTGTCCAGTTCACAGCTGAGTGCCTCTTTTTATTCAGTCTGACAGAAAAGAAATTATTTTGATCTTTTCCCCCAAATAAGATTACAATTTCTGTAATATGTGAGTCCTCCTGCAGCCTTCCTGGCTTTCTGTGAAACTCAGAGGGAAGAATTATGAGGCGTTTTCTTTTCAGGGAATGTGGACAGAGTGATGAAAATATATACAAACAACCCCACTGATATTGGTGGTATTCAGCAGGTTCTGACCAGTTCTGGAGAACTGGTAGTAGAAATTTTGAGTAGTTTGGAGAACTGGCAAATGCCGCCTCTGACTGGCCTCGCCCCCAACTATTCCCTGCCTCCCGAGTCCCAGATGATTGGCTGGGTCTTCTTTTGTTGCCCTGCACAGGAGAATGGGGCTGGAAAGTAGGTTAGTGGGGTGGGGAGGGAATGGGATTTTGCAGTATCTTTCCCCTGCCACGCCCACCAATCTATGCCACACCCACTAAGCCACACTCACAGAACTGGTAGTAAAAATTTTTGAATCCCATCATTGCACTGAAGCACTATGTCTTCTGCCATTTCTCAACAAAAAATGCCACTCAAAGAAATACTAAAACATTGAAAACATTGCTTATAACCCCTGTTGACAAATGTGATTACCTGTTTAATGTGTGCAGGTTTTGTGTTTGTGCCAAAGATGTTAATATCTTGCTCTCAATCACCTGGAATCAATCATTTTCTCCTAATAAGGATGGAATTCAAATTGACTTCCAGCTGAACTTTTAATCCTAAATGATGCCATCAGGATCATAAATCAATCTTCTCTTTGTACGAGAATAATGTCTTCAGAAAATTGCCTCACAGAGTCATAATCACAAAGTAGGTGTAGGTTTAATCATGAATAGAAAAACATCTTCCTGTCCCTCAAATTTAGCTGAAAACTTTCTTCACGTTTATTGCCAAGGATGGAAAGGTTTCTGCCAGAAAGTGATATAAATTATGTTATACACGAGTTATGAAGATAAATGAGTGCAGCTAAAAATATAGATACATTTCCTGTACTCAAATAAATTCAAATGCTTCTCTCTTGGTAAATGATTATTTCTGTTGTGCAGGGCTGCCCTTTTAGAGGCCTGAAGGTCACAGGGCCAGGTGGACTCAGGTTCTATCCAGCTTCAGAATCTTTACTCTATTTTTTTCTCCTGAACATTTCAGGAAATAGGGTAAGAAGCTCTTTGTTTCTGATCCCCACAAAAGTAAAAGGAAGTTGTTGTTTACAGTCCTCTGAGGTGGACGGTAACAGATCCATCCACTTTGAGATCAAATGAGGGCAAGAGCTACCCTACCCGTGAAGAAAATATTGAATTCTCTTTTTAAATGGCTGTATCCCCTGGATGAAATGAAAAGTGCACTCTATTCTTTCGTGCTTCATTTGCATTTTTCTGCTTCTTCTCAAGTATGCAGAGAACAAGCACTAAAACATATCACCTCATAGATCTTAGAAATCATTTGGGAAGAATCCTGGCCAGGTAATAGTGTATTTCACATTGTCTTCAACTTTTCATAGAATAGAATTCTTTAGAATAGAATTCTTTATTGGCCAAGTGTGATTAGACACACAAGGACACACATCTTTGGTGCATATGCTGTCAGTGTACATAAAGGAAAAAAATTAAAATACATTCATCAAGAATCATAAGATACTTTGTTATAGTCATAGGTTATTAATAAGCAATCAAATCATACTAGGAAACAAACAATGTAAATTGTAAAGATACAAGCAACACTTGTATCTATAAGCACTCACTTATAGTTATAAGTGAGAAGAGATAAGTAATAGGAAGTATGCGAATAATAATAATACAGTCTTATTAAGTAGTTTGACAGTGTTGTGGGAATTAGTTGTTTAGCAGAGTGACGGCATTCTGGGAAAACTCATTAAAAAAATTTTTTTTAAAAAAATAATAGTCCAAAGTATTTGAATGTTGGGGAAAAAAGTATTTTTGCAGGAAAAGCATCCTGTAATTGGTTTTGACAAGTGAATTATACATTTTGAAAGATCCTTGCTTCATCCATTTAAAAATACAGTATAACTGCAGGTTAAATACAATCTGTGCAGTCATAGTGATCCTGCATAGGATATTGTCATGGGATTTCATGAACAGCAACAGGAGTCATCATCAATCAGCCAATTGCTTTCAGAGCCTATATTTGGGGATTGAGCCAATGTTACCTTTAAGTCAATATAGTTGTCATAAAGGCTGCCGTGTGGATGGCAACAGTGCTTTCTGTAAAATGATGAAAAATTAGACACTAATGAAGGGTCTCTGAAGTGTCAGATCTATTAACTGATGTAAAATAGACATTGATCAAGTGTCTGTAAACCAACTTGGTCTTTTGCCACAATAGTATCTTGCACTGCCCCTCTGCCATGTTAGACAACACAGCTTTATGGGTGCTTGTATATCTGATGAGAAACCAATCCTTTTTGTAACACAAGCTTTGATGAGAGAAAATCTTCATGTTCTTGCCCAATATTGCAGAGAGAAGAAACTCATCAATTATAACAAAACAGGAATAAATGCTTCCTCTAGAGCAGGGCTGTCCAACCTTGGCCCCTTGAAGCCTGGCGGACTTCAACTCCCAGAATTCCCCAGCCCTGCTCTAGACAAACCTTCCCTTACCAACAAAATTCATGGCTTTGGCATAAAAAAAATTAAATATCCAGGGTTTTAGGATATGTAGGTATCCTTCCAAGTGTTAACACTGAAATGAACAACTGAGGGCCATTATTGCTGAAGTTACAGGTTTCCAAAGGCCATCTTTCATTCTGATCATCACAATGAAATACGGTGGTCCTTGCTTACAGACTGGCTCATGCAGAGACCATTCAAAATTACTTTTTGACCAATCCTTACAATTACAACCACTGGACCATCCCACAGTCATGTAATCACCATTTGTGTGCTTCAGTACTAGCTTACAACAAGCAGAGTCAGTAGAAATGGTAAGTCAGTTTTTTTTTATTTAGTTAGCTACTTTAGCTATTGCATCGCTTCGTTTAATGACCAAAAGCAAAGTAAGATAATAATAATCCCCTTGCAGTCCTGTGATTTTCTATTTAGCAACTACTTTGCTTAGCAACTGAGTTCTCAATCCCAATTGTGGTTACTAAGTGAGGCCTACCTGTAACCATATTTCTTGTAGCCATAAAAATCTTTACAACGAAGTCAATAGCTATCTATTGCAGGGAACAGGCAGTTGATATTATCATTTAAGATCATCAAATCTTATTGTGGCAGTTCAACTTTCTACAGGTATTGCACTGAATGCCTCATTGTCTCCAGCCCTCTGCTAAGACTAGTGTCATGCCCCTATTGGAATCTGAGTCAGAGGGGGAGGCTGAACAGCTGACAGGGAGTGGGAGTGTGGTTCTGTTGGCTGTGGAAGAAATTGGGGAAGAGCAAAGTCCATCTGGGCAGAGCAGGTGAGAGGTAGAGCAAGGGAGAGGGAATTCAGAGGAAGACTGAGGCCCACCCTCTATTCATCCTAGGGCACGCAGGGAGGAACGGAGAAGGGAGCAACATGAGTTGGGTGGCTTTTGGGGGAGGAAAGGGCCCTGATTCCCTTCATTAGCTGCAGCTGGGAACACAGTGTTTAAAAGGGGAAGTTATGTGCAGCAAACTGTTGGGACCAAATTGTGAATTTATCTGGTATCATCATGGCTTATCTGTGTTCCTGGCATCTTCCCATTTGTGTGAGTTTTGCTGTGCTTTCAAGTCTGAAAGTCCTTCTCCTGCCCTGTCAAGTTAATTACTGCAGCACGGTTTTTTTTGGATTTTTAGTTACAGTCTTGTTTTGGACTGAATTTTCTCCAGTTAAAAGCTGTTCCTGGGAGAATTTTTCTCCAGCCAAAGGTAACCTGGACATTGGGGGCAAAGTTGGAGATAATCAAGGGACTCTTCTTGCTTATTTGCCTGTGTTGCCTTTGTGCCATGCCCCGGGTCATCACAACTAGTATGTTAATTATTTTGGATATTTTGGAAATTCTGAATTTAAATTACATTTCTGCACCATAATCTGGCCTCTCTGATCTCATCCACATGGAAGGAAGGAAGGAAGTGTGTTTGATCTAGAACATTACTGTTATCTGGTTTAGTGTATGATCTCCTTTGGCCCAGGAAGACCTTCAGCTGCAAATAACAGGCCCTTGACACTACTATTCAGGTGGATTTGTTCCAAGCCCCTCCTTGATATGACTTGGATTTGCCTGAAAGACCATTCCCTCATGCAAGGAGGGGATGTTGTCCATTTCAGGAGCAGCATTTACTGTGCCCAATATAATGTCCTGCTTTCCTTTCTTTTAGAAGGAAGATTTCAAACTATTCCAGTCCAATAATGTCTTTGGCCATGCTCCCTGGAGGGAACAGAGTCCATTTCACAAGTCTTCTTGCAGTAACTTTTTAGATGACATGGCACATTGGATTAATTATTCCTTTCCTGATCCATAGTTATGTAAGGTCAGCTGAGGGCATTGCTCATTTCTTTCTTTTTAGCTTACATCTCAAGAACATTTGACAAATAACTCTAGAACATTTGACAAATTTCTTGCAATTATTGCTTGCAGGTCTATTCATTGTTTAGTTAGAACTCATCTTTTATAAGTTGATTGGTATTTTTTTCCTTTTCTTTTTAAGTTCTTTACTTGTTCCTTCTGTAAATTGCATTTAAAATGTTCTAATTCTTCAATTTCCTCTTTTTCTTCTTAACTTTGCTGGTTATATTGGATTGGATTGTCTTATTTAATACCGGTGCTTGTTCTGACCCAAATAAATTTTACCTGAATGACTTTTGATTGGATATCTCCTCTGCCTTTTCTGAGGCCTTCACATTTTTAGTTATACACAAAAAATGCATATTTCATCCTATATGGGGGATAGGAAAAAGTATGAATAGTCAATTATTTCTTCTTCCCACCTTATCCTCTCTAATATCTCTTCTTGCATGTTTAAAACATTTTCCAGATCTGTTACTAACTCTGATTAATCAGATCATGAATCAAGGGTTAATTCACAGGCCTAGCTGATGGACCAACTACTCATCCAGCAGAAACACTGTATGAATCATTGAGTCCAATTCTGTCATTATTTATCCCTTTAGAAAAGCCCCCTTAAAAGCAGTGCTAATTACAATATATAAAGGATATAATTTAGAACTGCAGTGAAATATCAATACTCTGCCTGGAATAAGGCTGAACATTGCTCACTTAATGTTAAGTTCGTTATTTTCATGTTGTTATTTGATGCTATTTTGGGGAGGAGGCTCTTGCAAAACCAAAAAGCACTTTCCTCCCCCCCCCCTTTTTTTTAATCTACTGAAAATAAAGAGAATGCTATTTTGAAACTAGGCAGCTCACTTTGCAGATTTGGGCATATATACCTACTGGCCAATATCTAATTCCTTCAGACTTGCACAATATACAACCTTTATTTATTTATAGAATTTATATGGCTGCCCAGCTCATATACATGACCCTGGTTAACAATACTTAAAAACTGAATAAAAACAAGGTATGCAATGATTTAAAGCCCAAAACGTAAAGATTTGGGATTTCTCTTCCCATGAATTAAAGTAGCTGATCAGCACCAGGGCCAGTTCCAAGAAAGCCAATAGCGATCCTGTCAGAAACATTACCACTCTACATTGTGATTGAAAATGATAGTGGGCAGTAGTAGAGACAGGACTAAAGAGTTTTGCAACATTCTCCCCAATTTAGAGAAAACATTTTCTAGGTCTACAGATGTTACAGACAGCAAACAACTCTTTTTAAGGGGGCATAGTTCTTGGGCAGAGGAAAGGATGAACACAAAACACATCAAAATATATTGCAGAGTTGAGAAGCATAACAAATGTCAAATATATTAGTAGTAATGTTAGTAGTAGGAGCTATATTTGAATAAATCTCACAATAATGCAGGATATATCTTTATAGAATGTGTATTTTGGATTATTTACCCCATGCAAGGTACAATGTTGCTATTTTAAAATAGCCCTGATACCTTACCAATTAGACAAAATTCTAACATCTTTTTTTCCCCAAAGATTTGCATTACTCCATTATTCTGTGCCAAACCTCCTTTCCTTTTGGACTGTGAATTGTTCTTTGATGCATGTTAGCAAAACCAAACTCCTCAGAGTAAGGAAGGTATTTATGGCATGCCTCATGGGCCCAGTGAAATAAATTCCTAATTACTACACTGTGCTTTTCAGTGAAAGCCAGTTTATTATTTGCACTACATGGGCAGCCAATTCATTATCAGTTGCTATGACGACTGTTGCCATGTGCCATAAATCTTCAGGATTAATGATTTATATTCTAAGGCTCCAGCTTTTCCCAGCCTGATGCTCTTCAGATGTGGTTCCCACCCCCACTAGGCTAGCAATGATGGGAGATGTAGCCCAGTGCACTTGGAAAAGACCAGTGTACCTGAATTAACATATGAATGTATGAACCCAAGGCTTCACTTGCGTGAATCAGACAAAATCAGACAAAATCAGGCAACTTGCCAGCCAGTCAAATAATAAACAGGGCATGAGGAAGATAAACATCTTCCTTGCTTATCTCTGTCACCTGTCTCTGAATATTGGAGATCTATTTAAGTGCCATGTTCACTCTCCATGGATTTGCTTACCTCTTTTAAAAATCTCAAATCATGCAGGGAAAACCAGGGAGCCACAGCCACAGCATAAAAATATTTCAGAAAACAGAAAAGTCAAGAGGAATTTGTCCAAAGAAACTTCTCAGAAGTGGTGACCTACTTCAAAATGGTGAATAATCCGCTTCAACAGAGGAATAGAGAATCAATTCATTCCTCAGGCAAGCTCCAGTTCTCTCCTCTGAGTCATTCAGAAAATTGCTTACCAGAAAAAAAAATCTCTATGTGGGTTAGATATTTCTTCCTTTCCATAGAATTTTAAGTACTATTCCCACGCTGATAAAACATTTTGAGAAAGGAAGCAAGAGCCACAAGAAAGGCCAAATTCATGTCTAAGATAATGCTAAAACAAATCAGACTCCTACCTCTTTTGGGCCATTTGTTTATAAGTGGCTTGAGCAGACAGTGAACTTCAGTCTCAGTTTGAAACCTTGAATATAAGAACAACATGCTGGTCTGTCAGCCAAAGTGCGAAGTCAAAAGTAAGAACAGCCATGGAGAAATATGACTCAGAAAGAGGATGGGGCAAGTGGGAGCAGGAGGAAGTAACTTAGAAGGTTTAGGCACTGGCCTGTCCCTCGTGGCTCTTAAGCTTTGAGTCATTTGTCATTCTCAGTTTTGGTTCACAGCTGCTATGATAAAGCCCAGAAATAGCACTCAAAACAGCATTCTAAAATGCTCCTTCCAACCCATTCTGGAATGCATGACACCCCACTCAAAGGAACGCAATCCAGAGTACAGGAAATGCTGTTTGTAGACTTCTTTGATGTTTGCCTGCAGCTTTTTCTCAGTATCTGGCTTTACATGACTAATCAGTTCGTTTGCCACAAGCTACCTTCTTCAGTCTGGATCAACACACACAAAATAGATCAGAAGAAACTGATGCAAAAAAGGAGAAAATAAGTCCTTTTTGAAGCCAACGGACAAAAAAGTGTATTATAATGGGAAGAAACATAACAGAATTGGATTATGAAAAGAGCCATTTCTTCTATCACTGAGAGATCTTAATTTATTACTTGACTCGGAAATTAATTCCAGTTTGTTGCTATGTGTGCTATGCACGTATAAAAATAGTACTTAAATATACCCTTGACACCTGTGAAAAGACAGAATCTTGTGCAGAGCCATGGCAAAAGTACGGCAGATGTTGTGTTACCTTTAGGCAAAATGAAAACTTAACCTTTGCTTAAATGTAAAACATGGAAGTTTTATTTTACCACAAATGGAGACAGAGATTCAATTACTATGCCATTCCCAAGCAGAGAACTGGCGAATTGTGTCTTTATAAGCTGCACTAACAATAACAGCATGTCAGAAGAAACAGTGGGGGCATTAGAACCTGGCAAATAAGGAAGAAAGAGAGTGCTAGCCAGAAAAGGAACTTAACTTTGGAAGCCAAAGGGCAAGGAGGAAAATCAGTGACATAGGGGAGACTTTTGAAGAGAAGAATCAGTCCTGTGTTGCATTTGTAACAGAAGAGAAGTTGGAGCAATTTACAGGTAGTCCTTGGCTTATGTCCACAATTGAGCCCAGCATTTTTGTTGCTAAGTGAGACATTTGTTAAGTGAGTTTTGTCCCATTTTAAATCCTTTCTTGCCAGTTAAGTGAATCACTGTACTTAAGTTAATAACAGGTTGTTAAGTGAATCTGTCTTCCCCCTTTGCTTGTTAGAAGGTCGCAAAAGGAGATCACATGACCCCAGGACACTGCAATGGTCATAAATATGAGTCAGTTGTCAAATGGCTGGATTTTGATCACATGACCACAGAGATGTTGCAATGGTTATGTGAAAAATGGTCACAAGTCACTTTTTTTCCAGTGGTGTTGTAACTTTGAATGGTCACTAAATGAACTCTTGTAAGTTGAGGACTACCTGTATTTAGCTGTTTCAAAGGAAGGACTGCCCAAGTCTCCAGTTCCTGGTAGCAAACTATGGAGCACATCTGGCCCAGGAGGCCTCTTGTGGTTTCAGCTTGTTTAGCTTGTTCAACTGTAAAGTCAGGATCAGTGGTGGGATTCAAAATTTTTTACCACTGGTTCTGTGGGTGTGGCTTGGTGGGTGTGGCAGGGGAAGAAAACTGAAAAAATCTCCATTCCCTCCCCACCCCACTAACCTGCTTTCCAGCTCCGTTCTCCTGTGCAGGGCAACAAAGGACCCAGCCGATCAGCTGGGACTCGGGAGGCAGAGAATAGATGGGGGCAGGGCCAGTCAGAGGTGGTATTTTCTGGTTCTCTGAACTACTCAAAATTTCCACTACTGGTTCTCCAGAATTGGTCAGGACCTGTTGAATACCACCTCTGGTTGGGGTGCATTACTAACCTTACAGTTAGATAGATCCTTAACAGATACAGCACTTAATGAGCCTCCCAGCACCTAGGATGAATAAGGCTCAACAGGTTCAACATTGCCTCCATGTATCTCAGCTCAAAGTTACGCCTGGGCAGCACATTTGAATGAAGTTGTGGGCGTGATAGTTGATCATGCAAGATAATCTGAAGGTGTTTTACTCAGTTGACTTCTCTGGATTTGGATACTTCATGGCTGGGGTTTAAAATATTAAGGAACTAGTCTGTATAACCTATTTTGCTTCACTGGACATACTTCCCCAGGGACAATAAGAAGCTTTTAAAACAAGTTTGACACACTGGTATTTCTCTCAGTATACTAGGTACGACAAAATATATTCTCAACACTTTGAATGAAGAATAAGGGAGAATTATAGTTCTAGGAAAAGTATTGTGGAATGAAGCATTCTTCTGTAGCCTGGAGCCTGTAAAGGTTACAACTCCCATAATTCCAAGCCAGTATGTTTTTGTTCAATATGTTTACAGCAGGCTGGTGCAAGCTTGCTGTAACATGTGAAGGGTATCAGGTGTCAGGAACATTTCTGCAACATACCTTCAAAACAGATGCAGTAGAGTTTTGATCGTATCCTTACAGTTGCCAAATTGACTTTTGACTTTTTGGATCATGTCCTGCAGACACTCTTGAATCAAACTTCTTTCCTTCCTTCCTTCCTTCCATCTAATTTCTAGGGCACTACAATCCTCACATCATATCATCAATTTTGTTACCTTTGGGTGACCTCTAGTGGTTAATACTCGCAGTCAAGCTGACAGGTGCTTGAAGTCTATCAAAAACTCAAGGATCAGTTAATCAGCTTTTAGGGTCCTGGCAGGGTCGGTTTAAGAGATTTGCTGGCTAGGCTAAATCAGTAATAGTCCAATTATTTGCCCATATCAAGCTGCAAACAAATTATGTATTCCTTGATTCAATTCTGTTGAGTGTTTATCCATGAGGTTTATTTGGTAGACAATACAGGTCATTTGTCGGTGCCAGGATGGATTTCCCCCCCACTTTAAATACAAGTTTTAAGATCTTGTATTTCCTATTACTTTCCTATTTAATAATTAGCTTGCTCTGATCCTGCATAGCTTTTTAACATCAGCCACAGATAGCTAGACAGTTCTATTAATTCCGAATGCTCCTCACCCCCATCCTAAAAATGCAGGGATTTTGATATAAAAATACAGTGAGAAAGTCGTTATTTAAGAGCATTTCATGATACCCAAGTCTTATGGCTGAAACATTTCACTTCATCAAACTGTAACATTAAACTTAAGTACTAAAGATCAAAGCCTAAGCCAATCTCTCTTACATTATATAGCCAAAGAGAAAATTTGAAAATCACAGGCTACATACCATCACTTGTTCTTATCTGCATATTCTCATGGAAAACTTAGAAACCAGAAAGGCATCTTATACTAATGTGCACATGGCATTGAGAAAATCACATTTCCTGAAAGCATTGTAAAAGCATAGGAACATTTACAATTGATAAATATATTGGAACCTTTACTTTATCTATCTGTCTCTCTATCTGTCTTTCTGTCTTTCTATCATCTGTCTGTCTGTCTATTTTTGAAAACTGTCAATTTCCCTCACAGAGGGTCTCTGGGTGATATGGAAAAAAGTAATAAAACACAAAATTGCAAAAAAAAAAGTAATAAAACACACACACACACACACACAGACACATATATGGTGAGGATGATTAAAATTCAATGTTAAAAGTTAATGAAAAGGAGGGAGGGCTTTCAGGGAGCTATTTTATTTATTTGTTTATATCTCACCGTTACTATTTTTACAAATAACTCCAGGCAGCAAACATACCACACACATCTTCCTCCTCTTATTTTCCCCACAACAAAAGTCCTGTGAGGTGAGTTGGGTTGAGATAGAGTGACTGGCCAAGGGTCACCCAGCTCAGAGGGGAGGGGGAGAGGGGATGGTTGGGGGGGTGGTTTGGCACAAGTGGCAGCAAGCATAGGCGCAACTCCATTTGCACAAATGGAGAGTACAGGCAAAGGCTCACCCACTGCTCGCACAAGTGGAGACGTGTGTGCATGCTTTGGTGGCCTGGTTCTGAATGCCTCATGGCCCTGTAGTGGGATGCGGCCTGGGGATTGAGAACCCTCTGACCTAGCTGGCTTTCATGGCTAAGGCAGGATTTGAACAACCATTTTCTAGCCTGGGGACTTAACTACTAAGAACCACAAGCAAGGACACAGAGCCATGTTTTTACAACTTCTGAAAAGCCAGTAAAATCTTGGGCACCCAGACAGTAGCACATTTGCTGCATGAATTGCATTGGGCACCAGTTTGTTTCCCTACCCAGTTGAGCAGGGAAAATACATTGCAGATCCTGTGAGCTAAAAGTTTTTAACAGGTGGGGTCCAGGAAGAGTCTTATCTGCTGTTGCCCCTGTCCTGCAGAACATTCTGCTCCCAGAGGTGAAGTGGTGACCACTTTGGAGAAGGCACACAGCCACTTCTCAATCAGCGCCAGCCAGAGAAGAGAAGAGCAGGCAGCCATCATCACATGAGCAGGCAGCCTCACTTCGTAAGGAACTGGGGCGCCACCCAGCCAGGCAGCCCACCATCCACCTGTTCCTGCAGCTGTTTCTGCCTTCCCCCCCAGGTTTGGCAACCTGGTGAGCGCTTGACAGACAGCTCCCCCTACCAGGGCCGCACCTGGAAGACAGTAAATAGACATATGTTAATTGTGGTGAACCATGGGTTCCTGGGTCCCAGCCCTTCCCCCTGGTTTACGGGGATAGGCCTTATGGAATTTGTGGATCAACTGAGCAGCCCGCATGTTTTTCTCTGCCACCCAGTGGCGTCTGTCGAAGGGGACCCTTTTCATCGCATGAGGTATTTGTATTTGGCTCCTGTGGACCCAGGAATCTAGTATGCGATCTATCTCATAGTGATCCCTGCTAGCGGGTCCAGGCGGCCGTGGTGGGGTCCTAATGTGAGTATCCTCTACTGGCTTGAGCAAACTGCTATGGAAGACAGGGTGAATATGTCCTAACCTGTGAGGCAACTTTAGTTCCACTGTGACTGGATTTATTGCCCTTACAATGGGAAAAGGACCAAGGAACTTTGGGCCTAGTTTCTTACAGGGTATTTTCAACTGGAGATATTTGGTTGAGAGATACACTTTACTTCCCATCTGGAATGGTTTGTGAGGAGCCAGGTTTTTGTGTGCCTGGGCATTGTATGCCTCAGGGGCTTTGGTTAGGGCTGCCTTCACCGCACTCCATATGCTTTGTGTGGTACCCATCCACTCATCGAGTTGGCAAGGAGAGAAGGGATCTTGCAGTTACTCAGGAATAGGTATGAAATCTAATCCATTGACCACCCAGAACAGGGTGAACCCGGTGCTGCTATGCACTGCGTTGTTATATGCCACCTCCGCAAACAGCAGAAGATCCGCCCAATTAGTCTGTCGGTAGATTACATGGAGATAGCATTTCACCATGGCATGGCAGTGGAGATATGGGTAACAGGCCTTGGGGTTTGGTGGAGAGGGCAACCAGAGATCCCCGTGCTGCTCCAGTTGTGATCCTACCAGGAGGAACCAGGTGGGAGATGCTCCGCTGTTTTCAGTGTAACCAGCTGGGTCATTGAGTGGCCAAATGTCCAGCCCTGGCTCCAGTGCCAAACTTGGGGGGAATGGGGGAAGGCAGAAACAGTTGCAGGAACAGCATGGGTCCGGTGAATGGCAGGCTGCCCAGCTGGATGGTGCCCTGGTTCCTTACTCTTCCCTACCGGCACACTGGCACTGATCACAAAAGGGCTGTGTATCTTCTCCGAAGAACAGCTGACTAGCGCTGATTGCGAAGCAGCCAGAAACCAGGAGGAGGACTGAGAGATGCCGAATGATGGTGGGGCTGGGCTGTGGGCATGGTTATGGTTATTTGCAGCGCTGGTAGGCAGTATCTCCCAGCGCTGACTTTGCAACTATTAAAGACTCATTCGTGCCGGACCTCGGTCCTCATTAAACCTGTATCAAGCAAACTTTTTTGTTTCCACATTTCCTTGGCTGGGCTATGGACAAGTGAGGAAAATGAAATAAAATAACAAAGAAACCCAAGCTTAAATATTAGTAACTAGGGCAAGAACATTTCAAACTCCCAGGATATTCTGCAGTTTTGAAAGTTTTAATCCTTTAACAAAGGAATAACAAAAGGAGATTGTTGCATAACATTAAACAAGAATTTACACGGAAGTCCAATTTGAATTATTTAGGCTTTCATTGTTTCCTGTCCAACAGCAGGTGCTTATTAGCTGCTTATTACCTAAGCCATGTTTAATTGCATACTGTTATTGTAAATAATTGCTCTGGTGAATTGTTTCTTTGCTTCTCTGAGGTTCTTTCTCAACATAGTACAATTGCTTCCCTGTGTCTTTTTGTACCAGTGGACGACAATAGCTGCCCATGATTTTTGCATATATTTGAAGCAAGTGCTAAGCAGGCATGAGATCGGTGACCTTTCATAAGCTGGATAACTATAATTCCTAGCAGTCTCACCAACCTTGGTCAACATTTGGGTACTGTCATTCAGCAACCACTGATTCTCCTTCACTTGTGAATTGATGGGATAATCAAGCCTGTTTTTGAAATCAGTGGGATTTCCCATTTGTTGGATTGCAACTTTTAAATTAGCCAAATTAAACAAAGGTGAGAATGCACGTAGATATTTATTATGAACCATATGCAGGATGACAAACCCTCTTGGGCAAGAGGTTGGAATAGAAACCTCCAGGATCCCCTTGTTGGAAGAAATGTCCATCTGGGTTCAGTTCCAAGTGGGGAGAAAGACACTGGAAACATGGAGGCTATTTGGAAAGATGGTTTAATGGAGAACAGAATCACATGGCTGTGAGGTCCTGGGTAAAATGGAACACATGGGTGAGAAGAGGGAGAGAGATTCATAACCTCTGTTGGGCTTTGAACTTGCTTCCTGTTTTTGTGGCAAGCAATGTATCCTGATTGGTTGTCGGACTCCCATGGGGCCATGCAGGGGTAACTTAGTAGGTTGCCTTGAGTCCCAAGCTTGGTTGAATCTTTTTTTTTTTTTTTTGAAACAAATTTTTATTAATTTTAAAGATAAAACAACACATCATTAACCATTAAATACATAAACACATAAAACCTCTTAACATTGTAAATCCTTACAAGTCAAACAAAACATTATTTTTATACAGCATAATTCCAATTTATCCCATCTCCATATGGACACACAAATATCTTTCAGCAAATTTCTCATTATTTCTCTTTACTCCTATTCAATTTCATTTCTCTTCCATATTTATCCATTTTATAGTCATCATATTCTTTTCTTTCTGGCTTGTTTAAATTATTCTCATCTAACATTCCTCCAAGGTTTTATTGATTCTTTTTTCCTTTTTTTTTTTTTTATAAAAAACAAATTTTGTTAGTTTTACCATAAGCACAATACACAAACATACAAACACAAAACATAAACAAAACTAAAAGATCTTTTCTGAAGGTTGTCTGTTCCCGGGTTAAAACTCTTTACACAGACACAAATTCAAACATCATATTCAACCCATATCTCCTTCCATATCTTATTATCATTTTCTTTTTTATATATATATATAAAAACCATTTTTATCAGTTTTATAAAAACAATGCACAAAGAATCAAGGCATAGCAGCTTATAAATTCTTTTCTAAGAAAAAATAATAATAATAGACCAATAAGGCATAACATTTCCAGATTATAATATCAATATTTCATATAATATTAACTTCATATCTTGTCCCTACTTCTCCTTTCCATCCAAATTATTTATTAATTAAAATTTTATTGCCTTTTATCAATATACAAAATCCAAAAAAAAAAAACATATATATCCTTCCATATCTTATTACCATTTTCAACAACATTCTTTGTCTGTTCTATTTCCAATTATCCATTCATCTTTTTTTTTCTTTTACTATACTTCTCCTGTACACCAATTGGAGTAACATCTATAACTCATTACCCTAACTTAGAAATACTACATATAGCAATCTTTCTTGGGATTCTGTTTAAAAGATTCTAAAATTACATAATAAATTTTATATTCTAAATATACATATAAAAACACACTCTTATATACCCTCCAGAATCCCTCTTTTAATCTAAATTAAATTCACCCATTGTCTCTAAATAAACTTTTTTTCTTTAGGTCTTGCTTCCCCCCATTAAGGCTTCTCCTCCCCACCTTTCTCTCTTGCTTATTCTTCTCCTTGCCCTTTCTACCCCTTTGCTTTTTCTCTTCGCTTTTCTTGCTCCTTTTCCTTTGCTTTCTAACCTTGCCTCCATCTTTTCGCTCATTTTTCTCTCTTTTGGTTGTTTTTATAATTCTTAAAATCCCCTTTTTCTTATCCTTTTTCTCCTCCTCTCCGGAAGAGACCCATTGTTCATCAAAGATGGCTTCTTCTTCCTCTTCTTCCTTGTCCCAGTCCTTCTGCTGCGTAATCAACTTTTCAAAAGAACATAACGCCATTTCTAAGAATTGAAACAAAGCGCCCAAAGTATCTTCTTTTTTATATTTTTGATATTCAATCTCTAGTTCATCCACAGACGATGCCATTATGAAAAGGGAAACTTTTTCCAAAACAACCACAAGTATTTTTAATCAAAGACAATCAAAAGCAATTAAAAAAAGAAAAAAAGTTCCAAAAGTTAATACTTTTCTTCCTTCTTCTCTTTCTCTTTCTGAATTAATTTTTAATCAAAGAGGTCCAATTACCATATATCTTCTTTTGGGATCCACAAAGACGTTCTAGACAATCTCCTCCTTTTTCAGCTTCTGCTCCAATTTTTTTTTCTCCCTTCCCACTTGCAATGACAATTTTAAATAATCAAAAATCCATACCTCCAGCAGAGATTTTCCAATTTCTTAAATTTTTCAATGTCCAAAAATCCCTTTGTCTCTTAGCTTAGCTTTCAAAGCAATCCACTTTCAATGTCTAATATATCCAAATATTTCTGCTTTTTCCATGGGATGGGAGAGTAAAAAAAAAAAAAAATTCCCTTTAACAGCTTCTCCGCTGCTTTTCGCTCTTCTTAGGGATACAATGTATCCTCCAGCAACAAGCAGCTCAATTCCAGGCAATTTAAAAGGTGTTACTTGACCCAACTCAGACAGAACTTTCACTCTTCACACTTCCTCCAGCACAGTTCTTACCCGGTTGCTGGCTTCTTCGTGGCGGCCATTGCTGACCACCGCTCCACCGCCTTGGGAAAAAGGGGTTTTCCCGGAGAAGGGGGGGGTCTGCGATGCCCCCACCTCCCTATCCGACTCCCCTCTCTCTTCAGCTGTCCCTACAGGGCAGCCATATCCCCCTGACCCATCTGGATCGGGGGTACCTCAACGGCTAGCACAGCAGGAATCGCGAGCTGTCGCGAATTCCTGCTGCCCCGAAGCCACGCAAACCGGAAGTCCCAAGCTTGGTTGAATCTTGTTGGGTGATGTAATATTTCCCAGGTACCATGTGGTGAAATGAGTAGAGGGCTAATCCTATCATGTCCTGAGGGCCATGTCTTAATCCCATCACTCTGGAGCTGAACGTCTTTTGTGCTGTAGATAAGATGTCTTTTGTCTTTCTGCGGTTATTAACAAAGGTGGAGGTCACTTTCCAAGAGCATGTTTCTCCATTTCTCATCCAGGAAGGTATAACATTCTGCCTTTTTAATATTTCCTGGAATATTTCATTCTTCTAGGAGAGGGATTGGTGTTCACTTTCTACACTCCCCAGTCTTGATTCTATGAAATTTGGTGGGATTAATGGCCCAAAGAAATAAACTGTCTGCAAGAAATCCTTCTGAGGGCTTGGGCTCGGGAATGAATAAGTAACCCCATAATGGAAATTAACCTTGGTCATTTTAATGGAAAATAAACTTGGTCATTTTATCACCTAGATAAGTGCTGAACTTGGAACTTGGACAAGTGTAAACAATATATTTCATATTGATCAGGAATGACTTTTTCATTCTCCTGCCCATCTCCAAAATGTACCAAAATAATGAAACTTGCACAGCCACTAAAGTAATGAAATAATAAATAATAACACAAAATAATGAAACTTGCACAGTTTACTAAAGTTTCTTAGATCTCCTGTGATTTTTTTCCTACTGGCAGTTGATGTCACAAACCAATGAAATGTAAACTGAAATTTATTAACCAACTTGTCTATGCCTTTAAAGAAATGTCATATGGAATCCAGACACAGCCTAAGCAGCAGATTAGATACCTCATTTGCAGACTATAAAGATCAAAGTGGCTGCCATTTCTGAGCCGCTAGAGCAGCCAGTCCATACTATCCTTCCAAGTCTGCATCTCCAATCCAACTGATCAACCCATTTTGATCTACTATGAATCTGACCATTCAGCAGTTACCATTCCATGTGTGCAACTGCAGAAAACTGAGTCGCGTTAAGCCTTGCAGGGTTATGCAAACCCAGCCTTAGCTTAGACCAGTGGTGGCTAACCTTTTTGGGCTCCTGTGCCAAAAATTGTGCACGCACTTGCACTTCTGCCCTCACGTCCCAGCACCCAGAAGGCAATGCATGCAGGGGTCCCCACGCCTCCTGAGCATGCTTGCACAATTCCCCCCCTCCCATGCTGCTCCCTTACTTGCACTGCTCCTCACAGCTGATTTTTGGCCCGTTTGAGGCCTTTTTCGGCCTCCCAGAGGCTTGAGTAAGGCCTCTGCAGGCTTTGCAGGCCGAAAAATAGGCCCATTTGTCACTTCCTGTACTTCCGGAGGCACGTGCATGCGCAGTGAGGTAACTTTGCCTGTGGCTCACGTGCTGGCACAAATGGCTCTGTGTGCCACCTGTGGCATGCATGCCATAGATTCGCCATCACGGGCTTAGACTCTGAGTTCTTCCATGTCCCTTGAAAACTATACAGGTAGTCCCCGACTTATAACAGTTCATTTAGCGGCCGGTTGAAGTCAACAACAGCACTGAAAAAAAGTGACTTAGGACCTTTGCTGCATTTGCATGGTCACATGATTTCCACTCAGATGTTTGTCAACTGATTCGCACCTCTGACGGTTGCAGGGTCCCATGTTCAAGTGATCCCCTTTTGTGTCCTTCTGACAAGCAAAGTCAATGCGGAAACAAGGTTCATTTAACAAGCATGTTATTTATTGAAGAACTGCAGTGGTTCACTTAACAAATGTGGTGAGAAAAGCCATCAAATGGGGGGAAATTCACAATATATTTCTCACTTAACAACAGAAATGTTGGGCTCAATTGTGGTCATAAGTTGAGGCCTACATGTAGTGAAAACCTCACCAGCCAGTTTTCTATTTTGCAGGATGCAAAGCTGGAATTCCCCCACCCACTCATTTGCAACACAGGAACACCAGGGTTTGGTAGCTGCTTTTGGAAAAAAAACTCCACTATTTCAACATTCGATCAACCTGGTTTGAACTTGTATAGCCATACGCCAATCATCGGGACTTTAACAGATGACAGATAATCAGAGTTGGAAGGGATCTTATAGGTCATCTAGTCCAACCCCCCGCCCAAGTGGGAGACCCTACACCATTTCTGACAAATGGTACTCCAATCTCTCTCCAGTACCACTTTATAAAACCCTAGTAAGACCACACCTGGAAAAACTACAATCAATTTTGGTCATCATACCGCAGAACAAAAAAGATGTTGAGACTTTGGAGAAAGTTCAGAGAAGAGCAACTAAGATGATCAAAGGCCTAGAGATTAAAACATATGAAGAATGGCTGCAGGATTTGGGTTTAGCTAGTCTAAAGAAAAGAAGAATTGGGGGTGACATGATAACAGTAGTCCAGTATTTGAGGGGCTGCCACAAAGAAGAGGGGGTCAAATTATTCTCCAAAGCACCAGAGGGCAAGAAAAAGAAACAATGGTTGGAAACTAATCAAAGAGAGAAGCAACCTAGAATTAAGAAGAAATTTCCTAACAGTGAGGACAATTAACCAGTAGAACAGCTTGCCTCCAGAAATTGTGGATGCTCCCTCACTGGAGGTTTTAAAGAAGAGTCTAGACAGTCACTTATCTGAAATAGTATAGGTTTTTCAGCTTGGGCAGAGGGCTGGACTAGAAGACCTCCAAGGTCCCTTCCAACTCTACTCTACTCTACTCTACTCTACTCTACTCTACTCTACTCTACTCTACTCTACTCTACTCTACTCTACTATTCTATTCAACTCTACTCTACTCTATTTCTATTCTATTCTATTCTATTCTATTCTATTCTATTCTATTCTATTCTATTCTATTCTATTCAATTCTACTCTACTCTACCCTACTCTACGCTACTTTACTTTACTCTACTCTACTCTATTTCTATTCAATTCAATTCAATTCAACTCTACTCTACTCTTGCAACTCTGCAGGGCGTTGAACCACTGGTTCTAGGCACCCCCAACTAACTCATTGCGCACGCGCACAGAAGAGGCGGAGGCGGCAAGGGCGTTCGGACGAGCAAGTGGGCGGAACCTTCGTTGTGCCGACGGCAGGGGGCGTGGCCTCTCTCAGCGCACGCTATAACTGGAGCGGCGAGCGCGTCTCGCCAGGCGTTTGTTTTTCTCCCTCCCATCATGAGGAAGGTGATGGTGCGGCTGCTGTGGGCGCTGGCAGGTACCACCGCGCGTCTCTCCTTCCCCGCTCAGACGCGGGAAGCGGGTGGCCGGCTTTTTCCAGCTGCTCTGCTTCTAGCAAACCCGGCCGCGGTTGAAACGTTAATCCCTTCCCGCCTCCTGCGATGCTTTCCTACGCATCGGGACGCTGTCCGAGGACGCAGGGGAAATCCTTGGCAGTGCTCTCCAACTGTGGGCCAGTTGGCAGCCCCGAGAGAGTACCGAGTTTGGGAGGGAGGGTGGTACGGTAATCATGGCAATTATTTGTGCGAGACTTTGGTGTCCCCTATAGTAACCTCTCCATCCTTTTTCTCTCTCCATCCGAGGACTCCTGTTGCTGATTTCTCTTGCGACAAGTAACACAGAGGTGAGTGTTGAGAATCCAAGGAGTAAGCAAGCTCTTCTCGTCCCAGGCTTACTTTGTAATTTGCAAAGTTCATGAAAAAGTTCATTTCAAAGTAGGGTTGCTGGCTCTTTTTTCATCCTGCAGCATGGCTTTGAGCCCCCTGGATGGCAACGGGACAGGCTTTTTGTGCTGGGAGCTATCAGGGACTCAGAATAGAAATCGGAGCTCAGATGAGAAGCTTCCCTCTTCTGGACCAGAAAGTCATGTCCCATCAGGATGAGAAGCTTCTCTCTTTTGGACCAGAAAGTTGTGTCCCATAATTAGGAAGTTCTCGTAAACTGCTGGACCGCTCTTCAGTGGAGAAAGGAAAAAAACTGTTTACTGTATGTCCACAGATGATGTTGGCGCTTCTGAGCTTCAAGCTATAGACCTCAGAGAGTAAACATGAATCAAAATATTTCTGGGGTATGTTAGCTGCACAGAAAAAAAAAAAAACATTTTGGAGACTAAATCCTAGCAGAAATAAAAAAGCAACATCTTTCATCCTTTGAAAATAAATGCTAGCCCTCCCCACTCCAATCCTCAGTTTTAATTGTCATTTGGAGTTGTGCATTTTTGCTCCAAAGATTAATGGGTTGGAAAATTATAGTTTCTCATAAAGGGCAAATATATGATATGTTTTCACTATGCTTAGCTGTAGATATAGTATTCCATATAAATATTAGACTTAGGCTTGCATTACCAACCAAGTTTTTGTTTAGAAAGAAGAGACTGGGTTGAAAGTTTGGACTTTATAGTTTCCTCCTTTTTTCTTTTATCTTTTTCAACATCAAATGAAAAAAAAATCATTTGATGTTGAAATGTTAATTAGAAATCTAAGATAACCATTTGGAAGTCACTGAACTACAAGAAACAAATGTAAAAAAGGAAGAATTTGATCTCCATATCCAAAGGGTAGGGAATTGTATAGTGGAGAGGAAGTTGCTGCTCAGTTTATGTTCTTACACTCCTAAAGGAATTTTATCACTCTTAATAACTTTCTAATATAGTTCTTCATTAATAACTTATTCTTCTATTGGTCTGTCCAATGTATGTGGCCGGGCATGATGTGCAGGAAACTTCATATATGCCTTGGTTTTCCAGGTCAATTTTATCTTTGGGGATGTCTGTGTGTGCTGGGTATGTGGTGTTTAGGTGTGTTCGGAAAACAGCATACACCCCAAAATCAAATTCACCATGGAAACAGAAAGAAACAAACAACTACCATTCCTAGTTGTATTAATCAACAAAAAAACAGATAGCACACTAGGACACACCATATACCAGAAGAAAACACACACCAACCGCTACCTCAATGCCCAATCCCACCACCACCCAGCATAGATAAACTCTGTGGCCAAAACACTAATTGCCAGAACCAAATGCCTGGCAGATAAGACACACATAAAGACTGAACTATGCACCCTGACTAAAGTACTGACAGCCAACGGTTTCCACAAAAGCAAAGTCACAGGCCTGATCCACAAAAACACACTGAGACATAATGGAAACCTAGAAGATGAACAGACCTATAGAACAGCTGTCCTGCCCTACATAAGAGGTACTACAGACAAAATCAGTAAGATACTACACAGGTATCACATCAAGATCCTATCCTTTTTTAGGACTTGCAGCGCTTTTAGTTCTTCTTTGTGCAAGTTGCTTTTGGGTGGTTTGCTCGTGCATAGGATGTTAGTAACTTGGTGTCTTATTCTATCAGCTTCATCAGTATTTAATTTAATTAGGCTGGATTCTACTGCACATATGATGGATTCTGTGGGGATTTTTTGGGGTGCTATAGCATAATTGAATCATTTGGTTAGGACCTCTGTTTCTGTTTTGGTGAGTTCTCTGTTGGAAAGGTTATATACTAATTGTTTCAGTTGTTGTGAGTTGTTGGGGGCTTTCTTGTCATGTTCTAATTTCTTTACTTTCTTCAAGAGTTTGTCATTTTTGTAAGTGGTTTCAGTTTCAGCTCTTCAAGTTGTAAGTTGTTTTATCTTGTTTCAAAGTAGAGGGTGGATTTTGCTGCTCAATTCCAGGTGTAGTGCTAGCAAATCTTTGTTTAACTGATCCAATTGGAATCTCTTTCTGTGGAGCTCGTTCCTGAGTAGAGCCATTTCAGTTCTTTTCAGGATACGTTTAGTAGCTGCTGTGCTGTGATGAAATGTTAATTTGAAGCAGGTTGGTGTTGCATTGTTGTCTCTGCAGCTGCTTAGGAATTTGAGGTCACAAAGTATTCTGTTCTTTTAACTTCTAGCTTCTCATAGGTTTTGGTCTGGCTGTTTATTTCCTCCCCGTAGAGGTCTGATATTTGTTTTCTTAAGTTTTTGCGGATACTTACATGTATGGTATTCAGCTTTGTTCAGGTATTTTCCCACATCATTGTAGTTGTGCTTTTAAAGTTGTAGCAACATTTCGGCAGAATATCATCTGCCATCATCAGGCTTCTATATTGTGTTTGTCTGTGAGTCTGACTTTTATGGGTCTTTAAAAGGTCTTTAAAAGGTCTTTAAAAGTCTGACTCACAGACGAACACAATACAGAAGCCTGATGATGGCAGATGAGATTCTGCCGAAACTTGTTACAACTTTAAAAGCACAAGTACAGTGACGTGGGAAAATACCCGAACAAAGCTGAATACCATGTATGTATGTATGTATGTATGTATGTATGTATGTATGTATATGTATGCCTAAGTCTAAGTGCTATATCTGTCTATTTCCAGCCCCAGTGTAACTTGTATGCCCTGCCTGGATGCCCAAGGAATTTTAATCCAGTTTGCGGAACTGATGGAGAAACATATGCAAATGAATGTATGCTTTGTTTGACAAACAGGTAATTTGAAACTAGAAGATAATTATTTATGTAAGGTGGCATGAGCTTTATAAGATTCGATTGGGGCATCTGTGCTTAAGCACTCACTTCATTTCAACTTCCTATTTCTCAGTCCCTCTGAAAACCTATTGGGAAGTCAATGATTCTTCCACTCTGGAAGAATGTAACATCTGCCCGACATTCATAGACAGGAGAGAATCACAAAATTGCAAAACCAGTTATTTCTCGATAGTATACAGTATTGGCTATTTCCAAGAGTTAGATATTTAGATACTAGATAGTTAGATACTCCTGGAAATAGCCATTCTTTTGTTTTCTTTCTTTCTTACGGGGGTCTTTACATTTTAATAATGTTTGACTTTGGGGGAGGGGGGTATTCAAACAATGCAATCTTCACAAATGAAGATTTGTGTTTTTACAGTGTAAATCAAACAGGTCATTGATAGTAGGATCACTATAAATTATTAGGTAATTTATATCAATTTCCAATCCAATATCCAATTCTAATGTCAGGCAATAGTGTTTTCATAGATTGTTGATCCCACTTGCCAAATTTATTCTGTCTCCACGTTCCCACTCAGAATTCTCTGGTCCTATGTGAAAATTATCCAACTGAATATGTTCTCAATTTTCTCCTTAGAAACCCTCACAATCTTTCTGCTGCATAATTTTTGAACTGATTGAGCAATGTAATCACAGAAACGATTATGAAAGCATCTAACATAAAGCACTTTTAAGAAATACAAATCTAATTTGGGGAGGAAAGGAAAATAATTGGCTATTTTTTGCTTTCTGGAGGAACATAAAGAATATATCAAAATTTGATTGCAAAGCTAGTTTTATCTCCTATGAAAAGCCTATTAATCTCCTCATAGCAATGAAAGAAAAGAGAACTACAGTAGTACTTCTTTGCAGTAGCTACTCCAATACATGCTAGCATAACCTAACAATGTATTTGATTTTTTCCCTTACAGAGACAAGGACAAGGATATACAAATTGCCTATAAGAGTGCCTGTTCATAAGAAGAGGTTCAAGAAACAGAAAAAGAAAACCCAAATTCTGCTGAGAAGTTGAAACCATACTTTAAATGTGCCTTTAAAACTGTTTAAATAAATGCAAGCTTACATGCTTTTATCCAGCTTCTGCATCTGCTTATTTCAAATGTTTTGTTGAAAGAACTTTTTTAAAAATTTTATGGTGGGTTTTTGTTTTTAGATTTAACCCTCATTTTTCAAAGAAATCATTCTCAAACAACAGAAGGTATAAGTACCGTATGATCCCTCAGACCAGGCTTAATTCCACTTGGATATGTAGAACTCGGCAACTCTTGGCCTCCAACTAAGGGATGAAGCCAAGAAATGCTCCTTAAGTTTTCTCAGACTGAGGAAATCAACATGTGGAACCAAATGTACTTTCTAGCAAGGAGAATTTATTCCTCTGATCAGAAATGGAACTAATTTGGTTTTTCATCTTGTTATGATGTTCTTCCTGCAAGGCAGTGCCATTTGGTCTTTTGACATCCCTTGTTAACATGCAATATTCTCACTGGCTTGTACAGCTATTTATACGAACACACACAAGCATATATTTGGCAAAAAAAGTCTTTAGATTTATAGTTATATGCACCATGAAACCTTGGCCACATAGAGCCATATTTTTCAGACTTCTCATTACTTTGATAAAGAGTAAATTCATAAACAGTATGAATGCATGACCATTAACCCAAGATACTGCAAATTAGCACTGTTTGTTATAAGCTACTATGGTATACTTTTTTCCTACACCTTTGCTCCATAACTGTGCAGTTTCCCTCCCTTTATGATAAATTCTTAGGTTTTAGTATAGGATTCAGAATCACAAATGTTAAGCCATATGATTGTTTCATACATCCCTTCCATTATTTTAATATTCAATATTAAAAATGTGTATACTTTCAACATATTTTTCCTAACATAAAATTGATTGATCAAAAGCTTATATTTTGATACCATCCAATAAACATGAAAAATTAATTTATTTTACTTGAAATACTTATATAGCTTTTATTTATTTTACTTGAAATACTTATATAGCTGTTCATATTGTAGCTGCAAGATATTGCATATTTCATATAGAATAGAATTCTTTATTGGAAAAGTGTGATCGGACACACAAGGAATTTGTCTTGGTGCAAATGCTCTCAGTGTACATAAAAGAAAAGATACATTCGTCAAGAGTCAAGAATCATAAGGTACAACACTTAATGATAGTCATAGGGTACAATAAGCAACCAAATCATACTAGGAAACAGTCAATATAAATTGTAAGGATACAAGTGACAAAGTTACAGTCATACAGTTACAAGTGGGAGGGGAGGGGTTATAAGGAGTGATGAGAAGGTTAACAGTAATAGTAGTGCAGACTTTGTGAATAGTTGGACAGTGTTGAGGGAATTATTTGTTTAGCAGAATGATGGCATTTGAGGAAAAACTGTTTTTGTGTCTAGTTGTTCTGGTGTGCAGTGCTCTATAGTGTCATTTTGAGGGTAGGAGTTGAAACAGTTTATGTCCGGGATGTGAGGGATCTGTAAATATTTTCACAGCCCTCTTTTTGACTCATGCAATATACAGGTCCTCGACTGAAGGTAGGTTGGTAGTCATTGTTTTTTCTGCAGTCCTAATTACTCTCTGGAGTCTGTGTCTATCTTGTTGGGCTGCAGAACCAAACCAGACAGTTACAGAGGTGCAGATAACAGACTCAATAATTCCTCTGTAGAACTGGATCAGCAGTATATATTCTTTAATGTCTCAATCATTGGTTGTTAATATGAGATATTTCAAAGCTTTACAGGTTGGCCCCAACTTACGACTGTAATTGGGACTGGAAATCTGGTCATAAGTTGAGGCACCCAAATAACCAGAAGTAATTTTCTGCCCTTTTTCATGGTGGTGGTTAACTAATGTTGTAGTTATTAGGTTTAATTTGAATGGGTGTTGGAAACTGGCAAAAAATGCCAGAAATCAGCCAAAAAACCCACAAATGACTGCAGAATGCTGTAATGGGTCCCAAACAGAGGTGGTATTCAGCAGGTTCTGACCAGTTCTGGAGAATCGGTAGCAGAAATTTTGAGTAGTTCGGAGAACCAGTAGCAGAAATTTTGAGTAGTTTTGAGTAGTTTGGACTCTGACTAGCCCCACCCCATCTATTCTCTGCCTCCCGAGCCCCAGCTGATCGGCTGGGTCTTCTTCTGTTGCCCTGCACAGGAGAATAGAGCTGGAAAGCAGGTTAGTGGGGTGGGGAGGGAATGGAGATTTTACAGTATCCTTCCCCTGCCACGCCCACCAAGCCATGCCCACAGAACCGGTAGTAAAAAATTTTGAATCCCACCACTGGTCCCAAAGCTGAACTTTCTGACATGCAGTCATGTGACGGGGTCAGTGTGATCATTTATGATAGCTGGGGGTGCTTAATGGACTGTAAAGTACCAGTTCCATGTCTGTTACTGGTCATTTTAAGTTGAGTATCACCTATATTACCTACAACTGATTTCTTCCTTTTGTCTATATTAAAAACTGTAAATTTGAAATCTTTAAAAAAATTATACTGAATTACTGATACTAATACTAACTAACAGATAGTAATTCAGGAGTTATTCATGTTGTAAAGCAGGAGTCTTCAAACTTGACAGCTTTAAGACTTGTGGACTTCAACTCCCAGAATTCCTTCTCCAGTCATGTTAGCTTGGGAATTCTGGGAGTTGAAGTCCACAAGTCTTAAACTTGCCAAGTTTGAAGGCCCTTGCTGTAAAACATTTGCAGCAGAGTAGGAAATAAAAAAATGTTTTAACTGAATCCATATACTACTAAAACTCTCATCTGTTTGTACTCCCAAGCTAACCCAAACTATGCATTATACTGCAAAGTATAATGAATCAAAGTTACCTAAAATTGGCTAACTTAATGCGTAAAAAAACCCCAGGACCTTATGAAGAATCCTGTGGAACTGAAATTTCCATCATGTCAGACTAATTTTATTCACAAACTTGTGGTTGTCATGGTCACATGATTGTGATTTTTGATACCCTCTGCCAGCTTCTCACAAGCAAAATTAATGGTGAAGCCAAGAGGAAGTTGGCAGCTGCTTCTGCTCTCAGTGTTTTTTTCCTTGCTTGTGGACATTTTATTTAGTGTAAAAAAAAGTAAATACTGACATTTGCCACAATAATTATTTTTGTTATTTAGGATACATATTCTTCTTAGATGATCATCGGACTGTTCAGCATTGGACTAAAAAATTTTTTCACTCTGATTACGTCTGATTGCACTAACTTTCTCTCAAAGGGGTCACCTATAGTTCACCTTTTGTGAAACTTTCTTCATTATCAAATTTTGGAAGCAATGTGTACAAATTCTCACTGTTCTCTGGGCACATTTGCTGAATGCAAAGCAGTCTATTTTATGTCAAGCTGGCTTTAATTTTACAGCACATGCTTAGAGTTTGAAGCAGTCCATATACAGTATATGGTTCCATCACAAGGGGACACCCTTTCTTTAGTAAAATACAGCAAAGCGAACAAGTAATGTGTAATCATGAATCCAAGAAGCCACCCTCATGTTTACACAGCTGTTATTTAAAAAATCATTTCTATCTGACCTTGCAGTCAGCAATGCCATTATGTCAGTTTAGTATGATACAAATTAAAGTAACCTTGAAAGAAAGTTTGCAGTGCACTTGTAAAATAGCAAATAGAGCATTCATGAATATCTATAGTATCTAAAATATAGAATATAATTTATAAGTGTAAAATAGGATATTAATCAACTTCTGTTTTACAGTTTTAATATGGTTTAAATAGTGATTATACTTAGTGGACAAATCAGACAGAGCTGAGAAAATCTGAGCTATAACAACATCTTTGTCAAGTATTTGACACCAAATAATCCCAGCTACGTGATACACCAAAAGCCAGCATTTCCCACTTCCAGATGTGTTAGTATAATAAATGGTAGCTGAGAATTCTAGGAATTGTAGCTTAACTCAAAGAGAATTAAGAAGCAAACTGAAGAAGCTTCTTGGACGAGAAGCGAAACGTTTTCAAGAAAAAACAAAGTCCAGTTACCCTTTGAAAAAGCATTTTTAGGACAACCATGACCTGGATGACTGAGAATCTTCATGGACAATTATAGCTTAATATACCTCTTCGCAGAGGTATATTCTGGAGAACCGGTAGCAGAAATTTTGAGCAGTTCAGAGAACCGGCAAATACCACTTCTGACTGGCCCCGCCCCATCTCTTCTCTGCCTTCCAAGTCCCAGCTGATTGGCTGGGTCTTCTTTCGTTGCCCTGCACAGAAGAACAGAGCTGGAAAGCAGGTTAGTGGGGTGGGGAGGGAATGGGGATTTTACAGTATCCTTCCCCTGCCACACCAATCAAGCCACACCACACCACGCCCACCAAGCCATGCCCACAGACCCAGTAGTAAAAATTTTTGAATCCCATCACTGCTCTTCCGGCATCTGTTCTACATTCCATTTTGTCTTAACCATAGTTGACTAGAGTTAAATAAAAGAAAAACACACCACAATCACAGAAATACAATACACCACACTCCCTCTCAATTAGGATTTCTGTATGTATCAAATGAATATTCTTTTTTCCTTTCTTCAAATGAGACTCCATGCTCTCCTCACAAGCCAGTGGGAAAGTTGGTCCCCTCATTCCCTTGTTTTGCTACAATATTTGGCAAGGACCAAATTGATAAAATGCTGAAGTATCATGATGCAAACCCTACCACATGCATGTTAAAAAAACAGTAGGGCTTGCATTAATGATACTCCATCATCTTGCCAATTTTGAATTCGGCCTTCACACCCATCCCCACAGCTGGAAACATCTTGCACCTGCTATAGCATTGTGATTGATAGATTCCCAACTCACGCGCCCCCCCCCCCAAAAAAAGCTGGTAACATATAAAAAAGGGAAAACAGCAGAGCCAGAGGAATCAACCTTGCTTATCATGTTCTGTGTGTGCAAACTCTGGACAATACTATTTGGCAGCGAATGAAAAGAACAGCAGGAGTAATGAACAGAGATCAGCAATGGCTGTTGTGGATTTTGTACCAGGAAATTTTCTGCTGACTGAAGAAAGATTAGACAGCATTTTAAATGGAGAGCATTTTAACTCAGCAGCGGGAAAAGAACCATATGGGGGAATGACGCAAAGGTTGAGAGTGAACCCAAATCACTATTTATCAAGGTATAGTACTATGTTTGGGCAATTCCATTTTAAACTGATTGCATATTCTGCAAAGTAGGGAGGAGAAATTTATTCTGCCTTTGGTGCCTGCCCAGATTGCTAATCAGATGCAGAAATGTGGTAAGACGGGTAAAACAAAAACAAATTATATCCAGGCTAACATATATTACTAATGTAAACTTATTGTTATTGCTAATATTTTTGTTGTTGTTGTTAGCCACGCATTACAACCAATCGCCCAAAAAACAAAACTACAAATGATATTTTTTAAAGCCCAGCCAAACATTAATTCATCTTATAGATGTAATGAATTCTGAGCAAAGTGGAAAACTTGCATTACCCTGAATTAAAATTCATCATCAGCCAACGTGAACAAGAGAAGCAAGCATAACATTCACAAAAGAATGGATACAGGTCAGTCACGAAATCGCTGATGCTCTCACCCTCTTTCTGGTCGTGTCGGTAGAAGTCATGCCGTCTGATGAAGGTGGGTACAGCGGGAGCATAGTGGCTTCTCAACAGGGGCTTGATATCGGCCCAGTCCATCGCCTTTACGTCTTCAGGTTTTGCGAGGGGCTTTCGCCATGTTAAACACTGTGGGCCTGCAGTGTGTTAGGAACACAGCCCTTTTCTTCTGCCCATTTGCGTCCTTGAGGTTGCTACTCTCCAGGAACATCAGGAACCGATCAATGTATGATTCTGAGTCCTCAGTAGCCTGGTTAAAGGGTGCGGGCGGTGCGATGCTGGCCATCTTGTCGGTCTCATCCATCTCAGTGGCACGTGCTCAGTGGGTATCAGTTCCGCAATCCCATCTTCATCGCCAGTGTCATGTAGGCCGGTCGGAAAAAAGGCACGGGAGTCAGTGACTATTTTCAGCTCTTTATTAGTCCCGAGATTGACTTGGTTCTTGAGGATCGGTGGCAGCTTATATAGAGCTGGCTGCGCCGGCCGCAGCCAATGACACTGCTTCGAATCTCCCGTGATCGGTTTCCAATCGTGGGGATTCGCAGCGGGCCAATCAGTGCGGCTCGTTCGGCCAATCCAATTGCCATGCGCCCTGGCCAATCAGGGCGCGGTGTTTATAAGAATGCTAATGTACAATACAGAACAGCTTCCGTGTCAGCTGTCCATCTTTCATGAGCCTTTAGATCATATCCATCATGTCTATAAGCTCAGCTGCCATCGACTTCTATATGTCCTGAAGACTTGTCAGATCTGTTTAGGATTTTTAATTTTGTTTTCTTTTGGGGTTGGCCTGTTTCACTTTCAAATTGTTTGGCGTTCAGCCATCAAAGTACAGAACTAAATGAAATGAGCTCATAAAATGACAAACAACAATCAAGCATAGAAAGACAGTATATGCTAAGGCAAGATTTTATGGGATTGGGAAAATAATAAGCTACATTCTTTTATACTTGATTAATCTATCTGTCACTATAGAAAAGTGCTTGGGTTTTTTCCCCACCTAATGGAAAAATTAATGGGCAGAAGTGGTTTCAGGCAGCAGGTCAAGTTAGAACTCTTGTACCCAGGCATTGGGCAAGTCCAGGGTGGGCTGGTGCAAACCCTCCCCATGGAGCAGGCACATCAGCATGACCCCTGGCTGAGACTACTGAAGCAAGGGAGGCTTGCTAGAAGGATTATCCGTACCATGTCTGAGCTATGGATGATCATTAGGTAGCAGCAAAGAGGTACATCTAATGTAACTTTTCCTTCTATCCAGGGGAGTCCCAATTTTTGCAAACCAGGTGCAGAAGTCCTAATCTTGAACCAATTGCAATTTTTCTCTTTTTAGGTTCTGTTCCCATGTAACTGAAAATGCAGATAAAATAGGCAGGGCCACAGTATTTGTCGGGCAAAGTAGAGATAAACACAGTATACATTTTGGGCATACAAAAAGTTATAGGCACCCTACCCCAACCTCAGATCTTCATATCTTCATATCTCCTTTCATGTATTTTTGTAAAGTAATTTTTTATCTTTTAAAGGCATTTCCCCTTTTTCTGTTTTGTTTTGTTTTAATTCCTCAACCAAATTTTCTTCTCTCACATCTCTGGCACAAGGAAGCATGCACACAAAAAAACCCCATGTAAATACTGAAGACATATTATCCTATATAAGAGACCTACATGCTGTATACTTATATTTACCTAGAACTCTTTCTTGGAGTTTGTGATTACAAGAATGGCCTGGTAAGAGTCTGTAACCCCAACCAAAGCCCATTGGATCATATTATGATCTGACCAGTCATAAGTAACTTTTTTTCAGTGCAATTGTAACTTTGAGTGGACACTAAACAGATTGTTGTAATTCAAGAATGTGTAATTGTTGTGAGTCAAGAACTACCTGTACATAATCACTCAGTATATCAGTGAGAATTAAGATTTATGTCCCTTCTTTGTTGAGTGTGCTATTGCTGGCAAACTGGGACCTGCCTTTACAACCCACCAAGAAGCTCAGCTACTCCCTTGGAAGTCATATTTAACACAGATATATGTTGTGGTAAAATTAAGTATGTGAAAGGAAATCTGAGTTCCCAGGCGATTTTCTGGTATGATTAATACCAAGAATGGAGCTCAGGTTCTTTCAAACTGATGGAACTGAGAACAAAGTCTGCTGTTGGCTGCTTAAGCTTGCCAACACATGCCCTCCTGTAAAAATAAAAATATGAGCACACTGAGAAATGATCCTCAGTGGTTTAACTACTGACATTTACCCGCAAGGCAGGCTCCCATTTTTACAACTTCTTAATAATTAATTAAACATGGTTACAAATCTTGAGGGATTACAAGTCTTGGAGTTGACATTCACATGGCTTACTTAGGCAGTTCCTGCCCAGAATTTATTACATAAATACTTTTGCAGCTGGTATTAATGTCACACAATTTTCCCCTTCCCAATTTTCTTTTTCCTATTAGTATTTAATGACTGGCTATATTTTATAATGTTATAGTAGAGGCATAAAAGCATCCAGAAGTTGCAGTAATGTCATTCTGTCCTATTAAGCTATTGAAATATGGTACAGTATAAAGATTAATAGGCTTTTCATTTGCTTTCTTAAAAATGGCTGGGTTCCCTGAAAGGGACAACTCTCATATTATTCCATTATAGTTTAATATCAGAGTGGTTTACGAGCACTGATTTTCATCTAGCAGTTTGTTCCTTGGTTGCCTCTTGGTGTTGCATTTAAATTGATCCAACCCTCATCCTTAAAGGGCAACAAGAATAGGACAGCACAAATGTTTTTTTTTTTTTAAATTTATGACAGACATATACAAACAAAACATAAAAACATAAAACCATCTTTCAATTATATACATACAGTGTGTCAGTTAGTTACAATCTTTTGTGCTAATCTTTTTAGCCATTACTCACAAATCATATAAATTGTCACATTGTCAATCTAACATATGCTAATATAGTTATCAATTATTAATCATTCATCTAACCAATTATTCATCATTTTACAAAAAAATATTCTAAATTTTTTTGTAAGTTTATATTATACATTCATTCAATGGTTATTAATTTTTGTTATATATTCTATATCCTTCTATTAGTTTTTTATTATGAAACTTCCTAGTCTATTTCATTACCATGTCTTTTTATCTAACCATTGATAAAATAAACCCCATATCATATAAAATTGTTTGTCTTCTTGTTCTCTAATTTCAAATGTCAATTTACTCATTTCAGCACAGTCCATAATTTTCTTAATAACTTCCTCCTACATAGGTATTTTTTCATTTTTCCAATTCTTAGCAAATACAATTCTAGCCATTGTTAAAACATTTACAATCAAATATTTCAATTCTTTATTGTATATTTCTGGTATAATTACCAATAAAAATATCTCTGGTTTAAAGTCTATGTGTTGTTTATCATTTTTTCCAACCATGTGTGGATCTTTTTGCATCCAAGCATGTCCACCACATATGGTAATATGAACCAGATATCTGATGACATTTCCAACATTTGTCTGATTTATTCTTGAACATTCTCACAATTCTTGTCAGGAGTAAATGCCACCTGTAAAACATCGTATACAAATTTTCTTTATAAGCAGTTGACATTGTCATGTTATAATTTTGAGACCACAATTTTTGCCATTTCCCTAAATCAATCCCATATCCAAAATTTCCCCCCAAGCAATCATTGTTTCTTTAACTTGTTCTTCCTCTAACTTAAACTCTAGAAAGTGTCCATAAAGTTTTTTTTTTTTTTTTGAAACAAATTTTTATTAATTTTAAAGATAAAACAACACATCATTAACCATTAAATACATAAACACATAAAACCTCTTAATATTGTAAATCCTTACAAGTCAAACAAAACAATATTTTTATACAACATAATTCCAATTTATCCCATCCCCATATGGACACGCAAATATCTTTCATCAAGTTTCTCATTATTTCTCTTTACTCCAATTCAATTTCATTTCTCTTCCATATTTATCCATTTTATAATCATCATATTCTTTTCTTTCTGACTTGTTTAAATTATTCTCATCTAACATTCCTCCAAGGTTTTATTGATTCTTTTTTCCTTTTTTTTTAATAAAAAACAAATTTTGTTAGTTTTATCATAAGCATAATACACAAACATACAAACACAAAACATAGACAAAACTACAAGATCTTTTCTGAAGGTTGTCTGTTCCCGGGTTAAAAACTCTTTACACAGACACAAATTCAAACATCATATTCAACCTAAGTCTCCTTCTATATCTTATTATCATTTTCTTTTTTATATATATATATAAAAACCATTTTTATCAGTTTTCTAAAATCAATACACACAAAATCAAGGCATAACAGCTTATAAATTCTTTTCTAAAAAAAAATAATAATGATAGACCAATAAAACATAACATTTCCAGATTATAATATCAATATTTCATATAATATTAACTTCATATCTTATCCCTACTTCTCTTTTCCATCCAAATTATTTATCAATTAAAATTTTATTGCCTTTTATCAATATACAAAATCAAAAAAAAAAAAGCATATATATCCTTCCATTATTACCATTTTCAACAACATTCTTTGTCTGTTCTATTTCCAAACATCCATTCATCTTTTTTCTTTTACTATACTTCTCCTGTAAACCAATTGGAGTTGCATCTATAACACATTACCTAACTTAAAAATACTACATATAAATCTTTCTTGGGATTCTGTTTAAAAAATTCTTAAAATTACATAATAAATTTTTTATTCTAAATATACATACATATAAAAACACACTCTTAAATACCCTCCAGAATCCCTCTTTTAGTCTAAATTAAATTCACCCATTGTCTCTAAATAAACTTTTTTTCTTTAAATCTTGCTTCCCCCCATTAAGGCTTCTCCTCCCCCCTTTTCTCTCTTGCTTATTCTTCTCCTTGCCCTTTCTACCCCTTTGCTTTTTCCCTTCGCTTTTCTTGCTCCTTTTCTTTTGTTTTCTAACCTTGCCTCCATCTCTTCGCTCATTTTTCTCTCTTTTGGTTGTTTTTATAATTCTTAAAAACCCCTTTTTCTTATCCTTTTTCTCCTCCTCTCCGGAAGGAACCCATTGTTCATCAAAGATGGCTTCTTTTTCCTCTTCTTCCTTGTCCCAGTCCTTCTGCTGCGTCAACTTTTCTAAGGAACATAACGCCATTTCTAAGAATTGGAACAAAGCGCCCAAAGTATCTTCTTTTTTATATTTTTGATATTCAATCTCTAGTTCATCCACAGAGAATGCCATTATGAAAAGGGAAACTTTTTCCAAAACAACCACAAGTATTTTTAATCCAAGACAATCAAAAGCAATTAAAAAAAGGAAAAAAAGAAAAAAGTTCCAAAAGTTAATACTTTTCTTCCTTCTTCTCTTTCTCTTTCCAAATTAATTTTTGATCAAAGAGGTCCAATTACCATATATCTTCTTTTGGGATCCACCAAGACGTTCTAGACAGTCTCCTCCTTTTTCAGTTTCTGCTCCAATTTTTCTTTCTCCCTTCCCACTTGCAATAACAATTTTAAATAATCAAAAATCCATACCTCCAGCAGAGATTTTCCAATTTCTTAAATTTTTCAATGTCCAAAAATCCCTTTGTCTCTTAGCTTAGCTTTCAAAGCAATCCACTTTCAGTGTCTAATACATCCAAATATTTCTGCTTTTTCCGTGGGATGAGAGAGTAAAAAAAAAAATAAAAAAAAAAGTTCCCTTTAACAGCTTCTCCGCCGCTTTCGATCTTCTTAGGGATACAATGTATCCTCCAGCAACAAGCAGCTCAATTCCAGGCAATTTAAAAGTTGTTACTTGACCCGGCTCAGACAGAACTTTCACTTTTCACACTTCCTCCAGCACAGTTCTTACCCGGTTGCTGGCTTCTTCGTGGCGGCCATTGCTGACCGCCGCTCCACCGCCTTGGGAAAAAGGGGTTTTCCCGGAGAAGGGGGGGGGTCTGCGATGCCCCCACCTCCCTAACCGGCTCCCCTCTATCTTCAGCTGTCCCTACAGGGCAGCCATAACCCCCTGACCCATCTGGATCGGGGGTACCTCGGCAGCTAGCCAGCAGGAATCGCGAGCTGTCGCGAATTCCTGCTGCTCCGAAGCCACGCAAACCGGAAGTCCATAAAGTTTTTTGATGACCTTTTCATCAGTACCTGTCAAAATTTTATCTAAACCAGTCAATTTATCATAAAAACCTTCTGTTTTAAAATCTTTATCAAATCTAGATTGTATTTGTGCATATGAAAACCAATTCCTTTTTATACCTTGTTCTTCTAGTGCTTGCATAGATTTAAGTTCACCCTTTTCATTCAATATGAATGAAAAAGCCATCTCTATCTATTGGACTGGACGGAATATGTGCCTACTAATTAAAAAAGCTACCCACTGCCATAGCTGAACCTCTAAGCATAATCTTTGAAAAATCTTTCAGGACCAGCTCCTTGCCAAAACTATGGTCACAAGCCACGGTCATCCCCATATTCAAAAAGAGAGACCCCAGCCTAGTTGAAAGTTACAGACCAATCTCCTTATGCTGCATTACCTGTAAAGTCATAGAATCAATTATTAACCAATCCATCATCCTTCACTTAGAAACAAACAACCTACTCTCTAATAAACAATTTGGTTTCAGAAAAAAACTATCCTGTAATCTGCAACTCTTACACTACAAAAACATATGGACTACACAACTCAAACAGGGCAAAGCAATAGACGCAATCTACATAGACTTCTGTAAAGCCTTTGATTCAGTGGTACACGACAAACTACTGCTAAAACTAAAATCTTATGGTATCTCTGGACACCTACATAACTGGTTAGAAGCATTCCTGTCAAAACGACAACAAATGGTCAATGGGAGCGTCCTATCAAATTCTGTACCTGTCAACAGTGGTGTCCCCCAAGGCAGTGTTTTAGGACCAACTCTCTTCATACTCTACATAAATGACCTCTGTCATCATATCAAGAGCAACTGCGTTCTCTTCGCTGATGATGTAAAGCTGTTCAATACCACAAACAATACTGCTACCCTTCTCCCCATACTGACTATGTATCAGAATGGTCAATCAAATGGCAACTTCAAATCTCAACAAATAAATGCTCTGTCTTACATATTGGCAAAAAAAATCAGAAAATAAAATACAGGCTGAGTAGTGAAGACCTTGTTGATGATCCAAACTCTGTCAAGGATCTTGGAGTACTCATCTCAAATGATCCAAGTGCTAGAGCCCACTGTAACTACATAGCCAAAAAGGCGTTAAGAGTTGTTAACCTAATCTTACGTAGCTATTTCTCTGGTAATATTACACTTATAACTAGAGCATACAAAACATTTGCTAGACCAATACTCGAATGCAGCTCATCAGTCTGAAACTCACATTACGTATTTGATGTTAAAACAGTTGAGAAAGTCCAGAAATATTTCACAAGAAGAGTTCTCCACTCCTCTACTCGTTGTAGAATAGCTTATGCCACCAGACTCAAAATGCTAGACCTAGAAAACCTAGAGCCACCTTCGGTTCGATCTAAGTATGGTATATAAAATCATACATTGCAATATCCTACCAGTCAATGAATATTTCAGCTTCAACTATAACAACACAAGAGCAAACAACAGATACAAACTCAAGGTTAATCACACCAAACTTGATTGCAGGAAATAAGACTTCAGCAACAGAGTGGTCAATGTCTGGAATACTCTACCTGACTCTGTTTTTTTTCCCCAAATCCCAAAAACTTTAACCTTAGACGGTCTACTATTGATCTCACCCCTTTCCTAAGAGGGGGCATGCATAAGCGCACCAATGTGCCTACCATCCCTATCCTATTGTTTCTTTTATATTTTTTTTATTTTTCTTATATGTATCCATGTATTTATAGCTATGTTTTTACTTATAACTATTATCTTGTAAGCAATGACAAATAAAAATAAAATAATAAAATAAAAAATATCTCACCATATCTAACTGTTTGTTCCTTTTTATATATTATTGGATAAGAAAAAGCTTCAATAGTAGATAACCATAGTGGAATTTTTAAATAATACTGTTTTTTTGTCTTCTCCCAGTTTAAAAACAATGCCTCTCAAATATAATGTCTTCTAAGATACCCCTGTGTTTTAGTTCCCTTATACCAAAAGAAGGCATGCCACCCCAATAGCAAATCATGTCCCTCTAAATTCAATAATCTAGAGTTCCTTAATGTTATCCATTCCTTTACCCACATCAAGTTCGTCACCTGATAATATAATTCCCAATTGGGCAAACCGAATCCTTCTCTTATTCTTGCATCTTGTAACAGTTTGCGTTTTATTCTCGCTTTCTTTCCCTGTCAAATGTATTTTAACACTATTTTACTTAAATCTTCAAAAAAAACCTCTTTCCCTAGTCTAATTGGAATTGTCTGGAATAAGTATAAAATTCTAGGCAATACATTCATCTTAATTGTAGATATTCTCCCAACCAATGATAACCGTAAGTTTCCCCATTTTGTCAAATCTGTCACAATCTGTTTTTTTGAGTTTAAGATAATTATCCTCCTTGAGTGTGCTACATCTTGATGTTATAATTATTCCTAAATACTTGACCTTATTTGTGACCTGGATCTCCAAGACTCCCTCCAACTCTTTCTTTCGTCTTGCTGATATGTTCTTTGTTAATATATCTGTTTTATCTTTATTTATTTTCAAACCTGCTACTTTTCCATACTCCTCTATCTTTTCTATTAATTTAGGTGCTGATTCCAATGAATCTTCTAAAATAAACACCAGGTCACCTGCAAGGGCTTGCAGTTTATACTCTTCCTTTTAAATTTTTATTCCTTTTATTTCTTTTTCTTCTCTAATATTCCTATTCAGCACTTCCAGTGTTAACACAAACAACAGTGGACAGCCTTGTCTAGTCCCTTTTCTTATATCTATTAAGTCTGTTAACTCTCCATTTATCATAACCTTTGCAGTTTGTTTAGAATATATCGTTTCTATGGCTTGGATAATTTTTTTTAGCCCATTTCTTCCAGTTGTAATGACATAAATTGCCAATTCACATTGTCAAAGAATTTTTGTGCATTTAAAAACATCAAAGCAATTTGTTTTTCAGGATGTGCCTCATAATATTCCAGAGTATCCAAAATTATTCTCATATTATCTTTAATTTGTTTCTTTGGCAGAAATCCATTTTGATCAGAGTGGATAAAGTTATTTAAATATCTTTTCAGTCTTTCTGCCAGAACTGAAGCAAAAATTTTATAATCTGAGTTTAGTAGGGATATAGGTCTATAATTTTTAATTTGCTGTAGGTCTGAGGACAGCATGTATGTTAATTGTCACCTTGTATGGTCATTTTGAAAAATGCTAGCTGGGTTAACAAAAGAGTAAATCCGAGATTATAGGAAATGACAAGGAAATAACCACCCAATTGGAGCAACAATTGTTGAGCAACATATTTATTTCTTAAATATAGTATAAAAACATCTTATGTTCAGTGTCAAATATTAAAATCTATATCTTAAATTCTGAGATTATTATGGCATATTCTTTTTGTTCTTCACGTTACAAATTGCTTTAGAGTTCATTACTACTGAATGAGAAATAAACATATCCAGAGGGTTTATTTTTAAATTGTAAGAAATTAACTTTAAAAATACAGACGAGATTAAAAAGAGCCAGTACATAGTGTGTAGTGATTAAGATGTTGGACTAGGAAAACCAAATCCCAGATTCTCCATTATAGGTGCCAAAGTCAGCTGGGTGATCCTGTGCCGCTCACTCTTTTTTAGCTCAGCGTCAAGCACTGCAAAGAGCAATTTGAAAAATATTTCTTGCCGCATCAAGCATTGGTAGCTTTAATGTAAGAACTAGCTCAAACCAGTGCACAAGTAAGTGCACACTACAGCCATGTGGGACAAACATAAAGAAAAACAGAAAACAAGACAGACAAGATTAAAATGAGTCATCATTCTCAGTCAGAAAAACAAACCATCAGAAGAGAGAAAGCATGGACTTTCAATGAACAACGTCAATAAATCTTGTAAGAACTAATAAAGAAGAAAAGTTAGCATTTCCCTCAATAAATAAATGGACAATAAGCATTCAAATTGCAGTGGTCACACATCAGGGAATTGTATAACATAATGCCAACCAAAACATTGCAGGTAGTCCTCGAGTTATGACCACAACTGAGCCCAAAATTTCCACAATAAGCAAGTTAAGTGAGTTTTGACCCATTTTTGCTACACTTGTTGGCTGTGAATCTGGCCTGAAGCTGTTAAGTGAATCATGCAGTCATTAAGCAAATCTGGCTTCCCCTACTAACTTTGCTTATTGGACGCCAGCTGGGGAGGTTACAAATAGGAAGGTTACACATGACCCCATGGTACACATGGTACAACTATCACAAATACATGCCAGTTGTCTAGTGTCTGAATTTTGATCACATGTCCATGGGATTCGGCAAAGATCGTAAGTATGAAAAATGATCATAAAGCCTTTTTTTTCCCAGTACCTTGTAACATCCAACTGACCCTAAATGAATGGTTATAAGTCAAGGACTACCTGTACCATCAATTTCATGGCAGTTGCAGATCAGCAGCTGAATCTTCTACATCCCCAGGGAAAGCTCCAGCCACTTTGCCACATGTGTGGAATTGTATCTCCCTGAATGGTTTATCCTGAGATGCTCACTGTAGTGAAGCATCACTAACATATTTGGCTTGTGGTGCTGCAAAGAATGTTTTGCTTGGCATACTGCTAAGAGGGAGCAATGTGAAGATTTCAAGCCTTTGGAATGAAAGGCTGAGATTGACATTGGTATTTGGTTCTTTTAGACCCAGCTGGGAGAGGTTTTGACCCAGCTGGGGAGGCTGATATTAGAAGGGATTTCTTTTTGCTGCACAAAGAGGATTAGTTCTGGCTCTGAAATATTTGGCAGAAGTGGAACAGTCTGTATGCCTGCCAGGATAATCGAAAGAGCAAATTAGTCACCTTGAGGGGCTTGTTTAGAAATGAAATAGCCAGGTCAGAACCAACAAAGTTGTCCTGATTTGGGATTAAGAGACTGAGTCTTGTTTGAACAGTGCTTTAAACAGTGATTTAAATCAATTGCCACAGTACAGTATAGTTATTTCAGCCATATGCCTCTCTCAATTCAATCTAAGTACAGGATTATTCTGAAGATAAACCTAAGTGCTTTACTTCTCGTTCCTTGAAATTGGACAACAGGTTTTAGTACAACTGACTAGAAATTCTGGAAGAAAGCTGAAATGAAATCAATAAAAAGTAGCAAAAATCATCTTCAGCTGACTGTACAAAACACAAAAATGATTTTATTGGCCCATCTTTCATAGCTCTGGTGAGGCTGTCTTAAGAAAAGTCTAACCAAACCCCAATGCCATCTACCACAGACAAAAACATGCAATAATTACAATAATAATTATGATAAAAAGATATATAAGATATTCATTTTTCTCAATGGTATTACTTTAAACAATACTGCAGGCATCATGTTCTTGAGCACTTCACCATAAAACCTCCATTTCTATAGGTATGATATGACCCAGCAGTTTTCTTTGTACATTTTATGTTTTTACAGAAACATTTCAAGGAAGAGGACTTAAATAACACTTTTCTTTGACTTGTTACATTTCTATCTACATAGTTTTTTCTGTACACCAGAATATGAAATACCTAATGTTTCATCATTCATGGAAAGCTTTATTACTTCGTTCTGCTGATTGCATACACTATAATCAGAAGTTATTGCTCTATGAAGCTTGCCCAACCTCTGTATCTGCGGCAGGACTTAAAAAGAGTTCTGGTGGCCTTTGAAGGAATTTCAATTTCCCTTTTTTCAGAAGATATTTTTCTTGTTACCATAGAAGGAAATGAAGAGATGGATTAAGAAAAGTCTTTCTTACACTCAGTAGATCAGAGGCCAAGGCAACACATTTTTTTGTATTTTTCTGGATTATCTGTTTTTCCATAGCTTTCACAGTTGTACTGGGCAGTAAAAAAACATTACAAAGAACATTATATTATAAAAAATAGTTGGCTGTTTCTCTTACTTTATAGAATGTGAGACTGTTTCTCAAGATCTGACAAAAGATAGAGATGTCAAAGGAATCTACCCTGGCTTTATTTCAAGGATCATAACCTGCCAATGTGGACTCTGCTGTGGCGAAAATGGCCGCTCTGAAAGGCAGCTGATATCATCCTTATACTTGGCTAAAAATAGTTGAAATAAATCAGTCCACCCCTGGGAAAGTTGTGCAAATATGACTGTATATTTAAGAAAATGAAAGTCCAACATACTTTAAGGACACCCGTTCATAAAATCTGCATGGCGTCAGTCATAACTTTCAACAGCACCACTTTGTCATCCTTTTAAGGTGGCTAAGCCTGCTGGCTGGACAATTCTGGAAGTTGAAGTCCACATATCTTTCAGTTGCCAAGTTTGCAAAGTTGCCAAATTTGAAACAAGGAAGGTTTGCAGGGAAAGAACAAAGTATTGTCACCATCTACCCACTCTCAGTCCTACCCCAATGCTCCTTCAAACTAGGTACTAGTCCTGTGGTTGTGGCAGTTGAAAGCCAAGCTTACAAGCCTCTTTTAGCCTTTAAATCAGGGTAGGCAATCCATAGTCTATATCAGGGATGTCCAATCTTGGTGACTTCAAGGCTTGTGGACTTAATCCCTGGAATTCCTCATGAGCATGGCTGGCTGAGTTGTTGTGGGAGCTGAAATCCACAAGTCTTAAAGTCACCAAGATTGGACATCCCTGGTCTACGCAGTGAAGACAATCAGTGTAACTTTGGCCAAACTTTGCTCTTTGGAATCCACTAAAGTTTGCTGTCCAAATTTGGTAGCACAATTTGCTGACAACTGTCAGTAGTAAATTGCCATTTGGCAGCTGAACTGCTTCTTTTTGCCCTTAATTTATATTATATACCACTCTTGAGTTTTTATTTTATTTTATTATTTCTAACTGCTGGCCCCATTCTGTCTTATATCATGGTCTCATGTATAGCAGGCTGTTTGCTGTTTGCTGCAAGGAGTCAAATTGCTGAGAGGCAGAGGCAGAGGCCGAAGGGTGGGGGCCAGTGGGTGGATGGGGCTTTGGCAGCATTCGCTCTAGAAGATGCGCAGACATTTCCACCCACTTTTTGGAGGGGAGGGAAGTGCGTCTTAGATACTGAAAAATATGGTAACTTAGAGAGCCACGTTAAGTTAAATGGTGACAGTTTGTGGACTTCCAGCTTCCAGCTATGCTACTGATTTTCTGTTTTAATTGTTTAAATTAAAACAGAATTGCTTAAGTAGTCTCTCAGAGTTTTGGGAAGCAGGACGACAATTAAGATGGATAAATAACATCAAGTTGCCTAAGCATTTATGCCATTTCTGAGTCCGATTCACTGATTCACTGATTTTTAAAAATATAGCAAAAGGGTTGATGCGACAAGGCCTTTTCTTTGTGGTACTCCACAACTGAAATAGCTTCCTAGTGAAGATATTCTTAATTTTATGAGTGCTCACTTGTAAATTACCTGGAATGTAAATTTAATTTTGGTGGATTTTCCTCAGCTATCAATCTAAATAAGGCTTTGACTATGGCTGCAATTCTGTGTAGCTCAACAGCAGCAGGTTGGAGGAAGCAATTGACCTACTTTAAATGAACAATCAAGTTTTCTGCTAACCAAAACTAACAATGTCAACAGCATATAAGGAAAATCTATGCAAAATGATTTATAGGTGGCATCTACCACCAGCAAGACTAGCAAAGAGGTATGAAAATTTATCAGCTAAATGTTGGAAGTGTAATCAGACATATTACCATATGTGGTGGACCATACCCAAAGGCAAAAAAATACTGGACCAAAATACATACTTGGTTAGAAAAAATGATAAAGCAACACATAGAAATATTCTTGGTAGGTATATTACCAGAACAATATAATAAAGGGAATACATACTTAATTTTACATGTGTTAATGGCAGCAAGAATTGTGTTTGCACAATAATGGAAAAATGAAGAGATCCTTACAGATAAAAGTGTTATAAAAATATATATTAGAATGTGCTGAGATGGATAGAGTAACACTTAAAAGAAAAGAAAAGGAAGAAACAGAATACTTTTTAACATGGAACTTGTTTTAACAATGGCTAACTAACAGAAACAGAGGTTAGAATCTAAAAAGACAATAAAAATTTTTGTATTAAAAATTTTGTAACGTGGATAAACTAATTGCATTATTACTTTGTGATTAATATTTATTATGATTACTATCATGATTAATGTTGTATCTCTACTTAAAATTAACTTTATCCAGAAACCATAGATAGATATGGAACTTTTTATGTGTATTAAAAATGTATCAATAAAACATATATTTAAATAAATAAATAAAAAACAGTTTTCTGCTAAACACATCACACACACAAGCACACACACACACACACGCATTGGGCTTAGCTCACTAGTTTCACTCACACAACAACTATAGACTCCATTTTCAGAGACTTTAGTGCTGACAAAACCACAATGATTTATCTTAGACATTGATAATACAAGCAAAATGGGAAAGGGTGGCCTTGTGTGAAGTCCAATGCTTTTCCCAATTTGGGTCTCCCTGTCTGTCTGTCCTTCTCCTTCTCTCTCCCTCTCTCTCTCTCTCTTCTCACACACATATACAAGCCTATAGGGCTAAAAGTGCAGGCAGTTACAATTATTTATACTACCTTCACACAAAACTGGTAATTATGTGGGAACAGCATAGGAACAACACTTACTACATCTTCCCAGAAACCACAGTTCATATGTGCAATACTTCCTCTTACATTAAATGAACCTCCCAAATATTTCTAAAGGAGGAGACTTGTTCTAGTTGCTTAGAATGACTCCTAGGTAAGAGTCATAGGACTGGAATTTTGCTAGAGGACTGAACCCCGTGTTACTTAAGAAGGCATGATGGCACATGCCCTCATCTAATTGTGCCTGCCAGTTTAATAGGAAACATGGCAGCGACTGCTGTTTTACAACAACAGCAAACATTCCATGAAACTCTGCCAAATAAGAAAGTAATTCTTAAAAGGCTTTGGCACTATAAGCACCTTTCCAAGGAAACAGATGAATGTAATTAAACTCTCAAATTGATTCAATTTCTATATTGCAGTGTTTTATAACAGTCCAGTATGAAATGCTTTAAAAAAAAAATCCCTCGGTATAAAAGATCCCTTTAGACAATTGCAAGCTAAGTACTGCAGCAGTTGACAATTTTAATATCATTTTTGGAAGAAGAAGAAAAAAAGAAAAGAAAAAGAGAAGTGAAGAGAAGAAAAGGTACATCTACCCCTAAAACATAGAAAGGGACAACCAGGGGTGGGATTCTACCAGTTCGCACCTATTCGCTAGAACCAGTTGTAATATTCTAAGCAGTTCGGAGAACCGGTTGTTCGAAGAAATTACTGGCCTAATCCTGTAAGGAGGGCAGGAAAGAAACATTCTGGTGTTGCTTACGGAAACTGCCTCTCTGTTAACCCTTATTACATTCTTGGCAGGACTAGACTTCCTGTCTCAGGAATGTCTCTGGAGTTTTTCCCCCCTCCTTTGCTTGTGTGGAGTGACCATTCAAAGTTACAATGGCACTGAAAAAAGTGACTTATGACCATTTTCACACTTACGACTGTTGCAGCATCCCTACAGTTATGAGAGGCCAGGTGAGGAGATGCGTTCCTCAATGTGAGTGATATTGAGTTGGCCACACCCAGCCAATAACATGACCACAAAGCCATGCCCACCACCTAAGCCATGCCCACAGAATCAGTTGTTAAAAATTTGAATCCTACCCCTGGGGACAATGTGTGTGCGTATGTATGTGTGTGTGTGTTACAAAAGAGAAACAACCTGAATGTAGTCTTAGATCCAGGTAGCATTAAAAATTAGCACATGAAAACTAGAGTGGAAAAAATCTGCCTCACAGTGACTCAATATTGGAGAGCCAAACAACGTAAAGTAAAATGAATCAAATATAAGTACAGTACAGTCTGCTAAATCAGTCTCCGAAATTCTTCAGCCCCAAGGGGCAGATCTCAAGCTGCAAAAATGTTAGGCAGCTGGAAAAGAGATTTTAGTATTTCCCTGATATAAATTGCATACTTTGCTTCTTTTTGCTAAAATAACATAAATCCATTTGGCTGTCAGTAAATGAATCAAGCAGCACTACGGCTGGCTTATGATCAAACTAGAGCTTTAACTTGGCTGAAGGGTTTGCTTCCCATTGTTTCAGCAGAACAAACATTTGAATTTTTAAACACTAATGTTCCAATAATATGGATGCAATGGAAGAAGTTTGCTATTCTCCTGGCAAACTCATCCATTTTGGCATCTCTTAGCCATTCTTGAGAACAGTTTATTATCAAGAGAATATCCTGGAGTTTTCAGAATTCCCCTGACTTTCTGCTTTCATTGCAAGAATGATACAGCAATCATTCTGTTGATTCTTCTTTGCACTCATAGCCATGGATGTTACACAAGAATTCCCAGAACCTGCAAATTTTGGTATCTGTGACAAATCTCACATGCTACAGTATTACTTATATAAGCATGTAGTCACCAGCAGGTGGGCAAACAAGGCCCTGTTCATCTACAGAAAGCTTTTTTGCTTCACCAGTAAGCACAGTCCAAGTCTTTGGGATTGTGCTGGATCAGGAGTAGCATCTGTACAATTCTATTTTTCACTAAATGCATCATGTTAGAATTCAAAAATAGTGAGGGCATTGCCTTAAATGGGCTTCAGAGATCCAAGGGTGCTTTATGAGTGGATGGGAACTAGAATTAGGAAAATATTTATTTATCATGTAGAAAATACTGCCTTCTCCATCAAAAGCTGTACAGAGCTTCATCCCCTATTGCAAAGGTCTCCAAACTTGGCAACTTTAATTCTTGTGGATTTCAACTGCTAATGTTCTGTCCCCTCATTTGAATTCTTGAGATCCCCGCGCTTTGATTGGCCAAAGCGTGGGGCGATCGGATCGGCTAGGCGAGCCGTGCCGATTGGCTCGCTGAGAATCTCCCGCGATTGGTCGATTCGAATTGCGGGAGATTCAAAGCGGTGTCATTGGCCGCGGCTGCTGCGGCTTGGAAATAAAAAGCCGCAAAGTTTTCCTTTAGCCCCAGTTCAGTTCCTGACTAAATAAAAGAGCTTGATATAAAGTCACCGACTCCTGGCTTACTTCCACGCAGACTTAACACTGGCGACGAGGATGGGATACTTATCCTGAACCGAAGCACGTGTCCGACGGAAGCCAGCCAACCGACGAGATGGCCAGCATCGCGCCACCAACCCCCTTCAACTCCACCAGCGAGGACTGGGAATCTTACATGGATAGATTCCACATGTTCCTCGAATGCAACGATCTGAAGGATGCCACGGGACCGAAGAAAAGAGCCATCTTTCTAACGCACTGCGGGCCCGCAGTGTTTAAGATGGCAAAAGCGCTAGCCAAGCCCGCCGATGTTACTGCGATGGATTGGGCGGACCTCGAGCCATTACTCCAGAAACACTATGCTCCAGCCGTACCCATTCTCATCCGACGACATGAATTTTATCGGCGGGACCAGCAGTTGGGCGAGAGTTTCAGTGATTTCGTTGCAGAGCTGCGGCGCCTGGGAGGACTATGCGAATTCTCCAATATGAACGAGGCCCTGTGGGAGCAAATCATGCTCGGCCTTTGGGACCCCGTTCTCCAAAGTCGGTTGATGACTAAGGGCAACATCGCTCTCGCCGATGCCATTTCTGAAGCCGCGGAAGCTGAAGCAACCCGACAATCAGCAGACTGCATGCGGAGACCGAACGCCGGGGACCGCACCACAAACAACAACCCTGCAAGGTCGACCGAGGCCCAACCTGAAACTACCACCCACCAGGGCGAACTCCACTCCACCTCAGGCACGTCAGATGAGGAGGAAGACATCCACCATCTCCAGGCAGGCCGCGACCAGCGCAGCCGGCGGAGTCATAAGTCGAGGACCACGTGTGTCGGTTGCCGAGGCAACCACCCCAGATCCAAATGCCGGTTCTTCGACTCCGTTTGCAGGCACTGCGACAAAAAAGGCCACATAGCCCGCGTCTGCGGCCTCAAGAAAACCCACAGCCCCAGACGATGGGACCCGAGCGAGCGGAAACGAGAGAGCCCACCCCCCAGAACCAGAGACTGCCCAGCAGACAACCGTTGGGAACGGAACGGACGAGCCCAATGAGGGGGCGAGAGCCAGCGGAGAGAAGAGACACATCAGACGGTCACCATCGGCCACGCAACCACCACAGACACCAGAAAGGTCTACGTGGAGGTAGGCATCGAAGGCGGTTGTAAGAGGGTTGTAAGATGGAGGTGGACTCCGGGTCCTACCTCTCAATGGTAGCATGGCAAGAAATTAAACGCTTGGTGCCTATCATCCAGAAGAGGGAACTAGAAAACCAGAGACTAATTCTCAAAGACTACCAGGGAAACCGCATCCCTGTAGTCGGAACAGGAAAATTCACAGTGACATACAAGGGGTACACCGAAAGACTTCCCCTAACCATTGTTGATCGAGACCGACCTAGCCTGCTGGGACTTCAATGGTTCGCACCGCTAGGCATCGCAGTCACGGGCATCGACCACATCGCTGAAGCCGACTGGGAGCAGCAACTGGCCCGGGACTTCCAAGAAGTGTTCGACGGCACCCTAGGCAAGTACCGAGGGCCCCCTATATCCTTCAGCCTAGACCCAAACGTTTCCCCGAAACGCCTAAAATTGACAAGCTCGTCAAGCAAGGGGTCTTACAACCCATAGACCACGCCCGGTGGGAGACCCCCATAGTCACCCCAATTAAGCCTGATGGGTCAGTGAGAATCTGCGGGGACTATAAGGCCACCCTAAATGGCGCCTTGCAGCAAAGCGCTTACCCCGCCCCCGTAGTGCAGCATCTCCTACACTCACTGGGAGGGGGCAAAGTTTTCGCGAAACTCGACCTGGCCCAAGCATACCAGCAACTGCCGGTCGACGAGGAAACTGCAGAGGCGCAAACCATAGTCACCCACCGGGGAGCCTTTAGATGCAACCGCCTCCAATTTGGAGTCAGCATGGCACCTGGAATTTTCCAGAGCCTCATGGAAAGACTCTTACAGGGCATCAAGGGAGTGGTACCATACTTCGACAATGTACTAGTATCGGCAACCAACCAGGCCAAACTAGAGACTCGCCTAAGGGAGGTGCTAACGAGGTTCAAAGAAACCGGGCTTAAAGTGAAGAGGGAAAAATGCCAGCTGTACACAGAGCGGGTCGAATTCCTAGGATACCTCCTAGACCGACACGGCATTCACCCCACCAACAAAAAAATTAAAGCCATCAAGGAAGCCCCCACACCCAAGTCAAAAACAGAACTGCAGGCATTTCTGGGGCTACTTAACTTTTATAATGTCTTCCTGCCCCAAAAGGCGACCGCGGCGGAGCCTTTGCATAGGCTTTTGGACAAGGCGGCTACCTGGACTTGGGGGAAATGCGAGGAAGCCGCCTTCAGGAAAACCAAGGACCTGCTCACTTCAGATGCCGTCCTCATCCAGTATAACGAGACCCTACCACTAGCCATCACATGCGACACATCACCCTTCGGCGTCGGCGCTGTCCTCAGCCACACTCTCCCCGATGGAAAGGAAGCACCCATCGCGTTTTTTTCAAGGACCCTCACCAAATCGGAGCGGAACTACAGCCAGCTGGACAAAGAGGCTTTGGCTATCATCGCTGCAGTAAAAAGATTTCACGAGTATCTCTACGGCCGGACGTTTACCATCATCACCGACCACAAACCGCTGTTGGGAATCCTTGCAGGGAACAGGGCCACCCTGAACATTCTGTCTCCCCGAATGACAAGGTGGTCCGAATTCCTGGCTGCCTACAACTACGGACTCACACACCGACCTGGTTTGACTATCTCCCATGTGGATGCCTTAAGCCACTCACCGTTACCGGAACCAGACACTGACCCAGCACCCACGACGATCACCCTCAGCATAGAGACTCGACCCAACCTACCCATAACCGCGTCAGACATTGCCCGAGAAACTAATAAAGACAAACGTCTGGCGCGGGTTTTGCATTGGGTTGAGAAAGGGTGGCCGGAAAAGGACAATGACGAGTCCGTCAGGACATTCCGGAACCGGCAAACGGAACTCTCGTTACTAAAAGGGTGTATACTATGGGGGGATAGGGTGGTCATCCCGGAAAAACTACAAGGGAAGGTTTTGGAACTGTTACACGAGGGGCAGCCGGGCATCGTTAGAACAAAAGCCCTGGCCAGAAGTTACGCTTGGTGGCCAGGGATGGACAAACAGATCGAGGCCTGGGTAGGAAGGTGTCAACGATGCCAGGAAACTAGACCAAGCCCACCCACAGCACCCATCCTAGAGTGGGAAACCCCCAGGGGACCGTGGTCTAGGATCCACATAGATTTCGCCGGGCCCACAAAAGGACACACTTTCTTCATAAACGGAGATGCTTACTCCAACTGGCTGGAGGTAAGCAACATGAGAACAACCACTACGGAGGCCGTGACCAAAGAACTCTGCAAGCTCTTTGCAACACACGGCCTCCCGGACATCCTCGTCTCCGACAACGGGCCTCAATTCACCTCGCTAGAATTTGAAAAATTCCTAGCGGAAAGGGGCACACGATACGCACTGACAGCCCCGGCGCATCCGGCGGCAAATGGTAGGGCGGAATGGATGGTTCAATTCACAAAAAAAAACCATCCAGAAAATAGACCACGGGGAGATCCAGGACAAAATAAATAAATTACTTTTCATACAGCACATAACCCCGAACACCACAACAAATAAAAGCCCGGCAGAACTGCTAATGGGGAGGAAAATAAGGTCCCCACTCGATAGACTACACCCCACTTACAACCCAGAGAAACCCCCAGACTCCACAAGCAAACACCGAACCTTCGCACCAGGCGACGCCATCTACGCGAAGAACCTAAACGGAGACCCATTATGGGTACCAGCAATCATAACACAGCTAACAGGCCCACACTCGTACTGGCTACAAACAACCGACGGACGAGCGTGGAAATGCCACATCAATCAGTTAAGATCGAGGACGACCACACAAGACACCACCGACACGCAACCAAGCAAAACCAACCCCCTCAACACAAACCAAGAGGGGAGGGGATACCCCGGGAACCAAAACCCAGAAAAAAGAAACCAGCCATACTCACCTGCAAGCAGCCAGCACGAAACCTCGCCAGGGAGAGACAGCCAGGCCAGCTCAACCAACCCGGGAAGACCAAGCAGGAGCGGCAAAACACGCAGCTCAACCAACCCGGGTAGCCCAGGAGGGAGCTGCAGAGAGCGGCCCGGCCAGACAGACCAGGCGGTTCCCACGACGGAGTCCAGAGAAACAGAGACCCCGACCGAACCGGCCGGGACCAACCTACGACTGACCTGTGCAGGTCCAGTAGGCAAAGACAGAGCCCCGCCTACCTACGGGATTACGCTACGTAGGACTGAACCAAGAGGGGAGGGGTGTTCTGTCCCTTCATTTGAATTCTTGAGATCCCCGCGCTTTGATTGGCCAAAGCGTGGGGCGATCGGATTGGCTAGGCGAGCCGCGCCGATTGGCTCGCTGAGAATCTCCTGCGACTGGTCGATTCGAATTGCGAGAGATTCAAAGTGGTGCCATTGGCCGCGGCCACCGCGGCTTGGAAATAAAAAGCCGCAAAGTTTTCCTTTAGCCCCAGTTCGGTTCCTGACTAAATAAAAGAGCTTGATACAAAGTCACCGACTCCTGGCTTATTTCCACGCGGACTTAACAGCTAGAATTCTCCAGCCAGCATAGATTGAAAGTGAGCATAGCTGGCTGGGGAATTCTGGGAGTTGAAGACCACAAGTCTTAAAGTTGCCAACTTTGGGGACCACTGCCCTATTGCCTTGGGCTGCCTGCATCTCTAGCAAATACAGCAGCAGTTATCACCTGACCTATTGTGATATCCACTTCAGTGTCATGATTTCCTGTTTCCTTCTGAAGCCCTGTATGTTCTGTGCTGCTTCAAATATACAGCAACATGTAGAAATGTTTGCAATGTAACTGCACTGGAAAACAGAAAGGCATTAACTCTTTAGAAGAAAACCAAGGCGAAGGGGTTCATTTCTGCAGCCCTGGATGGGAAAGGCCATCTATGACATAGCGAGGCCTATTTGATCATAATTGCCAGCCCTTCCCATATAATAGTGCAGAACATTTTACTGATTGGAACATATGGAAAAACAACTTTTGTGGCATTTAAAGATCCGCTTGGCCATTCTTCTGAGCCTGAAGTCCTGGACTTGAGCCTATCCCTGATAAATAAATTTTTAAAAATGATTCCTTTAAATAATACTTTCTAAGTGATATAAGTGGCTTGATTATAAACATTGGGCCTCCTGGTACATAATTCATTGTTCAGCTGTCCAAACTCTCAACTCTAAATGTCGTGTCCGCAAAAGACGCTCAGAGTCGGTGACTTTCATTCAAAGCTCTTTATTAACAATGGGAGAACCGAACCAGCGAAAGGCAAAAAGCCCGCGGCTTTTATACCTTTCGCAGCGGCGGCCGCGGCCAATGGCAGCGATTCAAGTCTCCCGCTCTTGGTTTGCACCAATCGCGGGAGACTTCAATCGAGCCAATCAGCGCGGCTCGCCTGGCCAATCAGAAATCCCCGCGCCTTAGCCAATCAAGGCTCGGGGATTTCGAGTATTCCAATTCAGGACATAACACCCCTCCCCTCTTGGTATGGTCCATCACGTGGTGTAGTCACGCAGGTAGGCGGGGTTCCGTCGAGTCCTAGTTGACCTGCGCAACTCACTTGCATGCTGTAACTCGGCCGGAGCGGTCATCTTTTTGGCTGCTCCTGCCTCTGTGCGAACCGGCTGGATGATCGGGCCGGTTCTTTCGCCGTGGCTCCCGCCTGGGCCTACCGGGTCGGTTGAGCTACGGATTTCGCCGCTCCCGCTTGGCTTCTCCGAGTCGGTAGAGCTGGCCAGGTGGTTCTTCTCCGGAGGGGACTCGCGATGGCTGTGTTCCGGTGAGTATTTTTGGTTTATTTTTTCCTGCGATTGTCTCTCCGGGTATTCCCTCCCCCCTTGGTTCGTGTCTTGGGGGTTGAGGTCAGTCGCTGTTCGTGACCTGAGCTGGTCGATATGTCGTTTCCAGGCTCGCCCATCGATGGTTTGGAGCCGGTACGACCGTGGACCAGTGACTTGAGTTATGATGGCTGGGATCCATAGGGGGTCCCCCGTCATGTTATTTGCATAGACTAAGTCACCTGGGTCAAATGTCCGGTACCTGGAGCTGGAGTCTGGGGGCCGCTCCGGGTTATAGGTCGGGTGCAATCTGTCGAGTGGGGACCTCAGCTTTCTGCCCATCAGAAGCTCTGCAGGGCTCTTGTTAGTTGTGGTATTGGGAGTGATGTGCTGTATGAAGAGCAGTCGGTTGATTTTGTCGCTGATCTCCCCGTGGTCCATTTTCCGGAGGGTCTTTTTCGTAAACTGGACCATCCGTTCCGCCCTACCGTTCGCCGCCGGATGCGCCGGTGCTGTTAATGCGTGGCGGATACCCCTCTCCGCCAGGAACCGTTCAAAATCGATGGAAGTGAACTGGGGCCCGTTGTCTGAGACGACGACGTCTGGGAGGCCGTGTGTGGAAAACAGTTTACACAGTTCTTTAACGACGGCCTCTGTGGTAGTGGATTTCATGTCGCTTACTTCCAACCAATTGGAGTACGCGTCAACTGTGATTAGAAAAGTATGCCCATTTGTGGGGCCAGCAAAGTCTAGATGGATTCTGGACCAGGGCCCCCGTGGTGTTTCCCAGTCCCGGATAGGTGCTGCGGGTGGGCTGGATCTGGTCTCCTGGCATCGGTGGCATTTGGCGACCCATGCTTCGATTTGCTTGTCCATCCCCGGCCACCAAGCGTAACTCCTGGCCAGGGCTTTAGTCCTGACGATGCCAGGATGACCCTCATGTAGCATCTCTAATACCCTCTCTTGCAATCTGTCCGGAATTACCACCCGGTCACCCCACAGAATACACCCTCTTAGTAGTGAAAGTTCAGTCTGGCGCTGACGGAATGTTTTAAAAGTCTCGTCACTGTCTTTCTCCGGCCAGCCTTTTTCTAACCAGTGTAAGATTCGCGCCAGACGCCTGTCCTTAACGGTTTCTCTGGCAATGTCTGATGCGGTAATAGGTAAACTCTCGATACTTAGGGTGTTTGTTGTTGGTGCTGGGTCAGGTTCAGAGTCAGGTAAAGGCGAGCGGCTTAAAGCGTCCGCGTGCGAAATTTTCTTACCTGGCTTGTGTAGCAGTTCGTAACTGTAGGCTGCCAGGAATTCGGACCATCTTGTCATCTGGGGTGTTTGGCGTGGCTCGGTTTCCAGCGAGGATGCCCAGCAATGGCTTATGATCCGTCACGATGGTGAACGGGCGGCCATACAGGTATTCGTGAAAACGTTTAACGGCGGCAACTATAGCCAAAGCTTCTTTGTCCAGCTGGCTATAGTTCCGTTCCGGTTTAGTCAGAGTCCTGGAGAAAAAAGCGATGGGTGCTTCTCTCTGGTCTGGGAGGGTGTGGCTGAGGACAGCGCCGACGCTGAAGGGTGATGCGTCGCAAGTGACAGCTAAGGGCAAGGTTTCGCTGAATTGCATCAGGACGGCGTCGGAGGTGAGGAGGTCTTTGGTTTTTTGAAAGGCGGCTTGCTCTCGTCTCCCCCAAGTCCAGGCTGCCTTCTTGTCTAGGAGTCTATGTAAAGGTTCCGCCGCCGTTGCCTTTTGAGGTAGGAAAACATTATAAAAATTTAGTAAGCCTAGGAACGCTTGTAGTTCCGTTTTGGACTTTGGGGTGGGGGCTTCCTTGATGGCTTTCACTTTTTTAGTCGTAGGGTGAATGCCATGCCGGTCTAGGAGATAGCCCAAAAACTCTACTTGCTTTGTACATAGTTGGCATTTTTCTCGTTTGACTTTAAGTCCTGTTTCTTTAAATTTTGTTAAGACTTGTCTGAGTTGGTTTTCTAATTCGGCTTCGTTTGGCGCCGCCACTAATACGTCATCGAAATAGGGCACCACCCCCTTGATGCCCTGTAGCAAACGTTCCATCAGGCTCTGAAAGATGCCTGGTGCCACGCTGACTCCAAATTGGAGCCGGTTACACTTGAAAGTCCCCCGATGGGTCACGATTGTTTGGGCTTCCGCCGTTTTCTCGTCCACATGTAGCTGCTGATATGCCTGGGCGAGGTCGAGCTTGGCAAAGACTTTGCCCCCTCCCAGTGAGTGCAGTAAATGTTGCACTATTGGGACTGGGTAGGCGCTTTGTTGCAACGCGCCATTTAGGGTGGTCTTATAGTCCCCGCAGATTCTCACGGACCCGTCTGGCTTTACTGGGGTCACTATAGGGGTTTCCCATCTGGCATGGTCTATCGGTTGCAATACCCCTTGTTTGACGAGCTTGTCAATCTGCTCGTCAATTTTAGGCTTTAAGGCGAATGGTACCCTTCTAGGTTTAAGCCGCTTAGGGGGAACCCCTGGGTCTAGGTCAAACGAGATAAGGGGCCCCTGGTACTTGCCCAAGCCTTCATCGAAGACCTCCTGGAACTCCTGGGCTAGCCGCTGTTCCCAAGCTTCGATGGTGACGTGGTTGACACCTGTCAGCGCGATGTTAAGCGGGGCGAACCATTGTAAACCCAGTAGGCTTGGGCGGTCGCGATCGACGATTGTGAGTGGCAGTTGTTCGGTGTGGCCTTTATAAGTTATATTGAAGTTCTTGGTGCCCACTACCGGGACGCGATTCCCTTGGTAGTCTTTAATGATGATCTTTTGGGCATGCACGTTTCCTTTTTGTAGTGTAGGCACCAGTCTTTTGATTTCGCGCCATGCAATCATGGAAAGGTAGGACCCGGAGTCCACTTCCATTTTGCATGGCTGGCCTTCGATATGGACTTCTACGTGTACCTTTCTGGCGCCGTCGGAGATGGCGTGGCCGATGGTCACCGTCTGGTGGGTTTCTTCTTTTCGCCGACCGTCGCCGCTTCTTTGAGATCGTTGAGTGCGGTCCCACCGACCGTCTGGCTGGCGCTCTCTGGTTCTGGGCGGGGAGCTTTCTCTCCGTCTGTCGTGCTGTTCCCATTTGGGCGGGCTGCGGGTCTTCTTTTGGCGGCAAACTCGGGCGATGTGACCCCGTCGTTCACAATGCCTACAGATAGAGTCAAAAAATCGGCATTCTGACCTGGGGTGATCGCCGCCGCACCCGGCGCAGTTGGTCCTCGACCTACGACCTTTTCGACTTCGTTGGTCGCCGCGTCCCGTCTGCACGCGATGTATGTCCTCCTCGTCTTCCGACGTGCTGGAGGTTGATTGGTATTCACCGTAGTGTGCGGTTGCTTCGTTTCTTGTGTCGGCCGACCTTGCCGGGTTGTTGTTTCCGCCCTTCGCGTCAGATCTTCGCATGCTGTCTGCCGACGTGCGGGTTGCTTCAGCGGCTGCGGCTGCGGTAAGGGCATCGGCTAGGCTGATGTCGCCCTTGGCCATAAGTCGGCTCTGGAGTGTAGGATCCCATAAGCCGAGTACGAAGCGGTCTCTTATGAGACTGTTCAGACCTTCGAACTCGCAGAGTCCTCCTAGGCGCCGTAGCTCTGCGACGAAGTCGCTCAATTTTTCGTCTGGTTTCTGGTTTCGGCGGTAGAACTCGTTGCGCCGTATCAGGATGGGGACTTCGGGGGCGTAATGGCGCCGCAGTATAGGTTCGAGGACGTCCCAGTCCATGGCGGTTGCGTCTGCCGGCTTGGCCAATGCTTTGGCCATCTGGAAGACCTCTGGTCCGCAGTGCGTAAGGAAGACAGCGCGTTTTAGCGGGCCCGGGGCGTCCTTCATTCCGGCGCATTCCAGGTACATCCGGAACCGATCCGAGTACGATTCCCAATCCTCGGCGGCGGGGTTGAAGGGGGCGGGCGGTGCTATCTTCGCCATCTCTGCGCTGGAGCTGGTTCTTGGGTGGACACGGGGTTCGGTTCAGGGGCGAGATCCCACCCTTGTCGCCAGTGTCGTGTCCGCAAAAGACGCTCAGAGTCGGTGACTTTCATTCAAAGCTCTTTATTAACAATGGGAGAACCGAACCAGCGAAAGGCAAAAAGCCCGCGGTTTTTATACCTTTCGCAGCGGCGGCCGCGGCCAATGGCAGCGATTCAAGTCTCCCGCTCTTGGTTTGCACCAATCGCAGGAGACTTCAATCGAGCCAATCAGCGCGGCTCGCCTGGCCAATCAGAAATCCCCGCGCCTTAGCCAATCAAGGCTCGGGGATTTTGAGTATTCCAATTCAGGACATAACACTAAATGCTGTAACTCAGCAGGGAAGATCTTGTTTACAGGTAGATTTAAGCATCTCCATGGAGGTCTTCCACATCCTGAAACTTTGAGGGACTCTCCCAGGAAAGACACACAGTGCCAGGTTAAACGAACTGATGTCTGGCATGCAACAACTTTTGAAAGTGTGGAATAAAATAACGGAGTTTCCAGATGTCTAGCAAAGCCTCCAGACCCTGTATCAAAATGCCTCTTTTAAATTGTGTCTCGTCCCTTCCCATGTGAAATTGAAGCCAGTGCTCTGAAGCAGCCCACTTTCCACCTTGCCTGACCTTCCTCAGCCTTGGGGGAGTGGGACCACTCAAGAGACAGGCTTTCCCCTGCCCAACGCAGAGGGGTCTTCTCATCCATTCTGAGCAAATCCCTTCCAAACAACTCTGCTCAGATCCTAGGTGTGGACTAAGTGAGTCTCTTCGTGTCTATTGGAATTGAGGTTGCGAGAGACGTGCCTCCCCTCTCTCTGCCTTTGGCAAGCGGACGTTCCATCCCCAAAGGGAAGCGACTTGTGGTTTCATGAGGCAACTGGCAAGATGACACTGACGGTGGCAAAAGTCCAACTCCCGATAAGGATTTCAGCAGCAGCAAGGCACTGTTGGAAGGATTGCAGCATCTCTGCTTTCGGGGAGTGGAGCCCAAAATCTGTCCCACTCCCTGCACCCTTTGTGCTTGCTCTTTCATCCGTTCCAAAGCAAGAAGGGAAAGAGTGAGGGAGCTGCAGCTTACTTCAGCAGACCGATTTGGAGAGATATTTTTTTTCCCCCTAACATATACAAGCTGACTGCCAAACCTGAATTGCCAGCAGGGAAAGGGACTAAGCAACTGCTTTAAGTTTCAGCCTGTCTGTGGTGCAGGTTTTTCAAGTCACACACACACCTACCTGTCACACACACACACACACACACACACACACACACACACACACACTTTACTCTCTCTCTCTCTCTCTTCCCTCTCTCTTACTCTCTCTCTCCCTCATTCATACAGACTCACACACATCTAGGGATAAAGGTGCTGTCTGAGTTTCCTGCCTCTGTAGATATCTTCACTGAGGACCTTGACTTTCCAGAGAAGATCTCCTGAGGGCCAGGTAAGTACCAGACTGAACAACAGATCTTGATGATTTGAGTATCTCTGCTCCTGCTTCTCCAAAGCAGTGGGCTTTGGGCTCCTTTATGCCGAGAGATCCAGGAAGGGAAGCAAGTTTAAAGGTTTCAAATCGTGTATTCTAAGAGCAGGGATTGTCAACTTTTGCTGATGAAGTTGATCTTTTTGAAATAAAAAGGTCAACATCAGGCTTTTAAAACAAAGCCTGGTGCTGACCTTTTTAAAAAAAAATAATAATAAAGCCTCCCAGAATAGCAAAAGCCAAAAGAAAACCAATGCAGGTTTTATTCTAACATCTTTGCCAGTTCAATTTTGACAATGAGTGAAGCAAATGCAGGTAAGGAGAGCAAACAGCAGAGAAAGGCAGAGGTATGGGACACACTTGTGGAGGTTTTTATGAAAGTGAAGGTTTGGGTAGGGCTTGCTCCATCAGGCATGGGTTTAGTATCTAATGTACTTTAGGGTTGGCATGAAAGGTATTAATGTGATTTTATATACTAGAAAATTTTGTTTATTTGACATTTGCAAGGCAAACAAATTCAGAGCATTCCCACTTGAAGAAGGAAATGTCCATTTCCAACTAGGGTTTTCAATTTTTAATTAAAAAATGTCAAGGTTCTTGTTTTCAATGACTTATATTTGAGTGGTAAAATTAGAAATCTGACATTGCATTTTTCCAGAATTCTGTTGAGTGTTGTCTATTCTCCTGGCAGGGGAGCCCTTCATCCTGAGGAAAAGAACCTGTAAACTTGGTGACATCATTAGTTTAAAAGAGGTTCATTTCTTGAGGAATCCATTAAGGTGGGTGGTGAATTAGGAAAGCAAATGGCCAGGATAATCTGAAGGCCTACATTTTGTAGTATAGTTTTTGTTGTTGTTGTTGGGGTACAGTTTGCCCTGACTCTGCTGACCTCCAGTTCTTCTGGATGTCTTTTCTTTTTAACAAGCTAGGGTAGTGCCATAGGGAAATATAATTATTATAATTATATTTTTCCAACATGAAAATAATGATGATGCTGTGTTCTGATTGTCTTTTATTTTTAGAATATTATTGTAAGGGCAAGTTTATCTTGTACACTACATGGATAATTGTAAGATTTCATGAACTTAAATCTCATGTGAATCCTGCTCCATCCCTTCCACAATGCAGGAATTGTTAACCACAACTTCTTTCCAAAAGTTTCTTTGCAAAACTCAGACTTCTTTCTGTAGCTACGTAGATGTGGCATAGCAAGCATTTTATTTATCAATAGCTACCAGCCATCAAATGCCATTAAGTAAGCAAGCACTTCCATGTTGCAGGTGATTCAAAACCTACATCATGCACAAAGAACTGTTTTTGCTATCCTCAACAATGTTATCTTAAAGAAAAGAGGGATCCTCCTTAAGTTGTGTGGTAGGAAATGTCACACAGTAATAATATGGCAAAAATGGATGTATTTCTGTAAAGCTTCTCATAACAATAATCTGGACAGAAGTTTGTTCTGCAAAGGGTGACAAAGCAAGAAATAAACAGAGGCTAAGAATAGCAATTGAAGCAAGTTACAGATAGTAAAATATTGTGATGATTGCTGTAAGGTGGCAGTTGTTAGAGAAAGTGGCCTTATTCAGGCATGCCCTGGTCCACTTCTGATTCCAAAAAGAAGAAAAGAGAGGGCATCTTAGGACAGTTTTGCTTTGTAGGGAAATTGGAATCTTCCCATTGTTTCTGCTGAATCGGAGGTGACTGAAACATGCCAGTCAAGTGGGTTCTTTGACCAGCAATATTCGTTGAAAGCTTTTGTTCCTGTCCCGTGGGTAGCTTCTCCAAGCTGTGACCCAAAAGTGAAACTTAAGAAGCAAGTTATTGAGGAAAATGGAGGGCACCAGAGAAGTATACAGATATTTCTGCAAATATAATTGACAGGACTCAGAATAACAGAGTTGGAAGGGACCTCAGAGCTTTTCTAGATCAACCCCCTGCTCAGGAAGGAGACCCTATACAATTTCAGACAAAAGGTTGTCCAATCTCTTCTTTAACACCTCCAATGATAGAGTACCAACCACCTCTGGAGGCAAGTTGTTCCACTGATTAATTGTTCTGTCAGGAAATTTGTCCTTAGTTTTAGGTTGTTTCTCTCGTTGGTTAGTTTCCGTCCATTGCTTCTTGTCCTGCCTTCGAGTGCTTTGGAGAATATCTTGACTCCCTCTTCTTTGTGGCAGCCTCTTAGATACTGGAACACTGGTATCATGTCACTCCCCAGTCCTTCTTCTCAACTTGGCAGCTTTAAGACTTGTGGATTTCAACTCCCAGAATTCCTTCTCTAGTCATGTTAACTCAGGAATTCTGGGAATTGAAGTCCACAAGTCTTAAACTTGCCAAGTTTGAAAGACCCTTGGGCTAAACATACCTAATTCCTGTAACCATTCTTCATATATTTTATGAATCAAGGTCTTATTTCAAAATTGCCTTGCTGGGTGGAGATGATAGGAGGCCAGGCTGGGGCTGTAAAATTCCAGAAGCCACCACCTGGGAACTCCCTAGTTATTAACTTGATTTTGGCAGTGTTATGTATTAACATACTTACCTGTAATTGGTTGGTCCGTGGCGGCAGGAAATTTGAAGAGCCGTCACTGGCCACAGCCGCGAGCAGCCCAACTATAAAAAGGGCTGCCGCGGTTTCTCCGGCGCTCAGTCCTAGAAGGAAATAAAACAAGTGACAGTCATGTTGGTGTCCTGAGTCTCATTCCCACGACTTAACAGGCAGCCCAGATCAAGGAGCTCTAACCTGTCTGACTGTAGCTGGAGATCCAGTTTCACAGCCCTCTTCAGATGTCAGCCCTCTGCAGAGTTGCCACTAACATGTATATCTGAGAACTATATATAGTTTTCCTGATATACTCACCCTTCCTTTTCCCTTTATCATAATCTGACGTATCTGTTGTTTGTAACCATGGCTTTGCTAGGGCTGAAACATATTAAGGGGGAGGGAAATTAATGTATGGCACTGAGAGTGCAAACTTGGCAACTTGAAGACTTGTGGACTTCCATCCCTGGTGTAGAGCACTTCTAGGGCTCAAACCTATGCCTACTTCCAAGCCATCTGCCCCACACATCTACAACCATAGGCTATTTTCTGCAACCAGTTTCAAAAATAATAGTACCGTACACCTATCTCAGGGTAGCTGGAGGATTGTCTGGAAATTTTCAATGAGAGCTGGCAGATCTCAGTGTCTTCCTACATGCCTGCATTTCCCTTCAAGGGCCCTTGATTTCTCCTCCAACCCCCCACCCCCACCCCAAATTCAGCCAACAAATGAAGCTCACCTTCTGGGCTAGATAACGTTAACCATCAATGTTTAGAGGTACCGGTAATTGTTTGGGCCGTTTGCTTGCTTTTCAGGAAATAATGTCACTTTTTCCAAAACACTTGTGTCTATGTGGGCACTTGAGAAGAGAAATAGGCAAAGAGAAACTGAGAGATAGCTCCTGATTGCTGTCTCCTTGGATGACCTCTCTGTCTATTACTACTAGAGTTAGAAGAAATATTATGCCACCTGAACAGAACAGAATGTTACCATCTAAACAAGTTTTTATGTATTTTTGTGTGAAATCCAACAGAGCTCTTTTCACTGTAAAGGTTCCTCAAACAAGACTCATTGCTCAAATAAGCTGTAGGGCAACTGCAAGACAGATGCACATTGGGGAAAGGTTTTGTGCTTTTCTAAACAATTGTTTCCTGCAGTACAGGTAGTCTTTGAATTATGAACACAAGGGAGCCCAACTTTTCCGTTGGTCAGCAAGAGTTGTTAAGTGAGTTTTGCCCCATTTTACAACCTTTCTGGCCATAGTTGTAAGTGAATCACTGCAGTTGTTAAGTTAACATGGTTGTTAAATGAATCCGGCTTCGCCCTTTGCTTTGTTTGTCAGGAAGTGATCCTGGAACCTGCAACCATCATAAATACATGTCAGTTGTCCAGCGGCCAAATTTTGATCACATGGTCATGGGGTTGCTGGTGAACGATGGTCATAAGTCACTTTTTTCAATGCTGTTGTAACTTCAAACAGCCACTAAAATGGTTGTAAGTCGAGGACAGTCTGTACCATCTTTCTCCAAGTGGGTGATGGAAGAATGCCTGTTTATAGGATGAACTGTTTACTAGTCAGAGGTGGTATTGAGCAGGTTCTGACCAGTTCTGGAGAACCGGTAGTGGAGATTTTGAGTAGTTTGGAGAACCGGCAAATACCACCTCTGACTGGCCCCACCCCCATCTATTTTCTGCCTCACAAGTCCCAGGTAATCAGCTGGATTTTCTTTTGTTGCCCTGTACAGGAGAACGGAGCTGGAAAGCAGGTTAGTAGGGTGGGGAAGGAATGGAGATTTTACATTATCCTTTCCCTGCCATGCCCACCAAGCCTCACCAAACCCATCAAGCCACACCACGCCTACCAAGCCACACCCATAGAACCAGTAGTAAGAATTTTTTGAATCCCACCACTGTTACTAATCAAGATCCTCAGCCACTAGTATTAGCTATGGGGGTTCTTCCTGGATCATCCCTAGTCACCTTTTAAGCAAGTAAACACCTGTGGGGGCATCACAACTTGGAAAACAGTATGAGGATGAGTTGCAGAAAACCAGATTGTTGATATCCTTTTATCAGCAGTTTGATCTGTTCTAAGTAAGCTTATTATCAAAACAAGCTTCCTTGAACCTACTATAGTGTCATAAAAAGTAACTTCTGCTTTACAAAAAGGAGTAGAAGGTGGTCACACCATGTTTTCTTCTGGCAAAGCTAGTATTTTGACTTCCCCATTTTCCTCTTTTGGTTTCTTCCAAAACCTCATTGGAGTTACTTTCATGGGACTGATTATTTTGATTAGTCATTAAACAAACATATATACAGCTGCCCATCCACCAAAAGGATCTCTGGGAGGCAAATGGAATAGAAACACAATACACTAAAAACAGGCTATTAAAAAAAAACCCACACACCATGTGAGGCCTTAATAAAACTTGCATTCATCTACAACTACTCCATGCCAGTGCCAACATCCTGTCCCCAGTGCCTGAATGGAAACCCAGATCTTCACTGCTTTCCTGAAGGGCAACAAGTTCAGAGCCATCTATACCTCCGGAGGAGACGTTCCATAAAGTAAGCACCATAACAGAGAAGGCATGCTTCTGAAGGCCCACTAGGCAATTATCAGGATTCCAGCGATCACCCTAATTAAATGATGAGCCTTGAGCAACATTGTTTCACGGAGGGAAACCAAAACATGCTCACCCTACCAAATCAAGTTGGATGGGCTAAAACCATAGGGGATAGGTGGCTCTGCAATTTACCTGTCCCCATACCATGCAAGGCTTTAATGTTGATGACTAGCACCTTGCATTGCACCCAGAAGCCTCCTGTGTGCCCATGCAGTACATGCAGCAGTGGTATTACATAGCCATACTGTGGCGCCAGAGGTGGGTCTTCAGCAGGTTCTGACCAGTTCTGGAGAACCAGTAGCGGAAATTTTGAGTAGTTCAGAGAACTGGCAAATCCCACCTCTGACTGGAGATTTTACAGTCTCCTTCCCCTGCCACGCCCACCAAGCCACATCCACAGAACCGGTAGTAAAAAATTTTGAATCCCACCACTGTGTGGTGCCCCCAGTACTGCCCAGGCTGTGTTTTGGACCAGCTGCAGCTTCTCAATGTTCTTCAAGGGCAGCCCCATGTAAATGGCATTGCATTCATTCAATTAGGAGGTAAGTAGGGCATGAATGATCATGAGTGGAAACCTCATTCTAGGAAGGGGTACAACTGGCACACAAAATGTAGAATAGGATAGGCTATCCTGTGCAAAGGCTATCCTGACCATAAGCTGTCACTTGTTTTTCAGGTAGGAAGTGTGAGTTCAGGACAACTAATTTAGATTGTGCACCCCAGCCAGACATTAAAGATGGCAAATCAGTACATATGGGGTACTCCAAAATCTTATCATGGTAGAGGTAAAGCCAATTCTTCCCCATTTAGGCTTCTGGGCTCTGGGAAAACACCCCACATCCCTTGGGAAGTTCAGGGCAGAGATGCACAGCTGAATATCATCAGCATACTCTTGGCACTTAACCTGGTGCTGATGGATGACCTCATCTAGCATTTCATGTAGACATTAAATAAAGGTGAGGAAATTTGAGCTTAGTGGCATCCCAGAAAAATCCCACTACCAACACCAATTGCAACCAGCACTGGAGAAAGGAAGAGTACCACTGGACATTTTCAAACTCCTCAACCATCTCAGAAGGATGTCATGATTGATGGTATTGAAAGCTGCTAAGAAATCAAGTATGGCCAGGATGGATACACCACCCCATCCTGAGCCTACCACAGGTCACCCACAAGGGTTATCAGCTCCTATCTTAGTACTACTGTATAGCCTGGCCTGAAACTGACTATGATGGGTTCAGGGAATCCTCTTCCTCCAAAATACTTTGAAGATATAGGCCTTCCATCTTCTCAGCTGCTTTCCCCATTAAGAGAACTGGACCACCGTTGTTCAGCGTTCTACTCTCTGTTTTGTCCCATTACTCTCCCCAATCACTTCTGAAAGGAAAATAATAATAATTAAATCTATTTTAGGACTAAATTATATACCATGTGTTACAGTGGTGGTATCCTACCAGTTCGGCCTGGTTCTGCCAAAGCTGGTATGGTGATGAGCAGCTCATTGGTTCTTTCCATCACTCGAAAGGTTCTTTCCATCACTCCACTGTTGGGCCTACCTGCCCACCTGGGCTCCCATACTCAACTTTATCCCCTGCTTTTGAAGCCCAGCTTTTTTGCGTGGCACAGCAGAGTGTTGCACAGCAGCTGCTGAAGCAACCGGGAGAGGGCAGGCTTGCAGGAGGTGAGTTAGAATGCCTCCACGCCTGCACAAAGTGGACATGCACGCACGCAAAGCCATGCCCACCAAGCCATGCCCACTGAACCGGTGGTAAAAACTTTTTGAATCCAACACCACTGATGTGTTACATTCAAGTATGGGCCACAGAACTGAAAGCCACAATATCAAATGAAGAGCAATTTCAAAAGAGAGTAACTGGAAAGGACGAAAGGAGTTCTTCATGATAGCCTCTTTCCAATCTATTGATCCGGAATCCCATATTTAAGTCAAGACTTTTTCAAAACGAGCTTGACTCACAGAAATAATGTGCTTTTTGAGATCTGTGAGCACAATGACATGGGTTCCTTGTTCATGAGACAGAAATGGTTTGCCACTGCTTCCTACTGGGTATCTTTTGATGACCCATTGTCACCTACAATTCTGGATTTTCTCGTTGTCTTCCATCTCAATTTCAGCTAATTTTGATTTTGCTTAGCAGAATATTTAGTAGCAAATAGCTAAGCAGAAAGCAACCATGGACAGTTATATGCTATAAAATAGAAATATATTTTTATTTTTTCTTTTATTTCCTTAAATTTTCCACCAAATTGGCATTGTTGTAAAAATGGGAACATTGTTATCACAGGTGTAAATATTATCACTAATATTTCCTGGTATTCCTATTCAATGATGGATCACTAAAAATCCAGTCTAGCATTGACTAGGGAACAGTATTTCATTGCAGGTGTGGTCCCCTTATGACACCAGGATTTTTATGGTTGGTTGGTTTGGTCTTGGCCCACAAATAATACATAATAATAAGACTACCAGATCTGCGCTACAAAAATCAGAATGGTTTCTAGAAGTCAGCCAAAAGATACAGAAAAAACCTAACCCTTTGCTGCCAAAGTCAGGATTTTTGCAACCCAAAATTGATAGTCCTACCTTCTAATAGTAACACTGAAAACAGGCTACATCACTCTCTCCCCATACCTCCCTGTCTTTCATTGATAACTAAGCAAATCTCTGAGCTGGATTTATGAGAAGAAGCCTTGATCCATTTGCAGGGCACTTACGGTAAGCAGCACTCAACAAATTAATATGCAGAGTCCAACTTGGCCTAGTCGTATTTTTTAAGTGGGGGTGAGGGGTGTTGTTGGTATTGCAAAGCACCCATTCTTTACCTAGGACACAAGGGTTGCCAAAAAGCAAACAAGAGCAAGTCACAAAGCTGTGTTCCCTCAAAGACAAGATGAACTAGGATTATGTTACTATTCAAAACTGGGACAGAACAACCCCAAAACAGCATCTGGTGAATGGGCCTTGTGTACTTTCCCCCTCCATCCTCAGGAGTGCCAAGGCAACTGGTTTCTGTGACAGGGAGTTGAGGATCATTGGCTGGGATTCAGAAGCCAACAAAACATTATGTAAGATCTTCAGCGTTTTGATTGCCCTTGCTTGAAAACAGAGTCGCTGAAGATGGACCCTAAAATGGACTTTGCATTGAATTGTCTTTGTCTTTGATGTGTACTTTTGGGGGGTTTTTTTGTTTTAATTGCAAATACCACCAAGAGAGGGGCCATGAGGAGCCGAGAATGTTATCTCTTTCTTTGCAGTCTTGGGAAAAATCATGTTTAGGTCTTTGTAAGGGGAGGGCATCTCTCCAAGTGCAAATAATAACTTCCAACAGTTTTGGGCTTCACTAAAGGGCAAAGCACTAAGACACCATCAAGCTTGCTTTAAGGTCAGCACAGCTACAGTATTTGCATGTTTGAAAAGTGCAGTATTTGTTTTTTTATCTTTAATGCAAAACTCATCAGATTTACTTTGGCTATATAAGTTTCCTTAGAGCCACATCCATGGCCATGACTTGATTATGCCACATCCCAATTTCCCTACTACTTCTTCAAGCGGGGATGTTATTGTATATCTGTATAGTACTGGTTTTGGAAGAAGGAGGAGGAGGGAAAGGGTTAACTTAATAGACATTATTCATAGGAAAAGGTTCCTTTAGTCAAATTGACTCCAAGTAGTTTAAAAATCCAAATAGCTTAAAAGCTTCTAAAAACATTGTCAATTCAATTAAATATTTATTAGGGTCATAGACCAGCACAAGAAATAATCATAAAAATAAAACAAAATTGAACAGAACAAGGCATGATAATATATTACATTTCATGGTAAAATCAATAGGTGATCAAAGCCTACCCTAATTTTACAGACTGCATAACAAATTTTAGCTACATTCAGAGAAACTGAGTCATAATGATCTGAAAATAAGTTTTACATTAATCAGAGTTCCCCAGATATTTAATTACGTAAGATGTTGAGATGAGTCTATGAGTCCCTATAGAGGGGTCAATACACAGGATATGATCTGTAGGTTCAATGATCCCTTGTCCAGAGTGGGACACTAAGTACTCAGAAGCATTTAAGCTATTTAAGCAAAGTTATGCCCTAATATTATACCAGGTCATTTGTATAGAAGTGGGCACAGGAGGGACAAAAAGCTCCCTGCCCTCTTTTCTTCAAAAGCCATTTCAAAGGCACCATGTGAATGGCCTCAGGATGCCACGTATAATGGGAGATTCTCAGCTCCCAGATTCTCTATAGGCCAGTGTTCTTGTATCTCTCTTTATTCAAACAGCTATTTCAATGAGAATCTGGAACTTTGGTGAAACTGTGTAGGAATTGTGATGCTTTATTGGTCACAACCTCTCATATGGTGGTATTTTGAACATTTCTCATTCTATAGATTTCACATAGAGTTGCTTCCTGTAGAGGTTTTGATAGAATGGGATGGGATGGATTGGACTAGACTACGATACAATACAATACAATACAATACAATACAATACAATACAATACAATACAATACAATACAATACAATACAATACAATAAATACAATAAATACAATACAATACAATACAATACAATACAATACAATACAATACAATACAATACAATAATACAATACAATACAATACAATACAATACAATACAATACAATACAATACAATACAATACAATACAATACAATACAATACAATATAGTTTATTGGCCAAGTGTGGTTGGACACACAAAGAATTTGTCTCTGTGCATGAGCTCTCAGTGTACATAAAAACAGCAAAGTAATATAATCATAAGATACCAACATGAGAAAGTAGTAGAAATGATGAAAAGGATTATAGTAATACAGGCACAAACATGGGTAAATATCCTTATATATAAGACAGTACTGTGGTAATTAGGTATTCAGCAGAGTGATGACACAAAGGAAAAAAGAAGTTATAGGAGTTATAAACTCCTATAGGAGTTATATAGTGATAAACTCCTATGGTGATAGAAGATTATATATAGAATGCATAATAATGTCAAAATGTATTGATGTTGTTATGTCTACAAGGTACTCCAGACAAAAAACACAATCAGGTGTACCAGCTCATTTTTTTTTTAATTGTGTTATATTCGCAGAATCTTGTCCCCTCCTTTCCTTTTACTCTTCAGAAAACTAGGGAGGATCTCTTCCAGTGGTGGGATTCAACTTTTTTTTTACTACCGGTTCTGTGGGTGTGGCTTGGTGGGTATGGCAGGGGAAAGAGACTGTAAAATCTCTGTCTATCTACCATTGCCTATTTAAGAGAATGGATTGGTAAAGATTGATAAAGAGTGCTAAAATTAATATGGTAGCAAAATGTATCTTTCTGATTCACAAACACTTCATTCTCTTTAAAAAAGAAAGAGAGAGAGAGAGAGAAGCTGCTTGCTTTCTATCCGCAGGGTTTTTTTCAACGTTTTAATATTTCTTTGAGTGACATTTTTTGTTGAGAAATGGCAGAAGACATAATGCTTCAGTGCAATGATGGGATTTAAAAATTTTTACAACCAGTTCTGTGGGTGTAGCTTAGTGGGTGTGGCATAGCTTGGTGGGCGTGGCAGGGGAAGGATACTGCAAAATCCCATTCCCTTCCCACCCCACTAACCTACTTTCCAGCTCCATTCTCCTGTGCAGGGCAACAAAAGAAGACCCAGCAATCAGCTGGGACTCGGGAGGCAGAGAATAGCTGGGGGCGAAGCCAGTCAGAGGTGGTATTTGCTCGTTCTCCAAACTACTTAAAATTTCTGCTATCAGTTCTGAAGAACTGGTCAGAACCTGCTGAATACCACCACTGGTCTCTTCTGAGATGCCTCCCATACCTTCCCTCCTTCTGTGGGCTGAGATATCTTTTACATGCTGGTTGTCCAATCTACCTTTTTTCCTCCTCTCCCCCAAGGTCATTCCCACATACTAATACAGATGGACACCTGGATGGCCAATCTCCTTCCCAGGGAAGGTAGATTGTTAAAATACATGAATGATACTATATCAAGTGAAGCATGAGAAGGTGGCTTGAGACAATCAAAGCTTACCAGCACTTTTCCTCCCCATATGCTTTTTAAAGACGTATATATTTCTCCTGGTAGAAGAATCAGTTTAAAACAAACACAGGAACAATTTCAGGTGAAAGATTCCAAAGAAGGTTGCTTTTCTATGCTGCAGTTTAAAGAAGGGCAGGCACAGACACTTGCTGCTTGAGGTATTTTAGACTAGGTGGTGCCTGTAGATTAAATCAGATTTGCACAATACACTATTATCACTGCCATCACCACTACCAATTTGTAAACTAGTATGTTATACAAACCCAGCCACTCGGAATTATTTCTGATTCAGTCTGTTTTTCAAATCTAGGAAAATGGATTACTTGTATTCAGATATGTATGGCTTGGGACATGTGTATATGAATATTGGCTTTGGTATTGGGTATTATATTGAAAGGTAACACAGGATTACTTGGAAATCCAGCCACCAGCCTTCTTTTGTAATCCCATTTAAAATTTCCCTCCCAGAGATTTTAGGCATGCAATTCTTTTAAAAAATCAGACTTGAAATGGTTGCTTTGGGTTTGAAACAGCTTTCTGCAACGTTATGTTTCTGCTTTTGTAAAAGTTTAGTGTCCAGCAAAAAGCTCTTGTCTTAAATTTGGAATGGGTGGTCCAAGTGTGAAATGAGGCTGTTTCAAGCTCAGAACATTCTCAGAATGGTTAGAACTTTGTTAAACATTTCTAATAAAACCAGAATATCTCTTCCAAACTCAAAACGGGTTTGAAATGTGCTTCAAATGGAAATGTTTTGAACTGAAAATGCTCTGCATGCTCCTGCTGTCCCATCTCTGCTCAAAAGCATTCAGGCAAGGGGAATCAAAAGCTTTCTCAGTAATTGGATAGAAAATAGAACCAGGAAGAACCATTATTTATATTCCTGCTATGGCACCCAACATTTGTAATCTGAAGCAAAATGTATCTCTACTATTTAGCGTGCAGTCCTGCTCTAAGTTTCTCCCTTTGGCAGAAGAAGTCAAAGTTCAGCTATGTCCTCCTCTTGGGGTATCCCACATTTCAAATGAGATGTACACTAAGTCAGGCAGAACACTTCATATGCCATAACACCAATATTTATATAAGCATTGTGCCACAAGGTGCACATATATTGGGGTCTGAGATTAAACCATGTTGCTAAAATGAGATAATATGCAAGGTTGTGTCATCATGCAAATGCCACACGTTTTTGCTTTTTGCTTTCGCATGCAAGTATATAAGTTGTGACATTTGTGTGATGATCTCATGCCACATATTCTTCCTGTGGCATGTGAAGTCCCTTTAAAGTGGCACCAAAAGTTTCCATAGGGTTATTTTCATCACCATCTTTCTGCAAAAAGTTGGATATTGCAAGTTAAATTTGATCTGGTAATTTAGATGGAGACAGCAGAAATCATTGATCTCTTTTTGTGGCTTTATTTTCTCTGAAAGTGTCTTTGCATTTCTGCAGGGTAATTTTGTTGGGTCTGAAACACAATAGGGATGCAGCCATTTATAACCACTTTTGAGGATTATGTATTGAGGAAGAGAGAGAGCCAGCAACTGAAAACATTGAACATTTTTTTACCACTTTGACAGTCTTCTATTTCTCAACTGCAGTTTGTAAGCACAGACTGTTGGATAAGTTCACTGTGAAAAAAGTGAATTTCCTTTGAAATCTGGTATTTAACCATGCTGAGCATGATACAAAAAACTAGAGTATACACCCTCCCCTCAAAGCAAGTATTTTTAGTTTGATTGGATATAATTAAGCCATCCATATAACAAGAAATGACCTCTCCTCCCTTCTGGAAGATTATCCCAATGTTAGTAGCATATCTGATTCAGTCACAGGCAATGCTTCTAACGCAAAGCAAAAAGTCCTCCCCCCTTTTCCAAGTGGCAGACTTTACTTCCTTTTTTTGTTTTTTTTTTGAATACATACCCTCTAAACTGAAAGCTCTAGGGATGTGCACCTCAAAAAGATTGAGGAGATGGTACCGAGTATGCAAGTGAAGCCCTGCCCCTTATCAAAAGAGGCAGGGCTTTGGTTGTGCCATGATATTTTGGACTCCCCTCCTTCCACAGATACCTATTTAAGTAGTAACTTTCTTGTTTGCAGGCTTTTGAAAACAAACAAACAAAAAAGATGTAGAGACTCTGGAAAGGGTACAGAGAAGAGCAACAAAGATGATTAGGGGGCTGGAGGCTGAAGCATATGAAAAACGGTTGCAGGAATTGGGTATGTCTAGCCTAGTGAAAAGGACTAGGGGAGACACAATCACAATATTCCAATATTTGAGGGCCTGTCACAAAGATGAGGGGGTCAAATTATTTTCCAGAGCAATGGATAGAAACAAGGAGAGAAGCAACTTACAACTAAGAGAAATTTCCTAACAGTGAGAACAATCAACCAGTGAAATGACTTTCCTTCAGAAGCTGTGGGTGCTCCATCCACAAAGGCTTTTAAGAAGGGACTGGAGAGCCATTTGTTTGAAATGGTTTCGTGTCTCCTGCTTGAGCAGGAGGTTGGACCAGATGACCTCCAAGGTCCCTTCCAACTCTATTATTTTATGTTCTATGTTTGGATATGCCTTTGATAGACCTTTTGGGTGCAGCTTTATGGAGAGCCAATAGCAAACTCATCTAGCATCAGGCTTTCCAATTTGGGAGCTCCGATATAACTACTGTCTTAAGGAATCATGGATGTATTTACAAAAAAAGATTTACTATATGCTTATTAGTTGTAAGTTAAGACATCTGAACAGCACCAGCTGAGAAGAAAATATAAGGAAATTCAGACTGTTTCACCCTATCGCCTGTGCTTTCCTTTAGTCATTCTGAATTGTACTTTCCAAGCTGTAACAACTCAACGTTTTCTACATTTCCCTCAATATCAGGCAAGGCTTTTTTTTTAATCTGAGAAACCTCCGTTGCCAACTGCTTAGTGTTTAGGTTTTTTAAAAAAATTCTATTTATTTTTAATTTGGCTGCCTGGTCTCATGGAGAGATTGATGTGTGATAGATAGTACTGGGAGAGAGAGAGAAGTTTAGTTTTAATTATTTTGTTATGTGCATGCAGCACATACTTTTTCAAAAAGTGAAATTTCATTTTTTTTTTAAAAAAAAAAAGATCATTATTAGGCACATAGTACTGAAATAGTCTGAGAAGCAGCCACTTCAAAATGTCAGGAGAATGAGAATAAGAAGTGGAGAGTGAATAAAGGACAATGTTATCTCTCTAACTATATCGTGTAAACCATTTGGTCAGATCAACAGAAAATTTACATAGCAAAAACAAGGCACTAGCTCTTCACAGCTTACCATCAAGAAACTAATTCCCCTGGAACCTTCTACTGGGAAATATTCTGTATTACAGTATAAACCTTACTAATATCATTACAATTAATAAAATATCTTGATTTGTTTTTTGCACAATTTGAAGCAATTCATTAAAGTTCAGTAACTAAGATTTTTCTGGAAATGTCCCTTTTAGAGATTTGTATAAACACTATATTCCTGTAAATATAAACCTCTTTTACAATCCCTGTGAATATTGTAAGAATATGTTAGGATTATAAATATACTAATTATAATCCTAATATCAGATTGCTATGTCATAAATTCCATCCCAATTACCTTGCAAAATTTCTCAGAGTGAATTTTAATAGATCTTTCCTGGAAGATCTGAAGGGCCAATTTGGAGACAATTCATCCTGAAGAAAGGCAATTCATCCTGAAGATCATTAAGAACTTTTTGTTTGTTTATTTTTTAAAATTTTGATGCTACCTGTCTCCCCTATGATGACTCTGGACTGATGCTGACTTGATGGTATATAATCAATCATAAAACCTCATTATATTATGAATATTCACAAAGCATGTAATATTACTGTTTGCACTGACTTGTGCCTATTTTCAATATGTAACTTTTGAGAACTGAATATGATAGCATTTGAAAGATGGTACCTAAAACTAATTAGCTTCTGACTGTATTTCAGAGTATGACAGACATGCAATCTTATTTAGCAGTTAACTGCATTTGATCCTTGCATAAAATGATGGATTGCATGTCATAATGGGCAGCCTCTCAGGGTTCACATTTGACCATCATCAAAAGAAAACTCTCTTATTTGGTGCCTTGGTGTCAGGTTTTGATGATAAGTCCCTGTGGTTTTCTAACAAGATTTTCATAAGTAGTATACCCTTGCCTGCTTTCCCAGGGCTGAGAGAGAGAAACTAATCTTAAACTCACCCAGCTGGCTTTGAATTTAAGATGGGACCAGAACTCACTTCACCTTGTTTTTGGCCTACTGCCTTAATACTACATCAAACTGATTCTTAGTTGCTAATAAATCTCTACATTGTGCTGCACAGAAACGGTAGTGGGATGATTGTATATTTCAAATGGAAATGGAACTTTTGGCAAAAATATTTGTTGTGATTGAATCAAAGGGGACAGGCAAATAGTAACTTCTGGACAGAATCTAATTCTTGTGTTGATATACCTTCCTAGCTCTCTGTTTGATACCAAACGTGTACAAAGTGAACATGTCCACGGAAAAGGCTATCAGAGAAGATCAGGTGGAGATTTTGGAATACAACTTCACCAGAATCAGCAAGAACCCTGACCGTGCCACCCTTGACCTCATTGCTGCTGAGGCAGGGCTATCAGTAGAAGAGGTTCTAGTAAGTAACCATGCCTTTAAGTTCAAATACAGTCATTTGCACCTTGAGGTACTCCATTTCTGGACCACCTTTCTTCCATGTACCATTTCCCAATAAATTATTCCTTCTCATCTCCTCCCAACATTTGTCAGGACTAAAGGGTGCCTCACCATTCTAGAACATATTGGAGAGGAATGAGAATCAGCCTATAATCCTCTCTGTGGAATCAAAATCTGCTTACTGGTAGAAGGAGATCACCTCTCTGTGGGATGTTTATGGTGGGACCAACCCTTATGCCATTTGAGTCTCCTGTTCCACAGTGGGTCGGGAATGGAGTGGTAGAATGCTGTTGAGATGGTAGAATGAATCACAGTATATTTGGCTATAGATAAGAAACCTCAGTCTTCTCCAGTTTTTTTTTTTTAACTAATTCATCTTCCCTCAATACACAAAACAGATAGGAATAAAAGGATGCCAATGCACCTTGCTTCTTTCTCCTGATTCATATATATTACGGGTCAATGGGGAAGCCAGATTCACTTAACAACCAGGTTACTAACTTAACAATTCCAGTGATTCCTTTAACAACTGAGGCAAGAAAGGTCATAAAATGGAGGCAAAAACTCCTTAACAAATGTCTCAGTTCACAACAGTTGAGGTCAATTGTGGTTGTAAGTTGAGGACTACCTGAAGTCCACTGTCCTCTTTACTCATTGAGCAACATTCCTTTGTTTCTCCAGGAATGGTTCAAAAAGCGCCTGGGAGAGTGGAGGAAATCGGAAGGTCTTCCTTCAGAATCCAGATCTGTCAGAGATTGACTCTCCCTTTTGGAGACATCCCTGGAAAATGGACAGCACCTCAGTTATTGCTTTCTCTGTGGAATATTCCTGTCAAAAATATTTTTCCTATTATTTAACCTACTGCTTATTTAAAATGTATATACTATAGGTGGAAAATAAGTATATGAAATTATGCTGATTGTAATGTTGATGTTTATGAAACTTACAAGGAAAAGTCTACACACTGTGCCTATTGCAAATACAGTGATAACTTAATGGAGTGGGTCTGGTTTAATATTTCTATTAATTCCAGTAAAATTAATAGGAAGGAGCAATAGATTGGAATATGCTTTTCTTACCTACTATACTCTGAGAAATAGCTTCAGCACCAGAGTCCAGGAAAGCAATATCTAGAATCCATTAGCATCATATAGAAACTAGATTTATAAAGAAGAAATTTGGGCATGATCAATCATGTGGTGTTTGTGAAGGCCTTCATCTGCACACAAACAAGAGAACACGCTTCATCTTGCCTGAGACCATATTCAGCTCCTATGTACACAGAAAACTCACACAATCCGTTGTGAATTCAGGGCAGACATACCAATGAACGCTGTGAAAGAACCTTCTGCAATCTTGAGTGGTGTATAGTATCATGAGTCCTGCTAGTACAGCTTGGTTATAGTCAGATCATGTAAAAATCCAGCTAGCCAGCAAGTGAAGTAGAGGTAGTTCTTGACTTACAATCTTTCATTTAGTGACTGTTTAAAGTTATGACGGCACTAAAGAAAGTGATTTATGACCATTTTTCACACTTATCCCTGTTGCAGTACTGCATGAACACTTGGCAACTGGCTCATATTTATGATGGTTGCTGTGTCCCAGGGTCATGTGATTACCTTTTGTGACCTTCTGATGAACAAAGTCAAAAGGGAAGCCAGATTCATTTTGCAACCATGTTAATAACTTAACAATTACAGGGATTCGCTTAGCAACCGTGGCAAGAAAGGTCATAAAATAGGGTAAAACCTATTTTACAACTGTCTCATTTAGCAACTAGAAATTTCAACTGTGCTTGTAAGTTGAGGACTACCTTTATATAAAAATAATATGAATAAAAAGATGCCAATGCACCTTGATTCTTTCTCCTTACCTTTCCTCTATCTCATCCCTGTCTTGGATTACCTGGGTTGTTTACAGACTAGCCAAATCCACCAAAAGTGGTGTCTTATGTGCATAGTTCATTAGATGTCAACATAATTAAATGAACACAAGAAGCATATTTCTAATAATTCTAATGCTGTGCATGAAAAAGAGTATTTTTCTCTGGATATGTTAATGCATCACACATTGTACACTGACTTGACGTGTGCATCTGACTAATTTCATACTCTATTATCTCTGAAAAGGCCCACACAAAATCTATAGAGATAAGAATTTGTTTCTTCATCACAGTTGCACAATGCGTTCAATTTTATGTGCAGGATCTGTGGCAACCACAATTACGTGTCGCCTTTTTTCAAGTGGAGCATGAAAGCAAGGGCATCACGTTCAAAGTATAGGTCAATAGATGAAGTGATCATAGGAATTAGCCATTAATCATGCCTTGATCATTCAAAGCAGCCAAACGAACCAGTTAAAATAGAACCTCAAGGTTTTAGTGGTTTACCTACATTACTGAGTGATTGATTTCAATGGGCAGTACAATGAGGAGAAGAGGGGGAGTTAAAGCAAGAAGTGGGGGCCGAGAGAAGTATTCAATGCTGACAGCAAATATATCATTATACTTATAATTCTCCGAGAAGTCGATGAAGTTCAAAAGCATTCAGAGGTGCACATCAGGAATTCTGATGACTTCAAACCTGGAATGTTGAAATGGGTAGATTGCGGGTTTGACCCATCCTTCCAGCCAAAATGAGAACAATGCATAATAAATTATTTCAATAAGTATATTGAAGAAGTATCTAAGTTTAGAAGCGCACATGTTAACTGTGAATTATTTTTGGGAAAAGAATCTAAAAGGGGCAGCATTATGTCAATCAGTTATGGAAAACTAGCAAACCATGTAACAAAGAAGAGAATCAGAAGAGCACATATGAAAGTCTATCGTTCAGCAGAGAAGGTCTCCATGTAGGCACAAAGTCTATCAGGCTGCTGACATCTCCAAATGAATCCCTATTTGCCATTTCAGAGAATTGCTGCTGTTTTGTTTTGTTTTAGATAAGAAATGGCTAGATAAACCAGACTGACTTGCAAAAACAGGAAAAACGCAGAGCTGTTTTGACATTTCTTCACAACTGTGGATTTTTATAAGGAGATGATGTTTTGCCCACATAAAGAAATCTGTTGGGACATTATGAAACTCTTGATGAAGCAGTGCACTTCAGTGAAGAAGCTCTCACACTATGTCATGAGTATTTCTAATATTGCTTGCTGTCTGAATGAAATAGAGCCCAGTGGATCGAAAGTTCAGAAGTAGCCTCCTTTTAGTTGAACTCAGCTATTTGTGACCTAAAGCGAGCACTTCTGCATGTTCCCTGACAGAAGAGGGTTGCCTCTGTCTTTGTTCAAGAACTCTTTTTTTGACCTCCAAATCTAATCTAGAGCCTGAGGATTTCTGATCTTTCACAAGACCGTCTATGAGATTGTCATATCATTTCCATGTATGAATAGACCAACTTAGGCTTTGGGGATCAGTCAAGGACAAGTGAGCATTTAGGTGTATTATTTTAAGTTAAACATTCATAGTCAGATGTTGGCCAGATGCATTAAACTGCAATTCTCATCTGTTGGATATTCCCTAGACAATATGAATATTATTAATAAGGCATTGCTTCATTCACATAACAAAGAACATGCACTAACAAATTCTTAGGAAGTGGTGTAGTTGGGCCATAAGGTGGTTACTTGCTTTCATCATGGCTAGTTCCTTCAGGTGAGTCAGGTAAGAACTGGCTTTTTTCTCCAGGCCTTGGTGTGGGTATATCAACTATGGGATTGGTTTTGCACATTTATGGTCTATGTACTCTATGTTCTCCATTAGGAACATCTTTTTGAGGGATGGGAATGTTATTCTATTGAATTGGATTGTTGTTTAAAACCTTGTATGCCACCCAAAGTCAGTGATTAATTGGAGAATCATGAGCTGGGCCATTTATAAATAAGCTAATAAATAACAATACAACCTTCATTGTTGTTGTTTGATCTTATGGCAGGAGCTCAAGAATTGCATGTTTTGTTCTTCCAGGTTATGACTCATCCCAAGGCCCTGAGTTATTGTCAGCCCTTTGAGGTTGACCAGACTTGAACTCCAATATCATGAATGCTACTGTTATTATAGAGTTACAACAATAGAATTTTGCACCTCTGAATGTGCCCCACCCCTCTCTGCCTCTATCCTAAAGAGAACTAGGGAGGGTCAAATTTTCTCAAATTCCATTTCTGCCCTGGCCATTGGCTTGGCTGCAGCTTTTTCCTCTTCCTCAAGGTTATTCTTACAGTATATTGCAGTTATCTTTCTCTAAGGAACTCTCTTCAGCCATGGGTTTTATTCTCTTGAACCAACTATATTCTTTTCTGGGAAATTTCCCAATGGTTAGGTCATCCTATTGCTAACAATCCTTCTGAGACAAAAACCTTTACTTCTCTGCTACTGACCTGAAATCTCCTGTCCAATTGCATTAGCTGTTCATTTATTTCATATAACTTCCTAAGAAGTATTCTATATTTTGGCTCTTGCATCAGCCTTGACCTGAGCCTTTGAGTGGCTGAAGATGCAAAGTTCTCTCCTTCTTATATTGAAAGTTTATGTTCTGTAGCTGTTCTTGAGAAAATATTAGCTGTTCTGATTCAAAACTCATACTTTTTTTCTTCAAGTCTTTTGACTTGGAGTATTGCAGTACAATCATCGGTGCTGTTCATAGATTCCAGGTTCTCTTTTGACTGCTGCTGCAAGACAACCATGCTTGCTTCAATCTCGCCAGCTCAGAGAATATGGAGTGTAATCTTGAATTGCTCCATGACTGTTGTTACATATATAGTCTAGCTCAGCATGGTTAAGGATCATAAGCAGAGGTGGTATTCAGCAGGTTCTGACCAGTTCTGGAAAACCGGTAGCGGAAATTTTGAGTAGTTTGGAGAACTGGCAAATACCACTTCTGACTGGAGATTTTACAGTATCCTTCCCCTGCCGCACCCATCAAGCCACGTCCATAAGTCCAGGAGTAAAAATTTTTTGAATTCTACTACTGATCATAAGGTTGGGAAATTAACATAGTTTACAATCCCAGACAACACAGCACAGAAAAATAGTGAATTGGATGTCAGGAACTCTTTTCTCTGTTCTTCTACAAGAATACTTATTGTGTAGGCAAATCTCCCTTTCTTTCCATTCACCAGCTCAAACCTGGAAATTATTCAGACTTGGTAATTATGAGTTCAGTATATCATAACTACATTTCCATAGCACTTGAGAAATTGTTAATAGTGTTGCAAACACTGGGGAACATGAGAAATGTAGATAACCAAACTCCATTCCATGTATGAAAATGATGGATGAGATGGAAACAGGAGGTATTTTTCTGTACTGCTGCTGTTGCCATATCCAGAGGCAATTCAGCAGGGATGAATGAGAGGAAGGGCATCATCTTCATAATAATACATTCCAGGCTACAGGGTAACATTACCAGCATGCTAAATCATTATTCCAAACCAGGAGATTGCAGGGAGAGAGAATATGAAATGTCCAACCTGCTTTGTGCCTTCCCGATTGGGGAGTGTGTGGGGGTAGTTGCCTAATTAGCACTTGAGAGTAATGAAGGCAAGGCCTTTCCAAAAGTTGTGTATTATTTCAGTTGCATCATACGGATTTAACACCGATACTAGGCATTTCATGCAGCTGCTGTATGAGGTTGTGCTCTTAATCCAAAGAATGCAAATAATATTAAATATAATGAGTTACTGGAGAAGAAAATCAACTGTTTGAGTTGTCAAGTTCAGTAGCAATAAAATCATGTGGAAAATGGTGGAGTTCCATTTAGAAGTTTGGAAATGCCTAGAATCTTTTGGTTCTACACAATAGACAGTTTTACTTCTTCGGTACATAAGTTTAGTAAACCGACATCTTTTTGTAAGGAGGAAACAGAATTACACACATTTATAATTATTTAATTGGCTTATGGTTTATACAATGAGAGTCAGTTCATTGTGGTTAAAACATCAGACTAGAAACCAGAGGACTGTGAATTCTAGTTCCAGTCTTAGGAACAAAGCCAGATGGGTAATCTTGGGCCAGACACTTTATGTCATCCCTAGAAATGAGGCAATGGTGAAACACTTCTGAAACACTTTACCTAGAAAATTGCAGGGAGTTGTCTAGATAGTGTCTGAGAATCAGACACATTTTAATAGAAGAAAAAAGAAGTACACAATACTTCGGAACTAAATCTTACCACTTTTTCCATCCTCATTGTGAATTATATTGCTGATACTTCCAGTATCTAGTGCTATCCATATCCCTTCAATTGTGAATGTTGCTGCATTGGGTGTAAACTATCTCTAGATGTCTCCAGAATAGGCACCCATCCTTAGTTCCTGAGGAGCAGAAAATGTTAGTTCCATACAAGCCCAAAGTAAAGGCAAGCTTTTCAGAGTTTCTGGCATGGGCTCTGGATTTAAATTTTTATTATACTGTTTCATTATTTCTGTTCTAAGGATATTACCATTTTGTTTATGCACTTTTTATAGCATCATTTGTAATTCTGTTTTTCTTTTATTGTTGCTTTGCTTTTTGCTGTATATTGATTATTTATGTAGATTTACATTTTATTATTAGCTGTTATGACTGCTACGTGATGACATTCGAACAGGAGAAACTATAAATCAAACATTAATATCTAAAAGTCAGGCTCCTGCTTAAACATGACTAATTGTGTTGTTAGTTCAGCTGATGTTACTTTTCAGATGTTTTTAAGCACTTGTGGAAGTCAAAACACGACAGTACAAGAAGCACACCACTATAGTTCCTTTACTTTATTGAAAATGCCACATAGAGTTAGATGTGCATGATAAGTGCAATCAACGAGTAATTGGTTGTGCTAAGGTCTTGACTCTTTCTGTACAAAATGCTTTCTTAGCAGACTCCTTTACAATAAAGGCATCTGGATTAAACTGCACAAGATTCGTTGGAGCCCTGACAAAAAAATATATATGAAAAGAGTCGTTAGCTTCAATGCTGCTCCTTTTTATAAAGCTCTCTGCAAGATTAACAAAGAAATCCAACTCCAGAATTTCACATGGATGGGGGAAAAAATAACACTACTAAGATCTGTGCTGTTTTTCTGACAGAGAAGTGTTCTGTCAGTAGGATAATAAACCTCACTGGATAGGTTCTAATCTTTCTAAAATTCTGCTAACCAGTCGACAAAACATATGTCATGCTTTCACAACACAAATCTGTTTGCACTTGTGTCCTGATGTTGTTGTATGTAAGTCATGAGGTTTGCGCTGTCATAAGTCATAATATATGTTTTGTTGCTAGCTTGTTGTCCCTATTATTATGATACCACTGTGATAACACCTAGGTTTTCTGCTGCTTTTTAAAATCCTATTGGCTTCAGCAGAAGAAAAAATTAATAGAAAAAAAAAAAGATACTCTGCGGTAAAACAGTGAAAAAGTTGTCTGTCTCTCCATCTATATATGCAGGGAAGTGAATGTATTTCCATCAACAATCCAATTCAGGAGGGCTCTTCATTCTCAGCAAGCTCAATGGTTCCCACTGAAGTCATTGGAATGAACATTATTTAGTTACCTACCAAGCAAATAACTGAAGAAAATACAATCTGCAAAAAGATACAACTAGTGCAGTAGCTATGGATGACATAGCGAAAAAAAAAGGCATTTATGAAAGGCAAGCAATGGCACCAATTGCCATGGTCTCCATATGCAGAGAGAGATCCATTTCAAAGGATTGCCGAGTTCTTCAAAAAAGGAAATATATAAATATTTTTTTCAACTTTCCTCAGACATTTTTCTATACTAATTTTAGTGGACAAAACAATGGAAAGAATAAGACACTGGCATGAGATGCAATGCATGCTGAGAGGGTCCTTCTGCCCTTAGGTCTCTCAAAGCCTTCAAAAGTTATCTACAGGCCAAGATCCTTTCCCTCAATTGGAGAGTTGGTGAGCCCATCAATACAGCCATCAGATTATCTGGGAAACCCCACCTGTTGGGATGCTGAGAGAGTTCCGTGATTCGAGGAGAGGCTACTGCCTGCTTGGCTGCTGCTGACACAGGCCACTCCGGGGAACGATACATGGCCCCCTCGCAAGGGATTACTTTTGGTCTAGCTAGTTCAAGTAGCCTTGGAGTTGGGACTGCTTGCAGAGCAGTCAGGGGTATCTGCAGAAGAACAGAAGTGCTGATTTTTGAACATGAGATTTATTCCAGAACATTTTGGAAAAAGCTAAGATACAAGATAAACCCACCCCCAAAGGATTAGGAGCTACGGACTCTCCCCTTCCCTCAATAACCTCTGAAATCTAAGTAGAGGCAAAGCTACAGATGAACCTTCTGGCAGGATTTTGAAGGGAGGAGAATGAGTGTGACAGGCCCCAATAACAGCAGAATATAGGATTCTGTCAACCCCTGAGAAGAATAGAATCACTTCAGAAAGATCTGCAGACTGTCCAGAAAGGAATGGATGATCTTCTTAAGTCACATTCCGCAGAGGAAGGAATTAAGTCAAGATTGGTTTGGAAACAGGGTAGAAGACCTTGGTGGTGATCCATGTTGTGGGCATGATAGGAGAATAACAGAATAACTGAGTTGGAAGGGACCTTGGAGATCTAGTCCAACATCCTGCTCAAGTAGGAGACCTTATATCTGTCAAGCACCGGGGGAATCAGAAGATTCAGGCAGTTCAAATAGGTATAAAGTTTTATTGCAAGCTTAAGCTCTCTCTACAAGAATTTGAGCTACTAACAGTTAAGGGAAATTTGTGGGAGTTAAGGATAGAAAGGAATTCAAGGTAAGCTGGACTAAGATCTCTTACGGCTGTGCAGTGACATGTGACTTATGACACGTTGGACCCTTCCCTCAGGCTCAGCCTGGCCATCTCCTACAATATCATTTCAGACAAATGGTATAGGGTCTCACCTATAAAAGGTGCTCACTTGGATGCTGCTTACTGAGCATTTACAGAAGCAGCAGTAATCAGGGGAAGGTGCCAATAACATGAGAAACACCACTCAGAGGTGATCTGAATAGGAAGGCATTGACAATGACACTGAACTGGGCACGGAGGGAGGAGGAACTGATTATGTACTGGTAGCTACCTTCTATGGTGGCAGCAGCCAGTGAGAAGTGGAAAAGGACAGAGGGTGTGCTCAGAAATACGATGGATGGAAATCTGGGGAATTATATTGAGGTGTATTATACTGAGGGTTTTTTTAACAAATTTATCCTATGCATACCATGATAAAATTCATCCCTAGCTAACTTCAATATTAAAGGTGACAAGCTTCATACTTGAGCTCAGCAGTAAATCATAACTCTTTAGACTTTTGACCCTTTATTCAGCCCTTGGATTGACTTGATAGAAGATTCCCAAGCATAATTCAGCTAAATTAGAATATTTTATTGCAAACAAGAATAAGCCTTAGGCAAAATAGATTGCCTACTACAATACCAAGAAACAGAAATTGGGGCCTTTATATATGATATCTATGATCAGATCAGATCTATGCTCTGATCTTTAAACAGTATTTCTGTTCAACAAATACCAGCAAGACTCTTGATGGCTTGGCAAGTTTTGAGACCTATTTACATAATGGTTCTTTCCAGCTGGATAATTGCTTGATCCCACCTTGCAATCCTATCCTTTATATCAACACAGAAGTATCAAAGTAAATTTAAAAAAAAAATACTTGGCGGATTGGGACCTCCAGGTTTGTATTTTCATAGAACTGCATTTGTTTCCTAACTACTGGCTGGGCAAGTTGCTGTAATCTTGGGGTAGTTTCAGCTCTTCTTGCAGCCTTTGAAATCACTCTTTCAGACTAGATAGGAAAAATAAACCAACAACAAAGCAAATTTGATTACAAAACCAACCAACCAAAAGAAATATGGTCAGATGCCAAGAAAAATACATTTATTTCTCCCCCAGCAATATTTCCCAAGGATCCTTTGGAAGAGGATAGAGCAGGCTGGATATATACTTCTTATTTAGTCTCAACCCAAGTTGGTGCATCTTTAATCTTTACATAGGAGACCAAAAAGGACCTGTACAGCCAAAAGTTATGATACACAAGGAAATCTGCTTATTTGCTCATTCCACTTTTGGGAGAGCATTTGGCAATGTATTCTTATCAGAGATAGCATTTCCTCTTGAGTACATGAGGGGGTAAAACTCTCATTCCATATGAGAGTGCAGGTAAGTCCACCCTCAGGAACCAAGACTTGGAAACCTACATGTCAAACTGTACAATTCTGTTTCATAGCCCCAGCTCTGAAACATGAAAATTTACAAACAAGCAAATTTCTATTTTACCTCAAGGGCTGGTCATCTGGGACATGGCCCATCCGGAAAACACATAATGCTAACGTACAGCCCAAACCCAGAAGATAATAGGCAAATGTACCTACATATTTGATATAAATGTGTTTCCCACAAGGATAATTGTGTCAGAGTTCTGGGGTAAAGATTGCCTTCGGTTTTCTTCCCTCCTCTCTCCCAGCCTTATGATCAGTTTTGCAACTCACAGTTATGTGATTTGGGCAGAAAAGCAAATTACTTTTCTGGCCCTACAGCACCAAGCATTCTTAGCGATTCCCATAGAGAATTGTGAAATGCCTCAGTAATCTCATGTTTTTCCCCCAATATTCTCCTCACTAGTTCCAGCATCCTAGTGCAGATCCTTAGTCCTTCAATTTCTTCTTCAACCTTCTTCTGTCATTCATCAGGTCTTTCCCACTATTATTTTTCTAATTTAAGTCTTTCCAGAAAAAAAATCACAATCCTTTCCGAGCAAAAACTAAAGAACACAGGATGATAGGTAAATACAGTTCAAGGGTAGGTTCATCATTACAGCAGGAGCTAGAAAAATGTGGAATAGACAACATCACCACCAGATAGATTTGTAGCTGGCTGACAAACTGTACTCAACAAGTAGTCCTTAATGGTACTACATACGCATGAAGAGAAGTAAGTACTGGGGTACCACAAGTCTCTATCTTAGGCCCAGTACTCTTCAATATCTTCATATATGATTTAAATAAGGGGATGGAAGGGGAAATCATCAAATTTACAGATGACACTAAACTGGCAGGAACAGTCAACACCCCAGAACACAAGCTCAGGATCCAAATAGATCTTGACAGACTTGAACAATGGGCTCTATCCAACAAATGAAATTTAATGTGGAGAAAAGCAAAGTTTTACATTTAGGCAGGAAAAAAACCAAAGATAGAAGTACAGATTAGGCGAAACCTGGCACAAAAACAGTGAGAGGGACATTGAGACGTAGTGGATGTTCACTTGAATATGAACCAGCAGTGTGTACCAGTAGCCAAAAAAGCCAATACAATCCTGGGTTGTATAAACAGAGGCATAGAATCAAGATCACGTGAAGTATTACTACCGCTTTAAAAAACTCTAGTAAGACCACACTTGGAATACTGCAACCAATTTTAGTCACAATACTACAAAAAAGATGTTGAGACTTTGGAAAAAGTTCAGAGAAGAGCAACTAAGATGATCAAAGGCCTGGAGACTAAAATGTATGAAGAATGGCTGCAGGATTTGGGTTTGACTAGTCTAAAGAAAAGAAGAATTAGGGGTGACATGGTAGCAATATTCCAGTACTTGAGGGGCTGCCACAAAGAAGAGGGGGTCAAATTATTTTTCAAAGTACTGGAGGGCAGGACAAGAAACAATGGTTGGAAACTAATCAAAGAGAAGCAACCTGGAATTAAACTTCCTAGCAGTGAGAACAATTAACCAGTGGAACAGCTTGCCTCCAGAAATCATGGACACTCCATCACTGGATGTTTTTTAAGAAGAGTCTAGGCCAGGGGTGTGAAACTCAATTTCATTGAGAGCTGCATCAGGGTTGTGTTTGACCTTGAGGGGCCAGGGTGGGTGTCACCAGGGTGGGGATGACCATCTCAATGTCACTCGTGTCAGGGCCACCTATGGAAGCCCAAGAGCTCTGCCAGTGAAAATGGGTTCCCGAGCTCCATTTTCAGCTGCAATGGCCTCCTGCAACCCTCTGCCAGTGAAAACAGAGCTTGGGAGGCCACCCCTCCCAAGCTCCATTTTTGCTGGCAGAAGCACCATGGTTTGGTCCTTCTGTGTTTCCAGGGTGGCCCAGTTAGAGATTTGCTTTGCAGCATATTAAAAATCAAAAAGAGGGTTTTTTTGAACAATGAAAATTATATTGTCCTCTCAAAAGAGAGCCAACACGTTTTACAATGCAAACTTTGTCATGAACCATGAGATAAGATTTGAAAAATCCCTTTTTTAAATGCAAAGTACATAATACATAGCCAAAGGCTGAGGTAGTATGAAATATTTTGTCAGCTTGCTGAAACAACAGGCTCTTCAGTGTGAATCAGGAGCAAGAAGGTTCAGCAAAGATAGAGTAGACTAAGGATAGAAAACCTTTGGCCTACAAATCAACTTCATCTGGTATTTCATCCATCCTAGTTATGGGAGGATCTCTGGGAGTTTGGTCTTAAAACACTCTTTAGTACTTTGCCTTCTTCTCTCTAGAAGGAAAGGCTTTGGAGCTCAAATTTTAAGTTTAGTCTCTGTCACATCTTCCGGGTAGTTACTTTCAATCAATGGCCTGCAAACCTACTCTGTCAACAATATTCTGACCCTGAACCTCTTATTTCTTCTCTTTGAAACAAATGGTTACATATATATGTATGTATACATGAAACAAATAACGGTAGCTAACTTTAAAATTGATTTAGTGCAACCTGCAGCTTTCTAATTATTTATAAACCTTTTAGCACTTATCATATTTTGAGGACTTCTCTCCTTGGCAATTTTCATGAAAGGATTACTATGCTTGACTAGGCTTTTATGAAGTACATACCCAAAACAAAACTGGCTTCCAAAGTAATCTAATGTACAGTCTACAAATAATAATTCAAGCATATGACCATTAAGGTCCCTAAAGTTAAAAATAAGTTAAAGATACCCTGAATAGAGATGTATATTAATTTCTCAGCAAAATGCTCCATCTGGTGTTGGATTTTCAGGATATTGTACTTTTTCCCTCTGCAGTATAGGATTTACATGGCCCTTCCTTTGCTTCCATACAGAAGGAAAATCAACCCCGCCTTTAAAGTTTATTCATTATCATAGTTCTCATTATCATGAAGCTCTACGGCCAATGGAAGGGTTCCATTTTCCACAAGAGGGAATTGGTGCTCTTGTTCAATGCCTTCTTCTTGTGGTTCTCCGGCAGCCTGTGCAGATGGCAGCAGAATCGGATAGTGGGGAAGAACAGAAACCAGTCTGGGAGTCTGGAGAGGACTCAGATGAGGGTCCTGCATCCGATGCAGAGATGGAGCCAGGACCACCTGGGTATGGGGTGTTGACTCCGGAACCTCTGCAGTCTGAGATCAGCGAGGCCGAGGAACAAGGGGAGCCTGTTCCCAGTGCGCGTGTGCGCAGAACTGCTCGAAGGCAAGAGCAGCTGAGACAAAAGGGGTGACTCAGGAGTAAGGCTGGGAGGTGATTGCCCCTCCCGTAAGATATAAAGGACAGGCAAAGGTGATGAAACCTTTGTTGGAAGCAAAGTTGTTCATTCTGTTCGGATTAATTCTTGAAGCTCTGTGTAGACTTTGTACTTTGGTTGGTTTTTTATAATTCATTTGGCACTCTAGTTGCTGGCAGCAATTCAAAGGAAAGAAAGGTGGGTGCTTATCTTGAAGGGACTGTTTGGGACTCATTACTGGCTGGGAATGAAAATAATTCCCAGAGTGAAAATAAAACAAGAGTTGTTTTAATTAAGCATGTTCTTAATTACAGTCTCGGGAAGCCTTGGTCAGAACACTTCTGGACATAGTAAAAGCTAGACTGAAGAACACGTAGTCTAGGAAAACCATAACCATTTAGCTGCAGCTATTTATTGTTCCTGCAGTGTAGAATCTAAAGTGCTGCACATCCTCAAGAGGAAGGGTGAGGCAGAAGAAGCCATTTAAAAAAACAATTTCCCACCAGCCTCAGCAATAGTTTGTAGGTCTATGAGCAATAGCTTCTTTCTTCAATGCCAGCTGTCTTTGGTACTGAAGGCCAAATCTGATTCTAGGCTCATGCCTCGGCATCCATATTTTTATAGTAGAAAGTCCACACCGTTGGCATTACAAAATCCATGTTGTGCAGCTTTCATGCCCTTGGTGCTTCAGGCATTGCCAACTCTCAACACAACAGAAAATGGTTCTTCTCAGCTCCCTTTTTCTCATGATGTCCCTTTCCCCTCATCCCCCCCCAAAAAGCAAAAGGCCCAGCCATGTGCTTTCCTGACATTCTTGAGACCGGGTTCAAAAAAACCCATCCATCCAAAGCATCTTTCTCGCCACATCTCCAGCATGAAGCAACAAACGTATATGCATGTGTGTCTGTGTGTGTATGTGGTGGGAGTGTGGGGTGGGGGAATTGAAGTTGTTGGAGGCTGCTTTGCGGGAAACACAGGTGCAAGGAAAGGCAGTAGAGAGCACAAAGGATTCCCTAGATTGGAGGTCTCCAAACTTGGCAACTTGGCAACTTTAAGACTTGTGGACTTTAACTCCCAGAATTCTCCAGCCAGCATAGGGAATTGAAGTCCACAAGTCTTAAAGTTGCCAAGTTTGGGACCACTGCCCTAGATTTTTCTCCTCTCCAACCAGTATGGAAGGTTGATGGAGAAAAGAAAAAGCAGACAATAATTCTGGGGAACTCCACCCTCATATCTTCTGTGAGATCACTCTTTCTGCCAGGGTCTAACCCCCCCCCCCCCCAAAAGAAAAGTCAGTTGTCCAGGAGGTTTTGATCTCTCTGGTAACCCAAGCAGAAATTGCCATGGACTGGGATAGTCTCACAACTGGCTAAATGGGGCTTCATTTTGCTAATGTCCCTGAAGATCATCCTTGAAAACCAGAATAAGCACATAGGAAGTTTTGTTGAATTTTCCACCAGGTAAAAAAAAACTGCTTGCTAGATCACTTTGATTCAGCTTTGATCCTGGCACTGAATGGAAACTTGGTTATAACAAATGGTTAGCAAATTGCCTCATATTGGGACAAAAAGAGAGGGAAGATGGGAACGATCGCAGCATGCTTGCAACATAAACAGTGGAAGCTTGATAATCCACTGATTTTTTTTTTAACATGAGTGTTTGTAAATAAAAATTCATCTCTAGCTAAAGCAACATCAAGCAGGCGCAATAAACATTACCTAACAGTCCAACTGACAGGATGTTAGTCATTATTACAGAACAGGCAATGAGTCGGTGAACAAAAAGTGGGAGTTTTTATGAACATTCTGTGCAAGACAGGTCATATAATCTTGTGTGATGCTGAAGCACTAGTGGTGAGCAATCAACTGAAAACAGACTTAAAAAGGAAGTTCCATACAACATTCAGCACAACATGTCATTATGAGTGTTAGTGCAGTAAACGGGAAGGAATACATGGTTTTGAAACATAATGGCGATGAGGTAGATAGGAAGGTCAAGATTTCAAGAATGAAATTCTGTTTTCATGTACCAACTCAAATTTGGAAACAGAAACATTAGCACCAAGAAAAAGATATGAGGCTGGGCACAGAAATTATCAGCACAGCTTGTAAGCGTCTTCATATTTACAGATCTTACAGATAATCAGAGTTGGAAGGGACCTTGTAGGTCATCTAGTCCAACCAATGTTCTATAAACCTTCCGTTGGCTTAATAAATCTTCTCTATATTCTTGAAACTAACAATTGCAGCAAAATGATTGAAAATAATCTCACTGCAAAGGCTTCTACCGGGGATCTAATTTCTGAATCTCTGAATTCTGTGAACAGATTTGAAGTGTTATTTCAGGAATAACTCTCTCAAGTGAAAATGATCAATTCCAAAAGAGTGATGGCTTTTAAAAAAAAGCGTATTATGCATGGTTCACCTTGAAGATTGCATTTGTACCTAATGGTCCTGCTGATGAGTTAAATAACATTCTAACTACAAAACTCTCTTTATAACTTAACATTCCTTTATAATTGCCCAGACTGTAATAACTTTTTTGATCAATTAATAATTACTTCTGTAAAAATTAATGCTCTGAAGAAAATATTGATTCCTGATCTGGGCAGGGGTTGAATTGGAAGAACTCCAAGGTCTATGGTTTTATGGTTCTATGATTTAATACCCATAATGGATCCTTCTGACAGAAACAGAAAGTATCTTATATAAGCAGGTTGAAAATGGTAATTATTGTGCTCCTTATTCCAGATAATAAAAAAACCCTGCTTTTACATACTAACATAAATAGCTAGTTCTCTCAGTTCTTAATAAAAGCATCGAGGCAGGAAGATGGGGTTCTATAGCCTCTGTTTTTCTCTAAGTCTAAGCCATCTACTTCATTGATAGCTGCTCCTGCTGACCTTGTTCATGTGGTCTGGCTGGAAAAAGGATTCGGCGGTTTTTCAGTAATTCAATAATACCACCCATATTCCTAAAAATGAAGATCTTCATGAACGTTTTTGAATTTTCTGCATTCAGGTATTTATTGATCAAAACATGAGACCTCTCCTAAAAATGTTGCATGAACTCTCACACTGCAAAAATGGTATGCTTAATTCAGACAACTAATAAACCAGTTAGTATATTAAGGAAGTATAATTGGCATTGAACCCAGCATCTGCTCATCTGTGGAAAAAAATATTAACTCATTGTTGCTTGGGATGGCAGAGATTTTTTTGGGGGGAACCTCAATGTCTTCAGAAAAGAAGACAAGAAAAAACAATTTGACTATATGCTGAATCAAGCTATTTTCTTAAAGGCACCATAGAACATGGTACATCCATGAAGGTTTGTAACCTTTGATTCTTGAACTTCAGACAATTCACACGCTTTCTTGAAAAGCAAGTCTCAGGTGGCCACTTTTGCAAACTTCATGGGAGGAGCAACAATTCCTGCAACATTTAATTCAAGTGCCTCTCAGATCTTTACCTCACAATCTGAAGAAAGCAGAGGAGACTCTTGTAAGCATTATTCAAAACAATCAGGCAAGTGATTTGAGCCTTGAGTATCAGAAGGTAAATCAATTATTTTTCAAAAGCTTACATTATAGCTTAAATCTTATATTTTTTTAATAAGAGCTCTCTTGTTTGGATCAATATTCCTTGCATACTTTTGCATTTTAGATAATTATTTTTATTCTTGACTCATAGTGTATTATGGTCAGTTCCTGGAATCTAAGACTCAACCTTCACTTCAGAATATTGCCATTTTTTCCCCACAGAGTAATTTTACATTTTAGTCAATTAGTTTGAAGTATTTATATTTGTTTCATATTCTGCAAGTAATGTTTTTAGTATGAACCATTTTATTTCTATTAGACATCTAATTTGAGTCTTGTAACATTTCCATATACATTATGTAAAATTGCTGGTCAATGACTATAAAATAAATAAACAGCTGGACAACTGTACAGGTAACCCTTGTTTAGCAATTGCCTTATTTCGTGACCATTTGCAGTTATAGTGAAGAAAAAGTAACGTTTTGGTCCTCACATTTATGACTTCCACAAGATTGTTAAATAAAGAAGAGGTGAAGTAAGTTTATAAGCAGAGTCACCATTTCCCTTAGCCTCCACTTTGCTTAACAACCAAGTTGCCAGTCCCAATTGTGGTTGCTGAACAAGGACTACCTGTAAAGGTCTCCAGTCCACACACTTCTTAAACAAGTGAAGAACTGAGAAGAGAACTTGAAGTTGTGCATATCCCTGTTTGGTTTTCTGCTTTCTCCCTGGATGAATTAAAAGCATTAAATCAAATTAACATGATTTGCCTGCATCATGCATACTGTTTGAGTTTATTTCATAATTACCTGTACTGGAAAATTAAAGTTTGGATGGATAGTCCTCGCTTGAGCAAGACTCAGAATCCGCTGGGAAGCTTTGCAACAAAGGGCTGAGGAGCTGATAGGCCACACAGGGGAAATTCGTGGCCTGTAAATGAACAGAAGGGCAACTGCAATTTCTGTTTCATACTAGCCATGTTCACAATGCTAAAGAGGTCTCAGATTTGATTTATATGCTTCTACCATCCATTGTTTCTATAGGTGGGGGCAAATATGACTTTCAAGGCCCAGGATGGTGCTTAGATCTGGCCTGTGGGGCTGCCTTGAAACAGCAAAGGATCTTCCTGCAGTGCCTCTGCTAGCAAAAACAGAGCTTGGGAGGGCTATGGGCAGCCCTCCAGAGCTCCATTTTCGCTGGCAGAGAGTTGCAGGAGGCTGTCACAGGTAAAAATGGAGTTTGGGAGCCCGTTTTCGCTGGCAGAGCACTTGGGCCTCCAGAGGCACCCCCGACATGAGTGATGTCGAGCTTGCCATGCCCCCTGGCCATGCCCTCCCCCAGCCCTCCTAAGGTCAAATACAACCCTGATGCATCCCTCAATGAAATCAAGTTTGACACCCCTGCGTTAAAACATGGGTTTCCAACCTTTTGGCTTGCCTGAGGTGCACTGAGTGACCAGAAATTGTTTTGGGCCTCATATAAAATATATAATATAGTTAATATGTATAAAAATATTGCTAAAAATCCCATCATGTTCAATGATCATGTAGGGCCCATTACTAGTTATCAAAGAATCTGCGTACCAAATGAAGACAGTACAGAGAACAGCAGCAATAAATATGTGCACAATTAACAGTTTTAAAGAATGCAATGCTCACAAAATCACATCAAACAGATATCAGATGTAGACCATCCCAGATGTAGCTTGTTGCTTAGCCAAAGCCTTGGGATCATCCAGCCAGTCAAGACAGATTGTCAGTGTACAAGTAGCCCTCGACTTACATCCATTCATTTAGTGACCAGTCGAAGTTCCAATGACACTGAAAAAAGTGACTTATGACCATTTTTCCACCCTTAACAATGGTTGCAGCATCCCCATGGTCACATGGTTAAAATTCAGCCACTTGGCAACTGGCAAGTATTTATCCTGTCCCAGGGTCATGTGATCACCATTTGGTCACCTTCCCAGCCGGCTTCCGACAAGTAAAGTCAAAGAGGGAAGTCAGATTTGCTTCATGACTGCATGATTCACTTAACAACTGCAATTATTTGTGTAACAACTGTGGCAAAAAGATGTAAAATGGGACAAAACTCCTTTAACAACTCTCTCGATTAGCTACAGAAATCTATCGTGGTGGTAAGTCAAATATAAGACCAATTCTTGAATAAAGCTCATCAGTCTGGAATCTGCACTGCATGTTAGACATTAATACAATCAGGAGTCCATAAATATTTCACGAGAAGAGTCCTCTACTCCTCTAATTACAACAGAACACCCTATGCCTCCAGACTTGAAATTTTAGGCTTAGATAACTTATAATTATACCTCCTTTGGTCTGACCTAAGCGTAGTACATAAAATTATCCATTACAATGTCCTACCCATCAATGACTACTTCAGCTTCAACCTCAACAATACACAAGCACACAATAGATACAAATTCAGGGTAAATCGCACAAAACTCAATTACAGGAAATACGATTTCAGCAACAGAGTGGTCAATGCCTGGAATACTCTGCCTGACTCTGTTGTTTCTTCCACTAACCCCAAACAATTTAACCTCAGACTATCTACTATTGACCTCTCCCCATTCCTTTTTTTATAAACAAGTTTTATTCAATTTTTCCATATAAAATTTTTTTTCCAATAAAAAAAGCTCTTTTCAGTGTACAACATAATTCTGAATCATCACTTTTACATGCAAATATGACAGTAATTATATATTCATTTTTACATTCAACTTCCTATCTTATCCATTTTTATCTTAATTCTATTATTACTGCTCCATTTCAATTTTTACAAAAGAAAAGGAACGAACAACTTTATTCTGTTGAGTGATATTACTTTCATTCTAAACATCTTCTCAATTCATTTCATTTTATTTCAAATATATTTCTTAAATACTAACATTTCTTTTAAACGTGGTGTTAAGTCTGGAGCATGGCTGCGAATGATGGAGACGAGCCGGTGGAAACAGTGAACTTCAAACTTTTTATTTACATATTGTGACTGCTCAGCTCAAAGGCTGCTCAAGCCTTACTTATATAGGCAACTCATTAACTACTTAACCAATAGCGAACCTGGAGTGCTAGCTCCGTTTAACCAATGGGAATGGTCTGTTAATGGCCAACCGGATGCCGCTAAACGGGCCAATCCAATCGGGCCATCAACAGCCAATCAGAAGTACAGGGCCAGAACCCTGCACTAGACTTCAAGCTCAATGATAACTTTATTGGTATTATGCATTCACAAGACCCCTTTCCCCCGGTTTCTGCCCACGGGGCACGGTTACATAGTCCTTAAGGTAGGATGGTTGTTTAATTAGTCTTTTCGATTTTCGCAAAGTGCCAGGCGGTTGGCTGCACTCTTGCTGAGGTAGATCATTGTTTAGTGGTAAGGGTGCCTCTGGTTCTGAGTTCGCGTTCTCGTTGTCAACAATATAACTGGCCATTTCCTGAGGTGCATTCACTCCGGTCCCTGGTTCCTGTTCCTGCGTTTCCGTTCTAATATCAGTCTCTTCGAAGGGGTTTCCTTTGAATAATAATTCGCTTTCCTCTGTATCTCCCCCCCCCTCAGTTTGATCAAAAGGGAGTTCAGAATTGCGAGGTGGTAGCCGCGATCGTAGCTGATCTATGTGGTGCTTCCACAGTCTATCGTCAGGGCACTGAACGAGGTATGATTTAGGGCCGGTTACGCGGATTACGGTTGCTTCCACCCATAGTGGACCGCCTGAAAAGTTTTTAGCGAATACGAGATCGCCTACCTGGAAGGTACGGCATCGACTGCTGGATCCGAGTGGCTTTTTGGGTTCGTAGGCTGGGTGTAAACAGTTGAGGTGGGAGCGGAGCTTCCGTCTCATAAGCAGTTCGGCGGGAGTTTTGTTGGTGACGCTGTGACGTGTAATGTGCTGCAGGAAAAGGATCTGGTTGATTTTTTCGTCGATGTTGTCATAATCGATCTTTTGCAGAGTCTTTTTGACGAATTGAACCATGCGCTCAGCCCTATCGTTTGCAGCAGGGTGCACAGGCGAAGTGAGCGCATGTCGAATGCCCTGGTCAGCCAAGTACTGCTCAAAAGGTAGCGCGGTAAATTGGGGCCCGTTGTCGGATACCAGGAAGTCTGGTAATCCGTGGGTTGCAAAAAGTCTTTCTAATCTTTTGATGACTGCATCAGTGGTTGTGCTGCTCATTTGGTGAATCTCGAGCCAGTTCGAGTAGGCGTCGACGGTTAGCAGGAATGTGTGGCCTTTGGTCGGTCCAGCAAAATCCAGGTGCATGCGGGACCAGGGTCCCTGCGGCATCTCCCATTCGGTTGGGGTTGCCTTTGGTGGAGCGTTGCTTACTTCTTAGCATCTCTTGCAAGTTTTAACCCATGATTCGATTTGTCTATCAATGCCTGGCCACCACGTGTAGCTTCATGCGCATGATGCCAGGGTGGCCATCGTGCAAGGTTCTTAGCAGCATCTGTTGGAGTCGTTCTGGGATAACGACTCTATCACCCCAGATGACACAGCCCTTCTGCGAGAACAACTCTGTTTAAATGGTGCAAAGTCGTCTGGTACTTGGTCCAATGGCCATCCACGTTCCACCCACGTGAGGACTCGCACCAAGATGGGGTCGCATTTTGTTTCTCTCGCGATGTCACGGGCAGTCAATGGCGGCGTGTGGAGTGTCTCGATCTGCAACGCTGTCATCGTTGGTGCAGGATCGTTGATAGTTTCAGGGAGCGCTCAGCGCATCAGCGTGAGGAATGGCTTTCCCTGGACGATATTGTAGCGGATAATTGTAGGAAGCCAAGAATTCTGACCAGCGGGTCATTCGGGGAGATAGTATGTAGGGAGTTGGTTTGTCCCCAGCAATGATCCCCAGCAATGGTTTGTGGTCAGTTACAATGGTGAAATTCCGGCCGTACATGTACTCATGAAACCTCTTAACTGCTGACACAATCGCCAAGGCTTCCTTATCAATTTGGCTGTAATTTCGCTCGGTTTTCGAGAACGTCTTTGAAAAGTAAGCAACAGGGGCTTCGTTACCATTAGGTAACACATGACTCAAAATGGCACCCACTCCAAAAGGCGATGCATCACAGGTTATGTTTATTGGCAAAGTCTCATTGTAATGCATAAGCACGGCGTCCGAAGTCAGTAGTTTTTTTACATTACGGAACGCCTGCTCTTCTTTGTAACCCCATACCCAGTTTGCTTTTTTGTCTAAAAGACGATGTAGGGTTCAGCGACAGTAGCTTTGTGCGGCAAGAACACATTATAGAAGTTGATGAGGCCTAGGAACGCCTGGAGGTCGGTCTTGTTCTGGGGTCTGGGAGTGTTCTTTATTGCTCTTAATTTACTATCAGTAGGGTGAATACCCTGACTGTCAATTAGGTACCCTAAGAATTCAACACGATCGGTACACATTTTGCATTTATTTTTTTTAACTTTCAGGCCTGCTTCCTGAAATTTTTGTAATACTAATCTTAGACGCTCCCGCAAAAATTTTTGAGTGGGGGCAGCAATAAGCACATCGTCGAAATAGGGGACAACGCCCTTGATCCCCTGCAATAGTCTCTCCATTAGGCTCTGAAAGATCCCTGGGGCTACACTGACTCCTAATTGAAGCCTCTTACACTTAAATGCGCCACGGTGTGTTACGATAGTCTGTGCCTGTGCCGTTGTTTCATCAACCGGCAATTGCTGGTAAGCCTGAGCTAAGTCTAATTTAGCGATGACTTTTCCGCCCCCCAGGGAATGGAAGAGGTGCTGTACTACCGGCACCGGATATGGGTTCTGTTGCAGGGCGTGGTTCAGGGTGGCTCGGTAGTCCCCGCAAATTCTAATGGAGCCATCCGGCTTAATGGGTGTCACTATCGGCATTTCCCAAGGGGAGTGATCCGTTGGCTTTAAAACTCCCTGGGCAATCAACTTATCTAGCTGCTCGTCGATTTTCGGTTTTAGAGCAAACGGAACTCGACGAGGCTTGAGGCGGATGGGCGCTATCTTTGGATTAAGACTAAAGGATATCGGGGTCCCCTTGTACTCGCCTAGCTTTTCCTCGAAGACGTCCTTGAATTCACGGGCGAGGTCTTCCTCCCAGTCACTGCCGCCGATTCGATTAATGCCTGCCACTTCGATGCCGAGTGGTGCGAACCACTGTAGGCCCAACAGGCTAGGCTGGTCCTTATCGATCACCGTCAGGGGTAAGTATGCCGTGCGGTTCTTGAATGTCACCCGGACTCGGCTGGGTCCTGCAACTGGAATCCGGTTCCACTGGTAGTCTTTTAGGACGAGCCGTTAGAATTGAAGGTCTTGGTGCTGGATAGTGGGGATGAGTTGCTTGAGGGTCTTCCATGAGACCATCGAGAGGGACGATCCCGAATCTACTACCATGTGGCAGGGCTGATTTTCAATATTCACGTTGACCCGAATTTTCTGAGCGTCTAGTGAAGAGGCATGGCCAATTGTGAGTGTTTGGTGATCCTCTTCTCATCTCACTAGACGATTCACAGGTTGGTTTCCGTAGGAGTGGTTTACTGGATCTCGCCTTACAGGGCGATTCCCTGCCGACTGGCGGAGATTGGGTCCTTTCGAAGTCTGGCTGGGTCCGAGGAGGCTTCTGCAGACCCATCCGATGTGGCGTCGTTTCCCGCACTCGTGGCAGAGTGCGTCGCGGAATTTGCAGTCAGAGCGAAAATGGTTGGCCCCGCAGCCTGCGCAGGGTTGTTGGAACTTTGGGTGTCGTTCCCAATCGGTCCGTAGGCGATGGACCTCTTCTTCGTCGCTGTCTGACGACGAAGAGAGGTCCTAATGATGGGCCGTGGAAAGCTGCCCTTCTGCGCTAGGTGAAATTTCGCCGGCCGATTGGTGGCTGTGAGTGCGATTTTGGTGTAGTTGGGCAGCCGACTTCTTGGTTGCCTCTGCTGCCGTGGCTTCAGTTATGGTGTCCTTAAGGGTGATGCCCTTTGCCATTATTTTGCTCTGCACGTTTAGAGCATCTAGTCCAAGGACTACTCTGTCTCTCAAAGCCTCCTCCAGGTCGGTGAATTCACACAGGCCTCCCAAGTTCCGGAGGTCTGCAACGAAATTGGCGACGCTTTCTCCTTTTCGCTGGTTCTGTTGATAGAACTCCTGTCGTCTTACGAGTGTTGGAACAGCGGGTGCATAGTGGGCCCTTAGTAGCGATTCGAGGACGTCCCAGTCCATGGTTTTCACTTCAGCCGGTTTTGCCAATGCCTTAGCCATCTTAAAAACCGTTGGGCCACAGTGTGTCAGGAACACTGCCCGTTTCTTCCCGGCCGTGGAATCCTTTAGATTATTTGTTTCCAAAAACATTTGGAAATGATCCATGTAAGACTCCCAGTCTTCTTGAGCCGGATCGAACGGAGCGGGCGGTATGGCGCCGCCGGACATGGTTTCGCCGTTTTGTGCTTCCGTCATGTGCTTAGTTGGCTCTGATGTCATCCAATCCCACCTTCGTCGCCAGTGTTAAGTCTGGAGCATGGGTGCAAATGATGGAGACGAGCCGGTGGAAACAGTGAACTTCAAACTCTTTATTTACATATTGTGACTGCTCAGCTCAAAGACTGCTCAAGCCTTACTTATATAGGCAACTCATTAATTACTTAACCAATAGCGAACCTGGAGTGCTAGCTCCGTTTAACCAATGGGAATGGTCTGTTAATGGCCAATCGGGTGCCTCTAAACGGGCCAATCCAATCGGGCCATCAACAGCCAATCAGAAATGCAGGGCCAGAACCCTGCACTAGACTTCGAGCTCAATGATAACTTTATTGGTATTATGCATTCACAACATGTGGCCTTTTCCAAAGTACTTTTTTCTCATTTTACCTCTCAGCTTTTACATAAGAAAAGGAACTAACAAATTAATCCTATTCATTAATATTACTTTCATTCTAAACATCTTCTCAGTTCATTTCAATTTATTTCAAATGTATTTCTTAAGCATTAACGTTTCTTTTAAAAGCAGCCTTTTCCAAAGTACTCTTTTCTCATTTAAATCACAAATATTTCCTGTATTTTCATACTTATTCCCTTTTAATTATTTTGTCTGTCCAATTAGCAGTTCCATTGCATATTCTTTCCATAAAATCTAAATTAATACAAGCTTTTACACATAAAACAAAACATAAATTTCCCCTCCCCTTTTACTAGTTTGGAGGTGTCACCTCAATGGTTTAAATATACCTTAATTCCCTCATCTATAATTCCCATTTAAACATCTATTTTACTTAGTTATAATAATAATCATTCCCTATAAAAAAATAAACTACTTTACATTGTACTTTTCAGTCAGGTTTCGCAATGGATTTTCTCCCTTTACTTCCATAAAAAATTTTTTATAATATCGAAAAAAAATAAAAGAAAAAAGGAAATTAATCCATTTAACTAATCCTGGTCACTGATATGAATCTCATTTTTAAGCCTCCTCATGATTCATTTCAATCATTTCAATATATATAATAAACATTAATGTGCTATATTAGCATACTCCAAACCCTCGCAACTGATTGGTCCGGACGGACAGTGACCTGATTGGTTGAGCCCCCGGCCGTGATTGGAGCGCTAGGAATCTACCGCGATTGGCTGCACCAATCGCGGGAGATTCAAAGCACTGCCATTGGCCACCGAGCCGCGAGCCAGCCCTATATGAGGGGCTGCCGTGACTTGTATTCTTCAGACTATTCTAATTCTAAATAAAGAGCTGAACTTACTAAGATGGTCTCGCGTCTCCTTCAAGCCGATCCACCCCAGATCTAACAATTAACCTTTCTTGTAACAATAAAAACAAAAACATACATTCATCTTCTAAATAGTCTATATTCTATAATTTATAATTGCAAAGTACATTATTATTACTCCTCATATCAATGAGGAATCCCCTTTCGTAATTCATTAACCATTATCCCTATGTAATCTAGGTAAAAAAAAGTTTGTTTATTTTGCAATTCCCATGTTTATTTATTTCCTGTTCGTGTTCCTCATTACCTCTCTTCCCTTTTATTTTTCCATATCTTTTCTCCCTCTGATTTATATCCCTGTCTCTCTATATATTTTCCTTCCCCCTTTTACTTTTCTGCTGTTTCTATCTTTCCGATTTTTACAAGTAATCCCCATTTTAGTTACTTTCTTGAATCTCCCATTTTTAACCCTTCTTTTTCCTCTTCTTTGTAGTGTTCTTTGTGTTGATTGTCTATTTAAGATGGCTTCTTCTTGAACTAACTCCTCCTTCTCTGAGGTTTCTTCTTCATATTCTTCAATCGCCATTTCCATAGCTTTTAACTCAAAGGCAAGTGATTCACCTTTTGCATGTAGTAGTTCTTTCAAATTTTTAAGTTCTATTTTTAAATCCCACAGAGATATCATCGTTGCACACTCTTATATCTTATAGTCATTAAAATCCACAAATCAGCTTCTCTTTTTTCTTCTTCAAACTTTCTAGATTCACAACTATTCCAAAAACTGGGTTTATAGCAAAGTCACCAATCAGTCCAACATTCCGTATTTTTTCTTTTATTCTAATTCAATGTTCACTTTTGTATGGTACTTATTATATTATTTCAATATTACCTTTTCATTGTATCAAATCAGGTTCATAGAGAAATAGGAACTTTCCCTTTTGCAGCCTAAATTTTTATTCACCAGATGGCAAGCTCTGTTACACAATGTCCTCATCTCCCCCCCCCCCCCCCCGTTTTATTGTTCAGGGCTTTCCAAGCCTCAGTATTCCAGACCAATCAAATCTCCAATTTAAATATTTTCCCCTTCTTTATAGTACTCTTAAATCCAGCTTTAAATTATGCCAGTTTGTTGCCAGTGTATTTTAATTCAAATTGTTTAGATATCTTGTTCCGGCTTCTTCTTTTCCCGGTTCGAAGCCCTACTCAGCTGTCAAAAATATTTTCACTTTTTTTCCTTTCCCTTTATAATTCCGCCACTTTCTTATTCTTTCATAAAAAATTTTATAATATCTATCCCGGGGTACCTTTTAATTAGATTGTTGCACCAAATTGTCCCGGTTCTTATGTTGTATACCTCTTTCTTCTCTCCTGCACAAATCTTAGTCCAGCTAAGTCCTCCTCTTCAGGGTGGCCATTTTAGACCACCGCTCGGTCGTCTTCAGGAGGAAAAATTGCCAAGCCCAGGGAGGAGATATGCGGCTCTCCTCAACCTGGCTGGCGGCTTCCTCTTACTCCACCGCCCCTCCGAGGCAGCTTCAGCCCCTAATCACAATGATTGGGGCTCTCCAGTGAGAGAGCACGGATTGAAGCCGTGGACAATCACAGTCACCGATCTGTCAATGAGGAAGGCTTAACCCGGAAGCTGACCTCACCCCATTCCGAAGAGGTCTGTAAGAGACGTGCATAAGCGCACCAACGTGCCTACTGTCCCTATCATAATGTTCCCTTTTATTCGTATCTATTTCATGTATTAATAATCATGTTCATACTTATATACAGTATATTGTCAAATGCATGCTTGACAAAATAAATAAATAAAATAACCTATAAACTTTATTAACTGTATTAAAGAGATCAATTGGGCAGAAATTTCCTGGATTGTATTTTTTAAAATATTTTTTTAAAGATTGGAACTGTTACTGACCAAGACCTGACCTCAGGAATATGGAGAGCTGAACTGATTCTATATTAGAATACCAGCCTATTTCTCAAAGGGTTTCTTGCCTGAATTCTACACTTAAAAAACCCACTGGCCTGTGGCAATTAGAAAAACTCACTAGTGTTAGGGCCTCACCTTAGTTTCAAATAAGTTGCAGAAATTGGCCTAGGTTCTGCTAGCTTCAGCAATCGCTTTGATGGCAGTGCAGAATACACTGTTGAAGAACGTTTCCAAATCTCTGACATTTGTCCACAGCTGTACCAGAAGAGGGATTTACTACAGAAAAACCACAAGGATAATTTAGATAGTAGAGGCAGGATAAGTCTATAGTAGAAAGGCCACTTTGTGTTCTTCTTTTCTCTACTGCTATATTCTTCCAGGTGCTTCAACTGCAACTTCAATTACTCAAGGTCATCTGTACAGCTTCATCTTTTAGAACAGGGTCTCCAAAATGGCAACTTTAAAACTTATGGACTTCAATTCTCAGAATTGAAGCTGAGGAATTATGGAAATTGAAGTCCATAAGTCTTCATATTCTGTCCTTTGATTCAATTGTTGAATATAAAGACAGAAAGATAACTCTACAAATTCTTTCATACAAAGTTTCTTTTATTGGATTATATTAGGTATCCTCAAGGTAACTCACATTTATTTCGAGTTGCATCTAATGTCCAATTCTTTGCATAGTTGAAATCATAGTGTAAAATGATAATAATCTTTCTCCTATTTCATCCCATAGTAATAGAGCCAAAGGAGAGATGCCAGCGTGAGGCTGGGATCCAAGCAAGAGTGAAGAAACCTCCCCTAACCCACCAAGGGCCAATTCAGTGACCAATCAGGATTACAGATGTGGCCACATGACATGAACTACATTTCCCAAGATACTTTAACTACATTTACCATGATGTATTCCCCTAAGGGGACAGCTCCCAATTCCCATTAACTATAACTGGCTGGACAGCACACTTCAAGTTGCCAAGGTTGGAGACTCCTGTTCTAATCTAGAAAGCTGTGATTTCATTAGCTGAAAACAGCAATTACAGTAGTCTAGCTTCCTATATCCCATTTGGGTGATGGATTAGAAAGAATCAAAGATAATTTCTTTTCTTAAATTAAAAGAACATTTTTTAAATTAAATGTTTTGCAGCAACCTGTTTATTCTGCGCTTTAATTACAGGTGTTGCAGGGAGACAACCAGGCTGAGCCTGAAGGAGGATCCAACATGTCATCATCAGTCAGGAGTGCCTTAATGTCCACCAGAGATCAAAGTCTAGCCTACTTTGAATTTCTTTGACTCGTATCTACCACCAATTTGATTTGGCTGTTAGTAGTTCAGATTAATGTCAAGCAGTAGGGAAATCAAGAAGATATAGGCAGTTCAAATGGCTATAAAGATGTATTGCAAACTTAAGCTCCCTAGTAGAATCTGAACTACTAATGGTTCAAGCAAATTGGCGGTAGATAAGAATCACTAGAATTCAAAGTTGGGTGGGCTTTGATCTCTTGTGGGCACAGAGATACTCATGACCTCATGACTGATGTCATGTTTTTTCACAAGCTGTGCTTAAATCATTTTAAGAACTATTCCATTGTTGCTATATGTACCAGTCCTCGAAAGCATTCAATATCAGACTTGGGATTCAAATTAAAACATCCAACCATTCCAGAATATACAGGCACTTAGACATAGACATGAAAGCAAACCTCTTCGGTTTATCAACTACTTCCTTTGGCCTTGCTAGAGTCAGGATTCTTGAGCTGGGCTGTCTCATCATATTCCTTGAAGTGAGAGGCCATATTGGATCTTGATTTCCCCAGATTAACCTGCTGTTATGAATAAAAAATGCACAATGCCAATCAAAATGAGTATACAACCACATACCCTGATGATATATAAGTAATATTATATTATATTATATTTACTAGCTCTACACCCATGCTTCGCTATGAAACTATGTGATTGGGCTTAGTTTTTGGGAAGCAAAATAAGGGGGGGCGGGGAATTCTGCCTCTGTCTACCAGCATCCATTGGTATTCATCTGGCTAGTGTCATGTCAGTATGTGAGAGAGTTGAGGGCTGTTTGAAAACTGAAACAGTATTTGCTGTGTGAGCAAGGAGACAGCAAGGAGCCTGGGCGTGGCTTACCTCAACTGTTCTATACTAAAGCTGGTTGCTGCTGTGAAACTGAAACTGAAACTCTTTTCCTCTGTGTTTTGCATTTGGAACAGATTTCTTTTCAGGTGGAGAGGGGGAGTAGAATTCCTTAGCATCAGAGCGTGTTAATAATAATATAAAAAATATTAATGCTCTGAATAGTCATTTGGAAAAATCCTTTCGTAGTGAGTTCCTTGAAGCCAAGAAAAACATGCATGTCAAATTTCAAGTTTGTAGGCTTTACAGTTCTGGAGATTTTGTGATGATGCATGAGTGGTATTTCAATTTTATATATAAAAAATATTATATGAGAGCCAGTTTGGTGTAGTGCTTAAGGCATAGGCTAGAAACCAAGAGAGTGTTAGTTCTAATTCTGCCTTAGGCACAAAGCCAGGTGGGTGTCCTTGGGCCAGTAACCTTAGGAATGAGGCAATGGCAAGACACTTTTTTAAAATGTTGCCAAGAATAGGCATTCTTCAAGAACTTATTTAATTAATAATTAAGTTGTGAAGGCACTAGACTAGAAACTGGAAGACTGTGAATTCTAATTCCACCTTAGGTCTGAAAGCCAGCTGAGTGACTTTGGGCCACTCACTCTCTCATTCCAAATCATCTCATAGGAATGTTGCCACAGAGTCTTGGTTAAGTTTGCCGCCTTGAGTAATTTATAAAAATAATAAAGGCAAGATATAAATCAATCAATCAATCAATCTGATATGAATCAATCTGACATGATTGAAGAAAAAAATATTTGTTATACAGCATAAGATCTATGCTTGACCACACAACATTAAAAATATTGATCTTTAGATTGTGTTTATGCTATCTAAACACAAGTAGCACTTGTAACTATTACTTTTCAAACTATCTGGCAATTGAAACTATTTGGGCAGAGAATATGCCAACCTGTACAATTATGAGATTGGTTTGTTTTGACTTATAAAATTCCTTAGCAGAACTCACAATTCATGTAAACTCACATATCTTATGTAACTACTGCCTCAAGTATTAGCAAATTGAAAACAGACAAAAATATCATTTTAAGGCAGAAACAGAAATCTGGCCTCAAGGCAAAATTCCCCATAAAACAAGCCTGGCTGGGGAATTCTAGAAGTTAAAATCCAGACATCTTAAAGTTGCCAAGGTTGAAAAAAGACTGCAATAAATGCTACCAAAGCAACAGAGACCCATAAATCGTGAGTTGTTAAATTCTGCCCGGACTTCACAAGAGCAGACCTGTAATTGTCGTTGCCATCATACACAATGAAAGGGACTACAGTACAGGAAGAACAACTGTTGCCAGTAGCACTGCATGATTCATCTTCATATACTAATAAACTAAACAGTTCTTGGTACAATATATTTACACAGGAATAATCTACCTGAACTGATCTTGAAGATGTACTAAAAAGGATGGAGTTTCACTAAGTTAAATTTTAATATACCAAAACCATTGTTTTGTTTTATTTTTTTATACTAAAAGAAGCCATTGGAAGGTAGCAGGGGTCTTGAAACAGACATTTCAGCAGAAAGATTGATGTGTCTGCACTAAGGCGGTAGCTTACCAGAAGAAGTAGCTACTAACCTGTTCTCTATTGGTACTCAGTATTATTAGTTCAGATAGACTTTTGTAGCAAAAAAAGTTAATTTACCAAGGAAGAAGTTAAGTCAACTGAATCTGAACTGTTCTTTATAGTACTGTACCTGCTAAAGAAGAGTAAGGCAAGTTGGCAACTACATTAACCCAAGTTCTCTGGTGTATTCTTTTGATGCCTACCAAGTTCTCTACTACTATATGCATGTTTAGATTCTTTTAATTAAAACAAAACAGAGTGCAAGGATGCTGCAAAATCAAACCCCAATCTCTAGTACCATCTGAACTCCATATTCAAACTTGGCAACTTTAAGATGTGGGAACTTCAACTCCCAGGATTCCAAGTTAGCATATTGGCTGGCTAGCTAGGGAATTCTGGGAGTTGAAGTCCATACATCTTACATTTGTCAAGTTTGAAAAACACTGATATAAAATCTGAAGTCATTTTTAGAAAACAGTAATAGTGAATGAGAGAGCCCAACGCTTCCTTTGCAAGTCTGCTTTGAAAAAAGACAGAAGTAAATTGGGTGGTAAGGAGTAAGTTGGGGAGTTAAGAAGCATGACAAACAAACAGCTGCCTTATTGGTTTGGCTGCAAATAAATGGGGCTTTGGTCAAGGCTTCATCTATCCCATGAATAGGCAAGACCACGGGTTTCCAAACTTGGCAATGTTAAGACTTGTGGACTTCAACTCTGGCTGGAGAATTCTGGGAGTTGAAGTCCACAAGCCTGAATGTTGCCAAGTTTGGAGACCTCTGGGCAAGACCCTATGACAACCAATTTATCAATGTAATTTACAAGATAAGTTGTATCAAATGTTCTGACCACCACATCTAAAACACATTTTAAAGACCACAGGTGGTCCATGATTTAGGATCAAAATTGGGACCAGAATTTCCATTGCTAAGCATGGCAGTTGTTAAATGCCTCATGACCAATTTTGCAGCCTTTTTTTTTTGTGCCATGATTGTTAATTGCTGCAGGGGTTAAGCAAACCATGCAGTCATTAAGCGAATCCATCTTTCCCCAAAGACATTTCTGACAATTTTCCTGTCAGAAGTCATCTGGGAAGGTTGCAAATGGTGATTACATGACCCCGGGATGCTGCAACTGTCACAAACAGATGCTGTTGGCAAAGCAGCCAATTTTTGATCATGTGATCATGGGAATGCTACAGTAGTCATAAATGTGAGGACCAGCTATGTCACTTTTTTTGAAATTTTGAATAGTTGCTAAACAAATGATTGTAACTTGAGGACTATCTGTATCTATACCTTGATATCCAACTCACCGATGAAAATTCCATACGTCTTTGGTTGGCTTTGGTTTTGCAAGCTCTTGTAACCTGGGAAATGCAATTTTTAAAACATTACATGGTGATGGGGTAGAAAGTCAATCCTCTAAATTTTTACAGCCTGACAAACCTTCCCAATTCCATTGAGCAACTTCCAAGTATGCATTGTATCTAATTATATCAAGTGCAAAGACCAGAGCTGCATTCCTCCAGATCTTTAACTTCCATTACTGCTGATCTGCTCTGGCAGCACTGAGAGAGAATTGACAAGGAGATTATATATTATTATTGCAAGTTCATTTGATATAAAAACCCAGATAATATATTCAGCTGATTACATTTAATGTCCAATAGTATTTTACCATGGATAAAACTTGCTTCTAAGCAAAAGCTTCATTGGAAGGCATTGATGAATTGGGGTAGTAAGCCTTCAGTTCAGGCTGAGACTTGTTCAAGGAGAAACATTCTTTGCCAGCCAAACACCACCCTCAAGTTCATAATGTTTTCTTAACAGAGAGGAGCTTGAGAATAGCTACCGTGGAAGGAGGCAGAATCTTTCTCCCAGCCAGTGATAGACACTGTGAAAGAGATAGAAAGATCTCCTTCCTTCAGCCATTAGCCACACAGGCAATAAATTAGGGCAAGTGATGGCTAGTTGCTAAGGATATCTCCCTGTTGACATAACAGCACAGAGGTATGCAGTTGAAGTCAGAAAATTTACCTCAGGTCTAGTCAAGCTTGTAGTTCCATATGGTATATCAAATAGAGTGTACAATGTAGGATCACCCCAGTGCATAAAGGAATGGGATTAGACCTCTTTCGGATACCCACTTTGCTAGAGTCAACAGCAAAGTATAGTGACCTCAACCTACTTTGCCCAGGATGAGTGTTTATTACACTCAAACAAAAAAGCTAGGTGGTGTTGCGGTCTTACACATTTTAATATGGGGCAGTTTCAGATCAGCTACTGGTGGGTCCCTGTTGTCCTTTCTTCTCCTACCCAGCATCACTTCCCAGTGGGAAAAATAACAATCAGTTCTTGTACAAAATGTGTGGTAGGACAGAATCTCCAAACATGTAACCATTTTCTTTGCTATCAATTGTCCTACGATGAGAAAAAAAAAAATCAGGAACACAAAATGTAACCATGGTTCACCACCAGAGGTGGCATTCAGCAGGTTCTGATCAGTTCTCGAGAATTGGTAGCGGAAATTTTGAATAGTTCAGAGAACCGGCAAATACCACCTCTGATTGGCCCTGCCCCCATCTATTCTCTGCTTCCCGAGTCCCAGCTGATTGGCTGGATCTTCTTTTGTTGCCTGCATAGGCGAATGGAGCTGGAAAGCAGGTTAGTGGGGTGGGGAGGGAATGGGATTTTTCAGTAACTTCCCCCTGGAGTTGGGTGAGAATGGAGATTTTGTAGTATCCTTCCCCTGCCATGCCCGCCAAGCCATGCCCACAGAACCATAGTAAAAAAAATTGAATCCCACTACTGTTGACCACTCAAGTGCAATTCCACCCACTAAACTGGCTAGAACAAAATACTAAACTAGCTTGGTCATTGTCTGAACCTGATAATTTTTTTTCTAGTTTTCTTATGTGCAGCAATTTAGCTGTAAAGTAATCACCTATGCAATTAAAATTAAATCTAAATTTGTCAAACATGTACTGTCAACATTCTGACACTGTGAATTTTCTTATACAAATTACATGGCTGTTATATCCCAAATAAAGACTAATATTAAAATTGATAGTATTTCTTTGTCCTGACTCTTCTGTGCAATATCTCTGCCCCACATGCATAAACTAGCTAAAAGAGAGATAAATATGGATAAGTTGATAATGGAGAGGGTTAACAATTCTCTCCAGTTCTGCTTCTGCTCCAATAGCTGATATGTATAATTAAGTCTGATTGACATCTATGAACATTGTGTTGAGGAAGAAAAGATTGTGAAGTCATCATCAACCTTTTTAACCCATATAAATGTCATCGCTTTATATGTTAGGGGTAGAGCATATGTTTACTGGTGTTATTATGTTATTACTTTCCTCATTTTTAATTTATTTTCATAGAATCAAGATAGTCTGCAGGCGGTTTCCGGTTTCGTGTGGCTTCAGGGCAGCAGGAATTCGCGACAGCTCGCGATTCCTGCTGTGCTAGCCGCCGAGGTACCCCCGATCCAGATGGGTCAGGAGGATATGGCTGCCCTGTAGGGACAACTGAAGAGAGAGGGGAGTTGGACAGGGGGTTGGGGGTGTCGCAGACCCCCTCCTCCTCCGGAAAAAACCCTTTTTCCCAAGGCGGTGGAGCGGCGGTCAGCAATGGCCGCCACGAAGAAGCCAGCAACCGGGTAAGATTGCGCTGGAGGAAGTAAGAAGAGTGAAAGTGCTGTCTGAGCCGGGTCAAGTGACATCTTTCAAATTTGTTGGAACTGAGCTGTTTGAGTTGCTGGAGGATACATTGTATCCCTAAAAAGATCGAAAGTGGCGGAGAAGCTGTTAAAGGGAACTTTTTTTTCTTCACTCTCCCACCCCATGGAAACAGCAGATATGTTTGGACATATTGGACATTGAAAGTGAATTGTTTTGAGAGTTGAAGCTAAGGGACAAAAGGGTTCTTGGACATTGAAAAACTTAAGAAATTGGAAAACCCTTGTTGGAGGTATGGATTTCTGATTATTTAAAATTGATATTGCAAGTGGGAAGGGAGAGGAAAAAAAATTGGAGCAGAAGCTGAAAAAGGAGGAGATTGCCTAGAATCCCAAAGAAAGGTATATGGTAATTGGACCTCTTTGATAAAACATTAACCCCAGAAAGAGAAGAAGGAAGAAAAGTATTAATTTTTGGAAGTATTTTTTTTTGAATTATTTTTGATTAAAAATATTTGTGGTTGTTTTGGGAAAAGTTTCTTTTTTCATAATGGCATCGCTTGTGGATGAACTAAAGACTGAATATCAAAAATATAAAAAAGAAGATACTTTGGGCACTTTGTTTCAATTCTTAGAAATGGCGTTATGTACTTATGAAAAGTTGACTACGCAGCAGAAGGACTGGGACAAAGAAGAAGAGGAAGAAGAAGCCATCTTTGATGAACAATGGGTTCTTTTCGGGGAGGAGGAGAAAAAGGATAAGAAAAAGGGGATTTTAAGAATTATAAAAACAACCAAAGAAGAGAAAAATGAGCGGAAAGGTGGAGGCAAGGTTAGAAAGCAAAGGAAAGGGAGTAAGAAAAGGGAGGAGGAAAGACAAAGGGGTAAAAAGGGCAAGGAGAAGAATAAGCAAGAGAGAAAGGGGGGGAGGAGAAGCCTCAATGGGGGGAAGCAAGATCTAAAGAAAAAAAGTTTATTTAGAGACAATGGGTGAATTTAATTTAGGATAAAAGAGGGATTCTGGAGGGTACATAAGATTGTGTTTTTTATATGTGTATTTAGAGTATAAAATTCATTGTGTAATTTTAGAATCTATTAAACAGAATCCCAAGAAAAATTGTTATATGAAGTACTTTTAAGTTAGGGTAATGAGTTATAGACGTTACTCCAATTGGTGTATAGGAGAAGTATAATAAAAGAAAAAAGATGAATGGATAGTTGGAAATAGGACAAAGAATATTATTGAAAATGGTAATAAGATATGAAAGGATATATAAAGGTTTTGTTATGTTTTTTTTTTTTTGGATGTTGTATATTGAAAAAAGGCAAAAAAAAATTTAATTAATAAGAAATAATTTGGATGAAAAGGAGGGGATAAGATATGAAGTTAAATAGACAAAGTATTGATACTATAATTTGGAATTGTTATGTTTTATTGGTTTTCTTCTTTTATTATTTTTTCTTAGAAAAGAACTTATAAGCTATTATGCCTTGCGCATTGTTTATATAAAATTGATAAAAATGGTTTATATATATATATATAAAAGAAAATGACAATAAGATATGGAAGGATATATAAAGTGAATATGATGTTTGAATTTGTGTCTGTGTGAAGAGTTTTAACCCGGGATCAGACAACCTTCAGAAAAGATCTTTTAGTTTTGTTTATGTTTTATTGTGTTCTCTGTAAAATGAATAAAATTTGTTTAAAAAAAAAAAAAAAGATAGTCTGCAGGCCAGATACTGTAAAAAGATTGCAAGTAATTATGACATCATGCATACTGGAAAACTCACTGGTTACTCAAAAAGACAAGATAAATAAGTGCATTCAGGTTTTTTTTCTCACAATTGATCACTGATAACTTTTCTCCTTTCTAGAATGCCTTCACCTCCTCAAACTCAGTTCTGTAATCACTCCAATTCAAATATTGAGGAATTCAGAAAAGGAGAGGCACATCCTGTTTTGTAAATTGAAGCCTGAATGTATGACTTTAGATATTACTCTGTAATTCCTGAATATATTTAAGTAACTACTCAGATATGGGAGCTTGATGATTTTATCTTACCGTTCATTTGAATAAAACCCATGGGAAGTAGCTGCAAGAGAAACAGAAAAGATAACATGGATTTGAAAATGATGTCCATATTCTATAGTTAATTATATGTTGTAGTAATTCAGTAATGTTTGGGAGTGGGATTAAATCAGCAAGATGACACATGGAGTCCCATAATTCAATCGCCATCCATTTTCTATTTCTGTGGGATGTTGTCAAAATGGCAACCAGCAACTGCAGTCCTAACAATGAAAATTCTTACTGATAAAGTGCTAATAGGGCTCATAAAATTACAGCAAAAAATATGACTCTGCTTAACTATACAGTCTTATAAATGTTTAGAACTTAGCCAGCATGGAATTTCTGGGTTTTTGAGGTTCAAAGGGCACAACTAGGTCTGCAACTATGTTAAATGTCCAAGAGACACGTAGCATCCTGAATGTTAATATATTCTTCCATTCATTAGTTAAGCCTTCATAACTAATATTATCATTTCATTTTAAGGTACCAAAAAGGGTTTTGTTTTGTGCTGCAAGTATTAGCATGATTTCCGTATTCACCACCACAGGATATGCTTTATAATGTAAAAAAACGTATATTATCCTCTATGGCAGTAGTTTCGAATCATTTCTATTTCCCTTAGGAAACGTTTAATTAATTTTCACACCAGTTGTGGGACTCAAATAATTTAACAACCAGTTCTCTGCCCTAATGATTTCTTCCAACAACCACTTCACCAAACTGCTCAGAAACTTAACAACCAGATCTCCCGAAGTGGTGCGAACTGGCTGAATTCCACCACTGGTTCACACCCTGTACAAAAGTAATTGTGACTCATGACTCATCACAAAGGATCACAAGTCACTCTTCGTTGTAGACCCTGAAATTCTACCCTGCACACCCAGATTGCTCTATGGATTCATATACATGGCCCTGAGAAGTGATATGGAAGTCTGTCCCATGTAATACGCCCTATGTACAACTTTTTCTGGTAAGGTTAATAGTTTGATCAGTTATTTGTTGGGCTGTCTACATGATTGTATTTGTTTATAACATTGACTGATAATTGAATAATAATAATCCCAAAGCATCTGGAACATCACTTGAGCTCCATTAGCATTGACAAAATCAGCATCTGTCAATTGCAAAAGGCAACTTTACTTGGAACAGTTTACATCCTGAGATGATACCATTAACACCATTAAATAACAACATCTGTCTGTTCCAGGACCTTCAGAAGGACTTGGTCTAATGGGTAAAAATGCCAAATCCAGTCTAAATCATAATGATATACTCTGAGATTCTAGGAATTATGACTATCTTAAACTTTCAGGTATCTCATATAATGCAGAAATAAGGGCTTTGTTTAACAAACATTGTATTTTTCTTCTGGTTTTTATTGTTTTTGTTCTAGTAATTTTGTAATGAATTGTATTTCACAAAATCTTCTGTCTTTTAATCAAATTTGTTAAGTCAGAAAGGGTGCTACTAATCTTAGTTTTTGGCTACCATAAAGCTATTTTCTGTTTCTGAAATGTGAGGCCCAATAAATTAATTTTCTAAAGGATTTTCTGGATGGCTGCCCCACAGGGGGATGGGAGGAGCCCAGAAAACTATTTTATTTGGTTAATTACCAATTGATGGTTAAGTGGCAAGGGCAGTTCAGTGTGAAATATAAATTCTAGCTATCGCAGCAATAAAAAAATTAAATAGTACACGTCCATAAATAAAAGTAAAAAGACCAGCTGTTATCTTTAGATTTCAGAAGACAAGACTTGTGCACAGAAGTATTAGCATTGTTCCTGGCCTTCCTAAGGTCACAAAGAGTAAAAAATAAATAATTAAGCATTACATGGATTAATAAGCAAATTATTAATGGGATTTTCCAAAAAGTTACAAAATTGTTTTTTTTTAAGTAAAGAATTTTAAGTGAAACATTAAATACATTTGTTGCACCCAATTTGTAAACAATGTGAAATGACAGCTACCCTCAAATGATAAAAGACGGTCTCTATAAAATCCATCCAGCTGTGCAAGAGCCCCCTTGCGGTAGAATCATTCATTCATTCATTCATTCATTTATGCGATTATTAGATAACTGGCATAAGTATAAACATGGTTATGAACACATGAAATGGATATGAATAAGAAAAAAACCCAATAGGACAGGGACGGTAGGCATGATTGGTGTGCTTATGCACGCCCGCTACAGAACCTCTTAGAAAAGGGGTGACAATAATAGACAGTCTAAGGTTAAAGTTTTTGGGGTTTGGAGAAAAAAACCAGAGAGCCAGGTAGAGTATTCGAGACATTGACCACTCTGTTGCTGAAGTCTTATTTCCTGCAATCAAGTTTGGTGCGGTTAACCTTGAGTTTGTATCTATTGTGTGCTCTTGTATTGTTGTGGTTGAAGCTGAAGTATTCGTTGACAGGTAGGACATTGCAATATATAATTTTATGTACTATACAGTACAATCAGTACAACCTTCCTGCCTTTAAACACAGAAGAAAAATAAAGCAGAAAGACCTATTTAGCCAGGATAGTGATGATAGCTTGCCTTTCAAGCCCCTTTTCCCTCTTAAATCAAAAATAGTATCGTTGCTTTCCACTCCCGCGGAAATCCATGCTGTGCACAGATGGATCTCATTCTGCGAAGCGTCATAATTGCAATGCCCAACAGAGGGCAGGTTCTACCCGGAAAGACGGTGGCTCTTAGACGGTGTTTCCTTTACTGACCTGATCGTGGCTCGACCATCCTGCGCGACAATCCCCTGCTTCTCCTAGCTCACGTCGCAGTTTGCAGTTGGAGAAAAGCGGTGCTCCGTATGCACCTTACGCTCTTTGTTTCCGTCGCTACGGCAACCGGGGGAATCACCGCCGTTTGTTTCTCTTTCTCTGAATTTACTTTCTGTGCCGCGGGAGGTAGGATTCGCAGGTGCCCTTATTCTTAACAGTGCACAGTCCACGGATTTCGGCCGGGCCTTCGATTTAATTGCTTTTCTATGCAAGAGGATTCTGTGCAAATTATTACCATTGCTTTCCTTCCCTTTGTTACTACATGTAACATGAATATTCTCTAGACATCTGTTTGCAATCCTCTAAAACAGTGTTTCTCAGCCTCAGCAGCTCCAACTCCCAGGACTCTTCAGTCAATATGCAACCTGGGACTTGAAATTCACATGAACTTAAAAGTTGCTGGGATTGAGAAACAGTGCTTTAAAAACCTGAAAACCAAGGAAAGGGAGTCAGCCATTTCTATCACCTTCTTCAGGATGCATTCGTCTTAGTAAAAAAGAAGTGATCATTGCAAGGGAACATGGTACAATACGTTTATGTCAGTAAAATGCACACTTGAAGAAAAATATTCTAGTTTAATAAAGAAGAAAGTTTTAACATTCAAGCAGAAAACATTCTAGAAAAGTTTGGTAGTTTTTATTCTTACAAAAAAATTGAAAGATTTTTAACCTTGTTTTAAAAGCCAAAGGGTCTTCTGTTACGTTTTCTTGCCAGTGTCAATGTAAAGGAGAATTTTATTGCATTAATAAAAGTACCTCCATGCTGAAAATTGCAATAATACTCAGTGTGATTAGATCACAGGAGCCACCACCAGGCTTCTCTATGCAAAGCCACCAAAAGTCGTGAAAGATAATGTCACATGGTAAAGCAAAGAATGAGAGGATAACACCTCCCTTCCTCCACCATTAATATTTCACAGGAAACCTTTCCCATTAATTGTCCCTGCCCCCAATTCACAGGGGCACACATTTACACTGAAATATCCAGGCTTGCAGTTTTAAGACAGAAAACTGGGTGGAGGAATGTTTTAAAACTTTACCACTCTATTACAAAAGATGACAACTCAGTTTTGAAGATCAGGGTTTGACTTTTGGGTCATTCTGGCTGATGCTCTAAAAGTGACAGCTGATTATGTGAAAATAGGCAAAGGAAGGAGCTTGATATTGCATCTGAATTGGCTGAAGCCTACTAAAGACATAGCGAGATTCATCTTTGCAGAGTTTTGATAGCAACTTTTCTGAGTGGACTATAAAGTTATTATGACAATAAAAACAAGACATAATGAAAAATAAAGACACTATCCCAATATTATTGGGTACTTAAACTTTTCAAGACACTCTCAATTCTTCAAGGAATTTATATTAAGACTACTAGTATTATTAAACGACAAGCCATGACAAATAAATTATATAATACAATATGAAAATAAGAAATAAGATCCATATGAGCGATCTAAAATATATCAACCAGCTAAGCCTACAATGAAATCAAAATTCTTAATATTTTCTTAAAACTAAAATGTCACCGTGAGCTTATAGCTTGCCCAAGCTATATTTGTTACAAATGGAACCAAATGGCATAATTGGCTATCTAATGGATGTTTAAGATGCTTCCTGCTTAACAACCATTCATTTAGAATCATTTGAATAGTGGTATTTTTGCCTGGTTCTGTAATTCCTACCATTTTAGCATCCCACACTCAGGCAGTCACCACTTGCAACCTTATTTGCTGATTTCCCACAAAGTCAATGGAGAACCTGCAGAAGGTTGCAAATAGCAACCATGTGATGTCCTTGCTTTAATGACCACAATGATTTCCTTAACCACAGCAACTGGAGTGCCAGAACTGTCCTTGTTAATCAAAGGTTAGATTTATATAACCTTTGGTGACCCCAGTTTATTGATGTCAACCCAGAGCAGATTTTCATACTTGTTAACAGAAAATGTAGCTATTAACATTGGTCCAGAGTTCAGGTAAGAGATGCTTGTTGACCCGATAGAACATTTAGCACAGGAGAATTAAGCCAGTATGCATAAAACTGGCATTGCAATAAAACATCAACTGCCTCTTATTTCTCCTCCTCACTCTTGACCTAATCAACTCATTAATTTTCCATTTAAGAAAGGACTTAAGGTGTATTTTAAAGAAGCCTAAACTTGAGAGTATAGTAGTTGATATCAAGAAATTCCCTAGAACAGGACATTATGGCAGCTAGGCATCTATGGAAGGCCCTTTTGAATTATAGATCAGATGGATGCATCTGCATACAAAAGGATTGTAATAGTTTAGTGGGTAAATGCTGGGGGTGATGGAGCTGTGGTGTAAAAAGAGCTACATCAATGTCATTTATATAGAAGTTAAACAATAAGGAGTCAAGGTTATACAGCACTGTTTGACCTCTTTGTGGACAAGAGTTGTTAAATTGCCATTACAATTGCTTCTAACCTGTGTTGTACCTGAAGTAGCAAAATTATCAATTTGACAAGCAATGATCAATGGAAGCTCACTGCAGGTAATTTCCTCATAGACTCTCTCAAGGACTTAATGAAAGCAGTATTAGGCTAGAAATAATTTTCAGCTAAAGAGTGCAGAATTGCAGATCGACCCATGGTGGAATCCAAAGTTAAAGCATACTGTTTGGGGTGCTAAGATATTCTCCAAATACATGCAGTCTATAAAAGTTTATGGTTAAAAATTGAGTATAAATTTATTATTGGCATTAATTTAATTGAGCAATAATTAATTGGCTTTGCCTATTGCCTTACTTGTATAATAGATGACAGGATTTATGAATTATTTGGGGTGAAGAATTATTAATGGCAGTAAGTAGGAGGGCTATCACAGAGACCCACCAATAAGGATTTGTTTTCAACCACTCTGATATAATCCTACTTTTACCTGGGGTGTACCATTTTTAAACTAAGAAAATCAGTTTTAGTGATCTGTTTGTGTAAAGGTGGAGACCAGTCTGGGTATGGATCAGATATGATAAGCCAAGAGAATTACCAACAAAGGGTGCACAAAGTTACCAAAATATTTTATCTGGATTCTAAAGATAATTCATTAGCACCGGGGCCAGGTTTAACACGAAATAAGATGCTAGAACAATCATCCTTATTATTGCCTGTTGGAACTCTTATCTCATTAAGAGTTTTTTTTAACCATTCCTTCAGTACCAGCAATGTTTCATAATAGGGAGAATCATTGCTGAACTGAGCACCTCTATAAGCTGGGTTAGTATAGCTAACAAAATTCTTAAAAAGCAAGGTTTGTGCTGTTTATTTGAACAAAGGGTTGGAGTTTGATTAGGCAGTTCTGAGATAAATCTGTCACTTTTTTGAACAGTGGCAAAAAATGTTAGAAGTATCATTGATTGTACCAATGATTTGTTTTAAATGGTTGACCTATGATTTAAGAAATTAGGTTGCAGCATTTTAGTAATGTTTCTTACTTTTCTTTCCAGGATTCATTCCCACTTTTAAAACTTAAGAGAACCCCAAAATAACTGTTACTTGCACAAGTTACATTTATCAACATTTACTGTATTAAAAATTAATACAGTGCTACTCTTACTGCTTTTCATTTGATGGCATTTTAATAGTGTATTGTTTTTCAACATAAGCTGGCACATAATTTTGATTTTGCAGACTCCTGAATCACTTTGAGAAACACTGTACTACAATACACTGTATTGGCTGGTATCTATCAGATGAGCAACAAAGCAGATGGGGCAAGATTAAGGGGCAGTTGTCCTCATTTTCTAGAGTCAAGGAAAAGGACTCTATTAATGATAAGTGTTCACTATCAAGGTGGAAGTTAATCTTCAGAAATCAGCATGTATTCTACAACAGAAGTTCCTCTGGAGTCCCAAAAGGTGAATTTACCCTATCACCTGAAGACCTTCAGGGCAAATTTTACCAACTGAAGCAAATTCTACTCTATTAATTCTCATATCAATTCTCACTCATTCTCCATATCAATGTTTTTTATCTTTAGATTTCCAATGAACCAACCCAATTAGGCAGAAGTCCAGGATATTAAAATGCTGGAGCACAGGCACATTATTAGCTACTATGCTACCATTAAAATCTCCTATTAATACTGGCCTTGGAACTTGGTCATTTGATTGAAAAGCCAGTTTTAAAGAAGGTCTCATTTCTCTTGATTTGAAAAATACAACTTTGAGGGATTAAACAGTAAATAAATATTAGAGAGGAAATTGATAGAACTGAGATGTTAACTGAACACACACTAAAGCTGATGAAATGTGAGCATGCAATTTAGTGGAGATTAAGATGTTTTTCTGGACCTTGGCCTTATCCAGGATGTTTTCTGCCCCTAACATTAAGATCTTCCAATTATGCCCCATTTACTTTTGTAATCAAGTCCATCATCTTTGCTGCCAATTATCCTCTTCTTTGTTCTTCAACATATAATTTGAATTTGGTAATTTGTGCCTCATGAGGGCTCCAGATTTTTTCTGTAATTCTGTATTAATTTGTTTTCTTGTCTAATCGTATTTCCAGAGGTCTCATCGAACATCCAAAGTATCAATACTATATCATTTTTTTTTTTAATTCCAGGATTGAATTCAGCAATACTGTTAATGAACAAAACTGAGCTAATACTAAGAAAACTGTAGAGTAATTCTGCTTAATTATTCTTCCTTGGAGAGTCTCAAGGAAAGATCAGGAATAGGTACACTTCTATATATGTTTTCCATTAATTTTTTCTCAAGTAAGAAAATAATTTATATCCCCTACAGTTATTTTAACATGAAATATCTAATCCAAGGGTCTTCAAACTTAGCAAGTTCAAGACGTGGACTTCCAACTCCCAGAATTCCTGAGCTAACACAACTGGAGGAGGGATTCTGGATGTTGAAGTCCACAAGTCTTAAAGCTGTCAAGTTTGAAGACCCCTGATCTAGTCCCTAAAACACTCATAAGGTATAATCTTTTCTCTATGCCCTGTATATAAGAGAAAATCAGTATTTAGCCAGGCTAACAACTTTGGCCTCCTCTGAAGTCTACACAATAGTATTTTTTTTTTTAAAAAAAAAGGAAAGCTGACACAGAAATATGCATTTAAATTGAAGGAGTGATCAAATATGAAACTACCTAGAAAAAGAAATGTTTCAGAGAAATGCATATTATATGTAGAAATGTTGGGCTCTCAGTGCGTACTGGCCTTCTTTTCTTCTAAAGCACTTCTAAACAAAACACAATTTCTTTCCATTTCAAAATCATTTTCATAGCAATTCTGTATCTGGGGTTTGATTGGCACCAGGATTTGAAGAGATGCTATTCATAGTTCCTGCTGCATGTCCTATTATGGCATTCCGTTCCATCTCATTATCACAGAATTTCCGACACTAGCTGCGTAATCAGTTCCCGGGTATCTTTCAAGCTGGAAGAGATCTCTACGCCCTCCTTTGCCACATGTGTACCAATCAGAAATATCTTCCTTTCATCTCCAATTTCAGATAAAGCCAAAGCGTCATGAATGTCTGTAATACAATATGCACCTGCAAGATCCTGTCCGACAAAAGAAAGAAATATATTAATCTATTCAGTTTGTCTTTTTCTAAGCAGGGTTGCAATAATTTCCCTCACAGATCTGTCAAAACACCTAGTAAAACTGTGAAGGAACAATATTTCCAGGGGCAAAGAATGTATTATTTTATTATACCAGCTTTTCATGAAATGGGTCCTTCATACCAGATATAAGTAAACGAAATTAAAAGGGCCAAATTTACAACTGACATTTGGGCCACCACTCTTGCTATCATGTCCCAGAAGCAGCGTTTTTCTGTTGTTCAAGCACTGGGGGAGATCTGTAGGACAGTGGTAGATACGTAAGAAATCCAACAAACCTGTAGGAAGTCTGCTCCAAATCTTAGCTATCATATGTTTCCTTTTTAGATATAGACACAATATAGAAACAGTTGTCTTCTTCCATTATTTCTTTTCAATCTATATTGCTGCAATTTCTTGAGGGTATCTCATTCAAGTTTTAACCAGATCTGACTCTGTTTAACTTTCCTGTATAAGATCAATGTTTCTTACATGGAATCTTTTCAGAATGGAATCTTCCCCATAGTTTTTTCTCCACTGTACTTGTAAGAGACAGTACATACTGAAATATTTCTCAGGGTGATATTTAAATTTATTAGTTTTATTCCTAAATGAATAAAAATCAGGAATACCTTTTCTATTTCAGCTCTACAAAGGAAATAATAGCAAAGAAAACTGCAAGGGTTAATTCAGGCAGTAACTAGCAATTAATCACGATTGAACATGTGTCCACACACATGCAAAAGATTAAAAACCCATTGTGTTTGTTAAGATTCTCTGAGATAGCGTTTTGATGGATATGAATTGAGCAGTCTCTTGCTGTATGAGGCTGGAAAAATTTGATTGCTCTAAAAGAGAAATTTAAATTCTGAATATCCTAACAGATTAAAATGCTGTAATATTACTTTGTCCTCTGTTGAACAGTATCAGATCATTTAATTATTATTCCATCTGTTTCCTCTCTGAAATCCGGAGCAATGGATCCCATCTCCAAAGGGCTTGTGCTTAATACAATCCCTTTCTTTATGCACAATGGAATCCTTGATAACTTAGTTTATACCGGTATCTTAACTGGTCCTATACAGATTCTGGTGTCAGAAAACACAAAATCAATTTGCAATTGTGGTAAAGAAAGGTTATCTGCCTGGATTTTTTTCAGTTTCAAGTTCTAAGTTCACAGTTTTTACCTATATGACAAAATAGTACTTTATTGCTGCCCCCCACCCTCCCTGAGGCTGAGAAACTAAGCCCCAAATGAGAGTCAATCAAAATTATTACTGATTAATCTTCTAAGGATGACATAACAGATTTTGTATATGATGCGTAACTTGCTTCGAGGTTCCTTGTTTTTCTTATTGGTTTGATAACATAAGTAAATTGACTAGATGGGATTTGCTTTTTGCATACTGCTATTATAATTCTACCAATTAGCAGCTATCTTGAAAGAGAAAATAAATAAAGAGATCCCACCAGAATAATACAGATTATGAAGAGATGGATGGATCCTTTCCTATCTGCAGCAATAATACCACAGATCGACAGTTGGTGATTTCTGCTCAGCATTTGTATTGTGAGACCTCAAAAGTTTCTATTCTTTCTCTGCTGCTCTTTACTGCTATAGGAAGCCGAGATGATAATTCAGATATTTATCTGTCAATTTCCACCACCACCACCCCTTCATCAGTTTTCAGATAACATTGAACCCAAACTTCTCTTGCAGGAGGCTCTATTGGTATTTGAGATTGAAAACTGTTATTGGCTAGTCTTTGACTTCTGACCACATTTGGGACCTCTTGCTCAGTGTGAACTACACCTGCTTTTACAATCTTTTTTTCCCGTGGCCATTGAGTGAATCACTGAGTTCATTAAGAGAAGCAAATTGACTTCCCCCACTGATTTAAAGTTATCAGAAGCCACCAGAAAGTTAAAAATGGTGACCACATGACCCTGGGATGCTGCAACCATCATAAATCCATGTCGCTTGCCAAGGGCCCGAATTTTGATAATGTGACCACAAGAGACACTGTATGACTGTTGTAAGCGTGAGCAAAAACTCAGCGCCACAATAACTTTGGTTGCTAAATAAATGGTTGTAAGTTGAGAACTACCTGTATGCAACTACTAACAAAGGTAGAATCCAAGTAACTTAGAAGATAAACTGCACAGTAAAAAAAGATACATTTTATATTTGCTGATTCCACCAGGGGACAACGAGGAAAAGTTTTAAAATGGAAGCTGGAAACTTTTGAAGAACAAACATAACCTAACATGCTACCGTTAGCTGGCTTTGGCAAATATCTTAGTAAATGCTCTCACATCGTGACATTTGTCTCAACAATTGTCTCTTTAACTTAAAGATAAAGTCCAATGATTATTCAGATTTAAATAATCCCGACTACGGTAATGATACAAGAGAATAGCACTCAGTATTTAGGTTTTATAGATAGAAATCACATATGCTTTGCCATGTGTAAGTATGGGAAGCCTGTAAAATATGGGTCGGGAAGCTTGTCAGGGATTTGAAGCCACTGTACTGTACTATAATATTACTGTGTTCCTATATGGAGACCCAGTTTGGTGTAGTGGATAAGGCACCAGGCTAGAAACTGTTACAGTATTAAGGTTTCACACACACATACACCACAAAGCTACCATATTTCTGCTGTGGGTTCTACAGCTTATATTTACCTGCTTATTGGCTAGAATCATTACTGGCAATGTAGAATTATTCTGGACCAACTGATGAAGAAGTGTTTTTGCAACTGGGAAACGCTCGTGATCTGCTGAGTCTACAACATAGATCAGTAGCAGGACTCTCGGCATATACATCTTCCAATACTCTCTTAAAGACTCACTGCCCCCAACTGTAAATCAGTAATATAGGAAAACAATCAGCAATTATCAATTAAAACTCCCATCAGCATAGTAAAACTTTCAATAGGAGGTAGCTGCATTTCAAACCCATTTCACAGAAATGCTGAAGTACATGATAGAAAATTATTGTGCATAATTCAAAATATAGCAGAAAAACACTTGTTGAAAGCACATATATTCAACTGGAATTAAGATATAGAATAAAAAATGATAATATGAGGTCTATTTAATGACCAACAGATGGGATGGATCTTATGACACAGCAGTTTTTAAACTGAATGTGTGTGTGTGTGTTTGTGTGTATGTATACATAAAAATAAGACCTTGTTGTTTGACCCAAATCATATTCTTCCAAACCTTTTCCCTCATTCCATAGGTTAACTTTTTAAAAGTGAAAACCTAAGTGTAGGAATCAAGACCCAACAGGATATAATCTAATGAGTTTTATAATACCTATCTTCATTAGAATGCCTTTATTGTAATAATTATACAAGGATAACATAATTATTATAACACATTTTAAAGTATTCCTAGTAATTTATCTCAGTGAGGAAAATAGGTAAAATTTTACTAACTATACTGTATTGGCTTATATAAAGCAGTAATATTGGAAACAAAACTTTAACACAGCAGTATTTTATCAGGGAAATGGGAGGGGGAGATTTTTACAGCACTGTTTTGTTGAGAAGACATATAAATAGATGATTTTTTAAAATGTTTCCTTATACGATAGATATGCTTACTTTCCAGGAATTCCATTTTTGTTTCTTCTGTGTTTACACACACTGCATTGAAACCTTTGGTGGGAACTGTGTTGCGCTTTACGTGGTTAGTTGCTAGTGAATAGAGAACACTGGTTTTTCCAGCCCCATCTAAGCCTAGAACCAAGATTTGCTTGTTAGATGGTTTATCCTACAAAATAGAAGATGAAACAATTATCAGAAAAGACAGATACAATAAAAGTAAAGCTTGTATGATTGTTTTAAATTTAGTAGACATTTGAACAAATAAAATAATGGAGTTATGAGTGAAATCAGTGATAGGATTCAACATTTTTTACTACCGATTCTGTGGGCATGGTTGGGTGTGCATGACAGGGGAAGGATACTATAAAATCTCCATTCTCGCCCCACTCCAGGGGAAGAATACTGCAAAATCCCCTTCCCTCCCCATCCCACTAATCTGCTTTCCAGTTCCGTTCTCCTGTGCAGGGCAACAAAAGAAAACCCAGCTGATCAGCTGGAACTCAGGAGGCAGAGAATAGACGGGGATGGGACCAGTCAGAGATGGAATTCTGAACTATTCAAAATTTCTGCTACCAGTTCTCCAAACTACTCAAAAGTTCTGCTACCAGTTCTCCAGAACTGGTTAGGACCTGCTGAATACCACCTCTGAGTGAAACCAATATGGTCAACTTTACTTACTAATAAATGACCATACACATTATACTAACCAGACATAAACTGGGTTAGATTTCCATGTCAGCATAGTTACATTATTCAATGTAAGTACTGTACCTATCAAATGGTTTAATTAGATTTATTTTGGCTAATTCAGCATAAAATTGTTACAAGTGACAAAAGGTGCTTAGAAACTGAAATGGCTAATTTTCCAAATGTTGTTATAGCAATTGCTGAATGCTAGTTCACTGTTTCTTATCTTAATTGGATTAGCTGAGTGGGTTGACAGATATTTAAGAGTTCTCAGGAGACAAGTAAAAGCAGAAAAGTTCTCCTAGAAATCTGCCCATTAGAAAACTACAGAAAGGGATTAAAATTACAGATAAGCCTATAAACAGCTATCCAAAATATGCATATTATTATGAAAATTATACTTATATTATCATTTACAGCTGGCATAAGTATCTGGTTATCTTCTACTGGTTACTAAACTGGCAGCCTATTATAGCCAAGTCTTCTTGGAGTTGGGCTGCCTTAACAAATCAAATGTATCGTAATAAAAAAATGCATCATAATAAAAAAATCCAGGGGGGTCAGATGTTTTCCATCCTAAAAAATCATAATGGTTACCAAATCCATCAACAATGACATATCAAAAGAGACAAACCAGTCTTCTCAATCTAAAATCTTTCATATGTCTTTAAATCAAAGTCCCATAGACTCCAGCCAATAAATGCAAATATTATAAAGGTATGCAGAATGGATATGCAAAATATACTAGGATGTTGGAAAGGCAACCGAACCTAAAATGGCCTCCTTCATTAATTTGCCTCCATGGCATGTATCAACCAACAAGATAACAGATTTTTGCATTTCCCTCTATCAACAGGAATAGCAGATATTGATAGCCACCTCACAACAGAAACTTGTTGTCCCCCCAAGTCTCTATAGCAGAGGTCTCCAAACTTGGCAACTTTAAGACTTGTGGACTTCAACTCCCAGAATTCTCCAGCCAGGTATTTTGCTGGCTGGACAATTCTGGGAGTTGAAGTCCACAAGTTTTAAAGTTGCCAAGTTTGGAGACCCCTGCTCTATAGTAAAGCCAGATTCAAAATAGTAGTAGAGACAGGAATGACGGCAAGCCAAGTTACATAGAGTTACTTGTAAACAAAACTGGGCTGGTTTACATGCAAATACAAAATTGTTTGTCAATTATTACAGAACATGTGATAAAACCACACAAAGAAGAAAAAGTAAAACCATTCTTTAAACAACTGAACGATGCCAGGTGGAAAAGTCCTGTTAATTTGGTCTAGGACACGTGTCAAATTCACCATGTCACGTTGCCATCATGTGACATATCTATCCTGGTCTAGGACTATTAAAAATCTCAATCTAGCTTCTACTATATCTATTTCTGAGCTACAGCTGAGAATTGGTTAATTTTTAGGTAGAAAGGATGCACTGATAGTTGGTGATCAGCAGAAGTAGTCTGCAGTACAGCGCCACCATGGCGCTTTAGGCAGAATTCATTTAATGAATTTTCATTTTAAAAATAAATAATCTGACAGCTAGTTTGATTTTGTGGTTAAAGCATCAGGTTTGAAACAGGGAGATTGTGAGTTCTAGTCCTGCCTTAGGTACGAAAGCCAGCTGGGTGATTTTGAGCCACTCACTCTCTCTCTCAGCCCAGTTCACCTCATAGGGTTGTTGATGTTATGGGGAAAACAGGATGTAAAAGTATTAGATATGTTTGCTACTTTGAGTTATTTATAAAAATAATAAAGATGGGAAATAAATAAAAACTAGAATAGTTCAGAACTGAACTAATTCCAGTTCAATTGCAGTAGTTCTTGCAGATGTTTGGGAATATTTTTTGCTATTATATGCTTAACCCCCCCCCTCCCCACTCATTACCATCTTTTAAATTGTTCTTATAGTCTTGTTTTTCTATTTTTGACAGGATAACTATGTACTTTTCCCACCCAAAGGATCAATTAAGATTCCTTAGAAGCTAACAATTGTTTTATTATTTTTATCCTGCCTTTATTAACACACGCACATAAATAAGATTAGATTAAATAGCATAAAATTGCTTAGAAAGCATAGCAATTTGAAAGCATGCAAATACAAGTAGATAAACAGGTACCACATCAGTGGGAAAGTAACAATGCCCCATGACATCATGCTGGCTAATGACCACAGAAATGTCTTTGGACAGTGCTGACTCAATGATCTTGAAACAGAGATCAGCATTGCCCTGACAGTTGGCAACGACTAGTGCAGTGATGGCTAACCTTTTTGTCATCGTGTGCTGAAAGTGTGTGCATGTGTGACTGCACCGATAATGCAATGCACACGCAACTCCCCTGTGCATGCACGTGTAACCCCACACACGTACCGTGCGCCTCTGCATATGCATGCGCAACCCCGCCTCTGCATATGCCTGCGCAACCCCGCCCCTGCCCCCTGCGCATGCACATCATATACCCAACAATCAGCTGGCTGGCAGGAGGCACATGCACATGTGCAGTGGACTTGATCTGGGGCGACAGCTTGTGTGCCAGCAGAGATGGCTCTGCGTGCCACTTCTGGCACGCATGCCATAGGTTTGCCATCACGGGACCAGTGGAATAAAATCCGCATGAGCTCCTTTACTTTTTACCTTTTATTATAACAATAAGGGACTTGATCTCATTAGTCTGTCTGCTAGAACAATACAATTTTACTCATATAACTGTGAATTAAGAGACTCAAAAAAATGAAAAGTCACTCTGACTTTAAATGGACAAAAATGCTAGGGTTATTAAAAATACTTTAAACTAGTACTGGAGTATTGTTCATATGATGCTTTTTAATTGCACAATATGTGTGATAAATGATGATATAGCTACTAGGCTTAATCTTCTGGAGTTTTATTTCATTAGGACAGATCTTGAATATTTCTAAGAACATTAATTATTAAGTAAATGAAGAAAAACATATCGGTACACAACAGCAATGAAACAAACAATTCCAAATGGCTTACCACCAAGTTGGTCTGGCATTTAAATTGCTAAGACACCAAAGGAGGGCTAGAGGGAAATCTCTGGAAGGTTTCTATTCTTATCTCTTTCCACTCTGCATTAATAGGATTCTACCTGACTGATTTTATCTAAGCCTTTGATTATCTCAAAGAGATAAATACATCTGTAAAGTTAAGATCTATGCCTACCTTCAGATAATTTAAAAAGTATCAGGAGCTTACAAATTCTGGAGTTACAGTCTTGGCCACTTTTCTATTATTGTTGGATTCTGTTTGCAAATTGTTTGAGGTTTGCCCCAGACATTGGAAACAAAAAAATCTTCCACCAAGCATGGTCATATCACTTTGTTTTTCAGTGATACTCCTGTTTGCAGGCTTGATTACAACTGACTGTATTTGAAGATATTTTTTTTCTGAATAAGGAGCTATTTAAAAGTTATATATCAACTAGTAGTTTTTCTACTCTAAATAAGTAACTTAGCTTTTGGAAGAAATACTTTGAGGAAGAAATGTTCCCATTGAGAACAAGGAAACCAGAGTTGAAATATAACCTCTTGCCATAGTTTTCAACACCTGTTCTTCTAATGCTGAACCTATCTTGCAGACACCCTGAACACCAATTCTCCTGTTAGGGTAGTGATATATTGGCAGGTTTAAACTAAGTCCCCAATTAATCTAATTAATTAAAATTTAAATGAATTTAATCTAGTTTTTTTTTTATAATCCCCCAATATTATCTAACTTAAAATCCTTACAAATTATAACTTACAAAATTATGCTTTACAAAAATTTCTATGGATTATTTGCTTCGAGTGACTTGGAACCAAAATCAAAGGGACAGATTTTAAGCGGGTGGGATAAAGCAAGCTTTGTTTCCATTCTTCTTCTTTTATAACCTCCCATCAGCAGTGTGGTCTGATCCCACCTGTGCTTACTCAGGAGCAAATGTTTTGACTTCCTGGATGCCGACTCTCCCAAATTTCAACCCAGCACATAATTTTAAACCATCTTCTGCTGCTGCTGCTGCTACTACTACTATAAAAACACGCGCACACACCACACACACTTTTGTAAGGTTTTCCAGAAAGCAGATGTTGAACTAGTTTTGTTTCCACGGCACGATTGGTGCATAAGCGCACCAATCGTGCCCACCGACTCTGTCCTATTGTTTTTTATTTTTCTTATAAGTATCTATTTCATGTATTCAAAATTAATATTTATTCTTATACCTGTATCTTGTAAGCGATTGACAAATCAAATAAATACTAAAAAAATACTAAATGCTTTCCTCTTTCCGCCCAGAACTGTATATTGAGATTAGGAAACAATATCCCAGAAACACGGTTCCCTCCCATTCTTCCTTTAACTCCATTTGTGGAGAAAAAGAGAGCAGCAGCAAACACTTTGCAGACATTTAAAAAAAAAAAATTTTTTTTACAAGTAATTAGAGTTTTACCCGTTCGACTTCTCCTGAAAAAGAACCGTGCCTCAATGCAACCGTGCCTACTTGCAGCCTTGGAAGTTAATTCCCACGCGTTCACTACCTGTGCCGCCGGCGGGCCTGTGTCCCCTTCTTGCACCCCGAGCCGGAGCCGAGACTGCTGATCTTCGCGTCCCGGAGGCTCTTGGAAGGATTGGTAATTGCGCCAAAGAGCGTAGGCGACCCCACCGGTGACGGCAACCGCAGTGCCCACGAAGGCGAATTGCCTCAGGCTGCCCGCCATGACCCCTCCCCCCCTCCCCCCGAAGAAAAGAAGGGACGCAACAAGATCGGCGACGTTTCCTTCGCTCCCTCACCCCGGTGCTGAGGCGGAGGCCGATCCCAAGGCCCGCCCCTTCTCCGCGCCTGCAACAGCCTGTGCCGGAAGGAAAGTGCCTTCGGTTCCTTTCAAGCGGACGAGTCTTAGTATTGTGTCAACGGGCGTATTGGAATCGGGGCCTAAAGCGCTAGCTCATTTACGGAGCAGTTATTTTCGCAGAAGCAAGCGAGAGGGATGAGTGATACAATCTCTCTGGGCAGCCACGGAAAAGATTACTTGGGCAAGACATGGCGTTTGGCTTCCAGTCTGTGCACTGATATGCAATTTCCTTTTTTCCCCCTTTTTCGGCAAGGAATGGCTTTACGACTTCATGAGTTCCAGCAATGCTGTCCTCCGAGCCCGACTAAAGGCTCTTTTCTGAATACATTCAGTGTATATTTTATATCCACCAAGAAGAAGCCATTAACCAATTAGACTTTTAAAAAGTTTAAGTACTTCTGCAACATTCATCTTTTTTTATTTATGACATAGCAATTGCAAGATGCATTGGTGTTTTAAAAACCTATTTCTTCTGCCCCCCTCTCCCAATTTTTTTTGACATTTTTTTTTTGTTTGGAACTTGCCAAGAGCTACACCTTGTAAACTGAATGGTTTACCTTATTCAAACATAACTCAACTACAGGTCACCCTCAACTTACAACAATTCATTTAGTGACTGTTCAAAGTTCCGACTACTCAAAAAAGTGACATAAGACCATTTTTCACACTTATGACCAGCACAGCATTCACATGGTCATATGATTTACATGGCAACTGGTTTATATTTATGATGGTTGCAGTGTCCAGGGAAGATGTGATCATCTTTTGCAAACTTTTGACAAAGTCAATGGAGAAGCCAGATTCACTTAACAACCTTGTTATTAACTTAACAGCTGTAGTGATTCACTTAACAAATGTGGTGTTACTGTTCAATAAAATGGGAGCTTCAAATATTAACAAAAATTAGGAAACTGCACAAAAAAAGTTTTGTTTTGTACATGGAACAGGAGAGTCCCAGTCCAAGAAAGATAACCCCGGTAGGGTCTTTCTGGTGCCTCCCACCCAGGAACAGACTACCGCCCATAATTTAAACTCAGTACTAAACCCAACCTAGTAGTAAATTGCTATCTTTCCACAAAGCAGTCAAAATGGAATAGAACTATTAAAATAAAGCACTATTTTAATGATATTTACGGTAACTCAATTCCCTTCTTAGCATTCAGTCTCCATTTGGTTAAATGTCTCCTTGAAATGTTAGTTAATTCAAAAATCAATAATGCCCCCAGCAGTTGATTCTAATAACAAAAACAAGCTTTCTCTATAAAACAAAATTTAGAGACCAAAGACAATTTTGAAAAATTCACCATGTTTTTGTTTGATCTTTATTATGATCATAGTTGTCATAACAAGAAAAAAAATATAGCAATTTCAGCTGCTTGTCCTGATCACCAGCCTCCCTTTCCACCTTTCTTTTTTTTCTGTTGTTGTTTCTTTTTTGTTGCTGCTGCACCAGGAGGCTTTTGGTGCCTGGGTGGTATCATGTTGCTTGTTGATGCAGATGGAACAGCTGTTACAGTGCCAGGCCGTGGGGATGTAGGTGGGCTACTAGCAGTTTTACTAGCATCCCTGCAAAAAAAGAATATAACTTGATTTTTAGTTTATAGGCAATGAATAGACCAAAACACATTACATGTAAATAAATTACAGTATTCACATATTTAAGCTAGATAAACTACATATGAATTCTAACTTGCTTGCAAAGAACTGAAGTGGCCATTGAAAATGGCCTTGGAGGACTGTGGGAATAATAAACTTTGGCTTGGGCTTGAGTAATGATTAATATAATGCTTTATACATACATGCCTGTTTAAAGGTCACTCAGATAGTGCAAGGAAAAGAGAACAATAAGGACAAATATAAACAAGGAGGCAGCTTAGACAAACAAGCCTGTGCTATATCTAATTATTAATCCACAATGTAATTTTGCTTACTATGTACTAAAATCTCAATAAAAGGAAGCACTGGAATTTATTCTGGGCTCCCATCCCGAGTACACACGCTTGTGTCTCATTCTTTCCATGGGAGACCACCATAAGTGGTGACCCCGAAGTGATCCACTGCAGGTGGTACGTGTCCGGACCTCTGTGTTTCCTCGCCTGGAATAGGTAAAGTACGTACTTAACTATTGCTGGACAATAGGATTTTTTTCAGGGAACATGGGGGGAAAACTCTCTCAGCCACAGGAACGTCATGTTAGTGAGCTGCTGAAGTTAGTCAGGACAAATTTCTTTATCTTTAAACCCTCTGGGGGGGGGGGGGGCAAATAGTTCTTTCAAAAGGTAATGTGAAAGAGCTGCTGCAAGAGATCTGGTGGCAATGCCCCTGGTACTCAGAGAAGGGCTCTTTAAAGTTAGACACGTGGAAGAAAATTGGAACTATCTTTCATAAAGAGCCACAGGCAACAGCTGAAATTTTGATATATTGGAAGGTTGTTATGACTGCTTTATAGACCCAGCAACAACCTCTTTTAAAACCTTTAGCAGAACCTCCTCCTTATGAAGAAGTTGTGTTGCACCCCCCAACTTCAAAACTGGAGTATGCCTTCTCAACCCCAACAGCGCCTATGCCTGTAGAGGAGAAAATCCAACCACAAACGGGGAAAATTCAAGCAATGATGCATCAGGCTTTCAATGAGGGGAAATTAGAGCCTGATGAGATTCCCCAGATGAATTTGTTTCCAGTTAATAGGCAAGTGAATGCTCAAGGCAATCTGCAGACTGAATGGGTTCCGATTCCTTTGGCAGTACTTAGGGAAATTAAGAAAGCAGTTAAAGATTATGATATTCAAAGTCCTTTTACAAAGGGGCTCCTGACAACTTTGGCTACCTCACACATGATTCCTAATGACTGGAAAGATTTAATGAGAATGATATTGAGTTCTACTCAGTATGTGGTTTTTGATTCAGAATATCAAAGGGAAGCTATCACTAGGGGAAGGAATTCAGGGGGGCTGTATACGCCAGACCAAATCTATGGGGCAGGCTTGTTTGAATCCTCTGCTGATCAAGCTACTAATTTGCTTGATCACGCACTTCCCGTGGTTATGGCAGCTGTCCTTGGGGCGTTGTCCCACATCCAGGATGTGGGAACCCCAGCACGGTCTTTTTCTCAAATTAAGCAAACAGCATCTGAGTCTTATAACGATTTTGTGGAAAGGCTACAATTGGCTATTACCCGGCAAATCTCTAATGAGGAAGCAGCAAAGGAACTTTTGCTGAGATTAGCAGTCGCAAATGCAAACACTGATTGCAAGCGTATCTTACAGCCTTTGGTGGCTAGAGGTGAGGTTACTCTGGCTGATCTGTTAAAGGCATGTGCAGTAGTGGGTTCTCAGGCTTACAACATGGAGACTTTGGCTATGGCATTGCAAAAAGGGATGAAACCTACGGGGAATTGTTTTAATTGTGGGAAGCCTGGCCATTTTAAAGCCCAGTGCCGTGCCCCTGGGGGAGGGGAATGGCATTTAACAAAAATAAAAATAGGGACGTCCGCCCAAAGTCGGTCTGTCCAAAATGCAAAAAAGGGTTCATTGGGCAAATCAATGTCGCTCTGATCAGAACCAAAATTCGGGAAACTAAATTTGGGGCGTGCAGCTAGCCCTGCTCCCAAGGCTGTCACAAAAGCATCGCCTGCAATTACTAGGAGTGCAGGTTTGGGTTTAAAAATATTGAACTCAATTGATGTGACTTTTCCTAATAAAGTGTACATTGAGGATACTCATTTGCATGGGCCACTGCCAGAAAAAACAGTGGGATTGGTACTTCCCAGGTCTTCTGCATCAGAAAAAGGGTTTTTTGTTATTCCAGGGGTTATTGATCAAGATTATAGAGGGGTTATTAAGATACAATTGTACACTGATACTCCTACATCATTAATGGCTGGTGACTCTATTGCCCAGTTATTATTGCTTCCATACATTCCTATGAATCCTTTAATTGGGATCCCACGAACTGGCAGTTTTGGGTCCACTGAAATGGCCAGTTCTCCAGTTGCTGCAGAATTGCTAGCGCTGACAAAAAATTTGACTACAGACCAACCAAAAATGACAATTGAAATTCAGGGAAAATCATTTTCTGGCCTTATAGATTCCGGAGCAGATGTCTCTGTGATACGCCAAAAGGAGTGGCCAAATGAATGGGCGCTTGAGGATTCTCTGGCTGTTCGTGGTGCAGGTGGTATGCAGTTTGCAAGAAGTAGTGTACATTGGTTGAAGGCATTGCATAGAGAAACTGGCGAGACTGCAAGGATTCAACCTCTTGTGTTGCCCCTGCACATAAACTTGTGGGGTAGAGATTTGCTGTCATAATTTCGCACAAAAATTGTTATTTGGATAATGGAAAAATTACAATTGTTAACCTCTCAGCCAGTTTGGATTGACCAATGGCCACTTCCAAAGGAAAAGCTTGTAGCTTTACATCAATTGATAGCTGAGCAGCTACAATCAGGCCATTGTGGAACGAGCTCATCAGACGCTCAAGCAAGCACTCCTTCACATAAAAACAAAAACGGAGGAAGTGGATGGATATGGTTTGCCTTACATACAAAACATTCTTAATATTACTTTTTATACTTTAATTTTTTTAAACATGACAGGATCTCCTGCTGCTACAGCAGCCAATAGGCATTTTGCTTCATCCCCTTCTGCAGGTACGCCAAGACCGAAAGTTCGGTATAGGAGACTGCCAGATCCAACGTGGAGAGGACCTGTCCCGCTGATAAGTTGGGGCCGAGGATATGCTGCCGTTGAAGATGAAGGGACAGTTGTTTGGGTTCCTGCTCGCTGTGTGCGTCCTTATCATCAGCCGAAGGGGCAAGGGGGTGGATTTGGGGGAATGGAAAAGAAACACATTGATCCAGGACATGGAGAAGCTAGGAAACCTTCATAATAAAACTGATTGTTGGGTATGTATGCACATGCCAACTCACAAAACATCAGGGCTTCCAATGGTTGCAGTACCTCTGGCCGAAGGTGACTGGTGTAAGGGACCATGCTATGGTTGTTCAGGGATGTGGTCTAACAGTTGGACTGCAAGTAACATAAATACCTTACACCTTGGAAGCCGGATCCAAGAGGTGGCGGGTATCTACTGGACCCACAATGAGACGGTAGAGAATATGACTTACTTGGGAACATATCCATTTTGCAACAAAACAATTGTTATTAGCAATGGAAGTCGGGTTTATCCAGATGACATGAAAACTAAAAATCTCACTTACTTTGTACATAACATTTCTAGATTTGATATCACATCTTTGATCAATGAAAATGGGTGCCCATATATTCCTGCCACATGTCCCACCATGGAGGACAGCAACCGGATGCCCAAATGTACGAATGGAAAATATGCACCATCGTCCACTTATTTGGCTATGTTAATGGAATCCTTTGCACAATTAATCCATGCTGAACCAAATAAGGTTGGTCATCTCCTGGGAGCAAATCTATGGTTGCTGTTTGGACGGATGGCCTAAGATCGCATGCCAGCACGATGGAAAGGGGTCTGCACCTTTGGGAAAGTAATCCCATCTCATTTCATTCAAAAATCATTGGGGACTGCTCATATACGCAACGCGCGTTCCGCAACGGAAGTAAACTCTGTTTTGACTCATGACTACTGGACACAGATATCAAGGGGAGTTATTCCTCCTTTAGGAGTCATGATGAACTATAGAGATTTACATCGTTTAAACAATTGGACAGTTACAATGTTTAAAGACACCATTGAAACGCTAAAGCTGCTTAAAGAAGAGCAAAGAAAAATCCTTGACTTTGTCCTGCAGATATGCGGTGGACACTATTTTGGCTGCGCAAGGGGGAGTTTGCACTGTGATTCATACACATTGTTGCATGTATATCTCTGATTATTCTCCAAACATTACAGCTACTGTAATGGACTGTGGGAATAATAAACTTTGGCTTGGGCTTGAGTAATGATTAATATAATGCTTTATACATACATGCCTGTTTAAAGGTCACTCAGATAGTGCAAGGAAAAGAGAACAATAAGGACAAATATAAACAAGGAGGCAGCTTAGACAAACAAGCCTGTGCTATATCTAATTATTAATCCACAATGTAATTTTGCTTACTATGTACTAAAATCTCAATAAAAGGAAGCACTGGAATTTATTCTGGGCTCCCATCCCGAGTACACACGCTTGTGTCTCATTCTTTCCATGGGAGACCACCACAGAGGACAGTTGGAAAAACTGCTACCAGGGCAACGATCAGACCAGTGGGATCTCAGCCCTTTCCCAAAAGCTAACTTGATAAAACCTTTCAGATAGTCCCCTTCCCCAATTCATACAAAGATAAAATGAAGGAGGAAGCACATTCAGATTTGCAATATTCTGTTACTAAAGCTATTGTAATAAAAGAAGTTTTAGACCAATTTGGCATTGGTTTTTTTGTCTAGAAAGTTCTGTAAGGCTGACAAGCATTTAAGTAGTATATATGGCTATTTTCCAAGGATTGGTTTCTACATCTTCATGAAATTTTCTGTCAATTTACCAACTTTGATAATCTGTACTGAATTCCAAATCTAATCAAAGAACTTCTACACAATTTTGTTATTAAGCTGTATTTATCTCAGAAATATACAGCAATATATAGTTGACTAATAATGCCCACTGAGAAATAGGAAAGTAAACAAGATAGTTATGATGGTTTGTTTCTTGGTATATCAAATTTCTTACAGATCCTTTGTTTCAAAACCAATTATACAGCAGCTTTGTCACATAATTAGAGGTGACTATAGATGGAGATTAGTTCAGGATATGATGCTGCCATTCAATGCTACCACAAAGCTTTTCAAAGCCTTTTAAAAAGCAAAATTTCCCATGGAATTCCCCAACTATAAAAGGTAAAAATTGCTATTTCCCCAAATATAGCTACAATCTTCCATTCTATAAGATTTGTCCTTTGCCTTTCCTATTTTGATATTGAGAAGGCAAGAAAGATAATCGTCAATTTATGACCATATTGGAATCGGCAATATCTGTCACTATAATCATAAATGAGTTATCTAATGATCAGACCTAATTTTATGAGCATTTTTAACATGGTTCTTAAATGAATTACATGGTTATTATGAAAATCATGCAGTTAAGTGAATCCGGCTTCTCCAATTGAATTTGCTTGAATTTGTCACATGACCCTGGTGGTTTTACGCCAGTTTTAACTTTAAGAACAGATCATAAGTCACTTTTTTTGAGGCTATCATAACATTGAACCATCATTAAACAAAACGTTTTGAGTCTGGGAAGGTAAAGGTTTTCCCCTGTCCAGTTGTGTCCAACTCTAGGGGGTAGTTCTCATCTCTGTTTCTTAGCCAAGGAAGCCAACATTGTCCAAAGACATTTCTGTGGTCATGTAGTCAACATGACTATATGACGAGGCGTACGATACCCTGTTACTTTCCTGCCAAAGTGGTACATATTTATCTACTCGCATTTGCATATTTTCAGACTGTTAAGTGGGCAGTCCAGGACTACCTGTACCCAAACTTAGAAAAGCCTCATCTGTTTCACTATGGGACAAAACAGAAAGCTGTATTAAATTGTTTTAAACTGCCAACATCATCTCTTTGAGCACTTCTGATCACAAAATGTCAATGAACTTAACAGCAACACTCTTGCCCCACATTCTGCTTTTCCAAGGACAATAGAAAGCAATTTCTGGACAGCATTAAAGATAAAATACTTAAAAGAGAACATCTGCAGAAAAATATGTGTAAGCATATTGTGTACAGAAGTAGCCATACAGTAAACCTGTGCAGGCAATTTAAGTAATTCAAGAAGTAATTCAGAACAGAACATTGTTGTTTTATTAGGTGCTTTCCCCCTTGACTACAGCATAAAATCCTCGCCTCTTTCCTTTTCTCAATCCATTGCATATAACTGTAATTAATTATATGCTAACTAAACGCAACTATGTATCTAACATAAGATTATTTCTCATTCTTGGCCGATGTGCTTATTTATCAAGACAAAGAATCTTTTGTCTATCCTTGAAATATTTAACCTTTCATCCTTACAGGTAATCCTCAACTTACGACCACAACTGAGCTCAAAATTTCCACTGCTAAGCAAAACAGTTAAGTGAATTTTGCCACATTTTACAACCTTTCTTGCCACAGTTATTAACTGAATAATTGCAGTTGTTATGTTAGTAATACGGTTGTTAAGTGAATCTGGCTTCCAATTGCCAAGTGATTTTAAGTATAAAAAACAGACATAAGCCACTTTTTTCACTGCTGTTGTAACTTTGAATGGTCACTAAACAAATGTTTGTAAGTTAAGGACTACCTGTATCAGTTCTTGAGCAGCAGTAGGCTCAAAATTGAAGTCCACAGGTTTAGATAAGTAGTTACTCACAATTCAGAGGAAGCTGCCGTCATTGCTCCTTGAGTTCCTTTCCCAATTTGGTCCTTCTTCTTGCCTTTCTTTCTCCCACGATAGTAAGTGCGTTCTCGCATTGGAAGCCACCGTTCAGGATCAGGTGTCATTTTAGGATCATAATTCTTTGGCAGTTTTCCTACATAGTATTTGGAATAGAATGATTACTTGTATACTCTGTTTGAGAATAGCTGCATTGTAAAATTCACATAACCAAAAATGTATTCCACTGCGAAACTCATATAACCCAAAAGTTTTATGTATAGGACAATGACTTTTGTAGGCTATAAATCTTTTCTTAATTTCTTTTTGCAATAATACAATACCTCCCCAACTAACATATTATGCTAAGATAAAACTCTGGCTTGTAAAAATTGGATTTGTTTCAAGCATGGCAAGTCTTTTAAAAATTTCAGAAGATGCATTAAAAAAACTACCAAAAATCTATCTAAACTTCCATTCAGTTGTGACTAAACAATTGCTTTTGGGAAGCAAGATAGCAGGTCTTCCTTGTTTCATCCAGCAGTTAGGTATCAGAAATTTATTACATTCTAAATAATAATTTAGTAATAGAGGCTACATCTAATTCTGCATTATAAAATCAAATCAAATCTACATTTTTAAATTTAGCTGGGAGGTGTTTAGATCTTAATAGCCAAGTCCCCAAACATATTTGTGCAACCAGCTAGTTCTGTAGCAATAGGACACTCACCCTTCTTCTTCTTCTTCTTTTTCTTAACATCCCCTTGTCTAAAAAAAAAAAGCAAGAAAATGTTTGAAATGAAGTGCATCAGAAGAGTTGAAGTTAATGGTTGCCAAATAAGAATTTTAGGACTTTGATTTAGAATTAAAAAGGGAGAAAGAGAAATGTATAACCAGTGTATTTGTTTTGTTTATGGAACTGGTCTTCTCCATACCCCCTTTGCTTGAGATTATAATTTATTTTATAATCATTTTAGAAAGCTTATTTACCCTTACCCTTGTTCTTTTTGTTGATTCTCGGTTGTGGGTTTCCCACCTTTTTTCCGAATGTAGGTAGCTCCATGTGAGTTTTCCAGTGCCTCTACATCTACTTTCAAAGACATTGTGTCTGAAGAAGGCAAATGTTTGCTAAGACTATTGCAAGAAAAGAGTTTAGGAATAACAATATAGATAAAATAAATAAAAGCAAAGGGATGATTTAAATCATGAAACAAACAACATGAAGGTGAATAAAAAATAACTTAGTGTACAAGTTTACTGTGGCAAACATTCCTACTTGATGGAATGATCAAACACTGCCTGTAGACCCATCTCCTCAACCTCATAGAAAGGATACACTTTGGCTTTCTCAGCATCAACCAGTGAGTATGCAGAGATCAGCTGAGCCAAGGTATGTACATCATCTGGATTTTGTCTATGAAAATAAAGAGCTGAATTAATCAGATGTCTTTTCCACTAACACCAGAGAAAGGATTTCTGGGTATCAGCAACCATGAAGTATCCCAGTACTAAAACTCGTGGGAATTGCAAGCAATATTTCAGGAACTATGAAGCCTCTTTATTTCTTACTTGAAGCATAGCTGCAGCTCGCAGCTGCTCTAGTTACCGACCTCCATATCAGGAAAGAGACAGGAAAACCCAGCTGGATTAAGAAGATGATTTATATATTGTTTTAGTAATCCAACCCTCATTTACTTTAAGGCTTGATCAAGAATCAGCATGGCTACAAACCTAAGATTTTGCTGGATGAAATACGTTTATCCAAGCTACAGCTAGAAATGACCTTAAGAGAAGTCAATATAATACAATGGTACCTTGTTATTCAACTGCTTTGAAACTCATCAAATTTTGTAGTCAACGCATTTTGATGTGAAAATTTTGTCCCAGTATTCATTGTTTGTTTGGTACTCAATACACAAGCTAGAATTTGCCAATGTCAACTACCTCATGACTTACATTATTCCTTATGGGGAAAACCTGTTTGGTATTCATCCTTTTTGGTATTCATTGTGCCTCCCAGAATCAGTTAACAATGAGTACTGAAGTAGCACTATACTTGAATTAACTGAGGTTTAGTACTGACTCAGATTTAAAAACCACCAACTATTGTGGAAAGCATTGCCTCCACTCTTATCAAATCTGCCAAAATGCTTCAAGAGAGACCAGCTTCACAGGATTATTGCGAAGATCAGATATAGTAATTTCTCTCAACAACAGCAGATCTGTTAATGTAACAAAACATAACAATTGTATACAAAAATAGTAAGGTAGAAAATCTCATATGCATCCAAAATCTATTTTTATTAGACAGCAGTTACCGCAGCACTTAGTAAGTTAGATTTTATACGTCAAATGCTTGCAAACTAGAAAGAATCACAGGGCAGCTAATACATTCTCCAAGAGTAAAATTAAGTTTGCCCATTCCCACAGGTTTAGTCTGAAAACAATTTTTTTAAAAATCTAATGAATAGTGCAGGGAATGTTTCAATTTTAAATTCAATAGAATATCCATTGAACTACCAAGATAAAGAGCCATGGAGCCATGGAACTTTTATGTTTGACTGAAAAGACAGTGCACAATCTTCTCTAACAAAAATGACATTGCTCTTGGGGAAGAGGGAAAGTTTGGAATTTGGATCATGAAACTACAAATGCAATAAAGCTTTATCTGAACGTTGGCTAAACGGTTTATATATTTGATACTTGTAAAATTGCTTTTTAAAGCTGATTAACAAACACACAGGCTAAATCCACATTTGCAGTGAATTTTCTTTTAACATTTACCAAGGGACCCTTGAGAATTGTTCCTGAATGATCTCTCAGAATACTTCTAGCCAGGCTGAAATGTAAGGAGAATCATTATTTTTGTCCACCTGCTGTAAAGTTAATGCACTCTGAAACTAGACCATGTCTAATTTGATCTGTGCTCTAACTAATACCATGTTTGGATTTAACATACTTAAGTTTATGTTATTTTAATATATTTGCTCAGGAGCATACTTGTGAATGTCTTTCTCATTTCCTGTAAGCCTCTTTTTTTAGGGGTTCTCAGAAAGACTTACTTCCACAGTTCCTCAAGGTCACTGATGGCTTCCTTCTTTCGGCCATGCTTTAGCTTGAAGTTAGCAGCTTCTCTTATTAGTGACAAAAGTATTGGAGACTTGGGCTGAAAAAATACAGTATTTGTTTACAATTAATTTGAAATCAACTAACATGCTGGTGTGAGATGATGCCTGCTTTGGGCTTTCAGAATGTTAGGGGCCTCCAAAGTCAATTATGTATCAATCCGAGTAGCAAATCTATATTCCGATTTGAAGCTCATGTATAATCTTTGGTTATTTTTTATATTTAACTTTTTATTAGATATCATGTTGGAAAGGATTTACAAAGGATATATAATTTTTATTACACATGAATATTTATTACAGTATACTATTTCATGGAACACTGAGAAAAATTACACCTTTGAAACTCAAGTTTTTTAATATTGAAGTTCAAGAGATAATTTGGAAGCAGGCATGTAATAATGGCTAAGACAGATGATAGCTGCTCAACGAATTATATAGTATACTGGATAGATTTTTAAAAAAACAGTACACTAATTTCAGTTCCTCCAATTATCAATAATCCTTTCCCTGAATACACATTTCTGTTCCTCACCAGTTCTGTCCCAAATCAATGAAGCTAAAGCTATACAAAAAATAAATTATTTTTGTGGAATTATTCCAACACCTAACAAGAGTAATCCATTGAGATAGGGATAATGCATAATTCCAGACCATAGAACTTCTCAGATCTCTGATAACTGGGGGATATTTTATTATTATAATCATACTGCTTTTTTATTCATAAACATTTTGAATACAGTGTATCGTCAGGGCATATCATTTATAGAAAAGCAAAGAAAGAACAAATAGGAATATTAATACAAATACTAATAGCAATAAAAATAGTATAACAGAATAATTTTAACTAGTATTAGCTTATGTGTGACTCTGTTGATTATATTAGCATATTCATAATTATAAACTGCTTATTTCTATCTGCACTTCTTCAATAGTAAGTTATTCAGCTGTTTCTCTGAATTTTCCAAATCACACATTATATTCAACCTATCACGAAAACTTGATGGAATAAACATAGTATTGCAGATTTTTTTTTAAGTTAGGAAGGAAAACACCATTCAAATATAATTATGGTGGAGAGTTTTGTTTATTGTTTTTATTATTGTTTTATTTATTGGTTTTTACAGTTCTTATAAGCCACCCAGAGTTGCTTAGGAAGTCACAGGAATCTTTTAAGAAAACAAACACCTGGGGGATTAATATTCTAGATAAACAGTTGCATTTAATTCAAAAACAAGATCATCACTCCTATAACTATACATTACCACCTTATCTCTTGAATCATATCTACATTCTATAACTTACCTGGAATTCTTGATACCATTCAATGGCTTGTGCCAAGACTTCTATTGCACTGTCAATATCTTCTTCATGACTATACATTGTCACCAATGCTGATACCTATAGCCATTCAGAAATGGATGGGTGATAGCAAAAAGACAACATTTATTTAACTAACAAATGCTGAAAAAAAGACTATCATTGTGTTTTAATTGTAACTTTCTCACTAGGTAAATTGTGTGTAAAAATGAATAGAATCAATTAAGAGTAATGGAATCACTATTCAAGAAATGAAGTAGCCTTCAGAACTAAAATAAAACCAAACAAATACCCTATTTTTCAGACTATAAGACGTACCAGATTATAAGATGCACCTTGATTTAGAGGAGGAAAACAAGAAAAAAATAGATTTTTGCCTCCGTGCATCCCGTTTTTGCCCTCCCTGACATCCAGAAGCACTCTGCAGGTCAAAAACACACCCATTTTGGACCTCCGAAGGCCTCCATGGGTCTCATTTTCAGCCTCCCCATCACTGGGGAGGGCAAAAACGGGACGTGCAGAGGCTTTGGGAGACCAAAAATGGGTGCGTTTTTGGCCTGCAGAGTGCTTCTGGATGCCGGGAAGGGCAAAAACGGGATGCACGGAGGCCTCTGGAGGCCAAAAATGGGCCCGCATTCACTGTATAAGATACACAGACATTTCCACCCACTTTTTTTGGGGGGGGGGGGAGTGTGTCTTATAGTCTGAAAGATACAGTAAATAGTGCACATTTTATAAACAAAATTTTTTTCTTGCCAATAATATACCAAGAAAGGAGTAGCCCCATCTTTGGGCCTTGCAGAAACTCATAAAAACCTGGCTGATCCATAAGGCCTCTGGGAGTAGACTGCACTATAAAGTGCCCAATGCAAGAATTATTGTAATTATAATTTTTACTGAAATTGTATATTTCTATTCCTTATTATTGCTATTATTGCCCCGGATGCAACTCTTGTTCTTATGTACAACTAAAGAGTCATTCTGACAGTTTATAAATTCATAAATAAATATAACACACTGGCCATAATTCTCAATTTCACTGTTTTTACAAATTAGTCGTTAGTTGTGCGAGAATGAGTTCAAAAGCAAATTCTGAATTTCTTGTTTTATCATGGAATTTATAACTACATTCATATATGCTGAATTATGTCTAGAACTCACCATGCCAGGTTTATGCCTTAGCTCATCTATACTCCTTAGGATGGTGCATGCTTGCGTGACACTGCCTTTGATAGAGAACAAATGACATAATTATCAATATTCTTATCCAGTTCTTTATTAGACATTAGTTTTACCATCTATACAAGAGGAAGGAGGACAACACCAAACAAATCTTCAGTTAAAGCTGAAGGTGTGTACCACAATATTTATTTATTATTAAATCTATGTGCTGCCCATCTTGCCAGAAGTGATTCTAGGCGGCTTGCAGACATACAATATTGCAGAAGACAGCTTTATCAGAATATTGGTTATTATTTAAGCAGATAAGAGTTAAAAAAAATAGGTTTCTGCCTCTGATGAATACAAAAATATTCTTACAAACATAAAGGAAATGCCTTCTGAAATCTTAGAAGTGCAAGAGATGGCAGAATACAAATACTATTCATCACAGTAAAGTTTTTATTTATTTATCAAATTTGTATGTCACCCAGGTCACAGATTTATATAATTCTGTATCACTTCCCTTGAAAATCAAAGCCAACTTCATAAAAAATATTTTAAAAATGCACAACTATAATGCTATTCAATTTATAATATTTCTATAAAGCAAAGAATTCATCTGACCCTTAAGCACAAAGGAAGCAATTCCTGGCTTAAGTGTCTTCCAACAGCAGATGCTCAATTAAGTATTTTATTCTAATGCTAGTTTATTCTTACAAGAAAACAGGAATATGTTCCATAGAAGTAATAATTGAACAAAAACCACATAGGACTATCAGCATATGGAAGTTCTTTAAAGAATTGGCAAGTGGGGGCAGAGTACCTTGAGCAACTTTTAATTGTGCCATGGTCAATTTAATCTCAGATGCTTTCTGGGGATGCTGATCCGCAAATTCCTACAGGTCAAAAAGAAGAATTCAAATCAAAATTTGATTCAAATCTACCAAATAGGATCTTTATTATGAGTGAATATGACATAGCGGAATATTTACCTTCCAATAATAAACTCTTAAATGGGAATACACAAAGACTAGTCTAATTGTAAAAGCCTAAACCAGTTGAATTAAGCCGATTGATTACTTAGTGAAGCATTTGGCCAATCAGAAGCATAGAAAATGATTCATGATTCCACTGTTTCTCCTAGCAGCAGTATCCAAGACATGTAGCCTATGATTTGGGAGATTGCAAAGCCTAATAGCCACTGACAGCAAACAGTCATGTTTAAAGCATTAATGATAGCTAAACTATTGATCTATGCAAAAGCACTTCTTTTTATAGGCTTTAAACTTCCCTCAAGATTCAAATGTTGGAAAGGAGGAACTTATTTCAATCCTTATTTTCTATACCACAAGTAACGCTATGAATCTTCATGCATCTTCCTTTATTGCCTATGCTGCAAGTTAAAAAAAAATCCAGATATAATAATTTTCTGTTAGCTTAGGAGCTGTAGTGCAGTGTTAAATTTCTACTAAAGATTGCTAACAGTCAGAATGTAAAGATATTCATGAATTTTACAAACCACAAGAATTTATAGTTCCAGCTCATTCACAAAAATGTAAAAAGGAATTAAGCAAGGAAAGGAGAAAGATGTCAGTTGACATAGACCTCTCTGAGGAATTTAACAGAATTAAATCTATATTGATTCTTTTAAACTTCTACCAGAAATAAGACACCAAATACAGTTAGTGCTAACAGTTTGCCATGGGCCGTGATTATTAGAGAATGAAATGATTCAGTAATGTACAGAAATATCAAAATAAAAAAATCTTTAAAAGGAAACCATTGGAGAAAAATGTATCAGAGTGTTGAGTTGTCCCCATGAAGGAAATTTACCATATATTTTTTCTATCAGCCAACTATACCTGTAGGAGCTCTATTGCCTTAGTATGTTGTTTCTCTCGACACAACTGAGCTGCATGGATTAAAACAGGAAGGAGGTGTTCAGGACTTTGCGACTGTAAACCTGATGCCAGTTTTCGGCACTGATCTGCCTAAAAGGTAAGATTAAAAAATTGGCAAGTTCAGAACACCAATTCAATAGAAAGATGACTAGACACATATATAACAAGTAAACATCTTGAATGCTACATCAGCAGCATATCGTTTGTAGCAACTTTGCTCAACATTTCTCAAAAGAGAATATAATATATTTATAGGAATTATAATAAAGAGCCTAGTAATTTTATGTAGATTCCACATTATTAAAGAGCTCTGATGGCACAGTGGTTAGATCGCAAGATCGCAAGCTAACTCTGTCCACAGCGTGGAGTTCGATTCTGACTGGCTCAAGGTTGACTCAGCCTTTCCTTCTTCCGAGGTTGGTAAAATGAGAATCCAGATTGTTGGGGGCAATATGCTGACATTGAGTGCTGTAAAGTGCTATGAGGCAGTATATAAGTTTAAGGTGCTATTGCTATTATAATTTTCCAAAATAGTATACATGCAGTTGTTAAGGGAGTTTTGACCCATTTTATAACCCTTTCTGCCATAGTTGGCAAACTGCAAATTATTGCAGTTATTAAGTGAATCATGCAGTTCTTAAGCAAATTTGGCTTTCTCCATTGACTTTGCTTGTTGGAAGCCAGCTGAGAAGGCTACAAACGGTGATCATATGATCCTGGGACAGTGCAGCTGTCATAAATATTGTGACCCACAGCCCTTTACAATACATGGAATTGTATGGTAGCTTTTAAAAAGCTTTTTTGGAAAAAGAAAAGCCACTGAGTACATAATTCTTTACAGCCAGGACCCTTGTATCATAAGCTTCCTTCTAACATGAGTTCTCTGCTTTTTAGCAAATTGTTGAACTACTCTTTCTTTAACATGTTAAGATTCTTATATGCATGGATATTTATTTTCTTATGTGAGGAAGTAACTTCCTATATTTTAAGCTGTATATTTTGGAGCCGTGTAACATAATAAATGAGTTGACTCCTTATGTCTGCCTGGATAAGCCCCTGAGATCTTCTTGGCAAGATTTCAGAAATGATTTGCCACTACTTGCTTCCCAAGATTGAGACATACTGACTCACTCTGGTTTTCTACCCAAGGCAAGACTAGAATTCAGAGTCTCCCGAGTTCTAACCTGATGCCTTGGCTTAAGCAATTCACTTAAACTGGTACAAACTCTACATTACCTGATTAGTATACATGGCCAACAAAGCTTTATTGAATTCTATTGCTTGGAGTTGTTTCTTGGACAGTTTATGTTCAACACCTTCTGCATTGGTCAGTTTCACCTTTTTCTTTGAATCAAAGACATTTTGGTCCTGTGAAAGGTACAGAACGTAATGCTTTGTTAATATAAATGTGGTATTTCATAAGCCCCTTATGATAATATTTTCATCTACCACTTTGCAAAAAGGCAGATCTTTACAAAAATCTAGTATAGTTCAAAACACTATCGTATTACAAAGATATCCCAGGTATTATTACAAAATATTCTATACCTTGTTAATAGTAATGATGTTATTGGCAATGACAGCAAGTAATCCTACATCTTTGGGTCTGTAAAAAGAGAATACATCCACTTTTGAAAATATGTTATTTTAAAAAAATGTTAAAAGCAATATCATAATAAACAGAAATACTTACTTTAGTTTGATTATCTGATTATAAAGTTGTAGTGCTTCCTCTGTATGACTCTGGAGTTGCAAAATGTAAGCCATTTGACCATGAATAATGGCCAATTCTGCCTCAATGTCTTCTTCGGTCACATCCTAAAATGAATAATATGGCACACATTGTTTATGATAACTGAATCCTATTAGTTTAAATTACAAACACATCAAATATATTTTGCTACTAAATCAGCAACTGCAAGTATTTTAAACTTTTAAATGCTTTTAAGAAAACAATAAACATCTTAAAACAAATATAACACACAAGTTATAACTGAACCCTATTAGTTTAAACTACAAACACAATAAATGTATTTTGCTACAAATCAGGAGTATTTTAAGCTTTTAAATGCTTTTAAAAAACCAATAAAAGCTGGCAGTTTTTACTATTTATCTTTTAAAGACCTTGCTATAGCTAGATTTTCACTACTACATTTTAGAGAATGTGTCAGAAAAAGGATATACTATCAGTACTTAAAGGCACAATAGACAGAGTGCTGTTTCAGAATCTCTCAGAAATAATTCTTATGAATTTCTTATCTGTTTATTACATTTCAGACATTTTGATGTGGTTTATAATTCTAAATAGGTACAAAATATGTAAAGACAACATTAAAACATGTTATAAAATACAAAATACAAATGACCTCTCCCAATTTAATAAACATTAAAATCTTAAATAGCAAATATCATCTGCAACCATCTAAACCAGTAGTGCCAAACTCACATCGTCACAGCGGCATCACGTGATGTATTGGAACTGGGCATGGGTGTGGCCAGCATGTGATGTATTTGGCCCATGGGCCAGGAGTTTGATAGCCCTGATCTAAACGTATTTGGCACAAAAATATATTGTTCAATTAAACTGAAACCCTTACCGAGTCTTCAGAGAGAGACTGGCGACACAAATCTATGGGAAAATTTAAAAAATTAATTTTGAAATATACAAAATCACAAATCAAACATTGAGGCAATGATAGAATGTTAACAAATCAAAAAGTTATGCCTTCCCCAAACACATTCAGGTTGCAAGATTTGTAAGAAATAGAGCTAGGTTAAAAGCTTTTAGATGATTTATGCTGCTATAAACAAAAAAAATCCAGAGAACTAGATTCTGGATATGTAAACAAGATACTGCTGTTTTTGCCGTGATTCTAGAGACAGGAATGAAGAACTAATCAGAAAGCAAACCATCAATAAACATTAGAATGCACTTCTTTCATGATGAGTCACAATTATTTTTCCAAGCTGGTACTGTATGCATTGGTCTACACCAGCAGCACAGAAATAGCAAGATCAACCTGAGCATTCAATGCAGTAGACTAGAAAAATGGAATTATATTAGAAAACATCTGCAAGTACTGGGCTGTGAAAAGTGATATCATTATTCTTTGCTCTATTACCAGTTTGCTCTGAATATGAAGTGTGTGTGTATATAAGTGGCTCTAGCCACGTATCTTAAAACACTGGTGAAGTTCTGTAATTTCCTGGTTTTTGTCTACCCAAATATTACCCAGGTTTCAATCTGTTTTTGAGTCTGGCTATGTACTACCATCTAACTAGGCAGATAAATTAAGCAATGAACTGAGGACATAAGAATCACGTTTTTTTATGTACTTTCTCAGATTTATTTTTCTAAGGAATTGAATACCACGGCTTATAAACACAACATCCAGGGGAAATATTATTCTTCTAAATATGGAAAGGATAATTTAAATTTATTACTCATTACCTTCAGCTTTCTGTAGCATTTTCATTGCCTCATTCAACCTGCCTTGTCCAATCAAAGCACAGGCAGCATTGTAACTCAGCTCATAGGTAGCTTCCTGAAGGCCCAGGTCTTCCTGAGCAGAGCAAAATTAATAAGAAATTTAGTTTGAATAAGTTTAAATAGCATCTGCTTGTTATGAATGGGTGGTTTCAAAATGTACCTTTTTGATAATCTGAAGGAAAGAATGAAATTTACATGTAGTTAGAGGATAGTACTTCTTCCTACTTCATGGAGGAAAAATGTTTCCTTCAGTTGCATGAACATACTTAAGCTAACGGTGGTTCAACTCCTCCTTTACTGTGCATCCTCTTGTTACAACCAAATTATAACTGGTAAAATAGATGGACAATATCTAACAGCATAAAGCACTTTAAGTGTCTAAGGACCTCAACTTTGAAGACATATGGATAGTTTATGAGACTATAGGTTACAGGATGGGAGTATCAGGTCCATCTTCAAATGAAGAAAAGTGCTTTGCAGTAAATCCAATACAATTTTTTTCACCAACGATCGAGCTGATGGGAGAGGGACATATAGCAGTATTTCAAGTGTACATCAGTGTAAGCATGTGTATCTACAAAAGCAGCATTCTTATTTTATTTTTCATAAGAGTAGGCAATTCCATATTAGAACTGCCTTACAAATGTATATTAATCATGTTTACCTTTAAACCTGCCAGCGTAGTGATCACCTATAAAGCATTGTAAAAAGGTAGCATCTTGCTGACTGTGAAGACCAAGATAATGCATTCATCCATCTTCTGTTAATTGCAGAATGCAACACTTATCTCCTCTGATTTCTTGTTCATAAGAGACAAGTAATTTACCAGTGCTTTCCTTCTCTAATATAGATATGACATAGATCTTCAAAATCTAATGCATATTGCTTGAACTACATGTGCTCTCTGGGGCGGAACCAAGGCAGAACTTGAGAAGCATCTTATGCTTGAATGAATTAGATAATTGACTATGTATTGGTAAGTATCAAAGATATGGGCAATGTTAATATACATTGCTAGCCCATGTATGATATGCCATACATGGCATAAATAAATAGGGATATGGGCTTGAAACAGCTTGTCACAGGAAAATGTGCGTGCGTGTGTGCACACACACACACCTTTGCATCTTAAATGGCTCGTAAGACCCACCCTCATCTCAATGAATATTTTTGCTACTGATATCAGATCAGGACAATGCTCGAACTGAAAGTGATCATTATTGGATCCAAACCTGAGGGGCCTCTGATAGGGGAGAAGTGGCTTGACTGGGATGTGAGATAGGTCTGTCATATCTACCAAACCTAGGAAGTTATCCATACGAAGTCCTCTACCAATATGTCCATTATAAACTTAATGTCTAGCAAATATATTTTAAGGCCTGAGGATCCGGATGGCTCTCCAATCTCTTTTCTTCAGCACCATCAAAAGATGCTACCCCTCCAGCATGGTATCTTTCCAGCTATGGTGCAGTTTCTCAACTTGTGTTCCTGCTTAACAGATAATGGTGTCATGCTAAAGGACACTTGCCTTAGTTCTTTCCTTGGCTATTGGAGAAGTACTTGGGTTGTTAAAGCTAGAATTGATTAAATTAATAACTCCCAAACTCTGCTTGTCTGCTTCCTATCTAAAAGAAGGCAGAGCATGAAATAGGATATGAAAAATGAAATGCTTAAAACATGTGCTCATATTTTGATGCTGTTGAGAGTAGAAAATGACTGCAACCCTTATTCTCAGAGTGAACACCTAGTAAAATTCTTATTTCATTACTGGATTCTGTAAGTATCTCTCCATCTTCCAGTGATTCTGAAAGACAGCGTTATTGTTAGGTCACAGATGACTATAATTTGCCATTACACAGTTCTCTGGGGCAAGATGTACAACTTGTTCACTACTACTGTAGGTACTTTGGTCTTGGCTAGGTTTGCTGCTCCCTTTTGAGATCCATGGATGCCACAGTTGAAGGGAAAATCCTGCTACCCTTAGAGTACTATAGAGACTTGACATTATTGCGCAGCAAAAGGATGTGTTGATGGGGTTTTTTTTGCTTTCTTTCTTAATTTTGCTGCCAGGTTAGAGCTGATGAAAAAGCAGAGCATAAGCCTATGGCTCAGGAACGATTCTTAATCCCTCCATTCTCATTAGTCATTTTATAATAATACTGGTAAGGATCTTCTATTATTACATGCTTTATATAATTAAATGCTTCATGTAATTAATCTATTGCAGAATGACAGAACTGAGGTGTGAAAGAAGTGATTCACATATTCTGTATATCATTACTACAAACTTACTTACTGGCACCACTTTCTCCCAGGTGCTCTGTGCAGCAACTACTGCAGAAAGATTGGTTTTCCTTTCTTCTTCATAGTCATCCTGTGAATTACGGATAAGATCCCGATACACAGCCAAGCAGTCATCATAACGCTCTAATCTGTATAACTGAAAAGGAAAAATTAGTATCTTGGTAAATCAGGTACAGAATAAACACGTATAAAATCAAATCCCTGGATAAACATACTGTTACTGCAGTTCATTTTATTTAGCATCACATTTTAGCAATTCCAAAAAGCATCAGAGAAAGCTTCTACAAGTTTTGGGACAAAGCTGGTTCCTTAATCTGAGCCAAGATAATTCTAATCAATAGCAGCTATCTGCCCTCAATTCACAACCTGCATTTTTTAAAAAGCAAACAGAAGAGTAAAATGTCATTCTTTCCTCTATAGTTGAAAGAATCTATAATGTACATATAAAGTGTGAAGTTAAAAAAGTAATCACTTAGTCCTAATGACATTCACAATATTTAAAAACTCGTCTATAAAAAGCTGTTTTGTGGGGGGGGAAGTACCTTTTGGGGAAAAGGTTTTCTGTAAAATTATGTACATTCCTTGACAATGGATAATAATAAAAACAATATAACAAATACATGTACAAAAATTAAAATATGCAGCAGCCAAGAAAAACATAACCAGGAGACAGGTTCCTTCACTCGGGGCCCCAGACCTGAGCCCTGCACACATAATGCCCAACAATTTTTTTTAGTTTACACTTTAATATGATAGAAGGAAATGTAATATCAAGTTATTTTATAATTAATGCTACATTTGGCGCAGTTATGGTTGAACTTCCAGTTTTTTTACTTGCATAATCACTAAATGTACACCAAACCAACAGGTGACCTTTGCATTTGAAACAAAGGTGTAATTACCACTTGTCCATAGAGCTCCTTTAGTTTGTTTGTCTGCTGGGTGGCTCCCTGAATGGTCTTCAGAGCATTTTCAATCCTGTTCAATCTATACTCACAATAAGCCTTCTCAAAAGCTATCAAGTCACTGCAACCATATAAATAAAATACAGAGGTTATTTCACACATTTTTTTCAACACAGTGATATATATATATATATATATTATATACATACATATTATGTTGCTTAACATTTTACCTGGGGGGGGGGGTTATTTTCTTACACTGTACAGTGGAGAGTATAGTTTAAATTCTAGAAACATATTATGGAATTGCTCAAAGTTGCAGCATGTAATAATAATTGACTAATTATAATTGATGCAATTCACATCTGAGCCTAATATGATAAAATATTCTATGTTGAGGATATCAATGTAATGAAATATGATTACAACTTCCTGAAATTTAATGCACTTTAAGTATTCAAAAGTTATGAAAACCCAGCTGTTTCCCCTGAAAAGTAAATATATGCATTAAAACCTTGCAAAGGATGTTAGCAGAATTTAATGAATAGATACAACTGTCAGTTCAGAGATTAACTCAGGTGCATATGTAACACAATTAAGGTTACACATTTACCTTCTAACCTAAATCCTAATGGACAACTGACAGTTATTAAACTACAAAATAAAGGATTTAAGAAAATGAGCTCATCATTCCTAAGGTTTCTATTACTATATCTGATCTTTAACAAATCTACAGTTTGGGGAAGAGGATCACCATAGACATAATAGGAAAAAATGCCTAAAACAATGCATGCTATACCAATGGGTGAAACAAACAAAAGCTACAGAGAATAATATTATTTCTGTCCTCATGGATACTTATGTTTTTAGAAACTGAAATTCTGGAATATTTAGCACACTTACTAATTGGATACAATACTTTGTTGGATTGATATTATTAGTATTCTAAAATCATTTTATATGAACAAATTTACTTCAATGCAACTGGATACCAAATTTAGGAGGGATAATATATATCAGCATATATAGTTGCAGCTGCATTCTGAGTCATCTTATGTTACAAGAGAATACAACTCTCTGTGCATTGATAGTTAGGCCTGAGAAGCCTGAAAAAAGACATGACTGCTTCAACAACCTCATCAGTGGACTTATTAAGACAGCCGTTTCTTTTCTTTTTTTTTTTAAGCTCACAAAACGGAGAAAGACTAGACTGCTTTAATAAGTATCAGAGGTACAGTAATTGTGTGCATTCTGAAAAACTTCCTTCAAATATATTTTGAAATAAGTACATCCCTATGTTTTCTATAAATGCATTTTACTTTTACACATCTATGTAATTTTTCATATTTCAAAAAATTCATAAAAAACAGCAGAGATAGGAGGTCTAATCAAATTTAATAATACTTACCTAGTTAATACTTTAACATGGGTGTGAATCACACTCAAGGCTTCTTTAAAGCTTCCATTTTGTATAAGACATACCACTTTGCAATGTAAAGCAGTCACATCATCCTTACTGATTTGTAGTACTAGAAGGAAATTCAATGCATTAAGCTACAGAATGAACATATATTAAAAACAGTTTGCATCTGTTACCTATTCATACCTCTGTTTTTGTATACTTAGCTGTAGTTATAAACTGAACATTCTGAAGAATATATACTCATGTACAGGTCAATTTTATTTTTGGAAAGCAAATTATTTGGTGGAAGGTTTCCATTTTGGACAAAAATCACTAACAGAATAATTACTGTCTTTCCTGAACTACTAATTTCCTGAGCATCTAATTGAAAGGATTTCTCCAAATAATTTAAAATGGAACTGTGTTTTAAATTAATGTAGTATGATAAAGGAGACAAACGATACTCTACTACTAGGGAATGGGATCATCATAAATATTAGTTAATTTTTCTTTTGCGTTATTAGTTAAGTTGTGCCAGGAAGCATTAAAAAGACTATGGCTGTTTAAGGAAATTGTGAAGGTCAGCTTGTTACAGCAAGAACAGGTGCATTTTCCATGAAAGGCTGTTACTTTCTGCTTCCCTATGCTTTTAAAAGCTATATAACAAGGACCATTCAGCAAAGGAAGCATTTTCCTAATGCAGTGACTAGAAAGACATTTAATGAACTTCCTACCTGTTGCACAGCTGTTAAAAGCCATCAGAACTCCCTTGAGATGAAAATATAGGAAAAGGTTTGTGCAAAGCACATGAAATGGATATTTTGCAGAGCATGTTAATAGAAATGAAGCACTCTCTGTTGAAGCATTACAGTAACAGCTTTTGATGTTTAACCCCATAAGGGGCTATATACCCGATTATACAATGTTTTTTTTTAATAATAGGAGTCATTCTGTCACACTATTTTTTACAGAATCACAGAAAGTAAAACATCGGCATTACTACTACCTTTCCTATGTCACAGATCTAGCGTGAAAGCAGATACATTGTATCTTTAATCGAGAAACGAAGCAGTCCAGAATAATAAGCTCCAATTGAATTTCATCTCCTTTGGCGCTGCTCTACCTACGTCAGGGAAAGGCAGATAGCAATCTGCCTCACAAAGTTGGAAGAACTCCTCTGAAGACAAATGCACCGTCACTTGTGCTGCTGCAATTGTCTACAACGGAGGGTTGCCAGACCACACTGACACCCCCCCCCTTCAAAAGAATACGCCGACAGGGCGGCAACACTCGCTCACTTTTATTGACGGACTTCAGCGCTCGCCCGAAGTCCCCATTCTGGCCGCAGCGATTCACTTCGCTCCAGAGCGAAGCTACCGAGGCAGCTCCAGCCGCGCCGGAACCGCTTCCGCTCCCTCCGCCCGCCGCCATCTTGACAGAGGTAGAAAATTAACTGAACTTTACAAGCAGAGGAAACAGCTGACCCTTTGATACCGGAAGTAAATTGAGATTCCTGTTCTGTTGTCGTGGTCAGCTCTCTATGGTGCGTCGCGATTCTCTACGGCGCAAGCGTGATCAGGTGGCGAGAAGTTGGCTTGTTGATGGTTGGGACGTCTTCTGTCTCGAAAATTTTTTGTGTTTTTGGTTACGTTTTTTTTTTTTTTAGGGCCACTCTAATCTGGAAACCTTTGAGAGTGTCAGTAGAACTTAAACGTTGAAAGTTTTGCTCCTGGAAGATCCTTTCAAGGGAATTGAAACTTTAATGAGAGAACTAAAATAATTGGTGCATTAGCAGGTTTCAAGAGTAAATGAGAAGACGAACATGTTAACAAAAATATGAATATAGAAGATCCAGTAGAATTGCTTAAAACGGGTTTTTATACTTACCTTGTAACCGAAGAGTAAGAGCTAAATTTATATTTGGATTCCTGAACTACTGAAGCTACTTTGAATATTTTCCCGTATTTTTTTACTTTTTGTTCCTTGCACTTTTAACTTTCTCTTTGTTTTTTCCTAGTTTATATTAGTTTGTATTAGTTTATATCTTTTTTAAAAAAGTTACTGAAAATTCTATAGAGGTTTTTTCCCTCCAACACTGAAATAACAAAATAACCCTTTTGAATTCAAGACTGCAGACCTGTGTAGTTGTCTTCTCCTCATGCTATGTTAACAAACAAAATGAACAGTGAATGAAGCTAAATGAATTTCCCAGCCTTTTAGAATCTGGTCATATTTCCATGTGATGAAAGGGATTAGAAAATCACAGCATACCCTGTCAGCTTTAAGCTTTCTTAATCTAAATTGCAAGACCTACATTGCATTTTCTAAAAAAGAAAAAAACATCTAACACCTCAAATCCGCAGCCTAATGTTTTTGCAGAGCACTAGTTGTGAAACTAGCAGAGAACAAGCACACTTTGTAAACCATTCTGACCCCTAATTATTTTAGATATTTGATGTTATCTTTTTTAGTATTCATTGCATTAAGAGTCCATTTCTAACTGGATTCCAGTTTGGGTTCAGTCTAATAGATTAGTGCTATAATTATTGTCCTATGTCATTACTCCCAAGTAACCCAAGCAACAAATCTGGTTTCTTCAGAGGGTAAGGGGCTTCTCATCCAACAGGACCTAGTTCCCAAGTGCATTAAAAAATTATATTTTATTGAGTTCCTGGAAATTAGTAATTAGCCAAACAGAAAATGAGGGGCCATCCACTTAGTTTCTCCATTTAGGGAGAATATTAGGCAGCAAGTTGGATATTTAATTAATAGAATTCATGCTCCCCAAGGTACTGCCTGTAGTCAGACATCAAGTCTTTTTTTAAAGAAGTCTTTTTGTAATTCCATCTCCCAATTCTAGTACCAAAATATTATATTACAAAGTATCCCAATCCACAAATTCTATCAAAATCATTCCCCCCAATCCTGGATTTGTGATGCATACCAGTATCTTTAGATTGGAAGTTCTCTTATTGTGAAAGGTGTTTTGGTTAATTTGTAATTTAAAAGAATATATCCAGTAATGTCTAAATTGGAAGCTTACATTGAGATACTTTTGGTAAGAATGCTATGGAATCTCAAGAGCAATTTAAAATTTCAGAAGCAATTTGCACTGCTGAATGAAATATGATACTCTAGCACACAGCAGAGCCCCTTGTTTATTGGAGCAAGGAAAAAAGCATTATATAAAAACTGCAAAATTAAAATTACCAGGATAATTTGCATGCTAGCTTTTTCTTCACTCCATTGTTCACTCTGCTTTTGGAAGTATTCTTGCCAAAAATAGTTCAACATGGTTCAGCTTAGAGAGAAATTGTTTTTGATTCTTCTTTTCCCTAGACTACGTTTAAACAGCTCATTAGAACAATTTTTGTTTATTTATTTAAAACATTGCTATATTAGTTCCCACTTAAAACATCTCAATGTTTCCTGTGTTTTTTAAAAATTAAACTTGAAGGAAATGCTTATGATCTTTACAAATGCTATTTCAAATCTCTTTGACTAATTTGCCAGTATTAGCAGAATTTGAATTGTTGAATGTAGCATTATACATGTAATAAAATGCAGAGTATATGTCAAAAGCCACATATATGACCAAAAGTAATCTTAAATAAGTTCATTTCTGCTAAATAATGAAGCAGTTTTTTTCTTATAAAAAACTTATTGCCAAGGGATGTTCATTAAAAATCCAAAACCATCTGATATTTAAATTGTTTATTTTTTCATCAAAATTTCTGCCTGTAGGATGGCAATGTTTCTCAGTGCATATTACATGGGAAAAACATGTCTGAAATATCTTAACACCTGATAATTGGAGGCAGCAGTATGTCTAATAGGCTCTGTAGTCACAGTGCTGCCCAAAATTAAGATGACAAACTTTACTATAAAATATAATAGAATAGTCACTCTGGAAGAGTAGCCTGTCATTATTATAAAGCAAGAGTATTACAGGAAAAATTAGAACCCATCTTGATACAAAATAGGATTGGGGGAGATCACAAAATGAGTTCACATCCATCTATATGATGGCTAAGACTATTCCACCATCAGTGCAGTGCAGGAAATTTCAAAAGGAGTTTCAGGGATGTGATTGCATCAATCTTAGTATCACGCAGCAGAAGTTGCACTTATGGTTCCTAAGACTGCTGTGGTTCAGACATTTAAAAGTTGGACTGGGATGTAAATAACTGCAGGTTTTGCAAAGTACACTTGCACTTGCCCATTTTCTGTCTTTTAAGTTTCAGGAAAAATATTTTTGAAGATTCAATACAGATAAAACTAATAATTATCAGGCTTTAGAGATAATTATCTGAAATCTGTATCATACAGTTTTAAAAGAGGGGCACAGGAATCCCTGTGTTTTTATATAATGCTGCATATAACTACTACAGTCTGTAACATTCACTATCTTACGAAGTCTGCAAACATAGGCTATGATTCAACTCTACTTCTCTGGTCGGAGTTCTGTCAGTAGAAAGAGATCAGCAAATTGTCTTCTTCTCTCCTTTCTCTTCAAGCCAAGTATTGCTGTGCCCCAAGCACTATTTGTAATTAGCCATCAAGTGCACAGTACCACTTTCACCTGTCTCACCATGGATAGTGTGACCACGGATCTGACGCACTGTGAAACAAGTATATCTACTGAGCAGTCATGGAGAGGAGACAAGGCACTCTGGACTGGGCTGATAGTAGAGAGGACTAAGTCAATAGCATTGTTTTTAAAAAGGGACTATGTTTAAGTGACTATATCAAATCTTGCCTAGTTTGCATAAAATGACATGCAAGCATAGACAGAGACCTTTGGGTATCTTATTAAGGAGTTACCAGGAAAGCATGACTACAAAAGAATTATATCTACAAAACATGATAATTTATGGTTAATAGAAACAAAAACCCCAAGTGGCATGGAACAGATATTCGATATTGCAAATTACATGTGTTATATTTTAACAGAACTACACTTTCGATCTAACATTTAATACATTGGTGCATAAACTAAAACATTAACAGAATTACTATAAAATGTTCATAGTCAAAGATGTGCAATGCAGCCAAGCTCTGACTGTATATGTATGCAGTAATTAGTCTTCCAGGTAAATGGTTATCTACAGTGGAAATGTTTATCTACATTTGAAAACCTTTTTATAGCATGTACAAAGTAAACGGGAGCAGAAATTATCTTTTTATATTTTGTGGTAATAGGTACAAGTGAATAGTAAAGGAGCAGGGTCACTTATTTCCACATGCCTGGTGCAGGATTTTCTTCTGCTGGCTTAACTATACTCAGTAGTTTCATTAACCTTTCCTTTGGTAAAATGTAAAAAACAATTATAGAATGTTGAATCACACAATACATAAACACAGAGTTTTCAAAAAGGGTTTTAAAAAATGAACATTAAATGTCCTGTCTTCTACTCCCTCAAGAAAAATTAAAATTCCATCTCCCCCCACCCTTCAGATAATCAAAAATAAAACTGTCACAATATTTGTACACTGGACAAACTTTTAAAGTAATGAACACTTAGATACTCCATTATCATCAAATGTTTTCTTTCTCATTTAAATGGAATTAATGGAAATGGAGTATTTTCAGCTGCGTACATAATAAAAAAACCCTACCAGCAAACTGCTGTGAATGCTTTTCAGCTGTTTTCCAAAATCCCACAACAAAATGCAACTGCTCTTGAAGGGCACAATTCAGCTTTCCAGAATGATGCTTATTTTCAGAAAAGAATTAAAGTATTGAATGCATGCTTAATTCTCTGATTAAAATCATTAGGACATATGCACAATTCTCTGCATAATCATAATCTTTGCTAAATTCAGGAGCTACTTCCAAACTTGTGCCTACAACCCAGTCAAAAATCTCATACCACTGACTAGATTGTGCCATTCTTTGTTTTTTTCTTTCTTACTTGGTTTCATAACCATACATTAGATTTAAAATAATCAATAGTGAAAAGTTTGACTTTATATTTAGACGCTGCTATCATGTTCTTTTAAAAAAGATACATTTTAAACATCACATTTCAGCATTCTATTCTCACATCAAAATAAAGTATTAAAATAGAACAGCATCAACTTGTTAAAAATATTTAAATCAAGCAAAATGTTAATGTTGTTTGTTGTTTGATTTAAGTGGCTACCGAGTGTCCTACCCCAGATCCCCTCTGTGAAAACAGTACATTCACTTTATTGCCCATTCTTTTTTGAGTATGGATGGCCACTGAATGACATGAGATGTTGATAGTTCTCATTCCAACTCTTTTCACCACTGTTGCCAGCTGAAATCATCATTGCTGCCAAAAACCAAGAAAAACCCTAGGATGGTAGCAAATATGACTGTGTTTCCTGTGAGGACAAGTGCGCAGGCACCCCACTTAATCTATGGAGAAAGGAAAGACAAAGTTTAACATACACAAAAAAATATAACATGCATCAACACAGAAGCTGCCTTATTACAGGCATACATAATTGCTTGGTGAATGAGGGAAGTGCCTTCCTTTCACAAAGTAGTTCTATTTAATGCAAACCAGTTTTAAATTATTCGTTAACACTTAGACTCAGTTACCTAGTGGGAAGGCAAACAACTTGGTATCCTCTGAATTTCAATAACCTTAAACTGTTTTTACCAGGTGAGGCCCAACATCCACTGATTGAGTGTTATACTGTGTATCAAAGGGTTATATAAAATCTGGGGAACTTTCAGAGTTGTTTTTTTGCATCACAACACTTAATGACAGTTTGCATATGTTAACAAAAACTTGTTAACTTGACTTCCGGTCTGCAAAGTTTCGGCAGCGGCAGGGATTCACGATACTGCGCGATCCCTGCTGCGTTCGCCGCCAAGGTTCCCTAGATCCAAACGGATCAGGGGGATATAGCTGCCCCGTAGAGGCAGCTGAAGACAGGGGGGATCCAGACAGGGGCTTGGGGGTGTCACAGACCCCCTCCCCAGCCGGCAAAACCCCCTTTTCCCAAGGCGGAGGAGCGACGGTCAGCAATGGCCGCCACGAAGAAATCTGCAGCCGGACAAGCAGGTGCAGGAGGGAGAAAGTTGGAAGAATTATGAAAGTTGCTTTCAACCGGGACAAGGCAAGAGAAAGTGCCCTGGAATCTTGAAGGCTGCTAAGGATACATTGTTTCTAGTGAGAGTTACAAGCTGCGGAATATCCTAAAAGGGAAAGTTTTTTTTTTTTCATTTCACTCTCCTTCCTAACGTGACAGCGGATGAAAAAAATCTTTTTGGCTGTGAGTGGGAAGGGAGAGGAAAAAAAATTGGAGCAAAATTTGAAAATAAGGAGAAGATTGCCTAGAATTCTAAAGAGTTACTAAACATCAATAAGACTTCTAAAAGATATATTTTAAAGGGAACTTTGTGACTAACCCCAGAAAGAGAAAGTGAAGAAGGAAAAAGTATTTAAAAGAAACAGCTTGTTTGGATTGTTTGGTGATTTTGGAACTTCTGAGAATTATCTCTGATTAAAAGCACCTGGGTGGTTGTTTGGAAAAACTTTTTCTCTACACAATGGCATCACTTGTGGATGGACTGAAACTTGTATACCAAAAATATGAAAAAGAAAAGCAAGAAGGGAAAGATGTCCTTGGCACTCCTTTTCAATTTTTAGAAATGGCGGTTTGTACTTATGTAAAGCTGAATGAGCAACAGGATGACAGGGACAAAGAAGAAGCCATCTTTGATGAACAAATAACTTTGGTCGGAGAAGGGAAAAAGAAAGAGAAAACAGAAAAGAAGACTTTAAGACCTGGAAAAACAACCCAAAAAGAGAAGAATAAGGTGAAAAGGGGACATTATGTTAGGAAACAACAGAAAGGGGGAAAGCAGAATAAAAGGGAGGTGGAGAGACAAGGTGGTAAAAAGGACAAGGAGAAGAAGAAGCAAGGGAGAAAGGAAGGGATGAGAAGCCTTAATGGTGGGGAGCAAGATGTAAAGAAGCAAAAGTTTTTTAGAGATAATGGATAAATTTTATTGAAAAAGGGATTCTAGAAAGGTACATAAGATTGCATTTCTATGTTTGTATTTAGAAATAACCATAGAAAATTGGAAACAATATGTAATTTAAAATGTGATAAAATATTTAGTACAATCTAGTGAAATTTTTGTTAAGAAAAGGGGAGTATTGTAATGAAACAAGATTTAAGATATGTGATGGGGGGGAATAATTATGGAAAGCATAAGTGTTCCCACAAAGGTATGATATTTAATTGAAATGGGTAAAATGTTTAAGATATAAATGATTGTTAATATTAATGATTAGACTATGTTATCCTAGTGAAACTTTTTGTGAAATGAGAGAGTTGAAGTAGAAGAAGGGGGAACATTGTAATGAAATAATGATCTATAATATGTGATGTGGGGGGGGGGATAACTATGGAAAATAGGTGCTCCCATAAAAGTATGTGATTTAATTGAAAAGTAATGTGCTAAATGTTTAAGATATAAATGAATATCAATATTAATGAATCGATTTGTATTGGTTTTGATAATACTGTATAATTTTAGAACGTACCAGACAGAATCCCAATGTAAGTTATGTATTCTATATTAAGTATTATAAATGTAGGGGAAAGAGATAAAGGCATCACACTCCATTTAGTGTACAGGATAAGTTTTTTTCAAAGAAGAAAGATAAATGGATAGCTGGAAATAGAACAGACAAACAATAATAAATATTATGATTTGAATTGAGAGGAGATAAATAAAATAAAATTGAGAAAATTTAAAAGAGAGGAGAAGTTATATAGAAAATTGAAAATGCTAATAAGATATGGAATGATATGTAAAATGAATATGAATTTGAATTTGTGTCTGTACCAAGAGTTTTAACCCGGGACTAAGCAACTTTCAGAAAAGAGATTTCTTATGCTTTTGTTTTGTGTTTTTGTGTATTTATGTTTTGTATGTCTTTAAAAATTAATAAAATTTGTTCAAAAAAAAAATCTTGTTAACTTGTGCTATGTAGGCTTCTGCATCTTGTCTCAAAGGTGTTTTCTTTCAAAAGGCAGCTGGACTGTTTTGTCCTTGAGGAAGACGTTTCACTTCTCATCCAAGAAGCTTCATCAGTTCTGGATCGATGAAGCATCTTGAATGAGAAGCAAAATGTCTTCCTCAAGGAAAAAACAGTCCAGTTGCCTTTTGAAAAAAAAAAAAAAAACACCTTTGAGACAACTGTGATCGAGATGACTGAGAATCTCCACAGACCTCTGTATCTTATTCTGAAAGCAAGTATCAAGCATTAAAGGAAAACTGCTAAAAAGAAGGAATTACTAACCAGTTCTGCTCTGGCAAATACAATTGGAAGTCCAAATGCTGAAACAACAATGCCTGTTGTAAGAAATATGGCAAGTTCCTTGCAAGCATTACTTGTAGCATCTGTATCTTCTACAAGTCTTCTTGCTATGCAGTATGGAATTGGAGAGAGGGTGTAGAAGAACAAAACAAACAGTGGCCAATATTTGCTGAAAGTAAATAAAAAGGCGTATTTTATTTTATATTCTTTCTCTTACATTTGCTTCAAAAATCACACTACTCTTATGTAAATATTTTATCTATTTTCCCATTGGGGGTGTGTGTATAGAGTAAGTTAACATTTATCTTGTTTTGCCTAATTTTAAAAATACTTTTGCTTATGATAATTGAAAATACTACACAAAAACAATACACAGCATGATGTATGTAATAATGGCTAGGGACAGCACTCTCCACCTATAATACTACTCAAGTTGTAGTAGATTTTTGGAATAGGTTCTCTGTAGTGAAGAATCCCTAGGTAGTACTGTGCAGAGAGCACAAGAAATTGAACAAACAGATTGAACAAACAGATTTTGCCAGGTAAGTGTTAATACATTCTGATAGCCTGAAATCTAATCAGTACATAGTCCTTTAAATGTCTCTCAATCAGAACAGGAAAAATGATTAATTAAAGGTAGTGGGAATAAAATATTTTACTTTCAAATGCTTCTATTTGCATATCATTATGAATCAAGCTGAAAATTATAAAACAGGCTTAAATTCCGTTGTCACTATTATGTCTTGAAAAGATGTTACAAGACAACCTGAAAGATAGAGTAGTACCTTGATTGCTTTGAAACTTACTGAATTTGTTATTCAATGCATTTTGATGCGAACATTTTGTTCTGGTACTCATCATTTGTTTGGTACTCAACGCACAAGCTAGAATTTTCAGTGTTGGCTGCCTTGTGACTCACTGCATTTGTGGTTAGCCGGCAGCAGGTGCAGATGGTTGAGGAGAGCAAGGACTCTGATGAGAGGCCAGAACCATCAGGGAGTGGACTGCTGCCTTCAGAGATTGTGGGGGCTGGTAGCAGTGCCGAGGAGGTTCCCGAGGAGCCTGTGCCAAGTGCACGTGCACGAAGGATTACTCGGAGGAAAGAACAATTACAGCAGCACAGGCAACTCAGGAGTAAGGCTGCAAGGTAATGGCCCCTCCCTCAAGAAGATAAAAGCCAGGTCTGGAAAAGCATTCTTTGCAAAAAGCAAAAGAGGCTCTTAAACTCAACTGGTGGACATATTAGTTCATTTGAAGAATTCTGTAAATTAGTTCTTATCTCTGGGTTTTTGGCAGCCTTGACAAACAACTTGGCAGCCTTGACAAACAACTTTCTTGTGAGAGCTAATTGTTGGAAAGCAGCCTTTCATCTGTAAAGGAACAGAATTGTGATTAAGCCTTAAAATGTGGGGGCTGCTGCCTTTGTCTGTTTGTTCTCTGGGAACCCAGTTGGGTCAGAGCAACATTATTCCTTACGAGAAAAAATTGTTTGGTACTCATGGTACCTCCCAGAGCCAATTAACAATGAATACCAAGGTACTACTTTAGTTTAGGCATAATGATCTGAAAAGCAGTCAACAAGAACAAAACAAAACAATTTTATAGAACACTTAAAATGGCTATTCTCAGCTTGGAAAAACTGCCTGCTTTCACTCAGAGGGATGCTGGACCTTTACTGAAATCAGCATAGATGTTCTGTGTTTATTTAATTTTGTAAACTGCAAAAAAACAAGGAAATACAATACCTGTAATCTGGAAGGGCACAACCAAGCATCAGGAACATTAGTCCAACAGCTCCTCCAAAAGACAAGCTGATTAAAGCTGTAAAGGCAGATGTAAACCCTTGTTACTTACAAAACTGTATGAGCGTTTTGCTTCAACAAACATTAATACAGGAAAAAGAGAAATCAAGATTTTGTTTCTGTTTTTGAACGTGTTATTTCTTTTTTTTTTTAATAACAAATTTTATAAATTTTACAAAAACAATACACAATCCAGGCACAACAACTTGAAAAATCTTTTCTAAAAAAATAATAATAATTAAAGAAGAGAGCCAATAGAGCATACAAAATAATTCCAAATTGTAATATCAATATTTACATTATCTATTTAACTTCATATCTTATCCAGACTTCTCCTTTTATCCAAATTATATTTCTTGCTTATTAAAATTTTATTGCCTTTCATAAACATACAAAACACAGAACATAGAAAAACAAAACAAAACTAAAATATCTTTTCTGAAGGCTGCCTGATCCCGGGTTGAAACTCTTCTCACAGACACAAATTCAAACATCGTATTCACTTTATATATCCTTCCATATCTTATTATCATTTTCTTTTTTTTTTATAAACCAATTTTATTAATTTTACAAAAACAGTGCACAAACAATCAAGGCATAACTGCTTATAAATTCTTTTCTAAAAAAAAATAGTAATAATTAAAGAAGAAGACCAATAGAACATAATGATTCCCAATTATAATATCAATATTTACTCTATTTAACTTCATATCTTATCCCAACTTCTCCTTTTCATCCAAGTTATTTCTTGTTAATTAAAATTTTATTGCCTTTTATCAACATACAAAACCCAAAAAAACATAACAAAACCTTTATATATCCTTCCATATCTTATTACCATTTTCAATAACATTCTTTGTCTGTTCTATTTCCAACTGTCCATCTTTTTTCTTTTGCTATACTTCTCCTATACACTAATTGGAGTGACGCCTTTAACTCATTACCCTAACTTAAAAGTACTTCATATAACACTTAATTTATCTTGGGATTCTGTTTAGTAGATTCTAAAATTGCACAACAACTTTTATACTCTAAATACACATATAAAAACACAATCTTATGTAGCTTCCAGAATCCCCCTTTTATCCTTAATTAGATTCACCCATTGTCTCTAAATAAACTTTTTTTCTTTAGATCTTGCTTCCCACCATTGAGGCTTCTCCCCCCCCTTTCTCTTGCTTATTCTTCTCCTTGCCCTTTTTACCCCTTTGTCTCTCCTCCTCCCTTTTCTTACTCCCTTTCCTTTGCTTTCTAACCTTGCATCCACCTTTCCTCTCATTTTTCTCTTTTTTAGTTGTTTTTTCAAATCTTAAAATCCCCTTTTTCTTATCCTCTCTCTCCTCCTCCCCGGAAAAAACCCATTGTTCATCAAAGATGGCTTCTTGTTCCTCTTCTTCTTTGTCCCAGTCATTCTGCTGCGTAGTCAACTTTTCATAAGTACCTAACGCCATTTCTAAAAATTGAAATAAGGTGCCCAAAGTATCTTTTCCATCTTGTTCTTCCTTTTTATATTTTTGATATTCAGTCTTTAGTTCATCCACAAGCGATGCCATCCTGAAAAGAGAAACTTTCCGCAAAACAACCACCCAAGTATTTTTAATCAAAAATAATTCAAAAAAAGTTCCAAAAGTTAATACTTTTCTTCTTTCTTCTGTTTCTCTTTCTGGGGTTACTGTTTAATCAAGGAGGTCCAATTACCATATATCTTTCTTTGAAATTCTAGGCAATCTCCTCCTTTTTCCACTTCTGCTCCAATTTTTTTCCTGTCCCTTCCCACTTGCAACATCAATTTTTAAATAATCAGAAATCCATACCTCTAATAAGGGTTTTCCAATTTCTTAAATTTTTAAGTCCAATGTCCAAGAACTCTTTTGTCCCTTAACTTCAACTTTCAGAATAGTTCACCTTCAGTGCCCAAAGAAATTTCAAATCTTCATCTGTTGTTTCCATGGGGTGGGAGAGTGAAGGAAAAAAAAAAGTTCCCTTTAACAGCTTTCTCCAAGGCTTTTGATCTTCTTAGGGATACAATGTATCCTCCAGCAATTCAGACAGCTCAGTTCCAGCGAATTTAAAAGATGTTGATTGACCCGGCTCAGCCAGCACTTTCACTTTTCTTGCTTCCTCTAGCACAATCTTGCCCGGTTGCAGGCTTCTTCGTGGCGGCCATTGCTGACCGCCGCTCCACCACCTTGGGAAAAAGGGTTTTTTTCTGGATGAGGAGGGGGTCTGTGACACCTCCAACCCCCTGTCTGGCTCCCCTCTCTCTTCGGCTGTCCCTACAGGGCAGCCATATCCCCGACCCATTTGGATCGGGGGTACCTTGGCGGCAAGCGCAGCAGGAATCGCGAGCAGTCGCGAATTCCTGCTGCCACCGAAGCCACGCGGAACCAGAAACCTGAACCTATTACTTCTTGTTCAACTATCGTGCAAAAATAGAATACAGTTTACTTTTATTTATACCGTAAAAACTCCAGTGAACTTGAAGGAAAAGGGAAACATTCAGTGTGAAATACCCTTATCTCCATTTAGAGATATACATATTAATTTATATATTTATAAATTATATTATAAATTTTCTGTATTACATTTATTATATGTTATGTTATCATTCCATAAAATGAAAAAGAGCTTATATATGCATGTTTATGCTTTGTTACAATATGTCACTGCTATTGATAACTGATTTTTTGAACATTCCCTTTTTTTAAATTTGCCTCTTTCTGTCAAGTTGCCACAGGTTTTATGATTATTTATATTATTGCTGCAGATTTTCAAGAGGAAAGTCTGGACATTAATCGTGTATTAACTGATACAGTATCATGAACACAGGAACATTAAAAAAAACTTTTTGCTGATCTTAAAGACTTTATAGGAAATAACTGAGATCTTTCTATTGTTATAAAGATAAGAGGTCAAGGTATACTGAGAAAAACAATTGCCTTTATAAATTTATAGAGGAAGCAAGATCCTGGAGTAATTAAAATTTATGTGACTAATCTCTGAGGTAAGGGCTGTATTACGCTTTAGTCATATTAATTATAATCTTGCTGATCGATAATCAAATATTTATGATCAGTTTTACTTTAATGTTTCTCCTTCCTCTTCCTATTTTCCCCATAACAACTCTGTAAATTGGGTTGGGCTGAGAGAGTCACTGGCTCAGTCACACAACCAGCTTTCATGTCTAAGGCAGGACTAGAACACATGATCTCTTGGTTTCTAGCCTGGTGCCTTTATCACTAGACCAAACTGGCTCTCATATTTGTTAAAACTACCCCCGCTCCCCAGCCAAAGTTTTCTCATTCAAATGTCTGATGTGCTTCCACCTACTTTGCAGCACATCCAATTCTCACCAGCTTTGAAACTGGTCTCTAGCAAGTTTTGTCTGGTACAATTATATCATTCCTGGTTAAAGTTTTTTTTTTTTTTTGCTAAAACAGCTTTTTCCTCTTTGAACAATAAACATCTGACAGAATACATTGTACGATAAAATGATTTTACAGGCATTACTTCAATAATCTTTATAATTCAGTGTAGCTTATTAGTATTTAAATAATAATAAATAATATATGCTTATACTAGGTCCTTGGAAGGACTCAATAGGTGGATAAAAATGCCAAATCCACTCTAAACATCTGGGTGTGTGACAAATCATAATAATAACAATACCTTTAATGGCATCAAACATAAATAAATTTGCAAATCCCAAATTCTTGAATAGGATTTAATAAGTGGATAAAAATGCCAAATCCAGCCTAAACATCTGGCTGACTATGTACTCAACCATAATAATGATGTATATGAAGGCCAACTCCAGCTAAAAAATTGGCAGCTGTGATTTCATGTTGTGTATATATAATAATAAATTCACAAGACACCACATGTTGTTGCAAAGAGGAAAATGTGGAAAATGTGGATAATTGATATGGCAATACCAGGGGATAGTGGAAGACAAAGAACTGGAGAAGATCACAAAGTATCAAGATCTGAAAATTGAAACTGAAAGATTATGGCATAAACTGACCCTGGTGGTCCCAGTAGTTATAGATAGACTGGTTACCATATCAAAAACTCTTTGGCAGTGCTTGGTAAATTTGTGCACTAACAAAATTTCCACCTGTCAATTTGCTGCTTGGAATTGCACATATGTGATGCCAATACATTACAACATCCTAGGTTCTTGGGAAGAACTCAATGCATATGAAGATCAAAACTAGTTAAAGAATTGGCAGCTTCCACTGTATATTTTATTATGGCAGGATTTGGCATTTTTATCCACCTATCAAATACTTCACAAGGGTCTGAAATACACAGATGTTGATGTCTCATGATGTTAAAGTTATCATAAGTAAAGCTGCCCTTTCAAATTGACCAATGGCTATTGGTGTCAATACTGACAGTGTTCAAGTGGTGCTCTGGTTGTTTTAGGATTTCATTCAAGGTGCCTATTACTATTGGCATTTTACTTTCTTTTGCCACAATCATTTTATTTTGATTTGAAGGTTTTGGGAATTTAGTGATTTTCCCCAGTTGTTTTTGTTCTATTATGCTGTCTTCAGGTTCTGCCAGGTATACTAACCAAACTATTATCATCAACATCAACATCATCATCTCAACTTGTCACATTGCTATTTTTATGGTCCTCTTTGTAATATTACCCTAAATTGCTATGTAGAACACATATTTCAGCCTTTTTTCATGCATGCACAGAAAATAAAAATATAAAATACCCACAAATACTGCTATGGGCATTCATAGACATGGTTAATGATTGAATCACATCAAAGAAAGATAAAAGTTCAAAATACTTTTTTTAAAAAGTTATTAAATGTACAGTAGTGCTATCTTTTTACTCATTTTAAATATAAAATAGGTATTTCTATCAAACCTATCTCTAACAGCTATGCAGTCCCAACATATACAGTACTTATTTAGAATTACTAGAAATTTCTGAATAGTGAAAGACTTGACAAGAGTACTGGTATTTAGTCTATTTCACAAATAGTAATATGCATCACATTGATGTATGGTGTCAGGACTTTATCAGGCTGTTTTTTTTCCTGCCAGGCTTATCCCACTAAAAATCAGTTTCATCTTAGGTGCTGCAAGAATGAATACATCAGGATCTACATTCAGACAGATGAAAAACGGGGACTGTACTTGAATATTGCTGGAGAGCATGAATTTAGTGAAGTCTGGTGGAGCCTAAGATGTCATTCCTTTCCTAATTTCCTTTCCGCCCATCAGCCTTGGGAAGATATCCTTCGTGTCTGCCCCTATCTGACACTCATAGATCTCTGCAGCCGGAAGTTTTATGCAAACCACCAGGACTAACAATCACGTATTCTGTAATCTGCAACACAGCCATCTTGATAGAGCTGCCATTCTAGACCCCAATAGCTTGAAAGTTGAGTCCAGTGAAAAGCACAGGCCTCGTTGTGCTTTTCAAGGCTGCTGACCTGCGGCGGTTGCCTAGTCAAGCAGCGCCGAGCCCTGTTGTCTCATCGGGCAGAGGCAGGCAAAAGGAGACAACAGGGGGCTCTCCACAGGCCAGCTCTCCAACCTCAGCGGCGCAGCCAATGCACTGGGGCAGGCTGAGTTGTCATGGAAACACAGCGCGGGTTTCCCCCTCCCCCGCAACTTTGCCGGCGTGCGTCATCACCAGGGTGGGGGCGACGTCCCTCCCCTCCACCAACTGCCTGATCTGGGTGGGGGGGATCCGATCCCCAAGTAGCTCCCCTCCTCCCGTGCCCTTCCCCGAAATCAACCCAACAAGGCTACCTTTGATGCCGGCCATGGTGCTGCTACAGTCCTACTTCGCCCAGGCCGCTCCCAACCAACACCAAGGGGAAGGAACGCGGCTAGACAAGCCCCGGAAGTGCGCGCTCGAGACACGGGCAATACTTCCGACGAATCGCGAGCTCCGGAACGGTGGACCTAACTTCGGAACATAAGGCAAAGCTTCGTGTTTGTATCCTGTTTTCCTTGCCTAGGGAAGAGCTATTTTCCGAAACGGAAGAACGAAATCTTAGGACAGTAACGGACGGGTCTAGTTATGACTGCCTCCACTCGGCAACAAAAGGCACGAGTGACAATACAACAAGGACCTAGTTATGGAGATTCTCAGTCATCCAGGTTATGGTTGCCCCAACGGTGTGTTTTTTTTTTTTTTCAAGAGGCAACTGGACTTTCTGGTTTTTATTTGAAGACGTTTCGCTTCTCATCCAAGACGCTTTTTCAGCTCAAAGCAGGATGCAAATTACCAGCTGTCTGCTCTGCAAGGAATATAAATCCTGTCAAATCCTGTCATCTCAAGAAGCATCTTGGATGAGAAGCAAAACTTCTTCAAAGAAAAAACCAGAAAGTACAGTTGTCTCTTGAAAAAAACCCTTTGGGACAAGAACATAGTTACCATGATTAAAAGAAACGTGGGGAGAAAGAAAAAACAACTAAAAAAGACCCATTGATTGATATGCCATCAATTGATTATGTGCCATGTTTTCAGTGACCACATAAATTTTGTTTATGATGATCTATTTTGTTTTTTCAATGCTTCCAATGGATCACTCATCAACACTTGTAATACAGTCCATCCACTGCTGGTTGTCTTCTCTTTTCACTTTTGTTAATATTAAAGCCTTTTGATTTCAATATAAAGTTAATTCGGTCTATTGAATCTTGACTCTATAGAGACATATTGCTCCATTTTCTTCTTGTCTTTTTAAACTCTTTCAGGGCCTCCAGGAGGTGGTTGGACAAAATATCCAAAAATAGTTTGGAAAGTTTATTATTATTGGACTGTAAGAGTGATTTCATTAGTAATTTGCTATATATTATTGTACATATATAGTTGCAGTGATTTTATAAATGGACTGAATGGTTAAAATATTTTTTTCTGCTTTTTATTACAAAACAACGAATCAGCACAATTAAGGTAACAGCCAGATACTGTTAAATAGAAGTTATGGTAGATCCACCAGCTCACCTTGCTTGCAGACACAAGATTACATTAGAATTACTTTTCATCATTATTTGTGTTAATCTTCCCAACCTAGTATTTTTTATTATGTCACAAAAAGGCCTTGTCTGTTCTGAAAGCCTGATCAATTGTACAAGCACACATACCTATTTTATCTAGAAAGTTCCAGATTCAACAATTATTTAGAATACTGCTTATTCTTCTTTACTGATTCCAATTGGTCTAGAAAGCACAAAATTTGGGGAAATAGATGTAGTATATAGAAATAATTTTTATATTTTAATAAATTATCTAAGTTTTGTATGGTTGGAAATAACTATTAACAAAATATTAAGATTTATTTTGAGAAATTGTGACCAATGTTATATAAATAAAGTCAAAATAGTAGAATACTGAAAATCATTGTGACTAAAGGAGAGCAACTTTGAAAAAAACAGTCTATCATTCTGTCTTACACAAAGCATGGCCAGATGCATTCAGGAAGCTCACAAATAATAATTGTCTTACATGGATTGTCCTAAGCAGTGAATATTTTAATAACCACTTGTCATGGATATAGAGTATATCTTTATCTCTCTAAGCTCAGCCCACCTCACAGGTAGCTATTTCACAAGGCATAAAAGGCAGAAACATTAAGTATGTATGCTGCACCTTAAATTGATTAAACTAAAGTTAGGGTAAATATTACGGCCTTTCATTAGTATATTTGGTCCCCTTTGAAATCCATCCAAATGGTGATGTTTACCACAATTAATGGCAACAAATCTCATCATTTAATTCTGTTATATAAAGATCATTTATCAGCCCTAAATTTCTCTTCATTTAGTTTCTAAGGATAATCCCAAATTCTTAACTCTATAAATCAGCGTATAAATAGTATAGCTAATAACTGTTTATTAGAGTAAAATAAACAGTGAAGATCCAGTTACTTATTTTTAAAGGCTTCAAACCCCACTTTATAATATCTGCAAAACCTTAAAACTATGTATGTATTGAAAAATGTTAAGTAAAACAAAAATATCATGGGACTTGGATAACTGTTGTTTTATTCCAAATAGTTTCCATTTCAGCTTCAGAGGACACATTAAGCAGCAAACCTGGTTAAAGGGTTATTTTGCAAACTTACCCACCTTTTTTAAGGTAAGCACAGTTCTTGCATAGAAAGTTTCAAAAATTTTACCAGAGCTCTGGAATCTGGGATAGAAACATTAAGATAACTAGATCAAACAAATTCAGAAAATCCTAATTTGTTGCTTTCATCTAATAATTATCCCAATTTTTAATTAGTTTGGCCTAGTGGTTAAGGCACTGGGCTAAAAATCTGGTGACTGAGTTCTAGTCCCATATTGTTACTCATGTAGAAAGTTAGCACTTACCCCTCTCCTAGAAGAATGAAAGGGTGGAAGATTATGTTTATATATCAACAGCTGGTCTCAGGATATAACTATAATATATAAGTTCTGTGATGAAAATTAGAGTTTTTACACATCAACTGCAAGCCATTTTACTCTCCACGTAGCTGTATATGTTCCTCCACAAGCCTGTGTAAACAAGGCATTAAGAACTCTTGCTGATCAAATTATAGAGGCTGAAGCTGAACACCCAGGTTCCCTTCCCATCATTTTAGGAGTTTTCAATCAAGCAAATTTAAGGAAAGAGCTCACATAATATTTCCAGCATGTAAATTATCCTACCAGAGGCAAAAATACTTTAGACCACTGCTACACAACAGTAAAACATGCTTATAGGTCTTTACCATGAGCAGCTATGGGACATTCTGACCACTGCATGAATCACCTTGTACCTGCCTACAAACAAAGACTTAAAACCATGAAACCAACAATTAAATCAGTGAAGACTTGGTCCAATGAGGCAAAGCTGAAACTCCAGGCCTGCCTTGATTGGAATGTTTTTGAAGATGCCTCTGCAGACCTAGATGAGCTCACAGAAACATCATATGTCAGCTTCTGCAAAGACTTATGTGTACCAACAAGGAACCTGCAAATATATAGTAACAATAAACCTTGGTTTACAACTAAACTTAAGCAGCTATGTCATTCCAAAGAGGAAGCCTATAGAAAAGATGACAGAATGCTGTACAATCAGGCCAGAAACATATTAGCAAGAGAGATCAGAGTAGCAAAAAGAAACTACTCTGAAAAGTTAAGGAATCAGTTCTCAACAAATGAACCAGCAAACATGTGGAAAACTCTTAAAAACGTCACTGGCTTCAGCAAATCTCTTTCCCAGACAGAAGAAAATCAACAACTAGCAGATGACCTGAATGTGCTTTACTGCAGGTTTGAAAAGAAACTACAGCCACCTATCTCCACAACCCACATCTTAAACACACCAACAACAGCCAAGCCTCCTACAACTGGCCCCAATTCATTGGGTTCACAACCTCTGGTAATCACAGAAAAAGAAGTGCAAGATCTATTGCACAGATAAAAGTCAGGAAAAGCACCAGGGCCAGACAAGAACTAAAAAACCCCTAGAACTATACCACCTTCGGTCCGATCTAAGCATATTATATAAAATCATACACTGAAATATCCTACCTGTCAATGAATACTTCAGCTTCAACCATAACAATACAAGAGCAGACAGTAGATACCAACTCAAGGTTAATGGCACCCAACATGATTGCAGGAAATACGACTTCAGCAACAGAGTGGTCAATGTCTGGAATACTCTACCTGACTCTGTGGTTTCTTCCTCAAACCCCAAAAACTTTAACCTTAGACTGTCTACTATTGACCTCACCCCTTTCCTAAGAAGTCTGTAGGGGGTGTGCATAAGTACACCAACAGGCCTACCGTCCCTGTCCTATTGTTTCTTTTTATTTTTCTTATGTGTATCCATTTCATGTATTCATAACTATGCTTATACTTATACCTATTATCTTGAAAGTGATTGACAAATCAAATAAATAAATAAAGATAACTCCGTATGTGCTGACCAATTGGCCCCCATCTTCACCCGAATCTTCAATAGATCACTAGCGATGTGCTATGTTCCTTCCTGCTTCAAATGTTCTACCATCATCCTAGTGCCAAAGAAGCCCTCCATCAAGGAACTGAATGACTACAGACCAGTTGCTCTAACATCTGTAGTTATGAAAATCTTTCAGCTGTTCCTGTTTCCTGAAAACCATCACAGATCAGCTGTTAGATCCCATGCAGTTTGCATACCGAGCAGATAGATCAACAGATGATGCTGTTAACATAGCTCTGCATTACATCCTACAACACCTTGAATCTCCAAATACCTATGCTAGGGTCCTTTTTGTAGACTTCAATTCAGCATTCAATACCATCATTTCAGACACTCTTCTAAGTAAATTAAACAAACTAGTGGTACCTGAACACACTTGTAAGTGGATCATAAGCTTCCTAACAGACAGGAAGCAGCAGGTGAAGCAAGGCAGAATCACATCCGATACCTGTACAATCAGCACAGCCCCCCCCCCAAGGTGTGATTTCTCCACTTCTCCCTATATACCAATGACTATCTCAAATAATCCACCTGTTGAAATACTGAAATATGCTGATGACACTACAGTGATTGGTCTCATTTGAGACAACGACGAATCTGCATGCAGACAGGCGGTTATACAATTTGCCTCGTGGTGTAACGGGAACAATCTGCAACTGAACACACTCAAAACCGTAGAAATGGGTTTTCTGGTTCCGCATGGCTTCGGTGGCAGCAGGAATTCGCGACCGTTCGCGATTCCTGCTGTGCTTGCCACCGAGGTACCCCTGATGCAAATGGGTCAGGGGGATATGGCTGCCCTGTAGGGACAGCCGAAGAGAGAGGGGAGCCGGACAGGGGGTTGGGGGTGCCGCAGACCCCCTCCTCGTTCGGAAAAACCTCTTTTTCCCAAGGTGGTGGAGCGGCGGTCAGCAATGGCCACCACGAAGAAGCCAGCAACCGGGTAAGATTGTGCTGGAGGAAGCAAAAAAAGTGAAAGTGCTGGCTGAGCCGAGTCAATCAACATCTTTTAAATTCGTTGGAATTGAGCTGTCTGAATTGCTGGAGGATACATTGTATCCCTAAGAAGATCGAAAGCAGCGGAGAAGCTGTTAAAGGGAACTTTTTTTTCTTCACTCTCCCACCCCATGGAAACAGCAGATGAAGATTTGAAATTTGTTTGGGCACTGAAGGTGAATTATTCTGAAAGTTGAAGTTAAGGGACAAAAGAGTTCTTGGACATTGGACTTAAAAATTTAAGAAATTGGAAAACCCTTATTAGAGGTATGGATTTCTGATCATTTAAAAATTGATGTTGCAAGTGGAAAGGGAGAGGAAAAAAAATTGGAGCAGAAGTGGAAAAAGGAGGAGATTGCCTAGAATCTCAAAGAAAGATACAAGGTAATTGGACCTCTTTGATTAAACAGTAACCCCAGAAAAAGAAATAGAAGAAAGAAGAAAAATATAAACTTTTGGAACTTTTTTTGAATTATTTTTGATTAAAAATACTTGGGTGGTTGTTTTGGGGAAAGTTTCTCTTTTCAGGATGGCATCGCTTGTGGATGAACTAAAGACTGAATATCAAAAATATAAAAAGGAAGAACAAGATGGAAAAGATACTTTGGGCACTTTATTTCAATTTTTAGAAATGGCGTTATGTACTTATGAAAAATTGATTACGCAGCAGAATGACTGGGACAAAGAAGAAGAGGAACAAGAAGCCATCTTTGATGAACAATGGGTTTTTTCCGGGGAGGAGGAGAAAGAAGATAAGAAAAAGGGGATTTTAAGATTTGTTTTTTCAAAAAGAGAAAAATGAGAGGAAAGGTGGATGCAAGGTTAGAAAGCAAAGGAAAGAGAGTAAGAAAAGGGAGGAGGAGAGACAAAGTGGTAAAAAGGGCAAGGAGAAGAATAAGCAAGAGAGAAAGGGGGGGAGGAGAAGCCTTAATGGTGGGAAGCAAGATCTAAAGAAAAAAAGTTTATTCAGAAACAATGGGTGAATTTAATTAAGGATAAAAGGGGGATTCTGGAAGGTATATAAGATTGCGTTTTTATATGTGTATTTAGAGTATAAAATTTACTGTGTAGTTTTAGAATCTACTAAACAGAATCCCAAGATAAATTAAGTGTTATATGAAGTCCTTTTAAGTTAGGGTAATGAGTTAAAGGCGTCACTCCAATTAGTGTATAGGAGAAGTATAGTAAAAGAAAAAAGATGAATGGATAGTTGGAAATAGAACAAACGAAGAATGTTATTGAAAATGGTAATAAGATATGGAAGGATATATAAAGGTTCTGTTATGTTTTTTTTTCTATGTTGATAAAAGGCAATAAAATTTTAATTAACAAGAAATAACTTGGATGAAAAGGAGAAGTTGGGATAAGATATGAAGTTAAATAGATAAAGTAAATATTGATATAATTTGGAATCATTATGTTCTATTGGTTTTCTTCTTTAATTATTATTTTTTTTTTAGAAAAGAATTTACAAGCTGTTATGCCTTGATTGTTTGTGCACTGTTTTTGTAAAATTGATAAAATTGGTTTATAAAAAAAGAAAGAAAAGAAAATGATAATAAGATATGGAAGGATATATAAAGTGAATATGATGTTTGAATTTGTGTCTGTGTGAAGAGTTTCAACCCAGGACCAGGCAGCCTTCAGAAAAGATGTTTTAGTTTTGTTTATGTTTTGTGTTTTGTATGTTTATGAAAGGCAATAAAATTTTAATAAGCAAGAAATATAATTTGGATAAAAGGAGAAGTCTGGATAAGATATGAAGTTAAATAGATAATGTAAATATTGATATTACAATTTGGAGTTATTTTATATGTTCTATTGGCTTTCTTCTTTAATTATTATTATTATTATTATTTTAGAAAAGATTTTTCAAGTTGTTATGCCTGGATTGTGTATTGTTTTTTGTAAAATTAATAAAATTTGTTTAAAAAAACAAAACCGTAGAAATGGTGGTAGACTTTAGAAGAAACCCTCCCATACTACCACCTCTTACAATACTAGACAACACAGTATCAACAGTAGAGACCTTCAAATTTCTCAGTTCTATCATATCACAAGATCTAAAATGGAACCTAACATCAAAAATGTCATCAAAAAAGCGCAACAAAGAATATTCTTTCTGCGCCAACTCAGAAAGCTCAAACTGCCCAAGGAGCTGCTGATCCAGTTCTACAGAGGAATTATTGAGTCTGTCATCTGCACCTCTATAACTGTCTGGTTTGGTTCTGCAACCCAACAGGACAGACACAGACTTCAGAGGATAATTAGGACTGCAGAAAAAACAATTACTACCCACCTGCCTTCCATCGAGGACTTGTATACTGCAATGAGTGAAAAAGAGGGCTGTGAAAATATTTACAGACCCCTCACATCCCAGACATAAACTGTTTCAACTCCTTCCCTCAAAATGGCGCCATAGAGCACTGCACACCAGAACAACTAGACACAAGGACAGTTTTTCCCAGAAAGCCGTCACTCTGCTAAACAAATAATTCCCTCAACACTGTTCAACTATTACAAAATCTGCCCTACTATTACTGTTAATCTTCTCATCACTCCTTATCACCCACCCCCTCCCACTTGTGACTGTATGACTGTAACTTTGTCACTTGTATCCTTTCGATTTATATGGACTGTTTCCTAGTATGATTTGATTGTTTATTGTACCCTATGACTATCATTAAGTGTTGTATCTTATGATTCTTTTTTTTTAAAAAAAAAACAATTTTATTAGTTTTTAAAAACAAACAAAACAAACAAAACATTAAAACATCAGCGTTTTTTCTTAAATATATACAAACAGTGTGTCGGTTGGTTTACCAGTTTTTGTGCATTCATTTCGTAGTCTCAATTACAGTTACGTTACATAATAACACATATTATCAATCAAAAATTGTATATCCTAGTATCACTATTAAACAATCATTTGACTATAATTTTATTCATTCATACTTTACGAGATAACTATAATTTACTTAGTTTATTTTATAACAAATCATATAGTCATACCAAATCTATCCTAAAAACATTTTATAGATATGATATCAAATAACAAAGAAAAGAAAAAATATCTTTTTATATATTCATTATTATCTAAAATTCTAAATATTCTATTATTATATCTTATCATCCAACCATTGATAGAAAAGGTCCCAAATTTTATCAAATTGCTAATCCTCTTGTTCTCTAATTTCAGATGTCAATCTACTTATTTCAGCACATTCCAATATTTTCTTAATAATTTCTTCCTGCAACGATATTTTCTCATTTTTCCAATTTTTAGCAAATACAATCCTAGCCGCTGTTAATACATTTACAATCAGATATTTCAAGTCTTTACTGTATGTATCAGGTAAGATTCCCAATAAAAAGATCTCTGGTTTCAAATCTATGTGTTTCTTTGTCATTTTTTCCAACCACATGCGAATTTTAGTCCAGTATTTTCTAGCGTCCTCACAAGTCCACCACATATGGTAATATGAGCCAGGTATCTGATGACATTTCCAGCATTTTTCAGACTTATTCTTGAACATTCTTGATATTCTTGTTGGAGAAAAGTGCCACCTGTAAAACATCTTATACAAATTTTCTTTATATGCTGTTGACATTGTCATTTTATAATTTTGAGACCACAATTTTTGCCATTTCTCTAAATCAATCCCATATCCAAAATTCTTCCCCCAAACAATCATAGTTTATTTAACTTGTTCTTCCTCTAGTTTAATTCCCAGTAAGTAACCATATAATTTTTTAATCACCTTTTCATCAGTACCTGTCAAAATCTTATCTAGATCAGTCAGTTTATCATAAAATCCCTGTTTTAGAATCTTCATCATACCTTGAATGTATTTGCGCATATGAAAACCAATTCATCTTTATACCTTGTTCCTCTAGATTTTGCATCAATTTAAGTTCACCCTTTTCATCCAATATTTACCCATATCTAACTGTTTGTTCCTTCTTATAAATTATAGGATAGGAAAATGCTTCAATGGTCGATAACCAAACTGGAATTTTCAAATAACATTGTCTTTTGATCTTCTCCCAATTTAGCCACAAAGACTCCCGTATATCATGTCTTCTAAAATAACCCTGTGTTTTAGTTCCCTTATACCATAAAAAGGCATGCCAACCCAACAGCAAATCATGACCTTCTAATGTCAACAATCTGGTCTTAATGTTATCCATTCCCATCAAATTTGCAGCTTGATAGTACAACTTGATAGTACAACTCCCAATTAGGCAAACCAAAACCTCCTCTAATTCTAGCATCTTGTAAAAGTTTTAGCTTTATTTTCGCTTTCTTACCTTGCCATATATACTTCAACACAATTTTATTTAAGCCTTCAAAATAATCTTTTCCGAGCCTAATTGGTATTGTTTGAAACAAATATAAGATTCTGGGTAAGATATTCATCTTGATTGTTGAGATTCTCCCTATTAATGACAATTGTAGATTTTCCCATTTCTTCAAATCTAAGGCTATCTGTTGTTTAAGTTTAATATAATTATTCTCTTTTAATGTACTACATCTTGATATCAAATATATCCCCAGATACTTGACCTTGTTCGTAACTTGAATTTTCAATAGGTCTGCCAGTTCTTCTCTTTGTCTTAGTAACATATTCTTTGTCAAAATCTTTGTTTTATCTTTATTTATTTTCAGACCAGCCACGTCACCATTTGTCTCTATCTTTTCCAGTAGTTTTAGAGCTGTTTCTAAAGGGTCTTCCAAAATAAAGCTTAAGTCATCCGCAAAGGCTTGCAATTTAAATTCTTCCTTTTTAATTTTCATTCCTTTTATGCTTTTATCATCTCTAATATTTCTATTCAATACTTCCAAAGTCAGTACAAATAGCAAAGATGATAGGGGGCATCCTTGTCTTGTACCTTTTCTTATATTAATAAAATCAGTGAATTCTCCCTCTATCATTACCTGTGCCATTTGCTTATGATATATGACTTCTATTGCTTGAATAAATTTTCTGGCAAAACCCATCTGTTCCAGTAGTAGTAACATAAATCTCCAGTTCACATTATCAAATGTCTTTTGGGCATCTAGGAATATCAAAGCCATTTGCTTTTCAGGATGTGCCTCATAATATTCCAAAGTATCCAGGATTACTCTCATATTGTCTTTAATTTGTCTCTTTGGCAGAAATCCATTTTGATCTGGATGAATAAAGATTTAGATATTTTTTAAGTCTTTCTGCTAAGATTGAAGCAAAGATTTTATAGTCTGCGTTTAGTCTTCTATTTTCTTTTAGTTGTGTTACCCCCCCTTACCAGCTCTACTGTAAACTTTTATTTTTGCAATATTTTTATTTTTGCTTTTTATTTTAAAGGGAAAGCCTCAGAATTTCTCCTTTTTCTTTTCTTTTTTTTTCATTGGGATTTTTGCTTCTTTCATCCATGTTCTTGGTTTATCTTGGTTTTTTTATTATTATTGAGATCTTTCAATTGGATTAAGGTGTGAAGAACCTGAAGAAACTTTTCTTTTTTTTTATTATTGGGCTTTTTCCTTCTTTTTTATCCTTTATTGTGGATTATAATTGACTATTTCATAATTGGATTAAGGTCCAGAAGAACCTGATGGATTTTTTCTCTTCCTTTTTCCTTTATTATCATTGGGCTTTTTACCATTGGGCTTTTTACTCTCTACTATTTTTATTTTTTATTTTGGATTATAATTGGCTAACTTACTAATTGGATTAAAGTCTAAAAGAATTTGAAGGTCTTGAATCATTCAAAATGAGTAGGAAACTCATACCTTCTGGCATCTCTACCTCTACTTGTGCCTCCCCACCATCTGGAGGACGTTTAATTCAGACAATGTTAAAGCAAGATAAAGAACAAGAAAAAGTGACTTTACAAATGATTATGCAAGGAATCCAAGATCTCAAGACAAAATCAGACACCACTGAACAAGAATAGAGAACATTGAAGAAAGAACAGGGAAAACCGATGAAAAAATTGAAAATATCCAACAAATGGTGAAGCATGATGAGAGATTCCAAAAAATTGAAGAAGATGATAAACAAAGAGAGGAGAAGATGGGAAATATTGACAGCAGATTAACAGTGGTTGAACAAGATAAAAGTGGGATGCTGAAGTGGGAGATGGACAGGTCAGAATTCTATCTCAGATTTCAAAATATAGAGGAAGAAAAAGGACAAAATTTAGCTGCGATAATGATAGAAATTCTGGCTGAAGCTTTGGAAATAACAGAGGAAAAGATGATGGATGGAGTAGATGAGGTATACCGAGTTTTTACAAGATATGCGATGAGAAATAATTTACCAAGAGAAGTTCACATCAGATTCACCAAAAAATCCATTAAAACACAAATATTACAAGTGGCAAGAGAGAAGATGTTGAAAATACAAAGATAAGGAGATTGTGGTTTTAAAACAAATACCTAGAAGAGTGAGAGAGATGAGAAGAGAATATCGATTTTTGACTAAAATGCTCCTGAAAAAGGAGATGAATTATAGATGGTTTATTCCAGAAGGACTAATGTTTACATGGCAAGAACAGAGACACAGAATTGATTCAATTGAGAAAGCAGAACTTTTCTACGCAGAATTTTTTGGAAGGAGAGAGGAAGAGGCAGAAAAAGAGGTTTCACTAATTGAATTCCAAGAGAACCAAATGGGGATGGAAAAAGAAGAAGGCGCAGTAGGTGGACAGGTGGAAACCAAAGAACAACGTGAACCAAGACCTACGAGAGCTGTCAAACCTAATTACAAAATATAATCATGGAAGAGAAAAAATTGATTACAATGAATATAAATAGACTTAATTCAGCTGTTAAAAGAAGGAAATTTTTTCATAAATTAGAGAAACTAAAATTTGATATAATTTGTTTACAAGAAGTACATATTAAAAAACAATATGAACAATTGTTAGTACAGCCAAAATTAGGGAAAATATTTACTTCTTTGACTCAATGTAAGAAAAGAGGAGTGGTTTTATACATTAAAGAGGCTATCCCAGCAAAATAGATTTATACTGATGAAGATGGAAGAGTATTAATGGTGGAAATAATGGACAATAATTCAAAAACACTCGATTGCAATTTATGCTCCGAATGATAAACAAGAAGAATTTTATAAAAAATTACACATGAAAATAATTGGACTGGACTAAGCTGTGGAGTGGGGGCTTGAAAAACCACCAAAGATTCGATATTAATCCAAGGAAAACAGCTTTATTGTAGCATTTCTGTAGAAACGGGTTCCTGCCCTGGCAGGTGGGAGGAACCCAGAGCAAAGTTTGCATTCTATTTTATACCCTGACCTACCGCCCCATCCTAGGATAGCTTGGTTTACAATCTACCTATTGAATTTCAGTATACAATTCATCACCAAATATGGGACATCAGGAAGTTAGATGCTTCCTAACACGTACATATTTTCCCAGAGCACAACGTGTGATTGTTCAATGTTTCAATTCTCCCTCCTGCAGTAGAAAAGTATCAAACTCGCAGTTTTGAAGTTTGAGTCACAGATACACAATACACAATGGATTTTATTCATGTTTTCCTCTTACAATTCCCCCCTTTTCTGCTTACATTCTTGACTCAAACTAACGCAACAGATCCCCAGCCTCTTTCAGAGCCATCTCCTTCTGAAACATCATCAGAGGTTCTTCCTCCTGCTTCCCAGATCTTGAACCTAAATTTTTCCCTAATCTTCCACACATTGCTATTACACCAGGGAAACACTGAACACAACAACACAACATCACACAGCATATAATAATTAATATAATTCCCATGATTGTAGATCTCAACCAAGCACTGCTGGGAAGCCAAGACCATAATGCCCCCCCACAAATCTGGAAATGAGGAATCACCTCTTTGTAATAATGAATTAGAACAAATGCGTTCCTCCATCGTTTGCACTGTTTTTGTAATATTGGGTTGGAAATCATGGATATATACACAGCAATGTGAATGAATCAAAGCACACACACACCCTTTTGCAGCTAATACAATGTCTAATGCATATCTATTTTGCAAAGCCACTTTTCTAACTTCAGAAAGTTCCGTGTTGAGCATTTTGATTGTCTTGATAGTATCATTAAACATGGCTACTGTAAAGTTATTCAGGATATGTAAATCTCTATAATTCATGGCTACCCCCAACGGTGCCAGCACTCCCCGTGCTATCTGTGTTTTCAACCTTCCCCCCCAGCGTTAGTCCTGAACTGATTTCTCTTTTATTCCGAATCCGTCCCTGGGGTAAGGTATTTAATTTATATATTAGTGGTATCACATATCCCAAGGTACAAATCCCACTCCAACGTGGTGGCGTTTCTCTATACGCATGTTTCCCACATAACACCCACCTAAAATTTTCCATGGCGTACGTTTGATTCGAAGTCCGAGTCCAATTGATTATATCTTCAAAATACATACACATCTGGTATTGGTCATGATTAAAATAATTCAATTGATGATGAGTGTTAGAATAACTGTGGTTACTACAAGATAAAGGCATATTAAAAGTTTTGTTGCATTTTTCCCAATCACCCAAATCCACTCCTTTGGATACATTTCTCTTGAAACACACATATGCTTTTTCTCTCAAATGGACAAATACCTTCCCGGATAGGTTTCTTTTCATAGGAGCCTGTTCAAATTTATTTCCCTTTGGTCTCAAATCCTGTTGACTTAGTGGGATTGCATGTAATGTTAAACCCTCCCCTGTCTTCCCTGGCATGTGCATGCACATCCAGCAGTTAGTTATGTTCAATGCTTGTGATACCTTCTTCAAATGCTTCATGTATGTATTGTCTTCCCATAAATCTTGTCCCCAAGTCTCCAGCTGGTCCAATATATGGAATCTGTCCTCCTGATGCAATCATCAGTACTATCATCAAGGTGGTTAGCTCAGTCCAGGGTCCAATCTTCTTCATCTTTTTAAGGTGAGCTTCAGCGGCTGACCGTCTACTGGAACTACCCTCTATGTAGAATTTGGATCTGGTGCCTTCTTGACTCTGCTGTAATGTGTCCAGCCTCTTTCTCGAGTGCGAACTGCAGATTCAGTTGTCAACAGCACCTGGTACGGGTCTTCCCAGCTAGGTTGCAGCTTCTCACTTCTCCAAGTCTTTATCAGGACCCAATCTCCAGTTTCATAGGGGTGTTGGCTTCCCGCAAGTGGTGGTCGTTGTGCCAACAATCCCTGTTTATGAAGAGAAAACAAAGACCTGGACAGTGTCTGCAAATATTTTCTCAGAAACAAATCTTTAAATTCAGGTATAGGATTTCCCAGTCTGGCCAGGTAGGGTCGCCCCATTAACATTTCAAAAGGGGAGATCCCTGTGTCTTTCCTTGGGCATGTTCTAATTCTAAGGAGTGCCAAGGATAAGTTCTTTGTCCATGGTAACCCATTTTCTAATTGTAATTTGGTCACATGTCTCTTCAATTCCCCATTCGCCCTTTCCACTTTCGCACTGCCAAGGGGTGTGCAAATCCCATTTCACCCCAACAGCTCCCATCACAGATTGTAACACTTTTTGTGTAAAATGTATCCCTCTGTCAGAATCAATAGCTTCCATCATCCCATATCGTGGAATGATTTGTTCTAATAGGATCTTGGTTACTGTGGAGGCTGTGGCTCTTCTAGTCGGATAGGCCTCTACCCATCCTGTTAATTGATCTTTAATCACCAATAAGTATTTCCAACAGATACTCTGGGCTAGTGTCCACATCTTTGGGCTCAAAAAATGTGGTTTTACAGCCATCACCAATGTTTCCGTTCCCCAGTGTCTTTCCTCATGTACCTTCTCCAGAATTCCTCTCATTACATTCACGGGAACCACCCTCACCCCCTCTGAAGTTCTCCACCCATCCTCAGTTAATGTACACCTTCTTTTTCAAAATCATCTTTCTCTAATCCTCATCCTCTTCCATTTCTAGCAAGGGAATTAATGCCATTACCAGCTTTATTTCCCCTGCAGCTTTTTCGCCCATTTGTCTGCCCACCTGTTTCCAACTACCTCTGGGGTATTCCCTTTCTGATGAGCATTCACATGTACTATTGACATTTGATTTGGCAGTTGCAGGGCCTCCAGAACCTGTTCCACAAGCTGTAATTGTTCAACTTGTTTCCCATCAGCCCTGATAAAACTCCTCTCCTGCCAGATCTTACCAAAGGTATGGAGCACACCCCAGGTGTATTTGGAATCAGTCCAAATTGTCACATCAATTCCTTCAGCCAATTCCAAGGCTCTCTTCAAAGCAAACAACTCGCACTTTTGCACAGACCATGAAAAAAGGGAGCCTTTTTCTATGACCTCCCCTTCTCCTGTCACGACTGCAAATCCTGACTTCCTTTTTCCTTCTTCAACCCAACTTGATCCATCCACAAACCATCTCTCTCCTCCTTTCAAAGGAGTTTTTTCCAGATCCTCCCTCACTTTTGTCATCAAATCTACTTGCAACAAACAATCGTGATCCTCAGCTTCCCACTCCTGTCTTCTTCCTTCTAAGAATTCTGCTGGATTCAAATTCCTGTCTGTCCCAATCACTACATCAGAGCTGGTTCTCAAAATGGTCTCATATTTGAGAATCCGCCCCTCTGTCATCCAAGTTGTTGCCAACTGACTTAGCACAGAAGTAACCTGGTGGGTGGGGCCCTACAAGGCCCCCCCCAAAGGTTAACTTCCTGCTCTCTACCACCAACATAGCTGTAGCAGCCACAGCCTGCACACACACCTGCCATCCTCTCACCACCGGTTTCAAAGTTTTGCTCAGAAAAGCGATGGGCTGGTACTGCCCCCCCTTCTTCTGCACCAACACTCCTAGTGCCGTTCCCTGTGCTGCTGACACATACAGATGAAATGGGAGCTTCAAATTGGGCAAAGCCAAAACCGGTGCGGATGACAATGCCTTCTTTAAAACTTCCCATCTCTCATCATCTCCCTCTAACCATTCTATACTCTCTCCTTTTCCTACTAGCTTCCTGTGCAAGAATTGGGTTAACACAGTGTATTGGTCCACCCAAGCTCTGCAATCCAGGAGCTTTATTTCACCTTCTTTTCCACAACCTGGATCTTTTCCATTGAAACTGTCAATCCCTGCTCCTTCAGCCAATTTAGCAAAGCTACAGATGTTGCTCTGACCTCGTTCTCTTTCTCCCCAGTAAAAGACACTAACTTTCCAAAGCCTGTCCAAATCTTCCACTCTCAGGATCATTCCATTCAAATGCAAACAGGTCTCTATTTCCCTCCTCAAGGGGGCATGCCCAGAAGGTATCCTTCAGATCAACCGCTCTCTCCCCCTTCTACTCATTGAATATTGTGGGATCCAAAGCTTTGTCACCCCAGGCTGCATTTGAATCTTGATCGGCTGAATGTTCATTCGCCCTGCCTTCTCTCCTCCTGCCCAGACCTCATCTGAAATTGCTCTCTCATCTTCCACAGTCATCTTCCACATCCTTACTCTCTTCCCAGTATCCCATAACTGGATACCAAATGCAGGCAACAGATCTCTCCCTAGCAAATTCACTCCAGCAGCCTCAGTCACCACCTCATTCATTTCCAGTCTGATTTGTTCAAACACCCTCACATCCTGTGATTTTCCACTCACCCCCAATATTTTTATCATTTACCTTGATCTATGTGCGCCCTTTATCGGGTCACACACAGAAGTCCTGCTTACGCCGGTGTCTATTAGGAACAGCCGCTCCTGATGGTCAGGAGCCACTGAAATGTTTACTAATGGCTCCCTGCAGGTCCTCTTAAAGGAGCCAGAACAACTCTAATCATACAATGCATAATTCCTCTCCTCCTGGTTGGTAGGACACTTGCGCGCAAAATGTCCTCCCTTCCCACACCTAAAGCAGCTTCTATCCATTCCAGGCTGTCTCATTCCCATCCCTCTGAAACCTCCTTGCGTTCCGCCTCGCCTTCTCTCATCCTGGCCTCCCATTGCCCCACTTACACAATCCACACTTTTCTTCACCTCATTCTTAGCTGCAACCTGCACAGCTGCAACCATCATCTGTGACTTCTGTCTGGTTTTTACAATGTCTCTGTAGTTCTAACTGTTTGACCACCTCATGAGCATTCTCATGAAGTTTTGGAAGAGTCTTTTTCAATTCTCGCAACTCGGCTGGTTTTATGGGGGCAGCCACAAAGACTATCACTGGGTTGCCTGCAGCATTGATCCCATTAGGAACTTCCCTAAGAGGAAATGCATCCACTTCAGGTTTTTCTCTGAAAGGAAAATTTTGAACACTTCTCTTCTCAACTGTTCTACTTCTTTTTTCAGTCGCAGATAGGGGCGGCTGAGGAGGGGGTTGTGCCACCGGCAATGGTGGTGGTGCCATAGGAACGTTGGCGAGTGCGTTATTCAAATTAGGATTTGCGGGCGGTGAACTCTGCAGCCAATCGTCCGTCTCACTCTCATTGTCTTTTTGTTGAGACATGTATTGACCCTCGATTGGAGGGACGGGACCTTCAAATTTTACATGAAACCATACATCTATGTGTGCAATTTGAGTGGTCATTTTGTGTTGGAGAGTATAGTCTCTCAATTTGGTTATCCAATAGGTACTGGTTTCCCCCTCAGGACTCCAGTGATATGGAAATTTAGGATCAATCAGAAGATATTTTGGCCATTGGTCTCGACAAAGATAAATCATGTTTTTCTTTTCATGATGTCTGGTGTAAATTCCTTTAGATTCGGGGAAAACCTACTGCTGGAGTAGCTGTCCCAGGGGCGAATCTACCAGAATTGATTTCCTGCCATTGTCAGTTTTTCCCTGTCCCAGACAGGCTTCTTCCTGGTCTCCAAGACCTTTGCTTTGTCCCTTTCCCATCTCTACTCTTCCAGACTCCCAGAGTCTTGACTCACCAGTCCAGTCCTCCAGCAGACGCTGGATTCTTCCAGAGAGTTTAAGGACCCCTCTCTTTCAGACTCCTAGTCCTAGTCCTCCAGCAGATGCTGGATTCCCCCAGGGAGTTTAAGGACCTCTTCCCCCCCTTTTCTTTTTCTGACTGCAAATGAAAGGAACAAAGTTTTACCTGATCACTCCAGACCTCCGAGGTAGTGGATGTGTGGGCGTCCCCAACTCAGGCTTTCCTCTATTCTCTTTTCGATAGTCCCAGACTATCAGCCGGCAAAACACTGTTTCCAAGGATCATATGGATTTCCAGTTGCCTCTGAAGCCGACCAGAATTCGGAGAGGAGGCGCCTCTCAATGGGAGATCGTGGCCACTACTCACCTAGTCCCCGGCTTCCGGAAGACCACTGTTGAGGCTCCTGGCTTGGCTCACCAAATTGTGGGGTGGGGGCTTGAAAAACCACCAAAGATTCGATATTAATCCAAGGAAAACAGCTTTATTGTAGCATTTCTGCAGAAACGGGTTCCTGCTCTGGCAGGTGGGAGGAACCCAGAGCAAAGTTTGCATTCTATTTTATACCCTGACCTACCGCCCCATCCTAGGATAGCTTGGTTTACAATCTACCTATTGAATTTCAGTATACAATTCATCACCAAATATGGGACATCAGGAAGTTAGATGCTTCCTAACACGTACATATTTTCCCAGATTTTCCCAGAGTACAACATGTGATTGTTCAATGTTTCAATTCTCCCTCCTGCAGTAGAAAAGTATCAAACTCGCAGTTTTGAAGTTTGAGTCACAGTTACACAATACACAATGGATTTTATTCATGTTTTCCTCTTACAATGCCAATATAGTTATGATGGGAGATTTTAATGGAATTGTGGACAATAAACTGGACTATACAGCAATAACAACAAAGCAAAACAGAAAGACTCTCCCTAAATCCTTTTTTAAAATGATAGATGAATTAAATTTAAAAGATATATGGAGAGAAAGAAATGCTAAAACCAAACAATACACTTTTTATTCAAACAGACATTTATCATGTTTCAGATTAGATATGATTTGGATCTCAACAGAATTAATATCTAATATTCAAGAAATAAATATTAAAACAAGTACTTGGGCAGACCATAATCCAATGACAATTAAATGGAAAGGACAAAAAGAAAGATCGAGATGGACACTAAATAATACTATTTTAAAGGAAAAAGATTTTACACAATGGATTGAGAAAGAACTGTCTTTTTTCTTTAGAGAAAATAAAAAAGAAGATACTTCAATTCAGAATGTTTGGGATACAATGAAGGCATACGCTAAAGGCTTGATAATAGACTACATAAGAAAAAAGAATAGGAAAAGGCAAGCCACTAAAATCTTGGAAGATGAGTATAAAAGACTTGAAAAAGAACTACAGAAAATGCCACAGAAAAAAGATATTAAACTAAAATTGGACATAATTAAACATAAAATGGTTCTAATAGAGAAAGAAGAACTGGCACAGAAAATTAGAAGCGCTAAACAGAACTATTTTGAAGATGCAAATAAACCAGGTAGATGGCTAGCATATAAATTGAGAAAGGAGAAAGAATCAAGGAAAATATTGCAGTTAATAGATGATCAAGGCCAAGTTTGCCATGGTAATAAAGAGAAAAAGAAAATTATTCGAGACTTCTATGGGCAACTTTATAAGCAAGAGAACATTGATGAGGAAAAGTCAAACAGTATCTACAGAATGCTCATCTTAGATACCTAAAGAGACTGAAAAAATGTTAGAAAGCAATATAACAATGGTGGAATTAACTGAAGCACTTAAGAAACAAAATAATGGGAAAGCACCAGGTCCAGATGGGCTTCCGGCAGAATTCTATAAAACATTTCAAGAATCATTGAGCATCCCACTGTTAGAAGTTATGAATGAAGCTATGTCAAAGAAGATGATACCTAAAACATGGTCAGAGGCTTATATTACACTTATTCCAAAAAGAAGAGGCTGATCCACTGCAAATTAAGAACTATAGACCTATTTCTGTACCTTATGATTCTTGACGAATGTATCTTTTCTTTTATGTATACTGAGAGTATTTACACCAAGACAAATTCCTTGTTTGTCCAATCACACTTGGCCAATATTCTATTCTAATTCTAAAAAGTACAAGACCGATTTTTCCTCGGTATTTTTCAATCTTAACATCGCAACCTCCCTAGAAATCTTACTTTTGACTCTGGTTGTGGCTATTTTTTTCTACCACCAGGCATTTGGTAATTTCAGAAGTTGCAATATTTTCTTGTGTTCAGAGAACAACCTTGAATGGTACTCTATTGGAAACACGAGTATTTTTTTAGAAGCTCAACACAGATTTGTTTGTTTATCCAATTTATACAACCGCCCATCTCACCACAAGTGACTCTGAGCGACACACAATACTCTTTGAAGTCAAAGGCATTCTTTGCTGCCGATGACTCACCGGAAGAGGACAAACCCATGCTGAACATCCATCAACAACTCTATTGGCTGTACTGAGCGTACATAGATTTTGTCACGCTGACTTTCCTGAGCGGCGCCCATGAGCCAATAGGATTGCTGGGGGAGAGCGGGGCTTTCCTACCATTCCATTGTTCTGAGAAGATTTCCTTCCGCTCAGTAATAACTAGCGCGGACCGAACTCCGCTCCTCCAGAGATGGCGCCGTCGGGCCTCACCGCCAGCTGACGAAACGGTCTCGCTCGCCTCAGAAAGGCAATCCGAAGAGCCAATCAAGTGTCGGCGAGGGCGGAGCCGCGAACCCCGTTGCCATGGGCGGAAAAGACTGGAGCGGTGGCGTTTCGTTTCTCCGTCAAAGGGCTAAAATGGAGGCGTCTCTGAGGCGATTGCTTTTGCCGCTGTTGGTGGTGCTGACGGGAACGTCTTCAGCGATGGGCTGGGAACAGCCGGGTAAGGCGAGGAACGGACTCACCGGGCGACCCTCTTTAGGAAGCCTGCCTCTCGGTTCACGATGGTCGGGGAGGAATCGTGGCTCCGCGTCACTGACTTGACGCTGGTGTCTGATTCAGAGGGTTTTCACCTCGGAAACAGCATCTTTTCTAGGCTAGGAGTACGAGGGCCATTTCTTGATGCCCCGCGCAGCTTTTTATAGGGAAAGTGAGACGTACTGACGGGCGTTGGCCTTATTAAGGAAGACATTTTAGAAGCCATTTGTGGCATATGTCAGTCGTAACCAAACGCTGCAGGTTTCTTCGAAGACACTGGTTGGGTTCAGAGTGTCCCATTCATCCATAAACACCCCCCCTCCACTGCAACGTGTTTTATAACAGAATTAAATGTTTCAGGTCACGCTTGCACGGGATGTTGATTAACCGCCTTTTTCTTTTTATTATGTTGCTGCACAGAATCGATATTAACAGGTGTGAATGATGTGGTCTAGTGCAATGTGTAAATATGGTCATTGGGATGTATAAAAAGTGATTTAGGGTTTTCCCAATACTATCCTTGGGGTTTATTCGATAAAATAGATTTGAAAGAAACCATGATTTGTGGGAATTCAGTCACTATTGAGGATATTTTCCTAAGTAATTGCATAGGACATTGTGGAGCAAATTGAAGCTCTTAGTTCACAAATTCTTGAATATTATATACTAAAGAAACAGGGACAGGTACCCATGTATTGCTTGTGAAGTTCTCAAAACTTGTGGTTGACTACTTAATAAAATGGGATAATTGGTGAACAAATAAAGCAAAATTAATTAGAGAACATAGATGTTAACTTTAATCTTAGATATATTCTTTATTAAAGCACATTCTATGTAATCAAAATATACAATCTAACAGAAAATACTGGTCTGTGTAGAGATGGACAGACTGACATTAGAATAGAATACTATGAAGTTTGGAATAAAATGTGCCAGTGGTTGGATTTGAGGAAAAGAAGTCAGAACAGAAAATATTGATGGTTTATAGGATTGAAGGTGGAAGATATTTTGATAAATGCAATGGAGTATAGTGAATAAAATGATTGTATAAAAAGAGCATAAATGAAGTCTATATTGTAAATATAAATATAAATGAATATGTTAATAGCATAAATGTAGCAATGTAGGATAAGTAGAAGGTTATCTGTTTTATGTGATTTTATGTTATAGTATGCATGGCAAAGACAAATGCCAGGAAAGTTGCACTGTGTCCAACATTTTAATATTTATTCAATAAAATTTATACATACACACACATGCACACGGACGCACACACACACACACATACGCACACACACACACAAACCTAACAGGTATTATTCTGAGAATTTCTTTATTGGCATTAATAAACTCACAAAATCCTAAAATATGTATTTATTATCTTGCATCGTGTTTTACATAATTTATATTCTGTCAGAGAGAGTCCTATTGCGGGATGTCCAAGTCCTGACACTCTACCAGGGAAAGTACACAAATTATCGGAGGACATCTCCAATGCCCCAGTTGCAATGTACCGGAGGGTCAGCAGGATGTACAGCATATACCCCTGAGGTTGTTCAGTGTTACAACAAAGGTTGGGATGGCTCTGATGTGCAGGTATGTTTCTTTGTATATAGGAAAAAACGTCTTGTGGAGTGTATTTGTATAAATGTAACATTAATTAAATGGGTGGCTTTTGAAGACAGGAACAATTATATATATATCAAGGCAAAACTGTCAAACTCCAGGAGGATGCAATAAGTTTAACATTAAAAATGGAGCTGCAAGAGAGAAAAAATTAAAGTAAATCCATATTCCTTCAAAACAACCTTAACAAGTTTGTCATTTAGTGTTTTTGTCTGGCAGTACTTTGATGTGCATTCTTTTAACCTCTATTAGAGTTTTAAAGCTTACTTATGAGGTTTTAATTAGAATTTTTTTGAAAGAAAGGTATTGTTTTTTAAGTAAAATTACTAAAAATAATGTCAATTTTAAGTCAATGTTCAATTTTGTTATGTATGTATTGTAGAAAAATAATTCTCTTTTATTTTCAGTGGGAATGTAAAGCACATTTGGACATTTCATATCGCTTTGGAAAAATTGAAGTAAGCTGTGAAGGCTATGATTACCCAGCTGATCCTTTCATTTTAAAAGGATCATGTGGCTTGGAATACACATTGGAGTTAACTCAGAAAGGACAGCAAAAAGCTAACACCTTTTCTGGGACTTATTATTCTGCAACTTCTCATGATTCATTTGGTTCTGGATTTGGAGTGATCCTGGTAATATTATTTGTTGTTTTTGTTTTTGGCATCTACAAGCTATTCCTCTGTGATAACCGACAACATAATTTCCCTAATGATAATGTACATTCAGGATCCTATGGGCAAAGTTATCAAAGCCCACCTCCACCAGGATTTAAATCAAATTACACAGGTAAATCTCTTATGTCCCAACAAAACATTTATTAATAACATTGATAGGTAATCTACTTTTCAAATTCTAGGAAGTTCATTCATTATTAATTATCATTGTTAATGGTATCACTGAATTTTCTTCAGAATTTTGTGTCATGTCAAGCCCATGCTCTTGTTTATATAGTTGGCAGAAATTTCAGGCACAATTAAAATAAGAACTCCTTCTGTTTCTGAGTTGATCATTTAGTCTAAAGTCTAGGAAATATACCTTTTAGAAAATAACAGGATAAAAAGGGATACCAATAATTCCATATTGTTATACAGCAATGTTTAATTTAAAACTTTGGAGAGCTTGTAGGACTCTTCAATTATCTGCTGTGGTATATTGTAAAAGCTTTGATTACAAAGATTATTTGATCTAAATCTATATAATTTTATTTAAATTAAGGAGCTGCCAGTGGGTCCAGCTATGATTCCAATTCCGGGCCAGGTTTCTGGACTGGATTAGGTGCCGGAGGACTTCTTGGATACTTGATTGGCAACCGAAGGTAATCTTGTCATCTCTTGCAACAATCCTAATTGATAGAAAGGGAATTGCTTCTCCCAAAGGAAGATATTTTTTTTTATACTAATAATACCATCAGTTGTAAACATGGAATGTTTTGTTTATATGTTGATTTTTAAAATAACAATAGAATATAAATGTTTTGAGATAGTTATCCCACTCATCACTACTGCAGTCAGCATTAAGGAGTAATGCCAGATGCAAAGGTGAATTGATAATCTGGCTGTCTACAGCATCCTTATTTTAGGATAAGAATTTTTTGCCTATTAAAGTTTTTTAATAGTTATCCAATTGGTAGGTATCTCAAGGAATTTTTTTAGAATAACTAAGAAACACTTAAGAAGCAGGTTGTCAGAATACATAGAATTCAAAACCCAGCAGTAATTGGCAGGGGTGGGATTCAAAGTTTTTAACAACCAGTTCTGTGGGCATGGTTTAGTTAATGGGCATGGCTTGGTGGTCATGTGACTGGTTGGGCGTGGCCAACTCAATATCACTCACATCGAGGCACGCATCTCCTTACCTAGCCTCATGACTGTGAGGATGCTGCATCAGTCCTAAGTGTGGGAAATGGTCAAAAGTTACTTTTTTCAGTGCCATTGTAACTTTGAATGGTCACTCCACACAACAAAGTACCAGCAAAGGAGGAAAAAAAACTCCAAAGAAGTTCCTGAGACAGGAGGTCTAGTCCTGCCAAGAATGTAATAAGGGTTAACAGAGAGGCAGTTTCTGTAAGCAATACTAGAATGTTTCCTTCCTGCCTTCCTTACAGGATTAGGCCAGTAATTTCTTCTAACAACCGGTTCTCCGAACTGCTTAGAATGCTAACAACCAGTTCTAAAACCGAACAACCGAATAGGTGCGAACTGGTAGAATCCCACCCCTGGTAATTGGTGATAAATTTGTAAAAAAAAAAAAAAAAAAGCTGTCATTGACTCATGCAATACACTTTCAGTTATGTCCTATAGTTGCTTAATATTACATCATTAGGGAAGAAACTCCAGCAGTGATGTTAAAAATACAAGCTGCAGTTTCCAGAGAACAAAGATATAAACAGTTGTAAATTTTAAGGTGACTACTTTAGTAGTACCTGTTTTTCAAATCACAGGTTTTTCTAAACCCTTGTTTGTTTGCCTTCCTTTTAATAATAATGGTTATAATGGAAAAGAGTGTCAGTATTTTGATAAATTTAATAATTAAAGGCTCAGTTTGGTTATTTTTATGTTATTAAATAGATTCTCACTTCTCTTTTTACTTTTGTTGCCTCTTAAATTTCTGTGTAGAAATATGATCATGTCTTTCATATTAACTATTTCTTTTCCATATTGAATTTTGCTTTTATAACTTAAACTTTCAGAGTTTTCAGTCTCTACCCCACCCCTGGTTTTTCAGTGATAATTGTATATTCTTCCAAAACCACTGGATTCTGACTTTTATTTTTAGTGAACTTTTTTTAAAAAAAGTTTTCAGCTTTTTGCATAAATTATGCAGCTTATATGACTTTTGTACTGAATTTGTATTGTTTGACTGCATTTTAAAAAATGTATAAATTTGTTAAATTTTCCTACTAGCAATGTATACCTTAATGGTAAATCAATGTGTTCTTTGGAAATATTCCTTTTTAAATAGAAATAGAACTAAAAAATTACTGAAGAGATTTGGAATAATTGAATATATTTCAATTATTTACATATTTGTTCTATGATTATTTGCTAATAGCTAAAGAGCAACTTTACCTTAAATGGCCTTCTACTTCTTTTCTAAATTATTCATCTATTAACATTTTAATTTTGTACACATGCAAAAACACTAACACTAATTAACATAAATATTTTCTTCTAGGTCACCTTCAGATCACAGGTATTCTCCTTATTATAACACATGGTCTGGTCTATCTGCTCCACCTCCATTTACTGGTTCATTTGGCAATTCAAATAGCTGTTCAACATCTTACAGTTCAAAAACAAAACCTACCTCTGGTAAGTTATAAGCCATGTTGTCCTTAATTTTTGGGTTAACTGTGTCCGATATCAGCAATTTTCCAATTAAAAAAATCCTATTGAAAAGAGTTGGATTTGGTTAATGATAGCAAATTTTGGTTTTTAATCCTTTATGTAATTGTTTTTAATGCTTTTATATTTATGCTTTTATGCCATTGTAAGCTGCCCAAATTCATTCTGGATAATTAGACAGGTGGTATCTAAATTTAATAAATAATAAACTTTCCCCACTCTTTTAATCAGACTTATATCTAGTTCTCATTGTGGTAGGCAATCTGCACATGGTCTGTAAATCTTTTCTTTGTTTTGAAATGGAAATAAAGTACAAAACCAGATTTAGTACTTTATTATATGAATACATAATTTATTCCCATATATAAATGTTTGGAGTACAGCTGGAGTACATTATCAGTTTCAAAAGTGTCCTATATTTAGTTAATTTTTAAGACATTGACTTTCTTGAGATGAAACTCTGCCATTACAATGATCTGTTTCGGGGGGTTTTTGTTTCATTTGCTGCTAAATTTTTTAGTGTTGAATTTTAATAGATGTTTCAAAGTGATGAGTAAAAGGGAGATCAGGATCTACTAATAGATCTTTGGGTGATTTTAAGTACATAATTGAATAATAATTAAGTAGTCTAACAGCAGAATGATTTCTGAATTAAACTGTACTACCTCTTTGATGTCTCAGAAATGGATTTGCACAGATACACAAATCATCCTGTAGACCAGGATTTTTCAAATGGAGGTATATCTTCCTTGTGGATGTTCAGACAGAGTCCAGGGGAAGTGCAAGTAACCTTTCAATTATACATTGTTCAATAAATCCACTTTTCCCAATACCTTTCATAATATCCTTTTTATTGTTCATTTCTGTTCATTGTAATGTTTGAACTTTTAGTGGAGGTGTATACATTAAGAATACACAAAGTAGATGTGATGGCAAAAAGTTTAGGAACTCCTAGTTAAGAAAATGGAGCTTGGTTCATTAAGTAGTCCTCTCCAATAAACAGTGATTGCTTGGAAGTTGATTTTTGTGATTGGATCTTGGACAGAGGATCCAGTTTGTAGTACCTGAAATTTCCCACTGCAAAATTTTAGACAGCTTGGGTTGTATTAGTAGGACTTAACCATTTTGAGTGGCTGGTAAACAATTCATAATTGGAGTGGAGTTTCTTACTTTTGAGGGCTCCGCCAGCTGGCTGGGAGATCTTTTAAGTATTCTCTATCACTGTCTCTTCCAATAAGAATGAAGAGGGTGAGACTCAAAGGCAGAGAAACATAGGAAGGCAAGGTTTAATCATATGGAGGTTGGTTTTTATTTCTGTTTAATGCAGTTTGCTCAATTTCTCCTGTTTGGATTTGCTTCAATCCACTATTTTTCTTTTTTGCTTAAACTATTTACAGATTATTGAATGCTAGTTTTGGAATGCAGATCTCACCTTTGTGTAATTGCTACAGTTCAACTATTCTCTCAAATTTTTGCTATGTTTTTTTTCTTTTATTAAAAATATTTTATTACTCCTATGTTGCAGGTTTTTCATAGCCCCCATCTTGGCAATGTTTTAATGATTCCCAAAAATCTGATTCTGTCTTCAGGCCCTAGGTTAGATTGTGAATCTTTCAGCTGTTAATTGATTATTTATTTTCTCTTGACTTTTTAAAATGGATTGTATATTCTACATTTTTATAGTTCCTACTAGTTTTTATAGTTCCTTTTAAACCACTCAGAATCATGCAGATTGAGTCAGCTTACAAATTTGGTAAATAATAAACAAATGCTTAGGCCCGAATTTGTTTATTCTGCAGCCATTCCTTTAAAACTTACCGGAGGAGAGGGGTTTCATATTCTGCCTCATTCAGATTTCACATTTGAGCACATCTCCCCATTCAAGAAAGTCCTCGATTACAACTACAATTGAACTCAGAATTTCTATTGTTAAAAAAGACAGTTGTTAAATGAGTTGTGCCATATTTTACAAACTTTTTGCCATGGTTATTAAGCAAATCACTGCAACTGTTAAGTGAATAATGAGGTTGTTTAGAGAATCTGGCTTCCTCATTGATTTTGCTTGTCGGAAGCCACCTGGGAAGGTTATAGATGGTTACATGACGCTGGGACAGTGCAACTGCTATAAATACATGGCAGCTTCCAAGCACCCAAATTTTGATCACATGGCCATGGGAATGCTTCAGTGATCATATAAGTATGAAAAACGGTCGTAAGTCATTTTTTTCATTGTTATCGTAATTTCATACAGTCACTAAATGAATGGTTGCAATTTGAGGACTACCTATAGTGGCAAATTATTGTTTTCCTTCTACCTGGCATTATAGTCAAACCCAAGAATTCAGCTAGTAGAAAAGTGAAGTGGCGGGTGTGGTGGTGTTGCATGACAAACTAGTGCAGGTGTTGATTGTATTTTTGGCAGGGCTGATATATTTCTGTCCCTGAGGCTGCAGTCATGTTCTCCTCCACCTACAAATAGATCCTAAGTTTTGAGTAGACATATGTAGGGTTTCACTCATATATAAATTACAATGCAAGACATTTTATTTTCATCACTGAGCCATTTCCTAGATAATAACATTTAAACAAAAGATGTATTTCCAATAATGCTAAATAGGATTAGGGTCTGGAATGGATGATCTGATAAACTATATTGTATTCTAAAACAGCAGTAGAATCTTCTGGTCACATAGTATAAAGGAGAAATTAGCAATGTACCACCACACCTTAAATGCTTTAAGCAAGAATAAGTTCCTCCCCCCAGATGAAATTCACAAATATTCTTACTTAAGAACTTCAAAGATTTGGTGGCTAGAGTGGTGAAATTTTGCAAGATTTAGCAATCCTGTGTTACAGTCATTTTTAATTGGATTGAGTACTTGTGCCATCTTGCAAAATTATATTACATTCCTTAGTGCATATGCAGGCTATCAGATCTTACCATACAGAAATGAAGGCCCTGTCTGATTTGCTGAATGTATTTATCTCCTTTATTATTTCATTATTCAGATTATTTTAGAATCAGCTATTGAGTAATAACAGCTTTTTTTTTCTTTCTCCATCTCTTTTTCTTAGGTTTTGGAGGTACAAAAAGAAGATGAAGTTTGACTTCCACTCTACCTAAGCTAGTGAATAAAGCAACATTTTGACAATTCTGAAACATGTCTTAAGTCTGCTTGCTAGAGTTATAAAATTCTAACTCTATATATTTGTATCTGTGCATCTCTAAAAATGTCGCTAAATTTATTTTGGAATAGTAGCTTTTGACAAAATGGGGAAGCTTTTCAAGTAATTTCTAACATGGAACTGTGTTCCATAGAAAAGGGAAGATAATAGGGTAACCTTCTGCAATCTAATGCCTTTCAGATAGATTGAAATATCTCTGCTAGAAATAATAGCTTGCCATCATGTTGGGGACTAAAGATTGGAGTATCAGTAATAATTATATTTTTTAAAAGTTGGAAATGCCATTTTCTAAGGCAGTGGCCCCCAACCTTTTGGGCACCAGGGACCAGTTCCATGGAGAGAGGTTTTTCTGCAGGCAGGAGGGGGCATAGTTTTGCACACTGCCTTGTTTGCATGGACTGGTTTCTGCCATGCCACGCACCAGTGTCAGTCCACGGACTGGGGTTTGGGGACCCCTGTTCTAAGGTCTCTCTGCTAATGGCTATTATACATTATAAAAACAAAGAATGAGATATTACTTGGAATAGTGTACTCTCAGTACTGAACAGATTGATCTAACCAACAGAAGAGAAATCTAGGTCTATTATTTTCTTTATAATAGTTATTTAGAAAGACCTGAGATAAGGAAAAGAAAGTCAACTAGACCAGGGGTCTCCAACCTTGGCCCCTGGAAGCCTGGCGGACTTCAACTCCCAGAATTCCACAGCCAGCTTTGCTGGCTGTGGAACTCTGGGAGTTGAAGTCCGCCAGGCTTCCAGGAGCCAAGGTTGGAGACCCCTGAACTAGACAGTAATTCCACTAGATTCAGTAGAATCTGCTTCCATTATGTATATATTGGATGTATATTTTTAATTAGGAGGTTATTAACTACATGCAGTTCATTTGATGGAATCTATGGCACAGATATCTTGGAATGCATTTTCAGGAATGTCAGGAATTCACATAGAAGGCTTGTTTGTGTGCAAAATTATCCTTTATTAGATCAAGCATTACTTTCTTGACATGATGGGACATAAACGGTACTATGCATTGGGAACTTATCTTTACTGGGCATCTTGTTTACTTCCAGTTAATGTAATTATTTTCTCTTTCTCTTTCATTTGCTCTTTTTTAACCTTCCTAGCATTTTTGTGAATGTTTTCTTAGTTTCCATTCCCATAGGAAATTAAATTGTTGAGGAAATTCATAGGAATCCCAAAAGTTTGTATTTAAATTTCAAAATAAAGTAATGTTTGAAAGTATGTCATAGCTTAATTTTAATATTAATTCTTCATTAACACTTTTTAAATATTTAAACAATGAGTGAATGAAACAGGCATACAAAGAAACTCATAATTATTCAAAAAACAAATTAATGAAATTCAAATGCATAAAATCACATTAAAGAATCAACACAGTGACAAAATTATAAGCATAACAATAACAATACATTAATAAAACGCAGGGACATTTTGATAAACAGAAAAATTCCTCAAACAATCAAACTCTCAGAACAGTTGAATTAATTTAATCCAAAACTCTGGCATCTCTTGTAGTACCTTGACAATATTACTATAACTCCAGAAACTGGTTTTTTAAAAGATCTTGCTCTATTGTGGTCAAGTGCTGAAAACGAATCTATTTAAGGAAAGCAATGGAAACCTCTGGAATCTTCCTGCTAACATAGCATAATATTAACATGAAAACTGCTCTTGAATGCTTTCTGACTGAAGGGGAGAAGGAGAGAGAAATGCGCGCGCACGCACACACATTTATTTCAAGGTGATGCCCCTTGGGAACTGAATTGTATTAATTTTATTTAGTGGTGAAGATAACTTCAGTGAATGATTGAAATGATTATGATGGCATTGTCCTGGGAGCAAGCTCTAACAGAGCATTGAATTATTTCAGACTAGTCCAGAGGTTGGATCAGAAAGACTGCCAGATCAGTATTCTGCTTAAGTACTGGGAGTTACATGACAGCCTGCTGGTTGCACTGAGGCAATTCCCTCCATAAATTTGAGCAGAGCTTTGGCCCAGAATTTATGAATGTTGACATCACAGGAGAGTAGATCTGGTTGGAGATTTTCCTGCTTGGGAATTGCAACAGCATTAATTTGGGCTCCTGAAATACAGCCTTCAGCAGACCTGAGAACAATGATCCGAGGAATGGTCGTGAGAAGCCTGGGTAGTAGGAGCGGAGTCATGCCAACGTGTTATTGGTCTGTAACTTAATTTAGCATTGTGGCTAAATGTAGATCGCCTGCTCGAGTCTTTCTGAAAATCTATGTTAATGTACTAACAGCTAGGATTGGCTCTTGGATCACCTACTTAGTTATTAAATCTGGAACACACTCTAGAATGGACTGGAGAATTGGGAGGTAGAGACAGAACTGTGTCATTAGGTAGCTCTGATAGCTTGGAGCAAGCAGGGTTGAAGTAGGTTATGTGATTAAGGAAATGACAATAGCTAGGACTCCCTATTGATACCTGACAAGGAGCAGCTTTTGGGGTGCTGTGTTCTGATGGAGATAGGATGTGCAATTTGGATGTTTAATGGAATATGAAGTCAAGGGGTGTCTCATGATCTGGGAGGAGAGCAGAGTTTGGGAGAAATTTAGATGGGATGGGGGGAAGGCAGACACTAACATCAGGGTAGTGAAAGGAAGCAACTTCATAGGGATTTGCGGCTGGACCAACATGGGAAAACAGTTGATAATCTGTGACTTATCCTGATTTCTGCCCCTAGTACCATATTCACTTTTAAAGCTCCATCAGAGCTGTGGTGGCACAGTAGTTAGAATGCAGTACTGCAGGCTGCTTCTGTTGACTGCTGGCTGCCTGCAATTTGGCAGTTCGAATCTCACCAGGCTCAAAGTTGACTCAGCCTTCCATTCTTCTGAGGTTGGTAAAAGTCTAAGTGCTATTGCTATCACTAGATCCCCTGTGGCCTTTTATCTAGTTGGTCCTCTATGAGATATGCTCACTTGGTTTTTGAGTTTGGGAGCAGCCAAACTTTGGAGTGAGGTGACAGTTGTCATCTGAGAAGGACTTAACCACTTTCAGAAGTTTTGCACTGCAGAAAACTAGGAGACCCTGTGGTTGAAACTGATCTCAAAATGTTTTATTATCTTCGCTGCTGTGTTATGGTGACATCTCACCTGAGCTGCTTAAATGCTCTTGTATAATATAGAATGGGGGGGGGACTCAGGAATTCGTGACCACCATGGCAACTATGGATCTGACTTAAATTGCTGAGTAAAGCCTGATGCACATAGGAGGTTGCATATAAGATATATATTTTTTTCTTTTTCTTTTGTCTTATGGCAATTGTGATATGAGTTGTTGTGATATAAGGTGGCAAACCTTATCATCAGTGCTTTGTTATTGTCAATTACCACTGATGAATCCAGGACAGAGGTGGTGCACTCATTATAGACTGGTTGCTGTTCAATTTGCTTAATGCTGTCCTCTACTTGCCAGGGGGAAGTTAGACCTGTTTGATCAGTCTATCTCTAGACGACTAATAGACCTTGGTCAGTTTCAGAGGGAGCTTAAGGAACAGGTAGGCAGTTTCACTAAAGCATTATTGGGTAGCTGGAATGGGGGTGTAGCTAGGCCTTGGATTGTGGGTTGCCCCTATTTAGCCTCTTCTCTTTAGTGATCCCATTTGGCTCTGGTTTTCTAAAGAACCCCAAGAGATGAAACACCACAAGAAGTTATAAAGTTAGTAGGTAAAGATGAATAGTAAATCCAATTGGACTCCTGTAGTATGAGCCTAATTTTAATTTTAGGGATTAAAAGTAAAGGTAAAGGTTTCCCCTGTCCAGTCATTTCCAACTCTAGGGGGTGGTGCTCATCTCCACTTCTTAGCCGAGGCAGCCAGCACTGTCCAAGGACCCTTTCGATGGTCATGTAGCCAGCACAACTATATGCCAAGGCATACCGAATGCTGTTTCCTTCCCACCAAAGTGATACCAATTTACTTGATTTGCATACTTTCAAACTGGTAGGTGGGCAAGAGTTTGGGGCAAAGAACAGGTGCTCACTCTCTTGTGTGGCACTCAGTTCTTGAACCCAGGCTGTCAGCTTTCCAGCTGACAAGCTCAGATGAGCCATCGCGTCCCCTATGTTAGGAATCTCACCTTGGCAATTAAGAATGGCTGAGCGTACCTATTTTTCTGCTGTTCATAGATGGCTGGCAGTGGCCCCCTTTAAGGTGAATTTGTGTTTGCTAGGGAGAGACGGTCACAAGAACATCTTTAGAGCCAGTGTGAAGAATATTCTTGGCATCTGACAGTTAAAATCACTCATATCTGTTGAACTTGGACTGCTTGGAAAAATTCAGCCCACTTGACTAAGGCATAATTCAGTTCAGTTATCTGGGAAGAATGTGATAACTCTCAAAGTAGTAAACAGTTCTTTTGGGTCTGTTAGCCCAGCCACCGTCTATCTTTCTGATTGGTGAGGGAGAAAACATGTGGTTGAATCCATATGCCATTCTCTCTGAGCGACAGGTGGTTGGGGCCTGCCTTGAAGGAGACTGTAATGTGCTTCCTTCTCAAGAAACTATTGTTGGACCCAAATGAACCATGACAATTTTTGCTGCTTCCAACTTCCCCTGTCTATAACTTTAGAGTACCTGGTCTAAAACTTTATAGAGTGCCTGGTAAAAAATTGATTATCTGTGTTATAGGCTGTGGGATAGAGCTGAGAAGTACTGATCTCAGTTATCTCTGGCATAACCAGGCAGGAGTGGTACAACTATCTTGGCTATCATATTTAATAAATGCCTAATTCAAGATTTACACCCTCTTTCTTCAGCTAGTTAATGGCTGGTCATGAGAGAAATTCAGCATATTTGGCAGTCTGAAACTATATCTTAAGATTGGCTTTAATGTTATAAAATCACTTATTCAAACTGAATTTTCTCAGAGGTTTATGAAAGGTTTTCCATCATAATAGCAAGGAAACTATTTGAAAAGTCATCATGACCACAATCTGTTGAACCACTATCCTATTGTGAGGCACAATTTAAGGAGGGAGATCACAGAATACTCTAAATACATACAGGTGAAAACTAGTCCCAGTTATTTTACTAAAAATCTTTTGAATGCTTGTTGGAATGTGTTCCAAGATCCTTTGGAAGGTATGAAGTCCAACAGCAGTAAAATGAGAAAGAATAAATGTAAAATGAGAAAGAATAAATGAGTTTTTCTTTTCCATTCCTTCTTTTGAATTTGTCTACCTTAAGTATTACAGTAATAGCAATAGCACTTAGACTTACATACCGCTTCACAGTGCTTTACAGCCCTAAGTGGTTTAGAGTCAGAATATTGCCCCCAACAATCTGGGTTCTCATTTTAACAACCTAGGAAGGATGGAAGGCTGAGTCAACCTTATCCTAGTTTAGACATGATAGAAAGCTGAGGTAAACAATGGCTTATATTCTAAGATGAGTTAATAGAAGGAAAATTTCCCAGACCATCCCCTACAACATGGGTGTTAAACTTGCATCATCACGGCGGCTTCATGTGACGTATCATAACTTTTCCCCCTTTTGCTAACCTGATATGGGTGTGGCCATCATGTGACACATCCAGCCTGCAGGCCACAAGTTTGACAACCCCGCCTTACAGTTACTGTGTTCTTTCTTCTTCCCCAAAGCTTCTATAAAAAGTAGGAAATTATGATTTACTCTAATTGGTTAGAATTTAACTTGCTTAATAGCAGTTTAATTCTCACCAAATAGTTCAAAGTATTCCATCCCATATTAATTTCTCCAAGATTATCTACCTTTATGTCCAGTAACAAATAATTGTTTTGCAATGAACCTCAATTTTTAAGAATATTTACAAGGCATGACTGGAAATAAATACAGTATTGGAGCTGCTACCAGTACTTAGCTTTGTAATATATCATTTTCTCTAATACAGCCACATGTAGTTTCCCAACCCAAATTCTACAGTGCTTGGAGCATTCCAAGATTGTTCTGGGGAGCCAAATCTTCAGTTTTTGATGACACAAGTTTTCACATTTGTCTTACATTTGTTTTTGTTTCCCCAATCACCAACCGAGTCAGAAAATTGTTTGAGCATTTTTGACTCAATCCCTTACTAGTCAAACTGTAGCTTTTGGAGTCCAAAATAATAGGGAAAAATTAAATTTTCCAGAATAAAAAAATATTTGTGTCTTAACCATATGTAATTATTCATAAAATAAGACTAGTGGTATAGACAGAGCTCTGTAGCCATCAGAGTTTATATTGGTGTAAATTCTAATAGGCCAATACCTATGACAAATATATTATTTATGTGAAACTTCAGAAATAAAAACGCAGTGCATATTTTAAGGCTTTGTTGATTGCAACCATTGAACATTATAAAATTTACAAGGTAAATTCCTGTAGTGCCAAAAAACTGTGGGGCTTTTCAAATGATAATATGGATACTGCCATAAAATAAATATGAATGAATGAACACTTTGCCACAGGATCAAAGAGAAAGTAAGTTAACTTTGGTGTGCAAGAAAGCTAGTTGCTAAAAATGTTATTCTGTTCATTTAAACAAGAGACTATAGAGTATAATACCTGACCAGTTCACCAACAACTTTCCCTTGATAACTTGCATGACTTAATTTTTCTCTGCTAATTAATTCTTTTAGAACTTAGACAAGTTTTCATATAGAATCATGCAATTTCACAATAAAAATCCATACAGAACAAAAATAGTAATACCTCTATGAAGTCTAATTAAAATTACACACAATCAAGACCCAATGTTCTGCATTAGAACTTTTCAGGCAGAATGCAAAAATTTGGAAGGGTGAGAAAAGTTGGATATAAACTGAAGGTTATAGTTTACATTTATAAACTATAGACGTTGTTGTATTTGTATAATCTTTAAATATGGACGTTCATAGTCAGGCTTAAGTACATTTATCATCTGTTCAGAGGCGAGCACCACTTGCAATCCATCTTAAATTCATTTGAATAGAATATGCAAGATACTGAATTAGCCAGCAGGATATTGAATCATATGGAAAATATGTTTATTGATTACAAGATCAGAATGCTTTGGGTATTGCAAACTAGTGTATATTTGTTTCCTCAGTGGTTAAGTATTGCTGAGTTCAAAGAGAAAACCAGTTAGATGATATCATAAATATAAGAATGCATTCATTTGTGTTGTACTTAAAAATATCAGCCATGAGAAGCAGTTCAAGATTGGTCCACAGCAAATTAGGCTTGCAAGTGTGTAAGGAGTAGCTTTACAATAGTTAAATTAGATAATGATTAGATTTCCATGGTTAAAGTAGCATATATCTCCCTTCCATTCCCATTCCACAGTTCTGTGTTATTACTTTATTACATATTTTATTGCACAAGAAATATTTTTTTAAGAACCTGAAAGTTTGCATATTAGAGTATTCATTTTTTTTCTAACATTCAACTGGCATCTGCCTTCTTATAACTGGAATTATTATTTCATGCTCTGGAACGAAAGAAAACAGGTCTTGACCTTTTGTGTGACATCTTTCAAGTATTTGAAGAATATTATTGTGAGGAGTGTATCTATTTTGTGACTCAAAACTCAAGATGAAAAAGGGAGGTTTTCCTTTAAAGTAAGGAAAGTACCGGGCACCAGTTAAAAGGCGCCAATTAAAATGTCGACCAATCTTGGAATGCCTTTGAAGTGCTGGGAATGTTTCTGAAGTGGAACGTTTCTGAAGCGGGAGGAGGATACCAATTGAACTGTTGAAATATCATGCACTTCGCGCATGATATGTCGATGTATGTGCTCGTGTTAGGGAGGTGTTCGCTGCGTGCTATGCACATATAAGGTAATGAATTGTAACCTGTATTCTAGAAGGTAGATTGTAAACCAAGCCATTTGCATAATGGGGAGGGGGGATAGTTTTGGGTATAAGAGTAGAGCATTTAAGCTTTGCTTTTCATTCTCTCCTCAACTGCCAGAAGGGGAGGACCCATCTGCAGATGTTTTATTCCAATAAAGCTTTTTTCCTTGGATCAACTTTGAATCCTGGTGGTTTTTCTTAGCCACAATCTCACAAAATTTGTGGGCTCGTCCGGGATCCTCGACGGCGGTCGACTGGAAAGTGGGGACCAGGTTAGAGAGTGGCCACAACCTCCCATTGAGAGGCACCTCTCCCCGAATTCAGTCAGACTCCTGAGGTGACTGGGAAATCCAGACGATCCTTGGAAAAAGAACTGAGACGAAATGCCGGCTGAGAGTATGTGAAAACGATCTGAGTTGGGGACGCCCACACATCCTTTGACTTCGGAGAGTCCAGGAGTGATCAGATCAGGTAAACTTTGTTTCCTTTCATTTGTAGCCCAAAAGAAAGAAGTCCTTAAACTCTCTGGGAGAATCCAGCGTCTGCTGGAGGACTGGACTGGTGAGTCAAAGCTCTGGGAGTCTGAAAGAGTAGAAGATGGGAAAGGGACAAAGCAAGGTTCTGGGAGCCTGGAAGAAGCCTGTCTGGGACAGGGAAAATTTGACAATGGCAGAAAATCAATTCCGGTAGATTCGCCTTTGGGACAGCTACTCCAGCAGTGGTTCCCCCCGAATTTAAAGGAATTCACCAGACATCTCGAAAAGAAAAACATGATTTATCTTTGTCGAGACCGATGGCCAAAATACTCTTTGATTGATCCTAAATTCCCATATCACTGGAGTCCTGAGGGGGAAACCAGTACCTATTGGATGACCAAATTGCGAGACTATATTCTCCAACACAAAATGACCACCCAAATTGCATACATAGATGTATGGTTTCATATGAAATTTGAAGGTCCCGTTCCTCCAATTGAGGGTCAATACATGTCACAACAAAAAGACAATGAGAGTGAGACAGACGATTGGCTGCAGAGTCCGGCGCCTGCAAATCCTAATTTGAATAACGCACCTGCCAATGTTCCTATGGCACCACCACCATTGCCGGTGGCACAACCCCCTCCTCAGCCGCCCCTTTATCCGCGGCTGAGAAAAGAAGTGGAAGGATTAAAGAGAAGTGTTCAGGATTTTCCATTCAGAGAAAAACCTGAAGTGGATGCATTTCCTCTTAGGGAAATTCCTAATGGGGTCAATGCTGCAGGCAAACCGGTGACAGTCTTTGTGGCTGTCCCCATAAAACCAGCCGAGTTGCGAGAATTAAAAAAGACTCTTCCAAAACTTCATGAAAATGTTTATGAGGTGGCTGAACAATTAGATCTATGGATGGGTCTGAATGATTACACTTATCAGGAGATGATGTACATTCTGGGGCATTTGTTCACTCTTGAGGAGAGGAATCTCATTCAGACCTTGGCCTGGAGAGCTTGGAACACCAGACACAATGGGCAACAAAGGACGGCGGCAGGAGATCAAAAATTCCCCATAGCAGTTCCAGATTGGGATCCAAATACTGCGGCTGGCAGAGCAAGTATGAGGGATATGAGAGAACTGATCATGGAGGGGATAAAATTGGCAGTCCCACAAGGGAAAAAATTAACTAAAGCCTTTGAAGTAAGCCAAGGCAAAGATGAATCCCCTGGAGATTATTGTACCAGGCTCTGAGAAAGTCTGGCCAAGTACTCAGGAGTAGATCCCAGCACGCCTGCTTTTGAATCCATGCTGAAAATGCAGTTCATGACCGGGGCTTGGCCAGATATCCAAAAGAAAATTCAGAAAATGGATAATTGGGGAGCAATGGGGATTGTTGATCTCCTGAAAGCAATCCAACAAGCTTTTGTGAACAGAGACACTGTAAAAACCAGACAGAAATCACAAATGATGGTTGCAGCTGTACAAGCTGCAGTGAAGAATGAGGTGAAGAAAGATGGGAATTTTGGGAAGGGTCCAACTGGAGAAAGGAGAGAGAATTTTGGGGGATACAATCAGGGAAGTTCTCGGGGTAGAAGAAGAGGTTTCAGAGGTGGGGGCATGGGAATGAGACAACCTGGAATGGATAGGAGTTGCTTTAGGTGTGGGAAGGAAGGTCACTTTGCGTGCGAGTGCCCAACCAACCGAGAAGAGAGCAGTTATGCATTGTATGATGATTAGGGCTGTTCCGACTCCTTCAAGAGGACCTGTGGGGAACCATTGGTAAACATTTCAGTAGGTCCTAACTGTCAGGAGCGGCTGTTTCTGATAGATACTGGCGCAAGCCAGACTTCTGTGTGTGATCCGATAGAAGGTGCACATAGATCCAAGAAAGCGATAAAGGTGGTTGGGGTGAGTGGAAAATCACAGGACGTGAGTATGTTTGAACAAATCAGACTGGAGATGAATGAAGTGGTGACAGAAGCGGAAGTATTGTATATTCCTGATTCTGGAGTAAATCTATTGGGAAGAGATTTGTTGCCCGTGTTTGGTATCCAGCTGTGGGATACCGGGAAGGGAGTAAGGATGTGGAAGATGACTGTGGAAGATGAGAGGGCAATTCCGGATGAGGTCTTACTGTGATAGATCTGAAGGATGCTTTCTGGGCATGCCCCCTTGAGGAGGGAAGTAGGGACCTGTTTGCATTTGAATGGAATGATCCTGAGACTGGGAGAAAACAGCAATTGAGGTGGACAGTGCTGCCCCAGGGCTATACTGAAAGTCCTTTGTTGTTTGGACAAGCTTTGGAGGAAAAGTTAGTGTCTTTTGAGAAAGGGAAGGAAATCACGTTGATTCAATACGTGGATGATTTGTTGCTGACTGGGGAAAAAGGAGAGGTTAGGGCAGCATTGTGGCTTTGCTAAATTGGCTGAAGGAGCAAGGATTGACAGTTTCAAGGGAAAAGATCCAGTTTGTGGAAAAGAAGGTGAAATATTTAGGGCATTATATCCAGCAGGGGGTAAGGTCCTTGGATCCTGAAAGGCTGAAAGGGATCATGAGCCTGGCTCCCCCCAGAAATAAGACAGAAGTCAGGAAAGCGCTTGGATTGTTGGGGTATTGCAGAGCTTGGGTGGATCAATACACTGTGTTAGCTAGATTCTTGCACAGGAAGCTGAAAGGAAAAGGAGAGAGTATAGAATGGTTAGAGGGAGATGATGAAAGATGGGAAGTTTTGAAGAAGGCACTGTCATCCGCACTGGTTTTGGCTTTGCCCAATTTGAAGCTCCCATTTCATTTGTATGTGTCAGCAGCTCAGGGAACGGCACTAGGAGTGTTGGCGCAGAAGAGGGGGGAGGCAATACCAGCCCATCGCTTTTCTGAGCAAAACTCTGGAGCCGGTGGTGAGAGGATGGCCGGTGTGTGTGCAGGCTGTGGCTGCTACAGCTATGTTGGTGGTAGAGAGCAGGAAGTTAACCTTTGGGGGGGGCGGGGGCTTGTTGTGCATTCACCCCACCAGATTACTTCTGTGCTAAGTCAGTTGGCAACAACTTGGATGACAGAAGGGCGGATTCTCAAATATGAGACCATTTTGAGAACCAGCCCAGATGTAGTGATTGGGACAGATAGGAATTTGAATCTAGCAGAATTCCTAGAAGGGAGAAGACAGGAGTGGGAGGCTGAGGACCATGATTGTTTATTGCAAGTAGATTTGATGACAAAGGTGAGGGAGGATCTGGAAGAGACTTTTCTGAAGGAAGGGGAGAAATGGTTTGTGGGTGGATCAACCAGGGTTGAGGAAGGAAAAAGGAAGTCAGGGAGTTGTTTGCTTTGAAGAGGGCCTTGGAGTTGACTGAAGGAATTGATGTGACAATCTGGACTGGGGTGTGGTCAGAAAGGGAACACCCCAGAGATAGTTGGGAACAGGTGGGCAGACAAGTGGGTGAAGGATGTTTGAAAGTAAACAAGAAAGCAACAAGGAAAAAAAAAAGGGTGGGCGACCCCAAGTGGGCTGACCTTTCCAGAGAGCACAGATTGATTTCACCGAATTACCAGAAAAAGGGGGGGGGGGAATGGAAATATTTTCTTGTGATTACAATGGGGTCTCTCCATTCGAGATGCTAATGGGGCGACCTTACTTGGCAAAAATAGGGAATCCAATTCCTGAATTCAAAGATTTGTTCTTGAGGAAATATTTGCAGACACTGTCCAGGCCTTTGTTTTCTCTCCATAAACAGGGACTATTGGTGCAACGACCACCTCTTGCTGAGAGCCAACATCCTTTTGAGACTGGAGATTGGGTCCTGATAAAGACATTTGAAAAGTGAGAAGCTGCAGCCCAGCTGGGAAGGCCCGTACCAGGTGCTGTTGACAACTGAATTTGCAGTTTGCACTCGAGAAGGAGGCTGGATGCATTACAGCAGAGTCAAGAAAGCACCGGAATCTGAAAAACCTTGGAGGGCAGTTCCAGTGGACGGTTAGCCACTGAAGCTCACTTTGAAAAGATGAAGAAGTCTGAACTCTGGACTGAGCTAATTGTCTTTATTCCAGGACTAGGAACTTCCTGGGGAAGCAAGAATTTACACCAACCCCAGAATGTTACCTGGGTTATACTTGATTCCCATTCAGACATAGTCAATTGGACTAGCGGAAAGAGGCCTCCCAAGACTTGGTTTCCAGAACTGCAATTTGACTTAGGAAGGGTCCTCTTGTCCACCGATGACCCTGAGTTCATAAAGAAACACCATTTTTACGTCTGCCCTGGATGTAAAACTGAAAAAAGCTACAAAAGGACTGAAAAAAGCTACAAAAGGATCAGTTTTATTGTGCAGACTGGAGTTGTGTGTCTACGGGACACACTGGTGGGACCCTCTGTTCAAAGGTGATCTGATACAGATCATTCTGGGATAGTATAGAACTCCATGAAAAAACTGAGGGAAGGGTTGAATCAAAGGAAAAGAGAAAGGGATGACCATCAAGGGTGGTTTGAATCTCTTTTCAATACACCACCTTGGATAACCACCCTAATCTCCACCTTACTAGGACCTTTAATTTTGTTACTATTGATCCTCACCTTTGGTCCATGTATCTTAAATAAATTAATGAAGTTTGTGAAAGATCGAATTGACACAGTACAAATGATGGTGTTAAGACAACAATATGACCCATTGGGACACCTAGAGGAATCTCCTGAAGAAGGATGGAAGACAGCAAATTTGTTATTAACTGAGTTTGCGTCAAAAATGAAACAAGAACAGGGGGGATTGTGAGGAGTGTATCTATTTTGTGACTCAAAACTCAAGATGAAAAAGGGAGGTTTTCCTTTGAAGTAAGGAAAGTACCAGGCACCAGTTAAAAGGCGCCAATTAAAATGTCGACCAATCTTGGAATGCCTTTGAAGTGCTGGGAACTATTGAAACCCCTTGGAACGTTTCTGAAGCGGGGGGGGGGTACCAATTGAACTGTTGAACTATCATGCACTTCGCGCATGATATGTCGATGTATGCCCTAGTGTTAGGAAGGTGTTCGCTGCGTGCTATGCACATATAAGGTAATGAATTGTAATCTGTGTTCTAGAAGGTAGATTGTAAACCAAGCCATTTGCATAATGGGGAAGGGGGATAGTTTTGGGTATAAGAGTAGAGCATTTAAGCTTTGCTTTTCATTCTCTCCTCAACTGCCAGAAGGGGAGGACCCATCTGCAGATGTTTTATTCCAATAAAGCCTTTTTCCTTGGATCAACTTTGAATCCTGGTGGTTTTTCTTAGCCACAATCTCACATTATCATACAGTTCATATCAGTCTTTTCTCTTGTAAAGGTTAGATGTTTTGTTAGAATTTTCTAACAATCCTCATTGCCTTTTCTGGTCTTGTTCAGTTTGTCTGAATCTTCCTTACACTGTTTCTGATAAATTCAAAATAAAGTGGATCTATTACTAATTTTATGCTGTTATACAGACTCCACTTTTGGCTTTTAAAAAACACTCAAACGTCTTATTATATAAACAACATTCAAAATTAAAATCAAGACAATTCAAACTAGCTTATAAGTAAAAGTTTGGTAAAAGGATTGCATTTCTGCCATTTCTCCCCCAAATTTGAAAGTGTGGAAACAAAACATTCTAGGAATAGCATTCCATAGCCTAGGAGAGGGTTGACTCCTATATACAAAATAGTTGAGCTCATGGAAGTTATTCAAGGCCTTGCTACCTGTATATAATCTTTCTTGATGACTTGTTTCCCTTCTACATCCTCTACGTCTCTTTTTTGTTTACAAATATTCATTAAATGTTTTACATAGCTGCACTTTTTCTGCTGATCTCTATTTTCCTCACTGAAATTATTTGTACTTGGGCCTTTAGTATCGCCTCCTTTAGGAATTCCCACCCATCTTGATCTTTTTTTTTTCTTTTAGTTTCTCCTGCCATGGATCCTACTTATAATTGCTCTGATTTTATTAACATTTTTTAAAAGTCTAAAATATAGAATGGACCACATTGGCTTAATTGTCTTTAAAATAAAATTGTAAAACCCATGTAAAGCAAACCAATGGCTTATCAAACAAAACAATCGGAGTTCTCACTTGAAGCATAAATGACCAGGTTTAAATGATCCTACTATAAACATATTATGCAAGATTTAATGCTTTGAATAAGGCTAATACTGGGAAAAGTAGAAGGAAAGAGAAGAGGATAACCAATAGCAATATGGACACATTCTGTTACAGTGGCAATGAGTGTACCATTGGAAGAAAAAAAAAAGACCAGTTAGTGGTAGATTGATGTGGTTGCTAAGAGTTGATAATGACTTGATGGCACATAATCAGCCAGTAAATCAATATTAATTTGTCATTTTCTTCAAAGCTTCTGCTCCATCTATGATTAATTTTTCTCTAATACTTAGCATCCAGTCAGAAAGAGTTGATGCTGTCGTACTTTTCTCCATCCTTAAGGGAGAAAGTTGTTAATTATAGTTTCCTGGAAAAGCCATGCTTGACAGAATTTGTCTCCTAAAAGAGGTCAGGATAATTAATATTGCCACTAGTATTATGTCATGCCACATTGAAAGACTGCAATTTGTTTTTAGAAACTTCATTCACATCTTCCTAGCTGGACGAGCTATATTAATTTAGACTGGTATTGCCGATGCCACTATGAATGTCTAATTTAGCTCATATAATTCCATTTGTTTATTTGAATTTCTGAACAATTATAAATACCATTAAAATAAGTGCCAGTCTGTCTCCATTTCTATTGTTTCTTTTTAGTTATGTGTGAAATCTACCATTCTGGGAACAGAATATTCCAAATTTAAAATGTCAAAATTCTATTTCTTCTTCAAACGTTGCCATCCCAGCTGTTCTGAAGGCATGTGGCCCATAAGGAGACTTGTTTTGTCTGGAACATTACAAATTGATTCTGAAAATGAATATCCACAAACAGCCCTTAATACCCAAAATGGCTGGATTGACATGGTCCAGAGGAGGAATGGAATATTCTCGCTCTGGAAGCAGAGGTGGTATTCAGCCAGTTCTGACAGGTTCTGGAGAACTGGTAGCGGAAATTTTGAGTAGTCCAGAGAACCGGTAAATACCACCTCTGACTGGCCTTGTCCCCATCTATTCTCTGCCTCCTGAGTCCCAGCTGATCAGAGTCTCAGTTGATTGGCTGGCTTTTCTTTTGTTGCCCTGTACAGGAGAATGGAGCTGAAAAGCACAGTATCTTTCCCCTGCCACACCCACAAAGCCACACACCACGCCCACCACGCCACACCATATCCACCAAGCCACGCCCACAGAACCAGTAGTAAAAAAATTGAATACCACCACTGTCTGGAACAATACAGTAGGGCTAGTGAATCCTTATTTCTTCTTCTTTTAAAAATATTGTATCTTTTGATTATCATGGGAGTCATTATAAAGGAGTATGGGGATGACCTTGAAGAATATATTGATCAATTCTTAGGTAAATACCAGCTTAGCCCTGAAAAGCAGGAGGGAGGAAAAGATTGCTCAACCTTGATTTTCTTTGGCATACAATAGGAGAGAGAAAATTTCTGCCATGCTTTCAAGATCTGTTAACAATGTGTAACAATTGTATAATTGTGTGTAATAATCCTGTGTAACAATATAATTCTATTACATGGTACTTGTGATTTCCTGACTTGGCCTTCCTTGAAGGGCTGACATAATCCCCACTGGATTTATATTATATTTTATAGCCTTGTATTTGCCTTCCTGTTCAAGTAGTTGAGTTTATCATGTTTATTTCTTGTACTCTTTGAGCGTTAACAAATAGAAAAAGAGGGTTATGAACTTAATGAAAATGTTGCTTTTGATTTTTATTGAGTGGCTTATTAGGTCCTGCAATATCAATACTTCCAAAATACTTCCAATGCTTTCTATAGCAAGGGTTTATCTCAGGCATTAACTTTAGACAGTTCATTTCCAGGATTCACTTTTAAATTCTCCTGTCTATTGCTTTCTTTCTTTCTTTCTTTTTCTTTCTTTCTTTCTTTCTTTCTTTCTTTCTTTCTTTCTTTCTTTCTTTCTTTCTTTCTTTCTTTCTTTCTTTCTTTCTTTCTTTCTTTCTTTCTTTCTTTCTTTCTTTCTTTCTTTCTTTCTTTCTTTCTTTCTTTTCTTTCCTTCCTTTCCTTTCCTTTCTTTTCTTTCTGTCTCTCTTTCTCTCTCCCCCTCCCTCCCTCCCTTCTTCCTTAAGGAAAGGAATTCCTTTCCTTAGATATTCTATTTTTAAATAAGCCTCCAGATAGTTACTATCATACTATTTTGAGTATTTTTGGCCAAAAGTGGAGTAACAATGCATTAAATAATGAAAAGATGCATATGGACTAAAACAAACAAAGGTTTGGTGGAAGAAAGAATCCATATAGCAACATTCTGAACTCGTAGCAATAGCCTTGCTCTCAAAAGACAGAGGCGGATGAGTAACCCATACACTGAAGAAGAATTTGTTAGCCAGAGCTGAATAACTGTGGCCCAGAACATGGTTTTGCAGTCTCCAGACTTCCCAGGATTGCATCACATAAAGATGACAGCAAAATGTTGTTTTTCCTTTTTAAAAAACATTTTAAGGAATAAAATGGGTGTATTATACTTCTTGTTCTCATGAAGTACCTATTTGCCATACATCTATATATGGTCCTTTTTTTTTAACCCTGAAAATATCACCCTATTGATCTCTTCTGATTATATCATTGTGTTATTGCAATGCTCTCATATAGCCCTCAGAGATGGAAAATAAGGGTGCAGGAAAAGAAGTAATACATCCTCCAGCTGAAACGTCTGCCAACATCTGCAGAGTCATACTTGTTCTGATCTGAAGCCAAGTTATAAAAATGCTATTGCACAGAAGAATAAGCCTCATCTGCACAACAGCTGTAGGCTGCCTATCTTCCATGCCAAAGTTGGCTGGCAACAAAATTGGCTTAAAAATTGCTGTCCTGATTTCAGTCTGCTCCTCAACTTTGGCAGTGATGCTGGCCAGATGTTCTGTCTAGAGAATGGTTACCAAAGTTATTTAGTTATTTAGTTTTCTTTATTGTCATTGCACCTTGTAAAACGAAATCAAACACCATCTTTTTCGGGGATACATCATGACCATGACCATGAAATTAAACACACACATCCTTCACTCTCCACATTGAACCGAAAGCCCCCGACACCACATCAAAACTGCACTATACAGCAGAATTCAAAAAGAGCTATTCCCCTGGGATAGAAGCTGTTTTTCAGCCTATTTGTCCTTGTTTTTATTATTCTGTACCGTCTGCCAGATGGTAACAGTTCAAAAAAAAAAGTGCCCAGGATGAGATGCATCTTTGAGAATGTTTTGAACTTTCTTAAGGCAGCGAGAGCTATAAAGCTCTTCCAAAGAGGCAAAAGGACAACCAATGATCTTCTGGGCAATGACGTTAACCCTCTGGCACGCTTTCCTATCTGCCACTGTGCAATTGGCAAACCATACAGAGGTGCAGTATGTTAAAATACTCTCTATGGTGCAGCGTTAGAAGGTCCCCAGCAGTTTTTCATTCAGTTGTTGTTTTCTGAGAAGTCTCAGGTTGCATAATGTCTGCTGGGCCTTTTTGACCAGTGCTGCAATGTGAGCACCCCAGGTCAGGTCCTTTTTTATGGTGACACCAGAAACTTAAAACTGGTCACTTGCTCCATTCGGTCTCCATTGATAAGCAAGGGCTGGATGTCTGATCTATTCCTTCTATAGTCCACTATAAGGTCCTTGGTCTTGTTGGTATTGAGGACCAAGTTACTGTCTCCACACCATGAAAGCAACCGGTCCACCTCATCTCGATAGGCAGACTCATCCCCCCTAGAGATGAGTCCCACCACTGTTGTATCACCTGCAAATTTAGCAATAGTATTACTAGCGTGAGTGGGAATGCAGTCATGCACATAAAGAGTATAGAATAAGGGACTCAATACATAACCCTGTGGTGTACCAGTGTTAAGAATAAGGGCTGAAGAGGTATGATTACCTAATTTGACCCTCTGTAAGCGGCCAGACAGGAAATCCATAATCCAAAGGCAGATTGAATAAAAAAGGCCAAGGTCCAGAAGTTTACACATTAGTCTATGTGGAAGAATTGTGTTAAATGCAGAACTAAAACTTACAAAAAGCATCCGCCCTGCTGTTCTAGATGAGTCAGAGCAGTGTGAAGATTGATGGCTATAGCATCCTCTGTAGATCTATTTCTTCTATATGAAAACTGGTGTTTATCAAGTCTATGTGGAAGACCAGAAATGATGTGCTGGCAGACCAATTTCTCAAAGCACTTCATGATGATAGGAGTGAGTGCCATTGGTCTGTAATCATTGAGGTTATTGATAGGGAACTTCTTTGGCAGTGGAACAATGGTGGAAGCCTTCAAACAAGATGGAACAGTGGACTGGGATAAAGACTGACTGAAGATCCTGGTAAAGACTCCAGCCAACTGATCAGCACAGTCTTTAAGCACTCCGCCAGAGATACCATCAGGACCAGCAGCCTTTCTAGGGTCCTCAGCCTTCAGAATGCTCCTTACCTTCTGTTCTTCCACAATGGGGTGCGGGCTACAATTGGCTGGTAGTTGTATTTTATCTGCCTCTGATGTCTCCACTACAAAGCGAGCAAAGAAATGATTCAGTTCCTTGGCCAATGAAGCATCCAGCTCAGCAGGGATGACATTGGTTGGTTGATGGTTTGTAATTTATTGAATTCTTCGCCACACCTGCCTCATGTTATTGCTATAAAAATTATCCTCAATCTTCCTCTTATAATCAGTCTTGGCCTTCAGGATACCTTTCTACAGATTAGCTCTGGCAACACTGTATCTTGCCCTATCACCAGACCTAAAGGCCTTGGTCCTGTCACGCAAGAGGCACTGGACTTCCTTGGTCTTCCAGGGTTTCTGATTGGTATAGATCCTAATACGTTTATTCACAGTGATAGTATCTGTGCAGTTTTTGATATAGCACAGGACAGTTGCAGTGTGCTTTTCTAGGTCAGGATGGTAAAAGATGTCCCAATTTGTGTCCTTAGGACTTCTCTTAGGCAATTGTTCTTTGTCTTTGGCTGATATGAGGACATTGTCAAAGTATGGCACCACCCCTTTTATCCCTTGCAGTAGGCATTCCATTAAGCTCTGGAATACCCCTGGGGCGATGCTGATGCCAAACTGTATATCTGTTGCATTTGAATGCCCCCCCTGTACGTTACAATTGTCTGGGCTTCTGCTGTTTCGGGGTCAATGTTGGTAGGCCTGTTAGAGGTCTAGTTTTGCGAAGATTTCCCCCCTCCCCCAAGGGAATGTAAGATGCTGTACCACTGAGACAGGGTATGCACTTTGTTGGAGCTCATGGTTAAGGGTTGCTTTGTAGTCTCTGCAGATGTGCACAGACCCATCTGGCTTAATTGGCATGACAACTGGGGTTTCCCACTTTGCGTGGTCAATTGGCTCTAGAACCCCTTGTGCAATGAGTTTATCCAATTGCTCATCGATCTTTCGTTTGAGTGTGAAAGGAACCCGCCTTGCCTTTAACCTTATAGGGGCTATGGTTGGGTTTAAATTAAAGGAAATTGGGGACCCCCGGTACTTGCTCAGCTCTCTGTCGAACACGTCATGGAATTTTTCCATCAGGTCCTCTTCCCACTCTGTCTCGATGATGCTGTTTGTTCCTGTTACTTCGTTTCCCAATGGTGCAAATTATTTGAGTCCCAGGAGGCTTGGCCGATTCCAGTCAACTATGGTTAGTGGGAGGACTCTGGTGTATTTTTTGTATGTTACCTTGAATTTTCCGGTGCCCACTACGGGTATTTTGTTTCCCTGGTAGTCTTTCAGCGTCAGTGTTTGTCTTTCAAGTCCTTCCCAGTTTATTTTTGGTATCAGTCTTTTTATAGTGTCCCATGATACCATTGACAAATATGAGCTGGAATCCACTTCTATCTGACAGGGTTGGCCCTCTATGGTTACCTGGACATAGACTTTCCTGGGGTTTGTCATGTTAGAGTGTCTGATGGTCACCGTCTGGTGTGTTTCATCTCTTCCGTTGCTTGCCTCTTTTCCTTGCCTCTTTTGGTTGTCTTGGTTCCAACGGCTCCCTGTTTGTTTCTCCCTTTCTCTGGGGGGAGGTGTTCCATCTTTGTCTAGGACTGTAGTTTTTTCTTGCTCGGCATGCCCTAGCAATATGTCCCCGCCATTCACAATGTTTGCAGATTGCATCAATGAAACGGCACTTGAAACATGGATGGTTCCCCTCGCAGCCAGCACAATGAAATTCCTTCCTTTTTACATTTTGTTCCCTTCTGCCCTGTCCCGAACGGAGTTGATTGCAATGTATAGAATTGCTGCAATGTATAGAATTAACTTGTTTGCTAAAATGACAGTATGCCACCTTTTAACTTTCTTTGTTTTTTGTCTATCCAAAAACCTGAATAAAACTTAATTAACCAAGTCTTTCTTAAAGATTAACAAATTTATTGTTACATACAATTTCACTTAAGATACTGCACTTCTTTGTCTGAGCTCTCCTTTTAAGGTAGACCAATAAGCATAGGATTTATAGATAAATAATGAACTACTAGGGCCTAGGCAATTACCATTTGCCTTCCTTTGGCTCTGGAGTGAGAAGTTCCCATAGCTATACGAGATAACCTGGGAATATTAATATTGTCTTACATCTGTCTGCCTTATGCAAATCTAAAAACAGTAAACATTTTTAAACAATCTAGGCACATAGAAAGTCACATTTTCCTAACAGTGCAATAAAAATCATGCATCAATATATCAGATATATATATATACACTACTGTTTCTGAAGAAAATGTATTTATGAACAAAGATAATGAGGTACATTAAAAAATCTGGACCCAGAATTTTATTTATTTAATGGTAAGTCTTCTCCGTGCTATTTTCAGGCTCAGGAGATCCAGATTCTTCTCATCAATTCCTGGTCCTTCTCCTTACTTTGTTTTTGCTTTTTAGATAATATTACCTGATGCAGAGAATCAGAGATTTTGAAAGCTTGCCACAAATAGGTTGTTTATAATAAAGTTAGTTTCTAATCTGAATTGGGGATGAGTCAGTTTAATGATTGCTAAATAATTTCAGAAATTATTGGAACAAAGAAAAGCATTGTCATTTTTTCTCCAACAGATATATGATTTTTATAATCTCTCTATTATAACAATTTAAATAATCTCTTTTAATTTAAAACTTTAAGCATAATTCCTCAAGCATGATCTAAACATGTATTTTTAAGGGATATATCAACTGGCTGATCAGTTTGTCAGAAATACACAAATACACACACACAAACATTGCCTTAGCAATTTACATCATTTTCAAGTGAATGCAAAATTTCCACACTTTCCAAGTGATGTAAGAAAACAAGCCACTGAAAGTTTCCTTTCTTTTTGATTATCTTCTAGGGTGATTATATTTGGGCTGCAAAAATTGAGTGCTCTACTAGATGGCTGTCAAACAATAGAGGAACCTCTTTGCTGCTAACTACTGGTTGTTAAGGAGGTTCAAATGCTAGGAAAGAAGGAAGGAAAGAGAAGAGGATATAATCAGCACTTTGATTCAGTTAGTGTGGCAATGACTGCATCTTTTGGAGACCTGAAAGATCAGTTAGAGAGAGAGATCATGATAGAGAAAATCACTAGGAGTCAAAAATAATGGCACCGAATCAATCAATCCTTCTCTTGCTTATAGCATCCCATCAGACTAGTGGAATGAAAAACTAAACAATCTAGGGCAACAAAATGGAAGCTCTTAAATTCCTACAACCTATACCCTAAATGTAGAATTATTGTTCATTGTTGTTCCTTAAATAGCATAGTACTGGCTTATTTGTATTTAAGTGTGCTGGAGCATAACTATCAAATATTAATTTATTTAAAATAAGCTTCTACTTCATTAAACAACTGAAGTTACTTAAAGTGCTGATAGGCAAAGAATATATGGTAAAAGACATTTAACATAAACAGTGCAAAGAATTGCTTTGTCAATTATGTACAAAAGTTAAAACTCAGGTTAGACTGGTTTCCATTGTGCATGCTATAGTCAAAAAGTTTCAAAAGAATTGCAAAAGAAATGAGCAAATAGAAAAACTGCAGACCGTTATATCTAAAGCAAACACAAAATGATATTTTTTTAAAAGTGCAAAAAAGTTTGTAAAAAATAAGTAACTGTAAAACTGAATGTAATCTTCCATTAATTTACAGCAATGTGAGATCAGAAAATATACTGCCTTAATGGCCACGCTTTTGGAAGTATCCAGTAACTTTTTCCCCTTACAGCAAACAGAACAAATCACCTGACTTCCCCCAATCCTACAAACTATACTTAAAATACCCAGGAGTGGAATACAAATTCAAAGAGGTAACCATTCCCTCAGGGCACATGAGTCACATTTAGCTAATCCCAGCTAGCGTGCAGTACTATGTCAGATTTAAATGAACTAGAAACATTTCTACAAATAACTAGAAAAAGCACATCATCTTCTCCACACCAAATTATAAAACATATGGCATGCATTTCTGTTCCACTGTGTCAGAGATTTGTAAAAAGATCCGTATTTCTCATCTGATAGAAAGAACTGTACTTATTTTTCAGTTACAATATACCAGTGAAATTAATATTTATAATATGCCCTCTGTTATCACATCACAGTAATAACAAATCTGGGCCCTCCTTTAAAAACAACCAGCCTACCCTTTCCATTTCACTGCTAGAGTATCTTACATTGTATCAGAAAAGATATAAGAATGACCCACAAGCAAGAGCCATATATGCCCACAGAAGAATAAGAGCCTGGAAGTAGAATATAATTGTTATATTCTTACTTGGTACTTGGTACTAAGTCTGACAATTTTATGTTCAGTGGAAGCTTTCCTAGGGACATTTCTCCTTTCCCAATTCTTTCTCACAACAAAAACCTTCCTTGTGGAATGTGTGGAATCAACAACTTGCAGATTGTTTTGTCTTCAGTGAATGCAAAACTAAAAGCCAACTGGCAAGAAATAAGCTCAAGGGAGAGGCAAGCCAGGAGTGCAGCCCTTCTTAAAAGTGCTCTCAATACTCAGAAATATTTACAGAGATACACTTTCTGCCATTATTTACAATTCAGCCTATGTTTCAGTGGAAACCAGCTTTTTACTGTCTTAGATACAAAACTTTGCTTATTATTGTGCTACCTTCATGTGGACTTTGAGGCAAATTTCTATTTCTAATATTTCATTTATAAGTGGTTTTTCCCATCCTTCTCTCTTCCCAGCCTTTGAAAAGGGCTATTTCCTTCTCTAACCTGCTTTCTTTTCTTTCCAGATTCCTCTACCTAGTCCCCTGGAAGTTTTTTTAAAAACTTATCTTGTGTTATTATGATTATTATTTCTAATTTGTTTCTGTTGTCTTGTTGATCACAATCCTATGTTCATTGACAAGAGTTATAACTGGCAAGATGGGCAATTATATAAATTGAAGTAATGAATAAAAAAATTTTTTATTGCTGCATTCAGCTTTCCCCTTCTGTCTCCACCATGAATGATTTATATGGCCATTCAATTAGCAAATAGAAACTCTGGACTGCTGACAAAGAGTTAAAAGCATAAAAACAAAACAAACATATAAGAACAATATAGCACAACAATACAATACAGCTAAGCCAAAAACATATTACAATTTCAAAACCATTAGCGGACTGGTTCATGCAACACTCTGGATCAATGCTCAAGAGAACACACAGAAGGAGGGGTCTGGTTTAAGGCCTAACAGATCTGGGGTAAGGGATGCTGTTCCAATCTTCATGATTAACATCTTTATTTCTTTTTCACTGGACAAAAACAATAGAGAGCAACACCGCCACTTTGGAACACAGGGCAATGGTCTTGCTTTGAAAACCAGAAAAAAAACAAACCTTCTAATAAAGCAATCAATACTTCCAAATGTCCATGGTGACAATATTCACTTCTGAGGAAAAAACTGTCCAAAAAAAGGCAGCCACAGTCCATATCACAAAGTATCTTAACCTACACAGCAAAAATCAACTCCCAGTCTTTCCTCAACTCTACAGCTTCTCTTGAGTCTGTGCCTTTCTGCTTTTCTAGATTCTGTCTCTTCCTTTTCTTCTTTGACATTTCTTCTTTTCTTGTTCCTCTCTATATGTTATAAAACATAATCAATGACAGCTACAAAGGTTTAGTCAGCAAAGGTTGAAATATTTAAGGATATAAAGTATAATCTATATAACTATAAAATATTTAACTCATACAGTATTACAGAAATTCTGTATAATAATCCAGAAGTCTTTAATCTTTTGGGGTTAGTAAGGATATTTGAAATTTTGAACATGACATGAATGTCATAAATTGAATATGACATGAATGTCATAAAACCAAAAATGGTTCTTGGGAGCTTTAAAATTTAGAAAATAGATCATCAGTTTCAAAGTATCAAAATATCAGTTTACCAGAATGCTACTACCACTCCTTTTGTTCCACTTTTCTACACAATATCTTTGTTTATCTTTGTTGTTTTTTTCTAAGCAGATTAACAGATTTTGCAAATTATTATTCTCTAAGAAAGTTTATGGTCCTATTAATAGCTTTTCCAGAACCATTACTGGAAATAAAGGGAATGCTGGAGATTGGCCCTGTGCTTTGCAACATGTCAGTTTCCCATTTTTTTTTATTAAAACTTTTTACATCTAAAAAGTAAAGGGGAGAATCAAGCAGCATGGCACATATAAAAGAAAGCATCCTTGGACACATTGGCACGTCTAGGTGCTCTGCCAGAAACCCAGTGAGAAATCTAATGGTCTTGCAGATTGAAGAGATGGAAGAAAACAATGGCTTCATCACACTTCCCTTTCTCAACAAAGCAATGACACCTGAACTAAAATTTTATATGTATATTCTTCATAGGTATGATTGAAGTACTATATTTCTCATTTTATATTATTCAATGTAACACAAATAAATGAGAAGATAATTATGTGATTAAGTCTGCCTTGTATACTTTTTTCCTCAGTAAATGACATCTGGGAAGAAAATCTGGACTAGGATGGAAAATAGCATGGAGCAACAGGATAACCCGATCCCAGCCAAAATGCTCCTCACTACCCTCTCTTAAAGCATGAATAAAGCATAAAGCATGAATAGAAGAGATGATTCCACCAGACTGTCAATCATTTGGAAGCCTGCACTCACAAACAAAAAAATCTCCACACCACAAGCCAGGCAAACACCTGGGCACAAACAGATCCCCCGATACCTCCAGCTCAAACACACCCCAACCAGGCACCCAGATGAAATCTAGCTTCCTAACAAATGATAGCCGTCCATTTACCCGGAGGCAAGCTGCACAAAAGACCTCCAATACAGGAACACAATGTTGCCAGCCAATCAAGACAAACAAAACAGCCACAAAACAGACAGAAGATATTAGAAACACCAATCAAGCAGAACACAGCAAACTCCAAGACCAGTAAACACAGACCAAGACTCCCAACCAATCAGGATGAAGAAAAAACCATTCTGGCTAGCCCCAAATTTAAAACTGAAACTGTTCTGTCCTCATTTGCATACTCGAAATCCCCGCACTTTGATTGGCCAAAGCGCGGGGCTTTCTAATTGGTCAGGCGAGCCGCGCCGATTGGCTCGTTGAGAGTCTCCCGCGATTGGCTCGCTCAAAGCGCGGGAGACTCGAAATGCTGCCATTGGCTGCGGCCGCGGCGGTGAAAAGAATAAAAGCCGCGGGCTTTTTTCTTTTCGCCGGTTCGGTTCCAATCTTTGAAATAAAGAGCATTATACGAAGTCACCGACTCCTGGCGTCTTTTTGCGGACACGACAGAAACCATTGCAAAAGTCTGACTCACAGATTAACACAATACAGAAGCCTGATGATGGCAGATGAGGAATCGCCTCAGGGAATAAGCATTTGATAAGAAGGCAACTTGTTTGCTTTTATAGCCATGTTCTGCCTGACTCAACAGAGTTGATTTCCTGTGTCCTCCTTCTGGCAGAAAACAAACCAGGGAATGGAAAGAAAGATTTTGAATTTGGGAAAGGTGGACTAAATCTATATAATGTTAAAATTTAGCCCCAGCAAATTAACAGCATTATCATTTTACCTGCATTACTAAGACTCAAAAACAGCAAAGGTGTTGGCTACTATGATTTATAAGTCTGAAGCTCAGTGGCTGAATTTGTAGAATTCATGTGATTTACTCGTTCTCATTTCTGGTTTTGCACACTATGTGCAACGGTAAAACACAGCTGTATAATTTGTTGTGTGCTGTGTGAACACAGCTACTGTGTTGTGGGAACCAACTCATTAAGCTGATTTTCGGAACCATAATTGAAATCACGGATTAATGTGCTGTATGGCTTACCCAAATAATTACGGGGCAAATTCGGCCGTGTTAATTTATGGCTTCAACCTGTCTCAATTCCAGAAAGTTAATTAAGTACATTATGTGAACACAGCCAGCATATTTAATATGCAATCATGCAACTCCCAAACATCAGATTTTTATCCCCAAGTAAACACACATAAACTGAGGTTCTTAACTTAAATTCCTGAGAAATTCAGCAACTGCATAGTTACGCAACCTGTGTTATGCACCATCTTTTTAAAGGTAATAATTCATAGAAGAGTCTACAGGAGTGAGGCAATAGCAAGTTTATCTTTGCTTTTTATTAAGCTACTTCAATCCTCCCCCCTTCCTCCCCCCCTCTTTAGGATACTGCTCCTCTGCTGCCACCAGGATGGGGGGGGGGGGGGAGGAAAACCAACAGAAAGTAAAGGACCACTAAATATGGCTGCATGTGGCCAAAAACAGGTTTCCAGGATCACGAACCGCGCAGGCCAAGACTCTGACCTGGCGTGAGGGGGAGGGGCGGGTCAGGGCAGGGCAGTAATTGGATCGGGTTAGGATGGGCGGGGCCCGCTCTCCTCGCGGCGGCTGCCGTTGCATGCGCGTGGTGAGCGCTGGAATGCGCGGCGCCGCTTCGCCTGCCTTCGCCGTCGCCTCCCCCACCGCCCAGCAGACGAGTCTCCCCGCAGGCCCTTGACTCCCTCTTTCGCCGCCCAAGGGGCTTCCCAGGCGAGCGCGAAGAAGAGGGAGGTGAGGAAACCCCCGGCCGGGGCTAGGAAGACGGGAAGGCGGGGTGGGGGGGTCCGTTGCGCTGGCGGTAGAGGGACGCGGGAGCGAGCTTGTGGCGCTGTCCAGGGCTGATCTGGAGGAGGTTGTTAGTGCCGCTGCTGCTGCGCATGGGACGGCGGCGGAGGGGGTGGAGTGAGCGGGTGGGGAAAGCCGAGCCGAGCAGGCGGGGAGGACTGGCGAGCTACGGGGCCTCTCAGGAAGGAAGCCCCTGGAGGAGCTCCAGAGGAAAGGTCTCCTTCTCGCCGGGGAGGCTTGCCACCCCGGCTCCCCCCCCTCTCTCACCACGGGCCGTTATTTCCTTGCTGCAGGAAGAAGGGAAGGAAGTTTGGCGGGGAGGAGCCGCCTCCGCTGTCGTCTCCAGTGCTGAGAGCTGCTGAGGAGGCCGCAGCAGCAACAGAAGCAGCCGCCCTACTTAGAGCTGGACAGCGATTTCTCGCCGTCCCCGCTTTCGGGCCCCTTCGCCGTGAGCTGTAGGTTGAGGGAGTGTGTGTGTGTGTGTGTGTGTATGTATGTATGGGGTGTGTGTGTGTGACCTTGGGCTCTGCGTCCTGCACGGATGGAGAAGCCGAGAGGCGTTTTGGCACTGTCGCCGCCGCCTCGGCCCCTCGGAGGTGTGAGTGGGCCTCGATCGTCTTCGCCCCGCCACGCTTTCCCACCAGTGCAGATCCATGGTCCGCTTCTTTTTCGCCTTCCGGAGCGGGGGAGCCCCCTTGATCTCCTCGACCCACGCCCTCCACCTCGTATGTGATGGGGGGGGAGGAGGGACGGGGGCGAAGAATCGAGGAAGATTCTAGGTTCAGGGTTAGGGGTGGAGAGGGGTGGTTCTGGGGATTTTGGAGGGGGGAGAAGGAACAAGGGAAGCAGCAAGGCACGAGCCAATTCCCCCATTTTCTTCGGTTCGGGAACTACTTCAAGGAGGGAAGGAAAAGGGAAAAAAAAAAGTCCCCACCCGCTTTCGCTGCCGCCTTGGGTGGGGGAGGGCGGCCGAGAGAAAACTTGGGCAAATCTTCTTCGTCTTCCGTGACTTTTCTGGGAGCCCGCTAGAAAGTTGTGGAGGAGCTGGAACTTTGGGAGGAAGGTTTAAAGCAAAAAAAGGAGGAAAGGAAAAGTGGTAGATGATGCATCTATCGCGAGCTGTTGGAGGCCTTGAGTTGGCTGAGTTTGAGTCTCTGGTGCAGGCAAGAGTTTTGCAAAGAGAACTGTGCTTTGTGCTCCTACTTGGTATTTGAGAAAATGGCCGAATGCCTATTTCTGGAATGCAACAGCCGCCGCTGCCGATGGTTGGCTGGGCTGGCAATATACATTCATTTAGTGAGGGGCTTTTTAAAGTGCAAAGTTTTGGGCGTTTATCCATGGTCCTAACCTTGTGATTCGTTTATATATTTGCAGGGGGGAAAACACACTTGGTGGGGCTTCAAAATCAGTTTTATGTAAAAGCTGACTGAAGGCCCCGAAGATTGATGCTCTAATTAAAATATGCTTTTTGGCTTTTGAAAGCTTTCAAATTGAAATATGGTTTGCTTCCTCTGCTAAGAAGCAATTTCAGATATAGATCTGAGAATTACTGATCTTTTTATGTTTAGACCAGAGCAAGCAAGCATATGTAAATTAAAATCACCCCATGCTGTTAGTTTAATTTCAAGACTGAATAGCCCACCCAGCAGGATTAGGAGTGGAGTAAAAAGGGTTCATGTGTTTAATTAGAATCTTACCAAGTACATACTGGTTTAAATTTTTGAAAATAAATTGATCAAATATGATTATCAAATATTCTTATTGATGTGGATTCCTACATACTGTAGTACCGGTAATAATATAATAATGTAGTCAGGGAACATTAATTTTCAGTCATTTAATAATGGCTGTGTTCCTATAGCATAGTGAACAACAAACTAATGTGACACATTTTAACCAGGTATTTTGTGCAAACTCTGCCTGAGTTGTTTGTTAATGGTTCAGTGAGTTGTCCAACCGCAGAAAATTAGATTAATTCCATAAAATCCTGTGCAAACATAGTAAGTGGCTATGAGGTTTTGTTTTTATTTTATTTTAGGCTAGCGTGATATGCAGATAAGACCATTATGGTTTGTGTAATAACTATAGTTAAAAATTCTGGCTTAGCATATGTGAACCCAGTCAGTGTTTTAAAAAGTTGCATAGGGCCTTATTTCCAATTATATTGCTTGAAATCTAATTTCAGTGACAATATATAGTGCATAATTACATTTTTACACCTTAATAGAGGCTTTCTCAAATTTGTCCATGTGAACTGATAATTGTATTAAATAAAATACAGAGCAATTAAGCAGTGAATAAAATACAGAGCAGAGCACTTAACAGAGCAGTTAAGTTTGCCTGATAAAAGTTAACTTCTAAACAGGCATGATTCAAGATAAGTGAAGAATCACAGTTAACAAATGGACATTCTCTGGAACATTCTTTTTAATTGACTGTTCTCTATGACCTTTTTAAATCATTTTTTGGATTATTTATCCATTCTCTACCAGTGGAAGTTTTTTGCAATTGAAATCTGAGGTATTAATATAAGTTTGAAATGTACATACACCTGTGCAGGAACATATATGCGTTTAATTCAAGTGTCCTAGGTTTCTACTATATTTAATGGAAATAGCCTTAATTTGGTGTAAATGTCATTGATGGTCATAGTGTGTCTTACTGTTATGTGCAAAAGAGGTATACAATGGTTTGTTTCCAAATTATATCTCAAAAATGTGGTTTGTTAATTTATCGATCGTGTTTTGGTTTATTTGAAGAGTTTGAGTATTTGAAGAGGCACACATGTTTTGTTTTTAGTTTCTGAGTCTTTTATGGATTGTTTTGTAATAGGTTTTAGCCAAATTGCAAGGTGTAAGGAAATAATAACTGAAAACTTGACACAAGATTAGTCCAACAATATGTTTACTTTGCTAGTTTAAATGGGTCTTGCTTCTGGCTTGTTCAACCAATTGTGATTACATCAATTTATTTGGTGCTGCAAATTAAGTCTGTTTTAAGGTGTTCACAAATTACTCTGTATCTTACGAAATAAAAGGAGTGACCAACTTAGTGTGATCCTATATAATTAATTTACTGAAAAAGATGATTTCAATACTGTATGGATTAATCAGCTTGATTTTAAGATAAATTTAGTTAGATATGTTGTCAGTAACACTGCAATCTTAATCAAATTGTCCTTACTACAGTATATTGCCTGAAATATTTTTTTGCTTTGTAGAATATAACTTCTCTATAAAGATGAAATTTACTCAGATTTCTTTTTTTTTTTAACAGAATTGTTGTTATGGCAATGCAAGTTTTGGGGCAATCTGGTGGCAGCAGCCTATTTTCTAGCAATACTAACCTTAACATGGCACTGTCAAATGACATGTATGACTTTTCTGAACTTTCCAAAGCTGAATTGGCAGCACCTCAACTTATTATGCTGGCGAATGTGGCTCTGACAGGAGAAGTTAATGGCAACTGTTGTGATTATATGGTTGGTGAAGAGAGGCAAATGGCTGAACTGACAACGGTGGGTAACACCAATTTTTCAGACAGTGATGGAGAAGGAATAGATGATTCACAAGAAACAGAGAATGATTCTGAAGGAATAGAAGATATGGATATAGAGGATCATAATGCGGAAACAACTGGACTATCAGAGTCTACTATTCCTCACTCTTGTAATCAAGAAAAAGTCTTTTCATTGGAAGCACCAGATGCTCAGGAAAGCGTAGATGACAAATGTAAGGGTCTGAAGAACAAACCATTTCGTTGCAAGCCATGCCAGTATGAGGCAGAGTCTGAGAAAGAGTTTGTCCATCATATTCGGGTACACAGTGCCAAGAGATTCATTGTAGAAGAAAAAGCTGAGAAACATGGCCAGGTTAAAGAAGCTGACTCTAGCATTACAGAGGAGGTTGACTTTTCTAAGGGGCCTATAAGATGTGATCGCTGTGGCTATAACACTAACAGATATGATCATTATGTGGCTCACTTGAAGCACCACAACAAAGCAGGAGAAAATGAAAGAGTCTACAAATGCACTATCTGTACATATACAACAGTCAGTGAATATCATTGGAAAAAGCACCTAAGAAACCATTTTCCACGAAAAGTATATACATGCTCACAGTGCTCCTACTTTTCAGATCGGAAGAATAACTATGTGCAGCATATTCGAACTCATACAGGTATGTATTGTACCTTACATTTTGAAGTCTGTTAATGAATTGTAATGAGCTTGTGCCAAACTTGCTTATATTTGTGCTTGTTTATCATAAGATAAATTGTAATGGAAAGGTTTAACATTTCATTTTTTTGAAATGTGGTCAATTATGAACATCATATGCTGATTCTTGCTGATATGCTGTGATTAATGAACAAAAAATAATAAAGCAATTTAATAGATTATATTTGCAATATTCACCCCATCAGACTAACAGCACTCCAGATGTGCTTTATAGATAGAATCCTCTGTAGTAGATTTGACGGTGACCGATGGAAAAAGGGATATCTCTCATTGTGAATGGAAGCGATTCCAATACTTAATGTAGGGAAAATAAAATTGGGCACCTACCAGTCATACTGTGTTCCTACTGAAAGCTATATAGTACATTTCAGGACCACTTTGTTCTGGAACAGCCTTTCAATTTAATGCAGCATAACTTATTCCAGAGCAGTCAGTTTATATAATGTTTATTGTACATACTATAGTTTGCAGTACATTCTTAATGTAAAATGTTATGGTTTCTAAATTAGAGGATATTTAGGATTGTTATTTAGGATTTAGAAAAACATTTGCAACAGCTGTTAACTAAATGGGATGTTCTGAAAAATCAAAGTGGTAGTCATGGCAATATGATTGAAACCTTGCTCCCTTTTATATATATGTTTTCACATCCTTGTACAAATAGGTAGAGCTTTGGTTGCATTGCTACTTCTGTCAGCAATGCAACCAAAACTTGACATTTTGGACTACCCCCATGGATGCCAATATTGTAAACTTCCAGAAGTATTAAGATGGAAAAAGAATGATGGACATATTGAATTAAGCTTTGAGTTGATCCAGCAAATTGTAATTGGCTTAGGTTTAGGTTTGTTAAGGTAAATTGCTTTAAAATAGAACATTCTTTATTCCATTAATACTAATAACTAAGATTTAAAATATTTTAAAAGGGAAAACGTTTGGTGATTAGGTAAAAATCAGCATTTGTTGACCTTGCATATTTTGAGGGACTTTTATTTATACATATTAAGATGATTTAAAAAAAAAACTTTAACTTTACAATTTTTTAAAAACTTAGTCAGTTTCCTTAGTTTCAATTGGGAATTCAAGATCACCAATGAATTTGAGTAATGGAGAATTCAGAACACATGAAATATTTCTACATGGCACACAGTGAAATAGTGCAATTTGCTGCCACAAGATAGGGTGATAATATTACTTTGGGCAGTTTTCATACTCCTAATTCATCCATGTAGTTGTGTTAATAACCCTATGCCAAGATATAGAAGCCTTATGAGGATAATATAAAGTGAAGAGCCCAACATTACATAATAGACAACATTCAAAGAGCTGTTGAGACTGTCTAGATACCTCATTGTCTTTTTTTGTTCTGGCTCTTTTTTCCTATTGCAACAAATAAATAGATCATTGTGATTTTACAACTGTTATACCATACAAGTAGTCCTCGACTTACAACAGTTCATTTAGTGACTGAAGTTACAACAGCCCTAGAAAAGTGACTTATGACAATTTTTCACACTTATGACCATTGCAGCATCCCCAGGGTCATGTGATCAAAATTCAGACACTTGGTAACTGATTCATTTATGACGATTACAATGTTCTAGGGTCATGTAGTAACCTTTTGCGACCTTCTGACAAGCAAAGTCAATGGAGAAGCCAGATTCACTTAACAGCTGTGTTACTAACTTAACAACTGCAGCAATTCACTTAACAACTGTGGCAAGAAAATTCATAAAATGAGGCAAAATTCACTTAATTGTCTCACTTAGCAACAGAAATTTTGGACTCATGATATAAGTCAAGGACTATCTGTAATTGTTACCCAGCCACTTAACAAGCAAAGTCAAAGAGAAAGCTGGATTTCCTTAACAACCAGAACGTCATAAAATGGAGCAAATCTCACTTAACCTAATTTCTCACTTTGCAACAGGGCTTACCTTGGATAACTTGTGGTCATAAATCAAGGACTACCTGTACCAGTTGGGCATTTTGTAGGTCTATTTTATTTAATGCTACAGAGTAAGCCAGTAGGTAAAGTACATTGGAAGTATATTAGAAGAAATAAGGGGAAAGAATGAAATTGCAGTCTTCTTTATAAATGAGCTTTGAAGAAACTTAAATTATTTAAACATTTTAAATAAAAATGCGAGTTTAAAATGTTTTCTAGATATTTTATCTCGATTTGCTTATTCTTGTATTTCATATCAAAACTAATCACATTTAGTCCCACGCATATTCTTCACCTCCTACCTTTGATATAAACTCTCTGTCCCCCCTCTCCCTCTGTGTGTGTGTGTGTGTATATGTATACACAAACATATGTACATAATGATATAAATTAGATTTATACATTTATCTGATTTTACCTTTAGTTGTAACTGAGATATAACCTATCATCTTTAACTCAATTGATACAAAGCTTTACTTTGTTCATTGGTTTTATTATTGTATTTGTTCATTGAAGAAAATATGATTGCTTTATAATTTGAGATAAATAGGATATATTCAGTATTCACAGTCATAAAAATATTGTTTCTTATGAGTTTCTCTATAACTCAAATTCATTCTCAGTTTCTATCAAGTTCTCTGGTATTCATCTCACTTGCAATAGTTTAGAAGAATTAAGAAACAAAGGGAAAGTCTTTTTTTACTGGGAAGTAAGAGTTTTGTTTGACTAGGAACTTATGATCCTAGAAGAATCCCTGTTTTCCCCAGTTTTAAAGCAGCAGGCTAGGGCAATTGTGCAGTGATTTTCACAGTCTCCGTCATTCTAAAGTTAGGAAAGGAAGGGTGATGATTGATGGTTAGTCATGTGATGGCTGTGAAAACTATAATGTGTAGATGGGAGGAAGGGCAGTTGGAAGCTTCTGGGGGAGAGTATTTTCTAACAGCTCTTGCTCAAGCAAGAGAATTACTTTTTAGGTGAAATATGGCAGCTTGTGATAGGATCATTTATGTTTGCTGTATTTGCCAGCTATGTTGGACTCTGGCAAAATAATTATGACCCAGTACAGTGGTTTAATTTTCTATGACAACAGATTTTATATTTGATGTAATGCTCTGTTTTCACAGGCGAGCGTCCCTATCGATGTTCTATGTGTCCTTATTCGAGTTCTCAGAAGACTCATTTAACGAGACATATGCGTACTCATTCAGGTTGGTAAAAAACAGTTCAAAAGAGTTAAGATGGTGTTTCAGTTACATGCAGGTTGCAGGCAGCATTTCACAGAGTTTTCCATATTAAACTGTTAAGTGCTGAAAACTAGCAATGCAGAGCTTTATGAGCCAAGAAAAAACAAAAAGCAGGCTGTTATTTTATGGTGCTAATTTTTGTTAAATGTTACATATGTTTGTTGTTGTTCAGATATCAACAATCAGACATCTTTCTTCTTAGGAAGATAAATGTTAATTCTTGGTTAGATGTAAAATTCAGTTTACATTATTCTTATTTTCTCAAATCTTACAGGAAATTATATTCATTATTTTGGGATCTATTCAGTTTTATATATTTTATGCATCAGAATACATAAAGTGCTTTCTAAAGTGGGAGGGTGATAGACATATTTTGTGCCTGCATCTGTTTCTGAGTTCTTTAAGATGATGCTTTCCTGTATTTACAAACACTTTTTTAAGGAATTTTTATGCTGTTTATATTTTTAAAAATGTGCTTGTTCAAAATTCTAAATCTTGGATTACTTTAATTGATTAAGGGCTAGCAACTTGTCAGATCTCTGGTCCTTCCAAAACTCACTTAAAGTCTTAAAGGCTTGCCAAAGCTTGTAAATTTTTAGTGATTTCTGAAAATAATTCTATTTTAATTCAGTTCAGGTTTTGGGAAGCTGTGGTTTATCATGTGGATTGCTGGAAGATCTCATATTTGAGGGCATACTATGTTGTTGACCTCATCTAAAATTACATATTGTAGTATTATATATATGAATTGATTACACTGTAAAATAATGCCTTATTGAAAAGGTCTTCTGAAGAAAAAAAAGCTATTATAGACACAGTATAAAAGTAACAGTTGCTGATACAGCAGCAACAGCTTCTGTAGCCTGGCCCTTAGATTCTTTGCTGACCACATATCCTTTGTTTTTGGTCTTATTGACTCTTTGGAACCTGCAGTTTGCTTTTTAGAGTAGGAAGGCAATCCATGATGACGATATAGAGATGCTGTAATCATCATCTCTTAGCTGTGCTGTTACAGCATTGAGTGAATGGTGTGTGTGTACGTTTGTGTGTAGCATGCTATCTGTGATATGTGCAGTAGCAGTGCAAAAAGGCTTAAGCCCCTTTTTTCCATTTTGGCACATAGAAGAGAGTTGGTGATCTCTGCTACCTCTCACTATCAAGTTCCCTAAGCTCAGTGTAATCCACAATTCATTAGGTAATATTGCAACCCTGCTTCACCAGAGCCTTTGTGCATCTCTTCTGAAGCTTAAGGTTAACTGCAAAGAATGCTCCTGAGTCTGGATCAGTGAAGCCCTGAGTGTAGAGCTTGCTTAGTGGAATACTAGTTTTGGGGATCAGGAAGGAAACCAATTTGAAGCCTGTGAGCAATATTTTAAAACTCTTATTGCCTCATTTACAGGATGTTTTTTCAACGTTGATGTTGTGTTTGTACTTATTTGTGTTTTCTTTTGGGTTGTCTGCCACTCAGCTAAATATACAACAGTATTGATAGCTGAAATCTATGCCCAAAATTAGGGCCATTGTAGTACTTCTACAGCCATGTGATGAAAATTCAGGTACTTGGCAGCCTGCCCATACTTACGACTACAGAAGTGCTTCAACTTCCCCCATCTGTGCTCTTTTAGCTCCCTACATTCTATGGCTCCTGCTGCCCAGCTAAGCTTTGCCATTTTCTTCCTTCTGCTACTGACCAAGCACACTCAGGCTGGCCTTTGTGAGGAAGCTACTGGCTGCACTGTATCTTCTAGAGGCCATGTGTGGCCTTCTCCAAATCATCTGTAGCCTTGTGAGGGTTTTGAACCCTTCCAAAGCCTTGCGAGAAGGCCATATGTGAGCTGGCAAGGCTGCATGCTGTTTGGAGAATAGTGCAAGTGTCCTTGGAAGAAGGCGTACTGTGGCCAACAGCAAATGGCCAGACTGGACATGCCTTGTCAGCAACAGGACAAAGAAGACAGTGAAGATCAGTTGGCATAGTGAAATATAGGGCAACGAAGGTCTTCTTGGGGGTGGGGGGTGGAACGATGACAGCTGCTTTTCTCTACCCTGTTGGAGTTTCCTGGGCATTGGATGTTTCCCTGGATGTTTAGTGCATCCTAAATACTGGCTGTTTTGCAGTCCACTGTGGACACTTCCTGGGCATTTAGCACTTCCCAAGATGTATTGCCTTTACACCACAATTCTGGACCAGGCTGTGTGACTGAGGGTTCCAGGGGTGGCTGTGGCTTCTTTCCCTGGCCTCCCTTTAATCGCACTACACTAAACACCCTCCCACAATTGCATACGGCCTGTCTTGGGCCTCTTAGGGCCTCTCCCAATCCCCGGAGGGCCGCCCCCTTCCCCCCGTCTACCTGGAGCACCCTCTACTTAATAATCAGTGATTCTTGTTTAAGGATGGCATGTGATGTCTCATTTTATGACTACTTCACTTCCACTTCAGTTGTGGTATAGGTTGAAGACTATTTGTATGGACTTTTACTTGTAGCAATTTATTGTAAACTATTGTGGCAATTTTCCTTCAATTTGCTTTGTTCAAATGTGAGTGTTATTGTCTATTTGGGAGAATAGCACCAGAAGAGTGATATAAGCACGCTTGAAGGAAACTACATTTGCATAAATGCAAAACACAAACCCACAAACCCTATTCAGTTTGCTCAGCTACATAATTTTGGAAACATTTTGAAACAATATGAAAGTTAAATTGCAGCAGCTATTCATCATTTTTGCTCAGAATATTAAAGTAAGATACACTGATTTCCAAACTGTTGGATTTACATTCTAAATATTATATTATGTTGCCAGGGGGTGGGATGGGGAAATTGTTATTTCTTCATGAGAATATATTTTCTTTTGGAGTATGTACAATAATTGTGTAAGATTATTCATCTATAATTTCCATTTTTCTACATTGCTTTCAATGGACCAGTTTGGTTTGGATTCCAAATGCTAATAATACTGTAGAGTGATCTTCTGGTATGTATATAACATAGATGGAATATCTAATGATTTCTTGCATGGTTGTTTTCTTTCTTGTCTTTTGTTGCATTTTGTGAACATGTTAAGTGGAAAATCAAATTATTCTTAAATGCAAGAAGTTCAATAGCATGATGAACTGTATAAATCTATAGCTGTAAATAATTTGTGATTTTTAATATAATGGTTAGTAATTGCTTCTTCCTTGCTTTAGGTGAGAAGCCATTCAAATGTGAACAGTGCTGCTATGTAGCATCAAACCAGCATGAAGTGACTCGACATGCAAGGCAGGTTCACGATGGGCCCAAACCATTGGCTTGTCCCCACTGTGATTACAAAACAGCCGACAGAAGCAATTTCAAGAAGCATGTGGAACTCCATGTCAGTCCTCGTCAGTTCCTCTGCCCAGTTTGTGAATATGCTGCATCTAAGAAATGTAACTTGCAATATCACATCAAATCCAGGCACCCCGACTGCTGTGATATCACAATGGATGTCTCAAAAGTAAGATTAAGAACTAAAAAGAACGAGGTTAACACTTCTGAGAATATTAACACTGAGAGTAAACTAGAACAAGAACAAACAAAGAAAGAGTTGATTGAAAAGAAAAATGAGAGAGTTGTAAAGGAAGAGAAGAAAGAGAGTTTGTCAAAAGACAAGAAACCAACTAGTAGTGCGAGTGTAGGCCAGATCACAACAAGAAGCCGCAAAATAGTTGGTGAAAGAAAGGAAGAAAATGTGAAAATTGAAAAAACTAATAAAACTAAGAAGGCAAAAAGAAAAGCAGAGAATAGCTCTATTTCATTGACAAAAGATTTATCAACGGATATTGATGTAATAGTGAGAAAGAAAAAGAAAACTGAAAAACTATCACCCAAGAGTCAGGGTGAAAGCAAATTGGAGGTGACCAAAAAGTCAAATTCTTGCCTTAAGAAAAACAAAAAAAAGAAATATTTGAAGAATAAAACTGCTAAGAACAATAACAGTTCTCATAACAAAAAGAGCTCAGATGAAGCTTCTGTTCATAAAGAATGTTTTCTTATCCATGAAAGACAAAGGAAGACATCTGATACCGCTAGTGAGCAGGAACCTGTGCTTCTCATTGATGGAGAAAATCAATTTGCACCTGAATATGGCATACACCAAGGGCTACATGAACAGCAGGTAAATACAAATATCCCAGCAGAGATGAAAAACCAAGAAATATGTATAGGACAAGAGGAGCTTGCAAAAGATGTTTCAGAGAATAACACTGAAACAGTACTGGCAGTTATGCCTGGGACCAGCTCTGTGGATTCAAATACCACCATGGAAAAAGAAGCAACTGACATTTTACCAGATTTATGCCAAGATATTCCAATGGCACAAACCTGTGAGATGGAAAGTGTGACTGATCCAGATTTAGTCCAAGAAATACGGTCAGTGCAAACAGGTGACAAAGAGATAATGAGTAAAGCACATCAAGAAGATGTTTGTTCTACAAAACAATTACAGGCTGAAGACCCAGCAGGAGCTCAACCTCGCCAAAAGCCAGAAAAACTTGAACACAATACTGGAGCAGATTTGGCTTCATCATCACCAAGTGACACAATAGTGAATGAAAATCAGGATGTGGAAGAGGATGAAGGTATCCATAGTCATGATGGCAGCGATATAAGTGACAACATATCAGAAGGCAGTGATGATTCTGGATTAAATGGTGCTCGGACGGCCCAAGAAAAAACAGGTCAGAAATCATCCCAAGAAGTAACAGAGGCTAAGCCTACAAAGGAGAACTATGTGTGTATATTTTGTGACCGGTCATTTAAAAAAAAGGGTGAATACAGTAAGCATTTGAATCGACATTTGGTAAATGTATACTATCTTGAGAAAGCAACAAAAGAGCAAGATTAACCAAACACAGTTTAATGACAATTTATTCCTTTTTTGTAAAATCTTCTAGAGCTTAGGTACAGTTCTTGTAGAATCTTTGCTTAAGCTCAGTTTGCTTTTACTATTAAGTTGTTGGTTGGTTATTTCCCCTGACCTTTGAACAAAAGTTGAACTAATTAACTATTTGTTTCTCTTTCATTAGAGAAGGCAAATGGGGTATGAAAAGTTGTGGCTTGCAAAGCTGACAAAAGTCCTTGAGATAGAGCCCTTGAATCACTTGCATGTTTCTGTTGACTTGCAGTAGATATATATGTGTACAACTTCATAGGTTTAGGAATGGACAGCCCAGGGAAACATTCATGGGAGTTGCTCCTGTACAAGCTCTTTAGGAATGAGCTAAAAATGCTTAGACATTTGCAAAACCAATGTCATGTTCTTGCAGAGGTCTGTTTATTTTCATAGAGTTGAACTGTAGATGGTACCAGTTGATTAAGTCCCAGGTCTGTGCCTGTACATTTAAAAAAATTGCAAGGAGAAAGTTTAATCTGAAAAAGTCTCAGGCATATTCTATCAATCTCTGTCCCTTAATAATTGGAGAAAGTAAAATATCATTCAGAATTTATTTACTTCAATGTACTATATTTCTGATCATCTAGTCTAGAACTCCTTGAGTCCCGTTTATGCACACTTGCTACAGTATGGAATTATTTTACTGTCATGCAGTTCTGTGCCATTGCAATAGGTGAACACAAGAACTACATGGATAAGAACAATTGTGTACATCTGATATGTTACATGTGTCCGTACGTTTCTGATTATCAGAATACTTGCCAGTTCCTAAATGGGGATGTTCTAGATATAGATTGTGTGGTCAGGGAAGCACCAATTTTAATACATTAACAGCTTATTCCATGCAGAACCTTTCATTGAAAAGGTGTACATGAATTTTGGATACAAAATCCTGAGGCTGTTTATCCATGGTTAATAGCTCCTTGAAAATTTGCCCAGTACACAGGCCATCTTTGCTAACAAAGTTGTTCTATAAATGGAATCTTAAAAATAAAAAAAATACATAACTTTGATACTTCTAATAGAATCTGTTTTGATTCTTGTTTATCTTAATGTGTTGGTAAGGCTTAAAAACTCAGCTGTACAAGAAACACAATAGCTTATTTTGTAAAAAGAGCACTTTTGGGGAAAAAATGAGGTTCACTAGCGGTAAAAAAAAATTCATGAACGTATTTTTAATTTGCATATACATTTCAGGTCCCCCAATCATGATCAGCAAGCCAAAATCTTGAAGTTCTTTCCATCTATTGATTGGTGAATCCATAATTTGGTAAATACTTCTTTAAAACAAGGTCATTTCTTTTTGTGCTTTAAGATGAGAAAAATGTTGCACATAATTGTTTTATTTTTACCTATGCAGTTTAAGTCTGTAGGAGTTTAGTATTTCTGTTGTATATGTACATTTTATATATGCATGTTTAGTTTTGTTAAATCAGATTCTTCCCTTAATGTTGACACTTTCAGATTTGTTGCTTATCATGGCCATTATTGTCTGCTTCTTTTGACTATAACTTTCTGATTCTATGTTGGTTGATAATCTATAAAATTTCTACTACTTTTAATTATATCATTTTGGACAAATATTTCTGTACATTTCTGATTTAACTGTTAAAGAGTTGCACAAATAAGTCACGAGTTCCTACCGTATTAGCTTCAATTGAACTGTGCATGATGTCTTTATAGGGGATGTTCTCTAATGAAAGTTCGGAACTTATCCTCCTTTTAAGAAGGCTATTTGAACTTAAATCCATAATATATAAGTTTCCATTTAGAAGAGCTTTCTTCATTAGAAAAATTATGGATCCAGCCCATTGTTATTTGTATATATTCTGTTTTAATAATACTTCTTTTTTGCATTATAGATATTTTTGCCATGCCCCTGCTGGGGAAAAATTAAAATAAATACAATATATTTGTCTGTCACCTGTTTCTTTTAGAGTGACTTATGTGAGATCTTTCTTGGTGAACTTAAAATTATTAATAGAGGTACTTATTTGGGTTTAAGACATTGCTAATTATAAATGAAATATCCACTGTATTGCATAATTTACATAAAAGTGAATGGCTTGGATCATAGCTCATATTACATTATGCTTTTTCCCAGTGTGCATTTATTTCAGTGAGCGTGAAATTGCCTGGATAGAACGAAATTGCTCATTTCATAGTTCATAAATCAGAAAAATCCTGATAAGCAACAAACCTTGAAAATGTCAGTTGTAAAAATTTCAATTTCCATTAAATCAAGTTCTAAGCATCCTGATCCTCTTTAAAATTCACATAAAGAGAAATTGAAATGATCAGATATCTGAAGAATAAATATTCAGGCACAGGGAGAGAAGCGCAATTTTATTTTAAAGACTTTATTAACAGGTAACATTTGCTTGAACTTTCTGAAAACACAATGAAAAGCTACAGATAGCAAAACTGAGCATGCAACCTGTTCATTTTCAAATAATTCTTGTTTTTGTAAATTTATAGGTATAAGCGTGCTTTCCAATGCAGCAAATTAACATATATGAAAACTTGTATTGTCAAAGTCCACAATCTGCTGTGAAGCCCCATTGCTGTATTCTTGAATTGTGTAGTCTCCTGTCTTATTGTGTGTGCATGAGAATCTCTTGATTATATCTCCCGGTGGCTCTCAAGAGACTTTTATTTGCTGCTTCAGAAATATTGAAACAAACTATAATATTTAATTTTTCTCCTTGAAGAAAGCTGATCTTGCATTATAGTTTAGATTATATTTAATTTTTCCGAATTCCCTTCTGTTTTATCTTAGAAATGTTTATAGCTGTTTCAACATAATTAAACATAATTGAGAAACCTAACACTTTTGTGGAGGTATGAGATGGCAGATTTGCAATAGAGGCCAAAGATCTGAGGGAGAAAAACCCTTTAGGACAAAAAAAATGTGTGTAATGTTAGTTATTTGTGTGTGGCAAACTGTGTCAAATCTTACTTCGCTGTGACAATCATTGTCAACTGAGAATCAAGTTGCAACTATATTTATGTTGATCCATTAAACATTGTGGAAATGTCTTCCTAACCAGTTAGCTAAAGTAGCATTATTCACAGTTTTGTTGACGGATGTAAAATATTGTTTTATATGAGGGTTGGACAGAGACTGGAAACTCCATTATTCTGTGAATTTTTTAAAATGTCTTCCTATTTTAAGAGAGATGCTTCCATTTTGTAAGAGCCTTTGCGGCCTTGGCCTACATTTCTAGCAATTTTTTTAAACCAAGTTGGTTGGAGAAAAAAAGGCAGATATGTTGTAATAGTGTTAATCACATCAGATAACTTGATGTATTAAAATGATATATGACTTGAAATAGGTACTAGAAAATGATTAGAGATAAAGGTTTCACACTAGAAGGAATTAGAAAATAGTACCTGTATTCTTGAGCATGAGAATGCAAAGGAATGAAGTGTTAAAAGAACAAATATGCCAGTGATATTATGATGTGTCCCGAGATTTATTGGCTTTATAACTATCATAAATCCCAATATATTATTACCTGTTGTCTGTTTAGAAAAAGACCGAATTACATGTTTTAAAGTATGCCAGTAAAAGATGGAATGGCACTCCTATCTTCATGTTAGATGTAGCTAATGGATAAATAAATTAGGGTTAAAAGTATACATAACATAATCTATGTTTGCTTAAGGTAGTTATTTCTTAAATTGAACATTAAGATTATAAGAATGTGGATATTTTTCCAGCTTCTCCTTACTGAAAGAAGGCTTCTTTTAGCAGCAGTGCTTATTGTAACATCTTAGCTTGACAAATACTTCATTAATATATCATGTTAAGCACTATAGTTAGTAGCACTGTTAGTATTTGTGGAAACAAATACTTGAACTAAATTCTACAAATAAATTAAAGGATAATTAGGAACTTGCATTACAACTGAATATTGCTGCTATCTGGAGCATGACCCTGTTTAGTCTGAGGACTGCAATTCATATCCACAGCCAGCTAGAGGAAGAAGGATGCTTTCCAATGATTCATAGGTATCGCTGGAATCAATATTATTTTTCAACCCATCTAAAGCCTTTTGGAGGAGATCTAAGAAAGAATAGGAGCAGGAGGCATCAGAGTGATAAAGTGCTCTGGATTTCACTATTATTTCTCCGAGTGGTTTAAAAACTTTCTGCCATATTATGGCTGTGTGATTTGAGATAGTTTTGGACTTTTTTTTTTTTTTAAAATAATGGTTTGCTTCACAGAGGCGTCCTGTTCCTATTGTTATTCTAATGTGGGAAGGAATACAAATTTTAAAAATTGCATTACTGAAAATTAGCCATTCTCAGCTGAATTTCAGTGGTGTAATCTCAGGGTGCTGAAGGGCCACCTGTGACCTAGAACATTCAGTTCTTATAGGCAAACTGACAGGTCAGTTTATGCACAGCATTAATAATTTTAGTATATAATATGTTTTGCTGATGGGTTACAGAAGTTCATTTAAATTGATTGAATCTTCACTATGTAGCTAACATGCTGAGGTACAGTATTGATATCCAAATAGGTTCAGGAATTGTTTCAATGAATATACAATTTTTCACTTCTCAATTTCAAATCACACTAGCTAAAGAACTTTTTTGTAAGCTGGCACTGAAATGTTTTATGTTTGGTTGCACCGTGTTTGATGCTTTTAACAGTGCAATACTTGTATTATTCTCTCAATTTAAACCAAAGGTAATTTGTTCGTGCTTGCTATCTACTGTAGTGCATGAAGTGCTTTTATACATTTGTAATAGATGTAAAATCAGAACAGATCACATGTCCTGGGTTTTTTATTTACCTAAACTATGTACAAGTCTTTGTTCAAATTGCATATTAACCTTTGAGTGTATTTTCCCAAGCATAGTTATAAGGCAATAAACTTTATTAAGGAATATGCATAGTGATTAATTGTCTTTTATTCATTCATGTGTTACAGATGCCTATTATGTATGAATTTGTGGTATGAAGATCTTCATTGACTTAATGAATGATAAGGAGATATTTTAATATAAACCAAAATGGAAGAAAATCAAGAGTAGTCGCAGATTGGCCAAGTCAAATCACAGTTGTTGATTAAGAATACACATTTAAATGTGCAATAGATCCCTGACCTCCAATACATAAGATTGCAATACACTTGATGTAGAACAGGAGGGTTGTTAAATAACCTTTTGACACTTAGGATTACATTTTATTGGGAAGGAAGGGGTTGTATGGCAAAACCTATGCTGAGTGAATGATAATTAACAAGAGGGTATTGCAGTATTTTGTACTTAGGTAAGTCAGAATTTCTTTGCTATTTTTCTGGTTTTGAGGGAACAAGGTTTTACTTTTATTAAAATAATTGAGACATGTAAGCCTTATCTTTTACATTGTCACGTTTATCCTTTTTCAAACATTTTATAATTTTATACGATCTATTCTGTTATAAATTATATAATTAACACACGTGCTTAGATTGGTAGCTTGTTGAGTTCTTCGTAATCATAACAACCATTCAAAATTATGAAGGTAATGAACAAAGGAACTTAGAACCTGTACTTGAAGTTATAGCTATTGCACTTCCTTTCAATCATAGGATTGTAATTTGAATGTTTATGAGGTGTATGTGTCTCTGCTCAGGGCCTGAAACTCCTGCTTGGTTTTCAGCAAAGAGGATTTTCAGCTCCTGAGTTGAGAGACATTCATGCATGGCCTATGCTGGGTCTCCCAGAGTTTTCCCCACTCCATACTTCTTACCTGGGATGCCATATACTTAACCACCTGGGAAAGTTCAGAAATTGTGTTTGTTGAACAAAGGGGTCATGTGGTATCTTTGCTCAATGACTGAGATTCCAGTGCCAATTGTAGTTAGGCAGGGTCTACTTGTTCATATAAATGCTACTGCTTGCTTACATCTTAGTTCTCTAAAATAATCTCAGAAAACATTAATGGTATCACGAGTTTCATAAACAAAATTATAAAATGAAATCCAGTAATCTTTGTTCCATAGAACTTGAAAGAGGGGAAAATTTCCTCTTCAGAGCTCTTGCTATTCACTTAGTATCTTCTACAAAAGGCTAAAGAACTCCCCCAAATAGCCTGATTTTTTTTTTTGGGGGGGGGGGGGGTTGGAGCTCTGGAAAAGAATGACAGCAAGATAGATTTCTCCCACTGTGTGAAAAAAATAAAAATTTTAAAATGGGGAAATTAAAAAATAAGGGACATTGAAGCTACAAAATGCCAATAGAAAATAACATTTTAAAGTGACCTATGTACAATGCTAAGTTTATTCTGGAGAGATGGATCTTCCTTATTTATATCCAATATAGATATATAGGACTGGAGCCTTACTGATCAGATTCTTGTGTAAAAGTAGCATGCAATAAACTTCTAGTGCTTTGAACTCAACTCCTGTTGCTGACTACTTATGTGTGGCGAGAGATGACTGGCCCAAAGTCGCCCAATTGGCTTTCATGCCTAAGGCAGAAATTGAACTCATGGCCTCTGCTATCTAGTCTAGTGCCTTAACCACTAGACGAAACTGCTCTCTACCATTCCAGATTTAAGTGGAAGGATGCAACAATTTTGAAGCAGGAGATATTTCTGCAACTGAAATGCTGTATCATGAAATGAAACCATGGCACTGCTGGGCCAATGCATAGTTTGCAGCAAGCAGAATAGAATATATTCTTAAGAATCTTTCAAGTCCGTTCAAGGTTGCAACACTAGGGATAATACAATTAGTGATCACTAAACACTAGTAATTTCTAATACAAATAGTCCTCAACTTAAAAGTAGTTCATTTAGTGACCGTTCAAAGTTGTAATGGTTCTGAAAAAAGTGACAACTGTTTTTCATAGTTATGACCGTTGTAATATCAGTCTGGTCAGGTGATCAAAATTCAGATGCCTGACAAGTGATTCATATTTATGATGGTTGCAGTAACCCAAGGTTACATGATCAGCTTTTGCAAACTTCTGACAAGCAAAGTCAATGAAGAAGCCAGATTCACTTAACAACCATGTTACTAACAAATGCAATGCTTCACTTAACAATTATGTCAAGAATAGTCGTAAAATGGGGCAAAATCACTGAACAAAAGTTTCACTTAGCAACATAAATTTTGGGCTCAATTGTGGGTCATAACTTGAGGACTACCTGTTGTGAATTTGGCATTACAATACTGAGTTGTGATCAAGGTGCTGTATTAGTAAGATGTATTTTTGGGTTTTGTTGGTATTGCCATCAACCTTCTGTATATAGAAATACTTAGTAACTGAATTGGCAAAATGTTTGCGGATATTGTGTCATCCAGGTCATAGTTGTCTCGATGGTGCTTTTTCCTTCAAAAGGCAACGACTGTTTTTTCCTTCAGGAAGAAGAAAACATTTTGCATCTCATCCAAGAAGTTTCATCAGTTCTGATGGAGGGATGGAATGATATGGAGGGGTGAGAGGATGATTGGGGGGTGGGGGGTGTATTGTATTTCTTTGCAGTCATCTGGTCATTATCACTCTTCTGCTCTCAGTTGAGGCCACTTAGGAGTTTATCTGTGTCCTCAGTGTCACCTGAATCAAAGTGCAATTGGTTGTGGAACGTTGGAACTGCTGCAAAGACTGGAGATAAGTGGTGTTTTGAACCTCCCCCTCTATTGAGGGAGGACTAAATTAAATTGGCAGATAACCAGAACAACCAGTTTAAAGCTTCTTGTTATGTATCTTTGAAATCTTGTGTATTTTTAAGTCTTCTCTTTCTCACACTAGCTCTTCAGCAGCCTTTGTATAGCTACGTTCTGTCTACTCCTGCTCGAAAAATTTTCTAGTAGTGGAATCCAGCATATCCAGTGCTATCGTTCAGTGATATTCTCCTGAGACACCTTGATTTCCATGAATTGATACATTATGTAAATATACTGCATTTGCTCATTTGCATAATTTCATTTTACATTTTTAACTTTTGTCTTACCTTTCTATTCAAAATTATGTATAGTGAAAAAAAGCATTATTTGGTTCTGAAGTACTGCTTCCTTGTAGTGTTCTTCAGGAATTGTTGTTTTCTAAGATTGCCTTTGGGATTTGATTATGTACCATTAAGTTTTTGTCAGCTCTTAGCAATTACAAAGATTTTCTTCCTACCTGGTCTTCTAAGCATGTACTCATCATTGTGTTTATTCATCTTGCTGCTAGTTGTCCTGTTCTGTATCCTTCCAGCTCTCCCAACATTAGAGCCTTTTCTAGCTTCGTATACTATGTCTGAAGTAGAATAATTTGAGCTTTATTATTTGTATCTTGAGTGAGATGATCCATTTGTTTGTATTCTTGGCTGTCTGATGTATTATTCTCAGGAATCTTCTCTACACCAAAAGGGTCAAGAGTCTTCCTATGCTATTTCGTCAAATTTCATCTTTTTGCCTCCATAGAATGTCACAAAGAATACCATTGCTTGCTTTATTCTGATCTTTGTGGGCATCACAGTATCTGAATAAGGATTTCTTATAGATTTTCAAACATGTTTTCCATGCCTTAAGGAATCGAAGATCCCATTAGAAATAGGTCTTGTCATTAAGCAAATCTGAACCAGATTCTTGTGCAGTCATAATATGTATGTTAAAGTTCAGCAGGTGGTTTTAGAACTCTCTATTATATTAAGGGTATGCAGCACAATTTCTGCCTTATCAGGCAGCACACACCTCTGTAATCAACAGTAAAGCTGCTGTGTTTAGTTTAATTAAATTCACATTTTATAACAAGAAGATCAATGCTTGGGCTCAGATTTACCACATCATCCCCAACAGCCCAAGATATTTTTTTTTACAATTATTATAGGAGAAATGGTTATATTCTCCACACAGCTAGACAAGTAACGGGAGCTCACTCCATTATGTGGCACTAGGGATTTGAATCTCCAAACTACCGACCTTTCTGATCTTGTCACAAGCTCAGCATCTTAGCCACTGAGCCCCTCACAGATTGTGTTATACCTCAGTTATCTGGCCAGTCTGAACCAAAACTGTTTTTCTACACAGCCTGTTTTCTGAATCACTGCCCTGACATAGAAGAGAATGTCGAGTCTGACTTAAACATATATTCAGGAATCAATCATCTCATAAAACAGACTGTAAGAGATCTGTATTTATCTAGTTTGTGCACTGGTGTAAGGCATGTTTCCCTTCTCTACTACAATAACAGTAGAGTGTGAAGAGCATCATTCACGTTTGGGAAAAATAAGGTTTTGCATTAGGTTTAGAATTATTTAGTTGTCCCACTAATTAACATGTTTTACTAATTCCTAGCCAACTTTGAGGTTTTTTTTGTTTTTTGTTTTGGCTAAGACATCAAGCCAGAAACTAGGAAACTTGGTTCTTCAGTACTCTCAATTAGCTACAATGGCACCTAAGTGATTTTGGGCCAGCCTCTCTCTCGGCACTGGGAAGGACACAATGGCCAACCACTTCTGAAAACCGTGTCAGAACTGCATTAATTGTATTTGTAGAAAATGCTTCGTGTTGTATTGACAGTAACATTCTACACAGTATTTGCTACCATGGTGAAGAATTAATGTAAATATCTTTAAGAAAGTCCCATACTTGCAAAATAAGTTAAATAATTCAAATATGAAATAGCAAATTTTTGGCATATTATTTTGGATCTCATCTCCAGTAAATTTCCCCTTGCTTCATTCCTTAAGAAGTTTATCAGATTTAATGCGAAAGTTGCCTGAATATATATACACTTACCTTGGCAGCCACATTCATTACTTTTTGCAGTTGGTAGCAAGGCAAAATGTCTTGCATATTAGGAAGCAACTGAATCTCAAAATACAGTATATTTATTTATTTAGCTGAGTTTCTCAGTTCTGTGAAATAACAAATAGTTACTAGTATCTAAAGTTTCACAGATCAGTCCCCTAGTCTCTGTTTTCAAGGAAATTCAGATAGAAGAAAGCAAGTGACAATCATATAAGCCTGTACAAATAATATTGCTCTGTCCCCTGTGATTTAACAACTGCCTTATTAAAGAGTTTAGCAATTTATTTTAAAATATGTATTGTATTATTTGCAGCTGTTTATACTAACATGATCTACATTTTGGAAACATATCTTTAAAGAAAGGTTGGGAATAATTTGTAATAAAATAATTACTTGGGACTAAACGGATGCAGTTAATTTATGTACAATACTTAAATATTCTAAACCCTGAAGGAAAGTTTCCTAAAGTTTGGTGTATTATTGGAGTTGTAAGAGAAAGAGGTCATCTTTCTTTTCTGCAATATTTGGCTACCGAAACTAGAAAAAAGCTGAAAAGAATACTGGTCTTTAAAGAAAAGAAATACTATAAACTGCAGTGTAAAACAGTACAATACCACAAAGTTGCAAGTAAATATGACCTTTAATGTGCAGTGACAATTTACCAAAACAAAACAATAAGAAAACTAATGTCTTTATTTTTAAACAAATAATCATTTGCTGTTTTGGGATAAAAAAAATTACACTGGGGATTCCATTGTTTATAAAACCTTGTATTTTATATTTTTCTATTTATATTAGATTTTAAATTTTGCACAAAGGAAGGTGGTCTTTTAGTTCTATAGGTTGAACTTCCTTTCACACGTTCCCCTTTCAAATGAACAATGTATGGCAGCATAGGTGGTTTACGTATAGTTATCAGTGTTCCTTGAGGAGTATAGCATCTTAACTGCATTTTGTTATTTGAATGAGCCGTAACTGCAACCCAACCTAAAGAGAGGAAATGCATCATTTTGTTACTGAACAAATAAAAACTCTTAATTTGATTTACTGTGAACTTCAGTTTGACTGATGCAACAAGAGAGTCATATTAATTTCCAGTTTAGGACCAAAAGCAAGAGCTGTTTTCAAAAATCATCAGTGTTTATCCCAAAAGCCTTCATAACAATACTTGACAATGTCAACAGAATCAAAAGACCAAACATTAGTCTTTAAGTATTAAAGTTCTTTTTCTGTTGCAAACGGAAACAGTATTTTGAAAACTGGTTGCTCCCTTCATGTGGTGCACTAGGCAGATCTAAAAGATTGCAGTATTTACTTGTCTGACAAAGAGAGCAGTCTCTTTTTCAGGTATGGGGTTGAAAACCAATGGAAACCACAAAGGCAATATATAGGAAAATGTTCCTAATCTGTAAGAAAATAATCCTAAATTTCCTATTGATGTGAATGTGCCAAATTCAGAGAGAAGTGTAAGCACCTGCTACATAAAATAAATTCTACTGATTGAAAAAAAAACAACCCCTACTCGGTGACATAAAATTCTTTCCCACCAAACAACTAGCAACTTGGGCATTCTGCTTGGACTCCTCTCGGAATTATTTGCTGAAGAGAAGATGTTTCTTATGTAAGAGAGTAAAAGATTGGCTTTTGACTGCAATTCTATCTGGATTCACATTATGAATATAGCTACTGGGAAAGATATCCTTTCATTCAAAAATCTGGAATACGGGTATCCATCCTGAATGATGGTAACTGGGACTAGCAATTGTGTCACTAAGTGACATGGTCATAAAGCATGATGTCACTGTGGCTTGTTGTGATGTTGTAATTGCAAGCCAGACACCCAAGCACCCAGATTGTGATCACATGACCTTGTAGCACTGCAAGGACCACAACTTCACAGACTAAACCCCCCCTCATTTAGCACCATTTTGAGTGATGGTTGAATGAGTGGTTGTAATTCAATCACTACCTGTAATAGGTTTCCTATTTGAAAGAAAATTTGAGGATTTTTACCAGCAGATGAGAGCTTTATGTCAGCTATTGCTTCATTCTTCCCAATTCCTTCCAAAATCACTTCCTGAGGAACAAGTGGTGGAAATTCATTCATTCGTTCTTCACCTCCCATTGGAACCTTGTGTTACAAATTATAAAGACAGTCTTTTAAATAATAAAAATTAAGATTCATCTGACAAACCTAATCAGCAAGTTATACACTAAGTAATAACATTTTAGTAATTTTCCTAAGTATATCAGGTAGATACTATATATAATCAATTTCTGCCTTCAGTTTTACAATGTAATAACAGCAAAACAATAAAAGTAGAAAGCCAAAGAAACAGAAAAAGTTGGAAGCCCAGTGATTTAAAAAAGCACTGAAATTGTAAAGGTGCCTCTAAAAAAAGATTTAAGTGAAACAGTAGATGATGAATGGTAGGTTTTCATGTGAGAAAAACTACAGCTGAATAAGCATGGATAAAAATGGCAGAAGACAACATGAGAAAGAAAATGATAATGAAAAAGAAGATGGCAGACATCCAAGATATGGCTGAAGTGATCAGAAAAAAATAAAAATCAGTTAACAGAATGAAAAGAACGAGACAAAAAGATAAAGTAAATGAAATAAACATTGCAATATGCCAGACATAAAATAAAGCAGATATCCCAAACAGCAAGGGTGATGAATATTGAAAAATAAAGAGGACCGATAAAGTATGAAAAATATATATCATTTTTACACAGATATTGATTTTGATGAGTATATCTCAAGACTGTTCTTTTACCATGGTAGTCCCAAGTTTGGGAAATTGAGCTAACTGTAGAAGATGACCAGGTTGAGCCCAAGGGTTGGATCAAATACATCATCAGTTTGGAGTCTCTACACTCCTGTAAGAAACCTAAGTCCAAACTCCCTTGAAATCCATTGACTTATCTGGCGCCAATTCACTTTCACTGTTAGTAGTTCAGATTCCTGTGTATAGGTAGCATGAAATAAACTTGTAGTACTTTCGAACTCTATCCTAGCTCCTGATTTCTTTTATCTGACACCAATGTTGCTATCTTGTGAAATCAAATGCAGAACCCGAAAAGAATCAAGGTTAAATTGCAATGTTTATTACACAGCACGTGCTGGTGGGATTCACTGTAGAGAATCTTGAGAGAAACCCTATCCAACAAAGGGATGCACTTATGTTTAAACATCCCAGAAAGATGAGATGACACTAAAACATAAGCAACAGGTGATATCAGCATACATATCCATAAGTAAAGGATCTCAAGTTATTATAATGGACCTTGGGTTATTATCTGAAAGAAGGGGACACTTGAGAATGTCAAGTGCCAAAAATAAATAAATAAATAAAATTCTCACTGCAAATGTACGGGATTGTCCTAAAAAGATAACAAGTTGGCCTTATATCTCTTTGTATCAACTTGATTTAATCAATTCCACTCATCTAAAAATTGGTTTTCCTCACAGTCTACCATACAATTAAGTTAGAAGAAATGAACTAAATTTACTTAAACTTGTCTTTGAATTAAGTTGTTTAGTGGGTAAAAGCTGCCAATTTCAATAGAACAAATAGCAATCCCTTTAAATGTTCATAAGCAGAGAACAATACATGGGGAATACTTTATTATTTTTAATATCTTGGCAGTGGTGAGAGCTAAGTTTCTACATAAAAGACCAGTGTCAATGAACCTACCGACTGTTTCTTTGTATTATATTTTACCTGGAACTTACATACCAGCTGCTTTTTACTATCTTTCTTTCCAGAGATTGGAAAGACACAATGTGTAAAACTATTATCATTTTGCATAAAGTGGAAGACCACCAAGACAGAGAAAACTTGTTTCAGACAACACAGTCATGGTATTGTCTAACAGCAGAACAAAGCTTCTCTTGTCCAAGTCCCAAGAAGCCTAATAATGAATGTCTGTGAATGGAGAGAATCACAAGGTCTTAACAAATTCTCCAGTCAGTGTACATAAGTGCTGGCTTACCTTTAGTAGTGTTTGACCTGCATGCTTTTGATAGATAGCATCTGCTTTTTCGGTGATGGTAACATGCACCGGCAACAAATTAGAGGCCACAACAGAAAACCAGGAGGACCGATTCCCCTAAGAAATAAAAAGTTTGAAAATTAAACTGCCTGAAAAATTCTACAGTATTTCTTAATTCAATTACATTTTAAATACCAACTTTACTCACTAATGTAATGATAACTTAGCTTCTGAAGGCTGCTAGTCTATTGTAACAAACTGAATGAACTTCATAGTAAAACAATGACATTTTAGTCCCCACAGTTGAATTATTCAAGTTTTATTGGAACAATGTAGTCTTTGTTTATTATTCCATATTACCCTATTTAAAAATGAAATAATTAGCTTAGGGTTTTGTTTTGTTTTTTTTGAGGAAAAACATTTAATCTAATTCATGTGGATGAAGACCAAACAATTTAAAAACAATGTAAGATATTGAAGTACTGAATAAAATGATAGTTCCTGAGTCATAACAAATCATAGTCTCATATTCCATCCTTGTTCTTTCGTTTACATTTAATTCATTTTCTCATTCACAGCAAAAAGCTGTTGATCTTATCAAGATAATAATTTGATAGACCAAATGACCATTTTCTCCAGTGAGAAAGCAAGGCCTCCAAAAACATTTTTTGTTCTTTGGGACAAAACTTTCAGTTATGGGAACTCACTTCAGCCATATAGCAGTGCCAACTGTATTGCTTGGAATCACATAATCCAAAAAAAAAGACAACGAAATACTGAGATTCATTTTCCATCACTATTCTGTTAATGTTCTGTGTGTGGAATGCCTCTTTCTATACTTTTAATTCTATATGATACTTTGGGGAGTGGGGGGTGGGGGCTATTATCAGTGACCAAAGCTGCTACACAGTACATTCATTACAGATTTTTGGTCACCAGGTAAGAACGTATTAAAACACCCCTAAAGAGATCTTGCATATCAATAATAATGATGATAATAATAATAATAATAATAACAACAACAACAATAATAATCTGTGCAGGATTATGTTGCAGCTGCAAAAGTCTTTGTCTATTTTGTAATGTCTAACGAATGTTGAAGGAGAAACCCAGGTTGCTATCTTGCAGAGGTAGGTTAGGGACACTCTCTAGAACTGCCACAGCACTTTTCTCCTCACAAAAAGGTATGTCTGGCTGTTTTTATGACTTCCTTCTTCCGGATGATATGATTGGTATGCTTGGGATTGCTTCTATTGTCTGTATTCTGAATTGTTCCCTCCCTCCCCTCCTTGCAGGTGAGTACTTTTCTGGTCTTCACTTGGAATTATTTCTGCATGTGGAATTCCTGATGTTGCTACCCTGTGATGGCTAAGGAGGTGCACACAAAAATATTGTCCAGTTGCTGCTTCAAAACATATTTTTCCCATTTTTCTATTTGCAACTCACTGCTTGTTCTCCTTAGGCTTGATTCTCTCTGGAGAAGCTTCCCAGAGAATTTAACAGTATCTTCACACTCTGAGTATTCCTTCCGTACACACAGAGATGGGACATGACTGGTCATGAAGTCAGGAGTGAGGTGGATATTTTCGGTTTCCCTGTCTGCTGTGTAATTTCTTTTTTTTAAAATTGAGTTCTATTCTGTGGCTGGATTCTCTCCTTCTCCCCCCTCCCCTATTTTTAAATTGGCTCCAGTGGTTGGAGTGAATGGGATACACTAAGAAGGTAGAACCAATCAAGAGGGACTCTTCCAAAGGGACAGAGAGGAAATTCTTGTTCATGCTTTCGTTAGAAGAGAAACTAAATTTCTCTAAAACAGAGATCAATCCAATCAACCTGCTTCTGGCTTCTACAGTTCAGAGTGATTCCTGAAAGCTAGATTTCAACCCAGAATGCAAGAAGAGAACATTGGACTGGGAGACTTTAATGATCCTGAAAAAGAAATGGCTACATTCCAAGTCATTTAGGCAACAGCCCTCCTCCACCCCCTTCGCCCCAGCATCAACTCTAATAAGTGGAAATTATTCAGCAGCAGGAGAACAAAAGTGTTGTTTACTGGTACCTTCAAACAGTCTAAATAATATCTTGTTCTATACATCATCTACACTAAGTTCAGAATTCCTGTGGCAACTCTTACCTCTAAATAATCTATACGTCCCAATGCACCCAAAAATAGAGTCATTCCAGGTTTAAGTATAAATGTCCTTGGAACAATGGCAAAGGTTGGCAAAACACATTTTATTTCTTTTTCTGTTAAGAGATTTAAAACCTAAAATAAAATTAAAAAACATATAGAAATTAGAGGCTGAACTGTTAAAATATTATGAAGGTTCACAAATAGATGGCATGTTGGATTGGGCTAAAATATAGGAGCATTGATGAACAGCACTCATACACTCATGTAATAGCTAGGATCTATTTCCCTGTTGCAAAAGGACAATTTAAGACAAATACAACTCAGTTGCAATTATTCTACTTTTTATAACAAAGGAAGCAGCCTGATGTGTGGCAGTTAAAAGGGATTTCATGTAAAGCTGAACGAAAAAGCAACGAAGCATCTTAACACTACTGATGGCAAGACAATACTTGTGTAGCTGCTCTTCTTAGTTACGATTGAATTAATGAGAATTGTAATCAAAGTGGCCATAATCCAAAGATTAATGTACATACGAATTTTCTGCAGCTGTAAGTGCAAAAAAAAAAAAAAAAAATCAGTATTCTGTTTCCAAATAATGCACAACCAAATTCAGCATGCTGAAAGACAATAGTTAATTGGCAGTTTTACAATAATGCAGGGCAAACAATTTTAAAATCATGGGCAGTTTCTGAAAGCATAGTGTTTACCTTTCAATGCAATGAGATGAGAATTAAATATTTCACTGAACAGCTGCCACTCAATAAAAGTGAACAAAAGTAACTGTTTGGAAATTTTGGCTCAGAATAGTGTTATATTTGTTCCCCTACCAACCACTCATTGACATTGTTCGACACTAAGGGCTGCTATGGAGAAGTGAAAGAAAAATACACTGGTATGTCTGCTTTCATGTGAACACATCTTTGTACTGTACCCAGTTTATTCTAAACTATATTACTGTAATGCATTTTATATTGAGCTAAAAATCAAGTGAAATGTTGGAAGTTTAAACATTTTTTCAAAAAGCTATGATTTAAAGTTTGAAAAATAGTAACAGGAATCCAGAAATGAAAGTCAGGATTAAAGACAAGAAAAGCTATAACATGGATATTATTTCTAACACCACCTTCTGTTAAAGGTGGCAAACATATCTGTGACAGTATCTTCCTCCTCTTTTCCCCATAACAGCCCTGTAAGGTAGGTTGGACTGAAAGTGAGTGACTGGCCCAAAGTCAGTGATCAGTCAATACTGTACATAAGTGTGTGTGTGTGTGTGTGTGTGTGTATTACTGTTGTGGCATTTAGGAAGTTCTTTACTCTAGATTATTTTTAAGCAAATAAAAAAGTACCTTCCAACTCCTTTTTTTTTCATAATTTATGTTGCTGTTCTTCCTACATATGGCAATAATGTAACAAAAATTTATTTCTTGACTTTAAAGAATTATCTCCTCTGATCCAGAAGAACTGACTATATAACAGTCTCAAATAATTTATTCTTGGCAAAGGTAACTGAAGGGTTCATAATAAAAGCCTGGTCTCAATGGCCCCCCTCCCCCCAGCTATGGCAAACCCCTGCCAGGGCTCGATATCTGGGTGAAAACCTATGTAGAGGTGAGGTGTATACCAACAAATCGATAGGGAATGTGCCCCTTGAACTATAAAACAACTTTTGAGGCCAATTATTCTGGTATTCTTTTGGACCACCTGGCAGCCATGGGATTTTGGTGCATTGTATTGCACTTGGTCCTAGTCTTCTTTCCCTGTTAACCTTTCTTGAGCATTATCTTATGGTTCTATACAGTTTTTGTCTAGAGTTCTTTCTTGTCCTTTGTTTTTTATTCAACATTAATATAAAGCCAGCTGGAAAGATAATGCCATCACTATGTCTGCTAGCAGTATTAATTGCCAATGAATGGGTTAAATAAAAGTGAAATATACCTAAAATTAAATCTTAATTTTCCATCTTTAGCCATTCTTGAGTATTTTGAATTTGGCAATATTTCGCAAATTTTTACAGGATGACTAGCCTACAGCAATGTTATTTATAAAGAATAATTGGTGAAAATCTGAATTCTTGAAAATGTCTGAAAGCCTAAAATGATGGAATTATAGCAGCTTTGCTTCTATATGGTTGATCTGGCTGCTATGCTGTAATTTGTATAGCACTTTGTCATCCTCATAGACACTATTTTGGTGCAAATGCTACTGAAGATATCCTCCCTGGATTCAGAAATCAGTGGTCTTGGGTAACTATTGCTGAGTCTTCAACCTTTCCTTTAGGGAAGGTTATTGAGATGGTTGTAGTAAAACAACTACTGAAGCCCTAATAAACTGGATTATCTAGGTCTATTTCAGTCAAGATTCAAACCTGAAAATCAGATACAGAAGACAATGACAGGACCCAGATGAGGAAAGTATCTTACTGTATTGAAATGCCTTATGGCAGGGGACCCCAACCCATCTGGAACCAGACCATGCAAAAGCCCAGTTGTGTGAGTGGTGTGCAGGTACAGCTATTTGCGCAAATGGAGCTGTGCATGCTCACATGGTGTCAGGCTGCGCCTTGATCATCAGGCTGACACATGGGATCATCCCTCCACCCCATTCCCCGCTAGTCTTTCAAGTTGAAAATGTTGGGGTCTGCTGCCTTATGGGATCGGAGATTGCAGACATTGTTTGCAAGGGTTTTGTTTCTTCCTCAATGGGCAGGTACAGTCAGTTTATGTAGAGAAAGTTAGATATTCAATAACTAAGTAGCATAAACTCCATGCTTCCATCATTATCTTTGGAATAATGTACAGAGAAAAGGGGAAGCATCTTTCTCATACACCTTTACAAAGCACAGCTACTGTATAACCATAATTTTGTAAGGCTTTGATAGAGCATTTATGTAAGCAAAATTTCACATTTAATATTGAAGTGTAAACTATTTAAACCTAAATGCTAAATTAATTCAGATGTTTCCTTTAAAATAATAATTGGCAAGATTTGAAAATAAATTGAAGAATAAAGTACTTGCTGTCACTATTTTGAAAATGTTTTGTGAAGGATTTACCAAATGCTAAAAAGGCTTTTAAAATGATTCTGTTTCTATACATAATTGTGTTATTTATAATTGGATTTTTTTCAGAAATGCTCCAAGTAGTAGTAATAGTAGTAGGGGATTGGACTAGATGACCTACAAGGTCCCTTCCAACTCTATTAATCTGTTAATATTTTTGTCATTGCACTTTGTACAACAAAATTAAATGCCATCTTCAGTGTACATTATATATAAGAAAACTATAAAAAATGGAAAAAAAACACATCCTTCACATTCTGTGCAATTGAATTGAAAACCCCCTGATATTGCATTAATATTGCACTATACATTAGAATTCAAGATAGAATTCAAGTGCTCTGGGATAGATAACCCAGACACTCTGTATATGAAATACATTTTCAGCTCCTTAATACTTGAAACAAAGAAGAATTATGATCACAGGAAGCTGCTGAAATAGCGGCTTCATTTCTGTTTTAGATATCAGACAAATTTAACAGTATACCTACACATTCATCTTTTATAATTCCTGGTGTGTCATAAAACCAACGACAATCTTTCACTTCGTTGTATGTCAATTCAATTTTCGGGGTATGAGCTTTGCGTGGAGTGGAGGGTTCTTCCTCCATGCTAATAGACAATTCCTCAACATCAAAATCAATTTCAGTATTTTTCTCATTTTTTCCTAATTGTTTAAAGGTTCTTCCAATTCTTCCTGTTTCAAAAATAGAAAGATACACAGGTAGATGTAGTTTATTCATGTTCTTTTGTGATATGTTGTTCTGAGGCTAGCAAATGCAACAATTCAACCCCAAATTAACAGACTTTGTGCATCTATTGCATTAGGCTATAATATGATTTTTTATTTTAGTGTAGTATATTATGAAAAACCAATCAGTTGTTCGTTCAATAAATTAAGCTTCAATAATCCACTCTTTAAAGTAATGTGAATGCTAAGTTTCTTACTCTGTTAATTTTGACTTCTCTCCACTGTACATTCTAAACATCCATCGTATTTTTTAATCTTCTGATGAATGAATTTAAAAATATGGGCAGGTGTCCTCATTGTATTTTTTCTTTAAATTCGTATCTGCCTGACTCAAAAGACCATGGAAATAGTAATAACAGAAATTATATATTCACGGAATCTGCCCCAATAAATCTTAGCTTATATTCTTATAAATATTTTCATGGTATAGATGTGATATCTTCTAGATTCAAGGTTGTTTTCATACGCAGTTGTGAAAATTATTTATTTTGGACATCCAGGTAAGTTTCCAAATTGGTAATTTTTAATATCTGAATCAATTTAGAAAAGTCTGGTTCTCCAAGTGCACAGAAGTACCTAAACTATCCAAAACAATTTGCAGCCATCTAATTTGATTATTTAGGTGGACTTTTTAGTCAGATAATTAAAAAGATCCATTTTAGATGTGCAACAATATCTGCCTTTAATTGATCTCTGCATTAAATATCTGGACAGCCTTGGAAAGATCTATTAAATATATTTTAGTTGTAGCACTTGCACAGTTCCCAAAGCCCCGACTCACCTATTAAGTATCCTTGCTTTTTGAGAATATTTAGCTGCTGTTGTTCATTTATACTGAGGTCTTCTTCACTTTTCTCTGAATCTTCCTTTAGCCTTTCTTGCCTCCTGAGTATTCTATAAGGTGTAGGATTAATAATTGGAAATTTCAGGAGGTTCAATGTAGTGCCTAGGAGGAAAAAATGAAGAACCCCCCCCACCATAAATTTCCATTATTGGTTTATATAGAATTTGCAAATAATTAAAATACTAGAATAGGTTTAAATAATATAGGTCACAAATTGTTATGTGAGGCATACAGTTTTTGCGATATGTCAGAAAATAAATTTGTGAAAGAAACTGTAGCTATAGGAGGGCCCTATTAAAAAAAATGAGATAATGGATAGCAATTAAGGTTAAAAGGATAAATATCGAGTCAATAAATTCCCACTTCAAATCCTGCCTCAACCATGGCTAACTTTAAGCAAATCTGAAATATCAATATATATTGGCTTATCTTACACCAGTCAAATGTATTACAAATCATACATGATCATTATATCCACAAATTAAAGCAGCAGTTGATAAACTTTTTTGGGTCTAGGGCTGCATAATGATTTCCTGCCCCATTTGATGATTCCAGAGTCTGTGGCTAGAGTCACCTCCAAGTGGAAATATTACAAACACATTTGTCCTGAATCATCTTTACAAGAACAGAACAAATTTTCTAGTGCTTCCTTCTGTTTTTTTTTCTCTCCTTCTTCCATTCTAGCCTATAAATCTCATTATTTCCTGTTGGCTCCACATTCAAGTAATGCCAAGCCTGCTACAATACAAGTACTCACTTAAAACTACAAGTGACCCCAAAATTTATCTTGCTAAGCAAGAGTGTTGTTAAGTGAGGCATGCCTCATTTTATGACCTTTTGGCCACAGTGGTTAAGCAAATCACTGTAGTTGTTAAGTGAATGGTATGGTTGTTAAACGAATCTGGCTTGCCTCATTAACTTTGCTCGTCGGAAGCCGGCTGGGAAGATTGCAAATGGAAATCACATGACCCTGGCATATGCCAATTGCCAAGCACCCGAATTTTGATCATGTGACTGTGGGGATGCTGCAACACTTATGCAAAAAGTGAAAAGTGGTCATAAGTCACTTTTTTCAATTGTAACTTTGAATGATCACTAAATGAATGGTTGCAAGTCGAGGATTATTGTAATCTTTTTGAGATCAATACAGCAGGCTAGGTGGTGCCACTTAATGAGGCAAAACCATGAGCAGTTGAGACAGATTCACCTCACTGTATTGTTATTTTATTTGAAAGGCAGAAACAGTTTTGAGAAAAAAAGCAATTGTTAGATTTAAAAAAGATAGGGCTTCCATTACATTATTACAACGTTTAGGGATCCTGATTAACACAGGTCTTAGGATAACTTTTATTTAAAAAATATTATGTCAAAATTATGGCACTTACCATAGTTATGTTTAAAAGTTACATTCTTTCTTAAAGAAATACTGAATTCTTCACAGCCAGAAAATGAATTCAACAGTAACATATTTTACTGGTTAATTCACTGTCAAACTTACAACTGTTATCAAAGTGTTCTCAACACACTTGTTTTAAAATTATTAACAACATTACTTGTCTAGCAAGAATTATTTAGCCTTTCTATAACTCTATTGTCTGCTTTATACAGTATTAAATAATCATTTTCAGTAATCATGCTGCTGCTTCTTGCTGGGAAATTTTTGTGAAGTCCAGCAGCCGGAATGTGTAGACTATTTATCCATGACATTGCCCAGGGTGCACCACGAGGAGGCTAGTCATACCTTCAAAGACAATTAGTTTTAAAAAGGGAATGGCAAAAATGTGAGGCAAATTGGTTATTACCTATACACATGGATTGTCATGATCAAATATTCAGATTCAAATCTTGGAACCACCATGGAAACTTGGACAGCAATTAGTCAAAAAACACTTTGACATTGAGACAGCATGGCACTAGGAATGGGCAATTTGTAACCCTGATCTGTTTAATGTAGTATCTGATACAGTACAGCACCCCTTCAGCTTTGATCTCCAAGGAAAATCTGGACAGCCTCAACCAAATTTGAACCAACCATGGCAGGTGTCAATATTGGAAATATAAATGGGGCTGGTTGATAATCCCAACTGTGACTGTGGAAACGTCCTGCAAACTTTATATCATATTGTAACAGAATGCTCCCTCAGAAAGTTCCCTGAATACCTGCATGAGATATATCACCTCAAGGATACTGCTGTCCAATAGCTAAATGGTTTAGATATCCAGTCACAGGATTTGTCACTTCAGTCAATATTTGTGCATAATTTAATTCTATTCATAACTCTTTTATCACTTGCACTGTGTGTTTTTAAAATAATTCACTGATCTGGTGTTTTACATTTTGATATATATTTTATATATTTTGTGAATTTTTATGCACTAATGCTGTATTCTGTTATGCCATATGAAATATTATATATATATGTATGTATGTATGTTTTCTGAGGTTTTCGCGGTATTTGTATGTGGATCTTTGGTTATTCGGGTTTTCTCCTGCGTAAAATTGGAAGTATCTAGGCGACGTTTCAATGAAGTCTCATTCATCATCTTCAGGCTTGTGTCTTCGGCTTTGTGCTTCTCGGAGTTTTGTGCTTCTCTGAGAAGCACAAAGCAGAAGACACAAGCCCGAAGATGATGAATGAGACTTCATCGAAATGTCGCCTAGATACTTCCAATTTTATGTGGGAGAAAACCCGAATAACCAAAGATCCATATATATGTATGTATGTATGTATATGTATATTTATATATGTGTATGTGTGTGTATGTGTGAATAGCAACACCATATAGTATGATATTTCAATACCAAACATTTTAGATCTGGTTGATGCTAAATTACCCCAACTTTATATCAATACATTACATTTTTAAAAAATAAAATAAAACAAAGCAGCTCTATAATCTTCTTCAAAAATGACATAGCTATGTTACTTAAAATTCTTATGAACTGTAAATACAAACTGGGTATATTACCACTCACTTTTCTGATCTATAGGTTTTTTTAACATCTGTTGCTGACACACAATTTTAATACATATGGAATCGGCACGTAGATATATTTAAACCAGACTTTAGACATAACCACATGGCATTTAAGAGCTAGCATAGAAGAGATTAACTCATATAAACTAAAGATGACATTAATTCATATAATCTAAAGAGATTAACTCATATAATTTAAGATTTTATAGATTGGAACAAATTCACAAAAGTTGCACTAGCACAGCACACTCTACTGTGTTTAATTAAGCAGATTTTTCTTGTTAGGCCACCTCAGGTTTACATGATACACCTATAAACTGGGCTGGGTTTGTAGAATACAGTAGCCAAAGTATAGTTGGCTAGTTTGTGATTCTGAGCCAGCAATTTTTTAAAATTGGGAACAATGCAAAGAATTCTGAAAATCTTACGGATCATTCCAAGAATACTGTGAAGAGTGAAGAGTAAGAGTGCTTAAAAGACCTTAACACGTTTTCTGATCTATATTGGGTATATGTGAAAAATCCAATTTCACGTCAGCAAAAGGATTTCTATACAAAAACAACTATTTTGATAAATTAGTTAAAGTGCTGGCCTAGAAACCAGGAGACTGTGAATTATAGTCCTGCCTTAGGCATGAAAGCTGGCTGCTTCACTTTTGGCTAGTTACTTACTCTCAGCCCAAGCTACCTCACATGAATGTTGTTGTGAGGGGTGGGAAAGAGTATTATGTATGTTTTCACCTTATAAAAATAAAGGCAGGACAAAAATCAAATAAATAAATAAGAGCCAATGGAACAGCCTTTAAGTAATACTTTTTAAACAAAGTGCTCAGAAGTTTCATGTGCGTTTTCCTGAATGGTCTTAAGGATAAGTTGTCAAAGTATGCCTTAATTCCCTCTTACCAGGGAAAGGTGAGATGGTTGCTCTGTGGATCACCTCAGAAGCTTTGGATTTGCAATAGTCAGAATGCAAGAGAGTATTAAAGAGAGTAGACTTTCCACTGTTGGCTGCTCCTATAAGGTAGACATCCCCATTTAGTTTCCAAGACTGCTGCAATTTGGAGATCAGAGTTTCTATTCCATAGCCTGTCTTAGCACTGATGAGGTGTATATCAATTATACGCTGGTTTGGGGTTCCTGAAGGCTGGCTCAAATCCACAAGGCCAACATCTGCACAATTCTTCAACAGCAGTTCCTGGAGGTGCTTCAGGTACTTTGGTGAGTCAGCAGGCAGAAGATCCACCTTGTTGCCTAGGACAAATACGTGGGTATCCGTCCCCACCAACTTGGACAGGTCAGGCAAAATTGAATCAGGCAGATCCAGTATATCTACCATGCAGAGCACAAGGTGTGAGCGTCCATGACGAAAAGGCCGTTTTAAGGCGGCGCTAACCACCTTGTAGTATGCCTCCCGGGGCATTTCCACCTTGAGGGCTTGGTGGTGGTGCATCAGAAGCCAGCAGCGCTGGCACACAGTTCCCTCCAGAGCCTTCCTGATGGGGTCCTTCCAGCCCTTCTTCCCCTCCGCTTCCTCCTTCGGTTCTCCATCTTCTTTCCTCGGCAGGAGCCCTTCAGGCCCCACCAGGCTCAGATATTTCTCGCTGGGCACATACCCCACCACGGCCGCATCCCGACAGTGTAGCTCCGCGCCGCATCCCGAGCAGTTCACTCCGCTGGACTGCACCGAGGGGTCCGCTACCCCAGCCGCTTGGTGACTCCGTGCCGCCTTCTGGCGTCCTTCTCGGCGCTGCTGCGGCTGCTTGTCGCTCTTAGCCCGCTGCTGCTCCAGCTCCTGCACCGCCGCTGCCTTCACCAACCGTTTCTCCTCATCGAAGGGCAGCTCCTCAGGGACATATTCGGGGAAGACGAACTCCTCCTGCTCCATCAACTCGGGCGACACCGCTACCGCCGTCTTTCCCCAGCGTCCACGCGGTTCCTTCCCGAGTGGGAAGTGGGGGGGGCCGCCCAGCGAGGTGCGGCAAAGCAGCGCGCCGATTCTTTTACCACAAGCAGGCGCGGAAAGCGGGGGCGGTTGCCAAAAACGAGGAAGGCCCCCGGCAAAAAACCTCCGGAAGACGTTCATCGCCGCTCAGGAGCGAACGGACCGGGACAACCGGAGTCACATCAACGCTGCGGCCCTTTCAACTTTCAACCTCCACGGGAGGAGCGCAGGCGAAGGCGGACGGCTGGGGCTCCTCCCCTTCCTGGTGAAGTTCAGGACTTCAGGCCTGAAACGCCCTGGAAGGACGGCTTGGAGTCGAACTCAAACCCACATTGATCTCTAAAAATTCACAGTTCAGGATTCAGTTTTAAGGATTAGAAATGAGCAGAATTCACAAGAGATCAGGATTTGTCTTGAAAGTTTCACCAGTGCCATATGGGGCTCTCAAAGGAAGTGAAAGTGGGATTTTAGAGAAGCAGTATAGGAAGAATATAGAGCTCGTGAAGTTTGGTGTTGGGAGAAAACTCCTGGCAATATCATGGCCATCTAGGAAAACAAATCCTGTCAGAGCTGAAGAAGCTTCTTGGATGAGAAGCCAAACGTCTTAAAAGAAAAAACAAAGTCCAGTTACCTCCCCCCCAAAAAAACCCACCTTTGGGACAACCATGACTGAGAATCTCTGCAGACTATGAAAACAAACATAATCAAAGAAATCGATCCAGAGTTGTCACTCAAAACATAAATAACCAGGCACAAATTATCCTACTTTGGACACTGTGCAAAAACCCAACTCTATAGAAAAAGGCTGTGATGCTGGGAAAGGTGGGAGACAAGAAGAAAATGACCATAGGCATAGCGGTTAGATTCAATTACAGTGGCAATGAGTGTATTGTTGGGAGACTTGAAGTATTGTTGGGAGACAGGTTAAGGGCCGATGTCCTAGGGAAAATCTATCTATATGGTTTGTAGGATTGAAAATGACTTAATGGCACATAATCAACCAATACTGGAGTACAAAGAAAATCCTTTTTTGCAGCTAATGACTCACAACTGAATCAGAAATCTATGACCAGCAGATTCAGATCTAAACATTGCTTGAAAACAAATGTATTTATTCTGAATATTCAAACTAAATTTGTTCACTTATTTAGGAATAACATATTAACTACATACATTCAACAAGAATTGCTTCTTTTAAGCAAATGAGCACATTGGATGTCTTAAAGAGCATTAAAACGGTTGCTCTTCTTGAAGAAATATACAATTCCATCTATATTCTAATTATCAGTAACAGACTGTGAAACAATAAAAGACTGACCCATTAGGTATTTTTGGCTCCACTTTAATTTTTTTTCAAAAAAATTAATTAATGACCATATTATCTTTTTAGAATTCTATAAATGCAGTGAATTACTGTTAAGTACTGTTATGGAAGACAAGGAGAAAAATAAACTCCTGAAATAGCTGCAGTCTTTTTGAAAATATATCTGAACTGTCACCCGTCAAACCAGGGCGGCATTCACTGCATATGAGATACTTCGCTTTTTAACCTTCGCTTGACACAGAGAAATCCTAAATAGCAAGAGCACTTAGTCTTATATACCGCTTCATACATAGTGCTTTCTAAGCAGTTTACAATCAGCATGTTGCCCTCAACAATCTCGGCCCTCATCAAACCATAACCCAGAAAATCTGTCTACCGAGATTCTTGCTTTCTCTGCACACAACAGTGCATATTATTAGTAAAGAGAGGGGTGGGGGGAGGATGTTCGGGAGCCTATGCAGCCCGTCGTCAGATGACAATTCACGGGAATTCACGACAATTTGCGCATGCGCAAATGTTTTGCCGAAGGACCATAAGCCTTTGCACGGCCCTAATGGGAAAGGAAATGAGGTTTTGAAGCGATAGGAAGTAGCCGAGAAACGCGAGCTGTGCGCAAGCGCGATAATAATCCTGTGGCTCTTGTTTCAGAAGTGAGCGGTCTCGGTGGCGATTAGTAACTTGCGTGTATTCGTGACCAACCGAGAGGTACCTTTGCCAAGATGTATGATGCGGACGAAGGTGAGTCTCGTATTAAGGCAGCTGCTTGGAGAAGGGAGCCTTCACCTCTTGTGGGGAGCTTTGTTCCATATCATTTCTGACTCCTAAAACTGTTCTGTCTGTTGGTTTTCCTGGTGACATCCGAAGTTACCTGCTAATTAGCAGCCTGGCTGCTTTTTAATCATTCCATATTGTTAAAGATGGTGGGGAATCCGAAGGGTTTCGCTTATATTATTGCAACTATTATGACAAGATCTAGTCAGTTCAGGCCGATATTTCTTCTCCATGCTTTAAGGTTGGAGGAGGACAATGTAGAATTGGTCCAACAGATGTGCAGTGGATCCCATTGGTAGAATTGTAATGTAATGTAATATAAGTGAGGACGTTTGAATAAGAGCCATCGTTCAACCTCGGGTTAAACTGGATATTTTAATTGTATTTCAAGAAAACAAGTCAACTGCAAACCCCAATATATGATATGTCTTTGTTTTAACGTATAGTAATACAAAATATATCTAATTTTTTAAAGTTCAGGCATGGTGCAGTTAAATGACAGTGTGACATTTTCTGTGCAGTTGTGTCTGCTGGATTGTAGGATTTCATTTTTAAAAATTTTTGAATTCTCTTGCCAATATGTAATACATACATAAATATAAGTGCACCCAGAAAAAAGATATTTGGTGCAAGTATTGAAGGCTGTTAGCATGGGATTTATCAGTTAACATATGCATTAATTTTTTTCAGTCAGTACAAATCAAACCAGAAACAAAATCTAACATGTATTTTCAATTATTTAGTCTTTCTTTGACTTTTAATCTGTATTAGACATTGCTTTCGCAAACAAATACAGAGGCAATGGTTTGAACATGACCCATTGTTACTTGAAATCTATTTGCAGATAATTGTAGGACATTTTTTTATTCCTGCAAAAAAGAATTTTTAAATTAGAAATTAAATTATGTAATACAAAAGCAAATTCATAACTCAGTGGTAAAATATAGGGCAAATAATTTATTAGGAGATGTCAGATTCTATTTCTGTACTTCTGCTCAAGATATTGAAAAGCTGTTACTACTTTTATTACCCAGAGATTCTAGAAGTAAACATCAAAAATAATAAACTATTAGCACTAAAAATAATACTTTCTCTGCAAAGGATTAGAATGATGCTATAGAAGTTCCTTACCCCTCCCTTTTTTTCTCATAGATATGCAATATGATGAGGATGATGATGAAATCACTCCAGATCTGTGGCAAGAAGCATGCTGGATTGTCATCAGGTAACCTTTCATACTAAAAAAATTAAAATGGGCTGTATTCCCAAAATGAAACACTGTTTAAAATCCATTTATATTTTGGGAGAAGAGAAAATCACATGGACATGTTTTTTTCAACCAAAATCAATAGAATAGTGTATATTTACTCAAAGTTATTGCACTAAATTAGGAGAAACTATTCTTAGATGGGTTTATGCAAAATATTTGAATAAAGTGCCTTGTTCAGGAGCACAAATGCTATATTTTTAAAATTATTAAATGTTTTAATAAGCTGTCTTATTATCTTCATATTTATGTGTGTGTGTGTGTATGTTATTCAGCTTTGTTGGGGTATTTTCCCACGTCATTATAGTTGTGCTTTTAAAGTTGTAGCAACATTTCGGCAGAATCTCATCTGCCATCATCAGGCTTCTGTATTGTGTTCAATGCCACCAGGAAAACAGATGAACACAATACAGAAGCCTGATGATGGCAGATGAGATTCTGCTGAAACGTTGCTACAACTTTAAAAGCACCACTACTATGACGTGGGAAAATACCCGAACAAAGCTGAATGCAAGACATATATATATATATATGAATGAACAAAGCTGAATGCAAGACATATATATATATATATATGAATGAACAAAGCTGAATGCAAGACATATATATATATATATCACTTTAAAAGCACCACTACTATGACGTGGGAAAATACCCGAACAAAGCTGAATGCGGACCTCCATCTCCCTTGGTCCTCAGTAGCCAGAGACTCTGATACGCCTTCCTGGTTATCTGCCGACACCTGAGGCACAATCAGGGAGGAAGGCATTGCCGAAGAGGAAGGTCCTGAGGAGGAAGGCAGTTCCAAATCCTCCTCTTTCTCATTGTCCAAGTCTTCATCCTCTAACAAAGCAGGCTCAAACCTCAGAGCCACAACATATATACTTACATACATGTGTTCGTCTGTGAGTCAGACCTTTACAGTGGTTTCAGTTTTAAATTTGGGGCTAGCCTATTGCTGTGCCACAATGGTTTTTTCTTCATCCTGATTGGTTGGGAGTCTTGATCTGTATTTATTGGTCTTGGAGTTTGCTGTGTTCTGCTTGATTAGTGTTTCTAATATCTTCTGTCTGTTTTGTGGCTCTTTTTGTGTCTTGATTGGCTGGCAACATTGTGTTCCTTTATTGGAGGCCTTTAGTGCAGCTTTGCTCTGAGTAAATGGACGGCTATCATTTGTTAGGAAGCTAGGTTTCATCTGGGTGCCTGGTTGAGGTGTGTTTGAGCTGGAGGTATGAGGGGGGATCTGTTTGTGCCCAGGTGTTTGCCTGGCTAGTGGTGTGGAGATTTTTTTGTTTGTGAGTGCAGGCTTCCAAATGATTGACAGCCTGGTGGAATCATCTCTTCTGTTCATGCTTTCTGGTCTTTTTTCAATCTCTATGGCTTCTCTGATAATTCTGTAGCTGGGGTTTTCTATAATGGCTAGGGTTTTGGTGCCATTGAAGTTGATGCTATGACCTGTGGCTTTCATGTGTTGGATTAGTGAGGAAGTGTGTTCCAGCTTTTTGACTGCATTTTTGTGTTCATCCAGGCGGGTACTTATTCTTCTATTGGTCTGTCCAATGTATGTGGCCAGGCATGATGCACAGGGGACTTCGTATATGCCTTCCAGGTCAATTTTATCTTTGGGGTTTCTAAGGCAGTCTTGATGTGATGCCTGTGTAGTATCTTACTAATTTTGTCTGTAGTACCTCTTATGTAGGGCAGGACAGCTGTTCCATAGGTCTGTTCATCTTCTAGGTCTCCATTATGTTTAAGTGTGTTTTTGTGGATCAAGCTGGTGATTTTGCTTTTGTGGAAGCCGTTGGCTGTCAGTACTTTAGTCAGGGTGCATAGTTCAGTCTTTATGTGTGTCTTGTCTGCCAGGCATTTGGTTCTAGCAATTAGTGTTTTGGCCACGGAGTTTATCTGTGCTGGGTGGTGGTGGGATTGGGCATTGAGGTAGCGGTTGGTGTGTGTTTTCTTCTGGTATATGGTGTGTCCTAGTGTGCCGTCTGTTTTTTTGTAGATTAGTACATCTAGGAATGGTAGTTGTTTGTTTGTTTCCATTTCCATGGTGAACTTGATTTTGGGGTGTGTGCTGTTTAGGTGTGTTAGGAAATTGTTTAGGTTTTCTTTTCCATGGGGCAAAATCACGAATGTGTCATCGATGTATCTTAACCATAGTTTGGGTTTGTGGGTGGCATTAGCCAGCGTTCTGGATTTGAATTCTTCCATGAACGGGTTTGCAATGACGGGTGACAGTGGTGATCCCATAGGGGTTCCTTCAATTTGCTAATATCTTTGTCCTTTGTATATGAAATATGTGTTGGTTAAGCAGTGTTCTCTTAGTTCCATGAGGTGTTTAGCTGGTTGGTATTTATTTTTGATGATTTCAAGGGTTTCTTTTATCAGGACTTGAGTGAATAGTGAAACCACGTCGAAACTTACAAGCAGATCTTCTTGCTCCATGTGAGATCTTTGATCATTTCCAAGAAGTGGTATGAGTTTTGTGCATGTGAAGCTGCTGTTTCAGTAGCTGTAGCTGTTTTGCTCACTGTTTAGCTAGGTTTTGTTGTGGTGTTCCTCTGGAGCTGACTATGGGTCTGAGAGGTATGCCTTCTTTGTGTATTTTTGGGAGGCCGTATAGTTTGGGGCATCTGGAAGATTTTTGTCTTGGGATGATCGTCTGTTGGATCTCTTTGCTCATGTGGCTGGTTATAATTTTTTTCTTGGTTAATTTTTCCAGATATGTGGTTGGGTCCGTGTTTATGGGTTTGTATGTGGAGTCTTGGAGTAGGTCTGTCAATTTAGTTTCATAGTCCTTTCTATCCATTACTACTGTGGCATTCCCTTTGTCTGCTGGAAGTATGATTATGCTGCTATCTTTTTTCAGGGCTTGTAGTGCTTTTAGCTCTTCTTTCTTCAAGTTGCTTTTGGGTGGTTTGCTTGTGCATAGGATGTTAGTAACTTGGTGTCTTATTCTATCAGCTTCATCTGTATTTAATTTAGTTAGGCTGGATTCTACTGCACATAAGAATTCTGTGGGGATTTTTTGGGTGCTATAGCATAATTGAATCCTTTGGGTAGGACATGATTTTGTTTTGGTGAGTTCTCTGTTGGAAACATTATATACTAATTGTTTCAGTTGTTGGGGGCTTTCTTGTCATGTTCTAATTTCTTTAGTTTCTTCAAGAGTTTGTCATTTTTGTAAGTGGTTTCAGTTTCACAACAACACACCCAGTCATTTTGTCTACTTTGTGTGTTTTAAATTTATTACACAGCCATTGTTCTGAAAATATATGCATGGAGCTATAGGCTTAATTTAGACCAGATTGGAAAATGGTTCCTCAATGAAGGCAATGACATTTAGCATCCAGAAGGAATTGTTGATAAGGTAGCATAATACATATTTTGAAATGGTAATTATAAAACAGTGATTATATTCATGTGAAATCTATATTTTATGTATATTAATTCTATTTAATCCCTTTGAAGAATCGTATTTCCAACATAAACATTTTTACTTTTTTGGAATTTAAACTATAATGCCAATACATCTCAAGGCATGGCCATGCCTTGAGATGTATTGGGGAAGAATAATACACATTGTGTAATCCCTGATTATACACTGCTCAAAATTACATGCATGCTTTTTACTCTGCTTTCTGTAATTCACTTTGTTTCATGTAAAATTCTGAATGCTTTCATTGTGCCCTTGTTATGAAAAATTTTCAGCTCACTTTCAAAACAGTTCTGGAGGGATTTTTAAAATGTGTATGCTTATCCACTTAAATGATATTTATACAGTATTTTATTTTGATTTTTTTTTCTTGGCAATACAGATATAATTTTTACTGATGCATTCATTGTATTTGTTTGACAAAAAATACATCAAAGTAAATTTAAAAGAGTTGTTGATTGTAAGTTATAACTTAAAGCAGCTACTAGTAAAACTTTTAGATAGCAAGATGCATTTTTTTCTTATTTGGTATAGGTATATACACTTCTTTAATTGTCAATGCTATGATAAAGATTAAATCTAAATGCTGACTGGCTCTAAAATATTTTCCAAAGCTCCTATTTTGATGAAAAAGGTCTGGTTCGACAGCAGCTGGATTCTTTTGATGAGTTCATTCAGATGTCTGTGCAAAGAATTGTAGAAGATGCCCCACCAATTGATCTACAAGCAGAAGCTCAACATGCTACTGGTGAAGTAGAAGAACCAGTAAGAGGCTGTTCTGTTTTTTAAAAATAATATAAAGCACAAGTCATGATTGTCAACAGCCAATTGTTGTGTATCCCAAAAGAGCTAGTTGAGAGTTTTATAATAGAATGAATGTGCAGTCTGAATAAGGAAGTATATGTCTGCATTTTGTTTTGCTTTTAAATCTCAGTGGGCAGTATGCTACACAGAGTATTAATATTTATTTAAAGTATTCTGCCTTGTTATTTCACTTCAGAAAAAAAAACCTCTGAAGGGGATTGTATCGTATTAGGTATAAAATAGCAAAGAAATCTTGCACCACAAAACCACGCATATCCACACACATACCTACTGCCTCGTCAAAAAAAATTCTGGGTGGTAAATTATAAGTAAACAAGAATAGCTACTATAAGTAGTCCTCTACTTATGACCAATCATTCAGCAGTCATTTGAAATTTTGACTGCTAAATATAGGGATTTATGACCTGTACCCAATGTTATGGCTGTTGCAGCGACCCCAAAATCATCTGACAAAAATTCAGGTGCTTGGCAATCCACTTGCCCTTATAACCAACTGCAGGAACACTATAGCTGTCCCCACCTGACTATTCCCCCCTCATCCTATCCAACCTGGGTCCCTTGGGCCTACTTCCCACCCAGCTGAATCTCCCACAGGCCTTGGACCTGCTTCCTGCACCACTAGGTCCATACTCTTGGGTTTCTCCTGCTCCATCATACTTTGTTCCACTTCTTCTGAAGATCACTTTTTCCAAGGAATAGCAGCTGATGTCTAGTCAGACTTCCTATATAGAAGTTGTGTGGTGCCTTCCCAGGAGCAGGAACCATTTTGGAAACAGCCGCAGTTCTCACAATCCAAGAATTGTGATTGTTCCCAAAATGACTCCCGCTTCTAGAATGGCATGAGGCAGCTTCTTATAGGAAGCCTGCATGGTGGATCAGCTGCTTCTCTTTCTAAAAGGCAATTTCTGATTTCATCTTTAGCATTCTCTTTGGTTTCTCTTTTTTATTTGTTAATTAATTTCCTTTAAAAAAGTCTTTAATGAAATTTTTATATTAGAAAAGCAGATGTAATATATTTTTGTTAGGCTGTCCAACTTGGCAATATAGCTGCAACATTTTACATTAGTTATAGTTGCCAGGCCAACTTCATAGGTAATCCACAAGCAGGGGCATTATGGCGGTCCAGTTTAAGATTGTGCGTGTATGTATTATTGCAACCAGATTATTGCTACAGAAAACAGACCAGGCTATGAAAAGGCACTTCTTTCCGCAGAGGTTGCTTCTTATTCCATCAGTAGTAACAGTTTAAGGAGCAACTTCCAGTTATACATCCTTTTCTTTATCCAAAGCAGACAATGCAATCTTCCAAATTTGCAGAGAATGTAATTGGCTCTCTGTGTTGTTCCTTTTTGGTCAAGATTCACATTCGGTTTCTTGATCCTCATCAAAATGTTTGCATAGCTTCTCCTCACTTCATATATTTGATAAAAGTGCCGTTAATGAGATGCCTAATTGATGCTGTGCTTATGTTATTTTCAGCCACGTTATCTTTTGAAATTTGAACAAATTTATCTGTCCAAGCCAACTCATTGGGAAAGAGATGGTGCTCCTTCACCTATGATGCCAAATGAAGCCAGGCTCAGAAATCTTACGTAAGAGCTATCTATTTATTTATTATCTATTATTTATTGTACAAAACAAGGGTTGAATAATTATTAGAAGTACTGTACAGTGGTACAAAATAATCTTGATGATACTGGTATTTAAATGATTTGAGAAGATAAAACATCCTGTAAATTGTCTCCTAAAGGTATTCTGCACCACTGTATGTGGACATAACTAAGACAGTTATTAAGGAAGGAGAAGACCAGTTGCAGACACAACATCAAAAAACATTCATAGGAAAAATTCCAATCATGCTGCGATCCACATACTGCCTATTAAATGGTTTGACTGATCGTGATCTTTGTGAACTGAATGAATGCCCTCTTGATCCCGGGGGCTATTTTATTATTAATGGATCAGAAAAGGTAAGGTTTAGGTCTATTCAGGAAGGAAGCATGAATAAGAATCTTCCATCTGTTTGCTATATCATAGCTTCAATCCCTTTTGAACATTCATCTTTACATTTCAATTTAGAGTTTTTTTTGTTCAAAGAGATTATTTAAAAAAGAGTCCTATAATATTTTTGATTAACCATCTGGTTTTTTATATTGAATTATATCCTCGGTATTTAAAGATTGCATAATATGTGAGGAAGGAGTTTTTCAGCTATTTAACAAATACAATAAACAGGAGGGGTTGTTTTGATTGAAACAAAATAGATTGCTTTATTTTTTTAGTGGAGATTGGAACTCAGAATTCCTTGTACCATGCCTGTTCTGTTATTTTTTTTACAAGTGAAAATAATATAAATATAATTATAATTGTGTATATCATGACTTCCAACAACTCTGTGCAATTATAGTTTGAAGCATTCCAAAACACTGTGTTTTAACAGTGAAATATTTTGCTATTAAACAGGATTTCTTATGCTTGTTTATATTCTACAAACAGGTTCTGATTGCTCAAGAGAAAATGGCTACAAACACAGTATATGTGTTTGCAAAGAAAGATTCTAAATATGCATACACAGGAGAGTGTCGTTCTTGCCTGGAGAACTCATCTCGACCAACAAGTACTATATGGGTTAGCATGTTAGCCAGAGGTGGGCAGGTAAGAATTTTCAATTAATAATTTTCAAATCATAACTTTAAATAAACTAGGGATTGATAAATGAATAGTGTGATCATCCTTCTGGCCCTCCTGTCTGTATTGGGCTTGCCTTCGTTTGTCAGGACATAAGATTTATTTCATTCTCTTTTACCTTGCCATTCTAAAGTGCAGGAGTGAAAAATGCAGGCCAAAGTCTAAGTCCAGTCGGTTAGAAACCCTGTTGGATCTCCCAGAGTCTGTCCCCACTTTCAAGGGATTATTTTGCCTGTTCTTTTTTTTTTAGGTATGAGTGTATGGGGGGGGAGGGGGGGAAGGGTTAAAAAATAGGGTGCCTTAAGCCCATTTGACTCTTAGAGCTCTAAATGAGGAAAGTTAAAAAAAATTCTGAATTGTGTGTGAGAGTTATCTATATTTTTGACCTAGGCATGGACACAAACTGCACTGGTCACTCTTGTGGATACTTTGTGGTGAACTGGATGGCAGGAACCTGACTATTCTTGCCTTACTGATCTCAGAAATGGTCAGCTTGGTGTTCTACTGAATTACCTGAAAGGATTAGAAGTTAGAGGTGCTTTTTTTCCTGCTCAACCTGAGTGCATAGGTCCAAGATATTTGGCTGTGTGTGTGTGTAAAGGAGAGAGTTGAGAAGAGATCCAAATGATTTTTTTTTCTCTTAAAATTGCAATGCATCTGAAAATCATCAAATATTGCCCAAATACAGTTTGATGGCATAGATGTTGCGTTTGTTCTAACTTTAGGGTGCAAAGAAGAGTGCGATAGGTCAACGTATTGTGGCAACTTTGCCATATATCAAGCAGGAAGTGCCCATCATTATTGTGTTCCGTGCATTGGGGTTTGTATCTGACAGAGACATCTTGGAGCATATCATTTATGACTTTGAAGATCCTGAGATGATGGAAATGGTAAAGTACATGATTATATTAATTGCTAAGTTAGATGAATGTATATTGTTAGATATGCTTTTCTCGCATTATTAAACTTCAAAGCAAATGGAACCATGCAATTTCTAGAGGAAGGAATCAACTGTGTCTTGGAGAATAAAATGATGATAGTAAAGAAGAGTGAAGCAGACCAAGCTTTCACTGCCATATTATCAAGGCATGTATAGAATCATGCACCATGGCCAAATAACAGAGTGCTCTAAGAGTTGGAAGTTGGACAGTTAGTGGAAGAGTCTTGTCAGGCCTTGAGAGGTGTGGGAGCTTAAAAGAGGCAAGCGGTGTTCTAGTCATTCAGAAACTCTCTCCCTGCACCTTTGACAGACAAGATACAGCAGATGCACCAGCAGTCCAGAAGTCTGAAATAACATCATATTGATGAGAAAGAGCACTAATAAAGCATGACTTGCCAGTTTGAAGAATGAGGTCCGTTGATGCCAGTTTGGGCATGCAGGATGGAAAAAAAAATCAGATACAACTATGGTTTAACTGAACACAGCCTATTTTGTCACACAGAATGTATGGCTGAAGCTTGGTAAAGGTTAGGAGGAGTTCATTCATGACACAGTCTTGTTTTCCTCATACAAACAGGAAATCAGAGGAGATGAGTTTCATGTTCTAATATAAAAAATGGAGCAAGAGAATGCATTGCCTGGCATTCATAGCCTGCATGATACTGCCTCTTTCCTGCTTCACAGCACTCTTTTGAGTAGTGTCATGTGACTCTCATCCATAGACATTTGGATGGCAGCTCTGGGATGTAGTCACCTATGTTTATAAAGATTATAAACTGCAATATATGGATCCTCTTCAGACACCAACTTTGTTCACAAAGAGGCTATATATCTCTTACCTGTTAGTTTCATCTCCAAGAATGGTAGTTGGACTTACTCCAAAGTATCTTTCTGGTAATAGAAAGGTGGACCCTACACTCCTACTGTAGGACAGAAAGAAAGTTTCTTCGCTGTCCTATGAATTCTTTACCAGTTACAGTGTGTTAGAATGAAATTTAAGGGATAAGCCAAATCACATTGAACTGAAGTCAGCACAAGCTATTAAAGAGAGGGGGTTTGCTTTATGAACAGGAAGAAATCTAAACCCCTATCTTTTATTAGAAGTAGTAAAATTAGCTTGCTCTTGTTCAGTTCATCTTGTGTTCAGAAGGGTACTTAAGTTTACGATAAAGTACTTTTAACTATAATTTCCTAATTTTGCTTTAGAAACCTAGATAATGCTATCCTGATTTGTGACCATTTATAAATGTTTGCTTCACAAGGATGAACACTAAATACATTCTGCAAGAAGCTTCCTAGGATTCTTGTCTATTTTTGTGCATCTTCATTTAATAATATATTTCTAGAAATTCCTTATAGAAGATAAGTCTCATTTATTTTTTATGCGTGCAATAGGTTAAGCCCTCTTTGGATGAAGCATTTGTCATTCAGGAACAGAATGTTGCATTGAATTTCATTGGTTCAAGAGGTGCAAAGCCCGGTGTCACTAAAGAGAAGAGAATCAAATATGCCAAAGAAGTCTTACAGAAAGAAATGCTTCCACATGTTGGTGTCAGTGACTTCTGTGAAACAAAAAAGGCTTATTTTCTTGGGTATGTATTGATAAAGAATGCTATTCATGTAAATGTTTAATGTGCTCATATTGGCTGGGATTATGGCAGTTGAAATCAGCATGGGTAAAGTGCCCTAGGTTGGGGAGATTCATATTTTTAATATGAAGTCAGAGACCTGTTGGGGGAAAAATGGTAAAAGTGGAACATCTTGCTGCTTTGGAAGTGAGTATTTTAAAATATATTTATTTATCATCCAGTGCATTTGTAAAGTTCATTTACTGGCTCAGTGTGATGCAACAAAATGCTGTCTTAAACTCAACCAGTATTTTATTGCAAATGAAGGCAAATATACGTGTCCCAGGATAATGATGCCAAATTGAATTTAGGTCAGTCACTGGGACCAGTATTTTATTAGTTATTTAGATTTTTTTTTAAGTGCAGGGGGTCAAAGGTACTATGAAAAGTTTCTGAATGACTGCTGGTGGGAGGACCTCAGTACCAGCATTCCTGTTTATCCCATTTATTATAGTTTATTATTTAATAGTTTATTTGTACTTCATTAATATTTTGGAAAGGAAAACTGACCTATTTACAATATTTTTATAAGATAAATTAAAGGATCCTGAATGATTGTATAGATATTCTGGGTTTTGTTATCTACCAAAAAAACCAAAACTGAATTTAGCTAATTACAGCTTTAAAATTGTTGGCAGCAAATTTAAATAAAATGCAGTGAGATACTTGGGATGAGAAATTGGTTTTCTGAATAGATGATAAGATTGGGCAGATTCCTTTTTTAACAGTAAATTGCTGGTTTTTATTATGTACATAGTCCAGAAACCTGAACAATTACCTTTCCGTAATTTATGTCAATCACTGTTTCTCAGATACATGGTTCATAGATTGTTGCTAGCAGCCTTAGGGAGACGGGAACTAGATGATAGGGATCACTACGGCAACAAGCGGCTTGATCTGGCAGGACCTTTGCTTGCTTTCCTCTTCAGAGGGTGAGTACATGTGGTCATTATTGCTTTAGATTGGGTAAATGGACTGCAACTTTTTGAAAAGTTATGTGTACAAATACACATATTTACTTCTCTATAGAATATGATAGCCTGCAGGGTCATCTGTAGATAAGAGATTGGTGATGGTTAAATGTGAATTGAATAAAAAAATGATTGGCTTTTATTAAAGCAGTGCAAAAGAAATACAGTACATTGAATTGGTTTGATTCTAGAAAATCAAATTGTGAGAGAAATATATGAAGGAAGAAGGGATGGATCAGGAGGACAGAAAAGACTGGGAATATAATATAATGGTTAGTTGAATTTAATGAGGCCCTCAAAGAGAGAGAAATGTCAGGTTTAGAGAATAAAAGGCAATATATTGATAGTGCATGGAAGCAAAGCTGGTTTCCAAGGATAGAATGGTACAGAAAGCTGTAATTAATAATGTATTTGTAAACTAAGAGTAATTTCCTTTTCCTTTATCTCTTGCCTTTAGTGTTTTTGCTTTCTAATCTTTTTTTCTAATCTTTCTTTGCAAAATATTGCTTATCCTGGAAGAATAGAATAATGTACATTTCAAGGATTGTTGACTTTATATCCAGTAAAATATTCATGTTGAGACCCTTTAATTTTGCATTAAACCAATTGAAATTATCATGATTACTGAAATGCATTGCTCTTCTAGACTATTTGAAACAGTTCTCGACTCTTCCTTCTAAATACCGGTAGTGCTTAAATAATCAAGGAGGCAAAAAATAGTGGAAGGCATGAAAGATTTTGCTCTTCACTCTGTTGCTACTTAACTTTTTGTTGTTGTACTGATTTATTTTTTTCAAATGCTTCATTGTACAATGTCAGGATAATCAGAATCATAATAGTATCTGAGTGCTTTAAATGCTCTGACATTGTAGAAACGATTATTCATCTAGTAACCATCCTGAGAACGTTAGTCCCATTCCAATCTGGTTTCAACTGTGACTAATCTTTTGCAAATAGAGGCCTTTTGGTTTGGTATTTTATGTGGAAGATTATGGGGACATATGCAAAATTGCACTTACTGTTATACAGTGTTTCTGTTTCCTTAAACAGAATGTTTAAGAATTTGCTGAAAGAAGTTAGAATATATGCCCAGAAATTTATTGACAGAGGCAAAGATTTTAACTTGGAGTTGGCAATTAAAACAAGGATTATATCAGATGGTTTGAAGTATTCATTAGCAACTGGCAACTGGGGAGATCAGAAGAAAGCTCACCAGGCTAGAGCTGGAGTATCACAAGTAAGTGTATTGTCTGTTGAGTGAAACAGTGTTTTGTTTTAGGTACTCCTGCCATTCAAATTTAGGTTCTTTCAAGTTATCAGCTCAGAAGAGACATGACTATATCACTTTAATTCTTTTTAAAGAATGACAGCAATTTCAATGGGTTGGCTGAAATATGAGAATGCTCGTTTTATTTTCCTTATTGTTCTTTCCTAAATAAATAGTTCTTTACTAGCCTTATTTGCCCCGTTTTCTGCCCACCCTTCATTTTGTTCCTTCTACCTTGGCTTCTCTTCTAAGTGTCTTAACCCCGAAACACCTTCTCCCTCAACCAGCAGCAATTCTAATCCTTTGGCATTAGATTATTTGTTCCAAATGGATCTTTTATTCAAAATGTTCTTAATACAGTTACACTGTATGTCTTCCTTGGGACTGTTCCTTCCCACTTAGTACTTAAAATAGCCTCTTTTTTTATTGCAGACATTTAGTGCATGGCTGGGAGGAATAAATGATATTTTAATCCATAGGGAAGAAACTTTTTAAAAAGTCTGACTTCTAGATTTCCCCTTTCACATTGCTGATAATGGCTGAGGCTATCTGATTCATTTTGATCATTTTAGGGGTATCTAAGAAATTTGCTATCGTAATTATAAAAGAATTGTAGAATGAATCTTATCTAGGTAAGGAAAATTAAATTTAGCTGAGAAATTACAGTGTTCAGATGATAAATCCTTTAAAAATAAAATAAAATTGCACTTCAGTAAACTTCCACCTGGGAGAACAATTAGATTTTGTTCTTAGTTAAAAGTGCCCATCGTATTCTTTGGTCCTTTAGTCATTCAGAATTAAATTATGCTTAATTACATTAGTAAAATGTGGAGCTCAAATTATATGTAATAAATATTGCAAATAAAACTTTCATAATTATCTATTAAGAAAATTTATATGGCTGCCGAGCTTTTGCTCAGTAACTCACTGTCAATGACATATTCCTCATAGTTGAGAACATAATTTTTAGAGCTTATAGCAGCAAGATTTAGGTTTCACGTGTAATGAAAAACCTAAAAATGTCCTTGATTTCATTTCTTGAGGTATTGAATCGTCTCACCTTTGCTTCTACACTTTCCCATTTGCGACGCTTAAACTCACCTATTGGAAGAGATGGTAAACTAGCAAAGCCCAGGCAGTTGCACAACACTTTGTGGGGAATGATCTGTCCTGCTGAAACTCCAGAGGTAAAGCAAAGGTTATATTTAAGTTGCTGTATAGCATCAGTGAATGGAATTTTCCAAAAAATTGGAGCTGTAAGATTTTTCCCATGTGAATTAGGCCACTTTGCATTGGGTAATTCAGCTTGCATAGGACAATTAGCCTAATTTTCATAGGAAAAATTGCTGTATAAACAATGCTTATAAAAAAATACACATAAGAAAGTATAGCTTCCATGAAAGAGGCCTTCCTCTTATTATTACCATCTTTTTCTGCAGTATTTAGTAGTGTCTTTTCAGATTTTTAAACACCTTCTCAAGTTATAATTGGTTGGTAATGAAACCCAGTAAGTTAATGTGAAGGATTTGTGAACCGAGTTATCGGTGAACAGTGGCAAGCACATTTTTGTTGGCCACAAGGAACATTAATGGAAGAGCTGCAATGAGTGTGATGTTAATATAAAACAACTTAGGCTAGGATATTCCTTTTCTCCAATTTCTGGGAGAATCCTTTTTTATTTTTTTAAAAGTGTTAGCTTTTGTCTCATATTTCCTTATTTCTACAGTATCTTGGAATAGCAGGAATGTTTTAACAAATCAACTGCCAAAATGCAGGGCAATTATTACAGGACGCTGCACAAAACCTTAAAAAAAGGGTTTCGCAGGTTTTGTCTTCCACCAAATGTGCCCCAGGATCCATTCTCATATAAACAGTCTTGAGTCTTGACTTAAATGGTATTATAATTTCAAAAACTGCCAGAACTTCTGTGCATAATAGAGCCTGTTAAGACTGAAAACATTGCCTGTGTTTGTTCTAAGGGTCATGCTGTGGGGCTTGTGAAGAATCTTGCTCTGATGGCCTATATTTCTGTGGGGTCTCAGCCATCCCCAATTCTGGAATTTTTAGAAGAATGGAGTATGGAAAACTTGGAAGAAATCTCCCCAGCAGCAATTGCAGAGTAAGAACCATTGAATGGAATGGAATACCATTAGCTCCTATGTGGTTCACTCTAAAGCAGCAGCTTAACTGTTTCCCTTTTTTTCCATAAGTGCCACAAAAATATTTGTGAATGGTTGCTGGGTTGGAATTCACAAAGATCCAGAGCAGCTTATGAATACGCTGAGAAAACTGCGACGGCAAATGGATATCATTGTATCAGAGGTACATTTTATTGTAATTCCAGCTGTTCTATAGAGGTGCCATCCTAGATCAAAAAAATAAATAAAACGTGTTGAGCTAGAAAAAAGATCTGGGATTTAATTTAAATTCTATATAATTTTGATGAATTAAAACAGAGTGATAATCTCTCTCAAGGCCATGTGTAATTCAAAATGTTCACCTTGACTCTTCAGATACTCAGTTGCTTTTATCTGACATCAGGATTGGTTAATCGCCATTAAGCTACAAAAGCCTGTCTGAAGAGCACCATTTTCACAACTTGCAAAATATTAAGGGGGCATCTGCGAACATGGTGTTTCAATATTTTGATCTGTCTACTAAAAATGGCTAGTTGAAAATGTTTATGAGAACCGTGTCTTCTCACACAGGTGTCCATGATCAGAGATATCAGGGAACGAGAAATTCGCATTTATACTGATGCTGGTAGGATCTGCCGCCCACTTTTAATTGTGGAAAAACAAAAATTGTTACTGAAGAAGAGGCATATAGACCAATTGAAAGAACGTGAATATAACAACTACAGGTGGGGTTATCTTCAAATGTTCTCTTTTTGTGGGATATTTAGTAGTTGTCTTTCCTCAAAGATACTTTGCCATGGGAAGAGAAAGGAAAACTCCAGGCCTAATTTGTGTGCTAAAATGTTATATGGAAATGAGCAGGAATTGAAAAGAATGTTTATATTATTGATGATTTAGACTAAGATCCAACTTATACAAGAAGTAAATAAAGTCTTTCCTTTTGAGTACAGTTTTTAGAAATGAGAAATGTTTTGTCTGAAACACTTGATGGCCATTTTCTAGAGTGATTTGACTTTGCTAGTATAACTCAAGTGCTACTAGGAACAAGTCCTTTCACCATTTTGGAGAATATTCCTCTTGGATGAGGTAGAAAGCAGCTATTTGCTGATCTTACAAAAAGTAATTCTTTTTATACCTGCTTATATTCCTCCTTGTAATTCCTATTCATCAAAGCAACTCCTATTCATTCAAAGTGTTTTTGAAATTGCCAAAGTCACTGTATTCTAAATATGGAAGCTGTAAAATACAAGGAATTGCTGAATGTTACAACACTTCCTTTCCTATCTCGTTCCCAGGTTGCATTAGAGATTTCCTTTTACAAGCATCTTTTGACAGCCAGCTAGATCAATGTGTTCATCACAGATTCTTATGTTCAGAGTTGAGCGTGGACAATATTCAGTACACAAGTGGGTTAGACAGCTAAGACAGCAAGTTTAGAAAGGGGCTGAATTCTAAGGAATCAAGACATTGGTTTCTGCTGTATATGCATTAAGCAAAAGCAAAACAAAACCATAAACTAATGAAGGAATGGAGCAAATGCCTATTATATCTGAAGTGACAACATTATGAATAATATAATATGTGCATGCTTATATTTAGTTTTTCGTTACACTGAATGATGTGCATTTTCTTGGAATTCAGATATAAATTATCACATTTGTTCTTAGAACTCTGTATGTATTTGCATTAATTAAAAATAATTTTGTTTAGCTGGCAGGACTTGGTGGCCAGTGGTGTAGTAGAATACATTGACACTCTAGAAGAGGAGACTGTTATGCTGGCTATGACTCCAGATGACTTACAGGAGAAAGGTGTGGCATATTGTTCCACATATACACACTGTGAGATTCATCCCTCCATGATTCTAGGAGTTTGTGCATCTATTATTCCATTTCCAGATCACAATCAGGTTTGTTGGACTTCGTTTTATACTATTTTAAATTAAGAGTTAATGACTTGATGGAATAATAATATGCATTAATTTTGAAGGTATTTTTTTCATTCCTAACACAATTTCTCCTTTCTTAACAGTCTCCTAGGAATACATACCAATCTGCTATGGGCAAACAAGCCATGGGAGTTTATATCACTAATTTCCATGTCCGTATGGATACACTGGCCCATGTTTTATATTATCCTCAGAAGCCTCTTGTGACCACACGTTCTATGGAATATTTGAGGTTCAGAGAGTTGCCAGCAGGTATGATTGCAAGCTGCTGATTAGTGCAAGGGTAAAACCCTCAACTATAAAACCTGGACTTCTAGAGAAGCAATCCACCTCTCAAAGAGATATGCCAAAGTGTCTTTTTTTTTTTTTAGTTTCCAAAATACCAATAATGAGTTTTCACTGAGATGTGGGGCATTTCTTTGAGATTTGATGATTTGATATTTGTTAATTGATGATTTAGCAATAGCAGAATGAAAAGAGGTTTACCTCAGCTAAGAATATAACTTTTCCCTATACCTTTAATCAATTAGGTTTCATTAATACATTGAAAAGCATTTGCACCAGCATGTCTGGATCACAAAGGAAAAGCATTACAACTTTGAAATATTTCTTAGCTTGCTCTTAAATAAGCCCTGCTTGTTTAATATATTTGTCAGCGCATGGTACTTTTTGGCATAACTTGTAGCAAGGCAGTGGTCAAAACTGTAATCAGTATTCCTTAGATGCATTCTTTCTGTTTCTGTACCTTGTTCATATCTATCTCAGTTATTGCTTGTATTCGGGTGTACACATTCTTACTGCATTTTACACTGTTTGTTTTTCAATTTTAACAAGCATAAAATATTTATAAGAAGTTTCAACTATGATCTAATTAGCCGGTTTTAAATTCTTGGAATGTTTTTGCTCAAGATGGTCCAGTTTTTGAATATGGATAGCAAACGAACAGGGTTTGAAGACAGTTCTCAAGGACATAGTTGAAGGAATATATGAAATTGTAAGCAAGTTCCACACCTGCTCCACACAAAACATATCTTCTGTTGATAACACCAGGCTATTCCATAGGAAGTCACTGGGTGTGTTTATATGCATATCCCATCAAGCTGTAGAAAACAAAATATAATTACTGAGAAATTAGAGCTTATTTGGCATTAATACTCTATCTGTAAAGTGAAAAGAATGTGTGTATAATTGAAGTGCATTCTTGAATCTCTTACAGGCATCAACTCTATAGTCGCCATAGCTTCATATACAGGATATAATCAAGAAGACTCTGTTATCATGAACCGCTCTGCTGTTGATAGAGGTTTTTTCAGGTTTGGCTTGTTAAATATTTCTATTTCCCTGTTAAAAAACTATTTCACATGCTGAGAAGAAATAGGTCACTAGTTTTGAAGTATTCTTGGTATGCTTTTTGCAGTTGTCTGTTGTATCAAAGATTTCACTTCAATGGCATATGTTCTTTGTAGGTTAGTCATCAAGTATTTTTCTTTTTTTTGTCAGAAACTCATCTTTTTGCTACATTTTTAGATTAAAGGTTAGTAGTAAAAGTAGTGGTTTTAGTTCATAGCCTTCCAATCTCCAGTGGACATTTTGCTAATGTATGTCAGCATGTTTTGTCCTGCTGCTGAAGAATGTTAGCTCATGTCTCGACCTGAACTAAAAGAGTGCTTTCTGACTTGGAGCTGCTGGTGTTGCTTCTCTCTTCCATTAGATCTGTGTTCTATCGCTCGTATAAAGAACAGGAGTCAAAAAAGGGATACGACCAAGAAGAAGTGTTTGAGAAACCTAGTCGTGAAACATGCCAGGGTAAGAAATAGACAATGACCAGGAATACATCATGAAGGCAGAGACAGTAAATAATATTTACTGCTCAGTAATAGAATTTCCTAAGTTTCATATGTTTATGTTTATGAAATGGATTTTTCTTCCTGAATTCAGAATGACACCAGAGTAAAAATGGAACAGTATCAGCCTTGAAATGTTATCCTATTAGAAAAGGGAACAAGCAGAAGCTCTGGTCTGGAAGCATGCAATGTTTTCTTCTTTTCTCAGGGATGAGGCATGCCATCTATGACAAACTGGACGACGATGGTTTGATTGCACCCGGCGTACGTGTCTCAGGAGATGATGTCATCATTGGCAAGACAGTAACTTTGCCCGAGAATGAAGACGAACTGGAGAGCACCAATCGTCGCTATACCAAAAGGGATTGCAGCACTTTTCTACGAACTAGTGAAACTGGTATCGTTGACCAGGTCATGGTTACCTTGAACCAGGAAGGATACAAGTTTTGTAAAATAAGAGTAAGTATAGGAGTTATGCAAATGTGTCTACAAGAATAAATCCAGCATTTGGGAATAGTTGGTGTAATAGATTGTTATTATTCTATCTCTCCAGGTACGGTCTGTCCGAATACCACAGATTGGAGATAAGTTTGCTAGCAGACATGGTCAGAAAGGTACCTGTGGTATCCAATACAGGCAAGAGGTAAATGATGTAGAGGATAATGCTTAGGTGATTGGATTTCAAATGACGCCTTGGTTTTTACACTACTTAGAACAGCGCTTTCAAACTCATGGCCTGTGGGACTGATGAGTCATGCGCTGGCTACATCCATACTTGGTTTAGTGAAGGGGGGAAAAGTCCGGATGTGTCACATGATGCTACAACGACGACACGAGTTTGACACCCCTGACTTAGAATATATCAATTGCTTTCTCGACATCTGTGCTCACATGCAGTCAAGCCATCTTAACAATTACATCAATTTTACTACAACCTTTAGCCAGAAAAACATCTTAGCAGTAAAATAGTAGAAAACATATATTAACTCAATATGAAAACTTCTTATATGGGATAAGGTGTTCTGAATCTCTGCTTCTCCTAAAAAGGCCCTATTTGAAGGATTGCACCAAGGAGAGCCTTAAGACCGAGGAAAATTCATATAAAGGAAGGGAGGTTGATCTGAGGTTATTTAGGCCATGTAGGATATCACCAAGCCTTTAAACCAGGCCTGAAATATGCCAGATACCAATTTATCATGTTTCCTGTTCTATTCAGACTGGATTGCTAACATTCTGGGAGATTTTAGAGAATCCAAAGGCTGTTCTATGGCAAAATATGGAAAAGATCTTACAATAAGAATAAAATGAGCATATACCATACGTACTCATGTATAAGCCCATCTACATATTAGATCAATTAGATCATATTAGATCTCAAATGTTTAACCAGAATACCATGAAAAATGCACTATCTTTGGATTAGTCAACCCACATTTTTCATGTATTTTAGTTAAAAATTCAAGGATCAGCTTATCTGCAGATGGGCTACATACAAGTATACATGGAAAACAGAAGCAATTTTAGAAAGTATTGTAGAGGTAGTCCTCATTTAATGGCTGCCTCAAATGCCACCGATTCACATTTAGGGTGATGAAAAAATAACTGCAACTATCCCAAAGGTGCTTTTTCAAGAGGCAACTGGACTGTTTGGTTTTTCTTTGAAGATGTTTTGCTTCACTTCTAAGAAACTTTGGCTGTGACTAAATGGTGGAAAATGAGAGGATTTATACTCCTTGCAGACAGCTGGTTATTTGCATGCTTTGTGCAAGTCATTAAGGCTACCTGGAGGTTTATCTGTGTCATCGGGGTCACCAGTGCAAAAAGGTGTGGAGCCTTCATGGAATTGTTGAAAGGATTGTGTTGTAGACTGGAGATAGATGATGCAGTATCCCTCCCCCTCTGTTGAGAGAGGGCTGATCAAACTTGACATAGATTGAACAGCCCTGTCTCAACAGAGTGGGAGGGATATGACAGTATAAATCCTTCCATTCCCCCCCCCCATTCAATCAGAGCTGAAGAAGCTTCTTAGATGAGAAGTCTTCAAAGAAAAATCAGAAAGTCCAGTTGCCTTTTGAAAAAGCACCTTAGGGACAACCATGACCTGGATGACTGACAGAAGAAGTTGTATAGCTTATTTTGTGACTTATATCATACAAAAAAAAAAAAAAACTCCAGCAAAGCTTATAGATTAAGCAAACTATAATCAAGAAAATGGTGCTGTGGAAAAAGATATGATTCTGATCTGTTTTCGTTTTTAGGATATGCCATTTACCTGTGAAGGCATCACTCCTGATATAATTATCAATCCCCATGCTATCCCTTCGCGAATGACCATTGGTCACTTGATTGAATGTCTTCAAGGAAAGGTAGGTCTTGCCGCTTGCAACTGAGATATTCTCCATCATGCTCTCTTTGAGAGCTTCTAGGGGCATCTCTGACTCTAGCATACCCAGCCAAGGTTGAATCAGATTGTTTTTAATCTCTTGCAATCTTGAGCCATTTTATTTTCAAATTAAAAAGCTATCTTTCTGGCCTGTGGCGTTAATCTAGACGCTGAGAAAACACAACCTCTACATCTGCATATTTAAAATCCTTTTAATGTTTAGTTTACATTTACTCTTTTCTTCCTCCAAAGAAGTCAGAGTAAATACTACATAGTCCCCATTTCTCCGATTTATGACTTGCAGAAACCCTTCAGTTTAAGTAAAATGACTTAGTGAGCTCTACACTTCAATGGGAGTTAGAATATAATCTTCCCAGTTTCATTTTAGACCGTGATGGTGAGGAATAATATAATACTTGCGAGTCTTTGCTTCTACTTTTCTAGGTATCAGCAAATAAAGGGGAGATAGGTGATGCTACACCTTTTAATGATGCAGTCAACGTGCAGAAGATTTCAAACTTGCTCTCTGATTATGGGTATCATCTGAGAGGAAATGAGGTAATCTGATACAATGAATGAGTGATAAGTCTCATTCTGTCTGCTCTCTGCACTGATATGCTATTACAACAGGAGGAATTTCTTTTTGCAGGTTCTGTACAATGGCTTTACTGGTCGCAAAATCACATCACAGATCTTTATTGGCCCCACTTACTATCAGCGACTAAAACACATGGTAGATGATAAAATTCATTCCAGGGCAAGAGGACCTATTCAGATCCTTAACAGGCAGCCTATGGAGGGTCGATCTCGGTAAGAAATAGATGCCCACTTAGTATGCTTTCCAATTTGTCTTTATTTCAGCAAAGTATTGAAGCCACAGTCCTGAGAAATCTTACTAGAAAATGCCACTAGTTTCTGAGATTTCCCCAAGCTTTTAGTGATATTACTTGCAACTATGAGGGCTAGAAAAATATTAAGGCCAGAAATGCTAGGAGCCCAGATGGGAGTATTAAAAATATATTGTTGAGAAATAAACTGTCTTATTTTCCTTAGCCTTTCTTGTATTGACAATATGCGTATGTAGAATTTCTTTGGAGCTTCCAGTATGCTTTGTTTTTTAAAGACTTTCTTTCCTCAGGGCATTTTTGGTACATAAGCTCCTGTAGTATCTTCTTACTAATTTGGGGCAGGAGTAATGGGCAGCCCAATTGGGTAGTTTTTCTTACTTGGAAAAATGAGGAAGTGGACATGATTTTTTTCCCCCCCCACCCAGTGATGGAGGTCTTCGGTTTGGAGAGATGGAACGAGACTGTCAGATTGCTCATGGAGCAGCGCAGTTCCTAAGGGAAAGATTGTTTGAAGCCTCAGATCCATATCAGGTTCATGTATGCAACTTGTGTGGGCTAATGGCAATAGCAAACACCCGGACCCACACCTATGAATGCAGGGGTTGTCGTAATAAGACACAGGTATGTTAAGAGGGTAGGAAAATACTGCCCATTCCATTTCACTTTTCTTTCTCTCTTTTAAAAAAAAAAGGTGTTATCTTTGTCTCCCCTTGAGGCACTTTTTCCAATACTTGTCTATGCTGTGTTATCTGCCATGAATACAATATATTCAGGGTCACTCGCTGCAGGAGGGACAGCATAAAACTATCCCATTCATTCAGAAGAGTTCGGAAAATTTCTGAAAGAATATAATTGAATTTTAAAATGTTATCTTTACAAAATGTCGTTTGATTTTCCTGGCAGTAATAATCTTTGCTTTTAAAGTGTTTTCTTTAATACTTAAATTATGATGATGCCAAGCTCTACTTCACATTGACTTACTGTAAATAGGTTTGTGTGTGTGTGTGCGTGAGTGTAAGATAGGGGACTCAAATTCCAAGCAATGGTTGGCTGGAGATCAATGGCCAGTTAGATGTACACTTCAATATCCTGGAATCCCTAATACTCAATGGTTACATCATCTTTTAAGTCAGAGGTCTCATTCTCGCGGCCTGTGGGCCAATTGAGGCCCGCAGGACGAAATTCTGTGCCCCCCACTGTGATATGAAAGTATAATATTAGTGTATAATATAAAGTATAATATTATGCGGCCCAGCCTCACCCAGACTCTGCCTCCAGCAGCCCCCAGGTTAATTGTGTTTGAGACCCCTGTTTTAAGTCCTTCTTCATCCAGGTTAGAGGGAAATTGACATTGAAGAAATTGGCTTTTTCGATTGCAGCATACTTTATATAGAAGGCCTTCTGTCAGGCCCAAGCCCAGAGAGGACACAATGAAATCCAATCAAATTCAGTCTTCTGTTCGCTTACAGCTAATAGACAGAACCTTGCCAAACTAAATCAACAACCTGCTAACATAATAGTAATATCCCGAGAGATGTGGCTCCCCTGAACTTTTTGTCCTCTTCCTTTCTAGCTTGGGACTGCAGTCTCTTAATCCGTGCCTCTCTCTGGGAAAGTTCTGTGTTGCTAGACTCTCCCCGCATTGCTCCTCCTCCTTGCATATTCCATCACATCTGTGAAGCTTGGCCAGTACTAAGCAGTGCCTTTCTAAATTTTCTCACATTTCCCAACTTGTTCCCAAAGATGTTTTTTTCACTGTTATTTTACAGTCTTTGAAGCCTTTTAAAAATTATTTCTTGGTGTTCTTTTCTGAACTCCCTATGATTTTTTTTTTTTAGAGGAAAGATATAGAATGTTTTCTGGAATGAAATGTTTTTGCTAATATAGGTTAATCTCATTTTTTTCAGATTTCTCTGGTGAGGATGCCATATGCCTGCAAACTACTTTTCCAAGAACTGATGTCAATGAGTATTGCACCTCGAATGATGAGTGTGTAGCCTTCAAACAATTCATCTTTTCCTGAAATTTGTATTGCCTGCTTTAAACTTCCTTTTTAAATGTGTTTTAAATCCCCGCACATGATGTGTTTTATTGGAAGTTTATTTTTCAGATTATGAATGTGTGAATTTTGTTTTATGTAAATAGAAATAAAAGTTTTCCAGACATTCGCTTAATACTTTATTGGAATTACAGCAAAAATAGTAGGAAGTCAAACAGAGCCATGGCTGATTGTGAGTTTTCCAAAAAACAAACTTGTTATAGATGAAAGGCACTGTCAATATGCAGTATATATGGTTCACCTTTTACAGTTCAGTACTTTCACCTACAAAAAAAATGAGACTGTGCTTTAATTTAAGAAAACTTGTTATTGTTGAGATACATTCCAGAGAAATGAGTCGCTATAGAAATAATCAAAGGTATTTCACTGAAGCAAGAAAAAAGCAGAAATAGATAACAATTCCTTCTTCCTCCACATTTATTTTAGATTAATTTAAAATCATAGATAACAAGTAAGCAAACTTTCTTCGGTATTTGACTTTTTTTCAGAGACTGCTGGTCGTAGACATTAAAGGGATTCAGTGCTACCAGCGCAAGGAATAAAAATTTAATGCAGGAGATGGTTTACAATAATAAATACATTAAGCCAGTTGAAGCTTACAAAGATGTGAAACACATATTTTGGTCACAAATCATGACAAAATGTACTACCAATTAATAATCAACCCAGGCTATTTTTTTTAACTAGATCCAATAGAAAAGGGACTGCTTATGCAGACCTACGTACCTTTTGCAGGTATTTCATTTAAGGAATTTACCACAGTAATTTTTCCAGAAGCCGTGGCTTCTCCTTTAGAATTAGATGCGTGGCATTCATATTCTCCAGCATCATCTTTGCTCAGTGGAGATATCTATTGGAGTAGACAGTAGAGTCATAGTTAATTGCATTCCTCAAGGTTGTTCATATCCTTGTACATGCTATGGCCCTGAATGTTGCTTAAACTTTTTAGCAATAGCACTTAGACTTATACACCACTTCATAGTGCCTTAGAGCCCTCTCTAAGTGGTTTACAGGGTCAGCATATTGCCCCCAACAATCTGGGTCCTCATTTTTCTGATCTCTGAAGGATGGAAGGCTGAATCAATCTTGAGCTGGTCAAGATCGAACTCCTGGCAGTGAGCAGTGAGTTAGCATGCAATACTGCATTCTAACCACTGTGCCACCATGGCTCTGTTATGTTGTCTCCATTAGGTACTAATTCCGAAAGGATTAAGAACAGCTTCAGTAATTACAGCTAATAGTGGAAAGCATTTGAGACTAAACACACAGTATCTTCAGATGCTAAGAGCTCGGCTTTATATTTATTGAACTTTGTCTGCCCCTACTGTCTTATATGGAGTGGGGAGAAGACAGACACGGTGGACCTTCTAGAACATAAGCAGCTCAAAAACATTTTCATGGAGAAATTTTCATAATATGGAACTGAGTGTGGCAGGGATTTTTTGTCTTGATGGATATTAATATTGCATCTCTCTTACGCCATCAGCTGGAAGGCACATAGAGATAGGGAAGTACTGTATATATATGAATGTATGTTTGCTTGGATTGTAACAATCTATATCCATAATTTGACTTTTACTACCCTGTTTCTCCAACAATACGGCCTCCCCCAATAGGAAGTCCCAGCATGTTTTATAGGCATGAAATGAAATTAAGCCCCTCCCCCAAAATTAAGGCCTATATTAAAACATGCAAAATGGGGGCGATGGGGGGGGGCTTGCCATTAGGAAGTACTTTTGTTGCACACCCAGATACGGTGCTGCCTGCGTTGAACCCGATACGATGCCCGACCAACGCCGAGGTCAACATCCAAGCTGTCGCCGCCTGCCCGCCCAAAGATGCAAAGGGGGGGAATTAAGTCACCCCCGAAAAGACGACCTAGCCCTTTTTTCAGGGCTCAAAAAAAAATAAGACCCGGCCTTATTTGAGAAACACGGCATGAAAGTTCACTGTAAAATACAAAAACAAGTCCCTTTGCACAGCTTGAGTTAGTAAGCCGGAAAATGGAATTCCGGTAGGAAACACAACTGGTGAATATCAGAAAGCAAACACTCCGTGCCTAAGCAAAAATATCTTAGCATATATTTTGGGGCAAGATGGAGAAATGGGGTTAAGTGTCCCTGTGGAAAAAAAGTTTCTTATGATACGAACTGCAGACTAGCAGTACAATGATTATGTAGTAAGTACTTTTCAACCATTCTCTGCATTTTGTGGAGGATATGGTATAATGGCACAGAACGGTACCTCATTTTATAAAATACTCAATATACTTGGATTTTGTATTTTGCTTTGGAAGATAGGAAGTCAATATTCCCTGATCCATTAAGGATAATAAAAAATGAAGCACCGTGTGCGTGTGTGTATTTGGATGTGTGAGAAATTTTAAAAATGCAGCATATAATTGAATAAAATAACTTTAACAGTACTAAAGGGAAACACTTTATTATATTTCTTGAAATTTCCTTTATTTCATAACTTCTTGAAATTTCCTTTATTTCATAACTTGTTATAACATATTTTCATAGATGGAGCCTGCCTCCCTGTTTGCATTTGTTCTGTCTTTGGACCTGTTAGACTTCCACATCAATATTGGTACTATATCCTGTAGATATGTGAGGCCTGCACTTCAATAATTTTGCATACCAATTGGGCAGTTGATGGCATAACCATAATAGATTATATACTAATTCTTAGGTGAAAGCTAATCATTCAACCTAGAAAGCCAGCATATCATTTTCCTCATGATGTGTCAACATTCCTCCCAACCAACCTCCAAGAAGAAAAATCTCTACTTGCTGCAAAATTCTCAAAATCACAATTTAACCTGAAAGAGAATTTTACTTACCAATACCCACCCTGTCACCTCATGCTTTTCAGGACCACCACGTGTCTGAACGGCTAAATTATCTCGGTCTCCTGGAAGAAGTTCCACTCTTTGGACACTATATTGTCCCCTTGTTATCTATATATGAAAAGAAAGATTAGCCATCAGGGGTCTCCAAACTTGGTAACTTTATGACTTGTGGATTTCAACTCCTAGAATTCCTCAGTCAGCCATGCTGAGGAATTAAGCCATAAGTCTTAAAGTTGCCAAGGTTGGACTCCCCTGATGGGAGTAAAGACTTGGAAAGGTGGGTGGGTAGTTTGGACTGGTCAGGAGGACTGGACCTGGATGTTAACCTAATCCTACGTAGCTTTTTCTCTGGTAATATCACACTACTAACTAGAGCATACAAAACATTTGCTAGACCAATACTCAAATACAGCTCATCAGTCTGGAACCCACATTGCATATCTGATATTAGCACAGTTGAGAAAGTCCAGAAATATTTCACAAGAAGAATTCTCCACTCCTCTACTCGTTGTAGAATACCTTATGCCACCAGACTTGAAATTCTAGACCTAGAAAACCTTGAATTACGCCGTCTTCGGTCTGATCTAAGTATTGTATATAAAATCATACATTGCAATGACTTACCTGTCAATGAATACTTCAGCTTCAACCATGACAACACAAGAGCACACAATAGATACAAACTCAAGGTTAATCGCACCAAACTTGATTATAGGAGTGGTCAATGTCTGGAATACTCTTCCTGACTCTGTGGTTTCTTCCCCAAACCCCAAAAACTTTAACGTTAAACTGTCTACTATTGACCTTACCCCTTTCCTAAGAGGTCTGTAGGGGGTGTGCATAAATGCACCAATGTGCCTGCCGTCCCTGTCCTATTGTTTCTTTTATTTTTCTTATATATACCCATTTCATGTATTCATAACTATGTATATACTTATACCTATTATCTTGTAAGCAATTGACAAATCAAATCAAATCAAATCAAATCAAATCAAATCAAATCAATCAATAAATAATATACCATATAGTTAAAACACTTCAGACTTTCTACACTGAATAAGTTGGTTAAGAGCACAAATTATTTTCAGGAGGCCCAATTAGAATAGACTACTATTTCCTTAAAAAGCAAATTTTCCTGAGTTATACAATAAACTGCATTTTTAAAAAAGATGAATTGCTTATATAATATGGTAGGGAGAGTTGCCAGTTGTTCAAAGAGAAAGTAACCACTGTGACTAATGAAAAGCAGCCATGGGAATGTAAACAATTATCTGCTGGTTTTGTGTTTTCATTATGGAGGAGGAGATGCACATTTTTATTGCCTGGATAATACTTTATCACCCAGGCATTAGAAGCTCATTCCTTCACTGGGTAAGTAATGTTCAAGAGTTCAAATCAAGGCAGTCCTTCCTTATGTTTTAATTATTGCTGCTAGCTGTCCAGAATTGTAGAAATCTTTGAAATAATTAAAAAAACACATATAAATTCCCCTTGAGCATTGCCAAATAGGCATTTTTAGGTGCTTTTATTTCTGACAAAGAGGTCATTGAGCAGAAAATTGGAATACTAAAATGAGAACAGTATTTGTGATCGGTATCACTCTATCTCCTTGAGTTAGAAAGGTCAAGCAAATAATTTAGAAGTAGTAAGAGTCAGAAGAGAGCCCTGATGTGGCATCAGATGGTTGGTCAAGCAGAAGGCAGCTATGACCTGGTTTGTGCTTGGATGGGAGACAAGGGAATACTAAACTAGAAGGCAGGGTCAAAACCTATTTCCATATTCTTGCCCAAAACAGGCAAAAATGTTCCCCTGTAATCAGTCAGCTGGAGACCAACTTTGCTAAGCATGATAGCCACACTACTGGAGAAAACTGTGGGATCTGCTGTAAAGGATCACAAATCAAACACAACCATTTCCTTGTGGATATTTGAGTAACTGAACATTTTCTTTGAACCATTTCTTTGCTCAGTGATTTATAAATAGCTGTTTTAACATGGTCCCTGACATGGCTAGTAAAAGAAAAGATTTCAGGGGGTAGAGGGGTGGAAAAATGGAAAGAAGCCAACAGAGGAACCAGTTCCCAAAGTTACAGTAGAAATAGGTTAGGTTGCTCCTTCTGACAATTGTGGAAGAGCCAAATATAGTTGGCTTCTGGGCAGAAGGGATGAAATAGTTTTACTTCTCTTCTCTCTGTAGTTCTCCTACTTCTCTCTGTTACATATCTTGGAAAATAGCCCCATTGCAAGAGCTACCATCTGAAATCCTATTTTTGTAACCACATTATTATGTCTTCTAATTATCAGTTCAGACTCTATTCAATCCTCCCATTATTGCCTTGTGTTTCAATCAGCATCTGAACATTGTACACTCATGATGTCATATCCAAAGCCATCTGTCCGTCTTCCTCTCTCATTTTTTATTCACCCTCAGCCCTAGGGCTGCTTGACCTTGCAATGATTCTGGGAACTTATAAAATGAAAAAAGAAAGAAACCTAGAAACATAATAGTTCCTAGAAAGATGGCAATTGCCCAGAGGGAAAACAATGAATGCTTTATTTCTCATGCCACATCCAACTGAAAACTGAAAGGGGCCAACCCTCATCCCTGGAACAAGAACCAGGTTTTCAAGGCCTATTTAAAGGCAAAGGAAAAAAGGAAAGGAAAAGAAAAACACGTTTCTTGGGTTCCACTTACTTTAAATTCACTTCAAATACTGAGAAATCAGATGGTAAATTAGGCCTCCCCATAGAAAAAAAATTAGTTATTTGGAACCCTCCAGGGCATGAGGCCCCTTTGCTTTCTCCTTATTCTGAAAATAATTATCTTATTGCTTTATAACCTGCCTTTTGTGCAGTGCTTCAAGGCAATTATATTTAACCTATATTAATTTTATTCCTCCCATAATTTAGAGATGAATTAATTTCTATATTAAGAGATCTTGTTTCATTTTATGCCCATCATAACAATCACAAGAGTGAAGTAAGGTGAGAAAGAATGACTGGCGCAAAAGCCCAGCCTGTGAGATTCCATGCTAAGGTTGGACCTAAAGTAAACATAGAGACTTAAGTAGGGGGTTGCTGGATTTTAACCCACGTCCATCTAGTCCAGCAGTCTGTTCTTACAGTGGCCAGCCACCTGTACAAGGAAGCTTGCTAGTTTCCCAACAGATGCAGTCATATTGCTATCAACGCTAAAACTACTGATCTCCATGACTTCCATTAACTGGTTCAATCTAGGGGTGAAATTCAACCACCTCGGCCCACTTCGGGAGAGGTGGTAGGAATGATTTGAATGGGTAAAAAATTGCGACTGGTTGCTATAACTATTATACCAAGTATACCAAGCCACGCCCACAGCCACACCCAGAGAGCTGGTAGGGGAAAAAACTGAATTTCACCCCTGGTCCAATCCCTTTTTTTGAAGCCACCAGCCCTGCTGGTAAGCAGCACCACCTCTCACAATAGCATCTTCTAAAGTTGAATTATGTGCTGTGGAAAAAAAATCCTAGGTTTCATTGGTCATATTCTAAAACCTTAACTACTACATCACACTGTTTTACTAGCAGCACTTGAGATGAACACTTCGATATTATCTTTATTATTCCCAACATAATTTGTCCCATTTTTCCCATTGTCTTCTAAGGCTACTACAAGTACATCTACAAATTATTATGGTACATGAAATAAACATGTTCTCTCTCTCTCTCTCTCTCTCTCTCTCCTCTCCCTTTATTTCTGAACTTTAATTGTTATCATACATTGTGCACATTAATTGCACAATTAGTGAGCCATGGAAATGGCTTTGGCCAAATGTTAATATTTTGTTTAAACCCAAGTTATCATCTCTGCAAATATGATTTACAGCTTAAAATCTAGTGTGAAGCCAACATTCTTATCGCTGACTTTAAATCTGTTATTTCCCATTTGTGGAACTACCACGATAGCGATTAACTGGATTTTTGCAGCCCAGATCTAATAGCCCTACCAACTATCTAACTTTCTGGACATACAGAAGCACATTCTGAAATTCTGGCTTCTTCATGAATAAAGTCAAACAAAATTAATGTCTAAGGAGAGACTGAAAACTAAAAACAATGGGTAAATCAAGGTCTTTCTAACACATGGCTCAAATTCTCAGCCACTACAAAACAAGTCAAGGTCATCAATATTATCTGTTCTCATACTGCTGAAGCAGCAACTCCTTTCCAGTTCCTCTGTTTTTCTCATTCACAGGCAACCAAGAATCTGAATAAAAAATAGGCCTTGTATTTGTTGCCTGAAATATTTCAAGGTCTCCAGAAATACCCTGGGATTCTGTTCCAGTCATTCCTTAGCACCTGCTCCTTTTGAAGACCTAATATGGTGAAGTGTAACAGAGCTCATATAAAAGGGTGAACAGAATGGAATCCAGAACCAGATTTATTCATAGTATTAATTTTTAAAATAACATTCTACAATTTAAATAACACTTCCAAGGTTCTGCAGAAAGTTTGGCTTGACAAGGCACTTTCTGTCACATTCCTAAATTCATATATCACCATGCTACATTCTAATCCTTTTGCATTTGTACTTGTAATCGTTTTAAAGGAGCCATTAATATGGTGAACTGTTTACTTTTTTTCTCACAGTTACCTACAACATTCTATTTCTGTACCCTTTCTGTACTCTTAAGCATTACAAATAGCACAGACTTCAGGGATTTCTGCGTAGGACTCATTGCTGTAAAAGGCCCCTTGGAGGCCCCTTCATTTATGTGGCATGAACTTGGCAGGGTTCTGACATGGTACTCATTTATTCTAATGAAGTTCCCCAGGAAAGTCTTCTGCTGGATCACCTTCAAAACTTGCCTAGTTTCCACTAACCTTGTTCCAGGTGAGAGTTGGAGTGGGAATTCCAATGACTTCGCAGCTCAGGTAAACCTGGGCTCCACTGACATTCCAGATGTCCTTTGGAGGGGTCACAATGGATGGGCCTAGAAATTTAAAAAAAAGAATCCTTTTAAAAGAGTAAAACAGTGTATTCATGAATTTATGAAATTAAAGCAATTTTATCATTAACCAAAAATTGTTAACAGAAACCAACTCCTCTCTGTTATTTGGTGATTAGACTCAGAAACCTGATTCTTTCAACTTGCTTTATTTGTCCTAAGAGGATTTTAACTTCTGTTTCTCTAGATCCTTGCTGGGGACAAGGAGAAGACTTTGGGAAGAAGTTTGTGGCAAGGATTTGAGTGATGGCTTCAAATGAAAGGGGGAAATCTCATTCAGGGCAGGCCTGGGACCTTGTGGGTACCTGAAGTTCTTTGGTTTTAGACAATGACTTGCAGCTGCCCTCAAAAGAATATACCGTAAGTCTTTCTTAATGCTACTGAATATATATTGAGGACTACCTGCACTTTCAAATGGAACTACTATTTGAGTTCTAGCTATTGTGTTTCCCCAAGATAATCAGGCAGACCGCTACTGTGGGAAAGCCAGAAGCAGACTCAGGGGGTGCTGTTCCCCTTTTGCAATTAAGAGAATTATGACAATGGCTCCTTGATATTTTGAGATATGATCAGCTCAACCTGCCAACCGTTCCTCTTTTCTGTCATTACTAATATGTGACAATTATTAGATATCAAAGCATTTATCCTGACCAATGAAAAGGAGGCTGTACAAATCACATTGGATTTAAACATTAAAAGGGGGGCAATGAGCGAGAAAGTATATAGCTTCAAAAAGCAAGCAAGAGAGAAAGATGTGAGTGTGGGATAAAATATAGTATTAATAAGGACCAAAGAGTTGTATTTTGTATTCTATTTATATACAGGTGCTTCTCAACTTGGCTGGACAACCCAGGAAGCTGATGCAAGCCTATCTTATGGTCATACATGTTCATAAATATGCAATATTTTCAAACATCAGCATCAACACCAGACACTGATAGAGAACAATTCATACATAATAGTCTTTCAAGTCCACAGCTGACTTCCCAACAGGAAGTTAAAGATTAGCAAAGTTTGTTTTCAGAAACTTCTGACGTTTCAAAACTTAAAGGCCCATCTCAATCCTTAAATGAAAACACAATTTGCTCTTAAGAAACAACAAACAATTCCTCAGGACCTTTTCCTTGCCATTACTTTTTTGTTCTGCCAAGTTTCAAAAACTAAAGCTGAGCCCAACTCTTGCTCTGGAATGTGGTACATGGGAATGACCTTGAGACACAGGAAAAAGAGCTGCAGCCTAGACTATCACCATGCCAAAGGTAACTGAGGACTGGGAAGCACCTCAGAAGGGACCCTTCCTAGTTTTCTAGAGAGAAGGAAGGAAGGAAGGAAGGAAGGAAGGAAGGAAGGAAGGAAGGAAGGAAGGAAGGAAGGAAGGAAGAAAGAAAGAGACTTGTAAGATCCTGCTACTGTAGCCTTACAATAAAGGTAGTGTTGGTGTTCATGGATTGGGCTTCCTGTCAGGATTACCTCAAAGGGCTGACATATTCTCTCCATAAAACTTAAAAATCTGTTTTGGCTTGGTCTCTAGTACTGTAGCTGATAGTCATAGACATTTATTTGTTTAACAAATTTATATAGCTACCTAAGTACCAAAGGAACTCTAGATGACAAAAACATAATGAAATTTTTTAAAAAAAACATTTTAAACAAACTATGTTGAGTGTCAGGCTATAGAACTTTTCCCAATCAATCAACTAGAATGAACTTTTGAAAATGAGATGAGACCATTCATGTAGGGGTCAAAAGCAGCATCTAAGGTCTCTCAGGCATGCAGAGATAGATAAGAGAGTTAAAAACCCCTCCCCTTATCCTGATGTGTATTTAGTAAAACAAAGAGCCAACATGTTAATTATACCCCCACCCCCTTTTTAGAATGATCTTTTACAGAGTTTCCCAGGACACATCTCACTGTGGAATTTTTATGGTCTCTTCATCTCCTGGCTGTCTCTCTGAGAGGAGATAGGTTACGGCCATCTGGGTTTCATCTCTCCATTGTATCATGTGTAGGTTATATAAATTCGATATAAGATTAAATATATTCAGGTTACATCAAGAAGGATATCTTTATCAGTCTCACCCCCCCCTTTTCTTCTTTCATTGAAGAAATGACAGATAATGGATCTGACATCCTGCCCTCCTTAAAAAACAGATAGGTCTACCTGGAAAAAACAAAATCATGCATTACATTTGCAATTTAGGATGGTTTATCAGGGTATTTTAGGTGGAACTTTCGTCGTAATGTGGGTGTCTTTTACATGTCTTTTGGCTACCCACTCATTTTCTGAGGAAAGAAGGTATTTCCAAGATACTAAATATTGTGTGGATCCACAGTGAGAGCGCAAATCAAGGATATCTTTAATTTTAAAATATTGTTCCCCATGTACCATGATGGGAGTTGGAAGTGTGGGAAGCAGGGGATCTGAGGTTTGAAGTGATCTCCGGTTTGAGCAAGCTACAGTGAAATGAATCTGCCTAAATGTTTTGGGGAGTTGAAGTTCTACTGTCAAGGGGTTAATAATTTTGGAGATGGGGAAAGGGCCAATGAATTTTGGGCCTAGTTTCTTAGAGGGTTGTAATGATTTTAAGAATTTTGTGGACAAATATACATGGTCTCCAGTCTTAAAAGGTTTAGTATCGCAGTGTTTTTTGTCCACTTGAACTTTAAAAGCTGCTCTAGCTTCCTGTAATGCTAATCTTACCACTGGCCATATGGCTTGCAAGTTATTTATCCACACTTTAAGGGAGGGGATTTCAGGTTCTTTGGTGGGTAGTTCTGGCATGGGGTTGAATTCTTGGCCCTTGGTTACCTGGAATGGGGTGAACCCCGTGCTGCTATGGACTGAGTTATTGTATGCTACTTCTGCAAAAGGAAGGTCAGTCCAATTGTCCTGCTGGTAATTAATAAAACATCGTAGATATTGTTCTAATACGCTGTTTGAACGTTCAGAACCTCCATTTGTCTGGGGGTGATTTGATGACGATAACCCCTGGGTGAAGCCTAATAGATTTAAAAATGCCCGCCAAAATTTGGATGTGAACTGAACACCTCTATCTGAGATAATCCATTGGGGGGCTCCATGAAGGTGATAAATGTGTATTAGAAACATCTTTGCCAATGCCTTGGCAGTTGGGATCTTTTGGCATGGAATAAAGTGAACCTGTTTGGAAAAAAGATCAGTTACAACCCAAATGACAGTATTTCTAGCACTTTCGGGAAGCTCCACTATAAAGTCCATAGAAATCTCTTTCCAGGGTGCAGAAGGGTCTGCTACTGTCTGTAAAAGTCCAGGAGATTTTCCTTGTCTTCTCTTTGCAGCAGCACAGGTGGGGCAGCTCACAACATAGTTTTTAATATCCTTTTTGAGAGACGGACACCAAAATTGTCTTTTGATGAGGTGCAGGATTTTTACAAGCCCAAAGTGTCCCGCTATTTTGGAGTCGTGGCAGCGTTTCATGAGGTCCATTCTCAGGCTTGTAGGGAACGGGCAGTCCTATAAGTAATCTGAAAGTAATGTTCAGACTTATTGGCTGAGCGATTCCCAATCTGCTCCTAAACCATGAAAAGAAATGTGTTTCATTTCTTGCTTAAGAATCACCTAAGCAAGAGAACCAGGATAGCAAAAAGGAATGCTGTTTCCTATTTGTAAGCACTACTGTATTGTGCCAGAATCTGCAATATACTCTCCTTTTCCAAATTTCTAGCATGTTTCAGGGAGATTATATTCCGGGACATCTACCATAATTCCTATGTATACATTACATTTTTTCTCAGGAAGGAATATTTGTCTTAGTTTTCATTCTAGAACAGGGGTCTCCAACCTTGGCTCCTGGAAGCCTGGCGGACTTCAACTCCCAGAGTTCCACAGCCAGCGGCTGTGGAATTCTGGGAGTTGAAGTCCACCAGGCTTCCAGGGGCCAAGGTTGGAGACCCCTGTTCTAGAACTTTGTTCTAAGTTCTAAAGAAAAAGACTTCTTATCCTAAGATCAAGGTTTATGCAGTATGAGACAAGCTGCTGTTCTTGAGATTGTTGGCTAGAATTACTAGATTTTTCTTTGGCTTAGCTGAAGTTGCATAGCTGTGACCTTTTGTTCTATTCTGCTTTGATTTCCTTCAGCACTGGCGAGGAAATATCCCTGGGGTGTATTATTACTATGGGAAGAGACAGACCTTCCAACTCAAAGCGTCCACAGTTTTCAGCAGAGGATAAAGTGCTGCTAACCGAAAGCATCCAAATATCGTCAGTCAGATGGTCCTAACTAAGAGAGAGAGGAGCTTTTCACCAAAGCAATGTGACCTAGTTTTTTGTCTAATTTGATCATTTGGTAAACATCTTGGATGAAACTGCTAATATTGACATGGACTTAATCAGTTGTCCTCAAAAAGGAAGTGTGATTGATGTAGGCAGGACTCGATGACAACAATCTCATGTCTCAAAAAACAAAATAAAATAAAATGGCATCCCTTTCCCTATTTAAGAAGTCTAATGAAAAGCTGAATCTTCTACAACATCCATTTATATTTTACTCTCTGCTAAAATTTAGTCCCAAGGGCTTCTAGTGTGTAGAATACATTGTTGTACAATTATTGTAAAAATGGCTTATGTTTCTACGTCTCTCAAGAACTCAAAATGATTTACAAATAATAGCACAAAACACAATGAATCCACAAAAACCCATTTTAGCTCTCAGCAACTCTGATAAGAAGAACCTCAATGAGCAGAAGGTCCATTAGAAATTCTTGGCCTGAAGGATTTTTAGACCTACAAATCTTGTCAGTTAAAGTCTTTTTGGACCCAACAGAAATCTAAAAGCATCAGCATTGTGTATTTTCCATTAGTGTACTGATAATATATAGATATAACACTGATTCTCTCTCTTTCTATCCTCTGTCCAAATCTCATTTCAGTGATTCTCCAGGATTGCTGAGGACAGTTTACTCTCTCTGTTTTTTTATTACAGCACAGAACACATTGAGAAAGGATATACTGTACGTTTGTTTCCTGGTGCCTGCTCACACAATTCTATCTAGTACAACTCTCTTTCTCCTTCCCTCCTTTCCTTCTTTTTCCTTGAGGGAATAACCAAGGAAAGAAAATGTACTTGGTAAAGTGGAGAAGCTTTTCTACTTTACCGAGCAACTCCCCAGCCCAGTGATCAGTCATCTAGCAGGCATGTCCAAATGATAAGTTTTGGTTATTTGGTCTAGCCCTTCATGAAGACTATTGGCCAATTCTAGCATTTAAGAGATGGCTTTGTTTAACTTGTTCTACAACCTCACCATCAATACACCACCATTCAGCAGCAAGCCAAGGCAGAAGCTTTGTGCTCAGGAAAATAATATTCAGTGATGACAACAAATGTTAGGTTGGTACAGATTGCTGACAAGGACTGATGGATGGCCTGTCAACTCAGCTGTGGGGAAAGGATTGTGGCATAAGTTGTTATTCTTTTGCCATATCTCTAAAAGTCTTGATTTTGGGGGAACTAGATGAAATATTAGTGAATGTTGAAAACTATACTTTTAGTTCTATTTAATTTAAATGCAATGCAACCCCCAAGATATTTGAAATACTTTTAGTAGTTGGGGTCAGCTTCTTATCCTTCTATAATCATAAGGAAGCCTAGGATCTACTGTGCAGTCTTCCAAAGCAGAAAGGAATTCAGATCTGCTGGGATCTCTCTGGGAAATTAAAATATGCATAGTTGAAGTCTGGGAAACAAAGAAATTCTCAGGACTCTGAAATTAGTGACTTTTTTTATGATGAACATTATAGTATACCCATTTCCCCCTGAGGGTTGTTATATCCCTATAATAAGCATTTCGGCTACTGTTACTTAGGCAGCATATGTTTAATAGTGAAATTAGTATATTGTTAAGCTGGGTCTACTGTAACTCTGGTTTCCGAATAGATTGTTATTTCTTACTTTTCGACACTAAGAAGCATTGAGCACGTTCTCCTTCTTATGAGAACATAAATGATTGTTTCTTTTTGTAAGAAGGGGAAAATAAGAAAACATTTAAAATAAATGCATGCTTCATATTAAACGAGTATGTATCATTAACATTTTAATAGGAACTATGCATGATTCATTTGTTAATGGAAGCCCTGCAACCATTGCAACATTCTACCTGGTTGGTTACCTGGTCTTGGTTGTGAGTGTCGAAAAACCACTTTTCATGGGGAAAGTCATTAAAAGTCTTCATAGAACAATGTCAAGTTGTTTGGAGAGCTCTAGTGCTCAGTGGAGCATAGTTTCAGAAACATGCTGATAGACAACGTGCCTGTCCTCATTCCTACCAGGTGGTCCAAAGATGTCTCAATCATTATTTTAAAGAACAATATTGTTGCTTCCATAGCCAGAAGCAAGGCAGTGTAAGTTCATCTGGAGTTTTCTGTTATTGATGCAAAATATGAAGACAAATCTTGAAAGTTTGAGAGATTCTTTCCCTCCCCTGCCCCACATTTATTCCAAAGAGAATCAAGGTGGACGTATGTTGACGTTTTTCTCTTACTCTCTCCTCCCTTCCAGGGCTTGGCTGGTGTCAGCCTTAGATAAGAAGCATACCCAGAAAGTACTTAGCTTTATATTTTTTTGTACATTTACATTTACAGAGTCTTGCAAGTCTGAAAGTTTATCTCTCCTTTCTCACCTTTACAGTCAAAGCTAAGAAGGGTTTCTTCTGAGATGTTTACCACATTTCATTCCTCCTCCAGGTTCAGCTGCCTCTTACCCAAAGGTTGCCTCGTTGTAGATAACATTGTCTACAATGTTGTGTCTCCCAAGGTCATTCCCACATATAGCTGGTATTTATCTAATAGTGTCTGAATTCCTTCTTGAAGGCCATCTCCACAGTTGCTTACACTTTGTGATGATGGAATCAGGGTTTGGTTAGCTCCTTAAGACTGTTGTGCTTATAAGACCCTCCCACCTTCTCACTGGGCACTCTCCTCTCTGATTATGCTGGGTTAGGCTATGGGAAGGATGGGTCTCTGGGCTTCTTTGGAGGCATCTGCTTACTTAATGCCTGATCAGTGTTCTTCCAAGTTCTCATTGGGTATTTATACAGCTACTTCTAAACAGAAAATGTGGTACTTGCTACCATTCTCAGATGTTCATTAAAATGAGGCAGAGCCTGATAGGTGATGTGTAGCACGGTGGCCTCCAAGGACAGAGGACTCTGGAGGTAAATCCATACCAGGGAGGGAGGGAAGGACTTTTCCTTGAAGTACCCTGGCAGAAGGCAGGAAAGTGCTGGCTGTGCTCTACTCCCATGTCTCCAGCAATCATCAATGGTGTCTTGTCTAGCTTAAAAGAACATCAATCTGCCAGAACATTCTTTAATATCATATTGGCTCAGGCTCTCCTGGCCTTTTGCAAAGGTATTAAGACCTGCCTTTTTCAGTAGGCCTTTGGAGTTTATATTCCGTATGCAACATAGTCCTTGGTGCTGGGGATTTTGTTGTTGAATCTTATTTTTACTTAATTACTGAGTGGTAGTTTTGTAAGCTGCAAAGAATCAGATATGAGGGAGGCAGTACATAAGCCTAGGAAAGGAATGAAATAAATAAGCTGTCCCATGCTGAAGCTGTAAAAACAACATTCCTGGCTGGCTTCATTGTTGAAGCAGAATGAGTTGAAGAGTCAAAGTTAGCACTTTAGGCAGCTCACTTTTCCGCTGACTCAAGGACTGGAGAAATGTCTGTTAACCCAATCATGAAAAAGACCTTTGATCTGCTGTTGTGAATATCCAGTCAAAAAGACATATGCAATAGCAGTAGCAATACCTGTAGCACTTAGACTTATATGGGTAAGAGGCATCATGGTTTACAGAACTTTCTGGGCAGTTTATAATATTGCCCCCAACAATCTGGGTCTTCATTTTACTAATCTCAGAAGGATGGAAGGCTGAGTCAACCTCGAATCCTGTCAAGATCAAACTCCAGGCTGAGGACAGAGCAATAGACTTTTAATAGTCTAAGACTCAGCATCCTAACCACTGAGCCTCTGTGTCCTTCAAATGAAGGCAGGAGAAAAATCTAATAAGTATTTTAGTGAAAATATAAAGAGAAAGAAAAGTATTCTTTTTATATTTCTCATCTCTGCTTTTTTAGTACAAAGCAAATCCTTTCTACCAATATTAAGACACTTGAAGAACAAAGATACACATGTTGTTAGCTTCTAAAATATATATATAATAAAAAGAAAAAAGAAAACATTCATGAATGTTTGATTTTTTTATTTTTATGTTTTTATATGAGAAATATAGTCTATAGCTTGACAGTTCGAGATCTGAGGTGCTGTGAGACGGAGTGAGCTCCTATACACCTGTCCCAGATCCTACCAACCTAGCAATTTGGAAACATGCAAATGCAAGTAGATGAATAGGTACCGCATATAAGCATGCGGGAAGGTAACAGCACTCCATGTTTCATCATATGCTTTGTACTGTGTCGTGGTATAATGCCAGCCACAAGATTGAGGAAACATCTCCAGACAACACTGGCTCTTTGGTTTAAGAAACCACTAGAGGAATGAAACCTGCGGGGACAGCTTTACTTTTTACCTTGACTACTTTTTAAGTAACTCAATGAAGTGACTATACCTAGTACTCCTTCCTGCTCCTCCTCTTCCTCCTCCTCCTATTTTCATCAAAACAACAGCCTGGGTTGGACTGAGAAACACTGACTGGGTGGAAGTCACCCAGCTGGTTTTCATGCCGAGCCTAGTACTAGAACTCATCACTACCACTACCCTAAACTGGTTATCAATAATAAGAAAAATTTAAAAAAAATAATTAAATATCATTAATAGGGAGAGACTCACCATTATCCTATGCCTTATTCAGGTAAAATTAGGAGTCTAGAGAGAATGTAACTGAATACATTTATCTGGCTTAGACCTAAGAGAATATGGAGACTCAACCAAGCATGGACCTTCATAGCTCTGCTAGATGATAAAGGAAAAGTGGGTGGGGAATGCTTTTCTTATTGCATAGGTGAACAGAGTCACGGAAGGGTCATCATTAGTGCCAGATAATAGATTCATCTTTTATGTGTCCTGTACAGTAGAAGAACAACTAATGACATACAACAGTGTAGCCTTTTATAGTTATGGCTCTGAGCAGAGCTCAACAGGATGCAAGTACCCCACTAACATCCTGCTGCTTGTGGAATTGTTCCATAAATGTCATTTCCCGCCCCATGAGGATGACAATCATGCTTTTAATACTTGGAAAAATAGCCCCAAATAACCATATTTCTCCCCTTTGGAATGCTTTCATAATAATGTAGGAAGATGTTTAAGCTGCTTCCAGCATATCATAGTGTGCTGGGTCCAAATTTTATATACTTGCAGTTTTGCTGGAAGAATTTTAAATGTGATTCCCAGGAAAGAGGTCTTAATTTCTGATTAATACCTTGTTATGGCTTTACAGTTCAATACACATGGGGAATGCGCAATAATTTTATTTTACTAAGTCAAGCTATTTGGATTCAACTGAAGGGATTGTAGAATGTAGGTTTAGGTAGTATTTTTAGACTTAGATTTAGAAGACTTATAATAACTTCATTGTCACTTTGAATGTACACTAATTGGCATATGTTAAAATGAAATTTTGTTGCATACAGTTTATTGCATTTGAGGGTAAAATGACTATAACTCAACCTCTCAATCTTCTAAAAGGCCACTGGAATCCATATGTTGACACTGTAGTGTTGCTGGAAGGAATATGGGAGTTTTGTACATTTTCAGCTATGCAGTAACTTCTAAAGAAGGTAGTGGGAGATACAAGAAGCCTCTCAGAGACATAGTTCTCACATTTCCATCCTTAAAACACTGCAAAATCCTAAGAATGCACCCAATTTTCTGCCAATTTTCAGTAGTATGTTTTGGAGTACAGTATTGGTTGCCACCTAAGATCGATAACTCTCTATCCATGGGCTAATGGACCACAGAGAAAGTTTCAACTTCTTAGTACCAAGCTCTGGCTTCAGCTTCTAGAAGCCTTTTCCTCTCTACAATTTATCTGTCCACATCTTCTATTCAAAATACATCTAGAATTCTTTTGCTCAGTTGAGTCTTACAGCAACGGTGTTGGTTTGATGTTGACTGCTACACTGATTGCAGTAATAGCCCCACTATCATTATAAAATACAGATACAGATGAACATACAGATTAATACAGTTGGAAGGAACCTTGTAGGTCATCTAGTCCAACCCCCCCCCCCAAGTAGATAAAATGTTGTACTGATATGATTGTTAATTGAAGCCTAAGATTAGCACTAATATACATTGGATCTGGAGCTTTATGACTAGACTTAAAACCAGGCTTCATGGATATACAATTATTAGTTCTGTGAGATGATTACTGAAAAGTAGCTGGATATTGTCCTCACTAATGCAGATGAAATCAAATGTGGTTTCCCCAATCCATATTTATCCAGACATCCTGGGTTACAGTTCCCATGATTGCTCTAGTGGCCATGTCAGCTAGGGATGAGAGTTTCTTTCAGAAATGAAATTGTTTGAATGCTTGCTGCAGCTTTACTGAAAAGCAGGTAAACAATAACTTCTTATATAATTCAAAGGACAAACATCTTGAACAAACTTCTGCAGCTGGCACTGACTCCTTCACAAAATTCAACAGCTGTGACTGAAAATTATCAGGTTCTAGTAAACTTTTAGGAACTTCTGACTTTAAGAGTGATATGAAACCTTTGACAACATACCTCTGACTTTGTTGTCAGAAAAACCATTACACAAGTTATTTTGCTTTCTTTATCCTTCATCTATTTGTGAGAACTCTTTATTGTTTTTATTCTAAAACCACAACTCCTTCCATGGCTCACAAAATTATCAGGCTTTCTGGAAAGAAAGCAACAGGATTAAAGAATTTGGTTATTGTGAGAATTTGTTACAGCATCTGGGAAGCTGATCAGTTTGAGCGCCTCCTCAAATCAGGCCAGCAAACAGATCTCATGAGGTCTCTCTGGACTTGCTTTTGATAATATCATAGTTCTCAAGAAAACAATGTCAGTTAGATTTAGAGAAAGTGGGTTGTGTTCTTAAAAACATTTTTAGAGTATAAATGCTTGGTCGCTATGCAAATGTACCATCGATTTAAAGAATGAAAAGAAGCAATCCCGTAAAATAAGAAGCATGTGGATTCAGCATAATCGAAACCCTGATTCAGCAAAGGTCATTGAACACATCTAAAGAATGGAGAGGCTTAGAAGATTACTAAACATAACAATACACAATAATATATTAGAGAATAGGCAGAATCTTTAAAAGTGGCACATTTTCCCTCTTCTTCTATTAAAGCTAATATTATTGAGAGTTATAAAAAAACTGTCCAACATATTTTAACTTAGTAATATGTTAGTCCTATCGCTTCGTACATTTACCTGCTCCACATTGCACTGGGAACTGATTGGCAGCTGGGAGCAGGTAGGAAAACAAACAATATGACAGCATGATTTGGTATGAGGAAAAATACAAGGAAAAAAAATCAGTGTTTTTAGAGGCAACCTTCTACATATCCTTATTTATACTTCCAATCTTATTTTACAACACAGATGGGCAAATTTTCACCATAATGGATCTACTTAAGTTTTCTAATAGCATTCTTCAGATGTGCTACCTAAGGCTACTTGCCCAGGCAGAAGGTAAATAAGTAAGGTTCTTTTCATTATTTATGCAACCCAACAATTTGTATACAGAGCCAGAATCACTCTCAAGAATCCCCCAAACAATCTTTTTTTAACAATGCAAAAACTAAATGTTTATTACAATTAAGCAATGGATTAATCCAGAGTCTGTTGTTGATACCCTGTAGATCAAACAGAGACCTATTATCCAGCCTTTTGTATTGCAGTAAAGAATTAAGCTGGGAAGAAATAAAAGGCATGGGGAATCAGGGGAAGCTGCTGAAAAAAGCTAGGAATGTTTTTAGAAATAATGACCTACAGGAATGCTGCTGGCCTCTATGATAACTTTGTGCAAAAACTTTCTTTGCATCTGATTATCAAGTCACATCATGTTGCAGTTGTGGGTTCCTAGTGTTTTGTTCTCTCTTTTCTTCTACAGTGCATGCACAGACACGCATGGAATAGTAAGTGGGTAGGCTTCTCCCACCTAACCTGGTGCTCTGTAATGTGGCACTGGACTACTACCATTCTCATTGTTTGGTGCCCTCTCCTCCCCATGTCATGGCACCTTTGGCAAGTACACAACTTGCACACATGTGTGCAGCGGCCCTGATGACCTATCAAAATCAGCTAGATTGCTGTTCCATAACAGCATTAGAAGACCCCAATCGGCAGTTTCTAGTCATTTGCTATAGAATCCATATACTATATATGTGTCTTTAGGACTTTCAGCTGCCCATTTGTTATTCCATAAATATCTAGCTGTTACTTAACTGCTGTAGCACAACTTTCCCCTATTGCAGTTTTCCCAGAATTCAAACCATATCATTCATCTCACTTGTCCAAGCAATGTAAATTGTGGAGCAGTAGACTTTGCTTTGCTCTAAATTCATTTTCTAGGGATGAGAGAAAGTGCCTGGCTCAAATTTACCCAGCTGGCTTTATGCCTATGACAAGAACAGAGCTCACTCTTTCACAGTTTCTAGCCTGGTGTCTTAACCACTACAGCAGCTGGCTCATCAAGACAGTCCTTCCTCAAGTCTAATGGGTTGAAGCTAAGGCTACCATCTCTTGCAAAATTCTGGATCCAAACTCTTTGCTGTCACATAGTGGTCCTCCAGAGTTTTGCAGCTCAAATCGGATAGCTCAGGCTGATGTAGGAAAATAGTAATTCCTTCATATCCCATAAAGCTAACTTTTAGCTGGAATCCTGCCATGAAAGCATCTGAAAGGAAGTCTAATGCTAGAAGGAAGGAACTGTTCCTTTCCTTTTGAAATAAAACAGAGAAAAAGGCCAACAAATTCCCAACTATATTTTGATCCTAGGAAAGAAACCGAGTATTGTTTGAATGGAAGTTGACTCATCTTATTTGCTTGGCAAGAAATGCAGAAATTGTTTGCCATTACTTTCCTCTGGAATTTTTTTCCTTACTTCACAATCTATCTATAGCTCTGGCAATCAATGAAAATATCCATCTGAGTACTTATCAAGAGAAAACTAAAAAATCAAGTTTTAGTTCTTCTGGACTGTGAAAGAAAGAAGAGATAAGCAGAATGAGAAATAAAAATAAACTCAGACAAAAAGAAAAAAATGAGCAGAAACTTTGTAATGTGGGGATAGGAGAGAAAGAGAGAGCTATTTACTTGCACAGACTGACACTGTTTTGGTTGACTAATTCTGCCTTATAAGTCTATCTGCATTCCACTTTAAAAACTCAAAACAATCTTTTGGACTTAGAGGACAACTTGTCCTGGAATTTTTAGTGCCAAAAAAAGCTTGGAGACATTTTGAAAAGCCCTGTAAATTAAGCCTAAAAACATCTGAAAGGTCTAATTTTTCTGCATTTTTTCATGCCTCTTACACAGGATGGCTATAGATGCCAAGGAATTGTTTCTAGCCCTATCTTACTGTTAAAGCTTCAGGAACCTTACTGTACCCTTGCCAAGAATAGTGCAATGGAGTACTTATAACATACGGCCTAAAAGCATTTAGACGTAGAACTTTAACAAGTTTATAACACATGCAGCCACAAATTGTATAACATGATCCCAGCCTTATAAACATTGCAGTAAATGTTAATTAACATTTTATAGTTTAATTAGGCAAGTGTCCTAGTTGGCCAGAGACCAAATTTCTACTCTCCATAGAAATGCTATGCAAATAGTGCTTGCTTAATAATTGCCCTTGTTTAGCAATCGTTTGAAGTTACGATATGCTAAAAAAAAAAAAAAATTATGATCCCTGCAGTGTCCCAACAGTCACATGATTGAAATTTGGGCATTTTGCAACTGGTGGGGCATCCTCTAGTCATATGTCTGTCATTTGCACATTTCACAGGCAGTTTTCAAAAAGCAGAATCCATGGAGAAGCTGGCAGTAAAAGCACAATTTGTGATCATGCGATGTCTTGCTTAACAACTGTGGGTTGTTAACTTAATGACCAAGAAACTCATGTTGTAAGTCTGGAGCTGCCAATTCTGGTTAAGTGAGGACTACCGGTGGAGTGATTATAGTCAAATATATCACCCAATTTTCCCCTTTGCCTGGAATATTCTGTATCTTCTCAGTATTACTGAATTGATATTACTAACAACTTTTATATGAAAGCCATTGATAAGAGTAAAGATCAGTATCTGCAGCTCACTGTTCGAATGTACTTTGCTGTAGGAATTTTTAGCTGGTGAGAGTTTATGTTATGTTTCAGTAAATTATGATGATGAAAACAGGGTTGAGTTTTTGGATAAATTATGTAGAGTTCTAAATGAATATTTTTAGGCAGGGAGGCAATTATTCTATAAAGAACAGATAGATGAATATGAAGTAAGAGGTTAAAGAAAAAACTATTGGACAGATAGCAATATATTTGGTGAACATCTACTTAGAAAACAGTCTATTTCTATTACATGATTTGTACATAAATCTATTTTATGTGTACATGGAAGGGGAATGAAAAAAAATGCATGATTGACTTGATAGTTTATGGGGGAAGAGAGAATCAGTAACATACACAAGAATGATGTGAGGATTAGCTACCATATTATTTGGTAAAGGCAAGTCTCTCTGCAAGAAAGCATAATCTTGTTTTCTTAAAAACGCTTTCTTAAAAAATTGAGATACCGTATTTGCCGGCGTATAAGACGACCCCCCAACATTTCCACTCAAAATATAGTTTGTTATATACTGGCCGTATAAGACGACCCTCACTTAGAGCAAAGGCTGAAACCGGGAAGAGAAAACTTCCCAAAGAAAATCGCACGAGCAGCATCCCATTCCTGGGAGAAAAACAAACAAAAAACAAAAAACACGAACTCTTCCTGAAGCGCAAAAGCAAGGATGGCGCTTTCTCAGCTTTGAGCTGCGTCGCTGCTCTCTCACCCCCTCCACTCGTCCCCACGTGCGGCGAAGTTTCTGCCACTGGGGGGGTGGGGGGTGGAAGGAGGTGAGGGATGGGGGCAAAGCCTGGAGCCTGCCGGTCCGCTCGCACGAGCGGAGTGGGTGGGTGGGAAAGGAGATGCTGCGCTGCTGCTGTGGAGGGTAATTCCGGCTATCTCTGGCCTCCACTCGGTTTTAAAGTCGCTTGGCCGGTTCCCAAGTCGCAAGTGCGCGCTGGCTGGGAGACGCGGCACTGGGTGGCAGCTGGTGCCGGGGAGGCGGATCTTTCTCTCTTAAGCGGGGAGGGGAGGAGGGGACAAGAAGGAGGGACGGGACGGGATGGGACAGGGGGCGGGAGGAGGTCCCTCGCCTTCTTCCACCGCCCACCAGACCCTTTTCTTCCCAAGGGGACCCTGGAAAGCAGCTCGGGAGCCGGGTGGCCCTGCCCAGTAGGGTCCCATCAGGAACTTCCCGAGGACACCCCCCCCCGCCCCAAGCACAGCCCTCCCGGTCTTTCAAAGAGGGAGGGAGAAGCGGGAGGAGCAAATTGCTGGCCCCTCCCCGCTGCCCAGGAGGGGCGCCACAGTCCACCCTCACCCCCTTCTCCCCCCCACTCCCCGGGGCATTACGCGGCTCGGGGCTGGCTGGGCGAAGCGGCCCCGCCAGAGACCCTCCCGCTCCACCCCCAACCCACCTCCAGACTGGCCTCCGCAAGCGCCCCGAGCCAGGCGGAGGGTGGGGGGGAAGGAGGAGGAAGAGAGACTCCGGCTGGGCTTGAAAGGGCTTCGCAAGTTGCGGAGCTCCGCCCCCGTCGCTCTTGCACCGAGTGACAACAACGTATTTGCCAGCATATAAGACGACCCCCCCACTTGGAGGCATGTTTTTCAGGGCAAAAAAATTGTCTTATACGCCGGCAAATACGGTATATGCTAAATACAACATTGAGTTTAGAAGCAGGACTGCCCAGGAAAAGAGCCAGAATCTGACAATCAATTCTCTTCCATTCACTTTAAAGAACCTTCTTCAATTTTCTTTTCAGGACAGATTTACCGAAACTCCATTATCACCAGCTGATGCATCAGATGAAACTACATCTACGGAGCATGTTTTTCTAGACAAAGATATTTTAATTTCTTTTTAAAAAATCTTCTCTAGCCAAAGAGAAGGATTTAAATTACTCTTTTGCCAAATTTTGTGCAACAAGAAATGCTGTGAAAAGGTCATCCTTATAAGACAGGGAAATTAAATTTGTATTTTGGAAACTCTTTGAATGGTCATTAAGAGAAAGGAAATGTCCTTTTTGTCTCCAATGCTACTATAAATATTTCTTTATATCAGTGTTGATGAAGCCAGAGACAGTAATGATTATTTATGAAGGTACTAATACTGGTTACTTTAAACTTTCTGAAGGAATTCAGTGAACTCAAGAAAGCAGCTACCATATTTATCACAAAGTTTTTTAAACCACCTGGGAGTTGACCACAATCTTGATTTATGGGGGTTCATAGTATGCATGATCAGATAGACCTAGTTGTTATTATTATGTTTCTTCTATTCAACTTTGACATATGGAAATGATAATAAGTTTGAAAACTTGATTCTGCTATCTTCTCAAGTCTTAAAGCCCTTTTCCCCATTAACTTGGTGTTCCTCCAATTATTCATCACAAATACAAGGTTTCCTGTTTAGCATACACTTGACTTAAATCACTAACAACATTTGTAAATATTTTATCTTACTGTAGGGTCTGGTGGTCATCTGAGGTTTAGCTAAGTATTTTGCTTCTTTGGAATTTTTTTTTTGGCAAGTTTAAAGCATATCTCAAGCCTGTGTGGTCCTGTCTTCCCATTTTCTTTCATTGGTATGTGAGACTCAACGTTATAGAACAGCCAATAAATCCTTTTATTTCAATGTTGGTATCTTTTGAAAAACAGTCAAGCATTGGTATAATGCCACGTGTATAAAAATGGAAATGGTGAATAAATACAAAATTTTCAAATAATTACTTTGCTATAAAAATTTTAAAAGGCCTTTTAATGGAAGTTAGCCATAATCATTTTTAATCACCAAAATTGTGAATTTTCATGCTCTTAAAAGATAAAAGGTAAGGATAGGTTTTCTTTGAGTGCTTTTTGCATCTTTCTAATATTTATTTAAACTGCCAAGGTTTGAGAAACACTTGTATTGAGATCTAATCTGGAATGACTTTTTTGCACTGTAGATAATAAGATCAGGCAGACTTGATATAACAATCTTCCAATTCTTATATTAACATTCCTGATGTGCAAGAAAGACAAAGGTGGGGAAAAAGACATTTGCTGGATGAGCCAAAAAACAGAAATATAGCAAATCAAATAGGCACTAAAAGGTCGAGAATGACACATCTTGAAGATCTATTAGCCAGTGACTTTTCCAAGACAAAACATATACCCATAATCCTACTAATGTTTACCTCAACATTGCAGTAGTTCTCATAAGTTTAAATGACCAAGTATCCATGCCTAATTCCTGATAGTTGCACCACAATTTGTTCTTCCTCTTTAGTGAAGATCATACAATGATATCTATTTCATAGCCATACCTCTAATCCCAAAATGATCTCTCCTGGGAATTTTTCTTGAAAATTTGATGTGAAGATATCAATAAGTTTGGTAGTGAAATATTACAGTACTCTAAGTATTACCTTGAAATAAATTATTTAAAATTCAGCTGAATCTATCTGCCAGTAGGCAGGGTAAGAAATATAATGTAACAGCCAAAATTATCCCTAGGATTCCCTTATAAATAAGGATGTTTAGGACTATAGGGATTGAAATCATAGTTTTGGTTAAACTTGGTCCAGATTAGCAGAGATGCAAGGAACCACTGGAGACAAATAATAAAAGAACACAATACTCTCAGCTCTAAATTAATCAATAAAAACTCATCTATGAAGTGCCAGCCAAGGTAATTGTGCCTCACCACAGAAAGTCCTAACCAAGGTTTTACTCAATATGTGAATCAATTCTAAAACAATTAAGTTTTCGGCCAAAGCTTACATTTATTTAAGTTTCCTTACCCCAAATCACAAGTTTTAACAACACCAGAACTTGTTTTAAAAAGGACAAGACAGGAGAACCAAATTTAGAAATAACAACATGGAAAAGACCAGATAAATCAACTTTTGATTTATGGGACTCAACTTTTGCCAAGGGCGAACTTGAGCTCCATCCAAAGGGGCCTAATTCTACTGTAAAGTATCCAAACACAAACTGTTTTTTTTCTTTACATCCTATGTGAGGTTAAACAACCATCAATAGTTGGTTTGACGTTGCTTTAAAAAAAAAAAAAAAAAAATGGGTTGCTATGTTTCATATCCTTGGACAGCTTCTTCAGAAATTACGCAATGGGCGTTATACCCTGTTTGTGCGCTTACTCCGAAGTCAACCCCAGAGAATTCAATGGGTTTACACATCCAAGCGAAGGAGAGCGGGGCAGCACCTAGGAATACAGCCCCGTCCCGCGGGTTCTCCACCCAAGACCCCCATCCCGACCTCGCCTCTTCCCACTTTTAATCCCTGGGGCGCAGGCGCCACCTTCTCCCGGCTCTGCCTACCTTGCTCGCAAGGCCCCTTGCTCCGCTGCTCGACTGGGCGGTCGCCTCGGCTCTTGGCGAGCAGGTTGGCCGCCCGCAGCTGGCAAGTGCTGGGGTAGGTGAGGCCGTCGGAGCCGCACACCGGGTAGCGGCTCTTGCAGACGCACACGGCGGTGGCTCCCCGGCTTTTGGTTCGGCGGCGGCACTCCAAGCCGGTCGCGCAGCGTCCCCAGAAGACGGTGACTCCGCCGGAGACTCCGTTCCCGCACGCTTCTCCCTCGCCCCGAGCGCATCGCCAGCAGCAGCCGCAGTTGTCGCGCACCTTGCCCAGCGGGCAACCCCAGGCTGGCAGCGGCGGGCACTCGTCGGGGACGCAGGGCGAGCAACCGCCCGCGGCAGCGCCTGGCTGCTCCAGAGACGCGGCGCAGCCGAAAAGGAAAAGTAGGCAAGACGCACACCAAATAGCCCGCATCGTTGCGAGAGGCTGGGCCGGAGGCGGCAGGGGTGGCGGGGACTCCTGTTCCTAGCAAGGGCTGGCGAGGGAAATTAACCGCTTAGCGCAAGAACTGCGTTAAAAGAGGCAGGAAAATAAGCCTGGAGTCTCCGCCCTGCTCTCCGCCTACCCAGCCTCGCCGTTATAAACAGAAATGATGGCAAGAGGCTTTTGTGTGACCTTTGGGGACAAGGAGGGGCGGCTGTTAAGGGTTGTGAGAAGAGAATAAACAGGGGCTTTCTAACTTTAAATGGCCCGGAAAGAGGTTCCTCACGAGAAGTGTTACAAGTGTAGTTTCAGTTTTCTGTTTCCCAGAAAGAGTAAATCATAATTAAATTGAGACAGTGTTCTGTCTCTAATTAAAGCAGTCAATTTGGCCATCTCAACACATTCCATTGTCTTTGCTATCCACTCCTCCATTGTAGGTAAAGTCAAATCTTTTCACCTTTGTGCATTTAGTAGTTTTGTTGTAGTCATCATATACTATTTAAAAACAAGTGTCACGATTTTTTCCCCCCAGCTGCTTATCCATCCCCAAGAATAGCCTCTGCTTTCAATTGTAGATGAGTTTTTAAAATCTTCTGTATTGTATTGTGTGTAATTGTGTTCAAAATGTTTGGCTTTTTTACATTTCTGTCATGATTGAAATGCCTATATACTTGATAGTTTTTCTGATGACGTTTTATAAAAAAATATCTTTAAGACTACAACAATGTAAATTTCAATCTTTTCTGCCACATATTCCCCCATTGATCCATATTTTTAAGCAAACCTTTAGCCCGTTGTATTATTTATTTTACTTATTTCTATCCTGCCTTTATTATTTTTACAAATAAGACAGTGAACATAGCCAACACCTTCCTCCTCCTGTTTTTGCCAACAACCCTATGAGTGAGGTTGGGCTGAGTGAGTGACCCAACATCACCCAGCTGGCTTTCATGGCCAAGGTGGGACTTGAATTTACAATCTCCAGTTTTCTAGCCTGGTGCCTTAACCACTAGGCCAGTGATGGTTAACTTTTTCAGCATCAAGTGCCAAAGCATGTGCACCACATTCTCAAAATGCAATATGTGCATGCCCCTCGTGTATGCGCCCCTCCCCCTGTGCATGCACATGTAACTCCCATGCATGTGCCCTGCCCCTGCACACGCATGCATGATACCTGTACATGTGCCCTGCCTCCCGTGCATGCGTGGCAGAGACCTGAAGACCAGCTGGCTGGTGGGAGGCGCGCATACGCGGAGCTGAGCTGGGGCAACGGCTCGTGAGCCCACAGAGAGTGTTCTGCGTGCCACCTCTGGCACACATGCCATAGGTTCGCCATCACGGCGCTAAGCCAAACTGGCTCATTCTTTCACTCGTTATTTTTTCTTTTTTCAATATATTTTAATTTATATTAAATAAAGGAAAGTCCTAACTGCTCTTGCAGATACTGGACCCATTGCAGTTTCCAAGTGGCCTTCAAGGACCACCTCATATAGAGTGTATTGGAGTAGTCCAAATACCAAGGCATGAGTGATTCTGAGAAGATTTAATAGTCAATGTTTTTGCCAAGAACTTTAAACAGGATTCATTCCATATGTTTTTTCAGTCTGAGATCATTGTTGGAAAATAAAATATTAAATGACCATTAAAACTCTGCATATATACACTGCTCAAAAAATAAAGGGAACACAAAAATAAGACATCCTAGATCTGAATGAATGAAATATTCTCATTAAATACTTTGTTCATTACATAGTTGATGTGCTGACAACAAAATCACACAAAAAATATAAATGGAAATCAAATTTAGCAACCCATGGAGGTCTGGATTTGCAGTTACACTCAAAATTAAAGTGGAAAAAAACGCTACAGGCTGATCCAACTTTGATATAATGTCCCTAAAACAAGTCAAAATGAGGCTCAGTCGTGTGTATGGCCTCCACGTGCCTGTATGACCTCCCTACAATGCCTGGACATGCTCTTGATGAGGTGGCAGATGGTCTCCTGAGGGATCTCCTCCCACACCTGGACTAAAACATCCCCCAACTCCTGGACAGTCTGTGGTGCAACATGGTGTTGGTGGATGGAGCGAGACGTGATGTCCCAGATGTGCTCAATTGGATTCAGGTCTGGGGAATGGGAGGGCCAGTCCATAGCATCAATGCTTTTGTCTTGCAGGAACTGCTGATGCACTCCAGCCACATGAGGTCTAGCATTGTCTTGCATTAGGAGGAACCCAGGGCCAACCGCACCAGCTTATGGTCTCACAAGGGGTCTGAGGATCTCATCTCGGTACCTAATGGCAGTCAGGCTACCTCTGGCGAGCACATGGAGGGCTGTGCGGCCCCCTAAAGAAATGCCACCCCACACTATTACTGACCCACTGCCAAACTGGTCATGCTGGAGGATGTTGCAGGCAGCACAACGTTCTCCACGGCATCTCCAGAGCCTGTCACGTCTGTCACATGTGCTCAGTGTGAACCTGCTTTCATCTGTGAAGAGCACAGTGCGCCAGTGGCGAATGTGCTAATCTTGGTGTTCTCTGGCAAATGCCAAACGTCCTGCATGGTGTTGGGCTGTAAGCACAACCCCCACCTGTGGATGTCAGGCCCTCATACGACCCTCATGGAGTCTGTTTCTGACCGTTTGAGCAGCCACATGCACATTTGTGGCCCACTGGAGGTCATTTTGCAGGGCTCCTCCTGTCCCTCCTTGCAGAAAGGCAGAGGTAGCGGTCCTGATTCTGGGTTGTTGCCCTCCTATGGCCTCCTCCACGTCTCCTGATGTACTGGCCTGTCTCCTGGTAGCACCTCCATGCTCTGGACACTATGCTGACAGACACAGCAAACCTTCTTGCCACAGCTCGCATTGATGTGCCATCCTGGATGAGCTGCACTACCTGAGCCACTTGTGGGGGTTGTAGACTCCGTCTCATGCTACCACTAGAGTGAAAGCACCGCCAGCATTCAAAAGTGACCAAACCATCACCAGAAAGCATAGAAACTGAGAAGTGGTCTGTGGTCATCACCTGCAGAACCACTCCTTTATTGGGGATGTCTTGCTAACTGCCTATGCTTTCCACCTGTTGTCTGTTCCATTTGCACAACAGCATGTGAAATTGATTGTCAATCAGTGTTGCTACCTAAGTGGACAGTTTGATTTCACAGAAGTGTGATTGACTTGGAGTTATATTGTGTTGTTTAAGTGTTCCCTTTATCTTTTTGAGCAGTGTATTTATAAAGAATTGTAAGTAGAGATAGATAGGCCATTAGATTCAGTCTCCTGGCTTGCCATAGGAATTAAAACAGTACATTTCTAAATTGTCCTGAGCTAATAACAAGTATAATTTTAAAGTTTAAATGATCAGGTAATCTTGAGAATCAGGAGGAAGTGCTATTATTAAAATATTTTTTAATTTGTAATTATATTTTATTTCATGTTTTACTTTGGATTGACCAATAAATAAGATAATTGAAATTACAGGACCTTTGATGTCTGTCCAGTCCTATGGTTTGAAACAATGGTTGAATGTGTAATACCATCAAAATAATAACAATATAAGCCACCTGGAACCCCTTACATGTGAGTTGGACAGCCCTATAAGTTTAATAAATACATTGACCTTTCTGCCAAACATTGCAGTAAACTACCTGTCAGTAGCAGCTGCTGATCAAACAAATTCTCAGTTTTCCATGAAACAGCTTATTTTATTTTAAAGCCACTCAAGCTAATATTACTTTGCTTGGGCAGAATACTTCAGAATGCAAGGCAGAATTCTCTTGATTTAAAATAAAGATAAATATCTATGCTTTTCTTGCACTCAGACAGCAGGCGTGTCTTTCAAACGAATCAACCTTCTTTCCCCAATATGCTTTTTTTAAAAAAACATGCAATGAACTTTGTTTTAAGAATGAAATACGGGTATCGTCAACTTACAACGGTTCATGTTGTGACTGTTCAAAGTTACAACAGCACTAAAAAAAGTGGCTTATGACTGTTTTTCAGAATTACAGCCTTTGAAGCATCTCCATGATGTAATCAAAATTCAGATGCTTGGCATCTGGTTCATACCTATGATCGTTGCGGTGTGCCAGGGTCATGTGATCACTTTTTGCAACCTTTTGACAAAGTCAATGGGGAAGCCAGGTTCACTTAACAACCAGGTTACTAACTTATCAACTGCAGTGATCCATTTAACAACTGTGGCAGGAAACCTCACAAAATGGGGCAAAACCCACTTAACAAATGTCTCACTTAACAGAAATGTTGAGCTCAATTGTGGTCACAAGTCGAGGACTACTGTATATTAGCTGACTTTGCGCAACATGCTGAGGCATATTCAAGACTTAGCAATTCAAGATATACCGTGTTCAAACATGGGCAGCTATACTGACACAACATGCTAAAATGTGTTTGTTTTAAACTTAGTTACTATTGGAGTAGTTCTCTGGGTTGTCTAAACCCAGCCCATTTGGTTAGCATACGTACTATGTTAACCCTGAAAGCAAGTTATCTCCATCATCAAACAGGATATGTATAAACCCAATATTAAGTCTTTCTGCTGGAGATGTAGCAAGAAAGAACAACACCTATGTTCAAACCCACCCAGTAAACCCGGAGGGCTTTTTCAATACAAAATATACAGCCACAAGAAATGGTTGGCTTACCCAACCTCCAAAACCTCCCCTGAGCAAATAAAAACTACAGTGTCCAGATCGGTCATATATAAACAAGCTCTCCTGAGTTTCCACCATTAGACTCCTCTGAAGAGGCATCGATGTTGGATTTTTCACACTGACTTCCTGAGAACCCTTGGATTCTACGTGAATATGCTGAGGTTTTGTGAGATACTTGAGTTGATTTTGGAATGCAGCCAATTTTTGATCACTAGAACTTTGCCACTTCATTGTGGGGTTCTACAATTTAATTATTTAGGGTAAGCTGTTCCAACCCTTGGTGTAGAAGATGGCGGTCTGCTGCTGCTAAAAACCAAAACATGTCTTCCAATACTTGAACTTTCCCAGATGGCGTTAGAGAGATGAATCAGATGCAATGGAGCAGGTTGCTTCTTCAGAAGCTGTTTACTTTCTGAATCTTGCCTGAATCTATGGGAGGTCTACATTTTTCTTTTTTCTTTTAGAAAAACTTTATTAAACATTAAAAAAATAAATAAAAAATACAAAACATTTAGTTAAAAATGAAACAAAAACGAAGAATACAAATTAGTTAGAACAAATTAGTTATCAAACAATATTCTAATACTTATTTCATATATCTGGTTATAACTGCTACTATCACCTCTTTATATTCTTCCTTCCTTATTTATTTACTCACTGGTTTCTATTATTTATCCAATTATATCAGTTTTCCCAGACTGTGTAATATTTTGAGTCTTCCTTTTCTTTTAATTTTAGGGTAAGTTTGTCCATTTCAGCGCAATCGTAAACTTTTTGGATTATTAAGTTTCTACTGGCATCTGATCACCCTTCCAACACTGTGCAAGCACTATCCTCGCTGCAGTAATTATATGTAAAATTAAATATTGTATTTCTTTTGCATATTCACCTTTTATTATTCCCAATAAAAATATTTCTGCCTTAAGTTCTAATTGAACGTTCATAATTTCTCTTATCCATGTTCGTATTTTTGTCCAATATTTCTTACTCTTCGGGCAAAGCCACCGAGCATGGAAGAAGGTACCCCTTGTTTGTTTGCATTTCCAGCAAAGTGGGCTTAAATTTGGATACATATTGGCTAATCTCGAAGGGGTCAGATACCACCGATCACACATTTTGTATTGATTCTCTTTATATACCATCAATTTTGTTATTTTGCAATTTCCCCCTCAAATTCTTTCCCAGTCTTCCAAATTAATATTATGCCCTACATTTCTTGCCCATGCTATCATTGAGTCCTGAACTAATTCCTCTGCCATTTCAAACTCTAATGAATAATTATACATTTTTTAAATTTCTTTTTCATCTGTACCTTCTAAAAGTTTATCTAATTGGCTTGGTTTTACTTCTATTCCATATTCTTCCACATCTTTTTTATATCTTGTTTTGAGCTGGAGGTATGTTCAACCCTTGCTACCCGAGTTCTTGATTTGTTTTTAATTTTCCTTGGGTGGGGGTGGGGGGTTAAAACATCATAATAGTCATTTTTCCAATTTCTGGTGCATTGTGGTATATCAATGCCTCCATGATGGATACCCATCCTGAATTTTTTATATATTGTTTATTCTTAATATCTCACCAGATTCACATTAATGAATCTCGAATTACATGTCTATGAAAATAAGTATGAACCTTGTTTCCTGGGTTCCGCATGGAGACATGCCACCCTGCCTTCAGGTCATGCCCTTCTAAGGTTGAAGTTCTTTTATTTCTTAAGTTGGAGGTCTACATTTCTTTACAGAAGTCAGAGGAAGCTACGCTTGTGACTCACTCGCCATTAAACAGCACCAGCTCAATCAGCAATGAAGGGAAGCGTCAGTCCAGACCTACTTTCAAATGTAAGTATATTATGCTAGAATTCCTTTTAATGAAATTTTGCAGCTTTCTTTGGAAACTCTACTTGCTTATTGCTGCAACAAGTTCTATCTGATGTAGATACTAAAGAAAGGGAGTTTAGTGTGACTCATAAGCTCCCTCTACTGGTAGGCAGTCTGATTACAGCTTCATTAAAATGCTACAGGGCCCACTTCTGAAAGAATTGCCAGGTGAATGAGCAGGTGCAAGGGTTGGCAGCTGTTATTTAGTTTTTACTAGAACCTTTGGACATGAGATACAAGTCAATGATGGGATGAAGAAAGGATTGACAAGATTGAGTAGAGGAATGCTGTTCAAACCTGTCAGTATATTCATGAACTGGAATAGAACTTGGTCACAATGCCAATGCCAATGAATAGGCATAGCAACTAAATCAGCCAATGAGGATGGTTTGGAAACAGAAACAAAAAATTGCCTCAGGATGGTTCTATATGTTAAGCTCTGCAACTCCGCAGCTATGTTGAGTTCTGAGTCTGTTTATTGAGATTAAACTACTTCTCTTGCTTGCCTGCTGATCTATTGAAGACGAAACTAACTTGCTTGCTTGCTGAAGACTGGAGCTCTGCTCTGAACTTGCAACATGTTTCTGTTTGAGTTTGCTCCAAGTTGGAGAAATCTACAACTGGTTTGTAAAATCTACTTAGGTTTATAAAGATGTTAAATGAAGCACCAGCCATCTGTGTTTTATTTTTCTGGTGCTGAATTATCGCTGCAAAACTCTCAATATATCCATAAAACCATCGAAAGAGAACCCAACTGAATGGCACCTCTTATATTCAGGCATAATCATCTTCAATTCCCACTGTAGTGTTCATGCTCATTGTTTAAGTTGCACTGTGATCTCCATTTATCTTCACCATTGGAAAAGGGAAGGGACAAGAAACATTTGATGCAGGTGAAATTTTTATTAGTTTACAATCAAGCTACTTTGTGACTTTCCATTTAGTTAACAAAGACAAATATTTGAAATTCTCATGGTACTGAAGCAAAGACTGGAGGTTTTTCACCATTCCAAGTGAGCATTCAGTCCTGGATAAATTACCTAGAAGAATTAAAGGAGCCTGCGGTTATATCTAAGCATGCATAAGAGACGTGCACCGTCCTGTGTACAGCCATCCTCAGCCTCTGGTAGGTTGAAGAAACCTCCCGGGAGGAAGGGAGACTTGGGAGAAGAGGCAGGCAGCCAGAGATATCGCCGGGCCAGAGGGGTCAGCACAGGAAGCTGCTCAGCTTGTGCCTCCCACCACTGAGGCAAGGAGACATCAGCAGGAGCTGTGTCAGCTAAATGTTGATACCGAAACCATTCCATTTCTGGCACCTCCGAAAGGCCGGGGACCCCCTGGTCGGGCTCTACCTGGCTGCATCCTACAGCCCCCAGTTGCTTGGGATCAAGTGCCCGCACTGCTTTCAAGGTGGGCATCGCAGGGTGAGAATCAAACAAATGCTCCAGGCGACTCAGGCTCTGAGCTAAGATTTTATGAAACTGTTTTGCCAGCTGAGGTGGGCACACAGCCAGATGCTGTTCTGTGTTGGGCCCCAGCCTTGCATCTAAGTGATAGGAGAAAGAAACTCGCAAGGAATCTAGTTCCCCATAGATTCGGTGGGCCAGTGGCTCACCTGTCTGGCGGAGAAACCGTGCCACGGCCAACAGACCTTGGGCATGCTCGCCTACAAAAGTGGCTTCCGCCACCAGTTCCTTGTCATTCTCCACCAGGATACTCTGCAATTTCACCATAATGGGCCCCTCGACTTCATCGGTTGCTACAAATTCCCTCAGAAGGGGGAGATGTTGTGCAATGCCTGTTGCTTTCTCCAACCAAACCTCAGGGCCAGCCTGCCTGTTGCACACAGGGAGAGAGAGCTTCAGTTCATGCTCTTTCAGGAATAGGGCGTAACGGTGACGGAGAGCTGGGCGCCATCCAAATGTCTCTTCCAGAAGATGCTGCAGTGAAGCCAGCCTTTCTAACTTATCTTGCCATAGCTCCATCACCAACTCCAACTGCTGGTACAAGCAAGGAACGTGAAGGGCAGCTGGCAACACCGCACCTAAAATCCCATTGGCAGCAAAGGCCTGGATCATAGGCGCACCCCCTGAAGTGACCACAGCCAGTACGCGGTGGAACAAAACGTGCCCTTCACTCAGCATGCGGGCCACAGCACGGGCCACTAAGGGATGGCTCAACTGTTCCAGGACTTCAATCCCGAGAAGCAGTGGAGCCTGCCCAAGTCTGTTAAGAGGCAGAAGGGAGAGGCCAAGGGCTGCCCGCCCATCATCGGTGGTAGCCTCATGAAGGAAGACAAAGGCATCCCGATGCCGAAGGCTGTGGCAAAGAGCCGATTCATGCTGTCGTCTCAGGGCAGGAAGGAAGCTACGATAGAGCTGTGCAAGGGAGGGGAATGGTCGTCTAGCCCCTGCCTGCCGCACAAGAGCCTCAAAGAACTCTGCCTCCGAAAGGGGGACCCCTGTCTGGGCCAAGGCCTGGATCAGAGTCACCACAATTGAATCTGGCGCAGCAAAGGATTCCGAGCGACGGCATCGGGACACATTCAATGGCATTGCACGCGTTTGTCTCTCAGGGCGGAGAGAGGAAGCAGAAAGTTGCTTGTGAAGCTGGGAGGCCTTTGAAGAGCAGCTGTGGGAAAGCAGGGCATGGGCATCATCCTGTAAGGTCGGGGATGAACAGCGTTGAGGGAGCTTTGTAGATCGCCTGGATTGATTTGCCATGGATCCACTCTGAAAAGTAACAGAGATAGCAAACCATATATTAAGCACAGCTTCTGTTTGAACTCATTTTCTGCTGCTGAGATCTTGATACCAATTTACCAAGCCTTTTACAGTTTGTCTAACAATACGGCCATGTCCAAGCTGATTGCTTTATCGGTGTGATCATTCTAGCTGAGGCAATTTGAGAATTTAATATCATTTTAACACAGAATTTAAAGTCAAAGACTTCTTTTTCTTATCATTGCAGTTCCACTCATGGAAAAGCCTCATTATATGGGGTATATCCAAGATGGAACCAAGAAGTCTCTACAGCAAACATTTTGTGATGACCCAGAGGGGAACATAAACATAACAAAATCCAAAACATAAATAAATGTCCTTTAATGCCTCCAGCCTGGCCCCACTGTTCAAAAATTCTCAGTTGGAGATAAAACTTAACTCAAAAATAGTCTTTTAAAGAAAGCAAAACAGTCCAAAGTTAATGAGCAGATAGAGGTGAAATAAAAAACCCAGAAAAAACTACAATGAAGGAAATTCCACAATGGACCAGGATAAGTAATCACCAACTTCAAGGAGATAACAAGGCACAGTCTGTTGGAAGGACTCCAACCAAGATAACTTCAGCCCAAGATAAAACACACTTTGCTTCTGGCAACACTGTGTTGTAACGTCTCTCTTATATACAGTACTATTTTCCCCAGCTGCAACTAATGAGGGATATCATGGTAGCTTCCTAAGCCAAGTTGTTTCCTTCTCTGTTCCTCCCTGCATGTCTTAGGATGAAGAGGGGATGGGCCTGTTTCTTCCTCTGACTGCCCAGCTGGCCTCTGCCCTCCTCCTTCCCCAGCCTAGTCCACCACCGGAGCCACACCTCCACTCCCTGTCGGCCGATTCCCCCTCTCCCTCAGAGTCTGACTCTACCAAGGGCATGACACATTTCTTTCCCATGAAGGGGTATCATTTTGGGTTAAGAGGTGCCTGTGCTGTGTTTTTAACAAAGTTTTTCTATGGTTACAATTGATAAGAAAGCAGTTTCCCAACTTGCCTCTAGCTGCTCATGCAGCCATTACAGTCCCAGAATTTCTGCTTGTAAGAAAGAAAATTTTATCTGCTCTTTGGTTATGCTGGGCCTACAAAGTATATCAGTTCTGCAAATGCTAAAGAGTCAAGAAATTCAATACAACACAAACATTTGGCAAGTTATAGCTCTACCACCATACAGCCCAAAGTCAAGCATATTATTATCATTTTCTCAGCTGTTAAAAAGCTACAAATTGCTTTGGAGAGGTCACAACCAACAAGGGGTTGTTACCCCACAGAGCCATCCCTTCCCAATAGCATGGCATCCTCCCCAAACTCTCATACTCACTTTTTTTGCAATTTAAATTGAAGACAACACTTCAGGGCAAAAAAGCCTTCTTTAAACCCAATCACCACTTGATTAGTGGAGGAAAAAACAAACTAGAAAACACAACTGCATTCAAGCAAACTTCAATATTCCCCCCTTGTTGCCGCCTTCTTTTTTAACCTCAGTAATTTGTCTCCATGTATGCTGACTCCTCCCAAATTATTGCAGTCCACTGTTTCCCATGAGCACTAAGGGCTTTCAATCACTAAATGGGATAGGTAAGTACTGAAAATTTTAACCCTGTGATAACTGTGGCCTGATAGAAATGTGTATAACAGCTATTCAGTGATAGAGACTAGGGATCAGCAGGATTATAATAATAGCAGGAGGGAAACCTAGAAAGAGCAATCAATGAATAGGCCTATAATGTCCCTGCCTGCAAAGTCTCTGCCAGCATTTTGTTTAGGGATTGAAATAAAATAAGTGCTTCAAGTTCTGTAGGATACCAAGAAGTTTAGCTTGGAGGAAGGTCTCCTCTATAGTGAACACTGAAACTTGTACCTTGAGTGATCTGATAATGATGCCTGCTGGAATTCCCTTTTGCCCGACCATTTCTGGGTTTGCTTTCCAAAACAGTTTTGTTATTTTACTATGGTAGTAGCATAAATGTCAATATTGGCAATTCCTGCTTTGCAAAGTATTTTTATCTAGTCTACAGCAACACAAGTAGTATTAGCAATCACCAGTTACCACTTGAGATTTTCCTTTTAAAAGAGCTTTTACAGGTAAAAAGCTATAAAAGCTATAAAAGAGCTCTTGCTAACATTACATTTCTCAGCATCTTCTGGGAGATTTCATGTTGTCCTCCCCTGCTTGATATAATCAAGCAGAAACAATTTTTGTGCAAATGCAAAAAGTTACTGTTAGAGAGAAATAAAGCTTCATTCAACTTGGAAATAGCAGGTATTAGATTTTATTCATTTTAGGAAGTGTATCACACCATCTGCATTTTGGTATAAACATCAATTTCTCTCTCTCCATATATATGTTGTGTGTGTGTGTGAAATACATATCTATTTCCACCTCTTTTTAGAGTTCATTTGGGCTTTCTCCCAGGAGAACATACTCAGGATTGCACCTTCTCCTTGGTAGAACTTCTGTGTCTTTAACAGTCCTTCAAAAAGTAAACAAGATGTTTAATTTAACAGCTTTCCCCAGTGCTTTCAAGATTAAGGCTGCCAGATATGGGCTGCAGAAAAATTGGATGAGCACTAGATGGCAATAAACAAATACAAATATATAAGAAAAGAAAAACAAGCTCTAATCCTTAACTATCATCAGCCAAATGCTTTCAGCCAAGATTTGATAGGTCTACTTTAGAGCTATTAGGAAGTATAGTCATCCAAACCGTGCTGACCCAGAATGATGGGGAGAAGCCAAGGAAAACTGACAGATATAATGGGAATATTTTTACCATGGGGAATATATCCCTCTATTTAAGAGAGCCACTTAGATATACTAGGCATATATTTTAGATTGAGTTAATGATTAGAAGCTGTGAGTATTAAAAGCTCCATGAATGAAAGGAACATGTAAACTATTACCAACCATGTGACATCTACATTAATAAAGTGTATTCAAATCAGTTAGTTGAACATTGTACCATTTGTCTTGGTGAATCCTGTACCATTTAGCAAATACTACATGTAAAAAGCAAATCTTACATGTAAAAGGTGGGATTGGTTAAATATATTGAATTTTAATGTGCTAGTTTTGCAAATTCAAAAGTTATTTTATGGGCTGGGCTGCCTAATTGCTTGTAAGATTTGAGGGAATAGCATTTTGGTTGCAATTTAAGAACCTCAAAGCTGATCCAAAGGGAACATGTCTCTCATCTTTGTGTGCAAGATAGGTAGCTAGAGTGCAGGCTAATTATCCACAGATTACTACTGATTATCCCACCCAAGAATGTCTTTCCTCTCTACAGGGTTGGGCATCTAGCAAAATTTGCTTTTTGGATTAAATCAGTTGCTAAGCTTTTCAGGTATATTTGTTATTTTTGAATATATTCTTTTGGGGTACCATCAGTATATATTATCTGTTTTTGATGGGTGTTCCACATATGCTTTAGTTGAGGTATGTTCTTGTTGACCTATTGAATTTCTGCCTGCAACATTACTATAGCAGGTGAAAGGTGGGGAGGACTTTCTCCTTTAACCTGCATCAAACATAGATTCATCAGTGGCCTCTTTATCAAATGACTAAAGAAGTTTGCATTTGTTAAATGTCTGTCTGGACATTTTCTTTTCCAGCTGATTATGGATTAAAGAAACCACAATGATTTTTGTACATATTCTTTGCCTTGTTGCCATCAAAACAGATGACAAAAAAATATTAGTTAAAATATTTACCATTTATGAGCTACAGAATGTAAGATGGTGTTTTCATATTGCAATATTCATGTAGAATGGTTCTAAAAGCATGAGGAGAAATTACTATGATAGGACATTCTGTAAAACCTCTTCATTCTTCTGATAAGAAACTTGGAAATTCTAATTCAGAGGTCTCCAAACCTGGCAACTTTAAGACTTGTGGGAGTTGAAGTTCACAAGTCTTAAAGTTGACAAGTTTGGGGACCCTGTTCTAGTTGATTGCTTAAACCTCCTTGTTTTGTTGGAAGAAAATATCCTTCTGGGTTCAGTTCCAAGTGGGGAATAAGATGCTGGAAACATGGTAACTGCTTGGAAAGATGGTTTAATGGTGAACAGGATCACATGCCTGGGAGCTCCTGGGTGAAAAAGGATATGCTGAGAGTCCCTGGGTGTTATTGGGATTTGAATTTGAGCTTGTATTCTGATTGGTTGTCAAACTCCCATGGGGCCATGGAGGTGCAACTCTGTAGGCTGTCCTGAGTCCCAGGTTTGGTTGAGCCTTGCTGGATGATGATGTAATGAAAGGGCTTTGGGCAATCCCTATTATGGATCTGCCTGAAGGAGGTAGATCTTTGTTATATAGAGTAGACTGGCCCAGGCCTTAATGGCCCATTAGCAAAGGTGGGTGGGTGGGTGAGTTTTTGTCTCTCTGAGTTTCTACTTCTCTTTTAGGGGAAATATTCTGCCTTTTTAATATATCCTAAAATATTTCATTTTTCTAGGAGAGGGGTGGGTTTCAACTTCCAACAGTTTTTTTTACAAATGCTTTATAGAAATCTTTTTCTGCTTTTTGAAGAAACAGAGATTTCAGTTTGAAGATAGCAACATCATCTTCACCAAAAAGCATGACTGTTGAATAAACTCTTCCTAAAAGCTCCTGAGCAAAACTGCAAAGGATGAACTTCATGGCCCCTTTTCTAGTTTCTCTGCATCAAGCACATAACAGGCATAAACTAGAACAGGGGTGTCAAACTCAATTTCATTTGAGGGCCACATCAGCATTATGGTTGTCCTCAAAGTATCAGTTGCATCTAAGACTATGATGACTCACAGCGGCTGGGTGGGTTTGGTTGGCTCCATGCCGCTCACTGGAGCTGGGTTGGGACAGAACAAGTTGCACCAGCTAAGTCAGACATGTCAAACTCAAGGCCCGCAGGCCACATCTGGTCCACAATGTGATTAGATTGAGTCTATGGGGCCACCTTTGAAACAGTATGGGCAGGCTTCGGCCTAATTTCCCCCCCAAAAACCCCTGCACCACTCGGGCATACACCAGAATCATATTGCAGGGGTGGTGTACCATACCGCATGTACCATTTGCAGGGTGACCCTGCGGGACATATCTAACCACATCTGGCCTGTGGGCCTTGAGTTTGACATGTCTGAACTAGAATGATGAATTGTGCCATATTTGCTGACTGCCAAAGAAATCCGGATATTCTATGGTGAGTTTTTCCAAACCATGCACTGTTGCAGCCAGTCCGTGTGTGTGTGTGTTGCAGTTTTCAAGGATTTGAGCCTACAGCTACCAGATCTGGAGCATAAAAATAGGGATTGCCCAGAAAAATTAAAAATGGATTTTTGACATCTCTTTACTGCCATCTGGTGGTTATCTAGAGTTATATAGTTGCTTAAGTCGGCCTACATTCATTCTTGCTGATTAAACTTTTCTCTTGTTGCTGCTTCTATTTAATGACTCCGGAATTGTTATTCTACAATATAAAAACATTTTTGGATCAGTGGACACCCTTGGAATTTTGAAAATGCCATGTTCCTGTCACCAGGGGGCCAACTGGTGAGTTTTCTTCCTCACCTTCTCTCTGACTTTTCAGCATCCACTATATCTATCCTCCCTTTTTTTCCCCCATACTCGGGTTAACATGTTTCAAACCAAAGCAAAGGTTTCTGCCTGCCTGCCTGCTCCTTGGAAATGGCTGTAATTTCCTCAAATACATTGGATAGTTGTCCAAAATTAAAGACCCTGTTGTGCTAAAGTTTACCCCACAATTTGATCTTATTCTTTTCCAGGATACATGGACGTGCAATGACTTTTTCATGTCATTTTACTACTCTGTCCAACTCTTCAAGTTGTAAGGAGAAAGAGGCAGACCACAAGAGAAGTTGAGACTGTTGATTTCCATGGCTCAGAGTTTTAAAATAATAGAACAGCCCATCCTTTAAGAACGAGGTGGGGGGGGGCAGAGCTGGTGTCTCAATGATACGGCATGCAATCTTGGAGGTCTGAGATCACTGCCGATATCTTTGCTCCTGGACGGTCCAAACGGATCTAAACCATCCTGAAGAGACGGTGAATGTAAAGAGCGCATCCTGTCGTTCCCAGGGATACTGCAAAGTCCCTGGTAGATCCAGGAGAAGCTCTTTTTGCCAGCGGCAAAGAGGCAGCCATTAAAGCTGCTGAAGTTGGGACAGCTCCGAAATGGAAGAGGATAGAAAGAGAAAGTGTGCCAGTTTGGTGAGAAGTTTTTCTTTAAGATTTAAAAGGACACCCTAAGGAAAAGAAAGAATCTGTAAAATCTCAGACAGAAGTAATTAAGCAGCGATTTCAAATGGGAAGTCAAATTAATTTTTACTTTTTTTTGCTGGACTCTTTCTATACGATTTTTTACTTGGAATTGGACTGGTCTTTTTTGTTATCTTATTTTTCATTTTTGTCTCTTCTCCTTTTTGTCTTTACAATATTTTAGGCTAGAGATCCCCTTTTAGTCTTTCTTTTTTTGAAACCCTTTTTACTTTTTAATTAACTTTTTTATAATAATTTGTTTGGAAAAGGAGGGGGGAAGTGAAAACAGAGGAAACTTTGTAACACTGCCAACTAGAGACTTAGAAATATTGTTTCTCTTTTTCTCTCTTTTGACCAGACAAAGCTGAGAAAGAATTCAGACTTCTTTTCAAGGACTCCGAGCCTGTCTGATAAGATAGAGGGAAGAGCACGGGAGAGTGTTATTGCAGGTGCTCTTCTGGATTTCTATCAGTAGCTGGAGTCTGGTGTTGAAGTATGCAGAAAAAAGATGATAAGATTCTAGAGAAGAGAGCTATAAAAATAACGAAAGCCTTGGGTAACTAAATAGGTGCAGTGTGTTCTTTTTCTCTTTTTAAAATTGGGCTATTTCTCATACTCCCTCCTTATCATCTTATTATTTGTAACAGTTATTTGGATCTCTGGACTCTTGGAACCTGCTTTTGTCTTTCTTTTTGCTTTTGGAGCCTAATTTTTACTTTTGCATTTTATTTTAAAGGAAAAGCCTTAGTATTAATGTTTTCCTTCTTCTTCTTCTCTCTTTTTTTTTAAGGGAGTAGGCTGTTTCTTTTTCTCTCTCTCCCTCTCCTGCATTTTTTAATCTACCCTCCATATTGGGTTTTTTTTCTGTGGCTTCCTTTTTTTTTGGTATATTTTTTCATACCTGAGACTTTCTAATTGGATTAAGGTGTTGAAGAACCTGAAGAAATTCCTTTTTCTTTTTAGTTTTTTACTTTTTATTTTTCTGCCTTCTACAAGATTTAACAATTTTTTCCTCTCTCTGTTTATGTTTTTTTCTCTTCCTTTTTTGAGCTTTTACTGCTATTTAACTAATCAATTGGATTAAGTTACACAAGAACCTGAAGAAATCTTTTTTTTTTCTATGTTGCTTCTTTTTTTCCACTATTTTTACTTGGATTTACAATTGGCTATTTCACGAGTAGATTAAGGTTTAGAAGAACTTGAAGATTTTGAATTGTCCGAAATGAGCAGGAAATTACTAGTGGCTGGTTCTTCAATTCCTACTTCTTCCTCTTCACCATCTGGAGGAGAACATTCAATACAGACGATGTTACAGCCAGATAAAGAACAGGAAAAAGTGACATTGCAGATGATAATGCAAGGAATTCAAAGCATACCAGCAAGAACAGAGAATATTGAAAGGAAAATAGAAAAAACTGATGAAAAGGTGGAGAATATTCAACAAATGATGATGAAGTATGATGAGAAATTCAAAAAAATTGAAGATAAAGAGATAAGAAGATTGGAGATATTGACAGATCAACAGTGGTTGAACAAGATAAAAGTGGGATGCTGAGATGGGAGATGGATAGATCAGAATTTTATCTCAGATTTCAAAACATAGAGGAAGAAAAGGGACAAAACTTAGCTGAGATAATGATAGAAATCTTGGCTGAAGCTCTGGAAATAACCAAAGAGAAGATGATGAATGGAATAGACGAGGTTTTTCAAGTCTTCACAAGATATGCAATAACAAATAGCTTACCAAGAGAAGTTCACATCAGATTTACAAAGAAAGCCATTAAAACACAAGTATTACAGGAGGCAAGAGAGAAAACATTGAAATATAAAGTTAAAGAGATTGTGGTCCTGAAACAAGTGCCTAGAAGAATGAGAGAAATGAGAAGAGAATACCAATTCCTGACTAAAATCCTACTTTAAAAAGAGGTGAATTATAGAAGGCTGATTCCAGAAGGTTTGATGTTCACATGGCAAGAACAGAGACACAAAATTGATTCAATTAAGAAAGCTGAATTGTTTTATACTGAATACTTTGGAGGGAGAGAGGAGGAGACAGAAAAAGAAATGTCACTAAATTCCAAGAGGATTGCCAAATAGCGACTGAAAAAGAAGAAGGTGCAGTAGGTGGAAAGGTGGAAGTTAAGGAACAACGTGAACTAAGATTTACAAGAGCTGCTAAACCTAATTATAAAGTATAAACATGGAAGAGAAAAAGCTGATTACAATTAATATAAATGGACTTAATTCAGCTGCTAAAAGAAGGAAAACTTTCCATAAATTAGAGAAATTAAAATTTGATATAATCTGCCTACAAGAAGTACATATTAAAAAGCAACATGAACAATTGTTGATACAGCGAAAGTTAGGGAAAATATTTACTTCTTTGACACAATGCAAGAAAAGAGGAGTGGTTTTATACATTAAAGATATTATCCCAGTGAAATTGATTGATACAGATGATGATGGAAGAGTATTAATGGTGGAAATAATGGACAATAATGTGAAAACACTCCTGATTGCAATCTATGCCCCGAATGACGATCAAGAAGAATTTTATAGAAAACTACATATGAAAATAATTGAACTGGACTATACTAATATCATTATGATGGGAGATTTCAATGGAATTGTAGACAATAAATTGGACTATACAACACAGAAAACAACAAAGCAAAACAGAAAGATTCTTCCTAAATCTTTTTTTAAAATGACAGATGAAATAAACCTGAAAGATGCATGGAGAGAAAGAAATGCTAAGTCTAAACAATACACTTTCTATTCAAACAGACATTCATCATGGTCCAGAATAGATATGATATGGATGTCAACAGAATTGTTAGCCAACATGCAAGAAATAAATATTGAAACAAGTATTTGGGCAGATCATAATCCAATGACAATTAAATGGAAAGGACAAAGAAGAAGATCTAGATGGACGTTAAACAATACTATATTAAAAGAAAATGATTTCATACAGAGGATGGAGAAAGAACTGCCTTTTTTTTAAAAAGAAAATAAAAAATAAGACACATCAATGCAGAATGTATGGGATACAATGAAGTCATATGCCAGAGGCTTGATAATAGACTATACAAGGAAAAGAAATATCACGAAAAGACTAGCCTCTAAGACATAAGAGGATGAGTATAAAGAAGTTGAAAAAGAGTTACAGAAAATGCCACAGACATTTAAGGGCATTAAGTTAAAAATGGATATAATTAAACATAAAATGGGATCAATGGAAAAAGAAGAATTTGCACAGAAAATCAGAGGCATAAAACAGAACTACTTTGAATATGCAAATAAACCAGGTAGATGGTCAACATATAAACTGAGAAAGGAGAAAGAATCAAGGAAAATATTGCAATTAATAGATGATCAAGGCCAAGTTTGCTATGGTAGTAAAGAGAAGAAGGAAATCGTATGAGACTATTATGAGAAACTATACACACAAGAGAATATTGACGAGGAAAGAATTAAATATTATTTACAGAATGCTAATTTACCCCAGATACCTAAAGAGATTGAAACAATGTTAGAAAGCAATATAACGATGATGGAGTTAACTGAAGCACTCAAGAAGCAAAATAATGGAAAGGCACCAGGCCCAGATGGACTTCCGGCAGAATTTTACAAAACATTACAAGAATCATTGAATCTTCCATTGCTAGAAGTTATGAATGAAGTTATGTTAAAGAAGAGGATACCAAAATCATGGTCAGAAGCTTATATCACACTTGTTCCAAAAGAGGAGACTGATCCATTACAAATCAAGAACTACAGACCTATTTCCCTACTAAATGCAGATTATAAGTTTTTTGCTTCAATATTGGCAGAAAGACTTAAAAAATACCTAAATAATTTTATTCACTCTGACCAAAATGGATTTCTGCCAAAGAGACAAATCAGAGACAATATGAGAGTAATCTTGGACACTTTGGAATACTACGAGGCACATCTTGAAAAACAAATGGCTCTGATATTTCTAGATGCACAGAAAGCATTTGATAATGTGAATTGGCGATTCATGTTATTACTGCTGGAACAGATGGGCTTTGCTAGAAAATTTATTCAAGCAATAGAAGCTATATATCACAAGCAAACGGCAAAGGTAATGATAGAGGGAGAACTGACAGACTCTGTCAATATAAGAAAAGGAACAAGACAAGGGTGCCCACTATCACCTCTGTTGTTTGTGTTAACTTTGGAAGTGCTAAACGGAAATGTTAGAGAAGAAAAGGACATAAAAGGGATGAAACTTAAAAAAGAAGAATTTAAATTGCAAGCATTTGCATATGATCTGGTTTTCATCTTAGAAGACCCACTAGAAACAGCATTAAAATTGAGAGAAAAGATAGAGGTATATGGGAAGGTGGCTGGTTTGAAAATAAACAAAGACAAAATAAAGATTTTGACAAAGAATATGTTATCAAGACAAAAGGAAGAACTGGCGGATGTATTAAAAATCCAGGTCACGAATAAGATCAAGTACTTGGGGATACATTTGACAGCAAGATGTAATACACTAAAAGAGAATAATTATATCAAACTTAAACAGCAGATAGCGCTAGATTTGGCAAAATGGGAAAATTTACAACTGTCATTAATAGGGAGAATATCAACAATCAAGATGAATATATTACCCAGAATTTTATATTTGTTTCAAACAATTCCAATTAGGCTTATTTAATTAAGATTATTTTGAAGATTTAAATAAAATTGTGTTGAAATACATATGGCAAGGTAAGAAAGCGAGAATAAAATTAAAACTTTTGCAAGATGCTAGAATAAGAGAAGGATTTAGTTTGCCTAATTGGGAGTTGTACTACCAAGCTACAAATTTGATGTGGATTAAGGAATGGATAACATTAAGAAATGCTAGATGGTTGACATTAGAAGGACATGATCTGTTGTTGGGGTGGCATGCTTTTCTATGGTATAAAGGAACTAAAACATGGGGGTATTTTAGAAGACATTATATACGGGAGTCTCTGTGGTTAAACTGGGAGAAGACTAAATGGCAATGTTATTTGAAAATTCCAGTCTAGCTATTGACTACTGAAGCTTTTTCTTATCCTATAACATACAAAAAGGTACAAACAGTTAGATATGGTGAAATATTGAATGAAAAGGGTGAACTTAAATCTATGCAAAAATTAGAAGAAAAAGGTATAAAGATGAATTGGTTTTCATATGCATAAATACATTCAAGGTATGATAAAGATGCTAAAACAGAAGGTTTCTATGATAAATTGACTGATTTAGATAAGATTTTGATGAAAAGGTGATTAAAAATTGTATGGATATCTATTAGAAATTAAACTGGAAGAAGAACAAGTTAAAGAAACAATGATTGCTGGGGGAAGAATTTTGGATATGGGATTGATCTAGAGAAATGGCAAAAATTGTGGTCTCAAAATTATAAAATGACAGTTGTCAACAGCATATAAAGAAAATTTGTATAAGATGTTTTACAGGTGGCATTTTTTCCCCAACAAGGATAGCAAGAATGTTCAAGAATAAATCTGAAAAATGTTGGAAATGTCATCAAGTACATGGCTCATATTACCATATGTGGTGGACTTGTGCAGATGCCAAAAAATAAAACCCACACATGGTTGGAAAAAATGACAAAAAAGCATGTAGATTTGAAACCAGAGATATTTTTATTGGGAATTTTACCTGAAATATATAGTAAAGAATTAAAATACCTGATTGTAAATATGTTAACAGTGACTAGGATTGTATTTGCCAAAAACTGGAAAAATGAGAAAGTACAATCACAGGAGGAAATCATTAAGAAAATATTGGAATGTGCTAAAATGAGTAGATTGACATTTGACATTAAAGAACAAGTTGATAAACAATTTTATAAAATTTGGGATCTATTCTATCAATGGTTAGATAATAAAACATGGTAATGAAATATGTAGATTCATTATGTTTTTAGAACATAATGAATATATAAAAATGTATTTTTTATTATATCTACAAAATGATACATCTCCAACAACAGCGGCAGCAGCAGCGGGAACCATGGAAGCGTTTCAGCCTCCATAACTTCCACGGTTCCCACCGCTGCTGCCGCTGTTGTTGGAGACGCCGCTGGTGAGGGAGGCACAGCTGCAGCTTGGCCTGGGCTCTTGGAATCCAGGAACGGGCTGCGCACTGGGACTTTTGCAAACTTGCAGAGCCCAAGGCTGGAGCACCAGAGACGCTCACTTGGCTCTTTTCACACCCACCCAGCTGCTCGGGATTAAACCAAAATGCAGTGCAAGGCGCTCCCAGGTACCTCAAAAAAATTTTTTTCCTGTTGTTACAGGGACAGGGGAAAAGTGGGAGTGACTCAGACGCTGTTGTTGGAGACGGTGCTGGCAAGAGAGGCACCAGCACTGGTGGGAACCATGGAAGCTACGAAGGCCTGAGAAGCAGCTGAAACGCTGCCGACAGACATCCCCACCTGTTAAGTCTGGAGCATGGGTGCGAATGATGGAGACGAGCCGGTAGAAACGGTGAACTTCAAACTCTTTATTTACATATTGTGACAGCTCAGCTCGAGGGCTGCTATAGCCTTCCTTATATAGGCAACTTGTTAACTCTTCGACCAATAGCAAACCTGGAGCGCTAGCTCCGTTAACCAATGGGAATGGCCTGTTAATGGCCAATCAGATGCTCCTGAACGGACCAATCCGATCCTGCCAATAACAGCCAATCAGAAGTGCAGGGCCAGAACCCTGCACTTGACTTCAAGCTCAATGATAACTTTATTGGTATTATTCATTCACAATACCACCCACCCGCTGACCTGGGTCTTCAGCGCTTGGTAGGGGTAAGGGAGCCTTCCGCGCTTCACCATGATTGGCCAATCGGAGTGGCTGGTGGCAAGGCATAGCCGCCGGGGGGCACTCTAGGTGAGGGTGCGCGGGGGGGGAAGAAAGAAATTAATTCACCCCCGAAAAGACGTCCTAGCCATTTTTGGGGGGCTCAAAAAAAATAAATAAGGCCCAGCCTTATTATATGAGAAACGCAGTTATACATATATATGGGGTGATTTCAGGATTGTGGCTGGCTGGTGGTGAAAATAGATTATGTCTTGTTCAGGTAGTGGAAGATAAGGAAACTGTAAAAGGGCAACAGGGAGATATTTAAATTATCTAACTCTGGACTAAAACTGGTTTTTTTTAAAAAATTACAGCTTTTCAGATGTCCTACAACACCCAGAAGCCACAATAACCCTCTCCTCAGATTTGCCATTCCTGATTTGTTTGAATTAGTTTTTCTTATAAGGACATTTTTACCCAGAAAGTAAGCTGCACTGAGTGCACTGACAGTTACTTCCAAGATTATAGAATTAGTCAAGGGCAATGAATCCAGCCTTAGGAGCTACATGATACCCCCAAAAGTCTAAGGCGTGTCCTCCAGATCTTATCCAACAATTGCTGATAAATTGTAATTTATGACTACATGGAAATTGTATGAACTCTAATTCTGATTTCATTTCAATTTAATGAATAAAATGTAATGTAATCCCAAATCTATTTTTAGTTTTAGCTTTTGTGCATAGCCACTGGAATGCCATTCAAAGGATTAGTGCAGGTCTCAACCTAAAACATATTGTGGTTTCCAGATATTTATGCTCAGGACTTCTACAACCTAGTGTTCTAAGGCTAAAGTTGTGTGGTCTGACAACAAATTTGGGAGTGTCAGTTGAAGAATGTCTAATAAACTGTCTAAAAGTGTTTTCATAGCTTTAGTCCAAAAATATCCAAGCCAGCATTTTATACCAGACTGTACATAAATCAAGTCTTGCTGACAAACTAGTGCTCGGGAGGAAGGCTTAGGAAAAAGGAAGTATCTCATAATTGAGAGAGTGGCGTGCATGTCTTTCACCAACATCTTGACACAAAGGGAGAAGTGGCATAATTTCTTAGGGCTTAACAGTTGCTTAGCAAGAGTGAGAGTGCATAAATCTAAAGGGGACAAAAAATGTTCAGACAGTCACTTATCATCTGCTGAAGAATTATATTGGAGCATTTTCTCAACTCTACAGAATCGTCCTGATAAGTAAAATTTCCATTTCTTCTGTTTTTTTTTCTTTTCTAAAATTCAAATGTTTTTATACACTCCATCAAATAACAGGCTGTTAATTTAGAAACCCAATAATGTTACAGGATCTGCAAATGCTTCAAGATAAGGGTTAAATTTGTTTTAGAGATCTGGTTTGGTTTGGTTTTCTTTTTTGGGCTGAATTTCAACTCTGAAATGCTTGATGCTTTCACTTTAGTTCAAGCCTTGGAATATTAGAAACAAAGAACTACTTTTTAAAAAAAATTAGGACTCTCATCCAAAATATAGATGTAATAAATAATAAAATTACATACACACTGCTGAAAGATTTGAGCCTGAGGAGTTTGTTTTGAGTCTCAGAAGTGAATGGAGCTTTGGTCTTTCCACATAAAATCCACTCTTACTTGTTCATGGCTAGCCTAGAGTGATAGGGGGAAGTAAATTGGTTGGGAATTAGAAATGCCACACAAAAGTGGGCAATTTGCTAGCCCTGTAAACATTTTCTGTTCTTTTTGGGGGGCATGGGATAGGCTCTTCTAATAAAGGTATTGCATAAGATTGGTGATTATTGGGGAATCCTGGATCAGCAAGGCGGTATCATACCAGAAAGAGACAAATATCACAACATTTCCATCCTGTTGCCGAGAAAACTACATAGATGCCGACTTCCTCAAAGAGCTGAGTTTGATTAAGGATATCTTTTCATTTTATATTAATTTTAAAATAAAAATAAACTACAGTAGATTATATCTTTCCCTGAGAAGAACTTGGTAGTAGAAGCTTCCTTCCATCTGTCTTTATACTTCTTTTCTGGCTAAGCAGGAAAGAAGATGGTCAAACCCGTCATTCAAAATTTCTGGGTCTATATAAATTATTAATAATTAATATTAAATCAGTATCTATTTTAACTAGAATTTACCACATAGACAGCAATAAAGCATTAATCCCAAATCAGAAAAGCAACATGATGTGATTAACTAGCTCAGCAATTCTGGATTTTTTTTAAATAACATAGATAGATTGTCCATACATTGTAAAATATTGTGGTCTCTAATCCACTTTTATACATGAATTGAGTCTCTGAACCTAGGATTGTCTGGATGTGTTGGATTTTACATATGTGGAAACTTCAACATTGGCAAAAACTATTTCAAAAGAAGTATAAATTAACCTCTCTTTTTCTTGCATGATCTCACAATGACACTCTGAGAGGTATGCAAAAATAAATAAATAAATCTTTAATAAAGCAGTCAGCCAGCAATAAAACCATCAATTCTAAAACAACATACAACAATGGGGGTGGGGGGGAAATACATCTATTTATTTGTCATTCAATTTGTCATGGCTATTGATTGATAAATTCTAACTGTCGAGAATTTTCCTGCAAAAACATGGGGTGTCATTACTATTGCATTCTTTCAGATTAACCAGAATGAATTGGCAGCAAGTAGCTCCTGGAATCATCCTTTTACTAGTCAAGCTCACAGGGACATCTCTATTTTTTGTTTTTTGTGAGTATTGGGCAAATTTTAAGTAGTTGTTTTTGTTTAGTTTTTGATAATCATGTCATTGTCTCTTTTCTCAATTCTTCCTGTCTTGCATATATACTGTAAGGGCTTTGGGGTTTTGAAATATGGATATATATATTGCAGTGTGTGTGTGTGTGTATACATTCATACATACAAACAAACACACACACACACACGTAAAGCCATAATGTACAGTACATACATTATATCTTCTTTTAACTTTATTTTTTATGCTTATTGATTTTATTATAGAATCTTTGATTGTCGTGAGAGTTGGGTAGCATATAAGGTTAATTAAATTATTATTATTGAAATGTTTTGAGTTTCCCTGTTTTACTATGCCTCAATACGTAAAGATATAAATAACCCTTATTGTTTTGCAGCTGTTTTTTTCAAAGAAGTATTTTATATGTGGCTGTCATTCCACATAGTGCTCTTTTATAGTATACTTTATTATACCATTGAAAACAAGAGGCAGATTAATAGATAGACTGATATGGAGAGACAGAATTTTCCCTAGGGAAAAGTTGAGATTTAAACTAAGGGCTTGACTTTTATCTTTCCTTTGAACTTGATTCAGCTCCCTCAACTGACAATGAATAACGATGACAAAACAATTGTTTTTACTCCCTACTTTATTTTAGCAGAAGTATTGAGAAATTTTTTATTAGCTGTTATTTAAAAATATTCTTCTTTTTAGTTCCACAGATCTTTCCCAAGGGGAACATCATTTCTACCTCTACAGAAAATTCTTCAGGTAACTCTACATAAAAAATCCAGAGATTTCTGAGACTTGAAAATAACTGGATGGGGGATAAATGTACTTTGATTTCTGTTGAGAAAAAAAACGTATTATGTGGCATTCAGTGGGGAAATTTCTTGAAGTTGGAACTCCCTTTTCTCCATCAAAGAAGAGGAGTTTTCAACATAAGATAATTTTCCCCATTGAACGGAAAAGGATTAAGTAGAATTAAGTAAACCTCATCCAGGTGTCTCCAGCATTTTGCAGCACCAGCCAACCTGTACTGATAACCAGAGGCAAAGTGCTTCTCAGCTGCTTATTCAGTAGTGGAACCAGTTGTGATTCGATGAGTAGTAAGTTGGTTCAAAAGATGTTTGACATGTGCTGTTCTTCAGCTGATGGCTTTAGATCAGGAGTGTCAAACTCGCATTGTCACGGCAGCATCATGTGACATGTCTGGACTTTCCCCCCTCACTAAACCAGGTGGGGCATGTCCAGCACGTGATGCATGCAACCCACGGGCCATGAGTTTGACAGCTTTGCTTTAGATGACCAGCCATACAGCATGAATTCCAGCAACTCTTTCCATTTAATTGCCCCTGAGTTCCAGATGCTCTTACACATTATCTTCAACCAGCAGAAGGATGGTGCCCTCCTTGTATCACTTAATGCATGGAGGAAGTGTCAAAATTCTACAAGCAGCAGGTCCTGACCTTTACGTCCACCTCAACACTGAAGTGTTGATCCAATTGAGGTACAGTGTGTGCTTATTATACTTTGCCTCACTGTGCACTAAGGGGATTGGCTGAGAAATGAGAGGTGTCTGTTATGAAAAGTCTCATCTCTTCCTGTCATGCACACTGAGGAATATGTGGATCCTGCTTCATGCTAAGATGCTAGATGTGACTTTACATAGGTGAAGGGAATATGGCCTTGAACTCTTTATAGAGAGCATGGGGCTGTATTAAAAACCTCAGCTGTGACTCCATGATCACAGGGAATGGGCCTAAAATATAAAGTGCAACCCATTGCGTGTCATAGATGGTCTTTTGCTTTATTGTTCATGAACTGCGTCTACAGCATCTAGAGGGGAATAGTCGGTTCTTATAAAGCCAGGAAGACGAGTTACACTACCCAGTGACAACACCAAATAGACAGCCACAAAACCCAATTCTGGCACAGAATTCTGGTTGGTTGCCTCCTGGGAAAAGCTTTTGCCTAGGAATTAGAAAATCAGAAAGTGATTTCTACTGAAGTCATGGAAATTTCAGTAAAAATAACTCTCAAAATGTTAGAAATGCAACAAACAATTTGGATACATAAGAGGTGGTAATGTTGTAAACCTCAACAATACTGGAAATTAATTCATTGCAAATTCATAACTAAAAAATACTGTAGATTTGATATACACTTCAATCTACTTGAAAACCATTTCTGGATTACAATTTTATACATGCAATCATACCACATTACAAATGTGGGTTCCAGTCTGTATAATTGAATATATAACTTTCATCAGTGGTGGGATTCAATTTTTTTTACGACCAGTTCTGTGGGTGTGGCTTGGTGGGAGTGGCAGGGGAAGGATACTGTAAAATCTCCAGTTAGAAGTGGTATTTGCCGGTTCTCCAAACTACTCAAAATTTCCGCTACCAGGAAACTTCCGGTTTCGCGTGGCTTCGGGGCAGCAGGAATTCGCGACAGCTCGCGATTCCTGCTGTGCTAGCCGTCGAGGTACCCCCGATCCAGATGGGTCAGGGGGATATGGCTGCCCTGTAGGGACAGCTGAAGAGAGAGGGGAGTCGGATAGGGAGGTGGGGGTGTCGCAGACCCCCCCCTTCTCCGGGAAAACCCCTTTTTCCCAAGGCGGTGGAGCGGCGGTCAGCAATGGCCGCCACGAAGAAGCCAGCAACCGGGTAAGAACTGTGCTGGAGGAAGTGTGAAGAGTGAAAGTTCTGTCTGAGCCGGGTCAAGTGACACCTTTTAAATTGCCTGGACTTGAGCTGCTTGAACTGCTGGAGGATACATTGTATCCCTAAGAAGAGCGAAAAGCGGCGGAGAAGCTGTTAAAGGGAACTTTTTTTTTTTTTTTTTACTCTCCCACCCCACGGAAATAGCAGAAATATTTGGATATATTAGACATTGAAAGTGGATTGCTTTGAAAGTTGAAGCTAAGAGACAAAGGGATTTTTGGACATTGAAAAATTTAAGAAATTGGAAAATCTTTGCTGGAGGTATGGATTTCTGATTATTTAAAATTGTCATTGCAAGTGGGAAGGGAGAAAAAAAAATTGGAGCAGAAGCTGAAAAAGGAGGAGATTGTCCAGAACGTCTTTGTGGATCCCAAAGGAAGATATATGGTAATTGGACCTCTTTGATTAAAAATTAATCCAGAAAGAGAAAGAGAAGAAGGAAGAAAAGTATTAACTTTTGGAACTTTTTTTTTTAATTGCTTTTGATTGTTTTTGATTAAAAATACTTGTGGTTGTTTTGGAAAAAGTTTCCCTTTTTATAATGGCATCGTTTGTGGATGAACTAGAGATTGAATATCAAAAATATAAAAAAGAAGATACTTTGGGCGCTTTGTTTCAATTCTTAGAAATGGCGTTATGTTCTGTTGAAAAGTTGATTACGCAGCAGAAGGACTGGGACAAGGAAGAAGAGGAAGAAGAAGCCATCTTTGATGAACAATGGGTCCCTTCCGGAGAGGAGGAGAAAAAGGATAAGAAAAAGGGGATCTTAAGAATTATAAAAACAACCAAAAGAGAGAAAAATGAGCAAAAAGATGGAGGCAAGGTTAGAAAGCAAAGGAAAAGGAGCAAGAAAAGCGAAGGGAAAAAGCAAAGGGGTAGAAAGGGCAAGGAGAAGAATAAGCAAGAGAGAAAGGGGGGGAGGAGAAGCCTTAATGGGGGGAAGCAAGACCTAAAGAAAAAAAGTTTATTTAGAGACAATGGGTGAATTTAATTTAGATTAAAAGAGGGATTCTGGAGGGTATATAAGAGTGTGTTTTTATATGTATATTTAGAATATAAAATTTATTATGTAATTTTAGAATCTTTTAAACAGAGTCCCAAGAAAGATTGCTATATGTAGTATTTCTAAGTTAGGGTAATGAGTTATAGATGTTACTCCAATTGGTGTACAGGAGAAGTATAGTAAAAGAAAAAAAAGATGAATGGATAATTGGAAATAGAACAGACAAAGAATGTTGTTGAAAATGGTAATAAGATATGGAAGGATATATATGCTTTTTTTTTGGATTTTGTATATTGATAAAAGGCAATAAAATTTTAATTAATAAATAATTTGGATGGAAAGGAGAAGTAGGGATAAGATATGAAGTTAATATTATATGAAATATTGATATTATAATCTGGAAATGTTATGCCTTATTGGTCTTTTATTATTATTTTTTCTTAGAAAAGAATTTATAAGCTGCTATGCCTTGATTCTTTGTGCATTGTTTTTATAAAACTGATAAAAATAGTTTTTATATATATATATAAAAAAAAGAAAATGATAATAAGATATGGAAGGAGATATGGGTTGAATATGATGTTTGAATTTGTGTCTGTGTGAAGAGTTTTAACCCGGGAACAGACAACCTTCAGAAAAGATCTTTTAGTTTTGTTTATGTTTTGTGTTTGTATGTTTGTGTATTGTGTTTATGGTAAAACTAATAAAATTTGTTTTTTATTAAAAAAAGGAAAAAAGAATCAATAAAACTTTGGAGGAATGTTAGATGAGAATAATTTAAACAAGCCAGAAAGAAAAGAATATGATGACTATAAAATGGATAAATATGGAAGAGAAATGAAATTGAATAGGAGTAAAGAGAAATAATGAGAAATTTGCTGAAAGATATTTGTGTGTCCATATGGAGATGGGATAAATTGGAATTACGCTGTATAAAAATAATGTTTTGTTTGACTTGTAAGGATTTACGATGTTAAGAGGTTTTATGTGTTTATGTATTTAATGGTTAATGATGTGTTGTTTTATCTTTAAAATTAATAAAAATTTGTTTCAAAAAAAAAAAAATTTCCGCTACCAGTTCTCCAGAACTGGTCAGAACCTACTGAATACCACCTCTGACCTACATGTTATTTACTGTACATTATTTTAATGTAACATATACAGGTTTTCTGTTTCCTCTTACTGATTTCAATTGTACCAACCAAATAATTTTACCGTTCAATAGAATACTGTATGTTCAACTATGAAATGTCTTAGAATACTCTAAGTTGTTTATGGTGTTTTACAGTACATTAGTGTTATGATATTTTAGATTTGTCAAGTTAGTTGAGATCTGGTAGTCATCTGCCTATATTTTATTGCTTACATTGTTTCCCCTCCCTCCTTTTTTGCTTCTTTTTTCTTGGTATCATAATGATAATACAAAATAAATTAAGAAGACTAGTTTTGTCAAAAGAAGACTAGTTTTGCTGAGGAAGGATGCATATATGACTTAGAATTCCTTTTTTTAAATTTTGGGTACCACTGAGTATTGATAATGTGAATTCAATTTACATTTAGGATGTAGATGACGGATGCTATTTTTTTGTTTCCTAGTGTGGCTCCCTTCTTCTGAGCAGATTCCTTCCCTCTCTCCCTTGCGTCCTACTACAGGTAAAAAGTGAGATGATTATTTTTCTCTCCATACCTGATAATCAGTTGGGGATGATTGGAAAGGGAATGGGGAACAGTGGTAACTCCGCTAGTGAAACTTTGAATAGAGGAAAATAGCTCATGTTTCTGATTGTCCACTAGGTTACACAAAATAAATTGAGAAGTTTCTTTTATAACAGAGTGGAGAAGACAATTAACTGAAATCATCTTGTGTGAGATATTAAAAATCCCCAATCAGTTTTATTTCCAGTCACATTTTTATTACATTATCATATCTGTATCTCAGGACAAAAAGTTCCCTCTGGGCAATAAATACACGAGACTTAATATTAGCTACATTTTATTACTACTCAATGTTTTTCAGTGGCGTTTTTCATACTGACTCAGATATGTCTCTGGAATTTCTCCATCATCCAGGTCATGATTGTCCCAATGTTGCTTTTCAAAAGGCAACTGGAATTTCTTGGCGTTTTTTTTTTCTTGAAAACGTTTCACTTCTCATGCAAGAAGCTTCTTCACTTCTTGAGAATTGAAAAAGCTTCTTGTATGAGAAGCTAAACGTTTTCAAGGGAAAAAAACCCCCAAGAAAGTCCAGTTGCCTTTTGAAAAGCATCTTTTGGACACTGACCCAGATAGGATTGCCATGCAATATATGGGCTCCAAAAAATCTAGGGAAGACACAGAGAGAGATAGAGAGAGAGAGAGAGAGAGAGAGAGATCTATATTGGTCATGTATATGAATGATTATTCATTTACTCAGTCATTTCCAAGCCATTATGTCCAAGATTTTCTGCCAGCCACTGGTCTGCTAAGTTCTTGTATTCTCTGGTTTGTATCATCAATGATAGGATTTAACCACTTTGTCTTCTGACAACAATTGTCTTCTATTTTTTTTCTACATTATGTGTCCAAAATCTTTTAAGTTTAGCTTCATTATTAGCATTTCTAATGAGCTGTCTCATTGAAATATGGTAGCCCATATCTAAGAGGAAAGATTATTTCTCCAAGATATGTAGTAGTATGTCTTGCATTACTGATACCATGTAGGTGTTGTCTACAGAGGGAACCTGATAAAACACTAGAAACTCTGAGATCAGGATTGTGCAGTTCCCATCTCTTTATGCAAAAACTCCTATGTTTGTAACACTTACATCTTACACGAGAACAGACCTTGAGCAGATCTTTAAACAACACAAGTCATGACGTTTTGTTTTCAAGTATACAAAATCATCACTTAAAAGATTTATAAAGTTATCTGTAAGTTTGATTCCCATGGAATTTCCTGCAAGGAATATGATCCTCTCATTAGGCAAACAGTGAATAGCCAATTGTTCTGAAAATGAATACATTGTTGATATTCATTAATGCATAGTTAAGATTTTGTAGTGTTCCTTACAATATTACAGTAAACTAAAGAAAAGGAAATGCTGTTTTAGTTACAGTACAGTTGTGGCTCTGTTAAATATTTTTAATTGTGACTTTAGCCCTGAGATTATGTCCTAAAAGGCAGGTGTCTGAATTCAGACTAAGCCAACTGCACTAAAGCCACAATGTGATAAAACCTGCACAAAAACATTGAATTCTGGAAATTCTATTGACCTGTTTTGGGTTAGTGATATTTCAGTAGAAACTAAACCTGAACACTTTGATAGTTCTGGGTTCCAGATATTTCAGTGGGAATCTGAACAAGCCTCTTGTGCTACAAAAATCTGAATGGCTACCAATTAACAAGAAAAATGTTGCAGAAAACATTTTTCTGTTATCTTGTGATCATGTAGATTTTGGCACCTAAGCTCTGGTTGCATTAGCTCTACCTGAAGTTAAAACAACCTCTTACTCTGCAGGATACATATTTAATTGGAAGGAAGGCCAATGGGTACAGTTCATGTCTCTTTTTGCATTCACTGAATGTCATGCTGGAGGAAAGGAAGAATCAAATCAAGAAGCAGAAGTAATAGGGAAGCTACTGAATAATGGAGAGCCAGACTGGGAATTCAGCAATAAGAGCAGCATCTTCCTTCAATGTGCAATAGAAAAACAGACTCACAGTCACTATAAAAAAGACCTTCTCAAGAAATAGTAATATACCTTGTAAATAAGACAAAAATGCTTGTGTTGATACCAGAAAATAATCAAATTCCATTGATAAATTTTGGATGGGACAAAGATTGCCCTACTTAGATTTTATATGCTTGATCTTTCTGGAACCCCTGAAGCTGCAACTATTATTATCACTTTCAAAATCATTTATTCCTTGCATCCTTTGCTATAGCCAGAATTCCTCTGAAGCAACCAAGGTGGGAACGATTCAGAGAGCACGATTACTTATTTTCTGAAGAGAAAGCTATATGGCTGATGAGCCAATTTGATTGCGAAGAATGGAAATCAAAGCTTGTGATCATCAATGACACAAAAGAACTGGTAAGTTAATGGTCACCTGGGAGGAAATCAACTTCATCCTTGAAAGGTTTATGCTCTTATATCCCTTTAACCTGGGAAAAAAATCATGTCAGGATCTTTAGACCATCCCTTGAATGAGTGAGGCAATCACAATCCTCTGACAAAACAGGTATAATTCCAGAGGAAGATCATTTATCATAGTTGGATTGTATGATGGAATATGAAATACAGCGATGTCCAGGTTAATGTGTGAAGCAGACCTACCTTACATTTTGGATAGATTAACCATGAGTCAAAACAATCAGAGTTATCAAGTGCTTGAAAGAAATATAAACTTTGCAGTGAGGGCTATGGGTGAGAGGAATGAGAGCAAGTGTATCCTGAGGAATGCGTATATGTCATTGGGTTCTCCAGTAAAGATAGTTTTTACTTATAAGGAAACTCTGCTTTTGAAGGGTACTGTTTTATGTTTGATGGGAACTGTTGAATTGGAGAGTGAATGTCACACAATGTTAACCACTCATGGTGCACTTTAAAATAGAGGAAGATGAAATATGAAGTATGAACATACTATTTTAGATCCAAGAGAAACAACTATGGATTATAACTTTCTGTGCTAAGCAAGAACTTCTTAGCATCTGTAAATATAGTTGGTATGTTTAAATTACTTTAAAAATGTCCTTATAATTTGGAAGGGACCCAGGCATTCTTCTATTTTGCAGTGAACTCTGAAAGGAGAAAAGTTTGCAAATTGATTAGCATAAGTAGCATCAGCAATATTTTAGCTTCCCAGATCAAAGGGTTCATCTTCAAAATCACCTTGAAGTGAATCTGAATACCAAAACAAAACTGTCTGCTTTGGAGATTGATATAGTCTTCTTTTTCTTTTCCAAAGCAAAACATGTTTTAGGGTCCAAACTGCTGCTTGTGATTTTCATGGCCCCTGATAAGAACCTTTGATTTTCCACATTTATTTTATTTTTCTCACCAGGAATTTATTATTAACAAAACAGCAATGGCTAATTATTTCATTGGACTCACCTATTCAGAATCAACAAAAAAATGGGAATGGACTGATCACAAAGAGCACAACATGAATCTGTATGTTTCATTTTTTGCTACTTCTCTGTTTTAGGGAGGAATCTAGTTTCCCCATATGCAATAATTTTATATGTTCTGCTTCCTTTCATAGATGTTCAACTTCCTTTTTAAATCTACATGAAAACACTGTAACTAGCTACTTATATAGATATATTCTCAAAGGTTTATATATTTACTTTTTTCCTTTCTTAAATGATAATATGGACCATCTGTAGCTCATAGAATATTTACTTGGTTGAATCCAATACTTTCCATGTCTCCAGTCCAGTCCCTAATACATTCTCTAATACATTACTATTCTTTAAAGGTCTACATTTAGTTTGCACACTATTACTGAGAATTTGGAACTCTGTTCATTCACAATTCTGAAGGAGTGCTGGCATAGAATTGTGTACACAAAACACAAATGAAGTACTGCTGCAGCAGTTGTTCACTTTCTATGGGCCTTTTGTTAAAATATGTCTATTAAGATTTATGATTTTTTTACGTACCATTTTATGCTTTTCAATGAGCGGATCCAACACATTTATATTTAAAATTGGGATTTGACTATAGCCAATTTTCAGTATCAGTTTTAGAAGGGAGTTTAATTCTGGAACTCTTAACACTTCCATAAAGTTGAAGAGGATGACTATTAAATGAACACTGACTTACACATGAAGTAGTGTGTGATGAGAAGACTCTGATTCAATTCTTTGAAAGCTAAGCAACATCTACTTGCCCAGAGACAACTTGTGGAATGTGTACTTCCTTCTTGGCTTTATTTTTGTGTGTGTAGAGGAGAACAATTCATTTTCATTATAAAGGGGCATTATCATATGGTAAACTTTTGAGGCAGCCAAATCCAGTTATTATTTAATTAACATTATTGGCCCAGAATGAATTGAAATGTTGATCACTGTGGTTTCAGATGAGTTGAAGTTCTACAGGAACTTTTCTCCTTTTGATCCTATAATGGTTTTCCAGTTCATTTAACTCCAAATAATTTTTTACTGAACTTCTCCTAGAAAAAAAATCAAGAAGAGCACAAGAATTCAGTTTGTCCTAGCTCCGACAGGCTGAAGGAGTTAATTCTATATTCTGGATACAATATTTTAACTCATTAGGATTAATTGCCAATTTAATTTTAATCAGAGCTTTATTTTCTTTTTGCATTTAATAAGCCAGAACAAAGAATAAAATTAGAAATAGTAAAAAAAAAAGAAGAAAGCAAAAAAAGTGATACCACAAAAATGATCCTTTATTAAGGTTAGATTTCTATTCAGGTTTTTTGCCATTTTGCCCTTTATGAAAGTTAATCTCCAGTTTTGGTTTCTTCATGTATATCATGAAGTTCACATGTTTCTTCATGTATATACTTTAGCTTATTTCTTCATCTCAAACTATCAAAAGTTAATGGTAACCATATAACTATCCTAGTTTTTCTAATGATAATATTATAGGGAAGGAATATTTGAAATCTCTTTTAAATTCTTAGTTACTTACTACTTTTCTTAACTTTATCTGGTCTTTTGGGGTAATATCTTAATCTGGTTATAAAATCCTTGATAACCTCTTCCCAATATAGTTTCCGGAAATATATCAACTAACTAACTTGAATTGTAACATTAATATTTTTTATTTTGGGTCAGAAACATGCTTTACGTTACTAGATTTGTTGAACCAAATTCAGATTTTTAAAAATTGTTCTGCTGTTTACAGCTTTCCAATAAAAGCAACAATGGATAAAGAATGTGCTGCTATCAGGGCAGGAGTTGTGAGTCCAGTATCGTGTTATGATGAATACAACTGGATTTGTGAGAAGACCTATGGGTAATTGATTGAAAGAAACCTTTGCAGGACTGCCTAGGAGTGAAGACTGAGTAAACAGCAAATCTTATTAATTAATAAAATAGTTATATCCTTTCGTGACCTCATTTCTTCATTTACTACTATTATATTTGCTACCAAATCAAGATCATCATGGCATTTTATACTGTAAGGGGAGAGTGGAAATAGTTCCCGAGCGGCAAAGATTTTGCATCAAGGCCTTTTTGCCTGTATAGAAATCTTTGTACAATTGTGTGAATCAGTGGTGGGATTCATTTTTTTTTTTTTTACTACCGGTTCTGTGGGCGTGGCTTGGTGGGCGTAGCAGGGGAAGGAAACTGTAAAAGCTTCATTCAGAAGTGGTATTTGCCGATTCTCCAAACTATTCAAAATTTCTGCTCCCGGTTCTCCAGAACTGGTCAGAACCTGCTGAATACCACCTCTGGGGTGAATAGAAAATTATGAAGAAGTGAGATACTAATCAGTAGGAATCTAGAAGGTAATCTGAAAAAAGATACAAGACTCATATATGGCTATGTTCTCCCTCTTTCTTTCCCACTAGCAGAATGAGATTTTGAGGGACCAAATCTGGCTCATGTTAACATATTTGCTTAATTGTCCCTTTTGGTGGCTGTTTCAGGATCCTTTAAAGAGCAAGTTGTTTTTCCTGTTCCTGAAAATAGTACAAGATGGCTGTGAACTGTCACAGGACTCCTATGTCACACCAAATTGTGACTTCTTTAATTATGGTTTCCTGAGTCAAAAGCCAGGGTTTACAAAATTGTATCGTGTTTAGCCAAACACATGAATCAAAATGTGGGGTGGGGCTTGAAAAACCACCAAAGATTCGATATTAATCCAAGGAAAACAGCTTTATTGTAGCATTTCTGCAGAAACGGGTTCCTGCCCTGGCAGGTGGGAGGAACCCAGAGCAAAGTTTGCATTCTATTTTATACCCTGACCTACCGCCCCATCCTAGGATAGCTTGGTTTACAATCTACCTATTGAATTTCAGTATACAATTCATCACCAAATATGGGACATCAGGAAGTTAGATGCTTCCTAACACCTACATATTTTCCCAGATTTTCCCAGAGCACAACGTGTGATTGTTCAATGTTTCAATTCTCCTTCTTGCAGTAGAAAAATATCAAAATCGCAGTTTTGAAGTTTGAGTCACAATTACACAATACACAATGGATTTTATTCATGTTTTTCTCTTACAAAAATGTTTTGTCCTAAGAGGAAGGAAATTGTGTTCTTGGTAAATGGATACTGTCGTTTCATTGCCACATCAAATTCAGGAACTAATTCTGCTGTGAAGTCACTCATTGTTGTTTCAGAGTAGTAAACAGTTCTCAGCTAGTTTTAAAAAATGTAATTTCCTCGAAATGTTAGTTTTGAGGACATGGAAGAGGTTATAATAATTAATTTATAAATGCACATACAGGAAACAATGTAGGGATATCTACTTTAGGCAATCCAGTAGCTATCTGCATCTACTCTCAATGACAGCTGCTGCACTTGAAGAAAACATCAACAAATCTTCAGTAGTCCAAACTATCCATTATAACTATACTCGAAGGCATTAGAAATTTAATATTTCTTTGTTAATCCTGATTACCTATATAGCAGATCCTCATACTAGTCTATTGGGAAAGCTCATTCCTAATACTATTAAAGGCCATTGTGAAATATCACATCAAGTGGAACTTTACTTGGGCTTGCTAAATAATATGCATGCCATTCCCATGATGCGATATATAGTTCATTTTTATACTGTGATTAAGGCATCTCTCTTAGATTGCATCCTATATATGAATTTCTCTGATAAAGAGATCTGTTTTGCATTATCCAACCAAAACACTTCAGTTGTTTTTCTTGTCTTATAAAGAAATTCTTTTTGTTAGGATGGACCAACAAATTTGTGTTTCCCCCCAATCTTCTTCCATTTGTGAATTCTCCATTTTATTTCTGTCCTTTGGAAGGAAAGTCACCAGGTTAATAATGTAGCTAAATCAATCAATGAGAATTTCCATACAGGATCTTTCCTGCAATTCAGAAGCTGCTGCTGCTGCAGGCCTCCCCAGTCTTGTGATAGTATGTGGAGTGGAAACAATGTCAATTTTCTTCATGCTCTTGATGGCAACTACCACTAGATCAATGGACTAAATGAGTTAACAAACTGAATCAGCCAAGTGTTTCTCCCAGTGATTAAATTCACCTTGTCATACCTTTGTTAGTGGAAATAAATGACAGAGACAGATAAAGGCCCTTTTCCACAGGTCCAATACAAGGAGACCAAAATAGTTCATCTAATATGTATCAGCATATTCTAGGAGGGGGAAGTTAATTTTTAAAAGACCAAATAGGAAACAAATTATTTTTCTATATATAAAACATGTAAAGTATAATCATAAAAGGCAAACGCATATATGAGAAATGGATCCATTGTTTTATGCAAGTAACTATCCTGCTTACTTCTGCTGTGAGGCAAAAAAACCCCCATAGTTTATTTTTATCTGTTGGCCTGGTGTGGAGAGCCCTAATTTTGTATTGATTTATGTGAACCAGCACCCAACTGGTTGATATAAAGCAACCCAACATACACAACTCAGAATGTTCACAGACCATACAAGTACATCACCTTTAAAATGTTAAATTGTCTTCTACAGAAGACAGGAGGATGCTTTTATACAAAAATGAATGAATATATGTGCATATTTTGCTCTATGTGCATATTTTGCTCTAAGTATAGCAGAGTAAAGCACAATAGTTCAGTTTTCCAATGTCTGATGGTCATTGGCATTTATTTTTCTGATTTGAAATGACAACCACAGTTCCTCTGGAAAACCTTTATTTTTAAAGCAGCAATATAATACAGGTTGATATATTCATTCAAGGAGGAATTAGGTCTAAAGGTAGAATTCCATGTAACTTGAAATAAGTTGGAAAGGAGGACTTACTCCAAAGTTTTTAATTGCATTATGGTAGATTCTTATCAGGGCCAGAGTTTATGAACTGACAACAGAATTCCGATTCTGTCTTGCTGTGAATTTCCACTGCCCAAAGAGTTTTTATACCGTCTCCTCACAAATGAAGCGGTTTAATTCAGAGCAAGATCTCGAGATGGTGGAATTTAATCCAATTGTAGAACAGTCGTTTGTTTTATCTTGAATATTAAATCTATGTAGGGAAATTGAAAAAAGTCAGAACTTTATTTACAGGAAATGGAGCAGAGCAGTAATCATGCAGAATGTCAGCTGTAGAACAGAAACTTCATTTTTATATGGGAGCTGCAGAATAAGAATGAAATAAATATACATGGAAATGAACAACTGGCAAAATTTCATAGAAATTCTTTATCACAGAAGTTTGAAACTTAAGGTAATAAAAAGATACATACAACCCATCAAGATAATTAGGTTTTGTGAATATGCCTGGTGGCCTGACTCATATTAGAGGCGAAGGATATGTTTTTCTGCTCACACAATTCAGTCATGCAACCTATCAGGAATGATGTGACCAGTTTTATGCTTATTAGGACTTTTCAGACACAAATAGCCAGAGGTTATTATAGAGAGCTCAAACCTCTTCTGGGAATTGCACTCATAGATGTTTGCACTTATATATACTGGACATTAGTAGTTGCAAAAAGGTTTCTTTTATTTTTTATTTATTTGATTTGTCAATCACTTACAAGATAATAGGTATAAGTATAATCATAGTTATGAATACATGGAATGGATACATATAAGAAAAATAAAAAAAATCAATAGGACAGGGACAGTAGGCACATTGGTGCGCTTATGCATGCCCCCTACAGACCTCTTAGGAAATGGGTGAGGTCAATACCGTAGTTGACAGTCTAAGGTTAAAGTTTTTGGGGTTTGGGGAAGAAACCACAGAGTCAGGTAGAATATTCCAGACATTGACTGTTGCTGAAGTCATATTTCCTGCAATCAAGTTACCCGAAACACCATCAGAATAGTGTATACATTTCACCTTCTAATGATGGGTGAATTAATGCCTGAATATTTGTCATATGTCATGTTAAATCTAAGTAACCCACGCTCTTTTTTTTTTTTTTTTTAGTTTAGTATGGGTTTTTTTTGTGGGTTTCTTCTCCATTTAGGTTGTTTTTCCAATAGACCGGCACACCCCATGGAACGATTATCACACTTTCTCATACCCGAACATCTATCAATTCAAGGATTGACTCATCCACAGGTGGGCTTATCTGTAAGTATATACAATAATATTTTTGTTTTCTTAATATTATTTTTTACACAACAATCCAGAATAGATCAATGTTATTAGCTATAGGCAACAGGAGCTGACTTCCCCTCAATTCTTCGTTAGGAGAAGACAACAGGAACCTCACTTCTTTAAATGCCAAAAGCTGCAGTGGACACAGTATTGGGTGTAACCACAAACAAGATCAGAGTCTGGAGCTCTGAAAATTTTACATGTTTTTCTTGAAGGCCCATCAAAGAATATATCCATGCTTGCTTCCAGATTTAGTCAGCTGTCCAAACATGGCCTATTCCTATGCTGTGTAAACAATAATGATCAGAAGTCTAATAAAACTTACAGGCCAGGGTCAAACTTTGTGTTATCAATCCACTTCCACTGTCCATTGGAATTTCTCAGGCCAATGAAGTAATCTGCAGTTTGTGTTCTGCTATTCAGGAATGCCTGGATACACAGGAACAAAATGTGATGAAATACAGTGACACCAAATTCTGTTATGAACTTTTGTAAACCTACATTATTTGTATAAGTGGCATATAAATTGCATCAACATAAACCACGGATCAACAAAAATGATACTTTATGCATTACAGATAGTCCTCGATCTACAACATTAATCGAGGCTCCAATTATGATTGTAAGTTGTGATGGTCAGCAAGTGGGTTATCACATGATTTTGCCTGGTTTTGTGATCTTCTTTACAGTTGTTATTAAGATAATATGGCAATTATAAAGCAAACAACATGATTGCTAAGTGAACTAAAATGATTGCTAGTTGTTAAGCAAATCCACCTCTGGCTATGGGACATTTTTTGACATAAACTAGAAGAAAATGCTGGTTTCTGGCAAAAACATTGTAAATCGCAGCCACGTGACTGTGGGATGCTGTAAACAGCCATAAATGTGGGCTGGCTGTTGAATGAACAAAATGCAGTTATATGACCGGGAGGGGGGGAGAAGCTTTGGAACTGGGTTATCAGTACCTTTTTCAGTATCAAGTTTATCTCCATCTATATAAAAACTTCTGTTTCAAATAAATACAAGGCATTCCTTGTAGGTTTCAATATAATTTCAATTCTAAGCTCTCTGGAATTGGGCCAATCAAATGCATATTCTTCAAGGAAAAAAAATTAAAAGAGAATTAAAAGCATTTTAATTTCAAGATCTCTCCCATATACACAATATTTGTGAAAGTCATTTCCTCTCAGTAGCTGAAGAGAATGGGCTTCCAAATTTGTCCTGTTCTACTTTTAGAATGTTTTAACACTGGTTATACCACTACTTTTCCTCAACCCAAGGAGGAAAATAGTAATTAAAAAAAAACACTCACCAACACTTCAAAAAGATTTTGCTTGTTACTTTGTTATTTTTCAGAGGTGAAAATACCCTCTCACCTGAGGGAATAGTTGCCATGGTCTCTAATATCTAGAACAACTTTTAAAACTAATTTCATAATAGTTGGGGTAGCTATGCAGTAGCTTAATATCTGGAATGTTACTGGTTCTAACTCTACCCCAAATATTTATGTGTATTTTTAAATTACTATTTTTCTTTTCCTGAACTACTTACTTTTCACAGGGCTTTCTTCTTTAAAATAGGCAGTGGTCCATCATTTCATTATTTTTCTGGTCACCTGAGGTAATATTTCAAGGTGACTGGAAAAATGATGAAACACTGTTGAAATTTAAAAAGTGGAAAAAAAAAAGGTGTAGGTAGTCCTCAACTGACAATAGTTCATTTCGTGATGCTTTAAAGTTACATCCCTAAAGAAAGTGATTAATGACCATTTTTCACACTTAAAACCATTGCAGCATCTCCATGGTCACATGATCAAAATTCAGCTTGGCAACTGACTCATATTTATGACGGTTGCAGTATCCTGAAGTCATGTGGTCCCCTTTTGCAACCTTCTGACAAGCAAAGTCAATGGGGAAGCCAGATTCATTTAACAACCGGGTTACTAACTTACCAACTGTAGTGATTCACTTAACAACTAGGGCAAGAAAAGTCATAAAATGGGCAAAACTCACTTAAACAAATGTTTCACTTAGCAACAGAATTTTGGGCTCAATTTATGGTCGTAAGCCGAGGACTACCTATACTTCAGAGAAAAAAATAATATTTTTAAAAAATGCTTCAGACCTGAATCGAATACTTTGCTAGCTGTTGCCAAAGTAGTTCTGTCTGGCTAAATTTTCTTAAATTGAACTAGAGTCGAATAGGCATGAGCAACGGGACAGCTGCAACTAATGCCCTAATTTCCATTTAAAGGTAAATTGTGTACCCAGGGAGGGGGACAGTTAGACATTATGGAAATATAATGAGTTTTCAATGTTTGTCCCAAAATACTATTTTTTTCTTGAATATCCACTCTATCTACTCACCAGTTCTGCTTTGTTACTGATAATGGCAAGATGAGAATTTAACCGGGCACATTCTTTTTGGCTCTCAACCCATGTTTTTTGCAGCGTAGAAAAGTAATAGCACTTTCCTTCATACAGAGTCCACCTTAACGAGCAGCCTAAAGAAAATGAGGATATGGCTTTAGTGCACACCAGGTCGGAGAGTTCACATTGCAAATTCACTGGTGGCATTCACATTGCAAACTCACTGGTTTTTCCTGGTGAGGTGATTTTGGGGACTTCTGAAAAGATCTGTGAAACTGAATACAAATGACTTTTAAAATAACCAGGCATTTAAAAAGCTATCGAGGTCATTCACAAAAAATGTTCACTAAATTCAAGCCCATCTACTCCCTCCCAGGTGCATTATCTTTCTCACATAGAAAGTGACTCTTTGCAGTTGAGAATTTCCTTTCATGATCCATAAAAACTTTTCATGCTAGTTAAAACACTGATGGAAATGATGTTCTAATAGATCATGGGTGTCAAGCTTGTGGCCTTGGGACAAGATGCATCATGCGCTGGCCATTCCATGCCTGGTTTAGTGAAGGGGGGAAAAGTTGTGATACATCATGTGACAACGCTGTGACAACACAAGTTTGACACTCCTGTAATAGAGTATTGAAGTTTGAATATGATCTGTCTCTCTCTTTCTCAGCCTTGGTCTCTCTTGTGTAAGAGAGAGAGAGAGGAAGGGAGGTAGGGAGGTAGAGTTAAAATAGCTTCTGAAAGGGATTAATGTTTATCCCCGGAGTTGCATTTCTACCTGCTTGATTAGGGAGGTCTATTTTTGTTTTTACTCTTACAAGCCTAGGAAAAGGAATACCGTATTTGCCGGCGTATAAGACGACTGGGCGTATAAGACGACCCCCCAACATTTCCACTCAAAATATAGAGTTTGTTATATACTGGCCGTATAAGACGACCCCCACCCCCACTTGGAGCAAAGGCTGAAACCGGGAAGAGAAAACTTCCCAAAGAAAATCGCACGAGCAGCATCCCATTCCTGGGAGAAAAACAAAAAAACAAAAAACACGAACTCTTCCCGAAGCGCAAAAGCAAGGATGGCGCTTTCTCAGCTTTGAGCGGCGTCGCTGCTCTCTCACCCCCTCCACTCGTCCCGATGTGCGGCGAAGTTTCTGCCACTGGGGGGGTGGAAGGAGGTGAGGGATGGGGGCAAAGCCTGGAACCTGCCAGTCCGCTCGCACGAGCGGAGTGGGTGGGTGGGTGGGAAAGGAGATGCTGCGCTGCTGCTGTGGAGGGTAATTCCGGCTATCTCTGCTCTGGCCTCCGCTCGGTTTTAAAGTCGCTTGGCCGGTTCCCAAGTCGCAAGTGAGCGCTGGCCGGGAGACGCGGCGCTGGGTGGCAGCTGGTGCCGGGGAGGCGGATCTTTCTCTCTTAAGCGGGGAGGGGACAAGAGGAGGGACGGGACGGGATGGGACAGGGGGCGGGAGGAGGTCCCTCGCCTTCTTCCACCGCCCACCGGACCCTTTTCTTCCCAAGGGGACCCTGGAAAGCAGCTCAGGAGCCGGGTGGCCCTGCCCAGCGGGGTCCCATCAGGAACTTCCCGAGGACACCCCCCCCCGCCCCAAGCACAGCCCTCCCGGTCTTTCAAAGAGGGAGGGAGAAGCGGGAGGAGCAAATTGCCGGCCCCGCCCCGCTGCCCAGGAGGGGCGCCACAGTCCACCCTCACCCCCTTCTCCCCCCCACTCCCCGGGGCATTACGCGGCTCGGGGCTGGCTGGGCGAAGCGGCCCCGCCAGAGACCCTCCCGCTTCACCCCCAACCCACCTCCAGATTGGCCTCCGCAAGCGCCCCGAGCCGGGCGGAGGGGGGGAGGGGGGGAAGGAGGAGGAAGAGCGACTCCGGCTGGGCTTGAAGGGGCTTCGCAAGTTGCGGAGCTCCGCCCCTGTCGCTCTTGCACCGAGTGACAACAACGTATTTGCCGGCGTATAAGAGGACCCCCCCCACTTGGAGGCATGTTTTTCAGGGCAAAAAAGTCGTCTTATACGCCGGCAAATACGGGTAACAATAATAACAATGGCAATATATTTTGCATATGGAATTTTGGTCAGTGCTACATTGGTCAAAAGAACTGCTATGGTTGAAAATGGACACCTCATAAGAATGGCATGACATGACATGCAAAGGAACCATTATTAACCACTATTTTCCAAAATTAGAAGATTGATAATAAAAAGCAATATAATACATACAATATACAAAGAACAGAGAACTGCCTATTAGCTTAATAGTCAAAGTTGGCACTATTGTACCCATGAGTTTCCAATTCATATTGGTTTGTATTTTAGATGCAAAATACCAAGATATTTTCCTTTTGCATTCAGATTGAAATCTTCAGTTATGAGTCAGGCTTTGCTTGAATCTGAAATATAAAGTGAGCCATGTCAGATTAAATGAGGTATAGACTAGTACTTGTTACTACAAGGTCAGACAAATATTAGTAAGTTAGTAAAATAGAAATTGAGATGTTTGCTTAGCAAACTGATAATGACTGCATGGAGAATATGGATGTTACAATTTCTGAACTTCCTTTTCCACTTATTTTATTTCAGGTTTATTGTTTCTCTTGTTGGAAGAATTATCCTTCTGGATTTAGTTCCAAGCGGGGAAAAAGACACTGGAAACACGGAGGCTGTTTGGAAGGTTTAATGGTGGACAGGACTACATGGAGCTCCAGAGTGAAAAGGAAGGATGATCACATGCTTCAAGGTGAAGGAAGAGATCAAGAAAGGGTGACATGCTGAGAGTGCCTGGGTTTTATACCCTTTGTTGGGATTTGAATTGAAGCTTGTATTCTGACTGGTTGTCAGATTCCCATGGAGCCATGCAAGGGCAACTCTGTAGGCTTTCCTGAGTTCCAGGCTTGGTTGAGTCTTGCTGGATGATGATGCACTGAAAAGGGCTTTGGGCAATTGCTATAGCTTTATCTGGAGATCTTTGTTATGTAAAGTATTCTGGCCCAGGACTTCATGGCCCACCCATTAACAAAGGTGGGGATGAGCTTCTGCTTCTGAGGTGAGTTTCTGCTTCTGAGTTTCTACTCTTTTTAGGGGAAATATTCTGCCTTTTTAATATTTCCAAGGATATTTCTAGGATAAGGTTGGGTGCTAACTTCCTACACTCTATACAATTAATGAACAGAAATTTACAAGACTTAGGGCTCTTCCTCACAACAATAACATGCATTGCCCCAGGCTTTGACTCAGCAAAACAGTACACCTGTTTGAATTGTATTGCCACCATAGCCCTATTCTGCCTCATGGTAACAAAGTCAGCAATGGGGTAGGGAGGGATAAGTGTAGGCAAATCCCTGGGAAGGAGGCTTTGAGTCACCTTCCAGTTTGCCCAAGGAGCCTGATTTCTGAAATATAACAGTGTGCTTGATCCCAAGGCTACAGATGTAGTTGCAGGCATGGGGGACAGATGTGGGCCAAGGAACTTTATTTTTCATTTATCCTTTATTGTATTTTTACTCAGGCAAACAAAGGAATCTGCCAGATGTAACAATGAAAAAAAAAAAAAAGCCCCTATAGCTCTGCAGCAACAGATCCTCTTTCTTTCATTTTTCTTCAAAATGAGATTGTCTGCTGCCTCCCTCCCTTCCCTGCAGCATGCTTTTCTTCCATTATGTGTGTTTGTGTTAGATGTGGGTATGGGTGGAAAGTGAACTTCTTCTTGCATCAAACAACTGGCCTTAGACCGGACCAGCATGGAGAGACAGGCTTCTTGACAAGCAGTTCCAACCAAAATTGTAATATCAGTGATGCCATTATCCTGACCCAGACATGTTCCTCTGCCAAGGTTCAAGATGTGCTGCCACTTGGGAAGGCCATGGCTAGCAAGCCATGTCCTTTCAAGCTCTTGTTCTTGGAAGGTCAGTGCATTTTTTTCTTCCTGCCATCGCTCCTCTGGATTCATCTTTCAAGCCAAGGAAGCTACACTTGCCAGATGTAGGTTTTATTATTATTATTATTATTGCTCATTACTGCATAACCTAGGCAGACTAGGCAGAGGGCAGAGGGTTATAATGCAGAAAAGAGGAATTCTTTGAGAGAATCCCACAGGTAGGTCTCCTGCTCAAGCAGGGGGTTGGACTAGAAGACCTCCAAGGTCCCTGCCCACTTGGTTATTCTGTGATCTGTTTCTGCCTATAGATCCCCAGTCCCATGACTGCCTCTTTCATCTCAAAATCCCTCTTGGCAGTTCCTCCTCCTCCCCCACCAACCTTCTGTCTCATTTCATTGTTTCCTTCTCCAATGATGGAGTTATGTGTTAAGCAAAAACACTTCCCACTGCCGTTCTTCATGTCTTGCTCAACTGAGGCTGGTTGGAAGGGAGCTTACTTCCTCTCTTCCTACTTTAGCCAGATCTGCTGAGCAATGGAACTGTGGTTTTTTTTTTTGATATACCTATATCCAACCACAGAGCAGAAGGTACAGGAAAGCTGGGGGAGAAAATGACGAAACTGAAGTGGGGAGAGAAGACAGACTGAGATGGGGTTTGCCAATGGACCAAAGTCATTGATAGTGTCTTCTTTTGTCCAAAGACCAACTGCCCCAGCAAAACAAGTCAAACCAAATCCATGCACATACTTATACATGTGTCTAGTCTCTCTGGCAGCCCGGGCTCAAAAGGCAATTGAAGGGAAAGGGGCATATCCACAGCAGCCTCAAATTACTATAACCATGTTGCTTGTATCTTTACAATTTATATTGTTTTATTTGTTTCCTGGTATGATTTGATTGCTTATTAGTAACCCATGACTACCACTAAGTGTTGTATTTTATGATTCTTGATGAATATATTTTTTCCTTTATGTACACTGAGAGCATATGCACCAAAGACAAATTCCTTGTGTGCCCAACCACACTTGGCCAATAAAGGATTCTATTCTATTCCATTCCATTCCATTCCTTTCCATTCTGAGGTGGTATTCAGCAGGTTCTGACCAGTTCTGGAGAACCAGTAGCGGAAATTTGGAGTAGTTTGGAGAACTGGCAAATACCACCTTTGACTGGCCCCACCCCACCTATACTCCCGAGTTTCCAGCTGATCAGCTGGGTCTTCTTTTGTTGCCCTGCACAGGAGAACGGAGCTGGAAAGCAGGTTAGCGGTGTGGGGAGGGAATGGGGATATTGCAGTAACCTTCCCCCAGGAAGGTGGGAATGGAGATTTTACAGTAAAAAAAATTGAATTCCATCACTGATTCCATTCCATTCCATTCTAAATGCCAGTAGAATTGAACACATCCCACTCCCTATTCATGTCTCAGCATCTCATCAAGCAAGCACAGTAGCTCAAGCCCATAATAAAAGCTCAAGTTTTATCAGGAAAAGAAGAGGGAAAACACAGCTTTAAAATTGTTAAATAGGAACTTAAACTGTCTCCACTGTGTGATAGCTTAAATTGGTATGTCATGAGGAGCTGTTCTTCAAAACGAGTTGTTATGGGGCATGGTTGTTTTTTTTTTAAAGATTTAAGCATCTATAGGAGTCAAGCAAAAGGAGCGTAATTAATGCCTTATATATTTGGTCCAGTGAAAGTCATTAGTTACAGCTATTTCAGGCATCAAGTGACCCTATGGGATCTACTTGCCACATTGTTAATAATGAGGAACTAGTCCCAATTTGAAGGGCAGACGAGAAGGGAAAAGGAGACAATTCTACATTAACACCACAAACATAAAGAGCTAAGTTTTGAAACCTTGTACTTGGATGGGCAAATTCATCCATTTTACTTCCCATTACATTCAAAGCCATTATGTCATGTGCTGGAACTCGTTAACAAGTTATGAATCTCCAGTCCAACCAAATTCTCCCTCATTCCATTCTGAATAGAAGATTTACATGTCCATGTCAAGTCAATTGAACATGAGTCCCAGAGAAGTTTCTGAAATCTGAGTCATGATTAATTGTTATAAACTGATCTGAAACAACCCAGAGGAAAAAAGAAACCAAATAAGCTTACTTGAGAGCAAATGGGATATGGCTTCTGTTTTCCTCCAACGTCGAGTTCTTTCTCTTTCTGCCTAAGACTTCATTACACCATATCTCTCTTCTTTGCTCTTCAGGGAGTCTTATTTTCTTTCCTTCCTCATTTGCTTCACTTGGACCATGTTTCGCTTCTCATTTCTCAAATATAGCTGTGGAAATTTTCTCAGCTGGTTAAACTATGCGGCTGCCTTTCTTAAGCTATGCGATTGCACTTTATCTTTTTAAAAGCTGTCATGTGCGGGAATCTACTTGCATATGACAGCAGTATTGAGAATATAATTGGAAGAGTGTGTTTTGTTCGCCTGCTCCCATTTTACCTCACAACAACCCTGTGAGACGAGTTTGGACTCAGAGCAGAAAAATGACCCAAGTGAACTTTAAGGATATCCTGGTCAGCTTTTCTAACATCAGAGTTTATTTAGCTTCGTTCTAAATGTTAGAAAGATGTTGATTAGCCCTTTAAGATACATGGCTGAAACAGGGAGGAATTGCTCTGCCATCCTAAGAAAAGCTGCTGGTGTGTTAAAAGAAATGCAGGCTTGGTCCTCCTATGTACTCCGAATCACCTTTTTTGAATCAAATCTGAGCACTGTACAACTCTAATGAATTCACCTTGAATGAATCCCTCAGTCCTTAGAGATTAAAGGTGGCATGATTGTTCTTTTTTTCTTATTTTTCATGTTTCATGTTTTTTTCTTTGAGCTACAGCAATTCTTCATTTCATTTCAATTATAATTTTGCAAAACCACAACTATGCTCAAACAAATTACCATATGGGTAGAAGATCTCTACATATTTAAAGGTTACATTTTTAATCAGTTTACCGTATATACTTGAGTACAAGTCGACCCGAATATAAGCCAAGGCACCTAATTTAACCACAAAAAACTGGGAAAACTTATTGACTCGAGTATAAGCCGAGGGTGGGAAATGCAGCAGCTACTGGTAAATTTCAAAAATAAAAATAGATACCAATAAAAACTTTCACTAGGACAGTTGAGAATAAGTTTGATGTTCACAATTTCCTCTTTGAAAGAGACCAGTAAATAGGGAATAAGAAGATGAAGAAAAAGAAGTGTGTTTTTTCACACTTTTCACACTGCAGTGAACAAAAATGGTATCATAGGAACAGGCTTATTCTCAGTCCAAAGGTTTGTTTCTGATTTCTTCCCTGATTTAAGGGAAATTTGGGAAACGATCTCACTATCATGAAAGGTTTAATTGATTCACTAACCCAAAAGATGATGATGATGACAGTGGGAGGCAGGAGTCACTCTCTCCCTCGCAAGAAAAAAGCAAGAGCCGTTCTTATGATCTCTCCCTCTCTCCCTCTCTCCCCCTAATACAGTCAAGCCCTTTCCAGCATGCGCGATCTGCCTTCGCCACTTTGCACCTTGCAAATGCAAAATCCTGGGGTTTTTGCATTTGCAAGGTGCAAAGCGGCAGGGGCGGATCCTGTGTGCTGGAAAGAGCTTGACTGTATTACGGGGAGAGAGAGAGAGAGAGGGAGAGATCATAAGAACAGCTCTTGCTTTTTTCTTGCAAGGGAGAGAGTGACTCCTGCCTCCCACTGTTTTTGCATTTGCAAGGTGCAAAGTGGCGAAGGCAGATCGCGCGTGCTGGAAAGGGCTTGACTGTATTACGGGGAGAGAGAGAGAGAGAGAGAGATCATAAGAACGGCTCTTGCTTTTTTCTTGCAAGGGAGAGAGTGACTCCTGCCTCCCACTGTCATCAACATCTTCTTCTTTTGGGTTAGTGAATCAATTAATTTGGGAAATGATCTCACTATCAGAAAACAACGCGAGCCGCCACTACCACCTGCTCCCCCTCCTCCCGAGTGGACTGAAAGCAGCTGGAGCTGAGGAAACGAAGCTGAGTGGAACCGAAGCAACCTCGGCTCGCGTTGTTTTCTCAGCCTTGAGAAAGAGGAAGGGGGCTCATCTGGACCAAGGGTGAGTCTCCCCCTCAGTTTCCCCTGAAGGATCTTCTGTCGCTTTTGCCTTCTCCCTACATCTTCCCTCCATTAAAATCCCCCCCCCCACACACACTTATTTTCGGTCGGATAGATTTCGTGTCTGAGCATTCTCACATGGTGGTGGGTCTTCCCCCCCAAAAAAAAACAGTTAAAAAAAGAAAAAACAATATATCCTCAAGCAAGAACTTTTCTGCTTCCGATTACCCCCATGCTTAAAAGTTGCAAAGGAAACACGGAAGCAGGGAAGCGGCTGGCCAGCTTCGGAGCTCCACACCATTTTTTTTTCAGAGGGGAATCTGACTCAAGTATAAGCCGAGGGGGTTTTTTTTCAGCACAAAAAATGTGCTGAAAAACTTGGCTTATACTCGAGTATATATGGTACTACTGATTAATTAAATACTGATTTACTACTTGTAGATCTGGATCAAATATATCTGGGGTGGGATTCAAATTTTTTAACAGCCGGTTCTCTGGGCATGTCTTAGTTGGTGGCGTGGCTTGGTGGTCATGTGACTGGGTGGACGTGGCTTGGTGGTCATGTTATTGGCTGGGCGTGGCCAACGCAATATCACTCACATCGAGGCACGTATCTCTTTGCCTGGCCTCTCATGACTGTGGGGATGCTGCAACAGTCGTAAGTGTGAAAAATGGTCATAAGTCACCTTTTTCAGTCCCATTGTAACTTTAAATGGTCACGCCACAAAAGCAAAGTATCATCAAAGGAGGGGAAAAAAAGAGAAGTTCCTGAGACAGGAAGTCTAGTCCTGCCAAGAATGTAATGAGGGTTAACGGAGAGGCAGTTTCTGTAAGCAACACCAGAATGTTTCCTTCCTGCCTTCCTTACAGGATTAGGCCAGTAATTTCTTCTATCAACGGTTCTCTGAACTGCTTAGAATGTTAACAACTGGTTCTAGCAAATAGGTGCGAACTGATAGAATCCCACCCTGCATATATCCCCCCAAAAAGAGTAAGTTCTGGCCTGTGTGTGTGTGTGTGTGTGTTCATATTGGCAAGAAATTCAGAAGAATAAAATTGGAGATCATTAAGACAAGGGAGATTCTTCAAGGCTAAATTTCCAGCACAAGAAGACATTGACTAAGTGAGAAGGAATGTCTTGGACAAACCATGAACAGATTTGTTTTGGTAAAAATAGTCAGGAAAAAACAGAGTGGATGCAGTGAAAATATAGCATATTGATGTGCTAGCAAAGGAAGGTGGTAATTCAGGAGGTCATTCAACACCCCCATCCCCACCCCAATTTGGGTGGACTGACAGTTATTTCAATAATAAAGCAATAAAAAAAACATTTATATTTATTAAACACCTGTATGTCTACATGTCCATATAGGTATAACTCAATCTTCAGGCATAAATTGAGGTAAGGAACACCAGAGGGACTGATAGTTTTAATGGTGAACTCACAACTTCAATAGGAAAGTATTTTTTCAGAGGAGCACAGGCCCAGCCTACCCCCTACTGATTCTGCCTAGTGATTTGGAAGGAAACTTGCAAGTACACTAAAGAAGATCAAAACATTTGCATCTATCAGATAAAATTTTATGTTTAATTGTCATCATCAGGCATCGTCCTTTTTTTTAACAACAAAGAATCAGATGGACAGTTTCTTATTATATATACATCTATTCAAAAATATACTAAGAGTATATAAAAATAATTTGTTGGACAGTAAATTATTTTGTTGGTGAAATATGAAAGTAAACCTTCTTTTAATTACAACATTTCCAAAGTAATTATTATTAAAGATCTTAAAATCACAACTGTTAATATATTGGGTTTTGGAAAGTTCTGGCAGTGGGTGAGAAGCGGCTCCTTTTAATGATGGTTATTCATCTCCGTTGCTGAAACAGAATAACAAAACAGAATAATGGAGTTCATGACCCCCTGCTTAGGAACAAGTTCCCATCATCTGCCTGCTTGCCTGCTGTGTTAAACAGCCGGCTTCTGGTGCAGCCCATCAACAAGGGTGAGGCTGCCTCCTTGCAAGTAATCAGGATGACCTTTATTGCTCCTGCCTTTTCCCTGCCCTATCTGTTCTCAGATGAGGTGCAGAAGGCAGTTCCTCCTCAACGTTAACCCTCTGCCGCTGAGTTCTTTGCCCACCTGGAGCCTCAGGGCTGCCTTGCTGCAGCTGTTCTTCAGCCAAATGACTCTCAGCCAGCTGCCTGGAGACACTGACTAACTCACCTCCTGAGGTGCCTAGGACTTCTTCACCCTCCCTCAAGCTGGCATCTGGAGAGGTGTCAGAGGAAGCATCTGGGGAAGGAATCAAAGGCTATTATTAGTGCCACATGCTTTCTATAAAAGCTCAAACACTTTGCTCTTTCTGGAGTTACTTGTAATTACCCTTTGCCCTTCCCAGGTAGCATATTGGGCAACTTCTGATCTGAGAGGGTCATTTACTGGCATCATAGCTTTTAGCCTTGTGAAACCTTTCATAGAGTTTTCTTAATAAGGATACTGGAGAGGTTTGCCACTTCCTTCTCCAGTGGGCCACCTTGTATCAGCACTTTCCATGCTGACCTGTCTGCCATGGATGGCCCTGCCCGGCATAGCTCATTGCTTCATTGAGCTGCAAAAGACTCTTTGACAGGACAAGGCAGTGCTCCATGAAGAATCTGAAATAGATACCCTTTTAAATTAAAGAAAGCATTCCAGGTCCAGGGAGTCTTCCTCGAGGCTGCTAAGATCTGCAAGTGTGGCTCCCGATTCATCCGGAGAATCCTGTGAATGACAGTGATTCCTTTTTAGCCACAAGGGCAAAAGAGACCTAGAATTCCCCAAAAGAGGGACTATTGAATGGGGATGAAAAAATAGGCTTTCTATGCTTTGCCTGTTAAATCCCTGCCCGGAAGCAGCAGGGTGCTGGGAAGGTGCTGGGAAGGATGGACGCGGAGAAAGGAAAGGCATAAACCAGGTGGGCCACAGCCATTTAGCACACCAGTGGGCCCTTCCCTGCTGCTTTGCGGTGAATGAACCAACTGCACCAGAGCTTGGGTGCATATAGTTTGCCTAAGTACATTGTCCCAAGGGCCAGGTGGGGTTATCTTGCTCCAGCACCCATGGCACTCCAGCACAGTTCACTCCAGTTAGAACTGAACAGAAGACCACCATCCCTCCCCAAGAGAAAAAACGTTGTTTTTCTTACCCACGGACTGGAAGGCTCACTAGCAACGGAAGCCACTGCAGCCTCCTCCCAGCTTCCCTCTGACACCTTGTCTAAAAGCATGTCCGGGGAGTCCAAGTCCTCTAGGCTGCTCCTGCTATTCGATCCAATCAGGACGTTCATCGAATCCAGCAAATGAGAGCATCAAGGCTAAAGCCAAAGCTCTCTGCATCTCAACAGGATGGCTAATAGGCTGCATTCAGCCCCTACGTGCCAAGAGAAAGACGGCCTTTGGAAGCCTTATGCTGAGGAGGACGTATCACACAATTTCCCCCTCCCCCATCAGGACTTGTGGCATAGCTTCCATCGGCCCCATTGCCAAAACGTTCTTACCTTAGAGGACCTTTCTCCCCATTCAGAGAGGGGAAGAGCTCCTGTTCCACGGCTTCTGATGTGTAAGCCCTGTCCAGAGGAAGAAGGTGAAATGTTTAGGAATCAAGCTGGCTCAGCTTCCCCTTTCCTTGTCTATCTTTATTTCCCTTATATGAACCAGGAGGGGTCTTCTCCCTCCGAGGTGCTACCTACCTTGATGGAGACAGGCTCTCTGCATCTGTTCAGCTGTCCAAAGGGACGGATTCTTCCAATGGAGCCTGAAATAACAGTACAAAGAGTCTGTTGGCATATCAACACATTCACAGAGACAGGGCTTCTGTGATTAGCATGAGGAGGGGAGGGTCAGGCCTCACCAATTCAGCAGAGCTCTCCATAACGGTGGAGAGGCTTGGCATCCACTTCTCCACCTTTGAATCTCTGGGGAGAGAATTAGGGGCCAATTAAAACTAGCCAGGAGCCCCTTTTAAGAGTGAACACATGGAGACTCTGAGTGACCTGCCAGCTGGCCTGCCAATGGGATTGCCCTGCGTCGTTTTTCCTTTAGCAAAAGCAAAAATAGAGGGTAGAGATGCCTCCCCTCTGCAAACCTTTTTTTTAGCCTTTCTCTTTAGGGCTTTAGTGCAGCTGCCTTCTTGGGGGCTTCAGAATCCCTCAGCTGAGAATACGTACCTCCACAAATTTTGGATGCATGTCACATCTTTCAATCTTGGGTACCTGGTGGTAACACCCATCAAAACCTGAAAGTAACAATTGCTCATTTGAATGTAAAAATCAAAGTTCTCTGCCAGATCTCTCCACAAAGCGAAGGGGCTCTCCTTGAGTTTGCTAGGGTGGCCAGGTTCCCCAAGTGAGAATTCCTCCCTTCCCCCACCTGGTTTTGAGGCAAGAACCCCCTTTGGCCAGGTTGCAAATTCATCCTTACCCTTGTGGATGGAGATGTTTCACCATACTCCTATGACTTGTCAGCTCTGACCAAAAGAAGAAGGTGACATGTCAAATAACATGAACCTAGCTCAGCCTCCCCTTTCTAAGACTGGCCAGTCGGCCTGCCCATCTTTTGCCCCTGCAAGCAAGCCCCTTATGGACAGGAAACCATCTTGGAGGGAGGCTCCTACAGATTCTTTTACAGTCCAACAATGGTGCCCCACCATGCCCAAGATTTAAGAAGAAGGCCATGGTACCTCTTGGGAGGCACAGGAATGTCTTCTTTGACATTCTTCATACAGCATAAAAGCTTTAAACATCTTTTCCAGATGTTCTGTGAAGACAAATAGACATTAGCCAGTCAGAAGGGCTGGAAAGCATAACTTTTTTCTCCTTCTGCCAGTTTCTTGGCATCTGAGATGGCCCCACTTATTCTAGAAAATCTCCTGACAGCCATTATCACCGTGGCTATTCAAACTGACCACCTTGTTCCCTCGGCAACCAGGGAAACAATGGCCACATTCTAAACCTGCAGGGCATCTCACCTGAGACTAGGAAGGGCCTGAGGCTGACTCTCTTGGTGGCTTTTGTCCACTGCCTTTCATGTGGGAAACTGTCTATTCATGAGCAATAGAGAACCACAATTATTGTGTACAAAGCCCTGAGGGAATCATAGAATCCAGGGTGGAAGGGACTTTTAGTCCCACTTCCTGCCCGAGAAAGGGCTCCTCATATCAACTCAAACAAATGATTGTCCAATATTTTCTTGAAAATCTCCACAATGGAGCACACACAATGCTGGGAAGCAAACCGTTCCACTGTCTAATGGTTCTCACTGTCAGGAAATTCCTTCTTATTTCCATGGTTGGATCTCACTCTGATGAGCTTCCATCCTCTGCTTCATGTCCTTCCCCCAGCTGCTATGGAGGATCAACACCCACTTCCCTGTGGCCTCCCTGCAAGTATTGGAAGACTGCTCTTATGTCTCTCCTCCTTCTTTTCTTCAAGAGGCCCTGGAACCTGTTAAGTCTGGAGCATGGGTGCGAATGATGGAGACGAGCCGGTGGAAACAGTGAACTTCAAACTCTTTATTTACATATTGTGACTGCTCAGCTCAAAGGCTGCTTAAGGCTTACTTATATAGGCAACTCATTAACTACTCAACCAATAGCGAGCCCGGAGCGCTAGCTCTGTTTAACCAATAGGAATGATCTGCTAGTGGCCAATCAGATGCCTCCAAACGGGCCAAACCGATCGGGCCATCAACAGCCAATCAGAAGTGCAGGGCCAGAGCCCTGCACTAGACTTCAAGCTCAATGATAATTTTATTGGTATTATGCATTTACAACACCCCTTTCCCCCGGCTTCTGCCCACGGGGCACGGTTACATAGTCCTTAAGGTAGGACGGTTGTTTAATTAGTCTTTTCGATTTTCGCAAGGTGCCAGTCGGTTGGCTGCACTCTTGCTGAGGTAGATCGTTGTTTAGCGGTAAGGTTGCCTCTGGTTCTGAGTTTGCGTTCTCGTCATCAATATCACTGGCCATTTCCTGAGGTGCACTCACTCTGGTCCCAGGTTCCTGTTCCTGTGTTTCCATTCCAATATCAGTCTCTTCGAAGGGGTTTCCTTTGAATAATAATTCGCTTTCCTATGTATCTCCCCCCCCCCAGTTTGATCAAAAGGGAGTTCGGAATTGCGAGGTGGTAGCCGCGATCGTAGCTGATCTATGTGGCGCTTCCAAAGTCTATTGTCAGGGCACTGAACGAAGTATGATCTAGGGCTGGTTATGCGGATTACGGTCGCTTTCACCCACAGCGGATTGCCAGAAAAGTTTTTAGTGAATACGAGATTGCCTACCTGGAAGGTATGGCATCGGCTGCTGGATCCGAGTGGCTTTTCGGGTTCGTAGGCTGGGTGTAAACGGTCGAGGTGGGAGTGGAGCTTTTGTCCCATTTGCAGTTCAGCGGCAGTTTTGTTGGTGACGCTGTGAGGTGTAATGTGCTGCAGGAAGAGTATCCAGTTGATTTTTTCGTTGATGTCATCGTAATCGATCTTTTGCAGAGTCCTTTTGACGAATTGAACCATGCGCTCAGCCCTACCGTTTGCAGCAGGGTGCGCAGGTGAAGTGAGCGCATGTTGAATGCCCCGGTCAGCCAAGTACTGCTCAAAAGGTAGCGCGGTAAATTGGAGCCCATTGTCGGATACCAGGACGTCTGGTAATCCGTGGGTTGCAAAAAGTCTTTCTAGTCTTTTGATGACTGCGTCAGTGGTTGTGTTGCTCATTCGGTGAATCTCGAGCCAGTTCGAGTAGGCGTCGACGGTTAGCAGAAATGTGTGGCCTTTGGTTGGCCCAGCAAAATCCAGATGGATGCGGGACCAGGGTCCCCGCGGTGTTTCCCATTCGGTCGGGGTTGCCTTTGGTGGAGCGTTGCTTACTTCTTGGCATCTCTTGCAAGTTTTCACCCATGATTCGATTTGCCTATCGATGCCTGGTCACCATGCGTAGCTTCGTGCGAGGCCCTTCATGTGCACGATGCCAAGGTGGCCATCATGCAAGGTTCTTAGCAGCGTTTGTTGGAGTCGTTCTGGGATAACGACTCTATCATGCCAGATGACACAGCCCTTCTGTGAGAACACCTCTGTTTGATGACTTTTGAATGGTGCAAAGTCGTCTGGTACTTGGTCCAATGGCCATCCGCGTTCCACCCATGTGAGGACTCGCGCCAAGATGGGGTCGCATTTTGTTTCTCTCGCGATGTCACGGGCAGTTAATGGCGGCGTGTGTAGTGTCTTGATCTGCAACGCTGTCATCGTTGGTGCAGGATCGTTAATAGTTTCAGGGAGCGGTGTACAGCTCAGTGCATCAGCGTGGGGAATAGCTTTCCCCGGACGATATTGTAGCTGATAATTGTAGGCAGCCAAGAATTCTGACCAGCGGGTCATTCGGGGAGATAGTATGTAGGGAGTTGGTTTGTCCCCAGCAATGATCCCCAGCAATGGTTTGTGGTCAGTTACAATGGTGAAATTTCGGCCGTACATGTATTCATGAAACCTCTTAACTGCTGACACAATCGCCAAGGCTTCCTTATCAATTTGGCTGTAATTTCGCTCGGTTTTCGAGAGCGTCTTTAAAAAGTAAGCAACAGGGGCTTCGTTACCATTAGATAACACGTGACTCAAAATGGCGCCCACTCCAAAAGGCGATGCATCACAGGTTATGTTTAATGGCAAAGTCTCATTGTATTGCATAAGCACGGCGTCTGAAGTCAGTAGTTTTTTCACATTACAGAACGCCTGCTCTTCTTTGTGACCCCATACCCAGTTTGCTTTTTTGTCTAAAAGACGATGTAGCGGTTCAGCAACAGTAGCTTTGTGCAGCAAGAACACGTTGTAGAAGTTGATGAGGCCTAGGAACGCCTGCAGATCGGTCTTGTTCTGGGGTCTGGGAGCGTTTTTTATTGCTCTTAATTTACTATCAGGTGAATACCCTGACTGTCAATTAGGTACCCTAAGAATTCAACACGATCGGTACACATTTTGCATGTATTTTTTTTAACTTTCAGGCCTGCTTCCTGAAATTTTTGTAATACTAATCTTAAACGCTCCCGCAAAATTTTTTGAGTGGGGGCAGCAATAAGTACGTCGTCGAAATAGGGGACAACGCCTTAATCCCCTGCAATAGTCTCTCCATTAGGCTCTGAAAGATCCCTGGGGCTACACTGACTCCGAATTGAAGCCTTGTACACTTAAATGCACCACAGTGTGTTACGATTGTCTGTGCCTGTGCCGTTGTTTCGTCAACCGGCAATTGCTGGTAAGCCTGAGCTAAGTCTAATTTAGCGAAGACTTTTCCACCCCCCAGGGAATGGAGGAGGTGCTGTACTACCGGCACCGGATACAGGTTCTGTTACAGGGCGTGGTTCAGGGTGGCCCGGTAATCCCCACAAATTCTAATGGAGCCGTCCAGTTTAATGGGTGTCACAATCGGCGTTTCCCAAGGGAAATGATCCGTTGGCTTTAAAACTCCCTGGGCAATCAACTTATCTAGCTGCTCGTCGATTTTCGGTTTTAGAGCGAACAGAACTCTACGAGGCTTAAGGCAGATGGGTGCTATCTTTGGATTAAGGCTAAAGGATATCGGGGTCCCCTTGTACTCGCCTAACTTTTCCTCGAAGACTTCCCTGAATTCGCGGGTGAGGTCTTCCTCCCAGTCACGGCCACCGATTCGATTAATGCCTGCCACTTCGATGCCGAGTGGTGCGAACCACTATAGGCCCAACAGGCTAGGCCGGTCCTTATCGATCACTGTCAGGGGTAAGTACGCCGTGCGGTTCTTAAACGTAACTCGGACTCAGCTGGATCCCGCAACTGGAATTCGGTTCCCCTGGTAGTCCTTTAGAATGAGCCGTTGAAATTGAAGGTCTTGGCGCCGGATTGTGGGGATGAGTTGCTTGAGGGTCTTCCATGAGACCATCGAGAGGGATGATCCCAAGTCTACTTCCATTGGGCAGGGCCAATTTTCAATCTTCACATTGACCCAAATTTTCTGAGCGTCTAGTGAAGAGGCATGGCCAATAGTGAGTGTTTGGTGCGCCTCTTCTCGTCTCGCCAGATGATTCACGGGTCGGTTTCCGTAGGAGTGGTTTACTGGTTCTTGCCTTACAGGGCGATTCTCTGTCGATTGGCGGAGATTGGTTTCTTTTGAGGTCGGGTTGGGTCCAAGGAGGCTTCTGCAGACCCGTCCGATATGGCCTCGTTTCCTGCACTCGTGGCAGAGTGCGTCGCGGAATTTGCAGTCAGAGCGAAAATGGTTGGCCCCGCAACCTGCGCAGGGTTGTTGGAACTTTGGCCGTCGTTCCCGATTGGTCCATAGGCGATGGACCTCTTCTTCGTCGCTGTCTGATGACGAAGAGAGGTCCTCATGATGGGCTGTGGAAAGCTGCCCTTCTGCGCTAGGTGAAATTTCGCCGGCCGGCTGGTGGGCGTGAGTGCGATTTCGGCGTAGTTGGGCAGCCGACTTCTTGGTTGCCTCCACTGCCCTGGCTTCAGTTATGGTGTCCTTAAGGGTGATGTCGCCTTTTGCCATTATTTTGCTCTGCACGTCTAGGGCTCTGCGTTGAGCCCTAGGACTACCCTGCCTCTCAAAGCCTCCTCCAGGTCGGTGAATTCACACAGGCCTCCCAAGTTCCGGAGGTCTGCAACGAAACCGGCGACGTTTTCTCCTTTCCGCTGGTTTCATTGATAGAACTCGTGTCGTCTTATGAGTGTTGGAACAGCGGGTGCGTAGTGGGCTCTTAGTAGCAGTTCGAGGACGTCCCAGTCCATGGTCTTCACTTCAGCCGGTTTTGCCAATGCCTTAGCCATCTTAAAAACCGTTGGGCCGCAGTGCGTCAGAAACACCGCCCGTTTCTTTCCGGCCGTGGCATCCTTTAGATTGTTTGTTTCCAGAAACATTTGGAAACGATCCATGTAAGACTCCCAGTCTTCTTGAGCTGGGTCGAACGGAGCGGGCGGTATGGCGCCACCGGACATGGTTTCACTGTTTTGTGCTTCAGTCATGTGCTTAGTTGGCTCTGATGTCATCCAATCCCACCTTGGTCGCCAGTGTTAAGTCTGGAGCATGGATGCAAATGATGGAGATGAGCCAGTGAACTTCAAACTCTTTATTTACATATTGTGACTGCTCAGCTCAAAGGCTGCTCAAGCCTTACTTATATAGGCAACTCATTAACTACTCAACCAATAGCGAACCTAGAGCGTTAGCTCCGTTTAACCAATAGGAATGGTCTGCTAGTGGCCAATCGGATGCCTCCAAACGAGCCAATCCGATCGGGCCATCAACAGCCAATCAGAAGTGCAGGGCCAGAAGCCTGCACTAGACTTCAAGCTCAATGATAACTTTATTGGAATTATGCATTCACAACAGAACCCAAACTGCTTCTCAGTTGGGCCTTCTGGGCAATTTCATCCTCCTTTCCCCTTTGGGCCAGCACAGACTGGAATCTCTTGCTCACCAATTACTGGGTCCCAATCCTGTCTGCTTAGAGGAAAATACCTTTTCTTTTTGCTAATATACATTTTCAGATTTGTGTTTAGGGGGCCCTGAACTCCTTAAAGTATAAAATCTGATATTTCCAATGAAATAACCAGCCTCAGGAGAAAAAACAACAACAACATTTCCCCCAGTTCTGCTGACACAACATGAAATCCACAAACTTTGTTTGGCTATTATTAGCATCCGACACTTTCTGTGAAGTACAGACAAGGATAGATAACGTCTTCCAATGAAATGTATATATTCATGCATTGCCATGGCCTGGGAGCATCGCAGGGAAGCAGAGCAGGCGCCACTTGAGCCTTGCTTGCCCAATTATTGCAGGAAAATCAAGCTGAGACTTGAGTCCATAACAAGCTGATATTTACTATGACTGTCCCAAGAAGCTTTGAATAGGAACAAAGTTGTCAATATTGTAAAATTCACCTTAAAAAACCCTGAAAGTAGAATATAAACAAGTTCCCCTCAATTTCTACCTAATCCTGCCTTCTTTGGCTCTAAAGATGTATTGATGCAGGTAGTCGTTGAGATATAACAGTTTGTTTAGTGAGTGTTCAAAGTTACAACGGCACTGAAAAAGGTGACTTCTGACTTTTCTTACACTTACAACCATTGCAGCATCCAAGTCACAATGAACTCAATTCAGGCACTTGGCAAATGGTCCTTATTTATGATGGTTGCTGTGTCCGGGGATCATGTCAGATCACCTTTTGCGACCTTCTGACAAGCCAAGTCAATGGGGAGACCAGATTCACTTCACAACTGTGTTACTAATTTCACACAATCTCAGTGATTCACTTAGCAGCTTTTGTGAGAAAGGTCATAAAATGGAGCAAAACTTGCTTAGCAACAGAAATGTTGGTCTCAATTGTGGTTGTAAGTCGAGAGCTATCAGTATAACTTTTAAGTTTTCCTAGGGCTAAGACTCCAAGCTTTCCTCCCACCTGTCTTTCTACTCCCAGCTCTCAAATTTCTCACTTCTGATCCCTCCAAGAATAAAAAGGAGGAGGAGGAGCCCAGGGCTACTATCCTTTTGATTGATGGCTCTAAGATCCAATCACCACTCAGAGAATTTGAAATTGTATCCTTCTTTCCCAACACAGGACCTAAAAATGAGGCCTGCAATAAGAAAGGTCCATGGTCCATGCAGTTTGTCTCCCTGTAGTTGCCCCTCAGGCTGAGACAGCTACTATTTTCAATTGTTTCCACTCTTTTTTAACACACTCACACACGCACACAAAATTCCATTAAAACTATGAACAGGATTATGATAACAATAAAATTCCAGGGCAAAACAAAGCAAGACAACAGAAGGAATGGTAACACTGAATATTTGCCATTTGGGAGCCAATGCTGAAATGTCTGTGCCCATTTAGGTGTCTGTCTGTTTGTGTGTATGTGTGTTTATTTATTTATTGCACGGTATATCGTATGTGGACTAGCAATATATTAACACTTCATCTAGATTAATGAAACAAATATAAATGTTAGATATATGTTGAAATACGAATGCCTTAGGCCCTCTAACCACTGAAACTCAGCACTGTTTATATTTTAAAAAATCAGATATTGTACATGCCCTCAGTTTATAGCTGGACATGATGTGATCTACAATTTGATGTAGGACCAGCAGTTTGTGTGTGTTTAAACACCTGTTTGCTGCTCTTGATTTCTAATGCCAATTCCTGCCTAAATTGCCCTGGCACATAATTTTTCATCTGTTTAGTTTCCCCCTATTCCCCCCTGTTTTGCTGCTAAGTAATGGTAGGCCTTTACAGTTTGTTCAGCTGACTGGCCAAGCTTTTACATTTACTGCTTAAAGTTAAGTCAGGATTGAGCTAGAGCATTAAATGTGGGGAAACAATCAAATATTTCTCACTTCCAAACCATTGGTTATTCAAAAAATATTTCATTGTTCTCTGGCAATAGATTATAAGGAGTTGTAATTAAGAAATAACATTGGACAAGATGAGCAGCTCTGACACTTTTTTGCCTGCATTAACAAGGAGAGGGGAAAGAAAAAAACTTCAGGACTTAAAGCACTAACAATGTTCTACCCTATCTAATACATTCCAGATATAATAAAATTGCAGTTGTCCTATTCTTAGCTGCAGGTTGTACTTGACTTATGACCATAATATAGTTGTAAGTCACTGTGGTAGTTAATTGGGTTGCTTAATGTAACACCAACTCATAACTTTTTTCCTGTAAAGTAAACCCTGCAATTAAATGAATGGTGCTGTCATTAAGCAAATCTGTTATATTCAATGGCCTTTTCTTGCCAGAAAATAGATGGAAAAATTGGAAATTGACCCCCCAAAAAGCATGATCACATGACTAGTAATATCACTATTTTGTTTCTATGAAGCTAGACTATCAGTTCTTCATGGCTAAAAGTTTCCATGGACCCACAAAAGAACTTTTGTAGAAACCTAGAAACCAACCAGTGAGGGTTTTTTTTTTTCTGTCAGTGGATGAAAAAGTTAAGAAGCAGGGGAATGACAATTCATCCGTAAATCTATATATCATGGATGCAAAGGTCATCTCTAAGGAAGGGCAGCTACAAAGATCACTTTCAAAAAATACCTCATAATTATTCCATTAAGCAGGCCAATGTACCGTATCACACTGACATGATGGGTATGCAGGTAAGCAATCCATGTCATGTCTGTCATATAATAAAGCAACACTTTCTAATGACAAGAGATAGAATCTGCATTTCCAGCCCACCTAGATAATGGGGCTTATTTTTCCCATCTGCTCCTGTTTTGAAATGCATGCTCCAATGCCCTCCAACTTCCTTGTATTTAAATGTTTAAGTATTGCATATGTTGGAACAGCAGAGTTTCTTTATCCCTGGTACAGATGGAAAGATGCTTTTAAGACACTGTTATGTTGGTGGCAGTCTCCATCAATTCCTTTTGGTGTTATTGGTCTCACTTCTTAGCACAGCTTCCTCTGTCAAGTGATAAAGAAGGACAGTTTTGATGAAAAAAGGAAATAGCAGTTTCTCCAGGGTGCTGTCCAGAGTTTCTTTCCCTCCATCTCATTCTATCTTTTGCAAACCATCTCGGTATAGAAGCCAGAGGATATTTGAAAGCTCACAATTCTAATACAGACATGAATTATATATCTATTTCTATATATTTATCTATATATCTATCTATATCTATAGAGGGAGATGGAGAGGGAGAGAGTGTGTGTGTGCATTAGTAGTCTACCAATTGTATTGAAGCTGGATAACACACAATATAATTTTGCTAGGTTCTTAGTTTCTTCTCAATACACTCTATTACAACAATAGCTTAGTTTAGCTAAGAAATTAGCTTAGGCGGGAAAGAACGATAGCCATTAGCACTTCATTTAATTGTCTGATTATACGGCAATATGAAAACATGACCTTTTAGAGTAGTGGGTGATATCTGTGTACACTCACTGCATGTGCGTATGCATATGCATATGCACATACACAAACTCACATTTTTTAAAAAAAGAAACACATCCTGAAATGTCAAAAATACAGTACTACGTGTTAAAAAATTGTCAGTTCTTTGCTATATGCTTCTATCACTCTTTTGTGTAATTCCTGATGAAGGTATAGGTTGACACTCAAACAAGATGGTTCATCCACTCTTCTATCACAGGACAAAAACAGGATATGAAACAGGATAATTTGAACTTGGTTATTTAAAATGTGGTTTTAAAAATGACAATGAGTTGAAGTGGGACTCTGTGTTCTTATTAGAAGAAATTCCTTATTCAGGTCATTTCCCTTCTCCTAGGAACTACCTGGGTGCTGCCATGATTAGGGAAAGAAGCCCATATACAGAACTGCCAGCATTTCAGAAAGGAAAAGCTTCCAGTTGATGTTGCGGTGAAAACGGCTGGAAAAGAGCTCTGCCAGGCTGCAAGAAATGCAGCTAGCAACTGCTTGCTGGGAGACCCTACAGCAGTGGCCCCCAACCTTTTTTGTGCCACGGCCCAGTACTGGCATCACAAAATGATCCACTGCCCAGTACCAGCATCAGCACACATGACAAGGCAAGATGAGCCGAGTGACCAGCCAGCCAGCTGTCCCCTGCTTCTCCCCGACACCTTCAACTCCTCCTTTGTACCTTTGTCGATGGGCTTTGCTTCGGGACGGCTTTGGGACGGTCACTCGGCTTGCCTTGCCTTGGGTACTGAAAGAATCCTCGTGCCTTAGTTTTGTTTGAAGCCCCCCCTTTGATGAAACTAATGCGCGAGGGTTCCTTCAGGACCCAAACACCGCTTTCCAACTGGAAAAGCTCACCCGGAAGCACTTTCTCGTCAAACAAGATGGCGGTGCCCAGCAAACCGGCGGCCCAATAGGAAATATTCCACAGACCGGCACCGGTCCACGGCCCGGTGGTTGGGGACCCCTGCCCTACAGGGTTAAGCCACCCCGGAGGGGTGGTGAAGAAAGTAAAGGTGCTTCATCGATCATGAGAAAATAGCAATTTCCTCGCTGATCTGAAGAAAGCTTTCCTGGCAGCAGGGTCTGTTCCATATTCAGAGACTTGAAAGCCTGCATTCCCATTAGTCCGTTGCAACAGCTACCTGATTGGACAGCCAGGGCAGTTATGATTGGCTCGCTAAGAGTCTGCTGCAATTGGTTAAAACCAAGCGCGGGAGACTTAAAGCAGTGTCATTGGCCGCCAAGCCGTGGCCAGCTCTATAAAAGAGCCGCCGCGGCTGCTATTATTTTAGACTTATTACTGCCGATAAATAAAGAGATGTTGTTACTGAACTGAAGTCTCTCGTCTTTATGAGCCCAACCTTCCGAACGTAACACTGCCGACAAAGCAGGGATAGAGAAGGCAACGAGACAATCCAGCATGTGGCAAACGGCGCGAAGCAACCATCAAGATGGCCAGCAATGCCACGCCACCTGCACCCTTTAATCTGGCCACAGAGGACTGGGAGTCCTACATCGACCGGTTCCAGATGTTCTTGGAATGCAGCAACCTGAAAGACGCCAATGATAACCGGAAATGGGCCATATTCCTAACACACTGCGGACCCGCCATATTTAAAATGGCCGAGGCTTTGGCAAAACCCACTCACGTCAAGGCGATGGACTGGGACAACCTCGCACCCATCCTCCGAAACCACTATGCTCCAGCCGTGCCCACCCTCATTCTCCGGCACGATTTTTATCGGATGAAAGCCCTGGCAAGAAGTTACGCTTGGTGTCCAGGGATGGACAGGCAGATTGAAACATGGGTAGGCACATGCAACAGTTGTCAACAAACGCGATCCACTCCCCCCCCCGCAGCACCACCCCTGGAATGGGAAACACCCAGAAATCCCTGGTCACGAATCCACCTTGATTTTGCCGGCCCCACTCAGGGACACACCTTTCTGATAACCGTCGATGCCTATTCAAATTGGCTGGAAGTTTGCACTATGAAAAAAACAACCACAGAGGCTGTTATAGCTAAACTTAACAAACTCTTTGCCACACATGGGTTGCCAGATGTGGGCCAATGGGCCACAGTTCACGGCATTGGCATTCGAACAATATCTGGCTACCCGAGGCATCAGACGTGCCTTAACTTTGCCTGCTCACCCGGCGGCGAATGGGCGGACGGAATGAATGGTTCAGTTTACAAAAAAAAACCATACAAAAAATTGAAGACAGCAATATCCAGGAGAAAATCAATAAAATGCTGCTGATACAACATATCATGCCAAACATAACCACTAACAAATGCCCAGCAGAACTACTCATGGGCAGAAGACTCCGCTCGCCACTAGACCGTTTGCATCCCACATGTAATCTGGAGAAACCCCCAAGTTCCACTAGCCGACATTTCACATTCAACATTGGCGATACTGTCTTCATGAAAAGCTTCACCAGAGACCCTCTCGAGTACCCGCTCGCATCACCCAAATCACTGGCCCCCGGTCATACCGTCTAGAAACAACCAATGGACGGAGCTGGAAGCACCACATCGACCAGCTCCGGTCAAGACTAGCCAGCTTGGACTTTAATAAAGAAATCAGAGGGGGGGGGACCCCAAACATTGAAAAAGGAAAAAACTCAACACAAGCAGAACATCCCCCAAACAAAAGCCAAACAATAAACCAGCCATACTCACCTGAAAACACAGAACCTTTGCAGACGGGTGCTTCACCTGAAAGGAGTAGCCGGACAAGCTCAACCAGCCCGGAAAATCCAGGCGGGAACAGCAGAGCAAATGACTCGACCAACCTGGGCGAACCAGGCAGGAGTCGCAGCTATAGGCCCAGCTCACCCTTCCAGGCGGTTCCATTGAGAGGTTTGAGAGCGACACGAAGCCCGTCCGAACCTGCTGACGACCAAAGACTAAATGAAGCGCGCAGGTCAAGTAGGCAGGTATGGAGACCCAACTACCTATGCGACTACATCACCCCGCCCCTTGGATGATACCAAGAGGGGAGGGGTGTTCCATATTCAGAGACTTGAAAGCCTGCATTCCCATTGGTCCGTTGCAACCACTACCTGATTGAACAGCCAGGGTAGTTATGATTGGCTCGCTAAGAGTCTGCCATGATTGGTTAAAACCAAGTGTGGGAGACTTAAAGCAGCGTCATTGGCCACCAAGCCACGGCCAGCTCTATAAAAGAGTCACCGTGGCTATTATTTTAGACTTGTTCCTGCCGATAAATAAAGAGCTGTTGTTACTGAACTGAAGTCTCTCGTCTTTATGAGCCCGACCTTCCGAACGTAACAGGGACGATGGCCATTTTCTTGATCTGTCACAAGCTGGGACAACTGGGACAGTAAGATTTTGTGCTGGGGCGGTGTGTGGACAGAGCAGTGAAACTGAGTGAGATAATTTCTACCTGTTACCTTAGAAGACTAACTTAAGTAAAAAGTTCCAAAAAATAATCTCCAAACCTTAAGAAAGCGGTGATTGGATTTATGGAGAAAGTTTAAAGATTAAATATTAAAGAGGAAGATCAAAGATTAAAGACGTAAAAGTAAAAGTAAAAGAAAAACCTAAAGGATGATTTAGAACATAGAAAGCCTGGAAAAGCTGAATAACATTGTGAAAAGTGATTATTGGGAGAAATTGCTTTTCTGAAATTTAATCTCTAACCCCTGGCTGGATGCAAATCAACTATTTTCAATTTTGTACACTTTGTTGAACGCTGGATTTGGGAGCAGGGGAGCCATCTAATGGAAGAAGATTATTCTTCTTGTGTAAAATACAAAGGAAAGTGAAAAGAGAGAAAGTGAACATTTGGAAAGCTACTTGACCTTAACTTTATATCAGTAGTCGATTTGGATGCTGGGAAATATCTACTGAGCTTTTTGAAGATTTATAAGGCAAATCAAATTAAACATTAAAACTTTATTGGAAATGTACACTGAAAAGTGGAAAAAGGGAGAAGAACAGATAAACAAGACTTTAAAATCTGGACAATTGGGAAGGGGTAAATTGGAAATTATAAAGACCGAAAAGTACAAATTTATAGCATTTAAAGATCAGAAATTTAGGGGACTTGGAGGAATAATTTTAGCATTAATTTTTATTAACAATTGATTTTTTTTTTAGTTTCTAGATATTGGGTTAGAGATATATTAATTGGTTACAAAATAACCCAGCAAGAGATAACAAAGTTCTATGAAGAAATATTAGAAATGATGACAAAAAATTATAAAAAGTTGATGGGAATATTTAAAGATAAAGATGTGAAAGTAGAAGGCTCTCAACAAATGGTGGGAAAAGACGAATATAACCAGAGGTGGTATTCAGCAGGTTCTGACCAGTTTTGGAGAACCAGTAGCGGAAATTTTGAGTAGTTTGGAGAACCTGCAAACACCATCTCTGACTGGAGATTTTACAGTCTCCTTCGTCTGCCATGCCCACCAAGCCATGCCCACAGAACCGGTAGCAAAATGTTTTGAATCCCACCACTGAATATAACCCGCAAAAGACAGTTGAGAAATTAGAAGGAGAAAAGATATAAAGAACTTGGTTTCTTGGCAACTGACTTGTACTTCTGACTGTTGTAGTGTCCTGGAGTCATGTGATTTCCCCTTTAACGACCTCCAGACAAGCAAAGTCAAAGGGGAAGTCAGATTCACTCAACATCTCTGTTACTAACTTATCAACTGCAGTGATTCCCTTAACAACTGTGGCAAGAAAGGTCCTAAAATGGGGCAAAAATCACTTAACACCTGCTTTGCTTAACAACATAAATGTTGTGCTCAATTGTGATGCTAAATCAAGGATGGATGCAGAGAAGCAGTGAAAATATAGACATATTGATGATGTACTGACAACAGAAAGTGAATCATTCAGGAGAGAATTTAGCACTTTCCATTTGGATGGACTGGTAGCTGTTTGAGTAATGAAACAATTGAGTAACATTTATATTATTAAACACCTGCACGTCTACATGTCCATACAGGGATAGCTCAATTTTCATGTGGAAATTGGGGTGAGGGACAGCCAGGCCTGAGGAAAGGGAGGTTTGGCTGGTGTATTGTTCAGGAGCCCATGGAACTCAAAGGGGGTCCATAAAGGGGAAATTTTTTAAAAAAATTTACAAAACCAAATTTTAAAAAACAACAACGGGACAGTGTGTCAACCTGGTGTCAGCTTTGGAAGCCATAATGAGATTTTATGCTCCCACGCTGCCACACTTGAGTCTTAGAAAGTGGGAGGGAGGGAGAAGGCGGAGCTTTATCATGGTGATACAGCTGCAATCTCGGGGCTCCGAGATCGCAACTGATATTTTCGCCCCTGATCGGTCCCAATGGACCTTCACCATCCCGTAGAGATGGTGACCGTGAAGGGCACACTCTGTGGATCCCAGGGACATCGCAAAGTCCCTGGTTGATCTGGGAGAAGTCCTTTTGCCAGCGGTGGAGAGGCAGCCTCCATAGCTGCTGAAGTCGGGACAGCTCCGGAAAGGAAGAGGCTGAAAGTGAAAGTGTGTCAGCTGGGTGAGAAATTTCTTTTCTTTTTTTGCTAATTTGCTGAGATTTGAAAGGACACTCTGAATATGACAAGAAATCTGAGAGTTTTTGACAAAACTGTATTAAAGGGACGTCAAATTAAGGCTTGGACTTTTTTTTTCTTTCTCTTACTTTTTTTTTTACTGGACTTTAGCATGATTTTGTAGTTAACTGAACTGAATTTCCTCTTACATATATATTTACTTCTTATGCTCCTTTTGGATTTTTTAAATTTTCTTTTAGGACAGAGGCTCCCTTTGGTTATTTTCTCTCCTTTTATATATATATATATATATATATATATATATATATATGTATATGTATATGTATATGTATATGTATATGTATATGTATATGTATATGTATATGTATATGTATATGTATATGTATATGTGTATATATATATATATATATATATATATATATATATATATATATATATTCTTAAGTTTTTGCGGGTACTTACATGTCTGGCATTCAGCTTTGTTCGGGTATTTTCCCACGTCATAGTAGTGGTGCTTTTAAAGTTGTAGCAACGTTTCAGCAGAATCTCATCTGCCATCATCAGGCTTCTGTATAGTGTTTGTCTGTGAGTTAGACTTTTACAGTGGTTTCAGATTTAAATTTGGGGCAGCCTATTGCTGTGACAGAATGGTTTTTTCTTCATCCTGATTGGTTGAGAGTCTTGGTCTGTGTTTATTGCTCCTGGAGTTTGCTGTGTTCTGCTTCTAATATCTTCTGTCTGTTTTTTTGGCTCTTTTTGTATCTTGATTGGCTGGCAACATTGTGTCATTTTATTGGAGGTCTTTAGTGCAGCTTGGCTTCGGGTAAATGGACGGCTATCATTAGTTAGGAAGCTGGGTTTCATCTGCGTGCCTGGTTGGGGTGTGTTTGAGCTGGAGGTATCAGGGGGGATCTGTTTGTGCCCAGGTGTTTGCCTGGCTTGTGGTGTGGAGATTTTTTTGTTTGTGAGTGCAGGCTTCCAAATGATTGACAGCCTGGTGGAATCATCTCTTCTGTTCATGCTTTCTGGTATTTATTTTTGATGATTTCAAGGGTCTCTTTTATCGGGACTTGAGTGAATAGTGAAACCACGTCAAAACATGTGGAGCAAGAAGATCTGCTTGTAAGTTTTGACGTGGTTTCACTATTCACTCAAGTCCCGATAAAAGAGACCCTTAAAATCATCAAAAATAAATACCAAGCAGCTAAACACCTCATGGAACTAACAGAACACTGCTTAACCAACACATATTTCATATACAAAGGACAAAGATACAAACAAATTGAAGGAGCCCCCATGGGATCACCACTGTCACCTGTCATTGCAAACCTGTTTATGGAAGAATTCGAATCCAGAGCCCTGGCCAATGCCATCCTCAAACCCAAACTATGGTTAAGATATATCGATGACACATTCGTGATTTGGCCCCATGGACAAGAAAACCTAAATAATTTCCTAACACACCTAAACAGCGCACACCCCAAAATCAAGTTCACCATGGAAACAGAAGCAAACAAACAACTACCATTCCTAGATGCACTAATCTACAAAAAAACAGATGGCACACTAGGACACACCATATACCAGAAGAAAACACACACCAACCACTACCTCAACGCCCAATCCCACCACCACCCAGCACAGATAAACTCCGTGGCTAAAACACTAATTACTAGAACCAAACGCCTGGCAGATAAGACACACATTAAGACTGAACTATGCACCCTGACTAAAATATTGACAGCCAACGGCTTCCACAAAAGCAAAATCACCAACTTGATCCACAAAAATATACTGAGACATAATAGAGCCCAGAAGATGAACAGACCTATGGAACAGCTGTCCTGCCCTACATAAGAGGCACTACAGACAAAATTAGTAAGATTCTATACAGACATCACATCAAGACTGCCTTCAAAACAGACAGAAAAATAGCAGCCATCCTCAGGAACCCCAAAGACAAAATTGACCTGGAAAACCAAGGCATATATGAAGTCCCCTGTGCATCATGCCCGGCCACATACATTGGACAGACCAATAGAAGAATAAGCACCTGCCTGGATGAACACAAAAATGCAGTCAAAAAGCTGGAACACACTTCCTCACTAGTCCAACACATGGAAGCCACAGGTCATAACATCAACTTCAATGGCACCAAAACCCTAGCCACTATAGAAAATCCCATCCACAGAATCATCAGAGAAGCCATAGAGATTGAAAAAAGATCAGAAAACATGAACAGAAGAGATGATTCCACCAGGCTGTCAATCATTTGGAAGCCTGCACTCACAAACAAAAAAATCTCCACACCACAAGCCAGGCAAACACCTGGGCACAAACAGATCCCCCCTGATACCTCCAGCTCAAACACACCCCAACCAGGCACCCAGATGAAACCCAGCTTCCTAACTAATGATAGCCGTCCATTTACCCGAAGCCAAGCTGCACTAAAGACCTCCAATAAAGTAACACAATGTTGCCAGCCAATCAAGGTACAAAAAGAGCCAAAAAAACAGACAGAAGATATTAGAAGCAGAACACAGCAAACTCCAGGAGCAATAAACACAGACCAAGACTCTCAACCAATCAGGATGAAGAAAAAACCATTCTGTCACAGCAATAGGCTGCCCCAAATTTAAATCTGAAACCATTTCAGATGTAAAAGTCTGACTCACAGACAAACACTATACAGAAGCCTGATGATGGCAGATGAGATTCTGCTGAAACGTTGCTACAACTTTAAAAGCACCACTACTATGACGTGGGAAAATATCCGAACAAAGCTGAATGCCAGACATGTAAATACCCGTGAAAACTTAAGAAAACATATCTATCTATCTATCTATCTATCTATCTATCTATCTATCTATCTATCTATCTATTCTCTTTTTTCTCAACTTAAACTATGTTTTTCTGGCTGGGGTGGGGGTGGGAAAGTGTGTTAAGAAATTTTGTAACACTTCCAACTAGAGGCTTGAAAATATTTTATTTGAGTTGGAGAGAACTGTGAAAAGACTCCTTCTCAAGGACATTTTAATTTGAAAAGATAGAGGGAAGAGCGCAGCAGAATATTATTACAGGTGTTCTCCTGGACTCTTATCAACATTTCAACAGTTGAGGCTTGGCTTTGAAGCTTATGGAGAAGAGAGTCATAATAAGAGCCTTGGACAATTAAACAAAGTGCAGTGTGTTTTTTTATCTCTTTTCAGTTGTGGTACCCCTCCTTACCAGCTTCTCTACAAATTTTAATTTTAGTAATATTCTTATTTTTGCTTTTTATTTTAAAGGGAAAGCCTCAGAATTTTTTCTTTATTTTTCTTTTCTTTTCCTTCTTTTTACTGGGATTTTTTGCTTTTTCCATCAATGTTTTTGGACCATTCTGCCTTTTCCTTTTTATTATTGAGATTTCCTAATTGGATTAAGGTGTGAAGAACCTGAAGGAATTTTTTCTTTTTTTCCTTACTTTTGTTGTTGTTGTTGTTATTTATTATTATTATTATTATTATTATTATTATTATTATTATTATTATTAATTATCTTTGGGCTTTTTTCTTCTTTCTATTTTTCATTTTTTACTGTGGACTACTTCATAATTGGATTAGGGTCTAGAAGAACCTGAAGATTTTTCTTCTTCTCTTTCTTCTTTTTCCTTTTTGCCATTGGGCTTTTTATTATTGGATCTTTCCATTTTGGATTATAATTGGCTATCCTACCAGTTGGACTAAAATTTAAAAAGAATTTGAAGGTTTTGAAGCATCTAAAATGAGCAAGAAACCCATACCTTCCAGCGTTTCTACCTCTACCTCTGCCTCCCCACCAGCTGGAGGACAACGTTTAATTCAGACAATGTTGAAGCAAGATAAAGAACAAGAAAAAGTGACCTTACAGATGATTATGCAAGGAATCCAAGATCTCAAGATAAAAACAGATACCATTGAACAAAGAACAGAGAAGACTGATGAAAAAGTGGAAAATATTCAACAAATGATGGTGAAGTATGATGAGAGATTCCAAAAAGTTGAAGAAGAAGGTAAACAAAGAGAGGAGAAGATTGGAAATATTGACAGCGGATTAACAGTGATTGAACAAGATAAAAGTGGGATGTTGAGGTGGGAGATGGAGAGGTCAGAATTCTATCTCAGATTTCAAAATAAAGAAGAAGAAAAAGGACAAAACTTGGCTGCGATAATGATAGAAATTTTGGCGGATGCTTTGGAAATTACAGAGAAAAAGATGATGGATGGAGTAGATGAGGTATACCAAGTTTTTACAAGATATGCGATGAGAAATAACTTACCAAGGGAAGTCCATATCAGATTTACCAAAAAATCCATCAAAACACAAATATTACAAGCTGTAAGCGAGAAGACGTTGAAATACAAAGGCAAAGAGATTGTGGTTTTAAAACAAATACCCAGAAGAGTGAGAGAGATGAGAAGAGAATACCAAAATGCTATTGAAAAAGGAAGTGAATTATAGATGGTTGATTCCAGAAGGATTAATGTTTATGTGGCAAGAACAGAGACATAGAATTGATTTAATTGAGAAAGCAGAACTTTTCCATGCAGAATTTTTTTGGAAGGAGAGAAGAAGAGGCAGAGAAAGAAGTCTCATTAATTGAGTTTCAAGAGGAACAACTGGAGATTGAAAAAGAGGAAGGCGCAGTAGGTGGATAGGTGGATAGTAAAGAACAGCATGAAGTAAGATCCACGAGAGCTGTTAGACCTAAATATAAAGCATAATCATGGAAGAAACAAAATTGATTACAATGAATATAAATGGACTTAATTCAGTTGTTAAAAGAAGGAAAACCTTTCATAAATATAGAGAAATTAAAATTTGATATAATTTGCCTACAAGAAGTACATATTAAAAAACAACATGAGCAATTGTTAGTGTTCTGAACTAGCAGGCTCATAATCCTGCACTTCTGATTGGTCCATGAACAGCGGGTTGTGATTGGTCATTTTGAGCTGATCCGATTGGCTGGTAAACGGGCTGCCATGATTGGACGCTCCAAGCACGGCAGGCTCAAATCTCTGTCATTGGACGCTTTAGCAGCAGCCAGCTCTATAAAAGAAGCTGCTGCTGCTAGGCTTTTCACCTCCGATCTGAAGTCACTATTAAAGAGCTGAAGTTACTATCCAAGGTCTCGTTTCCGTTATTGTGCCATCTTTCCAGACTTAACACTGGCGATGAAGGTGGGATGCGGAGATGATAGAGCTGACTGAGCACTCACAGATTATTCAGAGCACATGGCTGAAGATGCGCAGAGAATGGCAAAATGGCCAGCAGCGCTATACCACCCCCTCCATTTGATCCAGCCAGCGAGGACTGGGACTCATATATGGACAGATTCCAAATGTTCCTGGAATCTAACAATTTGAAGGATGCTACATTGAGCAAAAAAAGGGCGGTTTTCCTAACGCATTGCGGACCCGCCATTTTTAGAATGGCAAAAGCACTTGCCAAACCAGCTGAAGTCAAAACAATGGACTGGGATACCCTGGCTCCCATCCTGTGCGCCCATTACACCCCAGCAGTTCCAACCCTTATCAGAAGACACGAATTCTACCAGAGGGACCAACGTGAAGGTGAGAACATCGGGGACTTTGTAGCTGACCTACAAAATTTGGGTGGATTATGTGATTTCATAAACCTAGAAGAAGCCATGAGAGATTGAATTGTTCTTGGCCTAAGGGACCCCACAGTCCAAAGCAAAATTATGGCAAAGGGGGACATCACCCTCGCAGATGCCATAGCCGATGCTACTGCAACTGAAGCCACTCGCAAATCAGCAGCACGAATGCGCCGAACAAATGGGGCCAGCCATCAAACACCCAGCAACCCAGCCACATCCTCAGAGAAATACGCTTCATTCACCCACCACGAGGACATCAATTCCACATCGGATAGTGAAGAGGAAGAAGTCAATAGACTCAGGTCAGAGCATGAACAGTGAGACCAGCGGGGCCGTAAATCCAGTTTCCAATGCGCTGGATGCGGGGGAAACCACCCACGATCAGAATGCAGGTTCCTAGATGCCATCTGTTGTTCTTGTGAGAAAAGGGGGCACACAAGTGTGCTGGAATAAAAGAGGATCCAGCCCCAAGAGGAAAGAGACTAACTTCTGGCAAGCAGTAGGCACCCCACCAACAAATCAACCAGTGGAGCCAGTACAACAGGAACCGGATGTTTACTGGCACAACCAGATGGGAAGAGGCACATCAGACCATCACCATCGGCCACGTTTCATCATTAGATGCAAAAAAAATCAGCATAAAAGTCACCATTGAAAATTGTCCATGCATCATGGAAATGGACTCCAGGTCTTCCTTATCCATGATCTCCTGGAAAACCCTCAAGCAGCTGATTCCTGACATCCGCCACCAAGACCTCAGCACCCAGAGGCTCATATTAAAAGACTATCAGGGAAATTGAATCCCAGTTACCGGTTCCAGTCACATCCAGGTCTCCTTTAAGGACCACACCGCATCGTTGACAGAGACCGGCCGAGCTAATTGGGTCTGCAGTGGTTCGCACCATTAGGAATCGGAATAGCAGGCATCAACCAGACTGTAGACATAGACTGGGACGTGGCCTTCATCCAGGACTTTCAAGAAGTCTTCACGGAGGAATTAGGCAAGTACAAGGGGTCTCCCATCTCGTTTAATCTATGCCCTGATATCGCACCCATTCTCCTGAAGCCATGCCGCGTTCCTTTTGCTCTCAAACCTAAAATTGAGCAATTGGACAAATTAATAGCGCAGGGCGTGTTAGAACCCATCGACCATGCCCGCTGGGAGACCCCAATTGTAACCCCCATAAAACCTGACAGATCCTTGAGAATCTGTGGGGATTACAAGGCCACCCTCAACCACGCGTTACAACAGAGCACCTATCCAGTACCCGTGGTCCAACATCTCCTTCACTCACTTGGGGGTGGAAAAGTATTCGCAAAGCTTGACAACAGCTTATCAACAGTTGCCAGTAGACGCAGAAACTGCAGAAGCCCAAACTATAGTTACACACAGAGGTGCATTCAAATGTAACAGACTCCAGTTTGGGGTAAGTGTAGCACCTGGCATTTTTCAAAGTATGATGGAAAGGTTGTTACAGGGCATCAAAGGGGTCCTGCCCTATTTCGATGACGTGTTGATAGCCGCCCCTATGAGAAGTCAGTTAGAGAAATGCCTAAAAACTGTCCTACAAAAGTTCAAAGACGCAGGCCTCAAGGTTAAAAAGGAAAAGTGCCAGTTATGCACTGAGAGGGTTGAATTTCTGGGTTACCTTCTTGACAAACAAGGAATTCACCCTACTGAAAAGAAATTGGTGCCATTAAAAATGCCCCAAGACCAAAGAACAAAACAGACCTCCAAGCCTTCCTGGGACTCATTAACTTTTATAACATCTTCCTGCCCCAGAAGGCGACTGTTACTGAACCCCTACATAGGCTCCTCGACAAGAAGGTTTCCTGGTTTTGGGGATGTCAGGAGGAGCAGGCTTTCCAACAAGTAAAAGACCTTTTAACTTCGGATGCAGTACTCATCCAATATAATGAGACACTTCCATTAACTGTGACTTGTGATACCTCACCTTTTGGAGTAGGTGCCATCCTGAGCCACGTCCTACCAAATGGTACAGAGGCGCTTTTTGCATTCTTTTCAAGAACTTTGTCTAAAACAGAGAGAAATTATAGTCATTTGGATAAAGAAGCCCTCGCTATTGTATCTGCAATAAAAAGGTTCCACGAGTACATGTATGGAAGATCCTTTTCCATCTTCACAGATCATAAACCATTACTTGGCATCTTGGCAGGTGACAAACCAACCCCACACATCCTATCTCCTAGGATGACACGATGGTCAGAGTTCTTAGCCGCTTATGACTACCAGTTGAGACACCGACCAGGGAAAGCCATTCCCCATGCAGATGCTTTGAGCCGTTCTCCACTGCCAGAAATTCTTAATGACCCAGCTCCCACGCTCTCAGCACTACAAATTGAAATGCTTCCATCACCTCCACTAACAGCACTAGACATAGCCTGGGAAACAAAAAAAGGACTCTTGTTTGGCACGGGTTCTCAGCTGGGTGGAGAGGGGATGGCCAGAAATCAAACCAATGACACCTTTAAACCCTTCAAGAACAGTCAAACAGAACTTTTCTCTCAAAAAGGGTGCGTGTTATGGGGAGACCAAGTGGTCATACCAGAGAAGCTGTGAAAGAAAGTTCTACACTTCTTACATGATGGACACCCGGGCATCGTTTGAATGAAAGCATTGGCAAGGAGCTACGCCTGGTGGCCAGGTATGGACAAACAAATTGAAGCCTGGGTTGCCTCTTGCAGCAAATGCCAAGAAACACACTCATCCCCACCAAAAGCACCACCAGCTGAATGGGAAATGCCCAGGGGTTCTTGGTCCTGCATCCACATTGATTTCATGGGACCTACAAAAGGACATACCTTCCTGATAACAGTGGACGCCTACTCTAACTGGCTCGAGGTCAACAAGATGAAGACCACCACTACAGATGCAGTCATCAAGAAACTAAACAGACTTTTTGCAATGCACGGGTTACCAGATGTCTTGGTTTCTGACAACGGGCCCCAATTTACCGCCCTGGCTTTTGAGCAGTACCTAGCAGACAGGGGGATACGCCACGCCCTGACTTCACCTGCTCACCCGGCGGCCAATGGCAGGGCTGAACGAATGGTTCAGTTCACTAAAAAGACATTACAGAAAATGGAACAAGGAAACATCCATGACAAAGTCACCAGGATGTTCCTTCTCCAGCATATTACATTAAACAGTACCACAAACAAAAGCCCAGCTGAACTCCTTATGGGCAGAAAACTCAGATCGTATCTGGACCGCCTACACCCAGCATACACCCCGGAAAAGCCCCTGGGTTCCAGCAGTAAACACCGCTCCTTTAAGATAGGAGATCCTGTATTTGCAAAGAACTTTTCAGGAGACCCATTGTGGATCCCTGCCAAAATAACGCAAATCACAGCCCCCCGCTCCTACTGATTAGAAACCACAGATGGGAGATTGTGGAAACGTCACGTAGACCAGCTACGCTCAAGGCTGCCCACAACTCCCATCACTAACCCCGACCTCGAAACCAGAGGGGGAAGGGAAACAGGGGTTTTTGAAAGTGAACCAACGTCTGGCAAAGGAGGCATAACCCCACAACCAGCTCAGCGAAGCCCACTATACTCACAAATGGAGGAGGAACCTTGGCAGGCGGTCGTATCTCCAGGAACTAGCAGCCAAACAGGGTCTGCGATTCCAGAGAACCCAGATGACAGCAATAATGAAAGCGTTGCAGGTATTCCTGAATCACCTCATGGGAGACCCAGCGTAGAAGCCAGGTCACCATGCCAGACAGTTCCAGCAAACAATCCGTCAGAATCAGAAACTGAGCAAAGACATTTTGAACAGCGTAAAATCAGGTAGACAGGTATGAAGACCTGCCTACCTGCAAGAATACATCACCCCACCCCTTAGACAGAACCTAGAGGGGAGGGGTGTTTCGAACTAGCAGGCTCATAATCCTGCACTTCTGATTGGTCCATGAACAGTGGGTCGTGATTGGTCGTTTTGAGCTGATCTGATTGGCTGGTAAACGGGCTGCCGCAATTAGACACTCCAAGCGCGGCAGGCTCAAATCTCTGTCATTGGACGCTTTAGCAGCAGCCAGCTCTATTAAAGGAGCTGCTGCTGCTAGGCTTTTCACCTCTGATCTGAAGTCACTATTAAAGAGCTGAAGTTACTATCCAGGTCTTGTCTCTGTTATTGTGCCCATCTTTCCAGACTTAACAGTTAGTACAGCCAAAATTAGGGAAAATATTTACTTCTTTGACTCAATGTAAGAAAAGAGGAGTGGTTCTATACATTAAAGAGGCCATCCCAGCAAAATTGATTTATACTGATGAAGACAGAAGAGTATTAATGGTGGAAATAATGGACAACAATATTAAAATACTCTTGATTGCAATTTATGCTCTGAATGATAAACAAGAAGAATTCTATAAAAAATTACACATGAAAATAACTGGACTGGACTAAGTTAACACAATTATGATGGGAGACTTTAATGGAATTGTAGAAAATAAACTGGACTATATAGCAACAAAAACAAAGCAAAATAGAAAGACTCTCCCTAAATCCTTTTTTAAAATGACAGACGAATTAACCTTAAAAGACATTTGGAGAGAAAGAAATGTCAAAACTAAGCAATATACTTTCTATTCAAATAAACATTTATCATGGTCCAGATTGGATATGATTTGGATCTCAACAGAATTAATATCTAATATTCAAGAAACAAATATTGAAACAAGTACTTGGGCAGATCATAGCCCAATGACAATTAAATGGAAGGGACAAAAAAAAAAAGATCGAGATGGACATTAAACAATACTATCTTAAAGGAAAAAGATTTTACACAATGGATGGAGAAAGAATTGGCTTTTTTCTTTAGAGAAAATAAAAAAGAAGATACTTCAACGCAGAATGTTTGGGATACAATGAAGGCATATGCTAGAGGTTTGATAATAGATTATATAAGAAAAAAGAATATTAGGAAAAGGCAAGCTACTAAGGCCTTGGAAGAGGAGTATAAAAGACTTGAAAAAGAATTACAGAAAATGCCACAGAAAAAGGATATTAAATTGAAGTTGGACATAACTAAACATAAAATGGAATTAATAGAGAAAGAAGAATTGGCACAGAAAATTAGAAATGCTAAACAGAATTATTTTGAAGATGCAAATAAACCAGGTAGATGGCTAGCATATAAATTGAGAAAGGAGAAAGAATCAAGAAAAATATTGAAGTTAATAGATGACCAAGGCCATGTTTGTTATGGTAATAAGGAGAAAAAGGAAATTATTCGAGACTTCTATGGGCAACTATATAAACAAGAGAATATTGATGAGGAAAAAGTCAAACAGTATCTACAGAATGCTAACCTACCTAAGATATCTAAAGAGACTGAAGAAATGCTAGAAAGCAGCATAACAATGATGGAACTAACTGAAGCACTTAAGAAACAAAATAATGGGAAAGCACCAGGTCCAGATGGGCTTCCGGCAGAATTCTATAAAAGATTACAAGAATCATTGAGCATTCCATTGCTAGAAGTTATGAATGAAGCTATGTCAAAGAAGATGATACCCAAAACATGGTCAGAGGCTAAAATTACACTTATTCCAAAGGAAGAGGCCAATCCACTGCAAATTAAGAACTATAGACCTATTTCTTTATTAAATGCAGACTATAAAATTTTTGCTTCAATTTTAACAGAAAGACTTAAAAAATACTTAAATAATTTCATTCACCCAGATCAAAATGGATTTCTGCCAAAGAGACAAATTAGAGACAATATGAGAGTAATCTTGGATACTTTGGAATACTATGAGGCAAATCCTGAAAAGCAAATGGCTTTGATATTCTTAGATGCTCAAAAGGCATTTGACAACGTGAACTGGAGATTTATGTTATTACTATTGGAACAGATGGGTTTTGCCAGAAAATTTATCCAAGCAATAGAAGCCATATACAATAAACAGACAGCAAAGGTAATGATGGAGGGAGAATTTACAGACTTTATTAATATAAGAAAAGGCACAAGACAAGGATGTCCCCTATCTCCTTTGCTATTTGTATTGACTTTGGAAGTGTTGAATAGAAATATCAACGATGATAAAAGCATAAAAAGAATGAAAATTAAAAAGGAAGAATTTAAATTGCAAGCCTTTGCTGATGACTTAGCCTTTATTTTGGAAGATCCGTTAGAAACAGCTCCAAAGTTATTGGAAAAGATAGAGATATATGGTGAGGTGGCTGGTTTGAAAATAAATAAAGACAAAACAAAGATTTTGACAAAGAACATGCTACTAAGACAAAGAGAAGAACTGGCAGACCTGTTGAAAATCCAAGTTACGAATAAGGTCAAGTATCTGGGGATATACTTGACAGCAAGATGTAGCACATTAAAAGAGAATAATTATATTAAACTTAAACAATCTAAAGATAGCTTTAGATTTGAAGAAATGGGAAAATTTACAATTGTCATTAATGGGAAGAATTTCAACAATCAAGATGAATATTTTACCCAGAATCCTATTTTAGTTTCAAACAATACCAATTAGGCTCGGAAAAGACTATTTTGATGCTGAAGTATATATGGCAAGGTAAGAAAGCGAGAATAAAGCTAAAGCTTTTGCAAGAGGCTAGAATTAGAGGAGGTTTTGGCCTGCCCAATGACCTGTTGTTGGGTTGGCATGCTTTTTTATGGTATAAGGGAACTAAAACACAGGGTTATTTTAGAAGATATTATACACGGGAGTCTTTGTGGTTAAACTGGGAGAAGATAAAAAAAACAATATTATTTGAAAATTCCAGTTTGGTTATCGACTATTGAAGCATTTTCCTATCCTATAATTTATAAGAAGGAACAAACAGTTTGATATGGGGAACTATTGGATGAAAAGGGTGAACTTAAATCGATACAAAATTTAGAGGAACAAGGTATAAAGATGAATTGGTTTTCATAGGCGCAAATGCATTCAAGGTATGATGAAGATTCTAAAACAGAGGGATTTTATGATAAACAGACTGATCTAGATAAGATCTTGATGGGTACTGATGAGAAGGTGATTAAAAAATTATATGATTATTTACTGGGAATTAAGTTAGAGGAAGAACAAATTAAAGAAACTATGATTGTTTGGGGGAAGAATTTTGGATATGGGATTGATCTAGAGAAATGGCAAAAATTGAGGTCTCAAAATTATAAAATGACAATGTCAACAGCATATAAAGAAAATTTGTATAAGATGTTTTACAGGTGGCACTTTTCCCCAACAAGAATAGCAAGAATGTTCAAGAATAAATCTGAAAAATGCTGGAAATGTCATCAGATACCTGGCTCATATTACCATATGTGGTGGACTTGTGAGGACGCTTGAAATATTGGACTAAAATTCGCATGTGGTTGGAAAAAATGACAAAGAAACATATAGATTTGAAAACAGAGATATTTTTTATTGGGAATTTTACCTGAAATATATAGTAAAGAATTGAAATATCTGATTGTAAATGTATTAACAGCGGCTAGGATTGTATTTGCTAAAAACTGGAAGAATGAGAAAATACCATTAGAGGAAGAAATTATTAAGAAAATATTGGAATGTGCTGAGATGAGTAGATTGACATTTGAAATTAGAGAGCAAGAGGATAAAAACTTTTATGAAATTTGGGATCTTTTCTGGATGGTAGGCACCAAGTGTTTAATTTCTTGCCAGGCTACCATTGAGAGGTAGGACCCGGAGTCCACCTCCATTTTACAGGGTTCGCCTTTGATGCCTACCTCCACGTAGACCTTTCTGGCATCTGTGGTTGTGGCATGGCCAATGGTGACCGTCTGATGTGTCTCTTCTCTCCGCCTGGTCTCGCCACCTCGTTGGGCTTATCCATTTCGCTCCCAGCAGTTGTCTGCTGGCCGGTCTCTGGTCCTGGGGGGTGTGCTCTCTCGTCTCTTGCTCGGGTCCCATCGTCTGGGGCTGTGGGTCTTCTTGAGGCGGCAGACGCGTACGATGTGGCCCTTCTTGTCGCAGTGCCGGCAAACTGAGTCGAAGAACCGGCATTCGGCTCTGGGGTGGTCGCCTCCGCAACCAGTACACGCGGTCCTCGACTTATGACTCCTCCGGCTGCGCTGGTCGCGGCCTGTCTGGAGACGGTGGATGTCTTCCTCCTCGTCTGACGTGCCCGAGGTGGAGTGGAGTTCGCCCTGGTGGGTGGTAGTTGCAGGTTGGGCTTCGGTCGACCTTGCAGGCTTGTTGTTTTCGGTGCGGTTCCCGGCGTTCGGTCTCCGCATGTGGTCTGCTGATTGTTGGGTTGCTTCGGCGGCCGCGGCTTCGGAGATGGCGTCGGCGAGAGCGATGTTGCCCTTAGCCATCAACCAACTTTGGAGAACGGGGTCCCAAAGGCCGAGCACGATTTGGTCCTGAAGGGCCTTGTTCATGTTGGAGAACTCGCATAGTCCTCCCAGGCACCGCAGCTCTGCAACGAAATCACTGAAACTCTCGCCCGACCGCTGGTCCCGCCGATAAAATTTGTGTCGTCGGATGAGGATGGGCACGGCTGGAGCGTAGTGTCTCCGGAGCAATGGCTCGAGGTCCGCCCAATCCATCACGGTAACATCGGCGGGCTTGGCTAGCGCTTTTGCCATCTTAAACACTGCGGGCCCGCAGTGTGTTAGGAAGATGGCTCGTTTCTTCGGTCCCGTGGCATCCTTCAGATCGTTGCATTCGAGGAACATGTGGAATCTGTCCATGTAAGATTCCCAGTCCTCGGTAGCGGGGTTGAAGGGGGTTGGTGGCGCGATGCTGGCCATCTCGTCGGTTGGCTGGCTTCCATCGGACACGTGCTTCGGTTCAGGAAAGGGATCCCACCTTCATCGCCAGTGTTGTATCTGCGTGGAAGGAAGCCAGGAGTCTGGGGGGGGTGCCGTCTCATCTCTGGTTGTCGTTGTCTTGCCGTTGGGGGCTGTAGGTTTTTTGAACCGGCAGACTCGAGCAATGTGACCTCTTTTGTCGCAGTGCCGGCAGATCGCATCGAGAAACCGGCATTCCGATCACGGGTGGTTACCTCCACACCCGGCACAGTTGGGTCTCAACTTACGACCCCGTCAGTCGTGCCAGTCTCACTCTGTTTGGAGTCGGTGGATGTCCTCGTCATCCGTGGTGTCGGTGGCGGAGTCGAGGTCGCCATGGTGGGTGGTGGTGAGTCAGCGGCTTGCTTCTGGTGTCGTCTCGGTTGTCGTGGCTGGATCCCCGGTACCTGGTCTCCGCATTCGGGCCGTGGATTTTCAGGTCGCTTCGGCAGCGGTGGTCTCGGCGATGGCGTCAGCGAGGGAAATGTCACCCTTGGCCATCAGTCGGCTCTGTAGAATTGGGTCCCTGAGCCTGAGGACGACGCGGTCTCGGAGTGCCTCGTCCATATCGGTGAAGCCACACAGGCCCCCCAGGTTTCGGAGGTCGGCTACGAAGTCGCCGATGCTTTCACCCCCCTTCTGATCCCGGTGGTAAAAGTCGTGCCGCCGGATGAGGGTGGGTACGGCAAGGGCATAGTGGCTTTGCAGCAAAGGCTCAAGGTTGGCCCAGTTCATTTCTTTCACATCTTCAGGCTTTGCGAGAGATTTCGCCATCTTAAACACTGTGGGCCCGCAGTGTGTCAGGAAAACGGCCCTTTTTTTCTGTCCGCTCGTGTCCTTGAGGTTGCTACTTTCTAGGAACATCAGGAACCGATCTATGTAGGATTCCTAGTCCTCAGTAGCTTGGTTGAAGGGTGCGGGTGGTGTGATGCTGGCCATCTTGTCAGTTTCTTTGTCTGCAGCGCCACGTGCTCAGTTTCAATTCCGTGATCCCATCCTCGTCGCCAGTGTTAAGTCCGTTGTTGGAAGGAAACTCAGGAGCCCGTGACTTAGTTCAGCTCTTTTATTAAGTCCCGAGATCAGCTCGGCTTCCAAAGGAAAGTGGCGGCTCTTATTCCCTGGCTGCGGCGGCCGTGGCCAATGGCACCGATTTGAATCTCCTGCGATTAGTTTCCACCAATCGCGGGGATTCGCGGAGGGCCAATCAGTGCGGTTCGCTCGGCCAATCAGGTTGCCGTGCGCTTTGACCAATCACAGAGCGGCGCTTGCAAGTATGTTAATGAATCGTACAGAACAGCTTTACTTTCTTGTCATTTGGAAAAGTGTTCCCTCTCCCATCTCTTTCCAATGTTTTCATGGTGAGAGCAAGCAATAAGCAGTCCCAGTAGCTTTTGATTAGGAATAAATTAGGAACCAGCAGAATCACACTGACCCAAGACAACATCAAATCTTCCCACCTCATCTGCTGAACACACTTGGATTACACATATCCCTTTTACCAATTCTTTCAAGGAGTTTTATCTCTCCGCCACTTCATTGCTCAGATGGTTAGTTTCCTCAGACTGGTTTTCTGACAAGAGGCTTAGGAGTGACTCTGGTGGAATGTTTTAGGTGGTCTAATATTGAGAACCAATTTGGTGTAATGTTTAAGATGCTGGGGCAGAAAACATTAGTTCTAGTTCAGCATTAGACACAAACCAGCTAAATGACTTTGAGCCAGTCATTCTCAGTCCTAACAAGATGGACATGATGAACAGTTTTGAAATTTTGCCAAGAAAATAGCAGGGACTACGCCAAGATGTCACCATGAGTTAACACAGAGTTGAAGGTAAAACAAACAAACAGGAAAGAGGAGGGGAGGAAGGAAGGAAGCCTATCGACTGTAGTCTTGATAAGAATGAGCAACTGAACTTAAGAGTGCAATAAAGATTACTAGAGGTGATTGTGAGTTAAAGGCTGGCAAGCTTACCTCATGAAAATGACTGGTATTGCAAAAGCCCTAAGACATAAAAGAATCTGCTTGAGGGGGGATGAAATGGACAGGAAAAGTTAAAATTCCTGTATGTAGCACCCCCATGTCATATGGAGGAAACTCCGAAGTATAGAAGATTCTCACGCCTGAGTTATCAATTAAGCCTCCAAAAAAAAAAAAAAAAAAAAGAAATAACAGAATTGAGTCAAACAGCACCTGAACATTCACCTAAAATCTGTGGGTTCCATTCATTAAGGAACCGTACATTTATACATAACTTTATTTATATGAATTTATTAACTGCCCATCTCCAATGGACTCATTTCAGTATTGTATCAGAGACCCAGAATAAGCATCATAGAAACTCTTTTTTATGCCTTGCTTTGAAATTGTGGCTGGATTAGATGAAACTCTAGAAAATTCTCATGGTTTTATTTAGTCATCTTTGAACTGATTGTGCTGTTTCCTCTCACTTAAAAAGTCCTCCTCCTTCCCCTTCCACACAATACAATCTTACCTTGGATAAGATTGCCATTTGAGAAATTACATATTTCTCAAATAAAATTGTAGAGCTTTGTAGAGTCTTGTTTCTCTTGCTCAGTTGGTCTATCCCTTATAGATATAGGAAACATACCCTACAGATATTCATTTCTTTTCATCTGGAATTTGAATCTTTGAATCTTGATAACATATACTTCTTTCCATTCTGTCTTGGATTTGTGCCTCTAATTTTTCCCATGCACTTTTACTTACCTGGAATTAAATCAAAATTGCTGTAATGAATTTCTAGTTGAACCCATTGGGGATCAATTGGTGTCCCTATGGAGAATCCAGTTTCATTTGGGAACATGTAGGTCTTATTTATGGAAGGAGAGAGAAAGAGAAGGAGGGAGGGAGGGGGAGAATGAGTGTCACTTCACAGTCATAGCACTACATTTTTTGCCGGATGGGAGAGAACATATTTAATCCTTCAAACACAATGACTGATGTGTTTATCAGGGGAAAAGTCTCAATGGACTCAGTGGGACTTGCTTTTAAATATATATATAAGGATTGTAGGATAAGATGGGAGATTCTCTAAGAACTTGTCATGGTGAAAAACACCTTTTGTTATTTGAAAAAAGCTATATAAAAGTGATGAAACTGATACTGGAAAATATAACAGTAGCACTTTGACTTATACACCACCCAAAGCACTTTATAGCATTCTCTTGGCAATTTACAATGTAAAAGCATTAATTTAACATTGCTGCCAATATGTCATTGACTTTGGAAGGATAAGCCCCACCAGGATCAAACTCCAGGTTGTGAGCAGATTTTGCCTACCCTGCACTACTGCACTTTAACCACTGCGCCACAAGGATTGTAGTAAGTAGCATCAGTTGGGATGTTGGGATCTTGATGTTGTTGAGATTTAAGGCATACAAACTGCAACAATCTTGACCCAGATAGTTCAGAAAAGCTGCATAAAAAGGCAGAAAACCTCATTCCCTTGTGTCAAAACCCAGATGATATGATTTAATTTGGTAACAATTGCAATAAGGAAACCATGCTAATCACACTGGACTAGACAATTCAAAATATTGAGGAATTCCTCCCTCATTCCCAAAAGTTGCGATGAAATAAAATCTTTAAAAATGCAAGACTATTCCAGATATATAATAGGTTTACAAACAACAGTGGGTTAAATACTCAGTGAGAAATAAGGACCATTTAATCTGGTTTGGAAAATGTATGCACTCACCCCTCCTCCTACAGCCCAGCCAGCCATTATCTGAGAGCACAGAGAAAAATCAGGATCAGCTCCATAGCAGTCACTGACTCCACTGGGAAGCACGCTTTCATTGCCACAGGCATAGGCTATAATGTGGTGCACTAATGTTATATTCCGAGGTGTTATCATGGGCACAAACTGGACAGAAAAAAGACAAGGTCAGAGCAAGAAGATATCGGCAAGTGAAAGGCTCTTACAGATTTGGGATAATTGTGAATCTCACCAGCAGAGCACCCTGCTTGATTTTCCAGTTACCTTATAAATATGATGTTTTGTCTTGACAATGGGTAAAGGGAGAAAGGTACAGGCATAGGTGGTCTCTTCCTCTGGAACAGGGTACTGAAAAGGGAAGGCAAGGCACATTGTAAACAGCTATTCTTACCCTGAAAGAGATTTATATTGCTCTATGTAGTCACCAGAGTGAAGAGCCAATGAATGAAAGATGTCAATCTGCTGGGGACCATTGAAGTCTATGGAATGGGAAGAGTTTTTAATTTTAGATACTTACATCATTTATTTTCAAATCATATTCATGATAGGCACTGGGTTGATTCAGTTCCTCTTCTGTTGTCACCAACATCAAGAAGAGAGATTTGTGGATTATTTTTCCTTTGAAGAAGTCGATCGTGTCATTTGTGCCAAATGCAACAATGAGGCGTAGTGTGTCACCCTGTGTAGACACAAATGAAAGTCTCCTCTGTCCTATCATATCCCTAAACATTTAGCTTATTGGCAGCCACAAAGAGATAATTCTTCTTCTTCCTAATCTTCAGTGTCTTGAACCTTGTTTTGTTTCCTACTGCGATTATCTCTTACTGGAGTTATGCAAATCTTAACACAAATCCATACTAAAGTTTTTACCAATTTGTATGATTAAATTCTTTTCTGAGCTTTCTTCTCCCAAAACTTTATTTATGATGAATTAGTAAAGAAAATAACATCCACCCTGGTTCAGATGATATACTAACAACATTTAGACTTGATATTTTGTGGAGATTAATGCAGTTGGTCATCAAGCAAAGAACGGAACTATTGTGGGTAGAAGATTTGCTGAAACAGGGGTCAGTTTCTGAAACAAACGCTTAATGAGCGTCAATTTTAATTCCAAAGGAGTCAGATTGAGGCACTTTGGTTTTCTCTAATTTCTAATATTTGCAGCATCCCAAACTTGGAGTAAGAACCAGCTTTGTTTAATAATTCTCTGAAGAATCAGCTTAACTTTTAATTAGTTAGTGAATTAACCAATTCAGCTAAACGTTCTGCTGATATCCATTGCATATTCAATATTTTTTGTTCCTTGCAATTCTTTCTTTCTTTGTATATCACTTGTTATACCATTTATTTGTTATACCATTATGTATCTCAAGCCCAAGAGATACTTGATATGCATAATGGAATGCTTGCTAGATAATATGAAAATGCAGCTCAGCACATTTAAATGAATGTGGACTATTTTGATCCTTAAACCCTTAGGAACTTTAGAAGACGTTTTCTGCAGAAAACAGAAACACATATCACCATTGTACCAGACTTGCCTTTTCCTAAGAGAAATCTGGGAGAGGAGCAACAGCTCTTCACAACTTCAATGAGGTTGTGATTATTGTCTGTGGAAGATTTCAAGGGTCCTTGACCTACCTTGGGGAAGGGAATTATTCTTGCTGCTTTCTACCCACTTCAGTTCTGACAAGGAAAGTTATACCAGAAGAGGATTTTGGGCTAGTATGGAAATAGGGAATTGTCCTAAATTAAACACTAGCACTCAAAAGATGGGTGAAGTGGAACAATCCAACTATGAAACTCTGTGCATGTTTCGCTTGGGAGGGATGTGGCCATGTCTCAGATGTTCAGTAATGGGGACATGGTTTGAGCTCTTTTAGTTGCCCTGCAAGTGGCAAAGAGATGGAGTGAAGATGCATATGGGATGGGACAACTCACCACAGCCATCTCTCCACTGCCAACCCGCTACAGTCAACTTGCCATGGACCAACTCATCACGGGATAAATTAACAATTCGATTTAATTATTCGAAATATTTTAAAAAGTATTTTTTTTTTGTCATTCACATTTCATTTTTTCACTCCTTTTCCATCCTTTCTTTAATGATTCTATTCCACCATTTCTTTGATATTGTCCCACAGGGAGTTGTCATGTGGTGAGTTGGCCATGGCGTGTTCTCCTGCTGTGAGTTGACTGTGGCAAGTTGGCCATGGCAGGTTGGTGATGGTGAATTGGTTATAGTGAGTTGGCTTTGGTGATTTGTCATAGACCGGTGCCTGTAGACACAATCCATCCATATTCTTTTATATCTCAAAAAACTGCATTTACAAGATGGAGTCTCAAAACAGCTGCCTTCCCTCTGCCAATATTTCATTTTAAGTGTGTTTTCAGACTTTGAATGGACATCTAAAGATTATTATACTGAAATTTTTATTGTATTTTGGTAGCACTGCATAAAACATTTCTATTGTTATTTGTATTATGCTCTAGCACTCATTACCTTTATGAGTTAACATCTCATTACCTTTATGAGTTAACATCTGAATCACAAACAAACCCTTGAAATGCTCCTTGGTTTTAAAAGGAAGGAAAATATTTTAGTTTCTCAAAGTGCAACAAGTGAAGGCAATTCACACTTTGTTACAGCGAATGCTGATTTCTTTGTGTCTTTGGCCTCCATGTTCTTGCTTGTGCTATTATTTATCATTATACTAGAAACCAGAGACTCTGAATTCTAGTTCCAACCGAGGCATGAAAGCTGGCTGGATGACTTTGGACCAGTCACTTTCTCTCAACCCAACTTACTTCACAGGATTGAGAAGAAGAGGAAGAAGGAATATTAGGTATGTTTGCTGCTTTGGGTTATTTATGAAGATGAAAAATGTGGGATGAAAAATAAAATAAAGTAAAATAAAATGATAACATAAATAAATAACAGATCCCATTGTTTTGCTTACAGTGATGTCTAGGTCATGTTCATCGCATGTCCGGTATGGTCGCCTGAAGGCCATGGTAGTGGATTTTGCATCCTGGGTCAATGACAGCAGCTCATAATCTTGCCTTTCATCCTCTAGGATGGTATCCTTGTTCACACCATGCCAATCCTGGGTGAAATAGGAAGAAGTCACAAATATGTTGCCATGGATAAAGGAAGAGACCATCATTTGGATAAGAGGCCATCCAGTTAAGAGACCCCATCACCAGGATGAACCTCCCTGGACACCTTGGCCCAATCATTATATTCATATCTCATTGATTTCGCTGCAGGATTGCTGTAAGGAGGTAGGAGGAAGGTGTATGTATGCATGAATAGGTGTATATGTGAATAATTGAACTAAAATACTGCATCTGGTTATTAAATATGGGATTAAGTTGCATTGATGTAAACGTGTGTGTATATTTGTATACACACTTTAAAAACACAACTATGTTGTTAGGCTTTAAGGGTAAAAATTAGCTTGTAATTTGAAAAAAAAAAATCATCCTGGAACTCAAGAAAGAATAATTGGCTCTGAAACTTTGTCAGACATTTCACAAGATTCGGTAATAAAATTAGTAGTTTCTGAATAGGAAAAAATCCCCAAGACAAAATAAACTATAGACATTTCACTATCTCCTTTAAAAAAAGATGTATTTTTTCTTCTTCCTTGTTTTGTTGATGTTTTAGGGAACATAGCTTTTAGAGCATAAATTATGCCTCAAAAATAATTTTTTCTGTGCCTTCCCATATAAACTGAGCAAGCCCAAGCTGCAAAAGCCATCAGAGAGTTATTTGTTTATATTTTGCATTTCTGAATCAACCATCTCCGTCAAATATTCTTTTTCTGCTATGCCAGTCAGCAAGAATGAAAATATAACGTGGCCCAAGCAATTCATAAATGATACTGCAGCTATCATGTCAACTATCACCTCTAAATTCATTTGTAATGCAAATTATCCCTCTCCCCTCCTCAATTACATGTACTGAGCCAAGGCCCTAATGAAATGGCACTCTTGATTTAGTCTTACTGAGAAATAGATGTTGCCATCAGGAAGAACACCACCAATCACAAAGTCTGCTCCAGGAATCTCCTTGTTAACGGTAAAGCCAAAAGCCACCCATCCAGTTGACTGGGCTTGAAACTCAAAACTCATAATGGCGAGTTCATCATCATAGTCCCATCGGAGGTGAGTCTGGTTTCTGGGATCCAGAAATGTAGAGAAACGCAGTCGGGAAACTGCGGAATGGCTGGAGCAAAGGCACAAGGTGGACATGAGGAACAACAGGCTTTTCATAGACGAATGGTTCATATATGGGGAAGATTGTGCTTTTGTGTTCTCTCTCATATCTTCTGACAGAGCTTTCCTTCAGTAACCATCTTGTGGGTTGGAGAAGACCCAATTTATATGAAAAACTGGGACCAGCTGGGATCCCTGCCAAAGAGGAAGGGCAGCATTTTGGATTCTGAGAGATCAGTTTTCAACCCTGGCATTTGTTTTTCATTTTATGCAATAAAGTGACGTGCTTCCTAAAAGGCATTGCTTGATGCCTGTTCCTCTACCCCCAACCCCCTGGGGAAAGAAAGTTCTTATTATGTTCAGGTTTTGCAAGATGCACATCTTCCAGAAGCATTTAGGTTGACATAACCTGTCCTGAATGTGAAAATGAAGTAGAACATTCTGAAGTGTGTGAACATTTTGACCACCACTAATTTTGTTAGTGTTTTAATCTGAGGAAAGATAGAGAAAAATTCATGAACTATCCAGGCAGCTTTCTATGACTTCCTACAAAGTTCCAATGATACTATGTGTCCTACATTCTGGTGTATGAACAACAGCTTTACAAGTACTACAAAACTAAGCAAATATTCCAAAATTGTAATTATTAGTCCATTTAAGTAAACTAGGACTCTGTAATCAAGTATCCTTATTTCATTTTCCTCTAATTCCAGTAAATAATACATTACAAGAAATGCCCAATCTTCCTATACTATTAGTGTGGAATATATATTTTTATTTAAAAAAAGATTCATCATCACCTAAATAGGCTAACCTGTTGGGGGAAAAAAGAGAAAACTATGAAGAGAACACTTAATCTGTGTCTTTAGCAAAGAATTTCAATAATTGGCATCCTTATATTTATTTTGGATTGTCCCTTTGGCATCCTGACTGTATTTTTTTATGTGAATTTGCCCATATTCCCTTCTAAAATATTTTTTATTTATTTATTAAGAATCTGAGAGCAACTGAGGCAAATCAGTTGGGTCCAGTTAGGCTTTTTAAAAAGAGTGTTTAAATTTTGATGATTTAATTGGCATGTGTATGTTGTTTTATTATGTTTGAGAATTATATAGAAATATTTGTTATTGCTGTCTTCTATTTCCCCCCCTAATTTCCAGTCTTGTTTTGCACTCATAGTTACTTAGTGTTTGTCTGTCTCTACTTTTTCTCCCTGGAAAAAATTCTTTGAGGTGGGAGAAAAGGCATCTAGTATAACTTGACATGGCCAAAGATTGTAGCTGGCCAAAAGATACCCACAAGCTCAAATGGTCTAGGATAGCCTGGACACTGGATTTCTCCAGTCCTAGGCCAGCTACTTAGCCACAAGACCACAGTGATTCTTACATATTCTTTAAAAACATGTATTAAATACAAGTAGATTTATTAGAAGCCTGGACTGATTGTGGCACTACGCTGTGAGTATACCATAGTAGCTTGGGTTTGTTAATGTTTATTCTGTGTGTAAAGCTAACCAAAGACAAGTAAACTGCACAAAGTATCAAAGATGGAGTATGAGTTTTCTATCTATATTGGCCATGGTTTAGCATTGGCAATCTGGACACTGTCATCATTATCTAATAACCAGCCTGTGTTTCATTCCTTTGGCCTATTACGTTGCTTCACAGCCATCAGAAGAGACAGTCTCTCTGCTAATTGGCTCACGTTGCTGTTAATGTGTGTGATATTTGTATTGTCAAAGGCATGAAAATGGCAAAATACATTTTAAAAAGTCACATTGGTTTTAACAGAAAAGACATATACAGATTTTGTCAGGGAATCGGCCAGGAACAATATCCTAATGTGCTTCCAGCATGATCTGAAGAACAATTCCTTTATAATCCTAGTGGATGAACACTGCATGCACATATGCACACACACACAAACTCACATTTTTAAAAAACAAAAAACAAAAAATGAAACACATTCTGAAATGTCAAAATACTACATGTTAGTACAATGTTGATTCTTTGATGTATTTATTTCCATTTTGTATAATTCCAGATGAAGGTGCAGATTGATACTCATGCAAGATGATTCACCATTCACCAGAGTTTTGCCATTGTGACTGATTGAATATGTGCCATTAAATCATTGTCAAACTCTTAGCAACCACATTGATTCTTTTCCCATGACAATCCTAACCTGGTCTTTCAGGTTGTCCAAGAGTCCACTCTCTTGCCACTGTAACTGAGTCTATTCACTTTATTGCTGGTTATCATCTTCTCTTTCCTTCCTCCTTTCCCAGCATTAGAGCTTTCTCTAGGGAGCCAGGCTTCCATTTAATTTATCTGAAACAGGATAATTTGAGCCTGATGATTTAAAATGCTGTTTTGAAAATAACAATGAGTTTGAAGTGGGACTCTGTATTCTTATTAGAAGAAATTCCTCATTCAGGTCACTTTCCCTCTGCTAGGAACTGCCTGGGTTCTGCCATGATTAGGGAAAGAAGTCCACATACAGCTGTACCGGCAAAAGAAACATTTAACACCATGCAAAATGTTCTATTTGGAGGCTGGAACATGTCCAATTTATCAAATCACTTCCTGTTTACATTAAAAATAAAATCCCAAGGACCAAACTTGGAATGGCCAATTGGAACTGGAATTAAAACATTTGTTAAGAGTTAAGAATCATAATGTACAACACTTAATGATAGTCATAGGGTACAATCAGCAATCAAATCATACTAGGAAACAATCAATATAAATTGTAAAGATACAAGCGACAGTCCTACAATCACAAGTGGGAGGGGATGGGTGATAAGGAGTGATGAGAAGGTTAATAGTAATAGTAGCGCAGACTTTGTAATAGTTGAACAGTGTTGAGGGAATTATTTGTTTAGCAGAGTGATGGCTTTCGGGGAAAAAACTGTTCTTGTGTCTAGTTGTTCTGGTGTGCAGTGCTCTATAGTGTCGTTTTGAGGAAAGGAGTTGAAACAGTTTATGTCCAGGATGTGAGGGGTCTGTAAATATTTTCATGGCCCTCTTTTTGACTCGTGCAGTATACAGGTCCTCGATGGAAGGCAGGTTGGTAGTAATTGTTTTTTCTGCAGTCCTAATTATCCTCTGAAGTCTGTGACTGTCCTGTTGGGTTGCAGAACCAAACCAGACAGTTATAGAGATGACAGACTCAATAATTCCTCTGTAGAACTGGATCAGCAGCACCTTGGGCAGTTTGAGCTTTCTGAGTTGGCACAGAAAGTACATTCTTTGTTGTGCTTTTTTGATGACACAATTTATTACTTGTTATATTTATAGGAAGGGAGAAATTTGCATGTTTTAGGTGTGGATCTGAGTGGTGAAATGAAACACCTAGTTAATGATCAGTCACAAAACACTGATTGGCTGGTAAGTTTTCTGTACATAGTTATTGGCCAGAAATACCAAAACTAAATGATAGGAGGTTTTCTGCATAAATTTACAGATTTTTAAACATGTATATGTGAATAGTATGCTGACATCTGAATAGTTATGAAAATGGTCTTGAGAATGGTTGAAAGGGGAATGGTGGATCATGTTAAAGTGTCTCTCATCTTTTCCTAGAGCAGGATTGTCAAACTCACCTCATCATGATGGTGTCACATGACCTAGCGGGACTTTTTCCCCCCTTTGCTAAACTGGGCATGGCCAGCGTGTGACGCATCCAGCCCACGGGCCAGAAATTTGACAGCCCTTTCCTAGAGTAAAAAGAACAAGGTTTGGAGAGGAGGGGATGGGTTTGATAAAGGTACAGGAGTTATTAATTTATATTAATAAATTAGGAAAGTGTGTTCCTAGATTACTGCATAAGCACAGGGCAGGATTTGCCTCAGCCATTTTGGGAGTCATGAGTTTCTTAAAAATGAGATATGTTTACAACCAATATATAATTCATGGAATGGAATCAGCTATTTTATGATGGAATTTGGTCAGTCAGAGGCATTTAATTTGGAGCATTTAGTAGAAATATATTTGTATGCTTCAGATTTTCAGATTCAGGTAATGCAGTCAGGAAATTAAATAGAAGGTTGAGGTCAGGGATGGGTAGATGAAAGCAGTAAGTATATTCTATTAGATTTTGACTAGTGTTCTGTCCCCTCATTAGCATTCTTGAGATCCCCGCGCTTTGATTGGCCAAAGCGCGGGGCACTCTGATTGGTTAGGCGAGCCGCGCCGATTGGCTCGCTAAGAATCTCCCGCGATTGGTCTATTCGAATCGCGGGAGATTCAAAGCGGTGCCATTGGCCGCGGCCGCCACGGCTAAAAAAATAAAAGCCGCGAACTTTTTCTATAGCGCCAGTTCGGTTCCTACACTAATAAAAGAGCATGATTTGAAGTCACCGACTCCTGGCATCATTTTCGAGGACACAACACTGGCGACGAAGATGGGATCCAGACCCTGAACCGAACCACGTGTCCGACGGAAGCCAGACGAATCTCCACGATGGCGAAAATCTCACCCCCCGCACCCTTCAACCCCGCCACCGAGGATTGGGAATCGTACTCCGACCGATTCCGCATGTTCCTCGAGTGCAGCGATCTGAAGGACGCCACCGGCCCCATGAAGCGCGCTGCCTTCCTGACCCACTGCGGGACCGAGGTATTCAAGATGGCCAAGGCGCTTGCCAAACCCGCCGATGCGACCGCAATGGACTGGGACGTCCTCGAGCCAATACTTCAGCGGCACTACACTCCAGAGGTACCCATCCTGATCTGATGCAATGAATTCTACCGTTGGGACCAACGGTCGGGTGAGAGTTTCAGCAACTTCGTCGCCGAACTACAGCGCCTAGGGGGGCTGTGCGAATTCGACAACCTGAACGACGCCCTGTGAGACCGAATCGTGCTCGGCCTGTGGGACCCCGTCCTCCAGAGCCGGCTGATGGCCAAGGGCAACATCAGCTTTGCAGACACCCTCACTGCAGCCGCAGCCACCGAAGCGACCCGAACATCCGCCGACCGCATGCGCCGACCAAACGCTGGGGACCACAGTGGAAACAACCACCCTGCAAGGTCGGCCGAGGCCCAACCCGAGACGACCACCCACCAGGGTGATTTCCACTCGGCATCGGGCACTTCTGACGAAGAGGAGGAAATTCATCGCCTCCAGGCAGGCCGCGACCCACGGAACCGGCGGGGTCGTAAGTCGAGGACCAACTGTGCCAGTTGCGGAGGCGACCACCCCAGGTCCGAATGCCAGTTTTTTGAGTCGATCTGCCGGCATTGTGACAAAAAGGGACACATCGCCCACGTCTGCCGCCTCAAAAAGAACCGCAGCCCACCCCGATGGGACCAAAGCGAATGGAGGAGAGAGAGCACACCACCCCGGACCAGAGATCGCCCCTCGGACAACAGATGGGACCGGAACGGACGATCCCTACGAGGCGGCGAGACCCGGCGAAGAGAGGAGACCCATCAGACGGTCACCATCGGCCACGCCACAACCAATGATGCCTGGAAGGTCTACGTGGAGGTAGGCATCGAGGGCGAGCCATGCAAAATGGAGGTGGACTCCGGGTCCTACCTCTCCATGATAGCATGGCAAGAAATAAAGCGCTTGGTGCCTACCATCCAAAGGAAAACCCTAGACAGCCAGAGACTAATCGTAAAGGACTACCAGGGAAACCGCATCCCAGTAGTCGGAACCAGACAGTTCAACATAACATACAAAGGGTGCACCGAAAAGCTTCCCCTGACAATCGTCGATCGCAACCGCCCAAGCCTACTGGGACTGCAATGGTTCGCCCCGCTCGGCATCGCAGTCACGGGAATCGACCACATCACTGACGACAGCTGGGAGCAACAACTGGCCCGGGAATTCCAAGAGGTCTTCGATGGAAACCTAGGCAAGTACCGAGGGCCCCTTATATCATTCAACCTAGACCCAAACGTCCCCCCAAAACGCCTAAAACCAAGGCGGGTGCCATTCGCACTTAAACCCAAGATAGACGAGCAAATTGACAAGCTCGTCAAACAAGGGGTCCTACAGCCAATAGACCACACCCGGTGGGAGACCCCCATAGTCACCCCGATCAAGCCCGATGGGTTGGTGAGGATCTGTGGGGACTATAAGGCCACCCTAAATGGCGCATTGCAACAAAGCGCCTACCCCGTCCCAGTAGTGCAACACCTACTGCACTCACTGGGAGGGGGCAAGGTTTTCACCAAACTCGACCTCGCCCAGGCATACCAACAGTTGCCAGTCGACAAGGAAACGGCCGAAGCGCAAACCATAGTCACCCACCGGGGAGCATTTAAATGCAACCGGTTCCAATTCGGAGTCAGCGTGGCACCGGGAATATTCGAAAGCCTAATGGAAAGACTATTACAAGGCATCAAGGGGGTGGTACCGTACTTCGACGACGTCTTAGTGTTGGCAACCAACCAAGCCGAACTAGAGGGTCGCCTAAGGGAGGTCCTAACCAAATTCAAAGAGACTGGGCTCAAGGTAAAGAGGGAGAAATGCCAATTATACACGGAACGGGTTGAATTCCTAGGATATCTCCTAGACCGTCACAGCATTCACCCCACAAACCAAAAAATCAAGGCCATCAAAGAAGCCCCCACACCCAAGTCGAAGACGGAGCTACAGGCATTCCTGGGGCTACTTAACTTTTACAATGTTTTCCTGCCCCAAAAGGCGACGGTGGCGGAGCCTTTGCATAGGCTCCTGGACAAGGCGGCGACCTGGACTTGGGGGAAACGCGAGCAAGCCGCCTTCCAGAGAACAAAGGACCTCCTCACTTCGGACGCCGTCCTTATACAGTACAACGAGACCCTACCCCTGGCCGTCACATGCGATGCATCACACTTCGGCGTCGGCGCTGTCCTCAGCCATACCCTCCCCGACGGAAAAGAAGCACCCATCGTGTTCTTTTCAAGGACCCTCACCAAACCAGAGCGGAACTACAGCCAGCTGGACAAAGAGGCTCTGGCTATCGCTGCCGCAGTAAAAAGATTCCACGAGTACCTCTACGGCCGGACATTCACCATCATAACCGACCACAAGCCGCTGCTGGGAATCCTTGCAGGAAACCGGGCCACCCCGAACATTCTGTCTCCCCGAATGACAAGGTGGTCCGAGTTCCTGGCGGCCTACAACTACGGACTCATACACAGACCGGGTAAGATGATCTCCTATGCAGACGCCTTAAGCCGCTCGCCGCTACCAGAACCTGACACCGACCCAGCACCCACGACGACCACCCTCAGCATTGAGACTCTACCCAACCTACCCATAACCGCGTCAGACATTGCCCGAGAGACTAATAAAGACAAACGTCTGGCGCGGGTGTTGCATTGGGGAGAGAAAGGGTGGCCGGAAAGGGACAACGACGAGTCCGTCAAAACATTCCGAAACCGGCAAACGGAACTCTCGTTATTAAAAGGGTGCATACTATGGGGGGATAGGGTGGTCATTCCAGAAAAACTACAAGGGAAGGTACTGGAACTATTACACGAGGGGCACCCTGGCATCGTTAGGACTAAAGCCCTGGCCAGAAGTTACGCTTGGTGGCCAGGGATGGACAGACAGATTGAGACATGGGTAGAAAAGTGCCAACGATGCCACGAAACTAGGCCAAGCCCACCCACAGCACCCGTCCTAGAGTGGGAAACCCCAAGGGGACCTTGGTCTAGGATCCACATAGACTTTGCCGGACCCACAAAAGGACACACCTTCCTTATAATAGTAGACGCTTACTCCAACTGGCTGGAGGTAAGCAACATGAGGACAACAACCACGGAGGCCGTGATCAAGGAACTCGGCAAACTCTTTGCAACTCACGGCCTCCCAGACGTCGTCGTTTCCGACAACGGGCCCCAATTCACCTTGCTAGAATTCGAAAAATTCCTAGCGGAAAGGGGCATCTGCCATGCGCTGACAACACCGGCGCACCCGGCGGCGAACAGTAGGGCGGAACGAATGGTGCAATTCACTAAGAAAACCATCCGGAAAATAGACCACGGGGAGATCCAGGAGAAAATAAATAAATTGCTCTTCACCCAACACATAACCCCAAATACCACAACGAATAAGAGCCCAGCCAAACTGTTAATGGGGAGGAAATTAAGGTCCCCACTCGACAGATTACACCCCACGTATAACCCGGAGAAGCCCCCAGACTCAAACAGCAAACACCAAACTTTCGCACCAGGCGACCCCGTGTATGACGGGAGACCCATTATGGGTACCGGCCGTCATCACACAAATAACAGGCCCACACTCGTACCGGCTACAAACAGCAGACGGACGAGCATGGAAACGCCACATCGACCAATTAAGGTCGAGGACAACCACCCAAGAGACCACTGACGCGCAAGCAGGTGAAACCAACCCCCACAACACAAACCAAGGGGGGAGGGAATACCCAGGGGACCAAAAACAAAACCAAAGAAGAATAAACCAGCCATACTTACTGGAAAGCAGCCAGCACGACCCCTCGCCAGGAAGAGACAGCCAGGCCAGCTCGACCGACCCGGGGAGACCGAGCGGGAGCGGCGAAACCTGCAGCTCAACCAACCTGGGAAGCCCAGGAGGGAGCTACGGAGAGCGGCCCGGCCCGACCGACCAGCCGGTTCCCACGACGGCATCCGGAGAAGCAGAGACCCTGACCGAACCGGCCGGGATCCAACCTACGACTGAGCTGCGCAGATCCAGTAGGCTAAGACGGAGCCCCGCCTACCTATGGGACTACGTGACGTAAGGACTAAACCAAGAGGGGAGGGGTGTTCTGTCCCCTCATTAGCATTCTTGAGATCTCCGCGCTTTGATTGGCCAAAGCGCGGGGCACTCTGGTTAGGCGAGCCGCGCCGATTGGCTCGCTAAGAAGCTCCCGCGATTGGTCTATTCGAATCGTGGGAGATTCAAAGTGGTGCCATTGGCCGCGGCCGCCGCGGCTAAAGGAATAAAAGCCGCGAACTTTTTCTATAGTGCCAGTTCGATTCCTACACTAATAAAAGAGCATGATTTGAAGTCACCGACTCCTGGCATCATTTTCGAGGACACAACAACTAGGTATGGATTGCATACAGCAGGCTTCTTTAGAAATTACGCAAATAATCTTGAAGCAGCTGAAACCTATTGAAAACTGATCATGTACTGCCCCTTTCTATCAAAAGCATTAAATAGCTCTTACTCAGTTCAGGGGTAGAAGGTTATTTTTGAATAAGAATGATTGAATTGGAGGTGCTTCTGATGTAATGTTGGAGAGGGAAAAGAGGATTACAAGTTGAGGATGGCTTAAGAAAAGATATAAAGAACTTGATTTCCAGGAAAGAAGAAACCTTAAAGAAGATTGTGTGTCCCTATTTTGAGGGCATGTGAGATGCCTCCAGGAAGAGGGAGCATGATTTTGTGATAACAAGGAGAGATTAAAGTATACTAAAAACATTAAAAATCACAAAAAAGCACTTGTGGAAACACAAGATCTGGCACTAAACAGGGTGTGGAAAAAAAGATTGAAACCCAAGACCACATGAGTAACAACGGATGCATTTAGAAGTCATGTACCTGGAGGGAGATGGACATGTGGGCTGATGCAAACAGGGAAGAAATAGTGATTATAAATGACAACTACATAAGTAACTTCATTGTATATATGAGCAAGGTGATAGGAATTGATGTTAAGTTAGGTATGTGTGGGAATAAACTTTGACTTCAGTATTAGGTAATGATTAGTCTAAGACCTTATACATACATGTCTGCCTAAGGGTCACTGAGATAAGCAAGGAAATTAAAAAGAAACACCAGGAACAATTAAGCAGCTCAGACAACTGTAAACAATTCTGTGTACTATATCTAATTATTGTAATCCACAATGTGAATGCTTACTATGTACGAAATTCTCAATAAAAGGGAGCACTAGAATTTGCTCTAGACTCCCATCCCGAGTACACCAGCCTCTGTGTCTCATTCTTTCCATGGGAGACCACCACAAGTGGTGACCCTGATGTGATCCACTGCAGGTGGTACGTGTCCAGACCTCCATATTTCCTCACCTGGAATAGGTAAAGTATGTACTTAACTATTGCTGGACAATAGGATTATTCAGGGAACATGGGGGGAAAACTCTCTCAGCCACAGGAATGGCATGTTAGTGAGCTCCTGAAGTTAGTCAGGACAAACTTCTTTATCTTTAAACCCTCCGGGGGGGGAGCAAATAGTTCTTTCAAAAGATAATGTGAGAGAGCTGCTGCAAGAGATCTGGCGGCAATGTCCCTGGTATCCAGAGAAAGGCTCTTTAAAGTTAGACACATGGAGGAGAATTGGAACTATCCTTCATGAAGAGCCATGGGCAACGGCTGAAATTTTGATATGTTGGAAGATTGTTTTGACTGCTTTAGAGACCCAGCAACAACCTCTTTTAAAAACTTTAGTAGAACCCTCTCCTTATAAAGGAATTGTATTGCACCCCGCCTTCCCCAAAACTGGAGTGTGCTTTATCATTTCCACAACCTATGCCTGTGGATGATAAAATCCAACCAAAAATGGGAAAAGTTCAAGCCATGATGCATCAGGCTTTCAATGAGGGGAAATTGGAGTCTGATGAGATTACCCAGATGAATTTGTTTCCAGTCAATAGGCAAGTGGATGCTCAAGGCAATCTGCAGACTGAATGGGTTCCGATTCCTTTAGCAGTTCTTAGGGAAATTAAAAAAGCAGTTAAAGATTATGGTATTCAAAGTCCTTTTACAAAGGGGCTCCTGACAAGTTTGGCTACCTCACGCATGATTCCTAGTGACTGGAAAGATTTAATGAGAATGATATTGAGCTCTACTCAGTATGTGGTCTTTGACTCAGAATACCAAAGGGAAGCTGTCACTAGGGGAACGAATTCAGGGGGGCTGTATACACCAGTCCAAATCTATGGGGCAGGCTTGTTTGAATCCACTGCTGATCAAGCTGCTAATTTGCCTGATCACGTATTTCCAGTGGTTATGGCAGTTGTCCTTGGGGCGTTGTCCCGCATTCAGGATGTGGAAACCCTAGCACGGTCTTTTTCTCAAATTAAGCAAACAGCATCTGAGTCTTATAATGATTTTGTGGAAAGGCTATAATTGGCTATTACCAGGCAAATCTCTAATGAGGAAGCTGCAAAAGAACTTTTGCTGAAATTGGCAGTTGAAAATGCAAACGCTGACTGCAAGCATATCTTACAGCCCTTGGTGGCTAGAGGTGAGGTTACTCTGGCTGATCTGTTAAAGGCATGTGCAGTGGTGGGTTTTCAGGCTTACAACATGGAGACTTTGGCTATGGCATTACAAAAAGGGATGAAACCTACAGGGAATTGTTTTAATTGTGGAAAGCCTGGCCATTTTAAAGCCCAGTGCCGTGCCCCTGGGGGGTGGATATAGGCATTTTGCTTCCTCCCCTTCTGCAGGTACGCCAAGACCGAAAGTTCACTATAAGAGACTACCAGATCCAACGTGGAAAGGACCTGTCCCGCTGATAACTTGGGGCTGAGGATACGCTGCTGTTGAAGATGAGGGGACAGTTGTTTGGGTTCCTGCTCGCTGTGTGCGTCCTTATCATCAGCCAAAGGGCAAGGGGATGGATTTGGGGGAATGGAAAAGAAACATGTTGATCCAGGACATGGGGAAGCTAGCAAACCTTCATAATAAAACTGATTGTTGGATATGTATGCACATGCCAACTCACAAAACATCAGGGCTTCCAATAGTTGCAGTACCTCTGGCCGAAGGTGACTGGTATAAGGGACAATGCTATGGTTGTTCAGGGATGTGGTCTAACAGTTGGACTACAAGTAACATAAATACATTGCATCTTGGAAGCCGAATCCAAGAGGTGGCGGGTATCTGCTGGACCCACAATGAGACAGTAGAGAATATGACTTACTTGGGAACATATCCATTTTGTAACAAAACAATTATTATTGGCAATAGAAGTCGGGTTTATCCGGATGACATGAAAACTAAAAATCTCACTTACTTTGTACATAATATTTCTAAATTTGATATCATATCTTTGATCAATGAAAATGGGTGTCCAATTATCCCTGCCACATGTTGTCCCATCATGATAAAAAACCAGCTGCCCAAATGTGCAAGTGGGAAATACGCACCACCGCCCACTTATTTGGCTATGTTAATGGAATCTTTTGCACAATTAATCTATGCTGAACCAAATACGGTTGGCCATCTCCTGGGAGCAAATCTATGGTTGCTGTGTGGACGGATGGCCTATGATCGCATGCCAGCATGATGGAAAGGAGTCTGCACCTTTGGGAAAGTAATCCCATCTCATGTCATTTTAAAATCTTTGGGGACTGCTTATATCCGCAATGCGCATTCCTCAATGGAAGTAAACTCTGTTTTGAATCATGACTACTGGACACAGATATCAAGGGGAGTTATTCCTCCTTTAGGAGTCATGATGAACTATAGAGATTTGCATCGTTTAAACAATTGGACAGTTACTATGTTTAAAGACACCATTAAAACTCTAAAGCTGCTTGAAGAAGAGCAAGGAAAAATCCTTGACTTTGTCCTGCAAACCAGGTATGCGGTGGACACTATTTTGGCTGCGCAAGGTGGAGTTTGCGCTGTGATTCATACACATTGTTGCATGTATATCTCTGATTATTCTCCAAACATTACAGCTACCATACAGCATATGGAACAAACCCTGAGTGAGAATCCATTACAATCGGAGGACGAGGGACTGGACGTGTGGTCTGCACTTTGGTCCTGGTTGCCAGATGGTTCATGGATTCGTCACCTAATTGTTGGAGTGATATTGCTTTTTATACTTTCTCTTTGTGTATGCTGTTGTATCCAATGTCTCCCTGGACTTTTAGGAATATGTCGGGTGAAGCCTACAGAAGGAGAACTTTGTTGCAGATGGCGAAAAGCTACCGAGGCATCCGTGATCATCAAAAAACTAAAACAGGGGAGATGTGGGAATAAACTTTGACTTCAGTATTAGGTAATGATTAGTCTAAGACCTTATACATACATGTCTGCCTAAGGGTCACTGAGATAAGCAAGGAAATTAAAAAGAAACACCAGGAACAATTAAGCAGCTCAGACAACTGTAAACAATTCTGTGTACTATAATTATTGTAATCCACAATGTGAATGCTTACTATGTACGAAATTCTCAATAAAAGGGAGCACTAGAATTTGCTCTAGACTCCCATCCCGAGTACACCAGCCTCTGTGTCTCATTCTTTCCATGGGTGACCACCACAGGTATGCAGTTGGGGGGAAAATATAGAATGGAACCAAGAGAAAAATCATTCAGACTAGGTTAAGGGTGTCAAACGATTTCATTGAGGGCCATATCAGGGTTGTGTTTGATCTTAGAGGGCTGGGGTTGGGTTATCATACCCAGAAATCCACTGTCAGACATTGTTATGATTGGACACTTTCATGAGCTGCCTCCCACAAATGATCATACAGATCTGTGAATCATCAAGTCTCTTGTATTCATATGGTGTTTATAGGCAAAAAAAATTCCTAGCATTCAGCTCAAAATCCATTTTTCTCCTTTATGTCTTGCCAACTGTGGCTGTTTTTTATAGGAAGTTTGCTTTCTCCCTTCCTCCCACTTTAGCCAGATTTGCTGAGCCCTGGAATTGGACTTTCAAGCACACACCTACATCCAACCATAAAACAGAAGTACGAAAGCTGGGGGAGAAAATGACAAAAAAAGAAGCGTGAGGAGACAGCAGTCCAGAGGTGTCATTCAGCAGGTTCTGACCAGTTCTGAAGAACCAGTAGTGGAAATTTTGAGTAGTTCGGAGAACTGGCAAATACCATCTCTGACTGGCTCTGCCCCCATCTATTCCCTGCCTCCCAAGTCCCAGCTGGGTCTTCTTTTGTTGCACTGCACAAACGAACGAAGCTGGAAAACAGGTTAGTGGGGTGGAGAGGGAATGGAGATTTTATAGTATCCTTCCCCTGCCACGCCCACCAAGCCACGCCCACAGAACCGGTAGTAAAATTTTTTGAATCCCACCACTGGGGCAGACTGAGTTGAACCGAAGTTATTGACATTGTCTTCTTCTGTCCAAAGACCAAGCTTCCCCATCAAGACAAACCAAACCAAACCAAACCAAATCCATACACATACTTATACACACTCCCAGACTATTATTCTACCAACCCATGTATCATTTGACAAAACTGCCAGCAGGCACTGGGGAAGGAGTGAGTGGCTGGGGGCAGATGCCTCTGCAAAAACCTAGTGTCCAATGTCTCTGGCAGCCCATGCCCAAATACCAGGGAATTGAAGGGGGAGGAGCATGTCCATGGCAGCATCAAATGCCAGTAGAAATTGGGCACATCCCACTCCCTATTCATGTCTCAGTACCTCATTAAGCAAGCATAGTAGCTCAAGCCCATGATCAATGTTTTATCAGGAGAAGAGGAGGGAAAACACAGCTTTAATACTGTGTTACGAACTAGCAGGCTCGTAATCCTGCAAACCTAATTGGCCCATCAACAGCAGGCTCGTAATCCTGCAATCCTGATTGGTCCGTCAACAGTGGGTCGTGATTGGTCACTCTAGACTGATCCGATTGTCTAGTTAATGGGCTGCCGCGATTGGATGCTCCAAGCGCGGCAAGCTTGAATCATTGTCATTGGATGCTTTGGCAGCAGCCAGCTCTATAAAAGGAGCTGCTGCTGCCAGGCTCATTGCTCTGTTCTGAAGTTACTGATAAAGAGTTGAAGTTACTATCCGATGTCTCATCTCCGTTATTATGCCCATCCTCCAAGATATAGCATACTGAAACAGTTAAAAAGGAATTTAAGGGGCCTACTGTGTGAGATAGACTAAATTGTCATGAGGATTTGTCCTTCAAAATCAGTTGTTGGGAGGTGAGGGTGGAGCAGGCTGAGTCCTTAATATGAGGAGAGCTTCAGAAGTCAAGCAAAAGGGTCATCATTGATTGGTTATGTGTTGTGACTCCGGGATTTGAATCTGTTCCATTGGCAGATGTGAGCTCGAGTGAAGAGGATCTGGCAGTGAAATATGAGCCTGCATTGCTGAGTGATTTTGAGGATAACCAGGATGAGGAAGTGGACTTGGCTATGAGAGATGAACCTAATTTATTAGAGCTGTCAGACTCTTCTGCCTCCTCCAATTCTCCCTCTCTGATTATGCAGCAGCCGGTGGCAGATAATCAGGAAAATGGGCAAGAGGTTTCAGGAGAGGAGGAGGGATTTGAGGGATTCTGGCTTGTTGTGAGAAATAGACGGAGATTGAGACGTCAATCTCAATTGGGAAGGAGGCGTCGAACCGATGATTAATTGATGAGACTAACACGCCCCCTTAGGGGATAAAAGGAAACGGATTGGCTTGAGAAATTTGCCAGAAGCAAAGTGTCTTGTTGGAGCGAAAGTCTTGTGAAGATTCTCTGAGGCATTGTGATTTATAGGCACTTCAGATTTTCCAAACAGATAACGGAATTACTGCTGAGGACTGGAAAAACTTCAGCAGTTATCTTGTTTGGGGTTTGTTTTTGCTTGCTTATATTTTTGGAACTTCAGAATTGTGATTGCTCACCTGTGGATACAAGTGAGGCATAACAGTTATGCATCTGGTCTAATGAAATTTAATAGCTACAGGTTTTTCAGATATCAGGTGGCCATATAGCATCTACCTGCCACTTTGCTGTTAGTGATGAGGAATTAGTCCCAATTTGAAGGGTAAACTAGAAAAGGAGAAGGGAACAGTTCTAAACTAGCACCACAAACATAAAGAGCTAAGTGTTCAAAACACAATACTTGGATAGGCAAATCCACCTGTTTTACTTCCTCTTTCATTCAAAGTCATTATGTAATATGCTGGAATTTGTTGACAAAAATTAATCTAGTCCAAACTAAATGTATTTATTTGTTCATATTTTGTATTTCTAAACCACCCTTCTCAAAGAGGGGCTCTGGGTGATTTACAATATAATATAACTGATAAATAAAACAATATATAAAATTAGCATTATAAATTCATCGTTAAATTAGGGTTGAAAATTTCAAAATTGCAGAATGACAATTAAATATAAAAAGGGGAGGGTAATTCTAAAATGGCCATTTAGCATTGGATTATTACAGGTGTGGGAGCTTTCAAGGGCTCAGCCAGCCCCATGGCTGTGAGATCCATTATGCCACCCCTGCAAGACTGCAGAGCCAAATTTTGCTGCCTTCGCAAGATTGAGATCTTTCCACACCTCTTGGGCAAGATGTTCCACAAAACAGGGGCGGTGGCAGAGGAGATTCTCTTCTTAGACCCTGCCAGTAGGAATTCTTTGACTGAGGGTTCTGTCGCAGACTTTTCCTGCTTGATTGGGTGAGATGAAATTCTACCCCGTAACTTCTCTGAATGTAAGCATAACAAGGCCAAGCCAGATCAATTGAAAATGGATCCCAGAGAAATCTCTGAAATCTGAGTCATGACTAATCTTTATAAACTGGTCTGGAAACAACCATTGGTTATAGAAAAAGGAACAAAATAAGTTTACTTGAGGACAAATGAGATATTGTTTCTGCTTCCTTCCACAATTGGCTATAAGTATTCTTCCTTTCCATGCCTAAGTGGAATTCACTATGTACCTTGAATCATCTTCTTGGAATTGGATCTGAAAACTACATAGCTCTATTGAATTCACCTTGAATGAATTGAATACAGAGTTCAGAGCACAGAGAAGACTTCAGAGAAAAGCAACAAAGATGATTCAGGGACTGGAGGCTAAAATATATGAAGAACGGTTGCAGAAACTTGGCATGGCTAGTTTAGTGAAGAGAAGGACCCGGGGAGACATGATAGCAGTGTTCCAATATTTGAGGAGCTGTCACAGAGAGGAAGGGGACAAGCTATTTTCCTAGGCACTTGAAGGCCAGACAAGGAATAATGGATGGAAACAGATCAAGGAGAGATTCAACCTAGAAATAAGGATAAGTTTTCTGACAGTGGGAACAACCAACCAATGGAACAGCTTGCCTTCAGAAGCTGTGGGAACTTCGTCACTAGAAGCTTTCAAGAAGAGACTGGACTGCCATCTTTCAGAAATAGTATAGTGTCTCCTGCTTGAGCAGGGGATTGGACTAGTTGACCTACAAGGTCCCTTCCAATGCTGTTATTGTATTCTATTCTTGACTTCAGGTATTGAAAATGGCATCATTATGGGCATTTATTAGAATTTAAATTGGAGGAGGAACAAGTTAAAGAAATGATGATTGCTTGGGGGAAAATTTTTGGATATGGGATTGATTTAGAAAAATGGCAAAAATTGTGGTCTCAAAATTATAAAATGACAATGTCAACTGCATATAAAGAAAATTTGTATAAGATGTTTTACAGGTGGCCTCTACCCCCGACGAGACTTGTGAGAATGTTTAAGAATAAATTGGATAAATGTTGGAAATGTCATCAGATACCTGGCTCATATTACCATATGTGGTGGACATGCTCGGACGCAAAAAAATATTGGACTAAAATCCACACATGGTTGGAAAAAACGATAAAACAACATAGAGACTTTAAACCAGAGATCTTTTTATTGGGAATTGTACCAGAAATATACAACAAAGAGCTGAAATATTTGATTGTAAATGTTTTAACAGTGGCTAGAATTATATTTGCTAAGAATTGGAAAAATGATAAAATACCTATGCAGGAGGAAGTTATTAAGAAAATTATGGACTGTGCTGAAATGAGTAAATTGACATTTGAAATTAGAGAACAAGAAGATAAACAATTTTATATGATATGGGATTTGTTTTATCAATGGTTGGATAAAAAGATATGATAATGTAACAGAATAGATAATCTTGTTATAGAAGTTTAATAGATTGATATAAAATATAATTTAGACATATGTAAACATTGGATGAAAGTACAATATAAATTTTAAAATGAAATTTGGGATATCTCGTATAAAATGGTGGAATAAATAGTTTAGTCATGGATGATTAATAACTGATAAATATATAAGCATATGTTAGTTTGACAATGTGAAATTTATATAAACTGTGAGTAATGACTATGAAAGGATAGCACAAAAGATTCATAACCAACTGACACACTATATGTATATAAAATGGAAGATGTTTTTATGTTTTTATGTATTGTTTGTACATGTTTGTCTTAAAAAAAATAAAAACTTTTTTATAAAAAAAAAGAAAGTGGCATCATTTATGGGTTTTTTTTCCTCTTTAGGCTGCAGCAATTCTTCATTTCACTCCATTTTGATTACAATTTTGCAAATTCACAACCACACTCGGACAAAATATTCAAATATGTAGAGAACTTTTATATATTTAAATTTATATTCACCTGGGCAAACACCTGGGCACAAACAGATCCCCCCCAATACCTCCAGCCCAAACACACCCCAATCAGGCACCCAGATGAAACCCAGATTCCTAACTAATGATAGCCGTCCATTTACCCGAAGCCAAGCTGCACTAAAGGCCTTCAATAAAATAACACAATGCTGCCAGCCAATCAAGATACAAAAAAGAGCCCCCCCCAAAAAAGACAGAAGATATTAGAAACACCAATCAAGCAGAACACAGCAAACTCCAAGACCAATAAACACAGACCAAGACTCCCAACCAATCAGGAGGAAGAAAAAACCATTCTGGCACAGCAATAGGCTGCCCCAAATTTAAATCTGAAACCACTGTAAAAGTCTGACTCACAGATGAACACTATACAGAAGCCTGATGATGGCAGATGAAATTCTGCTGAAACGTTGCTACAACTTTAAAAGCACCACTACTATGACGTGGGAAAATACCCGAACAAAGCTGAATGCCAGACATGTAAGTACCTGCGAAAACTTAAGAAAACAAATATCAAACCTCTACTGGGAGGGAATAAACAACCAGATCAAAACCTACGAGAAACTGGAAATTAAAAGAGCAGTAATACTATGTGACCTCCAATTCCTACGCAGCTGCAGAGACAACAATACTACACCAACCTGCTTCAAATTAACATTTCATCAAAGCACAGCAGCCACTAAACGTATCCTGAAAAGAACTGAAATGGCTCTACTAAGGAACGAGCTCCACAGTAAGAGATTCCAATTAGATCAGTTAAACAAAGATTTGCTAGCACTACACCTGGAATTGAGCAGCAAAATCCACCCTCTACTTTGGGACAAGATAAAACAACTTACAACTTGGAGAGCTGAATCTGCAAACATTTACAAACAGGAAAAGCTCTTGAAAAAATTAAAGAAATTAGAACATGACAAGAAAACCCCCAACAACTCACAACAACACCTGAAACAATTAGTGTACAATGTTTCCAACAGAGAACTCACCAAAACAGAAACAGAAGTCCTAACCAAAGGATTCAATTATGCTATAGCACCCCAAAAAATCCCCACAGAATCCATCATATGTGCAGTAGAATCCAGCCTAACTAAATTAAATACAGATGAGGCTGATAAAATAAGACACCAAGTTACCAACATTCTATGCACAAGCAAACCACCCAAAAGCAACTTACAGCAAAATGAAATTAAAGCGCTACAAACCCTGAAAAGAGACAGCAGCATAATCATCCTCCCAGCAGATAAAGGGAATGCCACTGTAGTAATGGACAGAAAAGACTATGAAACTAAATTGACAGACCTACTCCAAGACTCCACATACAAACCCATAAACACAGACCCAACCACATATCTGGAAAAATTAACCAAGAAGAAAATTATAACCAGCCACATAAGCAAAGAGATCCAACACACGATCATACCCAGAGAGAAATCTTCCAGATGCCCCAAACTATACGGCCTCCCAAAAATACACAAAGAAGGCATACCTCTCAGACCCATAGTCAGCTCCAGAGGAGCACCACTACAAAACCTGGCTAATCACCTAGCAAAAGAGCTACAGCCCCATGCTGAAACAGCAGCTTCTCATGTACAAAACTCATACCACTTCTTGGAAATGATCAAAGATCTACACGTGGAGCAAGAAGATCTGCTTGTAAGTTTTGATGTGGTTTCACTATTCACTCAAGTCCCGATAAAAGAGACCCTCGAAATCATCAAAAATAAATACCAACCAGCTAAACACCTCATGGAACTAACAGAACACTGCTTAACCAACACATATTTCATATACAAAGGACAAAGATACAAACAAATTGAAGGAGCCCCCATGGGATCACCACTGTCACCTGTCATTGCAAACCTGTTCATGGAAGAATTCGAATCCAGAGCCCTGGCTAATGCCATACTCAAACCCAAACTATGGTTAAGATATATCGATGACACATTTGTGATTTGGCCCCATGGACAAGAAAACCTAAACAACTTCCTAACACACCTAAACAGCGCACACCCCAAAATCAAGTTCACCATGGAAACAGAAACAAACAAACAACTACCATTCCTAGATGTACTAATCTACAAGAAAACAGATGGCACACTAGGACACACCATATACCAGAAGAAAACACACACCAACCGCTACCTCAACGCCCAATCCCACCACCACCCAGCACAGATAAACTCCGTGGCTAAAACACTAATTACTAGAAACAAACGCCTGGCAGACAAGACACACATTAAGACTGAACTATGCACCCTGACTAAAATATTGACAGCCAACGGCTTCCACAAAAGCAAAATCACCAACTTGATCCACAAAAACACACTGAAACATAATAGAGACCCAGAAGATGAACAGACCTATGGAACAGCTGTCCTGCCCTACATAAGAGGCACTACAGACAAAATTAGTAAGATTCTATACAGACACCACATCAAGACTGCCTTCAAAACAGACAGAAAAATAGCAGCCATCCTCAGGAACCCCAAAGACAAAATTGACCTGGAAAACCAAAGCATATATGAAGTCCCCTGTGCATCATGCCCGGCCACATACATTGGACAGACCAATAGAAGAATAAGCACCCGCCTGGATGAACACAAAAATGCAGTCAAAAAGCTGGAACACACTTCCTCACTCGTCCAACACATGGAAGCCACAGGTCATAACATCAACTTCAATGGCACCAAAACCCTAGCCACCATAGAAAATCCCAGCCACAGAATCATCAGAGAAGCCATAGAGATTGAAAAAAGACCAGAAAGCATGAACAGAAGAGATGATTCCACCAGGCTGTCAATCATTTGGAAGCCTGCACTCACAAACAAAAAAATCTCCACACCACAAGCCAGGCAAACACCTGGGCACAAACAGATCCCCCCTGATACCTCCAGCTCAAACACACCCCAACCAGGCACCCAGATGAAACCCAGCTCCCTAACGAATGATAGCCGTCCATTTACCCGAAGCCAAGCTGCACTAAAGGCCTCCAATAAAGTAACACAATGTTGCCAGCCAATCAAGATACAAAAAGAGCCCCCCCCCAAAAAAGACAGAAGGTATTAGTAGCAGAACACAGCAAACTCCAAGACCAATAAACACAGACCAAGACTCTCAACCAATCAGGAGGAAGAAAAAAACCATTCTGACACAGCAATAGGCTGCCCCAAATTTAAATCTGAAACCATTTCAGATGTAAAAGTCTGACTCACAGACAAACACTATACAGAAGCCTGATGATGGCAGATGAGATTCTGCTGAAACGTTGCTACAACTTTAAAAGCACCACTACTATGACGTGGGAAAATACCCGAACAAAGCTGAATGCCAGACATGTAAGTACCCGCGAAAACTTAAGAAAACATATATATATATATATATAGGTCTAGGTATGTTTGGGTCTTTTTCCATGTAAGATTAAGAGTATTTTGGCAACGTTTCAGCAAGGTCCCACTCACCATCCTCAGGCTGGTGCTTTCGTCTTCCTGCCAGTTCCAGTGCCATTATCTGAGAGCACAGAGAAAAATTAGCTCCATAGTAGTCACTGACTCCACTGGGAAGCATGTGTCCATTTTGCCACAGCCACATACTAGGATGTGGTGCACTACTGTTATATTCTGAGGTTTTTTCATGGGCTCAAACTGTACAGAAAAATGACAAGGTCAAAGCAAGAAGGTATCAGCAAGTGAAAAATTCTTACAGTCTGGGATAATTGTTAATATCACCAGCAAAGCACCCTGCTTGATTTTCCAGTTACCTTATAAATATGATGTTTTATCTTGACAATCGGTAGTGGGAGAAAGCTACAGGAATAGGTGGTTTCTTATCCTCTGGGATAGGAAAATGAAAAGGGAAGCCAAGGCACGAAGTAAATATCTCAAGCCTCTGCATTTTTGCTCTGTGTGGCCACCAAAGTAAGGAGCCAATGAATGAAAGAGATCAATCTGCTGGGGACCATTGGAGTCTATGGAATGGAAAGATCCATCAAGAGTTTTTAATTTTAGATACTTATATCCAGGGGTGGGATTCAAATTTTTAACAACCCGTTCTAGGCATGGCTTAGGTTGTGGATGTGGCTTGGTGGTCATTTGACTGGGTGGACATGGCTTGGTGGTCATGTTATTGGCTGGGTGTGGCCAACTCAATATCACATCGAGGCACGCATCTCCTCGCCTGGCCTCTCATGACTGTGGGGATGCTGCAACAGTTGTAAGTGTGAAAAACAATCATAAGTCACTTTTTTTCAGTGCCATTGTAACTTTGAATGGTCACTCCACACAAGCAAAGTACCAGCAAAGGAGGGGGAAAAAACTCCAGAGAAGTGCCTAAGACAGGAAGTCTAGTCCTGCCAAGAATGTAATAAGGGTTAACGGAGAGGCAGTTTCTGTAAGCAACACCAGAATGTTTCCTTCTTGCCTTCCTTACAGGATTAGGCCAGTAATTTTTCCTAACAACCGGTTCTCCGAACTGCTTAGAATGTTAACAACCAGTTCTAGCAAATAGGTGCAAACTGGTAGAATCCCATCCCCACTTACATCATTTAATTTCAGAACATACACATGATAGACACTGGGATGTTTCAATTCCTCTTCAGTTGCCACCAGCATCAAGAAGAGAGATTTGTGGATTATTTTTCCTCTTGAAGAAGTCAATCGTGTCATTTGTGCCAAATGCAGCCATGAAGAATAGTATGTCACCCTGTGTAGATACAAATGAAAAAGAAAGTCTCCTTTGTCCTATCATATACCTAAACATTTAGCTTGACTGGCAGCCACAAAAAGTAACCTTCCTAATTTTCAACATCTTGAAGTTCTTATTTTTTTCCCCACTGCAACGATTTATTTCACAGATTTATACAAATCTTGACACAAATTCAGACCAATGTTCTTACAGATTTGTATGATTAAATTCTGTTGTGAGCTTTGTGCTCCCAATACATGATTTATTTATGATGAATAAGTAAGTGAAATAACAAGTCACCCACCCTGGTTCTGATGCTCATATATTAACAGCATTTAGACTTGAGGTTTTGTGGAGATTAATGCAATATGGCATGTTTTGAAATTGCCACAAGCAGCGGACTGAACTGTTGGGGACAGAGGATTTGCTGAAATAGCAGCCACTTTCTAAAACAAACTTAAAACAAGTGTCAATTTTAATTCCAAGAAATCCGATTTAGACACTCTGACATGAATGCTTTTTGGTGCTTTAGCTCAGATGTTTCCCAACCCAATGCCCTCCACATGTGTTGGATGTGTTATTCCTAGGATTCCTAGCCTAGTCTGCCCAAGACCTGAGAATAATGATTTCAATGCATATGCAGACACTCAGATATGCAGGCACTCAAACAGAGACCTTTGAGCCTGCAAAGCTTGTTCTAAAGCTCACACTGATTCATCAAGACTTCCTTTATTTCTATTTCACTTGCTGTACCATTATGTATCTTAAGCGCAAGAGATACTTGATACACATAATGGAATGCTTTCTAGCTAATATGAAAATGCAGAACATTTAAATGAACCTGGACTATTTAGCTCCTTAAATCCACTCATCCTTAGGAACCTTGGAAGACCTTTTTTTGCAGAAAACAGTAACATATATCATTATTGTACCAGACTTGCCCTTTCCTAAGAGAAATCTGGGAGAGGAGCAACAGCTCTTCACAACTTCCATGAGGTTGTGATTATTGTCTATGGAAGACTTCAAGGGTCTTTGATCTACATTGGGGAAGGAAATTATTCTGGCTGCTGCCCTCTGTGAAAACAGTTGCCCTCACCACCACTGGTCCATTCCTTCCATGGATTGCCTATTATATTTTGCTGCTCAGTGATTTCTATTTTTTTGTATTTTTTTTTCATTTTAAACAACAAACATAAACAAATACAAAACATGCAACATTAAATAAAATCTTCTTTCCATTATACAGTGTGTCAGTTGGTACATATCTCTTGTGCACAATATCAATAGTCATTCCATCCTGTTTTTATATTGCAATTCATGTTGTATATAATTACTATTCACTTAATATCGTATTGTTATCAAATCACTGTAATTTCAAATTCACCTCATCCTTTTTGAGCAAGAATCAACTATTATGAAACCTAGTTTATAGTATCATTCATTCCCATATAATCAAATATAAAATAATATATTATAATTCTTTCCATAATAATCACTTATTATTACATTATATTATGTTTATATTATATTATGTTATATTTCTCTTCTTGTCTAACCATTGATAAAATAAATCCCATATTTTATTATATTGTTTTTCTTCTTGCTCTCTAATAGCAAATGTCACTCTACTCATTTCTGCACATTCCATTATTTTCATTATCACTTCCTCCTCTATTGGAACTTTTTCATTTTTCCAGTTTTGCGCAAATACAGTTCTAGCTGCTCAGTGATTTCTTAGCAGCAACAGAAGCAAATTTAGACATAAGAGTCTGGTGGGCATTTCATTTACTCAACTTTTTTAGGGATAAGGGCAGAGATCATAACCATTGATCCCCTCTTCTTCTAAATGTTTGGGTTTGGAGCAGGCTACATGCATGCAAACCCCTTTAAGCTGCCTTTATGTACACTTTTTTCCCTTTGTAAAAGGCATAGCATTGCCATTTCTTTTCATGGTTTTAAAATATAGCAATAAATGAATACCACTACCATTAAAGTAAGAGCTAGCAGCTCAGGTGAAGATACTTCAAAGTAGGTGTGACTAAATGCATGAGTGGTTAAAAAGGATTTTAGCCAGGACCAAGAAGAAAACATTAGCATCTTTTGTAGGGACACCAAGGGACATCTTCCAATCAAACCTGGCTCCTGCTAGCTTCATGGAGGTGCGGGCTGAAATTTCTTACCAATAATGAGACTGATTTTGTTTTTTGTTTTTGTTTTAATTTTTATTGGTTTTTTTTAAAAACAAACATAAACAAACAAAACATAAAAACATCAAGTCATCTTCCATATATATACATACAGTGTGCCGGTTGGTTTACAAATTGTTTTGTGCTTCCATTTCATAGTCTTCAATTACAATTACATTGTATATAATCTCTTATTTTCAATCAAATATTAAATACATTAATATCATCATTAATCAATCATTTGACTATACTTTTATTCATTCATGTTTTACAAAATATTCATATTTTACTTAATTTGTTTTATGACAGTTCATATTATCATCCCAAATCTATCCTAAAATCATTTTGTAGACATAATAAGAAAAGAATGCATCTTTATATATTTATTATTTTCTAAAAGTCTACATATTTCATTACTATATTTTATTGTCTAACCATTGATAGAATAGAACCCAAATTTTATAAAATTGTTTATCATCTTGTTCTTTAATGTCAAATGTCAATCTACTCATTTTAGCACATTCCAATATTTTCTTAATGATTTCCTCCTGTGATGGTGTTTTCTCATTTTTCCAGTTTTTAGCAAATACAATCGTAACCGCTGTTAATACATTTACAATCAGGTATTTCAAGTCTTTACTATATATTTCAGGTAAAATTCCCAATAAAAAATATCTCTGGTTTCAAATCTATATGTTTTTTTGTCATTTTTTCCAACCACGTGTGGATTTTAGTCCAGTATTTTTTAGCGTCCGCACAAGTCCACCACATATGGTAATATGAGCCAGGTGTCTGATGACATTTCCAACATTCTTCGGATTTATTCTTGAACATTCTTGCTATTCTTGTTGGGGAAAAATGCCACCTGTAAAACATCTTGTACAAATTTTCTTTATATGCTGTTGACATTGTCATTTTATAATTTTGAGACCACAATTTTTGCCATTTCTCTAAATCAATCCTATATCCAAAATTCTTCCCCCAAGCAATCATAGTTTCTTTAACTTGTTCTTCTTCTAGTTTAATTTCTAATTATTATCCATACAATTTTCTAATCACCCTTTCATCACTATCTGTCAAAATCTAATCTAAGTCAGTCAATTTATCATAGAATTTTAGAATCTTTGTTTTAGAATCTTTGTCATACCTTGAATGTATTTGTGCATATGAAAACCAATTCATCTTTAAACCTTGTTCCTCTAATTTTTGCATAGATTTATTCCCTTTTCATTCAATATTTCACCATATCTGTTTGTTCCTTTTTATATATTATAGGATAGGAAAATGCTTCAATAGTTGATAGCCAGACTGGAATTTTCAAATAGCATTGCCATTTAGTCTTCTCCCAGTTTAACCACAGAGACTCCCGTATATGTCTTCTAAAATACCCCTGTATTTTAGTTTTAGTTCCTTTATACCATAGAAAAGCATGCCACCCCAACAACAGATCATGTCCTTCTAAGGTCAACAATCTAGTATTTCTTAATGTTATCCATTCCTTAACCCACATCAAATGTGTAGCTTGGCAGGACAACTCCCAATTAGACAAACTAAATCCTCCTCTTATTCTAGCATCTTGCAAAAGTTTAAACTTTATTCTCGCTTTCTTACCTTGCCATATATGTTTCAACACAATTTTCTTTAAATCTTCAAAGTAGTCTTTTCCAAGCCTAATTGGAATTGTTTGAAACAAATATAAAATTCTGGGTAATATATTCATCTTGATTGTTGATATTCTCCCTATTAATGACAGTTGTAAATTTTCCCATTTCACCAAATCTAGCGCTATCTGTTGTTTAAATTTGATATAATTATTCTCTTTTAGCATATTACATCTTGCTATCAAATGTATCCCCAAGTACTTGATCTTATTCGTGACCTGGATTTTTAATACATCCACCAGTTCTTCCTTTTGTCTTGATAACATATTCTTTGTCAAAATCTTTATTTTGTCTTTGTTTATTTTCGAACCAGCCACTTTCCCATATACCTCTATCTTTTCTCTCAATTTTAATGCTGTTTCTAGTGGGTCTTCTAAGATGAAAACCAGATCATATGCAAATGCTTGCAATTTAAATTCTTCTTTTTTAAGTTTCATCTCTTTTATGTCCTTTTCTTCTCTAACATTTCCGTTTAGCACTTCCAAAGTTAACACAAACAACAGAGGTGATAGTGGGCACCCTTGTCTTGTTCCTTTTCTTATATTGATAGAGTCTGTCAGTTCTCCCTTATCATTACCTTTGCCGTTTGCTTGTGATATATAGCTTCTATTGCTTGAATAAATTTTCTAGCAAAGCCCATCTGTTCCAGCAGTAATAACATGAATCGCCAATTCACATTATCAAATGCTTTCTGTGCATCTAGAAATATCAGAGCCATTTGTTTTTCAGGATGTGCCTCGTAGTATTCCAAAGTGTCCAAGATTACTTTCATATTGTCTTTAATTTGTCTCTTTGGCAGAAATCCATTTTGATCAGGATGGATAAAATTATTTAAATATTTTTTAAATCTTTCTGCCAATATTGAAGCAAAAATTTTATAATCTGCGTTTAGTAGGGAAATAGGTCTATAGTTCTTGATTTGTAATGGATCAGTCTCCTCTTTTGGAACAAGTGTGATATAAGCTTCTGACCATGATTTAGGTATCCTCTTCTTTAACATAACTTCATTCATAACTTCTAGCAATGGAAGATTCAATGATTCTTGTAATGTTTTGTAAAATTCTGCCAGAAGTCCATCTGGGCCTGGTGCCTTTCCATTATTTTGCTTCTTGAGTGCTTCAGTTAACTCCATCATTGTTATATTGCTTTCTAACATTGTTTCAATCTGGGGTAAATTAGCATTCTGTAAATACTGTTTAACTCTTTCCTCATCAATATTCTCTTGTGTGTATAGTTTCCCCTAATAGTCTTGGTATCTCCATATCTCCTTTAAAGGACAAAGGATTTTTTAAATTACTTTTTTTGTTGAGATTTAGGGGAGTATTGCCTTTAGAGTGCAAATTATGCCTCAGAAATGCACATTATTTCTCTATCTTCCATCATAAACTGAGCAAGCCCAAATTGCAAAAGCCATGAGAAATTGATTGATTGATATTTCACATTTCTGGACAGCCCATCTCCCTCAAAGCTTCTTTTTCTGCTGTGCCAGCCATTGGGCTCCAACATCATTTCATAAATGATACTGCAGCTATCATGTCAACAATCACCTCTAAATTCATTTGTAATGCAAATTATCCCTCTCCCCTCCTCAATTACATGCACTGAGCCAAGGCCCTAATGAAATGGCACTCTTGATTTAGTCTTACTGAGAAATAGATGTTGCCATCAGGAAGAACACCACCAATCACAAAGTCTGCTCCAGGAATCTCCTTATTAACGGTAAAGCCAAAAGCCACCCATCCAGTTGACTGGGCTTGAAACTCAAAACTCATAATGGCGAGTTCATCATCATAGTCCCATCGGAGGTGAGTCTGGTTTCTGGGATCCAGAAACGTAGAGAAACGCAGTCCGGAAACTGCGGAATGGCTGGAGCAAATGCATAAGGTGGACCTGAGGAACAACAGGCTTTTCATAGACGAATGGTTCATATATGGGGAAGATTGTGCTTTTGTGTTCTCTCTCATATCTTCTGACAGAGCTTTCCTTCAGTAACCACCTTGTGGGATGGAGAAGACCCAATTTATATGAAAAACTGGGACCAGCTGCCAAAGAGGAAGAGCAGCATTTTGGATTCTGAAAGATCGGTTTTCAATCCTGGCATTTGTTTTTCATTTTATCTAATTAAATGGTGTGCTTCCCAAAAGGCATTGTCTTTTTTTAAGGAGAGAAGATTCTTCTTATGTCCAGGTATTGCAAAATGGACATCTTCCAGAAGCATTTAAGATAACATAATCTCTCCTGGATGTGAAAGTGAAGTAAAACATTTCTGAAGTGTATAAACATTTTGACACCACTAATTTTGTTGATGTTTGTAATCTGAGGAAAGAGGAAAATTCACATTTTGTCCCCTCTAGCCATTTATTGGTTTCAGTTTAATGATCTGGCGGGAAATGCTTTCAAAATGCAAGTCTCACTGTCAGCCGCCCATCCACATGTCAGTATGCATGATCCAGACAGTTTTTCATGATTCCCACTAGTTCTAACTACTAAATATGTCTTATGTTCTTGTGTTTATTTTGAATATAAACAATGAATTTAAAAAAATTCCAAAATTGTAATTATTGGTTCATTTAAGTAAATTAGGTTTCTATAGGCAGGCATTCATACTCTATTCTAGGCTTGTACACTTGTTTTGGCAAAGTTTCATGTTTCTCTTATTCCATTAGATCATACATTATAAGTGATGCCCAATCTTTCCATGTTATTAATTTGGAATATGTTTTTTTTCATTAAAACAAAATCATCACAACTTAAGGCCAATCTGTTAAAAAAAGAGAAAACTGTGGGGATAATACTTAATCTATGTTACATATATAATAAGAATCTGAGAGCAACTGAGGCGAATCAGTTGAAAATATTCAGGAGGAATTGTCTTCAGAATGAGATAGGGAGGGAGGAAAGGTTGATTAGCAGAGGTCTCCAAACTTGGCAACTTTAAGATTTGTGGACTTCAACTCCCAGAATTCTTCAGCTAGTCATGCTGGCTGGGCAATTCCGGGAGTTGAAGTCCACAAGTCTTATAGTTGCCAAGTTTGGAGACTCTTGCTGTTAAAGTGTCTCTCACCTTTTTAGAGTAAAATGAGCAAGAGCTTTTGGGTAAAGGTAAAGGTGCTGTGGATTAATATGGATACAGCTTTACTAAAGTAACTAGATTACTGTGTAAGAATAAGGCAGGATTACCTTAGCTGTTATGAACTAATAAAACACTTAAATAAAGTTTATCAAAAGCTTTAGAAAATAGCAGGGTTCTAACCCTGCACTTCTGATTGGCCGATAATAGCGATATCGGATTGGTCCGTTCAGGAGGATCTGATTGGCTGTTAACGAGCCACTCTCATTGGTTAAGGGGGTTAACACTCCACATTTCTTATTGGTTATGAGAGCAGCAGCTTGCCTATAAAAGGGATGCTGTTGCCCTAGGGTTTCGCTCTGTTCAGAATGTTTAATAAAGAGTTTGAAGTTCACTTTTCACCGTCTCGTCTCCGTTCCTTGCGCCCATGCGCAGAACTTAACACTGGCGACGAGGATGGGATACGAAGACGTCAGAGCTGACTGAACACTACAGAGCACTAAACAGAGCATGTGGCTGAAGGCGCATCAATGGCGGAAACCATGACCGGCGGCACCATACCACCCGCTCCATTCGACCCGGCACAAGAAGACTGGGACTCATACATGGACCGGTTCCAGATGTTTCTGGAGACCAACAACTTGAAGGATGCCACTACTGGGAAAAAGAGAGCGGTATTCCTAACTCACTGCGGACCTGCCATTTTTAAAATGGCTAAGGCCCTGGCGAAACCGGCTGAGGTGAAATCCATGGATTGGGACATCCTCGAGCCCCTCCTACGGGCCCACTATGCATCTACCATACCAACGCTTGTCCGAAGACATGAATTTTACCAGAGGGACCAGCGGAAATGAGAAAGTGTTGCAGATTTCATCGCGGATCTCCGGAACCTGGGAGGCCTCTGTGGATTCGCCGACCTCAAAGAAGCTCTAAGAGACCGAATAGTTCTGGGTTTAGATGCACCGCACGTGCAAAGTAAGCTGATGGCGAAAGGCGACATCAGCCTTGCAGATACCATCGCTGACGCTACTGCAGCAGAAGCAACCAGGAAGTCGGCTGCCTGAATGCGCCGCACCAATGCCCCGCTCTGCCAACTCGCCGGCGAAACCTCATCTCGCCTTGAGGGACATGCAACGGCAACCCACAACGAGGACCTCGAATCATCATCAGAAAGTGATGAGGAAGAAGTCAACCGGCTCCGGTCTGAACAAGACCAACGCCACCAGCGTAACCAGAGACTGCAGTATCAATGCGCAGGTTGTGGGGCAAACCACCCACGATTAGACTGCAAATTCCTCGACGCGCTCTGCCATATTTGTAGGAAGAGAGGCCACATTGGAAAGGTCTGTCAAAGCAAGCTAGGATCCAGCCCATTTCAGAGGGGGACCAACTACCGCCAACCCACAGGAAGTCGTCCTGTGAATCGGGAACATCCGAACCACCAATGGAACAACCACTCCTACAGAAATAAACCACTAGCCCATTCAACGAAACGAGAAGAGGCACACCAAACCATCACGATTGGTCACGCCTCATCATTAGATGCAAAGAAGATCCAAGTGAAGGTCGCCATCAAAAACTAGCCCTGCGTGATGGAAGTAGATTCAGGATCATCCCTCTTGATGGTTTCCTGGAAGACCCTTAAACAATTGATCCCTGCCGTCCGGTGGCAAGACCTCAGAACCCAAAGAATCATTCTCAAGGACTATCAAGGAAACCGAATTCCGGTTGTTGGATCCAGCCTAGTCCAGGTCTCATTCAAAAATTGAACTGCATCTTTGCCATTGACCGTCGTCGACCGTGATCAGCCTAGCTTGTTAGGCCTTCAATGATTTGCTCCACTTGGGATTGAGGTAGCCGGCATTTACCAAATCAGCAGCGACGACTGGGAGGAGGCCCTCGTCCAGGAATTCCAGGATGTCTTTGCAGATAAACTAGGCGAGTACAAGGGGACCCCGATATCATTTAATCTTAACCCTGAAGTAGCCCCCATCCGCCTTAGGCATCGTCGAGTCCCTTTTGCCCTTAAACCAAAGATTGACGAGCAGCTTGATAAATTAATAGCCCAGGGTGTTTTAGAACCAACTGACCATGCTCCTTGGGAAACCCCAATCGTAACACCCATCAAACCGGATGGATCGTTAAGGATTTGTGGGGACTACCATGCCACCCTGAATCACGCCCTTCAACAGAACGCTTACCCGGTGCTGGTGGTACAACACCTCCTCCATTCCCTAGGGGGAGGAAAAGTCTTCACTAAATTAGATTTAGCACAGGCGTACCAACAACTGCCTGTAGATAAAAAAACAGCAGAGGCGCAAACGATCGTTACGCACCGAGGCGCCTTTAAGTGCAACCGACTCCAATTCGGAGTTAGCGTGGCCCCAGGGATCTTTCAGAGCTTGATGGAGAGATTATTACAGGGTATATAAGGGGTCGTACCATACTTTGATGACGTTCTAATTGCTGCCCCAAATAGAGAAATACTAAAGGAGGGTCTTAGACTGGTTCTCCAGAAATTTAAAGACTCTGGCCTTAAAGTTAAAAAAAAAGAAGTCAACTGTGTACAGATAAAGTAGAGTTCCTGGGGTACCTAATCGATAAACAAGGCATTCACCCCACCAGTAGCAAGTTAAAAGCAATCAAGAACGCCCCAAGACCCAGAAACAAGACTGATCTCCAAGCTTTCCTGGGGCTTATTAATTTTTACAACATCTTCCTGCCCCACAAAGCGACCATAGCCGAGCCCCTACATCGGCTTCTCAACAAAAAAGCAACCTGGGTTTGGGGGCACTGAGAGGAGCACGCGTTCCGACAAGTGAAAAACCTATTAACTTCAGATGCTGTTTTAATGCAGTATAATGAGACTTTGCCTTTAATAATCACATGTGACACGTCACCATTTGGAGTAGGAGCCATTTTGAGCCATGTGTTACCAAATGGTAGTGAAGCCCCTATTGCCTATTTTTCAAGAACTTTATCAAAGGCTGAACGTAACTATAGTCAAATCGATAAAGAGGCTCTTGCTGTTGTATCTGCTGTTAAACGGTTTCATGAATATGTTTATGGATGAGTTTTTACTATTGTTACCGACCACAAACCTTTGCTGGGGATTATAGCGGGAGACAAGCCAACCCCCTATATATTATCACCTAAACTGACTCGCTGGTCAGAGCTTTTGGCTGCGTACAATTATAAGCTGCAGCACCGCCCAGGAAAAGCCATTCCCCACGCTGACGCATTGAGCCATGCACCACTTCCAGAAACCGTCGACAACCCAGCTCCAACCCTTACAACGCTCCAGATTGACCCTTACAACGCCGCTAATAGCTAGAGATATCGCGATCGAAACAAAACGCGATCCTATCTTAAAACGGGTTCTTAGCTGGGTCGAATGAGGATGGCCAGTTGATCAAACCCCTGACGACTTCATTCCCTTCAAGAATTGGCAAACGGAACTTTTTTCGCAAAAGGGCTGCATCCTGTGGGGGGATAGAGTCATCGTCCCAGAGCGGTTACAACGAGCGGTATTAAAGACACTGCATGAGGGCCACCCCGGCATCGTGCGTATGAAAGCGCTCGCACAAAGCTACACGTGGTGGCCGGGCATCGACAAACAAATCGAAGCCTGGGTAAAGACTTGTTATAAGTGCCAGGAAGTTAGCAATGCCCCACCAAAAGCAACTCCAACAGAATGGGAAACACCTCGGGGACCGTGGTCCTGCATTCATATTGACTTTGCGGGACCTACTAAGGGACATACGTTCCTATTAACAGTGGATGCCTACTCAAACTGGCTCGAGATCCACGAAATGAAAAGTACCACAACCGAGTCCGTCATCCGGAAGTTGAACAGATTATTCGCGATGCATGGACTGCCAGACGTTCTGGTATCCGACAACGGACCCCAGTTTACAGCGCTTCCTTTTGAACAATACTTAGCGGACCGTGGTATTCGCCATGCGCTAACTTCGCCAGTGCACCCTGTGGCTAACGGAAGAGCCGAGCACATGGTACAGTTTGTTAAAAAAACCCTCTACAAAATGGACTATGGGGACATTGAAGATAAGATATGTCTCCAACACATCACTCCGCACAGCGTCACCAACAAGACTCCAGAGGAACTATTGATGGGACGCAAACTCCGTTCCCACCTCGACCGGCTTCACCCATCTTATGAGCCAGATAAACCCTGTGGATCTAGCGGAAAATGCTGCGAGTTCAAGATAGGTGACTTAGTTTTTACCAGAAACCTTTCTGGCGAACCGTTGTGGATTGAGGCTACTGTTATTCAAGCAACTGGATCCAGGTCATACCAGGTGAAAACCTGCGACGGAAAAATATGGAAATGCCATATAGATCAGCTTCGCTTGAGGCTACAACCTAGTTTCCGCGACTCCGGTAACTCCCAAACTGAGGGGGGAGGGGATGTCGAAGAAACCGAATTTGAGATGGCGGAAAGCAGTCAGCCATCGGGCGTAACAGGTGAAGAAGGATCAGGGATGGGTGTGGCCTTGCCACAGAGGAACAACCCAACAGATGCAAGCCTGCAAGGGCCAGAGGACAACGACGAGAGCATTAGCGGCACCGAGTCTTCCAACAAGGAACCACCGGCACCCGACTTGCCCGAAAACGCCCCGCCAAAACAGGTTTACAGACAAGAACCGGTGGGACAGCATAAATCCAGTAGACAGTCAAAGCATCCTTCCTACCTCAGAGATTACGTCACCGCACCCCCCAAACGGAACCCGGGGGAAGGGGTGTTATGAACTAATAAAACACTTAAATAAAGTTTATCAAAAGCTTTAGAAAATAGCAGGGTTCTAACCCTGCACTTCTGATTGGCCGATAATAGCGATATCAGATTGGTCCATTCAGGAGGATCTGATTGGCTGTTAACAAGCCACTCTCATTGGTTAAGGGGGTTAACACTCCACGTTTCTTATTGGTTATTAGAGCAGCAGCTTGCCTATAAAAGGGATGCTGTTGCCCTAGGGTTTCGCTCTGTTCAGAATGTTTAATAAAGAGTTTGAAGTTCACTTTTCACCGTCTCGTCTCCGTTCCTTGCGCCCATGCGCAGAACTTAACATTAGCCATTTTGGGAAATCATGAATTTCTAAAAAGTGAGAGATGTTTACAGGCAATACATAAGTAATGGAATGGAACCAAGTATATTATGATGGAATCCTGCAAATCAAAGGCATTTAATTTTGAGCATTTAGTAGAAATATAATGTATTTGTATGTTGCAGATTTTTCAGATTCATGTAATGGATTTGGGAAATTAAATAGACAGGCAGGACAGAAATAGGTAAATGAGAGAACTAAGTGCATTCTATCAGATTATGACTAAATATAGACTGGATATAGCCAAACAATATAGAAGCAGCCAATACCTATTGAAAACTAATTTTATCCTGTCCCTTTCTATCAATGTTCTAAATAGCTCTTTCTCAGTTCATGTCTGGAAAATTATTTTCTTGCATCAGAAAGTATGAGTTGGATATGGGAGGTACTTCTGATATAATGTTGGGCAGGGAAAAGAGGATTACAAAGCAAAGATGGCTTAAGAAAAGATAAAAAGAACTTGGTTTCTCAGGAAGATTGTGTGTCTCCATTTTGAGGGCATCTGAGATGTCTTCAGGAAGAGAGAACACGACTTTGTGATAACAAGGAGAGATTAAAGTACACTAAAGAAGATAACAATGATGAAAGGGCACTTGTGGAAACACTTAAGATCTGGCACCAACTAGATCGTGAAGGAAAGGAATGAAACCCAAGTCCTCATGAGTAACAATGGTTGCATTTAGAAGTCATGTACCTGGAGGGAGATGGACATGTTGGCTGATGCAAACAGGAAAGAGATAGTGATTATGCATGACAACTACATTAGTAACTTCACTCTATATATGAACAAGGTGCTAGGAATTGATATTAAATGTGGTACGAAGTTGGGGGGGAAATATAGAATGGAACCAAGAGAAAAAAAAACATTCAATCTATGGTCAAGATTCTCTGGTATCCTTAAAACTGGTATCTTTAAAATGTGTTGAAATTCCAGTGCTATGTATTCTTAAACAATATGGTTTCAGGCTGGCTAATAATCCAGAAGAAGAAAACAACTTACAAACCTGAAGTGGCCATAAGACTACGGAAATGTCCAGTGGTGGAATTCAAATTTTTTTACTACTGGTTCTGTGCATGTGGCGTGGCATTGCTTGGTGGGCGTGGCAGAGGAAGGTGACTGTAAAATCTCCATTCCCTCCCCAGCCCATTAACCTGCTTTCCAGCTCTGTTCTCCTGTGCAGGGCAACAAAAGAAGACCCAGCTGGGACATGGGAGGCAGGGAATAGATTGACTGGCAGGGCCAGTCAGAGGTAGTATTTGCCAGTTCTCTGAACTACTCAAAATTTCCACTACCGGTTCTCCAGAACTGGTCAGAACCTGCTGAATACCACCTCTGGAAACATCTTTGGACAATGCTGGCTCTTCAACTGTCAATCAGAAAGGAACACCACCCTCAGTTGGACATGTCTGGCAATAGAAACTTTTACCTTTTTTTTTTTTTACAGCTGCAGCTGAGCTGTAAATTCACAGACTTCTTCAATCAGACATTCAGGCCTTTCTATTTGACATTCTTTTAACTTCCCTTACTCAAATGGTTCCAGTCTGATTTCCTTGATCACATGATTTCCTGTTCTCAGGTCTGCATTTGGTTGCTGTTACCCCTTATATTAACGTAGGTATAGCTGGCCCAGCCAGACAAGATTCTGCTGAGATGCCCTATTGCCACAAATGAGCTTCCGTTTGTTGTTTGCTCTCTTGTCCTTGACGGGTAAGGATTTTCTGCTATCACTTAAATATCTGTTCTTTCATTTTATAGAATCTTTCTTTTTTTTTTTTTTTTAGATTTTAACATCAGCATGAAATTAAATGACAGGCACATTCCAAGTGATGTTAAAAAGGAGCACAATAAAAAAAACCATTAGCTAGGGTATTCTTGACTTGGTCTGATTTTCAGTTTCTGAAAAATTGTTAAAGATCTGAAAGTAATAAAGGCCTTTAAAAGAAAAAAATGTGATAATGTCATCGATGTAATTTCAGTGCTGGTGCGACTCGTGCATCACAAAGACCAATAACTTAAGCAATATCCTTACTTCTTTTTACTAAGTTTTTGCTTGGATGTCTGGAAATTGAGTCATAGCAATTGAACTTATTTTTTGTTGGTTTGAGACATTTTGCTGCCTATCGAAGCAGGTTCTTCAGTCTGTGCAAGCTGGTTAGGCATAGAGTCATTGGAATGTACCAACTCCTTCCACACCAAACTCAAGGTTTTCCCCCCAAAGCGCATAGCAATATGTCAATAAAGATTCACAGTCATCTAGACAGACTCAATTTTCAGACAATTCTGTTTGGAGGACTGAAAACCTTCATCAATATATTGTTTACTTGATGTGTAACTAACTTGTTAAGCTTAGTTGCCAATTTAGAAGTGAGTTTCTCATTTTAAAAGATGAAGGGATAAAGGTCCTGATCTAAAATTATTTTCCTTTCTGTGTGTTTGTAATAAACATAAATCAATTTATCAGTGCCACAAAAAGTAAGCAGGCAAGTTAGTACTTTCAGAAATATATCTCATTTTTAAAGCTGTCATTTTCCATTATTAAAATGAATGTGATTACCTATTGACAATGAATCCATTAACTATTAATTAATTATGGATTCTTATAGCTGCTCTTATTGATCAGGCACCAGATGTGATCATTATGGAAGGGGATAAAACCATACTGAGATGTTCTCAATCTACGACCAAACATGTATACATGTCCTGGTACAAGCAAGAGAAGAGAAGAGAAGCCGGTTTCCAGTTCCAGCTGGTGGCTTTTACATCTGAAGGTTCTGCAGGAGACTCTGCCATTGAGCAACCTTTTCAAAAACGCTTCACGACCACAGGGATGAAGTCATTTGTCTTCCCTCTGTCTCTGGAGAAGGCCCAGCTAGAAGACACAGGCACCTACTACTGTGCTTCACAAGACCACACAGCCAAGCAAATGCTGAGGAAGCCAAGCCAAAACATGTTCACAGGAATTCCCCACCCCACCCCGTGACAGATCCTTCTCAATAACTGCCACAGGGGGGCAGCCATGAGCATTTATTATATTGTACAAATATATGTCACTTTTGGCTTAGCTATTTTGGCGTAGCAGCTGCTCAGTGGTACACTCAGTAGTGACAAGGCTGAAGATGTGATTCTGTATAAAATATTTTTAGTCATAACTACTTGAAGACAGGCTGCCACTCTTACTTGTATTTGTAGTCTTTTATGCTTTATTTTACTTCAGATGTAAAGGACTCAGTGGCTAAGACGCTGAGCTTGTCGATCAGAATGGTCGGCAGTTCAGCGGTTCAAATCCCTAGCACCACGTAATGGAGTGAGCTCCCGTTAATTGTCCCAGCTTCTGCCAACTTAGCAGTTCGAAAGTATGTAAAAATGCAAGTAGAAAAATAGGGACCACTATAGTGGGAAGGTAACATTGTTCTGTGCGCCTTTGGCATTTAGTCATGCTGGCCACATAACCATGGAGACATCTTTAGACAGCGCTGGCTGTTCGGCTTTGTAAAGGAGATGAGCACCATCCCCTAGAGCTGGAAACAACTAGCACGTATGTGCGAGGGGAACCTTTATCTTTACCTTACTTCAGATAAACACTCAAAAAGAGGTGTATATATATATATTTAATAAATATTCACAGGCAAAAGTTCTGTGTCGCACTTTAACCTCAACCTCATGTGGTCAATCAAAGGTCGCTCATTTTAGAACAAACTGGGAGATTCATATAAATCATAACAATACAAGAGCACACAATAGATACAAACTAAAGGGAAACCGCACCAAACTTGATTGCAGGAAATACAACTTCAGCAACAGAGTAGTCAATGTCTGGAATACTCTACCTGACTCTGTGGTTTCTTCCCCAAACCCCAAAAACTGTAACCTTAAACTGTCTACTATTGACCTCACCCCTTCCTAAGAGGCCTGTAGGGGGCATGTATAAGCGCACCAATCGCGCCTACCGTCCCTGTCCTATTTTTTCTTTTTCTTTTTCTTATAAGTATCCATCTCATGTATTCAAAACTATGTTTATTCTTATACCTGTATCTTGTAAGCAATTGACAAATCAAATCAATCAATCAATCAATGTTTGCATATGACACAGATGTATATATGCCAGAATTCACACTCCAAATAAAAGAAGGCGAAAACAAATTTTTAAAAGAAATGAACTACAGAGAGTCCTCGATGTATGACTGTAATGGAGCCTGACCATTATGGTCACATATTGCAATAGTCATTTAGTGAAGCATCTTATTTAATGACCCCCATCCTTCCTCTCCCCAGTGCAATTGTAAAATGAATGTGTGGGTTCTTAAGTGAAACATGGGGTGTCTCTGGTCGGGAAGGCCCTTGGAGGCATAGTGCAGTCTCAGCCCCGCCCCTGGCCTGGGCCTCCAAAGGATTTGCTCCCTGTTCCTTGGAGTTTCCCAGGCCTCGGCCTGCTCTAAGCCACCTCTACAGCCAAGCAAGGAGGTGAAAGCTGGTGAGCAGTAGCAACCAAAGCAGTTGTAGCTGATAGGCCAAGGCTTGCTTCACATCCAGCCATCTAAGAGACTTGCAGGATTTGGCCTACTCGTCACCTACTCTAAGGCCCAGGAGCACTCACCTTACCTTTTTGTCTTTTGCAGAGGCTGCTGGACTCATGGTGACCTGCTATTCTGCAAGCAAGCAGTGTTTCTCAGGAGACTGTGGGGAGTTCTGTGTTTTAAGGAGGCTCCATGAACCCCACAAACAATCGGAGCCTCCCTTTGTACAGACACTCCTCGACGTAAGGCAGTAATGGGATTTGCTCATTACAGTTGTATGTTGTGAATCTTGTGTGGTTTTACAACCATTTTTGTGGTGGTCATGAAGCGAATGTGGTGGTTGTTAAATTAACCCATTTTCATCATGCTACGTTTTATTGGAAATCAGAACTAACTTCTGGTTTTGTGCAGAAATCGTTGCAACCTTGGCCACGTGACTGCAAAGGACTGTAAATGCAGCTATGTTGCTGAGTACCTAAGTGTGGTCAAAGGACAACTGGTGGGGGAGGAAACATGATTGTTAGAACTGGATCAGAACTCCCTTTTTCAGGTAGGTCATGACTTTGAACAGTCACTAACAGTCCTAAATGGAATACTACTTGTAATGTTAATTCAAATTCAAACATTTAGAGTCTACTCTAAGCGTGTCCTGCTGGATCGAATTCTCAAGCCTTCAATTCTGCAATTCGTTTGTCAAGGTGGCCAACCAGCTGCACAAGAAAACCAACTAGTTTCCCAGCAAATGGCGTCCAAAGGCAGTTTAACTGCCATCAAAGCTTATAGTCATTGATTCCCTTGGACTGGGGTGAATTCATTGGAAACTTGCTAGCTATCGGGTGAACTCCTTCCAGACAGCCTAGAAAGTCCCTCTGGTCCAACTCAAAGAATCATCTCAGAGAATACTGCAAAAATATTCTGAAGCTAAAACAATTTATGTACCTCACAGCTCCAGATGAGGCTGTAAATTCACAGAATTCTTCAATCTAGACATTCTTTTAGTCTCCCTTGCTCAAATGTTTCCATTCTGATTCATGTTCATGTTATTTCCTGTTCTCACATCTGCATTTTGTTGCAATTACACCTTATATTAATATAGACACAGGTGGCCCAGTCAGAGAAGATTCTATTGCCACAAATGAGCTTCCTTTTGGTTTTTGCTCTCTTATCCTTATCAGGTAAGAGATTTACAGCCATTACTTAAATCATTGTTCTTTCAATTTGTAGAATCTGTGAGTTTTTTCCTTGCCACATTTTAACATTTAAAATAAATGACAGCCATGTCCCAAGTGATGTTAAAAAGAAGCACAATAGAAAAATATTAGCTATTGATGACTTTGTTGTCTTCAGTTTCTGGAAAATAGTTGAAGATCTGAAAGGCCTTCAAAAGAAAACTGTGATAACATCGCTAGTGCAATCTCAGTGATGGTGCTACTCATTTGCATTATGAAGACCAATAATTTAAGCAAGGTCCTTATCTCTTTTAACTACATTGTTTACTTAATTCTTTAACTAACTTGTTAAACTGAGTTGTGAGTTTACAAATGTCTGGAATAAAAGCACTGTAACATTCTGATCCACAGACACAGACACATACACACACACACAAATACATTTACCACAATGTCAGAAAAACAATTAGGCTAGTATTGCTTAATTCACAACTTTAGCAAATAGATCTCATTTTCAAAGCTTAACTTCCCTTACTCAAACGGTTCCAGTCTGATTTCCTTGATCACATGATTTCCTGTTCTCAGGTCTGCATTTGGTTGCTTATATTAACATAGGTATAGCTGGCCCAGCCAGACAAGATTCTGCTGAGATGCCCTATTGCCACAAATGAGCTTCCGTTTGTTGTTTGCTCTCTTGTCCTTGACGGGTAAGGTTTTTCTGCTATCATTTAAATATCTGTTCTTTCATTTTATAGAATCTTTGTTTCTTTTTTTTTTTAGATTTTAACATCAGCATGAAATTAAATGACAGGCACATTCCAAGTGATGTTAAAAAGGAGCACAACAAAAAAAAAAACCATTAGCTAGGGTATTCTTGACTTGGTCTGATTTTCAGTTTCTGAAAAATTGTTAAAGATCTGAAAGTAATAAAGGCCTTTAAAAGAAAAAAATGTGATAATGTCATCGATGTAATTTCAGTGCTGGTGTGACTCGTGCATCACAAAGACCAATAACTTAAGCAATATCCTTACTTCTTTTTACTAAGTTTTTGCTTGGATGTCTGGAAATTGAGTCATATAGCAATTGAACTTATTTTTTGTTGGTTTGAGACATTTTGCTGCCTATCGAAGCAGGTTCTTCAGTCTGTGCAAGCTGGTTAGGCATAGAGTCATTGGAATGTACCAACTCCTTCCACACCAAACTCAAGGTTTTTCCCCCAAAGCGCATGGCAATATGTCAATAAAGATTCACAGTCATCTAGACAGACTCAATTTTCAGACAATTCTGTTTGGAGGACTGAAAACCTTCATCAATATATTGTTTACTTGATGTGTAACTAACTTGTTAAGCTTAGTTGCCAATTTAGAAGTGAGTTTCTCATTTTAAAAGATGAAGGGATAAAGGTCCTGATCTAAAATTATTTTCCTTTCTGTGTGTTTGTAATAAACATAAATCAATTTATCAGTGCCACAAAAAGTAAGCAGGCAAGTTAGTACTTTCAGAAATATATCTCATTTTTAAAGCTGTCATTTTCCATTATTAAAATGAATGTGATTACCGATTGACAAGGAATCCATTAACTATTAATTAATTATGGATTCTTATAGCTGCTCTTATTGATCAGGCACCAGATGTGATCATTATGGAAGGGGATAAAACCATACTGAGATGTTCTCAATCTACGACCAAACATGTATACATGTCCTGGTACAAGCAAGAGAAGAGAAGAGAAGCCGGTTTCCAGTTCCAGCTGGTGGCTTTTACATTTGAAGGTTCTGCAGGAGACTCTGCCATTGAGCAACCTTTTCAAAAACGCTTCACGACCACAGGGATGAAGTCATTTGTCTTCCCTCTGTCTCTGGAGAAGGCCCAGCTAGAAGACACAGGCACCTACTACTGTGCTTCACAAGACCACACAGCCAAGCAAATGCTGAGGAAGCCAAGTCAAAACCTCTTCACAGGAATTCCCCACCCCACCCCGTGACAGATCCTTCCCAATAACTGACACAGGAGGGAAGCCATGAACTATTCCTTATATTATAGAAACAGTACTCACTAAGATGAGCTAGAGCAGGCTTATGATTGCACTGGTGGGTCAGAATTGCATTTTATTGTCTAGGTGTAGAGTCTGCTCAGTGGTGACACCGAGTTATGCAGCCCTCTTTTTAATTAACGTTGCATGATTCTGCAGCCGTTAATTTGACATTTTCAGAGTTATAAGCAGACTGTCATTGTAACTTGTATTTCTATTCTTTTATGCTTAATTTTTTATTTCTTAATTTAATTTTTAATTTTTTAATTCAGATAAACATTCGGAGGCAGAGTAGCAGATAGCTAGACAGTTAGTATAGGAAATTCATATAAATTTTTGCATGTGACACACGTATATATGCCAGAATCCACACTCCAAATGAAAGAAGGCCAAGACATTAAAAACAAACAAACAAATGAAGTAATATTAATTAAAATGTCCAGTCTCCTACTGGATTGTACTCCTGGCCCTCTGACTAAGAGTCTCTTTCTTAAGGTGGCCAACCAGGAAGCCCACTAGTCTTTCAGCAGATGGGAGGTAGTTAGACTGTCATCAAGGCTAATAGCCATTGATCCCCATGAATTGGTCCAGCCCTTTTGTGAAGCCATCCAAGTTGGTAGCCAGTACTATATCTCTGAATTTAACCATCCTATTTAATTCAACTATCCTATTTACAAAACTAGTTCATTCATTGACACCAATCTTTTTCCCACATTCAAAAACCTAAAAGTATGCATATTTGTATCCACAAACACACATTCCCTTCCTCCTTTCTAGCTGGAGAAGAAAGAAGAATGAGGAAAAATCAATTGGAGGTATGCTGGGATGGAATAAAAAAGGATGAACAAAAACAGAGATGAAGCAAGGGTGTTTTTTGGAGTAGTGGTCTGTATATAGCTGAGGAGAACCCTGGATGAAATGAGTTATCTAGATCCATTTCAGTCAGGTTTCTGGCTGCAGTTTTGTACTGACAGAGCTTTGGTTGCACTTGTTGTGGAGCTGCAATAGTAGTAGCACACCCATCATTGTGCTCCTTTATCTCTCAATGACTTTCATCACCATTGGCCATGGCATCTTCTGAGCCAGCTCTGTAGGTTGAGGGTTTAGGACCATTTTGCAATGGTTCTCTTCCATTCTTATGGCTGGTTTGTATCAGTGATGACTGGTGGGGAAAGGTTGTCTTTTAAGCCCTCCACTTGTATGGTGCTGCAGTATTCTATTCTCTCTCCCCTCCCTTTCAACATCCACATGAAGTCATCCACTAGTTTAGTGTTTGGTACCCTCAGTACACCAAGCACATAGAAATACACGAAGGGGTGGTTTGTTCTCTTTACTTTACATGCAAACATATACACTTACAGTATAGAGACAAATCCCCCTAAAGTTCAGCAACTTTGCCTTACAACAGTTCAAAATCAAAATGGCATGCAAGACAATAGTCAGGCGGAGTCTGAGGATCAGAGCTTGTGGCAGAACTTGGTCTGGGTTCAATGTGCATGATTTGAGGTACAAAGAGTGTGAGTTAATGGGCAGTTTCAACAGAGAGCTTGTGCTTGCTACTCCATTTTAATAAAAGCAGCCTCAGTGGAGTTCATCTGATGGGCTCTGGAGCTGGCTGCTCATCCTTGGTCCTTTGACTCTGAATGTGAGCCCACCATGATAGCTGATGGCACTCAATTATACATTTTGACTCCAAACCAGCCAAGTGAGGCTGTCAAGGTTGACTCTAACTGAATCCTACCAAGACTGAATGTAAGTATTTGGACCACCTGGTTGTATTCCCCATTCAAGAATGGTGCATAATTTGAGAGTCTTGTTGGATGTATACCTCCTGCTCAATGGGCAGGGAGTAACTTTGACCAGGAAGGCTTTTGTCCACTTCAAAACTGCAGGCATCACTTCCAAAAATCACTTCAAACAACTTCCAGAAGTCACTTCCAAAATCACTTCCAAAAATCACTTTCAAACCACTTCCAAAAAATCACTTCCAAAACCATTTCCAAAAATCTTGGTAAGAAAACTACAGTTTACCTGCAATGAGTATTTTAAAGATTTCGAGATGATAGATTTTGTATACAACTTAGTTGAATCATTTACTTGGATATCTATATCTATATCTATATCTATATCTATATCTATATCTATATCTATATCTATATCTATATCTATCTATATCTATCTATCTATCTATCTATCTATCTATCTATCTATCTATCTATCTATCTATCTATCTATCTATCATCCATCTATCCATTTTTAAAATGTGAATTGTTAAACAATATGGGCCAGATACTTTAACAGCTTCATGAATGGATGTTTGTGAGATTTTTTTTTTAAAAAAATATTGCACTAAACAAATGTTGGCCTGACATTTATTATATACAGTATTTATGATGCCACTTTCCTTCCCAGGTAATACTGTTTTGAACCATTTCCTTTGAGTGTTTTCTTTTGGTTTTCCTTTTCCTTGCACTCACACACCTCCCTGTTCTCATACCTGCATCTTGTGGCACTATGTCAGTATAACAAGACAGACCAGACTAAGAAACAACAGCATATAAAGCAGGACTACTTTTATTGGGACAGCTATCGTAACAGGGTAAAGTGATTTTCTTGGGCCGGGCTCAAGTTCCATTTATCTTATGTGCTTTGCTAGCAGCTCTTTCTCTTGTTCTTCAAGGTTATTCCCTATGCCCTCTATACACTGGGCGCTTGATGAGTGTCCAAGATGTTAGGTAATCTGTACTCTCGGACAAATGTCTGCTTAGCTTTCTCCTTGTGTTGAGATGACTATTTCCTGTCTGTCATGTCTAAACTGGTAAGCATAACTAGAAGAGCTTAATATATCCTGACCTTAAATTGATATTTTTATCAGATTCTTTAACATTTTTTCCAGTAGAGAGCAATGTTGATTATATGGATCTACAGTGGTTAAAGTTCATGGGAAATCACACATCTCCGATGCTGTTTCCTGACCTAATTTTTACACATTAAAACAGCAGATATATTATTGTATGTGGACGTGTTTTCGCATTTTATTCTATAGTTAACAGGGCAAAGTGATTCAAATGAGAACACAATATAAAGGAATAAGATTAATTATATAGCTTTGATTTACAGCAATTCCTGCTCCAACATAGCTGCCTTTGTGAATGGTATGGTCTGGTGTTTATGGATTGGATAACTGGGTAATCAAACTGGGTTTTGTTTAGTCTGACTGAATGCTTCTCTCTATCATCTCTCTAGCAAAGGTTTCAAAAAACTTCTGCCACATGCGCTGAACAACAACAATGACTAGAAGCAGTTCACCTTGTAGTCCAGTTATCTTATCAGGCTTTAGAGCAATTCACAGAAACTTTCCATGTCATGGATCCCTTTAAAACTTCTGAGCTGGTTATTATTGTGATGTGTGCTCTTTCTCACTTTCTCTAAAAGGCACCTCATTAGAATGAGTCGCTAGCCCACTATGTAATAATTCATTTGATCAAGTGTCCCATAACATTGTAATATGCATAAGATTAAGACTTCCTTTCGCCCTAGGGAGCAAATCTGGTTTACCAAAGGGAATCTTTCTTGCCACACACTCCTCAAAAGACAGCTTTTTATTCAATCCCATATGGTCTTTTATAATATTAGATGCCAATTCAGAGAACATTTCAGCAAAACTTTAAAAATACAGATATGAACAACTGGGAAATGCTTCTTTGTAATTAGACAGTGATTGAAACAGCAATGTTTTCCAGGATCTGTGAGTTGTAACACTGAAAATTCCTGGTAAAATTTGACTCCTAGGAAATAAATCTATTTTGCTATCAACATAGAAATCCATTCTTCTAGCAATTCAAGTTAAGCTGAGATCTTACTGAAATACTTGTGTCATAACCTGAACTCTTTTCTTCCTAAATATCATAAATCATACCTCTGAGGGACTAGTGCTTAGGACTGTCTCCAATTTAGGTTGCTAAGTTGTCTGCCTATGTGAAATAAAGGGTAGGTGGGTAACAAAACAGACCCTCTGTATGGCTGCCTGTAAATGGTGGAATGTAGCTACCCCCAGCAATATGGTTGACTCCTTCACTTCCTAGTATTCAGGAGCATATCAAGACTGTTTCAAAGTTGTCTTTGATGTATATACATAACTGATTCAGACTGGGTGATTATTGTTTTATATTTATATTGCAGTTAACAGACACCTTCTGAACTCAGTTCATCATCATCATCACATCCCTTCATAAATACATAGTTTTGGAAAGCATTTTCCTTTGCATTCATTGCCAGTTTAAAATCTTGGTTGCCTGAGACCAGTTGGTGTTGTGGCTGGAACAGTTGGAAAATAATGGAGCTTTGTTGAGCTCCATGAAAATCAGCCAGTATCTGTGTGCCGGGAGACCCTATGTAGTCGAAGCCACCCTGGAGGGGTGGTGAAGGAAGGAGAGATGCTTCGTCGATCATGAGGAAATTTCTTTGTTAGTTCTGGAGAACGCTTTCCAGAATGGCCGCAGGGACGTTGGCCAGTTTCTACAGAGCAATAATAGAAAAGAAGGTCCTCCATAAATGTCCAAAATTATTACCCAAAGAATGCCAATCATTCTTTGCTTCATTGGAAAAATCTTCCAGTTGACCAAATCCTGGACTAAAGGCAAATCCTGAGTATCTTATAGGGATACATTGTTTTACATGAGATAATCCAATTTGTTAGGAAATGAAAGCCAAGAATCAATCTCTATTACTCTCTCCCCTTGATTTTGCTCAATAAACCCAACTGCATATAATCACATCTTCACCCTATCTTGACCAAAGAACATGAAGAAGATTCACTGCCACTGCTGAGGATGTTGCCCCAGCCAGAGACTAAACATATTGCTCCAGTGGATGGACAGCTGCTTGGTAGATAGATTGCTGAAACATGGGAATTGAGACTGGATGGTTTGGATAATTTGATGAGCATGGTGTCATTGTCCAAAATTCGGGTTTTTTATTCTGGATGACGAATGATTTTGACTGAATCAATGTGCTGCTCAGAACCATCATCTTTGGTCAAACTATGTTCCTCAAGTCTCACGTGGATTTGTCTGAATTAAAACAAGAAACAGATTTTGATCATACGTATTTTATAATGAGCTGTCAGCCAAAAGCTAGGCCCACTAATATTGCAGTTCATAAGAACATCTATTATTATTGTACCCCATGACTATCATTAAGTGTTGTACCTTATGATTCTTGACTCTTGACCAATGTATCTTTTCTTTTATGTACACTGAGAGTATTTGCACCAAGACAAATTCCTTGTGTGTCCAATCATACTTGGCCAATAAAGAATTCTATTCTATTCTATTGCCCAGAGTGACTGTATTTTGAAAAAATAGGCACAGTTGCATGTTGGTTTTCAGTAGGCAATGAAAACTTCTACACTCCTGTGTGCACCTACATATCAAAGCATGTGTATATATTCTTTATTAAATTTATTAATATATGTAAATTTTTCATGGTCATGTCCCAATAATATAACAATAGATGATTACTTACAATTTATAGCGATGAGCAGGTGAAACAATCCGTTGGTTGTTTATGATGGAGCCACCACAGAAATGTTTTCCAAAAGACAGAGAGACCTAATAGGGGATGGAATGTTTTTTGGCAGGTGTAGCCAGCCACAATTTTATCATCTTCTTTATCATTGATGGGGAAGGCAACTGGATAATGAAAATATTTAGAGAAGATTTCATACTGGGTGAAACAGGAACCAAATAGTCAACACTTTTTAGCAGTAGGGATTTCTGAATTCTTTGGTGAACTTTGAAGGGTGCCCATTATGAGATCTTCAACTTATTGATATAAGCCACAAGATGGCCAGTCAGCCAGTTTTATATGAGTGGCTGATATATATTATATGCATGAATAACCTAGAATGCTATTCCTTTTCTGGGTAAGCAACATTGTGAAAAATAAAAAACAACAACAGTAGGAAGTTATATGAGGAGGAAGGAAGAGAGGGCAGAAGAGAGGAAGGACAGAAGAATGCAGGAAATAATAGAAAAGAAAATCTATCCAAATGTAGATGCATTTACATTTACTATATGTCTTTTAGCTACAAAAACATCCTAATGTCTACCACATTTCCGCACCAGTTTGCCAATGTGTTTTTTGTCTTCAAACTTCCCATTTTTGAGATTTCATAAACTTTGTCCCACCATAAGTCTCTCCATCTGTCTTTTCTGCTCAACCTTCTCACTCCTCCTTCATATATTTGCTTTACCAATTGATGCTTCTTTATTCTCTCTCTATGTCCCAACCAAAAACAAATGCTTATTTTGTACTGGTCACTCCCTTTTTATTCTATCACAGGTATCATTTAAGTTTTCTATTCTTCATTCAACTGTTATGTGTCTCCTAATATACAGTATCAATGGCCCACACGCTTACACATTTTCACTTCTTTTAAGAAACACGAACTTCTTGCAAATAGGCTATATAGTCAAAAAATGCAACGAAGAATAAGAAGTAATGAACCACACTTTTCTCCATTAAGGGGGCTATCACCATGAAAAGGGCAATAAAATCAAGTTGAAAGGACAGCAAGAAATGCCACCTTTCTTCATGACAACTGAGACATTGCCCTTATTTCTTATCCCATTACCTTCCTTCTCCTGTCAAAATGTCTTCTCTTCCTTTTTCTTTTGAATGATTTCCACTCTTCTAGGATGGGATGCAGCGGGGTGCATGTTTGTGTCAGTGATGGGATTCAATTTTTTTTACTACCGGTTCGGTGGGGCATGGCTTGGTGGACGTGGCTTGGTGGGCATGGCAGAGGAAGGATACTGCAAAATCCCCATTCCCTCCCCACCCCACTAATCTACTTTCCAGCCCCATTCTCCTGTGCAGGGCAACAAAAGAAGACCCAACTGATCAGCTGGGACTCGGAAGGCAGAGAATAGATGGTGGAGGGGCCATTTAGAGATGGTATTTGTCCATTCTCCAAACTACTCAAAATTTCCGCTACCGGTTCTCCAGAACTGCTCAGAATCTACTGAATACCACCTCTGGTTTGTGCTACGTAATGCTTCTGATCTAAAGGCAAAGCCTGCTTGGAATATGGGAAGGTATGCATATGGCATATCTCCATTTCCTTAGAGAAACTGATTCCCCACCCCTATGCTCCTAGGATTGTACAATTGGGTGATCTGCAATCCTAGGAAAAGCTGGACCTGATTTCAGGAGTTACAGACAAATGTATTTGCAATTTCAGGAGTTACAGACAAATGTATTTGCAATTTCAGGAGTTACAGACAAATGTATTTGCAATACATTATTTAGCATCTTTTTGCCTTCATGTTCAAAGTACTGCAGACCTCAATCAAAGATCCTTTGAACAGTTTTCCTCCTTTATAGAACAATTTATCTCCTGCAAGAACATGGAATTGATAACGATTTGAGCTTCAAGTTATGGATAATCTTTAAGAATATTTGAGGTGTTGGGTTTAGTTTTAAAGAACCTAGGGTTTATCTGTTGTCATTGCTCCAAAGAAGAGTTTGCTTGTTCCCACCTGTTCCTGTCTACAACACTTTTTTTCACTTGGAGTTATTACTGGGAATAAGTTACATTAGCCAATACACTGTGCAGAATGGTTTAGTGGCTTCACCTGAAACATAGCTTTCCTTGGCTATTTCATCAGCAAAGATACCTGGTTCAAAATTAATGGTATTTGTCTAATACCATTTCTGAACTTCAGTGTTTCTGAACTTTGACAGCTTTTTGATATATGGACCTTAAACTCTAAAATTCCCTGGGGGAAAAATATATACAGTTTAATCATTGTAGCTTGGGAGCCTCACCTTTAGAATTCAGCCCTGAATTGTTATAAAAGGTTCTTAGATTCACTAGCTTGCTATTCAAATTCTACTTGAAAATCTGCAGAGGTCTCTTTCCAATCTCAAGACGAGACTTCTCAGCACTTGTTCTGAGGAAATGATTGACTTACCAGTTGTTCCCAAGAATGCTACCAGCCAAATGAACTTTGCTCTGAGGACTCAATCCAAAGGAAAATACACAATGGAAAATACAAACTTCGTTACTTGGAATTCAACCAATAACAGGTGGAGAGGAAAGATGGAATTCACATTAATTTCCTTCTTACGTGATCCATCCAACCATTTAATACTGTCATTCTTAGATCAATACTGTGGATACTGAATTTATCATCCTAAAGGTTAAATATTCTATCCTTGCAGGTAAGCAAATATTATTTCTATGAAGTGGAATAATTTTGTGGCGATCTTATCATTTCAAATGTTCCTGGACCTCATTGGATGACATTGCTTAAGTGATGGAGACCAGAATGTGGGTGAAAAAGTGTATTGAACATGGTCATAAAATTCCAGTTAAAAACAGAAACTGGGAATGTTTCTCTCAGCAGAGTCCACAAAACTGATATTAACCTAACAGCTGGTTTTGGTCATATCTCTGCTTAAATGAGTTTTCATTTTACAAATGAAAAACTCAACTATACTGGAATATTTGTGTTTAATTCAGTGTGGAATCAGCTTTCCGGTGCATTGCATCTAATACAAAAGAGAAGAAGTACATGTCAAATTTAAAGTTTGTCCTTTTAATTCCCCTGATTGCTAGAAATGATATGATGCTATCATTGGAGGACTTTTCAATGAGGAAACAACAATCTTTGAATCCATTCTGAAAGTAAATGAAGAGCAGTTGCGCACAGAAGAGACAGCCTAACACAGAATATACACTGCAGTGTCTGAAAACTGAGATTGTACAAGAGAGAAAAGGGAGAATTGGGGGGAAAAAGTTACTAATTTCATTCTAATAATGCCTGTCATAATCTGTCATTAACATTAGTGAGTCAGCTCCATAACTGGAAGAGAGATGAGTAGTTCCTCTGGTGTTGAAGGCCCCACCTTCACTTCCTGCTTGGTTAGAGAGGCTCAGAAGCCCTTCCAGAGTGGTGTTCCAGAGAGCTTCTTCTGGGCCAGGATTCAAGAGCAGATGTCAAACTGTGACTTTTCTTGCAATAGGAGCAATGCTGTGGGAAATACTTGGTGTGCAGATATGGGCAGGTAGGGATCCCTTTTCTCAGCACTTCTAGGTTTCCAGTGTGACAATGTGTATTAACTGTCTCTCCCCTGGGATGGATCTTTCCCTCCCATCCAGCCTTCATAGGTCTTTGCCACGGGGTCACTGTGACCCAGAAGGAACGCTTCAAAGCCATCCAAGCAGGGACCCAAAGCAGCATCACTTGTGAACACAATGACAGCAGCTATTTATTCATCTACTGGTATCGGCAGGAGCTTAATAGTGGACAGACGGAACTGCAGTTAATCGGCTTATCCATACAAGGAAACAGTCCACAGATGGAAAAGAAAGACTACACCATATACAGACAAAATGTGACCCATGCTTCTCTCAAGATTCCTCCAGATGAGGCTGCAGAGCCAGCAAAATATTTCTGTGCTGTTTCTCAGGCACAGTGAGAGCTCCAGGTTTCACAGCTGCACATGAACTTTGCAGCACTCCTGTCAGCCTCTGTCCACGCCACATAGGCATACAAACCAAACTACTTCAATCATACAGGATCTGAATAACAGGAAGATGGACCATTAAAAACCTTTCTCATAATACTTGGGGACAGGGATAGAAGAGAAAATCTGGCAAAACCAGTTTGTATTTCTCTCTTATAAATTATTAGATAACCTGATAAAATTTTGACTCTGCTGAGTGAGAAGGTGTCAAACAGATGGAAGATTGTTATTTGGAACATGGATACAATAGCAAGGAGTTTAAAGCATTCTTCTGCACCCGGGTACCCTCCAGATGTGTTTCACTAAAAATTTCAATGCTTCCAGTCAAAAAACTGATCAACCAGAACTAGGTATTTAGTTAGCATACCTGGCTGGAGATTTCTGGGAGTTGAAGTCCACAAGTCTTAAAGTTGTCATGTTTGGAGACCTCTGTCATAGGTCTTTGCCATGGGGTCATTGTGGACCCAGAAGGAATGCTTCAAAACCATCCAAGCAGGAACCCAAAGGAGCATCACTTGTGAACACAACAACAGCAGCTATTTGGTCATCCATTGATATCTCAGGAGATTAATAGTGGACAGATGGGACTGCAGCTCATTGGCTTATCCATACAAGGAAACAGTCCACAGATGAAAAACAAAAATTACAACATATACAGATGAAATGTGATCCATGTTTCTCTCAGGATTCCTCCAGATGAGGCTACAAAAAACTAGCAAAATATTTCTGTGCCATTTCTAAGGCATATCGAGAGCTCCAGGTTTCATAGCTGCATATGGACTTTTCAGTGCTGCAGTCAGCCTCCAGCCGCACCACATAAATATATAAGCCAAACCACCTTGATTGTAAGGATCTGAATCAAAGGAATACCTCTTATTAATGCACTATAGAATTTTGACTATTATGAATGACAAGTTACAAGTAGATGGTAGAATGTTATTTGGAACATGGATATAAAAGCAAGGAGTTTAAGGCACTCTTCTCCACTCTGGTACCCTCCAGATGTGTTACTTTGCTTCCAATTAAGAAGGTGATTACTGTTAAGCCTGGGTTCCCCAGCCAGGGTTAAGGAGACAAGCTAAACAGAATGTGCAGCGTTAGTCAGATAGGCACACAGATAAATGAGTGAGATAAGTTTGTATGTTTGTTAACATACAGTAAAAATAACAGATACGCTTGTGCTATCAAAAATATAGTTTATTCCATTATGAGTTCATAGCATAGTCAAAATAACAGTCCATTAGTCATGTATCATTTTAGTCAGTCCATTCAGGGGTATTCAGTTAGCAAAGTCCGTGTAGAATATCCAATGTCAGTTCACTTACAAATCAGTCCTTTGTCTCTCCTTTTCAGTAGGGGAAAAACGCAGTCTTCATCCAGTAATTAGGGATCATCAAGCCAGAGAGAGCAAGCTGTCATCTTGCTTCTTTTAAAGTGCTTTCACAACCACTCCCTTAATTACATTCCTATATTTAAAGTTGCAGACACTTTAACTTATAAACCATGATAACATATTTATTATTTTACCTAAACCAGTTAGGGTAAACATGTAGGCTGAAAGACTGACAAAAGAAAGTTACAATTCTGGGGTCCAACAAGATGACATTGTTTAATGGAAGGGTCCCAAAGCCTGCCCCCCCTCTCGCCATAGATGTGCAGGATGAGCAGAGATGGTGGGAATTACATTAGTTGGATTGATTATGTACCATCAAACTGTTTTTGGTTCCTACTAATAGGTGGTTTAGAATTCCAGAGAAAATTGTCTCTGCGAGATCAAAGGGGCAACCAAGGATGACTCAATTTTCTTCTCCAATTCTCTTCTGGCTCAGTAGTGTTCCATGCAAATATTTGTGAACCAAGTAGATGCTTCTTCAGTGATTTGCATGCACAAATGTCAAGGGGAAATTACACTAGACCTTGCACAGGAATCAACTGACTTTAAAGATGTACACAAAACAATACATCCTCATCCTGAACAGAATCTCAACTTTGTGATCACAAACATTGTTTGGTTCCTTCATCTCCAGAATGGAACACTGTTACAAGACACTAAAACCACTTAGAACTGCAATCTGATCCTGAAATACAATCAGTTCTTGCTTCAAAATGGTAATTAGGACTCAGATTTCTTTCTCTTAGCAATGCAGTTGTGGAGTGCAACATCACATGACAACATCATTGCATTCTTCTGTGACTTTTTTCAGAATCACACTCTAGTGCAGTGATGGCTAACCCTTTCACCGTTGTGTGCTGAAAGTGCATGCACGTGTGTCCGCATGCGTATGCCTGCATTCATAATGCAATGCGGGCATGACCCCCGCGGCCCAGCACATGTGTGTGCAACCCCTTGATACTCTGCCCCCTGCGCATGCGTGCACATCTCCTGCATGCGCCCGCCCCCTACGCATGTTCGGCAGATACTGTGATGACCCGTAGTGTCTCAAAAATAACACAAAAGGAAAACATGAATCAAGGTTTTATAATGCCTTCAACTTAACTTTGCTGTTTTATTAGTCACAGTTTAAATTCAACAAATAGATAATGAAGCAAAAGGAAACCAAAAACAAACTGCATTGACGAGAGTTCCAAGGCAAACCAAGATAATTAATCACACATTCCAGGAAGATAACTAGGGAGAGTCCAAGGGAAGAATGGCAACAAAGATAAACCTCATCCAAGGAAAGCACTAATTTGACTCCAGCGTCTGTGAACACGCAGTTTCAAACTCTTATACAGAGCTTACAGCTGCAACCCATGAGGAGGATCATGGCCCTCTCCTTCCGAGAAGAACTCGCTTTTCTCTGATCCTCTCATCCCTGCGTGCTCTAGGATGGATAGAGGATGGGCCTGAATCCTCCTCTGATTGCTCAGCCGGTCTCTGCTCTTCCCCAGCCTCCTCCACCACCTCTGGAGTCACACTTCCACTCCCTGTTGGCTGTTCCTCCTCTTCCTCAGAGTCAGTCTCCACCAGGGGCATGACAGATACCCAACAATCAGCTGGCTGGCAGGAAGCGCGCACACACATGCACAATGGAACTGAGCTGGGGTGATGGCTCGCATGCTGGCAGAGATGGCTTTGTGTGCCACTTATGCTTGCCATAGGTTCGCCATCACTCAGATGGAAGTCTGCTAGGAACTATAAGAGGTATAAACTAGAGGTGTATACCTCTTATAGTTCCTAGCAGACTTCCATCTGAGCGCTGATTCATCCCAGCTCTTCATAGCTTCATAGCCACAATCCCATGAGCCCCTGGACCCAGTGGTCATGGGGGGGCAAAGCCATTATGATGTGCAATGAATATCGACTCGAGATGGCACAGCAGACAGCTCCAATACCTAATCAAGTGGAAGGGCTATGCCTTATCAGAGGCATCTTGGGTAAAGAGTAGAAACATCCAGGCTGACTACCTCATCGCTAAATTCCACCAAGACAACCCAAACAAGCCTGGAGGGGGGGCATCGCAACTCTAAAATCTAAACCTGTACTCCAACTGTCTTTGCTTTACACAGGTCTCCTTCAAAAAGTGAGGGGAGCTGAATGTCAACTTGTATAGCATCCCTGACTTGCTCTCGGCATCTATCAGAACCCTGACAAGGAGCTGCTGCACATATGCTGCACACATTTGTGTTGTGACTGAAAGGATCGATCCTGCTGTGAGTTTTGACTTTGATGACTCTGAAGATGGAAGGGTGGAGCCTGCTGTGAATGTGGAGTCTGAATTATCAGAGGACACAGATGTGAACCAGGAGGATGAGAGATTGTCAGAGAGACAATCCTCCCCAGAACCTTCGACTTCACTCATGCCAGCAACTGATCCACAAAATGAGTCAGAGGCTTCTAATGGGGAAACTGACAGATCGTGGTTTGATGCTAGAACCAGGAGAAGATTGAAACATCAAGCTGAAGGGAGGCATCAAGCCAGACATTGATTAGAGAGACTGACACGCCCATTCAGGTGATTTAAGGAAGCTTGCTGATTCTCAAACTTTGCTTGGAAGCAAAGTCTTTGATGAATCGAAAGGATACGTGTGGAGCGGCCTTTGTAATTTATGGACATTCTGAATACCAGACAGATTCCAGGAAGTCTGCCAAGGACTGGAATATAGTATTGTTAACCCTTTTTAGTCTGGTTTTGTTTTGTTTGAATATTTTGAACTGTGGAACTCTGTATTCTCACTTGTGAATATAGGTGAGACATAACATTTTTGCTTCCAAGCCCAACAAACCATCTTCATATCAAGATGGACCAAACTCAATTACAGCATTTGGTGGAGCAGCAACAGCAACAGATAGACCAACTGATATAAAGTAACCAGGTCCTCCAAAACCAGGTAACAATGTTGGTAAAACATGTTTCAAGTTTGCAAATTCCTGCTGCTCGTTCAGCCCCTCTCTTGAGGAAAAGCCCGGTATCTATGCCGGAGAAATTTTCAGGGCAAACGGACATGTTCCCGGAATTGGCAGTGCCAATTATTTATAACCTTGAGGCCTGAAGACTTTCCAAATGACCGGGCTAAGGTAGGATTTATTATTAGCCTTTTATCTGGGCAGGCTGCCAAATGGGCTACTTCCTTGTCAATTCAAGATAGCCCTTTATTGGATAATTTTCAAGGTTTTCTGCAGCAAATGAGGGTTATGTTTGAAAACCCAATTAAAACTCAAACTGTGGCTAGATGGTTACGGGACATTTATCAGGGGAAACGTCCCCTGCAGGAATACATTGCAGAATTTCGTTTACTCTGTATGGACTCTAACTGGAACGAACCGGCCCACATGGATGCATTTCAGGAGGGTTTGGCTGATACCATCAAGGATGAGTTAGTACATGCAGAGAGGGCTTCAACCCTGGATGCACTAGTGATACAGTGCTTACGTATTGAAGCCCGTTTACAACAACGCGGAAGCAGACAGCCCATTGAGGAACCACATTCATGTGGTTCACAAACCATGCCGCCGAAAGTTTTTCAAACCACGGTTAAGACTGAGAAGCCGATGGAGTTGGGAGCACTCCACCCTCACTTAACAGCGCAAAAATGTTCGAGAAGGTTTCAGGAAGGCTTGTGCCTTTATTGTGGGGGTCCGGGACATTTTGCTAATTCCTGCAAACAGAGAGGGACTCGCAAACCTGTGCCTGAAACCACTCCTGGCCCGTTGGGAAACGGGGTAGGCCCGACCTCGGGGGAAACTCTAGGTCGGGCACATTCCACACCCCCACCCCAAATTGCTGAAGTGAATCCTGGCCCTCCTCAGCATTTACTTTTGGACACTCAAATCTTTTTACAGTCCCAGAAGGAGGGAATCCATGCAGTTGCATTGGTGGACTCAGTTTTATGGACCAGGCTTTTGCTGTGCACTTTGAGATCCCATTGGTTGCTGTGGATCCACCCATTAAGGTGGAAACAGTGGATGGGCGTAAGCTCAAGTCTGGGCCTATTCGTTTCGCCACCCAGCCAGTGCGTATGATTATTAGGGATCATGAGGAGGTGATAAGTTTCTATATCACCTCGAACCTTCATCTCCCTTTGGTTCTCGGTGTGTCCTGGCTGCGTTTGCACGATCCGTTGGTGGCTTGGGCGCAGAACACCATTTCCTTTCCAAGTCTTCAATGTGTGGATCATCTGAGACATGTCTGCGCTGGCCAGGATATCGCTGCTCCTGCTGTTCCCATACCTTTGGAGCTATCGGACTTCTCCGACGTTTTCAGCGAGAAGGAGGCGGATCAATTACCACCACATCGTGCTTATGATTGTCCCGTGGATCTGATACCGGATGCTCCACTGCCCAAGGGTCAGTTATACTCCATGTCGGAGCCCGAGTTGTTTGTGCTTCGAGAGTTTTTAGATAAGAACTTGGCTCGGGGATTTATTCGACCATCGTCGTCCCCTCTTTCGGCTCCCGTTCTTTTGTTAAAAAGAAGTTGAGAGAGCTCCGTTTATGCTGTGATTACCGCCGGTTGAACACCATCACAGTGAGGAATAGTTATCCTTTGCCGCTCATTCCGGAATTGATGGAGCGATTGTGGGAGGCTACTATCTTCACTAAACTCGATCTGCATGGGGCCTACAACTTGGTTCGGATGCACAAGGGGGACGAGTGGAAGACGGTGTTTGGCACTCGTTATGGTCATTTCGAGAACACCCTCATGCCATTTGGTCTGACCAATGCTCCCACGGTATTCCCGCGGTATTTGATGAACGACATTTTTCGGGACATGCTGGATAAGTTTGTGGTGATGTATCTGGACGACATTTTGATCTAATCTCGGTCCAGGGATCACCACCTTCATCAGGTCCGTCAGGTGCTTCAGCGTCTTCGGGAGCATAAACTTTGGTAAAAATTTTATTGATTTTAACGACAGACAAAAAACATATAAGACATAAAACATAACATTAAAAAATTACATCATTCTTCATAAATTTACAGTGTATCGGTTGGTTTACCACTCCCTTTTGTGCATCCATTTCATAGTCATCAAAATAATTATATTACATAATAACTCACATTATCAATCATCAATAAAATATCCCAATATCATTATTGAACAATCATTTGACTATAATTTTACTAATTCATACTTAAGCGAGATAACTATAATTAAGCTAAATTATTTTATAACAAATCATAGAATCATACCAAATCTATCTTAATAAAATATTCTTTAAAATTATCAAAACCAAGAAAAATTATATATTCATTATTTCCTAAATTTCTAAATATTCTATTATTATATTGTATTATCTAACCATTGATAAAAAAGATCCCAAACTTCATAAAATTGTTTATCTTCTTGTTCTCTAATTTCAAATGTCAATCTACTCACTTATTCCAAAAGAAGGGGTTGACCCATTACAAATTAAGAACTATAGACCTATTTCTTTATTGAATGCAGACTATAAAATCTTTGCTTCAATCTTGGCAGAAAGGCTTAAAAAATACCTAAATAACTTTATTCACTCTGATCAGAATGGATTTTTACCAAAGAGACAGATCAAAGACAATATGAGGGTAATCCTGGACACATTGGAATATTATGAGGCGCACCCAGAAAAACAAATGGCTTTGATATTCTTAGATGCCCAAAAGGCATTTGATAATGTGAACTGGAGATTTATGTTATTACTATTGGAACAGATGGGCTTTGCTAGAAAATTTATACAAGCAATAGAAGCCGTATATTATAAGCAAACGGCAAAAGTAATGATAGATGGAGAATTCACAGATTCTATCAATATTAAAAAAGGTACAAGACAAGGATGCCCATTATCTCCTTTGTTATTTGTATTGACCTTGGAAGTCTTAAATAGAAATATTAGAGGGGATATAAACATAAAAGGAATAAAAGTCAAAAAGGAGGAATTCAAATTGCAAGCCTTTGCGGATGACTTGGTCTTTATTTTGGAAGACCCTTTAGAGACAGCTTTAAAACTATTGGAAAAGATAGAGACGTATGGTGAGATGGCTGGTTTAAAAATAAATAAAGACAAAACAAAGATTCTGACAAAGAACATGTTATTAAGACAAAGAGAAGAGCTGGCAGATTTATTGAAAATTCAAGTTACGAACAAAGTTAAATATTTGGGGATATATTTGATGTCAAGATGTACTACACTGAAAGAGAATAACTATATTAAGCTTAAACAGCAGACAGCATCCGACCTGAAAAAATGGGAAAACCTACAATTCTCATTGATAGGTAGAATTTCAACAATCAAGATGAATATTTTACCCAGAATATTATATTTGTTCGAAACAATACCAATTAGGTTAAGTAAGGATTACTTCGAAGAATTAAATAAAATTGTGTTGAAGTATATATGGCAAGGCAAGAAAACGAGAATAAAATTAAAACTTTTACAGGATGCTAGAATTAGAGGAGGATTTGGCCTTCCTAATTGGGAGCTGTATTATCAAGCTGCAAACTTAATGTGGGTTAAAGAATGGATAACGTTAAGAAAGACTAGATTGTTGATATTAGAAGGTCATGATTTATTATTGGCATGCTTTTTTTGTATAAGGGAACTAAATCGCAGGGTTATTTTAGAAGGCATTATATACGGGAATCGTTATGGTTGAATTGGGATAAAATTAAGAAACAATGTTATTTGAAAATTCCAGTTTGGTTATCAACTATTGAAGCTTTTTTGTATCCTATAACTTATAAGAAGGAACAAACAGTTCGATATGGGGAAATATTGGATGAAAAGGGTGAACTTAAAACGATGCAAAATTTAGAAGAACAAGGTATAAAGATGAATTGGTTTTCATATGCGCAAATACATGCAAGGTATCTTAAAGATTAAAATAGAAGGATTTTATGATAAATTGACTGATTTAGATAGGATTTTGACAGTTACTGATGAAAAAGTGATTAAAAAACTATATAGTTATTTGTTGGAGATTAAATTAGAGGAAGAACAAGTTAAAGAAACTATGATTGCTTGGGGGAAGAATTTTGGATATGGGATGGATTTAGAGAAATGGCAAAAATTGTGGTCACAAAATTATAAAATGACAATGTCAATAGCATATAAAGAAAATTTGTATAAGATGTTTTACAGGTGGCACTTTCCCCCGACAAGAATAGCAAGAATGTTCAAGAATAAATCTGAAAAGTGCTGGAAATGTCATCAGATACCTGGCTCATATTACCATATGTGGTGGACTTGTGAGGAGGCCAGGAAATACTGGACTAGAATTCGCATATGGCTGGAAAAAATGACAAAGAAACACATAGATTTGAAACCAGAGATTTTTTTATTGGGAATTGTACCTGATATATATAATAAAAATTTAAAATATTTGATTGTAAATGTATTAACAACAGCTAGGATTGTATTTGCTAAACATTGGAAGAATGAGAAAATACCATTAGAGGAAGAAATTATTGGAATGTGCTGAAGGGAGCATAAACTTTATGCGAAACTGGAGAAGTGTTTCTATTTTCAGTCTTCAATAGAGTTTTAGGGCATATCATCTCTCCCGAGGGCATTGCTATGGACCCTAAAAAAGTCGAGGCCTTGTGTAGTTGGGAAGCCCCTCGTCGAGTAAAGGACATGCAATGTCTCCTGAGGTTCGCCAATTACTATAGGACCTTCATTCCGGATTTTGCTAAGCTAATGGATCCCATCACTCAGCTCCTTCATAAGAAGGTCCCATTCCGGTGGGGGTCCCCACAATAACAGGCTTTTGAAACTCTAAAGAAAGTTTTTGTGGCCGCGCCGATATTGAGGCATCCTGATCCGAATCGTCCATTTGTGGTCGAGACAGATGCCTCTAATGTCGCTATCGGGGAAGTATTGTTGCAAGCTTCGAAGGATGGAGCACCTCTTTTCCCCTGCGCATATTATTCTAGGAAGCTCACAGCTTCTGAGCGCAATTATACTATTTGGGAAAAGGAGTTGTTGGCTATCAAGGCTGCATTTGAGACATGGCGACATCACCTAGAGGGGGCTCGGCACAAGGTGGAGGTTCAGATGGATCACCGAAACTTGGAACATTTGTCTACCGCCAAGAAGTTGAACCAATGCCAGATCCGGTGGTTGTTGTTTTTCGCAAGGTTCAATTTTTCCGTCACTTATGTTCCAAGTGGACAGAATCGGAGAGCAGACGCGTTGTCTAGAAAACCCGAATATATTGGTCCCAAGGATCCTCTCCCTCCAGTTGCCACTGGAATCTTTGGCAGTGATTCAGGATCCGGTGGATTTGAGGGCTTGAATACGGGGAGCGCAGCGATTGGACACCTGGTCACAACAAAGAAGGGGTGAAGTTGGACCTGATTCCTCATGGAATTTGGAGGAGGGCTTGCTAAGGCATCAGGGTTTATTGTATGTACCCACCAAGACGCTTAGAGCCCTCATCATGACGCAATGTCATGACAACCCCGCTGCTGGTCATTTTGGTTTTTACAAAACACTGTACTTGGTCACCCGGACTTTTTGGTGGCCTCGGGTTCGACATGATGTGTTTTCCTACATTGCTTCTTGCATACAATGTCGACAGGCGAAAGCAGCATCGGGTGCGCCTCCTGGACTTCTTCAACTACTGCCGACTGCGGGCAGACCATGGGGAGCAATCTCCATGGACTTTCTAACGCACTTGCCCCCCTCGTCGGTTATACGACAGTGCTTGTGGTGGTTGACATGCTCACTAAGATGGCCCATTTCATCCCGTGTAGGAGATTACCCTCGGCTCGTGTTACTGCCCGGCTTTTCATACAACACGTGTTTCGTTTACATGGCTTACCAGACAGAGTTGTTTCAGATCACGGTGTTCAGTTCACCGCTCAATTCTGGAAAAGTCTAATGAACGCACTACGAGTACAAGTATGTTTAGCGTCAGCGCACCATCCAGAAACCAATGGCGGGACTGAGAAAGTAATTGGCATCCTCGCCCAATACCTCAGATGTTTTGTAAATCAACGACAAGGTACATGCCCCAGACCTTATTCGAATATATCATGCACAATTCCCTTCAAAACCACATCCTGATTGTCAGACTCGGGGGAAGGGCCCTATGGTGAGGGATAGTGTTGTGACTGAAAGGATCGATCCTGTTGTGAGTTTTGACTCTGATGACTCTGAAGATGGAAGGGTGGAGCCTGCTGTGAATGTGGAGTCTGAATTATCAGAGGACACAGATGTGAGCCAGGAGGATGAGAGATTGTCGGAGAGACAATCCTCCACAGAACCTTCGACTTCACTCATGCCAGCAACTGATCCACAAAATGAGTCAGAGGCTTCTAATGGGGAAACTGACAGATCGTGGTTTGATGCTAGAACTAGGAGAGGATTGAAACATCAAGCTGAAGGGAGGCGTCAAGCCAGATATTGATTAGAGAGACTGACACGCCCATTCAGGTGATTTAAGGAGGCTTGCTGATTCTCAAACTTCGCTTGGAAGCAAAGTCTTTGATGAGTCAAAAGGATACATGTGGAGCGGCCTTTGTAATTTATGGACATTCTGAATTACCAGACAGATTCCGGGAAGTCTGCCAAGGACTGGAATATAGTACTGTTAATCCTTTTTTAGTCTGGTTTTGTTTTGTTTGAATATTTTGAACTGTGGAACTCTGTATTCTCACTTGTGAATATAGGTGAGACATAACACATTTATATTGTATCTTTGCTCTAAGGACTCAATCCAAAGGAAAAATACATAATGGAAAATACAAACTTTGTAACTTAGAATTCAATCAATAGCAGGTGAAGAGGAAAGATGGAATTCACATTAATTTGCTTCTTACGTGATCCATCCAACCATTTAATACTGTCATTCTTAGATCAATACTTTGGATACTGAATTTATCATACTAAAGGTTAAACATTCTATCCTTGCAGGTAAGTAAATATTATTTCTATGAAGTGGAATAATTTTGTGGCGATCTTATCATTTCAAATGTTCCTGGGTCTCGTTGGATGACATTGCTTAATCGATAGAGACCAGAATGTGGGTGAAACATGGTCATAAAATTCCAGTTAAAAACAGAAACTGGGAATGTTTCTCTCAGCAGAGTCCACAAAACTGATATTAACCTAACAGCTGGTTTTGGTCATATCTCTGCTTAAATGAGTTTTCATTTTACAAATGAAAAACTCAACTATACTGGAATATTTGTGTTTAATTCAGTGTGGAATCAGCTTTCCGGTGCATTGCATCTAATACAAAAGAGAAGAAGTACATGTCAAATTTAAAGTTTGTCCTTTTAATTCCCCTGATTGCTAGAAATGATATGATGCTATCATTGGAGGACTTTTCAATGAGGAAACAACAATCTTTGAATCCATTCTGAAAGTAAATAATGAAGAGCAGTTGCGCACAGAAGAGACAGCCTAACACAGAATGTAGCCTGCAGTGTCTGAAAATTGAGATTGTACAAGAAAGAAAAGGGAGAATTGGGGGGCGGGGAGTTACTAATTTCATTCTAATAATGCCTGTCATAATCTTCATTAACATTGTTAGTGAGTCAGCTCCGTAACTGGAAGAGAGATGAGTAGTTCCTCTGGTGTTGAAGGCCCCACCTTCACTTCCTGCTTGGTTAGAGAGGCTCAGAAGCCCTTCCAGAGTGGTGTTCCAGAGAGCTTCTTCTGGGCCAGGATTCAAGAGCAGATGTCAAACTGTGACTTTTCTTGCAATAGGAGCAATGCTGTGGGAAATACTTGGTGTGCAGATATGGGCAGGTAGGGATCCCTTTTCTCATGTGGATAAATTTTGCCATTCCCAAAATTAAAAACAAACAATGATGTTAGGAGAAAAGGAGAAAGAAGAGAAACTTTGTAGCAGGAAAAAGCCAAGTAAACAAACTGATCAAAAAGCGAGAGTTAGGAGGTTTGTTTGAGAGTTGAGAAGTGTCTGCTAGAGTAGAAGTGATCCAACAGTGTTGGTTCCTTCATCTCCAGAATGGGACACTGTTGCAAGACACTAAAACATTTAGAACTCAATCTGACCCTGAAATACAATCAGTTCTTCAAAATGGTAATTTAGACTCCAATTTCTTTCTCTTAACGATGCGGTTGTCTAGTGCAACATCACATGACGTCACTGCATTCTTCTGCAACTTTTTTCAGAATCCCACTCTAATGTATACCTCTTATAGTTCCTAGCCGACTTCCCTCTAAGTGCTGATTCATTCCAGCCATTCATAGCTTCTGTCATCATTTCACTAATTTTGAATATGATCATTGAAAAGAATTAAAACTCATATAGTTTAAAGGCCAAGACCTTTCCCTGCCAGTAAAGAAAGATACCAATCACCAGGTGTGTCATTGCATAACTTAGTTTTTTTAATTTTTGCAGCGTTGATCTATCTCTTCTTGGTCTGTGAAGTATTAGTTATGGTTGTGAAAAGGGAGCTTTCCAGACAGGAAGTAGATCAGTTGGAACGGATAGTTTGCTGAATCCAAGAAATGTAGTTGCAAACTTTAGTGTAGACACCAGGCTTGCCTCTTTGAGCACATCCGTCACCCCAAGAGACAACTCCTTGGAGTACTCCATTGCAGACAACTGGACCACCAGAGTCTCCCTGTGAAAGAAGCAGGATATTGAGTAAGGAAATATAATTTGCATTATGTCAGACTCTGGTAGATGAAGGCAAGGAACAGATTGCAGAAGGTAAAAAGTCCTCCCATGGAATTGATTTCATACTCTTCTATATTAGATGTCATAATTGTTTCCAGGATGGGATGAAAATCCCAGCAATGCTTCATCTAACTGGTAAGAGCTTCCTAAAAGAGAAGGCAGATCCAACATATAGTTCATAGCCTCATAACGGCTGGAGGTTTGATGTGATTGATGTTGTTTGTTTATTCATTAAAAGCAGGCAACTGAAGGCCAGACAGGTTGCAGAAGCAGCTCCTGAATATAGGGATTTCTCTCCAACTACCCACTTCTCTATTGTATCCTCAGGTTTAAACACCAGCCATCTATGAATTTAATATATATAGTAGGACCTACTTTGAACACCATCTGAAATATACAATACAAAATGGGAAAAAGGAAAAAGATTTACCTGACAAGAGTCTTTTCCACCTTCCACGTATCCTGCACAAAACATATTGTTGGTGATTTGCCCTGGATAAGCCTTATTGCACTGACTCTGAGAAAGTACAGGGATACTCAGGCACTGCAGAAGATCTGGATAGTGTGCTGTGTGAAACATCAAAGAAACTGTATTCATTTCCAGAAATAGACATTAGACTTTCCCTAGAATGTTTGAACAGCACAATAAAAGAAATGAAGCTCCCCCTTCTTCCATAACTTTGTTGCTCTAAGGATGCAAATCACCTTTTGCTTCATTGCAAAAATCTTCCACTTGACCAAATCCTGGACTTAAGGCAAGTTCTGTGCATTTCATTGGGGTGCATTATTTTATATGGCATGGTCTGATTTATAATGGGAGAAAATGAAAGCCAGAAATATTTTTATTAGCAATTTCCTCTCTGTAATCATTAGCTTTGTTCAATAAACATGATCACAGGTGACCCTATCTTGCCCAAAGAACATGAAGAAAACTCACTGCCACTGCTGAAGGTGTTGCCCCAGCCAGAGACTAAACATTTTGCTCCACTGGATGGACAGCTACTTGGTAGACGCACTGCTGAAACATGGGAATTGAGAGTGGCTGGTTTGGATAATTTGATGAGCATGATGTCATTGTCCAAAATTCGGGAGTTGTATTTGGGGTGACGAATGACTTTGACTGAATCAATGTATTGCTCGGAACCATCATTTTTGGTCAAACTGTGTTCCCCAAGTCTCACTTGGATTCGGCTAAATCAAAACAAGAAACAGACATTTTGGTCATATCTATTTTCATCCAACCTATTTTAACATCACAAGAGCATTCTGTTGTCCAGAATGGCTGAATCCAGGAAATGATGGACACAATTGCATGTTGGCTTCTTGTATTGGGTAGGAAATTAATGCCTTTATACATTAGTGTGCATCCATACCTAAATATAGAAGCATGTGTTTGTTTATATCCTTTATTAAATTTCCTGATACAGGAATATTTCAGCACAATGAGAATGTCCCACATAAAATAACAATAGATAATTACTTACGATATATAGCAGTGAGCAGCTGAAACAATCCATTGGTTGTTTATGATGGAGCCACCACAGAAATGTTTTCCGGAAAACAGAGAGACCTGATAGGGAATGGAATGTTTTTGGCAGGTGTAGCCACCCACAATTTTATCATCATCTTCATCATCGATGGAGAAGGCAACTAGATAATGAGAAGATTTCAAAGTGGGTGAAACAGGAACCAAATATTCACTTTTAAGCAGTAGGAATTCACAAAATTTTTGATATACTTTGAAGGGTCCATATGATGGGATCTTCATCCCATCAGGCAAGTGATGGATTAGCCAACCAGTAGGAAGTCACATGAGGAGGGAGGGTGGAAGGGAGGAATGAGAGAGGGATGTAGGAAATAATAAGAAAGGAAAAGTAAAGTATCTAAAAGGAATTTACATTTACTGTATCTCTCTGCTGACTTCCACCACAGAACCCAGAAATGCCACAAAATCTTCATGGCAGTTGAGTTCCTGCCTTTATTTCCTGGCCCATAGGTTTCCATCTCTTCTCAAAATATCTTCTTTTCCCTTTTCTTTTGAGTGATTTCTACTCTTCTATGAAAAGATATCAATGAACTAGAATGCAAGTTTGGGATATTCTTTGGTGTGTGTGGAAGTATGCATGCAGTAAATCTCAATGTCCGCAGTGATTCTGCAGTTTTCCTCAGAATTGCACAGTCCTTGGAAAAGATATATCTGCTTTCAGGAGTTATAGACAGATGCTACGGAATGCATGAGCCCCTTGTAGATTCTGAAGCAGATTTTTGCCTTCAGGTTTGTTGTTTACTTTCTCCTGCACACAATTTTCCTTGAACATTGAGTAGGACAAGTGAACCCTGAGTCAAGATCCCTTTGAATAGCTTCCCTCTGTTATTGGACCATTTGTATCATGCAAGTGTATGGAATGGACAATGATTCCATTTTTAAAAATGGGTAGAATATTTGAGAGACTAGGGATCCTAGGTTTGTCTAAAATCTCTTGCCTTAAAAAACAATTTGTCTGCTCTAAGCATTTCCTGGCTACAACTCTTTCTTGCTATTTAGTTAGTTTACTTTTATTGTCATTGCACCTCATACAACAAAATTAAATGCCATCTTCGGTGTACATTGCACATAAAAAGTAAAACAAAAACACACACCCTTCACATTCTCTAAAATTTAATTGAAAACCCCTAATATTGCATTAATATTGCACTACACAATAGAAGCTATTTTTCAGCCTATTTCTCCTTGTTTTTATTGTCCTGTACCATCTGCCAGATGGTAATAGTTTAAAAAAAGGGTGCTCAGGACGAGATGGATCTTTTAAAATGTTTTGAACTTTCTTAAGGCAGCGGGAGCTATAAAGCTCTTCCAAAGAGCGGAGAGGGCAACCAATAACACTCTGGAGCGCTGTCCTATTTGCCACTGTGCAATTGGCAAAACATATACAGGTGCAGTAAGTTAAAATACTCCCAATGGTGAAGCGGTAGAAGGTCACCAGTGGTTTTTCATTCAGTTGGTGTTTCCTGAGAAGCTTCAGGTTGTATAGTTTCTGCTGGGCTATTATACCTGGGAATAAATTACCTCAGGCCAGACACTATGGAATATAATTTGTTGGCTTCTGCTGAAACACCAAGAAAGCATAAAGTAAGTTCCTTGGCTACGTCATTGTTAAAGACATCTGATTTAAAATTAGTAATATTTGTCTAATTTTTAGTCTAGTATTTTACAACTTTGGCAACTTTTAAGATTTATGGACTTCAATATCCAAAATTCCCCAGCTAGCATGCTGGAGTGGGAATTCTGGGAGTTAAAATCCATACATATAGTTGCCAAAGTTTAGAAACAGTTCTATAGATTAATTGTGGTGGCTTGGGAGTCCCACCTTTTCAAATGCAGATAAACTGATTAAAAAATCCTAAGGTTCATTAGTTTGCTAGCTCAAGTTCTACTTGAATATATATGAAGAAATTATTGACTTACCAGCTGCTCCCAAGAATGCTACCAGCCAAATGAACTTCATGTTGTCTTTCTCCCTCACAGTAGCAGGACAGAGGAGCTGCTGCATGTATTTATTTTGTGGGGTGAATATTATCTTTGCTCCAGGGACTCAATCAAAAGGAAAAATACACAATGGAAAATATAAACTTGGATTTCAACAATAACAGATGGAAAGGAAAGATGGAATTCACATGAGTTTCCCCTTTATTAACAATTTAATATTGCCATTTTTATATAAGTATTGGGAAAATACATTAATCATACTGAATGATAAAGATTCTATCCTTAGCTTCCTTGCTATAATATTTTTTCTGTGAAAGTGGAATTTTTTTTGTAGAGATGTTATTGCTATCTGTCATACATGTTATGTTTATGTTATGCATAAAAGTATTCCTTCTTTTTTGCAAAAACATTGAGACATGCATTTTTTTTATGGTGAGGGTTGTCTTTGGACTTTGAATAATGTACTGAGCTCAAATAGCCAAAAGTTAATTAGCCCAAGACAAAAACACAACTTGGTTTAATTTAAATAAAAATGAAGTGGGTTCTGTGAATATGATTACTTTAAGCTTCAACTGACTTGCAAAAATTCAAAAAAATCTACTCTCTAAGAACATTCCTATGAACAGATGCTATTAGGCTTCAGGTATTAAAAAAAAACCCACCTCAATACATGTTGGAAGAAATATCCTTCTGGGTTCAGTACCAAGTAGGGAAAAAGACACTGGAAATATTGAGGCTGTTTGGAAAGAAGGTTTAATGGTGGAGAGGACTGCATGGCTTGGAGCTCCAAAGTGAAAAGGATGACCACATGCTTCACTATGTTGGGTGAAGGAAAAGAAAGGGCAAGATGCTGAGACACCCTTGGTTGTATACCCTCTGTTGGGGCCTACTTCAGTGTTTCCTGTTCCTGTGTAAGAAATGTATCCCATTGGCTGTCCGACTCCCAGGGGTGTGTGTGTGTGTGGGGGTCTTAGCTAACTTTTTAGGCTTTGTCTGGACCACATGGCTTCACCTGACTGCTGGCTGATGCAATCTTCCCAGGCTAGGTGGTGAGATTGGTAGAGGCCTTTGTTACGTGGAACTCTGGCCTAGGCCTATTAACAAAGGTGGGGGGTGAGCTTCTGCTTCTCTGAGTTTCTACTTCCCTTTTAGGGGAAATATTCTGCCTTTTTAATATTTCCTAGGATATTTCATTTTTCTAGGGGAGGGGTGGGTGCTAACTTCCTACACTTAAAAATATTCTGCTTGAGAAATCAGAATTAATTTTATTTGCCTTAAGGTGTCCTTTATTTTTACACACATACATATAGTCTATAGCAGGGGTTGCCACCTTTTGGACATCAGGGACCACCAAACTCATGATCTGAAATCCCATGGACCAGAGACCCTGGGAAAATCCCCCAAAAAGCCTGCAGGAAAATTCTCCACCCTGTGTTCCTACCAATCATTATTTTTTTGGGATTGCAGGATACTGTCTCCAGCTCCATTCTCAGGGGAGAGAGAGAGAGAGAGAGACTTTTGGCTTCATGCAAGGAAAGCAGCAGAAGCAGCAGAAATCTTTCTTTCAACCCCCAAAATCTACCCGAAATGAGTCTTTGTGAGACTTATTGCACAGGCACAGCCTCTTGGAGTAGGATGCCTTGCAGGGTCTCAAAGACTCATTTTGGGTGGAGTTTGCAGGAGAGAAAGAAAGACTTTTGCTGTTTTCCTTGCATGCAGCCAAAAGCAGAAGAAAGAAGTGGAAAGAAGCAGCCCAGTGGTCAGGTGAGGTGTGTGGGGTGAATGCCTTTCCCCCGCTTCCCCTCACTACCTCGTGTTATTTGCAATGCAAGTGACGCAAGCTTTGTGTTCCCACAGGCCATGTGGGTGAAGCAACCTTATGTTCCCACGTAGCCTGGATTAATTGCTTTGGGAGGTGCTTTGGGGGTGACATTTCTCTGTGGACCACCAAAATTTTCTCACAGACCACCAGTGGTCCCCAGCCCGCTGGTTGGCAACCACTAGCCTATAGCCCACATGGTCCTAATGACTCTGAATGGTTTATTATTAATAGTAAGAAAAGAGTAAGAAATCACAAACAGTCTGAAAGTGAATTTATAATTTAAATAAATCCTCCAAATGATGGGCTGAGCCATCATGTTGCCTGTTAGATCTGAGGCGGATTGGTTCGACAGAGACGCGAGACCATTTACGTGAGTTCAGCTCTTTATTAGGTATAGGTAAAGGTCTGAGAATGCGAGCCGCGGCAGCCCTTCATATAGGGCTGGCTCGCGGCTCGGCAGCCAATGGCAGCACTTTGAATTTCCCGTGATCGGCACAGCCAATCGTGGTAGATTCCTAGTGCTCCAATCACGGCCGACCTGTCGACCAATCAGGTCTCCGCTGGTCCGGACCAATTGGGTGCAAGGGTTTCGGAGTATGCTAATATCGTACACCCCTCCCCTCTTGGTTTCATCCTGCGGTGTGTAGTGATGTAGTCGCGTAGGTAGGCGGGGCTTTTCCCCTGCCTCCTTGACCTGCGCGGTTCAGTTCTGGTGTGGTCGTCGACCGGTTCGGATGCCTCCTCTGTTGCTCCAGTTCTTTGGGATGGAACCGCCTGGAACGTTGAGCTGGGCCTTTCTTGGTAGCTCCCTCCCGGTTCTCCTGGGCTGGTTGAGCTGCCACTTCTGCTCCCGCTTGGTTTTTCCTGGCCGGGTGAGCTGGTTTGGCTGCTCCTTCCAGGTGAAGACCCATGGGTTTTGTGCTCCATTGGTCCTGCGTCTTCAGGTGAGTAGCATCGGTTTATTGGTTTATTTATTCTAGGTGGGGGGTATTCTGCTTGCGTTAGTTGGTTCTCTTCAGTTCTTTCTCTATCGCTTACTGATTCCCCCCCCCCTTCTAGTTTCTTGTTCGGGTGTTTGGCTGGTTGTGGCGGCTATTCTTGACCTAAGTTGGTTTATGTGCCGTTTCCAGTTTTTCCCCTCGCTTGTTTCCAATTGGTATGATAGGGGCCCGGTTATCTGGGTGATTGTTGCTGGCACCCAGAGTGGTTCTCCTGTGAGATTTTTGGTGTATACTGGATCCCCTATGTTGAATGTTCTGTGTTTGCTGGAGGACCCTGGGGGTTTGTCTGGGTTATATGTTGGGTGCATTCTATCTAGTGTAGAGCGTAGTTTCCGGCCCATCATTAGTTCCGCCGGGCTTTTATTTGTGGTTGCGCTAGGTGTAATGTGTTGAATGAGGAGCATTTTATTGATTTTATCTTGTGTATTGGCTGTTTCTATTTTCTGGATGGCTTTCTTGGTGTATTGGACCATGCGTTCCACCTGCCCGTTCGCCGCCGGATTTGCTGGTGCGGTTAATGCATGGCGTATCCCTTGGCCTGCCAGAAATTGTTCAAATGCTAGTGCGGTGAACTGGGGCCCATTGTCCTATACTATTATATCTGGCAGGCCGTGCATAGCGAAAAGTTTGCTCAGTTTCCTTATCACCGCCTCCATCGTGGTTGACTTCATAGTGCTTACCTCCAGCCAGTTGGAGTAAGCATCTACTGTGATAAGGCACATATGTCCCTTGGTTGGCCCCGCGAAATCTATATGAATTCTGGACCACGGCCCTCTTGGTTTTTCCCATTCTTGGGTTGGGGCGGCGGATGGATTGGATCTGGACTCTTGGCATTGTTTACATTTGGCAACCTGAGTTTCGATCTGTTTATCCATTCCTGGCCACCATGCATAGCTTCTGGCCAGGCTTTTCATCTTAACCATCCCCGGGTGCCCCTGATGCAACATTCCCAATACCTTTTCCTGTAATTTTTCCGGAATTACCACTCTGTCCCCCCAAAGTATGCAGCCCTTTTCGGTAAAGAGTTCAGTTTGTCTGTTCCGGAAGGATCTGAATAGTTCGTCTATGTCCCCTTCCGGCCACCCTTTTCCCACCCAGCTCAAGACTCACGCCAGCTGCTTGTCTTTATTTGTTTCTCTGGCAATGTCGGGCGCGGTCATGAGTGGGTTGGATATTGTCTCTATTTGGAGTACCTCTGTTGTGGGTGCCGGGTCATCTTCCCAGTCTGGTAAGGGTGACCGGCTTAGGGCATCTGCATGGGCGATGTCCTTGTTGGGCCGGTGTATCAGCTGGTAATTGTATGCTGCTAGGAATTCGGACCACCTCGTCATTCTTGGTGATAGAATGTTTGGTGTGGCCCTGTTACCCGCCAGGATTCCTAGCAGTGGCTTGTGATCCGTGATGATTGTAAAAGTCCTACCGTAAAGGTATTCGTGAAATTTCTTGACACCGGCAACGACTGCTAGGACCTCTTTGTCGAGCTGGCTGTAGTTCCGCTCTGGCTTAGAAAGTGTCCTTGATGAGAAAGCAATGGGTGCTTCCCTCTCGTCTGGTAGCTGGTGGCTGAGGATGGCGCCGATTCCAAATGGTGACGCATCGCAAGTTACCGTCAATGGCAGAGTCTCGCTGTACTGGATTAGTACCGCGTCGGATGTTAGCAGGTTCTTTGTGTTGTTGAAAGCGTTCTCCTCCTGTGCTCCCCAGATCCAGGTGGCTGTTTTATCTAACAGCCTATGTAGCGGTTCTGCCACGGTCGCCTTTTGAAGTAGGAAGACATTGTAAAAGTTTAACAGTCCCAAGAAAGCCTGTAATTCCGTTTTGTTTTTTGGTCGCAGTGCTTCCCTTATGGGTCTCAGTTTCTTTTCTGTGGGGTGAATCCCTTGTTTGTCTAGGAGGTACCCCAGAAATTCGACCCTTTCAGCCCGTAGCTGGCACTTCCCTTTCTTGACTTTAAGTCCCGAGTCTCTGAACTTCTGCAGTACCTCCCTCAACCTGGCTTCCAGTTGTTTCTCATTTTTCGCGGCCACCAAGACGTCATCAAAGTAGGGCACCACCCCTTCTATTCCCTGGAGGAGTCTTTCCATAAAGCTTTGGAAGACCCCAGGTGCCACGCTGACTCCAAACTGGAGCCGGTTGCAGCGGAAAGCCCCTCGGTGCGTTACGATGGTTTGGGCTTCTGCTGTCGTGGCGTCGACCGGCAGTTGCTGGTAGGCTTGTGCCAGGTCGAGCTTTGTGAAGATCCGGCTTCCCCCCCAGTGAGTGCAGAAGATGCTGGACTACTGGGATGGGGTATGCGCTTTGTTGGAGCGCATGGTTTAGGGTGGCCTTGTAGTCACCACAAATTCTCACTGACCCATCTGACTTGATGGCGGTGACAATTGGGGTCTCCCACCGGGCACGATCGATTGGTTCCAGCACCCCTTGCGTGATGAGCTTATCGAGTTGCTCATCGATCTTGGGCTTGAGTGCAAAGGGCACTCACCTGGGCTTAAGGCGGATTGGCGCGATGCTTGGGTCTATATTAAAGGAGATAGGGGAACCCCGGTACTTGCCTAAATGGTCATCGAAGACTTCCCGGAAGTCCCTTCCCAGTCTGCCTCTCTGATGTGGTGTATGCCTGTTACTTCGATGCCCAGGGGTGCGAACCACTGCAGTCCCAACAGGCTCAGCCGATCTCGATCGACAATCGTCAGGGGTAGCACTTCTGTGTGGCCCTTGAAGGTGACTTTAAAATGGCCTCTACCGACTACAGGGATTCAGTTTCCCTGATAGTCTTTGAGGGTTAGTGTTTGGTCTTCCAGTTCTTGGCGGCGGATGGTGGGGACCAGGTGCTTGAGTGTGCGCCAGGAGACCATTGAGAGGAAAGACCCTGAGTCCACCTCCATGTCGCATTGCTGGTCTTCTATCCCGACCGTCACGCATACCTTCCTGGTGTCGCTGGTGGAGGAATGGCCAATGACGACAGTCTGGTGCATTTCCTCTCTCTGTCTCGTCTCCTGGAGTCACCTGTTCTGACCTTCCCGGCTCCAGTGGTTCTCTGTCTGGCAATCACGGATCCTGGTGGGGGTGCTGTCTCTCCGTTGGGGGCTGGCGTCTCATCGTCGTGGGTATTAGTGCTTTTTATTCCAGCACACTTTGGCGATGTGCCCCCGTTTCTCGCAATGCCTGCAAATGGTTTCGAGAAAATGACAGTCCGCTCAGGGGTGATCGCCGCTGCAGCCGGCGCACTGGAACCTCGACTTACGACCTCGTGGTTCCCGCCGCTCCCGCGCTGATTGGAGACGGTGGATCTCCTCCTCCTCGTCTTTGGTTTCTGAGAAGGAGTCGATGTCGCCGTGGTGTGTGGTTGTGTGGTCTGTCGCTGGCCGCCTCTCGGGGGTCGATGTTGCCTCATTGGCTGCCGCTCGTGGCATGATGCTCAATTGTTGCATCTGAGCCGCTGATTTCTTGGCCGCTTCCGCTGCAGCGGCTTCGGTGAGGGCATCAGCGAGGGAGATGTCTCCCTTTGCCATGATGCGGCTCTGGAGGTCTCGGAGTCCCAGGACGACGCGGTCTCGCAGGGCCTCGTCCACGTCGGCAAACTCACACAGGCCCCCCAGGTCCCGTAGTGCCGCTATGAAGTCGGCTAGCCCTTTACCCTCACGTTGATCCTGCCTGTAGAAGTCGTGCTGCCAGATGAGGATGGGCACGACGGGAGCGTAGTGGCTCCGCAGCAGGGGCTCGAGATCGTCCCACTCCATCGCCTTGACATCCATCGGTTTGGCCAAGGCTTTGGCCATCTTGAAGACTACGGGCCCGCGGTGCGTGAGGAACACGGCTTGTTTCTTGTGGCCATTGGCGTCCTTGAGGTTGCTACTCTTGAGGAACATTTGGAACCTATCGGTATTGGATTCCCAGTCCTCAGTAGCAGGGTTGAAGGGAGCGGGTGGTGAGTTGATTCTGGCCATGCTGCTCATTGCTGCGTGCCGCCTCGCCACGTGCTGGATGGTCTCTTTGTCTCACAATCCCACCTTCGTCGCCAGTGTTAGATCTGAGGCGGATCGGTTCGACAGAGACGCGAGACTATTTACGTGAGTTCAGCTCTTTATTAGGTATAGGTAAAGGTCTGAGAATGCGAGCTGTGGCAGCCCTTCATATAGGGCTGGCTCACAGCTCGGCAGCCAATGGCAGCACTTTGAATTTCCCATGATCGGCACAGCCAATCGCGGTAGATTCCTAGTGCTCCAATCACGGCCGACCTGTCGACCAATCAGGTCTCTGCTGGTCCGGACCAATTGGGTGCGAGGGTTTCGGAGTATGCTAATATCGTACATTGCCTAAAGCCCAGGAGAACCATTAGATCTTGGTAGGTTCCTGAATGCCACAAGGGTAGAAGGTATGAAGATCTTTGGGGCATTATCTTTTCAAAGCTTCTTGGGTTGTGTTGGATAACACGGCTCAATTTATGGCAACCAGAATGTGGGTGAAACAGTATATTGAGAATATTCATTTCATTTCAATTCATAACAGAATTTGCAAATGTTTCCATCAGCAGCGTGCCAAGAAACTAGGCTTAACCAAATTGCTGATTTTGGTCATATCTCTAGTTAAATGAATGTAGCCATTTACAGAAATGGTATAATACTAACATAGAAGAATTTTTCAATCAGAAAATAACAATTCTTGAATGTTCAAAATGCTGAAAAGCAACAAGGTGCTAAAAAGTCTGTTGTAACACAGAATATAGTCTGCAAAGTCTAAAAATTGAATACAATAATACAATTTAATTGTACATGAGAGATAGTAGAAAAAAATGAAAAGAATGAATTGGCAAATATTTATTTCATTAATTTCAGACTGAATACTTTGTAAGCTGCTGCCAAAGTATCTCTGAACTGGCTTAGAGTGAAATTTAATTCTCAGTCAGGAAAATTTTATTCTAGACACCTCTGACCATTAGGACACTTCACTAGAACAGGTCCAAGGTTGTGAGAAAAAACAGTAGACTAGGTCTTCTTCAAAGTGGCCTGCCTGTGCGGGTGTTTTATTTTCCCCTTGGGAGAGTAAGGCTGTAGAGATGTCCTGTTCTACCTTTATCTCCAACAATCTTAGTGCTGCTACTTTTCTTCTGGTATCACATCCATCCTCCAACAGCAGAAAAAAAAATAACCAGACAGGCAAAATGGAAAGTACAGAACATGCTCACAGGGGTAGGAATTAGTTCTTAGGAGCTGGGCAGATGCCGACCCTCTCAAACCTCTACCATAGTTGTCACTGAAGTAGCACACATGATGATAACCCTAGCTATATTTAATATTTACCACAGAAGATGGTCAGCCAATCAGTGTTTGCACTTTTTGGTCAAAAGTTCAGCAAAGACAACTGTCAGCTAAGCGTTAGTCATTTGAAATCATTTGAAAATGGCCAGCAATAAAGTACCTCATTCCATCAAGTGTAAAAACTCTCTCCATGCTTCATAAAAATTGCTAATATTCTGCCTCATGCATTTCTGTCCCCTTTCTCATATGCTCCATTAAAAAAAAAAAATCCCACAGATGCTTTGGGAGGAAATTCTGCTAGGACTTAACATATAAAGAGCAATATTATGCATATAATATGCATGCCTTAAAAACCCTTAAAATATCCTGCACTCCATGGTTACACATTTCTGTTACTCTCCAGCTCCCTGTGACCTGTAAAGAAGTTTTGCATTTGAGCATTTTTTTCTGAGAATCAAGCATCCGTTATGATGCTAGAACAGGAGCTAGAAACAGGGGGCAGCATAAGGCAAGAATTCCCTTCAAGGGACGCAAACATTTCTCCAAGTACAAGCCTACAATATGTTGCTTTTTTAAAAGTGGCATTTCTCCCCCCCGCCTCCCGCCCAAGGATAAATTAGCATGGCACAAAGACAGTCGTGACATCTGCAAACTCCCAGTAATATTGTCGTGGGATCAGTTGAAGTGGTCTGACTCAAACCCCAAAAACTTTAATCTTAGACTGTCTACTATTGACCTCACCTCTTTTCTAAGAGGTCTGTAGGGGGCGTGCATAAGCGCACCAACATGCCTATTATCTCTGTACTACTGGTTTTTTTTCTTATGTGTATCTCTTTCATGTATTCATAACTATTTTTATACTAATACCTGTTATCTTATAATCGCTTGACAAAATAAAATAAATAAAATATCACCTTGCTATAGAGAAACTTCTTCAAAAATTATCACTGCAATCTTTTGTTATCTGATAGAGTATCCCAAGAGTTTAACTCAAATCTCTGTCTCTGTAAATATAGCAAAAGCTGATATCAGACAGGGAGATTCTCCTTTCAGTGCACCCTGCCACTCCCCTTGTTTAAGATGGATCTCTTTATACATTAGATATGGGAAGGAAGGAAGCCAATGATAGTGCTTGGAGATAGGATATTCACAGAACCCAATACTTCCCCCCTCAGATATTCCTCAAATGGGCATCTATATCACTGAGAATCTCTCACTGACCCAATAAGGAAGAAGGAAGTATTTAAACAACCAAAATAGGGAAGTAATTTTCCCTCTCTTTCCCATTACATTTCTCATTTTTGAACCCGACTGCAGGAGCACATGACATTTTGGGGATTCTCAGAAATCCTGGAAGGGAATTTTTTTGGCACTAACATATCAATTCAGTAAAACCACATGAACAATGGCACACACACACACACACTTTCAAATCGGTATTGAACTCCCAGGGGCTGTCTGAGCCAAAGTTTTCTTGCAGTTTTCTTCACAAGATTTCAGAAGTGGTTTGCCATTGCCTCCTTCCTAAAGCTGAGAGAGACAGACTGGCCCAAGGTCAAGCAGGTGGTTTTATGCCTAAGGCAGGGCTAGAACTCACAATCTGTCAGTTTCTAGCCTGGTGGCTTAACCACTACATCAAACTGGCATTCACCCGGCAATTATCAAGACATACTGATTCAGAATAGACAACCCTCAGATCTGCCAAAGTCCACTGAATCTATTTTTTAAACTCGTTATTCTCTGCAAAAAGCGGTGTGTGTGAGACTGTGTTTGTGTGGGCACATATGCACACATGTATGTCTGCTTCTTTTGTGGGGATTGTTAGGATTTGTCTAAATTTTATAAAAAGAAACAGACAACCTTTTTAGCTGCAGTATATGAGATTAAAGATAGACGGGGAAATAATTAATTTCATTATCACTCAGGGAGCTCACAATTGCAAAGTGGTTGAATAGCTGGAAGCTTGCTTGCCTGCAAGCACAAAGGGCATTTGAAATATACTTAAGGAAAGCAGTGAGCCTAAGCTTTTCAATTATAACTCTAAAACCCAGCAAATAAAAATTAAAAAGTTAAAGACCAGTGAATTACTAGAACAACCAGAGCAGAAAACTCTGGCTGTTTTGCCTTGTGATAAATGATTTCACCACATTTGACTGACTATATTGTTTTAAACTTGAGGAATTTATTCATCCATTTGATTCTACAGCCTGAATAGAGTGCCTTTGTCTTTGCAGAACACTGTATTGTTTCTTCATTGGCTGGACAGGCTCAGAAGCCACTCCTCCCATCGATAGGGTGCTTCCCATGTTTCAAGATTCAGGGGCAGATTCATCCAGTGTGTCATCCTCATGCAATGGAAGCTATCTGGTGGGAGATCCTTGGCTTGAAACTGTTGGCAGGTAAGAATGCCTCTCTTAGGATGCCTCTCTTAACCACATACTCTGGGATATCCATAACTCTGAAAAGGATGAAAAGGCATTAGAAGCATACAACACTAATGCTATGATAGATTTTTTTTTTTTTAAAAGAAATATCAATGAGAGGAATATCTCAAATAAGATACATCTAATAGAGTGAAAGAAATAGTGGCTGGGATAGGCTTTCCCACAATCTCCCTTTAAATTTGTAAACCTTTCTTTGGTGGTATAAGTTAATGTTTAATATTAAAAAAAATATGTGAGAATGAAGAGGCTGTTTCTCCCGAAGAGACAAAACATTTGAAGCATATCAACCCCTTTGGATTTGAGGGATGATGACCATGTGTGTTGAGCAAGTGTTGTTTTCTCCTCCAGTCTATGCAGGTCTTTGCCATGCTATTATAGTAACCCAAAAGGAACGCTTCAAAATCATCCAAGAGGGTATCCGGACAAATATCACCTGTGATTATGATGATAGCAGCTACATCATGCTTTTTTGGTATCGGCAGGGAAGACGCAATGCTGGAGAGAAGCAGTTCCAGCTTATTGGATACTCCATAGCTAAAAGTGATACAAGGAAGGAAATGAAGACATTCGAGATCACTAGAAAAGCAGTGACTCATTCTTCCCTTATCATCCCTCCGGAAGAGGCCGCAAAGCCTGCAGTATATTTCTGTGCAGTTGGTAGGACACAGTGAAAGCTCCAGGTCTCCCATCTGTACACAAACTACCTCGTGCTCTTTTGTTACCGGTCTGTGTCACATAAATTTCACACAGGTCCAACCGCATCCATCCACACAGGGCTGAAACAAAGCACTGGCTGCTTTCTGAATCATGGTTTAACTCATAGATTTCTCTGCTAGTATTTTCACTTCATACACATTTCAACTTTGGGAAGTTAGCCATTTATTTCTTTTTTTTTTTAATTTGTGAAATGTCAGTGCTACCCCAGTCACAACACACTAAGAGGATTATAAAAGAAGGCACAAGAATACATCTAACTCTATTTATGACTGAATTAGGGCCATTGGTAGTCTTCCATAATTCCAAGCTGGAATTATGGAGAGTCTTCCAAGTCAGAGTCCTAGAAGTGTGTTGTAGTTTTGCAGAAGATATAGCAATAGCATTTACACTTATACACTGCCCCATAGTGCTTTACAGTGCTCTCTGGGTGGTTTACAAGGTTGAAGCATTATTTGCATATTGCCTCCAGCAATTTAGCCCCTCATTTTATCCACCTTGGAAGGGTGGAAGGCTGAGTCAACCGTGAGCTATTCTGTGAATTGACCAGAAAAACAGACAAACAAACAGATTTCTAATTGTTTTCTAATTGTTTTCAGATTTCTAATTCTAATTTCTAATTGTTATGCCATACCTACACAAAGCAGGGACTTGGTTTTATTTGCCATTCAAAGGATTTGATGCTAAACATTTGCATTTCCTTCTGTGCCGAGACCACTATGGCTGTGTTCAGAACAGCCTGATTAGGACCATTGTCAGCATTTAAGTGGCAATGCTTGGGACTTCCTTCAAGCCACTCATTCTTCTCTTTTAAAATCTCACCTCCAAGCAGCCAAAAGCTATGTATATATAGTGGTAATACATCATTTTCTGACCAGGCCCAAGAATATGTAGCACTTAGGACAATGAAAAGGTCAATTTGTTCCTGGGTCATTTAGAGATGCCTTTGCTCACTGTTCTCTGTCTACCTCAAGTAACTGTTGAGGAACTTTCTGTCTTTTTGGAGGAAATAAGGGTGGGGATTGCCTATCCTTGCTTCACAGTTCTTGGCAATTTCCATTTACAAATCATGAGATTCTTAGTTCAAACCACTGCTTCCCAAACAAAAATTAGATGGATTCATTATAAGCTTTTTTCAAAAAATGTATCTCAGCCATTTTTGATTCCTGGTGGCTACTTGAACTAGACTCTGCAGTTTTCTTGGCAAGATTTGTTAGAAGTGGTTTACCATTGCTGCCTTCCTAGGGCTGAGAAAAAATGGCTGGCCTAAAAACACCTGGCTGGCTCTGTGCCTAAGATGGGACTAGGACTCACAGCATACTGGATTCTAGCCTGATGCCTTAATAACTATACCAAACTAGTTTCCACCCTATCCTAAACTTAGGTCCTCCTTTTTTTTTTTTTTTTACAACTCACTGTTGTGTGAACCCAGCCAAAGTTTATGGTTTAGTTGTTGTATATTTTATCTATATCTATCTATCTATCTATCTATCTATCTATCTATCTATCTATCTATCATCTATCTATTTATTTGTTAGTTTGTTTGTTTAATATTGCCACATATTTTCCATGGTGACTTGAGACATCTTACAGAATATAATTTAAAACAAAAAGAATCAAATAAATTAATAAAGTACAATATAACAAAACCACCCCCCTGATGACAACAGACCACATGAGTCATTTAATGGATTCCATCAAGCTCTGGGGTCTCCAGGCACTCTGGCAGAACCTTCTGGAAGAGTATTAGACAGTGGGCCATTCTAATCTCTGGGGGAATGATATTCCAGAGAGAGGGAGCCTCCACAGAGAAGGCCCTTCTTCTGGGTCCTACCAGGTGTATCTCCTTCAGGGATGGGATCCACAATATTCCCTGCCTTCCCACTCTGATGGGTCAGTTAGATGTGACTGGCATGAGACGGTCCCTCAAATAACCTAGTCTCAAGCCATGAAGGGCTTTAAAGGTGACAATCGGCACCTTGAATTGCACTTGGAAGCAAATTGGCAAGCAATGCAGCTCCCTCAGGAGAGGTGATACATGTGCACACTGGGGTCTGCACAAAACCATGCGGGCCGCTGCATTTTGCACCAACCGAATGCAGCTGATGCAGCCAGATGCTCTTCAAGGGCAGCCCCGTATAGAGCGCATTGCAATAGTCAAGACGGAGTGACTAGGACACGAGTGACTGTGAGTAGGGACAGTTGGCCCAGGAAAGGGCGTAACTTGTGCAGTTGTGCAAAGGCCCTCCTCATATAATCAGCTATTGGGATTAATTCAAGAAACAAAGATTAAACTAATCACACATGGCGCTTTATGTAAGTAAACATATTCCCCATGAGAATTAAACTCTAGTAATAATTGGAATAGTGGCAGTTGATGTTGAACAAGGTTGGTCCTAGAGAACAGAATCATACTGTAATAATTGGAATCAGGGGTTGCAGTAGGCAGAGGCAACCAGCTCCAGGTAATGTGTCAAGTTCCTTTTGAAAGATCCTAAATAAATTTAAGCAAAATACATTAGAGTTCCATATTATTCTAAGACCTTTTCCCCACTAGTGGCTGATAGCATTTTCTAGAGCCATTGTTATGTGAAAATAGCAGTAACAATGGAGCTACAGTAACAACTATGTAGTTACCACTGTTTAAGTCATTACTGGGGAAATGGTCAGTATGATTGAGAAATAGTGTCAAAACATTCTGTAAATAAAATCTGAATGAAAAACACGAATATATTTATTAGGGTAGGAACGGACATCATACATTCACAGCAGAAATTCAGGCAGGAATGGATTCTGATATAGTTTCAGGCATGGGTGAAATGAATGGAGACAATCTTAGCTGGTGAACTTCCAGCTCTTTATTACATAGTGACTTAAAAAGGTGAACAACAACAACTCTGCTTTATATAGGTGACCTTAATGTGAAATAACCAATAGGGAGCTGTAAGACGCTAGTTCCAGAACCAATAAGAGTCCTTCGTTAAGGGCCAATTGGATTCTCTGAACCCAACCAATCCGATCGAGCCGCTTAACACCCAATCAGAAGTGCAGGGCCAGAATCCTGCAATTTACCCCAAGCTTGCTTTTATTTAAACTATTTACATACATAACACCCCTTCCCCCTGGCTCCTCAATTATGGTGTGGTTATATAGTCCTTCAAATAGGACGGTTGTTTTTTGGGTCTATTAGATTTTCTTTGGACTGGCTGTGTGCAGTCCTGTTGAGGTAAAATGTTGTTTGGTAGTGGCTCAGCTTCTCGTTCTGGTGTGATTTCCCTTGGAGTGTACGATTCTTCCTCCAGCTCCATTTCCTGAGTTTCACTAGATTCATCGCTCTCTTGGAACAGGTTCCCTGGAATGTCATCTTCTTCCATTCCTCCCCCCCCTCAGTTTGGTCGTAGGGGAGTTGTTGGCTGGCCGAAAGGAGTTGTGACTGTAATTGGTCAATATGTCGTTTCCACAGTCTTTCATCAACACATTTTACAATTTAGGATTTGGGCCCAGTCTCGCGTATTATCGTTGCTTCAATCCAAACCGGGTCGCCCGATAAATTTCTTGCATAAACGGGGTCGCCTACCTTGAAGGTACGGTAGCATCCGCTGGATCCTGCAGGCTTTTCTGGCTCGTAAGCAGGGTGCAATCGGTCGAGGCGGGAACGGAGTTTTCGCCCCATGAGAAGTTCTGCAGGAGTTCTGCCGGTTACGCTGTGCGGAGTGATGTGTTGTAGAAGTAGAATGCAGTTTATTTTTTCGTCAATATTATCATAGTCCACTTTTTGCAAAGTCTTTTTTACAAATTGGACCATGCGTTCCACTCGGCCGTTGATAGTAGGATGCGCCGGCGAGGTGAGCGCATGGCGGATGCCATTATCAGCAAGGTACTGTTCAAACATTAGCGCTGTAAACTGTGGTCCGTTGTCGGACACCAGGACGTCCGGCAATCCATGAGTTGCAAAGAGTCTATTGAGGACTTTAATGACAGCTTCGGAGGTTGTATGGGTCATTCGATGAATTTCCAACCAATTAGAGTATGCATCGACAGTCAATAGTAATGTATGTCCTTTAATCAGCCCTGCGAAATCCAGGTGGATTCTGGACCAGGGCCCGCGTGGCGTCTCCCATTCAGTCGGTGCAGCTTTTGGCAGTGCGTTGCTGTTTTGTTGGCACTTGGTGCAGGCCTTGACCCATTGCTCGATGTGTCGGTCCATGCCTGGCCACCAAGCATAGCTCCGTGCGAGTGCTTTCATCTGCACGATCCCGGGATGTCCTTCGTGCAAAATTTGTAACAGCGAGTTTTGGAGTCGTTCTGGAATGACGACTCTATCGCCCCAGATGACACAGCCTTTTTGTGAAAAAGTTCAGTCTGTCTTGTTTTAAATGGCGCGAAGTCATCTGGGACCTGGTCCAATGGCCATCCACGTTCTACCCAGCCTAGGACTCGAGCTAGGGTGTGATCTCGTCTGGTCTCTCTCGCGATATCTCGAGCGGTCATAGGAGGCGAGTTGAGTGTTTCGATTTGTAATGCCGATACTGTTGGTGCCGGATCGTCGAGAGTTTCTGGTAGCGGTGCTCTGCTGAGTGCGTCGGTGTGGGGAATGGCTTTCCCCGGACGATGTAACAATCGATAATTATAAGCAGCTAGGAACTCTGACCATCGAGTCATTCTTGGGGACAATATATAGGGGGTTGGTTTGTCCCCAGCGATTATCCCCAGTAAAGGTTTGTGGTCAGTTACAATGATAAATGTCCTTCCATATACATACTCATGGAATTTTTTTACGGCTGCCACAATTGCAAGAGCTTCCTTATCTGTTTGTCCATAGTTACGTTCTGCCTGAGAAAGAGTCTTCGAAAAGTATGCAACAGGGGCCTCGTTTCCATTAGGCAGCACATGGCTCAAAATAGCGCCCACCCCAAATGGTGAGGCATCACAAGTTATAACCAATGGTAATGTTTCATTATATTGCATAAGTACAGAATCAGATGTAAGTAAATCTTTTACATTTCGAAACACTTTTTCCTCCCGGTAACCCCAAACCCACAATGCTTTTTTATCTAATAACCGGTGTAAAGATTCAGCCACAGTCACCTTATGTGGTAAAAACACATTATAGAAATTAATAAGGCCTAAAAATGCCTGGAGATCTGTTTTGTTACGGGGTCTGGGAGCATTTTTTATTGCCCTTAATTTACTCTCAGTAGGGTGGATACCCTGACTATCAATGCGATAACCTAGAAATTCAACACTGTCTGTATACAGATGACATTTATCCTTTTTTACTTTCAATTCCGCTTCTTGGAATTTCTTAAGAACACATTTTTAACGATTCTGTAGAATTTTTTTACTAGGAGCTGCAATTAACACATTATCAAAATACGGAACCACGCCCTTGATTCCCTGCAATAATCGTTCCATTGAACTTTGCAATATTCCCGGGGCTACACTTACCCCGAACTGCAATCGGGTACATTTAAAAGCACCTCTGTGCGTTACTATCGTTTGAGCTTGGGCTGTTTTATCGTCCACGGGCAATTGTTGATAGGCTTGAGCTAAATCTAACTGAGCAAAAACCTTTCCGCCTCCCAGGGAATGAAGGAGGTGCTGTACCACTGGCACTGGATACACGTTCTGCTGGAGGGCGTGGTTTAGAGTGGCCCGGTAGTCCCCACAGATTCAGATTGACCCATCTGGTTTAATGGGGGTTACAATAGGAGTTTCCCATGGAGAATGATCAATGGGTTGCAGTACCCCTTGTTTAATTAGTTTGTCAAGTTGTTCATCTATCTTGGCCTTAAGGGCGAACGGAACTCGACGGGGCTTTAAACAGATCGGGGCGACCTTAGGGTCGAGGCTAAACAAAATTGGGGTCCCCTTATACTCGCCCAGACGATCTGCGAAGACATCGCTGAATTCAGAAATAAGGTCCTCCTCCCACTCGCAATCACTGACTCGGTTCACGCCGGCTACTTTGATGCTGAGTGGCGCGAACCATTGGAGGCCCAACAAACTAGGCCTGTCCCTATCGATGATCGTTAGAGGTAAGTATGCTGTATGCTTTTTAAACGAGACGCGGACTCGACAAGACCCAACCACAGTGATCCGATTCCCTTGGTAGTCTTTAAGGATGAGACGTTGCATTCGAAGGTCTTGGCGTTGGATGGTAGGAATGAGTTGCTTTAATGTCTTCCACAACTCCATCGAGAGGGACGATCCGGAATCGACCTCCATGTGGCAAGGTTGGTTCTCTATGGCTACTGTGACTTGAATCTTCTTAGCGTCCATGGCTGAGGCGTGTCCTATAGTGATAGTATGGTGGGCCTCTTCTTTCTGCAACGCTCGATATCTGTAGGAGTGGTTTGCTGGATCTCGCCTTACAGGACGGTTTCCTGCCGATTGGCGAGAGCTGGTTCCCCTTGAGGCCTGACTTGGTCCCAGTAAACTGCGACAGACTTGACTGATGTGGCCTCATTTTCCGCACTCATGACAGATCGCATCACGGAATTTGCAGTCTGCCCTGGGGTGGTTTGCCCCGCAACCAGTGCAAGGGCGTGAGGGTTTGGAGCGAGGGTCCCGGTCGGACCGCAGTCGATGGACCCCTTCTTCGTCGCTGTCTGACGATGAAGAGAGGTCCTCGTAGTGCATTGTCGCTAGCTGCCCTTCTGAGCTGGGTGAGATGTCGCCTGTTGGTGGGGTCGTTGGGTTTCGGCTTCGCCATAGTTGCGCCGTGGACTTTTTGGTCGCCTCGGCAGCAATGGCTTTGGCGATGGCGTCAACAAGGTCGATGTCGCCTTTCGCCATCAGCTTGCATTGCATGCCTAGCGCATCTAATCCCAGAATTAAGCAGTCTCTCAGTGCTTCATCTAAGTTTGCGAACCTGCAGAGGCCTCCCAAGTGTCGGAGGTCTGCCACGAAGTCAGCCACACTCTCTCCTTTTTGCTGGCTTCTTTGATAGAATTCGTGGCGTCTCATGAGTGTAGGTACGGTTGGCGCGTAATGGTCTCTCAAGAGAGGTTCGAGGTTGTCCCAGCTCATTGCTTTAACTTCTCGAGGTTTTGCGAGTGCCTTTGCCATTTTAAAGAAAGCTGGGCCGCAGTATGTCAGGAACAGCGCCCGCTTCTTGGCTGGTGTGGCGTCCTTCAGGTTGTTTGTTTCAAGGAACATTTGGAAGCGATCCATGTAGGATTCCCAATCCTCTTGGTTCGGATCGAACGGAGCGGGTGGTATGATGCCGCTGGACATGGTTTCCGTTGGTGGCGTCGTCTTGGCATGTACTCTATTTTTCTTCCCGGTTCCTTAAGATCAGATGTCTCCAAATCCCACCTTCGTCGCCAGTGATATAGTTTCAGGCATGGGTGAAATGAATGGAGACAATCTTAGTTGGTGAACTTCCAGCTCTTTATTACATAGTGACTTAAAAAGGTGAACAACAATAACTCTGCTTTATATAGGTGACCTTAATGTGAAATAACCAATAGGGAGCTGTAAGACGCTAGCTCCAGAACCAATAAGAATCCTTCGGATTCTCTGAACACAACCAATCCGATCGAGCCGCTTAACACCCAATCAGAAGTGCAGGGCCAGAACCCTGCACTTTACCCCAAGCTTGCTTTTATTTAAACTATTTACATACATAACAGATTCCTTCTAAACAACACATACCAAGGCAAGCTAAGACACTTGGCCTAAAGAGAGATGAGGGCCTGAGGGCGGAGATCTAATCAACCCTTCAGATTACTTAGAAAAGGAAAAGGAAATCCTGCTCTTGCTATCTCAGTACGATTTTCTTTAACGTTGTCAGAAGTGCAACATGAACGCTCAGCTAACAAGATGGGTAGCTGCTTTTCTTTGGATTGCAGGTAGCTTTTGTTACAGTTCTCTTGTATTCATTCCAAGTGGAGGGATTTGGGCTAAGGATTTAATGGCAGACTGGAAAAATGAATTTCTTAGGGTGGCACCTTTTTGCATAGGACATGAGAGTGTTAACTTTTCAGATTCAGTAGGAAACAAAATAGTCTCTTAGTTATCTCCTTGATGTTTTGGTATAACACTTGGACCTGATGAAATAACCAGAATAGTGCATTCACTTTCCTTAGATTGGAGCATAGGGATTTCCACCATGCTAACATTAAACACAAATACATTAGGTCCCAAACCATTCTTAGTTTTGTCTTTGTTGTTTGCTTACAGATATTCAAAAAAGAAGCAGTCATAGGCATGCTTACATGGGAGAAAGCCATGTTCATTTCACAGGATATATTAAATGTAGGTGCATGTAGGATTAAATATGCATCCCTGGATTATACCCAATCCCATCAAAGAAAATGAAACAAATTATATTCCTGAATCAACTAACCTTCAGTAAATCCAAGTGTTAAACCTAGCTACCTTATTTTCTCCCTGAACAAAAATAGATGGCAAAGATCTACATAACTGAAACTAAAAATTTGGTTCAGCTGGGTTGTATAGCTTGCTGATTCTACAATAAATTGCAGATTGTCATCTGAAAATATGAAAAAAAAAATTCTTAGAAATGACAGCTTATGTTTTCTTACATATATTCTCTTCTAGCATGCTCAGATACCAACATTATTCAAATGCAGAGCATGATGCTGGAAGAAGGCCAGGATGTTAGATTGGTATGTATACAAGACTATGGACATCGTAATATGCTTTGGTTTCGGCAGCATAAACAGCAGCAGGATCTTCAGCTCCTCTATAATTTCTATAATGGTAGCATCGTGCAGAAAATCCAATCTTTTCACCGTCTGAATGCTGACCAGCCTACACTGGATCGCTGTTTTTTGAGTATATCAGTTGTGAAGCCAGAGGATTCAGCAGTGTACTTCTGTGCAAGCAGTGAAACCACAGTACATCAAAACACCGTCTCCTTCCTTCAAAAATCTTCTCCATTTGTTTCTAATCTTGAATCTTGTGTGATTGCAAAGATACCTTGGTCTTCTCAACCAGGCTCAGCTATGTAATATCAGCTAAACTGAAAAATTCAACTCAAGCAATTTGAAGGCTGGATCACCACACACATGATTACTAAGGGACTGGAGATCCTATAATAGGCAGGGGGTCATTACTTAGCCAAATTAAATTTTGTAATGATGTCATTGAGGAAAAGCAAACTGAGTTTAGAGATATATCATGAGAGCAATTGGGAATAAATCCTCCAAAGGGTGATCCCAAGATTGATAAGAAATGTCCTTCTTCCCTGAGATAATCAAGGGGAATAAAAGACAAGGTAGCTGTAAGTCAAGCAGGGTACCAGGTGGAGGAAGAAATCCAGGCAATCTTTAGACCAGTGGCCCCCAACCTTTTTTGAACCAGGGACTGGTTTCACAATTATTTATTCTTCCACTGACTGGTACCTGAGTAATACGAGACTCCACCACCATCGGGACGGCTCTTCGTTCGAAGCTGCCTCCCCCCCTTCGACAAAACTAAAGCGCGAGCACCCAAATGCCACTTTCCAACCAAAAAACCCAGAAGCATCGCCTGGTGACAAGTGCCGTCAACCGCCGCCTTCTACTACTAGTCCCTAAAGCAGCGCGGAACTGCTTTAGCTGGGCTTCTCTCTCCCTTCTCAATCTCTCTCACCTTCCTCAGTGACCCGTTGCCCTTCTTCTTTCCAGTCTCGGGCAAAAAAAAAAAAAAGACTTGGCACAGCCGGCTAGAAAGCATGCCTGAATTCCTTGCAGCTTCCCGTCTCCGCCTGTGAGGAAGTGGGTGGCGGGGGGGCGAGGGGTGCAAGCGTGGGCCGGGAAGCGGGACTGGTCAGGGAATGACCTTCCCTGGGAAAGTCGGAGGCACAGCAGCCACCGCCGCCGCAGCTGCTGCTGCTTGTGCTCTGGCCACGGACGCTGTGGCACTCCTTCAGCTCCTGTGCTCAATCTGTTCCTCCGGGTCATGGTGCAGCAGCAGCAGCAGCAGCAGCAACAGCTTTATCTGCACGCGTGCATGTGCGTGGTTGACGGGGGAAAAGGAGAAGGAGAGGAAAAGGGAGACTAGCGCTGGGCATACCGTAGCGCTCTTTTCTCCCTCTCTCTCCCTCGCGGTGCCCAAGCTTTGCAGCCCGGTAAAAAATGATCCTGTTATGTACTTGGACATGGGTCGGAGTAAATGGAGACAGCCTCTGAATAGTGACTTTCAGCTCTTTATTAGCAAAGTGACTTCTCAAAACAACAACAGTGAACCCTGCCATATATAGGCAACCTTTGTGAGAATTGTCCAATAGCGAGCTATGAACGCAAGTATTTTAAACCAATAATAATCCTCTGTTAAGGGCCAATCACATTCCTAAGAACTAGTCAATCCGATCTGGCCGCCTAACAGCCAATCAGAAGTGCAGGGCTAGAACCCTGCACTTAACCTCAAGCTCATACTTTATTAACTATGGTACATACACAACACCCCTTCCCCCTGGCTTCTTAATTATGGTGTAGTTATATAATTCTTTAAGTTGGATGGTTGTCTTTTAAGTCTTTCGGATTTTCGTTGGACTGGTTGATTGCAATCCTGTTGAGGTAGATTGTTGTTTGGCAGTGGCTCTGCTTCTTGCTCAGGTGCAATTTCTTGTGGTGCAAACGTTTCTCCTTCCTGCTCCATTTCCTGAGTATCACTTGATTCGTCGCTCTCTTCGAACAGGTTCCCTGGAACGTCATCTTCTTCTTCTGTACCTCCACCCCCCTCGGTTTGGTCATGGGGGAGTTGTTGACTGGCCGTTATGAGTCGTGACCGTAATTGGTCGATATGCCGTTTCCACAGTCTATTGTCACAGCATTTCACTACGTAGGATTTGGGGCCGGTCACTCATACTACCGTTGCCTCTATCCATAACAGGTCGACTGAGAAGTTCCATGCGTAAACGCGGTCTCCTACCTGGAACGTGCGACAGCAGCCACTGGATGCTATTGGCTTTTCCAGTTCGTAAGCAGGGTGCAACCGGTCGAGGTGGGAACGGAGTCTTCGTCCCATCAGTAGTTCTGCGGGAGTTCTGCCGGTGACGCTATGTGGAGTTATGTGTTGCAAAAAGAGAATTTGGTTGACTTTGTCATCGATATTGTCATAGTCCATTTTTTGCAAAGTCTTTTTAACAAATTGGACCATGCGTTCCGCTCGGCCATTGGTCGCAGGGTGCGCAGGCGAGGTGAGCGCATGGCGGATGCCGCGGTCAGCGAGGTACTGCTCGAACATCAATGCCGTGAACTGTGGCCCGTTATCGGATACCAGGACGTCAGGCAATCCGTGGGTTGCAAAGAGTCTATTTAGGATCTTAATCACTGCCTCAGAAGTTGTGGCCGTCATACGATGAACTTCTAACCAATTGGAATATGCGTCGACTGTCAGCAGGAAGGTATATCCTTTGGTTGGCCCCGCGAAATCCAGGTGGATTCTGGACCAGGGTCCACATGGCGTTTCCCATTCAGTAGGCATGGCTTTTGGTGGGGCGTTGCTGGCTTGTTGGCAATTGGTACAAGCTTTGACCCACTGCTCGATTTGCGGGTCCATGCCCGGCCACCATGCGTAGCTTTGTGCAAGTGCTTTCATCCACACGATGCCGGGGTGGCCCTCGTGCAGGGTTTGTAGTAGCGTCTTCTGGAGTCATTCTGGGACAACGACTCTATCGCCCCAGATGACACAGCCTTTTTGTGAAAAAAGTTCAGTCTGTCTTGCTTTAAATGGCGCGAAGTCATCTGGGACTTGGTCCAATGGCTATCCGCGTTCTACCCAGCCTAGGACTTGAGCTAGGGTGTGGTCTCATTTGGTTTCTCTCGCGATGTCTCGGGCGGTCATAGGCGGCGAGTTGAGTGTTTTGATCTGCAACGTGGTTGCCGTTGGTGCCGGATCGTCGAGAGTCTCTGGAAGCGGTGCTCGGCTTAATGCGTCGGCGTGGGGAATGGCTTTCCCCGGGCGATATTGAAGGCGATAATTATAAGCAGCAAGGAATTCTGACCATCGGGTCATTCTAGGGGATAATATGTAGGAGGTTGGCTTGTCCCCGGTTATTATCCCTAGCAACGGTTTGTGGTCAGTTATAATGGTGAATGTCCTTCCGTACACATATTCATGAAATTTCTTTACAGCTGCAACGATTGCAAGAGCTTCTTTATCAATTTGTCCATAGTTCCGCTCTGCATGTGAAAGAGTCTTCGAAAAGTATGCAACAGGGGCTTCGTTCCCATTAGGCAGTACATGACTCAAAATGGCGCCCACCCCGAAAGGCGAGGCATCGCAGTTTATAACTAATGGTAAAGTCTCGTTATACTGCATAAGTACAGAGTCAGATGTGAGCAATTTTTTAACATTCCGGAACGCTTGTTCTTCCCGGTAAGCCCAAACCCACAATGCTTTTTTATCTAATAACCGTTGTAACGGTTCAGCAACAGTCGCCTTATGCGGTAAAAATACATTATAAAAATTAATGAGGCCTAAGAATGCCTGGAGATCGATCTTGTTACGTGGCCTGGGGGCATTTTTTATCGCCTTTAATTTACTTTCGGTAGGATGGATGCCCTGGCTATCAATCCTATACCCTAGAAACTCAACACTGTCAGTATATAAGTGACATTTGTTTTTTTTCACCTTAAGTCTTGCCTCTTGGAATTTTTTTAAGAACACTTTTCAAACGATCCTGCAAGATTTTTTTGGTAGGGGCTGCAATTAATACGTCATCAAAATACGGAACCACGCCCTTGATTCCCTGTAACAACCTTTCCATTGGAGGCCTAATAGACTAGGCCTATCTCTATCGATGATCGTTAGAGGTAAGTACGCAGTATGTTTTTTGAAGGAGACTCGGACTCAGCAGGACCCGACCACAGGGATTCGATTTCCTTGGTAGTCCTTGAGGATTAGGCGTTGAAATTGGAGGTCTTGGCGTTGGATTGTGGGGATAAGTTGCTTGAATGTCTTCCAAGACACCATCGAGAGGGACGATCCCGAGTCGACCTCCATGTGGCAAGGCTGGTTCTCGATGGCTACCGTGACTCAAATTTTCTTAGTGTCTATGACTGAGGCGTGACCTATAGTGATAGTATGGTGAGCCTCTTCTTTTTGCAAAGTGCGATTTCTGTAGGAGTGGTTTACTGGTTCTCGCCTTACAGGACGGTTTCCTGTCGATTGGCGATAGTTGGCCCCTTTTGAAGCCTGGCTGGGTCCTGGTAAGCTGCGGCAGACCCGGCTGATGTGGCCTCGTTTCCCGCACTCATGGCAGAGTGCGTTGCAGAATTTGCATTCGGCCCTGGCATGGTTTGCTCCACAGCCAGCGCAAGGGCGTAAGGGCTTAGGGCGAGGATCCCGGTCGGACTGCATTCGATGGACCCCTTCTTCGTCGCTGTCTGACGACGAAGAGAGGTCCTCGTGGTGCGTCGTCACGAGCTGCCCTTCTGAGTTGGGTAAGATTTCGCCGGTCGGTTGTGTTGCCGAAGTGCGGCTTCGCCGTAATTGTGCAGCCGACTTTTTGGTCGCCTCCGCAGCCATGGCTTCGGCAATGGCGTCAGCAAGGCTGATGTCTCCTTTTGCCATCAGCTTGCTCTGCACGCCTAGCGCATCTAATCCCAGAATTACTCGGTCTCTTATTGCTTCTTCTAAATTGGCGAACCCGCAGAGGCCTCCTAAATTTCGGATGTCTGCCAGGAAATCGGCCACGCTCTCTCCTTTTCGCTGGTTCCTTTGATAAAACTCGTGGCGTCTCACGAGTGTAGGCACGGTTGGCGCGTAATGATCTCTCAGGATGGGTTCGAAGTCGTCCCAGCTCATTGCTTTCACTTCTCGAGGTTTGGCGAGTGCTTTTGCCATTTTAAATACAGCTGGGCCGCAGTGCGTCAGGAACAGTGCCCGCTTTTTTGCTGGTGTGGCGTCCTTCAAATTATTCGTCTCAAGAAACATTTGGAAGCGATCCATGTAGGATTCCCAATCCTCTTGGTTTGGATCGAACAGAGCGGGTGGTATGATGCTGCTGGACATGGTTCCGTTGTTGGCGTCGTCTTCCACGTGCTCGGTCTTGCTTCCTGACTTCTTAGGTTCAGACGTCTCCAAATCCCACCTTCGTTGCCAGTGTTATGTACTTGGACATGGGTCGGAGTAAATGGAGACAGCCTCTGAATAGTGACTTTCAGCTCTTTATTAGCAAAGTGACTTCTCAAAACAACAACAGTGAACCCTGCCATATATAGGCAACCTTTGTGAGAATTGTCCAATAGCGAGCTATGAACGCAAGTACTTTAAACCAATGATAATCCTCTGTTAAGGGCCAATCGGATTCCTAAGAACTAGCCAATCCGATCTGGCCACCTAACAGCCAATCAGAAGTGCAGGGCCAGAACTCTGCACTTAACCTCAAGCTCATACTTTATTAACTATGGTACATACATAACAGATCCACAGACCAGTACCGGTCCGGGGACTGGTGGTTGGGAACCTCTGCTGCAAAGAGAAAGGGAAGCTAACTCTTTGCTGCTATCTTGTGATCTTACTGTAAATAAACATGGAGTGTTATACCGCCAAGCAAAAATCATTTCTCTTATATGTTCATGCAATATTATTGTTAAAGTTGCCATTGTTTCTAAACAGCTAATCCCCTGATTGGACTGAAGCAGACAATAATAACTCCTACTGCAAGAAAGCACAGTAGGAGAATATAGAAGAAAGGAAATAAAACCAGGATGGTTTTAGAACGGCTAAAGGTCTGGTTTTGGAGCAAAGCCATTTATCACCAGTTTACAAGAAATTATGCCACTTCTGACCAAATAAATTCATTTTTCCCATATTACTTTCCCAATAATTTTTGAGAACATTCCAGCAGCTGCTTCACACTCCTGCTTCATATTCAGCTTCTTGCCACAGACCACAGCTAAGTCCTTTCAAGATGTCCCCTTGTATACGTGTCCTACATTTTTTTTCTTCTCCAACGTAATATCTTGTATTTCTTTCTGTTAAAGGACCTCTTGTTTCTCTCAGCCCTTCTATTCAGATTAGACTGCAATTTCATTCTGTTAGCCTAGTGATGGCAGACCTCCCAGTTTTGTGACATCTACAAATCAAATCAAGCAGTCCGTCAGTCCCATATCCAGGTCGTTAAATTAAATGTTGAATAATCCTGGCCTCAAATCTGATCCCCTATTCCCCAACATAATGTAGAGAGATTAGTGTTGCTTATCTGAGCACAATTAAGCTGGCCAATTGTGAATCTATGTTATTATAGTACTGTCCAAACCACATTTTTAACAGTGTGATCATCTGGAACATTGTGGAAGTAGAAAGTTCTCAGTAAAATCAGAGACCCAATGTGACTGCTGTAAAGTCTAATCTAGCCTTGCTTAAATTCAGGTGAAGGTCGAAAGATCTCTTTGGGGGACAAAACCTATTCAATCACAGATCCAGATGCAGATGGGTACTCACTTTATGTTGTTTCAGCCAAAAGGAGGCAAGGAAGGAAAGTGGAAATTAAGAATGAAGTAGGTGACTAACTCCACCTTGACCCAACTGTTTTGTCCTATATTCCATCATTGACTGCAGAGTCTTCCCTGCAGATCACGGCCTCTTTTGGAAATGATTTCATGCATCTCAACCAGCCAGCTGCTAACACTCCAAGCCCTGCCTGAGAGAAGGAGGGCATTTTGGTCACTGAGGGAGAGATTGGAGTTTGGTCACCAGTAATATTTCTTTCATATTGTCATATAGTATAGGCATCCACTTAAAAGAGCCGGGGGGGGGGGGATATCTGGATCAGATTAGTGTTAAATTAGGGGTGATGATATATTGTGAAGTTTTGTTTTCTTTATATCTATTTGTTTACACACACACACACACACACACGGTGGGACTGGTCTATCAGGGCAACCTGGCCCACCCAATTATGGGACAGAGCATACTGCTTCCGTTTTCACCTTTCATCCCTAATCCAGGAGCCTTCGCAGGCAGTCACTTTCATGGCAAACTATTTTTTAGTTAAATTTAGAGAGCCTGCGGCTTAGAGGTTAGTACAGCTGCCTAATATGTAAGTAACCCAGGTTCGAATCCCAGAAGGTTATGGTTAGCTGATGAGAGCTTGAAATAGATCTATACTTATCTCTTTATTTCTTTGTCAGTAAAACATAAATTTAATACAAAAATTTGTATCTATTGCATTTTTTAATCAGCTTTGTATATTTGACAATTGATTTAATAAACTTTTTCTTCTTATCCTTCATATTGTCATACAGTATAGGCATCCTCTTATTCACTTATGATCCTATGGAGGATCAGTATTTAATCCAATATCCTATGGAGTATTTAATCAGTATTTAATCCAATATCCTATGGAGATGTAAGTCAGTGTTGTAAAAATGCTATTATAACTCCAGAAAACACAATAAAAGAAATCTTTATCATGATGTCAGTAGAACCTCCAATATTCAGAGGAGATTATCAGGAATCCAAGAAATGAATATCTGGATGCAGAAACTGCATCCATTTTCAATCCGAATAGAGCTAGAAAGGACTTGGGGCTTGTCCAGTTCAACCCCCTGCTTGAGCATTCCTATACCATTCCAGAGAAGAGGCTGACCAGTCTCTTCTTAACTAACCTCCAGTGATGAAGTGCCACAACTTCTGAAAAAAAGCTGTTCACTAGTTAATTGTTCTCCCTATCAAAAAAAAAAAACTCTGCTTAGTTCTAGGTTGTTTCTCTCCTTGATTAGTGTGCACCCATTGTTTCTCGTCCTGCCCTTTAGTGCTCTGGAAAATAGGTTGATCCCTTCTTCTTTGTGGCACTGGAATACTGCTATCATGTCACCCAAATCCTGCAACCTTCTTCAAATGTTTTAATCTCCAGGTCCTTCAATCATCTTAGGTACTCTTCTCTGCACTTTTTCCAACATGTTGTAATGACAAGGCAGTCGAGTTGTTTGATCATGAACAACTGAATCATGATGATCTTTATTGGAGTCTAGTCTTGCATTTATACACATTTTTAGTTATCGTCCATCATTGGTTAACTTTGGTTACTGCTTAACTTTCGTTACTGTTTAGCACAGTAATTAATTATCTCTAGTTAAAGTCTAACACGTGTTTACTTCCTCTCTCTAATCCTCCTTTAGATTAGTGACTTTGTTTACCTGAGTTGTATTTGCTTGGAAACATTCTTTATCTGAGATTTGCCATCCGAGATTGGAATATTCCTGCAATTACAACTCTACACCAAAGTTTGAACATCTTTTTTTGTAATGTGATGACCAAGACTAGATGCAGTATTCTAAGTGTGGTCTTACTAAGGTTTTATAATATTTCACATGATTTTGATTCTATGCTTCTGTTTTTATACAACCAAGGATTGTATTAGCTTTTTTGAATGCTGCTGTACACTGCTGGTTCAAGGTCTGTTTCACAGTTACTCTATTTGAGCCAGGTGTCACCTAATCTATACTTCTACCTTTGGTTTTTCCTGCCTAAATGTAAATCCTTACTTTTCTCCACATTAAATTTTATTTTGTTGGGTAGGGGCCATTGTCCAAGTCTGTCAAGATCCTTTTGGATTCTGAGCTTGTCTTCTGGGGTGTTGGCTATTCCTGCCTACTTAGTGTCACCTGCAAATTTGATGAGTTCTGCAAATTTGATGAGTTCCCCTTCTATTCCCTCATCTAAGTCATTTATGAAGATATTGAAGAGTACTGGGCCTAAAATGGAACCTTGTGGTTTTAGGACTCTCAGTAAAAATCCAATATCATCTCTGATGTAGGCAGCTTTATTATGAAAACAATAGAGGCCACGTCAAGCCATTACCACCCTGTAGAAAGTGGTCCTTTCTGTTGTTTCTGGCCAGGACATCTCCTGTACAGTCTGCAGGGAAAGAGTGTGCTTTGGAATACGCTGAAGAGATGTGGTAAAGATTTAGAAGAGTTGTTAAATAATTTCCAGGGCAGGAAGGTTTGCTCACCACAATTGCAAATATGTAGTTTCTGCTCTTGAAAATAGTACAGGGTTATCACTCTTAAATTTATGCTAAGATCCTGAGAAGAGAAAAACTGACACAATCACAGGATTTGCCAAGATAAAGCCTGCAGGCAGGTATTTAGAAGAGAAGTCTCATTAGCCAATTCCACTCATAGGTCACACAAAAACCACTGGAAGAAATACGGTAAAGTTTCTTGTGATCTTCTTTTGACTTCATGCAGCTCATGGGTATTTTTATTTTTACTCTTTTTCTCTTTCGCGTCTTACTCTTATTCTTGTTGCTTACTCTCATTTTCTTTCTCAATCCTTTATTGCTTTTTCCAGGATTTATTAGAGAGAACAAACAGCACCCAACCAAATGTTTTAAATTTTGTGGTAATTACAAATGTCAGCTTTGGTAGCCACCATACTATTTCAAGGAACTGGCAATATTTTCTCAGATCATTATTCATTTCTCACATCATGACCAGAAATGCTTCTGTGATCTGAGTTTCTTTAATAAGAGACACCCAGAGCTTGAATTAAAGATATTAGTGTTGCCAAATACCTACTTTACCCTGAATTGCCACCTCAGGGTTTTCTCTCTGTAGTATTCCTATTTATTTGAAAAACAGAAATTCTAGCTACTGAACCAGGAAAATAGTTTTCATCTTATTTTCCTTCTGATAGTCCACAGAAACAATTCAGAGCCTACCTCCCCATTCCACCATCTCGCTGGCTTCTTTTATCCATGCTAGTTGGGAGTTCTGACTGTTGCTTAAAATATTTGAAGGGGAGCAGCTTAGCAAGAGTAACTTTAATAATACCATTGATTGCTTTGTCGCTCTTGGCACATTTTCATTCTGAGTCTTAGATTGCTTTTCAGAACTCTGATCAATTTATATTGAATATCCTAATTAATATGTTTTAATGGAAGAAATGCTTTAAGCTTTCTGTAAATACCCTTCTCTCTATTAAAAGGTTGTAATTAAATAGAGAAGACATGAATTCAGATTGTGCTCAGTCCTGAACATGAATTGTTGGGCAACACACAATCTCAGCCCAACCTCTTTTTAATAGATTTGTAATTTGAGGTCAACCACAATACAAATGTACCCTCTTAACTAAGCAATTATCTACTCCTCCAATTGGAAGTAACACAACCAACATTTTCTTCCTAGGACAAACAGTTGTCTTTCCCCACTTTCATCAGATAAGGGTTGCTCAGAGCCAAAGATTCTGCTGGTGCTTCTGACCTGGAACAGACTTTTCCAAGATTAGGTCCTCTTTGGTAGCTTTCTACAAACTATCATGTTTCTCCAACAATATGCCCCCCCCAATAGGAAGACCCAGCATGTTTTCTATGCATAAAATGAAATTAAGCCCCTCCCCTCAAATTTAGGCCTAGTTTAAAACATGCAAAATTGGGGGGGAAGGTGGGGGTGGAACTTGCCATTAAGAGTGCCCCGTGGGCAGCTATGCCTCACCATCAGCCACTGCTAACACCATGGTGGAGCACGGAGGGCTCCCTTACCTCTCCCTTACCCGGGTCAGCAGGCGGGCAGTGTCAGCGTGGATGACCGGCAGCATTTCAGCCGCTTCTCAGGCCTCCGTAGCTTCCATGGTTCCCACCGGTGCTTGCGTCTCTCTCACCAGCGCCGTCTCCAACAACAGCATCTGAGTCACTCCCGCTTTCCCCCCGTCCCCGTAACAACAGGAAAAAAAAAAACATTTTGAGGTACCTGGGAGCACCGCACGCTGCGTTTTGGTTTAATCCCGAGCGGCTGGGTGGGGGTGAGAAGAGCCGAGTGAGCGTCTCTGCTGCTGCTACCTTTGGTGCTCCAGCCTCGGGCTCTGCAAGTTTGCAAAAGTCCCGGTACGCAGCCCACTTCTGCATTCCAAACGCCCAGGCCGAGCTGCAGCTGTCCCTCTCTCACCAGTGCCATCTCCAATAACAGCAGCAGCAGCGGCGGGAACTGTGGAAGCGTTTCAGCCCCTTCTCGGGTGGGGGAGCCGCCTCCGTAACTTCTACGGTTCTCACTGCTACTGGAGATGGTGCTGGAGAGAGAGGGATAGCTGCAGCTCAGCCTGGGTGCTTGGAATGCAGGAATGGGCTGCGCACCGGGACTTTTGCAAACTTGCAGAGCCGGAGGCTGGAGCACCAAGGGTAGCAGCAGCAGAGACGCTCACTAGACTCTTCTCACACCCACCCAGCTGCTCAGGATTAAACCAAAACGCAGAACGCAGCGCTCCCAGGTACCTCAAAATATTTTTTTTCCTGTTGTTACAGGGACGGGGAAAAAGTGGGAGCGACTCAGATGCTGTTGTTGGAGACAGCGCTGGTGCGTGGGGGGGGGGGGAGAAATTAACTCACACCCGAAAAGACATCCTACTCATTTTTTCAGGGCTCAAAAAAAAAAAAAAAAGGCCCGGCCTTATTTTGTGAGAAACACAGTAGTTACGGTAAATGGAAGTTCTAGAGAATATTTTTCCATTAAATGAATGATGACAACTGTATTGATTGTTTAATTGTTTAGGTTGCTTCCCATTCTTTGTGTGTGTTTTTATGTTTGTGTGTTTTATTAATAAGGATATTTTAATTATCATTAGACTTGATTATTCTGTCACTGTTACTTACTGTTGGGAAACTAGAAATTATGGTGGTGTGAAACCAAACCAAACCAATTGAACCAATCAATAAATACTTTGTTAAATGTACAACTCTTTTTTTAGAAATAGTTGGTGATTTTTCTTGTTTTGAATTTTGGGTTATGGGCAAGTTAGTAACACTTATATTTAGATTTTTAACTCCAGTGGATAGACTCATTTTTTCAAGAGTGCCATGGTTGCTATGAGAATACTGATGTTGGAAGGTCCTGCTTTGTCCACCCAAATTCTCTTAATTCATAATATATAGGGTACAATGAAACAGGAACAAAACAAATTAGAATATATTGTTTGAATATGTTGCTATTATCACTTTAGTTCAGTTTTTAAATTAACAGTTCATAGTAATACATTTACTAATATGAAATACATTATATTATTTCTGAAAATATGCACTGTCACCTTTGAACTTTTAAAATGTATCAAAAGAGTAACTTGTCTACCCAAGCATTTAAAACATTTACCTAATTTTCTTGAGACATATACCTTCTTTCAAATTATTAATTTAGGAATACTGAATTGAAAGACAAACAAATAGCTTTAAAGTGAATAAAAGCAATAAAAAATTCTTATCACAAAGTATATTATGACTGCTACTATAAATATTGATTGGGTCTATGTTTCATTTCAGAATGAGTTAATGATGGTCCATTCAGATCTTTGTTCATTTGTTTTCAAATTGAATGTTGGTCTATGAACTGGTATTTAATTTGTTATGCTGTCGATCTTTTTTTTTTTTTTACATTCTTATGTGGCAGCTTATCCACTGTTGGGAGCAATCTATCACTGTGCTCTTCAGATATATTGGACTACAACTTCCATCATCCTCTGTCTAAATGTTACTTAAAGAAGTAATCAACTGCCATGATCCATATGGATTAATCATGATCTGGAAGAATATTAATGTACAGTATTGCTTTGCAGATCCACTTGGATCTGTTAAAAGTTTATCAGGCACTCCAACAGAATATCCTTTATAATAGTATGAGGAATATTCTGTTTCATGACTAAAAAGATGTGTTACAAAGTGTAGGTAAACGCATTATAATTGTATTATGCATGTGTTCATACATATATGTGTACAGGAGAAAAATGTCACAGATACAGGTTGCTTAGCATGAATCAGGGGACCTTGAGAGCTTATGCACGCCAAAGTTGCTTGTTTCATCAAGAATTGCTGGGAAAGAAACATCTGGAACTGACAGATGTAGGGGATGTTATCTTTTATGTTATAGATAAGCTAATGTGAAAATTCAGAACCCATATCTCATAGTACCCTTTCATATCAAGGACAGGTCAAGCGGGGTGACTCTTAATTATTTTATTATCAACAAAAGGCCTTGGAGCTGCTTCAAGGGATAAAAACAGGACATTTTGTTCACACTTAATGGAGAAAAAATACTTTTCTATTGTTTCTGATTTAAAAAAAAATCTTTTGCTCTATAACTGGGGTGGTAAACTCATGTCGTCACAGCTTCGTCATGTGATATATCATGACTTTTTCCCCCTTTGCTAAACCGAGGGTGTGGATGTGGCCATGGGTGATGCATTCAGCCCACGGGCCATGAGTTTGACACTTCTGCTCTGTAGTATCACAATGGCATATGAAGTTTATATTTTTTAAAAAAAAAATTCATTTAAATTTCATTAATTTAATTTCACAAATCATGATATTAAATAAAATTGTTAACTACATTTGAAGTAAGAAACCTTTGAATTTGCAGTATTGAATGGTTCAATCAATCAAACTTTTATTATAGTTATAGAACAACATACTTGTTAAATGTATGCTTAGCAACAAGGATTTCAGTAACATGCTGAAGAATGATAAAGAAAGTGCAGATAAAATTCATAAGTCCTTTCACTCTGCCTGAATTATTATTTCCAGAACAATCCAAAGAACAGAAATAAACAACTGTCCAGTCTTCTTAAATAAACTTCTACTGTTTTAATAAAAATATAAGATTTTTTTAAAATCAAAATTTGCATTGGAGAGCTAAGGAGTAGCAAATCTATAAAAGCAAATTGAGAGGATATATGAAGGGGTGAAGTATAGTGAAGTGAAGATTTGTGGCTTTTTCTCATAAATGCAGCACTCCAGTAGCTTTTGTGTGAAATAGTGTATTTTTAAAAGATTTTAAAAAAACTTTTCCAATTGGAAGAATGAATTTCAAAATAATTGGGTCAGTGCAGTAAAAGCAAACACAAAGTGTAGCATAGTGGAACAGCAATAACAAAACCCAAAGTTCACAGTCACATTAATGATAATTGTTGGCATAACATTTCACCCAGAATATGGCAAGGGTTTAAAAACAAAGTTGAATTCATTGCTAGGAATCATTAAAAGTGAGACTGAAAATAAAATTGTCAGCACTGTAATGCCTATGCACATTGTAAATCTATGTTGTCATATAAATAATATGCGCTATCTTCTATGCTGCACTTTAATAAGAATATTTTACAGTTAGAAAAGACAAAAATATGTAGAAAGTACTATAGGTGGCATGAATATTGAAAAACAAGGTATGGCATCAATATTGAAAGTAAAAACAGATTCTTCTCACACAAAATTATAACTCAGGGTTGTCACCTCAAGCTAAATCCAAGGAAATGCATGCTCAAAATATATGAAAAGTATTTTGTTTACATAGCACATTAAGCTCTTGGGTTGGACAGCACCAAATGAAACGATTGTCTTCCAATCAGTGGTGGGATTCAAATATTTTTTACTACCGGTTCTGTGGGTTTGGTGAGCATGGCAGGGGAAGGATACTGTAAAATCTCCAGTCAGAGGTGGTATCTGCAGGTTCTCTGAACTACTCAAAATTTCCACTACCGGTTCTCCAGAAGTGGTCAGAACTTGCTTCCAATCCATCTTGGTTTCAAAAGAGATTAAAGCTATGTAGGCTAGCAGATAACAGATAATCAGAGTTGGAAGGAACCTTATAGTTCATCTAGTCCAACCCCCTGCCCAAGCGGGAGACCCTACACCATTTCTGACAAATGGCAGTCCAATCTCTTCTTGAAGGTCTCAAGTGATGGCACTCCCACAACTTCCAAAGGCAAGCTGTAATAACTGTCCCCAAACATTCTAGTCACCATCAGATAACATTCTATTGACATCAAAGCAAGTGTGAAAAAGAAACTCTCTTCAAATTTCCTGGATCAAAATCAAGAGATTTAGTATCAATGGGAGGTACATGCAGGGAGGTCTTGGAAAGGATCAGCATGATAGCAGATTCCTGTACTTGAGCCTTCAAGAATTTTAGGAGAACACATGGATAAAATTTCATCCCATTTTACATTTTTCTGTAAATCTATGCAAAGCTTTGATTGAGTGCCTTACTTTAATGATGGCTCATCATACAAAATGCTCTTCAGTACTACTTTGGGGAGCAATGACCACACACATTGTGCTTTTTAAAACAAAACAACTCTATTGCTTTGTTTGGCATCCCTTTGAAGTCTCATTCAACATTTCCAGGGATCTCAACCAACTCTTTCATTTTCTACTGGAAATATTAGAGGAAGTTTACAGTGCTTGGGCAATTCATACACAGAATACACAATATGCCTCTTCCGGGCATAAGGTTATAAATACAAACAAGAACACCATGGTAAAAGAAGATTCTTCTAAGTACAGACTTATCGATCTATTTATTGATCTAAATAAGACAGCATGCTGTGCCATCAGTCATCTATGAGCACAGAATGGTGGTCTGTTGTGAAAAGTATTCTTATGTGAAATTTTAGATGAGAGGTATGTCCACATGATGGCACAGGGTTTAAGGCAGGGGTGTCCAATCTTGGCAACTTTAAGACTTGTGGACTTCAACTCCCAGAGTTCCTCAGCCAGAAAAGCTTAAAGTTGCCAAGGTTGGACACCCCTGGTTTAAGGTCTCGTGGAAGTTTCTATATGTACAGCTGAAGACAATTCTGGTTGAAATTGAACTTTGCATATTGGACCAAGATAGTCCAGCACAGTTTGGGGAGAGATTAAATTTCTTGACTTTCCACATTTGTCTACACTTACCACAAGTAATAAATACATCAAGACATAGAAATAACATATTTGAATAAAGGGGGCTTCTTGCCTGATTGACATTCTTTGTTCAGGGGACTAGTGCAGAGGTGGTATTCAGCAGGTTCTGACCAGTTCTGGAGTAGTTCAGAGAACCGGCAAATACCACCTCTGACTGCCCCTGTCCCCATCTATTCTCTGCTTCCTGAGTTCCAGCTGATCAGCTGGATCTTCTTTTGTTGCCCTGCACAGGAGAACGGAGCTGGAAAGCAGGTTAGTGGAGTGGGGAGGGATGGGGATTTTGCAATAACCTTCCCCCAGGTGTGGGGAGGGAATAGGGATTTTGTAGTATCCTTCCCCTACCAGGCCCACTAAACCATGCCCACAGAACCAGTAGTAAATTTTTTTGAATCCCACCACTGGAGAAGTGGGAGTTAAAATACCAAACACTGACAATTATTGTGATAAACACTCATATTTCCATTACTCTGCAATGCATCACTCAATCCTCAAACTACTTAAGGTCTTCCAGCCTCCTTGTTCTGTAAATTGTTCTGTTGGACATGCCGCCTTCTGTCTCAATGACTCCATCACTTTTTTGGGGAAGATCAGAAAACTTTATGGGGGAAGACCATGTCTTTAACCAAACCTATGGAAATCCAGAAGGATATCTCTTCTTTAGGTGACTGTTATGGTGCTCTGGTACTGTTGGAGAAGACACTTGCAGTGTTGCTAATTAGGCAGTACTTTCACATCATGCAATCAAATCTAGGGATTTGACTCTGAGTGAGATGATCTCCCCCAAACCAAGGTGAACTGGGCAAACTGGGATAACTGCCAATAGACTCTCAAGTGAACCACAAGTGAATCAAGCTGTTACAAGATATCTACCCTGCTGTATGTAATGAAGCTACGGTTCTTACCTATGTCTCCAGAATAACATAATCTGACATAAGTATGGGATTTTTTTCTGTGATCTATTAAATTTTGGACCAACTAAGAAGACATCTGAGCTTTGGCAGCCATATCTTTGCCATGTTTCTTTGAAAGACTGTTTTTTTTTATTATAAACAAGTTTTATTGATTTTTTTAAAGACAAACAAAACATAAGACATCAAAGTATAAAACCTCCTTTCTCAAAAATTACTTATAAGTTTTAACAAGGCAAATAAAACATTATTTTTTAAGGCATAGTTCCACATTATCACATTTCCATTTAAACACATATATATCTTTTCCAAATTTCTCATTGTTTCTCCTTTCACTTTTATTCAATTATATTTCTTTTTATCAAGGTTTTATTAATTCTCAATCAAGCATAAACACACAAGTTTCTTTGAAAGACTGTTGATGTGGACAAGTAATTGTCAACAAATAAATGCTCTGTCCTACATATTGGCAAAAAAAATCAGAAAATAAAATACAGGCTGAATAGTCAAGACCTTGTTGATGATCCAAACTCTGTCAAGGATCTTGGAGTACTCATCTCAAATGACCTAAGTGCTAGAGCCCACTGTAACTACATAGCCAAAAAGGCATGAAGAGTTGTTAACCTAATCCTATGAAGCTTTTTCCTCTGGTAATATCACACTACTAACGAGAGCATACAAAACATTTGCTAGACCAATACTCGAAGAGAAGCTCATCAGTCTGGAACCCGAATTACATATCTGATATTAACACAGTTGAGAAAGTCCAGAAATATTTCACAAGAAGAGTTCTCCACTCCTCTACTCGTTGAAGAATACGTTATGCCACCAGACTTGAAATTCTAGACCTAGAAAACCTAGAACTATACCACCTTCGGTCTGATCTAAGTATAGTATATAAAATTATACATTGCAATGTCCTACCTGTCAATGAATACTTCAGCTTCAACCATAATAATACAAGAGCACACAATAGATCCGAACTCAAGGTTAACCACGCCAAACTTGATTGCAGGAAATGCGACTTCAGCAACAGAGTGGTCAATGTCTGGAATACTCTACCTGACTCTTTTGAGATTTCTTCCCCAAACCCCAAAAACTTTAACCTTAGACTATCTACTATTGACCTCACCCACTTCCTAAGGGGCCTGTAGAAGGCGTGCATAAGCACACCAATCGTGCCTACTGTCCCTGTCCTATTGTTTCTTTTTTATTTTTTTTATTTTTATTTTTCTTATATGTATCCATTTCATGTATCCATAACTATGTTTATACTTATACCTGTTACCTTATAATTGCTTGACAAAATAAAGAAAGAAAGGAAGGAAGGAAGGAAGGAAGGAAGGAAGGAAGGAAGGAAGAAGAAAGAAAGAAAGAAAGAAAGAAAGAAAGAAAGAAAGAAAGAAAGAAAGAAAGAAAGAAAGAAAGAAAGAAAGATTGGCTCAGGCTTTGCAAACCAAAAAAATCTTAGAACATTCAGAAACATTCAAGTAGGGAGACAGAGGGTTCAATGGAAGACCCAGCACACAGTTCAAATGGTGCGTGAGTATCTAGCTAATGCTTTCCTTCAGATTTAAGACACCTGGAATAATGTTATCACCACAGTATATCATGAAAATGTCTAATATGTGATTGATTGGTAATTATGCTTATGCAAGACCCTGGGAAGTAGGGAGCTGTTGTGGCCTTGGGCCATTAAGATAAGATCCCTGGAAGGGTATAAATGGGGAGAGATTCCTTCAGGACACCCCATTCCAATTGACAAAAACCAACAGACAGAATGAAAGTCCTGTGGATCTTTGCCTTCCTCGGAGCAGCATGTGAGTTTTAAAACAAATACTTTTATTCTTCTACAGTCTCTGAAGTGGGCCGGTACAGTGGGCACAACCATCTTTTTCTCTCCATCTTCCTCAGCAGGGCACAAAATGAGTGGGTGCGTTAGGTCTCAAATGTCTAGCTTTAAAGAACCATCCCTTTTCCCATTAGAACTCTTGAATCAAAGGTTTACTCTATAGGCAGTTCTGGTTATCTTTCTAACTAGACTTAAGCAAAGGCTGATGGGTATCCTTGGAATTCAACCACATTAATCAGTTGAATGCCTAAATCAGACTGCCATTTTCTCCATCGGTACTGCCTTGATTTATATACTTCTACTATTCTCTCAAAACCATTTAGAACCCTGCAATTTTCTAAGATGTACTAAGCCCTAATGAATACATGTTTTGCTGTAAGAAGTGTAAAGAAACCTCCCTCGACACAAGGAAGCCTTTGTGAAACTCTTTTGGATTTGATTTAAGTGAAATTCCTTGTATGTCTGACTTGAAAGAGAGTCCTAAATTTCCTTTGTACTTGATTTAAAGCTAAATCTATTAACAGTAGAAACACATACACACCCAAATCTTTCTTCTCTCTTCTGAAGATTCACCTGAGTATAAATCAGGTTTTACCATTCGATTTTGGTATTGCTTTTTGGTAACAATTCCCATTGTTCCTTTTCTGCTGTTTCCCTCAAAATATATAAAATACAAACATATTCGAAGGTGGCTTGATGCCTAGAACTATTCGCTCTGATATCCAGTTTTCTGTATGTACTTATATGTGTATATATGTATGTACTTATATGTATGTACTTATATGTGTATATATGTATGTACTTATATAATTATGTGTTCATTATTCATGTGTGTATAATTTTATGTATGAAACATATAGATTGCTCCAATATCCCACAACTTGCAAATAAATTGCACATACCTACATAAACCTGCATACATTATATAAATCTGAGAAAACAAAAAACACTGCTGTTGATAACTTTTTGGGGAACTTATAAACATATATAAGGAATGTTGAAATAATTCAATCATTCGATAGTCCATTATAAAGTAATCTCAGCTGAGGCTAGCATGCGTCAAATTACTGAGGAGTAGTGGCCTTTTCTATAAATAGCACTCATGGCTTCATGGTGTCAACAGGAACATATACTGCAGTTGGTTTGCTAAATAATAGTGCTATATTTAATCATTTTGTTGTTCCTGTTCTTATCAGTTGCTGCCCCCTTTGAGGATGATGATGACAAGATTGTTGGAGGATATACCTGCCAGAGAAGTGCTGTCCCTTATCAGGTTTCACTGAATTCTGGTTATCATTTCTGTGGCGGTTCCCTCATCAATCAACAATGGGTCATTTCAGCTGCCCATTGTTACAAATCGTGAGTGAACAGTATTTTTATGATGTTAAAAGCAGATCTCTATTCAAAGAAGTTAAACATGCACCAACAATGAATCAATGTCATATTCATTCAGTAAAGTCTTGCATGCTTGTGATTCCACTTTTATTTATTTCTAGTCTGGTGTTTTATTATTAAAAAGCAATCCCAAACCTGAAAAAATGCCTATGATATCAAAGTAAGCTTACAGGAATGTAACTGTCCACTCAGTTATATAGACTGTGATAGTGGTATGGAAATATCTTAAATAAATCAATTACACTTCATCAGAAAAACTAACATAGTATGCAAATGTAATGATAATGATCTGTAAGGGCTCCTTACATCGCTTGCTAAGCTAACTCATTATCTGAAAGTCACAAGTTTCTTCAGAAATAGCTTGTCATGGAATTGATTCAAGGGGCACATTCTTTTGCACCTGGATCCAGTATGTGAAGGTAGAATTCTGTTCAGGATCTCAAAGTTCAGGGAAGTGATCCAAGGATGAAATGCAGCAAGCAGAAAATATTATTTTGATTAGAAGGCTAAAGTCTGTTTCTAACAATTACAGTATAACAGTTAAGGCTGAAGCAGATGTTTTATACTATCTGCCAAAAGTCAGGAATAGTCTTGTGCTATTTTGTTTTGCATCTTAAGAGGGCTTGGAAGCTTCAGTATGCATTATGTATACTTATATATATAAAACCTGAATCTAACCTTGACATGGATATTCTTGCCTTGTTTCTACTGCATTTTATCTGACGAGAAAACACTTTTTACGAGAAAACACTTCTTTATGCTTAAGGGCAAAGTTTAACTTCTCCCTACATCACTAAGGATGTGGGGATTAATAAAATTGTTATTTTATTGTTGTGAACTACCCAAAGTTGTTGAGAGCCGGTACTGCTTAAGTTCTTAGAAAGAACTTTATACTATGAAGGCCAACACCAGAACTTTCTGCTGTGACTTCACTTTGTTGTGAATAGATAATAATAATTTACCATCTTCTTTCTATAATTTTACAATGGTTGGAGGCCTTGTATGCATATTCCACTAATTTGTGCAACAGTTATATGTAATTTCTAAACCGCTTTTAAAAGAACACCGTATTTTTCTTTGACATTTGCATTTTCTTATATTGGACTTTTTAAAAAGATGAATTCCTTCCCATGTACATTCTTTTAACATGTAATTATATTTGTTTGTATGCAAAATTCAGGAATATTTTTTCCAGATACTTTGGGGGAAGCATCGAATATGATAAAGCAAACACTTTCTTGATTAATACCAGAATTTGTACTTGGGAGATGGGTGAAAATAGACCCCCTAAATTCATATTCATCACTATACAAGCTAGAATTGTTTTAACCTCTGTCTTCGTGAAATTTATGATATTAATCATGAATACATGCAAAGTTCCCATTTTAAATTGGAGTGTCTACTAAAACTATGTCTATTGATCTCATTGCTTGTTCTTTAATATAAGGCATTCAAAGCTTTTTTTTCTGGTTGAAATCAGACATTGCTTTGTACAACAAATATAACGCTGCAACATTTAACTTCCAGCCGCATGACTGTGATGCTTGGAGAATATGATATTATCAAAGAGGAAGGGAGCGAGCAGATTAAAAAACCTGAAAAAATAATTGTCCATCCAGACTACAACTCTTGGCTCTTGGACAATGATATCATGCTCATCAAGTTGGAATCCCCTGTCACTATTGATGCAAGTGTTTCACCTATCCCTTTGAGTAATGGATGTCCAAATGTTGGTACTAGTTGCTTGATCTCAGGATGGGGCAATACTCTCAGCAATGGTGGTGAGTATTAACAAGAATTGGCTAACTTATTCTGAGTCCCAGGTACATGACTGAAAAATTGTAATTGTTACCTGTCTGTCAGCCTGACAACATAGATCAGACTAAGAAACAATGCCATGTAGGTCAGCTTTTTCAAATGGCTCCCACCATTTATATTTTGAAGGGCCCTGAAGATATGGCTATTTACTCAGGAAATGATAGGGATGATTGACGCCTCCTTTCCTTCCTTTTCCTTGTTCTTATCTTCAGATTTTTTTTTTCTCTGTCATTTTTGTTTTGGGTTTCTTGTATTGTTCTTTGTTTTTAATTTGTAAACTGTTATGTTCTGCGCATGGGCACAAGGAACGGAGACGAGGCAATGAACAGTGAACTTCAACTCTTTATTAATCATTCTGAACAGAGCGAAAACCCTAGGGCAGCAGCAGCCCTTTTATAGGGCAGGCTGCTGACCTATTAACCAATGAGAAACATGGAAGTGTTAACCCTTGAACCAATGAGAGTGGCTCGTTAACAGCCAATCAGATTGCCCAGAACGGACCAATCTGATATTGCTATTATCGGCCAATCAGAAGTGCAGGATTAGAACCCTGCTTTTTCTTTAAGGTTTGTTAAAACTTTATTTAAGCTTTTTTATTAGTTCATAACACCCCTTCCCCCGGGTTCCGTTTGAGGGGTGCGGGGATGTAATCCCTAAGATATGTAGGTTGTTTTAACTGTCTATTGGATTTGCGCTGTCCCACCGGTTCCTGTCTGTAGTCCGGTTTCGGTGGGACGTTTTTGGACATATCTGGTACAGGTGGTTCCGCATCCTCACTGGACGACTCGGTGCCGCTAATTCTGTCATTGTTGTCCTCCGATCTTTGCTGGCTAGCCTCCGTTGAGGTATTCCTCTGTGGCGAGGACACTCCCCTCCTTGATTCTTCTTCATTTATCACGCCTGATTGCTGACTTCCTTCACTTCTGCTTTCCACCATCTCGAATTTGGTTTCTTCGACATCCCCTCCCCACTTAGTTTGGGAGTCAGAGGAGTCACGGGAACTGGGTTGTAGTCTGGAGTGAAGCTGATCTATATGGCGTTTCCATATTTTTCCGTTGCAGGTTTGCACACGGTATGATCTGGGCCCGGTGGTTTGAATTACAGTTGCTTCGACCCATAATGGTTCGCCAGAGAGGTTTTTGGTGAAAACTAAGTCACCTACCTTGAACTCGTGGCATTTTCCGCTAGATCCACAGGGTTTCTCTGGCTTGTAGGATGGGTGAAGCCAGTTGAGGTGGGAACAAAGCTTGCGTCCCATCAACAGTTCAGCTGGGGTCTTGTTGGTGACACTGTGCGGAGTGATGTGTTGGAGTAGGAGTATTCTGTTTATTTTGTCGTCAATGTCCCCATAGTCCATTTTGTGGAGAGTTTTTTTGACAAATTGTACCATGCGCTCGGCCCTGCCGTTAGCCGCAGGATGCACCGGCGAAGTTAGCGCATGGCGGATACCCCAGTCTGCTAAGTATTCTTCAAATGCCAGGGCGGTGAACTGGGGTCCGTTGTCGGAGACCAGAACGTCTGGCAACCCGCGCATTGCAAATAGCCTATTCAATTTTCGGATGACGGACTCGGTTGTAGTATTCTTCATTTCGTGGATCTCGAGCCAGTTGGAATAGGCATCCACTGTTAGGAGGAACATATGTCCTTTAGTAGACCCCGCAAAGTCAACGTGGATGCGGGACCATGGCCCCCGGGGGGTTTCCCATTCTGTTGGAGTTGCTCTAGGTGGGGCACTGCTGACTTCTTGGCACTTTAAACAAGTCTTTACCCAGGCTTCAATCTGTTTGTCGATGCCTGGCCACCACACGTAGCTTCGTGCGAGCGCTTTCATGTGCACGATGCCGGGGTGACCGTCATGCAATGTTTTCAATACTGCTCATTGTAAATGCTCTGGGACGACGACTCTATTTCCCCATAGGATGCAGCCTTTTTGCGAAAAAAGTTCTGTTTGCTGGTTTCTGAAAGGGGTTAAGTCGTCAGAGGTTTGTTCTATTGGCCATCCTCGTTCGACCCAGCTAAGAACTCGCGCCAAGACAGGATCTCGTTTTGTTTTGATTGCAATGTCTCTGACTGTTAGCGGTGGTGAATGTAGCGTTTCAATCTTGAGTGTCATAAGGGTTGGAGCTGGGTCGTCAACGGTTTCCGGAAGTGGTGCATGGCTCAGTGCGTCAGAGTGGGGAATGGCTTCCCCGGGTGGTGTTGTAATTTATAGTTGTATGCAGCTAAAAACTCTGACCAGCGAGTCATTCTAGGTGACAATATATAGGGGGTTGGCTTGTCTCCCGTTATAATCCCTAGCAAAGGTTTCTGGTCGGTAACAATAGTAAAAACTCATCCATACACATATTCAAGAAACCGTTTCACAGCAGATACAACAGCAAGAGCCTCTTTGTCGATCTGGCTATAGTTACGTTCAGCTTTTGATAGGGTCCTTGAAAAACAGGCAATAGGGGCCTCACTACCATTTGGTAACACATGACTCAAAATGGCTCCTACTCCAAACGGTGATGCGTCACATGTAATTGTTAAAGGCAGAGTCTCGTTATACTGCATTAAAACAGCATCTGAGGTTAGTAAGTTTTTCACTTGTCGGAATGCGTGCTCCTCGCGGTGTCCCCAGACCCAGGTTGCTTTTTTGTCCAGGAGTCTATGTAGGGGCTCAGCTACGGTCAGCTTTCTGGGGCAAGAAGATGCTGTAAAAGTTAATGAGCCCCAGGAAAGTTTAGAGATCAGTCCTATTTCTGGGTCTTGGGGCATTTTTGATTGCCCTTAATTTGCTATTAGTGGGGTGGATGCCTTGTTTATTGATTAGGTACCCCAGGAACTCTACTTTGTCTGTACACAGTTGACATTTTTTTTTTTTAACCTTAAGGCTAGAGTCTTTAAATTTCTGGAGAACCATTTTAAGCCGCTTTTCTAGTATTTCTTTATTCGGGGCAGCTAAATGTTTTATGTATTCACAGGGATAGAGACAGTGGTGGGATTCAAATATTTTTGCTAACAGTTTGGTGGGCGTGGCTTGGTGGGCGCGCTTTGCATGCACATGCGCACTAAATGCACACTTTGCGGAGGTACAGAGGCATTTGCGCAGGTGCAAAGGTGTTCTAACTCACCTCCTGCAAGCCTGCACAATCCCAGTTGCTTCAGCAGCTGCCGCCTGACACTATTCTGTGCCACGCAAAGCAGCTGCGTTTCAAATTCAGTGGATAAAGGTGAGTATGGGAGCCCGGTGGGCAGGTGGGTCCAACAGCATAGCGGCGGAGAGAACGATTCAGTCTCTGCTGCTCATCGCTGCTACCGGCTCGCCAGAACTGGGCCGAACCGGTTGAATACCACCACTAGAATCTATTATGAAATTCCAGGTTTAAGCTCTAACATTAAGAAGAAAATAATTCTTGGTCTGAGCCTTGAACAATGTAAGCCTATAAATACTGATTTGGATGGTTTTAGAGCAGGGGTTTCCAATCTTGGGAACTTTAAAACTTGTGGTCTTCAACTCCCAGAATTCTGAGAGTTGAAGTCCACAAGTCTTAAAGTTGCCAAGGTTGGAGATCCCTGTTTTAGAGCACTGAAGATGAATGTGCATCAAACTCCATTTGGGATTCTACCTATTCGCACCTATTCGCTAGAATAGGTTGTTTACATTCTAAGCAGTTTGGAGAACCGGTTGTTAGAAGAAATTACTGGCCTAATCCTGTAAAGAAGGTAGGAAGGAAACATTCTGGTGTTGCTTACAGAAACTACCTCTCGGTTAACCCTTATTACATTCTTGGCAGGACTAGACTTCCTGTCTCAGTATTTTTTCCATCCTTTGCTGGTACTTTGCTTGTGTGGAGTGACCATTCAAAGTTACAATGGCACTGAAAAAAGTGACTTATAACCATTTTTCACACTTATGACTGCTGCAGCATCTCCACAGTGATGAGAGGCCAGGTGAGGAGATGCATGCTTTGATGTGAGTGATATTGAGTTGGCCATGCCCAGCCAATAACATGACCACCAAGCCACATCCACCAATGAAGCCACGCCCACAGAACTGGTTGTCAAAAAATTTGAATCCCACCCCTGCTCAGACACCATATTAACATTGCATTACGTAACTACCATAGTTAGTTGCTTTTACTTGTCTTGAATTACAGGGTTGTTGCTGATCATTTAAACAGAATCTTGTAGCATCGTTTAAGACTAACAAATTTTAATATAAAACATGTATTTTCATTGCCGTTCACTTTCTTATTTTTTCCTTTCTCTTTTTTCTAGTAAACTACCCTGATCTTCTGCAGTGCCTGAATGCTCCAATCCTAAGTGATAAGGAATGCAATGCTGCTTACCCAGGACAAATTACCCCAAATATGGTCTGTGTTGGATACCTAGAGGGTGGCAAAGACTCTTGTCAGGTGAGGATACTTGCTTTCTCACCACCTAAAATTATATGCATCCAGGATTAATTTACAGATTAGCTATATTATTTAAACAATCCTTTTAACGTTTCAACAAACATGGGTAAACATTACCCCAAAGCAAAGCAGAAAGCAGAAATAAAGCTAAGCAGAAGAAAAAAAAACAAAAAAGAGGATATTAAAAAAAAGGAATGAAAAATGTTTGGTGTTTTAAACACTAAGTTAAATACTGACCACACAGAATAAAACTGCTCAGATTTTCCACTGTGTTAATGAAAAGCTGTTCATATGTAAGAAGTGGAAACTTCTTGAAACCTTTTTTCAGATCAGGGTGTAGCAAAACCTTTCTTTGGTATAAGAAGATAATATTTTTAATTGCAGACCACACACAATAAAACCCAAGTTCTTCAAATATCACCAGATGTTGAGTTATGGCTGAAGTATATAAATTTAAACATACATGTACATCTTTAACATTCATTTCTCCTCTAATCAACTTGGTTATGGATATGAATCCATGTGGTGCAATTGTAGAATGCTCTAAACATGAATCAAAGCCCTGCCTGGTAAATACCAAACAAGTTTTTCACAGGAATTTGAGCTACTTAATAATATAGAATACAAAGATAACTTTCTTTAAAGCTGTAACCACTCATTCCAACTATTTGTTCCACACTTCTTGTCAGTTTCCCTTTTTTTTATTTTAGTGTTATTTTTCAATTGTACAGGAAATATTAACTGTAGGTTATGGAACCTCTAAAACTCTAATAATATGAAAAATTTTGGAATTTGGAACACTGCTAATATGTTTGGCCCAAACTGTTAAATATAAATATATATTTAATTGAATATATTGTGATTCTGCATTTTAGTCAGTCCAAATTCCTTTTGCAGCCCATTAAATTTAAACTAATAATAATTAATCAAAAATATTGATACATTATTTATTCAGGGACTCTGAAAGAATTCTGGGAATTTTCAGGGCGGAATTGAATTGAACTGAATATTTTATTTGGGCAAGTGAAAACAATTTCACTTAAAATTGATACATTTATAACATATTTCGTGTGTATATATTTTGAGTAATATGATACAGAGATATACATGAAGAGACCATAACATTTTTATTTTAGAATTTTTGTTTGTTTCTTTGGACGACTACTTGTAGGGCACTGTAGACTTTGTAGACTGAAGTGGTAGGAAGGGAAATCTGGCTGTTTTTCTTACATTTTGATTCAAACTGAAGCAAAATATGGAAGATTACAAAGGTCCCTCCTGCTTTGAAGAAAGCTTCGATAAACTCCCAAACTTTTATGAAGCTTGGAGGAATCTAGCTGGGACCACAAAAATGATTTGGCTAATCATTCAACAAGGTTTCCTTATGATCTGATGCTACTTCTTAGTGTAGGCTTAAAAAAATTCAGTAACAATTTTTCATTTTTATTGATTGCCAACTGGAATATCAAATCTTTCTTCTTTTCAACTCTTTTTGTCTTTTAGGGAGATTCTGGTGGCCCTGTGGTTTGTAATGGAAAGCTCCAGGGCATTGTCTCCTGGGGAATAGGTTGTGCTCTGCCTGGCTATCCTGGAGTCTACACCAAAGTTTGCCAGTACATCAACTGGATTGATAAAATCATAGCTGCCAACTGAAACAGATACTTTCCTCTTAATGTGATTTATCTTGAGAATGAAATGAAATAAATAGAGCCTGATTACTTTACTCTCTGTTTAATGTTTTTATTTTGACAATAGTCATATAGATTGAGCAGCATATTAAGCAGCTGACAGATAAAGAGAACATATTAGACCTACCTTTCTGCCAATTTAAGAATAACCAATTGAAGAGACACAATGGAATGTATGATCCTTGATCTGAACAAAAGATTTGTCTTCCTTTCCTTTCTTTTCTATTTACTATTTTTTTTCCTTTGAGTGTGTTTCTTATTAGATACATAAAATCTTTTAACAAAAACTATTAAAAAAGTAAAATCAGAAACTGGCACAAACTCACTTTTCAGAGTTGGGAAATACTACTGCCATCATGACATTTTTGTTCCATCTGTTCAGATTTCTCCAGTAGTTATGTGACAAAGCAATATAATATAAAGGAGTTTAAGTAAACATAAGAAATGAGACATCTCAGAAAACCAGGTCAACAAATTCTCTCTAATTTACTACATTTTTCAATGTTCATTTCCTTATGGTGTTATTTTTAAGGGCTTTCTTCTAATTGCTAATTTTATGGCAATGTTCTTTGCTGGTTCCTGCGTAGTCCATTTCCAATTATAGTTGACTGCAAGAATGCCCTTTTATAGTAAACTTTTCCCAAAATGGTCAATTAGTTTATTAATTATATAAATCTAAAGAGATGCCCATCTTTCAACCATGATTGTGGACTGCCCATAGAGAATAAAACATATAAAACAAAATACAATAAAAAAAGTAAGAAAAAAATAGCAGTTGTGAATGAACACAAATTTAATCATGACAAAAAGTGATGAGCTGATTTGAACTTCAGACCCAGTGCCAGTCTGACTTGAACCCAGTCTTCAAGGACTTCCATAATGTTAGCAAATTTGGAATCAAAGACAGATGATACAACAGAGAGGGTACCCTTCCTGGGTCCCAGCCAATGGCATTGTTTAATAGATGTGACACAAAGTATGCCATTCAAATGAGATGGCAAATGAGATGGCAAAAATAAATGGGGAGAGATGGTTCTGAAATTAACCTGGATCCATGCCAAAAATCTGCATGTGGTATATTTGGAATTCAAAAGAGTCTTATTTCTCCCCCCAGTTTTTTTTCTCCAAAGTATTTGGCAGGGCTAGTGGTCTTTTCAACATAAACACACAAAGACACCAAATCATACAAAATTACATTTTGAAAATCAAAGAATATGTAGCAAAATGCACAGGGCAGGAGCACTGAACCATGGATGATACAGATAGACTGAAAGGGAAACTTTTGATCTGGTTCAGTTTTTCTCCAAAGAGAAACTATCCCATCCAGAAATAGTGATTATACAAGAATAGTGGTTGTACAAGAAAGAAAGACTTCAAATAGAGTCTATCCCCAAAAGACAACTTTATTTATCTTATTTATTCATCAGATTTTAAAACCACTCTCACAGAGAGGCTCTGGGCACCGTATAATAAAATATAAAAAACATAAAAACATATATAAAATGTCAAAGAAGCAAGTGATGTTAAAAATTAATTAAAAGATGGGAGGGAATTTTCAGAATGCTAACCAGTCCCATGGCCGTATGCTCCTCTCTGCATCCCAGACAAGGCCACAGAACCAAATTTTCACACCTTTCTGGAAGGGCACAAGAGTGGGGGAGGGGTCTATCTCTGGGGGGGAGAATGTCCCACAAAGCGACAGCAGGGAAGACTCTCTTTCTGGATTTTGCCAGTCAGAATTCTTTGATTGAATTCTCTGCAACATACCTTCTCTGCTTACCCAGCTGGGACGAATGATATAATAGGACAAAGATTATTCTGTAGGTAACCTAGATAAAAAATGCATGGCTCTAAATGATTAAATTAGCATGCACAGCTAGTGGAAAGAATAAACAAACCTTTTTGTGATAGCAGTGAACCCAAGACTATATTAATCAATGCAAAATATATATTGAAGGAATGCACTCTGCTGAAGAGATCAAATATTCCTCTCAATTAAATGTAACCAACAGAATCACAAACAAATCTGCTTCTCCATGATGGACTGACCTCAGAATGGATTCAAAAGATTACCAAACTCCATACATGTATTTGTTGCAATAGAGCATTTCATTGATCTTCAGGGTTAATGTGACAAGCCAGTGTTATAATACATGTAAAAGCAGGAAGTTTCAATGTACACTATAACGATGGTATTATCTCCTACTGAAACTAGATAGCTGAGATTCAAGATAGATTATAACAAATATAGAATCTAGTTTCTATAGTGCAATATTTCTATATTGCAATATAAAAAAACTGTCAGTTCATAATCCTAATCCACTGGGTGCAGGAATATTGGCTAGCTTTAAAAATGAATTGTGCAAGAGTAAACATAATATCTAGGTTTGCTCCAGATATATTGTTTACATATTATTTCTTGTCTCTTCAACTAAACAGAATTGAATGCAGCTGAGAATCTCTGGGAAACGGAACCTATGTTATTACTATTTGTTATCAATGGTTTCTACAGTCTCATAACCTCATAATAGAATATTGTACATTTTCATATTTATTCTAGCTCCATCTTTGGTAAAAAACATGAATTTGAGATTCACAAAATAGACTTATTTTGTCTATCTAAAGAAAGATTCTGGGAAACCCACATGGTTCCTTGAGTTTGTGTCCTAAATATTTAGATATGAACTGAATGGTATCCATACGTGCTTTGCTATAGTCTGCAGGTAGATTGAATGGATCAATACAGAAATAATTTCAGTCAACTGGAATAACTATTGGCTACCTAATTTTCTTGAGATATTGCCTTTCTTCCAATATAATTCAGCAATATTGAATGTAATGACAAATGAATAATTTGCTGCTGTTCCCACCATATATTCTGGCTCTTATTCATTTATTAGACATGTGCATGCATTTCAGAATGAGCTAAAATGAATCAAATGAGAGCCCTTCAGATTAGTGTTCAATTGTTTCAAAATAAGAGATTGAAATGAATAATTTTTCATCTGCATCAAAATTGCATTCTGCCCATCTTTTATTTACACAGGCAGTTGGCAACTTATTGTATCACTGAGAGCAGCATCATATTAATCCATGATTATTTGTTTTCATGATTGACAACCACATTTGGAATGTGGCACAATTGGTGCATCAAATCATAAATAGTTAATTCAGGTCAATCTTCCAGAAGCTAGTTCTGTTTTCATGTGTTGAACCTCAACTTCCATCATCTTCAATCTATTTTTTGGAAAAGTAACCCACTGACATAGATTTAAATGGATTAATCATAATCTGTAAGACCATTAATACTATGAGAAACTACTAGAGTTATCAAAATATTATAAACTTGCCAGGCACTGAATAGGATATCTAGAGTGTATATTATAAAAAGCTATTGTGTCTGTAACCTTTAATTGGGCAAAACCGTGTATCATAGGACAAAACTTTGTCAACAAAGGTATTGCAAATGGGCTACCCTACAGAATTCCAGGACCATTGTTCCTGAAGGAATGAAACTTGGGGAAGTTGGGGCTGCTTCAATTGTTTCAGTGTGGCAGGGCTGCTGCTGTGGTCATATGATCCTAATTTTCAACATTCCTTGATAGTTTCTCAGCCATTTACACAATCCTTCATCCCTCCCTCACACAGTAGTACCCACAGCAGCACCCACTTACTTGCCTGCTGGAATGGGAAGAGAATGGAAGGGAAGGGAGGAAAAAAGGAAAATAAGACCAGGGAGGGAGGGAGGAAAGTCAGAAAGAAAGAAGAAAGCAGAAAGGATGGAAGGAGTAGAAGAAAGAAAGAGGGAGGGAGGGAGGGAGGGAAAAGGAAGGAAGGAAGGAAGGAAGGAAGGAAGGAAGGAAGGAAGGAAGGAAGGAAGGAAGGAAGGAAGGAAGGAAGGGATTTCCAATGTTCCCTATCAGGAAAACTCAATGGGGGAAGTTAGGGTTAGGTTTATCTCTGAAATTAAGACTCAGTGGTGCATGGATTGTCTATTCCTTGATCATGGTAAAAAGAGATATTCTTTTATATGATTAAAAGTATGGGTTGGAAGATATAAATAATTATACTATGCTCCATATAAATTGCATATACTGTATGTAAGTACATATACATGAATTCAATTTATATAGGTGTACATATTAAGTACATGATTCCTTAATAATCTAGAATTTTACAATAGTTCTACAAATATATATTGATGCATGCACATGTATATGGAGGGGGGGGGGAGAGTTATAGTCCCAGATACAGGTTCATTGGATTGTGTTAAAGCTATGCATACCCACCCTTTATTAGTCAAAATTCTTATTTTTTTAGAAGCAGTTGATACATTTTCTTGTTTTGAATTTTGGGTTATGGCAAGCTAGCAATACTTGAAAATCCTACTTGGACCAAAATTTACTTAATTTCCAACAGATTTAATGCACTGAAACCCAGACAAAACAAATTAGACTATATTTTTGCAGTATGCTGTAATTATCAATTTAGTTCAGCTTTTGAATTAACAGATCATAATAATATGCTAATTAGTATGAAATATATTATTTGATTTCTGAAAATGTGTGTATCAAAAAACTTTTTGTATAAAAAAACTAACTTGTCTACCCAAGCATTTAAAATATTTTCTATCACTTATCTAATTTTCTTGGGATATGTGCCTTCTTTGAAATCAGTAATTTAGGATAACTAAAATGAAAGACAAAGATATAGCTTTATAGTAAACAGCGGCAATAAAAAAATCTTATTACAAAATATATTATGACTATTAAACAATGATGAAGCATGTGTTCAAATTTTGGAATAAATTAAAGATGGAATCATATGTGGCCTATTCAGAATTTTGTTCCTTTATTTTCAAATTAAAAAAGTGACTATGAATAGGCATTTAATTTGTCATGCTGTCTATTCTTTTCTTACACTTTCAGCATATCAGCAGTAGCAGTGTATCAGTTTAACATTTTTTTCCACACTTACTGTTCTGTTCGGAGCGTGGGTGCAAAGAACGGAGACGAGGCATCGGAAAGTGACTCAACTCTTTATTAGTGACTTCAGAACAGAGCTAAACTACTCGGACAGCAGGAGCCCTTTTATAGGGCTCGCTGCTGTCATAACAGCCAATGCTTTGAGTTTGCTGCGCTGGCGGCATCCAATCAACAGCGCCCGTTAACAGCCAATCAGATCGGCCTGGGACGACCAATCAGGATCCGCTGCTGGCGGGCCAATCAAAAGTGCAGGATTTTGAGCCTGCTGTGGAAGTAAAACTATTTAAGCTTTTAATAAGCGCAATTGCTTAGTCCGTAACACCCCTCCCCCCTAGGTTCCATCTGAGGGGTGGGGTGATGTACTCTCGCAAGTACGCAGGTCATTTCACCTGTCTGCCCGATCTGTGTTGCCCCAACAGTTCTTGCCTTGGCTCTGTTTCCGATGGGCTATTTCCTGGGCTGAATGGCATGGCTGGGTCAACCACTTCTCTGGGCGACACGGGGCTATCATCCCTGCTTCTGTCAAGGCTACCTCCTGAGTTTCTTGGGGTTGCTGCTGTCGCAGTGCTGCTTTGTGGTGAGGCTATCATCTGGTCCAGTTCTTCCTCGGAAGGTGAATATCCTGAGGTTGGTTGTGTTGATTTTTGGGTTTCACGTACTGCGTCGTATGTTGGCTCATTTCTGGCCCCCTCGCTTTCCCTCCCCCCCCAGGTTTGAGGTTCAGGGCTAGAGACAGGGGCAGGTGCCAGTCTGGAATGAAATTGGTCAATGTGGTGCTTCCACATTTTCCCTTCAGCAGTTTGTAAACGGTAGGAGCGAGGCCCCGTAAGTTGGATTATGGTAGCGGGGACCCACAATGGGTCACCTGAGAAATTCTTTGCGAAAACTGGGTCGCCTACCTTGAACGTGCAATACTTGCTGCTGGACCCTAGGGGTTGTTCTGGCGTGTAGGCAGGGTGTATGCGGTCAAGGTATGATCAAAGTTTCCATCCCATCAGGAGTTCGGCTGGGGTTTTGTTTGTAGTATTATGTGGTGTAATATGTTGGAGGAGGAGCATCCTGGTTACTTTATGATCGATGTCTCCTTGGTCCATTTTTTGTAAAGTTTTCTTCATGAACTGGACCATTTTCTAAGCCCTACCATTGGCCGCAGGGTGAGCAGGTGAGGTCAAGGCATGGCATATCCCCCGATCCACTAGGTACTGTTCAAATGCGAGAGCAGTGAATTGGGGACCATTATCGGAAACCAGGACATCTGGTAGTCCATGTGTAGCAAATAGTTTATTTAATTTTTTAACGACTGCTTCTGTGGTGGTGCTCTTCATTTTGTGGACCTCTAGCCAATTTGAATAGGCATCCACGGTTATGAGAAAGGTATGTCCTTTGGTGGGTCCCACAAAATCGAGGTGGATGCGGGACCAGGGACCCCGGGGTGTCTCCCATGCCGTTGGTGGGGCTTTTGGTGGATCGGCGCGAGTTTCTTGATACTTGTTGCAAGTGGCCACCCAAGTTTCTATTTGTTTATCTATACCTGGCCACCACGCATAGCTCCTGGTTAGTGCCTTCATTCGCACGATGCCAGGATGTCCATCGTGCAACAGTTTCAGGACTTTCTGTTGTAGCCACTCCAGAATGACAACTCTGTCTCCCCACAATATGCATGCTTTTTGGGAGAAAAGCTCTGTCTGTCAGTTTTTGAAGGGTTTGAAGATGTCACTGAGTTCGTTGTCAGGCCAACCTCTTTCTACCCAGCTGAGGATTCGTGCTAAACAAGGATCTTTCCTCATTTCTGTGGCGATGTCTCGTGCAGTCAGCGGTGGAGAAGGAAGGATTTTGATTTGTAGCATTGTTAGTGTTGGAGCCGGATCGTCTATGACTTTGGGTAGCAGTGAATGGCTCAAAGCGTCAGTGTGGGAAATGGCTTTCCTCGGGCAGTGTAGCAAATGGTAATCGTATGTGGCTAGAAATTCCGACCAATGCGTCATTCTTGGCAATAAGATGTGGGGTTTTGGTTTGTCCCCTGCTAAAATGCCAAGTAATGTTTTGTGATCGGTAACTATGGAAAAGGGTCTTCCATATATGTACTCATGGAAGCGTTTGACAGCAGCTACGATAGCGAGAGCCTCTTTATCAAGTTGGCTATAGTTCCTCTCAGCTTTAGCTAAAGTCTTTGAAAAAAAAGCAATAGGTGCCTCAGTACCGTTTGGTAGGATGTGGCTCAGGATGGCTCCTACCCCAAACGGTGAGGCATCGCAGGTGACAGTTAAAGATAAGGTCTCGTTATATTGTATCAATACAGCATCTGAGTTTAAAAGGTCTTTGACTTTCTGAAAAGCTCATTCTTCGCGTTGTCCCCAGACCCAGGAAGCCTTCTTGTCAAGGAGCCTATGCAGGGGTTCGGCCACAGTTGCTTTCTGGTGCAAGAAGATTTTATAAAAGTTAATGAGTCCTAGGAAAGCTTGGAGGTCTGTCTTATTCCTAGGTCTTGGGGCGTTTTTTGTGGCAGTCAGTTTTTTTCAGTAGGATGAAGTCCCTGTTTATCAAGTAGATAGCCCAGGAATTCAATCTTTTCTATGCAGAGTTGGCACTTGTCCTTCTTGATCTTTAGACCAGCATCTTTAAATTTCTGTAGAACCATTCAGAGTCGTTTTTCTAAAATGCATCTAGTTGGGGCAGCTATCAGTACATCATCGAAGTAGGGCACGACCCCTTTTATGCCTTGTAGCAATCTTTCCATTAAGCTCTGGAAAATGCTCGGGGCTACACTTATTCCAAACTGGAGTCTGTTACACTTGAAAGGCCCTCTATGTGTGACTATAGTCTGGGCCTCTGCAGTCTGTGCGTCTACGGGCAACTGCTGGTACGCCTGAGCTAAGTCCTATTTTGCAAATATTTCCCCACCTCCAAGGGAGTGAAGAAGGTGTTGGACCACAGGTATGGGGTAAGCGCTCTGCTGGAGCGCATGATTTAGGGTGGCCCGGTAATCCCCGCAAATTCTCACCAATCCGTCTGGTTTTATGGGGGTCACGATTGGGGTCTCCCATCAAGCGTGGTCAATCGGTTCCAACACACTTTGTGCTATTAATTTGTCCAATTGTCCATCAATCTTTGGCTTGAGTGCAAAGGGCACTCGACGAGGCTTAAGGCGAATGGGTGCAATTTCGGGCTGAGGTTAAATGATATAGGGGACCTTTTGTACTTGCCTAGCTTCTTGCTGAACACGTCCTGGAATTCTTGGACGAGGGCCGCTTCCCAGTCATCACTGCCAGTCTGGTTGATGCCAGCTAGTTTGATTCCTAATGGTGCAAACCACTGTAGACCCAGAAGGCTGGGCTGATCTCGATTGATGATGGTCAATGGTAAGGTTGCGGTGTGGTCCTTGAAGGTGACTCGGACATTGCTGGAACCGACGACTGGAATTCTATTTCCTTGGTAGTCTTTCAATATGACGTTTTGAGTGCTGAGGTTCTGGCGACGGATGTCAGGGATCAGCTGCTTGAAGGTTTTCCAGGATACCATCGATAGGGACGATCCAGAGTTGACCTCCATAACGCATGGTCGCTTCTCGATGGTGACTCTCACTCGGATTTTCCTTGCATCAAGGGAAATGATAGCATGGCCTATGGTGATGGTCTGGTGTACCTCTTCTCGTCGGGATGAAGTGGTGGCTGCTCGGTTTCTGTATTGAAAGTTCCATTGGTTGTTTTGGCGGTCCCGATTAACTGGTGGGGTGCCTGTTGTCTGTTGGAAATTGTTTTCTCTCCTGGTTGGGCTGGGTCCTCACTTGCTTCTGCAGACCTTAGCGATGTGGCCCCTCTTCCCACAGGAACGGCAGAGTGCGTCTAAGAATTTGCAGTCGGATCGCGGGTGACTGCCCCCGCATCCGGAGCATTGGTACGGGGATTTTCGATTCTTTTGGTCCCGCTGGTCACGTTCTGACCTGAGTCTGTTGACCTCTTCTTCCTCGTTTTCTGATGAGGATTCGAAGTCCTCATGGTGCGTAGTTGTTGCGTGCCTCTCGGAAAATGGCGTAGCATCGCTGGGGAGTTGGCGGTGTGGTGCATTCGCTCAGCGCATTCGAGTGGCTGACTTCCTGGTTGCTTCTGCTGCAGTAGCATCGGTGATGACATCTGCAAGGGCGATGTCTCCCTTCGCCATAATCTTGCTCTGGGTCGTGGGGTCTCTTAGGCCCAGAACAATTCGAACTCTCATGGCTTCCTCGAGATTTGTGAAGCCACAGAGTCCTCCTAGGTTTCTGAGGTCAGCGATGAAGTCCCCAATGCTTTCACTTTCCCATTGGTTCCTCTGGTAAAACTCGTGTCTTCTGATGAGTGTGTCACCGCTGGTGCATAATGGGCCCGGAGGTTTGGGGCAAGGTTGTCCCAGTCCATTGTCTTGACTTCTGCTGGTTTTGCAGGTGCTTTTGCCATCTTGAAAACGGCAGGCCCACAATGGGTCAGAAATACAGCTCGTTTCTTGCCAGGCGTAGCATCTTTCAGATTGTTGGTCTCCAGGAACATCTGGAACCTGTCCATATACGAGTCCCAGTCTTCGTTAGATGGGTCAAATGGAGCGGGTGGTATAGCGCTGCTGGTCATTCTGCCACTTCTTCGGTGCGCTCTTAGTCACGTGCTCTGTAGGATTCGTTGAGTGTTTGATCAGCTCTTAAAGTCTCCGCATCCCATCCTTGTCGCCAGTGTTCTGTTCGGAGCATGAGCGCAAGGAACGGAGACTAGGCATCAGAAAGTGACTCAACTCTTTATTAGTGACTTCAGAACAGAGCTAAACTACTTGGGCAGCAGGAGCCCTTTTATAGGGCTCGCTGCTGTCATAACAGCCAATGCTTTGAGTTTGCTGCGCTGACGGCGTCCAATCGGCAGTGCCCGTTAACAGCCAATCAGATCGGCCTGGGATGACCAATCAGGATCCGCTGCTGGCGGGCCAATCAAAAGTGCAGGATTTCGAGCCTGCTGTGGAAGTAAAACTATTTAAGCTTTTAATAAGCGCAATTGCTTAGTCCGTAACACTTACCATCCACAGGTTTGGAAAAGGGCTCTATTGGTATGTCCAGACACTAAGCCTTCTAGACTGATTCTGGTTAACTTCCCCAAGCTAGTGCTCTTCAGATGTGTTGATTTACAACTTCCATGATTCTCAGTCTACATGATACTTGAAGAAGTCATGAATCATCCGAATGATTCATGGATTAATCAAGATCTGAAAGACTATTAATGTTCAGCAGTGCTTTGCAGACCTGCCTGATTATCAAACTGTTGCGAATCAGCAAGGCCCAGGAATCCCTAATCCGCAGTCCATGGCCTAGTGTCAGCCTGGGCCACAGAGGTGGTGGGCGAGTATGTGTGTGTGCATGCGAAGCCATATTTGTGAAAGTGGTGCACATATGCATGAAACCACCTCCTCTTCCCCCTACCACCATTGCTGCCTCTGTTGGTCCAATGAGTCAGAAAGGTTGGGAAACACTGGTCGAACAGAACATTCTTTATTATTCTATTTTTATTTGAAAAAAGTTAAAATATAAAACTCCAAAAAATTTTTAAAAATAAAGAAAAAAACATAAAACAAACAAGACATTGAAAAAAGTACATTAAAAAAGAAAAAAACCCTCAACACATCTACACATATTGTCTGCCCTAACTGAATACTGACTAATACATTACTACAATATTGGTTTCCCATCCTTGCGAAACAGACCTCCAAAATTTTTGAACCACATTTATTTGGTTCAAAATCTAAGGGACTGGTTTGGACTAAAGTCAGCAGGACTTTTTTGTGTGGCTGTTGATAAAAATGTTGGATCGCCAACATCATCGCCAATGTCTGATGACTGACATGGCACAAAAAGAAGAAGAAATCTATTTGCAAATGACCTGTGATCTATGTACTATATTAATGATAAAATACTTAACAGGAACAAGAACAACAATAACAATAACAACAACAACAACAACAACAATAATAATAGACAAGATTAAATTTCAAAATCCTCTGTTAATGAACTGTTATTACAATCAAGTTGTAGAAAATTTACCACAGCATCTTATTTATCCCAAATCATCTCAAGAGTTAACAGTAATTTGTCCTGGGTCAAATATTTATGTTTGTTTCTTAATACCATCTCTTATCAATTGTCTAATTAAATACAATAAATTCACTCTCCACAATTGGTCTATCTCCAAAAAAGTCCAGATGAAAGTGGTTTCCTTTTGACTTCCGGTTTGCAGGGCTTTGGCGGCAGGCAGGAATCTGCAATCGTGCACAGTTTCTGCCTGGGCTTGCCGCTGGAGTGCCCTGAGCTAGCTGGCTTCGGGGCTAAGCCACCCTGTAGAGGTGGTGAAGAGGGGGGAGACCACCAGCAGGATCGAGAAGAGCTGCATCTCTCCTCCTCAGCTGGTCAAACTCCCTTTCCCGAAGGTGGTAGGAGCAATGGTCAGAAATGGCCACCTCAAAGAAGCACTCAACTGGAAAAGAAAGTGCAGGAGGAAGATAAGAAGTGAAAGTTTTGGCTGACTGGGATAAAAAGCAACAACCCTGGAATTTAAATTTTATAAAAGATAACATCGCTCCCAAAGAAGAGTCAGAAGCAGCAAAAGAAAGTGTAAAGGGAAAGTTTTTTTTTTCTTCTCTCTCCTTCCTCACATTGACAATGAAGAGAGCTGAATAAGAAATCGGAAAAATCCGCTTTGGCACCAATAATTAAGCTGAAAATATAATTAAATGCCAAAGGGACAATAAAGATTTCTGGACACTAAAAAATCTTTTTGGCCTATAAGTAGGAAGGGAGAGGAAAAGAATAAGGGCAGGATCTGGAAGGAGGAGATTGCCTGGACTTCAAAAGAATCTAAAGTAAAATCTCAATAAGACTTCTAAAAGATCCATTTTAACTGGAACTTTGTAACTAAATAGTAACGCCAGGAAGAGAAAGTGAAAAAAGAAGAAAGTGTAAAAAGAAACAGCTTGTGTGTATTTGGATTGCTTGGTGACTTTGGGATTTTTGGATATTATATTTGAATGACTAAAAACAATTGGGTGGTTGTTTAAAAAATTCTACAATGGCACTATCTCTGGATGAACTGAAAATGGAATTTAAGAAATATAAAGAAGAGACACAAGAAGGGAAGGGTTCCTTTGGCTCCATTTTCCAATTCTTAGAAATGGCAATTCGTAACTATGAGAAACAACAAGAAAAGACTGTGCAACAAGAAGATTGGGACAAAGAAGAAGCCATCTTTAATGAACAAGTAACTCTATCTGGGGAAGAAAGGGGAAGGTGGGGAAGAGAATGGAGAATTTAAGACTTAAAAAAACAACCAAAAAAGGGGAAAATAATTTGAAAAGTGGATATAATGTTGGAAAGCAACAGAAAAGGGGAATACAGAAGCAGGAAATGGAGGTGAAGAGACAGGGGGGTAAAAAGGGGAGAGAGAAGAAGAAAGGGAAGAAGGAAAGGAAGAGAAGTTACAAAGGTATGGAGCAAGATGTAAAGAAACAGGACCTATTCAGAGATAATGGGTGAAAATCTAACTGAAAAAGGGATTCTGTGAAGGTACATAAGATGGTATTGTTATATTTGTAATAGAAATAATGTTAGAAAATTGGAAACAACATATGATTAAAAAGAGGGATAAAATAGTGTAATTTAGTGAAACTTTTGTATGAAATAAAATAAAATAAAATAAATGAGAGAATCAGGAAGGAACGGGAACATTTTAATTACTCAAGGTTTTATAAAATATAAGTGAAGTGGGGGGAGAATTAACTATGGAAAGTTTATAACTGTTCCCATAGAAGTATGATATTTATCTGAAAAGTAATGTGTAAAATATTAAGATTTAAATGAATATTAATATTAATGATAGAATTGAATTGGTATGGATTGTTGTTCTAATTATATTATACATTTATATTTTTTTCCTTTTTTAAAATACAGTGTGTAGTTTTAGAAAGTACCAAGCAGAATCCGAACGGAAGTTATGTATTATATTAAGTGTTATAATTTTAGGGGAAAGATATAAAGGCATCATACTCCAATCAGTGATTACAGGAGAAATTTTGTTTAATGAGAAAAGATAGTAGACAGTTGAAACAGAACAGACAAAGAATATAAATACAATGATTTGAATTGAGATGAAATAAATAAAACAAAATTAAGAAAGTTAAAAGAGGGGAGAAGCTACATTGAAAATGTAGAATAGTAATAAGATATGGAATGGAAAATAAAAATGAGCATGAACTTGAATTTGTGTCTGTACGAAGAGATGTAACCCGGGACTATGCTGCTTTCAAAAAAGATGTTTTATGTTTTGTTTGTTTATGTTTGTTTTCAAAAATCAATAAAATTTTCAAAAAAAAGGTGGAGAAGGTGGAGCTTCGTTTCAGCATTACAGCCGATATTTTCGCCCCTGGTCGGTCCCAACGGACCTAAACCGTCCCGTAGAGACGGGGATTGTGAAGGGCACTGTCCCAGGATCCCAGAGATATCGCAAAATATCTGGTTTGATCCGGGAGAAGCCCTTTTGCTGGCGGCGGAGAGGCAGCCTCCATAGCTGCTGAAGTCGGGACAGCTCCGGAAAGAAAGTGGCTGGAGTGAGAGTGTGTCGGCTGGGTGAGATACTTCTTTTGTATTGTAAATTCACTGAGACTTGAAAGGACATCCTGAACAAAGAAGAAACCTGTGAGTTTTTTGGGTTTTTTTGACCAAAACTGTTTGAGCGGCACTTTTTAAAGTGATGTCAAATTGAGGCTTGGATTTTTTTTTCTCTACTTTTTTTTCTGAGGACTTTAATGTGACTTTGTAGGTAACCGGATTGAATTCTCTCTTATATATATATATTTTATGCTCCTTTTGATTTTTTAATTTTCTTTAGGATAGAGGCTCCCTTTGGTTATTTTTTTTTCTTTTTTCTTTTGTATACATTACTCCTTTTTTCTGGCTGGGGGGGAGGAAAGAACATTAAGAAACTTTGCAACACTGCCAACTAGAGGCTTGAAAATACTTTATTTGAATTGGAGAGAAATGTAAGAAGACTCCTTCTCAAGGACATTTCAACGTGATAAGATAGAGGGAGAGCTCAGCAAAATATTATTACAGGTGCTTTCCTGGACTCTTATCAATATTTCAACACTTGAGGCTTGGTTTTGAAGCTGCTGGAGAAGAGAGTCATAATAAGATTCTTGGATAAATAAATAAAGTGCAGTGTGCTCTTATATATATACATGTGTGTGTGTGTGTGTGTGTGTGTGTGTTTTACTTGTGATATCCCTACTCGCCAGCCTTTTTGTAAATTTCAATTCTAGTAATATTCTTATTTTTGCTTTTTATTTTAAAGGGAAAGCCTCAGAGTTCTTCTTCTTTTTTTCTTTTTTTCTCCTTATTTTTATTGGGACTTTCTTTGCTCTTTCTATTCATGTTTTTGGATCACTTTGTTTTTCTTTTTTGATTATTGAGACTTCTCAACTGGATTAAGGTGTGAAGAACCTGAAGGAATTTCTTCTTTTCTTTTTGCTTTTTTTTTCTCTTAATTAATATTATTATTCTTGGGTTTGCTTGTTTTTTTCCTTTCTATTTTTCCTTTTTTATGGTGGACTACTTCGTAATTGGATTAGGGTCTAGAAGAACCTAAAGAGCTTTCTTCTTCCTTTTTTCCTTTTTCTTCTTTGGTTTTGGGCTTCTTACTATTGGATCTTTCCATTTTGGATTATAATTGGCTACTCTATCAGTTGGATTAAAAGTCAAAAAGAATTTGAAGCTTTGGAAGCATTAAAATGAGCAGGAAATCAATACCATCTGGCATTTCTACTTCTACCTCTGCTTCCCCACCAGCTGGAGGACAACGTTTAATTCAGATAATGTTGAAGCAAGATAAAGAACAAGAAAAAGTAACTTTACAGATGATTATGCAAGGAATCCAAGATCTTAAGATAAAATCAGACATCATTGAACAAAGAATAGAGAAGACTGATGAAAAAGTGGAAAATATTAAACAAATGATGGGGAAGTATGAGGAGAGATTCCAAAAAATTGAGGAAGAAGGAAAACAAAGAGAGGAGAAGATTGGAAATATTGACAGTAGATTAACAGTGGTCAAACAAGAAAAAAGTGGGATGTTGAGGTGGGAGATGGAAAGGTCAGAATTTTATCTCAGATTTCAAAATATAGAAGAAGAAAAAGGACAAAATTTGGCTGCGATAATGATAGAAATTTTGGCAGATGCTCTGGAAATTGCAGAGGAAAAGATGATGGATGGAGTAGATGAGGTATATCGAGTTTATACAAGATATGTGATGAGAAATAAATTACCAAAGGAAGTCCATATTAGATTTACCAAAAAATCCATTAAAACACAAATATTACAAGTGGTAAGAGAGAAATACAAAGGCAAATACAAAGGCAAAGAGATTGTGGTTTTAAAACAAATACCCAGAAGAGTGAGAGAGATGAAAAGAGAATATCGATTTCTGACCAAAATGCTACTGGAAAACAAAGTGAACTATAGATGGCTGATTCCAGAAGGATTAATGTTTACGTGGCAAGAGCAGAGACATAGAATTGATTTAATTGAGAAAGCAGAACTTTTCTATGCAGAATTTTTTGGAAGAAGAAGAGAGGAGGCAGAGAAAGAAGTCTCATTAATTGAGTTTCAAGAGGAACAACTGGAGACTGAAAAAGAGAAAGGAGCTGTAGGTGGACAGGTGGATAGTAAAGAACAGCGTGAAGTGAGATCCACGAGAGCTGTTAGACCTAAATATAAAGCATAATCATGGAAGAAAAAAAAAACTGATTACAATGAATATAAATGGACTTAATTCAGCTGTTAAAAGAAGGAAAACTTTTCATAAATTAGAGAAATTAAAATTTGATATAATTTGTCTACAAGAAGTTCATATTAAAAAACAACATGAACAATTGTTAGTACAGCCAAAATTAGGGAAAATATTTACTTCTTTGACTCAATGTAAGAAAAGAGGAGTGGTTCTATACATTAAAGAGGCTATCCCAGAAAAACTGATCTACACGGATGAAGACGGAAGAGTATTAATGGTGGAAATAATGGACAATAATATAAAAATACTCTTGATTACAATTTATGCTCCGAATGAAAAACAAGAAGAGTTTTATAAAAAGCTACACATGAAAATAACTGGACTGGACTATGGTAATATAATTATGATGGGAGACTTTAATGGAATTGTGGACAATAAATTGGACTATATAGCAACAACAATCAAGAAAGGCTCTCCCTAAATCTTTTTTTAAAATGACAGACGAACTATCTTTAAAAGATATTTGGAGAGAAAGAAATGTTAAAGCTAAACAATATACTTTTTATTCAAATAGACATTTATCATGGTCCAGATTAGATATGATTTGGATCTCAACAGAATTAATATCCAATATTCAAGAAACAAATATCGAAACAAGTACTTGGGCAGATCATAGTCCAATGATAATTAAATGGAAGGGACAAAAAAAAGATCGAAATGGACATTAAATAACACTATTTTAAAGGAGAAAGATTTTATACAATGGATGGAGAAGGAATTGGCTTTTTTCTTCAGAGAAAATAAAAAAGAAGATACTTCAACGCAGAATGTTTGGGATACAATGAAGGCATATGCTAGAGGTTTGATAATAGATTATACAAGAAAAAAGAATATTAGGAAAAGGCAAGCTTCTAAGGCCTTGGAAGATGAATATAAAAGACTTGAAAAAGAATTACAGAAAATGCCACAGAAAAAAGATATTAAAATGAAGCTGGATATAATTAAACATAAAATGGAATTAATAGAGAAAGAAGAACTCGCACAGAAAATCAGAAATTCTAAACAGAATTACTTTGAAGATGCAAATAAACCAGGTAGATGGCTAGCATATAAATTGAGAAAGGAGAAGGAATCAAGAAAAATATTGAAGCTAATAGATGATCAAGGCCAAGTTTGTTATGGTAATAAGGAGAAAAAGGAAATTATTCGAGATTTTTATGGGCAACTATATAAACAAGAGAATATTGATGAGGAAAAAGTCAAACAGTATTTACAGAATGTTAATTTACCGAAGATACCTAAAGAGACTGAAGAAATGCTAGAAAGTAATATAACAATGATGGAATTAAATGAAGCATTTAAGAGACAAAACAATGGGAAAGCACCGGGTCCAGATGGGCTTCCGGCAGAATTCTATAAAATATTTCAAGAATCATTGAGCATCCCATTGTTAGAAGTCATGAATGAAGTTATGTTAAAGAAGATGACACCCAAAACATGGTCAGAGGCTTATATCACACTTATTCCAAAAGAAGAGGCTGACCCGTTGCAAATTAAGAACTATAGACCTATTTCCTTATTGAATGCAGACTATAAAATCTTTGCTTCAATTTTAGCAGAAAGACTTAAAAAATATTTAAATAATTTTATTCACCCAGATTAAAATGGATTTCTGCCAAAGAGACAAATCAGAGACAATATGAGAGTAATCTTGGATACTTTGGAATATTATGAGGCTCATTCTGAAAAGCAAATGGCTTTGATATTCCTAGATGCTCAAAAGGCATTTGATAACGTGAACTGGAGATTTATGTTATTATTATTGGAACAGATGGGTTTTGCCAGAAAATTTATTCAAGCAATAGAAGCCATATATAATAAACAGACAGCAAAGGTAATGATGGAGGGAGAACTTACAGATTTTATTAATATAAGAAAAGGCACAAGACAAGGTACAAGACTATCTCCTTTGCTATCCAAAGTTATTGGAAAAGATAAAGACATATGGTAAGATGGCTGGTTTGAAAATAAATAAAGATAAAACAAAGATTTTGACAAAGAACATGTTACTGAGACAAAGAGAAGAACTGGCAGAACTTTTGAAAATCCAAGTTACAAACAAGGTTAAGTATCTGGTGATATATTTGACAGCAAGATGTAGCACATTAAAAGAGAATAATTATATTAAACTTAAACAACAGATAGCTACAGATTTGAAAAAATGGGAAAACTTGCAATTGTCATTAATAGGGAGAATTTCAACAATTAAGATGAATATTTTACCCAGAATTCTATATCTGTTTCAAACAATACCAATTAGGCTTGGAAAAGACTATTTTGAAGATTTAAATAAAATCATGTTGAAGTTTATATGGCAAGGTAAAAAAGCGAGAATAAAGCTAAAGCTTTTGCAAGACGCTAGAATTAGAGGAGGTTTTGGCCTGCCTAATTGGGAATTGTATTATCAAGCTGCAAGTTTGATGTGGATCAAAGAATGGATAACATTAAGAAAGCATAGATTGTTGACATTAGAAGGGCATGATTTGCTGTTGGGCTGGCATGCTTTTTTATGGTATAAGGGAACTAAAACACAGGGTTATTTTAGAAGACATTATATACGGGAGTCTTTGTGGTTAAATTGGGAGAAAATAAAAAAACAATGTTACTTGAAAATTCCAGTTTGGTTATCGACTATTGAAGCATTTTCCTATCCTATAATCTATAAGAAGGAACAAACAGTTAGATATGGGGAACTCTTGGATGAAAAGGGTGGACTTAAATCGATCCAAAACCTAGAGGAACAAGGTATAAGGATGAATTGGTTTTCATATGCGCAAATACATTCAAGGTATGATGAAGATTTTAAAACGGAGGGATTCTATGATAAACAGACTGATTTAGATAAGATCTTGATGGGTACTGATGAGAGGGTGATTAAAAAATTATATGGTTACTTATTGGGAATTAAATTAGAGGAAGAACAAGTTAAAGAAACTATGATTGTTTGGGGGAAGAATTTTGGATATGGGATTGATTTAGAGAAATGGCAAAAATTGTGGTCTCAAAATTATAAAATGACAATGTCAACAGCATATAAAGAAAACTTGTATAAGATGTTTTACAGGTGGCACTTTCCCCCGACAAGCATAGCAAGAATGTTTGAGAACAAATCTGAAAAATGCTGGAAATGTCATCAGATACCTGGCTCATATTACCATATGTGGTGGACCTGTGAGGACGCTAGAAAATATTGGACTAAAATTCGAATGTGGTTGGAAAGAATGACAAAGAAACACATAGACTTGAAACCAGAGATCTTTTTATTGGGAATTTTACCTGATACATATGGTAAAGATTTGAAATACCTGATTGTAAATGTATTAACAGCGGCTAGGATTGTATTTGCTAAAAATTGGAGGAATGAGAAAATACCATTACAGGATGAAATTATTAAGAAAATATTGGAATGTGCTGAGATGAGTAGATTGACATTTGAAATTAGAGAGCAAGAGGATAAACAATTTTATGAAATTTGGGATCTTTTTTATCAATGGCTAGATGATAAAATACGATAATAGAATATTGACACTATACTTATAAAGGGTTTTTAAGATTGATTTGGTATGATTATATGATTTGTTACAGAATAAACTGTTTAAAGTATTTCTATCTCATAAAGTATGAATGATTAAAAGTATAGTCAAAAAATTCTTTTTTTTTAGTGATATTATGATATACAAGTTTGGATTGACAATATGAATTGTTATGTAACATAATTGTAATTGAGACTACAAAATGAATGCACAAAACTGATGAACCAACCGACACACTGGATGTACATATGAGAGTTGTTTTAATGTTTTGTTTGCTTGTTTGTTTGTAGAAAATTAATAAAATTCTTTTCAAAAAAAATTTTTTTTTTCAAAAAAAAGGAAAGAAAGTTCCTTTTAAGCATAATAAATCCATTCCCCAAGCTTCCTCAGTTCTTCTAGAAAAAAACAATCGATCTCTTCTCCATTCCGTCAGGCTTCTGCTATTGTAGAAGAATGAAGGCTTGAACTTCAGAGAAGCCTATGCACTCAGCTCAGTTAGTTCTACCTCTGTACATTCCCTATCTCTTTCCAAAGGACCTGCAGCTTTCAAATCACCTTTTGTGAATCTAATTTATAAAGAGTCCATGCATCTAAAGATTTTCCACAGCCATTATTATTTCATCAAACTTTTTACAAAGCTTTTGACTAAAAAATTGCATGTTACCAAAAGATCTTTTACCAGATCTCAGCCATCCTTGGCTGTCTATAATTTGATAAATTGTTGTTCTGTAACATAGCTAGGAAACAAAGAATTCTGAAAGAAAAAGGAGCAGGAAGATATTTTCTGGATATCTTGATTCAAGATTAAAGCAAACATTTAAAAAAAATAACTCCAAATATTTGCAAATTTAAAAAATGCAAAAATTTACCATCCAAGAGCACGCCATATTTCCTTACAGGAAAGCAAAAGTTATTCAAACAACAACATAAATCAAAAGGAAAAAGAAGAATAGTTAGAGTCCCATGGGGGGGGGGTGTTAAAATAAATCAGCATTCAACCAACTGGTCAACTTTTAAAAATAAAAAGCAGAATAAACCAGAAAATTGAAAAAGTAAAGTTAAAACCCAGCTATGCTTAAGAAAATAACTGTTGAGAGGAAGATGGATGACCAGTGACTTTCTGACTGCTCCCAAAGGGAACTGGGATCTTCAAGACTCCCTTTCTCAGGTGGATCCACAACTGTCCAAAAGGCATCTTGGGTCATTCCTAAATGCTCCCATTCAAGTCCAGGGAGCAGCACTGCCACAGTACCAGCTTTGGCAGCAAAATCAGAAGATCATAGGCAAGAGACAAAAAAAATCCCTTACCATTCAGTAACTATCTTGGAGAGGAATAGTTTGTATTATCAATATTCTAGAAATTTACAAGAGTTCGGCCATGCATATGTTCATTCAAATACATGTATGGGAGAAAAAATTTAGTCAGCATATGTAAGGAGAAAAAAAGTTTCTTAGCATGGGTTAAAGGACCTTGTGAGTTTATGTATGCCAAAGTTGGTGGCTATGCCAAGAATCTCTGGGAAAGTAACTTCTGGAATTGACAGAGGCATGAGATGTCATCTTTTACATTATATGTAAGGTAATGTGAAAATTCAGGACCCATATCTGGAAATATCCTGTCACATCAAGGAAAAAGTCAAGAGAGGTGATTTTTAATTAGTTTATTGGCAACAAAAGGCCTTGGAGCTGTTTCAAGGAAAAGAAGTCAAAACAAGACATTGTGTTCACAAATAATTGACAAAAATATTTTTCTATTGCTTCTGATTAAATGTCATGCTTTGTAGTATCTTATTGAATTAACTATGTATTTTTAGGAATTCTGTTTTTTTTTTAAATTATTTTTAAAACCAACTAATTTAACATCACAAGTCATGACAGCGAACAATCTAAAGGATTTTTAACTATATCTGAAATAAGAATAGCAATAGCAATAGCACTTATATATCACCCCATAATGTTCTACAACACTCTCTGGACAGTTTACAATGTCAGCATATTGTCCCCAACAATTTGGCTCCTAATTTTACCAACCTCAGAAGGATGGAAGGCTGAGTCATCCTTGAACCTTGTGAGGATTGAACTCCAGCCTGTGGGCTGAGTTTGTCTGCAATACTACATTCTAGCCACTGCACATGGGGGCTCTTAGAGATGCTGAATTTATTGAACGGTTGAACAACAGGAATCTCAGGGATGTGCTGAAGGATGATAAAGAAATTCCAAATAAGTTCCAATAGTCTGCTTTCCTTGTGGAGATGGTAGCACAAATGTTTATGCTTGGATGATTCCTTTTTCAGATTAATTCAAAGAACTGAATAAACTTAAGAGGCAAGACATGAAGAGACAAAGTTATTGCATCAAGTTTTTGGTCCATTTTCTTTTCCAGCTTTTTTATGGTGGGGAATCTTCTCATTGTGTAAAGCATGGTCTTTGGATCAATCAACAAGGAAACTGTTTAACTGTTGGAGAAGCATATCTTGGTGTCACTTTCACTGAATTCTGTAGACATCATATTAACAAATCAAATCATCAAATCAATACAATAACTACTTAAATTTCTTTAAGGAATTCAAATGTAAAATTGCTATTCCTCTCACAAAAATATACTTTTCTTTAAAGCATAATTTGAAATCAAGGGCTTCATACAATCAGTAACAGAGTTGGAAGAGACCTTGGAGGTCATCTGGTCCAACCCCCTGCTCTCATCTATACTATTTCTAATAGATGGCTGTCCAACCTCCATGTTGGAGCATCCTCAATTTCCAAAGGCAATTTGTTCCACTGGTTAATTGTTTTCACTGTTAGGGATTTTCTTTTTAGTTCTAGGCTGCTTCTCTCCTTGATTTACTTTTATGCATAAATATAGGATCAAAAGTAGATACAAAAATCAGCTTTGTGTTTTTGATAGATTAGAGGAAGCTTGTTAGGATTCCGGTAGTTTACTTAACCGACAAAGTTTACTTAGGAATAAAAATAAATATAGAAAGAAGAGTCCATCTTGCCTAAGAGGAAGGGACATAATTAGCATTAGTATCATTGTCCTTTTAGTTACCTTTTTAACATTTTTTTTACATTCAGTGGACATACTTGGATTTTTCTAGAAATATGAATAAGTTACAAGATAAGGACATTCTGAAAAAAATATAACTTTATTTTTTTATATATAACATAAAAATAAAAACTAACTAAAACAAATAGTCAAAGAGAAAAATAGGTAGAAAAGAAAAAGAAAGTGAAAGAGATGAGACAGAAGAAGCAAAAGATAAAAAAAGGATGGAAAGAAACAAAAGTGTAAAAGAAATAAAAGGATAGTGTCCAACTTATTTTACAGAAGACATTAAATTCCATCCTTACGTCAGAATTAAACTACAGCTTCCATTTTCAATCAATGAATTTTACCAGTCATGAAATCCATATGTTGCAATTTGATTTTGATTTTTTTTGCAAAAAGTCCACAAAAGACTTCCAATTATTAAATTTTGCCAAAGTCTTTTCTCCAGGGACGGCTGTCATTTTTGCCGTTGCTGCCATCTCTATCCTCTTTTCTAATCACTCCTGTTGTGGGTAACTAGGTTTATTCCAGTGTTGAGCAAATTGGACTCTTGCTGTTATCATGTACAAAACATATCATGTAATTTTTCTGAGGTTTTTTCCATTATCCCTAACAAAGTAGTCTCTGGTCTAAACTGTATATGTTCATATTTTTATTTTTGAATTAATACATATTTCAGCCCAACACTGGAAATTTTGATGTTTTCAAAAGGATTTTTCCAAACTAGATGAATGGATTTTAAACTGATGGTTACAATTAATAGAAAGCAAGTGAAAACTGATACATATCTGAATCCAAATGAATCTAAACTGGATATGCATCCTAACATTAAAATTGCTTTTGTCTCACCTCAGCTCGTAACTATGACAGGCTTAAGCAGATCATGTATGTGCTCCAATTGTAAAGTAATGCTCCCCAGGTTACATTTCCCCAGCTGGCTGAACAGTCGTTAAATGAGTAGGAACTGAGTGTCATTTAGTGACAATCATTTGCCCCATTCTTCTTGCAGTTTTCTCAGCCTACCCAACTGCAGGAATCAAGGAAGGGAGGCTACTGGGTTTTGAAAGAACCTGCTTACTTGATTTACTGCAGAAACTCCCTTGTTTGAACAGGTGCCTTCTTCTGTGATGGTACCCGAGGCACGTCAGCCACCTGATTCAACTTGCTCATCCCTACATTAACATCCCTGATTGGTAGATGGATTCCTACTGGTTGGGGAAAGCAGGAGAGCAGCAAGAGGGGGTGATTTAACCAATCACTTTGCTTAATACTCCCACACTAGTGAAATCATGGCACTACCATTTGGCAAGCAGTCAAATCAGTGGCAGGTGAGGGATTGCCAGTGGGGACAGTGCATTTTATATATGGGATAGTTGTCTGCCAAGATAGTAGATTGAAGAAAGACTGGTAGTTTGACAACGAGATTCAAAGATAATATCCTATTCTGGATAATAATATGGAAAATAAAAGTGTCATTTCTAGTCTACAGTAGTTTTTAAACAATTAAAAATTATATGTCTAAACAAGCCCACTGATTTGAACACCCAAACACTTTTGCAATTAAAATAGTATCCAATATTAAAATCAAACAACCTAACCCCATATGATGTTTTGATGATTAAATATTTTGTCTGTACCAATATTTTTCTGCATGTGTACCTGAACCATGACTTTCTCTGTCTACCTGGAAGAGAAAGAGGACAGCAGAAAAAGAGATGGAAGGAACCAAACAGCAAATAATTTCTGAGAATCCACAAGGGATCCTTGCAAATATACGGTGGGGTGAGCTGCCTATGCTTTCTACGATAGCATTTTCTAAGCAGACAGCTGTTTCCTTCTCCTGCCATCTCTTTTCTAATCCTAATAAAACTCTTGATCTAAATATTATCTTATCCCTGGTTTGTTCTGTATTCTCCAGTCACAGAATTGGATATGCTGACCATGGTATTTTGTCTAGTGTCCTTTGTTTTGCAGAAGTAGCATCTTGCCTTCACTTCGCTAGTATAGGGGTGTCCAATCTCATAGCATGATGCATAGCAAATCTGAGTCTGTTTTATGAACGAAGCTAATAATCTAGCATAACACTTGTGCAATTTTTATTCTTATATAGGATACTCTTTAAACAGAAGAGTCTGCCTAGAGTGCTTCAGCTACTGTGTGAAGAAAAGAACACAGTAATTGTAAAGTTTTCTGTCTCAGATCACCATCTAAAATTACATCTATAGTAAAAATCAGTTTTGTTCCATTGCCTAGTCTCCCCTCCCCTCCCCCAACCCTCCCCTTTTCTATTTTACCCTGCTATCTCCATCCAGACCTACCCCAATTATTCCATTCAAACATGTTTAATCCTGATCATGTCTTCTGCCTGGACAAGTCAATGGAGTTTTTTTGGCAAGTTTTTTTCAGAAGTAGCTCAGCACTGTCTCCTTCTAAAGGCTGAGAAAAAGGAACTAGTGTGGTGGTCTCTCATGAAAAGAAGACACAACGCAAAGTTGTCTTGGGATGAGAGCCCAGAGCAAACTCCAAAACCCTCTTTTATTAGAAGCAATCTTTGTTAACGTAGCAATTTTTGTTAGCGTCCTATCACAAATGCATTACATCACACAACATGCACTGATTATTCACATAAGCATACAAGGCTGCAAAGTTTAACTTTGCTACAGTTCTGGGTAAGAAATAGCAACAATTTGTCCTTGCTCCTTGCTTTGTGTTCCAGCCAACCACCAGAAGGCTCTGTTGTCCTAGCACGTACACAAAGAACAAAGAATCATAGTTCCCACAAACTAGCCCAAAGTCACCCAGCTTATGCCTAAGACAGGACTATAACTCATAGTCTCCTGGGTTCTAGCCTAATGCCACTAACACCAAACTGGTTCTTAATGTTAGTTATATATAAATTTGTGAATAAAACACTGTTTTATTTGCATGCAATATATACTAATGCTTACCATAAGTAATCAATACATCAAGGGATATAACTCTAGAAATCACATCCTTGAATAAAGCACAGTGGTTCTAAATTTTTTTAGTGGGAATTAAGATACTGAAAGTTGACAATCACTTCTCTGTTCTTTAACCCATCATTCAAGCCTCAGACTACAATAGGTCTCCATTTCCTGTGGATTGTGCTGCTGGCCATGCCCATATTTCCTCCCTCCATCATATGTGAGGGCAAGATCAGGAAATTTTGGGGGCAGACAAATTACCTATGGAAAACCAGAAGATTCCTATGAATTATAGGTGGATGATGCTTGCTTTTCAGATGGCTGTCATGATGCTGTTGCAGATGGAGAAGACACTAATTGGATAGAACTTTCACATTATGCAATCAAATCAAGTTTTTTTTTGTCTGGGAGGTAATTCTAGTAGGACAACCATCCCAAAACCAAGATGGATTTATGAAATAGGGATACCTGCTGGAATACTTCCTAAATCAGGACAATAACTAGAGCAATCTGTCAAAAGTCTCTTCCGTGGTGTATTTAGTGTAGAGTAAACAAACAACAACAAATAGCAAAAGTTCTTCAGTGTAACATGTATTCTGACATAAGTATGGGAAGATTTCCTGTAGTCGGTTGAGTCTGGCCCAAGTTGAGAAGAGAGCTGAGTTTTGGCAGCCATGTCTTTGCCTTCTGTCTCTAAAATGCTTTCTAGGATTAATTGTGGCCCAGATTTTGCAAAACAAAGATCTTTGAAAGGTTTCATAACCGTTCAAGAAGGCAGGAAGAGTATCAAGGCAAGACCTAGCATGCAAGCTAGGCATTGAAGCACCTGCCTGTTTTTTTCATTGCTACAAGTGCTTCCCTTTAGACTTAAGCCACGTAGAATAATGCTATCACCTTAAGCACATGTGGAGCTGTATAGTTGTGCAAGACCCTGGGAAGTGGGGAGCTGGTGGGCCTTGGACTGTAGAGATAAAATTACCAAGAAGAGTATAAAGAGGGAGAGAGTCCTTTGGAAAGTCCCACTCAGATTTGTGTGACACAAGATACAAAATGAAAGTGCTGTGGATCTTTGCCTTCCTTGGAGCAGCAGGTGAGTTTCAAACATGTATTTGACTTTGTATTGTCTTTTATGCTGTAGTGGACATATGCAGCAAAACAGTAAAATGAAAAAGGTATTGTTTCAAACCTAAGGTATGAAACTTTTCTCTAATTCTTTGTCATTTTTGCACACTTTTCTAACTTGTATTGTGTCTACTATGACTTACAAAGAGATGGTTTTCTGTAGCAAAAAAAGACAAAGAAACCTCCCTTGAGAAACAAAACGGTCATTGTGAAATTCCTTTGGATTCACTTTAAATTAAATTGCTTGGATGTCTGACTTAAGAGAGAACCCTAGATTTGCTTGGTACAGGTAGACCTCTAAGTACAACCATTCATTTAGTGACCGTTCAAAGTTACCATGGCACTGAAAAAAGTGACTTACAACTGTTTTTTCACACTTATGATTGTTGCAGCATCCCCTCAGTCATGTGATCAAAATCCAGGTGCTTGGCAACTCACATGCATTTATGACAGTTGCACTGTCCTGGGGTCACAACTATTACTTTAGGTAAAATCTACTGGCAATCTATGTAGATATACTTAGGTACAAATCTAATCCTTTTAGGATTTACCTGAGAATAAATCAAGTTTTATATTTTCATTTTGGTATTGTTGGGTTGGGATTTCTATATGTATGTTGCCTGTCCTGGTTTTCCTCATGGCTTTTATACTGTATTTCCATCTCAGTCCCTCTTTTCTTTAGCAAATTTAGTGGACCTTATCCTTTATTTGAACTGGGAATGGAGTTTCATTGTGAGAATAGGGTTAAGATCAGAAGCAACTTCAAAATGTGTGTGTGTGTGTGTGTGTATGTGTGTGTATTCCTTCAAATAAGTCTTAATTCCTGGCAACTGGGTGAAGATGTCCCTTCAGTTTTATTGGCAAGATTTTTGAGAAATGGTTTGCCATTGCCTCCTTCCTAGGGCTAAGAGAATGACTGGCTCAAGGTCATCCAGATGGCTTTAGGCCAAAGCAGGACTGGAACTCACAGTCTTTCAGTTTCTCCCCTGATGCATTAACCATCACCCCAAGCTGGCTGTCACAAGTCTTGATGTGTTCATCCAAATGATAACACAAATTCAGGCCATCATGATACAAACGCCATTCCTTTTGTACATATTTGTGTACATCTCAATGAATATTCAAAAGGGGTGAAGTTTGTGTTGTAACAATGAGACAGTCATTTTGTCAATCTCACTTCCCTTTCCTCCCCTGCTCCCCCGATGCTTCTGGTTTGGGTAGTGTATTTTAAAAACTAAACCAATCCAAAGAGGTACCCTGTTTCACTGAAAATAAGACCCAACTGGAAAATATGCTATCATGATTTTTCTTCCTCCCACCGATCAGCTGTTCCAACAATCAGGTGTGCCTGGATCCCCCTTGCTGTCTTACTGCTTCACCCAGGAGGCTTCCCTGAGGCCCAGGAAGGCAAAAAGGGGTGCAGGGGAGAGCGAGAAGGGATGCTGAGAGCCCCTCATGCTCCATTTTTTGCCTTCCTGGGCCCCAGAGAAGCTTCTTGGGAGCAAAACTGCCCTCACCCCAGGAGGCTTCCCTGAGGTCCAGGAAGAAAAAAACCAGGAAGGGGGAGGATGTTTGCTGCAAAAAAAGAGAAGTTACGCCCACCCAGTCACATGGCCACACACCCCAGCCACGCCCACAGTACTGGTTGTTAAAAAATTTGAACCCCACCCCTGGTGGCTAGTATATAAATCATGGCCAATGAATGAATAAATAAGTGAAATAGTAATTCAGCAGTTGCAATAGAGATAGTCCTTGACTTACAACCATTTGTTTTGTGACCGTCAAAGTTACAACAACATTGGAAAAGAATGACTTATGACCATTGGAGCATCCTCTTGGTCACATGATCAGAATTTGGACTCTTGGCATTTGGCATGTTTTCATGATGATTGCTGTTTCCTGGAGTCATTTGATCAGCTTTTGCAATCTTCTGACAAACGAAATCAATGGGGAAGCCAGATTCACTTAACAACTACATTACTAACTTAATAAATAGCAATAGCACTTAGACTTATATACCACTTCCCAGTGCTTTACAGTCCTCTCTAAGTGGCTTTACAGAGTCAGCATATTGCCCCCAACAAACTGGGTCCTCATTTTACTGACCTCGGAAGGATGGAAGGCTGAGTCAACCTCGAGCTGGTGAGATTCAAACTGCAGAACTGCTGGCAACTGGAAGTCAGCAGAAGTAGCCTGTAGTACTGCATTCTAACCACCGTGCTACCACTGCAGCAATTCACTTAACAGCTGTGACAAGAGAGGTTATACAATGGAGCAAAATTTACTTAGCAACTGGTTTGCTTAGCAACGGAAATTTTGGGCTTGGTTGTGGTTGAAAGTTGAAAACTACCTGTACAAACAGCTATGATATATAGAAAAACAGTGGAGTTGTGCTTTCCCTCTATCACTGGCCCCTGTGCCTTCAGACATATACTCACTCTATTCGGCATGCTAGCTCTATATGTTGATGTTCCTTTTCTCATTAGCTGCTGCCACCTTGAATGTGGACGAGGATGACAAGATTGTTGGAGGATATACCTGTCAGAGAAATTCTGTCCCTTATCAGGTTTCACTCAATATTGGCTACCATATCTGCGGTGGTTCCCTTATCCATGACCGATGGGTCCTTTCAGCTGCTCATTGCTTCAAATCGTGAGTATTTTATATTATTATTAAAGCAAGTTCTGGTTAAAAAGAAGATGTCTTTAAGCCAGGGAAGCTAAAAATGTGCTAATAATTATACATGAATCATCTTTTCATTGAAAAAAAATCTCGCCAAGTTTTGATCCTTTTATTTATTTTTAGCCTGTTGTTTTCATTGTTAAAACAGTGCTAAAGCAGAGAAAATTCCTTACCTCTGATATCAAAACAGCTGCCTATCCTATGATAACTGGCTACACTAAGATGGTAATAAGTAAATGACTTAAATGAATGAATAACAGTAAAGTAGAAAAGTAATAAAAAGATTGCATAAAAGGCACTTCTGGAGACAGGTTTCCTTCCATTTCTTTTTCAGTTTGCTAATCTTATTCGTTATCTGAAAGTCACATCTCAGGGCTATTAATTCAAAAGGCACATTTTTTTTACCAGATGGTCACAGGGGTAGGATTCAAAAATCCCAGCAACAAGTTTGCTGCCTGGTGGCTGGGTGGGCATGGCCATGGTGTGCGGGCCTACTGGAACTTCCTGTTTCCAGCTTCTATTGGGCCACCAGAGCTCGGGGAGGCCATTTTCACCCTCCAAAGGGTCCAAAGGCCTCCCCTGGGCCTCTGGGAGGATGAAAACAGCCTCCCCCGGCTTCTGGAGGCCCACCAGAAGCCGGAAACAGGCCTGTTTCTAGACTTCCAGGAGGCCCATTTTAACCCCTGCCAGAGCCTCTGCGTGGACCCTGAACTTACCTCCATCAAAAGTGGGCCACATGGAGACACCTGGAAGAGGCGGGGTGAGAGTGGCGGGGCCAGCTAGTCAGTTGAAATACCAGTTCAGCGAACCAGCTGTAACTTTAACATCCAGTTTGACCAAACCAGTCCTAATCGGTAGAATCCCACCCCTGGATGGCCACAATGGTAGATTATGATTGCACAGTTCTGTTCAGATTTTTCAGACATTGAACTGACCCAGGATTCAAATGTAGCAAGCAGTTTGGTTAAGAAAAGGAGGTAATGTCAGATCCTAGAATTACTACAAGCTAATCACATTCTGAAGCTTTCCACCATCTATCAAATAAATATTTTTTTCTGTTTTGTCATACCATAAGAGGGCTGTAGGGCCTAAGTACTGAACAGTAATGTTTGGTAGAAAGTTAGAAACAAGCAGTTATTTCTATTTAGTTATTTCTAAATGGGCATCTTAGATTTTTAAAGTTAGAACTATGCTTCAGCCTTAGAACTAAGACTAAGTCTAACTTTAAAAACTAAGGTTCTTACATTAATAATTACTTAGTATTACGGCAAAACATTATTTAAACCTTATATTGTAGTTGTTTACAAGTTTTAAAAATGTACTTCTCCCGTGATCATGAATTTGAAAAACAACAAAAATTGTACCCACTTTATTGTCCCCATTACAAAGCAATATTGCAGTTTGGGTGAAGTCTCACCAACTTTTATTTGCAATACATGGGGACATGTGGACTTTTCAAGGATTATGAAAGCTCAAGTGTTGCGGTTAAAAAAAAAAAAGCTTAATAAGCCATTAGGAAAAAAAAATAGTAGTGACTGCTATGAATCAAATACAAGATTGATTGATAGTGTAATTGAGGTTCAAATTCTTGCATCTCTTTTTTCCATCAATATGCTGCAGTGAACTAGAAGTCAATCTCTTATGGGCGGGAGTGTCCACCTTCCTTGTCTTGATATCAAGATATCAAACTGATTTGGTATCAAGTTGTGGCTTGTGAAGATCTGAGTACTACTGCTGCTCACAATAATGCTTCTTTCATTCAATTAAGTAACTGTTAAACAAAATGCCTCACCACATTTTTAAAGGTAGATCTTTGCTTTCAAAGGTATTTTCTTCATATGGGTTTTTTTAGGCATAATTTGTTTATAATTTCATTAGGATAAGCAAAGTTCAGCAAACATAAGTAAAAATAGTCTGATGCCAGCATTTGTGGAGTAAAATGAAAGTAAGAGTGTTCAGACGCAACCCTAATTCAGGCAGATACATCCCTAATTCAACTGCATTTCTGGAAATTGATGTTGATTTTGAACAATGGGAAAATTTCCATTTCAAATCTGAACTCTTTCTAAAGAAATCATTGACTTCTTCTTTGATATGAAGAATACAACTGTTGCTAAGCTTGCGATTATACTCTGCACAGTGCAACCAATATAGAATTGCCTTATTGATTTTATAGAATCCTCAGTGTGAAACTGGGAGCATACAATATTAGGAACCCAGAAGGACATGAACAGATTATCAAGGCTGAAAAAATAATTGTCCATCCAAGCTACAACTCTTGGCTCTTGGATCATGACATCATGCTCATCAAATTGGAGAAACCAGCTAAACTTTCCAAAAGTGTCGCACCCATCACCCTCGGCTATGGATGTCCAGCTGTTGGCACCTACTGCCTTGTCTCAGGATGGGGTAACACTCTCAGTGATGGTGGTGAGTATTGACAAGAATTGGTCAACTCACTCTGACTCCCAGGACATAACTGAAGAACTGTAATTGCTAGAGTCTGTTTTTGGCAAACGATACTTTCTAAATCTAGAAATGTTTTTCCCAATTGTTGTTGAATCACTATATGCTTTAAATATTCACAGGGATAGATATGCCCGGGGCAACTTGTCCTTATTTTGAAATTTCAATTTTAAACCCTAACATTAAAAAGGAAAATTTCCTTGAACAAAGCCTTGGACCAAATTAAGCATATAAATGCTGGTTTGGATGGTTTTAGAGCACTGAAGATGAAAGTGCATCAAATTCCACTTTTCCTTTTATTATGGGAATTTTCAAACATTTTTGATATATTGAATTGGATACTTCATCTCAGACATCATATTCCACAAAATCATTATTTAGTTGCTTTTACTGGTCTAGAATTCCAGGATTGCTGCTATTCTTTTGATCAGAAAGAGTCGAATAGCATCTTTTAAGACTACAAATGTTAATATAAGGCACACATTTTCATGAATGTTGCTCACTTCTTACCTTCCTTAATTTTTCCTTTTTGTTTCCATCTAGTAAACTACCCTGATTTCCTGCAGTGCCTGTATGCTCCAATCATAAGTGATGAGGAATGTAAAGCTGCTTACCCAGGACAAATTAGTGAAAACATGGTCTGTGTTGGATATCTGGAGGGCGGCAAAGATTCTTGTCAGGTGAGGACACTTGCCTTCTGACCATCTAGATATTTGCAAATTTGTTTGAAAACAGCCACCCAGCTATAGGGATTATATATAATATATGAAAAGAGTTTTATCTTCACAGTTTACCTGTACATAGTTGGCATTTTCACCCATTTTCTTTTTTCTTTAGAGAAAAATACATGCTAAGAATCAGAAAACAACACAGGTTTGAAGGTGAAATTTACATCTCATAGCTCATAGCCATTTTCCACTTGTTCAGGAGCTGAGTTTTTATAGTATTCCACTATGTTGGAAGCCAAACGGTCCAGTTTGTCATATTGTATTACATTAATTAGATTCATTATTTTTTCCTATGAGGAATCGAAGGGAACCATATTGCTAGAGAAAAATTTTTATGCATCTATTTATCAAAATTCTATACTGTCCATCTCACCTAAGTGACTTTGGGCAATTTACAAATGACACATTTATGCCGTAACAGATATGCACATATTCTGACCAGTATGGGACAGAGAACTGTGAGAAGATGTCATAGGACACCATTGATTTAGTGTGTTTTGCAGCTGTTTGGAATGGGGCATAGTGGTCTAATAGTGGTCTTGGCTCAGGGAATACAAGAAGCTTTGTCATATTTCTATTTTGGAGACAGGTATGGATGGTTTAAAAGTTGTCTATATATTTGAAAAAAGATTTGCCAGTCTTATTTTGAAGAATTTTTCTCCAATCACAGAATATTTTGGCCAGCTATTCGATGTGCTTTCCTTAACAGTCTGAGGCTGTATGTGGTTACATATTTGTATGGATATCTATTGCAGGGATCCCCAGTCTCTCGCCGCAGCCCACTACCGGGTTGTGGCCGATTCAGAACCAGTTGCATGAGAGGCAGGCCAGCATGTACACACATGCACACATATCTCAAATTGCAGGCCAGCCAGCTAGCCATTCATGTGAGTTGAGCTGCATACATGTGCTGGCCACCCAGTTCCCATCTCCCACCCCCCGCCCCCAGCCAGATTGTCAAGCCACAAAGGTGAGCTATTGTATCAAGATATACATGGAAAAAGGTAATTAGAGGTATTTGGCCTGTTTCCAGCTAATTTCTGGCCCTATATTAATAAGGCTCCAATGTAGCTCCTTTCACATTACCAATCTTGTTTATGTATGGAGGAAGTAGGATCCCAGCATTAATTCTAAGCACTTGACTTCTTGTTTTTATTATTATTGTTATACTCCTTCAAGTCAATCTTGACCCTGATGTAGAAACTACTTGTAGTTTTTTTCCGAACATTTTCAGAAATGGCTAGCTAGTACTTACTTCCAGGATGTTTTTTAAAAGCTTCCCAATCTAGGACTGAAAGGGAATAATGGTTCAAAGTCATTCTAAAGGAGGATTAAACATTTTCTTACTATTTGTCCTGTGCCTTCAACTGCTATGCCAAATTGGATTTTCTGCTACTCTCAGTACCTGTCAGCCTTCCCAAGTAGACCAGGGAACATGATTTGATGATCTACCTTATTGTAAAGTTACATAAACAGAACCTTGCAAGGCTGAAAGTACAAATCCCCAGCCATCAACTTTACAACCCAAAACTCTTCCCACAGTTTGAGTAGGATGTATTATCACACATGACAAGAGAGATATTGCTTAGTAATAGATGAGGATCACTGAAGAATAGAGAAATAATTATATGAATACAATCAGAAGATGAAAACAGGAGACCAGAATAAGTACCACTTCGTAATTAAAATCAAACATCCCTCCCCCACACCCAATGAGCTGAATAAAAGATGTAGACTCCAGATCCGAGATGAAGTGCTACATTGCTTTGAGAAATGAAGCAACTGAATGAATTAAGAAATCCAGGGTGAATGCTACCATTATACTACAATGACAAATGCTAGTTACAGTGTAATGGAGAGTAAAAAGAGGAAGACATTACAGACTTGTCAAAGCAGAAACTACCTCAGGATCTAAACCCTTCTTCTTTCTTTTGGTTTTTCAGGGAGATTCTGGTGGCCCAGTGGCTTGTGATGGGTTCCTCCAGGGCATTGTCTCATGGGGAGTAGGTTGTGCTCTGCCTGGCTATCCTGGAGTCTACACAAAAGTCTGCAGATACATTGACTGGATCCATGAAACCATTGCTGCTAACTAAAGCAGAAACTTTCCTCTTATTCCAATCTTTTCATGTGCTTCCTCTTAATAGAATAGGGAATAAATAGAGGCTGATTTTCAAAACTATCTGGTGGATTTTTTTATTTTAGTAGCAATGCATTGTATAGATTGAAGGCTGTAGTTATAATACAGAGCTCTTGAATTTTGGTGTCTTTCAATGTTCCAGTTATTTTAAGCTCTCTTATAAAAAATATTCCCACCACTTGATGGCCATATCCAAGTAAGAATAAAATGAATTTCCCATCACTTTTGCAGAGCAACATAAAGTAAATCTAAATTCTAGAAGGCATCCCTTTCGCTTGACAATGAGGAAAGCCTGGAACAAGACTACCTGGTCTACTTTAGTGTTTCAATGTGGTTTTATTTGAGGAATGTATTTATTTAATAACATTTCAGTGACTCCTACAAGCTTACAAGATAAAAAAGCAATGACCACTCACCCCCTGCGATAACAAACAGGCGATAACAATCAATGAGCTCCATCCCATTCTGGAGTCCCCAGCCCTATTGGCAAAATCAGCTGTTCATGGCTTTGTGAAGGAATATCAAAGTGGGGGCCAATTTGATTTGTGCACGGATGATGTTCCACAGGGAGGGAGCCATCATAGAGGAGGCCCTTCTTAATCTCACCAGGAGAAGGACCCACAGCATTCACGGCCTCCCCACACTGGTGGGTCAAATAGAGGACTAGATAACATACAAGGTCCCTTCCAACTTGGTTAATCTGTTAAAGTGACCAGGAAAAGACAGTCTATCAGAACTACCAGCTTTGGCTTGGCGCCTTGCCGGTATTCTGTCATCAATGGGGGAGGGAGGGGGGAACAACTGGGCAATTTGCTGTGTACCTTTTTGGCGGGAAATTGGGAATAGGAATTGACAGTTGAGGAAGAACAGAGCTATTTGGAATCTGGTTCATGCTGGTGCTGACATCTTCAAGGTCATTTGTCCTGAGTGTGGAATTTCACCAGCCCAAACACCTCAGAGTTTCTCACAACATCATAGTGGTGCTGGATGGACCGTCTTCAGCTACATTCAGATGAACCAAGTGGGGAGGGCTTGCGGAAACCAGGGTTTTTAGCTCTGTATTACTGTGTGCAGGGCTGCCAACCTTGAGTGATAGTTCGGAGTGAGCCACTGCAAGGGAGTGGAGCGACCAAGCCCGAGGGAGCGAAGCGACTGAGGGGGGGATGGTGTGGAAGGGGGGTGTCCCCCCTTCCACGGTAGGGAGCTTTGACAATTTTACATTTTAAATGGTGCAATCTGATGCATACTTTAGTCATGATTTGGACATATACATACATACATTTTAACCCATAGGCATAAGAAAAAAAATGAGGACACATATTACAAAAACACATTTTTCTTCAGTGAGGGAACTTGACTATGAAAACCAATGAGACATAGCATAGGCCTTTTAGTTTCATAAAAGGTTTGAAAAAATAATTGGGTAATTATTTGAAATGGACTGTGATGTTTCTTTGTCATATATGTATGTGTATGTGGGTATATGCGGGTATATGCGTAATGGTTATATTTTGAGAACTGAATGCAACGAAATTTTGTTTTAATGTATGCTGATTAGTGTACATTTAAAGTGACAATAGTTTTCTGTTCTGTTCTATTCCAGTTCCATTCCAATTTATTCCATTCCATTCCAGTTTCATTCCAATTCAATTCCATTCTAACTTTTGAATAGCTGATGCAGCTTGCATAAAAAGGGCAAAAGGAAAAATAAACCAGGGAACACTTCACCAATGCCCTTAGTACAATCGAAAAACAAATATATTTTTATCGGCGAGGCGAGCAGCTGCTCAGAGCCACCGATCCCCTGAAAAATCACATCTAAAGCAAAATTAGAGGCAAGGAGCTACGGTTTTTGAAGGGTTAAAATTCAGATTAGTTTGCTAGAGAGGTGTGGCCGCAGGGGAAAGAGACGGGGAGGGGAGTTTCTTTCTGTAAAACCCGCCGTTCTTCGGCAAATTTGCAAGCGGATTAGCCTGCTTTAAATTGCAAATCTAAGATGAATTAGAAATAAAATTTGGGGTGGAGGGGGTCTTATTCCACAAGCGCGCCTTTATTCGAGGCCGGAATTCCCATTGCAAGGAAGATCTCTCGGGCCTTTAGCGTGAGATTTCGTTTATCAGAGTGAGACAGTCAAAATTGGTTGAATTGCGTGAGTCTCACTCTGATTGCGTGAGAGTTGGCAGCACTGCTGTGTGGGAATTTTAAATTCTGAAATCAGCATTCCTTAGTAAAAGTGTCCTTTCATTTCAAATGGAATTGAGAGTTTTACTTCCCTAAGAGATCAGATTGGGGCAGGTCTGAAAAGTGCTTCAAAATAACAAATGTAGAAAGTATGCATATTTTTTCTTAAATACAATGTGCAAAACCAGAAAGCTTCTGAGTATAAATCCATCCAGGATTCTGGAAAATGTTATTCAAGTGGTTGATAAAAGATGTAGAAAAAAAGACTCTGAGGGGGAAGACTCTGAGGAGCATATGGGATAAAAACCTTAAAACAAATACATGTGGAATACGAAATTAACTAGGAAGGCCCTTGGAGTATTCAATGATAGGGCACTAAAATGGGTTGATGGAGGATAGAGAAATACCATAGAAAAAAACCCAAATGAATTATAGGTAATCCTCTACCTACAACCATTCATTTAGGTTGTTCCCATTTTACAAAGTCCTCAATAGGTGCACCAACCAGCTTCAACTAGTTTTGTGCTATTCTACAGGCAGGCTATTATCTCCTCCAATTCAGTTTAATAGGTTCCATCAGTTGTATGTAGGTGTTCTGTTGCTGTGAGAACTATAACTTGTGTCTTCTTTCAAATATTCAAAACTTTCAAGTTTTCTGGTGCTTTTTCAAGTGATGTATGTATTGAAACCCTCCTGAGCCAATTTTTCTGCTTTCATGGACTGCCTTAAGTGGGTTTCCTCTCCTCCTCTCCTCTAAGCATTCATATTTCATTCACACCAATATATGCCATAATTATTTAGAATGGCATAATATACTGGCATTTATGTAAAAGTTTTACTTCAGTAATGTGGTTATACACATTATTATTACAGTAAGCAGATTGTAAGAGCATCAACTTGGTTTTGAGCGAATGCACTTAAATTCTTGGCATTCTCTTTTTGTGTAAGATGGGCCGTTTCTAGGTGTGGGTGCCATCCAAACACATCTCTGTAACTGGATTAGGTCCAACTTCTTGCTGTTCAAGGATACTATCACTGCAGTGATGAAGAGAAACAGTAATAGGCATATGAGCCCCTTCCATCTCTGTTCCCTTTTGGTCTTTCCTGTGAGTTTGGGTCTCTTCCAATTCTACCCCTGGGATTGCCAGTTTCAGTTTATTTATTTATTTTATTTTGATTCGTCAATCGCTTACAAGATAATAGATATAAGTATATAAATAGTTATGAATACATGAAATGGGTACATATAAGAAAAATAAAAGAAACAATAGGACAGGGACAGTAGGCACATTGGTGTCCTTATGCATGCCCCCTACAGACCTCTTAGGAAAGGGGTGAGGTCAATAGTAGACAGTTTAAGGTTAAAGTTTTTGGGGTTTGAGGAAGAAACCACAGAGTTAGGTAGAGTCTTCCAGACATTGACCACTCTGTTGCTGAAATCGTATTTCCTGCAATTAAGTTTGGTGCAGTTAACCTTGAGTTTGTATCTATTTTGTGCTCTTGTGTTGTTATGGTTGAAGCTGAAGTATTCATTGACGGGTAAGTCATTGCAATGTATGGTTTTATATACCATACTTGGATCAGACCGAAGATGGTGTAATTCAAGGTTTTCTAGGTCTAGAATTTCAAGTCTGGTGGCATAAGGTATTCTGCAACGAGTAGAGGAGTGGAGAACTCTTCTTGTGAAATATTTCTGGACTTTCTCAACTGTGCTAATATCAGATATGTAATGTGGGTTCCAGACAGATGAGCTGTATTTGAGTATTAGTTTGGCAAATGTTTTGTATGCTCTCGTTAGTAGTGTGATATTACCAGAGAAAAAGCTACATAGGATTAGGTTAACAACTCTTAATGCCTTTTTGGCTATGTAGTTACAGTGGGCTCTAATACTTAGATCATTAGAGATGAGTATTCCAAGGTCCTTTACAGAGCTTGGATCGTCAACAAGGTCTTAACTATTCAGCTTGTATTTTATTTTCTGATTTTTTTTGCCAATATGTAAGACATTTGTTGAGATTTGAAGTTGCCATTTGTTTGACTATTCTGATACATAGTCAAGATCATTTTGAAGGGTAGCAGTGTTGTCTATGGTATTGAACAGCTTTACATCATCTGCGAAGAGAATACAGTTGCTCTTAATGTGATCACAGAGGTCATTTATGTAGAGTATAAAGAGAGTTGGTCCTAGAACACTGCCTTGGGGGACACCACTATTGACAGGTACAGAATTTGATTGGACACTCCCAATTTTGATCATTTGTTGTCTGTTTGACAGGAATGCTTCTATCCAGTTATGCTATTGTCTGGAGATACCATAAGATTTTAGTTTTAGGAGTAGTTTGTCGTGTACCACTGAATCAAAGGCCTTACAGAAGTCTATGTAGATTGCGTCTATTGTTTAGCCCTGATCAAGTTGTGTAGTCCATATGTTTTTGCAGTGTAAGAGTTGCAGATTACAGGATAGGTTTTTTCTGAAACCAAATTGTTTATTAGAGAGTAGGTTGTTTGTCTCTAAGTGGAGGATAATGGATTGGTTAATAATTGATTCCATGACTTTACGGGTGACGCAGCATCAGGAGATTGGTCTGTAATTTTCAACTAGGCTGGGGTCTCCCTTTTTGAAGATGGGGATGACCGTGACTTGTGACCATAGGTTAGGCAAAGAGCTGGTCCTGGAAGATTTTTCAAAGATTATGCTTAGAGGTTCGGCTATGCCAGTGGATAGATTTTTTAAGAAGTAGGCACATATTCCGTCTGGTACAATAGATAGAGATGATTTTAGATTGCGTGGTGCTTTTTCAACACTGTCTTCTGTAAAATCGATATGTATTAGATCATTGCAGTTTTTTGTGGTTCAGCTAGGAAATACTGGGCATGATCCATTGCTGTTTACAAATACTGAGCCAAAGAATGTGTTAAAGATGTTGGCTTTAATGGTGTCATCGTTGCAGTCTTTACCATTAGGTCCTATCAGGGGAGGGATGGACCTTGAGTCTTTTAGTTTGTTGTTTACAAAATTGTAAAAAGCGTGGGTGGAATTGGTGCGTAGAAGGTTTTCCACTTGTTTAATGTGATAATTGGTGCATTCAGTCTTTATCTGGTGGCATAAATTTTTGTATTGGCTTTTGAAGTTGGCAATGTGACCAGATTTGTTTTTCTGCTGGAGTGATCTCTTTTTGGATTGGAGTTTCCTTATTGTTATGGGTAATCTGGTTTTTTTTTTTTTTTGAAAGTTATAGTTTGATGACTCTTTTTGATGACATATAGTTTGATGACTCTTTTTACTTCAAGTAAAAATATGTTATAATGGTCTTCAACAGTATTGCATCCAGTGAATAGAGATTGCCAATCAAGGGATGAAGATCGTTGTCTATAATATCATAGTTGCCTTTTTTGAAGTTATAATTGGGGATTACATCATTGTGATGATTTTTGTGTGGGCGTATGTTGAGACAAAAGTCAATCATATTGTGGTAACTGTTGGAAAAGAGTTCTTTAATTTGTATTCCATAAATTGAATTCATACTATTGCAGAAGATGAGATCGAGGCAGTTGTTAAGTCTAGTATTGTTGGTTACTAGTTGTTCCAGTCCCAGGTTTGTTACAGCATTGTAGAAGATTGTATGTATGGGTTCAGTTGTACATTCCCTTAGGGTCCAGTTAATGTGAGGTAGATTGAAGTCACCAAGAAAGATAAAAGTATGTGGGCAGGATGTTGCCCATGTTAGTAGTGAATTTAGCTTGTTTACATGTTTGATGTCATAATCAGGCACTCTGTAACATAGTAAGAATTGAAATGTGATATTTAAGGATAGTTCACAGATGATGGTCTCAGGAAGAGCAAGCTCCTGGGTAACTTGGATGTTTTTTAGATGTAAGGACTTTTTATAGAAGATAGCAACATCACCTCCTCTATGAATTTCACAATCTGATTGGTAAACATGATAGTCTCTTACTGTGGTAATGGAGTTCAGGGAGAGATGCATTGAGCCATGTTTCACAAACAAATATGATGTCGAATTTAGCCATAATTAGTAAAAGGAGAAATTCAGGTATTTTATTCACAAGGTTTCTTACATTGAGTAGCTTGCATTTAAGGCCAGCTGTAGTTGGAATTGAGGTAGTTAGAGGTGTGCGTGCCAAGTCTTGGGTGATGGTGGATTGGTTGAAGTAGGGTTGTGGTTGAAGGTTAAAGCTGAGTTGCGGATTGTGTGACTTACTTTTGATACGGTCAGCATGGTAGTCAATGTACAGGTCCTTCTTTCCATTGTCTAGACGTTTTTTGAGTTCTGTGCGGAGTACATGGGAGCGGGCACGTTGCTGTATGGTTAGGTCAGGGTGAGAACGGAGGTTCTTATGGTTGGTGTTGCTTTTGGCAAGTGTCTTGGGAATAGGTATATCAACAGCTTGACCAGACCAAAACTAAATCCATGGGATGTGTTTGCCATGGCCTCCTTCCCAAAGCTGAGAGAAAGTGGCTTGCCCAAGATCCCCCAGCAGGATTTGTCCCTAAAGCAGGACTAGAACTCATGATCTTCAAATTTCTACCTTGGTCCCTTAATCATTCTACCCATTCTTTTGTCCCCGTGCTATGTTGCGTCTTTGTAGAGTATGAGCCTTATAGCAGAGAACTCCTTGTTTTTATTCAAGAATAAACCATTGCAGAATCCATAGGTTGAGTCAGGGGTGGGATTCAACCGGTGTAATAACCGGTTCAGTGAATTTGAAAATCATCTTCTCATGCAAGCCTGTGCAGCAATCAACTGTGCCACGCAAAGCAGCTCGGGCTGAAAAAGCAGGAAATGAAGGACAGCCTAGAGCCCGGATGGGCCGGTTCCTGCTCAACTGATCTTCGAAGCTACCAGTTTGGCAGAACAGAGCCGAACCGGTAGAATCCTGCCTTCTGGGTTGAGTCCTTTGGGGTTGCACAAATACTGCAAAACAAACAAGAGGTCAATAATCAGATACTTACTATCAGTTGAATAATATAAAACAGCCAGTTAGAAAATTGGGCAATTTCATATTTTATTAGATCTAAATCAGTGTTTTTCAGTTTTAGCCACGGTACTTTAAGATGTGTGGACTTCAGTTCCCAGAGTTCCCTAGTGTGAGATTCATTGTCTAGTTTTGAAATAAATAAACACCAGCCAAAACTCCCAAGAGAAAACAATGGTAATTTTATTTACTACTTTGAAAAGAGGGTGCCTCCAAGCACACATAAGTAAGTGGACACACTGTAAATCATCAGTATGTTTCCCTTATATTCCCTATTGCCATTACAAATTTACCTCCCACCTTTTCCTCATTGGCTTAGTACTCATGCCATCACAATCTCTCCAAATCTATCTAAAATCCAATCTATTCAATCTATCTAAAATGAATAAATTATCTCCACCCCGATTACATCTCCCATTACTCTATTATATCGCTCCCTCTCTTTATTTACAAATTACCTTTTATGGCCTTAGTTCCTAGGGGTTGTCTCTGAAATAACTATCATTTCAGCAAATTCTGGTTAAGACGGGTTTCTAGAGTAACAGAGGCCTTCCTACATACAATTCTCAGGCTTCAGCAGGAGTGGGATTCAAATTTTTAAATAACTGGTTCTGTGGGTGTGGCTTAGTTGGTGGGTGTGGCTTGGTGGTCATGTGACTGGCTGGGTGTGGCCAACTCAATATCACTAACATTGAGGCATGCATCTCCTTGCCTGGCCTCTCATCACTGTGGGAATGCTGCAACAGTCATAAGTGTGAAAAATGGTCATAAGTCACTTTTTTCAGTGCCATTGTAACTTTGAATGGTTACTCCACACAAGCAAAGTACCAGCAAAGGAGGGAAAAAAACCTCCAGAGAAGTTCCAGAGACAGGAAGTCTAGTTCTGCTAAGAATGTAATAAGGTTTAATGGAGAGGCAGTTTCTGTAAGCAACACCAGAACGTTTCCTTCCTTACAGGATTAGGCCAGTAATTTCTTCTAACAACCGGTTCTCTGAACTGCTTAGAATATTAACAACTGGTTCTAGTGAATGGGTGCGAACCTGTAGAATCCCACCCCTGGGCTTCAGCCTAGCTCGTGAGATTAGAAATACATACAATGTATTTTTTTTCACAGGCTAGCATGTCTTCTGTAATTTCTGTAAAAACAATAAGCTCTGTTTCCCACACCCAGCCAGCATAGGAAATTCTGGGAGTTGAAATCCACATATGCATGGGGGAATTCTGAGAGTTGAAGTCCACATAACTTAAAGTGGTTAAGGTTGAGAAATACTGATCTAAATCATGTTTCTCATGTTTCACTTTAGCCAGCAGATGGCAACATAAACACGAAGAAAATCCTTCGCCGATTTAAAATAAATTTAATTTTTTTATACAAAGTCAAATCTACATGTAATGCTTGTTCCTTGGTGATTTAATGATTACATACCTGTAGTTTCCTTTCTGCATTGCCTTGCGTGTTTCCATACTTTTGATGACCTGCAGTCATTGAATTCTCTGGTGGTCTCCATCCACATCAAAATTACGTTTCCCTGCTTAGATGACATCCTATCCTGTGGGATCAATCACAGCCACATATGCATTGCAGATTAGCTGAGCCCCTTTCGTGATGAAGTTTGTTGTAATATTGGAGGAAGAGTGTAGCATTTTAGTTATCTCATTCCAAAGAAAGCCATTGCATGAAAAAAAAAAATGGTATCTTCTGTCTTAAAATTACAGGGGCATTGCAAGGGGGAAGTAACCTTATTGTGTTTTGTATTGGATGTATGTGCTTACCTGCTGACCTGCTCTGAACAATCCCCCAGGAAGCGGCTTTGACCAAAGTGATTTTGATCCCAGCATAATTTGAATCCCATTCAAACCATCTATTTGGATCGGAACTGCAAGATCAAAGGCATATTTTGTATATTTCTTTTGTGGATGTTTCCTTTCCACCAACCCTCCATTTGGTATTCTTGAAATTAACTTTTTAAAATTTGTTTGTTCTTAACACAAAAAGGAAATAGAGCAATAGAGATAATAAGGATCAGAACCAGCCTGTCTTTTGCTGAGATTTGCTTGCCTGCCAACCCTAAGGATTAATTTTATTTTTATTTTTCAAAATGTTTTCAACTTCAGCCTTACCTCCCCCTTGTATTATAATTTTTGGAGCTGCAAGCTCTTTAGCAACATAATAAGCATCCATCACTATAGCAAAAGTGCCCTTTTCTAGGATATCACATGCTACCCCATTTTCTCCCTGATTTAAATTCATGCCATCTCCATTATGTTAGTAAATATATCCACTGCACAAATAAAGTGTCCTTTGAATTACACCCTCTTTTCTTATAATGACTCAAAGGACACTTTATTTGTGCAGTGGATATATTTACTATCTGAGTTAATTGAAGACTAATTTCTTACAGACAAATAAGGAATGAAGACATTAGGTCAGCCAGGAATTATATGCTGGCTAACATAATGGAGATGGCATGATGGTTTATGCCTTCTGAGACTGGTGAGATAGAGGGCAGTCTCAGAAGGCATAAACCATCATGAATGAAGGTGAATATACATCTAAAAAGCCACATACAATAGGCATCACATAAATACCACACACAGAATAGCACACACTCTGCAAGAGAGAAATTTCCTGAAGATGGGTTCTAGCATGAGTCCAGAAGCTCGGAAGACAAAACTCTGGTTCCGGTGACCGACCCAGATTGCATCCTGTAGCATAAACCAGAGTTGGTATTCAGCAGGTTCTGACCAGGTCTGGAGAATCAGTAGCGGAAATTTTGAGTAGTTTGGAGAACCGGCAAATACCACCTCTGGCTGGCCCCGCCCCCATCTATACTCTGCCTGCCGAGTCCCAGACAATCGGCTGGGTCTTCTTTTGTTGCCCTGCACAGGAGAAGGAAGCTGGAAAGCAGGTTAGTGGGGATTCTGCAGTAACCTCCCCCAGGGAGTGGGGAGGGAATGTAGATTTTACAGTATCCTTCCCTTGCCATGCCCACCAAGCCAAGCTGCAGAACTGGTAGTAGAAAAATTTGAATCCCACCACTGACACTATTCATTGCAAATCAACAAAATGAGCTCTGAGGATGCTGCCATTTATTTCTGGGCTTCTAGCTTCACAATGCTAGAATGTTTCAGGAGCTCCCTGAAAAAAACTGTCTCATGAAGGATAGGATGAGAGAAGACAAAAGAGACACTGAAAGAATCATCACAACAGAATCTTCACATGGAAGCTTGGAATCAAAATTTGCATATCTCTCTCTCTTGCTTCTCTCCTACGTGTCTGCAGAGGGTAGACAAAAGAAGTCAAGATGGTGGCCACAACTCTATCACATTAAAAGAAAAAAGAAAAGAATGGGACTTTGATTGTGCTGCTCCTAACACCTCTGCTCTTTCCCATACACATACCAGAAAGATGAGCACTAGATTTGCTACACACCATTTTGAAAAAAAAAACCAAACATTTTTTTAAAGTGACAACTGTGGGTTTTGGGGTTTTTTTTTCCCCGCCTTTTCCTTATGAACTTAAAGCATTTTTGAGAGCAGTATCAAACTTCTCTGTTGAATGGATGGTATAGCTGGACTACATGATTTGGCCACTGTGCATGTTTACACATCAAGGTAGTCATAAGAGTCTTGCAACAAATTAGGAGAGAATTTCAAACTCCTCCCACATGAACAGCAGAATCAGGTTGGTTTAGATATCACCCCAAATGATGTGGCTTCTCAAGAAGCAATAGTCATATAGTTCAATAGTCTTGAAAGATGTTCACAAATAATTTCAGAGTAGACAACCAGAAAAGACAAGTATTTTTCTTCCAGGTTTTAATGAGTGCTTATAGATATTCTGTAAGAATAGCTAGCAAATTTATATGCCTTTAAATGTTTCATATTTCCTCAATAAAGCTTAGTTTACTGTTATATAGAGTAGTTGTATTGCTTCCATCTTGAAAAAGAGCTAAGGTTTTGAGTAGGGTTTCTCTAGTTCATCACCAATGCACTACACAGTCTTAATTATATCCCCCTTTCACTAAAATTTTAATCTTTATGCTGTTCTTAACTTCTCTGCAGAGATTTCTTTTTCTGACCAGGAAAGTAGGTAGTTAATCAGTCAGTCAAAACTGATGTTGGTCAAAGACCCTTTTAGAAAACTGGGTAGGTATCTCCTCTGGGCAGATTGTTCAACCCCCACAACAGAGTCATGAGGAATATTTTGAAGAAAGGATACCAGTTTGAAACAGCACTAAGAAAGGAGAAAGGAAAAAAAAAAAAAGATCTGTTATGTCTTTCTGAACAGAGAACGCTTTCAGAAACTTTGCACCTGCCTGCAAACCTTTGAAGGTTCTTACCAGTTCCGCAGCTATCACTCTTGCTGGAAACTTTCACTTCACTGCTGGAAGCGATGATAGAGTAGAAAAGTGAAATCTTTCTGTATGAGACTCAATCATTGTGGGGACAGGGGGCACAATGATTCATCTCGTGGAGAGCCCTTTACAAAAACCTTGCCTTGCCTTGCTTACCAAATAGGATTTTGCTAGAATTGCCATAATAGATTGCACAATACAGAGCTGTATGGCTTTTTTTTTTTTGGCCAAGATCTCTTTCCCTTAGGGCAGATTATGTCTCCTACACATACAATCCAAAGTATGGATCAGTGGTGGCATTCAGCCAGTTCTGCCTGGTTCTGGAGAGCCGGTAGTGACTATGAGTAGTGGGGATGGAACCGGTTCTCTCTGCTGCTCTGTGTTTGGCCCACTCGCCTGCCTGTCCTCCCATACTCACTTTGGCCAGAATTCAAAGCGCAGCTGCTTTGCATGGTACAGAATAGCGCTGCGTGGCAGCTGCTGCAGTGACTGGCTTGCAGGGGGTGAGTTAGAATGCCTCTGTGCCTGCGCAAAGTGCACCTTTGGCACGTGCATGCATGCAAAGTGTACATGTGTGCACAGTGCACCCACCAAGCCATGCCCACCAAACCAGTAGCAACTTTATTTGAATACTACCACTGGTATGGATCCAGTATGTAGATGACACCTTTGTTATAATAACAAAGGACCATCAACATATACAAAAGAATAAAATTCACAAGAGAAGAAGAAGACAACAACCTTTCCTGGATATTCACATCAACGGAGACAGTGATGGCAAACTATAAACACAAGTCTATCGAAAAGCTACACACACACACACCTGCCAAGTGCTCCACAAACAATGTAACAGCCCAACCTATCATAAAAGAAACTGTGTCAGAACACTATTTAGATGAACACAAACTCACTGTACCAACCCTGAACATCAGAAAAAAGGAAACAGATTATCTATACATCTTTCAACAAAATGGATATCCATGCAACTTCATCCAAAAGTGCCTGATTGTTCAACCCAATATAGCACAACCAACATGAGGTGTGAAAAGGATAACACCACAATATACCAAAAACATTTCAGAAATCATCAACAGACTATTACAACCACATGGTACCATAGCTAAAGCCCTCCAAAACATACTTAAATAAACCAAAAGACCCAACAGCCCCAGAAGAAAAAACAGGAGTCATTTACAACATATAGTATAAGGGTTGCAAGAGCCACTATGCAGGATGAGCAGGCAGAAGACCAGCACAGTGCATTCATGAACTCTAACTAGCAGTCAGAAGATATGGTGAAAACTCCTTAATTTCCACAACACATGGATAGACTTAATCATAGTTTCAACTGGGAAACAGTGACCATCTTCAGCCAAGCCAAGTCCAAAAATGCTAGAGAATTCCTGGAAGCCTGGCACTCTGACAAATTGACCATCAACAGGCACATAGACATAAATAACAAATACTTACCATTCAAAAGAGACAATCAACAATCCAAAAAGGAACAAAAAGATCAAAAAGCCTCCTGACAAGCCATTAACATCCAGATGAGTAGAGATTAACACCAAGATTAGCATTAGACTAACAATCAAAAAGTAAGCCTCATTCCAGTCAAGGAGCTGCCAGACAAGCTAACAATAAACAGCCCTACAAAGAACCATCAAGTTCACTCCCACCAATACTGACAGGGCAAGCTACTAGAATATAAAATGAGAGCAAATTCCTCTTCCTACTAGCACTGATGATGTTATCTAGTTTGGGTAATGAAAGATCTGCAAGAAAACAACCAAGCTCAGAGAGCACCAAGGACCTCTCATTTTATCCCTTAGCTACAACTATTCTCTGATGGGACATTAATTGAGCCCGGAATGATGGTTGTAACTTATGCTGGTTGTTAAACAGGTCATCATGTGACTAACCTGATTTTACAATGTTGTTTGCAGTAGTCATTAAGTGAATCACAATGGTTGTTAAATGAATCTGCAGTTATTAAGCAAATTTAATGACTGCATTGTGAACCCACTGTCCACAATGGGCATTTTTTTTTTGCCAAAAACAAAAAAGAAATGCCAGTTTCCAGCAAAAACAATGCAATAAGTTTCATTCACATGACCACAGAATCCTGCAAATAGCCATGACTATTGCCTGGTTGCTGAGTGCTCAAAATGTGATTGGGTGACAATGGGAAAGCAGTTGTTAGAACTTCAAATCTGGGTCATAAATACCTTTTTTGTGTCCATCATAACTTTGAATGGTCACAAGTCAAGCAATATTTGAACATGAGTATATAAAAATACGATCTAGCAGGCAAAGGAAAAAAGTATAAAATATGGCGGGGGGAAGGATCATGTTCTTTAATGGTGGTGGAGGATTATGTGGACAATATGTGCTAGTGAATAATTAGTCTCTAAACAGCAGAAGCAGCAGCAGCGAGGCACTGAACCTATTCCCCATTCAAAAGGATTTTTAAAAAATGCTTGTTAGCCAAATAGCAATAGCACTTAGACTTATATACCGCTTCACAGTGCTTTACAGCCCTCTCTAAGCCGTTTACAGAGTCAGCATATTTCCCCCAACAACTTGATCCTCATTTTACCGTCTTCAGAAGGATGGAAAGCTGAATCATCAGGACCAAACTCCAGACTATGGGCAGAGTTAGCCTGCAATACTGCATTCTAACCACTGCGCCACCATGGCTCTTAGGGAATAGCATCTTCTCCTTTTCTGACTCAATTTCATAGAAGAGGATTGTTAGATCTGCACAGTTGCCACTATAGAGAAGGCAAGGCAATAGCAGGAGTGTGACTATCTCAATATCACTAGCATATTTGGTCTCAATCCATATTTCCTTTCCAAAACACTGAAAGCTAAGTATTAAAACTTTCCATGAGAAGGATCAGAGATATGGCAAGTGAAACATGTTTAAGATGTGGTTGGAGTGAGTCTTTGACCCTGCTTTGGTCATTATTCTGAATTTCCACACTGGGTACGTGTACATGTTTGTTAGGAGACAAATAATAACTGTAGGAATCAATTATTTCGTAAAAGACCAAACAACATTTTTCTTGAAACTTGATTCAAGGGATAGTGTTGGATAAGAAGGGATACATGCAAGGTCTGTTTAAAATATAAACAGAAAAAAAATAGGTATATAAAGCAATAATGCCCCCTATGGCTTTCACAGGGAAGATTCTACTTCATCAAGAGCAGACATGTTATCCAAATAGTGTTTCCAGAGGAGATTTTTAATACATAACCTTCCTGTCTTATTTATAACTTTTCCAGGCAATCCAGATACATTTTGATCTCTTTTATATTTTTATATAATTTCTTTTGTATATTTTAACAGGCAAAATTTGTTTGGGAAGAAAAGAGGAAATAGCTGTACAGAAACTTTAGAGGGCCTGGAACTATGCCAGGTTGGCATGATAGATACACTCAGTGATATATAAAGAGACAAAAGAAAACTTTATAAACACAATGACCAGAAGATTGGGAAATGAAAAAGAAAAAGTAGCAATTGTATCATATAAAATCTGTCATAGTCACCCTTATATTTAATTTAATTTGGGGGCCATTTTATGCTTGTCTATATGAATGTATATGTGATTTGCAGTTAATAATGTAAGTATTTTATGAAGTAGGTTTTGCTCCAAGATGATACAATTTGTCTCTAAAATGCCTCGATTTTTTTTTTTTTTTTTTTGCAATTTTGGAACAACAGACCAACACCGCTGCCCCTCTGGAATGTGGCTCTTTGGTTTGCCAGATATTTTCTTCACATTCATCTTAGGAAAAAGGAGAAAAGATCAATAGATTTAGTTGAAATTAGTCAAGATTACGAGAATAAATAATGAGGTTCGAGAGAAAGAAGACGAGAAAAATCACCCAGAGGGAGAACCTGAACTGACAGTGACCTCTGATTTAGTTCATTTTTCCTCATTAAAAGATAAAAAGTCCCAATGTTTTCCAAAAAGTTTGTTCATTTATGCACTTATCTTGTGTGTTAATGAGAGATGATTCACACACTAGTGAATTTGTCTCAAGCTGATAAGCTCTCTGGGATATTCTTGTAACACTCTTTAATATTGTGTCAAACACATTGCTGTACTTTGGCCAGGGAACTAGACTGACAGTGTTAGGTAAGTTCATCAAAAATTGTTTTGTGAGGTTTTCTTGCCTTAAATACATGAGATTAGCGGGAGTGTGCGGTTCCGCTTGCTTAGAAAAACTTTAACATTTTATAATTGTACACCCCAAGTTAAAAATGATAGCTGTTTTCTAAAAGAAAATAAATAAATACATTTTAGTGATCACCAAGATCCACCTTGATGATAAGATTATACATAAGTATTAATTTTAATTAAGTATTGAATATCCCTGGATGCATATAATTAGAACGTTCTAGTTTTTCTATGTGGATACTTTGAAATGGAACAAAGCAGAGCCTTGCTTGTTGTTGTTTTTTCCTATTTCTCCTCCTTTGCATGTCAACTGACAACTGAATGCCATTTGGGATGTGAGGGTGCATTCAAGCTATGGTTGGAGAGGGAGGGAGGGAGAGGGAGAGAAAGAGAAACCTCAACCAGAATTACCATTTATTTTATGTGGTGATTTCATCACTGTGTACATATGCTGAACTGCACTTTGGAAAAGGAACTCAATTTACAGTACTTGGTAAGAAAAAATCCATAGCTTATTATTACAAGCAAGACTGAATTTCTTAAAATGTTAATGTATATGTTGTAGAGCGGCGGTTACAGAGTGAGACGGAGCCAGGGTAAAAGCTAACAGACTTTATTCCTTGAATAAAGGGTCGCTGTGGCTGGCGGGGCTAACTGACAGCCAGCTGGCTGTGACAGCTGATGCTGTTTGACAGCTCCCTTTTATAGCCGGCTGTCAAACGGCATCAACCAATGGGAGCGATCGGCGCTCCCGCGTAGGCGGCGGACCAGAGAGAGGACTGCCATTAGTCTCTGAACACAGCAGTATGTCTGATCAATGAAGAAACCCATGTAACTGACACTAAACACATATGGCTGAAGTACAGATTACTTCCAACATTCATCCCTCCTCATAAAATGTGTTGTCATGAACATCTCTTTTGGCTCTCCTTGACCATTATAGCATCTATTGCTTGAGAAGAATCCATCATGCATGTTAGAATGTGTAGGTCTCTTTTTCTCCTTCAGTCCCATGAAAATCTGTTGGGTTTCTATTATTTGTTTCAGGAGGAAAGATTGTCAGCAAATTTCACATAAATAACCTTTTGACTGAGGCTGACTAGTAAAAATAAGCAGAAAGTTTAATTTATTTATTTTATTGATTTAAAACATTTACATAGCCATCCATCTTTCAGTCAACTCTGGGCAGCCCTCAATCAAAAATTAAAAGAATATAAAATCATATTAAAGCTATAAAACTCAACTGATTAAAACATTAATTTCTATGTTCTCTGTTGGAATTGATTGCCAACATCTATCTCTTCATATTTATCAATAGGTCTCTTGGCAATTGTTTATTGAATATTAGATATAATTAAGGCTACTTCAACACAAATTATGCCAATCTTCTATAAAAGTGAGACAGAAGAGATTGAAAGCTTGGGGAGATTTAAGTTGAATCCTTTCTTATTTGTGTTTTACTCTTTCCCTAGATAAATCATTTCTATTTATAAAGTCCTGGCCACTCGAGAAAACAACTGATTGAGAAAAATTACCAAAAATCTGTGTAAATGCACCTACAATTTTCCCCGCATTAACCCTCATTTTGCAGTGATCAGTTAGTTGATAGTTTCACTGCTGCCACATCTAGTTTAGCCTGAACATTTATGATGTGTTAAGAAAATTCTATAAATGGGGTATGGTCCATTTCATATTCTGTTTGTGTCTATCCCCTGTTTCTGTCTTGCTATGACCCATACCTGCACACATACACCCGTTACACAGAAGTCACACTGGATGTTTAGTCAACAAGTGATGGTCAAACACATTTATGAATCAAACATCCCACTCCTCATAATTTCAGCTTTTACATAAGAGCAAATTCATGCTCGTACAGATGACGGTTATGACTTCTGCTTTGTTGGCTTTCGGCCTCAAAGCATGAAAAAGATTCTTAGGAAACAGATGGCCTTAGATAACAACATGTTCCTTAACTAAATATCCGTGACAAATCAAGAGGAAACAAAAGTTTATGCCTTCTAGCAGTGAGCCTTACACCTTCTCTTTCTGCATTGGAAAAACTAAGACCAAGGGGCAGAAGGAACCAACTTTGATGGAACAGCTTTCTAATTGTAACCGACAGAATAGGATGAAGAAAAACCTATCAGTTTCCTTGTGGATAATCCAGAGGGGAATTTATTTCATGTCCTTGCCAGCTGTGCAATACTAAGCAGACCTACTTTGGAGAAGGGACCAAGCTGAATGCTTGGGGTAAGGAAATATATCGAATGGAAACTGGTAGAAATGTGCTGAAAAAACATGGCTCTGTATTGCTATAGAAATGGAGATAGCATAGATTATACATGCTAATATTGGCAGAGATCAAAAGGCAAAGTCCTTAAAGACTAGGGAAAATAAAAGGAGAGAGGGAGAAGGAGAAGTTGTAAATGTGTCAACTTTAATAAACCAATGGTTCAACATGGACAGCCAAAGATGAATATGAACAGCATGTGGATTTTTTTTTCCAGAAGCCTTCTTGCTCATCTCTGTCAGCTCATTAGTCAAGGATAGCTCTAATCACTGTGATAAGATCTTTTGAAAACATGGCCCTGATGACTTCCTTGCTCTCCTGCTGCTCCTTACAGGAAATCACACTGTTTCTATGAAGATCACTAGGAATGGTAGAGTGCTTTGACCCGGACATGCCATCCCTAAGTACAAAATTCCCCATTTAATTTCTCAGTTCAGCTCTCCCTCCTCGCATGTCCATCAATATTTGAAGGATATAAATACAACAGGTACACAATTGTACCCAAAAGTGTAAGAATTGGATCAGAGTTCCATTTAGCTGAAAGATACTTTCTCCTCAGAGAAAAAGTTGCTGCTTGTGCACGTGGGTGACTCTTTCTCTGAGCTGAAGCATCTTTTTTAGTAATAGGATTTCATGCTGTGGATAAATTCTGAACTGAACTTTGGCCCAGGGACTCGAGTATCTGTATTAGGTAAGTTATATGATGTGGGGGTCTTATGTGGATTGAATGATTCTTTGCCATGGAAGCTAGGCACAACACGTAGGATCTTAGGAAGCAACTACCATGTGAAAATTAAGGAGGGAACAGCATGGTGGGTTATGCAGTGGACTTAAGAAATGTGACTGATTCATTGATAGATTGTAGTATTTCACCTCAGCCTGCCTTACAAGGGTGTATTGAGAGTAACATGGAGATATATGTATTCCTTTGAACTCCTTATATAAAGGATTCTCCTTGTAAAATACAGATCAATAATTTGTATGCTAAGACTGTCACCATGAACTATAATGAGATTTACGTGAGGTGACTAGATGAAACAGAAAAGCCTAGAAATCTCTTTCATATCATCTTCCTTGGCTGTATGAAATGTATAAGAATTCAATACCAAGAATTGTGGACTCTTTCTGATGGCCACTGCAGCACTGTTTTTATGATTGTGTAGATCTATTGCTTATTATTTTTCTTTTAGTCAAACAAATTAGTCAGACAATAGAAAATGTGAACAGATGAAAGGATTATCTAATATAGGGCAATTGGTACTGTGAGGGGTACTTATAATTATTATATTAATGGCAATAAATTGGCTAGGTGTTAGTTTATTCAACAATTGAATTTATAACATGCATGCTTTTGGTTCAGATGCCTGCAACTGTTAACAATAAAAAACAAATGTTCATTGATAAACTCTAATGTTCAGACAAAATCTATCAATGCTATATAAAATCTATAAATAAAGAGCAAGCAAAGAGGAAGCATAACTTCCAACATAAACATATCAAGATAATATCTAAAAGTTCATTTCAATTCTTCAGCTTTGGATGTTGCTTTTAGACTCAAGGCAATGTTCAGAAACAGGATGGATAGTTAATAAACAGGAGACATTCCTTCAACATAGTGGTTCCTAAAGGTTTCATTTATAGGACAGACATGTTGTGTGTCTCTGACAAACTCAATTTTGGACAAGGAACCAGACTGACAGTACTAGGTAAGATCTATGAGAATAAAGGAGATCTGAAGCAATTATTTAGCATATCCATCAAGATAATATGGTATAGGGCTAAGGAAACTGATATCTTCCAGGTGTTTTGTACCCTGGTTTCTATTAGTTCCAGCCAATATGCCCAGTGAAGAGATGAATCCATTTATCTTCAAATAACAACAATATTGCAAATCAGAGTTTTGGTCAGAGAATGGAACCATTCTAACACAACCACAAAGCTTTTTGAGTGAGATGTTTGTTATGATACATGGAAAACACATTGTGTATCAATGAGAAGCTGCACTTTGGTCAAGGAACCAGGCTTACTGTTCTAGGTAAGGTTGAAATTAAGGGCAAAAGAAACTTGTATGGCATGCATTTCAAGGGCCAGTTTGCAATCATAGTTATCCTACAGTAGCAATGTTTCATAAGGTAGGACAATATGACTTTTAAAAAACTTTTATAACCTTGGATCTGAGGCTTGTAGTCCTCCCTGAGGCTTGAAATGCAGCATGCTAGTCTCTGAACACCTGGATGATGCTAAAGAGATTATAATTAATATAGAAAGGCAGCAGAAAAAAAATGCTGTTTTAAATGATGGATGTCAAATTCTTTTGCATTTCTCAAAGTTTTTCAGTCTCAGTTCAGAAGAGTTTCAAAACTCTTGGTCATTTTTATTGGTATTCTCAGAAACTGTTTTCAGATAGTCTGTAATGCAGCGCCAAGAACTGGATGTAATAATTAAGGTAAGGTCTGACCAAAGCAGAATAAAGTTTAGTTATTATTTCCTGTGACTTGGAATGAAAATTTTTGTTGAGACAGCCTTTTCCTCAGCCAGGCATCTTATCCTATAAGGGAAAATTAAATGATTTATCTACCTGTAGATTCACTGCTACTAGTCCCTATCAAAAATGTATTCCCTTTGTAAGGAGAAACCTATAACTCCTAGATTGCAAACTTTGAACCCTTCCTTATTCAGTAAAGCCATAAAGGCATATAGGGCAAGGGAACCAGTCCTTGATTATATGGTCTACATTCTCTGGTCCTAAAAATGGTGTTATTTAATTATGTGGGCGGGATAGTGTGGATATACCAAAGATGCTTTTTCAAAAGGCAACTGGACTTTGTTTTTCCTTGAAAATGTTTCGCTTCTCATCCAAGAAGCTTCTTCAGTTCTGACTGAATGGTAGGCAATGGAAGGATTTATATTCCTTGCAGTCATCTGATTGTTAGCACTCTTTTTGAGAGTTGTTGAGGCTACTTGGAGGTTTATCTGTGCCCTCAAGGTCACCTGAATACTGCAAATGAGTGTTGAAAGGACTGTATTGTAAACAGGAAATGGATGGTATTGTATCCCTCCCTCTGTTGAGAGAGGGCTATTCAATCTTAAGATAGATGGCCTCTTAAAGATAAACCTCCAAAGTACTTCTCCAACATTCAATCAGAACTGAAGAAGATTCTAGGATGAGAAGCAAAACCTTTTCAAGTAAAAACAAGAACAAGTACAGTTGTCTTTTGAGAAAACATCTTTGGGACAACCATGACCTGGACGAATAAGAATCTCAGACAGATAGTGTGGATACTTCCACAGATCAAACTGCCTTAACTATAAAAACTAAGCCCATACTTGTCTCTGTGGGAAAACCCCATTTTGAAGGATGGCATATAAACTCAGAGAAGGCCAGGTCTGTTGTAATAGTTAAGGCATCAGGTTAGAAAGTGGGATACCCTGAGTTTAAGCCCTTGCTTAGGCATGAAGCAAGCTGGGGGACATTCTCTTTCAGCCCTGGGAAGGAGCCAATGACACACTTCTGAAAACTTGCCAAGAAAACTTCAGGGACTTGTTCAGATGGTTGCCAGGAGTCAAAACCGGCTCAAAATATAAATAAATAAATAAATAAACAATAAACAAACAAGCAAGCAAACAAGCAAACATGAAGTTCTATCATTCTCTGAGTATAGATTTGAATACCAAGGCTTGAATTATGCTTGTACGGTTGGGGCTGCAGGTGACACAGAGACAATACCTGAATTCCTTCCTTCACTTTTCTTCTGATTCTCCACATGCCATCACTGTAAGATTGATTTGTTGGTGCATGTATGATATTTAGCCTCTCTTTCTTGATTCTCAACTTTTAATGGCTGGCATCTGAATGAGCTTATTCTTCTGAAACAGCCTGTGCTTAAATAAGACAGAACCAGCAATATTACTTCATGATGCAGCTGGCAAGCTGACATACGTAGGTCAACCATAGCTTAATCTATATCTTTTTCATTATATGCTGCTTTATCTTCCAGAAAAGGGACACATTATCACACCCCCAACTGTGACCATATTTTCTCCATCCAAAAGAGAATTGGAAAAGAAGCAGAAAGTTACAATTGTGTGTTTGGCTACTGATTTCTATCCAGATCATGTCATTGTTACATGGTCCCTAAATAACAAGGATATAATAGAGGGAATAAAGACAGAGGAACCCAAATACGAAAATAAGAAATATTCACTGATCAGCCGTTTAAGAATCACTGGGAACCAGTGGCAGAATTCAGAAAACAATTTCAAGTGCAAAGTCGATTTCTACAATTCTTCCGAAAGCATAAGTTACGAAGCTTCCATAACTGGAGAAGGTGGGTGAAAGGAAGACTAAGTTCTACTTTCTGGGGCTTTTCTGAACTTTGCTAGAATTGTCCATAAACTGTCCTTGTGAGCATTTTAAAATATATTTTGCTGAACAAAATTACAAATATTAGCAAACATTTTCATGATAAATTCCTAGACAAATGTGATAGCTTATGCTAAATCTTTTTGTATTGATTCATTCCCTCATAATGAACTGTCTCTCTTTTTCTCTCTCAGCTGTATTTGTCTATTTGCAAAATTTGATAATTTTCTGATGTGTGTCTAAGAGTTTCTGATACAGCCATGACCCAGGCAAAATGTCAGAACTTAGCAAAGTTCTTTTACTATTTTTCCATTTTTATTATCTCTTAAAAATATTTACATGTTACCTCTAATCAGAGCAGTGTCTTTAAGGAGTGGATTTTTGAGCCTTGCTTTAGAAATATTGCCTTTAAATCTTAGAATGTATCTACCTAATATTAAATTGATGGAATTTATAGAACACACACACTTTATAAATTATATATTTCTAATAATCTTGAACACAAGTTTTCTCCATTTTTTATTTTTTTTATTCTTTGTGTTGGATTTATTAGTTGTAATAGAAATGATGACAATGATGATGAAATATACCTAATGAGGATTTTCCTCCTTCTGTTTTTAGAATGTGATAGCAAGACCTCCACAAATGGTAAGTCAAGTTTAGTCTGTTGATTCCAAATATATATTACATCAGAATCTTTAACTTTCTCCAGGACTCCTAAGTATAAATGAACTTTGAATTAAGTGTGGCAAAATTCAACATGTTACATTCCTGAGAGATACATTTAATTTTTGCAAATTATTTGAATATATCTGAGAAATTAAACCCATTTGTTTGTAGAACTGATTTCAGTATCACTGAGGATTTTTCTGTCTTCAGGAAAAACAAAACCCTACCTTTAAAACACAGCAACAAGCCTACATTTTTAAAAGTTATTTTGACATACTTGGGCAGATGGAATACAAATTACTACTATTTGGGATGATGATAGGAGAAGCAACAGCAATGGTTTATTTCCTTTAAACAGTTTGCTTTTAAGAAAAACAACCAACAAGCAAATTCTCTCACATTTTAAAACAGAAGCAAAGAGAGTGCCCATTAGACCAGATATGCAATCACTTTTCCTCTTTTTGGTTCCAGTTGTGTGTTTGCACAAGAAAAACATAGGGTTTGGAAAGGTGGGGACCAGAGTGAGATGACAGGCTGTCAATTCAATGAAAGCAAATCAAAACAATTCACCCTCCCACACACCTAAAAAAAAACCTGGGAGAAGGAAAGTTTTGGTCCTTCCCAACAGCTTTTGCCCACAGAATATCTTTCTGAAAGGATTTTTTTCTCTCTTTTTTAAAAAAAGGTAATATTCCAATACTAAGCATTTAAATATATTGCATATGTGTGTGTGTGTTTATATATGTATGTATGTATGTAGACATATATGTAGACACACACACACACACACACACTCACATACTTCTCATATTGTTATTTTTCCCTATTTTTCCTTCACATTTAGAATCGTATCTCAGACAAGCCAATCTTGGAAAACTGGTGTATATTCTTCTCATTTTCAAGAGTGCCTTGTATGGGGCATTTATAATGCATTTGAAAATAAGAAAAAAGGTAATGTGCCATGTGTGTTCTTTATATCCAGGTTTATCCAGTTCCTGACAAAAATGCATTGTATTTGTTATCCTGTCCTTAACAATATCCCTGTCCATTGTTTGTAGACTCCTACAATCTTTCCCTTCAACTGAGTTAAAATGTTCCTCTCACCTACCCTTGAAGAGGCAGAACATGATTGCCAATCTCGATTCTGCCTCAGTCCCTTTATTTTCCTCCCTGGTAATTGAGTATAACCTGACTTTGGGTGGAGGTTAAGAGGGTGTTTGCCTTACTCATTTGTGCTGAGGAGGATATGAAGGCAAATCATGGGGGCATGGCAGTAAAAACAAAGCTGCTGTGTGAGCTTTTAACACGGTTAGGTGAAAGGGATGGGAGGAAGAGTCCTTAATTAGAGTAATCTAAATAAGACAATGGATATACGACCCAATTCCCTCATGGCAATCTGGACAATAGCATCCATAAAGAACCCAAATCTTGGATGACTAGCACAAAGAGGGAAAATTTATTTCACCATACTCATGGTCTGCTTAGGCAGGCTTTTGGACATCTTCAGAACTTTGGCTGTTGTCTGTCAAGTCCTGGTTTGCCCTTGCCTCCTTGCCAACTCCCAGTTTCTAGCCTGATGCCTTAACAACTACATCAAACTGGCTCTTGAAATCTATCCAATTTATTATTACTTAAAATGTTATGGCCTCCAATCCATTTCATTGGATGCAGGGAGTATTATCAGGGTTCTAGTCTAACATTTCAGAAATGAACTGTTATTTATGATAGTTATAACCAATTGGTTCCATCAGACTCTGATATGGTTCCCTATAGGCATAAGACATTTCTAACAAATATCTTTGTGTATCACTGATATACAATGTTGTATAAGTAGCTCTGGAAAGTAAATCCAAACTATATGCTATCATAATCTAAATCATGTTCAGAACGGATATTGAAAAGTAAAGTTCTTCTAGCTTAAACAAATTTATGGAATCAACTATCCAAGATCTTCTAGAAGTTGGAACTGAATTGGAGGAGAGGACTCATTATGTAAGAAAAGACAGTTTGTCCAGTTTCTTCCAACATTTTCCCTTTCACTATGGGAATTCTGTAGTCTGCATCTGGGCTTTTTAATCAAAGAGAAGTCATGTATGAAATGTGCCCCTGGGCCTTTAATAGTTGCTCTGGTGTCAAGAGATAACATAGTAACAGCCTAACAAGATTGTATTGGACCTTGGAGGTCTTCTACTAGTTCCATCCCCTGCTTAAACTCTATACTATTTCAGACAAATGGTTATCCAATCTCTTCTTAAAAACCTCTGGTGTTAAAACACCTCTGGTGCTCTGGAGGCAATTTGTTCCATTGATTAATTGTTCCAACTGTCAGGAAATTTCTTCTTAGTACTAGATTAGTTTTCTCCTTGCTTAGTTCCCATCCATTGCTTCTTGTCCTGTCTTCAGGTACTTTGGAGAATAGGTTGACCCCCTCTTCCTTGTGGCAGCCCCTTAGATGTTGGAACTCTGCTATCATGTCACGCCTTCTTTTCACTAGACATACCCAATTCCTGCAACCATTCTTCATATATTTTATCCTCCAATCCCCAAATCATCTTTGTTGCTCTTCTCTGCACTCCTTCTAGAGTCTCAATGTTTTTTTATACCATGGCAATAATAAAAAAGAGAAGGTATTTAATCCAGGATTAATTAGTTGCCTTGTTTCCTTTTTTTCAGTCCTGTGGCAATTGATACAACAGAAGCCTTTTACCTGGGAACCTCACCTCTGAGTTGAATGAATGCTGGACAGGGAAAGAAGAATGATTCTTGCCTTTAAAGTCCAAAGTGGCATTCTGATTCTTCTTTTTTAAATAAAAAATGTTTGGTTGTTCCCGCCCTTATCTTATTGTTCTTGTTACTATCTCTGTGGGAACATTCATAGCATTTCATGTCTCTCTGTTGTTGTTGTTGTTGTTGTTTTTTAAATTTTAACCATGTTTACATGGAAGGAAATATGCATAGAATTGCAACTTTACACTGAACATGAACCTGTCACCCCAGAACATGGCCTCCATTGAATTCAACGAGACTCATTTCCCTCCGGGAGGTGCCATAGAATTATAGAGATGTCACACAATCTGATGCATGCAAATTCTACTGAATGTGATGGGGTGAGATTGAAGTGCAAAAGATAGAAGCATCTTGACTTTTTAAAATTCTCATAATTGGCTTTAAGATGCTTAATGGTGACTTTTGCCCATGTCAGTAATCTTGATTTCTTTACCTGTTTTTAGTAAAATCATTCCTAATAGAAAATTTGGATTGAGTTTGATGCGTTTCATTCATAAATCCAGTGGTATCAAAGTTAAAATGACCAAATCTTGCAAACTAATTCTTCTAAGATTAATATCATTTTACAAGTGGAAGGAGATGTTGAAGGGTTTTCTTCTTTTAACTCTAGTTTTTAGTAAAATACTTATCTAATGCTTTTCAATAAAATTTGGCATTTAAATGTTATAAAACCAAAGGTGATTAATTAGATGGGAACATAACATCTATCTCTGTATAATAATTATATATAGATAAAATCTGGTAACCCAGATCTTTTTCCTGCAGTTCAGGTGATCTTGAACTTTGTTGTTGCTATTGTTGTTGTTAACAGAAGCGTCTGAAGGAAAAAGCTTGTGGTATAAGCAGCAGCATACCTCTATAAGCACTGCCTTCTTTGTACATGTGTTGTGATGTTGCACATAGATATGAAACAGGTGCAGCTTGCATTGCAACTGGGAAAATTATTTCAATATTTTGACAAAAGTGAGCATGTTTGATATCTGTGCAGTAATCTCTTTTTCTCTCTTTCCTTCACCTTCTTTTTTTCTTTTTCTCTCAAAACTATCTTGTTTAACTAGTACCAGTGTTGAGTTACATCTTGCCCAAAACAATCAAAATAAGTACGAAGCTTCCTCAGGAGAAAAGCTTGCAGCTCTGGAGGGCTTTTCCCTAGGAAGTTTCAAGAACCAATAGGGCTACTATTTGGTTCATAATGCTGTCAATGAGGAGGCCCCAAGTAGGACTTCTTCACATTTTACTGTGAAACATTCAAGAGGAGACATCCCTTTGTTCTTGATTGATTCATACTGTAGTGTGATATATGGTGCAGTGAGATATTGCTATCACTTAGAGCAACAGAACACTCTGCTCTCTCTCTCTCTCTCTCTCTCTCTCTCTCTCTCTCTCACACACACACACACTTAGGAGCCACCTCTTTTCCAAAAACATGGCATAGCTCTGAGGAGGGCGACCGACCTACATTTCAAGGGATCAAGGGAACAGCAGAGGAACCTTATATTTGGTATTTGCTCATGAAACTTATACACGTACAATCACATATATATCCCATACTCTTTCTGAGAAAGGAACTGCACAGCTGTACAAAAGGATTAAGAAATAGTAATGAAAAGGAAATTAAAAGAAAACAACAATAACACCATTACCTTTATTTCTTCCTTTTTAAAAATTCATGCAAATGGCATGGTTCCTCTGCAATTCAGTCCTAATTCATCCTGCCCTTAAAACTGAGGCACTTCAATATTCTTCTTTCATCTGGACCACTCATTTTGTGTTCAGTCCACATTCTTTCAGCATTTATTTATTCTTGACTGTATTATTTCTTTTTTTTAAAATCACATTTAATTCACTCCCTCCCTCCCATTCCCACTGCATTCAAGTTACCTTTATCTCTCTCTTGATATATCCAACTTTTACTTCCTTTTAATAAAGTGGGTAAAAGCATATATTTTATAATGACATCACATGGCTAATATTAGGTTGCAAAATATTGACATTTCAGCATTGCAGTTTTGGGCCAATGAAGTGGTGGTTAAGGGTGCCCAAGACCCCTGGCTTCTCAAACCAGAAAAAGTGAACCACATACACACACTTCCAAGTAATATCAAGGTTTTACAATAGCCCTCTGCACCTCACCTGGAATTTGATTGGCTGATTTGTGTCGTCTGACCCCTCACAATGCCCAATTCTATGTATGTGAAATATTTGTATGTGAAATAACAATATATGGATAATTTTATCAACAAAGAGACAAGGAAGACAATTTTTGAACAACGTGGTTGGAGTTGTTTTGCTTCTAACATAATTTCCTACGTCCTTTCTTGCATTTCCTCTCCCTTCTCCCTCCTCCTCTCCTTCTAAACCCTCAGTGACATCATCATATTTATTTATGTTACATTACTTTACTGTAATATAATTATATAAAATGAGAAATCCAAGTGATGTCTGCTGCTGTCTGGGAGGCCTCATCAGTTAGGATTTTTGTGTGTGTAAAAGACAGACATTTTAGGAGTGGTTGTTCTGAAAAGTATAGGTGGACAAGAAGTTGTAGGCTAGATTGTGATGCTAAAATGGATGTCCTTACAATCAGCTCAACTGACACGAAAAAAAACCCCCTAATTCAGTAAATCATCTTTTATTTTCTGGCAGGAGAGAAATAATTTATTTTCTCTGAGTAAATTATTTTCATATTACAATATGAAATGCTTTTACACTTGTAGTCAACTTGTAATTCTTGCTGCATGAAAGGAAGAAAGAAGGGCTTGTAGTGCACAACAGGATGTGGCTTGATATTTCCATGTATAACAGCTTGTTTTGAGCAGTGGTTATCATGGTACATGTTCCATTACAGTATGGAGGTTCAATGATCTGTCATCCTTCCTGCTTTGGTTTTAAATAGCCATATATCGACATATCTCACCTCTGCAAGTGGTTCCTTGCCTGGTGCTATCACACCATCTTTTGCTTCACCCCAAAGCTTTTGATTGATGTTGCTGCAGGTGCACCAGCTGAAGACAAGGCAGAATGTTTCAAATAGAAAGTTTGTGGAGGTTAGATGTTATTGCTGATGTGTTTTGATAAACGGAAAGGATCAATGATTTTTTTTTGGGAGGGGGGTTGAGCTATCTCCTATGCTAATTTAAAAACAAAACAAAACGTGGCCTCAAATGTTCTAGATTTCAGTGACATCTTACTCTGTCCTTCAGAAGACTTCCCTGTTGTTTGGGGCTTATTACTATGGGACAGTAATGTCCTCATCAGGTACATTTGCCATACATTTGTCATTAAGTGATAAATGGTAATATGGTTGATGTTGCTCGTACTTTGCACCAAGAAAATAAATGAATTAAAAGCAGAGAATATAGGCTACATAGCAGGGGAATACTCAGGTGTTGTTGTTGTTGTTTTTTAAAAAAGAAAACAGGATGAAGTTGTCCCATTTCAACTTTCCTACAAGTCAGCAAAAAGTTTGTGTAAGTCTTGTTACATTTCAGTGTTGACCATCCTGAACCCAAGACTATATCTGAAAAATGAGGTAATAACCCACACGGGTTCATTCCAGCAACAAAAAAGTTGTCTGAAATTTAAAGTAACTCATATGGGTTTCTTTGCTCATATTTCAGGTCTTGTTGTTGCTGGAATGTGAATTTATTCTATATTTAAATAACAAGCTTCATCATCACCCTGCAAATGTTGGACATGATCTAGCCAATGAGAAGCATATCTTAAGTGTGATGGAATGTGCACCTGCAGCAGAAAAAGGGGAAGATTTTGCCAACTCAGAACATTCTCAAAAGGAGTCCTGGGTCAAGAAACTGTACAGTCCCAAGCTGGGACAGGGAAAGAGGTTTCAGGAAGGGGTGTGATTCTACCAGTTCGCACCTATTTGCTAGAACTGGTTGTTAACATTCTAAGCAGTTCAGAGAACCGGTTGTTAAAAGAAATTACTGACCTAATCCTGTAAGAAAGGCAGGAAGGAAACATTCTGGTGTTGCTTACAGAAACTGCTTCTCATTTTTTTTGTTTCCTCGGATGGTCTTTTACCATCACTTGTCAGTTATAAGAACAGGATTCTTTTGGTTAGTATACCTAAAGATACATTTTTATGAATGACATCTAAATGACTTCCTCTGATTCCATTCTACTTATCAAGTGATTCTTTTGTTAAACTTTGAGCACTGCTACACTTAATGTATTGGTTGAATGTAAATGCATCCATTCTATTTGAGTTTGCTGCATAAAAATGACCATATCCTCACACAAGTTCCTCCATAAAATTGCTTATCAGGAGCATCTAAATACAGAAGTAAGAACCCTCACATTTTTATGGCTTTGGATATTTTGATGGAAAATAGTTGTTCTGGAGTTGTTTGAGAGCTTATGTACTAAGAGGTTTTAGCCCAAAGTAATAGAAACTGCTGTGTTAGGAAAAGCCTAGTAAAGAACAACTCAGAATGCATGCTGATAATTAAAATTAATGAAGGTGTGCATACATTTAAAAAGTATTTATTAAAATGATACTGAAAACATAAGTAGGTTCAACATGACTCTTAGGTAACTGATATTTTTTTAAAAAAAGCAAAAAATAATGAGAAAACTGGCTTGGATATGCTGAAGAGAGAATGCTGGAATAAAATTCATTACTTAAGGTTAAAAAGGGATTATATTACAAATGAAGTATTGCAGAACTGTGTTATTTTGATATTGATGTTTATATGATTAGTTTATGGGCTACAAACATTTCAAGATATAAATATCAAACAGATCAAATCCTGGTACCCAGGAGATTACTTAGATTTAATCTGCCATTTGGGGTTGATTTCTCAAATGTTTTTGAATAAGAATTTTGTAGAGTTCTGTAGCCCCTTCTTGCAGAAAAATATATCTCATTAATAGCAAAGTAAAATTTAGGAAGCCCAAAGTGGATGATTTAAACTTAAATACAACTTTCAAATTTAAAATGAATGATTTAAAGAGGTGGCTTCTTTGCCAGCATTCACTGTACATTACTATGCTTAGCATAATACTTAGCACAGAGATGAAGTAGTTCCTTTGTTAAAATATTATGTCTTTGGAAGCAGGCCTTTTGCATGGAGCACCAACTCTTTTCAAACTATTAAGATCTTAAACATTTCTTAGTGATAACAAACATCAGCTTATGATGTGCTTAATTCAGAGACTAGAAATGAATCCAATGATTTTGCCAACTGCTTCATATTGGTAAAAATTCAAACCCAAACCAATTTTAGTTGGGTTCCACTTATGCTAAAAAATTACAAGTCCTACATGTGGCTGAATGCATTGCAGGAACCCAGCAATTGAATTTCACAAATCATAAACATGCTTAACATGTTTTTTCGAGTCCAATTCGTCATGAATTATTTTTGATGGATTACTGAAAGTTCCTAGCAGTTTCTGGTTGGGAGAACTAGTGTTCCTGCCCCATATTTGTTATCCTGTGGAACTGAGTAATAAGACACTGCTTGCTCTTCCTGGTGGGCTCCTGGTTTACTCTGGAAGAATGGTTGAAATAAATTATTGAAAGAAGATTCACAATAAACACAATTAAGAACTAATTTGTAAGAGTGAGCTAAAGATGGTACTTCTCCCCTAAGACTGGGTCTTCAGGCTGGACAGTCTATTGTTGATTCTCCCTTTCTGAGGTGCAAAAATAAAAAAAATCTTCAGGACCTGCATGGTCTTTATATGTGGAGTATATCCTATTCCTATTTTATGGAGCAAAGTTGGCTGTGGGCAACAAGCTTGATGTACAGTAGTATTTGGCACTTTGACGTTTATCCCTCATGTATTAGTTTATTTCCTTAATCAATTATACCTACTAAAGGTTTGTTTGGCTAATTATGATGGTGCTAGTAGCTTCTAAACAAGAATAGAATTAATATGCAAGTGTACTGCTCTTCAAACTTCTTATACAATCTATTCCCATTTCAGCAATCAGTTCAGTATCTATGTCTGGTGGAATCAGAATACAGTGGAACCTCGGGTCATGAACTTCTGTTCGCGACCAAATCAGGTGACAACCAAAAATTCCACCCAATTTTTGAATTGGGTCATAATTCAAAAATTGGGTGGCAAACAAAATCGGCATGGAAAGATTCCCTTTCTGAGCCGATTTCCCCTTCGGCACCATTTTGTTTTTTGTTTAGTCCGTGCATGTGCAGATGGTCATGCTTCCAATCATGAACAAATTGGGTTGCAGCCAAAATCCTGGAACAGAATATAGTCGTGACCCAAGGTTCAGCTGTATTTTTTTTTTTTTTTAAAGAGTGCTAAAATGGCAAAGTAAAATGGAGAGTAAAGTTTAGTCAGAGAGGCTTTCTCTACTTGAACCAAGGACTTCACAGATAGGTTTAGCTACTTGTGATACTCTATGCTCTTAAAGGTTGTGATAATCTTGGAAAGCTAATTAACAATACCCTTTTTCTGCCACAGAAATTAATTAAATCAATCACTAGCACTGATGATGTTACCCAGTTTGGGTAATGAAACATCTGCAAGAAAACAAGCAAGCTGAGAGAGTACCAAGGATCCTAATCCTCCAAAAATTAATTTTTCATCTTTATTTCTAAATGAAAAAAATATGCCTCCAGACTTCACTTGATCAGAGTTACTACGTCCATAATATATGTGTATTCATCATCTGATAAAGCTAGTTGCATCTCAAAAAGCTCACTCCTCTTAATAAAATGTATTGTCACAAAATATTATTTGTTTAATATCCAAAAGAGCCATCTAGTGGTTACAGAATAGTATCAAGGCCTACAATATTTTTCATGTGTGTCAATGTGCATTTTCAGAGGAAGCTTTTCCCTGAGCTGTAAATTTTAAAAATTTATATGGCTCTCTATCTCACATAAAATAACTCTGAGTGGCTAACGCTGTAAAAACTTCAGCATAATAACAAAACACAATAGATAAAACAAATCAAAAAGTAAAAGAAAAATGTCTGCCAAGGATAAACCAACTAACCATAAATTCATATAACTCATGAGCTCAGCCAATTTCTGACCCCATTCCTGAGAGAAAAGACAGGTGTTAAGAGCTATGCAAAAGGCCAACTGGGTTGGGATTAATCTAATCTCAGAGGGAACAGTGTTCTAAAGGGCAGGCACTGCTGCAGAGAAGGCCCACTTCCCAGGTCCTATCTGGTGACACTCTTTAATCTATAGGACCTACAAAACAGGTGAGGGGGGCTGCATGTGGCTCCCCATGCCCTGTTTTGGCTGCCAGAGATACTGCGGGCCAGTCCTTTGCTATTTCCAGGCCAGATTTAAGCACCCCATGGGCCAGATCCGGGCCATGGGCCTTGAGTTTGACACCCCTGATCTAGGGAATACTCTAGTTTTTCCTGGCAATTCTTTCTCCAGATCCAAAACAGGCACCATCCTGTATGTGCAGCTGATTAGGCTGGCTTAAGCAAAAAGTTCTCCTCCACATAATAAACTCCCAGTTTTCTGTATCCTGTACAGAGGTGGATTTATAAACTGTACAGATGCAGATAGATAACTCAACAAGATGTCTATAACAAAGTACATTTATTGGTTCATCAGGTATCCTCATAACTCATATTTGTGATGAAGTTCTTCTTTAATGACCAATCCTTTGCATATCTGCCTTGTATTAGATGTTTATCTCCTAACCCATCTCATAGCAAGAGAAAGAAGCTGCCATGAGTTAGAGAGTTCAGGCAAAAGTGAGGAAAACTTCCCCAACCCATCAAGGGTCAATTCGGTGACCAATCAGGATTACAGATGTGGTCACGTGACATGGACTACATTTCCCAGGATACCTTTAACTACATTTACCATGATGTATTCCCTTAAGGGGACAGCTCATAATTCCTAAGTAGCTATCAAATTCCCATAGACTGGCTGCAACAGCACACTCCCCACACCCAGACAGATAACACCAGTAGAAGGGACATACATTAATCATTTCAGAATGATGGCAATATGATTTTAAACAATAGGAAATTACACAACTTTTGTTCATATAAATCCAGTTTCCTGTTCTGTTTTTCTCCCTGATCAGCCATCTTCCTGATAGCTCTCTCTCTCTCTCTCTCTCTCTGTGGAAGAAACAGGTTAATCTGGTAAAAGCAGCATTGTGTCATCCCAATAAAGCTCTGACCCTTTCGGATTGGCATTGCAATATCACATGCAAAAGAAGCAGAACCTGCAGTGTGATGGTGCAATGTTACATTTATTATTGTGATGGTAGCAGCAAAAACACGTGAACACTCATGACTTGTACTGTGGAATATGATTGGGGTGGAGAGGGTATAGTATATTTCTCTTTCTAATTTTACTTAGGCGACTAATTGCTTATAAACTGTTAGAATGTTGTTTAAGAATAACACTGTTTAAATAGGATAAAACTGGTCTCTGTTTAAAGATGCAGAAATTCATTCTTATTTATAGAATAATAGTTTATTTTTCCACCAGGGCTACTATCCCCTTCCTTTCCTAGAACAATTCCTCTCCACTTTCCCATTCTTCTTAGCTTTATGCCTTGTATAGCTTTATGCCTCCTTTGTAAGGAATTACCTGCCATGACTTTGTAGATTTCCATTTCATCACAGCATGATCATGTCATGGGATACTAAATGACAGAGGCAAAAGCAGTTGAACATCTAAACATGTCCAAGCCAAACTCCCTCTTTGTTCCTACTAACTCCAGTAAAGCTCTTTTAGTGTACTTGTTGCTGGAAGATAAATAATAAAATGTGAATTCTAAAATAGCCTCGTGGTACATTGCTTCAATATTCATTCCGAGGCATTGTCATTGGCAGCACTGATTCAAGGATTTAATCTGGATGGAAATTAGAGCTGGTAGTCACAAAATATTCAGTCTCTCTCATTTCAGCATTCTGAAATTTCTTCATAGTTGATTTTTTTTACAGCACCTATGAAAAATTCACATTCTCTTAAGCCAGTAGCACTGTTTCTTTGGTTTTACTATATGCAATGGCAGCTGAAGTTCATAAATTGTAATTTATGGCATAGCGGGTTTGTGGTTCCAAGCCATTTGTGGTTTATTCAACCAATCAGTGTGGTTAAGGTGTTGGTCTAGAACTGATGAGACCCAAGTTCCTAATTCACTGTGGGAAACAAAACGTATTGTTTTCACAGAAACTATAAGAAAACATGCAAGCCTTTGAAGAAAATACATTGTACAGTATATATTTATAATCTCATGAGCTAGGCTACAGCTTGAGAACAATACGTAGGAAGGCCTCCGCTTTGCTAGAAACTGGTTTTACCCAGATTCTGCTGATATGATAGTTACTTCAGAGACAACCCTTAGGAACTAGGACTACAAAGGTAATTTGTAAATAAGGACAGGGGGCAATAGAATTAGAGTAATGGGAGATGTAAAAAGGGGTGGAAATAATGTTTAAACACTTTAAACACTTTGGATAGATTGTGACGGCATGAGTACTAAGCCAATGAGGAAAAGGTGGGAGGTAAATTTGTATTGGCAATATAAGGGAAACATTGATGATTTAAGGTATGTCTACTATACATTTGTGTGCACGGTAGTACACCCTCTTTGCAAAGTAGTAAATAAAATTACCATTGTTTTCTCTTGGGAGTTCTGGATGGTGTCTATTTGTTTCAAAACTAGACAACAAATCCCACATTCACTGCCAGCATGGAAGCTCCCTTGGTGACTTTGGGTAAGTCATTCTCTTTCAGATCAATCAAATTCTTAGGAAACTAAACTAGGAGGAATGACTGCTATGTAAATAGCTTTCTCCAAGGAGATAAATCTAACATATAAATAAATAAACATAAAATAAAATTTACTTCAATTTACACAAATTAAGCTGTTGCCCACATCCATATAAAACTCTGAAATATTAATGAAGGGCTAAACTTCAAATCCATTTTACAAGATCCTTGGTTTGATTCAGTCAGTGAAAAATCTGTCCAAATTCGGTCCAGTCAACTTCACAGTAGTTATCAACTATAAAGAGTATCAGACCCTCAGGGTATGGGGATCAGATCTGTTCTTATCCAAGCACCAATTAAACAGGTAGGCTATGATTATGATTAAACAATGGCTAATGCCTATTGTATGAGATAGCTCCTACAACCATCAGCTATCATCACTTCTGGTTAGTAAATAACTAGCCCAAATAAACATATAAGCTCTATTCATAACCATTCAATGCATTTGGATTAGTATGTCAATGGCAGCAGGCTGGCACCTATTCTGGCATTAGCTGAGATGTAATTGCTTTATTGCTGCTCTCCTTTCCAAAGCGCAGAATGCCTAACTATTTTGACCTGTTTGTGGGACAAGAGCTAATGAAAGTCTTTCCCTTCACTTCTTTCCCAGTTCCCCCTTCTCCCACATCTGGATTTTATTGAAGCCCATTCAGCCATTTATCCTATCAGAATAACATGTACCCAGATAGATAATGTACTTTGTTTGTGCTTCTTTGAATACTGAGAACAGCTTCTGACTTGTTTCTTAAACCAATTTTGCTACTGGAAAATATTGCTATTTTAGTTAATATTCCTTTAATGTGCCCTTCTGTCTGAGAAGGGTTGGAGGTCTCAAATCTTCTGTTATAGTAGAGCAGCTCAGCTGACAGCATGAGAGCTCAGATATGCTTTCCTCATTTCAATTACTGGCTTCAAAAAAGCATTTACCAGCATTGTTGTTCTCAGCTACGTCAGGAAGGAACCTGATCTCTCTGAAGCAGACACTTGTTAGCTTCTTTCCCAGCATGGCAATGAATTTGCCCCACCCACTGAGAAAGAAAAAAAGGTTTTTGTTGAGGGATTGTATTATTTGGCACTGTGTGAGGCTCAAGGCACAATAATATATCCCACTATCATTAGTTGTCATGCTTCTGATATTCAGAAGAAAATTCTCCTTGTTTGGTCTTGAACTTTTGATATGGCTTGGTCCAACATTATTTACAGATGTTGTAGTTGTTGAAAAGGCAAGCAGGACTATTGACCCACTGGATATTTGCCGGAACCAGTAAAAATCGGGAATGGAGGTTGTCTTCGTGGAACATTCCAAAGAATAGTCAATGCCAAACTCCTCTATCACTGCTGATGCTGGCCTCTGGACAATGGTATACAAGTCTTCACCTATGAATCTCCAAAGAAATTGGAAATGGTCAGTACACACAGAAATTATTTAGATTAACACAGACCATGCTAGAATGTGATGATAAATTTGACTTGCCATATTGAAAGTCTTTTAGCAGCCCTTCAAATTCCTTCGATGGTGGGGAGCCTAAAATTAGCACTCATTTTCCATTGCAGAGATATTTTAGCAGCAACTCTACTCCAGAGGCTACAACCAACCAGCCCTCTTCCTTCTTCAGTGATTGAGAAATTAATTAGCATTTTCACATAGCAATAAATGGTCAGATTAATTGCTTATGGATTCTCTGTTTTACCTTTTTAAACTATTAATTTGTTTGTCATTCTGCATTGGTGGCTCATTCATTATATTACTAAAGTAATTTAAAAACTTGCAGAGCTATAATGTTTATTACAGTTCGCAATAAAAACCCCTTTAATTGTGTCTGGTGGATTCAAGGCAACACAAAGAGACCACAATAAATAAATAAATGGAATTTTGCCACTGCCTTCATGGGAAAATAAATTGCTTCCGTGACTCATTTTAACTGGTTTTCTTCCATTAAAATCCACCATCTTTAATATTTTTACAGACTTTAGTACAGTCATTGGATTAAAAAACAAACAAACCCTGCCTTTGTATCTTAAGATGTCTATGCAATGCAAAAGTCCATTTGGAATATTTTATACGATATGGACTGATGAAACAAAACTGGAAAATGTTGCTAATTGTCTTCAGGGTTTCCAGAAAAGCATAAGTACCTTCGAATCGCACAAAACCAACAAAAGCAATGAAGTCTCACAGGTTAGAGATAGACTTCAGATCTAAGGGGAGCACAATTTTAGTCTATGCCGGTTGTGATACAAGCAATGATTTTTGTTAAATTTGTTTGGATAAAGGATAATTAAAGGGTGCACTAAGGATCATATACTAATGTCTGTCGGCTTTCTCTGGAGAGTTTGCTAGAAGCATTGGATGGATGCTTTTGGAATGGGATGCAGAACTATCTGAACCCTCTATTTGATCCCAAAGGATCTAGTGTCAAAGTCTTTTTGTAAATTTTCCTGCTGCCGCTGAAGCCCACTTGACTAAGGCAAAAGGGATGAGAGTGGATATTCCATTTTCAACCCGCTTCCACTTTTTTTGAATTTAAAATCTGACAATCCCAGCAACCCTGAAATGAGAAATCATTTGTTTTTTCAGACTGCATTCAAGTTTTGGGTGGCTTAATCAGAGAGGACAGTTCTGATAAGATTCTTATCCCAAGACTTTTTCATATTGGTTATCTAATGTTCAGCTCCTACCCATCAAATGCATTTCTCCACATCCTGGAATTGGGGAGTTAAACTCAAATATTTCTGCTGTGTCTGACAGTTTGAATAAATTGCAGTTTCAATGCTCTACCAATTAGTTCCTCAAAACATTATTGATTTACTCTATACTCAAAAGTCTATATTTCTAAACGATTAAACAAGAAGAAAGGAAGATGGGGAAGAGATAATTTACTTACATAAAATTGTTCCTGCCAAAGAAAGAAGAAAAGCAGTAGACCCTATGTGTGCCAAGAGCCGCCTTTCTGTCATGCTGCTGACACTGAAAATCTCTCCTTTCTCCTTGATGGGGACACTTTTATAAACCCATTTCTCATTGCTGCATACATATCTTACTCTCATAGTGACCCCTGGTGAAAATGTCAGAAATTACAGAAGAAGTTCCTTTTTTTCCCCCCCCCCAAAACAAAAAAATTGTTCTGTGGTTGATGTTGTGCAACTCAAGACTATAAACAGAAAGAAAGAACCTTTCACTCACAACCAGGATTTCCACTTCTTTCATCCCCTGTGTTTTCCATAATAGGCACACATACAACATTTAGTGTCAAGCACTTTTCTCAGAATCTGGAATTTGCTCAAGAATTTTATTTATTTATTTTTATTTTATTTGGTTTGTCAATTGCTTACAAGATAATAGGTATAAGTAAAAACATAGTTATGAATACATGGACACATATAAGAAAAATAAAAGAAACAATAGGACAAGGACGGTAGGCACGTTGGTGCGCTTATGCACACCCCCTACAGACCTCTTAGGAAAGGAGTGAGGTCAATAGTAGATAGTCTAAGGTTAAAGTTTTTGGGGTTTGGGGAAGAAACCACAGAGTCAGGTAGAGTATTCCAGACATTGACCACTCTGTTGCTGAAGTCGTATTTCCTGCAATCAAGTTTGGTGCGATTAATCTTGAGTTTGTATCTATTGTGTGCTCTTGTATTGTTATATAGTTGAAGCTGAAATATTCATTGATAGGTAGACATTGCAATGTATGATTTTATATACTAGGTTAGGTTAACAACTCTTAATGCCTTTTTGGCTATGTAGTTACAGTGGGCTCTAGCACTTAGATCATTAGAGATGAGTACTCCAAGATCCTTGACAGAGCTTGGATCATCAACAAGGTCTTGACTATTCAGCCTGTATTTTATTTTCTGATTTTTTTTGCCAATATGTAAGACAGAGCATTTATTTGTTGAGATTTGAAGTTGCCATTTGTTTGACCATTCTGATACATAATGAAGGTCTTTTTGAAGGGTAGCAGTATTGTCTGTGGTGTTGAATAGCTTTACATCATCAGTGAAGAGAACGCAGTTGCTCTTAATATGATCAGAGAGGTCATTTATGTAGAGTATGAAAAGAGTTGGTCCTAGAACATTGCCTTAGGGGACACCACTGTTGACAGGTATAGAATTTGATAGGATGCTCCCAGTTTTGACCATTTGTTGTCTGTTTGACAGGAATGCTTCTATTCATTTATGCAGGTGTCCAGAGATACCATAAGATTTTAGTTTTAGGAGTAGTTTGTCATGTACCACTGAATCAAAGGCTTTACAGAAGTCTATGTAGATTGTGTCTATTGCTTTGCCCTGATCAAGTTGTGTAGTCCATATGTTTTTGCAGTGTAAGAGTTGCAGATTACAGGATAGTTTTTTTCTGAAACCAAATTTGTTATTTGAGAGTAGGTTGTTTGTCTCTAAGTGGAGGATAATGGATTGGTCAATAATTGATTCCATGACTTTACAGGTGACGCAGCATAAAGAGATTGGCCTGTAATTTTCAACTAGGCTGGGGCCTCCCTTTTTGAAGATGGGGATAACTGTGGCTTGTGACCATAGTTTTGGCAATGAGCTGGTCCTGAAGGATTTTTCAAAGATTATGCTTAGAGGTTCAGCTATGGCAATGGGTAGCTTTTTAAAGAACTAGGCACATATTCCATCCAGTCTGATAGATAGAGATGGTTTTAGATTGCGTGGTGCTTTTTCAACATTGTCTTCTGTATTAGATCATTGTAGTTGTCTGTGGTTCGACTCGGAAATACTTTGCATTGCTGTTTACAAATATTGAGCCAAAGAATGTGTTAAGGAGGTTGGCTTTAATGGTGTCGTCATTGCAGTCTTTACCATTAGGCCCTTTCAGGGGTGGGACGGACCTTGAGTCTTTTAGTTGTTGTTTACAAAATTGTAGAAAGCACAGGTGGAATTTGTGCATAGAAGGTTTTCCTCTTGTTTAATGTGATAATTGGTGCATTCAGTCTTTATCTGGTGGCATAAATTTTTGTATCAGCTTTTGAAGTTGGCAACATGACCAGATTTGTTTTTCCTCCAAATCCTCTTTCAATCCTCTTTTTGGATTGAAGCTTTCCTATTGTTATGGGTAATCTGTTTTTTCTGGTTTTTGGAATTATTATTGGTACACATAGTTTGATGACTCTTTTTACTTCAAGTAAAAATATGTTGTAATGGTCTTCTACAGTATTGCATCCAGTGAATAAAAATTGCCAATCAAGGGATGAAAGATCCTTATCTATAAGATCGTAGTTGCCTTTTTTGAAGTTATAATTGGGGATCACATCGTTGTTTTGATTTTTGTGTGGACGTATGTTGAGACAAAAGTCAATCATGCTGTGGTCACTGTTGGAAAAGGGTCCTTTAATTTGTATTCTGGAAATTGAATTCAAACTATTGCAGAAGATGAGATCGAGGCAGTTGTTAAGCCTAGTATTGTTGGTTACTAGTTATAAATTATATTTAGAAAAGGAGAAGGCTGCTGTGGCATTTTTCATGGCTCTGGAGGAATGAAAGGCCAAGCTGTATCTGCTGATATCCCTCATTTATCATAACTATGAAGGGTACAGGAATGCTCTGACCTCTTCTTATTTATTTGTTTCCAAGTAGCTATGCTATGTTGCATCAGTGTGAAAGCACATCTCCTCATTTATTACATATGGCATATGTATGGCAAGCATCCAAGCAAGAAACAATGACAAAAGTCATCCCATGTTGTTTTCCCTCTGACATTTAAGTATTAAATATGCACAGTGTCAATCCCTTGCACACACGTGCATACATATGCTTAACATACTTTTAAGAGTAATTTGGAAGAAGTGCTTCAGATCTCAGAAGAATGAGAGCCCAGCATCTCTCTGGTACTCATTAAAATAACTTTTGTTTGCATGCTTCTATACGGACCTAAGTAAAAGTTATTGCTGCTTTAAAAGTTTATTAACTTTAATGAATTGGCTTCAGGAATCTATATGTTTAGATAAATGAACCAGGTTAAAGCTCAGTAAATTGTAGATAGATTTTCAAGCTGTACAATTGCTTGTGCCAAGAGAAGAGAAGACAAGGCAAGAACCATATCCAGAGCAAGTGGCTGAACTTTTAGAATTCAAAATGATTAGAAGCAGAGGAATAGCTGTGGATTGGACTCAAAAAGGGAAAGCCTGGGAATGTCATAATTTGAAGGACATCAAGAGCATGTCCAAAACATTGATTTTCAAAGCCAGAAGAACTGGACTTAAATTTTCACAGTGTAAGTTTCTTCAAGGTACCAGCTTCTTTAATGATTCCAGACCTTCCAGAAGAATGGAGGACTCCTCTGATGTTTCCCTCCTAGGTTTAGCTCTCTCATTCACAATTAATCTCAGTTACTTTTTGAGGACAGGACAGCTGATACACCTTATATAAGGTGATATAGATCTTTAATGTTCACCCTAGTAGTAAATATTGCTGCTTTATAGCAGATGGCTGCAACCAATTGACCTTGGCTAATCATGGAAAATTAAGCAGGGTTGTGTCTGGTTAATTTGAATGGGAGGCTACCAAGAAATCCCAAGGCTATAGGCCAGAATGCCACCTTCGGTCCGATCTAAATATAGTATATAAAATCATACATTGCAATGTCCTACCAGTCAATGAATACTTCAGCTTCAACCATAACAATACAAGAACACACAATAGATACAAACTCAAGGTTAATTGCACCAAATTTGACTGCAGGAAATATGACTTCAGCAACAGAGTGGTCAATGACTGGAATACTCTACCTGTGGTTTCTTCCCCAAACCCCAAAAACTTTAATCTTAGACTGTCTACTGTTGACCTCACCCCTTTTCTAAAAGGTCTGTAGGGACTGTGCATAATAGCACCAACGTGCCTACCGTCCCTGTCCTATTTTTTCTTTTCTTTTTCTTATATGTGTCCATGTATTCATAGTTGTTTTTACTTATACCTATTATCTTGTAAGCAATTGAGAAACCAAATAAAATAAATAAAAATAAATAAAATAAACAACTATGGTACCTACAGCTAAAAACCCAAAAAGATGACAACCATTGCTCTATTGCTACCCCACCAATGAAGATTTGTCTCTGCAATCCATACCTGGATTTGAGGAATGTCTGCTATTCTGTCTTTGCGGTTCCTTAATAAGGGTTTACTCTGTCTTCTCAACTCAGAGTAGCTGCCACTGGTGGTTTAGAGGAACTCACATCTGTAATCCATAAATTACAGGATGTTAATGTAGACCCTCATTAACTGGATATAATTTCATAAGTATTTTAAGACTGAAAAGCCAGTTAAGTCTAATGGTGAAGGCACCAGCCTAGAAATTGGGAGACTGTGAGTTGTAATCCTGCCTTAGGCATGAAAGCTGCCTCAGTGACCTTGGAGCAGTCACTTTTTTTCAGTCCAGCTCACCTCACAGTAGGGAATATAGGAGAAGAAAAGAGTGTTTGCTATCTTGAGTTATTTTTAAAAATAATAACAGTGCAATACATCTAATGAAATGAATATTTTCATGAAAATGGCCATATACTTGTATCTGGAGAATTTCATCATACTCTTAAAAATCATAGACACTGAAGGCATATGTGTTAAAGAAAGCCCAATCTTCACCCATGTGATTTTCCAACAGAGTTGGAAAAATGGTTTGAAAATACAGTTGGATTGTATGGAGGACAACAATCCTCAGGGAAGCATAATCTACCACCATCACCTTTATCTCAGACACTGTGATGAAATTCATAGCATCCAAAACAACTTTTTATTAACAGAAGGAGGTAAGGGCATCCTTCAGAGCATGGCTTCTGGTATTTGGAATATCCCTCTGATACCTTTGTTCTGAGAACCATACTGAGATAGCCAGTGAGTTTCTGGATGCAATTCAAGGAGCTGAGTGTTGTTAACATAGAATAACAGAGTTGGAAGGTCTGCTAATCTAACCCCCTGCTCAAGAAGGAGACCCTATACCATTCCAGACAAGTCGCTTTCAGACTCTTTTTAAAAGCCTCCAGTGAGGGAGAACCCACAACTTCTGAAGGCAAATCGTTCCATTGGTTAAATGTTCTTACTGTTAGGAAAATTCTCCTTAGTTCTAGATTGCTTTATTGTTATATAGTCCTTCAAATAGGACGGTTGTCTTTTGAGTCTTTCGGATTTTTGTTGGACTGGTTGATTGCAATCCTGTTGAGGTAGATTGTTGTTTGGCAGTGGATCTGCTTCTTGCTCAGGTGCAATTTCTTGCGGTGCAAACAATTCTCCTTCCTGCTCCATTTCCTGAGTCTCACTTAATTCGTCGCTCCCTTCGAGAAGATTCCCTGGAACTTCATCTTCTTCTGTACCTCCCCCCCCCTCGGTTTGGTCATGGGGGAGTTGTTGACTGGCCGTTGTGAGTCATGACCATAATTGGTCGATATGCCGTTTCCACAGTCTATTGTCACAGCATTTCACTACGTAGGATTTGGGGCCAGTCACTCGTACTACCATTGCCTCTATCCATAACGGATCGCCCGATAAGTTTCGTGCGTAAATGTGGTCTCCTACCTGGAAGGTGCGATAGCGGCCACTGGATCCTATTGGCTTTTCCGGTTCGTAAGCAGGGTGCAACCGGTCGAGGTGGGAGCGGAGTCTTCGTCCCATCAGTAGTTCGGCGGGAGTTCTGCCGGTGACGCTATGTGGAGTTATGTGTTGCAAAAAGAGAATTTGGTTGACCTTGTCATCGATATTGTCAAAGTCCATTTTTTGCAAAGTCTTTTTAACAAATTGGACCATGCGTTCCGCTCGGCCATTGGTCGCAGGGTGCACAGGCAAGGTGAGCGCATGGCGGATGCCGCGGTCAGCGAGGTACTGCTCAAACATTAGTGCCATAAACTGTGGCCCGTTATCGGACACCAGGACATCAGGCAATCCGTGGGTTGCAAAGAGTCTATTTAGGATCTTGATCGCTGCCTCGGAAGTTGTGGCCGTCATACGATGAATTTCAAGCCAATTGGAATATGCGTCGACTGTCAGCAGGAAGGTATATCCTTTGGTTGGCCCCGCGAAATCCAGGTGGATTCTGGACCAGGGTCCACATGCGTCTCCCATTCAGTAGGCATGGCTTTTGGTGGGGCGTTGCTGGCTTGTTGGCAATTGGTACACGCTTTGACCCACTGCTCGATTTGCCAGTCCATGCCCGGCCACCATGCGTAGCTTCGTGCAAGCGCTTTCATCCGCATGATGCCGGGGTAGCCCTCGTGCAGAATTTGTAGCAGCGTCTTCCGGAGTCATTCTGGGACAATGACTTTATCGCCCCAGATGACACAGCCTTTTTGTGAAAAAAGTTCAGTCTGTCTTGCTTTAAACGGCACGAAGTCATCTGGTACTTGGTCCAATGGCCATCCGCGTTCTACCCAGCCTAGGACTCGAGCTAGGGTGTGGTCTCATTTGGTTTCTCTCGCGATGTCTCGGGCGGTCATAGGTGGCGAGTTGAGTGTTTCGATCTGCAACGTGGTTGCCGTTGGTGCTGGATCGTCGAGAGTCTCTGGAAGCGGTGCTCGGCTTAATGCGTCGGCATGGGGAATGGCTTTCCCCGGGCGATATTGCAGGCGATAATTATAAGCAGCTAGGAATTCTGACCATCGGGTCATTCTAGGGGATAATATGTAGGGGGTTGGCTTGTCCCCGGTTATTATCCCTAGCAATGGTTTGTGGTCCGTTATAATGGTGAATGTCCTTCCGTACACATATTCATGAAATTTCTTTACAGCTGAAACGATTACGAGAGCTTCTTTATTAATTTGTCCATAGTTCCGCTCTGCTTGTGAAAGAGTCTTCGAAAAGTATGCAACAGGGGCTTCGTTCCCATTAGGCAGTACATGACTCAAAATGGTGCCCACCCCGAAGGGCGAGGCATCGCAGGTTATAACTAATGGTAAAGTCTCGTTATACTGCATAAGTACAGAGTCAGATGTGAGCAATTTTTTAACATTCCGGAACGCTTGTTCTTCCCGGTAACCCCATACCCACAATGCTTTTTTATCTAATAACCAGTGTAATGGTTCAGCAACAGTCGCCTTGTGCGGTAAAAATACATTATAGAAATTAACGAGGCCTATGAATGCCTGGAGATCGGCCTTGTTACGTGGCCTGGGAGCGTTTTTTATCACCTTTAATTTACTTTTGGTAGGATGAATGCCCTGGCTATCAATCCGATACTCTAGAAACTCAACACTGTCAGTATATAAGTGACATTTATTTTTTTTCACCTTAAGTCCTGCCTCTTGGAATTTTTTAAAAACACATTTCAAACGATCCTGCAAGATTTTTTTGGTAGGGGCTGCAATTAATATGTCATCAAAATACGGAACCATGCCCTTGATTCCCTGTAACAACCTTTCCATGAGGCTTTGGAATATCCCCGGGGCTACACAAACCCCAAATTGCAATCGGGTACATTTAAAAGCACCTCTGTGTGTTACAATTGTTTGGGCTTGGGCCGTCTTTTCATCCACTGGTAGTTGTTGATACGCTTGAGCTAAATCTAATTTAGCGAAAACCTTTCTGCCCCCCAAGGAATGGAGAAGGTGCTGCACCACCGGAACTGGATACGCATTCTGCTGTAGGGCGTGGTTTAAAGTGGCCCGGTAGTCCCCACAAATTCAGATTGACCCGTCTGGCTTAATGGGTGTTACAATAGGGGTTTCCCATGGAGAGTGATCGATGGGCTTCAACAACCCTTGAGCAATTAGCTTGTCGAGTTGTTCGTCGATCTTAGCTTTAAGAGCGAATGGAACTCGACGGGGCTTCAAGCGAATAGGGGCTACTTTTGGATCTAGACTAAATGAGATTGGGGTCCCTTTATACTCGCCTAAACGGTCCGCGAAGATGTCGCTAAACTCAGAAATAAGGTCTTCCTCCCACTCACAACCACCGACTCGGTTCACGCCGGCCACTTCGATGCCGAGTGGCGCGAACCATTGGAGGCCTAATAGACTAGGCCTATCTCTATCGATGATCATTAGAGGTAAGTACGCTGTATGCTTTTTGAAGGAGACTCGGACTCGGCAGGACCCAACCACGGGGATTTGATTTCCTTGGTAGTCCTTGAGGATGAGGCATTGAAATTGTGGGGATAAGTTGCTTGAGTGTCTTCCAAGACACCATCGAGAGGGACGATCCCGAGTCGACCTCCATGTGGCAAGGCTGGTTCTCGATGGCTACCGTGACTCGAATTTTCTTAGTGTCCAAAACTGAGGCGTGACCTATAGTGATAGTATGGTGAGCCTCTTCTTTTTGCAAAGCTCGATTTCTGTAGGAGTGGTTTACTGGTTCTCGCTTTACAGGACGGTTTCCTGTCGATTGGCGATAGTTGGCCCCTTTTGAAGCCTGGCTGGGTCCTGGTAAGCTGCGGCAGACCCGGCTGATGTGGCCTCGTTTCCCGCACTCATGGCAGAGTGCGTCGCGGAATTTGCATTCGGCCCTGGCATGGTTTGCTCCACAGCCAGCGCAAGGACGTAAGGGCTTAGGGCGAGGGTCCCGGTCGGACCGCAGTCGATGGACCCCTTCTTCGTCACTGTCTGACGATGAAGAGAGGTCCTCGTGGTGGGTTGTTGAGAGCTGTCCTTCTGAGTTGGGTAAGATTTCGCCGGTCGGTGGTGTTGCCGGAGTGCGGCTTCGCCGTAATTGTGCAGCTGACTTTTTGGTCGCCTCTGCAGCCGTGGCTTCGGCAATGGCGTCAGCAAGGCTGATGTCGCCTTTCGCCATCAGCTTGCTTTGCACGCCTAGTGCATCTAATCCCAGAATTACTCGATCTCTTAGTGCTTCTTCTAAATCGGCGAATCCGCAGAGGCCCCCTAAATTCCAGAGGTCCGCCACGAAATCGGCCACGTTCTCTTCTTTTCACTGGTTTCTCTGATAAAACTCGTGGCGTCTCACGAGTGTAGGCACGGTTGGCGCGTAATGGTCTCTCAGGATGGGTTCGAGGTCGTCCCAGCTCATGGCTTTCACTTCTCGAGGTTTGGCAAGTGCTTTAGCCATTTTAAATACGGCTGGGCTGCAGTGCGTCAGAAACAGTGCCCGCTTCTTTGCTGGTGTGGCGTCCTTCAAATTATTCATCTCAAGAAACATTTGGAAGCGATCTATGTAGGATTCCCAATCCTCTTGGTTTGGATCGAACGGAGCGGGTGGTACAATGCCGCCGGACATGGTTCCGTTGTTGGCGTCGTCTTATCACATGCTCGGTATCGCTTCCTAGCTTCTTAGTTTCAGACGTCTCCACATCCCATCCTCGTCGCCAGTGTTAAGTACTTGGACATGGGTCGGAGTAAATGGAGACAGCCTCTGAATGTGAACTTTCAGCTCTTTATTGCATAGTGACTTCTCAAAACAACAACAGTGAACTCTGCCTTATATAGGCAACCCTTGTGAGAATTGTCCAATAGCGAGCTGTGAACGCCAGCTCTTTTAACCAATAATAATCCTCTGTTAAGGGCCAATTGGATTCCTTAGAACTAACCAATCCGATCTGGCCGCCTAACAGCCAATCAGAAGTGCAGGGCCAGAACCCTGCACTTTACCTCAAGCTCATACTTTTATTAACTATGGTACATACACAACACCTGCCTCTTTTGTAATATTTGACATGGTGAGCATGCTCCAGTTCCCTTTGGTTAACAGTGCTATCATCTCAAATCCCAGAAGTGTGCCTTCTCTGTTGCTGTGTCTGCCCTGTAAAATACCGTTCCTGCAGAGCTCAGGGTGGCCCTTCTCTGCTCTACTTTAGAAAAGCATTAAAAGCCTGGCTGAGGTGTTTTGTGACCTCACTGTGTGAAGATTGATGGAAGATGGCTGAAACTGGTTTGTTTTTCATATGTTTCTTCCACAGCTTTCTTTAACTGTTATATCTTTTCCATTTGGATTATTTGCTTTTACTGAGTTCTTGATGTAAACCCCTTTGAGTCCTTCCATAATGGTGGTCCTTTAAATGATGGATGAAAGATGATTGAATGTGGTTTTTTTATATGTTACATCCAAAGCATTCTTTAATTGTTATATCTTTTCCATTCTGATTAATTTTATTTATGAAGTTCTGATATAAGCCACCTCCAGGGGTGGGATTCTCCTGGTTTGGATTGGTTCGGGTGAACTCCTAGCTCCAATGATCAGCGGGCTCTGAACGGTTTGCTATGTGGGCCTACCTGCCCACCTCTGCACTGTACTCACCTATTTCCGCTTGGCTGATTCGTGTGGCAGAGTGGATTGCCACGCCTCAGCTGTGTTACTTCCCCCTGAAGTAACATCGAAGATAAATAAATTTAAAAAGTGTGCAAGCTCATGCAAAGCACACGAGCGCACACAAAGCATGCGATTAGCGAACCAGTTGTTACACCAGCAGCATTCTGCCACTGGCCACCTCTAGTCTTTCCAAATTAGTTGAAAATTAAAATAAAACAATAAATTAATATGAAATAAAACAATAAAATCTTTCCAGCCTCTCAATAGTAGCTCCACTCTGGGTCATGTGATCAGGAAGAAGCTGGGATTAAAAATGTAAAAAAAAATCAGTCATGCTCCCAGTTGCTGCCCAGGCATCTTACTATAAGTGAAATATTTTTCACAGAAGTCCCTGGCTGAATCTAGATGATTTTCCCCTACACCAGATACGGTCCTGTCCTGTTTCTGGAAAACTAACTGCTGACAGGCAGAGAGATAGAGTCTCTAAATATTTTATATATTTTACTGCCACTGTTTATTTCCAATATTTTACTATGGTAGAGTTCTAAAGAATAAAAAAGCAGGGAGCTTGGGAAGCTGTTAAAATCTTTCTAATATAGTTTGGCCTAGAAACTTCGGAAAAGTTTGAGGACACTAGAAGCTGGAGTTTTAGGCTTTAAAAAAATATTAGTGTTTATTGTAATATAAAATTTGCATGAAAATATAGTTCGGCAGGGAATGGGGAAAGTAGTGCAAAATAGAAAAAAAAAAAGGAAAAGGGGAAAAAAAGTGACTTCCAACTCTTTTGGGTGCAGTAGACTACAAAACACAGTCACAGCTTCAACTTTTTGCTTTATATCTCCAATGAGTGCAAGCAATTTCTATAGCATCAAAGCAGAAGTAGAAGTTTTAAAATAATGGTCAAAATAAAAGTGATTAATTAAAATCAATAAAAGAGCCACTTAAAAGAAAGTGGGAAATGGCTTTCCCAACCCTATCCAAACACTTGTGTTTGAATGGCAACTGAATATTTGAAAATCCTAGTGGAAAGTTGTTTTTGTTGTTTTGTTGTCTTGTTTGAGGAAGTGCCACTTTATGAGGTTAAAAAGGGCTGGGGAGGAATGTGTGCTCTCTTCTCCCATCTTTGGCTTTGCAACCAGCTGAGCAAAACAACAAATGCCATGCTCAGTCCCGATATGCAGGAATCAGGAGATTAACCTCTCTTTTTTGGCATGGGATAAACATAATAATTGGCTAATCACTGCAGGTCAAACCAGTTGCAAAGACTCGTCAGAACTGGACAACCCTTTTTAATCCTACTGTTATCTCTAGCCGATCCAGTTTTTCCAAAAGACAGAGAAATGGGACAAGCAAACATGCCAAGAGCAGTCCATCTGCTTTTTATGATCTGCAAACAAGAGATCTCAGTTTCCAGGATTTATTTAGACACTGAGAAGTTTTGCCTGTGATACCTAGATGACACAGATTGTCTGCCTTATGTACTTTTAAATACTTAGTTTGCCAAGAGAATCTCTGCAGATGTTCTCATTTTTTGAGCATACTCTGTCCCAACCGAATATCCTCTCTGCTAAGGTAACCAACTTTTTTACAATGAAAAGGAGGACACAAATAAATGGAAGAAAAAAAGCATAAAGCCACTTGCCTGCGGTGCACTCTTGCATGTGGTGCACTCTCTCAAAACAATTCTCCTGTGTGGAGCGCACGCGTCTCACAATTGCCTTTCACCGCACTGTACCGAGCCTTGACGAATCGTCATGCGAAATACAAATACGTCACATCACACACAACGGATTGGATCAGCATCGATCAAATATGGAGATTTACAGATTAGTCTTCAAATATCAAAAAGGAGGGCACGTAGGAGGACACTTTTCAAGAGAGGACAGAACTTACAAAAAGACGACTGTCCTCCCTAAAGGAGGACGGTTTGTCACCTTATCTCTGCACAAATTTTGGTCAGCCATGGCAAAATCAACAATGTGCCGAGTCATAAAGCACTGCAGGGATGACATGACAACTTAAATTAAGGTTCCGTTTCTTGGGAGAAATCATCTAGACAGTTATTAGAAGGAAGCAGACAAAGTTTTTGTTTCCTTTTATTGTTTACTTACTTAATCAATTTATATATAGTTCCCCTGAACAGTGTGGTGGCCTCGATGTGGAGCTCTTACCTCACAATCAGGAGGCTGTGAGTTCGATACTAGTTAGTAGGAGATATTTCTCTCTTTGGATGTAAAAAGAAAATATCTGCTGCGAACTCCGCATAGGCATCCAGCCAGTAAATGCTCAGCTCCATTCAGTCGCCCTAACTCCATCCTGATGCAAGGGATTACAGGGTCATTAAAAGAAAAAATATATAGTTCTCTATCTCAACAAATCTGAGTGGCTATATAAATTCATTAACATAAATTATAGCAAGGTATATTTTGTTCAAAGTAGTTCCACTTCGTTTTCACCTCCAATGCCAGCCCAAAATAACCCACTAGCATTGTGTCCACTGAGCAACCTCAGTTCTCAAACTCCATTGTCTTCCTCTTGTTTCTTTTAATTTCTATTTTCCACCTCACCCCCAAAACTCCTGCACATATCTTGATTCCCCCAAGCAAGCTGATACTTCCTTCTCGTGGGTGTGGCACAATTTTGAATACATAAAATTGGCACTCTAGGAGTGAGTTTCTTATTAGCATGTAACATGATTTTAAAAGTTGCTGCCCCAATTGTTTACAACAATTTAAGTTTCACAGCACAGAATAATTAGCAACATGGAATTAGGACTGTCAGTTTTTTCTTTAAGAGCATCTTAACATTTGAGTATTTCCAAAGAAAGCTTTTATTGCCTGATTAATCTTGCTACTCATGACATTTTAGGGAAGGATCTGATGATATAATCATCCACTTGTAATCCTCCCATTTTTTTTCTCAGTGCTTCTTTCATCATATTCCTTCTAGAGAAAATCCATGATTCCAGGAAATAAATATGGAATTGAGTGGATGGAATCATCAGTGCTGATGAAGTTACTTAGTTTGGGTAATGAAACATCTGCAACAAAACAACCAATCAGAGAGCACCAAAGACCCCTCATTTCAACCCTCAGTTTAGTTTACTTTACTTTATTGTCATTGCATCTCATACAACGAAATTAAATACCATCTTCAGTGCACATTATGACTATGTAAATAAACACAAATACACATCCTTCACATTCTACACATTGAATTGAAAACCCCTGATATTGCATTAATATTGCACTATACAGTAGAATTCAATAGAGTTACTGCCTTGTGATAGAAGTTACAAATATTCTCTATTGTTGTAAAGATGGAATTGTTCCTAGTATTTCAATGGTTAACTGAAAATTCCACCATCTGCACTACAATCTTCATTGCTTTTAAGTTGGTATTTGATTTTGTCTCAGTCTTGATTCCTGGCAAATGTCTGCACTGATCCCTGCAATTTCCTTGACAAGATTTCAGAAGTGGCACAAAAATGCCATAACAAAACCTGTAATGAGAAATTCATACTACAAGGCAACATTTTACTGAAATCAAGCAGTTTCTCATGGAAAAATATGCAAAAAATTCTACACAAAAATGGATGATGACAGCTACTGGAAGTATTTGGCTGAAGTTATTGCAGGCAAAATATGAGAAAATCAGTTATTGAATCTAAGAGATTTTGATTTGGCCGTTGGATTTGTTCTTCATTCATTCTTTTGGAATCACTGTGTTTTACATGTCTCATTTTTGCTTCAGATTTAGCTGACAGAAAGATAGTTTGAAAGTGTCCTGTAGAATCCTCTGGTACAAAAGAGAATTCATGCTTACTTTAGTGATGGCAAGTCTTCCAGATACTCAGGCATCGAAGCATCCATAAACTATGTCACTCCATGCTTGACAGGTGAAAGACGATATTATTATGTAATATGGTGTTTGGTTTCCACCATACCTTGTTTCACATTTGATTTATTTGTGCATAGAACATTTTGTCAAGAGTCTGGAGAGTCATCCAGGTGTTATTTAGCAAATCTGAAAGGAGCATCAATGTCCTTCTTAGCAAACCATGGAATATGCCTTACTACTCTCTCCTTTTTCAGAGATCAATCTGAGTTTTTCTAATGGTGGAATCATGAATACTGATTTTAGCCAACCTAAGTGGGGCCTGTACTCAAGATCCAGTTTGGTGTAGTAGTTAAGGCATCAGGCTACAAACTAGAAGAGAACTACAGTCCTACTTTGGGCCCAAAATCACCTGAGTTACCTAGGGCCAGTCATGCTTTCTCAGCCCTAGGAAGCTAGCAATGTCAAACAACTTTCAAAACTTTCAAAAAACCTTGCCAAGAAATCTGCAGGGACTTGTCCAGACAGTCGCCACTGCTTTGAAGACACACACACACACACACACACACACAGAGAGAGAGAGAGAGAGAGAGAGAGAGAGATGGCGGGGAGGGAAGAAATTTAAGCTATTGGGAAAGAAGCTTTAAGTTAGCCTAATTGAAATGAGCAATTTCTAGAATCAATGAATGACTCAAGGTGGGGCCTGCAGATCTCTGGATACTATTTTGTTATAACTGGGAGTTCCTACATGACTTTATGACTCTTAGACTGGTTTTGAGAAGACAAGGTTTTTCTCAATATCAAGACTACATCCTTGACTGTGTTTCATTGCACCCACAGTCTTAGTTTTGTAACTTTTTCCAGACTAATAAGCTTCAATTACTTTTTTTAAAAAACAAAGATCTTCAAAAAAAATTATTTCAAACAAGGACATGATGTAGAGTGTTAAGCCTGGTTTCCCCAACCAGGGTTAGGGAGACAAACTAAACAGAATGTGCAGCGTTAGTCAGGTAGGCACACAGATAAATGAGTGAGCTAAGCTTGTATGTTTATTAACATACAGTAAAAATAACAGATACGCTTGTGCTATCAAAAATATAGTTTATTCCATTATGAGTTCATAGCATAGTCAAAATAATAGTCCCATAGTCATGTATCATTTAGTCAGTCCATTCAGGGATATTCAGTTAGCAAAGTCCGTGCAGAATATCCTATGTCAGTTCACTTACAAATCAGTCCTTTGTTTCTCTCCCGTTCGAGCAATGCAGTCTTGAGTCCTTGCAGTAATCAGGGATCATCAAAGCCAGAGAGAGAGCAAGCTGCAGCCTTGCTTCTTTTAAAGTGCTTTCACAACCACTCCCTTAATTACATTCCTATATTTAAAGCTGCAGACACTTTAACATATAAACTATGATTACATATTTATTATTTTACCTAAACCAGTTAGGGTAAATAATGTTATCCCTAACATTCTCCCCTTTTAGGAAATAATAATAAATATAACTATTTACATCTTTAAATCATATTTGTTACAACTCTCTTTAAACTTAATTACTCCTTGAACTTTTGTAAATTGGTCTGCAATGTTTTCTTCCGTCATGCAGTATTCCAATTTAATTAGCCCATTCTTTACAGATTCTCTAACATTTAAGTATCTTAAATCAGTATGCTTTGATCTAGTTTTAACAGCAATACTAGTAGCTAACTTTATAGCTGCTTGGTTATCCTCGTACACAATAATGGAATCTTTTACAGTTATACTCATGTCTAATAATAACTGTTTGTACAAAATCAAGTCAGTGCATAATAATGACAGACATGAAAATTCCGCTTCCATCGTGGACAAGCTGATATGCTGTTGTCTGATTGACCTCCACCCTATTAGTGTCTTACCAAATAATATAGCCATCCCAGATGTTGATTTTCTAGTGTTTATATCAGTTGCAAAATTTGCATCTGCATAGGCACTAAGACTCAAATCACCCTTTGGTTCTATATACAATGCATGGTTCATTGTTCCTTTAAGATATCTTAAAATTCTCTTTAATGATTGCCTATGACATTGATGTGGATCTGAATTAAAACGTGCCAGCTGATTTACACTATAAGCTATATCTGGCCTTGACCAATTGACAATATGTATGACAAACAGGATTGTCAGGACAATCAACCACATCCAATGTTTTTAACAATTTACTCAATAAAACTTTTGAAAAGAAAAAAAAAAACCTGTATATGAATATTAATTTAAATTAAGCCGGTAAGAATTGCAAGTATACAGCAATCTCTGAAGAGATTGATATATAGACTTATCAAATTTGGGACTTTGATCATCAGTTTGGCAAACTTCCTGACTCATTGGAGTCTTTGCCGGTTTACAAAGTTCCATTTTAAACGTTTTAATTAATTGGCAAATTTTATCTTCTTGAGATATCTTAAAACCATTTTTTGTTTTGTTAATTGTCAATCCTAGATACTTTTTAATTTCACCTAAATGCTTTAATTTTATCTTTTTGGCTAATAATGATATAATCTCATTAGCTTCATTATTAGTCTTAGTTATCAAAGCAATATCATCTGTAAATAATAACAATAATGACACCGTTCCATTATTTTCTCTTTTAAACACACATGGATCTGCTAAACCAGATTTAAAACCTACATTGTTTAACTCTTTCACAATATATTGGTTCCACTCAAACCCAGATTGTTTCAACCCGTAAAGACTCTTTTTGAGTTTCCAACAATCATTACTATTTACTTTATTGTCTTTTATACCTACTGGCTTTTCCAAATATATAGTGTGCTGCAATGGTGCATGCAGATAAGCAGTTTCTACATCTAAATGGTTAATGACATAGTTTTTCTTAGCTGCCCACACTAATGCTGCTCTTAAAGATGTTGCTTTAAGGCTTGGTGCAAAAACTTCATCGTAATCAGATGCAGTTTGATTAAATCCTTGAGCTACTAACCTAGCTTTATGGGTAACAGTCCCATCATTTCCAGTTTTTACTTTAAATATCCATTTGCACCCAATGGATTTTTCTCCTGGAGGTAATTTGGCATCTTCATAAACTTTCATTACCTTTAATGAATTTAGTTCCTTTTCCATTGCCTTTTGCCAATTCTCCTGATCCTTAGCAGGATACATCCTAAGTTCATCTACACTAGTTGGAACTTTAGTTACTTGGCAAACTATACTTGCTTGATACCTATCAGGTGGTCTAGTTACACGTGTAGTACGTCTAGGTATTACAGGACTTACAGGTGGACTTTCATTTATTAACTCTTCTTGATTATCTAACTCTTCCTGATCAACTGTTTCCTCTTGTTCTGGTCCTATTTGCTCTTCATGGACTTCTTCTTTAATTGGACTCTTCTTATAACTAATCTGATCTTTCTGCCTTTTGTAGGGTTCAATAATTACTTCATTATTTAAATCTTGTTCTAATCTATTCCATCCTACATGTTCTAGGAATTTAGCACTAGCACTGGTGTAAACTCTAGATGTACCTGGTTCCCAGAATCTATAAGATCTATGATTAGATGTATATCCTACAAAATATAATCTTTTAGCTCTATGTTGTCCTTTGTGTCTAAGTTGTGTAGGGATATGCACCCATGCTGGTGCTCCAAATGTGTGCATGTAACTTAAATCAGGTTTTGTACCATGCCACAGTGTGAATGGTAATTCACCTGTTGTTGAATTAACAACATTATTTAATATATGATTACCACACATTATTGCTTCTCCCCATAAATTGTCAGGTAATCCTGAATCAGACATCATAGTTCGTGCCATTGATTGTAATGTTTGGCCTCTTCTCTCTATAAAGGCATTATGTTGTGGCCTATATGGTGCTGAATACCTAACATTCTTAGTCTGTTCTGGAATTTATTATTTGTAAATTCTGTACCATTATCTGTTATAAGAGTTACTAATTTCTTTTTAGTTTTCCTTTCAGCAAATTTTATCCAATTAAAGAGATTTTGATACGTTTCAGTTTTGCTCTTCATTAAATAGCAAAACCCATATCTAGAATAGTGGTCCATTATACTTAGTATGTAACGAGCTCCTCTTACACTTGGTTTTTTCGGACCTATTAAATCTGCAAATACTACTTCTAAAGGCTCTTTGGTAGTAAATCCATCAACTCTATTAGCAGGTGTGATCCTGGCTTTGCTTTGATTACAGGCATTACATTGCAAATACTTATTACAAGGTTTCAAACTTATTCCCTTAGATAATTCAACAGTTTTCTTAAGCATTTTAAAATTTAAATGCCCTAGCCTTCGATGTAACAAGTGAATACATTCATCATGAGGTTTCTTATTTTCATAAACTGTGTTAGCCACCTTTAAACCATTATCATTTAACACATATAATTCACCTCTTAAAGATGCAATAATTTTCTCATCTTCTTTTTCAATTATGCAGTTATCTCCTTTAAAGGTAACTACATATCCTAGTTTAACCAAAATTCTAACTGAAATTAAATTAAACTTAAGTTGTGGTACATATAACATTTTTACATTCTCTTTTATAAAAGAACAATATGCTATACCTTGACCTTTAGCTTTCAGTTTCCAGCCATTTATTAACGATATCTGCTGTGTACTCTTGGACATTTTAATAAAATTTTTGTTATCATTTGTTATACAGTGGGATGCTCCACTGTCAACCACCCATAAATTATTTTTTACAGCTCCGTTAGTATACATGGCTAACTCTAAATTTTTATTTATCTTTTGATGACTTTTAGTATTCTGGCCAGCGTTCTGGCGCTTTGCTTTTTTACAAAATCTTGCCAAATGTCCTCTTCCTCCACAATTAAAACACTTTTTAATTGCGTATGCAGTAGGAGTTTCATTATCTTCTTTTTGAGGTTTCTGCCTCCTTAACTCATTTCTTTCAAGCCTTCTTCTGGCCTCTTCAATCAATCTGCCAGTTATGTCAGTTAAAGTTACGCTTTCCTTTGGCAATATTTCAAGGGAAGTTACATAGTTATCATAACTTTCATCAAGTGAAGATAGAATTATGTAGACTTGGTGTAGTTCAGAGAAAATAAGCTCTTTCTCATGCAGTTCTTGAAAAATGCTTTGCATAGTTTTCAAATGACTCAGCATATTACCATTAGTCTGGAGATGCGTACTGAAAAGCTTCCGTGTTAGATTTATGTGAGCACCAATGTTATCTCGAACATAAATCCTCTTCAGCTTCTGCCAACACCCAACAGCCGTTTTCTCTCCGTGGATATAAACAAGTTGCTGATCAGTTAAGGTTAACCCAATTATGCAAATAGCTTGTTGATTTTTATGCATAAATTCTTCTATCTTTAGTCTATCTTCATCATCCTCTGCATCCCATTCTTCTACGTTTGGTGGATTTTCAATTATGTTCCACAAACCTTCTCTTCGTAGAAGCAGACTACATTTCATAGACCATGATACATAGTTTGTTCCATCCAACTTGGATATAAGGGACAAACTTTGTAAATTGATTTGTGCCATGTTTTCTTTATATGGATATAAAACTATAATTAATTAAACACAGCTGTCTGTTTACTGTAATGTATAACAACACAAACTCTCACTTTTACATAAATCTGTTTTATCCTAGTTAAACTGACTTTGCAGCCTCTGGGCCCATAACCAGTGTTAAGCCTGGTTTCCCCAACCAGGGTTAGGGAGACAAACTAAACAGAATGTGCAGCATTAGTCAGGTAGGCACACAGATAAATGAGTGAGCTAAGCTTGTATGTTTATTAACATACAGTAAAAATAACAGATACGCTTGTGCTATCAAAAATATAGTTTATTCCATTATGAGTTCATAGCATAGTCAAAATAACAGTCCCATAGTCATGTATCATTTAGTCAGTCCATTCAGGGATATTCAGTTAGCAAAGTCCGTGCAGAATATCCTATGTCAGTTCACTTACAAATCAGTCCTTTGTTTCTCTCCCGTTCGAGCAATGCAGTCTTGATTCCAAGCAGTAATCAGGGATCATCAAAGCCAGAGAGAGAGCAAGCTGTCGTCTTGCTTCTTTTAAAGTGCTTTCACAACCACTCCCTTAATTACTTTCCTATATTTAAAGCTGCAGACACTTTAACATATAAACTATGATTACATATTTATTATTTTACCTAAACCAGTTAGGGTAAACAATGTTATCCCTAACATAGTTCTAGAATCTGCATGACAAAACTGTCTCTGTGATGAGAGGAGTCAAAATCTATGAAATTTATATGGGGCAGGGATCATTCAAATCTGTCCTGTTTAATGAATTGCTCATACATCTGGCCATGGTTATATCCACTGAATTGAACTGACTGAACTACTGTATATTTGGGGATCACCTTTGTGGAAAATACAAATCTGATTCCATGCATAATGCATCAAAATACCAAAATTATATACATAACATATTTTTGTGCAAACATAGTATCAGTTTCTTTCTGATGTAATAAACATAAGCAAACTAGCAAGGAAGGACAGCCAGGGTTTCAACAGATAAGATTTGGGTATCAGCAAGAGAGGAAATAGTAACCATTGGTGCTGATTGCTCATGGGACAATTTTCATTCTAGAGGGAATTGAAAGAGAGTGAAGAATTTGCAACACGGAAAAACCTTAATAATGAGATTTCTTTAATGATCCATAGGTAGCAAAGAAGGAAAAGGGATAGAAAACCAAGGGACTTATGCTTCTTTAAAGATGAGTCTGCAGTGCACACATCTACTAGATTAATGTGTGTGGGTTTTTTATCGTGTTCTGTGTGAATCTGGACAGTTAATTCAATGAACCACTGTTCCATTAGCCAGCCAAGCAAACACAATCTGAAATTTTGAAAGATGCAGTAAACCTTACATACATAGTTTTCTACCTCCGAGCTGTAAATGTCAGGCTTCTATTCCTTAGTAGATAAAACAGGCTTTACTTCTGCTGTACCTACAGTAACCCTGAAGTGTTTTCCAGTGCTGGAAATTTGAACAAATCTGCCAAGACTAGGCATTCAGGTCTGCACAGAGCCAGCAGCTGTTAAGGAACACACCCAGCTGGCCTATAGATCTTTCAGCAGAAGTGGCTGATTTTCTTCCTTCCCACTGATCCAGCAGACATTCAGACCTGGAGCAAAAGGCAGCAGTGTCTCTAATTCTATTTCTCTCTCAAGCACACACTCTCTCTGTATTTGCTTTGTAGGTGCAATACAACAAGCAGGCCCTATACGTGACATGGAGTGAAAATATGTATTTGGAGCATCAGCCTAACTGAGCAATAAAGCACAGTGCATTGGTAATATATTCTAGAGAGGTTATGTCATCTGCAGCAGATACAACCAGGCATCCAGTGTTATCTTAAAGACAAACACAATTGCTTCTTCGTGAGCTTTCATGAATCACAGCTTGCAATATCAGATGCATGCAGTATTGTCTTGGGAAAGGAGTATTACAACGTAACTGCTATTGCTCAGAGAGGTGGGGAAGGAAAGGAATTGAAGGGAGAACAGCAGGATAGAACTGCTTTAGGCAGTGGCCAAAAATGGAGCAGTGGTGCAGAAAAACTTGACTTTTATATGCTACCATTCAGCTGATTTTGGCTGCTGTCACACAAAGGCTGATGTAAAATTGCTTTGCCAAACAAAAGGCTTCCTGTTGTATGGTTAAACAATCTGGATCAGGTTAATGCATGGTGGATAATTTATGGAACAGTGGTGTAAATTATATAAGTGTGACATACAGTATGTTAATGTAGAATACATAAAACTTACACACACATTAGGTAAATTTAGATTTAATAGCCATTTGGCTTTAATGAACCCCTTTCCTCCAATTAGCTTGTAAAACTAAGATTTTATTGACCTTGACAAAGTGGTTTTTGTTGCTGATTGTATAATGGAGTTAAGAAGCTTCAGCAAATGATAGCTTGAGTCTGGCCTTGTCTGGCCTTGGAAATGACACAGGAACAATCCAGTTCAGCACTTGGAAGAGAAATCACCATGAAGTATCAGGTGGGAATATGAAGTGGGAAATGGAAAAAAATCCAAAAGCGGGAAATGACAACCCACTTTTGTGTTGTTGCCAAAAAAACCTGAAATATAACAAGAACTGAGTTTAACTTGAATGAAACTTGACCATTATGGCTATGAATGATTAAATGAATATTGGCTTTTAAATAGATGCACATAGTTTGGGATGATGTATTTTCTAGCTCTAAGCTTTCAAAGATCAAGTAAGTGCACTATTGAGTGCATATTTATTGTCCTTGTTATTTTAGCCTATCTCTGCTGAAACATAGCCGAAACTAGTAAAAATGCTTATATTGTCTGTCTGTCTGTCTGTCTATCTCAGGGGTGTCCAACCTTTCACCTTCCCTGGGCCACATTAGAAGATGAAAATTTGGTTTGGGCTGCACATAAAATAAAATTATTGTTATTATTTATTATTAATTATTTATTAAAATTATTTATTTTTTATTTTATAATTTTCTAGCCAAATTTTGCGGGGTGGGGATGGAGGGGAGGGGGGGAAGACACGCCTACCTCTCCTCTTGCGAATGCAGCAGTGGCGGCAGCGGTGGCGGGGGCAGAAGCAGCAGTGGCGGCAGGGGCAGAAGCAGCAGTGGTGGCGGTGGCGGTGGCAACAGCAGGAGGTGGCGGGGCGGGACTTTTGGGCTGCGGCTGCCCACCTTTTCTGTTGCTCGCCTTGCCACGCCTCGCGCCTACCTCTCCTCCTGCAAATGCAGCAGCGGCGGCAGCAGCGGGGGCAGAAGCAGCAGCGGCAGCAGCGGCAGCAGCGGCAGCAGCGGCAGCAGTGGCAGCGGGGGCAGAAGCAGCAGCGGTGGCGGTGGCAACAGCAGGAGGTGGCGGGGTGGGACTTTTGGGCTGCGGCTGCCCGCCTTTTCTGTTGCTTGCCTTGCCATGCCTCGCACCTGCATCTCCTCCTCCTCCTCGCTAGATCTTTCACGAAGGTTGGGGTGGGCATTGGGCCATATTACGAGGTGACCTGGGTCGCATGCTGCCCATGGGCCATGGGTTGGACAAGCCTGGTCTATCTAATCTTCTACCTATCATCTTTTTATCTCTCCCTCTCTCAAATATTTCAATAAACATAACAGCAAAAGTTGCATTTTTCATCTGTTTGTGTGCAGAAAATTTGAATTTATATATTGTACATTTAAGCATACAGTTGATACAATAACACAGCATGCACCAGTGATCCCTTTCTTAATATATTAAGATTCAATATAGTCTAAATTGGGGCAATATTATCTACTGTATGTAAATGATTAAAATCTTGGCTTTCTGGCAAGAAGTTTAAAAAGCTTTCTTTTATACACTTGGATTTCAGGCTACCATTAACTGCAAAGGAACATACCACTAAAAAAAAATCTTAGCAAGCTAAACTTAAAATGTAGTTTTTGAATAAAAAAAAAGAAACTTTAAAAAACTAAGCCAAATAGTAATGAACAATAATCACATTATGGTATAAATAATTGTATAAAAATAGCAAAGCAGAGCATAAAAATTTTTAAACAGAAATTAGCAGTTGGGGAAAAATTCAGGAAAGGGGAAAAATGAGAGTACTAAAACTTCTTGTCCTATAAAGATTTCTTTTTTCCTTTTTTGTTTCCCTTTTTAAATTTTTTCCTTTTTTAAAATCATGTTTTCACTTTAACCTTTGCCCTAATATAAAGTTTATTCCTCTGTATGTATATGCATTCCTTTCTTTTTTCTTTTTGGTTTTCATTTTGTTTTGTTTCTACGTTCCATTTGAAAGTGCTTTATCTCTTTCCTGAATTTTTAAGAAACGGGATAGGAAGAGTACTGACACTTTTGAACTTTGGTGTTGAAAAAGACCCCTGAGAATGTTCTGTCCTTCATTAACATACTCGAGATCCCCGCGCTTTGATTGGCCAAAGCGCGGGGCTCTCCGATTGGTCAGGCGAGCAGAGAATATTGTGGACCACAAGAAAACACACAGATGCATCACTGAGCAAATCAACCCAGAGTTCTCACTTGAGGCACGAAGGACCAGGCTCAAATTAACCAACTTTGGGCACATTATACAAAGACCCAACTCTGTGAAAAAGGCTCTAATGTTGGGAAAGTTAGAAGGAAAGAGAAGAAGATGACCAGCAGTAGGATGGATGGATTCAGTTACTGAGGTGATGACTGCACCATTGGGAGACTTGAAATAACAAGGTAGGGATGGATTGCCTTGGAAAAATCTATGTGGTCGCTAGAAGTCAAAAACAACTTGTTTGGTACATAATCAATTAATAATAAATCACTCCTATGCTGGATACACTCTTGCTGGAATAGGAATAGGATAGGAAAGAGGGATGCTGCTGCAGTGCTCTGGGATAATATTTGAAGATGTGAAGTCACCTAGGGGAACCTGGCATTGAAGAAAAGCAGATTACTACGGACATGAACAACATTCAATGACATGAACAACATTCAATTAATAATTTCTCTCCCTAGTCCCCAGAAGAATGATAGCTCTGCTGAGGGTTGGAGGGCTCCCTAATTTAGAATGTTCTCTCCAATGCAACCAGGGATTATTCTTTGAAGATTATAAGGATTGGGGCTCTTTTCCTGCTTTTTAAAAAAAAATATGTGTGGACCAAACATGATTCTCTTTTGATTTGTAATTCTTCATTCTTTGAACGTGCCCAAGCTGTCTCTAGTGTTTTTAATCCACACTGAAAGGCAGGATATCTTGCAATGTAACTATATTTGAAAATTAACTTGAAGCTGCTTTGTCATGTATATAGAATGTCTGTGTTTTTAACACAGGTTGGCTACCTCTTCTTGTTCAGCCCTTCTTCTAAGCCTTTCATGTGAGCCTGCCACACTTAAAAATCAGAACATGGGTCTCTTCCTTACAGAGGCGATAAGATTCAAAGGAATGTTCCACTTAAACACACCCAAGAGAGAGAGAAAGAGGGGGTGGTAGTGGTTTGTAACTTTTAGCATAACAACCTTGCTTTTTTTTCTTTCAAGACTGACCTGGTTCAATTTCTTAGCATCAATTTTTCAGCATTATATCTAGTAGGCTTAGCATACTTAGCATGCTGGTTTACTTATTGAAGAGATCGTAATTACGTGTGTTCATGCTCTAGATTCAACCATAAATCAATAAATTACATTTGGGTTTAATATGATGTGGAAATCCTACACCAAAGATCTTCAGTTCATAATGCTTTCGATACAGTGAATATATAGCAAGAGTTACCAAATCTGGGTTGCAGTTCCCACATCAGAACAAATAATTTTGTGTTTCATTTTCCTGCCCATGTAGTAGTGATGGGGTATACAGTATTTATCTGTTTTAGAAAATTTATATTGTGTAGCTATTGATCCTACATACCAAATGGCTCATAACAAAAGCACATAAAAACAATGATAAATATCCAAAGCCAAACTGTGTCTGAAACCAGCAAATAACCAGCAAATAACCCATACATCTTTTTGTTATCATATTGAAGTATTCTCATTATGCTCCTTTTCATTGTTTATTTTATTGGTCTATTATTTTACTTCTGTTTTCACTCTTTTCATTTCTTCCTTTTTATTGTAGTAAGCTCCCTAGTGTAGCCCCTGTGAGCTAGGTGGCAAATAAATTTAACAAACTAAATAACAGAGAGATATAACACTCCAAAATAGCAATAGCAACAACCATTGGATTCCAGTTTTACCTGATCTCAATGCTTGAAGAAGAACCACTTAGATAACCCAGATATGGTGGTCTTATTTCCACCTTGCTGCCTTCCCTAAGCCTTCCCTAAGCCCTAATCTTCCCTAAGCCCTAATCTTAACATTAAGCTTTAATTTTTGGGAATTCAGGGGGTTTAGTATTGGATTGGGAAAGGCTGATCTAATTTATACAGCAATATATTTATAAAGCAATCTCAAAGTAAAATGGGAGTACCTCATTCTTTAGAAAAGAACTCTAAATATAGATGAATCTTCATGGCAGTAAGAATCTAAAAAAACAATGGAGATATTTCACCATGGTCAGGACAGGAACATCAATGTTTTGTATTTTTTTTCAGATAGGGAAGTGAAATGTGGGATTTTGGTGCAAAACAGAAGTGGCTGGCAAGCAGGCAAGTACTGTTTGGCTACACAGTTATTAGTAGAAAGAATGGATGCTGATTGTGAATGCTCTGTCAGTGCTGTACTCACAAACATCTAAACATGTCTATGCCTGTAGAAACCAAAGAGCATTTTTAAAGTCGAATCAGAATTTGGAGATGGAAAACTCGTTGTCTGGAACTTTCTCAAGTCTAAATGTTAAGTGTGTTTAGTTAATCTGGTCTCAGTCTGACACAGCAGGCATTTTAATGCTTTTGGAAGAAGCCTGCTGTGCTGGTGAGAAGGCTTGTCACACTTTTTCTGATATAAAAATATTCATTAAAGCTGCCAACTAATGGGAAAATAACAAGCAGGAATGTTGTTTTTTTTAATCAGTTGGATCAAAGGATAGTAGGTAATACTACATATCTTCACAGTAGTGTGACTGATGTCAACACTTTTAAAGGCCCAGTCACAGAGAAACTGTTCGTGAGCCCCTACTTTTGGGGAAGTTGTTAAGTTTTGGAGCAGGTGTCAGCCTATTTTCTGTGAGTGGAGTAGCAAGGTGTACTTGTGGGAGATATGGCTTTCTTTCTGAGAGATCTTTCAATGTTGATTCGTAGATGGTTATTGTATGATATTAGCATACTCCAAAACCCTCGCAACCGATTGGTCCGGACAGGCGGAGACCTCGGTCGAAGGCTCGGCTGTGATTGGAGCACTAGGAATTGGCTGTGCTGATCGCGGGAGATTCAAAGTGCTGCCATTGGCCGCCGAGCCGCGAGCCAGCCCTATATGAAGGGCTGCCGCGGCTCGCATTGTCAGACTATTCTCATTCCAAATAAAGAGCTGAAATCACTAGAATGGTCTCGCGTCTCTGTCGAACCGATCCATCTCAGATCTAACACTGGTGACGAAGGTGGGATCGTGAGACAAGGAGACCATCCAGCACATGGTGAGGCGGCACACAGCAGCAAGCAGAATGGCCGGAATCAACTCACCACCCGCTCCCTTCAACCCTGCTCCGAGGACTGGGAATCCTATACTGATAGGTTGCAGATGTTCCTCGAGAGTAGCAATCTTAAAAATGCCAACGGTCACAAGAAACGAGCCGTGTTTCTCACACACTGCGGGCCCGCAGTGTTTAAAATGGCCAAAGCCCTGGCCAAACCAAAGGAAGTCAAGACGATGGAGTGAGGTGATCTCGAGCCCCTGCTGCAGAACCACTATGCCCCCGTCGTTCCCATCCTCATCCGGCGGCATGAGTTCTACAGGCGGGATCAACGCGAGGGCGAGGGGCTCGGTCACTTCATAGCGGCACTACGGGACCTGGGCGGTCTGTGCGAGTTCGCTAACCTGGACAAGGCACTGCGAGACCGCGTCGTCCTAGGACTCCAAGACCCCGTCCTCCAGAGCCGCATCATGGCAAAAGGGAACATCTCCCTCGCCGATGCCCTCACTGAGGCCGCAGCAGCTGAAGTGGCCAAGAAATCAGCGGCTCGGATGTGGCAATCAAGCATCATGCCACAACCGACGGCCGGAGAAACAACATTAACCCCCCAGAAGTGACCAGAAGCCGACCATCGAGACACAACCACGCATCACAGCGATGTCGACTCCTTCTTGGAAACTGAGGAGGAGGAGGAGGAAATGCACCGCCTCCAATCAGTGCAGGAGCCACGGGGGCCCCGAGGTCGTGAGTCGAGGTTCCAGTGTGCCAGCTGCGGCGGTGATCACCCCTGGGCAGACTGTCGTTTTCTCGACACCATTTGCCGGCATTGCAAGAAACGGGGGCACATCGCCAAGGTATGCCAGAACAAAAGACACTACAGCCTGCGACGACGAGAAGGCAGCCCTCGACGGAGAGCACCCCCACCAGAAACCGCGATCACCAGATGGAGAATCGATGGAGCCGAGAAGGTCAGAACAGGAGACTCCAGGAGACAAGACAAAGGGGGGAGACACACCAAACCGTCGTCATTGGCCACTCCTCCACAAGTGATGCCAGGAAGGTATACGTGACGGTGGGACTAGAAGACCAACCATGAGAAATGGAAGTGGACTCCGGGTCCTACCTCCCAATGGTCTCCTGGCACACACTCAAGCGTCTGGTTCCCGCCATCCGCCGCCATGAACTAGAGGACCAAACACTAACCCTCAAAGACTACCAGGGGAACCGAATCCCTATAGTTGGCAGGGGCCATTTTAAGGTCACCTTCAAGGGCCACACAAAAGTGCTACCCCTGACAATCGTCGACTGAGATCACCCGAGCCTGTTGGGACTCCAGTGGTTCGCACCCCTGGGCATCGAAGTAACTGGCATACACCACATCTGAGAGGCGGACTGGGAAGCAGCACTCGTGAGGGACTTCTGGGAAGTCTTCGATGACAGCCTAGGCAAATACCGGGGTTCCCCTATCTCCTTTAACATAGACCCAAGTATCACGTCAATCCGCCTTAAGCCCAGGCGAGTGCCGTTTGCACTCAAGCCCAAGATCAATGAGCAGCTTGACAAGCTCATCACACAAGGGGTGCTGGAACTGATCGATCATGCCCGGTGGGAGACCCCAATTGTCACCCCCATCAAGCCAGATGGGTCAGTGAGAATTTGTGGTGACTACAAGGCCACCCTAAACCATGCGCTCCAACAAAGCGCATACCCCATCCCAGTACTCCAGCATCTTCTGCACTCACTGGGGGGAGGCCGTATCTTCACAAAGCTTGACCTGGCACAAGCCTACCAGCAACTGCCGGTCGACGCCACAACAGCAGAAGCCGAAACCATCGTAACGCACCGAGGGGCTTTCCGCTGCAACTGGCTCCAATTTGGAGTCAGCGTAGCACCCGGGTCTTCCAAAGCCTTATGGAAAGACTCCTCCAGGGAATAGAAGGGGTTGTGCCCTACTTTGACGATGTCTTGGTGGCCGCAAAAAATGAGAAACAACTAGAAGCCAGGTTGAGGGAGGTACTGCAGAAATTCAGAGACTCGGGACTTAAAGTCAAGAAAGGGAAGTGCCAACTACGGGCCGAAAGGATCGAATTTCTAGGGTACCTCCAAGACAAACAAGGGATTCACCCCACAGAAAAGAAACTGAGAGCCATAGGGAGGCACCGTGACCAAAATTACAGGCTTTCTTGGGACTGTTAAACTTTTACAATGTCTTCCTACCTCAAAAGATGACCGTGGCAGAACCGCTACATAGGCTGTTAGATAAAACAGCCACCTGGACCTGGGGAGCACGGGAGGAGAGCGCCTTCAACAACACAAAGAACCTGCTAACATCCGACGTGGTACTAATCCAGTACAACGAGACCCTGCCATTGACAGTAACTTGCAACGCGTCGCCATTCGGGATCGGCGCCATCCTCAGCCACCAGCTACCAGATAGGAGGGAAGCACCCATCGCTTTCTCATCAAGGACACTTTTTAAGCCAGAGCGGAACTACAGCCAGCTCAACAAAGAGGCCCTAGCAGTCGTCGCCGGCATCAAGAAATTTCACGAATATCTTTACGGTAAGACTTTTACAATCGTCACGAATCACAAGCTGCTGCTAGGAATCCTGGCGGGAAACAGGGCCACACCGAACATTCTATCACCAAGAATGACAAGGTGGTCCGAATTCCTAGCAGCATGCAATTACCAGCTGATACACCGGCCCGGCAAGGACATCACCCATGCAGACGCCCTGAGCCGGTCACCCCTACCCAACCGGGAAGATGACCTGGCAACCACAACAGAGGTACTCCAAATAGAGACAATATCCAACCCACTCGTGACCGCGCCAGACATTGCCAGAGAAACAAATAAAGACAAGCGGCTGGCGCGAGTCTTGAGCTGGGTGGGAAAAAGGTGGCTGGAAGGAGACATAGACAAACTATTCAGACCCTTCTGGAACAGACTCTTTACCGAAAAGGGCTGCATACTTTGGGGGGACAGAGTGGTAATTCCGGAAAAATTACAGGAAAAGGTATTGGGAATGTTACATGAGGGGCACCCAGGGATGGTTAAGATGAAAAGCCTGGCCAGAAGCTATGCATGGTGGCCAGGAATGGATAAACAGATCGAAACCTGGGTTGCCAAATGTAAACAATGCCAAGAATCCAGATCCAATCCTCTCGCCGCCCCAACCCAACAATGGGAAAAACCAAGAGGTCTGTGGTCTAGGATTTATATAGATTTCACGGGGCTAACCAAGGGACATATGTACCTTATCACAGTAGATGCTTACTCCAACTGGTTGGAGGTAAGCACCATGAAGTCAACCACAACGGAGGCGGTGATAAGGAAACTGAGTAAACTTTTCGCAATGCATGGCCTGCCAGATGTAATAGTGTCGGACAACGGGCCCCAGTTCACCGCACTAGCATTTGAACAATTTCTGGCAGGCCAAGGGATATGCCATGCATTAACCGCACTGGCAAACCAGGAGGCGAACGGGCAAGCGGAACGCATGGTCCAATACACCAAGAAAGCCATCCAGAAAATAGAAACAGCCAATATACAGGACAAAATCAATAAAATGCTCCTCATTCAACACATTATACCTAGCGCAACCACAAATAAAAGTCTGGCGGAACTAATGATGGGCAGGAAACTACGTTCAACACTAGACAGAATGCACCCAACATATAACCCAGACAAACCCCCAGGCTCCTCCAGCAAACAGAAAATTTAGCGTAGGGGACCTAGTATATGCCAAAAATATCACAGGAGAACCACTCTGGGTGCCAGCAACAATCACTCAGAAAACTGGGCCTCTATCATACCGACTGGAAACAAGCGATGGAAAAAACTGGAAACGGCACATAAACCAACTTAGGTCAAGAATAGCCATCACCATCAGCGGGAAAAAAAGAAAGAAAGAAAAAACCTTTTGGCTGTGAGTGGGAAGGGAGAGTGGAAAAAATAAGAGCAAAATTTGAAAATAAGGAGAAGATTGCCTAGAATTGCAAAGAGTTTAAAAACTTCCAAAAAATATATTTGAAAAGGATTTGTGACTACTTTAACCCCAGAAAGAGAAAGTGAAGAAGAAGAAGGTATCTAAAAGAAACAGTCTGTTTGGATTGTTTGGTGATTTTGGAACCTTTGGAAATTACTTCTGATTAAATCATCTGGGTGATTGTTTGGGAAAACTTTTTCTCTACACAATGGCATCATCTATGGATGAATTGAAACTTATAGATCAAAAATATGAAAGAGAAAAACAAGGAGGGGAAGATGGTCTTGGTACTATTTTTCAATACTTAGAAATGGCGGTTTATATTTATGTGAAGCAGAGTGAGGATGATGGGGACAAAGAAGAAGAAGGAGCCATCTTTGATGAACAAATGACTTTGACTGGAGAAGGGAAAAAGCAAGAGAAAAAGGAAAAAAGGTCTTTGAGATCTGGAAAAACAACCCAAAAAGAGAAGAATAAGGTGAAAAGGGGACATTGTGTTAAGAAACAACAGAAAGGGGGAAAGCAGAACAAAAGGGAAGTGGAGACAAGGGGTTAAAGAGGACAAGGAGAAGAAGAAGCAAGGGAGAAAGGAAGGGATGAGAAGTCCTAATGGTGGGGAGCAAGATGTTAAGAAGCAAAAGTTTTTTAGAGATAATGGATAAATTTTATTGTTAAAGGGATTCTAGAAAGGTACATAAGACTGCATTCTTATACTTGTATTTAGAAGTAGGTGTTATGTATTGAAAATGGTATACTCGAAATCCCCGAGCCTTGATTGGCCAAGGCACGGGGATTTCTGATTGGCCGATTTAGGTCTCCCGCGATTGGTGCAAACCAAGAGCGGGAGACTTGAATCGCTGCCGTTGGCCGCGGCAGCCTTGCGAAAGGTATAAAAGCCGCGGGCTTTTTGCCTTTCGCCGGTTCGGTTCACTTGTTACAAATAAAGAGCTTTTAATTGAAGTCACCGACTCTGCGCTTATTTCCGGACACGACACTGGCGACGAGGATGGGATCTCGCCCCTGAACCGAACCCCGTGTCCACCTAAGAACCAGTGACAGCACTAAAATGGCGAAGATAGCACCGCCCGCCCCTTTCAACCCTGCCGCCGAAGATTGGGAATCGTATTCGGATCGGTTCCGAATGTACCTAGAATGCGCCGGCATGAAGGACGCCCCGGGCCCGCTGAAACGCGCTGTCTTTCTTACACACTGCGGACCAGAAGTCTTCCAGATGGCTAAGGCATTAGCCAAGCCGGCAGACGCAACCGCCATGGACTGGGACGTCCTAGAACCAATACTGCGGCGCCATTATGCCCCCGAGGTCCCCATCCTAATACGGCGCAACGAGTTTTACCGCCGAAACCAGAAGCCCGACGAAAAATTGAGCGATTTCGTCGCAGAACTGCGGCGGCTGGGAGGACTCTGTGAGTTCGAGGGTCTCAACAGTCTCATAAGAGACCGCTTCGTACTCGGGTTATGGGATCCTACACTGCAGAGCCGACTTATGGCCAAGGGCGACATCAGCCTAGCCGATGCCCTTACAGCCGCCGCAGCCGCTGAAGCAACACGCACGTCGGCAGACAGCATGCGAAGATCTGACGCGAAGGGCGGGAACAACAACCCGGCAAGGTCGGCCGACGCAAGAAGTGAAGCGACCGCACACTACGGTGAATACCAGTCGAACTCCAGCACGTCCGAAGACGAGGAGGACATTCACCGAGTACAGACGGGGCGCGGCGATCAACGAAGTCGAAAAGGCCGTAAGTCGAGGACCAGTTGCGCCGGGTGCGGCGGCGACCACCCCAGGTCAGAATGCCGATTTTTTGACTCTATCTGTAGGCATTGTGAACGAAGGGGTCACATCGCCCGAGTTTGCCGCCAAAAGAAGACTCGCAGCCCGCCCAAATGGGAGCAGCACGACAGACGGAGAGAAAACTCCCCACCCAGAACCAGAGAACGACAGCCAGACGGTCGATGGGACCGCGCTCAACGATCTCAAAGAAGCGGCGACGGTCGACGGAAAGAAGAAACCCATCAGACGGTGACCATCGGCCACGCCACCTCCGACGGCGCCAGAAAAATACATGTAGAGGTATATATAGAAGGCCAGCCATGCAAGATGGAAGTGGACTCTGGGTCCTACCTTTCCATGATTGCATGGCGTGAAATCAAAAGACTGGTGCCCACTCTACAAAAGAGAAACGTGCAGACACAAAAGATCATCATTAAAGACTACCAAGGGAACCGTGTCCCGGTAGTAGGCACCAAGAGTTTCAACATAACCTACAAAGGCCACACCGAACAACTACCACTCACAATCGTCGATCGCGACCGCCCAAGCCTAATGGGTCTACAATGGTTCGCCCCGCTTAACATCGCACTGACAGGTGTCAACCAAGTCACCATCGAAGCTTGGGAACAGCGGCTAACCCAGGAGTTCCAGGAGGTGTTCGATGGAGGCTTGGGCAAGTACCAGGGGCCCCTTATCTCATTTGACTTAGACCCAAGGGTTCCCCCTAAGAGACTTAAGCCTAGAAGGGTACCGTTTGCATTAAAACCAAAAATTGACGAGCAGCTTGACAAACTCGTCAAACAGGGGGTATTACAACCGATAGACCACGCCAGGTGGGAAACCCCTATAGTGACCCCAGTAAAACCGGACGGGTCAGTGAGAATTTGCGGGGACTATAAGGCCACCCTAAATGGCGCATTACAACAAAGCGCCTACCCAGTCCCTATAGTACAACATTTACTACACTCGCTAGGAGGGGGCAAAGTCTTTGCAAAACTCGACCTTGCTCAGGCATATCAGCAGCTGCCGGTAGACGAGAAAACGGCGGAAGCCCAAACAATAGTGACCCATCGGGGGGCCTTCAGGTGTAACCGACTCCAATTCGGAGTCAGCGTGGCACCAGGCATTTTTCAAAGCCTGATGGAACGTTTGTTGCAGGGCATTAAAGGGGTGGTGCCCTATTTTGACGACGTACTAATAGCGGCGCCAAATGAAGCCGAGTTAGAGACGCGACTCAGACAAGTCTTAACAAAATTTAAAGAAACAGGACTTAAGGTTAAGCGAGAGAAATGCAATCTATGTACAAAGCAAGTAGAGTTTTTGGGCTATCTCCTAGACCAAAAGGGCATTCACCCTACAACTAAAAAAATAAAAGCCATCAAGGAAGCCCCCACCCCAAGATCCAAAACAGAATTACAAGCATTCCTAGGATTACTAAATTTCTATAATGTTTTCCTACCTCAAAAGGCAACGGCGGCGGAGCCCTTACATAGACTCCTAGACAAGAAGGCAGCCTGGACTTGGGGGAGGCGAGAACAAACCGCTTTTCAAAAGACCAAAGACCTCCTCACCTCCGATGCTGTCCTGATGCAATTTAGTGAGACTTTACCACTAGCTGTCACTTGCGACGCATCACCCTTCGGCGTCGGCGCTGTCCTCAGCCACACCCTCCCATACCAGAGAGAAGCACCCATCGCCTTTTTCTCCAGGACTCTGACCAAACCAGAGCGCAACTATAGCCAGCTGGACAAGGAAGCTTTGGCTATAGTTGCCGCCGTTAAACGTTTTCATGAATACTTGTACGGCCGCCCGTTCACCATCGTGACGGATCACAAGCCTCTGTTGGGCATCCTCCCGGGAGACCGAGCCACGCCCAACATCTTGTCACCCCGAATGACAAGATGGTCGGAATTCCTGGCAGCCTACAATTACGAACTGTTACACAAGCCAGGTAAGAAAATCTCGCACGCAGACACTTTAAGCCGCTCGCCCTTACCTAACTCTGAACCTGACCCAGCACCTACCACAAATACCCTGAGCATAGAAAGTTTACCTATTACTGCATCCGACATTGCCAGGGAAACCATTAAGGACAGGCGTCTGGCGCGAATCTTACACTGGTTAGAAAAGGGCTGGCCAGAAAAAGACTGTGACGAGACTTTTAAAACATTCCGCCAGCGCCAGACCGAACTGTCACTACTGAAGGGATGCATTCTATGGGGTGACCGGGTGGTAATTCCAGATAGATTGCAAGAAAAAGTTTTGAGGATGCTACATGAGGGTCATCCTGGCATCGTCAGGACTAAAGCCCTGGCCAGAAGCTACGCTTGGTGGCCAGGGATGGACAAGCAAATTGAGGCATGGGTCGCCAAATGCCACCGATGCCAGGAGACCAGATCCAGCCCACCCACAGCACCCATCCGGGATTGGGAAACACCACGAGGGCCCTGGTCCAGAATCCATCTCGACTTTGCGGGCCCCACAAACGGACATACGTTCTTAATCACAGTCGACGCATACTCAAATTGGCTAGAGGTGGCTGAAATGAAATCCACCACCACAGAGGCTGTCATAAAAGAACTGAGCAAACTGTTCTCCACACACGGCCTCCCAGACGTCATCGTCTCAGACAACGGGCCCCAATTCACCTCCATCGAATTCGAACGGTTCCTGGCAGAGAAGGGCATCCGCCACGCGTTGACAGCACCGGCGCATCCGGCGGCGAACGGTAGGGCGGAACGGATGGTCCAATTTACAAAAAAAACACTCAGGAAAATGGACCACGCAGAGATCAACGACAAAATCAACCGCCTACTCTTTATACAACACATCACTCCCAACACTACAACCAACAAGAGTCCGGCAGAGCTATTAATGGGCAGGAAGCTGAGGTCTCCACTTGACAGACTGCACCCGACCTACAACCCGGAGCAGCCCCCAGACTCCAGCTCCAGGTTCCGGACATTTAACCCAGGCGACCTGGTTTACGCAAAAAACATGACGGGGGACCCCCTATGGATCCCAGCCGTCATAACACAAATCACTGGTCCAAAGTCGTACCGGCTCCAAACCACGGACGGGCGAGCCTGGAAACGGCATATTGACCAGTTAAGGTCCAGAACGGCAACTGACCTCAACCCCCAAGAAGCGAACCAAGGGGGGAGGGAATACCCGGAAAGACAATCGCAAAATAAAATAAACCAAAAATACTCACCAGAAAACAGCCATCGCGAGTCCCCTCCGGAGAAGAACCGTCTGGCCAGCTCTACCGACTCGGAGAAGCCAAGCGGGAGCGGCGAAATCCGCAGCTCAACCGACCCGGTAGGCCCAGGCGGGAGCCACGGCGAAAGAACCGGCCCGATCATCCAGCCGGTTCGCGAAGAGGCAGGAGCAGCCAAAGGAACGACCGCTCCGGCCGAGATACAACAGGAAAGTGAGTTGCGCAGGTCAACTAGGACTCGACGGAGCCCCGCCTACCTGCGTGACTACACCACCTGATGGACCGTACCAAGGGGGGAGGGGTGTTATGTATTGAAAATGGTATACTCGAAATCCCCGAGCCTTGATTGGCCAAGGCACGGGGATTTCTGATTGGCCGATTTAGGTCTCCCGCGATTGGTGCAAACCAAGAGCGGGAGACTTGAATCGCTGCCGTTGGCCGCGGCAGCCTTGCGAAAGGTATAAAAGCCGCGGGCTTTTTGCCTTTCGCCGGTTCGGTTCACTTGTTACAAATAAAGAGCTTTTAATTGAAGTCACCGACTCTGCGCTTATTTCCGGACACGACAGTAATCATAGAAAATTAGAAATAATATGTAACTTAAAATGTGATAAAATATTTAACATAAATTAGTGAAATTTTTGGTTAAGAAAAGGGAGTACTGTAATGAAACATGATTTAAGATTGTGATGTGGGGGGGGGGTAATAATCTTTGGAAAGCATAAGTGTTCCCACAAAGGCATGACATCTTATTGAAATGGATAAAATGTTCAAGATAAAAATGATTGTTAATATTAATGATTAGCAAAATTTTCATGAAATGAGATTTAAAGTAGGAGGAACATTTTAATGAAATATAGCTATAATATGTGATGTGGGGGGGGGAATAATTATGGAAAATAGGGCTCCCATAAGAGTATGTGATTTAATTGAAAAGCAATGAGTTAAATGTTTAAGATATGAATGAATATCAATACTAATGAATAGATTTGTATTATTTTTGATAATATAGTATAATTTTAAAATGTACCAGACGGAATCCCAATATATGTTATGTGTTTTATATTAAGTATTATAAATATAGGGGAAAGAGATAAAGGCATCATACTCCATATAGTGTACATGAGAAATACTTCTTCTTTTTAAAGAAGAAAAATAAATGGTTGGCTGGAATAGAACAGACAAAGAATAATAAATATTATGATATGAATTGAGAGGAGATAAATAAAATAAATTAAAATTGAGAAAATTTAAAGGAGAGAAGAAGTTATATAGAAAATTGAAAATGTTAATAAGATATGAAATGGTATGTAAAATGAATATGAATTTGAATTTGTGTCTGTATCAAGAGTTTTAACCCGGGACTAAGCAATTTTCAGAAAAGAGATTTTTTATGCTTTTATGTTTTGTGTTTATGTCTATTTATGTATTGTTTGTTTTGAAAATAAAACTTTATTAAAAAAAAAAAAAAAAAGAATAGCCGTCACCACCAGCCAGACACCCGAACAAGAAACTAGAAGGGGGGGGGGGGAATCGGCAAGCGATAGAGAAAGAACCAAAGAGAACCAACTAACGCAAGCAGAACACCCCCCACCTAGAATAGACAAACCAATAAACTGATGCTACTCACCTGTAGATGCAGGACCAATGGAACACGAAATCCAGGAATCTTCACCTGGAAGGAGCAGCCAAACCAGCTCACCCAGCCAGGAAAAACCTGGTGGGAGCAGAAGCGGCAGCTCAACCAGCCCAGGTAGACCGGGAGGGAGCCACCAAGAAAGGCCCAGCTCAACGTTCCAGACGGTTCCATCCCAAGGAACCGGAGCGACAGAGAAGGCATCCGAACCGGTTAACGACCACACCAGAACTGAACCGCGCAAGTCAAGTAGGCAGGTGTGAAGCCCCGCCTACCTACGTGACTACATCACTATGCACCAACGGATGAAACCAAGAGGGGAGGGGTGTACGATATAAGCATACTCTGAAACCCTCGCAACCGATTGGTCCAGACAGGCGGAGACCTGATTGGTCGAATACTCGGCCATGATTGGAGCACTAAGAATCTACCGCGATTGGCTGTGCCGATCGTGGAAGATTCAAAGTGCTGCCATTGGCCGCCGAGCCGCGAGCCAGCCCTATATGAAGGGCTGCCGCGGCTCACATTGTCAGACTATTCTCATTCCAAATAAAGAGCTGAAATCACTAGAATGGTCTCACATCTCTGTCGAACTGATCCACCTCAGATCTAACAGTTATCTCCATCCCAGTGCTGTATCCTCCGCTTATGGTGAAATTAGGCAAGCAAATAATCTCCTCTCCATGCTTGGAAAAGCATCTTGTGATAAATATGTGGGAAGATGGCAGGTTGTTGTTAAAAATGCAGGTCTGAGTATTAATACCTAGCTTTTTACTGGAGTTAAGATACCAGTTAAGATAATGGAAATGGTTAAAGCGATGGGTGTTGCTGTGGTATGTACTGTAGGGTATCGCTTTAGGATACATTCAAAAATACCTGAAATCTCATACAAAATGATTAGAGCATTCAGTTTAGTGGTCTAATAGGTATACATTCAGATCTCGGGAAGAGCAATTTTATACTAGAAGTACAGGTACATTACATGCCAAGGCTCCAAGCTCTTTTCTCCAGAGGCCAAATGTCTTCTAGTCAAAAGGAATGCAAAAAGGATAGGGAGGGAAAAGTTCAGCCAGAGATCTTGGGAAATGTGTACTGAGAACTGAATGCTGGTAAAACAATAATTCCAATTATTTGGGGAATGGTCAGATCTTCAGTTGCATCAGCCTCTATCTTGATTATTTTGATTACACCTTAGAGACACCTCTGTTTGTGGTGCATTTATACACCAGACCTGGCAATTCCTGAAAACCTGAGCTAAAAGGGTATATTGCTATATTCTTTGTTCTACTTTGTTTGAAGAGTGATTGTAAACTTCTCTTTCTCTCTTTCTTTTAAATAAGGGTAATGCAATAAAAGGACTGAAGGGGTTTTATCTCCACTAAATTGACATAAGAGATTTTAAAATTTCTTTTTGTTTGGCATTTGAGGTCCATGACTACTAAAGCAGTGTCATAAAATTAGTGAGGTGCAGAGAAGCTTTTAAATTCTGTTCCTCTCTAAGCAAATAACAGGAACTCTGTCCTTGATTTAACTTTTAGGCATTTTTATTTCTGCTATAAATTATCTTGAGGAACTGCAGGGAAAAAAAGGTAGATTAAAAACAGATAAAGCAAAACACACTTTGGATATACACACACACACACACACACACACACATTTATTCATCCTTTGGAGTTTCTAGGTACATATCAGATATTTTAAAGAGATTTGGAAATAAAGATTTAAACACTTGGATCAGGACATCCCTTAGATTTTGGAAAGTGAGGAAATAATTTAGCAATCAAACTATAGTTGAGACCTTACTTTTGTTGAATATCCATATGGTTTAAAGAACTGATAGGTCTATCTTTAACAGACATATATTGCATATCTGTCAGGAACAAAAATTATATTCCAGAATCTTTAGGGGAAATTGCACAGCATAATAGTCTTTTTTTTTTTTTTAAACTATTGGGATTTCCTTAAAATTTGAAGACCTTTAGATCTCTAAGCCCTGATTTTTGGCTTTTGACCTGTCTACACACACACACACACACACACACACACACACACAGAGAGAGAGAGAGAGAGAGAGAGCATTCTAATAATGCTGACTCAAATGGAGTCTTTTCCTGTGCTAAAAGCAACATTTTCTTCTTTGACATGATAATGATCTCCTATTTTCTGTTACAGCAACTAGGCTGTTTCACCTTACCTTGGACTTGTGCAAGCTGTCATCTGGATGCAACAATATTTTGCCATGAAGATCCCTGCTCCAAAGTTACTTCTCTGTATCTCCCTGGTTGATGGCAAATTAAAAGTTTGTAAACAAGTTCATATTCAGGCACAGCACACTGGTACCTCTTGTGTTAAATTGGCCTTTGTGATAGGAAGAAAAAAAAAATCTGTTTAAAGACATTGTTGCAAATGATGCTTAAACCAGCTTTTGTAAATTTATTTTCCGTACATTCACATGTACAGAAGATTAAATGTACGAGTGTATGGTGCTAGACTGGTACCAGGAAGACCAAGTGTAAGTGTACCCTCAACCATGGAAGGTCTCCAGGTGATTTGGGACACTCTCTTTCGGCCCAGGTTATCTTGCAGATCTGTTAGTTGTAGAGAAAATTTAGAAGAGGCAGCATTAAGTAAGCCGCCTTGATTCCCAAACCCGAATTCATTCCCCTTTCTGTCCTCAATATAATTGGACTGGATGATGGTCTCTCATTGATTAGACTTAACAATTTGCTTGGGGGAAAAAAATCACATCCTAATCTTCTCATCAAGATGTGAGACTGAGACTGAGATGGATGATATTTTAATTTGATAAACAAACAAAATGTACTGAAATAAATGAATAAATATTTTTTTTTGTTTTTTTGCTGCATGAAACTGCAGCCCTCCAAGTGAATTCTAATCTAAAACTGTTCTTATAACTAATTGTCAAGATGACCTAAGAATGATAAAATAAGAGATCCCAGGTACTTTAATGATATTTTAAGGCATCTTAAATTAATGTGCATCATCCCATTTTATACGACGTGCATTTCCTCTTTTCAATATCATTTTTAAAACTTATTTATTTGATTTCTTTAGTCATCTCAACAAGTGATTCTGAGCAGTGTACATCATAAAGCATAAAAACAAACTGAAACAATTCGTTTCAAATCACGTTCAGTATTAATATCAATAAAGCAGGTTCAAGGACTGCAAGTAGCCAAGTATTTTTCTTTGCTGGTCTCAGTCAGATGACAGCCTACACCAAGCTTGTAACTGGCCTAAGATGACATTTGTAATGTTTCTCACTCACCCTTCTCTTATTAGCCAATCATTCTGTTTAACTTTATTTTGTTTTACAGGATTTTCTCATAAATGAATAAGTTCATTATAACTTCATGTCAAGTTCATCAAGGTGTTTTCAGTATAACTTCATTTTGTGATAAGAAAAGCTGAATTCTGTTTTTTTTTTAATTTCCTGAGGGATTAGGAGAGGAAAAGAAAAGAAGGAATGAAGTTCTGCAGGGTACTGAAACCTTCTCTTGCCCCTTGTGACCTTCCCAAATCTTACTCAAATCAGCCCATTGTTTTCTGACATTTTATTAGGCAAACCAATTAGGTTAAGAGAGCATGAGGCAGATAAACAGCTATAATCATCTTTTCCATGTTACAAGCATTTTAAACTTTAAAATATCCCATATAATTGGACCAGATAGTATACTGAATACCTCAATATATTCCTTATCAAAAACAAGGAATTTACTATGCCACAATAAACACAAGCAGTTTTAGCTTCCAAGTGCCTTATGAATCTATCATAGCAGGTCTTCCTGGCCACATTAATGAGTTTTCTGGGGGAGATGACACTAAGAACTTCATCACCCAAAGAGTTCTCCTGGATAAACTTATGAGGAAATCATGGAGGCACACAATGCACCTTCTTTGGAGCTCCACCATCACACACTTGGTATGTTCATATGCGTATAAACCTGTCCAGTTGTTCTCCTGAGGTGATTTAAGCTACCTGCAATCTACAATCCTTGCTTGTTTTAGAGCACAGGGATCTTAAAGAATTGTGGAGAAATCAGGTTTCCACAGAACTGGCCAGGACACTTAGGGGAATTGTGTCGGTGGCCCATTCTAGTACTTCCCCATTCCATGAATCAATAACTGTCCAGGACAATTAGGGGAATTGTGTCAGTGGCCCCTTCTACTTCCCCATCCCATGAATCTACTTCCCCATCCTATGAATCAATAAGACATGATTTCCCCAGCATGTTCAATTTTTGTTCCTTCTGAATCCTCATAATGGTAAACGTTTGCCCTTGCTTTCTTCTGATCATTTATACATTAGAAACAGTGTTTTAGAGACAAATTTCATAAAATTCATGATCAGTGTCTGCCATTTCACTTGTAGCTTTCCTTTCAGGCTGACATAATCATTGCAGCATGCAAAATTCTCCCTATACATTTATGTGTAAGAGGTTTCTCCCTAAGGCCTAAAAAACTGCCACAACAATGTCATAGCAATGGGCATTCTAGAAAACTTAGTTCTGCAGGGTTCAAAACAGCAATTGTGAAGAGAAATATTTTGGGTAGAAGTGATGTGACAAAGAGGTAAAATTTTAGAAATATTGTGAAACATCCAAACAATATTAACAACAGGATGCTTTTTCTGAGGTAAACCAGACTTTCAGTGGGGTGAGGGAAAGTCATACAAATACTAAAGCTACATAATGGATGATTCAGCATCAACAGGACAATCGGTAAATTCTGGGTAAACAGAGCATTCTGCCAGCACAATACATCGATCATCCAGAACATCTCTGAATGCCACATGATCTCTTTGTGCTTTCACCAGATGTGTTCAGAGGTAATGAAATGACAGTGATTGTAGAGTTCTCCCATTTTAATCACTAAAAGGCTTGATTTCAGCAGATATTTCAAGGTTCTTGTTCTGTACCTTAATTTGAATTCTTGAAATCCCCGCGCTTTGATTGGCCAAAGTGCGGGGCGATCGGATTGGTTAGGCGAGCCGCACCGATTGGCTCGCTGAGAATCTCCCACGATTGGTAGATTCAATCGTGGGAGATTCAAAGTGGTGCCATTGGCTGCGGCCGCCGCGGCTTGGAAATAAAAAGCCGCAAAGTTTTCCTAAGAGCCAGTTCGGTTCCTAACTACAATAAAGAGCTTGATACAAAGTCACCGACTCCTGGCCTCTTTCCAAACGGACACAACACTGGCGACGAGGATGGGATCCTGATCCTGAACCGAAGCAACATGTCCAACAGAAGCCAGCCAACCGACGAGATGGCCAGCATCGCGCCACCAACACCCTTCAACCCTGCTAGCGAGGACTGGGAATCTTACACGGACAGATTCCGCATGTTCCTCGAATGCAGCGACCTGAAGGATGCCATCGGACCGAAGAAACGAGCCGTCTTCCTAACGCACTGCGGGCCCGCAGTGTTTAAGACGGCAAAAGCGCTAGCCAAGCCCGCCGACGTTACCGCGATGGATTGGGATGACCTCGAGCCATTACTCCGGAGACACTACGCTCCAGCCGTACCCATCCTCATCCGATGACACGAATTTTATCGGTGGGACCAGCGGTCGGGCGAGAGTTTCAGTGACTTCGTCGCAGAGCTGCGGCGCCTTGGAGGACTATGCGAGTTCTCCAATATGAATGAGGCCCTGCGGGACTGAATCGTGCTCGGCCTTTGGGACCCCGTTCTCCAAAGTCGGCTGATGGCCAAGGGCAACATCTCCCTCGCCAATGCCATTACCGAAGCCACGGCAGCCGAAGCCACCCGACAATCAGCAGACCGCATGCGGAGACCGAACGCCAGGGACCGCACCGCAAACAACCACCCTGCAAGGTCGGCCGAGGCCCAACCTGAAACTACCACCCACCAGGGCGAACTCCACTCCACCTTGGGCACTTCAGACGAGGAGGAAGAAATCCATCGTCTCCAGGCAGGCCACGACCAGCGCAGCCAGCGGAGTCATAAGTCAAGGACCGCGTGTGCCGGTTGTGGAGGCGAACACCCCAGATCCAAATGCCGGTTCTTCGACTCAGTCTGCCAGCACTGCGACAAAAAGGGCCACATCGCCCGCGTCTGCCGCCTCAAGAAAACCCACAGCCCCAGACGATGGGACCCGAGCAAGCGGAGACGAGACAGCACACCACTCAGGACCAGAGACTGCCCAGCCGACAACCGTTGGGACCGGAACGGACGAGCCCAACGAGGTGGCGAGACCCGGCGGAGAGAAGAGACACATCAGACGGTCACCATCGGCCACGCAACAACCACCGACGCCCGAAAAGTCTACGTGGAGGTAGGCATCGAAGGCGAACCCTGTAAAATGGAGGTGGACTCCGGGTCCTCCCTCTCAATGGTAGCCTGGCAAGAAATTCAACAATGGTGCCTACCATCCAGAGAAGGGGACTAGAAAACCAGAGACTAATCCTCAAAGACTACCAGGGAAACCGCATCCCTGTAGTCGGAATAGGACAGTTCACAGTAACCTACAAGGGGCACACCGAAAGACTTCCCTTGACCATCATCGATCGAGACCGACCTAGCCTGCTGGGACTTCAATGGTTCGCACCGCTCGGCATCGCAGTCACGGGCATCGACCACATCGCCGAAGCCGACTGGGAGCAGCAACTGGCCCGGGACTTCCAAGAAGTGTTCGACGGCACCCTAGGCAAGTACCGAGGGCCCCCTATATCCTTCAGCCTAGACCCAAACATTCCCCCGAAACGCTTAAAACTAAGGTGGGTACCTTGGGCACTCAAACCAAAAATCGACGAGCAAATTGACAAACTCATCAAGCAAGGGGTCCTACAACCCATAGACCACGCCCGGTGGGAGACCCCAATCGTCACCCCAATCAAACCTGATGGGTCAGTGAGAATCTGTGGGGACTATAAGGCCACCCTAAATGGCGCCTTGCAGCAAAGCGCTTACCCCGTCCCAGTAGTGCAACATCTCCTACACTCACTGGGAGGGGCAAAGTTTTCGCGAAATTCGACCTGGCCCAAGCATACCAGCAACTGCCGGTCGACGAGGAAACTGCAGAGGCACAAACCATAGTCACCCACCGGGGAGCCTTTAGATGTAACTGACTCCAATTCGGAGTCAGCATGGCACCTGGAATTTTCCAGAGCCTCATGAAAAGACTCTTACAAGGCATCAAGGGGTTGGTACCATACTTCGACGATGTACTAGTATCGGCAACCAACCAGGCCGAACTAGAGAGTCGCCTAAGGGAGGTGCTAACGAAATTCAAAGAAACCGGGCTTAAAGTGAAGAGGGAAAAATGCCAGCTGTACACAGAGCGGGTCGAATTCCTAGGATACCTCCTAGACCGACACGGCATTCACCCCACCAACAAGAAAATTAAAGCCATCAAAGAAGCCCCCACACCCAGGTCAAAAACAGAACTGCAGGCGTTTCTGGGGCTACTTAACTTTTATAATGTCTTCCTGCCCCAAAAGGCGACTGCGGCAGAGCCTTTGCATAGGCTTTTGGACAAGGCGGCTACCTGGACTTGGGGGAAACGCAAGGAAGCCGCCTTCAGGAAAACCAAGGACCTGCTCACTTTGGATGCCGTCCTCATCCAGTACAACGAGACCCTACCACTAGCCATCACATGCGATGCATCACCCTTCGGCGTCGGCACTGTCCTCAGCCACACTCTCCCCGACGGAAAGGAAGCACCCATCGCATTCTTTTCAAGGACCCTCACCAAACCGGAGCGGAACTACAGCCGGCTGGACAAAGAGGCTTTGGCTATCGTCGCCGCAGTGAAAAGGTTTCACGAGTACCTCTATGGCCGGACGTTCACCATCATCACTGACCACAAACCGCTGCTGGGAATACTTGCAGGGAACAGGGCCACCCCGAACAATCTGTCTCCCAGAATGACAAGGTGGTCCGAATTCCTGGCTGCCTACAACTACAGACTCACACACTGACCCGGTAAGACTATCTCCCATGCGGATGCCTTAAGTCACTCACCGTTACCCTAACCAGACACTGACCCAGCACCCACGAGGACCACCCTCAGCATAGAGACTCTACCCAACCTACCCATAACCACGTCAGACATTGCACGAGAAACTAATAAAGAAAAACGTCTGGCGCGGGTTTTGCATTGGGTAGAGAAAGGGTGGCCGGAAAAGGACAACAATGAGACCTTCAGGATATTCCGGAACCGGCAAACGGAACTCTCGTTACTAAAAGGGTGTATACTATGGGGGGATAGGGTGGTCATCCCGGAAAAACTACAAGGGAAGGTACTGGAACTGTTACACGAGGGGCACCCTGGCATCGTTAGAACAAAAGCCCTGGCCAGTAGTTATGCTTGGTGGCCAGGGATGGACAAACAGATCGAGGCCTGGGTAGCAAGGTGTCAACGATGCCAGGAAACTAGACCAAGCCCACCCACAGCACCCATCCTAGAGTGGGAAACCCCCAGGGGACCTTGGTCTAGAATCCACATAGATTTCGCCGGGCCCACAAAAGGACACACTTCCTTAATAACCGTAGATGCTTACTTCAACTGGCTGGAGGTAAGCAACATGAGAACAACCATCACGAACGCCATGACCAAAGAACTCTGCAAACTCTTTGCAACACACGGCCTCCCAGACGTCCTCGTGTCCGACAACGGGCCCCAATTTACCTCACTGGAATTCAAAAAATTCCTAGCGGGAAGGGGCATACGACACGCACTGACAGCCCCGGCGCATCTGGCAGCGAACAGAAGGGTGGAATGGATGGTTCAATTCACAAAAATAACCATCCAGAAAATAGACCATGGGGAGATCCAAGACAAAATAAATAAATTACTCTTCATACAGCACATAACCCCGAACACCACAACAAATAAAAGCCCGGCAGAACTGCTAATGGGGAGGAAAATAAGGTCCCCACTCGATAGACTACACCCCACTTACAACCCAGAGAAACCCCCAGACTCCACAAGCAAACACCGAACCTTCGCACCAGGCGACGCCGTCTACGCGAAGAACCTAACCGGAGACCCATTATGGGTACCAGCAATCATAACACAGCTAACAGGTCCACGCTCGTACCGGCTACAAACAACCAACGGACGAGTGTGGAAACGCCACATCGATCAGTTAAGATCGAGGACTGCCACAAAAGACACCACCGACACGCAACCAAACAAAACCAACCCCCTCAACACAAACCAAGAGGGGAGGGGATACCCCGAGAACCAAAACCCAGAAGAAAGAAACCAGCCATACTCACCTGCAGGCAGCCAGCACGAAACCTCACCAGGGAGAGACAGCCAGACCAGCTCAACCAACCCGGGAAGACCGAGCGGAAGCAGCGAAACCCGCAGCTCAACCAACCCGGGTAGCCCAGGAGGGAGCTGCGAAGAGCGGCCTGGCCAGACATTCCAGGCGGTTCCCACGACGGAGTCAAGAGAAACAGAAACCCCGACCGAACCAGCCGGGATCCAACCTACAACTGATCTGCGAAGGTCCAGTAGGCAAAGACGGAGCCCTGCTACGTAGGGACTACGCTACGTAGGACCAAACCAAGAGGGGAGGGGTGTTCTGTACCTTAATTTGAATTCTTGAAATCCCCACGCTTTGATTGGCCAAAGCGCGGGGCGATCGGATTGGTTAGGCGAGCCGCGCCGATTGGCTCGCTGAGAATCTCCCGCGATTGGTAGATTCAATCGCGGGAGATTCAGAGCGGTGCCATTGGCCGCGGCCGCCGTGGCTTGGAAATAAAAAGCTGCAAAGTTTTCCTAAGAGCCAGTTCGGTTCCTAACTACAATAAAGAGCTTGATACAAAGTCACCGACTCCTGGCCTCTTTCCAAACGGACACAACAGTTCTTTTGCAGGGGATATTGTCAATATGCCCTGTTTCTTTATTTTCTACAGTACTTGACAGCTGAACAAGTAGGAGATGACTACTTGTTTTCCTCGGTGCCTTTCCACATAGAGGGAGTTACTGATCCTGGATCAGAACTATTCTTTCAAGTCCCAGTGGTTCTGCAGGGGCTTCAAAAGTGCAATGGAAGTTGTGCGGGTGATGTCTGGAAGTTGACCAGCTCAGTGCTCAGTGCAGAGAAAATGCTGCAACAGCACTTTTTTCACACTTCTGGAACTACAGGGTGGGATAGCTTTCAGTTTAGCTTTCAGAGAGGACTTTCAGTTTGTCCTCCTGGGATTTCTTCAGATCCTTCCTTCCAGAAGTCAAGAATTAATACATGTTACCTTCTTTCTTTACTCTTCTGCATGGAATTTGAAATACCTTTGCTGGTCTCCACTAGTAAGAGCGGGGGCTAATGTTTTCCCCTTATCTGGCTGTAGAAAGCCTATCTGGTGAGATGAAGAGTGGGGAACAGGATTTTTGTTCTTCTAGTTATTGGGGTTTTCTAATTTGCTACCAGAAGGGCACATTTGATCATTCAAGACAAGCAATAGCTATTAATGACACTTGCAGACAGCAAGCTATTCTTTTATATAACAAAGCTGTGATTAAAGACAGCATATAACTGCCCTGGATATATGCTGGATGTGATCACTTTCTAAATCTGATATATGATTGATCGTCCATGTCAGAACCATATCACTGTGGAAAAGATAAGAGAAAGTGTGAAGTTGGTATAATTGTTCTCTTTTTTTTTTTTAAACAAGATGACTTTTCTATTACTTGTAATAAAGAGGGGGAGAAAGAAGACTGGGAAAATACATGAAGCTTGCACATGGATGAGAGCATTATGTGGACCTTCTTTTCTTATCCCTTGCCCCCTCCCCTACCATAAAAATGTGAACAAATGTATTTCCTGTGTGTGAAAGTAGAATTTTCTGAACATTGAGATCTGAAGGAAATAATCATTTTCAATATTGGGTAGCTTGATGGTAGAGGCGACTTCTGAATCATATCAAGAATTTTTTCCCCAAAAATTTCAAGTTCAAATTTCAATTTATTGGTATAAAACTTAGATTTTTCCTTGTAGGCATTCTTAGGTTTGTGAGTATTCAAAACTTTATGTATTTTCTGATTTGTGGGAAAAGATGCTCCTGAAAACCTGTAGCAATAAAACCATACATTCAATTATCTCCTTGAACTTCTGTACATTGCTGCAGAAACCCACAACCTAGCCAGATGTTGCTGCAAGCCATTTTAGCTTGTTTGACTGAAAGCTTAATGCAATGTCTAAATGAATCCTTTTGCCACATGGACCATTATTTTTAGCTTAGCTAAAAATATGTAGCTGCAGCTCATTGTGCTACATAAATAATCCTTCCATAAACCACTCGAAGACCTGGCTTTCCCCCCAAGCACTGGGATAAGACAATGTGACTGCACATCAGAAGCTTGACTTGGCATCACTTTTTTTTTTTTTAATGTGTTGGGTTGTTGTAGTTTAAATATGATTTTATGTTGTTTTAATTTTTGATTGGGAGCTGTCCAGAGTCTGTTATAAGATAGGCAGCTAAATGAATGTTTTAAATAAATATAAATAAAATGTTACTTAATCAACCAATCACGGCCAAGGGTGAGATGTGAATCACATTTCCACAAAATGGTTGGAAAAGTCTGACTCCAAGATGTTCTGAGTTCCTTCATTTCCCATCCTACCAAAGTTTATGCCTTGCTACATTGTCGTCTCCTCCTCCCTCTCCTCTTCCTTCTCCTCCTCCTCCTCACCATCCTTCATCCTCTGCTCCATGTCCTTTTTCGGTATGCAGTTCTCGTCCCTTTTCTGTGCATCGTTGTGCCACTTGGCCTCTTTGTGCTTTGTCTTGTTCATTCTTTCTCTTTCAGCTCCATTCCCCTCGTCTGGCTCACCCCCTCCCTTCCCTTCTCCCTCACGTGTGGTTTTGTCTCACTGGTTTGTGTGGTCTGCCCTGTACATTCCAGTTATTTTTCTCCTCAGGACCTGACATGTTCCCCGCAGAAAGGGGATTTATCACATGGATTATGCTTTTCATTCTGGCTTTGTTTTCAAAAATCTCAACTCCCCCCCCCCCACCTTGCTTTCCTCTAGTTTCTCATATACATCAACTTCACAATACACATAGCTAATTCTGGTATTTCTGACATATGTCATTCCGTGAGTGTTTTTGGATTGAATTTCTTTACTAATTTCATACACAAACCACTTTCCACTACTCCATAGCTGCGTAAGATTAGGTCCTTATATTATACTGTTTCATGTGTGCATTTGTGTGTTCATCTTCTCTGTGCTTGGGAAAAAGGAGAGAGAAAAGGAGACAGAAAAATACATATTTGTGTACTATTCTCACCTGGATCCCACCATTCAATTCAATATTTCTGGATACTTTTCTCAACCAGCCAGCTATATGGTGCCTTCACTCACTCTACAGAAGATGTCCATCACTGGTTCCTGAAGTAAAGAATGTATATTATGCTTAAGGGAATGCTGTAATCCCCCAGTGAAACTGCCTGGATTAACTGCAGAATAGCTGCAACTCAAACCCATTCAATAATATTTTCCTTTTTAACAGTCAAGAAACAAAATAATGCACTGGGACTTTAGGCTCACATGTGTACTATTTTTGTGTGTACATATTTCAGATAACCCATGTAATTTAATTTATACAGTCCAGAAATGTGAGAAACTGAATACAGCTGTCTAGCAGCAAATAAAAACCTATTTAATTTAGGAAGCAGACAACTGGAATAGTGAGATGATATATTCCAATCTGTGTCTTAGCTGCAGTGTGGTTTGTATTCTCCTCTGCACATGGCAAAATTGAAAGTTCACTGCAAGAGAGGCAAAACTTGCATTAGCATGCATACCCATCTATGTTTAATGAAGGGGTAAACAGAGATAAGTAGAAATGCCTTGGAATAAAATTCAAAGGAAAAGCCTGAGAACACACATGAGGACGTACATCTATGGCTATAGGAACTTTGCTCAAACTTCATTCAAAGCAGTAGGTTTTTCAGCCTTTGCTTTTATGAGGAGGAGAAGGGGGAGATATGGGAAACTGCTGGCCATTCCATTAAGCACGGAAGGGGAGAAACGTTGTGATAATCACTTGGCTGAATCAGCCACATCTCCTTTCCCTACCTCTGATGCAGTGGTGAACCCCATGCTCTTCTGTATGGGTCAGCTGCTCTTCTTTGTAGTAAAAAATGGAGCAGAAAAGGGGAATGAGACGTGAAGAAATTTACTACGCATGTTGTACCAAAAGCACTGATCCTGAGACAAGCTGAATGCCTGTAGCTCTAGTTTAATTGCAAAAGCTCATCCAATTTCCTTTGTTTGAGCAGCTGTCAGAATCAGACCCTATTTAATATGTGTCAAGTTATCCAGCCGTGAGAATGGAACAGAGAGGGTGGGGGTGGAGTGGCTGCTTCGTAGTAAATGGCTGTGACTCAAATCCCACAGAGAGAGATTAGGGATCACTAGCTGTGTAGTGGAAGACACCGGAACCCATATTGTGTTGCTTCCACTGAGGTGGCAACCAGTGGCCTAAAAATGCCAGGTCTATGGGTAAAATCCAGGATGTGCAAGAACTGAGCTAGTGCAGGTGATTTTGATAGGTCAGGGGAGTAATTTAGTTCTCTGGCAGGTCAGGGAACACAATTATTCAGCTGTTTTACCAAGTCTGAGAAAATAACACCAAATAGGTTAATAACTGGAGCCAAAAGAGAGCCAGATTGGTACAGGGTTAAGGCACTGGCCTAGAAACCATTTTAGGCATGAAAGCGATCTGAGTGACTTTAGGCCAGTCCAAACTACCTCACAGGGTTGTTGTGGGGAAAATAGGAGGAGGAAGGAATATTAGGCATGTTCACCACTTTGAGCTGAGGTCAGAGCTGAGAACCCCAGCTTCCATTCAAAACTGAAAAAGTCACAGTATAAAGAAACATAAAGGAAAACACAAATATATACCGTACAAAGAATGATTTCTGACTTCTTCTTCCAAGGATATAAAAAAACCACTTCTGACTGTTAGTTTAAGACTATAATAAAATTTCCATTTCCCCTTCCTTCCAAAAAGGGAAATAAATTTAAGCAATCATCACATTAAAATGTGATGTTTCTCCATCTCCTGCAAAAAAAGCCACAAAAAGCTTTCAATTATAGATAAATTTCTTCAGTGATTTTTCTCTCATCAGGGATGTTAATCCAGCTCTTGTTTATCATTGCCCAATTCTGTCATCTTTATTAACAATTCATTTATTGTGGGTATTGTAGGATCTTTCCAACAGATTATATGAAGATAATCTATGAAGCTGCTCACCTCACAGAAGTAGCTCTAGGTGGCATACAAAGATTGAAGACCCCAACAATTCAAAACAATAACCCATGATGCCCAAGATAAATATCAATGGTGTTCTGTACGGTCATTTACATTCTTGTAGATGCCGCACTGTGATTGGTCAAAGCGCGCAGGGATCTGATTGGTACAGTGAGCCGCTCTGATTGGCACGCTGCGGATCTCCCGCGATTGGTGGAAACTAATTGCGGGAGATTCAAAGTGGTGCCATTGGCCGCGGCTGCCTCGGCTTGGGAATAAAAAGCTGCAGTTTTTCCCCCGGAACCCGAGCCGTTCTCGGGACCAATAAATGAGCTGAACCAAGTCACTGAGTCCTTGTCTCCTTGCCGCGCCAGACATAACACTGGCGACGAAGGTGGGATTTCAAGGCTAATTCCCCACCAACACATGTCTGGAGGAAGTGAGTCCGATGAGATGGCCAGCATCGCACCACCCGCGCCCTTCAATCCCACTACCGAGGACTGGGAATCATACACAGACAGATTCCTCATGTTCCTCGAATGTAGCAACATGAAGGACGCCACCGGGCCAAAGAAAAGAGCTGTCTTCCTGACACACTGCGGGCCCACAGTGTTCAAGATGGCAAAAGCTCTAGCGAAACCCACAGACGTCAAGGAGATGGACTGGGCCGACCTCGAATCATTGCTCTGGAACCACTATGCCCCCGCCGTGCCCACCCTCATCAGGCGGCACGATTTCTACCCACTGGACCAGAGAGCGGGCGAGAGCATCAGCGATTTTGTGGCTGAATTGCGAAGCCTAGGGGGCATGTGCGGGTTCTCGGACATGGATGAGGCCTTACGGGACCGCATCATACTCGGACTCCGAGACCCAGTCCTACAGAGCTGACTGATGGCCAAAGCAGACATCGCCCTCGCCGACGCCATCGCTGAAGCCACCGCAGCCGAGGCAACCTGGAAATCGGCGAACTGCATGCGGAGACCAGACACCCGAGACCGCACCGTGATCGCCGACCCAGGACGGGCGACCGAGGCCCACCCGGAAGCAAGTCACCATGAGACCACCACCCATCCTGGTGAATTCCACTCCGCCTCTGACACCACAGACGAGGAGGAGGAGATCCACCGGCTCCAGGCGGGATGTGACCAGCAAAATCGGTGGGGTCGTAAGTCGGGGACCGCATGTGCCGGGTGCGGAGGTGACCACCCTTGAGCAGAGTGCCATTTCTTCGATGCAGTCTGCTGGCACTGCGACAAAAAGGGTCACATCGCCCGAGTCTGCTGATTGAGGAAGGCCTACAGCCCCAGACGGTGGGACCACAGCGAGCAGAGACAGGACAGCACACTCCCCAGAACCAGAGATCGCCAAGCCGACAGCCGATGGGACCGGAGCGGACGGAACCGATGAGGTGGTGAAACCCAGCGGAAGGAGGAAACCCACCAGATGGTCATCATCGGCCATGCATCAACCACCGACGCCCAAAAAGTCTACGTGGAGGTAGGCATCGAAGGTGAGCCATGCAAAATGGAGGTGGACTCTGGGTCCTACCTCTCCACAGTCACCTGGCAAAAAATCAAATGCTTGGTGCCTACCATCCACAAGAAGGGGCTGGAGAACCAGAGACTAATAATCAAGGACTACCAGGGGAACCACATCCCGGTAGTTGGAACCGGACAATTCAAGGTAACATTCAAGGGCCGCACTGCAAAGCTTTCCCTGACGATCGTGGACCGAGACCGACCCAGCCTTTTGGGACTGCAATGGTTCGCACCGCTCGGCATCGAAGTCACGGGCATCAACCACACCGCCGAGACCGATTGGGAACAGCAACTGGCACGGGACTTCAAGGAAGTGTTCGACGGCACTCTAGGCAAGTACCAAGGGCCCTCCATCTTCTTCAGCCTAGACCCCAACATTCCCCCGATACGCCTAAAACCAAGGCGGGTACCCTTTGCATTCAGGCCAAAAATAGACGAGCAAATTGACAAGCTCGTCAAGCAAGGGGTCCTACAACCAATTGACCACGCCTGGTGGGAGACCCCAATAGTCACCCCAGTCAAGCCCAATGGGTCGGTAAGAATCTGCGGGGACTATAAGAATCTGCGGGGACTATAAGGCCACCCTAAATTGCGCCTTACAACAAAGCGCCTACCCCGTCCCAGTAGTGCAGCACCTTCTACACTCACTGGGGGGAGGCAAGGTTTTTGCGAAGCTCGACCTGGCACAAGCATACCAACAGCTGCCGGTCGACGCAGAAACCGCTGAGGTGCAAACCATAGTCACCCACCGGGGAGCGTTTCGCGGTAACCGACTCCAGGTTGGAGTCAGCGTGGTGCCTGGAATTTTCCAGAGCCTCATGGAGAGGCTTTTGCAAGGAATTAAGGGGGTGGTGCCCTACTTCAACAACGTGCTGGTATCGGCAACCAACCAGCTAGAACTAGAGGGTCGGTTAAGGGAGGTGCTAACGAAATTCAAGGAAACTGGGCTAAAAGTGAAGAGAGAAAAATGCCAGCTTTACACAGAGCGGGTCGAGTTCCTGGGGTACCTCCTAGACGGGCACGGCATCCACCCAACCACAAACAAAATCAGAGCCATTAAGGAGGCCCCCACACCCAGGAATAAAATGGAACTGCAGGCATTTCTGGGACTGCTTAATTTTTACAATGTTTTCCTGGCCCATAAGGCGACTGCGGCGGAGCTTTTGCATAGGCTTTTGGACAAGGCGGCCACATAGACTTGGGGGAAACGTGAGGAGGCCGCCTTCAGGAAAACCAAGGACCTGCTCACCTCGGATGCCATCCTCATCCAATACAATGAGACCCTACCACTTGCCATCACATGTGACGCCTCACCCTTCGGCATCGGCGACGTCCTCAGCCACACACTCCAGGATGGAAGAGAAGCACCCATTGCTTTCTTCTCGAGGACACTCACCAAACCAGAGAGGAACTATAGCCAGCTGGACAAGGAGGCCCTAGCCATCATTGCAGCAGTGAAGAGGTTCCACGAGTACCTCTACAGCCGCACGTTCACCATTATCACAGACCACAAGCCGCTGCTGGGCATCCTGGCAGGGAACCGGGCCACCCCGAACATCCTATCTCTCAGAATGACAAGGTGGTCCGAATTCCTTGCCACCTACAGCTACCGGCTCACACACCGACCCGATAAGACTATCACCCACGCAGACGCCTTGAGCCGCTCGCCGTTACCCAACCTAGACACCAACCCAGCACCCATGACGAGCACCCTCAGCATAGAGACTCTGCCTGATCTACCCATAACCGCATCAGACATTGCCCAAGAAACTAATAAAGACAAACATCTAGCGCGGGCGTTACATTGGGTAGAAAAAGGGTGGCTGGAAAAAGACAACGACAAAGCATTCAAGACATTCCGGAACTGGCAAACAGAACTCTCGCTACAAAAAGGGTGTGTACTGTGGGGGGATAGGGTTGTTATTCCGGAAAAACTACAAGGGAAGGTATTGGGGTTGTTACACGAGGGGCACCCGGGCATAGTTAAAACGAAAGCCCTGGCCAGAAGTTATGCTTGGTGGCCAGGGATGGACAAGCAAATCGAGGCCTGGGTGGCAAGATGTGAATGCTGCCAAGAAACCAGACTGAGCCCTCCCGCGGCACTGATCCTGGAATGGGAAACCCCCAGGGGACCATGGTCCAGGATCCACATAGATTTTGCCGGGCCCACTAAGGGACATACATTCCTTGTAATGGTAGATACAAGGTAGACAGTAGATACAACTGGTTGGAGGTAAGCAACATGAAAACCACCACCACGGAGGCCGTGACCAAGGAACTTAGCAAGCTATTCGCAACCCACGGCCTCCCAGACGTCATCGTGTCGGACAACGGGCCCCAATTCACCTCGCTAGAATTTGAAAAATTCCTCGCAGAACAGGGCATACGACACGCATTGACAGCACCGGCACATCCGGCGGCAAACGGAAGGGCAGAACAGATGGTTCAATTTATGAAAAAAACCATCCAAAAAATCGAACACAGGGAAATCCAAGAAAAAATAAATAAAATGCTCTTCATACAACATATAACCCCGAACACAACAACGAACAAAAGCCCAGCAGAGCTACTAATGGGGAGGAAAATAAGGTCCCCAATAGACAGGCTGCACCCCACATACAACCCGGAAAACCCCCCCAACTCCTCTAGCAAGCACCGGTCCTTTGCACCAGGCGACGCCATCTACGCAAAGAACCTAACCGGAGACCCACTATGGGTATCAGCAACCATAACGCAACTGACAGGCCCTCGCTCGTACCGGCTGAAAACAACAATGGACAAGCTTGGAAACGCCACATCGATCAACTAAGATCAATAACAATCACAGGAAACACAACCGAATGCAACCAAACACAGACAACCCCCCAATACAAGCTAAGAGGCGAGGGAATACCCCGGGAACCAGAACCCAATAGAAAGAAACCAGCAACACTTACCGACGGACAGCCAGCTCGAAGCCTCACCAGGAAAAAGCAGCCAGGCCAGGTCAACCAGCCCAGAAAGACTAGGCGGGAGTGGCGGAAACCGCAGCTCAACCAGCCCGGGTAGACCGGGAGGGAGCTGTGACAAAAGGCCTGGCAAGACCTTCCAGGCGGTTCCATCGACGAGGCCGAGAGCAACAGAGAACCCAACCGAACCAGCCGGGAGCCAAGCGACAACTGAACTGTGCAGGTCCAGTAGGCAAGTACGGAGCCCCGCCTACTTACGGGACATCACGTAGGACCGAACCAAGAGGGGAGGGTTGTTCTGTGCGGTCATTTACATTCTTGTGATTGGTCAAAGCGCGCAGGGATCCGATTGGTCAAGCGAACCGCTCTGATTGGCCCACTGTGGATCTCCCGTGATTGGTGGAAACTAATCGTGGGAGATTCAAAGCGGTGCCATTGGCCGTGGCCGCCGCGGCTTGGGAATAAAAAGCCGCAGAGTTTCCCCCGGAACCCGAGCCGTTCTCAGGACCAATAAATGAGCTGAACCAAGTCACTGAGTCCTGGTCTCCTTGCCGCGCCGGACATAACAAATTCCAGTACTAAAATCCCATCCCACAACAAAGCTTAAGTAACCTGGTCCAAATGCTGCGAGGTGGGAATAGCCAGGTCTTGGGAGCCTTACAAAAGGTTAAGAGGTTAAAGCCAACTGAATCTCTGGGGGGTGCTATTTCACAAAACAGATGCTGCTGCACAACTCCTGGATTCAACAAAATGACATTGTTTAATAGAAGGGACCTGGAGCATGCCCTTAGATCTTGTGAGGGAGCAGGAACAATGAGGGTAACCAGTCCCACAAGTAGCCTGGCCCTATATCATGCAGGGCTTTATAGATGACAACCATTGACCTTGAATCGCACCTGGAAACCTACTGTGAGCTCATGGAGCATGCATGCCTACGTACACATAATGTTAGATGCCCAAAACTGTCCATGCCATGGCATTCTGGACCAGCTGCTGCTTCTGAAGGCTCTTCAAGGGCAGCTCCATAAAAAGTTTACTGTTTCAATAATCTATTCCTGTGGTCCAATCTCCTGAGAGAGCTGTGGAAAACCAAAAGAGCCAAAAAGCCGAAGTCCATCAAAGTCGCAAAGGGATATGTGAGGAGCAGGGAAAAGGAAAACAAGAAGAAAAAGGAATAACCAAATGGAAATCATTTCAGTAATTATGCCGAAGCATGAAATATGGAGCATTTCAGAGAAGTAAGTGAATTAGATGCTTTCTTTTTATTTACATACAAAATTATATCATACAGCATAAGGATATTGAAGGGATTTTTATAAAAGGATTATATTTTCAGAATCGCCTGTGGCTAATTCAGAAGTATAATAATACCTACATGGAACTATTAAATCTGTTGCATTGTATGAATCTAGAGGAACCTATGCTGGGTAAGTATTTCATCCAATACTTACCAGAGGGGGTGCCATTTTTCTGTCTTCATCTTATTACCTCTCATTTCTAAAATGTGCTGGGTAAGGATAGCAATCGGTCTTTTTGCTTTAAGTCTGAAAATATCTTTTGCTGATATACATTTTAGAATGGATAGATGTCTCAGCTATTCAAATATGGGTCAACTTTGTAAGCTTTGAAAGGTTTTCTCCATTGATGAATGCCTATCCAGGAATTTTGGCCAATCGTAGATCCTAAAAAAATGTGCTTATATAGTTTCAGATATGTACTACTCTTGTTGGAGCTACGGAAAATGAATGTTTGACTCAAAGTTGAATCAGGTTGTTGTTCTTATTATTTTTTCCTTACATATCTATTTTTTTCTTTATACAGGAAATGTTGCAGAAGTTCCCATAGAAATACCCATTTAAGTAAAAGTATATCTTCATACATGGTTAGTTTTCTAAATGTTATGCATTTAATAAAGCACAGATGACCTCAAATCAAGCTTGACTCTTGATGCTCATGCTGATGAAGTTTTCCTGGAAATAACACATAAGTGGCTTGACACTGTGGCTTTGTCAGGGTTTTCATTTGTCTTTGCATTTTCACTATGAAGCGAAACCTAAAAACTTGATGTTCCCTTGTGATCCTTCATCCAGGTCAGTCCTTACTTAACTTCTAAATCTAGTCAAGGTCAGCCACATGCTGCTATCTGCAGAGATGACTAAAGAGGAAACAAATGAGTGAAAGTCCCCCTCATCTCTGGTGGCCAAATCATATCTTCTGGAATATAATGCATTTTAGCTCTCTTATACATATCTTTTCAAAATCCATGTAAGAATTCCAAATCCAAATGCTTATCCGAATGTAAAGAAAGCATTATTCTGCATTGAAAATTAGGTCATTGCAAGAATACCTTGAAAAATCTTTTTTGAGATATGGTAGATTTCTATAATTGTGGATGTTATGTCCTGAATTGGAATACTCGAAATCCCCGAGCCTTGATTGGCTAAGGCGCGGGGATTTCTGATTGGCCAGGCGAGCCGCGCTGATTGGCCCGATTGAAGTCTCCCGCGATTGGTGCAAACCAAGAGCGGGAGACTTGAATCGCTGCCATTGGCCGCGGCCGCCGCTGCGAAAGGTATAAAAGCCGCGGGCTTTTTGCCTTTCGCCGGTTCGGTTCTCCCATTGTTAATAAAGAGCTTTGAATGAAAGTCACTGACTCTGAGCGTCTTTTTGCGGACACGACACTGGCGACGAGGATGGGATCTCGCCCCTGAACCGAACCCCGTGTCCACCCAAGAACCAGCTCCAGCGCAAAGATGGCGAAGATAGCACCGCCTGCCCCCTTCAACCCCGCCGCCGAGGATTGGGAATCGTACTCGGATCGGTTCCGTATGTACCTGGAATGCGCCGGAATGAAGGACGCCCCGGGCCCGCTAAAACGCGCCGTCTTCCTTACGCACTGCGGACCAGAGGTCTTCCAGATGGCCAAAGCATTGGCCAAGCCGGCAGACGCAACCGCCATGGACTGGGACGTCCTCGAACCTATACTGCGGCGCCATTACGCCCCCGAAGTCCCCATCCTGATACGGCGCAACGAGTTCTACCGCCGAAACCAGAAACCAGACGAAAAATTGAGCGACTTCGTCGCAGAGCTACGGCACCTAGGAGGACTCTGCGAGTTTGAAGGTCTGAACAGTCTCATAAGAGACCGCTTCGTACTCGGCTTATGGGATCCTACACTCCAGAGCCGACTTATGGCCAAGGGCGACATCAGCCTAGCCGATGCCCTTACCGTAGCCGCAGCCACAGAAGCAACCCGCACGTCAGCGGACAGCATGCGAAGATCTGACGCGAAGGGCGGAAACAACAACCCGGCAAGGTCGGCCGACACAAGAAACGAAGCAACCGCACACTACGGTGAATACCAGTCAACCTCCAGCACGTCGGAAGACGAGGAGGACATACATCGCGTGCAGACGGGACGCGGCGACCAACGAAGTCGAAAAGGTCGTAGGTCGAGGACCAACTGCGCCGGGTGCGGCGGCGACCACCCCAGGTCAGAATGCCGATTCTTTGACTCTATCTGTAGGCATTGTGAACGACGGGGCCACATCGCTCGAGTTTGCCGCCAAAAGAAGACCCGCAGCCCGCCCAAATGGGAACAGCACGACAGAAGGAGAGAAAGCTCCCTGCCCAGAGCCAGAGAGCGCCAGCCAGACGGTCGGTGGGACCGAAATCAACGATCTCAAAGAAGCGGCGACGGTCGGCGAAAAGAAGAGACCCACCAGACGGTGACCATCGGCCACGCCATCTCCGACGGCGCCAGAAAGGTACACGTAGAAGTCCATATCGAAGGCCAGCCATGCAAAATGGAAGTGGACTCCGGGTCCTACCTTTCCATGATTGCATGGCGCGAAATCAAAAGACTAGTGCCTACACTACAAAAAAGAAACGTGCATGCCCAAAAGATCATCATAAAAGACTACCAAGGGAATCGCGTCCCAGTAGTGGGCACCAAGAACTTTAATATAACTTACAAAGGCCACACCGAACAACTGCCACTCACGATCGTCGATCGCGACCGCCCAAGCCTACTGGGCTTACAATGGTTCGCCCCGCTTAACATCGCGCTGACAGGTGTCAACCACGTCACCATCGAAGCTTGGGAACAGCGGCTAACCCAGGAGTTCCAGGAGGTCTTCGATGGAGGTTTGGGCAAGTACCAGGGGCCCCTTATCTCGTTTGACCTAGACCCAAGGGTTCCCCCTAAGCGGCTTAAACCTAGAAGGGTACCATTCGCCTGAAAGCCTAAAATTGACGAGCAGATCGACAAGCTCGTCAAACAAGGGGTATTGCAACCGATAGACCATGCCAGATGGGAGACCCCTATAGTGACCCCAGTAAAGCCAGACGGGTCCGTGAGAATCTGCGGGGACTATAAGGCCACCCTAAATGGCGCGTTGCAACAAAGCGCCTACCCAGTCCCAATAGTGCAACATTTACTGCACTCACTGGGAGGGGGCAAAGTCTTTGCCAAGCTCGACCTCGCCCAGGCATATCAGCAGCTACCTGTGGACGAGAAAACGGCGGAAGCCCAAACAATCGTGACCCATCGGGGGGCCTTCAAGTGTAACCGACTCCAATTTGGAGTCAGCGTGGCACCAGGCATCTTTCAGAGCCTGATGGAACGTTTGCTACAGGGCATCAAGGGGGTGGTGCCCTATTTCGATGACGTATTAGTGGCGGCGCCAAACGAAGCCGAATTAGAAAACCGACTCAGACAAGTCTTAACAAAATTTAAAGAAACAGGACTTAAAGTCAAACGAGAAAAATGCCAACTATGTACAAAACAAGTAGAGTTTTTGGGCTATCTCCTAGACCGGCATGGCATTCACCCTACGACTAAAAAAGTGAAAGCCATCAAAGAAGCCCCCACCCCAAAGTCCAAAACGGAACTACAAGCGTTCCTAGGCTTACTAAATTTTTATAATGTTTTCCTACCTCAAAAGGCAACGGCGGCGGAACCTTTACATAGACTCCTAGACAAGAAGGCAGCCTGGACTTGGGGGAGACGAGAGCAAGCCGCCTTTCAAAAAACCAAAGACCTCCTCACCTCCGACGCCGTCCTGATGCAATTCAGCGAAACCTTGCCCTTAGCTGTCACTTGCGACGCATCACCTTTTGGCGTCGGCGCTGTCCTCAGCCACACCCTCCCAGACCAGAGAGAAGCACCCATCGCTTTTTTCTCCAGGACTCTGACTAAACCGGAACGGAACTATAGCCAGCTGGACAAAGAAGCTTTGGCTATAGTTGCCACCGTTAAGCGTTTCCACGAATACCTGTACGGCCGCCCGTTCACCATCGTGACGGATCATAAGCCGTTGCTGGGCATCCTCGCTGGAAACCGAGCCACACCAAACATCTTGTCACCCCGGATGACAAGATGGTCCGAATTCCTGGCAGCCTACAGTTACGAACTACTACACAAGCCAGGTAAGAAAATTTCGCACGCGGACGCTTTAAGCCGCTCGCCTTTACCTGACTCTGAACCTGACCCAGCACCAACAACAAACACCCTAAGTATCGAGAGTTTACCTATTACGGCATCAGACATTGCCAGAGAAACCGTTAAGGACAGGCGTCTGGCACGAATCTTACACTGGTTAGAAAAAGGCTGGCCGGAGAAAGACAATGACGAGACTTTTAAAACATTCCGTCAGCGCCAGACTGAACTTTCACTACTGAGAGGATGTATTCTGTGGGGTGACCGGGTGGTAATTCCGGACAGATTGCAGGAGAGGGTATTAGAGATGCTACATGAGGGTCATCCTGGCATTGTCAGGACTAAAGCCCTGGCCAGGAGTTACGCTTGGTGGCCAGGGATGGACAAGCAAATTGAAGCATGGGTCGCCAAATGCCACCGGTGCCAGGAGACCAGATCCAGCCCACCCGCAGCACCTATCCGGGACTGGGAAACACCACGAGGGCCCTGGTCCAGAATCCATCTAGACTTTGCTGGCCCCACAAATGGGCATACTTTTCTAATCACAGTTGACGCGTACTCCAATTGGTTGGAGGTATGCGACATGAAATCCACTATCACAGAGGCCGTCGTTAAAGAACTGTGTAAACTGTTTTCCACACACGGCCTCCCAGACGTCGTCGTCTCAGACAACGGGCCCCAGTTCACTTCCATTGATTTCGAACGGTTCCTGGCGGAGAGGGGTATCCGCCACGCATTAACAGCACCGGCGCATCCGGTGGCGAACAGTAGGGCGGAACGGATGGTCCAGTTTACGAAAAAGACCCTCCGGAAAATGGACCACGGGGAGATCAGCGACAAAATCAACAGACTGCTCTTCATACAGCACATCACTCCCAATACCACAACTAACAAGAGCCCTGCAGAGCTTCTAATGAGCAGAAAGCTGAGGTCCCCACTCGACAGATTGCACCCGACCTATAACCCGGAGCGGCCCCCAGACTCCAGCTCCAGGTACCGGACATTTGACCCAGGTGACTTAGTCTATGCAAAGAACATGACGGGGGACCCCCTATGGATCCCAGCCATCATAACTCAAGTCACTGGTCCACGGTCGTACCGGCTCCAAACCATCGATGGGCGAGCCTGGAAACGACATATCGACCAGCTCAGGTCACGAACAGCGACTGACCTCAACCCCCAAGACATGAACCAAGGGGGGAGGGAATACCCGGAGAGACAATCGCAGGAAAAAATAAACCAAAAATACTCACCGGAACACAGCCATCGCGAGTCCCCTCCGGAGAAGAACCACCTGGCCAGCTCTACCGACTCGGAGAAGCCAAGAGGGAGCGGCGAAATCCGTAGCTCAACCGACCCGGTAGGCCCAGGCGGGAGCCACGGCGAAAGAACCGGCCCGATCATCCAGCCGGTTCGCACAGAGGCAGGAGCAGCCAAAAAGATGACCGCTCCGGCCGAGTTACAGCATGCAAGTGAGTTGCGCAGGTCAACTAGGACTCGACGGAGCCCCGCCTACCTGCGTGACTACACCACGTAATGGACCATACCAAGAGGGGAGGGGTGTTATGTCTTGAATTGGTATACTCGAAATCCTCGAGCCTTGATTGGCTAAGGCACGGGGATTTCTGATTGGCCAGGCGAGCCGCGCTGATTGGCCCGATTGAAGTCTCCCGCGATTGGTGCAAACCAAGAGCGGGAGACTTGAATCGCTGCCATTGGCCGCGGCCGCCGCTGCGAAAGGTATAAAAGCCGCGGGCTTTTTGCCTTTCGCCGGTTCGGTTCTCCCATTGTTAATAAAGAGCTTTGAATGAAAGTCACTGACTCTGAGCGTCTTTTCGCGGACACGACAGTGGATTTGGATGCATAGGACCATGAAATATTACTTCTCTTCCCAAAATGGTATCTGTGATGTTTTTGGACATATTATTTGAATCTTGAATATTGTCTTAAAGTATTTAAGGGTAGTCTGTAGATTACATATTTATTTTTTTAAGCTGCATCTCACTTAAAGCTGGGTTTGTGAAAAGAATGTTGAGTTCTCAATCAGTAAGATCAAACTTACTTGCTTACATGCTTATCTATCTATCTATCTATCTATCTATCTATCTATCTATCTATCTATCATCAACCAATCATATACGGCCCAGCTTGCCTAAAGGCAACTCTAGGCTTAAACAAGATGCATAAGCGCACCAACGTGCCTACCGTTCCTGTCCTGTTGTTTCTTTTATTTTTCTTATATGTGCCCATTTCATGTATTCATAACTGTCTATATACTTATACCTATTATCTTGTAAGTGATTGACAAATAAATAAAGATGGGGAGGAAGGAAATAAGATGCAAACAGAGGTGCAATGTTATCTTATTCCATTAACTGACCACGCCTGCATTGGGGCTCTGGGCCAGTTGGCAGAGCTACATCTTCAGGCCCTTTTCAAAGGCCCAAAAGGTCTGTGCGGATCTTACCTCAGGATAACTAGCAATGTTCTAAAGGACTGGAGCCATGACTGAAAAGGCTCTTCTATACCTTGTCAACTGGAATTCCTTGATTTATAGGGTTTGTAGCATGCCCTTTTCTTAAGTGCAGGTGGGATGAGCCAATCCGAGGGTTCCTCAGATATTTTACATGGATCATGCCCTTTATAGATGAGTGTGCAATACTTTTTTTATATTTTCCACACTTTTTAAAATAATTTTTTAAAAAGGAATTCTCAGAACCTAAACAAATATGGTACCTCATTTGGCGAAAGAATTCCTATAGAATTTCAGGAGCAATTTCTCATGTCTACAATGAAGAACATGTTGTGAATGAATAATACCAATAAAGTTATCTTGAGCTTGAAGTCAAGTGCAGGGTTCTGGCCCTGCACTTCTGATTGGCTGTTAATGGCAGGATCGGATTGGTCCGTTCAGGAGCATCTGATTGGCCATTAACAGGCCATTCCCACTGGTTAACGGAGCTAGTGCTCCAGGATTGCTATTGGTTGAATAGTTAATAAGTTGCCTATATAAGGAAGGCTATAGCAGCCCTCCAGTTTGAGCTGTCACAAGATGTAAATAAAGAGTTTGAAGTTCACTGTTTCTACCGGCTTGTCTCCATCATTCGCACCCATGCTCCAGACTTAACACTGGCGACGAGGGTGGGATTGGATGACATCAGAGCCAACTAAGACAACTAAGCACGTGGCTGAAGCACACAACGGCGGAACCATGTCCAGTGGCGCAGTACCACCCGCTCCATTCGATCCAGCTCAAGAGGACTGGGAGTCCTACATGGACCGTTTTCAAATGTTTTTGGAAACGAATAATCTGAAGGATGCCACAACCAGGAAGAAACGGGCGGTATTCCTAATGTACTGCAGCCCGACGGTATTCAAAATGGCTGAGGCATTAGCGAAACCGGCGGAAGCGAAGGCCATGGACTGGGACGTCCTCGAACCGCTACTAAGGGCCCACTACGCACCGACCCTTCCAATGCTCGTAAGACGACACGAGTTCTATCAAAGGAACCAGTGGAAAGGAGAAAGCGTCGCCAATTTCATTGCAGACCTCCAAAACTTGGGGGGCCTTTGTGATTTCACCGACCTAGAAGAGGCCATGAGAGACCGAGTAGTCCTCGGTTTAGACGCTCTAAACGTACAGAGCAAAATAATGGCAAAGGGCGACATCACCCTTAAAGACGCCATAGCTGAAGCTACAGCAGCGGAGGTGACCAAGAAGTCGGCTGCCCAACTACGCCGAAATCGCACTCCAGCACACCAACCAGCCGGTGAAGTTTCACCTAACGGAGAAGGGCAGCTGCAGACAGCCCACCATGAGGACCTCTCTTCGTTGTCAGACAGCAACGAAGAAAGGTCCATCGCCTGCGGTCCGATTGGGACCAATACCCGAAGTCCCAGCAACTGTGCGCTGGCTGCGGGGCCAACCATTACCGTGCCGATTGCAAATTCCGCGACGCGCTCTGCCACGAGTGCGGAAAACGAGGCCACATCGGACGGGTCTGCTGAAGTCTCCTCGGACCCAGCCAGACCTCGAAGGGTACCAATCTCCGCCAATCGACAGGGAATCACCCTGTAAGGCGAGAACCAGCAAACCACTTCTACAGAAACCGACCCGTGAATCGCCTAGCGAGACGGAAAGAGGCCCACCAAACACTCACTATCGGTCATGCCTCTTCACTAGACGCTAAGAAAATTTGGGTCAACGTGAACATTGAAAATCAGCCTTGCCAAATAGAAGTTGACTTGGGATCGTCTCTTTCAATGGTCTCATGGAAGACCCTCAAGCAACTCATCCCCACTATCCAGCGCCAAGACCTTCAATTCCAATGGCTCGTGTTAAAGGACTACCAGGGGAACCGGATTCCAGTCGTACGATCCAGTCGAGTCCGGGTTACATTCAAGAACCGCACGGCATACTTACCTCTGACGGTAACTGCCAGTTGACAAAAAAACGGCACAGGCACAGACTATCGTAACACACTGAGGTGCCTTTAAGTGTACGTGGCTTCAATTCGGAGTCAGTGTAGCCCCAAGGATCTTTCAGAGGCTAATGGAGAGCCTATTGCAGGGGATCAAGGGCGTTGTCCCCTATTTTGACGATGTGCTCATTGCTGCCCCCACTCCAAAAATCTTACGGGAGCGTTTAAGACTGGTTTTACGAAAATTCCAAGAAGCAGGCCTGAAAGTTAAAAAAAACAAGTGCAAACTGTGTACAGATCGTGTTGAATTCTTAGGATACTTAATTGACAGTCAGGGTATTCACCCTACCGATAGCAAATTGAGAGCAATAAAAAACGCTCCCAGACCCCAGAACAAGACCGACCTCCAGGCGTTCTTAGGCCTCATCAATTTCTACAATGTATTCTTGCCGCACAAAGCGACTGTTGCTGAACCTTTACATCGGCTATTAGATAAAAAAGCAATTTGGGTATGGGGTCACAAAGAAGAGCAGGCGTTCCGTAATGTGAAAAAACTATTGACTTCGGATGCCGTACTAATGCAGTACAATGAGACTTTGCCGATAAACATTACATGTGATGCTTCGCCTTTTGGAGTGGGCGCCATTTTGAGCCATGTATTATCTAACGGTAACGAAGCCCCTGTTGCTTACTTCTCAAAAACGCTCTCGAAAACCGAGCAAAATTACAGCCAGATCGATAAAGAAGCCCTGGCGATTGTATCAGCTGTTAAAAGATTCCATGAGTACATGTACGGCCGGGTTTTCACCATTGTAACTGACCACAAACCATTGCTGGGGATCATCGCTGGGGACAAGCCAACTCCCTACATACTTTCTCCCAGAATGACCCGCTGGTCAGAATTCTTGGCTGCCTACAATTATCAGCTACAATATCGTCCCGGTAAAGCCATTCCCCACGCCGATGCGCTGAGCCATGCACCGCTCCCTTAAACTATCAACGATCCTGCACCAACGATGACAGCGTTGCAGATTGAGACACTCCACATGCCACCATTAACTTCCCGTGACATCGCGAGAGAAACAAAACACGACCCCATCTTAGCACGAGTCCTCACATGGGTGGAACGCGGATGGCCATTGGACCAAGTACCAGACGACTTTGCACCATTCAAAAGTCGTCAAACAGAGTTGTTCTCGCAGAAGGGCTGTGTCATCTGGGGTGATAGAGTTGTTATCCCAGAACAACTCCAACAGACATTGCTAAGAACCTTGCACGATGGCTACCCTGGCATCGTGCGCCTGAAGGGCCTCGCACGAAGCTACGCGTGATAGCCAGGCATCGACAGACAAATCGAATCGTGGGTTAAAACTTGCAAGAGATGCCAAGAAGTAAGCAACGCTCCACCAAAGGCAACCCCAACCGAATGGAAGACGCCGCGGGGACCATGGTCCCGCATCCATCTGGACTTTGCGGGGTCGACCAAAGGCCACACCTTTTTGCTAACTGTCGACACCTACTCGAATTGGCTCGAGATTCACTGAATGAGCAACACGACCACTGAAGCGGTCATCAAAAGACTGGAAAGACTGTTTGCAACCCACGGATTACCAGACGTTCTGGTATCCGACAACGGGCCCCAATTTACCACGCTGTCTTTTGAGCAGTACCTGGCTGACCACGGTATCCGACATGCGCTCACTTCGCCTGCCCACCCTGTGGCCAACAGTAGGGCTGAGCGCATGGTACAATTCGTCAAAAAGACTCTCCAAAAGATAGACTACGACAACATCAACGAGAAAATCAACCAGATCCTTTTCCTACAGCACATCACACCTCACAGCGTCACCAACAAAACTCCCGCTGAGCTGCTAATGGGACGAAAGCTCCGCTCCCACCTCGATCGGTTACACCCAGCCTACGAACCGGAAAAGCCACTTGGATCCAGCGGCCGATGCCGTACCTTCCAGGTAGGCGATTTAGTGTTCGCTAAAAACTTATCGGGCAATCCGCTGTGGGTAGAAGCGACCGTAATCCGCATAACCGGCCCAAGATCATACCTCGTTCAGTGCCCTGACGATAGACTTTGGAAGCGCCACAAAGATCAACTACGATCGCGGCTACCATCTCGCATTTCCGAAGTCCCTTATGACCAAACTGAGGGGGGGGGAGATACAGAGGAAAACGAATTACAATTTGAGGGAAGTCTTTTTGAAGAGACTGATAATTGAACTGAAACGCAGGAACAGGAACCAGGGACCGGAGTGAGTTCACCTCAGGGAGTGGCCAGTGATATTGGTGATGATGGGAACACGAACTCGGAACCAGAGGCACCCCTACCATTAAACAACGATCTACCTCAGCAGAAGTGCAGCCAACCGCCAGGCACTTTGCAAAAATTGAAAAGACTAACAAAACAGCCGTCCTACCTTAAGGACTATGTAACCGCGCCCTGTGGGCAGAAGCCGGGGGAAAGGGGTGTTGTGAATGAATAATACCAATAAAGTTATCTTGAGCTTGAAGTCAAGTGCAGGGTTCTGGCCCTGCACTTCTGATTGGCTGTTAATGGCAGGATCGGATTGGTCCGTTCAGGAGCATCTGATTGGCTATTAACAGGCCATTCCCATTGGTTAACGGAGCTAGTGCTCCAGGATTGCTATTGGTTGAATAGTTAATAAGTTGCCTATATAAGGAAGGCTATAGCAGCCCTCCAGTTTGAGCTGTCACAAGATGTAAAGAGTTTGAAGTTCACTGTTTCTACCGGCTCGTCTCCATCATTCGCACCCATGCTCCAGACTTAACAGAACAGCTGTCAAAATATGTTACTTAGACATCCTCTCCACTTTTTTCAATTTAAAGAATTATAAATTTAGCCACAATGTGCTGCTTTTTTACCTCTATTATGGACATGTCAAAATAACCATTTGTGAAAGTCACAAATTAACCCAATGTAAAACTTGACATGGTTCTTTCAAAAGAGCAGAAGGAAGCAAATTTCAGTTTGAGGCTTATCAATACTGATTTAACAGTGATTTTAATTTCAATAAACTTCTACCAGAACTGGAAAGCAATTAGATTAAAAACTGCACTTCCATTGAATCCAAATATTTGAGTTAGTATGGTTTTTGTTTATGCAGCCTTTGTGGTAGGGTGTATTTTTTTCTGTTTCTGTTTTGCATATTGAACCGTAACCTCTGTGTTAATTGCTAGAGGTGCTAATTTACCAGATAGCTATATTTGGAATATTTTTCTTTGAGGAGGAATGGATGAGATGACCCTTTGTAACTTATCTTTAACATTCTGGTTAAAGGTTCATAGGAACAGAAAAAAGCATCTATAAATCTAACCAATGCAATTGCTTTCCTGTTTCTCACATCATCTTATTTCTAGAAGATTCTCTGCATGGCTTAAGTTGTTGCAAAACATTTAGAGTTACAGCGTAATGTGTGTACATAATGATTTATAGAGGATTGTGGTCAGCCTTTCTGAGCTACCTACAGCTGCCTTACATTATAGATTGCAACATAGGAATTATTTATTTAGAAAATTTGTAAGGCCGCCCATCTTCAATACATAAGTTGAATAACCAATTAAGGAAAACAATATGAAATAATCCGATACCAAAATTAAAAACAACCTAATATAAAACAATGTTAACCCTCACCACCACCAAAGCACTATATAGCAATTTGCCAAAACAAACAGGCTTCCATTGGGTTCCTTTAACATCTTGGCCCTGATGCTTGCAGGAAAAACCAGGTCTTAACAACCTTCTGGAAGGCCAAAGGAGTTGTGGTCCTTCAACTTTCAGTGAAGAGACTGTTCCATTCAGCAGTGAGAAGGTACATCTTCTGACATTATTTATTTAACTGTTGCATCTAGGGCATGAGTCTGCAACCTTAACACTGAAAGAGCCATTTGGGCCTATTTCTCACAGAAAACACTGGGAGCCAATAATTTAACAACCAGTGTGACTGGGTAGATGTGGCCAACTCAACGTCCCACCCAGTCACCTCCTGCTCTGGAATATGGAGCGAGTCTCCATCTCCTGCCATCACCCTTACCTTCTCAGGCCAGATGAGGAGTGATGGGGAGGGGCAGGGCCAGCCAGTGGTGGGATCAGTTGACAGGGAGCCACAGCAGAGGGCTGAAAGAGCCGCATGTGGCTCCAGAGCTCTGCAGACCCCTGATCTAGGGGAACGGACAATAATCCTCAGGTGACCTCACAGATAACTTGGTCCCATGCCATATAGGAATTTAAATATAATAATCAGGACCTTGAATTGCACACTGGAACCTAGTGTACAGCAATGGTGTTGCACAGGCAACCTTTGGAACACCTAAAACTACTACATTCTGAACCAGTAGGCTTCCGAGTATTTTTCAAGGGCAAACCTATATATGGATGGACTATTACCCTAATCCAACTGGGGCTAAAATATAAATGACAGTGAGCAGAATTCCTGGTCCGAGAATGGGTGCAATTAGCACACTAGATGCATCTGTGCAAACCTCCTAGGCCATGGCTGTCACTTGGTCTTCAAGGTTAGGTGCTGCTGGTTTAACTCTAGAAAGGTCTAAGGCAGGGTTCCCCAACCCCCAGGCTGCTGACCAATACCAATTAATGGACCATGAGAAACCAGCCTGCACAAGCGAGCAAAGTCTCATCTATACATGTGCAGGACCAAAATTGTTTTCCATTGAACTGGTCCCTAGTGCCCAAAAAGTTGTGTTTCTCAACCTCAGCTATTTTAAGATGCCTGGACTCCCAGAATTCCCTAGCCAGCCATGCTGGTTGGGAAATTCTAGAAATTGAAATCCATACACCTAAAATGGCTGAGGTTGAAAAACATTGGACTAAGGTATCTGCCAGACTGTCCCTTCCATACAGAATCATCCTATCCCAACAAAATAAATTAGTGACACCCCCATTATTGAGGGGGTGAAGAGTGAGGAGGCAGTTGCTCTGTGGCAGTCCCTTTGCTTTGAAATAATTTGCCCTTGACTTTGCAGAGGTAAGTAAAAACTGATTTGTTCTGAGCGCGATTAATAGAAGCCATCTGCATTTTGCATTGGGGCTCCATGTTTCTTGTTTTGGTTGTAATCCTGTTTTTCTTATTCTACTATGTGTCTGTGTAGATTGTGATCGATATTAACCAACTAAATATGCTGCCCAATGTTACTTTGTGGTTACACAAAGGATCACTGTGGGAGCAGTAAGCTTTTCAGATGTATAATCCTATGCCTAACTTCAAGGAACCCTGGCATTCTCTGGAACATAATCTAACAACTCCTGATTTAGTCCAGTTAAATGGCTTTAATTATGCTAAACATATCCGGTTCTTGAAATCTTTCCACGAGCAATGGGTATTTTATAACAGGAACCTTGGTGGGAGATTGCTGCTTTCAGAGGCCGTGAGTCCAGTGAGCTACCATGGAGAAACACAGACTATGGCTGCGTGAAACAATGACATTGACAAGTCCATGGCCCTCCTGCTCCTGTCATGACCTTCTGAGAAAAGCCTGGCTATTATAGAAATTTACCCTAAAAACAAACAGAATGGTGCGACAGGACACTGAAGATCTAACATGCTCATCCTTGTCCTGCTTCATTTGTTCCTTAGATACCAAACTGGAACGAGAGATGTGACCTCCAGTGCAATATGGTGATTTATAGTGTCAGATTAGAAGGCTGGGGAGATCCAAATCCAAATCCCTACTCAGCTTACAACTGTGATCCGAGTCTTAATCTTTTAGGGTAACCTCAGCACCAAAGACTACACAGGTAGTCCTCCACTTACAAGTTCATTTAGTGACCACTGGAAGTTACAACGGTATTGAGAAAAGTGACTTATGACCATTTTTTCACACAAGTGTTGCAGCATCCCCATGGTTGTGCAATTTACATTCAGATGCTTGACAACTGACTCATATTTATGACGGTTGTAGTGTCGCGGAGTCGTGCAATCACCTTTTGCAACCTTCTGACAAACACAATCAATGGGGAAACCAGATTCACTTAACAACCATGTTACTAATTTAACAACTGCAGGGATTCTCTTAACAAATGTGGCATCAAAAGTTGGGCCAAAATTCACTTAACACATTTCCCCTTAGCAACATAAATCTTGGGCTCAATTGTTGTCATAAGTTGAGGAGGAGCTGTAGTTAGGAGAAATGGAGGGAGACTGCGAGGAGAAGTTACGAATGAGATAAAATGGCATCTCTACTTGTGTCACAGATTGGTCATCAGAACTTGCCAACTTTGTTGTTGGCTTGTTGGTTCTCCTGATAGAGTATTTGCCTGCATTACTATTTAATCATCCTATTTTCTTTACCACATGTGCTAGCTGTGGTATAGTGAATTTGTACCTAATTCTGAAACATGCTCTCATGCAATTTAGCCTTTAAACAAATGTAACAAAATCCAGATGGCTGCTTTTGTTAAAGAAAAGTTATTTCAGAAGGGGGCAATTAGGTTCTAAACATATGGGGAGTGTATATGTCTTTAACTCTCTCACTGTCTATGGTTTTTCTCTAGTTACTCTTTCCCTTCCCCATAGGATTCCTGAAGTACGTTTATCTTTTGTGCACTATTTGGCTGGTAAAATACCCGCTGTTTGGCCCAATCAAGCAAAAGTAGTTCAACGCATTTTCAGTTTTAAAGTCTGGGAAATGTTAAAACTATATGGGAGCGTGACTCAATGGAAAATATCCAGATTTGAGGTATACATTTTCTAAATTGTTTGGAAAAGTATCTTTTAGGAAGTTCAGGTTTTGATATTCTACAAGCAGCCTTGAAAATTGCATAATAATAATAGTAGCAGCAGCAGCAGACTGTTCTGTCATAACTGAGAAAGCAGAATATACTAATTTTAATGGGTGGATTATTCAAATACAGCTAATAGCAGGCAACGAATTTCATCTTTCGCAAATGTAATTCGTGGCGTTGAAAATGAGTATTCGAAGTCTCTCTGCTGCTTCTGGAACCTCTCAGCAAAAGAGAATGAAAGTATTTTCAAAAATAGAAAGAACCATTGCCTTTTTGTTCGGTGGCAAAACTATTTTCGACTTCCTTCAAAACACTCAGAACTTGGGATCTACGCTAACGTCTTGGCCAGGGGCCAAATTACTTATGTTGAAGACAATTCCTTAATTTACCGCCAGCCTTAACTTTAGAGAGAAAAGTTCACATTGAGCTTTTATGAAGGGCTTCTTGCTGACAGTCGCCTCAGCGGTTCCACAGGTATCCCCGAGCGTTTGTTACGCCCTGCGGTCAGTAAGAACCTTTATGGTCCCCGGTCCTGCTGCAGCCTGAAGCTGGGCGACACCGAAGCCCGTGACGAGGTTACGGAGCAGCGCAGGTGGCGGAGGCGGCGGCAAGAGCCCGGCTGAGTCCAGGTACCTTTTAGCTTAAAGCTCCAGCCTTGGGGCGGAGAAAGTGGAGGGGACGGGGGGGGGGCGCGGTTCGGCTGAAGGAATCTTTTCCCAGCAGCCGGGAAGGGTGCACGGCAACAACTTTGCGGATTCCTCGCAAGAGTGCTGCTGCTGCTGCTGCTGCTGGTGGTTGGAAGCGCGGAAGGTAGGGCAGGGCCTCCGCTTGGAGCTCCGCCTTCAGGACGCTGGGCTCTCCGTTTGGGGCCGACGGAGCCGGTGAGAAGCGAGGAGGGAAGACCACGGCTGCCCTCGCGGTGTCTGCTTGCAAGAGGATCGGATCGGAGCCCCCGCAGCTTCGAATCGCGGGATCCTCACAATCCTGCTCTGCAGGGAATCCTCTTGCCAAGGGGAGCGAAGTCCCGAAAAGAAGCGCCAAGCAGGAGGGGCGTTTGTGGAGAGAAACCTGGCTAGCTGGCTGGCAGAAAGGCGCTTTGACAGAAAAGAAAAGAAAACAAAACCAAACCAAAACAACAACAACAAAAAGCTGGTAGCCACAAGACATTCCCCGTCCCAAGCCAAAAGATCTGGACTGGCCGACAGATTCCGGATTGGCGAGTGGGAAAGGCCGGGCCAGAAAAGGGGGACCCGGAATCCCTGCGTTGGGCTATGAGAACTCTCTCCGAGGATTGGTTTAGGAGCCCAGACAACAGGCTGGCTGGGCGGCCGGCTGGCAGGTTCCCGTCTCGCGGAGGCGCTGTGGAAAGGTTGCTGCTGGCGAGATCCTAGTGAGTGGATCGTGGATCCCTTTGAAGGGATCCCACAAAATATATATGTCTGAGCGAGAAAGAGAAAGGGGAGCGGCGAGAAACGAGCGATCGGAGGAGCACTTTTCCAGGATCTCATCTCCGCCACAGATTTGAGCGACCCTTCTCGGCTTTTCTTTTTCCCAGAGAGATCCTCCCATTCTGATAGAGCATCCTGACCAGCCAGGTGGGTACTTCGGAGCAGAGTTGAACCGCAAACTGCTCAAATTTCCCTGCCTGCCTTCCTGCTTGGGGAAAGGGGTCCTGAGGCCCACTGCAGAACCTGGAAGCGTGGCCCCAGGAGGCTGAGTCCATCGACCCTCGCTCGCTCGGGGCTCTGCTTCCTCCCTTTTCCTTCCTACAGATCACGCTTCTTTCTTGTGTGTCAGATGGCTTGGCTAAAGGAGGGAGGGAAGTGGGGGAGAGAAGAGGCATAATTGAAAAATCAGGTCATGATTTCAAACTGCTGCACAGCTGGCTCGTGGCTGTTCCATGTTCAGCATAGAGGCAGCCCCTCTTTTTTTGCTGTGTTTTATTGTTGGGTACACTTCTGTAGTTATAATCTTCTCCCTCTCTCTTTTCACCCCACCAACACCCCCCCTCCAAATTCTGGAGGGTTTATGAAGAGCATCTGTTGAGCTGTGCTTCACTTGTTTTCCTCCACTCCGCCCCTAGGATGAGCTCTGTGTCTGTTGGGGGAAATTGCATCCTGTTAGATAAATGCCTATTCCTTTGTGTGCAGGGCAAAAAGAGCCTGGGGAGAATTGTGGGGGGTGCAATGGAATTGAGAGTCTCTAAGGAGAGGTGGGGGATTGAGGCTTTCTAAAGAGAGCAGAAGAATGCCCTTGGATGGGATGGTTTACGATACCAGCTGCCTCACCTTCATCGAACTGCTAGTATATTTTGAATTCCTCAAGAGAAGAGGGATTTGCAAAGATCTGTGGTCTCTTTTTCACAGCCTAAGTCAGCTTGCTTGCATCTCTCCCTCTTCTGTGAAAAAGAGGTCCTTCTCAACCCCAATGCAATATTGCAATATTTCCTTTGCAGCTAGCTCCCTTTGCTTGACAGAAAAAGCAAATGGATATTCGAGACAGTATTACTTACATCACCTGGAATTCCCCCTCTCCATTTGCCCTGGCCCGAAGGGGAGGGAGAACCCCCTTCTTATTAGAAACACGAGTCAAAACATGAAACTTGTCAAAAGCTTTTTTAAATCACACCTAATCCGCTCCCCCTGCTAGGCTGGTCCAGACTGGCTCCCCGCTCTCTTATTATGTGGGATACACAATGAATGATTTTTCCTGTCTTTGCACAGATTATGCATTGCATTTACAAAGGCAGTGGGAATCACACAGACAGGGATTTGTTAATCCAGTGGAAAGCTAGTATGATCTGCTACCATGCTTTTAGATTGCTAGATAGGGCTGTGGTGACCATTGGCCTTTTTACACAACCCAGTGGTGTTTGTCTGAGTTGCTTTTCTGTATTTCCTCTGGTTTCAGTGTCCAGTTTTCCATGCATTGAGACAAGGAGCAATTGTTTCTGACGGAGCAAGGCTTACTATATTGTAGCTGCAAATGCTGAAGCTTGCAGGATCCAGCCCCTCACAACAATAGCCTAAGATGGACATTTTGTGGTAACCTAAGAGTAGGGTGTACATTTTGGGAACAAATGAATTTTTTTCAGTGTCTGACTAGAAGGAGATTTGTAAGAACAACCATTGGTAGTTTTGTATCTATTAATCCCCATTCAACTCTGTTAAACAGATTTCTATACTTTAAAAAAAAAAAAATCTGCAAAACCAGTTTGAACCAGAGGTAATAGTGGAAAAATATATGTTCTGTGTAGCTTGAAGAGGGTTGCCTCTCTCACATGCCTTTTCAGCACTCTCAATTTACATAATTTATACAGTCTAGGAACAGTTTAACCCTGAATCTGTTTATAAGATTGCAGCCTTATGTGTGGTAGTGCAGAACACACGGTGACGTGCTGGGTTCCATTCGGCACCTCTTCCTTGGGGAAGTTGCCACCTGCCATTCAGCTTTTGGACTTTTTGCTGTATAGTTTCCCTGTGCAAGAATGCTCCTGTATTTTGGTATGAATGGATAGAATTGTAAAAAATGTTCCAGAACTGGGATGTGCAGAATCCAGCTGAGCTGCCCACAACTGCTAACTTAAAACCACCCCTGAGGTGAAGTTACTTCTTCCTCTTGGGAAGTTCCTCTACCAAAGCACACACAACTGACAACTTGTATTGGACAACACAGCTGCCCAGTTGTACTTAGACACATTTCACTGCCCGGCTCCAATCAATTTGGTGTTTATCTGAGCAAGTTGCTTGCATTCTTCTGTTGGTGGGCAATTGAGAATATATTTCTCCTTTCAGAAATATTTTAGAGGTTGAAAAAAGTGTTTGTATAGACTTTCTTTGTCTGTGGAGATTCTCAATCATGGTTGTCCCAAAGGTGCTTTTTCAGGAGGCAACTGGACTTTGTTTTTCCTTGAAGATGTTTCACTTCTCATCCAAGAAGCATCTTCAGTTCTCATCCAAGAAGCTTATTTCAGTTTTGAGAACTGAAGAAACATCTTGAATGAGAAGCAAAATGTCTTCATGGAAAAAACGAAGTCCAGTTGCCTTTTGAAAAGCACCTTTGGGATAATAGGCTTTCTTAATCTCTTTTATCCCTTTCCAATTCTTTGCCAAAATATTGCTGTGATATAACTCCCCCTTCCATTTACTGGTCTTAGATTGGATGATCTCACCTTTGCTATGCACATTTAACATCCTATTCATCCTAATGATGCTTGTGCAAGTGAATTTCCCTGTTAGATGATCCATGTGTATGCAAAATCTCTCCCTTTATCACACTTTGCTGCTCCTACTGGCAGCAAAATCTGCTCCCTGCACTAGCTGGTAGAGCTTCCTCAGTTGACCCCAGACCTGACAACTTTTGTAGCCAAGTTGGAGCTCCCTGTGTCTTGCATGCTGATTATTATTATTATTATTATTATTATTATTATTATTATTATTATTATTATTATTATTATTATTTTGTTATTGCATTGCTTTGTTTTCTCTGAAGAGATAGTCTTTTCTGAGTTGAACTTGATTTCTGGTCACTTTTTATTTGGGCCCATGATATTTTCTTGTCATGATATGGATTTAGCCAAGTATTTCTCCATCTTCACTTCCCAGCATGCTAGGGAATTCTGGGAGCGAAAGTCCACAAATGTTGAGATTATTGAGTTTGAGAAACCCTAGGCTAGCCTACCTGAACTTCCTAGAGGACTTCCCATTCAAATGCTAAATTGCTTAGATCGTATATCTTGTGAGTGTAATAGAGATATCTCCAGACTAAATCAGAAATCTGATTAAATCAGGAATCCAACATTCTTGTTTTCCAGAATGGTAGTTTGATGCTTCAGGAAAACTCAAAAAGTTTTGCATTGTATGTGTATGGATATTTTATTCTGCTAACACTTGAGCCAAAGACCAGAAATGTATTTCATATCACATCCTGTTTCCTCTGATTTGCTTCACTTTTGGCCATGGTGCTTTATTGGAGACTGAAATCCCAATGCAAGTAATCTTGAGGGGTTTTTAGGGTTTTTTTTTTATTAATTGAACTATGGATTATCTATCAGTTTTGAAATGCCAACCCTCTGAAGAAGGTAATCATATTAAATAAAACTATCCTGTGAAATACAGCTGGTCTACTGATTGTTATTCGCCATTCCTAATTATTAGTACCACTCCAATGCTCTGAATTTAGTGGTTGCTTGTAGTTTCAATCCTGCCTCCAGTTTTTCTCTCCAGTATTTTTACAGGACCTTCTAGAATCAAAGCATATTCTGGACTCAGTATCAAAATTATTGAACCAGCATTGAATCCAAGCTTCTTTTCAGAGACGTTTGGTGGGCTACTTGATCATCATGTTATGGTCTAACCACAAATTTTTCTTCATATTGTGACAGAGCTGCTCACAATCTGGGTTCCTTGGACACATTCTATCAAGAACAGCTGTTTAAAGAAGGGCATGAAGCTTATTTGATAGGGATGGATCAGTTGATGATGGCCAAGGATACATGCCAGTGTAGTTAATTTGCTACCCCCATTTTTTTTCTTGTATAACCTGGATCCTTTTTAGCTTCATCGCCAACATGGTATCCTACAAAACACATGATTGCTATAGTAGAAGGCTAAAATAGGCTTCGTATAGTTTACAATAAAGCAAAAACTCCACCTCCATCTAGAAAGCCAGAATCATGCCTGTGCCACTTTGTCTTGCATAATTGAAGCCTCTAATGCCCTCCCCAAACTGGTTTGCCATATTATATGCAGGCTGGGCTACAGATGAAATTCTATGGAGATAGAATCCCAGTCCTGCCAAGAATGCTGAGTTTTGAAGCTCTATAAATTATGCAAATGTACATAGTTTGTCTTTTTATAATCTGTAACGCTAATTTTACTAGACTGCTTCTGCTGATTTTGGAATGGGAAGGAAAGTTTCCACTTTGGTCATGGAAAATCTTGGTTCTTGATTTTAAAAATCTTTATACCTTCAAGAACCAACCTCTCCTTCTCAGAGAAAGCTAAGCTTTGTGCAATAAAAATACATTGTACACTGCGAAATTGCTCTATTTTTGTGGGCCTGAGTATAATAGTCACATACACACACAGCAAGGATTTATAATATGATTTGATTATTGATTTCTGGATGCTATCTTCCAATAAATTATCAAAAGGAGAAATTACATGGTTTTCCTCTGGCGTATTTGTTATACAAGTCATATTGTCTATTAGTAATGATTATGTAGGATTATTTAAACTTGTTTTGTCACACCCAAAAGTTAAACTATTAAATCTATCTAATTTAGTTATTCCTCAGTAACTTCTAGTATATTTCCAGGCCCTTTTTTAAAACAAAAAACAAAAACTGGTTTTGATCTTCACAGCTTGGAGCTGTGGACTTGTGGAATTGCTTTTTCCCATATATGTATAATCAATTTTTTAATGCCTTATATATTACCATGCTACTTTTTGAATTTATATTTTGTTGGAAGCTGCCATGAAAACATTCTATAAGAGGATTGGTAACCTGTAAACACTTAAGAATAATAATGGATTTCTTTACCCTAGAGAGACATATAAGTATATATGTTGCATACATTATATGTATATATATTGCATATAAGTACTTATCATTTATAAATCAACAATTTTGCTTTGTTTCACCAGATCTATCTGCACATATTTATAACAGATGTAAAGGCAGAAGAAGCAAAGAAAAATTTCAGTATGTGGTTTCTTGGAGGGGATATCTGTCTATCACAGGAAAAACAGCAGATTAAAATTTATAAATTTCAAATACTAATTCTTCTTCTCTTTCTTTTGTGAAAAACTAAGGCAACTTTTTTTGAACAGATATGTTGTAAGGGCTGTTTCAGGCACACATGTAAATTCCTTGCGTATTGCAATTTTCAACATGTGTTCAATAGAGATCTGTTGCACAATAGAGATCTATGTGCAACATTACAGATACTGTAGATCCAAATTAGCACATCTTTCTTTTCTAGACTCATGTGCCCAATAAATAAGAAAGCAGAATTGGGTTCTGAGCTCCGCTGGTAAGTCTGTACATCTCCCCAGCACTGCCTATTAGTGTACATGTGTTTGTATATCATGCTCAGGAAAGGAAAACTCATGTGCTTGAGCTTCTATGGGAGTCCTGCTATTCTAGATATCCAAGTGTGTAAACCCCTCTTAGATGTATGTGCTGCCCAGTATATAATAGATAGGGAAGAGGCTAAAAGCCTTACTCTCTATTCCCATAAGGTAAATCTGAAGGCTTGCTTGTAAAATTCCTTGGTTTGTGTGGTTGGCTGACCGAGACTGTAGCACTGTTTCTAAACAGATGCAATTTAGATATATCTTCATGCTGAATCCAAACAAGAAATTTGATTAATTATCAAGGCCCAAGTTGAAAATGGTATGTAGGCACAGCTAGTCATTGGCAGCTTCTACAATAAGGTGGCAAAAATGGGCAATTCATGGATTAGAAAAGAGATTGATTGATGCAGCTCTTGGAGCTGCTTGCCATTTATTGCTGAAGTTTGATAGCAAATTACACCACGGAATTTCCAAAGGCAAAAGGAAATAGCAATAATGTGTTAGATGTACGGTATAAGTTGCTTTCCTTTTAGGAGGTCAAGGTAGAATATAGTAGTTCCTTCTCCCATTTTCCCCCCTCAGCAACTATCCTATGAGGTAGGGATCCAGTTTGGTGTAGTGGTTAAGGTGCTGGCCTAGAAACCAGTAGACAATGAGTTCTAGTCCCACCTTAGGTGCAAAGCTAGCTAGGAGACCTTGGCCCATTCCATCTTTCTTAGCCCTAGGAAGAAGGCAATGGCAAGTGACTTCTGACAAAACTGCAAGTACTTTTGTCTCTGCAATTTCCAGGAATCAAAAACTGACTCAAAGACACAACACACAAAATGAGGTAGGCAGACCTGAGAGAGAGTGACTGGCCAAAATCCCCCAGAGAGCATCTGAGAGGAATTTTAACTTGGGTGTCTCCAGTACCAGTGCAGTTACTTAACAATTGTATCACAGTCTAATAATCTCTGAAATTATCCAGGATGATATGAGTATATACAATTAAAACTTAGAAGTGTTTTGGAATTGAACTATTTATTTTTTAAACTATTTTTTTGTCTTTTCAAAAGCCTCTCAATGACAAACCCTCCCCACCCACCCCTAAATGTGGGTTTTGTTTTTTGTTAAAATATAAGATGGCCAAAGACAAAAACAAAGATGATGATGATGATGTTTAAATTTTTGCAGTTCTTTTGGAAGCAGTTTAAGAAAAAATATGGCAAAAATAGTTATGCATCTGTGTTGTACTGTCTGGTAAAACGTAAAACACATTCTTTCTGCACGTGGTGGGAGCATCTGGCTGGCACTTCTGGAAGCAAAATATTTGTTTTACATTTTCATTCATTTGTTTGATTAACTACAGCTTTGGATCTTTTTTTGAAAAAAAAATCTGCCTCTGCTCACTTTCATTTTTGCTTCACTGAACTATTCTTACTGCTCTTGTTTGCACTTTGCACAAGATTGAATATAGCTATTGGATCAAAAAAAATAGTTGTTTTTTCTAATCAAGAAGGAATCTTTTTTTTTTTTTTTTTGCTTTGACAAAAAGTGAGCTTCTCTGTGGGTGGTTTTTTTTTTTTTGCTTGCCAAAGAGATAGAATTGAAAAGAACCTTGCGATAACTGTTCAGAAAGTTATTGTACGAAGGACTTGAGAAATGTCTTCTACAGATTTTCAGTTTTCAATCCTGCAATCACTTCACCCCCTCTCCCACCCCAAAAACACCCAAACAACAACAGGTGTTAGGATTTTTTTCATTTTTTTGGTGGTGGTGGGGCAACCCAACAGCAATTAATTATGATATTTTTTTTAAAAAACTGTACTATTTGGGAATATTGAACTTTTGCAAATGAACCTTTAAATTGCAGATGACTTTTTAAAAATGCTGTCACAGAGCAAGAGTGTCTCACAGTTCCTGGTTGTTGCACTGGGATAAATTCCCTGCACTGGGAGAGAATTGTACAGTGTCACAGAGACACTTTTCTTGCCTACAGGTTGAAAAGGAGCGCAGCCTAGCAAAAGCTTTACCAGTTGATTCATCTGATTGTACGAAGTGGCCCTTCCGCAGCTGGGCTCTTCTCTTGTATTAAGCCTTGAAGGAGGTCTTGCTAATTGATGAGGTGTAAATGGCTTTGTCAGAGAGCTGCTTGTAATTCCAAATGGACACCTGCTTATCCGTTTACTGCAAAGATTTTTTTCTCCCCCTTTCCTGTACACAAAATGCTGCTCTGTACTGTTCCCCTTCCATCACCTCTTTGTCTGAGAAACTCGGCTGCCTGTAGCTTGTTAACCTCCTCTGGCTTTTCACATCCTCTCCCTTCTTCCCTCCTTCTCTGTGTGTTCCCCATCTGGGAAGGTCACACAGAATTGATGCAGGGCAAGATTGCTCCAACACGTTTTTTTAAACAGCACCTGCTCATTACACCTCCCTTGCCATCCTTCTTGCTTTCTCTTCTGAGCCTCAGTCAGTTCTGAACATGCACTGCCATTTGTGCACTCAAGTTCACCATTTCTCTAAGTCTTCCAGCAGAAATCCATCCTGTGGCAATTATTAATGCACAGCTCTGGCTGCCTAGTTAACTCCGAGACCTCAAGGCTGTGTCACTGTAAAGCAGTCAGTATCTAAATATGTGGCTCATTTTATTAATCCTTGTGTCTCTGCGAGCTTGACTGTGTAGGCTTAGCCAACTACATCTTTCCTTGATTGATGGTTGGGGAGAAATTTTCATCAGTTTATCAGAAAATTAAGAGCACTCTTGTTTATTTGGGATCCTGTGGCCGTTAAAATTTAACAGCTAAATTATCTCACACCTCCTTCAGTGCTCTTTCCTTCTACTCCATGATAGCTAATCATAATTTCCAAGGAGCTCTAATGTGTCATTAATTCAGTATCTGTGTAAGAAGTATCTGATCATACATGGAATAAAATGACTTTTTTGTTTTATGAAATGCTTTTTAAATTATAAATATGTTAGGAAAAAAGTAGTTAAAAGCAAATTGATGCTTGTGACAGGTGTAGAAACCATATGGTATGTTATATGCCCAGAACAACAACATCTTAATGTTGACCATTGGAGAATCGCTAAGTACAGTCACCAATTGTTATGCCATTAATGTGAGGGTGGAGTTCCTGCAGGGAGATTTTAAAACTGTCGAAGTAACAGCTGCAACTATGTGGTCAAAGCCCAACCAATTTTTGATCTCTTCTCTGAAGACACCTCTGCATGACAGAAAAATTAATAATAAATTGCACTTATTGTGTTTATCTGTATTTATAGATCATGTGCATTTCTGAAATCTTGTGAATGGATTTAAAAAAATTGAAGGGCAAACAACATTAGTACAAATTGCTGGAGCAGTTCTAAAATGAGGCCTAAATTAAAAGGGAAAGTGTCAGACTCTGCTAGAAAATGCCAGTATTTTGTATAATCTTGTTATAAAAATTGAAACTTGTATTTATTTAGATATTCATATCTTTTGAGCTTTTATATTTGTAATTGGATCATGTATGCTTAGAGGACGGAACCTATGGAAGTTCACATGACATCTCCAAAAATGGTGGTTGCCCCTTACTTAAATGCTTATTTCTAATTTCCTCCTTTATAAGTAAAGATGCTGCCTTATGCTCAGTTTTTTTCATCTGACTCAAAACTTGACTTCTACACACACAAAAAAATTGTAGCTGTGTTGCTTTGAGAAATAAGTGAAAAGGGAGAAGAAACAAAAATCCATTTTATTTGCTCCCAAAGACTAGAAGATGTACTCTGCTGTGGCAAATACCCAATACAGAGTTTGTATTTGGTTTACCTTCTTCATCTTGGGATTCTTAAAAATGTGGACCTCTCATGGCTTAAAAAACTAATTTGGGGGATTTTTTTAAACTTTTCCTTCTCCTCCAATAATATATTGCTCATTGAAGAACTCCAGTGGATTCAGAAATATGCAAGTTTGTTTGTGTTATTTCATTTTGTCCTACTGAAGGATAATACTAATATAAAGAATTTTTTTTAAAAAAGAAGCTTTTCCTTTCTTTATTAGGAAACATCAATAATTTATTAAACAAAGTGCTTAACAATCTCTTTGCTGCTCTTGACAGGTGGGAAGGACCTGTGTGAATGATCTGTGTGCTCAGGGTGCTGACTGATATTCAGATACTCAATATGTTATTGGGTAGATGCTCATGGTAAGGCAGAAAAATCAATGGTAACAGGCTTCTCATCACACCTGAACACGCTGCTAATCCATATTTTACAACCACAGTATGTTTAAGAAGCTGTTGAAGCTGCAATTTGCTGGTAATGGGAACATTTAGGAAATGGCTATTGGACGCATGTTGGTGTTTCTATGAAAAAAAAAAATTAGAACAACGGGGTGAGATTGCTATAGGGGACTTTTTCTCCCACCTCTTTTGTCAATTTGGCTCCATCTTTGCCTTTTGTGTTTTACTCTGAACCATGCTGACAGAAAAGCTATATTCTTTAAGGAGATAAAAGAAGGATATTAGAAATGGAACAGCTACACAGTGAAGGTAGTTTAGTCAATGTTATAGTCTTCCCCTTTTAACTTTTTATTCCTTTGTTATTCCTAGATTTGTTTTTAATGACCCAGATATATTAGATAACCATAATGCTAATAATGCAGCCTGGGGACAATAAGATCTATGATCCAACTGATGATTATCCTGCAAATGTTATGAATCAAGGCTGACGAAGTGTCCTTCCTCTTTTTCCTGCCAGTTTTTTTCATCCTCTTCTTGAATCTCCTAAGCCATGTTGTTTGACTTCTGAACCACAGTTTGCTCCAATTCCAGGTTGGAAACTCCTTGGGAAAAAATGGCTTCAGTTCCAAAGTTAAAGACAATTTATTGTTGTAGTTGATCAGATTTTAGTAACTGGGAAAGTTTAACTTCTTATGAAAGAGGGAAGAAAGGAGGGTGATGCTGCTCTTGCATACCAATTGATATCTTAGAATAAATACTATGATCTCTGATTTGAAGGATGGCATATAAAAAGTAGGCATTTGCTGGACTTGAATAGTTTCCTGGAAGAAAATGGGCAAGATCCATTTTCACATTTTATGTTAGCAATGAGTTTTACAGCAGCTTAACAAATTCTCTTTGATCTGATATGCATTGTTCCTCAACAATGGCTTCGAAGTCATGTGGACTTTAGGCAAGGTAACCGTGCACCAAATTCATGAAAAAAAATGTCAGTTGTTTTTTTTACCAATTGAATGAAGCGTGCAGGGTTTGATTTTGTTATGTTTCTATATCTGATTGCCAGGAAAACATGAATGAATGGCCAGTAATCATTTTTTTTTTCAAACCCAGTAGTTTGAAGTAACAACAGCTGGCTCCTTTTCTATTCATGGTAAACGCTCATAGAATAGAATCTTTTTGCCAGGCACAGCTCACTTATAAAATATTCTTTATTCAAAAAAAAAAAAAAAAAAAAAACCCAAGCAAGCAACATAAATATTTATCAGCTATACATTGTTTTTGACAATGTGTTGGTTGCCACTTGCATCTTCCATTGTTCTTTTTACTGTATACATATATATTTGTTTTTATGCCTTGCTAGCTGCCCAGAATTATTTTATTAAGATAGGAGACTATATTCATTTGCTAAATAAATAGACAAAATTTCGCACTGGTTATGACAAATGGCAGGCTATGTTCACATGTGCTATATTTGCTGAGGCCATTTTCTGAACTGCTCTGGAACATACTGTTGTTAGTAGAGGTGTGTGTGTGTGTGTGTGTGTTAAAAAATTACAGCCTTAGCAGAAGAAAGTCAAAAAGAGGGCTGTGAAAATATTTACAGACCCTCTCACATCCCGGACATAAACTGTTTCAACTCCTTCCCTCAAAACGACACTATAGAGCACTGCACACCGAACAACTAGGCACAAGGACAGTCCCCCCCCCCAGAATGCCATCACTCTGCTAAACAAATAATTCCCTCAACACTGTCCAACAATTTACAAAGTGTACACTACTATTACTGTTAATCTTCTCATCACTCCTTATCACCCATCCCCTTCCACTTTGATTGTAGGACTGTAACTTTGTTGCTTGTATCCTTATGATTTATATTGACTGTTTCCTAGTGTGATTTGATTGTTGATTGTACCCTATGACTATCATTTAAGTGTTGTACGTTATGATTCTTGATTCTTATTGAAAGTACCTTTTCTTTATGTATACTGAGAATATTTACACCAAGACAAATTCCTTGTGTATCCAATCACATTTGTCCAATAATTCTATTCTATTCTAGAAAACAATTGGGGAGGAAAAAGGAAACTTATACAGAAGTAAGGACATTTTGTATGTTTTTTTCTAGAAAGGTAAGAATGTGGGGAGAAGAGACAATGGCTCAGAAGCTGTTTGGGACCAGTTTTATAACAGAAGAAGGAGCATAGAAGAAGCACTGAATTGAAATTCAGGAATTCCTAGGGAAAGTGGATAGAAAAGCTTGATTTAGGTGTAAAATAAAATAAGAAAGCTCTGGGGCCAGTTTGGGAGATGCTAGGGGCCAATTGAAGAGCAAGCCAAGAAGAAAATATTTGAGTGATCCTAGGGAATATTAGTGGCTACATTATTTATAGCAAATGGACAGCCAAAAAGGAGGTTAAAAATTCTTCTTGACTACTAGTCTCTTGTATCTGTGTTAAATTGTGCATGTCTCTCATTCCCTAGAAAAGTTGTTGATGAATTAGGAGTTTAGACAAGAGCAGCAGAAGCTATTAACGGGCCGCAGAGGATTGATGAGGTACATTACTAAAGGGATGGCAGATACAGGCTAAATGATGATTAAAAAGATTGCTTACAAGTGTCTGGAGAGTGTAAAATGATAGAGAAGGTATGCTCCCCCCCAATGGATTTAAGCTTTTGATAGCCAAAGCACACCCATTTTTTTTTAATGAATTAAGATAGAACGAATACTTTTTTATCTGAAAAAGTAATGTTATTGAGCAAACATTTCCTACTCCTGTAATATACATGCTTGACCTTAGACAGGACAGCTAGAAGTTGTAATCCAATAGATCTGGAGGGCATCAGGTTGGGAAAGGCTCTTTTAGAATGTTTAAGAGTATATTGTAAATTACCCAACCCATGTGTTTCTTATTAGTTGCAGAGGTATTTAGAGGCATGACTTGTGAAAAGCTATAGATCATCTCAACCAAGTAATTCTGCCCGTCCCATTGGAAGGATTGGAAGGAGATCAGTGACTCACCCAGAGCTGCAGTGAGTTGTTCACCCCACTTCACATGACAATCGTCCAGAGATCCAGGGGAAAGCAGAGGGTTTTTTTTTTTTTTAATAAGGCTTCGTGAGACAAACAGCTGTATCCTTCGAAGTGGTGCTGAAAGCTTCTTTGCTTGGTTTATTTCAAGTTAAGCCACACACATACAAATATTTGTCTCCATTTGAGGAAATTTGAAAAAGATGTTAAGTAAACAGATTCTTTTTTCTGCATCCTTATTCCCTTTCAAGTTTGCATGATTTCACTGAAAATAACTCAGCAGACCCTCAAAATAGGGAAGGATTCTTACCCTGGCAGAACAATTGTTTGGGCTTATTCCAGATCTTGCTGTGAATCAACACAGACATTTGCTCTGGGTGGCTGAGTAGTGGTGGTAGTGGTAGCGTGTGAATAAGAAAGCATATTTAGCGTAGCGTATTTTGTGTGTGATTGCATGGTGTTCCACTCAGGTGTGGTTGACAGGGCAAAGAGCCCCCCCCCCCAAGCCCCATGAAATATAAATGAACTTGTGATGGTGTACGATGAAAGATGGGCTCTGCCTGAGGTTGATGTATTGCTCTTTCTTCTAATTTCAGCACTAAAAATACAAGCACATTAGAATGTGATGCTACAAAGCCTTTTCTCCAAGATTTGGTTGAATTTCCACCAATCAGTAAACTGGAGCAGAAAAGCACCAATCAGGAAAGCATAATTTTCAGAAAAGAACGATCAAGGCTTTCTAAATGTCTCTGGAGATGTTTGCCTGAACATATGAACCTCAAAAATGGTGATGGTGAAACATACGTTTATGCAGTCTTGAGCTCCCTTACCTCTCTCAAAGCGGGCTCAACCTGGCCATAAGATTTTTTGCCAGTCACCTGCATTATGATTCCCATGCTGTAGATTGTTAGATACCATAGGAGGCAGAGAGAGAAGGACACATTTATCCATGTTCTCATAAAAGAAAGGCCCAAGACAATCTCCAAACAAGCATGCTGCGGCTTAACTATATTGCAATGTTTATTAAGGATTCTGCGCTTGGACTCTGATTCTAATCTTTGTGTAGGCATGCCAACAATTTGCATGTTCTTGAAAAGCAACTTCCCACTTCTGACAAGCTTTTGTAAAATATACTTCCCGGTGTGTATTATAAAATTACATTGAAAATTAAGGTACCTAAAATTCCACTGAGAACAAACATGTTTATATATTCCTTTCGGAAGAGGTAAATAAGGTTAACCATAATTATTATTTTTTTAAAGTTCCAGTGTTATTCTAGGAACTGAATTATTTAAAAGAAAAGAAGGAAAAGAGGAAGGAAAGAACTTGCCCTGGGATAAAAACAAAAGAAAACAGAGATATTGTATTAGATAAGATGAACACATATTAACATGATGAATCTTTCTTTACTTATTAATTTCCCAAAGTTTGTATTAACAGTGTTGGTTTTCAGTAGGATCAGAGAAAGCTGACTAGACCTGACTCTTGGTCTCTCTGACCCAGCTTTTCAGAAGCTGGATAGATTCCCAAGGGTATGCACTTCATCTCCCAGAGTATTCAGAAGTAACCATATTGGCTTTGGGCATTCTAAGAAGTTGACAGAGTGTGGGACAGTTAATCTGGTTGCTCTCCCCAGGGCAACAAGCTGAAGTACTACTGGAAAAATCCTAGTTCCTCCTTTTCTTCACTTCCCATCTGTGTTAATTACAGCAAATTAACCCTGACTGATGAATATTCAAGACTTGGTAGGATTAGTTAAAGTGCGTAACTTCGCCAAACATTAAGCAGACATTGCTTTTTGTCGCAAGGCATGGCTGTATCATTCCTTGGGTAATGCTTTGCTTTCTACTAATTGCTTCTTGTCTGTTCTTGTATGCCTTGGTATGTACCCATTTAGCAAAACCCATCCATCTTTGTGGTTAAAGGTTTTTTTTTTTTTTACTTTTTTCTAAGTACCATCCCAATGATCAAAATCAGCTTATGGCATGAAGTGGAGGGCTCAGGGGTGCAATAGGAAGCAGTGATTTGGAATTTGACAGAAAGCAAGATTTAGGCAGTGGGGGGAGGGGACTGTGGAGGGGAGAGAGGAACGCAGCCTCTTTCCTTATGTCCAGTGATCTCAGCCATAGTGTGACTTGAATTGTGAGCACTGTAGGGCCTTTGAAAGTTCATGGTTATTCAAGAACAGACAAGAAGTTTGCCAGTCTGTTGCAGCTTCTTCATTTCCTCTCCAGCATTTCTATTTGGGGAATGCAGTTTTCTCTTTTCGTAATTGGAATGTCTGAATTGTAGTTTTCAATTTGGCACAGTGTGTCACTAAAAACCACCTAGATGATCCGGACTTATTTTTCCTTTTTCTTTTTTCAAAGTACTTGCTTATAATGGGGTATATATTACCATTCCTGCTAAACCCTCTGGAATCCTGCTTCCATCGGGGCTGGCAGATGGAATCATGCATGCCTTTGTGTAAACTTGCCTGCTTGAGTATACATGGGAGACGTGGATTTCCTCAGTAATTATCATCCTTTTCTGTTGTCTAGAAAAGGCTTATTTGAGATGCTTGTCAAATACTGTCCCTTGCCAAAGCATTTACTCTTTCAGTTAATGGCCCGTTTGTTGCTTTGAAGTGATAAACTCTGGCAGTCTAGACTCTTTCATCTTATAAGAACTTCAGTTGGGGAATCTTTTCACCATATTGTTTCACTTCAAAAGAAATACTGACCAACTGTAGGAGGCTTGTTAACATTGGCCGATGCTAAATTAGCATGAAGAATTAATTCAGCCTCTGTGAAGCTGATTGGTTCAGATCTTTTGCTTATTTATTTCTCACCCTTTCCTCTGTTTCTTCCTTTCTTCCTTTTTTTTTTTTTAAAAAAAAGACATGATTTCTGTGGAAGGAGATGAAGCACATTTGAGAAAGTATTTGAATAAGGGATGAAGTGGAAGGATATGAGGCTATCTCTCACTCTGCAGTGTTTCCCATTTCTCCTTGAGTGGCAGTTCACAGCTGTATATAGCAGTCAACTGACAGATTAAGCTCTGCATCAATTTCTTTGTTCTTCCTCATGTGGTCTTAGTTAAGATGGCCCTACGGTATCACCTTGCTATGCAGCCAGTCAGCATTGGCTATAGACCATCGACTGGAAGGATAACCATTTGTAGCCTGCAAAATTTTTCACACTTTCCTTTGATGCTCATGGAAGGATTTTACAAAGATGGGGCCATGTCAGGCTGGAGCAAATATTGTAACCAGAATGTGCCTTTGACTTTGCTAGGATGCCTAAATGTTTTTATGTGAAGTGGGATTGCAGAGGAAACTCTTTATCTGATGATTTAATCCCAGTTTATAGGTCAAGTATGGTGGAAAGGTCAGAGACTAGCTTGGGGTTTTGATAGCCAGTAGGCCTTCAGAGAGAGAACATGTGTGTAAGCAATGGCGGGCCCTCTCTCCACCAATCGTAGTTTCTTTTTTCTTTTTTTTTTTTGGCACCAGACCAAGAGAATAAAATTTTTCTTTGGGACTGAAAAATGGTGACAATCCTCAGCCGAAGACAGAAATCTTAAAAGGTATAATCCTGGCCCACACTGTACCTTTGTAGCCACCTCCAAGTACTACAAAGTCTGTAAAGATTGTAGGGAAGCAACACAAGCTAATATACAAAGGGTGACTCTCTCCATAGCGCAGGCATGCAATTATATTCTGAGTTAGGCGCCTGAGAAATATTACAAAGATATAATCTCCCCATATTGGGTAATTAAAAAGAGCACTCAAACCACTGGCACACCCATCAAGTTACATCTTGCCAAGAGAAAGAAACAAGTGCACGGCTTCTGAGATCCCCTTCATTTTAAATAACTCACAGTGATCATGAGGTTGTAGTAATTAATGATGAGAAGATAGAGGGATATTGTCTCTCTTAACCATTAATTCAAAATAATTAAAAGTTCTTCACCAGCCTCCACGTGTGAAGTATGTCTGCCAGTCCACACTGACGATACTGGGCACATATGACGACTGCAGGAAGTCTCAATCTTGGTCATGTAGTCTGGGTGGCTTAGCAGAGAGCTCTGAGAGGTTGAGGTTCAGTTTGAAGTCTTGTCTAGTGAAACAGACAACCTTGCAAGGAATGGCTTGGAGCAAGTAGGATTTGGAATACTTTTATCTTTATTCTTTATTGCTATTCTAATGAATATGACCCTTTAAACCAAGGATCTTCAAACTTGGCAAGTTTAAGATTTGTGGACTTCAACTGCCAGAATTCCTGAGCTAACATGACTGGAGGAGGAATTCTGGGAGTTGTAGTGTACAAGTCTTAAAGCTGTCAAGTTTGAAGACCCCTGCTTTAAACCATCCACTCCCACCTGGCACTAACTCTTTAAAGAAAGGATCTCTTCCTTAAGCTCGTATAACTACGCTATTTTTCCTAGTTGTTGGCTTGAAATGTCTCTTCTTTTGGGGAAAGACTGTGGAGAAAACTATGGAAATGTGGAAGTTCCTAAGGGGAAGAAAGGAAGAATGCTCTCAGAATCTCTGAGAAGCAGTCTGAAGATCCAGGGTGCTATCACCCATGAAAGACCCCAACTTATTAGTCCTCAAAGGAGATGATCAGAGCATCTTCTGCATATCACTCTGTCTTCTATTTTGGAAGAAAGATGGGTAGATATATGGGGAAGACGTTCTGTGTGTGGCTCTCATCCTTGGAGAGGAAAACTCTTGCACCTGCTAACTCTTGGATCTGCTGGTCTAGGTACATGATTGCAAAGAGGGATTGCCTCTGTGGAAAAGCAAGAGTACATCATCTGTTTCTTGTGTTTTCATGGATTCTAGGTTACTTCCTCAGCTGCATAGCCAGATTCTTCCTTCAGCTAGAAGTCTGTCTGTTTCAACCTACTTTATCCTGGATTTGCTGGCTCCTATAAGAGCATGAGGTCCAGCTCTTGGGAGGACACCACGATGAATAAGTCCAAAGACCAAAATCATGGATGTTTGCTTTTTTTAAATTTCTGGGAGGTTTTTTTTTTCTCTTTATGTTCAATTGTATTGAATTCTCAGAGACTGTCTGGATAAGTCTTTACAGTTTTCTTGGTAAGGTTTTTAAAAAATGGTTTGTCATTGTTTCTTTGCTAGGTTTGACAGAAAATGATTAGCTCAAGCTCACCCAGCTTAGGTTTGTGCTTAAGGCAGGACTAAAACTCACAATCTCCCAGTTTCTAGTGTAGTCTCAATCTCTACACCATACTGGCTCTCTAATACTAATATTACTTTCTAACACTGATAATAATATTCTCTAATACTAGTGTGATATAGTGGTTAAGATCAGGGGTGGAATTCTACCAGTTTGCACCTATTCGCTAGAACCGGTTGTTAACTTCCTAAGCAGTTTGGAGAACTGGATGTTAGAAGAAATTACTGGCTTAGTCCTGTAAGGAAGGCAGGAAGGAAACATTCTGGTGTTGCTTAAAGAAACTCTGCCTCTCTGTTAACCCTCATTACATTTTTGGCAGGACTAGACTTCCTGTCTCAGGAAAATCTCTGGAGTTTTTTTCCCCTCCTTTGCTGATACTTTGCTTGTGTGGAGTGACCATTCAAAGTTACAATGGCACTGAAAAAAGTGACTTATGACCGCGTTTCACACTTACGACTGTTGCAGCATCCCCACAGTTATGAGAAGCCAGGCGAGGAGATGCGTGCCTCAATGTGTGTGATATTGAGTTGGCCACACCCAGCCAATAACATGACCACCAAGCCATGTCCACCTAGTCACATGACCACCAAGCCACGCCTACCACCTAAGCCATGCCCACAGAACCGGTTGTTAAAAATTTGAATCCCACCCTTGGTTAAGATGTTGGGTTAGGAGTGGGGAGATTCGAGTTCTTGTCCACCCTCAGCCATGCAAACTCACTGGTCATTTTTTTTTCTCAGCCCAATCCCCCAACTGGAGGAGGGAGCACTATGTACCCTGGAGCTCTTGAAGGAAAGGCAGAGTATAAATCTAAGAAATGAGTAAATAAGTAAATATATACAAATGAATAGGAACAGGTCACAGCAAATGGCAGTGTATAACTGATCTTGGCTGACCTCATAAAAACCAGGCTTAGTTAAATCTGGTTAATATTTGGATGGGAGACCATTGAGAAGTCCCAGTATTATGGACTAGCCCCATGATGGCGAACCTATGGCACGTGTACTGGAAGTGGCATGCAGAGCCATTTCTGCTGGTACGCGAGCCGTCGCTCGATCCCCTGCGCATGCACTGGTCATGCCAGTGGTCATGCCACCAGCCAGCTGACTGCCACGCATGCATGGGGGAGATGCACGTGTGGGAGTCGTGCGTGCATGCGCAGGGGATGCGACGTGTATGGTCACATGCGCAGAGGCGCGGGGGGGGGTCATGTGTGCATTGCATTATGGGTCAGCATGAGATGACGAAAAGATTCGCCATCACTGGACTAACCTAAGAAAGTGGGGGGAAAGTCAGTTTGGAATAAGGCAGCACTAAATTGTTTCTGTCTTGTTACCAAGAAAACTGCCCAAAGGTATCCTTGCCATAACCAGGAATCAAGCTTAATATGGGAGAATTTATTAATAATATCAGAATATTATAGCATTTTACAACAGTAGCTCCCAGGTGACTGTGCTACTTTGCTCGCTTAAATTATGCTAATGCACATTATCGTCATGCTAAGTCAGAAAAATCCAAGTTTAAATCTGATTTGCATGGAATCTAAATTTCCTTTTCAAAATTATTTTGCTTAAAGCCTTGGTCAGATATATTTTTTATTAGAAACAGGGCAATATATAGATTAGTAGCAAATTAGAACTTGCTAGTGGTTTACAATTACTATGAAAAGTGCAGTCAATTTAGGAGACTTCCGGTTTGCGTGGCTTCGGAGCAGCAGGAATTCGCGACAGCTCGCGATTCCTGCTGGCTAGCTGCCGAGGTACCCCCGATCCAGATGGGTCAGGGGGTTATGGCTGCCCTGTAGGGACAGCTGAAGATAGAGGGGAGCCGGTTAGGGAGGTGGGGGCATCGCAGACCCCCCCCTTCTCCGGGAAAACCCCTTTTTCCCAAGGCGGTGGAGCGGCGGTCAGCAATGGCCGCCACGAAGAAGCCAGCAACCGGGTAAGAACTGTGCTGGAGGAAGTGTGAAAAGTGAAAGTTCTGTCTGAGCCGGGTCAAGTAACAACTTTTAAATTGCCTGGAATTGAGCTGCTTGTTGCTGGAGGATACATTGTATCCCTAAGAAGATCGAAAGCGGCGGAGAAGCTGTTAAAGGGAACTTTTTTTTTATTTTTTTTTTTACTCTCTCATCCCACGGAAAAAGCAGAAATATTTGGATGTATTAGACACTGAAAGTGGATTGCTTTGAAAGCTAAGCTAAGAGACAAAGGGATTTTTGGACATTGAAAAATTTAAGAAATTGGAAAATCTCTGCTGGAGGTATGGATTTTTGATTATTTAAAATTGTTATTGCAAGTGGGAAGGGAGAAAGAAAAATTGGAGCAGAAACTGAAAAAGGAGGAGACTGTCTAGAACGTCTTGGTGGATCCCAAAAGAAGATATATGGTAATTGGACCTCTTTGATCAAAAATTAATTTGGAAAGAGAAAGAGAAGAAGGAAGAAAAGTATTAACTTTTGGAACTTTTTTCTTTTTTTCCTTTTTTTAATTGCTTTTGATTGTCTTGGATTAAAAATACTTGTGGTTGTTTTGGAAAAAGTTTCCCTTTTCATAATGGCATTCTCTGTGGATGAACTAGAGATTGAATATCAAAAATATAAAAAAGAAGATACTTTGGGCGCTTTGTTCCAATTCTTAGAAATGGCGTTATGTTCCTTAGAAAAGTTGACGCAGCAGAAGGACTGGGACAAGGAAGAAGAGGAAAAAGAAGCCATCTTTGATGAACAATGGGTTCCTTCCGGAGATGAGGAGAAAAAGGATAAGAAAAAGGGGTTTTTAAGAATTATAAAAACAACCAAAAGAGAGAAAAATGAGCGAAGAGATGGAGGCAAGGTTAGAAAACAAAAGAAAAGGAGCAAGAAAAGCGAAGGGAAAAAGCAAAGGGGTAGAAAGGGCAAGGAGAAGAATAAGCAAGAGAGAAAAGGGGGGAGGAGAAGCCTTAATGGGGGGAAGCAAGATTTAAAGAAAAAAAGTTTATTTAGAGACAATGGGTGAATTTAATTTAGACTAAAAGAGGGATTCTGGAGGGTATTTAAGAGTGTGTTTTTATATGTATGTATATTTAGAATAAAAAATTTATTATGTAATTTTAAGAATTTTTTAAACAGAATCCCAAGAAAGATTTATATGTAGTATTTTTAAGTTAGGTAATGTGTTATAGATGCAACTCCAATTGGTTTACAGGAGAAGTATAGTAAAAGAAAAAAGATGAATGGATGTTTGGAAATAGAACAGACAAAGAATGTTGTTGAAAATGGTAATAATGGAAGGATATATATGCTTTTTTTTTTTTGATTTTGTATATTGATAAAAGGCAATAAAATTTTAATTGATAAATAATTTGGATGGAAAAGAGAAGTAGGGATAAGATATGAAGTTAATATTATATGAAATATTGATATTATAATCTGGAAATGTTATGTTTTATTGGTCTATCATTATTATTTTTTTTTAGAAAAGAATTTATAAGCTGTTATGCCTTGATTTTGTGTGTATTGATTTTAGAAAACTGATAAAAATGGTTTTTATATATATATATAAAAAAGAAAATGATAATAAGATATAGAAGGAGACTTAGGTTGAATATGATGTTTGAATTTGTGTCTGTGTAAAGAGTTTTTAACCCGGGAACAGACAACCTTCAGAAAAGATCTTGTAGTTTTGTCTATGTTTTGTGTTTGTATGTTTGTGTATTATGCTTATGATAAAACTAACAAAATTTGTTTTTTATTAAAAAAAAAGGAAAAAAGAATCAATAAAACCTTGGAGGAATGTTAGATGAGAATAATTTAAACAAGTCAGAAAGAAAAGAATATGATGATTATAAAATGGATAAATATGGAAGAGAAATGAAATTGAATTGGAGTAAAGAGAAATAATGAGAAACTTGATGAAAGATATTTGCGTGTCCATATGGGGATGGGATAAATTGGAATTATGTTGTATAAAAATATTGTTTTGTTTGACTTGTAAGGATTTACAATATTAAGAGGTTTTATGTGTTTATGTATTTAATGGTTAATGATGTGTTGTTTTATCTTTAAAATTAATAAAAATTTGTTTCAAAAAAAAAAGAAAAGTGCAGTCAATTTAAAGCTGACCTGCTTGCCTGACAACAGACGGTTGAAAGATATTAGACATTGCCCAGATGTGTAGTTCTGTTCTTGACACCTTGGATTTTATACCACTGTAAAGACGGCTTGTTTCAACTTGCCAATTGATTGACATCAGGAATCTCTATCTCTGTATCATGGAGGCTTTGTAGAGTATTATATGTGCTTTGAAAATCAAGACAATTGCTTTGATCTGTTTCTTATATACACTCTTCTGTGGGGAAGAGTGGAACAAAGAACTGTTTTTAGATATTTCTTTTTTGCTCTTTTACTCCCACTTCCTCCTTTATGTCCCACACATCTGTCAATTTTGTATCATGGTACTTTGTGGATCTTTCTCCTGCTTTAAGCCAAGATTGTCTCTTCTTTCTTTTTTATCTGCCTTTTCCAAATTGACCTTTGTCAGAATATTCAAGCAGGGGCATGGTAACAGGGTCAGCTAATGAATAGGCATAGCAACTAAGTCAGCCAATGAGGACTGTTTGGAAACTGAAACTGGAAGGAGCCTAGGCGTGCCTCTGTATTAAGCTTTGAGCTTTGAAGCTGCATTCTAATCTGCAACTCTGAATCAAAACTGAAACTGTTCTCTGTTGTTCCAACTCAGTTGGCAACCTTGGACTAGCAAGGTTCTCTTTGTCTTCACTTGCTTGTCTCATTAGTCATATCTATCTTAGATGTTTCAGGACAAGAAAATATTAAAATTCTAAAGAGCTTAGGCCAAGCTAAGATCTTCTGTAGGGCTTCTTTCCTATTCTTTCGAGGCAGAGGATTCATTTGGTGATGGCATCTGGTTCTGGAATACCACAGAAAATAACTTGCCTGATCTTTTATTGCATCTTGGCACGCATGCAATAAAAAGCTTACAGTATTGTTTTCCATGGTCTTTAATTTGGACCGTTTTCTCCACCTTGGCTTCTTTTAAAGATCTGTACATTTTGCAACAATTTTCCATAAGCTGCTGCTGCTGTGGCAAACTTTGTTATATTTCTTTCACCCCAAATGGCTTTTGTAGTTATTGTTGCATTTAAATTTTATCCAGCTCTGGCTCAAGAGCTTTTGTTCATGAATCTATCAGTTACTTCAAATAAATAAATAAGGGAATTAAATTAACCAAGACCAGATTATAAAAATACAAAGTTGCCTTATGGTAATTTAGCCCATTTGTCTGGCCTAATACTGTTGACCTCTTAGTGGACTCAAGCAGTGGGCCTTGTTAAAAACAGATTTTAGGGGATGTTGATTTTGATTTGGAGTCCTTGGAGAGAAAATGGAAAGGTAATCCTCCACCATCTACTCATCTGCATCTTCTTCTAATGGAAAAATTCTGGTTGAAATGTCAGAATCTTATTAATTATGAAAATGTGGGTTATTTAAAGAATAAATCATAGTTTGGAAGACATTATTGACATTTTGTTCTTGTTTATGATAATGGCACCAAGACTTTCTATATGCCCAGCACTGGAAAGATTCACAGTGGAACAGTAGTTGGTAAAGTGTTTTGGTGTCTGGGATGACAAAATTCACTTGGTTAAAGAAAAAGACATTGACTAAATTTCATACCAACTGGAAGTCTTTTTTGCACTTTTTGCCTGAAATAGAACAAAATGAAATCATGACATAAGGATTTTAGTATTAATAATATTTATATATATTATTTTTAAAAATGGAGATTACAGTGTATTTGTAAACCAAGAGTTGTGAACCCTTTTTATTTAGTTCTGCTGTAAAAGACATTTTTTGTCTTTTAGTTTCTATATCATTTATTTTATTGCACATCTATCCACTAATTCTCTGTATATTAGGACTTTCTCTTCTCTCAGTTTTTCTCTTAGTTTTTATTTACAAATATTTTAAATTTATTGTTATTTTTTAAAATCAAGGAAGTTATATTTTTTTAAAAATAACAATTTGGGGAATTAATGATTCTGGACTAAAATGATGAATTTTTTTAAAAAAAATAATAATAAAGATGGTTCCTGGGTTGAGATGGCTTTTACAACAGACCAGCTTCCTTATTATCTCTCTAAGGTCTGATCTGATCATTCTCTACAAACACCACTAGATAGACTCCCATTTTAAAAAATATTTGGGAAGGGTGTAGTGAGAAAATTGAATGTTCTCCTGATACATAAAAACTGCGATTTAAGAATTAGCCAGTATGTGGGTGCCATTCTTTGCTTGTTTTATGATAAATCAGGTGGGCCAATGCAGGGTTTGTGATCTTTGGTATTTAATGTTTTGTGAAGGGCCGAGGCCAGAATTTCTGGAATGTGACTTCAAAAGTGGTTTTTCATTATCTTGGTTTTTAATAGGGGGCTCTTTTAAGAACTGGGACTACAAAATTTGCTCATTTCCAGTTTTGAAATGCAGGGAAACTGAAACTGATTTATGGCTGACTTAGCTGGGGCAGCCCTGGAGGTGATAGATGTAGTTCAGAAGCTGCAGGTTATCTGCCAGGGATGTTAAATATTATCTGTTTTCTGCTCAAAAGTTACATCGGCTGAGAGTGAACTACTAGTGCCAGGATCCAATCAATTCAGTTGGATAAAAGTAAGTCTGTGTGATTGCCAAAGCCCATCAAATATCCAAACTAATTCAAATATATTTGATTTGATTAAACATGGTTCAGTAATTCAGTATAAAGGTTTAAATTAAAGGAGTGATTCAATCTGATCAACTGGAGTGAAACTTTAAACTAGCTTTACTGTGCATCCATACTATATAATATTGTTTCACGTAAATCTATTCAAGATTTAACTGGAGTATGAAAAACTCTTTACTTCTGTGTTTGACTGTCTTAAGAATATGACCCAGTGGCTCTGAAAGTCCAAGAGAATTTACCATACTTCTGATTATGTACATTTATTTCTTATTAGATTTATTTATGCTATAACTTAATGTAACAACTTCATTAAAAAAACAAATTTGAGTTATTATCTTAAATAGCCAAAGAGGAGAAGAGGTGATATTGAAAGCAAATGAGATGCATTTGTTGTGTAGCCCAACCAAATTTGACTCTAGACTTTCCAACTGTGCTGGAAGAACTGGAGGAAAAATTGGTACCCTGAATAAATCTCTTTGTTGTACAGAATAATGTGTTCTAGGCATTCTGAAACTCTAATTTTTAGTTTTCAATAATTTTAATTTTTTTTCTCTGTATGAGTGGGTGAGATTACTTAATCCGTTCTTACAAGCAGCAAGAATGCTTGTGATTAAGGTGATGGCTTTCAATAAGCGGTGATTATCATGTAATAAACATTTCATTACTTACCAAAAAAAACAACACCTTTACATATGTCAAATGTGTATTTTTCCCAAATCTAAAATAATGAAATGTATTAAGGCTAAGATGTTTTAACTTGCTATTAAACTCACAAATGTAAGGGTAAATTTGTCCTGTGAGTTAGTACTCATCAATCCAAAATTCAAATCATGAAGATTTGAAATTGGATCATAGTTTTCACCTCCTGAAAAAAAAAATCCTACTTTTAGGTCATCATTTAACAAAATACTATTTTTTGTGGTTCTCCATTTTTTTTTTTACAAACATAGAAAACTGATGACAGAACAAGACCTAGTGGTCCATCAAGTCTGCCCTTAGAGGTTTTATAAATTTTTATTTTTAGAATTTTTGTCAGATGATGGACATGTGTTCATTCCAAGCAAGTTTAAATTCAATTTAAATACTCCCTCCACTGGAAGTTGGTTCTAAGCTTCCACTACTCTTTTTTTTTTTTTTTTTGAAAAAAGATTTTATTAATTTTCTACAAACAAGACAAACAAAACATTAAAATATTCAACTCTCGTATGTACATCCAGTGTGTCAGTTGGTTCATCATTTTTGTGCATTCATTCTGTAGTCCCAGTTACAATTATGTTGCATAACAACTCATATTATCAATCCAAACTTATATATCCTAATATCACTAAAAAAAAAGAAAATTTTGACTATACTTTTAATCATTCATGCTTTATGAGCTAACAATACTTTAACCAGATTATTCAACAAATCATATAATCATACCAAATCAATCCTAAAAAACCCTTTATAAATATAATATCAAATAACAAAATAATAGCAAAATAGCAAAATAAAGATATTTCTTACTATCTAGCATTCTAAATATTCTATTATCGTATTTTATCATCTAGCCATTTATAAAAAAGATCCCAAATTTCATAAAATTGTTTATCCTCTTGCTCTCTAATTTCAAATGTCAATCTGCTCATCTCAGCACATTCCAATATTTTCTTAATAATTTCTTCCTGTAATGGTATTTTCTCATTCTTCCAATTTTTAGCAAATACAATCCTGGCCGCTGTTAATACATTTACAATCAGGTATTTCAAATCTTTACTATATATATCAGGTAAAATTCCCAATAAGAAGATCTCTGGTTTCAAGTCTATATGTTTCTTTGTCATTTTTTCCAACCACATGCGAATTTTAGTCCAATATTTTCTAGCATCCTCACAAGTCCACCACATATGGTAATACAACCGGGTATCTGATGACATTTCCAGCATTTTTCAGATTTGTTCTTAAACATTCTTGCTGTTCTTGTCGGAGGAAAGTGCCACCTGTAAAACATCTTATACAAGTTTTCTTTATATGCTGTTGAGTAGCTTCCACTACTCTTTTTGTGAAGTAATAATTTCTAATGTTACTTTTGAACTTCTCTCCTGTCAGCTTGAGCTTATGCCCCCGTGTTCTTGATTTTTGCTTAAAATTGAAAATACTGCCTTCTAGAACCTTATCCAGGCCATTAATATATTTAAAGATTTCAATTGTGTTTCCCCTTTCTCTTCTGTCATCCGAACAGTAAATATTCAGTATCTCCGATCTTTCCTGATACATTTTGTCCCTCAGACCTTGCACCATTTTTGCTGCCTATCTCTAGACTCGCTCAATCTTATCCATATCTTTTTTTAAGCGAGGTCTTCAGAACTGGATGCAGTTTTCCAAATGGTGTCTGGGTAAAGCCCTATATAGCTGGATTAAAACCTCCTTTTTCCTGCTGGTGATCTCTCCAGCATTTTGTTTGCCTTCACAGCTGCCTGGCTGCATTGTCTACTCATTTTGCAGTCAACCCCTGCAGCAACGTTTTCTTCTGTTGTTCTGTCTTACACTGTAGCCCCAAAACTGTACCCTGCCAGAGTATTCTTTTTCCCAAAGAGCATGACCTTACATGTAGAAAATCTGAAGTACAGTTTCTACATTTTTGTCCAATTTTCTGGCAATGCCAAATAGTTTTCCATGCTATGAACATTTCTTCTTAAAAATTGTATGCTGCCCATTTCACTTTAAAAAACAACTCTGGGTGGCTTACAATTAAAATCATAAATACAAAAATATTAAATGTATTAAATACAAAAGCAAGAGACAAAAAAGGCAAGAATAATTAGGCAAGAACAACTTCTCATTTAATCCAATAATTAGGCAAGAACAACTTCTCATTTAATCCAACAACCAGCTTTTCATTGTCCTGTATAAAATAAAGCCTTTTACTTTTATACTAAAGTAAAAAAGACACATGAGAGCAAGTTTGATCTTAAGGCATTAGGCTAGAGACCATGAATTCTAATTCTACCTTAGGTACAAATCCAGCTAGGTGACCTTGGGCCAGCCATTTTCTCTTAGCCCTACAAAGGAGACAATGGCAAACCAATCTGAAAAACCTTGTGAAGAAAACTTCAGGGACTTGTTCAGGCAGCCTGCTAGAATTGGACATGATTGAGCAGAAAAAAAAGAGATGTGTAGCACAGTAATACACTCAGAAGTTTCTCACTTGTACATCAGGTATTTTTTTAAAAGAAAAGTACATACTAATTGTTAAAAAAAGTCACTTTACTGCAATAAGCACTATCTACTACAAGCACTTTGAGTTACATATAAAGAAATGTATATCAAGATATTTAGATTAGGTGAGGTTAAGCTGTTTCAAATTGTGGTGATTTTTTGGTGGAAGAGTTAAGCAGATATTTAGATTTCTTTTCCCTGAATTCATTTGAACTTAAGAGAGTTTATCTTTCAATGGATTATGCACAATACATTTACGAGCAATCTTGAAATGGCTTAAAGCACAAACAAAACTTAAGTTGCTATAGAACAGTAATTACAAGTCTCTGATCGCTCATTTATACATTGGATTTACTTAATAAAGAAGAAGAGAATAAAGAAGAGAATAGTCTCTTGATTTATTTTTTTTTTGAAAAAAAATGCCATCTTTTATATAGCTGTTTTGCAATCTTCAATTGCAAGCCAAAAGTTATGTGGATAGGTTTTTGTGAAGATAGTAAAGTAATTATTCATCTAAACATTAATGTAACATTTTAGACACACCCAGAGTAGAAAAGCATTAAGTGCTAGATTGTATGGTTTCTGCTTTTCCTTATCTTCCTCCCATGTGGCCAAGGATAGGATTTAGTTCTGTTTTAGTTCTGTTTCACTTGGTTCCTGACTCGTCTTTCACATGAAGGTGAAATCTTACCATTTTAATTTTCCAAGGAAATGAGCCAGGCTTATGGTCAGTTTTTTTTAATGGTGATTAAATTTTAAGCTGTAAAAAATAGGAAATGGAACTATAGATCTTCCTTAGGTAATTTGTTGTGCAACTGATTAGATTTATTTTGAATCATGAACCTTTCTCATTTAAGGAGGAATGGTTCCAGCATTATGATGGTAGTAGCTTTAGGCAGCAGATAATGGATAATCTAGAACAGGGGTCCCCAGCCTCCAATCTGGTACCAGTCCATGGCCCATTGGGACCCAGTTCGCGCAATGTCAACTCATAAAACATTTTGTGTACACATTTTATAATTGACAACAGAAAGAAGGGGGAGAGAGATTCAAAGAGCAGACAGCAGGGTAAATCGAAAGTACATTCCATTCATATTTTCTTCTAAGGCTGATTAGATGGCTGAAGCTTCTGCTGGGAAAAAATCTAATTGGAGAGCATGATTGATGACTCTTGGCTATGGATGTTTTTTCATTGGATGATACACCCAGGTGGGGGGAAAAGCAGGAAAAGGGTGACAGTGAATTATGTATCTCAGAGTTGGCTGCACCCAGATTAGTGCCAGACGTAGAATGTTATCTTCAAATCAGTCCTCTTTAGTTTTGGGAGTATGGCTCAAAGCTTATGATTTAATTGGAGTAACTGCCAGAACCCTGACACACACATGTCAGGCACACACGCAAAACTCCATTTGTGCATGCATGAGATTAGGTTGCACGCACAATATGACCCCCTACTCCCACTACCACCACCCACCGCTACTATTCCATGGAGCCAAAAAGTTTGGGTACCACTATTGGCGTAAAGGAGACATTTTGGAGCGCACATATTTTTTCCTCAAATGGCCCTATTTTTTGAAGTTGTATGTTTCCAGAAAGGCTGGATACATCACCAAAATAGCATCACAGGTGCAGCTAAGCGTGTTATATCCTCACTCTTAGAATCATAGAATTCTAAGGGTTGAAAGAGATCTTGGAGGTTTTCTGGTCCAAATCCTTGCCCCTGCATGAAACCTTATAGCATCTGGAAAAACGGGTGTCCATTCTTATGTTGAAAACATTCAGTAATGGAGAACCCACCTTAAGAGGCAGGTTGTTCAATCACTGAATAGCTCCCATAGTCAGGAGATTTTTGTTTGGTTCAATTTGGATTTCTCACTGTAAAGTTTTCCACCCATAGATTCTTGTCCTACCTCAGGTGCTAGGAAGACTATATTTACACTCTATTCTCATGACATCTTTTTATTTATGGTCTTATTTGTAAGATTTAGCCACCAGTCTAGATACATTGTTGGAGGAGGAGGAGGAGGAGGAGGAGGAGAGCTTTCTGCATATATGACTTTATATATATGATTTTTACATGTTTTCAATGAAAAATGGTTATATTTCATTATAATCAGCCATGCATGATCTACATCTATGAGCAACTTATTCATAAAACAATAGTAACATTAGTTTTTCAATCCACTGGCATATATTTGTCTTTCCAATGTTGGAGAACTAATCTCTTTGCCATAATAGCATCACAGACAATATTTTCCTATTGTCTAGCTGTAAATTTCTAGGTAGTAGAAATATGTTGCAACTGTAAATGCTGCCAGTGGATTGCAACTTACAAATGGTATTTATCTTTTATTCTAAAAAATGCAAACCCAACCCCCCCCCCATTTTCATCATCCACTAGTTGGTCCAGTTTAAGGATATTAGCACCCAACCATATTTACAATAAAATTGTTTTTAAAAGAGTTTTTAAATCTGAATGGTCCCATAGTGTTAATTTAGCATGAGAAGAATGATCGGAACACATTTTCCAGAAATGATATATCTTTTGTTGAATTGATATAATAGAAACATAAAATATAGCAGTTCTAATATATTCTGAACACCAAGCACTCCAATTAAGTAAAAAAGTGTGATATACAAATGTATTTTATTTATTAGAATTTTAATCGCTTCTTTATTATATCCCTTCATGTATGGCCTTTATAAGTAACTTTATCAATATTTTATAAGTAACTCAAGGTGGCGAACATACATAATATCCCTTCCTCCTTCTGTTTTCTCCACAACAACAATCCTATGAAGTGGGTTGGGTGAGAGAGAGTGACTGGCTCCAATTACCCAGGCAGCTTTTATGTTTAAGTTGAGACTAGAACTCTCTGGCTTCTAGCCTGGTGCCTTAACCTCTAGACTAGACTAAACTAGCTCTCCAAATATTCCAAAAAGAAGTTGAATTTTCATGAAGTGAAGATGTCCACAATTTGCTGTTACTCAAAAAGTATGTACAATGCTGCATTTCAAGATTAGGAAACTCACCCAACGCCAACTTTTAACTGACGCTTGCTCCAATCTGTATGGCTTCATTACTTGGAAAGGGGCCAAGCCTCAAAATACAGCTAGCCCTGCATGAAGATAAGCAGGAATTGACCAAAATGAAACCATATGTTGCATTGTTGTTCTTTCTTCTTTTCCTTCTCACTTTTCCTCCTCCTGGAGAGGAGGGAAAGTAGGGGAATTCACTTTCACTTCTCTCTGCTTTTGCATGTGTGTAGGCAAATCCTCCAATTGTGAATGTAAAGTAAAGAAAAAGGTGTTTGCACAAACAATTTTTGTTACATATGAATGTACCTGGTACTTACAGATTTGCAGAAGGGAATCTGTATTTTATTTGTGACTAAAATTGCCCCCAACTTTTATCCAATAAAAAATGTTTGATCCAGTTATCACGAAGATCATTTAAGGTTGCTGGTGAGCTTTCCTGTTGTCCCCCTTACTGTCTGTAGAGCAGTAAGCTCATTGCAGAATTAACTGTTGAAAAGCTTCATTGATTTATAAAATTTACTGTATATAGCTATCCATCTCACATACATGACAGATGTTGGGTCAGCTGGAGATCTCTTGAAATAAGGAGATAAGTAATTGGGGCATCGTAAAGCAAACAACATTGCAGACAAAGATTTTAATTTTTTAAAATTAGGTTGAATCTAGCAATTGAAATAGCTTAAAACACCTATCTCAATATCAAGAATTTAGATACTTATTGCCAAAAAAATGTGAGTAAATGTGCAAAGGCAAGGGAGTTTAAAAGTTACTGCCTTCGTACCAATGGTTTAGTAGTTTTGTAGTTGTTTGGTTTGATGTATATCCAGGCCTACTTTTGAGTGTTAATTGCTAAAGAGTTTTTAATTAACAAATCCAACTTTCCAACTTCAACAACTCTAGTCAACAATCCAATAGTTTCTTTATTCGGGGCTGTTTTTCAAACAATTCTTGCAAACCTTATTACTGACTTGTATAGGGTTGCACTGTTGGCTGCTGTTACATACTTGAGTGAATTGGTGCTATAATTTTTTGTAGCTTTCTCAAGATAGCTTGCAAATTCAGTCCTTATAAAGTCTTCCAATCTGATCAACTCTTTCAATTTCTCCTGAGAGCCGGTCGGATCATCCAGAGAGTGGGAGGTACTTCAGTCTGCGTCGTTGAAGGCTGAGCTTAATTACTGAGGAATGCTCCGCCCTCCATCACGTGGCTCCTTGCATTCCCCAGTTTATGCTCAGCCTTCATGAGAGTAGGCTGTGTATTTCCACTCCTTGGCCGATTCAAGCTAATTGCTGCAAAGTCCTTTACCTTTTCAGGTTTGCCTTTTATTCTTGGCTCTTCCTTAGCCTCTGCGCACTTCAGGTTGCTGTAGCAGGGGAGCGCATTTTTCGCCCCCAGGGGGGATAACGAGCGGGCGGCTTTCGCACTCCGGCGCCAATCCTCCTCCCCCAATTTGGCTCCTTTCCCTGCCACTTCTCCGCGCTGCAATCGTAGCGGCTCCATTCGATTGTGCTGATAAGCGCAGCTGGTGTTCCCCACCACCGTGAACGCCGATCACCCCAGGAAAGGGCGAATAGTTTACCTGGCTGCCTTTCCGGCCTCTAGACGTGCCGGAGAGGCTTTTTAATTGCTCTGAGCAGCCCGTGGATAAGAGATTGTGGCCAGCCGCCATTTTGGGTGCCGCCGCGTGTCGGGCGCTATATTTAAAGGCCTCATTGGGCTACGAAGAAACTAGCTCTAGTCATAGGCCTTCCAGCCTGTGAGAGCTACTAGATTTTAATCACAATTGGCATACACTAGTAGGCTTCCGCAGCATGCTCAGGGCAGAAGCTTGCAGCCTATCCCTCCCAGTTGTTGCCTGGGAGCTCCAGCTGCCAGAGGCCTCATTCCAGCCTCAGGCGTTCATTCGGCAGATTGATGATAACTTACAGCAACCTCTGGGGCCACTCCTTCCTAGGAGCATCGAGCCAGACCCCGAATTGAATATTATGAAATAAAAAAAATAATAATAATGACAATAATAATAATAATATTAAGAAATATTATCTATATCTATATCTATATCTATATCTATATCTATATCTATATCTATATCTATATCTATATCTATATCTATATCTATATCTATATCTATATCTATCTATCGATCGATCGATCTGGCATTCAGCTTTGTTCGGGTATTTTCCCACGTCATAATAGTGGTGCTTTTAAAGTTGTAGCAACGTTTCAGCAGAATCTCATCTGCCATCATCAGACTTCTGTGTAGTGTTTGTCTGTGAGTCAGACTTTTACAGTGGTTTCAGATTTAAATTTGGGGCAGCCTATTGCTGTGACAGAATGGTTTTTTCTTCATCCTGATTGGTTGAGAGTCTTGGTCTGTGTTTATTGGTCTTGGAGTTTGCTGTGTTCTGCTTCTAATATCTTCTGTCTGTTTTTTTGGCTCTTTTTGTATCTTGATTGGCTGGCAACATTGTGTTACTTTATTGGAGGCCTTTAGTGCAGCTTGGCTTGGGGTAAATGGATGGCTATCATTAGTTAGGAAGCTGGGTTTCATCTGGGTGCCTGGTTGGGGTGTGTTTGAGCTGGAGGTATCAGGGGGGATCTGTTTGTGCCCAGGTGTTTGCCTGGCTTGTGGTGTGGGTGCTTATTTTTCCTAACTAATGATAGCCGTCCATTTACCCGAAGCCAAGAAGAATAAGCACCCGCTTGGATGAACACAAAAATGCAGTCAAAAAGCTGGAACACACTTCCTCACTAGTCCAACACATGGAAGCCACAGGTCATAACATCAACTTCAATGGCACCAAAACCCTAGCCACTATAGAAAATCCCAGCCACAGAATCATCAGAGAAGCCATAGAGATTGAAAAAAGACCAGAAAGCATGAACAGAAGAGATGATTCCACCAGGCTGTCAATTATTTGGAAGCCTGCACTCACAAACAAAAAAATCTCCACACCATATATGCCATATATTAGGCATATATAGATATATAAACTTTCTCGTTAAAGGACTATTACACAGTTTCAATACTAATTGTTTTATATATATTAATAATAATAACAATATTAATTTTATAAGCTATATACGTCTAAATTCCAAAAGGGGGCGCGGGCCAGCTGAAAGGACACCCGACCTTTGTTGTAGGTCGAACCCTTGGCGAGCCAACTGCCTTAAATTGGTATTTCAGTCCTTTCTTCTATAATGGCAGATGACATTTCCACAAAAGGCCCTTTTTTGATGGCCAGATCTAAATCCTACCACCTGCGCAAACAGGCTAAGGAAGCCTCTAAGGATACTCCAAAGCTTCTCAGAGAGACGCCCTAAGACGTCATAGGGCACTGGAGAAAGAATTTGACAGACGATCTAGAGAGGCACAACCCATGCTTCCAGCCCTACCATCCTCCATTCCTTCTACCTCCAGACACCCCCCCCTCCAGATTGCTCTTCCCTCTCCAGGCACAGCTCATCCCAGGGACACCAGGTCCCCGGACCAGCCACCAGACGGCCGCCCAAAGCTACATTCATACCCAATTGGAATGTTATAAGAGTTAATATTTAGATTTATTGTCTCATTATATTAATTATTATGAATTTATTATTTTTTCTCTTTAAAGGTTAGTAGGTAGAATGTACTAAGCAGAATCAGATTGGGTATCAGGTGTTATTTTAAATATTAATTTAGGGGGATGATAGAAAGGCATCATACTCTGATCAGTGATTTCAGGAGAAATTCTTTTTTTTTTTTTTACTATAGAGAATGAGATAAATGGATAATCTGGAAAGAATGGACAAAAAATACAAATATAATGATTTAAATTAAAATGAATTAAATAAAATAGAAATAAGAAGAACGAAAAGCGGGGAGAAGCTATATAGAAGATATAGAATGGTAAATAAGATAGGTAATGGTATACAAGATGAGCATGAATTTAATTGAAGTCCATACAAAGAGAGGTAATCTGGGGCCAAACTACTTTCTTAAAAGAAGTTTTATATTTTTGTGTTTTGTGTGTCTATGTTTTCTTTGAGAATTAATAAAACCTTGGAGGAATGTTGGATGAGAATAATGGTAATAAAGTCAGAGAGCAATGAAGATGATGATTATAAATTGGATAAATGTAGAAAATAATAATAATAACAATGAAATTGAATACGAAAAGAGAAATAATGAGAAATTTGTTAAGAGATATCCATATGTTTATATTGAAATGGTGTAAAACAGAATTATGTTGCATAAAATAATATTTTACTTGACTTGTAAAATTAATAATGGAAAGAGGTTTTATGTATTTAATGGTTAATGATGGTTTGTTTGTCTTTAAAATCAATAAAATTTATTTATTTATTTTTTTAAAAAAGAGGACGCCATTTCAGGCAGCCCGTGGTGGAGGCGGAGGTTATTTCGGCCCCACCCATATTTCACGACCTAGTTTCAAACCATTTGGACTCTACAAGGGCCCCTCCGGTCCCATCCAACCAGGACAAGAGGTTTTTTAACCTCGAGTCGAGCTTCTGCAACCTGTTTAACATTCCCGAGGCAGATGAGCCCATATTGGGCTTAGCGCCCTCGTCCTACCCCAGTGATCCCCTGGAGGCTCTGAAACCCGAGGACAAGAGGTCCGAACTGGCCTTACGTAGGGCCCATCAGGCGGACACCTGGGCCATTAGATCGGCCAGGGCCGCTTCATTCTTCACCAGGTCTTCGATTCGGTGGCTCCGCCAACTGAAACAACATGTTCCCCCCTCTAACACAAGGGCATATCAGGACATCGCAAAATTGACGGCCGCGGCAGAATTCTTCGCCGACGCCACCTATCACACGGTTAATTTCTCCGCCCGTGCAATAACCTCTCACGTTACAGCTCGCCGCCTGCTCTGGCTCAAACACTGGCAGGTGGACGTGAAAAACAAGGTTAAGTTGAACACCGCCCCCATTAAGGGGGACAAACTATTTGGCACCGCCCTGGAGCCATTGCTATTCGAAACCCGAAACAAGAAAAAATTCCTTCCTCCCCTCTTTCGGAGGTCAGAGTCAAGAGCACTTCAGCCTTTTCGGAGAGGTTCCCCCTGTCCTTTCTACCAGTATCCTTTCCCGCCCAGGCATCCGAGACCCCCCTCCTACCGGCCATTCCAGCCCCAGGATTGAGCCGATCGGGCGACAGGAACAGGAGAGGCGGCAGCTACAGGCGCCCCTTCAGGGGTTCAGGAGGGAAGCCTTTCCGATGCAGCCCTTTGGCAGGTGGCCTAGAGGTGGAGCACTTGCCTCACAGTCAGGAGGTTGTGAGTTCGATCCCAGACAAAGGCAAATATTTGGAATAAACTCTCCTTCTCAAGCAGGGGGTTGTACTTAGATGACCCAGATAGATCCCATCCCTCCCTTCTCATCGGTGGACGCCTCAAGCATTTTGCCGACCGATGGGATTCCTCTACCTCCAATGCCTGGGTTCGAGACACCATCAGACTGGGCCTCGCACTTGAATTCCAGCGCGCCCCCCCTGATTTTTTTATGGCATACCCCCCTCCAAGGATCCCAATGGATTCAGCTATCCACCATCTCCTCACCATACAGGCCATACAACCCGTCCCACCATCCCAGTGGGGGCAGGGGTTTTACTCCCACCTCTTCGTGGTCCCCAAATCCTCAGGGGGATGGAGGGCTATTCTAGACCTGAAACGCCTTAACTGTTACTTGACCTACCGCAGGTTTACGATGCACACCCTACAATCCATTCTACTGGGCATCAGGCAGGGAGACTGGCTATCCTCTATAGACCTTTCAGAGGCGTATCTTCATCCCAATCCAGCCCTCTCATTCCAAATTCCTCAGGTTCTGCTACAATCATCGCCACTTCCAACATGTGGCCCTTCCCTTTGGATTGGCCTCTGCCCCGAGAACCTTCACTAAGGTCTTCGCGGCCCTAGCGGCCCACCTCAGGGACCTCCCGGTTCATCTCCACTGTTACCTGGATGACATCCTCATCCTGTCTCACTCCAGAACCCAAGCAGAAAGGGATATCAGAGCTACTCTCTCTGCCCTCCAAGACCATGGGTTCCTAGTAAACTGGCAGTAGAGCCATCTGTTACCATCTACACGGATCACCCACTTGGGGTCCGTCATTGACTCGGTTCAGGGAAAGGTTTTCCTTTCCTCCGAGAGATTCCATAGCATCCAGGAAACTGTCAAACATATCAGACGATCAAGGAAGGTAACACTTTTAGAATTGTCTAAATTACTCGGTAAAATGGTCTCATGTATCTCCATTGTTCCCTGGGCCCGTTTACACACTATATCCCTACAGTGGTTCCTGCTCCCGTTCCAAAGGACTGGCAGAAGCAATTCAAAGGCCACGGTCAAGGTGCCTTCAAGGGTCCTAACGTCTCTCCTCTGGTGGACCAGTCCCGCCATCAACAAGGGAATTGCTTCAAGGAACCCCAACGCCTCACCCTCACCACAGAGGCCAGCCTGTCCAGATGGGGCGCTCACATCCACTCATTCTCGACACAGGGCAAATGGTCACAGGTAGAACAGACACGCAGTATAAACTGGTTGGAACTTCGTGCCATCCACCTGGCCTTGCACAACCTCCTCCCCCACATACACGGGCGGCATGTCCTGATAATCTCCGACAATGTCACCGCCAAGGCTCACATCAACCGACAAGGGGGTACCCATTCCATAAGTTTGAGAAGAGAGGCCAAGCGCCTCTGCCATTGGGCGGAGCGCAATCTCCTCTCCCTCAAAGCCGAGCACATCTCAGGGGTCTCAACACCCAAGCAGATTGGCTGAGCAGGACCATGGTGGACCAGTCCGAGTGGCGCATCCATCCGTCACTGTTTAGGGAAGCGACCATGATGTTCGGTCTCCCGTCAGTAGACCTCTTCGCATCCCTGCTCAACACCCAATTCCCCAGGTTTTTCTCGAGGTACCCCTCCCACAGGGCCGAGAATCACAATGCCCTCCGTTGCCCCTGGCCCACAGGGCTTCTATATGCAATCCCTCCATTGGCCCTGGTCCCCAGAGTCATCCAGAAGCTCATCTCCGAGAAAGCAGAGCTGATTCTAGTGGCACCCTACTGGACTAAGCGCCCATGGTTTGCGGACCTCCACAACCTATCGGTGGCCCCCCCTTGGGAAATTCCCCCGCACAGGATATCCCTTTCCCAGGGGCCCCTCCAACACCTGGATCCTCAGTGGCTCCAGTTAGCCATTTGGAGGTTGAGCAGGAACGTCTAAGGAAGGAGCAGTTCTCTGACCAGGTTATTGATACCATTTTAGCCGCCAGGTGGCCCTCAACAACCAGAATATACAATGTCACTTGGCAGGGGTTCTGCAAGTGGTGCCATAGTCTCCAGGTCAACCCGCTCTCACCCTCCATCCCTCAAGTTTTGGAATTCCTCCAAGAGGGTCTGAGGAAAGGTCTTTCACCGAGGCGTCAGGTCGCAGCCCTCTCAACTGTCATTGTTTGTGACAACCTGGGTTCCCTTTCCCTCCACCCTCGCATTAGGGCATTTCTCAGAGGAGACTCTAACTTGTGTCCCCCAACCGTACATAGATACCCTACCTGGGACCTCAATAAGGTCCTGGTGTCCCTTACTAAACAATCCTTCGAGCCTCTCAGGGAATCCTCACTCTAGTTCCTAACATTCAAAGTCGTGTTCTTGATGGCCATTACTTAGGCTCGCCGAATATCAGAGATAGCAGCCTTGTCAGTGAGGAGGGACCTTTGTATCTTCCATGCCAATTGGGTGGTTCTCCGACCGGACCCTACTTTCTTGCCAAGGTCAACTCAGCCTTCCACAGGGCACAGGAACTTATACTTCCGAACCTCTACCCCAATCCCTCGCGGGAAAGGGAGAAGCTTTGGCATACTCTGGATGTAAGACGGGCCCTCTGCATTTACATTAAGTGTACCCAGCCCTTCAGGAGGCCCAAATCCCTATTCCTTTCCTTTCAGCCCAAATCATTAGGCCATAAGGTGTCCCCATCAACCATTGGCCGCTGGATTAGAGCTGCTATTTCCAAAGCGTACTTGTCCTAGGCTCTGCCAGTTCCCAGCGGAATAACAGCACACTCCACCAGAAGGGCAGCCACCTTGGCAGCTTGGGCCACCCAGGCTCCAATTGTGGATATTTGTCGGGCAGCCACCTGGGCATCCCAACTCCCTTCATCAGGCACGATAAGATTGACATATTTGCCTCGGTGGAGACTTTGTTTGGTAGACGAGTTCTTCAGCGAGTCCTCAAAGAACCGCAGGGACTTCAGAACCAGATGGAATCCCTCCCGTAGGACAGCCAAGCTTTGGTATGTCCCACTCTCTGGATGATCCGACCGGCTCTCAGGAGAATGGGCGTTGGTCCTTATCTGACACGCCATTTCTCTGGAGCTGGGAGGATCATCCATCCCCACCCTTTTATTTCACCATCTGGTGGGTTCTTGTTTTGGCCAATGAACCTTTTAGCATAGTAAGATGAGAGCACGATCTTCTCTTCATCTCGACTTCGCATAAACTGGGGAATGCAAGGAGTCATGTGATGGAGGGCGGAGCATTCCTCAGTAATTAAGCTCAGCCTTCAACGACGCAGACTGAAGCACCTCCCACTCTCTGGATGATCCTCCCAGCTCCAGAGAAATGGCGTGTCAGGTAAGGACCAACGCCCATTTTTCCCCTTGACTTCGGTGACCTTGTACTACTTTCAAAGATTGCCAGGCTTTCTGATGAGTAGATGCTCCTAAGGAACCTGGAAGCAATGATGTTGCAAAGAGGGTGGAAATAATATAAGAGAAAAACACTAGTAGAGAGGTGGAAATAGTGCCTATGAACCACACAAAGATTTTAATTGAACTCTTTGTCTGGTAAAAACTGATGAGAAGCAAACATTAAAAAAAAAAACATTTCTCAGGAAAATGTTGCAATATCCCATCTGGGTCGATCACCACACCAGAGATTCCCAGTGATTGACCCAGATTGGATCTTGCAAGAAGAAAATAACTTAACCGATGCCTTTTGTCCATCTTTCAGAAATGCTACAGCGCAGAGTACAGTAGAGCAAATCCTTAAAAATTCTGGTCATACCTTGAGACCTGGCAACTTTCAGATCTTTCAGGCCATTTTAGGAAGTCTGGATATGAAAAACTTCAGTGGATAAGCCAATAAGAATATCTTCTGCCCAAAGTTTAAAAGATTGAAAATTGTAAAAAGATGTTTCCCTTTAGACTTGGGTTGCTTGGTGCTTGCTTTGGATATGTGCCAGAAGAAAGCTGTGCACTCAGTTCTGACACTCTTTTTGGCTTTCAGAAATGCTTGTTTACTTGAAATTTTTAAGAATTCTTACATTGAGTTTCCTGGGTCATAGGTGGCAGATGGCTGGATGAGCCTATTCAAATTCATCATTCTGGATTTGTGGGCTTTATGAATAAATTAAATAGATGCCATGGAAAATGAGATTTCCAAGTTGGCCAAGTAAAAATGCTGTTGTATGTTGTTTTTCTTCTTTCACTGAGATCCCGCCTGAATAACAGAATCATACATTCCAGATGCAAAGTACAAATTATGCGGCTTTTGAGTTTCTGAAGAGAAATATTTATATTTTGGTTTCTATGCTATTATTTCTGACTGGTTACAAGTCCATATTACCAATGCTACACAGGCAGGTCAAATTTGCTATTTCATCTTGAATGGATATTTTTCTGATAGGAGAAAATGGTGAAAATTGGAATGGACTGGACTGGAATGGAGTGGGAATCAGAATACAATGACTCCTGAGCCTTCTGAAAAGTTATCTGACTGAAGCAGAACAACTGCATTATAAAAACTTATCTGAAAGGATTCACAGTATACACAATAGAGACATGCCAAAATTGCTTGCAACTGAAATAGATTTCCAGGCAATTCCCATTGTTGACTGGTAGGTCAGTATTTGCATTCCCTAAGACTCTGTAGGAATCTCAGTTTTTATTTGAGATGTTGATACCAGCTAAACTGTTTCCTACATAAATAATCTGACTTTATACACCCTGTCTTTCTCTAGCCAATACCTGCTACTCCTTGTTCTCAGAGGAACTACATGTGTCTGGTTATGCTCGAAAAAGAACAAATTTAAGAAGAGGAGATTACGAGATTTAGCAACTCCATCTTGCCTGGATATTTATTTGCCTGTGTAGCATTGGTAGTATGGACTTGTAACCAGTCAGAAATAACAGCATAGAAACCAAAAAGGGCATTGGTACTTACCTGACACGCCCGTTCTCTTTGAGCTGTTCAGAGCATCCAGTAGTGAGAGGTGCTTCAGTGTCTGCATGTGACTTCTCCCCAGCATTCCCCAGTTTTGGCGAAGACAAGAGAAATAAACACCCTCGTCCTCAATACCCTAACAATTCATTGGCCAAAACAGAACCCCACCAGACGGAAAAAGGGTGGGGCTGGATGCTTTTCACAGCTCAAAGAGAATGGGCATGTCAGATAAGTACCAACGCCCTTTCTCCCATGAGCTGTTCAGAGCATCCAGTAGTGGGACATACCAAAGCTTGGCCTGTCCTACGGGAGGGTCTCCCTCTGGCCTGGAATCTCCTCCTGGTCCCTGTGGATCCATTGCAGAACTCTTCTGCCAAAGGAGGCTTCAGCAGATGCAAACACATCTATTTTATAATGTCTAATGAATGGTGATGGGGAGGCCCAAATTGCGGCTCAACAAATTTCACTTATTGGTGCCTGTGTGCCCCATGCTGCCGATGTTGCAGCGCTCCTTGTTGAATGAGCTGGGCACTTGCCCCTGGGCACTTGCAGGGATTGAGTCTGATACATTTTTGCTATTGCGGCCTGTAGCCAACGGCCTATCGTTGAAGGTGAGACCTTGCATCTCTGAGTGTTGGGCTGAAAGGACACAAATAAGGCATCTGTTTTTCTGAAAGCTGCTGTGCGGTTGATATATATTCGCAATGCTCGCCTCATATCAAGCCTATGCCATTGCAGTTCCATCTCTTGGGATGGTCTGGGGCAAAAATTAGGAAGTATCACCTCTTGTGCCCTATGAAAAGCCGAGTTAATTTTTGGTATAAATGTAGGATTAGGGTGAAGGACCACCTGGTCAGCAATGAAAACACAAAGATCTTGTCTGATAGACCAGGCTGCAATCTCTGAAATATGATGAGCAGAAGTGATCGCTACAAGGAAAACTACTTCATATGTCAGAAATTGTAGACTTGATGATTTCAAGGGTTCGAAAGGGCCCTTAGTGAGTGCGACAAGAATCTTGTTAAGGTCCCAAGTGGGATAATGGTGTACCGCTGGAGGGCGTAAATTTGTGGCTCCTTGAAGGAAAGACTATATACGTGGATGATGGGAAAGAGAAAATAGGCCTTCACAAGTGAGAATCAAGGCTGCCACCTGTCTTTTTAACGTATTAGGTGATAATCCCTTGTCAAGTCCCTCTTGCAAGAACTCTAGAATTTGAGCCACAGAAGGAGAAGTGGGATCAATTCGAGACTCAGTATACCATTTGCAGAAACTGGACCATGTGGCATTGTAAATGCGAGTTGTTGAGGGGCGCCTGGCAGCTAGGATAGTGGCGATAACTCTGTTGGAAAACTTTTTGCTCTTCGGACAACTCCGCTCAACCTCCAGATGGTCAGGTGCAACCATTGAGGGTCCAGATGTTGAAGGGGCCCCTAACTTAACGAAACCCTGGCTGGCGGGATTCTCCATAGAAGTGATACCGAGAGACTGCAGAGGTCTGCAAATCATGGTCACCTGAGTCAGTAAGGAGCTACTAGAAGTAGTTCTGCCCTCTCGTCTAGTAATTTCTGGATGACCTTGGGAACCAGTGGAAGTGGCGGGAATGCATACAGGAGTCCCAGGGGCCAACAACAGTGGAGCAAGTTGAAGTTCTCCGCTCCTTGCGAGGGGTGCCTGGAAAAACATCTTGGAAGCTGCGTGTTGAGGGGGGAAGCGAACAGGTCCACCACCGGCTGTCCAAATGTCCTGACCACTTCTTGAAACAGGGAGGAATGGAGGTGCCACTCCGATTGATTGATGGTGGCCCTGCTCAGCCAGTCTGCCTGTGTATTCGACAGACCCAAAATATGCTCTGTTCTGATGGAAAGTATGTTGGTCTCCGCCCAACGACACAAGTGCCCTGCTTCCTGCATGAGATGTTTCGACTGTGTGCCCCCTGTTTGTTTATGTGAGCTTTGGCTGTTACATTGTCAGTCAGTATTAGTATGTGCTGATCGCGTACCTGTGGAAGGAAACTGCGGGGAGCCAGGTGTACTGCTCGAAGCTCCAGCCAGTTTATGCTGCATGACTGTTCTATGGCAGACCAGTGGCCTTGGGTTGTAAGCGATGAATGTGAGCTCCTCATCCAAACAGGCTGGCATCGGTGGTGATGGTAAGTCTTTGTGGCTCCTTGAAGAGGCAGCCTCTGTTGATTACTGGTCTGGTCCACCCGAAGAGAGATATGAGGACCTTTGGTGGTACCCTGACCTTGAGTTTGGAGTTGCTTCAGCTGGAGCGCTGGTATGGGAGCAGGAACCACTGGCGGAATCTAGTGTGGAGCCAGGCCCAAAGGATGATAGAAATACATGAGATCATCTTGCCTAACAATTTTGATAGTTCAGCTAGAGACACCCTCTTAAGACCCCTGATCTCTTTAACTAATTGCTGAAAGCTGTTTAGTCTATCTGGTGACAGGTAAACCTTGCTTTCCACCATATCTATGAAAGCTCCCAGATGGGTTAACCAAGTTGAAAGTGTTAATTGACCCTTTTTCCAATTTATTGAGAAGCCATGCTTTTGTAGGGATTGTAATGTGTTCTGAGTGTCTTTGACTGCTTGATGGATGGAAGATGACAAAATCAGGATGTTATCAAGATAACACTGGAGCCGTACGGGGATGTCCCGGAGATGAGCAGCTAGCGCTGCGAGAACCTTCGTGAAGGTCCTGGGGCAGAAGCTAGTCCGAAGGGAAGGGCCACGTATTCAAAATGGTGGTTATTGTAACAGAATCTCAGAAATTTATAATGGGAAGGCCGAATAGCAATATGCAGGTACGCCTCCGTCAAGTCTATGGACGTGAGGACGTCCCCCTTTCTGATGTCAAGTAAGATAGATTGCAGGGTATGCATCTTAAACTTGCGATATACCAAGAAACGGTTGAGACGTTTCAGGTCTAATATCGCTCTCCACCCCACCGAACTTTTGGGCACAACAAAAAGATGTGAATAGAAACCTTGCCCTCGTTGAGTGGTAGCTACTGGTTGGATGGCTCGTATATCCAGTAGGTGTTGGATAGCCGATTCCATGAGATTACATTTAATCGGGTCTCTGGAGAGAGGACATGTCATGAAAAAATCTTGGGGAGTGGATTGACACTCCAGCGCAGGGCCAAATCTGATCGTATCTCTGACCCAGGAATCAGAGATTGAGGAGTCCCATTGGTCGGTGAATAATTTAAGGCGTCCGCAAATGGGGGTCGGGTCCCGGGAGTTATCTTGGATGACGAAAAGGCCTGTTTCCTGCTCCCCAAAAGGATCTTTTGGATTGACCACCCCTTCTGCTCCTATCCCCAAAGTCGGACCTATCTGGCTGCTGCCCTGGTCTGAATGATGGGGGTCTCTGGTATCTGGGTGAAAAGGATCCCTGGTAAAAGGGTCAAAAGGATCCCCTCCGAAAGGATTGGGGGTTTCTAGGATCTGACTTCCGAAAAAGGGAAGGAAGAATTTTCTTTTTGTTACGGGTTTCGATTAGTAGTGGATCAAGGGAAGGGCCAAACAGTCTGTCTCCCACAATTGGGGATGAAGCCAGCTTGCATTTGTGCTTAAAGTCGGCTTGCCAATGTTTTAACCATAGCAAGCGATGCGCTGTGACATGTGAAGTAATGGCCCTGGCTTAAAACTTGACTGAATGATAAGTTGCATCAGCTGAGAATTCAGCAGCAGCAATAAGTTTAACAATTTCTTGATGCGCTCTAAGGTTAGAATTAGGGACATGTTCCTGTAAGAGGCAGAGCCATATGAGAGACGAATGCGTGAAGAAGGTGGCGGCTGTGGCTGCTCTGATGGCCCACCTGTCAGACTGTGTAGGGCTACCTCAGCCCGTTTTTCCTCCGGCTTTAATGCCTCCAGTGCATCAATGGGAATGGGGGAGGAATGTTAGGGATAACATTGTTTACCCTAACTGGTTTAGGTAAAATAATAAATATGTTATCATGGTTTGTTAGTTAAAGTGTTTGCAACTTTAACTGTAGGAATGTAATTAAGGGAGTGGTTGTAATAGCACCATAAAAGAAGCAAGACAACGGCAGCTTGCTCTCTCTGATTTTATGATCCGTAATTACTGGATGAAGACTGCGTTTTTCCCTACTGGAACGGGAGAGAGAAAAGACTGATTTATTGTAAGTGAACTGACATTGGATATTCTACACGGACTTTGCTAATTGAATATCCTTGAATGGACTGACTAAACGATACATGACTAATGGACTGTTATTTTGACTATGCTATAAACTCTAAATGGAATAAACTATATTTTTGATAGCACAAGCGTATCTGTTATTTTTACTGTATGTTAACAAACATACAAACTTATCTCACTCATTTATCTGTGTGCCTATCTGACTAACGCTGCGCATTCTGTTTAGCTTGTCTCCTTAACCCAGGTTGGGGAACACAGGCTTAACAGACGCTAATCCCACTATAGGTTGATCTACCTCGGGAGTATTCAATAATTTTGAGAAATCAGGGGCCAGATTGAAATATTTCCTGTCATATCCAGTGGGGGCTATATACACCGCTGCAGAGACCCACTGCTTCTGTACCAGGTCCAAAAACATGGGAGGAACTGGGATCACCTCTGCTTCAACTACTGGTTGGTTGATGATCAGATCCTCTGGTCCCTCCTCCGAAGGAGTTGGTGTGGTGGAAGGGGTCGACTTGTTTAGGCGTGCAATATTTTTTGCCTTAAACAAGAGAGATCTGAAAAGCTGTGGTCAGAATAAGCCTGTGACAACAGGTTGGTCAGGAATAAGGCCCTCATCCTCAGACATTCCCCTTTCTAAGGGGTCTGCTTCTGACAGGGGCTCACTATCCTGTATTGATCCTAATTCAGTCTCTTCCATTTGATCAATTTGATCCACTTCCTCCTCCTCCTCCTCCTCCTCCGTCAGGCCTTGGAGGGGGTCCTCCCCCTGTAAATGTACCTGGGTATGGTGCTACTCTGACCTGGTCAATGACCTCAGCGATTGGGAATCATGATTGGTGATCACAGGATATTCCCTGGTCATAACTGCGTGTTGAAGCCCTGCTACAATTCCCTGGCGGATTGCCAGCTCCATCCAGGTTTTCATCCTCTCTGGAACCTCCTCAGTAACACTATCGCCCTGATGAAGACCACCAGCCGTCGGAGTGAATGTGCTTTGGGAGCCCTTCATGTGGTCGGTGTCCCAGGAACTTGGGCCTGTTGGCCTTGGGGAGCCAAGCTGCGCCTGGATGAGAGTGAGAGATCTAGGGGAGGAGGAGGGTGGGAAGAGATAGATGGACCTGGGCTGGAGGAGGGAAAGTCCTGTGAGACATTGTGTGCCTCCCGAGTGCGCTTATCTATCTGCTTTTGTAAGGCTTTATGGCGCCTGATAGCATCACTTTCTGAGGCTTTAGAATTCCCCTTAGCCTGGTTAGGTTTGTGTTGAGATTTGGCTTTTGCCTTCAGGGATGAGGTCTGAGAGCTGCTACCATCTGCCATTTCGATTCAAATTGGAATTGCAGTCTGCTTGTTATACAATGCTGTGAAGGCGGTTGGCATGCCCAGGGGCCTGCTCTGAGGCTAGACCGGTTGCCCTGATAATGGTTTTATTGCCCCCCCCTTTTTATAATACTTATCTAAAATGAGTCGTATCTCAGTAATAATATTTTATTGAAATTAAAATATTATACTGAAGAGAGATGACTTATTATTATTATTATTATTACTCTTATAAGCACTAATATCTATCTTTTTCCTGAGCCGGTCGGATCATCCAGAGAGTGGGAGGTGCTTCAGTCTGCGTTGTTGAAGGCTGAGCTTAATTACTGAGGAACGCTCCGCCCTCCATCACGTGGCTCCCTTGCATTCCCCAGCCCTTTCGGAGAGGCTCCTCATGACCTTTCTACCAGTTTCCTTTCCCGCCCAGGTACCCGAGACCCCCCTCCTTCTGGCCTTTCCAGCCTCAGGATTGAGCCGATCCGAGTGACAGGAGCAGGAGGGGCGGCAGCTACAGGCGCCCCTTCAGGGGTTCAGGAGGGAAGCCCTACCGGTGCAACAGATAGACCCCATCCACCCCTCCCCATCGGTGGACACCTCAAGCATTTCGCTGACCGGTGGGATTCCTCCACCTCCGATGCCTGGGTCCGAGAGACCATCAGACTGGGCCTCGCGCTTGAATTCCAGCGCGCCCCCCCGAATTTTTATGGCACCCCCCCTCCAAGGATCCCACCAAACGCAACCTAATGGATTCAGCTATCCGCCATCTCCTCACCATACAGGCCATACAACCTGTACCACTATCCCAGCAGAGGCAGGGGTTTTACTCTCACCTCTTCGTGGTCCCCAAATCCTCAGGGGGATGGAGGGCTATTCTAGACCTGAAATGCCTTAACCGTTACCTGACCTACCGCAGGTTTAAGATGCACACCCAGAGTCATCCAGAAGCTCATCTCCGAGAAAGCAGAGCTGATTTTAGTGGCACCCTACTGGCCCAGGCGCCCATGGTTTGTGGACCTCCGCAATCTATCGGTGGCCCCCCCCTTGGAAAATTCCCCCACACAGGATATCCCTTTCCCAGGGGCCCCTCCAACACCTGGACCCTCAGTGGCTTCAGTTAGCCATTTGGAGGTTGAGCGGGAACGTCTAAGGAAGGAGCAGTTTTCTGACCAGGTTATTGATACCATTTTAGCCGCCAGGCAACCCTCAACAACCCGAATATACAATGCCACTTGGAATAGTTTCTGCAAGTGGTGCCATAATTTCCAGATCAACCCTCTTTCACCCTCCATTGCTCAAGTTTTGGAATTCCTCCAAATGGTCTGAGGAAGGGACTTTCTCCGAACACCCTGAGGCGTCAGGTAGCAGCCCTCTCAACTGTGATTATTTGCAACAATCTTGGTACCCTCTCCCTCCACCCTTGCATTAGGGCGTTCCTTAGGGGAGTAACTAACTTGTGTCCCCCAACTGTACATAGATACCCTACCTGGGACCTCAACAAGGTCCTGGTGTCCCTTACTAAACATCCCTTTGAGCCTCTCAGGGAATCCTCGCTCCAGTTCCTAACTTTCAAAGTCGTCTTCCTGGTGGCCATTACTTTGGCTCGCCGAATATTGGAGATAGCCGTCTTGTCAGTGAGGAAGGACCTTTGCATCTTCCATGCCAACCGGGTGATTCTACGGCCGGACCCTACGTTCTTGCCTAAGGTCAATTCAGCCTTCCACAGGGCACAGGAACTCACACTTCCGAACTTCTGCCCCAATCCCTCGCGGGAAAGGGAGAAGCTTTGGCACACCCTGGATGTAAGACGGGCCCTCCGCATTTACATTAAACATACCCAGCACTTTAGGAAGTCTGAATCCCTATTCCTTTCCTTTCAACCTAAATCCTTAGGACACAAAGTGTCCCCGACAACCATCAGCCGCTGGATAAGAGCTACTATTTCCAAAGCTTACTTGTCCCAGGCTCTGCCGGTGCCCAGCGGAATAACGGCACACTCCACCAGAAGTGCAGCCACCTCGGCAGCTTGGGCCACCCAGGCTCCAATTGCTGATATTTGTCGGGCGGCCACCTGGGACTCCCCATCTCCCTTCATTAGGCATTATAAGATCGACATATTTGCCTCGGTGGAGGCTTTTTTTGGGAGACGAGTTCTCCAGCGAGTCCTCAAGGAACCACAGGGACTTCAGAACCAGATGGAGTCCCTCCCGTAGGACAGCCAAGCTTTGGTATGTCCCACTCTCTGGATGATCCGACCGGCTCTCAGGAGAATGGGCGTTGGTCCTTACCTGACACTCCATTTCTCTGGAGCCGGGAGGATCATCCAGCCCCACCCTTTTGGTTCACCGTCTGGTGGGGTCTTGTTTCGGCCAAGAAACTACTTAGCATAGTAAGATGAGAGCACGATCTTCTCTTCACTCTCGTCTTCGCATAAACTGGGGAACGCAAGGGAGCCACGTGATGGAGGGTGGAGCGTTCCTCAGTAATTAAGCTCAGCCTTCAACAACGCAGACTGAAGCACCTCCCACTCTCTGGATGATCCTCCCAGCTCCAGAGAAATGGCGTGTCAGGAAAGGACCAATGCCCAATATTTCTATCTATGATAATAAGTATAAGAATGTTAATTAAATGGCATGATGTTACGTGCAAGCAAAGCCAAACAGCCAAATTGCGAACGCCTAAAGGCCCAGATTGATAAGGGTAGGGGCCTTCAACAGCTTCTCTGCACAGGTAGACACAGGCCTGGGTGCTCGCTGTTGTGCCGCTGGGTTAATTGGGCTGTGAGGGTTAAGCCAACAATTTAAATGTAAGAATAGCCTCGAATGAAAACAAACCTAGACGAGGATATAATGGTCCCCAGAATATTTGAAGGGAACCTCTGCTCTGAGTAGAGCTACCTCACACAGCACAAGAATGAATACAGGCGCACGCCCACGAGGTCTTGACAGAAAAGATGGCCTCCAGCCGCTAATCTTTTGGCGCGCTCCTCAGCAGCAAACTCCCACCTTGAAAATGAATAGCCTCTGATGGCTTTTTCTATTAAGCTAAGTGGCGGGAAAAAAGTGGAACTTACCAAGTGATTGAATCCTCCACTTCAAATGGTGTTCAGAGGGGGGAGGAGAGCGATATGACTCCGTTTGGATCGAAAAGTCGCGCTGCTGATCGATCAAAGGAAACGCTGCAGCAATCGTTCGAACTGGCAGGGGTAGAATATTGGCTGTGGGGAGGGGGCGCGGAGCAGCACTGAAAAAACCTCCTGATGCTTTGGGGCGCGAATTGGTGCTTCCCTAAGTCGGACCTTTCTGGCTGCGATCTCTACAATGCGAGCCAACTTGAGAAATCGGAATGGAATAGAAGGCTAAAGACAAGCTGATTAACTGTCAAACCTGCTGGCAACGAAAGAATATTTTCCTGTTTCGGCCAAGGAAGAATCACAAGCACTGCCTATCTCCCACGAGGCTGAGCTAAAACTGGGGAATGCTGGGGAGAAGTCCCGTGGGGGAGGAGAAGCGTTCCACAAATTAAGCCCAGCCTACATATGCAGAGACTGAAGCACCTCCCACTACTGGATGCTCTGAACAGCTCAAAGAGAACGGGCATGTCAGGTAAGTACCAATGCCCTTTTTGGTTTCTATGCTGTTATTTCTGACTGGTTACAAGTCCATACTACCAATGCTACACAGGCAAATAAATATCCAGGCAAGATGGAGTTGCTAAATCTCGTAATCTCCTCTTCTTAAATTTGTTCTTTTTCGAGCATAACCAGACACATGTAGTTCCTCTGAGAACAAGGAGTGGCAGGTATTGGCTAAAGAAAGACAGGGTGTATAAAGTCAGATTATTTATGAAGGAAACAGTTTAGCTGGTGTCAACATCTCAAATAAAAACTGAGATTCCTACAGAGTCTTAGGGAATGCAAATACTGACCTACCAGTCAACAATGGGAATTGCCTGGAAATCTATTTCAGTTGCAAGCAATTTTGGCATGTCTTTATTGTGCATACTGTGAATCCTTTCAGATAAGTTTTTATAATGCAGTTGTTCTGCTTCAGTCATATAACTCTTCAGAAGGCTCAGGAGTCATTGTATTCTGATTCCCACTCCATTCCATTCCAGTCCCTTCCAATTTTCACCATTTTCTCCTATCAGAAAAATATCCATTCAAGATAAAATAGCAAATTTGACTTCTCATCTCCTCTGCTTGATAGCATTAAGACCACTAATCTCTCTTAGAAGACACCTGGTGTCTGCTGATAAAAAGGAAAAAAAAAATAATCATCACTATCTCCAGCCAGATATTTAGGAAGTATGGAGGCAGGTATGGCACATTTGTCCATCAGCTTGTATGCAGTGGTACATAATTGCTGAATGTGGGAAATTAGTTCACTTAATATGAGTGACTGCTATTAATTCATTTAATTAAGCCTTCTGTAAAGTTTCTTGAGTGTCCAATGTCATATAAAGCATACGTTTTATATAGAAAATTTTATTTTGTCTACTTTGACTTTTTGTGTGTACATGACTTCTAACACATGTCTTTACATAACCCAGAATTTTTTTGTAAGCAGTTTCACTTAACATTAAAAGCTTCTTTGTACATTTTCTAAACAAGAATGTTATTTTTGTACCAATGTCCCTTACACATACATATTTGTTTGGACAACTGTTCAGAAACATGCAGAAAAATATAAATCCTGAATTTCAGTTATTTTCTGGCTCACAGCCTGATTTCAGAAATGTGTATTTGGTAGCTTGGGTATCAAAGCAATGTCTCTTAGTTTAGTCATAATTAGAAGATGCATAGAAAAAGTAATGATTGAAGAAAACCCAGGATAACTAATGAAACTTAATCAGAATCAAAAAGAACGTGTATATGGGCATATATAGCACATGCATGATTTCTTGGGAGTTCAGAAAAAAGTTGCTATGCGTGTGTGTACGATTTCGAATGAATGTTGTGTCATGGCCTCAGAGCCAAACTCCAAGAAGCAGGGTGACCTTCTCTGGCATTAGAATCCTGCACCCTGGCAAATAAATGCCTCACGAGCAACTTCAACAACTGATGCTGGTTCTACAACCAAGCCCAGTGCGTCATTATTGGCAAACTCTGAGCAGGGAGAGCCTCACCTGGGTCTGCTTAGAGCAGAGTGGATTAAACTGTATGGGGACAGCTTCCATTGCTGAAAGCCACTTGTTTTCCTGTTCTCTACTCCTGCTTTACTTTGACCTCAACATGTCCCTTACCAAGTCTCTGGCTCACCCCTCAGTACTTTTCAAGCTATTGCTTGATATTGGATTACTGACTGTCTACTTGAATTATGACTTCTCCTCAGTCTACCCATGCCTGCTCCTTTTCCTGCTTCCTCAACATTTTTGCTGTTGACTTCTCCCAGCCTGTCTCTTGCCAGCTTTCCAGATGAGCTTTCCTGCCCCCAAGTACCTGCTCCATGCCCATACTTTGCTTAACAACTGCAGGGATTGTTTCTGCCTTTGCTGAAGCCAGGACATGAAAGTTGACTCCTGGCCATTGCCTGGACAAGTCTCTGCAGTTTTCTTGGCAAGGTTTTTCTGAAAGTGCTTACCTGATCCCTAGGCCCGAGAGACAGGGACTGGCTCAAGATCACCAGCACTTTTTTGTGCCTAAAGCAGACTAGAACTCAAAATCTTCCAGTTTCTAGCCTGGTGAATTAACCATGGCACCAACTTGGCTCTGTTTATGCAAAATTAGAAAAGAATATTTTTTATTCACAATGGATGTAAAGACTGTTAGGCCTGACATGATGTAGGTAATGAAATTAAAATTGAAAAATTACAAAAGTGAAAAGGAAAGCTGATATTGGGATGTGGCTGGGGATATTTACTTATTTTAGATTGCATAACTGATATTTCCTCTAGCAGATCTAAATGGCATTCTGCGGTTTCTCCCAAATTGTACTCTTTTCAGATTACTTTGTGAGGTAGGCTGGACAGAGAAAAAGTATTTAGATTAAAGTTACTGATAGATTTCCATGGCTGTATGGAAATTAGATTCTAGATCTCACTCATCCCAGTCCAACCTCTTTACCATTTCACTATCTTTCAATACTTTGCACCAGTCTTAAAATCCACCTGTAACTTTTCAACCAGAACAGACCTGACCAAAGATCAAACAGTGAGGAAGAAGCTATGAAAATGAGGATCATGTTATAAACTTATGTTTCAATTTCTATCATTTGTAGTGGAATGTGCTTTCAAAAATGTTTAGAATAGACACTACACATACTGTAGCATGCAATCTTGCACAAAGGTTGAGCTTGCAATGAGGAATGCTCTGAAGGGAAGTCCAATTTGTGCAAAAAGGAATTCTCTCAGGGCAAATGTATGTAAGTTTTTAGAATAATTAAGGAAACAATTGATTAAAAAAATATTTATGATTTTTCCTTTCCTGGTAGGGTATTAAATTGGGGAGTTTTTCAGGGTTAGTTGGTTTAGAAGGATTGGTATAATAGCTTTTGTCTACTTTCTTCTTTTATTGCAGAGCCCTTCACATCTTTTCATGAGGAGCTGCCTGTGCTTTGGGACACTTAGACTTGTGGCCTTTCTTGTCCTCTGGAATATCTGTTGTGGTAACTCTGGTTTATGGAAGATGCTGGAAGCGCTGGAGAAATGAAATGGATCCTAAAACCATCAGGAAAATGAAGGAACAAACAGTGATAATGGTTTGGCTATGGATAATGTGCCTTCTTGGCCTAGCAACTTCTCTAGAAGGTAAATGCAAAGTTGGTTCACTCCATAATAGAAGTATTATTGATTGATTATGTGCCATCAAATTATTTTTGATTCCTTGTGATCCCATAAGGTAAATTTTATTCATGCCAGTCTATCCCTAATCTATTCTTTCAGGTCTCCCCACAGTGCACTCACTGGCACTGGTATCAAATCCATCCATCTTGTTGCTAGTTGTCTTCTTCCTTTCTTTCCTTCCACCTTTCCCATTATGTCGAATGCTATTATGTCAAATTATATCCACAGCTTCTTTATTTACAAGTGGCATGTGCTGCTGACTAATGTTTTCAGAGCTAGCTGAAGATCCTTTGCTAGGCAGTTTTGCTCTTGTGAGTACTGATTATTAAATGACACTTCTAAGTATTTTATGCCAGATATATTGTATGGCTGGCGGAAAGCTGATCAAAATTCTAAAATCTTGAGTTTTCCAGTTCTCAAAAAATAAAAAATTCCAGAGGCTACGTATTCTTTGGCTTTTACAATGTGTCTTGTGTCAGCCCCACTCTTCAATTTATATATTTAATAAATATTAAATATGCTCAAATGCTGATTTATTATTAAGCCTCCAAATTTATTGCCATTCTACTAAACTTCTGTGAATCTGGAAAGACATAATTATTTGAGTTATTATAAATGTCCTCATTGCAAAAGGTAACAAAAGATGTTATTTCAGATGGTTGCTTTTTCAAATTAAAAGTTCTAGATCTTGGGGGTTATAGAAAGGGAAAAAAAAACATGCTTTGCAATGATGCTAAAAAAAGTAGAAAGTTATAAAAAAATCTCAGATTTAATTTTAATATAAAAATGATGTGGGTTTACAACAACTGTATAGGATAACCTAAGGAGCCACTGAGACTCTTGCCATTTTTGATAGCAATCTTTAGATGGTATTTCTGAGGAATTATATCCCTCTTATCTTCTGAACATCTGTGGATCCCCGGTAATATATGAAGTAATTAAAAAAAAAACCTATTTTACAGGGCTGATTCATCCGTTGAGGCAAGAAAGTATTGAGCTGAATTGAGTTTCAAGGAGGTACTTTATTTGGTGATTCTCCCCCCCCCCCCATTCATTCAATCATATCCAATTTTTTGGAAACTGCCTGGACAAATCCCTGCATTTTTCTTGGAAGGTTTTTTCAGAAGGTGGGACTAGAACTCACCTTCTCCCCGTTTCTAGCCTGATTCCTTTGCCATTACCCCAAACTGGCTCTTGTTTTTGGAGAATATAGTTATGCAGATGTTTGGAAGGAGCTTGTTCAACACAGCAGAGTAGCAAAGCAATTTCATTAAAATTTAAGGGAGAAAACTGAGAAAGGAGAAGAATGTAGGCCTTATTCATAGGTAGATGTTTATTCTTTTTGAAGTTTATTTTTAACTCAAGTTACCAATCATGGTCTTGAGGAAAACTTGATTGGGATTCAAAATATATAAATTTATATTTGATTGTATAGAATGTTTTGAAAAGAGAAGAGAAAATATATCATAATTGATACTTCTCATTTGACACCTTTCTACTGTTAACTCATACAGTAATAGGCTCCTATGTACAGGTACTGATAATCACACATTGGGAGTTAAATATAATATGGTATGGAAATATTTTAAAGGGGCTTTAAATGCCACACTCTCACTTGTGATCATGGAAGCAGTTGTGCTATCTGTTGAGGAACTAATCCACTGCTTCTTTAAATAATTGGATTTCTATATTATAAACATGGGATCTTGGAGAGGAGATCCTTCCTCAGTGGCTGCTTTGACATATAGCTGAAGAAGTGCTACCATCTGGATGAGTTAAAGCAAGGAAGTAAAGGAAGTGTATGATGCATTTAAGATGATTGACCCCAGGGTTTTTTTTTTAAAAGGAGAAGGAATATCAAAACAAACAGATGAAGAATTGGGAATTGGGAATGGGGTGGGGGGGTGAAAGTATAACCATACTGGATGACTGCACTGTCGGGTAGTTATAAACAGTGAATGAACGGGGAGATAATTTAAGCTAGCCTCTTTTTTTGTCTCCTTTTTTATCTTCTGGTTCTCTTCCCTTTCTTGTCCAAGTCCTGCACATCCCAACATTTCTTGTTTTCATTCATCACAGCCTGGTCTTTTGCCTCCGTTGGCTTTCCCCCCTGCTTTTTGACCTGTCTTTTCCAGAGGCCTTCACGTGGGAGAGAAAGATGTGCATTCATCATGAAATGGCTCAGGTCAGTGAGCACATGTGGCCGCAGGGATTTTCTTTGGCCCAGCTACAGGAGTATCCATGATACCCCCTCTCTTTCCCTGCCTGGTTAACTTTCTATTCTTGTTTCCCTTCTCCAGTTTTCTTTGTCTGCTTTCTGACATTCCTCTGATAGGACATCAATCTCTTTATAGTAGAACGTCCTTTTCCTCCATATTGTCATCAGTCATTGCAAGTAGTGACTAATATATCCTAACAGGCTTAAAATAACTGTACCTCCATTTTTTGAAAATCTTTTCTGACAAAACAAGATTAAACTTCCCCATCCTCTTTTTTAAACTCTCTGCAATGGTCTCTTGACATCGAAATACTTTCCCTCCTTTCTCTGTCCTTTGCTGACTCCTGTTACCTAGAATTCCAACCTGAGAAATATTTTTGTGGTGCTTGGTTTTTGAAGCCACCAACTTAACACCAACATTCTTTTCTTCAATTGAAACAAGTTCTAATACATGGATTTTGTGTTTGGCTGGCGTTTATTCTTGATTGGCTTTCCCTTTCCCTTCCTAGTTAGGAAGGGACTTTAAGTGGAAGTTCCATAGCCAGAATTCGAAGGGGCGACTGCTGATGCCACTGAATGCTGTTTGCAGGGGAAAGGACTTGATTTCCTACTGTGCCTGTGGGCTTCCTACAGATGTCCAGTTGGCAGATGTAGGAAACAAGACGTTGCACTTCACAGGCCTTTCATTCGACCCAGTCATTACACTCCATATAATGGAAATGTTGATTAAAGTCCCTTGGGGGCAGGAAATTAATTTTTTAATCTTGTTACTTGGTGAAGCTGCATTATCTTCATTGGCAAGCAGCCCTAACGGTTCACAATTATAATAATGTTCTCCATCTATAGTGTTCTAGCTTTTGCTTTTTTTTAAATCTGGGATGATTGCTTATGATTGATATATTTATCGGGTTCCTCTCATGTTCCCCTCTGCATGTATGCATTTATTTATTTGTATAATTTATTGATACAAGAATTGATCTGTTGCCTCCTCCTAAGTGGTTCTCGGTATTTTCTGTTTATACCATTTCAAGTCCAATCCATCCAGTGGATTCATTATCATCACAGCTCCTTGCAGATATGGGAAATGGGACTTGATACATTTATGGGTATAGGAAAAGCTGTGTTCCAAACTAAGCAAAATAGCTGACCTTAGTTCTGAGGCTTTTGCTTTTTTTTTTTTTTTTTTTTACTTTCCAAAGAATTAAATCCTTGAAATCTGGCACTAGTAACTAATTCTTTTCCTCCATCAGCTTCCTTTACTTGGTTCATTTATGCACCCCATTTCCTTTATAGCCAAGACCTTTTATTTGTTTCTGTCTGTACTAATTTCTAATTTCTATGTACATATGGTTTCATTTGAGAATGCCTCTTTTAGTCCCATTTACTAACCCAGGCGATGAGTTAGCAGCTTCAGAATAATCCTTAAATGCCTAAACAGAACACAGAAACCAAAAATATAAGATGAGCTGTGTAGAACTGTCAAGTCTATTCTGGCATCTTGTTTGTCCCAATAGCCAAGCAGCATCACATGCTTCTGAGAAATCATAAACATAACTTGACCCCAAAACACCCTGAAATTCATGTTCTCCAGAACTGTCATTTTTCCAGTATTGGAATTAAGATGGGTATTCTTACAACCAGTATCCATTGAAAAATTCAAATTTCATCATTGATTCAATTTTAAATTCTTATTAGTTGGATATAACTACATTCTTTAGAAACCTGTTTGTGGGAGACTTTTCAGAGTAGATATGTCAAGCTTTTGGCAAGCATGTTACTAAAGAAGCAAGATTTGGAAAGTCTAATATAGCAGATCTAAAGTGATGATGATGATGATGATGAATCATATAGTCATCCGGATGTTTAGACTGGATTTGACATTTTTGTCTACCTAATGAGTCCTTCCCAAGGACCTGGGATACACAGATGTTATTCTTTGATGGCGCCAAAAGTATGATTGCAGAATGCAAGTTGTGAGTAAAGCTGCCTTTTGCAATTGATTGATGGTGATTTTGTCAATGCTGATGGTGTTCAATGGTGTTCTAGTTATTTTGGGATTACGTCCAAGGTGACTATTACTATTGGTGCTATCTTCACTTTCTTTTTCCACAGTCATTCAGACATCATCTTCTTATTAATCATAATAATCACTGGCAAACCCTATCTGATTCAAAAAGACCCAGCAAAGAGGACAACACCAGGAAACTATAGGATGATAACATGTTTGCATACAATGTTTGATGACTCACAGGTATAATAGCAAACAACATTCAAGATTATTTAGAAAAAAATAATACCCTTCTGATAGAATAGAAAGAAAACAGAAGGAAAATTGGACTTACAAAAGATCATCTTTTGATACATAAAAAGATTTTGGAGAATGCCAAAAGGCAAAAAACCCAATTTCCATATGATCTGAATTGATTATAAAAAGATGTTTGATTCATTACCACAAACCTGGATCATCAAATGTTTGGAAGCAACTACATCATTAAAAAACATAAAAATGTTTATAGAAAAAATAACGAAGCAGTGAAAAACAGAGCTTGGTGATTGGAAATGAAAAATGTGGGCTCATCAGTATTAGAATAGGCATCTTCCAAGCTAATTCATTTTTACCCTTATTATTTGTCATTGCTGTGGTTCTACTTTCAGTGATTTTGAAGAAAAGTCTTTGCTACCATTTAATGAAAATGATAATAATAAAATCTCACATTTTTATATGGATAATCTGAAGTTTTATGAAAAACCAGAAATCAAAATTCAGTCATTGACTTATACTGTAATTTTTTTTAGTATAGATATAGCAATGGAATTTGGCTTAGAGAAAAGTGCTACAGTAGCAAGAAATCAGGATAAAATCACAAAGAATAATAGAATTGACATGCCAAATGAACAAACCATCAGGTGCTATTAGGATACAGAATACAATCTGGGCAATTTACAATTTGATATCATTAGTATGGACAAACTTAAAATGTGAGTAGTAAAGAATACATCCAAACAGTGAGAAAATTTCTAACGACGAAACTGAATGGTAAAAACACCAGCAAAGTTATCAATTCTTGAGCCAAAGCTGTGATATGATACATTGCTGGAATTATTAACTGGGTATAAGTTGAACTGGACAGCTTGGATCGAAAAAGAAGAAATTTATTCATTATGCAATACTTCCCTATAGTCAATGGTGGGATTCACATTTTTTTACTACTGGTTTTGTGGACGTGGCTTGGTGGGTATGGCAGGGAAGGATACTACAAAATCTCCAGTCAGAGGCGGTATTTGGCGGTTCCCCGAACAACTCAAAATTTCCGCTACTGGTTCTCCAGAACTGGTCAGAACCTGCTGAATATCACCTTTACCTATAGTGATATTAATAAATTATATCTGCCCCACAGAAATGGACGCAGGGATTTACTTCAAGTCCAATAAACTATCAAAGAAGAAAAAACATGCATTGGTTGATTACATAAAAGGCAGCCAAGAACAAGCATGATACAAGTTAAAAAAAAATGGAACTTGATGAATATACAGAAACAAAACATAAATATTGAAATAATCTAATAAAACTAAGAACAGAATGCTGGCAAGGAAAAGCATTATGTAGTCAATTTCTCCAAACGATCAAAGAGAAAGTAGATAAAGATAAAACCTGAAACTGGCTTACAACTGGAATATTAAAAAAGAAACTGAAGAGCTTGATTTTTAGCTGCTCAGAAGCAAGCTATTCAAACTAATGCAATCAAGGACAAAATGGAAAAATCATCAAATGCTTTCAACAAAGTGCAGATTGTGTAAAAAGACAGGTAGTCAGCTTGTGCAAGGAGTTTGCACAAATTGATTTTAAATAATGGCATACACAATCACCAAAATGAGTAATTATACCATGTGCCAGTAAAGAAAAACTGGTGGGAATGAAAATGAGCAGGTTAAAATATTGTGGGATTTCTGAATACAAACTACAAGTCTTGGCTCATAAAACACAGATTTAACTCTAGTTGAAAAGAAGGAAGTGTGGATAATTGATTTGGCAATACCAGGAGACAGTGGAATAGAAGACAAAAAATTGGAGAAGATCACAAAGTGTCAACTTCTGAAAATCGAAATGGAAAGATAATAATATAAGCTGGCTGTGGTGGTCCCAGGGGTTATTGGCACACTGAGTATTATACCCAAAATTTTTTGGATGGGATTTAGAAAATATGTACATTGATACAATTGTCATCTGTCAGTTTCCACTGCTTATACTATGCTGATAGATTTCAAAATCCTAAATTTTTGGGAAGAACTCTACAAATGAAGGCTAATACTACTTAAAGAACTGGCATATTGATTTCACATTTTTGTGCATATAATAATTAGTAAAAATACTGGGACCATCTAGTTGAAAAGATTTTGGAAAATGTGAGGGTTGAGATGTTATGGAACTTTAGATCCAAATAGACAATCATCTTGGTCATGACATATATGATATAACAGCTTTTGAAAAGAAGAAAGTCCAGCTCATAGATGTTGCTGTACTAGATGATGCTAGGATTGAGGAAAAACAATTGGAAAAAATTACAAAATATTGGGACTTGCAGATCAAAGTCAAATACTTATGGAAAAAGAAATCTGTTATCCCAGTCATGATTGGAGCCTTTGAAGCAATGCCTAAAGGACTTCCTCAATATCTGGAAATATTGAATTTATCAGACTTGACCATCTTAAAATTACAAAAAACTCATCCTGTGTGGGTTCTTATATCCTTAGTTGCTACCTTAATAATTTGTAGGTGTTGGTTAGTACTTAAATTATTAACTTTCCACCAATCTTAGATTGTGACTAACTGCAGACTGTTATACTGATGATACAAAATTTTGTAAAGCAATAAGTAAAACTATGTCATATATTACTGAAAACAAGTGGGACCTCTTTGAATTGTTTGAACTTTTTTCTCCTGATTTCCTTTACTGAAGGATCAAAATGTCTCTTAAAAGTGAAGAACACTCCTGTGCTCTTTGCCACGTTATGAAATATTTCCATTTACTGGATCAGACTACAAGAATTGCTTTAGAGTCCTTTAGCTGAATCGACAGGAATTACCCTGTAAGCCTTACCTAGCTTGCCTACCATGTCAATTCTTATACGGCACAAGATATTCATTTGCCTAGGTAATTGCATTTTGTTTGCTCTACTTTATTTCTTGGCACAACAACAAAGGTCTATAGATTAATGGGAAGGCCACCTACTTACTATACTTTATGTCTCAGCCTTTCTTCCAGAAATGCCAGACAGCATGTGGTGAGAATTATCGCTTTCTCTTCCAACTATCATTGTGGGGCTGAGTGAAGGAAATGGCAGGATTAGGGCATGAATTCATATTTTACCATCTACAACAGCCCTCATAAAGATCCAAATACACTTTGCATGTTTAGGAATCATCCCCCCTCCCACAAATTGCAGATATCTTGTGAAGTTGCAGTGTGGGAGGGGATAAGGCTTCCTAATGTTAGGAATGGGTGAGTTAGGCAGAAAAGTTTTTATCTCCCGTGGATAATTTTTCCCAGTTTCCTGCACTGAAGAACTGAAACCTTTCTTGCATTTTTAAAGATCCCCAGAATGACTGAACAGCAATAGTGAACATCCCAAAACTTGGTTTCTCTGTTATTAAAAGCTGAAACCAATAGTGTTGCGGTTTGCAACACAGAGAGCGATGCAGTTGTATTGAGCAGCAGTGGACAAAACTCTTTGTCATTTTTTAACTTTAAAGATACTTTGAAGTGAGCCACGTGAGTAGTTGACATACAGATCAAGCAGGCACAAGAGTCTTGGACAAGTGCTAAATAAGGATTCCAAGGAAATTGCCAAGTTCAGTTTCTGATATAGAGCTAATGTATACAAGAATTTTGGGGACCCCCTCCTTTTAATGCCATATTATATCTAATTTTAATCAGGGTACTTTTCAACTGGATGCACAAAATATTGTGAGTGCATCTGGAGACAAAAAAAAAAAAAAAGCAAACATGCTTGGATGTACGAGGTATATTTCATGAGCTTGCATAGCATTGCAGACAAAGTTCAATTAAGAAATTGAAAGGTATGCTCAACTAGAGTTTCAGCAATTCTAGCAGGAGATTGTGGGGAATAAAATTGACAAGCAGTTCTAATCTTTGCTTGGGGATCAAATATCGTGTGCAATCAGCCATAGGGGTTTGAGGGAAAAGGTGGTAGATGCAAAGCTGTTAGGTAAATAGGGAGAACCAAAATCGGTTTTGGGGGCTAATGATGAAGGAAATGTACATATCTGCAGATGTGGTTCAGAAAACCCTGCTGATTTAAGAAACACTCAGTGGAATTTCCACAAATATCTCGCATTATGAAGTAGAATTATGAGAAATAAAGGGAGAAGTACTAGCTATATTTTGTTTTTTACATATCAGTTAAAATCCCACCTAGACACAATTTTATTTATCTGTAATGATACTTTTGAGGAAAAAAACATAACATAATAGAAATAATTAAAATGGAAGGAATTCTCCCCCCCCCCCGCGCATTACACAACTTCTTCATGACTAACAACAACAAGAAACATTTTTAAATTATTTAATTAAAAAGATATGTCTTAACTTTTTTAGAAAGTAAGAGAACAGAGGACTGTTTTGGAAAGAGGAAAATTTCACCATTTCTGAGCAATACTGGAGGTGTTTCTCATATGCCTAAAGAGTTGGTCTGTATGACAAATGTTGCTCTCAAAAGTGCTTTTTTTCTGTCAATTTTAATGCCTGAATAGCTTCATAGTGAATGAGATGTTCCCTGAGATAACAAATGCAAGAGGTTTAAAGCTTAAAAATGAAGCCCATCACCTTCAGTTGATCCATTTGATCAGTTGACTGGCTTTTGGTGATTATTTCTTTGATCCTTATATTTATTGGGCCAGTCATTAATTATTGAATTTGCCAAGATTCTGCTTTAATGAAGGAATGTGGTTAATAAGTATAAAATATACAAAAATCATTGCAGACCTGAAGAGTATATTGCAAGATTTTAAATATAATCCAACCAAGGCATAGATGATGATTGATGATGATTGATGGTTAATCTTCAATTCAATTTGAAGATTTAAGACTGATAAAACATAACAGTTCAATTTCTAACCAAGGACCGAAGAGTTGTTAAGATAACATCTGGGTACACAGGAAGTTCCGAGTAAGTGGTTTTTTGCAAAGTCAGGTCTAATAAGTTCAAAATTTCATGTATCTAGGCAACCCTTTGGGTATTGCTCCAAGGGCTCTTATTACTATTGGTACAACCATCAATTTCTTCCTCCATGATTAAGGAATCAAGAAGCTGATGCAGGGAAATGTGTTCTCTTCCATTACTACTATCATCACCCTCTGAAGCTCCTGAGATAGATTCAGAAATATCCTTAAGCCCACCCACTTCTGACTTTGTCATGGGCTTGTCTCTTGCAGTTTTGCCTATTGAAACATTGCTTTTTGAATATGTAGCTTACAGCTGAGTGAACGTTGTCATCTTCAGATCTAATACAAATCATCATACTCTCTATATAGTATGATTTGCTCAGTGCTTGATAGCCCCCTACCCTCTTTTCTACCCCACCCCATCCCAGCTAACATAGCAGTTTTAAGCAAGAAGTGAAAGTAAATTTATAATCAGTGGAGGCCTTGGTACTGTCTAAGCTTGGTTGTTTTCTTGTCAGACATTTCATTATCAAAGTAGGTAATGTCTACTATTGACCTCACCCCTTTCCTAAGAGGTCTGTAGGGGGCATGCATAAGCGCACCAATGTGCCTACCTTCCCTATCCTATTGTTTCTTTTTTTTGTTATTTTATTTTTCTTATATGTATCCATTTCATGTATTCATAACTATGTTTATACTTATACCTGTTATCTTACAATCGCTTGACAAAATAAATAAATAAATAAATAAAATAAATACAATTATCAGGACTAGCACTGATGGTGATGTTACCTAGTTTGGTAATGAAAAATCTGCAATAAAACTGCGTAGCTCAGAGAGCACCAAGGACCCCACAGTTCAACCCTGGGTTATATTCTCTTCTATTGGTACATCTATAGAGCTCCTGATGGGCAGCCAGACATATTTGGCTGCCACTGCCCATTCAGATTGGCAGGTCATAGAGTTTATGATCGTTTTAGATGCTGTACCTGGAAGTAATATAGGATCTACTGTATAGTAGCAGGGGAATAGGAGTTTGTCAGTTTTGCAAGTGATTTATGGGTTAAACCAGGTAAAGGGAGGGGCACATCTGAAAGGGTTAAAATATTGTTTATGTTTTTAAGGAAAGCTGATGTACGACCAAAAGCACAGTCGTGATATCACATAGTGACTGCTTCATTTAATGGTCAAGTTGCCAGTTCCAATTATGGTTGCTAAATGTAGAATTCTTGTATATATTCTTCTGCAAATTGGAGGGGTGTGATCTGACTTTTCAGTTGAGTTTGTTATGATTTTGAGCAGAGGAATTAGATCAATATCTGTTCTCTGGAATAAAATAATGTGATGATTGGCCCCAAATATATTTTCCATTTTCTCAAGGGGTTACAATGCAAGCAAACAAGGATATGAAGATGACCTTCTCTGTCCTAAGTAGTCTGATATTAAACTGAATCATTAGCCTAAATCTGTGTCATATCTGAGTGAGTAAGAAGAATACACATGCTCTAATTTAAAGAGGGTTACTATATTTGACAGCTCAGTGGAGCAGTACATGGTAAGGATGGTGATAAAGGATGCTGAGGTTAATATTAAGGAGCAGAGGAAAAAGAAAATCAATATTCTAATCTTTTAATAGTAAATACCAGTACCTGGAAGCTGATTAATTCAGAAGCAAAATAGGACCAACCAAAAATAATAAGCTTACTTGGGAATTTTCTAGATAGTCAGCAATTTTTTTTCTTTTTCTTCTTAGCAGTTACAGTATAAGCACATATATCTTAAAAGAACATCTAAAAATCAAATGCTTTTAAATGTAAGACTTACAGAGAGCAATACTGTCAACTAAGCCTGAGATAGCAGATCAATCTAAATTTATGTCAGACAGATTTATATACTATTTTATTTCATTAGATTTTCTGATTTTTTTAAAAATGGAAAATTTTGGTTATGTGCAATTTCCACAAATACAGGCACGTTTCTACGCAAACTTCTATAACATCATTTTTGTCATGCACCTGGTGGAAACTGACTCTGAGCAGTCAGAGGACGACCCAAGCCCATCCCCTATCCATCCTAGAGCACGCAGGGAGGAGAGGATCAGGGTAAAACATGGTCTTGGGAGGAGAGGGCCATGATCCTCTTCATGGGTTGCAGGTGTGAGATCTGCATAAGAGTGTGGACCTGCATGCTAACAGATGCTGGAGACAAATTAGTGTTTTATTTCTAAAGAAGGTTTATCTTGGTTGGCGTTCTTCCAGGGACTGTCCCTGGTTATCTTCCTGAAATTGGCAATTATCTATCCTGGTCTGTCGAGGAACTTTATTCAGTGCAGTTTGTTTTTGGTTTTTGCTTCGTTATCAGTTCTTTGAATGTGAACTGCGTTTCTTGCCTTTGAAATGTTATTTTGAAAATAGTTTACTTCTTTACTGTGAACAATTAAACAGTGAAGCCAAGTTGAAGGCATTAAAGGACTTTTAGTTACATTTTGGATTTTGTTATATTTCTGATATACTCTGGGTCATCACAATTTTGAAGAGCAAAGCTTCTAATAGAACCCTCTTACAAAATTCAACTGTGTGTGATACTGGTGGTCTTCGAATCACAATTGGGACCAGAATTTCCAAACATGGTGATTGTTAAATGAGTCGCATCCAATGATGCAACCTTTTTGGCTACCGCTATTAAGTGATTCCCTGGAATTGTTAGTGAATCATATGGTTGTTACCGGTAAGTGGATCTAGCTTCCCCCATTGACTTTACTGTCAAAAGCTATCTGGAAAAGTTGCAAATAGCAATCACATGACCTTGAGGCATTGCAATCATCATAAATACATGCTGGTTGCCAAGCTCTCAGAATTTGATCATGTGACCATTGAAGATACTGCCAAGGTCCTAAATGTGAGGATCAGTTTTAACTCATTTCATTTTCAGTGCCATTGCAACTTTGAACAGTTGCTCAATGGATAGTTCTTAAGACAAGGACTACCTGTACACATTTTTGTGTGTATTCTAGGTCCTTTTTTTAATGTACATTTTAAAACAATAGTCTTTTAAATTAATTTTGGAGGGAAAGGTAATCTGCTCATTCCAGCCTGCAACAACTGATCCCAATTTGCTAAATCACACCATTCTAACTCAGTTTGTAGTAGATTTCATTTTCTTTGCTTTGCCACTGCACCAAAATTCTTCATTTTCCTATGCAAGATTCCAGAGTTCTGAGATTTCCCAGTTCCATAGACATTTTTTACTTCTCTTCATGATACAAAAAATGTGAAAGATGGGGAGAAGGGAAATTGATCCGTTTAAATTCCTCATATGTGAACCATTTTACTAACTCCTTAGTCTACTTGCTCTATGCGTCCTTCCTTTCCTCTGTCTCTATGCGTGCTGGTTGTTTAAATGTCTCCTATTGGAGGAGCCGCAGGTTGTATTTATTTGCTGGTCCATGAAAAATTAATGTGCACTCTCTGTCTCTTGATTTCTTCAAAAATAAAGCTGGGTCACTGGAGACAAGCCATCTGGGGAGCATCATTTTGGCCAGCTGTGGAATGCAAGGTCCTGAAGGAAATGTTTGTCCTTCTCTTTCTCACTTCCCACGCGAAAAATTTCCTCAAATAAAATGTCTATGATGATGTTAAGTTGGTTGTCCAAAATAAATTTTCCATTTTGATCGGAATCAAAAGTTACTTTGTTGGCTTAATTTTCATCCAAAATACCTTTCTGTTGAAACATATAATGTCTCCTTTAAGCCAGCTGTTACTACTTAAACATAAAAGGGAAGCCTAAGTTTAGAGATGGGCATATGCGCCTGATTTTGGTTATATTCTAGAATCTGGCCAGTGGTGGGATTCAAATTTTTTTACTCTTGGTTCTGTGAACGTGACTTGTGGGCATGGTGTGTGGCTTGGTGGGTGTGGCAGAGGAAGGATACTGCAAAATCTCCCTTCCCTTCCCACCTCACTAACTTACTTTCCAGCTCCGTTTTCCATTCTCCTGTGCAGGGCAACCAAAGAAGACCCACCCGATTAGCTGGGACTTGGGAGGCAGAGAATAGATGGGGGCAGGGCCAGTCAGAGGTGGTGTTTGCCGATTCTCCGAACTACTCAAAATTTCTGCTACCAGTTCTCCAGAACTGGTCAGAACTTGCTGAATACCACCTCTGAAGCTGGCCCAGCCTATGTAAGAGTATTTCTTGCCCTTTGCTCAGTATGGTCCAGGAGAAGCAGTAGTAGAACAATTCTGTCCTTTGACCACTATGAAAGCATCCTTTACTGGTTCTCCAATTCCAGATACAAAATGACTTAGGTGTGGACTTTGTGGTCCAATCTGTTTTAAGAGTTAGTTTTTGATCCAGCAAATTTCTAGCATGTTTTCAAATTAAAGATTTGTTGAAATGTACCAGATCAGTCCAGGATGTAAATAGGAGTTATACCTTCCAAGAGAGCTTGAGATTGAACTGTATATAAATAGGGAGCAGCAAAGCTCACCCTTGCTAGCACTGATAAAGTTGCCCAATCAGGTAATGGAATTTCTGCAAGCAAACAACTAACGACAGAATGCACCATGAATAGTACCTCAGAATATCCACTACTGGAAGTTCTGGGAAATAAATAGCTTCTTTTGTTTTTACTTTAAGTATGACAATTTAAAAAGCAACAACCAACATCCTATGTTTTGTAACTCATTACCATTTTGCTCAACAGCTTTAATTGCTACACTACTTCTGTGGAGATACAACCTGTGTTTACAGGGTTCATTCTTTGCTCTGGATGAAGTTATATGAAAGAGTTGAAAGAGCTTTCGTTCAGTCATTGGTCTCTCTTCTGAAAAGAAGTGTTTCTTTAAAACAAATATTCAAAAGTTATTGTTAGTGTTAACTGAGATATGAGACCAGGGAAGGGGAAGGGAGTCTTAGATCTCCACTGTTGTCACAGTGCACTTCAGGAACCAAACATGTTTCAGTCAGCTTAAGCCGCCTTGTCCTGTTGCTAGCATCTTCAGCAAAAGAAGAAAATAATAAGACAGGAACTAACTCTGTCTTAAAGATAATGACTTTGAGTATGGGTAATATAAGAGGAATTCTATGTTTGTAAAAGCAGAATCTGCAGTAGTTGCTGCTTGTAAATAAGCTCTTCAATGGAAATTGGAATGAAACAGGTGATAAATGTGGTACATATGACTCATTCCCAAAGCATGAACTAGCTGCATGTAATGAATGAAACCACTTAAATGAAAATCATGCCTGAAGACTTGCAAGAAATCACTTGCAAAGCTGACAAACTCATTGTTCCCCCAGCCCCGATCCCATCAGTGATAGCAAATCTTGTTTGAGACTAGTAATCATGCTGGCCCTCAGGAGATGATATAGGAAGGAATTAGCTGTCATTTGGAACTGTCTCCTAAAACCATCATTTCTATCTGTTTATCTCTCCAACAGAAATCCTTTTGGATACAACAGGAGAGACCTCGGAGATTGGATGGACAGCCCATCCTCCTGAAGGGGTAGGTGTTTCCCTTCATTTTCTTTTGCTGAAAATTGCCCACCTGCTCAATACCTGGTAATGTGTTCTGCACACAAGAAAGACCCACAGAGAAACCAAGATATAATGGTCGGTGAGGTTTTGGATGGCATTCCCTCTCCAAAGACAATGGAGAAAACTAGAAAGGGTTGTAAAGCTGTTGATTGCTTTTTTCTTTTTCTTCTGACTATTATAATCTCTGCCAAGTCTTTGGCTGTTCTGCCTTGGAGTATCACCATAAGGGAGACAACAGAAGGTTCTTCTCATAATAGATCTACAAAAGGCAATAGATTTAATTCTTTTTGTTATTTCTTTAAGACCTACCTTTTGTCTTCTTCAAAGGAGCATTGTAGAAAGTCCTCTCAGAGAGCCGCAGTGTTGAGTGCTGAATAATTACCCTTTTCCCCTAGTTAGGGTTGATATAGTGTTCCCTTGACTCCGTGCACTCTTAGTCTTCCCTTGACTCCATGCTCATTATACTTGAAAAAGAGAATGGACATCCATTCTATTTAGAGTCTGGTCTTCAGGCTCATTTGATAGCCCCAGACTGAAGGAGAATGGAACTACAGGACAATACTACTGTTGAACCAACATATCATTTTTAGCTTGGTAGTTTTTCCAGTTGGGATGATAGCAAAAGAGTGGCTGTTGTGCAGCTTTAATTCTCTCTATTTCTCTATGCTAATTTTTTTTCTGCTGATTTTGAGAAGAGAAAGGAGAGGAAAGACCTGTGAATACCGAAAGAAGAGCAAAATCAGGAGTGTTGTCTGAGAAAAAGTGAATGCAAATGTCTGATTAAAGCAATTTTTATTAGGCAACAAAAGCAAGTTTCAGAATTTCATTAAAAATTCAGAAGTGAATGGGCAGTAAAAGATAAAAGTATAAAAGATATTTAAACTATGCCCACACTCCTGGTTTATTAATCTTGTTGATTGACAGAGAGTTCTTAGAAACTCAAAGGCTTACTCAAAAGTGTCCATTTTCCCTTGATTCTAGCTTACAATAAAGACTCCTTAAAAATCCATCAATATATTCTAGTTTGACTGTAATTCAATGGGACATAACTCAAATAATCCAGTCCTCTATATTTGATGGCAGAAGCCACAAAATTATTGAGTGCTTGGCTATAGAAAACAAAAAGAATTTGGAACAAGCTGCAGGCACCCTTATTTTCCATCTTATAGCCAAAATGATAGATGAGATGCTAGTATATGTTAATTACTCCCTGTTAACCTAGATAAAAGAGAAAAAAAAGTCATGGGGTATTTTTTTTTTTTTAAATTAAACATTCTTTTAAGAAATAATGGATTCCTTTGACCATTTTATAGGATGGATGAATGATAGATAGAAATTAGGAAGTACTGCCATCTTTTTAAAATGTTCAGCAAATCTTTGTGGGTAGGAATTCTATCTCCCTAAGAAGCAGATGTAGTGAGGGATGCGGTAGCTCAGTGATTAAGTTGCTGAGCTAGTCGATCAGAAAAGTCGACAGTTCGGCGGTTTGAATCCCTAGCATTGCGCAACGAGTGAGCTTCTGCCAATCTAGCAGTTCCAAGCTTGTAAAAATGCAAGTAGAAAAATAGGGACCACTTTGGTAGGAAGGTAACAGCATTCGGTGTGCCTTTTGTGTTTAGTCATGCTGGCCACATGACCATGGAGATGTCTTCGGATAGTGCTGGCTCTTTGGCTTTGTAACGGAGATGAGCACCGCTCTCTAGAGCCGGAAACGACTAGCGCATATATGTGAGGGGAACCTTTACCTTTGTTCTAACCAAGGCTTCCTGAGACAGTAACAATTACACGCTTAGTCCACAACGGCTTTATTTCAACAGCTATTTAAGCGACTGTGAATTATAATGAGTTCCAAAACAATTTGTGAATAGTCCAACATAAGTCTGCCATGGTCTTTTCTGGATAAGGCTGATAAGCACCCACCTTTATCTCCCTTGAAATGCTGCCAACAACTAAATTGCCAATTAGCTGCACAAGGCCAAATGGAGCACAAAGTCAACTTGGAGCTTCAGTGTTTAAACCGATCAGAATGAACAAAGTTGCTTCTTGCAAAGGCTCATATCCCTTTGCTCCTCCTTTATGTCTTATGGGAGGGGCTAATTATCTCCATGCCTTACTCCTGAGTCGCCCCTTCTTTCTTAACCGTTTTTGCTTTCTGACAGCTTTGTGCAAGCGCGCACTGGGAACAGGCTTCCCCTGTTCCTCTGCCTTGCTGATGTCAGATTCTGGAGGCTCTGGAGTCAGCATAACTCTCAGATGGCCCTGGCTCCATCTCTGTGTTGGACGCAGATCCCTCGTCCGAGTCCTCCCCAGACTCCATGTTCCTTCCCATTGTCCAACTCTGCTACCAGCTCCGCAGGCCTCAGGCAGACCACAACAATCTTTACTTGAGAAGCAGAAGTTCAGAAAGAAGCAACTGTGTTATTATTCTTTTTGCTAGATTTGCTACAAAAAAGCGTTGTCCTTTATCCCTTAAATAACATACTACCTTCATTAAAAGATAGAATATTAATACTGCATTTGTCAGGCTGTACATACCAGCAGAAACTGAATTTAAATATTCTCTGAAAAGTCTACATCAACAAGACACAAAAACACGCAAAAGCTTAACAAACCAAATTAGAATTCTTTTGGTACATTCCTAAAATTAAACAGCAAGATATGAGAGCCAAAACTTACAATGTCAGCCGAACCAGCATAGAAATCGATGTCTATCAATAAATAATATATTATTGGAAGAATTAATTTCTTTAATAAGCAAGTAAAATCTATTTTGGGGCCCAATGGGGGGGTCATCACAGTGGAGGTGGTTGATTGATTAACAGCAGATCCCATCTCCCCCCCCCCACTGCCCCTGCCTTCCCCATCTAGCTCCAGTAGCAGTATTCATGCATTTGGTCAGTCACAGTGGTCCAGATAGTCTCAAACAATGTGTAATAAATGGCTCTTTTCCCTCCACTCCTATCTCACTGTTTTTTACCTAAACTGATAGTAGACATGTGATTAGCATGTGGTCAGTCCAGCTAGGCTGGAAATATTTTGAGAAAAGACAAGTTGGTTATGGGAATAAAACAGCATAGTACCTGGATCTCTTCAATATGCTGTCTCTTGAAATATAGCCAAATTTTGATTTCAGGCCAAAGCAAAACCAGAGAAAACAAATTCTCAGACTTTAAAGCACATAAAATGTAAATGTGTGCTTTATGCTTGGAACACATGGAACAGTTGGTTTTGGGCATAGAATATTCTGTCCATCTCTACTCACGTGCAGTTTTGGAAAACTTCAATCTTATTACTTTAAATCTAAACAATATTTTTTAAAAAAAATGAGCGGAGAGAGAAGATCCAATATCTCCTGAGTCTGAAAAAACTTTCAGATTTCTGGGGGGGAAAAATAATTGGCATCCTTTTAAATGTACTTCTTCTTCTTCTTGCCTCTCACTAAGGGACTCAAAGAATAGCATATTTGAGTACAATTAATTTTTTCCTAAGATGGATGGTAATTAATAAAGCACATATGTGTTAAATAAAAACATATGCAATCTAGAATGATTTGCAATTTGGTGAGTGCTTTTAAATATTGGATTTTTCAGAACATGGAAGGAAAATTCATTGGACTTATTTCTCATCCAGTGTTGTCTTTGTCATTGTTGTCTTCCTCCTCTCCTTCCCTCTCCTCCTTCTCATCTTCTGCATCCCCTCTCTCTTCTCTCTCTCTCTTTCTTCTCCAAAAGAATGACTGTGCGCAGAAGAGAAATGTATAACAAATTCCCAAGAAAGGTTCCTCAGTTTATCTACAAGAAATAGATTAAGGAAGGCACTTGGTATTGGGAGTCAGGGAACCAAGTAATATTAATCTCATATTATCCCTGAGGAGCTTCTAAACATGATGGAACTAAAATCTAGGGCAAATTTGTATAATATATACTGTGGCAGGATCCAAGTGGCTGTTCTCAGGTATAAAATAACACTGTTCCCAATCCCATAAGATTTATATTTCCAGCTTGTTTGTCTCCTTTTTCCTCTCCTCCCCTCCCCAACTCCATACAGTGGGATGAGGTGAGTGTCTTGGATGACAGGAAGCATCTGATTCGAACCTTTGAGGTATGCAATGTTGCTGAGCCGGGACAGAATAATTGGCTGCGCACTCATTTCATAGAGCGTCGTGGAGCCCACAGAGTTCACATACGCCTCCGCTTTTCTGTCCGTGACTGTGCCAGCATGAGGACTGTGGCTTCTTCTTGCAAAGAGACTTTTACCCTTTACTATCATGAATCAGAGGCTGACCTAGCCACTGCTGAGCATCCGGAGTGGCATGAGGGCCCCTGGACCAAAGTGGATACAATTGCTGCCGATGAGAGCTTCTCTCAGGTGGATAGTTCTGGGAAGGTGGTGAAGATGAACGTCAAGGTGCGAAGCTTTGGGCCATTGACAAAGAGGGGTTTCTACTTGGCCTTCCAAGACTCTGGTGCCTGCATGTCTCTGGTGGCTGTCCAGGTTTTCTTCTACAAATGTCCTGCAGTGGTGAAGGGTTTTGCCTCTTTTCCAGAGACCTTTGCTGGAGGTGAAAGGACTTCTTTGGTGGAGGCACCAGGAACCTGTGTGGCCGATGCTGAAGAAGCCAGCAGTACTGGCTCCTCTGGAGTGAAGCTGCATTGCAATGGGGAAGGCGAATGGATGGTGGCGATCGGAAGATGTGCCTGTCGGGCTGGCTATGAGCCTATGGACAGCGAGAGAATCTGCAAAGGTAAGAAACAGATGCTCCAGGGAGTATCCCTAGCACTTTTCAACTCAACCTGTTTGGAATAAACACCTGCAAGTATCTTTGATAGTAGTTTTCCAAACATATGCAAGAGTCAGTGAGTCCTGTGAAAAAAAAAAATCCTGTGAATATAAAATACATAAGACCAGAGGCTTCCTGTTACACTTTTGTGTGATTTGCTTGTATAATATTTCCTCATCTTTACATTAAGTCAGTTTGTGGGTGACTCAAGTCACACTTGGTGTAATGCTGTGGCTTTCTTCAAAAGAGATTATGAATTTGATTCAGCTTTGTTGGTTATGCTCTAAAAGTTGCCAGCCAGGTTTTACTTTCAGTAGCCTGCTTCTCCCTATTCTTTATGCAAATAGAGATAACCACTTTTTCCTCTGTCCAACAACTTAGGTGTGCCACAAAAAAAGGAGGCTTGCTAGTAAATAAACAACATCTAGCCCTAATCCAAGTTTTGTGGGTGCCCTCTGGGTGTTCCAAGCCACCGGAACTTTTCAGATTAGATCCTAGTTTGTAAAAGTACCAATCTGAGTGATCGTCCTGATTTTAACATAATGTTTCCCCTTTTCTCTTCCTAATAAAAATGGATCAGGCAACTGGATTGTTTTCCAAATCGACAACAACAAAGTCTTTGCTTAGCTGTTTTTTTCCCCATGCAGATCCAAAAGTAAACAGCAGCTATCAAAATCATACTTGTCATAATGGGGCCAACAACTACCTGCTCTCCTAATAGCTTTAATTTTCAGCTTTCAGTTATGAACCTAGAAGGGTTCCCAAACCATTGTGCTTATTGCATGTATTCCATAATAGTTTACAAAGTAATCCTAATTTCCAAAACAATATTCCATATTGTGAAATTTCACTGTAGGTATTTACTGCATGCTTTTCCTTCAAGAAATCATAGTTCTTTAAACTGGACGCCTTGTCTATATTGGGATTCCAAACTGATATACCCCAATTTAATAGTGGGAACTGATATTCTAGATTCCAGGTAAATTTGCTCAGAGTTTGCACTGCAACAGCTAGCAACATTAGATAAAGTGGCAATTGCACCTTAAAGTTTAATGAAAAGTCTAAGAACCTAGCAAAGTTAATGGAGCTTCGTGCTGGCTGCCAGTTGCAAGGATTTCTGCTCCTCTGAACTGAACGGTAGTAGAATCTGGAATTCCTTCTTAAAATGGTGTTTAATCCCAGCACCAGCCCTTCCTTTTATATTGACTGCAATTCATCTTGAACACGACTGATAATTGTGCAGAATCTAAATTTGTAGTTCAAGCCAGTGGGGAAAGTCCTTTCTCCAGAAGGAAGAAATTAAAAGAAGCCTACAATTGTCCATTCTGTTCCCAGGCAAGATACATACGCAATCTATTACTATGCGTGATGAAAAGTAATATAGCAGCCTGATGAAGCAGCAGGAACCCTTTTCACAGTCTGCTTTAGAAACGAATATTCACTGTGGGGGCTGGGATGAAAACTAAAAAATTACTGCAGAGGGGACTATACAGTAATTCTTTAGTATATGCATTATCTGAATTGAGAAAAAGCCAAGTTAGTATTTTAGAAACATTCTTATAAAGCCTACTTATTTGAAAAAAAATAGTGAAGAAAAATTCAGTGAAATATAGATATTAGTTGCAATCTTATTCTGAATTTTAATTATATCAAGAATGCCCCAGATCATGCTTAGCTTGCGTTTTATCTGGTGGTTTCTTGTTTGAGGTGTGAATCACTTCCATTTTTTTTTTTTTCTATCTTTCTGGAAACTTTAAGAATATTTTTTAGAGAAGTGGGCTTTCCTTATTGAGCATCTGAGTTAAATAGTTTCCAGCTAAAATATAAAAAACATTACAATTATTTGCAAATACGCTCCTTCCTGGGAGCTGATATTAAGAAATTATATAGTTAATTACTTTTAATTATTACACTTAGAAATATTAATTATAAGCGTAATTATTGTAGTTATCACACAGATTTCTTCCACAACTCAGGGCAGTTGAGAGGGTACTGTAACTGTTATAACACCTTTTCCTATACAGGAAATAATCCTCGACTTACAACAGTTCATTTAGTGACTCTTCAAAATTTCAATGGCACTGGAAAAATTCATTTCCACACTTATGTCCATTGTAGCATCCCCATGGTCATGTGATCAAAATTCAGGTGCTTGGCAACTGACTCACATTTATGACGGTTGCAATGTCCTGTGGTCATGTGATCACGCTTTGCAACCTTCTGACAAGAAAAGAGAATTGGGAAAGCCAGATTCACTTAACAACTGTGTTGCTAACTTAACAATTACAGCGATTCACTTAGTAACTGTGGCAAGAAAGATTGTAAAACGGGGCAAAAGTCTCTTAACAAATGGCTCACTTAACAACAACAAAATTTGGGTTCATTTGTGGTCGTAAATCGAGGACTACCTGTACAATTAGATAGTTGCTTGTATTTGATTCCCAAAAGATCAACTCTTTCAGCTGTGTCTTTTTCCAGGAAAAATTTATGACTTCTCTGAGGGGTCAAAATCAAATTTTGTAGTACCTTTGAACGCTAATAATACTTTTGCATAAAAATGACTGAGTTGATTGCTTCAATGATTCTTGTTATAATTAGACCACGTTGAAATATTCTATGTGCTGTTTAACTTTATAGCTATTGCAGACCCCAACAGTACAAATCCAAGAAGGCTTTCATGAAAGGCATTTTTTTAAAAAAATAATATCAATCTGTCACCACAAATGAAGGCATTAATGAGAAAGAATTGGCTTTTGAATTGTCTTCCGGGATCTCCTTAGAGACATGCATGTTTTAATCTCTCATTTTCTTTTTAAATTTTCAAGAACCTCCAGTGGTTTTCATCGCACTGAAAAATCAGATTGATGGTGGATCCTTGGTTAACTGGGCTGCCTGTGCACCAAATCCAGGAAATAGAAAGGAGCAGCAGCCATCATGACTATTACACCAGGAGGGATTTGTGCAATTTTCAGGAAAAACTTCCTTCCTTCCCCTTTTACTATTGTTAGACCCGAAAATTGAGAATGAGAATAGTGATTTCCAGATTAGTCACAGGGATTATCTTTGATATTGAAGAATTGCACGAAGAGCCACGTAAGTTCAATCAACCTTGGCAATGTGATTCAATTAGAAAAGGGAAATAAAATCAATGGCCCCAGAAAGAACGCAAAGGTATAGAACTGCCAGAACCATCCCATTTTTCACAAAAGAACTGTGACAGAGTTGCTTTTTCCAGCCATAATAATCACCTGAAATTTTGCAGCCCACATCTGGTAGCCCTCTGAAAGAGGAGATAATTATTTTGCTTACTTAACTGTACTTAACAGGCTGCCTGTACCATTTTTTTGCATCCTCTATTAAAACATTCTCAGAAGGAAAGTAGGTTTGGTTGGTAATGGAAATGTTCCAAGAAAATGGATGATTCAGCTTAGTATAATTACAATAACATATATCATTTAATGATCTTACTTTGTAGTAGATGACTGTTGAAAAGCAGAAGCCTTACTTTCTTGATTAATGCATTAATGTAAATATTTGACCAGTGTTTGCTTAGTGGGGAGGAGGAAAAATCCTTTCTGTTTATAGGAACTTTGCTTGCCTCCTTTCAAGAAATCTTGTGTGTTGAAAATCTAAGATCTCCCTCCTAAATATACAAACTTTTATGACTTGAGTTTTATTTGCATTATTATATAAGTACTATGATCCTTAGTAGTTCTATGCACAATTCCGTAAAAGAAAGTTTATTTCCATGTATTGGGATCTGTTTTGACTTATCTATGGACAAAATGTGTTCCTACAGCCAAATGTTACCATTTTCTCTCGTAGTAGTACTTAAGCTCAATGCCAAAATGTATTGAAAATTATTGGTAGTCGCTCCAGACACGTTTCTAGCCTAGCTATTAATTACTGTTTGTTTCATTCTTTTTTAAACTGGGAGTGTCCTCTCCCTACTCATCTCTTCTTGACCAATATGATCATTAGTGGATGCTCAGGTCCAAGTGCCAAGTCCTGTGATGTAAAAAATGTGGTTGAATAAGAGTGTGTTCATGGTGAATGCTCTGAATAAACAGTAATTTTCCACTGCGAAAATGACATATTTAGTATTGCAGGTGAATGTTCCAGACAGTGGGCTAAAACATCTTACTATCAGATTTAAAACAAACTACCAACTGAATGCAAGATTGTTTTATGTATGCGTGGATCATGATCTTCAGTATGAGGCATGGTAATTAAGGTCTTAATGGCATTATTTAAGAGTAGAATCCTTGCTCCTGAACGGGACATATGTTAGGCAATAAGAGGATAAGCAGCATATATGAGAGTTTATAACAGAGCTTTGGATTTGCGTTGCCAAAATTGTTCTGTGGATTACTGTCCCAAACGCAATTCTACATGCAGGAATTTGCACAAATTATAAGAGAGGGTTTGCACATTCTTTGTGGTTCCTCCTATTCTCTGGAACTCCCTTCCCAGCAAAGTTCAGTGCCTTTTGGATTTGACCCAAAACATGTTTGTTTCAGCAAGTCCTTAATCTCTCTATGGGACTTGAATATGACCAAGCCTTCAATTGTTTAAATTATGAGGTTTTGTTCTCATTTTTATTTGTTTTAAAAGGCTTAATCTTAATCCTTCATAAACAAAATAGCTGTAGTTAAAATAAGATTTAACATGAAAAGTAAAACGGATGAAAGATGTACTTTTCAAAGTTTTAATTATTTGGAGGAAATTCTAAAAATATTGGAACATGAAGACTTGTCTTCCTCCTCCTGATTAAAATGAGGAGGGCAGGAGATAAGACCACCTGATCGCCAGTCAGCATCTTTTTCCATTATGCCAGTCACATTAGGTCAAAAGTTCAAAGTTTAAACATCAGGGAAGAGTTGAAGGGCACTTTTGACTTTCCTCTGTTTACATTTTGAATCTAAGGTGCATTAATAGAGAGGAATCCAATCTTAACCTGTAACTTGTAGTACAGCAATTCAGCCCTGAGATATTGGGAAGCCAACTGGCAGCTTCTTTTAAACTCCCTTTATTCCTTTCCCCCCTATTTTCTTTTCCATTCAAACCATAGTGTGTTCCTAGCCCTTCCAGCTCCCTTGGGACATTGTTTGACTTTGCTAAATCCACCAACAGAAACTTCTTGCTTTGCATTCTCTCTGAATGATTTGTGATCTGAAGATCTGAATAATTTGTGATGAACATGACCTCTCTCTCCCCCACCCTCCCTTCCCCCTCTTCTTAAAATCTGGGTTGAATTTATAGAGGTTCCCCCCTCACTTTGGTGTATTATTTTCAAGCAGTGTTTCCTAATCATGTGTTCTGTGGCAATCTTTGCTTGAAAGTGAATCCACATCCCTCTCCTTTCATATGAATAAAAGAATAGTCTGTCTTCTTGGCAGCTGTTCCCCAAAAATCTTCTATTTTTTTCCTTTTATTAATAAAAAATATTCAGTCTCAAGTTGGCAGATTTCCAAGGATGAAGATATGGAACCTTGAGCCTCATCATTTTCTGATCTCCTCCCTCCTTTATTTGTGGAAATCAGAACTTCAGAGTTTCCTGGTGTAGGACTTGCTGAAATAAGCTAAAGTCTCTTGCTTTACCTCATCATCCTCTGCAATCTCATTCTTCTCCCCACATCCCTCCAAAAAACCCACGCTACTTTTATTTAGTTGATTTTGTGGTTTAAGATTAACTAGTTAGCGCCTGCATAATTAGACAGTTGGATTCAGGTCACAGTTTGTATTCCTGAACATGATTTAACTTGAGATCGGAAAGAAAATACATGTTCAAAGAGGCAGACTCAGAAGGGATGCATTCTGAAACAGCTGCCAACTTGCATACGGGCACAGTCAAACATTGCTGCCAAAACTAACAACCCTGTCTTACATGCTAACTTGTTCCCTAGCATTACATTTCCTATGATTAACATTGTTCTCTAGCATTACACTGTGCCTTTCTTTCTCTGGGTAACAACAGTGGTTATAATTGGCCCTGGGGCAGAAAACCGAAGACATAACAATGTTGGTCTTGGAATAGTTTAGGGAGATGTTCTCATAAGCTCGGGTCTTTCTACTAATTTAACTCAGCCCCAGGCTTTCTTTCCTCATCTATGACACACCAGCAAAGCAGACAAACAGATAATATAGAAAAACCTAGGGCATAAGCAATTTACACCTCATTTTATTAAGGTCTTAATTCTTGGATATAGTGCAGTACTTTGCATTTTTACTTTTGTGCTCAAAGGTGCTTACTCCCAGATAATTTACGCATCATGTTGGATGTCTAACAGCACAGTCCCATGTATCATCATCTGTTGTGATTCTGCCTGTGCAGGTAGCAGTGGAATCGGACAGTGGGGAAGAAAGGGGGTCAGTCTGGGAGTCTCGAGAGGACTCTTATGAGGGTCCTGCGTCCGATGCAGAGATGGGGCCAGGACCATCTGGGAGTGGGGTGCTGCCTCTGGAGCCTTTGGAGCAGCAGCGAGGCAGAGGACCCAGAGGAGCCTGTTTCCAGTACGCATGTGCGCAGAGCTTCTAGAAGGAGAGAGCAGATGAAACAAAAGGAGTTTGTTTCAAACTCTGGAGTAAGGCTGGGAGGTGATTGCCCCTCCCATAAGGTATAAAGGACAGACAAAGATGATGAAACCTTTGCAAGAAGCAAAGTTGTTTCTTCAGTTCAGAGTCATTCTTGAAGCTCTTTCTACTTCAGTTTTTTTCTAGTTCATTTGACATTTCTGTTATTGGTAACACTTTAGAGGAAAGAAAGGTGGGTGCTTATCTCGAGGGATTGTTTGAAATTTATTATTGGCTGGGAGTGAAAATAATCCCCAGCGTTGCAATAAAACAAGACTTGTTTTAAAATAAGTGTGTGTGTAATTACAATCTCGGAAGCCTTGGTCAGAACATCATCATTTTAGCTATTGTCTATCCATTGCAGGATGAAGCCCTCTTCTGCATGTTTCCAACCAATACGGTCCTGAGATTTATTTTGCCAATTGGGGCCACAATAGTTGCTGATCCTATGTATAGTTTCTCAAAAAATTTCCTGTCGTCAATTGGAGTTTGCTAGTAGAAAAACCTTTTTGCATTCAGAAGCTTAATGCTACAGCAAAAGTCATTGCTGCTTTTCCATATTTCTGAAATCCAGATTATATACATTGAAATTACACATGCTGACTTACAGGAAATGGCAACTTTGAGAACTATGATTGGAAAATGTTTGAAATTAGCATATCTTTCACCAAGAAGTATATGCATTCCATATTGGACAAATCATTTTGAATTACGAAGTTCAAAAATTTAGAACAATCTTTTCACACTGACCTAATTAACACTAAATTAAGTGATTTTTTAAAAGAATACATCGGTTTGTCAACAGTCATTTGTCCATTGCTGGCAGAACAGTTATGAACCTTTAAGCCTTAGAATAAACTCACTTAAACTGTGTCTTTATTTTGAAAAAAAAAAAAAAAAGGATTATACCAACAATAGGCCTGTGTGTTTGATTATCTTCCAGGGCCTTGTAAATATTTAAAAAAAACAAACCTAGGAACTTCTAGCTTTATATCAATTAAAGTCCTGTTGCAACATCCAATTTAATATGTCTATATTACATAGGAAAATAATATTCTTGTAATTCATAATGTAGATCACATTTTAATAGAAGCTGTGAGTTGATGGAAAGAATTCAAGGTCAGGTTGATTTGGTCAACCCTATATTTTCTTATTACAGGTCAGTTAGTCCTTGTCTTGAAAATTAAGAAATCCAATTGACTGAAAAAATTTAATTGCCACTGAATTGATTTATTTTAAATTGGCTGCTAGGTGATCTGTGTCATTAATAAAAAAAATCAACATGTAGACAGGTTTTTTTTTTCATCGAAGGAATTTTCATTCTTTGGGGGAAATTGGCAGTGATGCTCACTAACTTGGCAGAAATGTTAAGACTTCAAATAGTAGGATTTGTGAGATATCTTGTCCCGTCTACTGAAGCCTGCAAAACAATTGTCAAAACACTGAATCTAAGCCTTGCAGTTTATGAACCCTTAGATTAGTGGCTTAGTTGAAAATGAAGAGAAAATCTGGGCCAGGCACAGGCAGAATATATTGGACTTCATGCACAAGTAGTGTAGCTTAATGGGCATCTTGAGACATGAAGGATGCATTCTAGCTCTGATTTTCATTTTTGCATTCTCCAGAGCTTCCAGGATTGTGCCCCTGATATTCAGTAGCCAAATTCAAAGCAACAGTGGGAAGAATCCAGGAAAAGGAAACAAAGGAACTGACTGGGTATGCATCAGTCCGAAAATCCCATCTCTACCTTTCTGGGAGTATAATTCGGTCTATTCATATCCTCTGCAGCTTCCAGAGGTCTTGAATGTGTATCCATACACACACAGATGGAGGGAGGGAGAGGAATACAATACCTACAAAAAATTGCTGGCACTTTTCTGTATTATGTGAATAAGGCTATTGTAATTTGTAAACCATTCTTTGTGACTGCATTATGTATAAAGCCAAAATTTCCCATGATTAAAACCATCCATGGCCAATAAAGCAAACCACCCACCCATTATTTCTAGAACAAAAATAACACCATACAGATTCATAGTGTCAAATAATTTCAGTATTCCCTTTCCTTAGACTGATCAATTGCTATGTCCTGCTTTGGAAGATTACGTCTTGGCCTTTCGTGCCTTCAGAGCCCTAATTCAAGACTCTGAGCTGCTGCTGGCAACTTATTCCTGGACACTTCATATATTGCTTGGTAGTAGCCATGCCAAATATACCAACTCCTGGCACAGATAATAAATCTCATTTTAACAGAGGCTCTTTGAATGGACTTTGGATGCAGCGGAACACATCTGCATTTGGATTTCACTCCTAAAATAATGGGTATGTTTCTGTGGTCTCTGTGGACAAATGACATCATATGCTTCAGTTTAGGTAATCAGATATTTCAATTCAACATTTGGATTTAATGAACACCTTTCCCTCTTCCACTTCTCCAGATAGTCTATTAAATAGCTTTCACAATATGATATTGCTGCATAGGCCCAGACTGCAGTAGGAGAAAGCTCTTTGGAGAAATCGGTGACTCAGGTTAATTTGCAGCATAGCTCTAGTTGTAAGTTGCTATGTTATAGATGGCATCTCCCCCCTTTGAAGTTAGCAAAAATGCACCCCAACATGAGTCCGCATTGCTGGAAGTGTAGGAAAAAAGAAGGAACCTTTTTCCATATGTGGTGGTCTTGTGCAGAAACCCAAAAGTACTGCAAGAAAATCAAAACTTGGTTGGAAGAAATCACCAAAGAGCAGATCGAATACAAAACAGAGTCCTTCCTACTAAGGATTTTTGATAAGCAAATTTCCAAAAAAGCCAAATACATAACAATACACATTTTAACAGCGGCCAGATTAGCCTTCGCTCAACACTGGAAACAACATCAAATTCCATCAGAAGAAATGATTATTGAAAAAATCTCAAAATGCGTAGAAATGGATAAATTGACCTTGGCCCTAAAAAACAAAGATACTTCACTATACTATGATAGCTGGAATTGTTGGTACAATTGAATTGACCAAAGATAAATTATATATCATAAGGCATAAGAGAAAAGTATCAACCCATAATAACGAGGTAGCGATATAAGTTAAAAACAGGTGTGGTTATATGACACAAGTTAAGGTTATGAAAACAAAAGAAGATCTTGCAAACTGTTAAAAGAATACTTTTAACCTTTCTTTCTTCCCCCTTTTTCTTTCTTTTCTCAAAATTCTTTCCCTCTCTTCCTCTCCTCTCTTCTTTCTTTTTCTTTCTTTTGCTTATTTGTGTATGTATTGTGTGTGACTGGTTTTAATTGTAAAAATTAATAAACTATATTTAAAAAAAAAAAAAACCAACAGCTGCCAAAGTAACTATCTAGAATCTAATGTCAACACAAGGACATTGTAGAATAATGGAAAACAGTAAAGATGGGTCCATATTTGGAAGAGTCTGTGGATTTCCCCCTCCCCCCCCATGCATAATACACACTCTAATATGCCAGGGTTTTTTTTTATGTTTTAGTGTTTAAATAAATTCAAGAAAAGACGTTCCACTTCTTCTTTCCTTTGGGAATTTGCCATATGCCGTGATGTCTGAAATTGCTGCTTTATTATTGGACCTACCTAGGCACCAGAAAAAAAAACAAACTCTGATATGTGCTCCTATGTATAACTGATACCTAGTTCCATTTTGCCTCATGAGAATATATCGGTCCTTAAGGGTTGATATCAATATAGACAAGAAAATGAAAAAAAAAACCCACCTCCCAAGAAAAAAACAATGGCTAAGCAGTTCCACAAATCTGCCTTAAAAATGTATGAGTGCAATTCCTGGGAATCAAACTCAGTTTGACGATGTCTTTACTTTACCTTATGCCAACAGCAATCTGTTCATCTGCTTCTGTTCACAAAGGGCAAGCACCATATGACAACAATTAGATCACTGTAATGGTAGAGCTGTCATGGAGGTTCACAAAATCTTTGCAGGGTTCTGTCAGTGTTGCATATTTATCTTTCAGTCTTAGAGAAGAATTGTTGAAATTTCACCATGGATAATCTGGACATAAAAGAAGATGCGCAGGATATGCCAGCTTGCTCACTACTGGCTTTGTAGGAGAATCGTGGTTTTATGTTTCTTCCTATCAAAAAAGAGAAAACATTGGGAGCAAAAAGCAGCGTGGAGGTATGACCTCCTAAGTAGCCAGCCTGAGAATGCTCATTTTTCAGGAATGTTTCCAGGCCAATAATTGCTCGTGTTAATACTGTACATCAAAGCTCTTCAGCAACAAATAGTGAGAAGTGAAACTATCTTTTCCTGCTGTCGATGGCTATTGTATTTTTTAAAATGTTTGCTAATGCTGTGTTTCATCTATAATGCTGTGGTCCATCCTTAAGTCCTGCTATGCTGTCTCATTGTGATGGGGAAGAGGCTTCCTGGGAAGGATGAACGAAAATCTTTGGGAGTATATTCCGAGGTGCATTCTTAGTGGGGTCTCCAAGGCATGAGCTTCATCCTAGCTACCCAGCTAAAGCAAACAGGAACTTTGGGAGCAGAGATATAGGAAAATAGCAATAGCAATAAAACTTATATACCATTTATACACAGTGCTTTACAGCCCTCTCTAAGGGATTTACAGAGTCAGCATATTGCCCCCAACAACCTGCATCCTCATGCTGGAAATATATGATCATTTTAATATCAATAGCAAAGACATAATTTCATACTATGCAGGAGAAGGCAATTTTAAAGCAGGCCTTTCCTGCTTTTAAAAAAATTCATAAGGAAGATAAATACAATGAAATGATTGACAATATGGTATTGGATGAGCTTCTCAAATCAGCTGGTCTCAACATACTACTAAAAAAGAGCTGAGGGTCTTTCATAGTGTTAACAGTATATATAACCTAACTAGATTAAAGCCTTCTTGATGTCTATTTGCTGATTTTGTCATGCAGGGGAAAAACATGAAACACAAGAAGCATGAAAATGTGAAAAAGTTTAACTTAGTGAAAGATGAAACAAATGGTATCAGCAAATTGAAATAAGCTAGAATTGGACAATTTCGTTTAGCAGAACATACTGTTTACTACTCAGGACAGGGGGGAAAAAGAGAGAAGAAATTATGGAATTATAGTCAGGAAGAATATGGCACTTGGATACAATACACTTAGTGACCAAATAGCACCAATTGGATTTTGCAGATTAACACGACAATTATTCAGGTTCATGTTCCAACCAGTGATGCAGAATAAGAGGTTTTGGATTTTTGGGGGATGAAGTTCAATTGGAGATCAACGAAACATGCAAGCAAGATCTCCCGCTGATGCTTGAGTTTGGAGACTAGAATGCCAGAGTTGTAAAGAGTAGGGTAGAAAACAGAACTTAGGAAAAATAAATGAAGGAGGAAGACAGTTTATCAATTTGTGGTGATCCATTGATTTCTTCATTGCTAATACAGTCTTCAAAAAGCAAAACTTATATACATGGGTATTGTCATATGGAGGGTGTATAAAATTTATTATTGATACAAGAAGGGGGAAGAGTTCAATTACAACTGCAAAGGCATGATCAGGGGCTACGGTGGAATAGATTACAAAACTACCCTGTTTCAAATTAATCTAAGCTAAGAGAAAAAGAAAGCTGACCATATTCTTCAGCATACACCAACCATCTTCAAGGAGATCACTTTGAAGTCCTGGAACATTTATTGATAGTGAACCAGAGAAACTGTGGAATATAGTTGTTAGGGTTAAGTGTGAAAAGAAATTTCCCAAGACCAAGAAATAGAAGAAAACAAATTGGATGACTAAAGAAATTGTGAAAATTTCCAAGAAGAGAAGGAAAGCCAAAGCCAAGAAAGACAAAGAATTTAGGAGTATTCAACAAAGAATTTTAGAGAGAGACAAGAAGCGTATTACAATAACATCTTTAAAGATATTGAAAATGGACATAGAGGAACAAGGACATTCATAAGATCTCCAAACTCAGAAGGAGGTTCCAACCTCAAATTGTGCTAAAGGATGCCAGTAGTCAGAGAGTAGCTGGTTCAAATAAGATCTAAGCAAAGATGGAAGAAATATCTGAAATTTCTGTACAGTAGAAATCCAAAATACCTTAGAACAATCCCTATCTCTAGAAGATGAAATTAGATCAGTACTCTGTTTATTGCTAAGTCAAATGCTGCTGGAACTGATGAACTATATAGAAATATGGCAAGCAACAGAAGGAAAATCTGTACAGGAAGCCACAGTCCAGATGGAACATGACAAAACAAACTGGTCCCAGATTGACAAAAAAGTAAGGCAAACTGTAGCGTCTTTTCTTATTTATTCATCCTATATACTGAATATAACTCTATACAGTTGCTAAAAGTCAATATTGATTTAATGGCACATAACCAATCAATATCCTGAATATACAGTATATTGGCAGAGGCTGGATTGGAAGATGAGTATGACTTTAAAATTGGAGCAAAGAAACATCAATAATCTGCATTATGCTGATGACTTTGCTTTGATAACTGAAAATGCAAACGGTTTAGGAACCCATCAGTGAACAAATGGTACTGATTTTGTTCACCGGGATTAAAATTAAGTATAATGAAGACCAAACAACAAATATAATAAGCAGCTTTGAATGAATTAAAGGTTCAGGAAATTATTTAAACTTATTTTACATCTTAAAGCACATCTACTACAAGATTAGATGAGTATACAAACCAATTAATAGCATTCCATAACTAAGAAATAAATGCTGAGGCCCAATTAAACAAATGCTGAGGCCCAGCTTGCATTTCAAGGAAGGGATCTCCAGAGGGAGACATCAAGTATCATGTTTTCCATAACTGAACATCATTTGTTCCATTGGGGAAAGCGTTCTAATTTTCCCACACAGGAGTCCTGTACTGCAGAGTGCCAAGTGGGCTACAATATCAACCATAACTGGTTGCCAAAGAATTACTCTAGTTACAGCTGGTCTACAAAGCTGTCAGGGAGTTCTCTGCAGTCTGAACAATTTATCTTCCAGGAAGGAGATGCTATGAGATTGAACTCTTAGTTCTCGCTTTTCTTCATATAAACTGCCTCTTTGGAACATAGATTTTTTTTTTGTCCAGCTTCAGGTTACTTTGGCTATTTGGCTATTTAGTAATAGGTTAGAGACCTGAGACTTTTTTTCTCATACATGTTTCCATTTGTTTCTGTTAGGTTATTTATTTCTGAAATTTTGATTTTGTAGGTATTTGAGATGTTAACCTCATATGAGCTCTGACAAAAAAGGATGTGCAATATTTGTGTACACGCAGACCATATAAAAATACATCACACTGCCCAGTTTATGTACACACTCTGCACATCCTTCTTCATGAGACTGGACACTGGAGCAAAGGCACTTCTTTGCCTTTGACGGTACTCCAAATCCATCGTTCAGCATATGAGAGCTTGCACTTTCTTTCAAGGCTGTGTTTCTCCATTGTGCTGCCATATTTATTTTTTAGAACTGGACATGCTGTTAGATCCTGAAATGACAGTGCAGCTTACAGTTCAATCTCGCTTCAAATCATATACAGAAGGAAAAACAGGACGTAGGAAAAAAGGATTTATGTGCTTAAATTATTCTATATTCTCTACATGAAATGTCACATTTCCCTTCCAGATAGAGCTTTCAATGTTCTACCAGTCAGGGATCTCCAAACTTGGCAACTTTCAAGACTTGTGGACTTCAATTCCTCAGCCACTTGAGTTGAAGGTAGTGATGGGATTCAAAGAATTTAACAGCCGGTTCTCTATCCTAATGAGTCCTTTCAACAACCAGTTCACCAAACTGCTCAGAAAGTTAACAACTAGTTCTCCCGAACTGGTGCCAATTGGCTGAATCCCACCACTGTTTGAAGTCCACAAGTCTTGAAGGTGCCAAGTTTGGAGACCCCTGAGATAGAACATTGAAAGCCAGACTTTAGCATGGAGTAGGAACTGGACTTTTCTGCCCACTTCTTCATCATATAGGATAGATGAGTTGATTAAAAATAGTTCCACCTTCTCCAGATGTGTTCATGAGCATCAGAGAAGAATAAAATCAGATGAAAATTGGGATGTTCCATTCTGGTATAGGAACTTTTAACTGCAGTTAAATGTAACATTGGCCGCTTTCCTACCAAACCAGGACTGACTCATTCTTTCTTAGATCTTTTTCCAGTTTTCCTTTCAGCTGGGAAAGGTTGCACTTTGCTTATTCCATGATCATATACTTCACCCCCCTCCCCTAATGAAGCAGATGTCTTGCCTTAAAAGTTTCAATAGTATTAGCTCTATAAGTAGCTCTCTTGGCAGTGTGAGTCGCCTTACTAGCCTGGAAGGGGAAAGGAAAAAAAAAAGGAAAGGAATTAAACACAAAGGAAAATTGACGGTAAGTGGGGGATAGACAGATGCACTTTTCAAATATTATCTAGGTAATCTGAAAACAGAATGTAGTAAATATGTCTTCAGCCCCCTTCACTGTATTATAAAAAAGGTGGATCTTTATCCTTAGGAAACCAAATCTTCACCTGCTTGGAGCCCAAAAGCTAATCCAGGTGTTAATCATCTAGAAGAAAATAGCAGTAGCACTTAGTTTTATATACCGCTTCATAGTGCTTTACAGCTCTCTCTAAGTGGTTTACAGAGGCAGCCTATTGCCCCCAACAATCTGGGTCCTCATTTTACCCTCCTCGGAAGGATGGAAAACTGTGTCAACCTTGAGCCTGGTGGGATTCGATCTGCCCAATTGCAGTCAGCCAGCAGTCAGCAGAAATAGCCCGCAGTACTGCACTTGAACTACTGCACCACTGCAGCTCAATGCAATCTCAGTCTTGATGGCAGCCTTCTGCTATCAATTGAATTGGTACTTTTAAAAAAATGAATAAGTGACAGTACCCTGCAGTCCTGCAACAAACTGACCCACAAATAAACACACTACATTACAGCTTAACAGAATAACAGAGTAGGAAGGGATCTTGGAGGTCTTCTAGTCCAACCCCTTGCTCAAGCAGGAGACCCTATACCAGGGGTCTCCAACCTTGGCTCCTGGAAGCCTGGCGGACTTCAACTCCCAGAATTCCACAGCCAGCTTTGCCAAGGTTGGAGACCCCTGCCCTATACCATTTCAGACAAATGGCTGTCCAATCTCTTCTTAAAAACTTGCAGTGTTGAATCCAGAACTTCTGGAGGCAAGTTGTTCCACTGATTAATTGTTCTGACAGGAAATTTCTCCTTAATTCTTGGTTAGTTGATTAGTTAACATCCATTGCTTCTTGTCTTGCCTTCAGGTACTTTCAGGTACCTGAAGTTCTTCAGTACTTCAGGTACCCCCTCTTCTATGTGGCAGCTGATTAGAGATTGGAACACTGCTATCATATCAACCCTAGTCCTTCTTTTCCAAAAACCAGATATAGCTACTTCCTGCAAACTGGTTTTTGTATGTTTTAGTCTCCAGTCCTCTAATCATCTTTGTTGCTATTCTCTGAACTCTTTCTAGTGTCTCAACATCTTTTTTATATTGTGGTTGAGCAAAACTGGATGCAATATTCCAAGGGTGGTCTTACCAATTAATGCCAATTAATAGGATTGGTGATGTCAGCTGTTAGATTGCAGTTATGATAGAGGCATTTTGAAAGATTGACCAGACCCAGACAAGCTATTAGTAAAAGCTTGTCTGGCTTCTCCCTGTGGTTCACCAATAATGACCACCACTAAGTTGTTTAGAGCTACTTTATGGTTTAACTTCTATTCATGTTAACTTATGATCTGTTTTAAATTTGTTTATTTTTTAGCGACACATAGAAGTCTGCAGAAGAATCATAAAACAAATCCTCCCAAACAGCCAATAGTCCAGTTTCTGGAAGCAATCGGAAAATATGTTTGTTGAAGATCATTTGTTGAAGAAGCAAGAATAGATCTGAGCTGCATAACTTTCCAAGATAGTGGCAGGTCTTGCACCCTATAGTAAGCCCAAAATAAGAAAACCCCTTTACCTTTAGTGTGCTGTATGACTCAAGCCATTGTGGGTGATGGTTGAGAAAGAATGGGAACAGAGGTGGTATTCAGCAGGTTCTGACCAGTTCTGGAAAACTGGTAGCGGAAATTTTGAGTAGTTTGGAGAATTGGCAAATACCACCTCTGACTGGCCCCGCCCCCATCTATTCTCTGCCTCCTGAGTCCCAGCTGATCAGCTGGATCTTCTTTTGTTGCCCTGCACAGGAGAACAGAGCTGGAAAGCAGGTTAGTGAGGTGAGGAGGGGAGGGGAGGGCATGGGATTTTACAGTATCCTCCCCCTGCCATACCCACCAAGCCACGCCCACAGAACTGGTGGAAAAAAAATTTGAATCTCACCACTGAATGGGAACATCCGAAGTGCTTGAGATACTTCTCTTGGAAGCCTCCATATGGTTCCTTTAAAGCACATCCCGGCTTATTGCTGGGCTTCCCTTGGCATCATAGCAGAAATAGGTTCTCTTGAATCCTAAAGAGACTCTTGCTGCTGGCTGTTTTGGACTTTAAAATAGTTCATAGCAGAGTAGCAATTAATTCATAGCTTGCAACACTTTCAGATCTTTTGGCAAGTTAAAGAAAACAAACAGCAGCCAGGAGCAAAATGATGACATGATGTGTCCTTCCTTTGGGTGCGGCTCTATTCCCTGCCACAGAAGGAGGCCACCCGATGCTTTTCAAATACATTGTATTATAATTTTCTTAAGGCTTTACTTCTGGTTAGGGGAAACTTGAGTTCCTGCTTAAAATTCTAGAGAACATCATGTTGCTTTCTCTTGACTTGTTATATATTAATTAATTAATTAATGAGTTATGGAACTATTTATATAAGTAATTGAAAAGGAAGTTGTTATTTCCATTGGGAGGGGTAGTGATTTGGAGTCCCCTATCTCACTGCAACCAATAAACCCATTGTTAGGGATACACCCTAGCAGAATCTGCACGACAGGCAGGCAGGCAGTCAGGCAAAATATTTGAGATAAACGGTTTTGTAGCTTACACTCAGTAAAACAGATACACTGTGCTAGTTAAATAGTTTATTGCAGTAAGAGTTTTAGCATAGTCAAAAACAGTCCATATATCATACACTAGTTCAGTCCATCCGGGGATTAATCAGTTGCAAAGTCCAGTGTCGAAATAGAGGTCAGTAAACTTACAAATAATCAGTCCAGTAATATATTTCTTTTGCAGTTAGAGATATGAAGAAAATCAAACCTCCTTTCTTCTTTCAGCAATAGCAGGGAAACACGCAGTTATCACCATCAATCCATCATTGTCAGCAATCCAGTAAAAGCCAGTAATACAGTAAGCTCTCTTGCTCCCTCTTATGGCGTTTTTACAGCCGCACCCAAAATTACATGCTTTGCTGTTTAAAGTGACACACACTTACTTACAATCATAGTTTATATATATATTATTTTACCCAAACTAAGTTAGGTAACCTTGTTATTCCTAACACCCATGCACAATACTTCTTTTCCATCCTCTCATACTGCCCAAGTTATCATCATGGCAGTAACCAAGTAGCAACAAAGAACTGTATGAGTTATCACATAGCCAAATTGGAAAAGATAGAGGATGAATGAATGACCGAGAATGTGATCTGGAAGCAGAAAGAAAAAAGGTGTATCCTTGGATTATTATCTGAACCGGGAAAGAATTGTTTTGTCAGTAACAGAAAATGGAGATGAGCTCTGCAACTTCCCCCAATTCACATTTATGAGATGTGTAGGATCCCATACTTCAGCTGTGTGTTGACAAAGAGACTCCTGCTTATTCTTTGTAATTCAAATTATACAGAAATGGCTGCAACTCTACATTTAACTTGGTCTGAATAAAAGCTTCCCTGCGATCAGAAGCAATTCTGATCTGTGTTATCTAGGGTAGTGAGACACAGTGATTCTGGATTAGTGGATAGCCTTGTCTTCTTTTGAGATTGCTATATCTTGTTCTGGAATTATAGCAGAATAGAACTATTTAAAAAGATCTGGATAAAGATTTGTGTGTCTTAATCTTTATATAAAATTCATTACAGCATTTAATGGAACTTAATATGAATCCTTCCATATAAAACATATCTGCATGTGGAAAATGAAGAATTCTGATTCCAAATTGTTAGCCTGATTGCCAATTTTCCATAGCCATTTCTGCCTTAGAAAATGGTAGCTATTTTGTTTTGTTTTTCTAATGTAAGCTATCTGTAGACATTGATTTGACATTGCAGTCCAAAGGATATCTTCTGGGAAAAATTGCTGTACAGTTCTATAAATGTAAGTTGTTCATAATAAACTAAAAAGGCATTTTTGTTGTCAATGCTGGTGAATACTTCTACAGTAGTTGCTCAGCATCAATCTTGTGTGTCCCAAATGCCATACAAATTACACAGCCCCTACTGCCTGGCCAAAGTCTGCTTTCCTTTGTTTTTTTCCCATGTACAGTATATCCCAGACAGTCTTGTGATGATGGTATATGATTTTCAATATGGATTATGCCCTCCATTCTGTACTTCTGTCAATGGCTTAAACTTAACTCTGAAAATCTAAAGCAACGGTGTCCAACCTCGACAATTTTAAGATCTGTAGACTTCAACTCTCAGAATTCCCTAGTCATTGTTATTATTTCTATAATATCATATTTCTAATCTCATCATGACTGATATAAGGGGCTGTGTCTAAAATCTTCCTTATACAATTTTGGGCTGTATGCCCTTAAGGAAGGACTGTAACAACCGTGACCTGAAAGCAAGGGGCAATCAGAGTTTCTTTTAAAATCAAGGATTGTAGTACAGTCTAAGCAACTTCATATAGTAAAACATATACCACATTAATGCTATTTTTATACTTCTGTTAGTAAAATATCAAAGGCCAACAAAATTGGCTGGACTGGCCATGGAAATGCTGAACTATTTGCAGCCAGGGGGGGTTGCTGCATCTCTGTGCAGAAATGCAACAAAAGAAAGCCATTTCTTAGATAAGGCATCCATTGTTCTTCCTGTCTCTAATTGAGTTCTTCTACACTCCTGTCCTTCCAGTTTGCTGACACATCTGAATCAATGACTCATGTAGAAATTCAAGGAAGAGGTTCTATTAATTATGAGTTATGTACTTCAAATGTATCATTGTTATTTGGTAGAATAATAGTTCAGAAAACTATTCAGAAAAAAGGATGGCTCAGCTATCAGCAGTTTAGAGAACAAGGGCTTTATACTATAGCTGGCAACTAAACAAAGCTGTCATGTGTACAAGTCTTTTGTTCAGCTGCTTTGTTTTCCCCCCAAGTGAAACACAGACCAGATGCAATATGCAGAATGACTGGTTTGTATCTCTAAGCTCTAGAAATGTTGCAATCATGCCGACATTGTAATAGCAGATTGGATCTGGGTACTTCCACCAACACAAACTTTTATGTCAGTTAGCACAATGTGACAGATTGGAAATAGCTCCAAATTTGTATAGGAATCTGACCATTCTTTCATTATCCTCACTCTGTAATATTATTGTTGAAAAAAAAAATCCTTTGACACATATATCTGTGAGTATATGTTTAAAAATTTTTAAAGTACCCATTTAAAAATTACCCAGCATTAACAAACACCGCCATCAAGGAATTAATGGTTCCAAGTATGGTGCAGTAGCTGGTTTGTCTATCCTGGAACCGCTTCAGTCTCTCCATGGAAGGCCTTTGACTTTTAGAAGAATTTGGAGGATTTTGTAAATGTAACTGTTTGGCTGTTTGTTGTCGCATAAGAAGACATAAGAGGACAATGCGCAGCTATAATCACTGCTAGATAAATAGGTCCTTGACATAGGGAAGCATTACATTTAACACCAGATTCAGGTCAGAAATTCCAGCAATTTTGTATCTGTTAATCATAGTCATTTCTATGAACAAAGTCATAGAACTCATGGGAACAATGAATATGATCCAATGGAACAATTAATTTGATACAGATAGACTGTTTTGGGTTTTGGGTTTTGGGTTTTGCTTTTAAAGCATAAGCATTCTCTTATCATTTATATGGGGTGGGATATTAATACTGCAAGAAAATTTATCAGAGATAAAATATAACGGGGGCAATTTAGCTTTTTACTACCTAGTGCTAATTACAATGGGTTTAATTCTTTATCCTAGACGATAAGGCTGTTGAGTGGAGGAGTGACCTGCAAGAGATATGATGGGACATTGTCAGTGAACAGAGTTCTTCTGGACCTGGAAGAATAATCCTGGTTCATAGAATCCTACTATATGCAGTATAAGTAACCTGTCCTTCTGTACTGCTTGTCATTCTTATTCCTGGTGCCTTGCAAGTATTTGTACCAGGGCTATCTTGCAGTCTTTGAAACCAATTGAACCCTCTGCCATTGTTTTATCGGCTGTCAAAGAGCTTCTTATGATTGAGAATGATTAACAGGAATCGTCAGTCATAGATTTTCTGCTTTTGTGCTGGGAAAACTAAGCCATCCAAAGCCTTAGAGATTTTAATGGGATTTTGTCTCCTTCACCTGTTTTTTGATGTTCCCAAAAAATCTGTCTGGGCAGATGTAGAATATGCCCTCCGGGTGATCGTATGCTCTTTAACAATGTTATTGCAAAGTGCAGCTGTAAACATAATAATTCATTACTGTACATTCCCAAGCATGTGTAACACAGTGTTCACAGGAGTAAGGCAGTTGCAAGCTGCACAGCTGGCACTGATTACCTGCCCAGTCTTTTCTATCAAGTGTGTAAGACTGCCAGACAGCTGAGATGGACTAACCTATCAAAGCATACACAGCAGGTGTTCTTCTACTAACTTTTTGAAGGTTTGGTGCGGAAAGCTCAGTGATATCTGCAAACAGGCGTTCTAGTTAGGCTCTACACATTATTCAAGGATGTCAGCCTTTCATCCCAGTGGCAATGCAGAAGGCTGGAGGAGTCCAAGACAAGAGGACTCAGCAAGGTTAGGCCTGCAAAAAGTAGAACAAAACCTACAGTGAAGTTGTGAAATGTATTTCTTACATTAGCCGAACGTGTTTTCCTTAGTATGCCCCCTTCACTCTGAAATTTTATTGCATCATGTGATATAATAGGAGGTTACTGAACTCCCCTGTTCAGAAAATCCATTTGTTTCATTTGGAATAGCTCTGTCCTTCAGCCAAAGAATATGTGGCAATGTGTAGAGCTGCTCCTGTCTGCACACCCCCTTCATTTTATCATTTCAACAACCTCATCAAGAAGATTAAGTTGAATTTTGAAGAGCCTAAAGCCACCTAGTACATTTATTAAGAAATTAAGCTCAGAGCTCACCAGCCCAAAGCTAATACCCTAACTGTTATAATGCTCTGCCCTATTTAGTCTCTTCTTTTGATATAATGAACACATTTAATTAAACAGTGTGCACACACAGTTCAGGGAGAAAGCTTTAGGGTAGTCACCATAACGTCATAAGGACCAGAACAGTATTTTTGGAAAATATTTCATTCTAAGCTTTTTTTGTATTTGTTTTTTTAGACCATGTAGTACATTCAGCCATACATTTATGCAGCCTGCTCATTCGCTACAGAAACAGAACCCAAATAACCACAACTCTTAGTTTGCTCTAAGATTGTTCCTGCCTGGTTTTTCCACTCATAAGATCTGTATTTAAAAACTCTGCCTTTAAAATAAACCATCTTTGCCCTTTGTTTAGCCTTGCCTTAGAATTACGGAGTTCTGGAAAAATTGCAAGGCAGCAAAAATGTTGAGTCAACAGTTTCAGCCCTCATTTTAAAATAAACTTCTGTACATATATTCTGTAGTTTTAAAAGGCAAAATTAGTCCCTTGATAACAAAAGGCTTTTTTTTTTTTTTTACTGGAATAATTTGCTCCTGGCTCTTCTGTTCGATTGCTTGCAACTGCAGTGCAGTGTAATCAAAGAAGTTTCTAGTTAACTGGAATCTCTCTCATGCACACACACAAACACATGCACACAAAATGATTTCAGAATGCTCCCAGTAGGCCTTTTCACATCTTCTAATTTCACCAATCTACTGTTTTCCTCATGACCTATTTCCCGATCAGATCTTCCTTTCCCTTCATAATCTCTTCCTTTTCTGCTTTGGATTATTCTCTAACCCAATTTCCACCAAAATTTGCTTCATGTTATTCCCCCCCCCCAAGTCCCCCCCCAAGTCCCCCCCCCCCAAGTCCACCAGTTCACCTCAGTTCTTATTTATAAAAAAAATAGGTTTTCCTGGCTGGTCTTTGTTGGTGGAATGACTAGGTAAATATTGCACTTTTACAGGTGTAATGAGTGATAGCACAAATAAAATGGGCAAAATGGAGACTATTGCAATGTGGTGTATGTGAAGCTGCCTTTGAAAAGAATCCAGAAATTGCAGTTGGTACAAAATACATCAGCCAGGTTGCTAAGTTAATTATTGCAAGGTAAAGGAATCACACAATGAAAGATCTATTCTTGTTACCAATTGCTTACCAGGCAGAGTTTATAGTTATGTATTAACTTTAAATTGCCTTAAGATCTTATTTTTGACTGTTAGAAACCCTTCTATTTGGCATCTGGGAGGGGGCTTTCTCTTGCCTTGGCTATAGAATGAAGTTGCCTTTGAATTGCCTCTGTCTTTTGCCAGGTTTGTTGCTTTAATTACTTTTAATTAAATTATTTTTTGTATTTTGATACTTGTTTGAATGGAAAGATAAATTAATCCAATGATAACAACCCACATTAAAATTCTCTCTTAATATCTTACTTTATCCTTTAAAAGAGCAACTTTAAGACTTGTGGACTTCCAATTCCCAGAATTCCTAAGGCAACCAGTCTTAAAGTTGCCAAGCTTGGAGGCCCCTGCTATAAAGCCATATTGACCAAATTAGATATTTTCTAGATCTCTGAACTTCATTTCCCAGTATTCTGAGTAACAGCATTCAGGTTCAGTATCCTAGGAGTTGAAACACATTTGCAGGGATACTATTGAGGGATGGCATTTAAAACATCAGAGCAACTTATTGATCATCTGTGAAACTATCCCTTCCCCTGATTTCAGAACAATTTCAGCTCAATTTCTGTGTAGTTCAGGCTTTAGGCATAAGCCATCTTGAATCTAGAACTTTCAGATGAATTTATTTGTCCCAGGTATTAAACTAAAGAATTTGCAAAGAATTTGTTTTAATCATGCTTTATTTAGTTAGTCAGTGTTGGCTGGGATATGCGTCATACTAAATGAACCATAGTGGAAAAGCCACAAAGATGAGTTCATGCCTCTTGTGAAAATCACACATCTTCTAGAGCCACCACATTTTTCAAAGGGCCTTTCCATTATTTAGCATGTTGAGTGAGGTCATTCATTGGTTTGGAGTTCACTATCATCAGCATGTTAATGATACTTTGGACTGGCAAAGTGAGGCTGTCAAGGTTTTGTCCCAGTGGCTAGCATTTGGATGGAGAAGAACCATCTCCAGCTGAATCCTACCAAGACTGAATGGCTGCAAATGTTTGGACCATCCATATTTGGGGACATTTCAACTTAATTTTGGTTAGGTTTGCACTTCCCTGCTCAAGGATTGTGTGCAGTTTGCAGGGTTTTCCTGGACTGACAGCTGCTCCTCAATGAATAGGTGGCCACTGTGGCCGGGAAGGTTTTTCCTCAGTTTCATCTGGTATGTGAGTTGCACCATTTCCTCGATCAAGGAGTCCCCTTCAGACACATACACATTCTATGGTTATCTCATGGCTTGACTACTGCAAAACACTCTACATGGAGCTGCCCTTGAAGAATTCCTAAAATTTTTATCTGGTCCATAATGAAAAGACAGAAGCATGTAACACCTCTGCTTTGTGAGCTGCCTTGATGTTGCAAATTTGTTTTTGGATGCAATTTAAGGTGCTGGTCACTACTTATAAAACCCTACATGTCCTGGTTTCTTGAGAAAGCTCTTGTCTCCCATTGTAGATGCCTGACAGATTCAATTTGACAGGATTGGTGCACTTTCCATCAATTAAATAATGCCACCTATCCGAATATTCCCTGTAACATCACTTCCACTCTGAAATGATTTCCCCCACATACACACTATTCAAACAGTTCCCACCCTGTTGGGATTTTGAAGGGCTTTAAATAGCAGATCTTTGGAAAGGTAGTTTGATGCTCCTTTCATCCTTTCCGTTCCTCTCTACCATTGTTGTCCCTTTGTTTTGTACTGTTTTACGTTTTTTGTATTGTTCTTTTTTTAAGAACAATAAATATAATTAAAAAATATAATTATAATCTATTTGGAGTCACTGGGAATTGGAGGACATATATATATGTATATATGTGTGTGTGTGTGTTCGGGTATTTTTCCATGTCATTATAGTTGTGCTTTTAAAGTTGTCGCAACGTTTCAGCAGACTTTTACAGTGGTTTCAGATTTAAATTTGGGGCAGCCTATTGCTGTGCCAGAATGGTTTTTTTCTTCATCCTGATTGGTTGGGAGTCTTGGTCTGTGTTTATTGGTCTTGGAGTTTGCTGTGTTCTGCTTCTAATATCTTCTGTCTGTTTTTTTGGCTCTTTTTGTATCTTGATTGGCTGGCAACATTGTGTTACTTTATTGGAGGCCTTTAGTGCAGCTTGGCTCCGGGTAAATGGACGGCTATCATTAGTTAGGAAGCTGGGTTTCATCTGGGTGCCTGGTTGGGGTGTGTTTGAGCTGGAGGTATCATGGGGGATCTGTTTGTGCCCATGCAGGTGTTTGCCTGGCTTGTGGTGTGGAGATTTTTCTGTTTGTGAGTGCAGGCTTCCAAATGATGATTCCACCAGATGATTCCACCAGGCTGTCAATCATTTGGAAGCCTGCACTCACAAACAAACAAATCTCCACACCACAAGCCAGGCAAACACCTGGGCACAAACAGATCCCCGCTAATATGCAGCTCAAACATACCCCAACCAGGCACCCAGATGAAACCTAGCTTCTGAACTAATGATAGCCGTCCATTTACCCGGAGCCAAGCTGCAATGTTGCCAGCCAAGTCCAAGTATCATTCAAAAATCGTACTGCGTCATTACCACTGACCGTCGTCGACCATGACCGACCGTGACCGAATTTAACTCAATTATAGTTATCTTGCTTAAGTATGAATTAATAAAATTATAGTCAAATGATTGTTCAATAATGATATTAGGATACTGATAATTGATAATGTGAGTTATTATGTAATATAATTATTTCGATGACTATGAAATGGATGCACAAAAGGGAGTGGTAAACCAACCAATACACTGTAAATTTATGAAAGATACTTGATTTTTATCTGGATGGTTACTGTTATGTATGTAAATAGTTAAAATAAAAGCAAGCTTGGGGTAAAAGTGCAGGGTTCTGGTCCTGCACTTCTGATTGGGTGTTAAGCGGCTCGATTGGATTGGTTGGGTTCAGAGAATCCGATTGGCCCTTAACGAAGGACTCTTATTGGTTGTGGAGCTAGTGTCTTACAGTTCCCTATTGGTTATTTCGCATTAAGGTTGCCTATATAAGGCAGAGTTGTTGTTGTTCAAGTTTTAAGTCACTATGTAATAAAGAGCTGAAAGTTCACCAACTAAGACTGTCTCCATTCATTTCACCCATGCCTGAAACTATATCACTGGCGACGAGGATGGGATTTGGAGACATCTGATCTTAAGGAACCGGGAAGAAAAACAGAGCACGTGCCAAGATGATGCCACCAACGGAAACCATGTCCAGCGGCATCGTACCACCCGCTCCGTTCGATCCGAACCAAGAGGATTGGGAATCCTACATGGATCGTTTCCAAATGTTCCTCGAAACAAACAACCTGAAGGACGCCACACCAGCCAAGAAGCGGGCGCTGTTCCTGACGTACTGTGGCCCGGCTGTCTTTAAAATGGCGAAAGCACTCGCGAAACCTCGAGAAGTGAAAGCAATGAGCTGGGACGACCTCGAACCTCTCCTGAGAGACCATTATGCGCCTACCGTACCTACACTCGTGAGACGCCACGAATTTTATCAAAGAAGCCAGCGAAAAGGAGAGAGTGTGGCTGACTTCGTGGCAGACCTCCGACACTTGGGAGGCCTCTGCGGGTTCGCAAACTTAGATGAAGCACTGAGAGACCGCTTAATTCTGGGATTAGATGCGCTAGGCGTGCAAAGCAAGCTGATGGCGAAAGGCGACATCGACCTTGCTGACACCATCGCCGAAGCCACTGCTGCTGAGGCGACCAAAAAGTCCACGGCGCAACTACGGCGAAGCTGAAACTCAACGACCCCACCGACAGGCGACCTTTTATCCAAGTCAGAAGAGCAGCTTGTTACGACGCACCACGAGGACCTCTCTTTGTCGTCAGACAGCGACGAAGAAGGGGTCCATCGACTGCGGTTTGACCGGGACCCTCGCTCTAAACCCTCATGCCCTTGCGCTGGTTGCGGGGCAAACCACCCCAGGGCAGACTGCAAATTCCGTGATGCGATCTGTCATGAGTGCGGAAAACGAGGCCACATCAGTCGAGTCTGTCGCAGTTTACCGGGACCAAGTCAGGCCTCAAGGGGAACCAACTTTCGCCAATCGGCAGGAAACCGTCCTGTAAGGCGAGATCCAGCAAACCACTCCTACAGATATCGAGCGTTGCAGAAAGAAGAGGCTCACCATACTATCACTATAGGTCACGCCTCAGCCATGGACGCTAAGAAGATTCGAGTCACAGTAGCCATAGAGAACCAACCTTGCCACATGGAGGTCGATTCCGGATCGTCCCTCTCGATGGTGTCGTGGAAGATATTAAAGCAACTCATTCCTACCATCCAACGCCAAGACCTTCAAATGCAACGTCTCATCCTTAAAGACTACCAAGGGAATCGGATCGCTGTGGTTGGGTCTTGTCGAGTCCGCGTCTCATTTAAAAAGCATACGGCATACTTACCTCTAACGATTATCGATAGGGACAGGCATAGTTTGTTGGGCCTCCAATGGTTTGCGCCACTCGGCATCGAGCTAGCCGGCGTGAACCGAGTCGGTGATTGCGAGTGGGAGGAGGACCTTGTTACTGAATTCAGCGATGTCTTTGCAGATCGTCTGGACGAGTATAAGGGGACCCCAATTTCATTTAGCTTCGACCCTAAGGTCGCCCCGATCCGTTTAAAGCCCCGTCGAGTTCCGTTTGCCCTTAAGGCCAAGATAGATGAACAACTTGACAAACTAATTAAACAAGGGGTACTGCAACCCATTGATCATTCTCCATGGGAAACTCCTATTGTAACCCCCATTAAGCCAGATGGGTCAATCCGAATCTGTGGGGACTACCGGGCCACTCTAAACCACGCCCTCCAGCAGAACGCGTATCCAGTGCCGGTGGTGCAGCACCTCCTTCATTCCCTGGGAGGCAGAAAGGTTTTTGCTAAGTTAGATTTAGCTCAAGCCTATCAACAATTGCCCATGGACGATAAAACAGCCCAAGCTCAAACGATAGTAACGCACAGAGGTGCTTTTAAATGTACCCGATTGCAATTCGGGGTAAGTGTAGCCCCGGGAATATTCCAAAGTTTAATGGAACGATTATTGCAGGGAATCAAGGGCATGGTTCCGTATTTTGATGACGTGTTAATTGCAGCTCCTAGTTAAAAACTACAGAATCGTTTAAAATGTGTTCTTAAGAAATTCCAAGAAGCGGGATTGAAAGTAAAAAAGGATAAATGTCATCTGCATACCGACAGTGTTGAATTTCTAGGTTATCGCATTGATAGTCAGGGTATCCACCCTACTGAGAGTAAATTAAGGGCGATAAAAAATGCTCCCAGACTCCGTAACAAAACAGATCTCCAGGCATTTTTAGGCCTTATCAATTTCTATAATGTGTTTTTACCACATAAGGCGACTGTAGCTGAACCGTTACACCGGTTATTAGATAAGAAAGAATTGTGGGTTTGGGGTTACCGGGAGGAAAAAGCGTTTCGAAATGTAAAAGATTTACTTACATCTGATTCTGTACTTATGCAATATAATGAAACATTACCATTGGTTATAACTTGTGATGCCTCACCGTTTGGGGTGGGCGCTATTTTGGGCCATGTGCTGCCTAATGGAAATGAGGCCCCCGTTGCATACTTTTCGAAGACTCTTTCCCAGGCAGAACGTAACTATGGACAAATAGATAAGGAAGCTCTTGCAATTGTGTCAGCCGTAAAAAAATTCCATGAGTATGTATATGGAAGGACATTTACCATTGTAACTGACCACAAACCTTTACTGGGCATAATCGCTGGGGACAAACCAACCCCCTATATATTGTCCCCAAGAATGACTCGATGGTCAGAGTTCCTAGCTGCTTATAATTATCGATTGTTACATTGCCCGGGGAAAGCCATTCCCCACGCCGACGCACTCAGCAGAGCACCGCTACCAGAGACTCTCAACGATCCGGCACCAACAGCATCGGCGTTACAAATCGAGACGCTCAACTCGCCTCCTATGACCACTCGAGATATCGTGAGAGAGACTAGACGAGATCACACCCTAGCTCGAGTCCTAGGCTGGGTAGAACGTGGATGGCCATTGGACCAGGTCCCAGATGACTTCGCGCCATTTAAAACAAGGCAGACTGAACTTTTTTCGCAAAAAGGCTGTGTCATCTGGGGCGATAGAGTCGTCGTTCCAGAACGACTCCAAAAGACGCTGTTGCAAATTTTGCACGAGGGACATCCCGGGATCGTGCGGATGAAAGCACTCGCACGGAGCTACGCTTGGTGGCCAGGCATGGACTGACACATCGAGCAATGGGTCAAGGCCTGCACTAAGTGCCAACAAAACAGCAACGCACCACCAAAAGCTGCACCGACCGAATGGGAGACGCCACGCGGACCCTGGTCCAGAATCCACCTGGATTTCACAGGGCCGATTAAAGGACATACATTGCTATTGACTGTCGATGCATACTCTAATTGGTTGGAAATTCATCGAATGACCAATACAACCTCCGAAGCAGTCATTAAAGTCCTCAATAGACTCTTTGCAACTCATGGATTGCTGGACGTCCTGGTGTCCGACAACGGACCACAGTTTACAGCGCAAATGTTTGAACAGTACCTTGCTGATAATGGCATCCGCCATGCGCTCACTTCACCTGTGCATCCTGCTACCAACGGCCGAGTGGAACGCATGGTCCAATTTGTAAAAAAGACTTTGCAAAAAGTGGACTATGATAATATTGACGAAAAAATAAACCGCATTCTACTTCTACAACACATCACTCAGCACAGCGTAACCGGCAGAACCCCCGCAGAACTTCTCATGGGGCGAAAACTCCGTTCCCGCCTCGACCGACTGCACCCTGCTTACGAGCCAGAAAAGCCTGCAGGATCTAGCGGACGCTACCGTACCTTCAAGGTAGGCGACCCCGTTTATGCAAGAAATTTATCAGGCGACCCGGTTTGGATTGAAGCAACGATAATACGCGAGACTGGGCCCAAATCCTATATTTTAAGATGTATTGATGAAAGACTGTGGAAACGACATATTGACCAATTTCGGTCACGACTCCTATCGGCCAGCCAACAACTCCCCTACGACCAAACTGAGGGGGGGGAAGGAATGGAAGAAGACGACATTCCAGGGAACCTATTCCAAGAGAGCGATGAATCTAGTGAAACTCAGGAAATGGAGCAGGAGGAAGAATCGTACGCTCCAAGGGAAATCACACCAGAACGAGAAGCTGAGCCACTGCCAAACAACATTTTACCTCAACAGGACTGCACACAGCCAGTCCAAAGAAAATCTGATAGACCCAAAAGACAACCGTCCTATTTGAAGGACTATATAACCACACCATAATTGAGGAGCCAGGGGGAAGGGGTGTTATGTATGTAAATAGTTAAAATAAAAGCAAGCTTGGGGTAAAAGTGCCGGGTTCTGGCCCTGCACTTCTGATTGGGTGTTAAGCGGATCGATCGGATTGGTTGGGTTCAGAGAATCCGATTGGCCCTTAACGAAGGACTCTTATTGGTTCTGGAGCTAGTGTCTTACAGCTCCCTATTGGTTATTTCGCATTAAGGTTGCCTATATAAGACAGAGTTGTTGTTGTTCAAGTTTTAAGTCACTATGTAATAAAGAGCTGAAAGTTCACCAACTAAGACTGTCTCCATTCATTTCACCCATGCCTGAAACTATGTCAGTTACATGTGAGTTTGCATTATTCAAACAGAAATTTAAACCTTCTGCAAAAAAGAAAGTATCTACAGTTTTGTCTTAGTGAGAAAAAGGGTTGTCTAAAGAACTTATTGCTATGTTCTTGTTCAGTGAATTTGTTGTTGCATACTTTACCACAACAAACTTGTTGTTTATTGTGATAAAGAGCCACAATATTTTACATCCTTATGGACCTTATCTGTGAATAGACCATAGTTAATCTAGAGAAACTCAGTCTAGAATAGGCAGACAAATGAGCAGCCTTTTCAACTTAAGGTTCTTACTGATTTCTGGAAAGGCATGTCTAGCCTATATGAGTGAAACAGATGTCTTTGTTTATTTGGGGTAGAGTCTTATTTTAATTTTGGTGCCACTGAATTTGGAATGTGACTTTTGGAATCTTTCACAGAATTGGCCTGTAGAAGTTGCATCACCTCTGATGTAAATGCAATGATGCAAACTTTTCTTTAAAAATATCATAATTTTGGTTGATTGATTGGATCTGGACACAAACTGTCCCTTTAACTTGAGAAATAGAATAATTTAACACTATTTATAATTTTGTGTGGCTACAAATCAGATTAATCCTAAACAGACACATTAAAAAACCACAAACTTTAAAATGATCATCTACAATTCTTTGCTTATGGATCAAAGGCTCGCAGACTTTCTGTTTTTGGGTGCCTTATTGATGGTATTATTCTTTTATGCTTTTTAAAATGTTGTTTGTCATTCAAAATCATTCAGGATTGGAAGGGATTATAATCTATGTTAATAATGGACAACCAGATATCTAATGGCCTGATAAGGTAGCAGAGGTCACATACAAGATCTAATTTTTGTCTTGTATCAATGATGACATAATTTGATGTAGAGGATTATTGAGGAAACATTCAAGAACATATCTGACAACTGTTAGACTTGGCTTGGGATGAACCCAGAATTTCTTTTCTTTTTTTTTTATAAAAACAGTTTTTTAAAAAAACAAACATACACATACAAAACATAAAAACATAAAACCATCTTTCATTTTATATACATACAGTGTGTCAGTTGGTTACAAATTTTTTGTGCTATCCTTTTGTAGTCATTATTCACAGTTTATATAATTTTTCACATTGTCAAACTAACATATGCTTATATATTTATCAGTTATTAATCATCCATGACTAAACTATTTATTCCATATTTTATACGAGATATTCCAAATTTTATCTTAAAATTTATGTTATACTTTCAACCAATGGTTATATATGTCTATATTATGTTTTATATCAATCTATTAAATTTCTATCACAAAATTATCTAGTCTATTACATTACCATGTCTTTTTGTCCAAGTATTGATAAAACAAATCCCATATCATATAAAATTGTTTATCTTCTTGTTCTCTAATTTCAAATGTCAGTTTGCTCATTTCAGCATAGTCGGGATGAACCCAGAATTTCTGTTTTATAAACCAGAATGTTTTGTTTGAAGCCAGCAAAAATGGTAGTTGATTTAACAAACCACAGTGAAAATAACTTGTTATTAATATATTCTGGAATAAATAGGAGGTACTATTTGTTAATCAAATTGGACAGAAGATGAGGTTCCTAGTATTTATATCACACTTAGCCAACCAAGATGTTTTATTTCCTGTCAACTACAAGACACATTCCAATATATATACACATTCTGTTCGCGCCCTCCCCTTCCTTGCCCAGAAATTGCAGCAAGACTTGAACATATGCAGGCTCAGTTTGTTCGCCAAGTTGGGTCCCTTAAGACACAAAGTTGTGTTCACAATCTCTGAATATTTTCTCAAATCAGCAGATTTATTTCAGTTGTTCTTCTTTTCATTCTTGCCCAATATTCCATGTCCCTCTTTCAAGATACCAAGTCAGTTTTTGAAATGGATTTCTGTTGGAAGAAACCCAAAGCACTGATTGCTCCATGTTTCTTATTCCCTGGAAATGTGGACTTCTTTAATGAAAAGCATTTACACTTCTCCCTCCCAAAAGTCAACAACAAAAAGGGGTTCTTTTCAAAGTATCTGTAGTAGAGCAACTGGATAAAGCACCAGTCAAGCTCTTGGTAACAATACAGAAATCATTTGCCTTTCTCTTTTGTGGGATATTATTTTAACTTTTTTTTATCTTCCTTCCCTGGCTTTCAGCCCTGCGGACTTCACAGTTGTCTTCCAACAAGTTCTAACAAGGTCCAAATCTACTTAGCTTTTATGAGATCACCCAAGGTCAGCTAGATGCTACTACTTTCTATGGAGTAGATATGTGCCATCTGTTCAAATTAGGAAAGCAGGGGTATGAATTGAGTAAAAAAAATTAACTGGGTCTGACTGTCAGCTGTCCATTCTAAATACATTTTCCAAGCTCTGAAAAATGACTCTCAGACTTCCTTTTATTAAATGTTCCTTGAGCTCAAGGCTGTATTTACATATCATACTAAATCCCAGAACCCCAACATGTCAACTGCAAGTACCTGCAGATACCTCCTTTGCTCCACCTAATGTGTGACTTCAGCTTAGTTATAAAAGTCATAGGTTCAGGAAGTAATACAGAAACTGCCTCTTGGCTACTTCTGAAATGTAGAAACCAAGATCAACTTTCCCTTAATGGGTCAGTATTCATACTTCGGGTTGGGTCAGCTACCCAGTCAGAACCCCCTTTCACCCAAAATATTGTAGCTATAAATGTGAACCTTTTTCCTTCTCAATTCCCTCACTGATACTGAGAATTCATATGGTATCCCTAACTATCAAGTGAATAATAAACTTTGTCTGTCATATGCTACAGAAAAACTGCAGATTTAAGACTATAAATAAGTTGGGTCTCCAAACAGGAACCATACAGCGGCATTTTACCCGCAGGTGAATTTCTGCCATTTCTAAAATTGATTAGCTAAATCCTCTGCAATCTTGCAGCAGAACATATAGTTGAATATTGCATTTAGCATTTTGTAGACAGGGTTAAACTGTTTGTGCATAAAGATGTGCCATTTTTAAGCTATAATGGCTATTTATGATGGCTAAGCCTGTAATCTGTTGATGTATTTCTTTTTAGAGGGTTTAAAATTTAATTTGTTACTAGCCACCTAGCAGTTATTAATTCAACATTTGGTGATATTGAGCACTTAATATTAATTCTGGCTTGTGTAAAGGTGTAGCTTGCATAATTTGCTGCCATGAGACAGGAGAAATGCTATTAGTTCAGATACCGTTAAAATATGATTTATAGAACATAGCTAATTTAGTCATTAGTAGCTATGAATCTGTGGCCAGAAGCAGTAGATCTTTGACAAATGGACACTTTGAATGAGCAACATGGGAATCGATGGATAGGCTTCGCTTTCATGCTTTTTATGAAAACATATGAGTTTCCAGAGAATCCCAAACTGCTTTGGAAACAGACAGATTTTCTAAATGGATACAAAGCTTGATTCTCCATTTCAATCCCTGTTGTTTAAACCCATATTTTATTGCTAAGGCATATTTTTGCATTACAGTCTGTTTTTGATTTTCTAGCAGCTGTTGTACATCACTGCTAAGATTCATAGTTGACGTGCAGAAGGTTGTCCTGACTCTGCACATCGGCTACCAATCTGGCCCCAGTTTTCAAGAAAAAGAAATGGTACATTTCAGGGTATCTTATATCACTGCCACTGTGTCTCTAATCTAGACTCTCAGTCAGGTAGTGTTGAAGGAGGGAGGTCAGTTAGGGGTTGGAGGTTGAAACATAAATTGCTGTGTGTAAATTTTTTTTCCAAAGAAGTTATCATCTTGAATTTAAATTTTTTCTTCTCTTGCTGAAAAGGAGTGCACAACCTAGGGCAAAGGCTGTACTGCACCCTCCATGCATAAACTGGTCAGAAATGAAGCTGTTTTAAGAAATCCCTTTCTGGATTTCATTCCATTCTTCCACTTTGGCGATTGCAGCGATGCCTGAGTATTATGCCCAGGGGATATTAAAATGGCTCCTGATTGCTTCCCCCACCCCGCAACTAGGAAATAAGCACCAAATGTGTCACTTGGGCTAGAAGAGAAAGTTTGGCGGCAGATAGCCTAGCAATCCAGTATGAAATGGCCATTGAATTGCAGAGCAGGGATTGGATGGAGAAGTATCCATTGGCATACATATGAGCCAATGGGATGGAGACATTTGTGCAAGATGGAATGAATGCAGGCAGTGAAGCAGACTGCCTTGTGTGAGTAAGTGGGGAAAAATACAATTATTGATCCAAAGTCAGAAAAGCCGTGTGAAGATTTCCTTCCTAGCAGCCTAGACAGGTTGAGATCAAAGCTGTCCGTTCCTGTCTCCCAAAAATGACAGGTGGCCCATCCTCATGCTGGGACAGGCACAAAATGCAATCATCTATTGTCTTATCAATTTAAAATGTAAACTTGTACCATGAGTGCATGAATCCAACTTAATGTCTTGATATTCAGCAGAATGATAAGCACAGAGAGGATTGAACAGATACAGAGTTGAAACCTGGTTGCTGATTATGATAAGAAAGGCATATGATGGAAATAAAGTGTATGTGAGGATAAATTTAATGCGACACTAAGCAGGGACTAAGACAAGGTACTGAGATGTTCCCTTCTGTAGTGTTCTGTGTTTATGGGCAAATGTTTATAGAATGCTTATAGAACATTAGATACATTAGTTGGAGACATGAGTGGGTGTGTACTTTAATAGGCAGACAGAGTTGGCTGAGAACCTGAATGATTTGCGGGGAATGATGCAATGAGGAATATGAAATTGAAAATTATTGAGATGAAGAATAGGGTAATTGTATTTGAGAGGGAAAATGGAATGAACAAGTATTCCTAAATAGACAATCTGATGTGCTTTGATAGAACTTTACTAAATATACATAAATAATTGACAACATTTTAATATGTGCCTATGCTGGTAGAAAGTTGGGGATAATATATTGTTAGTTGACAAAATAAAGTTTTTGATGGCTGCAAAAAGAGTTATGTATGACAATATGTTTCTGGCCACTTGGTTAAATGAATGTGAGAGTAAGTATGTCTGGAGAAGTATAAGCATCCACTGAATACAGCAGGAATTGCTCCATTAAGAAATGTGAGGCAAAAAGAATCAATAGGATGGGTCATGCGTGAATGGGTAATGAATGAAGATGAATTAAATGAAGAATTTTACACTACAAAAGAAGTACATTGAAGTGGTGAGTAATATAGAAAGAGAAGGAATGATGACTGAATAGTAAAAGAAATATATCAAGAAAGAATCAATGGGTTGAGAGGAAGGGGGAGACTAAGAATGTTTTGGTTGGAGTTCATGAGATTTTCAAAAAGAGAAAGAGAAAGACAAGAAGTTTCAAAACAAAAGCCAGTGTATGAAGCTCTGATATATCAAGTGGAAGCAAAGATAATTTGTAAGGAGAGAAAAACATGGAGAGATAAAGTAACCCGTGCTTCTTTAGCTACATTTCCTTTTCTTTCTCTTATCTTCTGCCTTTCCTTTCTTTTACTTACTAATTGTCAGAGTTTTTCTATAGTTTTCAATGTATTCCTTACTCTGAAATAGAATACTATGGTGGGTATGTATGATAATATAATATATGGACTAAAGACTTGTATTCTCAGTGCAACCCATCATACAGGGTTATTGATATGGAAAAATAGGAGCAGGAAGATGTGTGTTGGATATACTCACTGCCTTGAGTTCTTTGTAAAAATAATAAAGACAAGAAATAGGTAGATGAGAGAAAGAGAGAGAGAGAGAGAGAGAGAGAGAGAGAGAGAGAGAGAATTGAATGGTCGGGTTAAAATACAAACCTTGCTTCTTGTTCTAATTCATTGTGGGAATAGGAGTGACAATAATATGATTATAATCATTTAAAGACATATGATATACAATATATGAACATCATATATGTTGTTATGTGGTCTAGTTTTTTTCTAGATATCTGTTAGTCAGCTTCATTTGGATTGGGATGCACCCTCCTAGTTTAATGATGCATGAATGCAACCTAGATAAACAGCTGTACTTGACTCAAAAGCATACTCATACAGTGATGTGAATTGGTAAACACATATGTCCTTGATAGACTAGTGTATAGCGTGTCTCCCTTGAGGGTGTCTGGGGTACAATCCTTGTATTGTGAGCATCTGCCCTAGGAGATTGCACAGCGATTCTCAAGGCAAGCAAAAGCGTGGAGCAGGGAAAGCGTAAATAGCAGAAGAAGGCCTACAACCAACAAGAGATGTCAGTGGAGGAGAACCAGTGCCAAATACCCTACAGCAGCTTTGAGAATGAAAGGTGCAGCTTAAATGACATGCCAGCCTAGGGAGGTAACAGCAGCAACAGATGAGCCTTGGATAAGAGGTCCTAATCACTCACTAGCGCATAACTGATTTTATTGGATTCTGTCCTCTCCTACTTTTTCTTTTGTTCCACAACATACTTTCAGTGATGGAGTTAAGTGAACTGTTCCTCTGGTTTCTTCCCTTCTTTCATCTGCCTAATTAATTCCTTGTTAGCAGGTACTTTTGATGTTCATCACAATTTTTTTTTCCAATTTGCCAATTACCCTAGTATTATTTTAGTGAGTAAGTAGAGCTTAAAAAAGATCTGTGCACAATATTTATCATTGTTTAGGTGCAAGTAATGCATTTCAAGGAAGCTGAAGGCTGCATATGTTTATCCAAGCTTCATGCACACAGTGATGTATTTGTAAACCAAACGGAGTATTGGCACAGAGCCAGAGGCCTCTTTTTTTTTTGTTGATGACCCAGTCAATGGGTATCTGCCCTATGAAACTGTTTCTCAATCTGTGCAATAGTTTGAGCCAAATCCCAAAGCAAAATAATAGTGGATTAATCTCAGAGCCACTCACGATGACGTGAGAATTAAAAAAAAAATAGAGAACATGAAATCCTGGTCTATGCGTGCATGTATGTATATTGTATATATGTGTATTTTTTTCCCCCTTTTAATTTCATTTCTGCATGAGGCCTAGACAATTGACTGTGAAAGTTAAAATAATGTTATAAGGACAGTTTAAGAGCTTGGCAGCCAGTCAAAGCCTAGCCAGTGAGGAAGGAAAAAAACAGTTGACCCATGTTGGAAGCATGCTTTTGGGCACTGGGCAGCTCACTATTAAACCCTGAAAGAAAGTTTATTGTTCAGCAGCACTTAAGAAATCTCAAGGCATCCAAGTGAGTATTGGTGATGAAGACTTTCATCTTCAGGCCTGGCTGCTGTTGCTGTTTCTGCTGAACACCGGCTTCTTGCTCCTTTCTCATTTTGTGAAATTTTGCTCTCTCATTTTGTGAAAATATTTTCCACTAGGAAAAAAAAAAAAGAGAGAGCAAAGAGCTTGGCCCAAAGCAAAGAATCATACTGTGGAGAAAGTTAGACTAGAACTTTTCACCTTGACATGCTAGTTTTGATAGCTCAGGATTTTGTCATCTTCTTTGATATGGGAGATTATTCAAACAATCTTTCTGCCAGAAGCAATAGAGTCAAGACGCAGATAAATTACCTCCTTGAGAGCAAGGCCTCAGAGCTATTAGCCATGTTTCTCAGGCAACTGTTTCATTCCCGCCATCCTCAAGCATTTAAGCAGACTTCACTTCCAAGAACAGCAAAACTGGAGAGGATTTATGGAGCAAGCTGCTCCCGATTGTGGAACTCTTCTTGAGAGCCGAACGTTAAGAGGACTTTTTCCTGGAGGCCAAAAAGAAATAGCTTGCTCAGGTTTCTTTTTGAACTGTTGACTTCTGTGCTGTGTATCATGGCCTCCTTTTGAAAATGATTCATAGCTTGAATTCACCAATCCATCAAACTGTGGTGTTGGTTTCTTAAAAACTGATCGGGCTATCATTGCCTGGTTTCCCTTTGTTGCTGTGATGCTTTCTGGTTCAGGTTTAAATAGTCACTGCATAACAGTTCTTGTGCACTACACAAATAAAAATAAAAAATATCACAAGTTTCTTTACACTTTTATGATGCTACATAGCAGATGGCTGACCTTAGTAAAAATACAAGGAATCCCATAAAAATCCATGTTGTTTTCTAAATCAGTTAGACATCTTTCTGTTATGGATTGTACTTACTTTCTGCCTGTTTTGCCCAATGTGAAAAAGGACTGGATTTTTAAAATTTCTGTTCCAACAACTTTCAACCCTGCCTTTAATGTTAGCAATAAAGTGAAACTAGGTATAAAAGGGACCAAAACTCTGTCATGCTATCAGAAAGGCCATTTAATAATGATCCTTTGTAGTTTTCAAACATGATTATTTTGATTGTTCAAGGAATTATAAATTATAGAAATAAATATTGATTTACTAAATGAGATAATTATATGTAATTATATATTTCCCGCACAACAACCTTGATAGTAAAAATAACATTACTGTGATGTTACTGGGTCAGTTCAGAGACCAACAGTTCTCTAGATTTTTGTCTTTACTGCCAGTTATTTTAGCACAAGCACTCGCAATTCTTGACTTTATTTTCCATGATTTTTTATTTAGATGTTGTATTCTTCTTGTTAAGTTTGAGCATGGGCGAGAAAGAATGGAGACAAGCCTCTGAACGGTGAACTTCAGCTCTTTATTTACATTGTGACTTCCTCAATTCAATAGTAATTAAACCCGCCTTACATAGGCAAACCCTGTAACTTTTAACCAATAACGAGCTAGGAGCGCTAGCTCTTGTAACCAATAGGAACGCTCTGTTAAGGGCAAATCGGATTACCCGGAATGGGCCAATCCGGTCTGGCCGCTTAACAGCCAATCAGAAGTGCAGGGCCAGAACCCTGCACTTACTCCAAGCTCACACTTTATTAATCTTTATGCATACACAACACCCCTTCCCTCTGGCTTCTTATTTGCAGGGCGCAGTTACATAGTCCCTTAGGTAGGACGATTGTTTTATTAGTCTTTTTGATTTCCGTTGTATTTGCTGGCTGCACTCACGCTGAGGTAGATCGTTGTTTGGCAGTGGGGCTGTTTCTGGTTCAGAGTTCACTTCTACGTCGTTGCCCACATTCTCTGCAATTCCCTGAGGTGCAACCGTTTCTCCCTCCGGCTCCGCTTCCTGAGTTTCTATCAAACCGTCGTTTCCTTCGCACGGGTTTTCTAGGAATTGATCTTCTTCCGTACCTCCCCCCCCTCAGTTTGGTCATAGGGGGTTTTCGGACTGGCTGCTGGAAGCCGCGATCGTAATTGATCGATATGACGTTTCCAAAGTTTATCATCAAGGCATTGTACAAGGTAGGATCTGGGGCCGGTTACACATACTACTGTCACTTCTACCCACAACGGGTCGCCCGATAGGTTTTCAGCATATACCAAGTCTCCTACCTGGAAGGTACGACAGCGGCCGCTGGATCCTAGTGGTTTCTCCGGTTCGTAAGCTGGGTGCAACCGGTTGAGGTGGGAGCGGAGCTTCCGTCCCATTAGCAGTTCAGCAGAAGTTTTGTTGGTGACGCTATGTGGGGTGATGTGTTGCAAGAAGAGGATTTGATTGACCTTGTCGTCAATGTTGTCATAGTCTACCTTCTGCAAGTTTTCTTCACAAATTGGACCATGCGTTCTGCTTTGCTATTGGTCTCAGGGTGCGCAGGCGAGGTGAGCGCATGGCGAATGCCGCGGTCAGCGAGGTACTGCTCGAACGCTAGTGCGGTAAATTGAGGGCCATTATTGGATACCAGGACGTCTGGTAATCCATGGGTTGCAAAGAGTCTGTTTAAGATTTTGATAACCGCCTTGGAGGTCGTAGTCATCATGCGATGGATTTCGAGCCAATTCGAGTAGGCATCGACGATAAGCAGGAAGGTGTGGCCTTTGGTTGGCCCCGTGAAGTCCAGGTGAATTCGGGACCAGGGTCCACGTGGTGTCTCCCATTCAGTAGGCATGGCTTTTGGTGGGGCGTTGCTGACTTCTTGGCATTTGGGACAAGCTTTAACCCACTGTTCGATTTGCTTGTCAATGCCCGGCCACCATGCGTAGCTTCGCGCAAGGGCTTTCATTTGCACGATGCCGGGGTGGCCATTGTGCAAGGTTCTCAGCAGCACTTTCCGGAGTCGTTCTGAGATAACGACTCTATTCGCCCCAGATGACACAGCCTTTCTGGGAGAAGAGCTCGGTTTGTCGAGTCTTGAATGGTGTGAAGTCATCTGATAGCTGGTCCAATGGCCATCCGTGTTCTACCCAGCTTAGGACTCGTGCTAGGGTGTGGTCGCGTTTGTTTTCTCTCGCGATATCTCGGGCGGTTTGTGGCGGCGAGTTGAGTGCCTCGATTTGCAACGTGGTTACCATTCGTGCAGGATTGTCGAGAGTCTCTGGAAGCGGTGTTCGGCTCAATGCGTCAGTGTGGGGAATGGCCTTCCCTGGGCGGTATTGCAGCTGATAGTTATAAGCAGCTAAGAATTCTGACCATCGGGTCATCTGAGGTGATAATATGTAGGGAGTCGGCTTATCTCCGGCTATTATGCCCAATAATGGTTTGTGGTCAGTCACAATAGTAAAAGCCCGGCCATACACGTATTCGTGGAATCTTTTCACAGCTGAGACAATTGCGAGGGCTTCTTTATTGATTTGTCCACAGTTTTGCTCAGTTTTTGAAAGAGTCTTTGAAAAATATGCAACAGGGGCTTCGTTCCCATTAGGCAATACATGGCTCAAAATGATGCCCACCCCGAAAGGCGATGCATCACAGGTTATAACTAACGGCAAGGTCTCGTTATACTACATGAGTACAGAGTCAGAAGTGAGCATTTTTTTAACATTTCAGAACGCCTGTTCTTCACGGTAACCCCATAGCCAATTTGCTTTTTTATCTAATAACTGGTGTCATGGTTCAGCGACCGTTGCTTTGTGCGGCAAAAATATATTATAAAAATTGATGAGGAACGCCTGGAGATCGGCCTTGTTTCGTGGCCTGGGAGCGTTTTTTATCGCTTTTAGTTTACTTTCGGTAAGGTGAATGCCCTGGCTATCAATCAGGTACCCTAAAAACTCAACACTGTCAGTACACAATTTACATTTGTTTTTTTTAACTTTAAGACCGGCCTCTTGGAATTTTTTTAGGACTAATTTTAACTGGTCCTGTAAGATTTTTTTTGTAGGGGCTGCAATTAATACATCATCAAAATAGGGGACCATGCCCTTAATTCCTTTCAATAACCTTTCCATAAGGCTCTGAAAAATTCCCGGGGCTACACTAACTCTGAATTGAAGCCGGGAACATTTAAAGGCACCTCGGTGCGTTACAATAGTTTGGGCCTGTGCCGTTTTTTCATCTACTGGTAATTGCTGATATGCCTGAGCTAAATCTAATTTAGCGAAGACTTTCCCGCCCCCCAGGGAGTGGAGGAGATGCTGCACCACTGGAATTGGATATGCGTTCTGCTGCAGGGCGTGGTTCAAAGTGGCCCAGTAGTCCCCACAAATTCGGAATGATCCATCTGGCTTAATGGGTGTTACAATAGGGGTTTCCCAAGGGGAGTGATTGATGGGCTCTAACACCCCCTGAGCTATCAGTTTGTCGAGTTGTTTGTCGATTTTCAATTTTAAGGCAAACGGAACTCGACGGGGCTTTAGGCGAATGGGAGCTATTTTTGGATCTAGACTGAATGAAATCGGGGTCCCCTTGTACTCGCCTAAGCTGTCCGCAAAGACGTCCTGAACTCAGAGATAAGGTCTTCCTCCCAGTCACCACCGCTAACTCGGTTTATGCCGGCCACCTCAATGCCGAGTGGTGCGAACCATTGTAGGCCTAGTAGGCTAGGCCTATCTCTATCAATGATCGTTAAAGGTAAGTATGCTGTGTGCTTCTTGAAGGAGACTCGGACTCGGCGGGAACCACCGACAGGGATTCGATTCCCTTGGTAGTCCTTGAGGATGAGGCATTGGGAGCGGAGATCTTGATGTTGAATTATGGGGATGAGTTGCATGAGTGTCTTCCAGGACACAATCGAGAGGGACGATCCCGAGTCGACCTCCATGTGGCAAGGCTGGTTCTCAATGGCTACCGTGACTTGGATTTTCTTAGTGTCCAAGGCTGAGGTGTGACCGATAGTGATAGTATGGTGAGCTTCTTCTCTCTGCAAAGCTCGATTTCTGTAGGAGTGGTTTACTGGCTCTCGCCATACAGGACGGTTTCCTGTTGATTTGCGATAGTTAGCCCCTTTTGAGGCCTGGCTGGGTCCTGGCAAGCTGCGGCAGACCCATCCAATGTGGCCTCGTTTCCCGCACTCATGGCAGTGTGCGTCGCGGAATTTGCATTCGGACCTGGCATGGTTTGCTCCACAGCCAGCGCAAGGGCGTAAGGGCTTTGGGTGATGGTCCCGGTCAGACCGCAGTCGATGGACCCCTTCTTCTTCACTGTCTGACGACGAAGAGAGTTCCTCGTGGTGCGTTGTCGCAAGCTGCCCTTCTGAACTAGATGAGACGTCGCTGGCCGGTGGTGGTACTGGAGCGCGGTTGTGGCGTAGTTGTGCAGCTGACTTCCTGGTTGCTTCTGCACCCATAGCATCGGCAATGGCATCGGCAAGGCTGATGTCGCCTTTCGCCATCAACTTGCTTTGGACGCCTGGTGCATCTAGTCCCAGAACTATGCGATCTCTTAGTGCTTCTTCTAAATCGGTGAATCCGCAAAGGCCTCCCAAATTTCGGAGGTCTGCTATGAAGTCGGCCACGCTTTCTCCCTTTCGCTGGCTCCTCTGATAAAACTCGTGGCGTCTCACGAGCATAGGCACAGTCGGGGCATAGTGATCTCGTAGGAGAGGTTCGAGGTCATCCCAATCCATGGTCTTCACTTCTCGGGGTTTGGCTAGTGCTTTAGCCATCTTAAATACGGTTGGACCGCAATGCGTTAGGAACACCGCCCGTTTCTTTCCTGGTGTGACGTCCTTTAAGTTGTTGCTTTCTAAGAACATTTGGAAGCGATCTATGTAGGGCTCCCAGTCCTCCTGTACTGGATCGAACGGAGCGGGTGGTACGATGCCGCCGGACATGGTTCCATTGTTAGCATCGTCTGTCACGTGCTTGGTGTTCTTTGAAGTTTCGTTGGTTCAGGTATCTCCACATCCCATCCTCGTCGCCAGTGTTAAGTTTGAGCATGGGCGAGAAAGAATGGAGACAAGCCTCTGAACACTGAACTTTCAGCTCTTTATTTACATTGTGACTTCCTCAATTCAATAGCAGTTAAACCCGCCTTATATAGGCAAACCCTGTAACTTTTAACCAATAACAAGCTAGGAGCGCTAGCTCTTGTAACCAATAGGAACTCTCTGTTAAGGGCCAATCGGATTACCCGGAACGGGCCAATCCGGTCCAGCCGCTTAACAGCCAATCAGAAGTGCAGGGCCAGAACCCTGCACTTACTCCAAGCTCACACTTTATTAATCTTTATGCATACACAACACTTCTTTTCCCATGAAGCATTTGCAGCATAATATGCTTTAAAAGCATCCCAAATAAACATTATGTTAATGAAATATTTATTTATAGAATAAGATAACTTCAAAACAATTGTTTCTTTCATTTTGTGAAAAGTGAATCTTTGTAATAATGATCTTTTAAAATGCAATCTTGAGAAAAATCGGATGACCGTTTCTTTTGATATTATAGGAGATTTTTACATCTATCTACTTGTTCAATTGCCAAAGTACTAACAATCCAGCTGGGAACACATTTGATGTGGGATTAAAAAAACCTTGCAGTTAAAGATTTAAAAGTTACCATATATTCATCAAATTATTCATTATAGCAAATTTCTACAATATTCTATATGCAGAACTTCATTTAAATTTAACTGCAGTAGAACTACAGCCTAATGTGGGATTTAAAACTTGATTAAAATCTCCAGTTACAATTTTATTGTTTACAACTAAAATAAAGAGATACCTAGTCACCTATGTAAACATGTGGATTGTATTTATAAGAATCATAATAATTAATAAAAGCATGCAGTTAATAAATTATATATAAAGTTAAGTATATATGAAATAGTCTTCTCAGTCATTTATTTCTTGTTCCACGACAAACTTTGAATCAGAATTAGCAGAATTTAAATTTTCACACATATATATTTGACAAGCCTATCCTCTACCATTTATTATGTGGAAGTCTATGAGTAAACAAATAAAAAGAAATGGCCTTTAAATTGCCCAATTTCGTTATCATCTAAAATAGGGATGTCAAACTCAATTTCATTGAGGGCCGCATCAGGGCTGTGGTTGACCTCGTGACTGGAGGGTGTGGCTGACTGGTGGGTGTGAATGACTAGGTGGGTGTGACCAGCTTGACGCCACTCCCCAAACTGTTGGCATGTTTCCTCTTCTCATTGAGAAGACCAGGCCGAAGCCATGCTGGCCTACTTGGGTAGACCGGGCCGAAGCTACATTGGCCTGATCTTTCCTCTTCACACCAGGTAGACTAGGCCAAAGCTTCGCTGGCCTGATCTTTCCTCTCTGCATTGGGTAGAGCAGGCTGAAGCGACACAGGTAGATAGAGCCAAAGTGACATGGGTAGACTGGGGTGGTCCCACAAGCTGGATCCAACCACATCGCGGGCCTTGAATTTGACACCCCTGATATAAAAGATTTTGGATGGCAACTAAATCAACATAAATAGGAAAAATATTTGATATATTTTGAAATTGAAGGTTAAAAAAAAAGTAAAAACAGTTTTAATCTAGGACAATCTTTTTAAAAAGAAGCATGAGAAAATAAAATGGAAAGCAAAAAATGAAAATTAATTGGAAAAACAATGAAAAACTAATAATATAAAAGATCTCAAATAAAATCATAAAACAAATTCTTAAAAGAAGAACCATTACTTGTGTTATTTGAAGATACAGAATATGGAAAAATCGTACAGGAACTCTTCCCTCTAGTCCAGTGGTGTTAAACTCAAGGCCCACAGACCAGATCAGCCCATGGGGTGCTTAGATCTGACCCATGATGGATACAGCGAAGGACCAGCCTTCAGTGCCTCTGACAGTGAAAACGGAGCTCAGGGGGCTGCGCACATCCCTCCCACACTCCATTTTTGGCTGCTATGGCCTCCTGTACCCCTCTGCCAGTGAAAATGGGCCTGAGTTCTGTTTTTGCTGGCAGAGGGCTGCAGGAGGCCGTTGCGGATGAAATGGAACTCAGGAACCCATTTTCACTGGCTGAATGCTCGAGCCACTACAGGTGCCCTGACACAAGTGACATCAAGCCAGCCCCTCGATGTCAAACACAACCTTGATGCATCCCTCAATGAAATCGAGTTTGACACCCTTGTCTAGTCTAAATTAAAGTGTGGCACTTCCCTCTGAAAAATATGTAGAAAACGGCTTCTTCTTTGCTTCAGATGTTAGAAACAATAAATATTTTTCTGACTTTTAATCATTAAATTTCTTCCCACTAGAAGAAATTTAAAAAACTGCTAGAAGAAGAATAGAAGTTTCCTTTTTTGCCAAACAGGTTTTGCTACTGGTAACAGTTCTGAACTCTTAGCATAAAACAAATTCAGGAAACTGAATCTTTTCTGCACTCCATTCCAAAGCTCCTATTTGCTAAGGCAGAGGTAAGTTATGGTCATACCCTGCAAATGTAAAACATCAGATAACAGGATTAGGGTTTTGTATAGCATAAAAACAGAAATTCACATGATAAGTGGCTTCAATAACATATTCAATAACATATTCTGGCTGCAGGAAAAAAAAATCCTATCATGTATAAATGTTTTCATGAAAGCTATTATGAACTCATCTTGCTCAGCACTCTAAGATATGCTTAGAAACAATACATAATTTCTATGAAACACATCTTTTAAATAGGTCATTTCATCCTGTCAATAATTATTAAAGTTATATATTGCCCGATTCCCAGTGATTTGTGAACTTGTTTATACGCTTTCTGTCGTGTCCGCAAAAAGACGCCAGGAGTCGGTGACTACGTTTCAAGCTCTTTATTTAACAGTTGTGAACCGAACCGGCGAAAAGGAAAAAGCCCACGGCTTTTATCCTTTTCGCTGCGGCGGCCGCGGCCAATGGCAGCGATTCAAGTCTCCCGCTCTTGGAGTGAGCCAATCGCGGGAGACCTAAAACGGGCCAATCGGCGCGGTTCGCCTAGCCAATCAGAAATCCCCGCGCTTTAGCCAATCAAAGCACGGGGATTTCGAGTATGTAAATTAAGGACAGAACACCCCTCCCCTCTTGGTATGGTCCTTACGTTGCGTAGTCACGTAGGTAGGCGGGGCTCCGTCTAGTCCTACTTGACCTGCGCAACTCAGTTGCAAGCTGGATTTCGGCCGGAGCGGTCATGTTTTTGGCTGCTCCCTCTTCTGTGCGAACCGGTTGGATGATCGGGCCGGTTCCTTCTCCGTGGCTCCCACCTGGGCCTTCCGGGTTGGTTGAGCTACGGGTTTCGCCGCTCCCGCTTGGTTTCTCCGAGTTGGTTGAGCTGGCTAGGTGGTTCTTCTCCGGTGGGGGATCGCGATGGCTGTGTTCCGGTAAGTACTGCTGGTTTATTTTTTCTTGCGTTTGCTTATTCGGGTATTCCCTCCCCCCTTGGTTCGTGTTTTGGGGGTTGAGCTCTGTTGCTGTTCGTGACCTGAGCTGGTCAATGTGCCGTTTCCAGGCTCGCCCATCTGTGGTTTGGAGCCGGTAGGATCGTGGGCCTGTGATTTGGGTGATGACGGCTGGGATCCATAGGGGGTCCCCCGTCAGGTTTTTCGCGTACACTAAGTCGCCGGGTGCGAATGTTCGGTATTTTGTACTCGAGTCTGGGGGCCGCTCCGGGTTATATGTTGGGTGTAACCTGTCGAGTGGGGACCTCAGCTTCCTTCCCATTAGTAACTCGGCTGGGCTTTTGTTGGTAGTGGTGTTCGGGGTGATATGTTGTATAAAGAGGAGTTTATTGATTTTGTCGTTGATCTCCCCATGGTCCATTTTCCGGATGGTTTTTTTGGTAAATTGTACCATCCATTCCGCCCTACCGTTCGCCGCCGGATGCGCCGGTGCTGTTAAGGCGTGGCGGATGCCCCTCTCCGCCAGAAATCTCTCGAAGTCGAGGGAAGTAAACTGGGGCCCGTTGTCGGAGACGACGACGTCTGGGAGGCCGTGTGTTGCAAAGAGTTTGCAAAGTTCTTTGATTACGGCCTCCGTGGTAGTAGATTTCATGTCGCTTACCTCCAACCAGTTGGAGTAAGCGTCAACTGTTATTAGAAAGGTATGCCCATTCGTGGGACCGGCAAAGTCTAAATGGATTCTGGACCAGGGCCCCCTTGGTGTTTCCCATTCCAGGATGGGTGCTGCGGGTGGGCTGGGTCTGGTCTCCTGGCATCGTTGGCACCTAGCTACCCATGCTTCTATCTGCTTATCCATCCCTGGCCACCAAGCGTAACTCCTGGCCAGGGCTTTAGTTCTGACGATGCCAGGATGCCCCTCATGCAACATCTCTAAGACCTTCCCTTGCAGCCTGTCCGGGATGACCACCCTGTCACCCCATAAGATACACCCCTTAAGTAGCGAGAGTTCGGTCTGGCGGTTTCTGAATGTCTTAACGGATTCGTCATTGTCCCTTTCAGGCCAACCTTTTTCCACCCAATGTAAAATCCGTGCCAGACGTCTGTCTCTAATAGTTTCCCGGGCAATGTCTGACGCGGTAATGGGTAGGTTGGGCAGGTTTTCGATGTTAAGGGTGTTTGTCGTTGGTGCTGGGTCAGGATCAGAGTCTGGTAAAGGCGAGCGGCTTAAAGCGTCCGCGTGCGAAATTTTCTTACCCGGCTTGTGTATCAGTTCGTAGCTGTAGGCTGCCAGGAACTCGGACCACCTTGTCATCCGGGGCGACAAAATGTTCGGGGTGGCTCGATTTCCTGCAAGGATGCCCAGCAACGGCTTATGGTCTGTCACAATGATAAAAGGGCGGCCGTAAAGGTATTCGTGGAATCGCTTAACGGCGGCAACTATAGCCAAGGCTTCTTTGTCCAGCTGGCTATAGTTCCACTCCGGTTTGGTTAGAGTCCTGGAGAAGAACGCGATGGGTGCTTCTCTTTTGTCAGGGAGGGTATGGCTGAGGACAGCGCCGACGCCGAAAGGTGATGCGTCGCAAGTGACGGCCAGGGGCAAGGTTTCACTGAATTGGATCAGGACGGCGTCGGAGGTGAGGAGGTCTTTAGTTTTTTGGAAGGCGGCTTGCTCCCGTCTTCCCCAAGTCCAGGTTGCCGCCTTATCCAGGAGCCTATGCAAAGGCTCCGCCGCCGTTGCCTTTTGGGGTAGGAAGACATTATAAAAGTTCAGCAACCCCAAGAAAGCCTGTAATTCAGTCTTAGACCTAGGGGTGGGGGCCTCTTTGATAGCTTTCACTTTTTTAATTGTAGGGTGAATGCCGTGCCGGTCTAGAAGGTAGCCCAAGAATTCCATTCGCTCCGTGCACAGTTGGCATTTCTCCCGTTTTACTTTAAGTCCCGTTACTTTAAATTTTGTTAAGACCTCTCTGAGTCGGTTTTCTAATTCGGCTTCGTTTGGCGCCGCCACTAATACGTCATCGAAATAGGGCACCACCCCCTTGATGCCCTGCAGCAAACGTTCCATCAGGCTCTGAAAGATGCCTGGTGCCACGCTGACTCCAAAGTGGAGTCGGTTGCACTTGAAGGCCCCCCGATGGGTAACGATGGTCTGGGCTTCCGCTGTTTTTTCATCGACCGGCAACTGTTGGTATGCCTGGGCGAGATCGAGCTTGGCAAAGACCCTGCCCCCTCCCAGTGAGTGCAGTAGGTGTTGCACGATTGGGACGGGGTAGGCGCTTTGTTGCAACGCGCCATTTAGGGTGGCCTTATAGTCCCCACAAATTCTCACGGACCCGTCTGGCTTGACCGGGGTCACTATAGGGGTCTCCCATCTGGCATGGTCTATCGGCTGCAACACCCCCTGTTCGACGAGCTTGTCAATCTGCTCGTCGATCTTAGGTTTTAGGGCGAATGGCACCCGCCTAGGTTTAAGTCGCTTGGGGGGAACCCTAGGGTCTAGGTCAAATGAGAGAAGGGGCCCCTGGTACTTGCCCAGGCTTCCGTCGAAGACCTCCCGGAACTCCTGGGCTAGCCGCTGTTCCCAGCCGTCGTCGGCGACGTGGTTGACTCCTGTTAGCGCGATGTCGAGCGGGGCGAACCATTGTAGGCCCAGCAGGCTTGGGCGGTCGCGATTGTGAGTGGGAGTTGTTCGGTGCGGCCCTTATAGGTCACATTAAAGTTTCTGGTGCCCACTACCGGGACGCGGTTTCCCTGGTAGTCTTTTATAATAAGTCTTTGGGCATTTATGTTCCTTTTACGGAGGGTGGGCACTAACCGTTTTATCTCGTGCCATGCAATCATGGAGAGGTAGGACCCGGAGTCCACCTCCATCTTGCATGGCTGGCCCTCAATATGGACTTCTACGTGTACCTTTCTGGCGCCGTCGGAGATGGCGTGGCCGATGGTTACCGTCTGGTGGGTTTCTTCCTTTCGCCGACTGTCGCCGCCTCTTGAGGGTCGCTGGATTCGGTCCCACCGTCCGTCCGAATGGCGATCTCTGGTCCTGGGCGGGGGGCTTTCCTTTTTACGATCGTGTTGGTCCCATCTGGGTGGACTGCGAGTCTTCTTTTGGCGGCAAACGCGAGCGATGTGTCCCCTTTTTTCACAATGCCGACAGATAGAGTCAAAAAATCGGCATTCTGATCTGGGGTGGTCGCCGCCGCAACCGGCACAGTTGGTCCTCGACCTACGACCTCTTCGGTTCCGTTGGTCGCCGCGCCCCGTCTGCACGCGATGTATGTCCTCCTCGTCTTCTGACGTGCTGGATGCAGACTGGAATTCTCCGTAGTGTGCGGTTGATTCGTTTTTTGGATCGGCCGACCTTGCCGGGTTGTTGTTTCCGCCCTTCGCGTCTGATTTTCGCATGCTGTCAGCGGAATTGCGGGTTGCTTCTGCGGCTGTGGCTGCAGTGAGGGCGTCTGCTAGGCTGATGTCGCCCTTAGCCATAAGCCGGCTCTGGGGTGCAGGGTCCCATAGGCCGAGTATGAATCGGTCTCTTAGGAGGCTGTTCAGACCTTCAAATTCGCAGAGTCCTCCTAGGCGCCGCAGCTCGGCGACGAAATCGCTCAGTTTTTCGCCCGGTTTCTGGTCCCGCCGGTAAAATTCGTTGCGCCGGATCAGGATGGGGACCTCGGGGGCGTAATGGCGCCGCAGGATAGGTTCGAGGACGTCCCAGTCCATGGCGGTTGCGTCGGCCGGCTTGGCCAATGCTTTGGCCATCTGGAAAACTTCGGTTCCGCAATGGGTGAGGAAAACGGCGCGTTTTAGCGGGCCCGGGGCGTCTTTCATTCCGGTGCACTCGAGGTACATGCGGAAACGGTCTGAGAACGATTCCCAGTCCTCGGTGGCGGGGTTGAAGGGGACGGGCGGTGCTATTTTCGCCATTTCGGTGCTGAAACTGGCTCTTGTTGGACACGGGGTTCGGTTCAGGGTCGGGATCCCATCCTCGTCGCCAGTGTCGTGTCCGCAAAAAGACGCCAGGAGTCGGTGACTACGTTTCAAGCTCTTTATTTAACAGTTGTGAACCGAACCGGCGAAAAGGAAAAAGCCCACGGCTTTTATCCTTTTCGCTGCGGCGGCCGCGGCCAATGGCAACAATTCAAGTCTCCCGCTCTTGGAGTGAGCCAATCGCGGGAGACCTAAAACAGGCCAATCGGCGCGGTTCGCCTGGCCAATCAGAAATCCCCGCGCTTTAGCCAATCAAAGCGCGGGGATTTCGAGTATGTAAATTAAGGACAGAACATTTTCAACAGTTTCAATATCCATGGAATGTTGGTTTTTAGAATTGTCTGGTTGAATTATTTTTTACTTATGTGATTTGGTCACTATAGATTTTAATTCTTCATTTTTTGATCTTCTGTATCAGATTTTGGCTTCAGTTTGTAAAAATTCTGATTCACGCATGATATACTAAGGTTTGGTTTGCATAAATTCAGTCATTTTAAAAGATTGTAAATCATGGGGAAGAACTACTAAGCAATGACATTTAGCTTTCTTTCTGTTTGTTTCTCTTGTGCGTCAGAAAAAATTCAGCTACAGCTGAAACCTTGTCTGTCTTCTGAAGATGAGACAGATGATTTCCATTTTTCTGTCTTATCTAATTGAGCAAATGAGAGACTCCAAAACAGCAATTGAAGTAAACAAGAAAAAGATTAGTAAAGGTTTCCATTTATTAGTTAAGCAATACAGTGATCAAAAGATGAAATAACCCTCAGCTTGGAAGAAGACCAGAAGTTAGAAGTTCACTTGTTGCCACATATAACCAGAAAAGTATTACTACAGTTTGGGATATTTTTCTGGATGTACCTATTTACTCTCAGTTTCATTTTTATTTATTTCCCTCTCAGCCTTCTACAGAAGATCTTCTCCTTGTAGCTTCAACCTTTGTTGCCTCACAGATGTGAGATGCAGTGTTTGTTCATAAATGTTTATCTGAATACATTGTTGGATAGGCATAGATGTAAAGCTTGCTGTATCCCATTTTCCTGGCTCCCTACCACATGCCCATTGCTAAATTGGGAGTGAATGCTTAGACTGTCAGCAGCATGTGGATATAATTCTGATAAATAATACTTACCCATGTTTTGCATCTCTTATGTAGTTGATCTTTGCCTTCTGTTCTTAGTTTTCGTTCTGAAGTCATATGCCTACTAAATCAAACTTATTCTTTATGTTTTATAATAATATAGCATCATAAATCAGAGGATGGAGATGAAGTTTCTGAGATACCTAATTCTACTCAATAACTCTACTACTCCTTCCTTACTGCTCTTCATTTACTCAAACATTATGTACAATTTTTAGCATGAGCAGATAGTAAATAGGGCGATCTTTGTGGAAGCACAGAGATGGAACCCATCTCTGGAGAAAGAAAAGTCAGAAAGAATATAGTAAATAATTTATATTAATATGATTCAGTGATCATCTAGATGTTCTTTTATTCTGTTTCAGCAAATTTCTGATCTCTAATCTCTGTCTAATAGGGCACATCAGACAGTGACATTGACAGTTTGTTTTTTCTTTCAAATAATTAAATCCAATCATCATCACTTGGGATGAGCAACATTAAGTTATCAAAATTATCTGGATTTCTCTAAAACTCCTCAAAAGTTTTAATTTGTAGAGCAAAACTCCAAATCACACTTAAATTTAACTTTGAGGTAATAATGGAAAAAAACAAGTTTATGTAAACTGCTTTCCTTTGCACTCCAGGAAATATAACATTATTGTATTGGTTGTAGGTTGAAAAGAATCTCCAAAATAATTCTGGACATTGATTTAGGTGAAATTTGAACAATCTATGGATATGTAAAACCTTTTAATATTTCTTTCCCAATCCCTTGCAGGTTTCATTATAGAGGACCAATATGTTTGCCCTCAAATTTTTGCTTTGAAAGTTCAGTGATAACTAATGTATAGCTAGGAATGATCAAATTCAGACACGTATTTAAATACATATTTAAAAATCCAACTCATCAATATATGTTCATTGGATTAATCTGAAGCATCAGTGGTTCTATCAGAAGAAAATATAATCTATTTTTGTTATTTATCCATCCACCCATTTATCCTGTGGTCTTTACCGAGGTCTTTACCAGGATAAATGGATGGGAGGGATGGTATAGCTATGGTGTAAACATATGGAGGCAAATGGCAATAGCTTTTTTCTGCTAAGATCACATTAAATCATCCCTAACTCTTCTATTATTAAAGTAGTCTTTTTTCTTCTTATTCTGATGATGTCCAAAGACGACCTCATTGGGGATAATGTTTGTGTGATGTGCATTGGCTTGGAGAAGTCAGGTAATCAGCAGTCCCTGAGAAAATGCAATTAAGGAAGGATAAGGTGCAACAGTGAGGATGACAATTATCTGTCTGTCTGTCTGTCTGTATTTCTCTCCGTCTCTCCATCCATATATACACAAAGAGAAATCAAGATCTAAATATCCCCATTAGAGAAATCATTGGCCTCAATGTAATCTCCTTCTGCCCTCTTACATTGGTCATCAGGACTGTGAATATCAGGGGATCCGTGAAATTTTGCTAGTCTTATCTTGTATGCTCTATGCTTTTTAAAAAATCTTTTAACATGGATTGGTTTTTGACATGTTTTGTGGTTTTATATCTTTGTTGTACATTACCCAGAGTCACTTCAATATAAATTTGATAAATACATATTAGTTGAAAGGAGGAATAGCATTACTTGAGAAGAATGAAGTTAAGATCATCATAAGCATCTGTGCCATTCCTGGATTGGTCTTGCGAGTCAGTGATATCACATTATCATTTTATTGGGCAGCAGAACTAATTATCATCTAATCTTTTACAAACAATCAATTGTTGCAATGGCAGGTTCATTGCATTAGTACTGGTTCTTTAGGATGGGCAGCTTCCCTTCGATGGAAACACTTACCTTGTCCCACCTCCTGGCTCCTGGTCTTCCTCTAATGAGACAGCTCATTGTCATTCACTTGTCTCTTTAATGGAGCAGAGGAACAACTTGATGATGTCTCATAGCAATTATTGTACAGATAGTCCTCGACTTATAACTATAATCGAGACTGAAATTACTGTCATGTGGGTTACCACATGGCCAGGCCCGATTTTACATTTTTCATATTAAGCAAACACCCTGATCACTAAGCAAATCTATTTTACTCAATGGGTGTTTTTTGCTGGAAACCAGAAGTATATGTCAGAAACCAGCAAAAAAAAAAGCCAATTGTCATCACATGATTGAAAGATTGCAAATGTCCATAAAGGTGAGCTTATTGCCAAGCCTCCAAAATGTGATGATATGGGGTGCAGTCATTGAAATCAGGTCACATCGTAACTTCAAATAAGTCTAGGATTACCTGTAGTTTAGAAAACAGCAAAGAAATAGAATAAGCTGGGTAGGAAAATATCATGATAATGGTTGAATGCCATTTCTAAGCTCTCTTTGGACATCTGGACTTTTGTAGTATCAAAATCAATGGCACAGCAGTTGGTCACTGGACAGTATATAAGATGAGAAAATGAAAAGTTTAATGGCTCAGAAATTTAGGCTACAATGATTTATTTCTACAATTACATTTTTATTAGAAAATGGAGGCTTCAGTATCAGCAAAACACATTTAATTTTTGAAAACTGATTTTGCAAGTGGTAGCATAGTTTAATGTAGTTAGTTTTCTTCTTGTCTAGCAAGCCCGACTTGAGGAAGAAACTTAGAAGAAGAGAAATATGACTTTCCACCAAGTGGTTCCTTTGTCTTGAAAATGTAGCTTGGAACTTCCTGGCTATTTCTGACTTCCTTAATAATAGATTGTCATCTCTAAAATTTATTTTATAACTTTACAGGTAATGCAGCATAAGGAGTTTGGTCTCTAATTTTCAACTAGGCTGGGGTCTCCCTTTTTGAAGATGGGGATGACCGTGGCTTGTGACCATAGTTTTGGCAAGGAGCTGGTCCTGAAAGATTTTTCAAAGATTATGCTTAGAGGTTCGGCTATGGCAATGGATAGCTTTTTTAAGAAGTAGGCACATATTCCATCCCGTCCAATAGATAGAGATAGTTTTGGAAAGCATAGTGCTTTTTCAACATTGTCTACTGTAAAATCAATATGTATTAGATCATTGTAGTTGTCTGTGGTTCAACTAGGAAATACTGGGCATGATCCATTGCTGTTTGCAAATACTGAGCCAAAGAATGTGTTAAAGAGGTTGGCTTTAATGGTGTCATCATTGCAGTCTTTACCATTAGGTCCTTTCAGGGGTTGGATGGACCTTGAGTCTTTTAGTTTGTTTACAAAATTGTAAAAAGCGCGGGTGGAATTGGTGCATAGAAGGTTTTCCACTTGTTTAATGTGATAATTGGTGCATTCAGTCTTTATCTGGTGGCATAAATTTTTGTATCAGCTTTTGAAGTTGGCAACGTGATCAGATTTGTTTTTTGGCCAAAATGATCTCTTTTGGGATTGAAGCTTCCTTATTGTTATGGGTACTCTGTTTTTTTCTGGTTTTTGGAGTTGTTATTGGTACATATAGTTTGATGACTCATTTGACTTCAAGTAAAAATATGTTGTAATGGTCTTCAACAGTATTGCATCCAGTGAATAGAAATTGCCAATCAAGGGATGAGAGATCATTGTTTATAAGATCATAGCTGCCTTTTTTGAAGTTATAATTGGGGATTTTGTCATTGTGTTGATTTTTGTGTGGACGTATGTTGAGACAAAAGTCAGTCATGCTGTGGTCACTGTTGGAAAAGGGTTCTTTAATTTGTATTCCATAAATTGAATTCATACTATTGCAGAAGATGAGATCGAGGCAGTTGTTAAGTCTAGTATTGTTGGTTACTAGTTGTTCCAGTCCCAGGTTTGTTACAGCATTGTAGAAGGTTGCATGTATGGGTTCAGTTTTACCAGGTTATTGATACCATCTTAGCCACCAGACAGCCCTCAACTACCCGAATCTATGATGCCACTTGGAATAGTTTCTGCAAGTGGTGTCATAAATCCCAGGTCAACCCACTCTTGCCCTCCATCACTCGGAGTTTGGATTTCCTCCAAGAGGGTCTGAAGAAAGGGCTTTCCCCCACCACCTTGAGACGACAGGTTGCAGCCCTCACAACTGTTATCTCTTGCGACAACATTGGTTCCCTTTCCCACTACCCTCGCATTAGGGCATTCCTCAGAGGAGCCACTAATTTGTGCCCCCCAACCGTTCACCGATACCCTACCTGGGATCTTAATAGGGTCCTTGTGTCCCTCACTAAACACCCCTTTGAGCCTCTCAGGGAATCCACCCTCCAGTTTTTAACATTCAAAGTTGTGTTCCTGGTGGCTATTACATCGTCCCATCGAATCTCGGAAATCGCAGCCTTGTCAGTGAGAAAGGACCTCTGCATCTTTCACACCGACCGGGTGGTACTCCGGCCACAAAGTATTTTCAAGCAGCCCATTCTGGAAGCTGAAGTCATTCCGGCTCCTCCCATTTTTTTCAACCTGGTATCAAAACAGCTGGCTTCCACAGCCCCCCCCCCCCGCCCCATCCAGCCAGGACAAGAGGTTTTTCAACCTCGACTCAGACTTCTCCAACCTACTTAATACCCTCGAGGTTGATGAGCCCATTGTTGGCTTAGCATCCTCCTCCTCCCCTAGTGATCCTAGCATCCTCCTCTTCCCCTAGTGATCCTCTGGAGGCTCTGAAACCCGAAGACAAGAGGGCTGAACTAGCTTTACGCCGGGCTCACCAAGCTGACGCTTGGGCCACAGCCGCTTCCTTTTTCACCAGGTCTTCGATCCAGTGGCTCCGCCAACTAAAAAAGCATGTCCCCTCCTCTAATACAAGGGCACATCAGGACATTGCTAAACTTACGGCCGCAGCAGAATTCTCGGCCGACGCCACCTACTATTCGGTTAAGTTTTCCACTAGAGCTATAACCTCACATGTTACAGTCCACCGCCTGCTCTGGCTCAAACACTGGCAAGTGGATGTCAAAAACAAAGTCGAATTGGCCACTGCTCCCATCAAGGGAGACAAATTATTCGGCACAGCTCTGGAACCTCTGCTAAACGAGAGCTGAAGCAAGAAAAAATTTCTTCCCTCTCTTTTTCGGAGGTCAGAGCCCAGAGCCCCTCAGCCATTTTGGAGAGGGTCCTTCTGACACTTCTACCAAAGAGGGTCCTTCCGTCTCCCTTCCCGCCCAGGTACCCGAGACCCCACTCCTTTCGGCCATCCCAACCCCAGGATCGAGCCGATTCGGGCGACAGGAACAGAAGGGGCGGCAGCTACAAGAGACCCTTCAGGGGATCAGGTGGGAGGCCCTTCCAGCGGCCAAGATAGATCCCATTCCTCCCCCCCCCATTGGCGGACGTCTCAGACATTTCGCCGACCAAAGGGATTCCTCTACTTCCGATGCCTGAGTCAGGACACCATCAGGTTCGGACTCGCCCTGGAATTTCATGACTTTTTCATGGCATCCCCCCCCGAAGGATCCCACCAAATGCAATTTGATGGATTCCGCTATTCAGCATCTTCTCAACATACAGGCTATCCAACCCGTCCCACCTTCTCAACGAGGGCGGGGCTTTTACTCCCACCTCTTTGTGGTCCCTAAACACTCAGGTGGATGGAGAGCAATCCTAGACCTAAAACGACTTAATCGTTACCTGTTCCATCGCAGGTTTAAGATGCACACCTTACAGTCCATTCTCCTGGGTACCAGGCAAGGGGACTGGCTTTCTTCTATAGATTTTTCAGAAATGTATTTACACATCCCAATCCGGCCCTCCCATTCCAAATTCTTCAGGTTCTGTTACAATCACCACCACTTCCAATATGTGGCCCTCCCCTTTGGGTTGGCATCGGCCCCTAGAACCTTTACTAAGGTCCTCGTGGCACTAGCGGCTCACCTTAGGAACCTTCCCGTATGTCTCCACTGTTACCTGGATGACATCCTCATCCTGTCCCCCTCCAGACGTCAAGCAAAGAGGGACACCAGAGCTACTCTCTCTGCCCTCCAAGACCATGGGTTCCTCATAAACTGGAAAAAGAGCCAACTGTTGCCATCTACCCGAATAACCCACTTGGGGTCCGTAATTGATACGGTTAAAGGAACGGTCCTTCTTTCCTCGGAAAGACTCCTTAACATCCAGGAATCTATCAAACATATGCGGCGATCGAAAAAGGTAACTCTATTAGATTTGTCTAAGTTATTGGGTAAGATGGTCTCATGCATTTCCATTGTTCCCTGGGCCCATTTACACACCAGATCCCTACAGTGCTTCCTGCTCCCATTTCAAAGATCCGGCAGAAGCAATTCAAAGGCCACGGTCAAGGTACCTCCAAAGGTCCTCACGTCTCTCCTCTGGTGGACCAACCCCACCATCAACAAGGGTCATTACTTCAAGGAGCCCCAGCAGCTCACCCTCACCACAGACACCAGCCGGTCCGGATGGGGTGCTCACATCCACTTGCTCATGGCACAGGGCAGATGGTTGGAGACAGAATGGGTATGCAGTATAAACTGGTTGGAACTTCACACTATACACCTGGCCCTACAAAGCTTCCTCCCTCAGGTACACGGATGTCATGTCCTTATCCTCACGGACAACGTCACCGCCAAGGTTCACGTCAACAGACAGGGGGGCACACAGTCCATACGGTTGAGAAGAGAAGCCAAGCACCTCTGCCGCTGGGCAGAGCACAATCTCCTCTCCCTCAAAGCAGAGCACATCTCAGGAGTTTCAAACACCCAAGCAGACTGGTTGAGCAGGGCCACGGTGGACCAGTCAGAATGGCGCCTCCACCCGTCTCTGTTCAGGGAGGCAGCCACAATCTTCAGCCAACCAATAGTGGACCTCTTCGCATCCCCTCTCAACACACAACTCCCAAGATTTTTTTGAGGTACCCCTCCCACGGGGCTGAGAATTACAATGCCCTACGTTGCCCCTGGCCCTCAGGGCTCCTATACGCATTCCCCCCACTAGCCCTAGTTCCTAGAGTCATCCAAAAACTGATCCACGAGAAGGCGGAACTGCTTCTGGTGGCCCCCTACTGGCCTAGGTGCCCATGGTTTGCGGACCTCCGCAACCTATCAGTAGCTACCCCCTGGAAAATCCCCCCAAACAGGATCTCCCTTTCTCAGGGGCCCCTTCCGCATCTGGATCCCCAATGGCTCCAGTTAGCCATCTGGAGGTGGAGCGGAACCGCCTAAGAAACGAGAAGTTCTCTGACCAGGTTATTGATACCATCTTAGCCACCAGACAGCCCTCAACTATGAATCTATGATGCCACTTGGAATAGTTTCTGCAAGTGGTGTCATAAATCCCAGGTCAACCCACTCTTGCCCTCCATCGCTCGGAGTTTGGATTTCCTCCAAGAGGGTCTAAAGAAAGGGCTTTCCCCCACCACCTTGAGATGACAGGTTGCAGCTCTCACAACTGTTATCTCTTGCGACAACATTGGTTCCCTTTCCCACCACCCTCGCATTAGGGCATTCCTCAGAGGAGCCACTAATTTGTGCCCCCCAACCGTTCACCGATACCCTACCTGGGATCTTAATAGAGTCCTTGTGTCCCTCACTAAACACCCCTTTGAGCCTCTCAGGGAATCCACCCTCCAGTTTTTAACATTCAAAGTTGTGTTCCTGGTGGCTATTACATCGTCCCATCGAATCTCGGAAATCGCAGCCTTGTCAGTGAGAAAGGACCTCTGCATCTTTCACACCGACCGGGTGGTTCTCCAGCCCGACCCTACTTTCTTGCCCAAGGTCAACTCAGCCTTCCACAGGGCACAGGAACTCATTCTCCCAAATTTTTGCCCCAAACCCTCGTGGGATAGGGAGACACTTTGGCATACCCTGGACGTGAGACGTGCCCTTTGCATCTACATTAAGCGCACCCAGCCCTTTAGGAGATCCGAATCCCTATTCCTTTCCTTCCAACCCAAGACATTGGGCCACAAAGTATCCCCTTCAATCATCGGCCGCTGGATCAGAGCAATTATCTTTAGATCTTACTTGTCACAGGCTCTGCCAGTACCCAGCGGAATAACAGCACATTCCACCAGAAGTGCGACTACCTCGGCAGCTTGGGCCACCCAGGCCCCAGTCACTGATATTGCCGGGCTGCCACCTGGACTTCCCTGTCTCCCTTCATTAGGCATTACAAGATCGACATATTTGCCTCAGCGGAGGCCTCGTTTGGCAGACGAGTCCTACAGCAGGTCCTCAAGGACCCGGAGGGCTCCCGAACCAGACGGAGTCCCTCCTGTAGGACAGCCAAGTTTTGGTATGTCCCACTCTCTGGATGATCCTCATAGCTCTAAGGAGAATGGGCATTGGTTCTAACCTGAAACGCCACTTCTCTTCAAGCTGCGAGGATCATCCAGCCCCTCCCTTATCTTTCACCGTCTGGTGGGGTCTTGTTTTGGCCAATGAACCTTTAAGTCTAGTAAGATGAGAGCGTGAATTTCTATTTCCTCTTGCCTTCGCATAAACTGGGGAACGCTGTAATGGAGTCACGTGATGGAAGGAGGAGCGTTCCTCAATAATTAAGCTCAGCCTACAACAGCAGAGACTGAAGCTCTACCCACTCTCTGGATGATCCTCGCAGCTCGAAGAGAAATGGTGTGTCAGGTAAGAACCAACGCCCAGTCTCTTACTGTGGTCATGGAGTCAGGGAGAGATGCATTGAGCCACGTTTCACAGACAAACATGATGTCAAATTTAGCCATATTTAGTAAGAGGAGAAATTCAGGTATTTTATTCACAAGGCTTCTTACATTGAGTAGCTTGCATTTAAGGCCAGTTGTAGTTGGAATTGAGGTAGTAAGGGCCGTGCGTGCCTAGTTTTGAGTGATGGTGGGTTGGATGAGCTCAGGTTGGATGTGGAGTTGTGGGTTGTGTGAGTTACTTTTGATACAATCAGCGCAGTAGTCAATGTAGAAATCCTTCTCTCCATTGTCTAGACATCTTTTGAGTTCCTTGCGGATTTCATGGGGGCGGATAATTTGCAGTATGGATAAGTCTGGTCTTTGTATAAGCCCTTGGGTACTAGCGCTTCACTTTAAAATACATAATATTAAACCAAAGAAGAAAGAAGTCTAAGAAAATTGTTGCTCTTGTGGGTAAGATAAGAGCTGTTCCTGACTCCATTGTGGCCAATTTTGGAGCCGGAACTCCAAGTAACAGTCAGGATGGGTTAATTTTTATGATTCAACAACTTCTGAGAGCTAGTTGGTGTACTGGGTAATGCAGCAGGCTAGAAATGGGAGGCCCTGAGTGGTATTTCAGCTTTAGGCACAAAGCTGACCCGGTGACCTTGGGCCAGTCTCTCTCCCTTAGCCCTCAGGAGCAGGCAATGCAGTGGTGGGATTCAAAATTTTTTATTACCGATTCTGTGGGCGTGGCTTGGTGGGCGTGGCAGGGGAAGCATACTGTAAAATCTCCAGTCAGAGGTGGTATTTGCTGGTTCTCCAAACTACTCAAAATTTCCGCTACTGGTTCTCCAGAACTGGTCAGAACCTGCTGAATACCATCTCTGAGGCAATGCCAAACCACTTCTGAAATCTTGCCAAGAAAACTGCAGAGACTTCTCCAAATACCTTCCAGGAGTCAACACTGACCAAAGGAATAAAACATAAAAGAAAATCTTTCCAAAAGCAACTAAAGAGATTCTCATTCAGCATTGCTATTAACAGCTCCCTCTGAAAGGAAGGAATATCGATCCGTATGGGGATGATAGTGATATGTCCAAAAAAACAAAAGGTTTCAGTGAATACTACTGTGTGCATTCTAATGTCCAGGAACAAATTGATAAAAAGTAATAACTGCTCTGTTGAACCACAGGTCGTCCTTAACGTACAACCACAATTTAGCCCAGAGTTTCCATTGCTAAGCAAAACAGTTGTTAAGTGAGTTTGCTCCATTTTATGATCTCTTTTTTTTTTGCTACAGATTAAGTGACTCCCTACAGTTGTTAATTTAGTAACACAATTGTTAAGAGAATCTGGCTTCCGCATTGATTTTACATGGCAGAAGGTTGCAAATGGCGATCACATGACCCTACGACACTGCAACCGTCATGAATACCTGCCAGTTGCTAAGTGGCCAAATGTTCATGACGTGACCATGGGAATGCTGCAATGGTTGTAAGTGTGAAAAATGATCCTAAGTCGGTTTTTTGCAATGCTGTTGTAACTTTGAATGGTCATTAAATTAACGGTTGTAAATCGAGGACTACCTGTTTGGTAAGGCTGCCGATGTAGATGGTATCATTGGAGACATTTTAAAATATATGTGTAATTTATATAGTGATTACTTAAGCTTGTTTAAGGAAGGAATAGAATAGAATAGAATAGAAGAGAAGAGAAGAGAAGAGAAGAGAAGAGAAGAGAAGAGAAGAGAAGAGAAGAGAAGACCTTTCTTGTCATTGCATTCCACGAATACAATGAAATTTGAAAGCTACTCCAGCACAGTGCCCCAAACATCACATCACAATCACACTACAGAGTTTTAAAATAACACTAATACTAATATTAATAATACTAATATTAATAATACTAATATTAATACTACTACTACTACTACTACTACTAATAATAATAATAATAATAATAAGTCACAAATTCACTGATTCAAGACTATTACTGCCTTGGAAAAGAAACTGTTTCTCAATCTCATTTTAGTCCTCATTTTAAGACAACTATAACGCCTCCCTGATGGTAACAGATCAAAATATGAATGTCCAGGATGAGAACGGTCTGTGGAGACTTCGTCTGTGCCTGATGGTAGAATAACGATATTACTATTTGCCCTATACAAAGGAATGTTAGCGAGATTAAGGTGAAAACACCACAACATTAGTTTGTTACAGGAAAACCATTTGGCAGAATTGACTCAAAGGATATAAGAACTGACAAAGTGCAAAAAGTGGGAAGTGCAGTGTGGCTTTTATTCTAGGTAGGAAGTGTGAAGACAAGATGTTTGCTCTTATGGAGAAATCCCTGAAAATGAGAAACTGTGCATTTATTGATTTTACAGAAACTGTATGAAAAAACTAAAAAGTTTGAACTACGGGATATTTTGCATGAAGATTGATCTAAAGATTGTTTGCTGAATGTGATAAGAGCAGTAAAGGATGCAGGAAGATAAATCGATCGCTTAGTTCATTGCTTGAGCAAGGAGTAAGGAAAAAAAATGTGAGATATCTCCTTAATGTAGCTATAAATTTATAACCTGTTGATTGGGGATATGAGTGTGTATATATTTTTGTAAGCAGATTACACCATGTGCACAATTATTAGGCAAGTGAGTATTTTGACTATATCATCCTTTGTATGCATATTTTCCACCTCCAAGCTGTATAAACTTAAACACTTAGCAGATATAAGCAGATCAGGCGATGTGTATTCATGTAATGAGGGAGGGTATGGCCTAAGGAGATCAACATGTACATAATTATTAGGAAGATTCTTTTCCTCAGATTTAACTGACTCTGAAAAGTTAAAAAATGTAAAAAGTCTTTCAGAGGGATGCACTCTTGAAATTGCTAAGATATTGGGGCATGATCACAGAACCATCAAACATTTTGTTGCAAATAGTCAACAGAGTCGCAAGAAACGTGTTGAGAAAAAAAGGATGCATCTCAATTGCCAAAGATTTGAGAAGAATCAAAGCTACCAGGAATCCATTATCCTCCAGTGATGTCATATTTCAGAACTGCAACCTACCTGGAGTGCCCAGAAGTACAAGGTGTTCAGTGCTCAGAGACATGGCCAAGGTAAGGAAGGCTGAAATCCGTCTACCACTGAACAAGACACATAAGTTGAAACTGGGCCAAGAAATATCTGAAGACAAATTTTTCAAAGGTTTATGGACTGATGAGATGAGAGTGACTCTTGACAGACCAGATGGATGGGCCCGTGGCTGGATCAGTAACAGGCACCGAGCTCCACTTTGACTTGGATGCCAACAAGGTGGAGGTGCGGTACTGATATAGACTGGTATTGTTAAAGATGAGCTAGCTGCACCTTTTCTGGTTGAAGATGGACACAAAATCAACTCCCAACCTACTCCCAGTTTTTAGAAGAGACTTTCTTCAACCAGAGGTGCAGGAAAAAGTCTGCATCTTTCAAGAAAACCATGATTTTTATGCTCCATCGCATGCATCAAAGTGCTCTTTTACGTGGATAGCTAATAAAGAGGCCTTAAAGATGAAAGAATAATAACATGGCCCCCTTCTTCACCTGACCTAAACCGTATTGAGAACTTGTGGGACCTTCTTAAATGGGAGATTTACAGTGAAAGAAAAACAGTACACCTCTGTGAGCAGTGTCCGGGAGGCTGTGGTTGCTGCTGCACAAAAAGTTGATTGTCAGCACATCAAGAAACTGACAAACTCAATGAATGGAAGGCTTATGACTGTTATTGAAAAGAAGGATGGCTATATTGGTCACTGATATTTTTTGAACTGTCAGAAATGTTTATTTGTAAATTTTGAGTTATTTGTTTATTACTCTCACTTTATCAGATGAAAATAAATGAGTGAAATGGGAAAATTTTCATTTTTCATTTTGTTGGATAATGATTTTGCACACTAAAAGTTGCCTAATAATTGTATACATATAGAAATTTTCCTAAGAAAGTCATAACCCTACTTTTTACTTTCTTAAATATTCAGGTTTGAGATTTAATAACATTTTGGATTGACCGAGAGTACTGTAGTTGTTCAATAATAAAATTAATCCTCCAAAATACAGCTTGCTTAATAATTGTGCACACAGTGTATATCAGAGAATCTGAATGATTCTCTCTCTCTGTCTCTCTCTCCTTCCCCAGTTAGATATTATCTAGCTAGCTAGTTATCCTGCCCAAATTCAAAGTGGATTTTGGGTGACATACAAAAGTACAAAAAACATAAAAACCACTAAAAAAAGTAATCCAGACAGGCAGCCCAGAATAAAATGATCCAATAAACAGCAAAATCAACAAAACAAAACAGAGACTTTAAACAAATAATAAACATCAACCCCAGGTCAGGAACCAAAGCCAGGTTTTCAAGGCTTTCTGGCACCCCAGGAGTATGATGCACTGAGACATGGATCTGAATTGTAATGTATTAAAGACTGAGTTACATACATATGATGAAGAAAACAAAGTAAATGATTGCAGGTAAAAAAAATAAGTGGTAAAGAACCAGACCGATAGATGATTTTTTACTTGCTGAGAGTTTACTAAAGGTGGAAAATTGAATGGAGAAATTTTAAGACGATGAGTGAGGAATTAACGTTTGATGAAAGAAGGAAAAATGGCTGTGTATAACAATGTTTGTTTTGTTATATAGAAGTGAGAGTTGGATGTGTCAGAAGAAGAAAAAGTTAAGTGGAATGGAAATTAGTTAATTAAGAAGTCTGTGTGGCTAAAGGAGAGATAGGTTTGACAATGATGGGTGTTGAATGTATGTGGCTCGAACAGAAAAGTGAGTAATTAGTACAGAAGTATACTGTGATAGTTTTGTCATTTGGAGCCAAACAATGGGGAATCAAATCATAATACAAATAAATGAAAGAAAAGTGAATGGGATAAAAAGGGGAAAAAAGGGAAATTTGAATGGTTGAACGGTGTTGATAAGATTCACAAGAAGAACAAAAGTGTATGAATTTGTGGGTGAATATAGTGGAATTTGCAAGGACAGAAAGATATGCATGAGATAATAGATGGTGTTAAGTATGAAGTATGAGGTATTTTTCTTATCTCATGCCTTTACTTGCTACAAGTTGTTACTTTTTTCCTGAACTTGGCATAACAGTACTTACCCTGAAAAGCAATTGTGTTGTGGTTATGTGTCTTTGTATGTATTTTTAAGCTAAAAATTAAGCCTTGTTCCCATCTGTGTTAGAGACTGCAAGGTGGTCATTTTTAAGATGCTAATAGCCATCCTATTTTTTAATGTTGTCATTAAAAACAACAGTTTTTGTAAGAGAACTATAAAACATATTTTAATAAATTAATAAAAAAAGTTTCACTTAAGCAATGTAATAATTATTAGCTAAAGCAGCAATCAATTCTTGGTTGCAGCTGGGTTGTGCAATCCTTCTTTCAGAGCACATACAGGTGTTAACATGGATCTACTTCACCAAATCTTTCTCTTTCTCTCTGTGGTCAAAACATCTTCTGTTTTGTCATAATGGTGCTGCATGTTTTTCAGTCCTTTCTTTTCCTTTCTCCCATTGACTGCAGCTGGTGGGGATGAGGAAATATTTATCATGGTTACATTGGCCCAAAAGGTATGCAGAACTACATGCTATGCATGAAGGGATAGTAGGCTTATCATTTTTTGGATCCCTTCTGTGATTCTCCCTTCATTGATGTCCAAAGACATTTCACCCCTCCTTCCTTCCCTCCTCTCTCTGCTAGGTTTTCCCCTCCTTCCACCCCTCCCTCCCCCCCAAAAGCAATCCTTAGAGTTAAAGGTACACGAATATGCCCTACTTTTCATTTCCACAAAAATTCATTAGATTTCAAGAGCTGCCTCTGCCTATTAGACAGAGACAGATGTGGAGAATGGAGCGGGAGGTATGTCCATCAGCCAAGCATATCAAGTTTTAGCTATAGCTTCAACCACATTGATGCAGGCCTTCTCATGCATAGCTGCCATTCGGAGCAGAAAATATCATTTCAAGACGTGCAGTCTGGCTGAAGAAAAAAATTAAAATTTAATTCCCGCTTATTGTGATTTTGAACATTTGTTAGCTGACTTCCCCAAGTGTCCTAGGAGCGAGGCACAATTTTAAAAAGGCAATTTAAAACATGTAACAACATTAGTAAAATACACTAAAGTAGGGCAAATCAGCAATAAATGGATTCTGAAAGCGGGGAGCTATTTGAAGACTGGAAGAGCTATAAAATGGTGTAATGTTCACTAGCCAGAGTAACGGCAAATTGCAACCAGGGCTGGTGACTCAGATTGGATTCTGAGTAGGAAAAGTGGGATTTGATGAGATATCAAATTACGTAGTTTAGATTAAGTTGACGTATTCATATTAGTGTAACATTTTTCAGTTATTTGCACTTGTAGGGAGGGTGGGAGCTGTATGAATATCCCAGTGAGCCTTGAAATCAAGAAGATCCTCATTCTGAAGTATTTCTTAAACATGGCAGATATTTGGGGAGAGAAAGAGGGAGCATTTCAGATCCTGTTTGAAAGTAGCTACAAGTCTCCATGCTCCTACCACAACTCTACTTTTACTTTCTTAAATATTCAGGTTTGAGATTTATTAACATTTTGGATTGGCCGAGAGTACTATAGTTGTTCAATAATAAAATTAATCCTCCAAAATACAGCTTGCCTAATAATTGTGCACACAGTGTATATCTGAGAATCTGAATGATTCCCTCCCTGATGGAAAGTTAGATTGTTTTTTTTCGGGTCAGTTGAGACTGCTGTGAAAATTAGTTGTTTTTTTTTTTTTTTTTAAGGTGTTGGCTCTGTAGCCACACGGAAGGTAAATTCACTGTGTTTTCCAAACTCTTAAACTTTTGCAGTTTTCCCCTTAGTAGCTGAGACTGAAAGATGTTGGATGACAGCTGCTGCTTAAAAATTGACTAGCCTTTCTTGCACCTGACAAAGGGCAATGCACAAATAGAGGAGCTGCAGCCATTGCCCCTTCCTCACTGTCATTCTTTTTGCAACACAAAGGGGGGGAAAAAAGAGAATATTCTGTAATATAATAGCAGAGCTGCACCTTAAAGCTGCTAAGCAGAATTTAAGAGTATTTCAGAGGAGAGCAGAAGGTCTGAGGAACTAGAAGAAGGAAAAAAGGAACAATTCAGCAATGAGAAAACTACTTATTGCTCCAAAGAAATTGCTGGACCGTGAGGAAAGAGCCTCAGTATTGGGACAAGTAGGGGATTCATTATTTATTCATACTTATTAAGAATTTTTGATTGAATAAAAGACTAAGCAAAAGAAAACTAAGTAATTGTAAAAAACAAAGAGAGAAGAAAAATTGAAGCTAAGAAATGTCATGACTTTCAAACTTATTTTGTACATATAATTATAATCTTAGCCCCTCATTAGATATTATAGAATTCCCTTTGGCCCCTTGTTTAATCCACACCTTTCTTAATCTTCAAGTATTGGAGCATGTAGTGTGTAAACATCACACTTTTTTTTTTCCTGGGCTCATGCGATCTATGGCATGTATTGAAATGTGATGATTCTGCATCAGAAGAGGCAGCCACGCTCAAGTGGCTGGAAAGCTAAAAGTTGGAAAAAGTTATGTCCCCATCAGAAGACCTATGTATCAGGATTCTTTGGTGGCAGCTCTCTTAGGCTGGCCTTTCTGAGAAGATGAATTTCCTTCTGGTTCACTTTGGAGATTCAAAGCAAGAGAATCCTGTCAATCTGCTTTTTGAGGCATATCAGAGGCCAAAAGAGCAGCTATACTTTATTTAAACAAGAATTATTATTTTTTGCATGAAAGTCTGAAGCAAGCAGGCAGGGAATGCCACAGAGTACCCCAGAATGAAAGATTATCTGTTCATGTATTTGTCTGCAAGACTGCAGGGGGAAAAAAACCCCTAAGGGTAGAAGTTAAATTCCACATAGCAGTTCTTTGTGATTCTGTCATTTTGGGGGGTCTGGGGGTGGGAGGCGGTCTTGGCTGTGAACTACCTGGGAGCTCCGCTCTGCCCACTTGTAAGAGTTACAGCTGGTACAAGCCCTAGCATGCATATTAAGTTCTGAGATTGATTTGGGGGGTGCAGGGAGGAGTAGGTAGATTTTTATCCATAAGGATGATTACTCTTTTGGAACTGTCACATAGAGTGGTATGTGGACAACATAGCCTCTTGTTTATCTCCTGTGTAATTCTCCTTCTGATAGTGAGAGTCTAGAAGCAAAAGCAGCTGCTCCCTCCCAGCCATTTTCTATTCCATATAATGCTTTCTTTGCCCTTCCCGCTATACGGCAGTACGGTGTGAACTGTTTTCCCAGCATCAAGGAGGATATGCCAAGGCAATGCTTCCTAATTCCTTGTTTTGGGGTTTTCATCTACAAGTGCTTCTGCTGTTCTGGCCATTCATGGGCTTTCATTTGCATTGACATTCATCTGAAAGGGCACCTTTTCATGTTTGTTGAATTGGTGTAGAATCATTTACAGATGATTTAAAGTAGAAATGACTCAAAGGCCACTTATAGGCAACTCTGGATAGATAGATAGATAGATAGATAGATAGATAGATAGATAGATAGATAGATAGATAGATAGACGGAAGGAAGGAAGGAAGGAAGGAAGGAAGGAAGGAAGGAAGGAAGGAAGGAAGGAAGGATTGGATATAAGAAACAGATGTGAGAGAGGATGGAGCTTCTATTCTTCTTTAACCCAATATACTTACACAGAAGGTATAAAAGCAAAAAGAAAATCTGAAACATTTCTTCAGCCAGGCCTACTCTGTGTTCATCTATTTATATATTATTAAAACTCTTGTCATGACCTTTAACTGATGAAATAATGCATTATAGGACAACAATTTTTGATCCAAGGTATCTTGAATTGGCTAACTTTTGGAATGTGTCCAGAATCTGGAACAAACCAAACTAAAAGCAGATGGAAAAGAAAAAAAAGTGTACCTATATTTCATTGCAAACTAGACATGTAAAAAGAAAACTTTTTCCTAGGAGAATATTACTATATAAATGGCATTCAGAGGATGTTTGCACTCAAACTGTTCATAATAGTGATGTGTGATTCCCAGCTGTATTTTAGAAATATTTTTCACTCAGCTTTACATAATGTTCTCCTTTTCCCCAGTGATTTATGCCTCTATTCAAATAAGTTTTAAAACAATTCAAAAGCATGCAGATTTGGAAGTCAATTCACACCTTGCTATATATTAGACACATTTTTGCTTGCCTTTGTACAAGTTGTGGGCACCTTTATATATAAATGTTCCTCCCAAGAATGAATGCTTGAAATCATCTTTTTCTAATCTCATTCTGTATTTGCTATATTGAAGCTTGGTTGAAGGAAAGCAGTTTTAAAAGACCGGGCGAGGAAGACAAAATGGTTGGGACAAGATGTGGCTCTCTTCTTCCAAATTCTCATTTCAAGGGGGGGGGAGGGAGGGGGCATCATGTTATCTTCAAAATATTTCTGATTTCCAGCCGAAAACATAATTTATACAACTACAAAATCAAAGGCATTCCATGAATTCCAGGTTTAAAATACTCTTCTAGGGGCTTTCAGAACTGTATGAATCTGCTAACCATTGTGACTCCTCTTATTCTAGCACAAACCTTTTTGAGTGGGCCCAAATTTGTAAATTGCTAGTTGCCTAGGCACCCAGGATAGATTGCCAGTGCGTCTAGGTCCATGCACCTGCAGGATGCTTTGTGAGAGTCAGTTTCTTTAAATCACAAGTGACTAACAATTATATTCTTTGGAAACAGTAGAAAATATTGCCCACAAATAATTTGGTGGTTTTTTTATTTGAAACTGAGGGCAATATGGGAACATTTATTGTCATGTATATATCTTGGGCATTAAGCCCAAGATATCTAATGCATTGTGAACATTGGTGGGTCCTTTTAAGTGGATTAAAAAAAGATCTTTTGTTAAGCTAAAGCCCAAACTTCCTAAACAATTCTTAAATTCAGCTTTCATTGAGACACTTCAAGCAACTTGGATTATATAGCATTAGTGCAGGAGTGGGGAATGATGGCCTTTTATGACTTGTGGACTTCAACTCCCAGAATTCAGGGAGTTGGTCCACAAGCATGAAGGTGCCATTGTTCCCTGCCTCTACCATACTGGATATTAGGTATTGTCCTCTTGCTATACAGACTGTCTACATTACTGTGGTAGAATCTCCAAGTAGAGTGAGGGAAGGAGTGAGGAGGTTGGCAAGTTTAGAGTCCTTGCAGGGCAGGAAGCGATATAAGACTGGAATTTCTCCCAAATTGCTGAATCCCTTATCTGGTTGTTCCCAAGAGAATGTAGTCAGTCTGGTGAGATTCTTATAAATAGGTGAGCAGCAATACAGGAGTAACTGATTATTTCATTATATTCTGGACTTCTTGTTTCTAACAATTACTTAGCCAATTTCACCTATAAATCAGAGCTTAATAAAGATTTATACATTGTTGCATATTATAATTATGCCTTTGATTACTTTTTAGTTATGCTTAAATGGATATATAGACAAGTGTGAGTTATTCCATATTTGCCTGGTCCCTGCCTTTATTGGTGGAGTAGATCATATTAAAGATACTGAATTTTCTTTATATGAATGAATGGATCCATTTTGTCTGAAAAAAAGCCAGGGGTCGCTAGATAAAGAAAACTTGCATTAGAAGCAGCCAATGTAAGTAATTAGCAAACAACTCCTAATTTCACTTTTTCTACATTAGGTGACTGAGCAGATGATAACCGTTTTGCTCTAGGGCAGGGGTCTCCAACCTTGGCCCCTGGAAGCCTGGTGGACTTCAACTCCCAGAATTCCACAGCCAGCTTTGCTGGCTGTGGAACTCTGGGAGTTGAAGTCCGCCAGGCTTCCAGGAGCCAAGGTTGGAGACCCCTGCTCTAGGGGTTTTATTTTTATTTAACTGAGGATGTTGGTTTTCTAAATAAATTACAGGCCATGTTTAGAATAAACAGGCCATGTTTAGAATAAATCTGCCCTGATGGCCATTCTGTAACTAGCAATAGAAAAAAGTACTTAAACCTGGGTAAATCTCTCCTGCAAACTGTGAAGGAGTGTGATAGACTGGAATTGTCAGAGATCGCTTTGTAGAATTGTAATGTAGAATTTGTAATTAACTACTCTGTTCCTCTGGCAAAGTTTAATATAACCAGAAGCCAACCTATACAAGTTTCTTCTTGATGCTGTAACATTTGGCTCACTCGTATGACATCTGGCACATTCCCTCAAAATTTTTCTGACACTATTTTCCCATCAGTATGCTATTTCTACCCCCACCCCTCCTGAGTTTGATAAATTTCATTAATATTGCTGTCTAAAATTTCTGTTCATATCTGAATTATATAAACTTGGAATGGAGATACTATAAACATTTACTGGTGGGAGTATCTTCAAAGCTATAGAACCAGTCTGGCAACATTTCTACTCATCGTTCACCTTTGACCTCAGGCAAGATTGTTCTGCATTGCATTTGTTTTATAACTGGATCGCTGGTTGGCCATGTTTAAGGGAAGAGGCAAGTTCTGAGTGTGCTTTTACACAGCTGACACAACCTTGTTTTCTTTTTAAATCTTTACCGATCCAGGGTGGCACAAATTGACTCATTTTTTTAAAAAAAAAACCAAGCAAATATAAATAATATATAATATTTTATTGGACTTCTCACATTCAAAACTGTAGCAGAACATACATGGCATATACACCATTCTATATGAGATGTGATCTTTCAAACTCATTCTGATTTTCTTGCAATTAAAACACTACAGTATGTGCTGGTGTATGGCATTTGATTATATTACAGTCACAGCAGATACTGTTCTGTATTCATTAGCATGTGACCTCTAGAGAGGCTTTGCATATGAAAAAGCCCAAGTGGGCTCCAGCATCGACTACCTCCAGAATTTCAGCATAGCATAATTTAACACTCTTTAATAGGTTTGCTGGATTGCAATCCGGAAATCCCCCATAGCTTTCAGTCTGCTAAAGGCCATCTCTCTCCCCTGTTTTTTTTTTTTAATTTTGTTTTATAACTTGCTTAGAGTTCTGATAACTGCTGCAGGTGAATTATAGACCAAACTGAGAAAATTAAATGGAAGAAAACCATGGTAAATTAAAAAGTCCAAAAAGTTGCAAAATGACAGATGGTTTTAAACCGGTAAGTTCACTTGCTTCTTGAATCTAGGTAGTTAAAGTCTTCTTGTGGCTTATCTATATGTATAAAAAGCAAAAGACCATTCATGCAGCATCATGAAATCTCCAAAACCATAAAGCCTACAGACTTGAAATTTGGCACGTATGTTCTTCTTGGCTTCTAAGTGTTTGCTAAGAAAGGATTTTTCGAAATGACCCTCAGATCATTAGTATTTCTTAATACAGTAATTAACACACTCTGGTGCTAAGGAGTTATACTCCACTCCCCACCTGAAAAGAACTCTGTTCCAACTGCCAGTTGACTCACATTCCGTTACCTCACATTCCATTACTCCACAACCATTTGTACCACTCAAGTGACCCGAGGACACAGACAAACTTCCATGTTGCCTCAATGACTCTCTAAAAGGATGCAAACTACACTTCCAAGCAAAAAGCTACTTTGGCATCAAAGGTTGCAGTATTTTTATTTCCCACCATCCAGTCAGAGCTGAAGAAGCTCCTTGGATGAGAAACAAAACATCTTCAATGAAAAACCAGTTGCCTCCTGAAAAAAAAAAACACCTTTGGAACAACAGTTGGAGGATTGTATTTTACAACATTTTTGCTGGATAGATAGATAGATAGATAGATAGATAGATAGATAGATAGATAGATAGATAGATAGATAGATAGATAGATAGATAGATAGATAGATAGATAGATAGACAGACAGGGCGAGGCGAGGGGAGGGGAGGGGAGGAGGGGAGGGGAGAGGAGAGGAGAGGAGAGGAGAGGAGGAAAGGACAGGGGGAAGAAAGGAAAGGAGGAAGGGAAGGGAAAGGGGGAAAGAAGGAAGGAAAGGACGGGAAAGGAAAAAGGAAAGGAAGAAGGGAAGAAGGAAAGCCCAGGCTCCTGCATAGCTGAATCACATAGTTTCATCCTGAAGCACAGGTATCTAGCTAGTTTTCAATAAAATGTAAGTTTGCTGCACAATAAAGACTAACATGAAAACTTCTTTTGAAATTTATGACTCCAGCAAAAGATCAAATTCCAGGTTCTTGTTTGTTTTCATCCCTGAGGCATTAAAACACATGTATTTAAAATAAAACTGGAATCAGTGGGTGTGGATAGAACTGGTGGGAACTATTTATGAAGTCTCCTTTTCATTAGAGCTGCATTTTTATGGCTTTCGTGAATGCACAATTCCATTATGTAGAAATCTGGATGCAGATATGTGGTATTCCTAACCTCAAAAGGGCAGAGAGGTATTACAGATAACTAAACAGCAACAGCAGTTGTAATACTTTTATCAGGACCTGCTAAGTTAGCTTCTATAAAGTTTAGATCCAAAAATTCAGATCTCAAGCTACTCTTGATGAAAATATAGTAACGGTAGTATAGTATCAGCACATGGATTATGGAACTTTTTTAGTGGATTAATTTGTTAAATTAGCACCCGGAGGCAGAATAAGAAGCAATAGATGGAAACTAATCAAGGAGAGAAGCAACCTGGAACTAAGGAGACATTTCCTGGCAGTTAAAACAATCAGTGGAATGACTTGCCTCCAGAAATTGTGGCAGCTCCAACACTGGAGGGTTTGAAGAAGAGATTGAACAACCATTTGTCTGAAATAGCAGTAGCACTTAAACTTATATGCCACTTCACAGCCCTCTTTAAGCACTTTAAAATGTCAGCATATTGCCCCCAGTAATCTGGATCCTCATTTTACCGACTTCAGAAGAATGGAAGGCTTGAGCTGGTGAGGATCAAACTCCCAGGAGTAAGCTGAATTACCCTGCAATACTACATTTTAATCACTACACTGCCACAGCTCCGGAAACGGTATAAGGTTTTCTCTTTGATCAGGAGACCACCAAAGTCCCTTCCCACTCTGTTATTTTTTTTAACAAGTTTCTTTGTGCCAATAATGACCCATTTAAGATAGATTTTCATGTTAGATGTTTTCATCTGGTGTATTAAAAATATTCATTGGATTTGGTTAATTTGCAGAAGATGGACAAATAGTCAATTTCCTCCCCAAATTATTTCTATGTACTTTTCCAATTTGGAAAATTCAGAAACTGCAGAAGCTGATAAATTCCTGAGTTCCAATAGATATGTTAGTCTGTCAAGTGTTGATTAAGTCAGTTCCTACTGAAAGTCACAGAAATAGCTTATCTATTCAACTCCCATTCTGCATTTTTCATTCCAGAAATGAGTTTCAGTTTCCTCCCCACTTGATTGGAAAAAACCAACCTGAGTCTGTTTTTATATATTTGCTTATCATAAGCAGGGACTGTGACCACAGTATACAGTTTGGTTTCCTACTTGCTTATATTTTGGTGATTCTTCTAATAACTAAATATAAAGAAACTGGAGAAATTGTGTGTTTGTGTGTGTGTGTGAGAGAGAGAGAGAGAGAGAGAATGGATAGATGGATGGATGGATGGATGGATGGATGAATGAATGGATGAATGTAAATCTTGGTTGCCCCAGGACTATCATTTTATTCTCAGACTTTATAGGAGATAGCTGTGCTGGTGCTCTATATTTGCTTGCTTAACAGACTATTTCATTACTGAGTAGAGTAGAGTAGAGTAGAGTAGAGTAGAATAGAATAGAATAGAATAGAATAGAATAGAATAGAATAGAATAGAATAGAATAGAATAGAATAGAATAGAACTCCATGTACATACAATGAATGTGTAGAGATTTAGATATTAGAATTTGTAGAGATTGTCTAGCTCTTGTTCTTCCAGTCTTTTGGACTTTCTTCCTGTTAGAGTAGATACAGCAGCTAATAAAATAGAATTGAAAAGTTGATCCTTTGTTAAAAGTAATATTGTTAAACTGACATTCATAGAGTAGGGTAGAGGGAGGAATCATCTAAAGTGTTCTTGAAATGAAGCATTTTGAACCATCATATTTTTGGATTGAGCTCCTACTTTTTTTTTAACGAATATCTATAGCATAATTCATACCCTTCTCAACACTGGTTCATATTGTTAACTCTCCTGAGTAACATTTTAAAGTATATTTATAACTTGGATTTTTCTTTAGGGGAGCACAGAGTGGCTTTTGCTGAGTTTTTTAAGGCAATCTTACATAAAGTCTATGCAGAAACACTGTATAGCTATAACTAAGGTTTACTGGTTGCATAATTAATGTAATCTGAATAGCTTGCTTAGAGTCATCTCCATTACTGCTCTATTGTAATAAAGGCTCCACCCCTTAGGGAAGTGCATGTAATATGGTTTTCTTCATTGGGCTCCTCCCTCTCCCCAGCCGCTGGACATCCCTAAGATGACCAATGAGCTTATCAGCTTTAAAAAAATGTGTATAGTTTTTACACACCATTGGTTGTCTTCTTTCGTCCAAAAATGTTGAATTTAATTCAAATGGTTCTAATTAAAATAAGAAGAAGAAGAAGAAGAAAAAGCAGTGATTTTCAAGAAGAATTTCTAGTCTGAATTCTAAATGTGAATTTTCTACCAATGCTTTGGAGCACTGAAGAGGTACTTCAAAGAGATACTTAAATAAAAACTTTAAGGAGATACTTAAATAAAAGCTTTCACCGAGTTTGTTTCTAAGAAATCTGGATCTCAAAGTAAACAAGATGTATTTGGGATACTATGGTTAGATTATTATATGGTAGGATCTGGTTGTAAAAGTGTAGGTGAAGTTGCTTTCTAATTAGTAAAGACTACTAATTTTTTGGGAATTGTTTATTTTCAGAATGCCTTTGAATATGGATTTGTTCAGCACACAACTAAAAGAAAGAACACCTTTGATTTCTTAATCTCAGCTGCTTTTTTAAAGAACATCAATATTGGCCACTGTTAGGAAACAGTATCCTCAGCTAAAATAAATGTCTATCCCACAAGACAGTAGGATCCTTGTGTGCTTGACAAAAATTCTAGTTCAGCATCCTACATTCCTTTATAGCAGGCAAAATAAAAAATGTTTGGTTTCAAATCAACTTAAACCAGCCATGTTAAGGAAATGATGTGTATTAATATACAATATATTATAATATACAATATATTATACATGTCTGTCCAAGCAGGCAATGAAAATATGAATTAACATCATTCCAAATTATTATAAACAATATATTAAAATATATAAATAATAAAAGTAAAGGTTTCCCCTATCCAATCGTGTCCGATTCATCTCTATTCCTTAGCTGAGGGAGCCCGGTGTTGTCTAAAGACACTTCTCCAAAACATGACCAGTTTGTCTATATGCTGAGGTGCATAGAATGCTCTTACCTTCCCACCAAAGTGGTATCTGTTTATCTACTCACATTTGCATGCTTTCGAACTCCTAGGTGAGTAGGAGCTGTAATGGGATTCACCCTGTTGTGAACCTAGGCTGTCAGCTTTCCAGCTTGTGAACCTAGGCTGTCAGCTTTCCAGCTGATAAGCTCAACATCTTTAACTGCTGAGCCATCACATCCCCTTATATTAATAATATTAATGACAAATTCACCATCAGTCCATCGCAAAAGTCAGCTTTACTCAGAACAGATTACATTCTGCAATGATATCTATAAAACCATCAGACCTCCACATCTGCTTATCCCCAGGTCCCTAGGAAGGACTCGATAGTGGACAAAAATTCCAAATCCTGCCTGAACATCTGGCTGACTGTATGATGAATCATAATAATATATAAAGGGGAGTGGTTGTAAGTTATGATCTTGGAGAAGTTTTGATATTTCTTGGGCGGGTTGATTTTATTTCTCAAAATGTCTTATTAATATTAGATCAAACAGTGAAGGGCTTTTTGTTTATATATTTCATGTACACAAAATAGTAACATGTTTATGAGTGTGGTCTTCAACATTCCACCCCCCCCCCCCCAGTTGTACTTTTGGTATAAGATGTTATTACTTTATTCTCACCGTGTCCACAGCAGTGATCACTGGCTCCAAAGTGTGATGGGATGTTTAACTCCTGCCACCTTTTATGTGCAGGTAATGAATGCATCATATGTTTAAAAGGGGTGGGGTCTTATTCCCCTGGTCATATGCCTTTGTTTGAAGCCAGCAACTATTTCTGCAAGTGCCCTGATTATTTGATCAGCATACACAAGAAATTCATATATATCTAAATTAATTATTTTTCATCACACTGAATTAAAACTGATAGGAAAATAGGCAGGGCATTAGTCACAGGCCAGCATTAGTCATAGCCACGACTGATGATGTCTCCTTGTAATTTTCAGAGTTCCCAGCCAGCATGCCAATTGCGAATTTTAGAAATAAGGTACCAGGCTAGGAAAGGATGGATTACAGAGTCTCTGTTGATATTTATATGTTCTGTAACATCTACAGTTTTGTCATCTATTGCAGCTGGAGATAAAATAAATCCACAAAAAACAGAGTTGCTGATCTGCTGAAATTAAACAGATTGTTTTCTGTTTCTATCTCCTTTATATTTTTAGCTTGTCCCAGAGGCACCTTCAAAGCATCGGTGGGAGATGCCCCTTGCAGTCCTTGCCCTATGCACAGTTATGCTTCCATCCCGGGCTCCCATGAATGTGCCTGCCAGACTCACTATTACCGTGCTTCTTCAGACGTCTCAGATGCCCCCTGTACCAGTAAGTATCTGAGATTAAGGAGGATTGGCTTAGTTTTGGTCTATGTTTCCTTTTGTAGTTTGATTTCTTCTTCTGGCCCAGTCTGCGTTTGCTCCTTTTTCCTTCAGTTTCTTCCATGATTCTTTCCCTGTGCTTTAGTTTCTTCCTCAAGTCCCTCATCTTCTTTTCTGAGGTCCCTAGTCCAGTTCTATTACATTTCATGGATTGGAGAGGTGTATTCCCAAAACTGTTTTTTTTTAAACTTCCTCTTGTATAGAACTATGGAAAGAACAGGGGGCTCCAGCCTTTCTAGGCTAAGCTGCCTATTTAAAGTTCTGAAAAATAAGTGATTGCTGGGTGGGATGGTTACTCATTCACAAAGTGGCTGTTCAAATATGACCTCAAGACATACTTAAAAATGAAGATAGTGATGGAAAGTTTATGGTATTATAGATTCCATTGGCATAACCACATCAGCCTGTGACCTTAAAAACAGTGAAGTACCTTGTGGCTTTTTAAAGACTAATGTACTGTATCATATTTTTAAATGACCTTCCTTTGGTAACATTCACAAGAATCAATATAGCCACAGAGACTGTGGTGGTCTCCATCTTGGTTCTTCTCTTCTGAGGATTTGATCACACATTTTTCCTTCTTTGTTACCTACCAAGCCATGTGGTGTTCACCATCAAAGCTATTTGATTTCTAGACGTAATTGTTAAAGTTAAGTAGAATGTCCATCAGTCAGAGAATTGTCTGTATTTTTTAAGAGAAATAGGTTCAATTAATTTTAAGGTGTCTCCCAATGGCAAGCATTTTGCAAACAGCCATGATTCAGTGACAATTGTTGTTTTGGGGATGTTTATATTAAATTTGTGTTTAAGGCACATCAAGATTCCTTGTTAAAACTCAGAATGTACTTTAAAACATTTTTGAAAAGCACAGTGAAGCAGAAACATACTGAAGGTTACAATTAAATCCATATCTGATAGTCAAATAATAATTGTCTGGCTGGGTTAAGCAATGACAGCTGGTCTAAATGTAATCTTCCTAATTTTTATTGCTCCATTAGCAAAATATGAGGATTTTAAGAGGTGGGGTGGAAAATGGAAGTGTGGTTCCCTATTGGTGATAGTAGTAGCAATTCTTGAAATCTGGAAACAATTTGTCATGACTGTAGGCTGCTTTGGAGTACCAAACTGTATAGTTTTCATCCTTGAAATTTGGGTTAAAATTGTTTCTTGGGAAAGATTTCTCTGTAGTTATATTTTACTTAGTTTGCTCCAGAGATAATGAAATAATATCACTGCCTACCTTTGCATTTCTGTATTTGTCTTTTTTCTATTTCAGTTTTTCAGGATTTCATTTTCCACTTTTTTGTAGGCATCCCATCAGCCCCTCGGGATCTTAGCTATGAAATTATTGGATCCAATGTCCTCCTGACTTGGCGTCTCCCAAAGGATCTAGGTGGCCGAAAGGATGTTTTCTTCAATGTCATCTGTAAAGTGTGTCCGAATGGCTCTCCAGGACCTTGTGTCCGTTGTGGGGACAGTGTTCAGTTTGAACCCCGGCAGGTGGGGCTGACCGAAAGTCGAGTGCAAGTGTCCAACCTCCTGGCTCGTGTTCAGTATACTTTTGAGATTCAGGCAGTCAACCTTGTGACTGAACTGAGCCCAGATTCTCCCCATTATGCTGCCATCAATGTCAGCACCAGCCAATCAGGTAAACAGCATTTGCTGTGGATTATCATTACTTATTTTAACCTGTCTTGTTCCTCTATTTTCCTTCTCTAGTCTTAATCTCTTCGTTTTGCTGTCATAAAGACTGTGGATGATGATGAAATAAACCCAAAGAGAACAAGGGGTTTCCACTAATAGTGTGGGAGGAAACTTTAGCTAGAATCTCAGTCTCATGCCATTTATGACTACATATCAATCTTTTAGATAAGACTGTGAAGGCAATTTATGTGGAACAGAAATGGGTGAAATTGGTTAGAGGATAGAAAATGCCCATATTTCTCTCCTCCTACAAAACTAAAAAAACTTACCTTGGATCTTCATTTCGTGGCTGTGTGAAGTCACAGATGATGCAAGCTGCAGAAACAAATCTCTGTTTTCTTATTTTCTACACTATCTGCCCATTATGTTGTGAAAGGTGTCCACAGAAGTGTTTCAGGGTATATTTTTGAGATGTTCTTTCAGGGTATATTTTTGAGATGTTGGGATACTCATGTCACCTAAAAGGAGAATGGGGGTGGGGTACTGTACCTTTTTAAGTGGTCCAGCAATACCTCCAGGTATTTATAACCTTTCAAGATTTTGTAAGGATATGAAAAATAAATCTTGCAAAAATTTGAAATCCTATAAGATTTTAACCTACGTTTTAGGTTTCATAGGGCCATCTAGAAGTGTCAGGGATGTCTACAAGCCCATTGGCAGTACATTTGAGCATCTTTTATAGTTTGTAACACCATGCTCAGGTTGTAATACTACGCACAGATTGTAATACTTCACAGAACAGGTAAGTTATGTCATCAAATTATTTAATGCAGTTCATCAATATGTTTTTATTAAGTTCTCATATTTAATGGGACTTGTTACAGCATTGCAAGATAAAGCTTTCCTGTGTTGCCTAGTGAAAGCATCTATTCCCATGGCCTTTGATAAAACTTTTTATTTTGCTTGAATCCACTCCCCAAAAACTTGGCAAAAGGAAAAGAGCTTGCCTTTGCAATTCAGAAAAGGATCTTTGAAGTGAAATATTTGGCTCAGTATAATACTTTGAACATTTTAAAATCTATGTAAATACTGAATATTATTAAAGTCATGCTCTTTGGATTTACTGTCTCAGGCATTAGTCCCTTGGGACAACCAATCCCTTTAGATTCTCAGCCTAACATGCCTTCTCTTATTACTGAAGGTACTAAAATGATAACTGCTATTCCTACTTGGAAATTGTACAGCATTTTCACATGCTCAATATGCTTTATATAATTGTTCAATGAACCATATTATAGATGGAAAGATTGAGTTTGGGAGATTGTAGATCGCCTAAAACCACTTACTGAATTTATAGCTAAGGTGAGATTGGAACTACTGAATTTGGTTTCATAGCTTAATCTGTTGAAAATCAGAGTCACTGCTCTCTTTTTTCCTTTTCTCCCACTCTAGCGCAGTCAGATGATGGCATGTTTGTTTTTTTCTTTACTTGCTTGACAGAGGAGCCAACTATATCAGTTAGAAGATCAGTTGCTATGAGAAATGGAACCTTTTGTCAGATTTTGGCAGAGGATTTGAGTGTCTGATGTAGGAATAAATAGCAATTTTGCTCTTTGGCTTTATCTAGGCAGTAGGTTTCTCCCAACTCATGTAATGGGGGTAGAAGAATTAATTGAGAGGTTGGGGATTCATGATTACAATTGCCATAAATATCTGAGAGCCTCTTATTTGCATCTTTATTTCATGGATAAATGCCACAAATAGCATGTGAAATTTAGAATCATGTACATCTGTATTTATTTGTTTATAATTTTATATTCCATTCTTCTAATAAGTATAAGTAACTCAGAATAGCTAACAATAATCAAAACCACCAAAGCAAAATGAAAATAGTTTGGCCTAGTGGCTAAGGTTCTATCTAGTCCCACCATAGGCATGAAATCCTGCTGGTTGACTTTGGGCCGGTCACACTCTGTCACCTCACAGCTGAGGTTCTTGTGCAGAAATTAGAAGAAGGAAGGAGTATTAGATATGTTTTCCATTTTATTTAGGAAAATAGTAAAGGCAGAATAATAAAGCATAAACAAGTTTGAGAAAAAAGAAAACTCAAGTAAAATATACATTGTGAATAGTTTACTGCCTTCCTAAAAAGAATGTTCTCTTCTTCCTATTAATCAGAAATTATTTTAGTTCACCTTTTACTGTTTTCTGTTTTGAAGAAGGAAGAAGATGCAAAGTTATGCTTTGAACTGCTGGCCATTTACTTCTTTAACTTATGAACCACATGATATCCATGAAGATGAATAGAAGTTTAGAGAATAATAGCAAATTTATTTTTTAAATGGTTATACCACCCATCTCTTCTACATGGTGACTGTGGATGGTTTATAGGTTATAAAATAAATAAAAAATAGAAAATTAAAAGATTAAAACAACACAAAGTTAAAATATTATTTAAAACAATATTAAAATTGAACTAAGAAAGCTTAGAACCAAATACAACAAAGAAGAAGTCTTCTTACCTTGTCAGCTGCCTCTTTGGGGCCTCAGGCCAGCCCACAAAGCCAGGTTTTGATCTCCTTCCAGAAGGCCAAAATGGAGGGGGCAGTTCTCACCTTCAGTGATAGAATGTTCCAGAGGGATGGGGCCACAACAGAAAAGGCTCTTCTGTTCAATCATGCTTGCTTAGCAGATGGGATCTGTAGCAGGCCTCTTCCACTGGTGCAAATGGAGCATCCTTATCCCATCAGAGAGAGATAGCTCCTCAGACAACCTGGACCTATGCCATGTAGGGCTTTAAAGGTAACAACCAACACCTTGAATTGGATCTGGAGGCGAACCGGTAACCAATACAGCTCGTGCAATAAGAGTGTTACGTGTGCAGCCTTAGGAACTCCCAGGATTGGACAGAATTGGCAGAAAAGAGGAATATAAACAATATGAACATTCAAATATCAAGCATATATATCTCCAACAGATTCCCAAGCTGAACATTGCTGTAAATTGTTCACAGCTTCCAGTTCGATATATCAAAAGCACAAGTCCTTTCCATATCTTTTCCTTCAATTCAGGAGAAAAAGGCAAGGTCAAAATGAGTTCTGCCACATCTGTTGGATGGAGTGTTATCTGAGCCCGGATGATGTGGCCACCTTGATACTGAGCTGCTTTGTTCAAAGTAACCTCAGCATGGGTATTACGTTTCCTGAACCATCCGTCTTAGGGTCTCATACATTTAAAGTCAAAGTCATCTATATCAATTCCCTCACTGTTACCAGTGGGATGGAATGTAAGATAATTTCAATCTATTCTGGAGTCCCTGTCCTCAGTTGATGATTTGGAAATCTAGCTGAATGCTGAGCCAATAGATTGACCAACACTTAATGTATTTCTTTCCTGTTAGTTGAACTGGTATTGATCAACAGCATTTATAAGCCAATTGGTCCTTTTAGTAAGGCTATAAAGTGATCTGGAAAGGAGGTAAAGCTCTCACTTCAATGGTTCAGTGTTTGTCCTTATTGCCCCCAAAAGACAGGGCACGAAATGGAAATTCCTGGTGTGTCTTCCCCAGTTACGGTCAAACATCAGTGACAACTTTTGTGGTAAGTTCCACCTCCCAGAAAGTACCTATTCCTCAGTGATTAGGTTCTTATTGTATTGGGTTTATCTTCAAAATACATGTATTTGTATATATGTATATGCATCAGTCTTTTAATGACTGCTGAATATACTGCAAAAATCTGTATGAACTCCTAATGCTTACAGTAATAAAACAAAGGTAAAGCCAAGGCCACAATACAATAATAATACATCATAATCACACATTGGCTTCCAATTCATCATGGCCTAAATGCTCTCTGGAAAAGCTCTGTGCAGATGCTAATTTCACCTCAAGAGGGAGGTGTAAGTCCCTGCCCCTTTAATCTCTCAATAATGTTAACACAGGGTTTCCGGTTTCGCGTGGCTTTGGGGCAGCAGGAATTCGCGACAGCTCGCGATTCCTGCTGTGCTAGCCGCCGAGGTACCCCCGATCCAGATGGGTCAGGGGGATATGGCTGCCCTGTAGGGACAGCTGAAGAGAGAGGGGAGTCGGATAGGGGGTTGGGGGTGTCGCAGACCTCCTCCTTCTCCGGAAAAACCCCTTTTTCCCAAGGCGGTGGAGCGGCGGTCAGCAATGGCCGCCACAAAGAAGCCAGCAACCGGGTAAGATTGCGCTGGAGGAAGTAGGAAGAGTGAAAGTGCTGTCTGAGCCGGGTCAAGTAACATCTTTCAAATTGGTTGGAACTGAGCTGTTTGAATTGCTGGAGGATACATTGTATCCCTAAGAAGATCGAAAGCGACGGAGAAGCTGTTAAAGGGAACTTTTTTTTTTTCTTTACTCTCCCACCCCATGGAAACAGCAGAAATGTTTGAACATATTGGACGTTGAAAGTGAATTGTTTTGAGAGTTGAAGCTAAGGGACAAAAGGACATTGAAAAACTTAAGAAATTGGAAAACCCTTGTTGGAGGTATGGATTTCTGATTATTTAAAATTGATATTGCAAGTGGGAAGGGAGAGGAAAAAAAATTGGAGCAGAAGCTGAAAAAGGAGGAGATTGCCTAGAATCCCAAAGAAAGGTATGTGGTAATTGGACCTCTTTGATTAAACATTAACCCCAGAAAGAGAAAGAGAAGAAGGAAGAAAAGTATTAATTTTTGGAACTTTTTTTTGAATTATTTTTGATTAAAAATACTTGTGGTTGTTTTGGGAAAAGTTTCTCTTTTCATAATGGCATCGCTCGTGGATGAACTAAAAACTGAATATCAAAAATATAAAAAGGAAGATACTTTGGGCACTTTGTTTCAATTCTTAGAAATGGCGTTATGTACTTATGAAAAGTTGACTACGCAGCAGAAGGACTGGGACAAAGAAGAAGAGGAAGAAGAAGCCATCTTTGATGAACAATGGGTTCTTTCCGGGGAGGAGGAGAAAAAGGATAAGAAAAAGGGGATTTTAAGAATTATAAAAACAACCAAAGAAGAGAAAAATGAGCGGAAAGGTGGAGGCAAGGTTAGAAAGCAAAAGGAGTAAGAAAAGGGAGGAGGAAAGACAAAGGGGTAAAAAGGGCAAGGAGAAGAATAAGCAAGAGAGAAAGGGGGGGGGGAGAAGCCTCAATGAGGGGAAGCAAGATCTAAAGAAAAAAAGTTTATTCAGAGACAATGGGTGAATTTAATTTAGGATAAAAGAGGGATTCTGGAGGGTACATAAGATTGTGTTTTTTATATGTGTATTTAGAGTATAAAATTCATTGTGTAATTTTAGAATCTTTTAAACAGAATCCCAAGAAAAATTGTTATATGAAGTACTTTTAAGTTAGGGTAATGAATTATAGACGTTACTCCAATTGGTGTATAGGAGAAGTATAATAAGAGAAAAAAGATGAATGGATAGTTGGAAATAGAACAGACAAAGAATATTATTGAAAATGGTAATAAGATATGAAAGGATATATAAAGGTTTTGTTATGCTTTTTTTTTTTTGGGATGTTGTATATTGAAAAAAGGCAAAAAAAAATTTTTTTTTAATTAATAAGAAATAATTTGGATGAAAAGGAGAAGTTGGGATAAGATATGAAGTTAAATAGACAAAGTATTGATACTATAATTTGGGATTGTTATGTTCTATTGGTTTTCTTCTTTTATTATTTTTTCTTAGAAAAGAACTTATAAGCTGTTATGCCTTGTGCATTGTTTATATAAAATTGATAAAAATGGTTTATATATATAATATAAACAAGAAAATGATAATAAGATATGGAAGGATATATAAAGTGAATATGATGTTTGCATTTGTGTCTGTGCGAAGAGTTTCAACCCGGGATCGGACAACCTTCAGAAAAGATCTTTTAGTTTTGTTTGTGTTCTATAAAATCAATAAAACTTGTTTTTTTTTTTTAAAAATGTTAACACATTTTGCTGGGGTGCACGCACGTAGACAAGCAAATTCTATGATTTTAGAAGGAAACAATGTTGAAGAAGTCTAGGAGAATAAACACATGGCACAACATAGGAGAACAAACGCATCAGGACTAGATTCAGCAGTCCGTCTACATTTAAAAGACAAAGGCCACTGTTTTTAAGACAACAAAGTCCACACTTTGGACAGAGCGGGCTGCTGGTTTGAAAGGGGTCAAAGAGGTCATCTATGTCAAAATTGAACAGCTCTCTCTCAACAAAGGGGAGGGATATGACATCATCTATTTCCAGTCTACAACACAGTCCTTTCAACAGTTCCAAGAAGGCTCCACACCCATTTGCACCACTCAGTTGATCCTGATGACACAGGTGGCCTCAACGATTTGCTAAAAAAATGCAAATGACCAGCTGTCGTGCAAGGAGTATAAATCCTTCCATTCCCCATCACCCAGTCAGAGTTGAAGAAGCTTCTTGGATGAGAAGTGAAACGTCTTCAAGTCCAGCTGCCTCTTGAGAAAGAAACTAAAGAAAAAAAATCTTCGGGACAACTATTACCTGGATGACTGAGAATCTCCATAGACATTAAAGAAACTAACTATATAAGACTTTATAGGATTAAACTGTCACTCTGAATTGCACTTGGAAATTTGTTGACAAAGAATATAGGTGCAGATGTTACATGGCTGTTGCAATTCCAGTTCACTAACAAGGAGGACACTACTTTTTGCACCAAGCTCAGGTCAGTGATATGCATCAGCTACAGTGGAGAACTCAAAGCGGAGATCTCAAGAATTTAGATTGAACACTCTGCACCAGATACCAGGAGCCTTAGCAGTTAAGCTTTAAAAATTAATTTAATTAATTTTAATTTAATTACTCTGGGAGAATAATTGTTGCCCCTCCAGTTGAATATCTAATTACTTCATTGGAGACTGTTTAGACACACTAGGAAAGGTTTGTAGAGTGAAAATTTCCAGGAAGTTGATCTGTATATAAATGTAAAACTATTGAAAATCCTTCACCTGCTCAATCCTATAATTATTATCAAACCAGTTATAGTAGTAATGTGGGAGTGATTAGCATACCTCTTGATGATTGCAATCATCCTGGTTTTCACATGATTAATTGTAGCATTTCAGGATAGCAATAGGAAGTTAAGGTGTGAAACAGAGGTGGTATTCAGCAGGTTCTGACCAGTTCTGGAGAACTGGAAATTTTGAATAGTTCGGAGAACTGGCAAATACCACCTCTGACTGGAGATTTTACACTATCCTTCCCCTGCCATGCCCACCAAGCCCACAGAACTGGTAGTAAAAAAATTTGAATCCCACCACTAGTGTGAAGACTACATTATAATCTGACTTGGGATACAGACAAGATTACAGCATTGTTAGTGTATATAGAATGACTGGAGAAAGATGGTGGATCTCTGTTTTAATAAGAGTCTAAGAGTAAAGTAGAGTAAAGTAGAGTGGAGTGGAGTGGAGTGGAATGGAATAGAAATAGGAATAGAATCTTTATTAATTTAGTCTTTTGACCATATCAAAAATATAAAACTGTTGATATAAAAATTTAATAGAAGGTAAGAATATATTTCTGTTTTAACTGTCATAAAAATTGAAATAGATTCGGTCAATTATTTGAACATTGCAGCTACATTGCAGTGGCACTGCCGTCGTACCTTGATGTTTGATGTAGAACTTTCAGAATTAATTGCAGCCATTGGCAATCAATAAAGGAAGCTTCCAGTTTGCTACAGCCTCTCACAAGGGATTGAATCAAATGCCACTTTCAGATCTATAAAAGCTGCATAAAGAGCCTCTCCAGGAGGGTTAGCGTACTTTGCAGAGATGTGGTGCAAGATTAGTCTGCAATGAAAAACCTGATCTGAAACCAGCTTCTTCCACTGCTAAAATTCTTTCTTGATTAAGCAAGATTATAGTAAAGATATTTAATATGTAATTTACTAATTATATGTAATAATATAATTAGATAGTAATGTCAGACCCGTCTTAAGAACAACACAGAATAAACTAGCCAAAGTTCAGTCCTTTATTTGCTTACAACCCACAGACAGAATCTTGCCAGACTAAATCTTTACTTACTCTCACCCCAACAGATATACCTTGGGAGATTTTAGTGGCTATCCTAATTCTCTTCTTCCATCTTCTATCCAACTTCGGGCTGTGTTCCTTCTGGTTTCACACCCTTTTTGGAATGTAATCCCCCCTTCCTGTAGAAATGCTGCTTCATTACAGTCTATCACACCACCTCCCCTTCTATAGGCACCAATCCTCATATCTAGTTAGGTTGTGTTTCTTTTTCTCCTTTTCAATATATTGACTTTATAATACCGTTGTTCCATTCCTTTGAGATTTTTTAGGAAGATTGATGCAGGTGAATAAGGGGGCTAGGACAATCCACCTACTGAAATTGTGTTTTAGCGTGTCTGGAAAAGAAATCAAATGGATTCTAGAACAAATCAATACTGAGTTTTTATTGCAGGCAAAATGACCAAGTTCAAATTACCATCTTATGTGAAGACGCAGTTCCCTTCAGAAATCCACAAAATTGGAAAAAGGTAGAAGGAAAATAAACAACCAGCAGAAGACGTACCAACTTAATTTCAATGGCAATGAATCATATTTAATCAATTAATTAAATTTATATGCCATCCATCTGGCTACCAAAGTGACTCTTGGAAGTCATGAAAGAACAGATCAACTGGATAATATTAATTAAAGTGGTTGCGGTAGGAACTCTGCAACAGGAACTCCTGAACAGAATGACTGGCTATCATCCTGCAGATTTCTATTGTCCTGTTCAACCCACAGCCATTCACACCCATCACTTTAGCACCTAGAGTGCCTTCTCTCATTCAGACAAAGGCACATTGATAATAAATCCTTCTTCTAAAAGTAGACAACACTCTTGTAGTTATGTAAAAACTACGTAAAAGCTATGTAGAAACAAGAAATGGCAGCAAATTATCTTAAAAAGTACGCTGCTTCCCTTCCACCTCACCCATGTGAAACACACCCTGCAGCATTGTAATTGGCATTGTAATTCTGTCTGCCCTTTTGAATGACAATTGCAGCATTCAATTAAGCTATGTCAAACCCTGTTATGCAAGCAATTCAGAATGAGTGGAATTTCATGTGCCTCTTTCATTGGTAGAACACCCCCATCAGTGAACTAGGTAGGAGGAAATCAAGTCTTGTTCCAAAATCTGGTCCAGAGGTTCAAATAATTCTCCAAAACATTATTTTAGGAGGCATGGAAGAAGGGGAGTGCAAGAGGATGATCTGAAAGGGAAGGTTTCGTATGTATCTATGCAGATTTTTTAGTTCTGTCACATTGGCCCAGTAATGAGTAACCCACATAGAAAAAAATATAAAAACTTTATTTCCTGAGTGTGGGGAGAATAATTGTGCTGCATAGTATATCATGTTAGCAAGCAAGAAGATATAAATGTTGGTGAAAAGACAAGGTAGCATGTGTCCATTTCCACCATAAGAAAGAATATAATACTGAGGAAGTTCTAGGTGCCTTCAATCACTGTGATTTCATTTGACTGTCTGCTATCTGTCAGTTCCTGTTCCTAGTTAGCTATCTTTTTTACCTTTTCCATGACACATTCTTTCCCTTTTTCTTCCAGCTGCATTTTGTCACGTCTCTTCCAATACTTGCATCTTTTCAGTTCCCATCAATTTTTTATCCTGGCAACTTGTATTTCACAGCATTTAATAACAAATGTTACAATAATGTATCTACCTGTCTGTCTTGAAAGGGAAAAGAAGTGACAGATAAGAGAGAAGATAAAATGATGTGAATTGCTGGTCTTCCTGAATTTCTGTAGTCTTTAGGGTTGGCCAATCCAATATTGGATGTCGAAAGCTTTTCTGCTTGTAAGTTTAAGAGAGATCAGAATTACATTTTGGAAACTATCAATAATCTAGAAAACAAGGAAAATAAATGCAATGTAGTCTGAGTTTGGGTGAAAAAAATTATAACTTGGATACTCCTTTTCTCCTTTTAATTCACTGTAAAATCAAAATCCAGTAAATATTTGAAATGTTTCCAAATACTTCTTAATGACATATACCTATAAGATCCACATTTTACAGGTACATATATTTATTCAATCTGCATCACATTGACCAATTTTGAACAATGTTCTAATACATTTTGACAGTTTAAAAATATATCCTTTTGCAATATATACTAATGCTTAATATGAGATAAAAGATACATTAAAGTATGCATTTTGACAAGGAATTGCAGAAATGTCTTAGGATTATAAAGAAAAATTATGTAAATGTGGCATACACTCTAAATAGGCAAATTTGATCCATGCCTTGAAATATTATGGAAAATATGTTTCAGGAGTATTTATCATTTTTATATTTAAATGTACAGTATCAATATTAGCATAGGGGTATTACTAAAATAATCAAATTAGAGAACAATTGTTGCTATGTTTGCTCTAAAGTGTTCCTGTTTCAGGATGCTCCTTGTTCAAGCCCTTTGTTCCTGGACATGCACAATGCAAATGGTAGTTTGTTCTCATTTCTGTTTTCTGTGCTTCCAAATTAGGCTTTCTTTCTGCAATAAACTTCACATTTCATGGAGTTTTACAAAGCAGTCCAGGCATTACGGTCTTCCATTTGTATTTCTCCCAGCCTGCACAGTGTGTCTTAGATCCTTTCTACATAGAGAGACAGGGGGTGGTGCACCAATGTGCCTACCGTCCCTGTCCTATTGTTTCTTTTTTATTCGTATCCATTTCATGTATTCATAACCATGCTTATACTTATACCTGTTATCTAATACTTGCTTGACAAATAAATAAAATAAATAGAGACTGAGACAGAAAGAGAGAGACACACACACACACAGAGAGAGAGAGAATAAGAGAATGGATGCACTATATCTTGTCTGATAATACTACAGGCCTTCAGCCCAGAAGCAGGCATAGTTCAGGAGAAAAGGAGAAAAGTAATATTGTGTGCAGCCAGCAGAATATCTAGTGTCTGTTTCTAAATGTGAAGAATTCAAATCCTTCAAGGAACTTCCTGAGGCTCCTTCAGCTGTTCATCCCCCAAAGGAGACTCAGGAGATGTGCTGAAAGTTTCCCCTCTAGAGCAGCAATCCCATTGGGTGGTTGTTCTGATCAAGTTCTTCTTTGTGTGCTGTCTTCTCCCCCTTCCCTATTCACTTCTCCGGGATCATTAGGAGTGAGGGTGACACGAGCTGCCCTTGATTTATATTGACAGCTCATGCTAACAAGGCCTCTCTTCCACTCTCACATAGTCCCTAGCTCAACCCCACCTCCATTTATTTGTCCCCTTTGGCAGCTTTTCATTTTAGTTAGCTTTATTCCCTCAATTACAGATACATTTGGGAGGATTTGCTTGGGTTTGGAGAAGGGCAGGGGAGGACAAGAGAGCTGGGAAGAGAGAAAAAAGGAAAAGCTTTCTGAATGAGGGGCTGTATCAGTTATGGAGCAATTGCAATAGCTGGCCAGATATTTCTGGAAAGCTTGTAGGCAAGACAGAAAGGAACAATCCTTCTCTTGTTTGTTCCCCGGACCTGGTATTTAGAGTCATAAGGCTGGCCCCAATCCTGCTGACCTTCCGAAAGAACCTCAAAACAAGGTTGTGTCAACAAGTTTCGGGATCCCACGATAGAGTGGAATCTGTTGGAAAGTTGTGTGATTATTATGTGTATCTTGGCCATGACTTTGTTTTTGTTTTTCCTTTACTGTCATTCTTAATTTAAATGGTGGTCTTATTCTTTTTTTATTTATTTTGTTTTATTATGTACAACGCCCAGAGTCACAATGTGAGATCGGTGGTTTATAGTAAAAAGATAAATACATAAATAAGCAAGCAAACAAGCCTCTCAAAGCAAAAGTTTGATCAAGGTATTATAAATACGGCAGCCAGTTCTAGGTTATCACCATCCAGGTAGACACTCTTCCTCATTGCCATTTGTTGACATCTGGGTTTGGATTGCCCAGACTTGGTAGCTGGCTAATTAAAATTAATTGTCACTGAAACCTAACCCCTATAGATTTGTTTAGATTTAAAGCCATCTGTATTCATCATGCTGTTGTAGTTGTGACTTCCATAATTTGTAATGTGAGAAACTTCTTTGTGTGTCCATCTTTAGCTAGTAGGCAGTTTGGTTTAAGTCTACAAGAAAACCATCCCTTCCTTTTCTTCTGTCTATGTATCAGGCACAGTTGTAGAAATCTCTGTTCTGCTAACTCTCTCGGGTTCACTTCTAAAGGAAAATTGCCACAATATTTTCTGTTCAGATAGTCTAATCTACTTTTTTTTCATTAATATCCCTTAAATCTAATATTGGAATTCAAGGCAGGATTCCATGGGTGGTCATTAGAGTCCTGCTTTCCTTCCTAAGTATCCCAATATATGGACTCTTCACACAGTTAGCATGCATGAATATTTATGACATTGAGGCTGTATATGTGTACATACATAAACCCACATAAAAAAAACACATATTCAAATATGCACACAAAATGTATAGTCTTTTTGTCTATGTCCCACCCACACAATACAAAATGCCGAATGTAATTAGAACATCCATGAGGATGACAGAATTACTGCCTTTTCTTTAAAAAAAGGTGTACACATGAAATAATAATAACAACACAGGAGATGATTCTCATTTTGGAAAAAGACAATGGCAAAACACTCCTATACAGTACTCTCAAAACCCTCATGTAGATAAAATGAAATCAGGCCAAGTCAAGATCTACTCAAAGGAGATTTTGCTTTTATTTTAACCAGATGAAAATAAAAGCCTGCATTGATAGACCAATTTTATGCTAAAATATAATCAAATTGATTCTGCCTTGATACAGAAGCAACTTATTGAAATCAGCAGACAATTAAGAAAAAAGGTACTGGGTTTGCTGTCAAATAATTTATTATTAATTTAATGATCATTTAAACCAACTTTATATTTACAATCAAGCTTAAATCCTATTCTTATTTTTATTTTTTTGTATACGCTTTGTTATATTTTCCACTGTGTCTATGAACAGGCAGGTGACATGTGTGTTTAATATGCCTCAAGCACAGTGTTCATCCATTTATTTAACATAATTATATCCTTTTCTTGACAACTAGAATATTTACAGCAATAAAATGACATTGAAACAAATTCTAACCCAAAAAAAAAAAACTTAGCCAGCCAATAGAAAGCAGCTGGAATGCAAAGAGGATGGAATTGTTCAGCCAAAGCTTTCATAAAAGAAGGTGATTTTACAACTGTTCTGAGCACTCATTATAGATATGTTTTTGAATCTTATTTGGAATCTTTGGTTTCAGTTATAATCTATTGCTAACATAACAGTAAAATACTTTTTACTGTCAAAGACAATCTCTTCTCATATGTATCTACCTGGCAGTGAAAGCTTAAGGGTGTTTTGTTTTCTGTTTAATTCTTATATAAAAACTAAATCCAGCTTCTTTTAGTTGGCTTAAGAATTTGAGTGGTAACCAGTACAGATTTACTATCTCAGGAAGCAGGTAGTGAAAACTTGTGTACTTTCTTCCCAGTCCCAGAAATGAATGCAATGTAGCTCAGCATAACAAGGCTGGGTCTATTCATAAGCAGAGGATAAAGCAAAGTTCCTAGGTGGAAGAAGATACTAGCAAGTTATATTTAAAACAATCCTGATTATCACACAGTGCCTCTTCTTGAAGGACATCATGTGATAATTCCCAAGAAGATGGTCTAGAGTTTATTTAGGACTTTTAAGGGGAGACCAGAAAGAAATTTTATAAGACAATCTGGAATATCCAAAAAACATGAAATTCTGTAAAAAGGCTACCTTTTCTGTAACTGTTGCTAAGAGTACCTGCAGTTTTACCTTTTTCATAATTATCTCAGTCCATTCAGCAATAGTTAGGGATCTTAACTAGCCAGGATAGAAAAGAATCCATTTTCACCCAGTAATCATCACGGGTTCTATCACCTACATGACTAGTACTGTAATAGTTTTTGCTGGAAAAAGATGTTATAGGATGTTCGCACCCTTGTCATCTAGCCAACAAAGGCATGTTTTAATTTTTTCTCTCCTCGGAACATTGAAATTCATGTCCTACACTTTATTAACAACATGGAGTTAGATTTTTTTTTTTTTTGCTTCCTTTAAGATAGCTGATGATATAGAATAATAAAGAAAATAGATAGCTTAGGTATCTTGAGAACTTAAACTGAACAAGTGGGGTTTGAGGTAGAACAAAACAAGGCAGAGAATGTGTAGGTTTTTTTCATATTTTAATTGGTGTTTTGCTATTGTTTACAATGTCTTCAGTGGGAAATTTTCCAAGAAACCCCACCTTAAGATCTCTAAATTTCTTCTTGTTTGTTAATGATATATTTTCCTACTCTTAATTTTTTGGGGGTGGTGGTGGTTGTTAGAAGTTATTTTCCAAGCATATCATAGCCTTGGGGGGGGGGGGGGGGTTTGTATGTATTTTTAAATTAGAAAACAATGAAAATATGATAACCACCTGGCAATGTAGCAATTTTGAGCAGATCTCATAGTTTGTTTTCCAGAGATTTCCAAAATAAATTTCTTTTACCTCCTTATAGAATTTTTTGTGTGTGGCAACCCTGTGGATATTGATTTTCCCCCTCAAAAAATAAGTTGTGCATCTAAATCACTAAAAAGTAGAATTGGGTTCAATATTAATGAAACTCACAAGCTGCATAAATAATTCCACTGGAGGAACCAGCTGCCTATTAAGCATGTGGGATTGCTGGGTTTTCTCTCTCTCTCTCTTTAAGTTACTGTTTGCTTTAGGCAGGGAATCAGAAGAAATGGGTCTTTTAAAGCCATTGTTGGAACCACCTGTTCGCCATGAAGTTAATTGGCTGTGCAATATTTTATTTATTTAATTCATTTGAATAATGTATATGGCCACTCATCTTAATCAAATAAATCTGTGTGGTTAACAAAACACCCATAAAATAACAGTATAAATGCTACAAGCAACTTACAGTTAAAAATAACAGGCTACTCATGGAACTGCCTCGCAGCACAAATATTGGCTGAATTATGGCCACAATGCCTGAGGGAAAGGTAATTTTTTAAAAGCCTCCCAGGAGGCCAACAGAGTTGGGGACATCTGGACATAATTCCAAAGGGAAGCACAACCACAGAGAAGGCACATCTCCCAGGTCACACTAAAGGACATTATTTCACAGAAGGGACCTGGAGTATTCCTACCCTGCCCAATCAATTTGGGACAGGCAGAAAGCATTAGAGACAACCAGGCCATCAATAACCTGAATCAGGCCCATTGTTATCATGGTGGCTAGGAACTCCTGACCAGCTTCTGATTTGTGACCTAAAGAAGGCAAATTGAAACCTCCCCAACATAGTTTGGAAAATTCCATGGCCAATTCTGCCATGGTGTTGAGCAGTTCAGATAGGGATGCAGCTATGAAGTAGGGGGAAGGCACAATGGTTCAGTGGTTAAAGATGCTGAGCTGACAGCCCAGATTCAGGGCCTGAGTGCCACACAACGGGGTGAGCTCCAGTTATTTGCCATTGCTCCTTCCAACGTGGCAGTTTGAAAGCATGCAAATGCAAGTTGATACAAAGATAACACTTTGGTGGGCAGATAACAGGGTTCTGTGCTCCTCGGTGTATAGTCATGCTGGCCATATAACCATGGAAGTGTTCTCCAGACAATGCTGGTTTCCTTGAACAGGAAACAGAGATGAGATCACCCATGAGAGTCAGACCTAACTGGGCAGGAGAAACTTTTACCTTTATGTGGAAGCTGGTACACCAACAACAATCCCACCTGATTCCTAAGACCCAGATTCACAACCTGGGTCTCATAACCAGTGATTTCCAGAACATTACTGTTCTATCTTGGAGAATGGGCGCAATAACGGAGACGAGACATCGAATAGTGACTCCAACTCTTTATTAGTGACTTCGGGAAAGCAGCTCCGCTTGTATGGCAGCAGTAGCTCCTTTTATAGAGCTGGCTGCTGTCAAAGCATCCAGTGGTTTAAGTTTGCCACGCTTGGAATGTCCAATTGCGGCAGCCCATTAACTAGCCAATCGGATCAGTCTGGAATGACCAATCACGACCCGCTGTTCACGGACCAATCAAATATGCAGGATTTCGAGCCTGCTTGTGAAAAGCCAGTCAGGTTTGCAGGTTTACGAGCCTGCTTGTGAAAAGCCAGTCAGGTTTGCAGGCTTACGAGCCTGCTAGTTCATAACACCCCTCCCTTCCATCTCGGGGTGGGGTGATGTATTCACGCAGGTAGGCAGGTCTTTGCACCTGTCTACCTGACCTGCGTTGTTCAACCGGCCTTTGCTCGGATTCTGGTTCTGGTGGACTGTTTAACGGTGACCCGGCTTCTATGCTGGGTACCCTTGGAGGTGATTCGGGGATGCCTTCAATGTTTCCCTTGTTCCTTTCGTCCGGGTCCTCTGGACTCGCTGAACCCGCTCGGCTGTTGTTGCCTGGAGAGATGACCATCTGCCATGGCTCCTCTTCAGCAGGTGAGTATGCTGGGCTTGATTGTGCGGACTGTGGGTTTGCGTGTCCGGGACCAGGTGTTAGTTCATTTCCAAAATCCTCGGTTTCCCTTCCCCCTCTGGTTTCAATTTCAGAGTTTGTGGAGGGGTAGTTGTCAGCCTTGAACGCAGCTGGTCGATGTGGCGTTTCCACAATCTTCCATCTGTGGTTTCCAATCGGTAGGAACAGGGACTCGTAATTTGTGTTATCTTGGCAGGGACCCACAATGGGTAGCCTGTAAAGTTCTTTGCGAATACGAGGTCTCCTACCTTAAATGTGCGATGTTTGCTGCTGGACCCCAGGGGCTTTTCTGGGGTGTAGGCAGGGTGTAGGCGGTCTAGATATGATCTAAGTTTCCTGCCCATCAGGAGTTCGGCTGGGCTTTTGTTCGTGGTGCTGTTTGGTGTAATATGTTGGAGAAGGAGCATCCTGGTGACTCTGTCGTGGATGTTTCCTTGGTCCATTTTGTGTAGGGTTGTTTTCGTGAACTGAACCATTTGTTCAGCTCTGCCATTGGCTGCCGGGTGAGCAGGTGATGTCAGGGCGTGACCTATCTCCCGGTCTGCTAGGTATTGTTCAAACGCCAAGGCGGTAAACTGCAGGTCATTGTCGGAAACCAAGACATCTGGAAATCCGTCCGTTGCAAACAGTCTGTTCAGTTTTTTGATGACCGCTTCTGTGGTGGTGGTCTTCATCTCGCTTACCTCGAGCCAGTTCGAGTAGGCGTCCACTGTTATTAGAAAAGTATGTCCCTTTGTAGGTCCCGCAAAATTGATGTGGATGCGGGACTATGGACCCCTGGGCGTCTCCCATTCCGTCAGTGGTGCTTTTGGTGGAGCTGCACCACCAAATGTTTCTTGGCATTTGCTGCAGGTGGCAACCCAGGCTTCAATTTGTCTGTCCATACCTGGCCACCAGGCGTAACTCCTTGCCAGCGCTTTCATTCATACGATGCCCGGGTGTCCATCGTGCAGCACTTTCAGGACTCTGCGTTGAAGTTTTTCTGGAATGGCTACTTGGTCTCTCCACAATATGCACCCTTTTTGGGAGAAAAGCTCTGTCTGTCTGCTTTTGAAGGGTTTGAATTTGTCATTGGGTTCGATTTCTGGCCATCCCCTCTCCACCCAGCTGAAGACTCGCGCCAAGCAAGGGTCTTTTTTTGTTTCTTACATGATATCCTGCACAGTTAGTGGAGGTGAGGGAAGCATCTCAATTTGTAGCGTGGATAGCGTAGGAGCTGGGTCGTCTAGGAGCTCAGGTAATGGTGAACGGCTTAAGGCATCAGCATGGGGAATGGTTTTCCCCGGACGATGCATTAACTGGTAGTCGTAGGCGGCTAAGAACTCCGACCATCATGTCATTCTTGGTGATAGTATGTGGGGAGTTGGTTTATCCCCTGGCAAAATGCCAAGCAATGGCTTGTGGTCTGTGATTATGGAAAAGGATCTCCCATACACGTATTCGTGGAACCTTTTAATTGCGGATACAATAGCAAGGGCTTCTTTATCTAATTGACTATAGTTCCTTTCAGTTTTAGACAAAGTTCTTGAAAAGAATGTAATAGGTGTCTCTGTACCGTTTGGTAGAACGTGGCTCAGGAAGGCTCCGACTCCAAAAGGGGAAGCGTCACAAGTCACAGTCAAGTGTAGTGTCTCGTTATATTGGATTAACACTGCATCTGATATTAAGAGGTCTTTGACTTGCTGGAAAGCTTGCTCCTCTCGACGTTCCCAAAACCAGGAAGCCTTCTTGTCGAGGAGCTTATGCAGGGGTTCAGCAACAGTCGCCTTCTGGGGTAGGAAGATGTTATAAAAGTTAATAAGGCCCAGGAAGGCTTGGAGGTCTGTCTTGTTTCTAGGTCTTGGAGCGTTTTTAATAGCTGCTAATTTATTTTCGGTAGGGTGAATACCATGTTTGTCAAGAAGGTAGCCAAGAAATTCAACCCTCTCAGTGCATAATTGGTACTTGTCTTTCTTGACTTTAAATCCTGCATCCTGGAACTTTTATAGGACAGTTCTTAGGTGTTTTTCTAGCTGACTTCTTGTAGGGGCGGCTATCAATACATCATCGAAGTAGGGTACAACTCCTTTTATGCCCTGCAGCAACCTTTCCATCAAACTTTGAAAAATGCCAGGTGCTACACTTACTCCGAACTGGAGTCTGTTACATTTGAACGCACCTCTGTGCGTGACTATTGTTTGGGCTTCTGCAGTTTTTGCGTCTATGGGCAGCTGCTGATATGCTTGGGCTAGGTAAAGCTTCACGAATACTTTTCCACCCCCAAGCGAGTGGAGAAGGTGTTGGACCACGGGTACTGGGTAAGCGCTCTGTTGAAGCGCCTGATTCAGGGTGGCCTTGTAATCCCCACAGATTCTCAGGGATCCGTCAGGTTTTATGAGGGTTATAATTGGGGTCTCCCATCAGGCATGGTCGATGGGTTCAAGCACGCCCTGTGCTATTAATTTGTCCAGTTGCTCGTCAATTTTTGGTTTGAGAGCAAAAGGAACTGGGCGTGGCTTTAGGCGGATGGGTGCGATATCAGGGCAGAGATTAAATGAAATGGGGGACCCCTTGTACTTGCCTAATTGTTCAGTGAAGACTTCTTGAAAGTCCTGGATGAGGGCCGCCTCCCAGTCTTCGCTTACAGTCTGGTTGATGCCTGCCAATTCGATTCCTAATGGCGCGAACCACTGTAATCCCACTAAACTGGGTCAGTCCCTGTCAACGACGGTGAGAGGTAGAGTTGCGATGAAGTCTTTAAACGAGACCTGGACTTGACTGGAACCAGCAACCGGGATTTGATTGCCCTGGTAGTCCTTTAATATAAGTCTCTGGGTGCTGAGATCCTGGCGGCGGATGTCAGGGATCAGTTGCTTGAGAGTTTTCCAGGAAACCATTGATAGGGAAGACCCAGAGTCGACTTCCATGATGCACGGTCTATTTTCAGTGGTGACCTTTATCCGGATTTTTTTCGCATCCACTGATGAGGTGTGGCCGATGGTGACGGTTTGATGTGCCTCTTCTCGTCTGGTATTGGTAGCAAGCATTCGATTTCTGTTGTACTGGCTCCACTGGTTGTTTGGGCGGTCCCGATTTGATGGGTGGTTGCCCGCTGTCTGCCAGAAACTATTTTCGTTCCTCTTGGGGCTGGAAACTCATTTACTTCTGCAGACTTTAGCGATGTGGCCCCTTTTATCGCAGGAACAACAGATGGCATCTAGGAACCTGCAATCTGCTCGTGGGTGGTTCCCCCCTCATCCGGCGCATTGAAGGTTGGGGTTACGGTAGCGCTCTGATCTGAGTCTGTTGACTTCTTCCTCCTACGACAAGGACTCGATGTCTTCGTGGTGGGCTGTTGTTGTGTGTTTCTCTGAGGGTATTGTGATGTCGCTGGCGAGTTGGCGGTTGGACCCATTTGCTCGGCGCATTCGGGCTACTGACTTCCTGGTTGCTTCTGCTGCAGTAGTATCCGCTATGGCATCTGCGAGTGCGATATTTCCTTTTGCCATAATCTTGCTTTGGATTGTGAGGTCTCCTAGACCCAGGACAATCCGATCTCTCATGGCTTCTTCCAGATTTGCTAAGCCACATAGTCCACCCAAATTTCTTAGGTCAACAACAAAGTCCCTGATGCTTTCGCTTTCCCGTTGGTCCCTCTGGTAAAACTCGTGTCTTCTGATGAGGGTTGGAACTGCTGGGGCGTAATGAGCCCTGAGAATGGGAGCAAGGGTGTCCCAATCCATAGTTTTGACTTCAGCCGGTTTCGCTAGCGCCTTTGCCATTTTGAAAATGGCGGGTCCGCAATGCATTAGGAACACCGCACGTTTCTTGCTAGGCGTAGCATCCTTCAGATTGTTGGTTTCCAGGAACATTTGGAACCTGTCCATATACGAGTCCCAATCTTCGTTTGCTGGATCAAATGGAGTGGGTGGTATTGCGCTGCTGGTCATTCTGCCGTTTTCTGCGCATTGTCAGCCATGTGCTCTGTCAATACTTCATGAGTGCTCAGTCAGCTCTTATCGTCTCCACATCCCACCCTCGTCGCCAGTGTTCTATCTCAGAGAATGGGCGCAATAACAGAGACGAGACATCGAATAGTGACTCCAACTTTTTATTAATGACTTCAGGAAAGCAGCTCCACTCGTATGGCAGTAGCAGCTCCTTTTATAGAGCTGGCTGCTGTCAAAGCGTCCAATGGTTTAAGTTTGCCACGCTTGGAACGTCCAATCGCGGCAGCCCGTTAACTAGCCAATTGGATCAGTCCAGAATGACCAATCACGACCCGCTATTCATGGACCAATCAAATATGCAGGATTTCGAGCCTGCTTGTGAAAAGCCAGTCAGGTTTGCAGGCTTACGAGCCTGCTAGTTCGTAACAATTACCCCTGGAAGCTACTAGAGATTTTCAGATGCTTATAGCCACACCCCACCCCTGGCTCACAATCATGGCTGGTGTTGGATCCAAAATCCAAGTGGCACATTTAGAGAAAGTAATACCCACACACGCACACACACATTTCTATACACAGCCTGTTTTGGTAATGCATATCAGGTTGGCATTCTCAACCTCAGTCAAATCAAAGGCTGATGACAGATTGATCATATATTAAGTAGCGGTAGATGAAGGCCCAGGGTTACCAAAGATGGGAAGACCAGATCTCAGGACTGAGTGCAGAGGGCTGGAATATGGCATAAGTACTAAGCACTAAAGCAGCCTTCCTTAAATAGTGTGGTATTATTAATAACAATTTCACCTATCATATGCACTTAAAACTGGCATGGCTTTGTGTATTGTGTATTTCACCTATTAAGAACTGCCATTTCTGTGGGGTGGTATCCAAAATGTAAACATGCATCTGGATCCACATGATCAAAGCTGTGCCCTTTGTATACCCCACTATGGATACTCCTGTGAAATAACATCAAATTGGATGTCTATCTTGCTTTATGCGCTTATTTCTATGCTTATTTAATTGCCAATTCAACTGAACATTGGGAAGAACTTACATAAGGTGGTCGTCAGGTCATGTTTACCTGTCATAAGAATAAGTCTCTGAAAACAGAATAATACAAAGCCAAAGTTGGTATGGAGGAAGAAGCTGACAAAAGAAAGACTGAGTTCAAAAACAGACTCAGTTCAGCTGGGGAACTGCAGAGGGGGGAAAAATCCTCATGCATAGCTCTGGCAGAGATTGTTGGACAACAGTTTGGATTGTTTTCAGTCTTTCTAAACCCCTTTTCCTTCCTAATCACATGACCTGGAACAGAAGCGTTATTATACGGTGGAAAGAATTCCAAAAGCCATGGTGCACAAGGTAGGGACCTTGTTAGGCAGTGTGTGAAATGGCCCCAAGTGCAAGATACAAGCTAGTACATGAATGTTCCCTTAATGCTTGCTTCAGTTTGAACCCCAGAGCGATATACTAAGTCCATCAGATACAGTTGCTGGAGAATGCAGAAATATTTGCCAAACCAATGGAGCCTTCCAAATGAGAGTTAGCTGCCACAGCTCTCTGCAGACACAGGAACCTGCTTATTGCTGCCAAAAGAGTCCCTTATACACATTTGAGTCAGGACTGTGGGATTTGGAAAACTAGCTAGAAAAATTGCCAATCTGTGATGAGGACTTCAGATTGAGGCAGTAACATTCACAGGCATTGATGCTTGGGTCATAAAGCAAGCCAGGCTGAGAAAATAGCCAGCAGGGAATCTTTAGGAATAAGCATGAACCTGGGTGAAAATAGAGCTAAGTTAATTTCTCTTGTTCTAGTAAAGAAAAAAAGCAACAAATATGTGCTATGGAAAGGTTTTCATCAGTTAATGCATAGACAAACTCATTAATATATAACCAGTAAAGCAGACACGAACAATTTGTGATTGCTAAGCCACAAAGAGTTCCATATCATGAATGCTTCCCCCACTGCCCTCTACTGTCTCAGGCAAATATACAGTATAAGACAGGTAATGTATTATATCTACCTCTGTTTATCAATGTTGACATTTACATTCTGTTCATTGACACATTCAGATGTAAAGCCTAGGCCATATCGAATTGCGAACTACACATGGACCAGCATGGAAAAATAATAATCCATGGTCACATTAAAAAAGGTTTTTTAAAGCAAGCAGAGGAACAGAAATTAATTTAAATGCTAAGATTGTTCTCTATGAGAACAATTTGATGTGATTATGGCAGCAAGCTAGAAACTGAGAGGCTGAGTCTTACTCTTGCCTTGGACATGAAGTCAGCTGGGAATCCTTGGGCCAGTTTTTTTCTTTCAACCCTGGGAAGCAGGCGATGGCAAACCATTTCCAAAATTCTCACCAAGAAAACCTCAGGGACGTGTCCAAGCAGTTGCCAGGAGTCAACACGAAGTTGAAGGTGCATGCACATATGCGTATACACACACAATATCATTATCTACATATGTAATTATTTAACAATTATATTCTTGGGGCTTCCGGTTTGAGCTTCTTTGGCAACAGACCGAAACCTTGTCTCTGCGAGGCTTTGATCCATGCTTGCCACTGGAGCGCCCCAAGCCAGCTGGTTTTGGGGCTAAGCCACCCTGTAGAGGTGGCGAAGAAGGGGGAGACTGCCTGCAGGGTTGCAGAGAGCCACATCTCTCCTCCCCAGCTTGCCATTACTCTCTTTCCCAAAGGCGGTTGTAGCAGTGGTCAGAAATGGCCACCACAAAGAAGAACTCAACTGGAAAAGAATGTGCAGGAGGAAGATAAGAAGAGAAAGTTTTGGTTGACCGGGTCAAACAGCAAAAGCAACAAATAAGGTACCCTGGAATTGAAACTATTAAAAAAAAACAGTAACATTGTTCCCTAAGAAGATTTTTAAGCTGCGAAGGAGAGAGAAAAGGGAAAAGATTTGGGTTTTTTCTCTCCTTTTCCTATACTGACAGCTAAGAGACTTAAGCAAGAAATTGGAAAAAAAAAATCCACTTTGACATTAATAGGCATTTAATGCTGAAAATAAAAAGTCAAAGGGATAATAAAGATTTCTAGATAATCAAAAGCTTTTGAAAACAGGAAAGGAGAGAAAAAGAATAAAAGGGCAGGATCTGGAAGGGAGGAGACTGCCTGGAATTAAAAAGAACTTACAGCAAAATCTCAACAAGACTTCCAAAAGATACATTTTAACTGAAATATCGCAATTAAAACCCCAGGAAGAGAAAGTGGAAAAAGGAATAAGAAGAAATAACTTGGGACTATTTGGATTACTTGATGATTTCTGGATTTTTGGTTCTTGTATTTGAATGACTAAAATCAATTGGGTGGTTGTTTAAAACTGTTTAAAATGGCTCCACTTTTAGAAGAACTGAAAATGGAACTTTAAAAGTACAAAGAAGATGCACAAGAAGGGAGAGGTTCTTTTCGCTTCGTATTTCAGTTTTTAGAAATGGAGATTTGGAATTATGAGAAACAACAAGAAATCCCTGCAGAACAAGAAGATTGCAACAAAGAAGAAGCCATCTTTAATGAACAAATAATCTTAGGTGGGGGGAAAAAAGGAAAGGAGGGAAACAGAATGGAAAGTTTAAGATTGGGAAAAATAACCCCAAAAAAGAATAGAGTGAAAAATAAGTATAAAATCAGAAAGCAACAGAAGAGGGAAATGCACAAGTAGAAAGACAAGGGGGTAAAAAGGGGAGGGAGAAGAAGAGAGGGAAGAAAGAAAGGAAAAGAAGTTATAAAGGACAGAAACAAAATATAGAGAAACAGGGCCTATTTAGAGATAATGGGTGAAAACCTAATGGAAAAAGGGATTCTGCAAAGGTACATAAGATAGTATTGTTATATTGTTAAACAGAAATAATTTTAGAAAATATGAAACAATGTATGATTAGATGTTTGATAAAATAGCTATCGTAATTCAATGGAATGCCTGTCAATAAATAAATGTAACAAAATGAATATTTAATGATTTACAAAACATATGTGAAGAGAAATAAGGGAAAAATTAAATATGGAGATTATATGTGTCTTTAAGGAAGTATGATATTCAATTGAAACGAAGTGTTAAAGATGTTAAGATTTTAATGATTATTAATGATAGAACTGAATTGGAATGGAATGCGGCTTTATAATTACATATATTCATAATCTTTTTTAAAAAAAGAATATAGTGTGTATTATAAGAATGTACCAAGCAGAATTCGATTGGAAGTTATGTATTATGTATTATATTGAAGGTCATAACCTTAAAGTATATATTGAAGTTTAAATAAGGGTTGAATGGATGTAATTAAAAGATATAAATGTGTCATACTCCAATTAGTAACTACAGGATAAAATTTGTTTAATGAGAAAAGATAATATGAAATTGAAACAGAACAGACAAAAGTATAAATATAATTATTTGAATTGAGATGAGATAATCAAAATAAAATTGAGAAAATTAAAAGAGGGGAAAAACTATATAGAAAATGTAGAATAGTATAAAATATGGAATAGAACAGAAAAAGGAGCATGAAATTAAGTTTTGTGTCTGTATAAAGAAATTCAACCCAGGACCATGCTATTTTCAAAAAAAGATGTTTTAATTGTATTTTGTATGTGTGAAAATCCAAATAAAACTTTATTTTTTAAAAAACTATATTTTAAGATTTGTGTACATATTCCCTCATGGACCAGGGAACTCTTTCTAATGATGTGGTATGAGTGTGTACTTAGTGCACTTAAACAACATATTAAAGATATGTAAATCCAAGATCAGGAATGTTTATTTGAGCAGTCAAACTCCCCTTTTTAAAGCAGTGAGATATTTATATCAAATAAATAAATTTTGGTCTCCAAAATTCAAAGGGCATTAACCTTAGCGTGCTGCAACATACTTCCCACAGCAGTTTTCGAGGGCCGATACGAAAAATACCATATGAGCTGAGACTGTGCCCCTGTGGACAAGGGGCCATTGGAATTATAGCTCACATCTTGCTATGCTGTATCTTCTGCAAGGACTCAATGATTCAATTTATAACAACTTACCTGATAAACTATCCAGGAAATACTGATTTATGTGCAACACTATTATCAGATCACTATGAAATAGTTTATCTGAATTCTGCTATTTGTATGTAAAATTAGCTAAACCAGGGGTGTCAAATTCAAGGCCTGCAGGCCTGATTTGGCCCGTGGGGTGCTTAAATCCAGCCCATGGGGCTGGCCTGGAAATATCAAAGAACTGACCTGCAGTGCCTCTACTGGCCGAAAACGGCCCATTTTTGGCCCGTTTTTTTGGCTGGCAGAGTGCTGCAAGAGTCCATGCAGGGCGAAAATGGGGCAGAGGGGGCTGTGTGCAGTGCCCCCACGCACAGGGGTGGGATTCTACCAGTTCGCACCTATTCGCTAGAACCGATTGTTAACATTCTAAGCAGTTCGGAGAACCGGTTGTTAGAAGAAATTACTACCTAATCCTGTAAGGAAGGCAGGAAGGAAACATTCTGGTGTTGCTTACAGAAACTTCCTCTCCGTTAACCCTTATTGCATTCTTGGCAGGACTAGACTTCCTGTCTCAGGAACGTCCTTGGAGTTTTTTTCCCCTCCTTTGCTGGTACTTTGCTTGTATGGAGTGACCATTCAAAGTTACAATGGCACTGAAAAAAGTGACTTATGACTATTTTTCACACTTACGACTATTGCAGCATCCCCACAGTCATGAGAGGTCAGGCGAGGAGATGCGTGCCTCGATGTGAGTGATATTGAGTTGGCCATGCCCAGCCAATAGCATGACCACCAAGACATGCCCACCAACTAAGCCATGCCCACAGAACCAATTGTTAAAAAAATTGAATCCCACCCCTGCCCATGCCCCATTTTGGGTGGCAGGATGCTGCAGGAGGCATCCATTTTGTCTCTTCCCCCCACTGGCCCACAGAGGAGAACTACAATGTTGATCCAGCCTTCTAAGAAACCCCTGAGCTAAACTTTAACTGCCCACTGTTAATTCACTACCAATCGCAATATATTATACTGTCTGTCTTTTATTTTTATTTTTTCTATTATTGTTGTTTTTAATGCTTTTATTTGCTGGCCTGTGACCATAATAAAAATTGATTGATATACTGTCATGGAGAAAAACTATATAATGGTCAGTGTGAGTTGAAAACTACTTGATGGCACATAATCTATACATGCATGCATACATACATACATACCAGTGGTGGGATTCAATTTTTTTTACTACCGGTTCTGTGGGTGTGGCTTGGTGGGCGTGGCAGGGGAAGGATATTGTAAAATCTCCAGTCAGAGGTGGGATTTGCCAGTTCTCTAAACTACTCAAAATTTCTGTACCAGTTCTCCAGAACTGATCAGAACCTGCTGAATGCCACCTCTGATACATACTGTACATACATACATACCTACATATTCCCAGTGATTGCTACCTCTTTACATCGCTTTTGTTTCCATGCTTAAAATAAAGGAACACTCCACTGTCTTACACAGAGGGAGCAGCACAGAGTTTTCTGTGAAAGAGAACAGAATAGGGGGGATTACAGAGGAGCTACATCTGATTGTTTTTACTGGCTGTGAAATACAGATATGGGAGGGAAGAAATTAGACACATGATATATTGCTTAATAATATAGACTGAATTGTAACCCATCAAGGCAAATATGTGTTACCAGCCATATGTGCTGTCCTACTAGGAATTACATAATGCTTTTTTCATGCTGTGTCCTTTTAAAATATATATATTTTTAAAACTCTCCAATAACAAGCCATGGAAATGGTCAAGGGCTACACAGACCATTTTTGGAAAACTTAGTGCTGCAAAGGGGTTGAATTTCCATGCCTGCAAGAAAGAGTGTACAGTATGTGGGGATCCGGTTCTTTGTTTTATCTTTATAATCCTGGGGTGGGCATGTTTTAGGGTTTACGCTATCATTTTCATGAGTTTCCTGCCTTGAAGTAACAAAACGCTGACTTGTTGGTTTTCATCAGGCATGGTCAAAAGGGCTTCCGATGGCTGTTTTTAGCATCCTTGCTAAAAAAAACAGCAAGGATGGGGTTGTAATGTTGCCAAATCTTGAAATAAATAGATTGATTCCCGAATGCAAATATTTACGTACCCCACCAATAGGATTACCCGCTTCCTTCTGTTGTAAATACATACCCTTCTTTGAACTTAAGTCCCAGGATTGTTTGATTGTTTGTCTTTTTGTAGGGCAGAGTTGGCTTAGTCAGAAGTGCTCTCATTCCTTGTGTTCAGAAGTTTGCTACTTATGCTGGCCTATCTGCTTAACCGTGTACCTCTAGCAGATAGTATATCATTTGTCTTCATTCAAACTTCTCTGAAATTCCTCTGAAGGCACTAAAGCTGGTAGACAATAGAGCTATTGACAGTGATAGTACTGCTGAAGTGTAAGCAGAAACTAAGTTAATGTTTAGAACAGATAAAGTTTAATGTCTGAACGAGTAACCATGGGAGCTGCATAAGAGGCACAGTGGTGTTGTTTATGTGCATTATTATTTTCCTCATGCATTTCAAATTCCATTCGGTTACGCTGAAAATCATGATACCTTGTTATATTGGCTTTTTGTGTTTGGTATAATGTAAACAATGTCCCTTTATATTTTCAGGAATCTATACTGCAGATTTAACTACCTTGAGTCATACCTTATTGTTGATTAAATGGCTGTGTTTAATATATCCCATGAATTATACATTTCAGTAGGGAATGAGGAATATGATAGTTAGAATGAAATTATTAAATGTCTAAGTTATTCTTTCAATTTGTTCTAGGTTTTGGTATAATGTTGCTGAATATGGCTTTTGGAAATAGGTATTCTATATACTAGTCAGCAACATAATCACAACTTTTTTTCTTCCTCAGGCAGACTAATTGGCCTGGATCTAGACAAGTCATTGTAATTCATCCCTTAAATGGTTCCTTAATCTCAGTGATAATAATGCAGCTTCACCGATAATATTTTTTTTGAAGGGGACATTTGCATGAAGAGAGGCATTTTGAATACTTATAAATGCTGGAACAAAACTATGCTGAACCACATTCTTAAGTGTTCTCAGAGCAGATCCTTCCTTCCTTCCTTCCTTCCTTCCTTCCTTCTTTCCTTCCTTCCTTCCTTCCTTCCCCTATCTATCTATCCGTCTATCCATCCATCCATCTATCATCTATTTTTCTGAAAATGGCAACCTCTGGATCAAGTCTCCTTCATGATATATAGGATTTTTACTTTTGCTGCAACCTTGAAAAATCCTCTGCTATTGACAGCCAGGGACATGGAGAAGTAAATGTATAAACTGATGACCTTGTGAGGGCTGCTACATGTTGTAGGAGAGAGCAAAAGCAGCCACAATATGATAAGCTGGGTTCACAGTGAAAAAAAATCAGATAAAAATAAACTCATGATAGGCTCTCTTTTTTTGGGTGGGAGGGCCTGAGAAAGAGAATATATCTCCTGCTATGACCCGAGTAATCAAATAATGGAGGAAGTAAGTAAAGCTAATCATTAGTAATTCTTAGCCATTATTCAGTTGCATTTCTTTTGAGTAGTTAACTACCATTTGGTTTTCTTGACTGCGGTACAAGAGTCACTTATTAAAGTTTATGATCCCTAATGTGATAAACAGCAAAACGAAGGCAGGCAGTCACTGATCCTTTTATCAAAAAACCCGGCTCACACTGAGAACCTGCAGATCTTCAGAGATGGTTTATGGCAGCTAATTATCAAAGTATTTTTAGGCACAGAGTTTGCATACCAATGCATATAGAGCCTACCAGGAAAGTATAAAAGTTAGAGTAGTGATGATAAGTGATCATGCTTGGTATTCAAGAGATAATGGCATTTACAAAATGAATGCTAGAGTTGTGCTGCGTACATACACCACTGATCCTTATATTCTAAAACTGATAATAAAATTGTTGTGGAGGCTTAATCAAAGTCTGCTTGATTGCAGATCCATAAACTAGTTTCTCTCAGATGTGGGTGCATGGATGCAATTTGACTATCTAAATATGTTCATTTTGTGATAGGATAGGATTGGTTAGGATAGGAAAAGACAAGGCTGTCAAACTCCCGGCCTGTAGGCCGGATACGTCACATGCTTTCCACACCTGGTTTAGCAAAGGGGGGAAATGTCCTGATACATGATGTGACACCGCCATGACGATGGGAGTTTGACACCCCTGGGTAAGATAGGATAGGAGGCAGCGTTATCCGACGACAATTTCCATGATCATGTGTCCAGCATGGCTATATGCTAAATGAACACAGAACACTGATACCTACCCACCAAAGTGGTACCTATTAATCTACTTGCATTTGCATGCTTTCAAACTGGTAGGTGGGCAGGAGCTCAGGCAAGTAACGGGCGCTCACTCGGTTGCATGTAGCTCAGGTCTCAAACTACAGCCTTTCAGCTCCCCAGCTGATAAGCTCATTGTTTTTAACTGCTGAGCCCTCACGCCCTCCCCCCCACCTTTACAAAGGTTAAAAGTACTTACAAAAATTAGGTAGGGATAAAATCATCCTTGCTAGAAAGATCCTTGTCATGATATCTATTATTAAAGTGACTAGCATTAGCTGTCCTCTACTGTATGGAGCCTCCTTGTTTGTTTTGTTTTAAGAACTGAGATGAGTAGAGTTTTAGGCATGAGTAGTCCTACCTTATTTCACTCCATTGTTCTTTCACTGCAGACTCTTTTCTGTGTGCTGCACTCAAGTTGCATTCAGTAAAGTATGAAGAAATTCCAAACTTAATTGCGGAACTGATACTTGCACCATTTGCTGAAACCGGTGCTCCTGTTGTTTTAAATGTGGGGTGAACATTAAGCAAGGCTACATCAGCAGTGTGTGTCTGCTGAACAAGTAATGTAAGAAGACGACGTAGCCTTTGGCCATAATAAAATAAACTTCCAAATGTAGGGAGAGAACATTCTTTGAAGAGATCAGTTACCTCACCCACCCAAATTAGTATCCTTTGCTTCGATGGATTTTGGCTGCTCAGGATATCAGAGAAGGGCTTCTCTGAGCTGTGCCAGAAAATGCTAGGCTCAAAGCATGTGCTCTACCATTGAGCAATGGTCCTTTGACAAAAGATGAGGAAATTCAGCTTCAAAATGTGCCCTTTGTAGTGAAGACTTACTCCTACTTCTCTCCCTTTGGATTTATTTGTCCTCCCTCTTCAGTCCTCTGCTGTTTTCCTCACCTCATATAGACCCATAACTGTGGCCATTTGTATAACAGCCGCTTTCTGTACGTGTATCTATACAGACATACAGAAATGCTACAAAAGCATTTCATTTCGTTAAGTAGAGATAGTCCTTGATTTACAGTGGTTTGTTTAGTGATCGTTTGAAGGTACAATGGCACTGAAAAAAGTGTTTTTCCACACTTATGACCATTGCAGCCATCCCCATGCTCAGGTGGCCAAAATTCATCCCCTTGGCAACTGATTCATATTTATGATGGTTGCATTGTCCCTGGGTCATGATGGTTGCATTGTCCCTTCAAGCAAAGTCACTGCAGAAGCTGTATTCACTTAACCACCGTGTTACTAACCAAACAACTGTGGCAAGAAAGGACATAAAATAGGGCAAAACTCACTTAACAAATGTCTCACTTAGCAACAGAAATGTTGAACTCGTTGTTGTAAGTTGAGAACTGCCCATAAAAATAACCTAACAAAGAGGGGACAGAAAGAGATATTGATCTGCTATACATTTATAGCAAATAAGATGGTATTTATTGTGTTTTGATATGGAATCGGGACTTTTTTTTATTTTAAAGTTATATACCATTCCTGTCAGATACCATAATAAAAGAATTAAGGATATATCTTATATAGAAATGAGAAGGTAGAAATCTGAACTTCATAAAAAGGAGAATTTGAATGTGATGGGTTTTTTTTTACAATAAACTTTATTAAATTTTACGGTTAAAATATACAAACAACACACAGAGAGTTTAGGAAAGGAAAGAAAAACAAAAAAAAAAGGGAAAATGATTACATCATTTTGTGGTTTCTTATTTATCTCATTATTTTGTGCCATATTTGCAATTAATCTTTAGTGCGAATATCTAATTACTACTATTGTCACTCCTCCTCATTTACATTTTATTATTATTGTTGTTGTTGTTGTTGTTGTTGTTGTTGTTGTTGTTGTCTGTCTTCAGTCTATCCACTCATACCAACAGTTCCAACTCATATAGTACTCTGGGAGTTCTTCATTTTTTAGTGCTAAAATTAGTTTATCCATTTCTGCACAGTTTGATATTTTCTGAATAATCATTTCCTCTGGTGGAGTATAGGGTTGTTTCCAGCATTGTGTGAAGGCCAATCTAGCTGCCGTCAATATATGTAGTATTGTATATTTAACTCTTTTGGGGAATTGCCTGTTGAGAATCCCTAATAGGAAGAATTCTGGTTTAAATTCAATCTGTTCAGTCGTAATTTCCTCCACCCATTTTTTTTTATTCTCAGCCAATATCTTTGAGATTCTGTACATGACCACCACATGTGATAGAATGTTCCTTCTTTCCTTTTACACTTCCAGCATTTAGGACTCATGTTGGGAAAGTAATGCTGCAGCCTATATTCCTAATCCAAGCTATCATATTACCTTTAACTATTTCTTCCTCTAATTCTATCTTTAATAAATAGTTATAAAATTTTGCTATATTTTTTTAATCTGGGCCTAATAGAATTTTATCTAATTGCTGTAGTTTATTATAGATTCAGAAATCTTTCATGTCCTGTCTATATCTATTCTGGACTTGGAGATATGCCCACCGGTCAATTCGTAACCCTTGTTCCTGAAGGTCTTGCCATAATTTCAAATTTACTGGTATATCCAATAAATCTTTATACTTTAACATCTAATTAATGTCCAAGTTGTTCGGGTGAATCATCGCCTCCATTGTTGAGAGCCAGATAGGGATCTTTAAGTAATGTGATGGTTTTTTTATAGAAACAAAGCTTTTTATGAAAGAGTATTAAAATGACATTTTCTAGTATATCTGCATTTATAATGTGCATAAGCATTAATAATTATTAGACTACAGAGCTTTTTAATTTCTTTTACACATAAGCATCCAACCAAAACATTCATACAGATGTGACACCATATATAATCAGTGGAAATTTTAGGTAGGCTTACTCCATTCCATCCTACTTACATTTTAAAATTTAAGTATAGTTTGCATTTATTTATTTCACTATCTGTTTCACTGTAAGCCTTCATCTTATACCATATATTGTATTATATAAGCTATATAAACTACTTCTTTACAGATCAGAACTGCAAAGTAATTACCAGTTTTAAAACAAAGTATTTATATCTGCTCATTTGTTTACAAGAACAAATTCAGAAAAATATACAGACAGGAATGAAACTATCTTGATCGTTTTCACACCAAGCTCCAAGTACACTGCTCAAAAAAATAAAGGGACCACTTAAACAACACAAAGTAACTCCAAGTCAATCACACTTCTGTGAAATCAAACTGTCCACTTAGGTAGCAACGCTGACTGACAATCAATTTCACATGCTGTTCTGCAGATGGAATAGACAAGCAAAGGTAGTTAGCAAGACATCCCCCCAAAAGGATTGGTTCTGCAGGAGGTGATCACAGACCACTTCTCAGTTCCTATGCTTTCTGGCTGATGGTTTAGTCACTTTTGAATGCTGGCGGTGCTTTCACTCTAGTGGTAGCATGAGACTGAGTCTACAACCCACACAAGTAGCTCAGGTAGTGCAGCTCATCCAGGATGATACATCAATGCGAGCTGTAGCAAGAAGGTTTGCTGTGTCTGTCAGCATAGTGTCCAGAGCATGGAGGTGCTACCAGGAAACAGGCCAGTATATCAGGAGACATGGAGGAGGCCGTAGGAGGGCAACAACCCAGCATCAGGACCACCACCTCTGCCTTTGTGCAAGGAGGAACAGGAGGAGCACTGCCAGAACCTTGCAAAATGACCTCCAGCGGGCCACAAATGTGCATGTGGCTGCTCAAAAGGTCAGAAACAGACTCCATGAGGGTGGTATGAGGGCCCGATGTCCACAGGTGGGGGTTGTGCTTACAGCCCAACACCGTGCAGGACGTTTGGCATTTGCCAGAGAACACCAAGATTGGCAAATTCACCACTGGCGCCCTGTGCTCTTCACAGATGAAATCAGGTTCACACTGTGCACATGTGACAGACGTGACATGGTCTGGAGACGCTGTGGAGAACATTCTGATGCCTGCAACATCCTCCAGCATGACCAGTTTGGCAGTGAGTCAGTAATGGTGTGGGGTGGCATTTCTTTAGGGGGCCACACAGCCCTCCATGTGCTCACCAGAGGTAGCCTGACTGCCATCAAGTACCGAGATGAGATCCTCAGACCCCTTGTGAGACCCTATGCTGGTGTGGTTGGCCCTGGGTTCCTCCTAATGCACAACAATGCTAGACCTCATGTGGCTGGAGTGTGTCAGCAGTTCCTGCAAGACGAAGGCATTGATGCTATGGACTGGCCTGCCCGTTCCCCAGACCTGAATCCAATTGAGCACATCTGGGACATCATGTCTCGCTCCATCCACCAACACCACGTTGCACCACAGACTGTCCAGGAGTTGGGGGATGCTTTAGTCCAGGTGTGGGAGGAGATCCCTCAGGAGACCATCCGCCACCTCATCAGGAGCATGCCCAGGCGTTGTAGGGAGGTCATACAGGCACGTGGAGGCCACCTACACTACTGAGCCTCATTTTGAGTTTTCAGGACATTACATCAAAGTTGGATCAGCCTGTAGTGTTTTTTCCTCTTTAATTTTGAGTGTAACTCAAAATCCAGATCTCCATGGGTTGCTAAATTTGATTTCCATTGATAATTTTGGTGTGATTTTGTTTTCAGCACATTCAACTATGTAATGAACAATGTATTTAAAAAGGATATTTCATTCATTCAGATCTAGGCTGTCTTATGTTTGTGTTCCCTTTATTTTTTTGAGCAGTGTATATTAAAATGAATTAATCCAGTATGTCACAAATAATAAACTCCTTGGATCAGGAACGTGTTTATATATATCTTCATTCATTTGAAAAATGGCATACATTTTATAAAAATAATAGTAGTTGATGAAAGCATTCTTGTCAAGATGAAGAATAAAAAACAAGAAGCATATGAAACATTTCAACATTCTTTTGTTTTTTTAAAAACTTGATTTATATTATTTGAAACTGGTTCATGCTTGCATAAGCTGGTTAAAGCCTCTTTGATTTCCTTTCTTCTGAATAAATTTATCTTGTTCATCTGAAAAAAAAAATGAAAAACTTAGACTCACTCCTTTTATATTTGTTAGCATTGAGGAAAAAACAAACACCTTTGTTGATTTTGCTGCCTTGTTTGATTTAATTGGACCAGTTGGACCAGGTGTTCACAGGTTTCACATTGTTCCAAGTTTGCTAGTTAAACTAATTTTAATCTTAATCATGCAATAACTTTATTGATCTCAGGCTACAGAATTGTATGTAAGATTTCCCCCCCAAACACTGGAAGGCTGTAATTTCTTTTTCTGCAGTGGTTCTGTATTTGGCCTTCTCATCTTACTTCTTCCAAGTAAATGTAAGTTCAGTGGTGGTAAGCCATGCTCCATGGTATCCTCTGTTTCTTGGAATTTAACATAACCTGGGCGGAGCACAGAAGTTTGCTGTTTAGGAAAGTTACATTCATGGATTTTTAGAACAAAATCTCCAGTAAACTTGATTGGCAAATTAATTAGGACTATATTATGAAATATAGGCTCTTTTATGAGGATTGAGGCGAAATGTTCAGAAACGTCTATTTAGATAATTCATTAGGAAAAGGATTTCTTGAAAAAAAAAAAGATGCATGGGATGGCCTTTCTTTTTTTTTTTAAAAAAGCTATACTTTGAATGTCAAGACTATGCTTTCTGCAAGATAACAATAGTCCAATATTGTTAGCTTTCCCCTGTGATGGGGGTGTGTGATCATTGAACTATTTTTTATTCAGAAAGAAGCTGAGAAATATCTCTATCTTTTTGCTGAAAACAAATCCTCTTTTTCTAATATTTTTCAAGAGGTAGATAACAAACAAACCTAAGTTCTTACTTTTCAGTGACCTTTCAGCCAGTGAACAAAATGTATTTTGATTGCAGAGAGAATATGGCTGGATTAGACAGGGATTACGATTTTCAGGGAATGAGAAAAAGAATGCCTATGGCCATTTCATTACTATGCCATTCATTATTTCAGCATAGGATAGATTCTACAGAGAAGAATGCACAATCCCACCTTTTACATTCACCTGATCTGAAAATTAAACCCTCACACCACCAGGGCCTTCAGATTAACTTCTAGTTTCTTTGAAACCACCACAAACCTGGCATGATTTTCTTCCTGGTCCGACTGCCAGGAACATTTAACATGAGCTCTCCCAGAGGAATACAGCCATGAATATCAGAAGGAAAACTAGAGTCAGTTAGACAGAAATATAAATTAGGGAAAAATGGAAGATTCTCAGGAAGAAATAACATACGGGATGACTGGAAGATAGCCACTTTAAATTGTATAGGTTATATTTCACATTGAGTAAGATGGATAAAAGATTGGTGACTGAGAATTTTCTTGGAAGACTCTTAAAGGTCTGAACAGTATTCTGAATAAATGGTGGGGAGGGCAGAGGAGACAGATTTACATCAAGCTGAGCTCCTTGGAGAAAGGGTAGGATATAAAGGTGATAGATAATTTAATATTGCTTGCAATACATGCCATATTAAGAGGTTGCATTTAATGAAACAATAAATTATAAACCGAGAACACAGTTTGCACCTGGGATTCTTAAGCTCAGGAATTTTGCCTGGCAGATATGCTCTTCCACCTCTCATCACCTGTATTTTTTATAATTGGGTGGCGTAAAATATTGTAAAGTAAATAAAAATAAAACCCAAATATTAAAAATATACAGTAAAGGACGAACAAGAAAGAACAGATACAAGACAGCTAAATCCTTCAAAGCCTCTTCAAATTAACAATAGATATATTCATGCAAGAGGCTTAGAGAGATTTTTTTCCCCTTCATGAATTGGTTTTAATGTGAATGTAAACCTTCCATTGGCCAAAGTGTGCATTTGAATTACAAATGGCTTGCTTTCTGGTTTAAATATTCCACTTTGAGAAGGATCTGACATTCACATAAATAGCCTGTGAAAAGCACTCTAAGCCTCATGTGTGGAAGTTCCCACAGTCCCGCAATATTTCCAGGCATCCTGAAATGCATGAGTAGCAATTCTGTAAAGGGTCAGCCCAGCTTCTTAAAACAATCTGGGATATTTTAGGAGTATCCAGAAAGAGTTACACTATTGACTTAAGTATGTACATATTAAAACTGCAATATGACAATCACAATCAATTCAATAGATCTTCCTCATGGAGGTTAACAGGAGAGGTCCATCTCTCAAATGCCTTTAGTTGCCACATGTAACAGTAGACCATGACTGTCAAGGCCCCCTTCAATTTGAATCGCTTTGGCTTACTGATTAGTAGGATCTATTAGAATCTATTGATTAAAGATATATCAGAGCTCTTTCAGCATGGCATACACCCCATGGATTAGTTGCACACTTTTTGCAGAGTTTACTAATGTTAAAGTTGTCTACAGGTTTTTACCCAAGCAAATACACTTACAGTCTTATGTGTTAGGCAGTTTCGAAGTAGGACTGCCAACTTGAGGTTTCAGAAAGAAGGCACAAATTCTCTGAAGGCTTTAAATCAAAGAGGGCAGGGATATTTGTGCTATGCCAAATAATTATGTTCTTTGCTTCTTTGCCTTGCCTGTCATTGTTCACATTGAAGAAGCAGGCACAGCCAGCCTTGCCCTCTGGCACGCCAAGTGCAATCTTGAGATCCACTAAAGTCTTCCAGGCAGGATCCAGACCTTGGAAATACAGTTCACCCTACCTTGTAGCAATAGCTTTGGCAATGTGACAATAACTTTGGCAAGCTGGAATTCTTCATAGTATCTCTAACTCCAAAGCTTTTTCAATTTTTTTCTTCTTTTTTACTGCAGTCCCTTCTGCTGTCCCTATGATGCATCAGGTGAGTCGCACCCCAAGCAGTATCACTTTGTCCTGGCCACAGCCTGATCAGCCAAATGGAATCATCTTGGACTATCAACTGCGCTATTTTGACAAGGTAAACTGGTGAAAAAAGACCAGAGTTAAAAATTAGCATTTTAGATTTGATTTCAGTTCTGTTTTTGCCATCTACAGCAAGTTTACACAGTAAATTTTAATAAGTACAACTGTTGTGGTGCCTTATCAAGAAACTAGGACTGGCCCAGAAAAGTTGTATCTCATCTACTAAGTAATCAGCAGTGATAGAAATCTATAGTTGTCAGGTTCTTTTGGAATAGACATGAGGCTTTAAAATCAATTTAAGATTCTGTAATAGACTTCCCCTAATTTTTTTTCTCCTGTTTAGGTGGTGAACATGCTACCCTTTTATATAACTAAAACAGTTGGGAAGCTACCACTACCACAGGATCTCATCTTGTATCATTCCAGAAATAAACAAAGCAGAAAGGACCCACATGGGAAGAATAAAATTCTGCAGCTTCTAGACCAAAAAATTTCATTTCCTGAATGGGCCACTAGTGTGATGGAAAAGAGCTGCGTTGTTATTATTCCTCACCACATTTCCATTTCAGGGTTTTCATGTTACCAGGATGGGGTGGAAAATAGTTATAACAAGAAAGAGCCTTAGAGTTTATTGGAAGCCATGTGTTGTGAAACAGTTTAACATTGCCAAATTCAGGCAAGCTATCCTTGGAACATATTTTCCTCTTATGCAAAACACTTTTATTGTTCCTTTAGTTAGCCATCCTCAAGAATAAAGGCAGAAGTAGGTAATTTGAATGATTAGTTCAGGAGTCTGGGCAGAAAGAAACTTGACTAAATAACAAAAATGTGGATTCATCTGAGAATAGAGCATTGCTAAGGTTGAAGAAGTTGATCAACCTGTATTGATTCTTAGTCAGAAGATGAGGACACTTCATTCACCTTAACCAGCGAGACTAATATGGCCACCATCTCCAGTCTAAGCCCAGGGAAGATATATGCTTTTCAAGTACGAGCCCGGACAGCAGTGGGTTATGGGCCATATAGTGGAAAGATGTATTTCCAGACTCTTGTAGGAGGTAAGTGACACATCTTCTGAATTTCCAAATCTAGGTTTATCAATACTTCTCTCTCACGCTCACACAGTACTTACATAAACAATTTTCTCTTTTTATTGCTCTCTTGCTCGTGCCTCATAAACTTTTTATAGCCTTCACATACCTAACAGGCTAGCATACACCTTGAGTCCCCATCTGCTTATGTATTTTCGAGTATTACATCATTTCCGTATGCAGAGACACTTAGGCATTTCAGACAAAATGTAGTAAGGAATTATCCTGAACAAGCTTCATGATTTCAATGTGACTTTTGCAGATGACCTATTTGGTCAACTGTGGCCATGTGAATTGCATATGTATTTAGCCCGAGAGATAAAATCAATTGCAGGAGCTGTGTAGAAGTATTTTTGAAGAAAGAAAGGAAGAGCTTTCGCAAAATTGACAATCAAAAGGCCTGATTTTAAAAATGAATGAAATAAAGTGGCATAATACAGCTGTATGTGTGTTAGAGATTGAAAGAAGGGCTGAGAGATTTGAAAGGTTTCTTATATTTTGCTAGATGATTAAGTAAAAATGCATGAAGGTTTGGAGTTAAATCGACAGACCCACATCTATGTGTTGCTTAGAGAAAAACTTAACATGGAAAGGGGACCGAATGGGGTCAGCATAACTATGACCCTTGTATGTTCTACAGACTCAGATGCTACAGGCAGGGGAAAGAGGGCCTTTCTGAATGTTGGTGGCTGAAGTTGCAGAGCTCTTAACAACAAACATTCTGGAAGAGTGTGTTCAGATGTTGAGACTGTATTAGAGGGTTTCATAACAATAACAGACTGCCGCCCAAAAGGCATTTGATAATGTGAATTGGAGATTTATGTTATTACTATTGGAACAGATGGGCTTTGCTAGAAAATTTATCCAAGCAATAGAAGCCGTATATTATAAGCAAACGGCAAAAGTAATGATAGATGGAGAATTCACAGACTCTACCAATATTAAAAAAGATACAAGACAAGGATGCCCATTATCTCCTTTGTTATTTGTATTGACCTTGGAAGTCTTAAATAGAAATATTAGAGAGGATATAAACATAAAAGGAATGAAAGTCAAAAAGGAGGAATTTAAATTGCAAGCCTTTGCGGATGACTTGGTCTTTATTTTGGAAGACCCTTTAGAGACAGCTTTAAAACTATTGGAAAAGATAGAGAAGTATGGTGAGATGGCTGGTTTGAAAATAAATAAAGACAAAACAAAGATTCTGACAAAGAACATGTTATTAAGACAAAGAGAAGAGCTGGCAGATTTATTGAAAATTCAAGTTACGAACAAAGTTAAACATTTGGGAATATATTTGACGTCAAGATGTACTACACTGAAAGAGAATAACTATATTAAACTTAAACAGCAAATAGCATCCGACCTGAAAAAATGGGAAAACCTACAATTGTCATTGATAGGTAGAATTTCAACAATTAAGATGAATATTTTACCCAGAATTTTATATTTGTTCCAAACAATATCAATTAGGTTAAGTAAGGATTACTTTAAAGAATTAAATAAAATTGTGTTGAAGTATATATGGCAAGGCAAGAAAGCGAGAATAAAATTAAAACTTTTACAGGATGCTATAATTAGAGGAAGATTTGGCCTTCCTAATTGGGAGTTGTATTATCAAGCTGCAAACTTAATGTGGGTTAAAGAATGGATAACGTTAAGAAAGACTAGATTGTTGATATTAGAAGGTCATGATTTATTATTGGATTGGCATGCGTTTTATGGTATAAGGGAACTAAATCACAGGGTTATTTTAGAAGGCATTATATGCGGGAATCATTATGGTTGAATTGGGAGAAAACTAAGAAACAATGTTATTTGAAAATCCCAGTTTGGTTATCAACTATTGAAGCTTTTTCGTATCCTATAACCTATAAGAAGGAACAAACAGTTAGATATGGGGAAATATTGGATGAAAAGGGTGAACTTAAAATGATGCAAAATTTAGAAGAACAAGGTATAAAGATGAATTGGTTTTCATATGCACAAATACATGCAAAATATCTTAAAGATTCTAAAATAGAAGGATTTTATGATAAATTGACTGATTTAGATAGGATTTTGACAGGTACTGATGAAAAAGTGATTAAAAAACTTTGTTGGAAATTAAATTAGAGGAAGAACAAGTTAAAAAAAAAAAGATTGCTTGGGGGAAGAATTTTGGATATAGGATTGATTTAGAGAAATGGCAAAAATTGTGGTCACAAAATTATAAAATGACAATGTCAACAGCATATAAAGAAAATTTGTATAAGATGTTTTACAGGTGGCACTTTCCTCCGACAAGAATAGCAAGAATGTTCAAGGATAAATCTGAAAAGTGCTGGAAATGTCATCAGATACCTGGCTCATATTACCATATGTGGTGGACTTGTGAGGAGGCCAGGAAATACTGGACTAGAATTCGCATATGGCTGGAAAAAATGACAAAGAAACACATAGATTTGAAACCAGAGATTTTTTTATTGGGAATCTTACCTGATATATATAATAAAAACTTAAAGTATTTGATTGTAAATGTATTAACAGCAGCTAGGATTGTATTTGCTAAACATTGGAAGAGTAAGAAAATACCATTAGAGGAAGAAATTATTCAAAAAATATTGGAATATGCTGAAATGAGTAGATTGACATTTGAAATTAGAGAACAAGAAGATAAACAATTTTATGAAGTTTGGGATCTCTTTTATCAATGGTTAGATAATACAATATAATAATAGAATATTTAGAAATTTAGGAAATAACAAATATATAATTTTTCTTGGTTTTGATAATTTTTTAGAATACTTTATTAAGATAGATTTGGTATGATTCTATGATCTGTTATAAAATAATTTAATTCAATTATAGTTATCTCGCTTTAGTATGAATTAGTAAAATTATAGTCAAATGATTGTGCAATAATGATATTAGGATACTTAACTGATGATTGATAATGTGAGTTATTATGTAATATAATTATTTTGATGACTATGAAATGGATGCACAAAAGGGAGTGGTAAACCAACCGATGTTTTTTTATGTTATGTTTTATGTTTTATATGTTTTTGTTTGTCATTAAAATCAATAAAACTTTTATCAAAAAACAACAACAACAATAACAGACTGCCTTCCTTCTTTGACAGGTGAGCGCTCTGAGATGGTGCAGGATCGATTGCCACTTATTGTAGGCTCAGCATTGGGTGGATTGGCCTTCATGGTAATTGCTGCCATTGCCATCCTGGCCATTGTCTTTAAAAGGTGGGTACTCTGCTTTCACCCTCGTAAAGATATTGTTGATTCAACACAAAACTACTCCCAGGTAAGATTTTGCATGATTTTGGAAAGCTGCTTTCAAACAGGAATCCTATTATGTCCTAGACTTCTACTGGGCGAAGACAGTCTGCTATTTTTTTTTTCTCATATTACATCTGCAACTTACATATTATACAAGAATGATAGCTGGAAACCAGATATAGTATTTGTGGGGAAGACGGGCATACCGTTCTCTTTTGACTTCATATTCAGACCTTGAGATAACTGGAGAAATGTGTTAGAGTTAGGATTACAGGTATAGAAGAGAACCTTTGGTCAATATGTCCTCAATTGTAGACATACTCTTTCTACTAATATGTTTGGAAAACTGTAAACAAGGAGTAGACAATCTGTAGGCTGCTTTTGGCAACCCATTTGCAGTTCCACAATACTCATGGCACAAACCTTTAAACCTTTGTTTAATTTTTTTTTTGGGGGGGGAGGAGGAGAATGTGAAATAATGGAAATGATTTATTAAGCTTTGCTGAGGTTTAAAGCATCCAGAACACTCCACCCTTCCCTCCAAATGAGCTACATTTTTCTATGTTGGGGATAAAAGAATAAATGGATAAGCCTGTGCAAAACTCATTGCTACTATAACCCACAGACCCACACCTTGATAATGTATGTTTGTCCAATTCCACACACTTTGTGACATCATGATATCACCAGTCATGTGACTCCAAGCCTGAAGAAGAAACATCTGCATTATAATTCACAGGCAGACAACAGCCCTTGCAAGTAATCAGTTTAGACTTCTGGTAAGAGTTATCTCACCTTTGGTGAGACAGAAAAAGTTATTGGAAGGAGAATAAACAGAGTTATCAGAAAAATAATGGGTTTCTCAATCGCTTTCTGTTTCAGGCCTACCCACTATTAGCAAGTTTCCCCAAAAGATTTCCCCCAAGAATTTCCCCCTAGGCCAAATAAATAAATACATATCCCCATCTCTGTTTTAGATCAGTTTAAAACTTCTTTAAAATAGCAAATAAACAAGCTATTTGAAAGTAGAGACTTTGAGTCTTTAGTTCCAATTCCGACTTCAATTGAAATTTGTTACTATTTTTTGTTTAACTGCCAAATCTCAAAGCTAGATATAATTATTCATCTAATCTAAAGGCTATTAAAGTACACAGGAGTTCCAATCAACTCTATTTCATATCCTGACTTGGTACTCTGCCCAATACATTGAAAATCTTGTTCAAAATGGAACTTTTAGAGATATATCATGAACTCTTGTCACCGAATGAATAGTCATGGGCTCCCCTTTATAGCATCTTACTTGGAACATGGACATAAATAGTCTTTATAAATGGATATGTGTTTCTTGCATCAAGACAAATAGTAAAAATCGAGCCTATCTTACATCTGATTATCATATAAATTCCTAATAGAATTGCCAGTGTCATTGTCACTATACAGTGTCACTGTGTAAGTGTCCATTCAGTATTTAAGAATATCATAAGAGCTCTGCCAGGTCAGACTGGCCAATGTTAAGTTTGTACTACATACTTTTATTTATTGTTCCTCTCTACTTCCTCCATCTTTATTAAAAACTGTTTTAGGATTTTATTAAAAACTGCTTTTCAATAAAAATTCAAAGAACATTAAATAAAGAAATATGTGACTTATTATTTCCAGTATTACAATTTCCAACAATGCTCCCCTAAATCAATGGCATATTTTATGGTCACAGTACTGGATGATCAAATGGTCATTTAGTGCAACTTTCTGCTAAGGCTGAAAAAGTATTATGCTGATATTTTATTGGCCCCTTTGTGAAGTATTTTATTTGTGTATCCTACAATCAGTGAGTTGAAGTTCAGATTTAACTGTCATAAAAAAAGAGATCAATCTTTTCTCTTTCTACTCTATCCTCACCATGATTAATTTTCTACATTCTACATTCCTTCTGACTCTTTTATACTGAAAGATGTTATACTTAATATGACCTATGCATAACTTATGAGCAGATATAGAATGATTGGATATCCATGATCTTCTTCCATCTTCATGTAATATGATTATTTTTCCAACATCCAACATAATTTTGGCTGCTTTTACCTGCCCCTTTTTCATAGCTCCTTTGGACCTGATGCATCTAAGAAGGTCACCCTATCTTAGTTTTCCTTTTATGTTTTCTTCTATTACAGTAAGAGACGAGAAACTCCATACACAGACCGCCTGCAACAGTACATAAGCACTCGGGGTAGGTGGTTGAGAATCTCCTCTTTCTTTAGCTGCCTCTTCTCTCAAGTTCATTACTGACTCTGGAGTCTATGATCTCCCTCGCAGGCCTTGGGGTCAAATATTACATTGACCCTTCTACCTATGAAGACCCCAATGAAGCCATTCGGGAATTTGCCAAGGAAATTGATGTATCTTTTGTCAAGATAGAGGAAGTTATTGGATCAGGTAATGAAGTAATATTTTCTCATTTAATCTCTGCTATCTTATTTACTCCTCAAACCCCTATTTTTCAGTACACTTGTTCTCACTTGGAGCCTCAGATCTTTCATTGTGACCCTGCAGTTTAAGCCTGCTCTTTTTGGTTGGGTTGCAACTTACTGATGTTGGCCAGGGTCCACCTAATTGTCAGGTGTTCCTCCCATTTATCTGTTTTTGCCAAAGTTTTTTTTTTAATGTCTAATAGAACTTCACTCAAGTGGCATTACAACATCTTCACCATGCAGGCTTCATCTTAGGTGTTGGAGAAATTAAAAATGGGTACATTCTAAGAAAAATAGTGTGTAACAATGTGCTGTGCTTCAGATCCAAAACAGAAAAGATGCTTCAAAGTTGATGGGTTGTATATGGTTGTGATGCCTTCTTAAAAAGATGCATATTTTTGGATGACCATTTCTTTCTTTACTGTATTCTGGTTTTTCTTTCCTGTCCATTTCTCTTTATATTTTCCCTTTTTTCCCCTTTCTTTTCTGCCTCTTCTACTCCTTTTTATTCTTCTGCTTTTCCAGTTTGTATTAGTTTTTACTGTTGTACCTGTACTCTTTAATAAAACTATTATAAAAATGTGCCTTTTCCTCAGCTCACATATATCTCAGGAAAATATATCTTTGAGGTAAGGAGGCATTGACAGCTCTTTCATGCTGGCTTCAAAGCCTTTGTTGCACCCTGCTGAGAGCTTGTTAATTTAACTGCATATTTTCCTGGGACTGCCCCACCCCCAATGTAGCATTTTTTCCCTTTAGATCTGAAGCTCTGCACATCCCTAGAAATGTGCCACAATGAGGGGATACAGCTATTCTTTCCCTCCAGCCCTTGCCCATTATTTAAGAAGGGGCAGAATTTTATTCAGTTCACATCTGCTGCTGAAATAGGATGGGAATCATTTCCTCATGATGTAATCACACACCAATGCAAAATATATATACAGTTACCAGAATTACAAAGGACAGAGCCAATTGCAGGAAGAAAAAAGTAAGCTGTATTATACAGGGGTAAGAAATGACTCCCTGTAAAGGTCTGGTACTCTTTTTGGCTATTTTGGTCTAGCGGTTTAGGGCATCAGAGTAGAAAGCAGGAGAGTTCAAATCTCGCCTTAGCCATGAAAGACAGCTAGGCAACCTTGGACCAGTCACTCTCATCTCATCTCACCTCACAAGGTTGTTGTTTTGCGGAAAACAGTAGAAGGAAGGTGTATTGGATATGTTTGCTGTCTTGAATTCTTTGTAAAAACAATAAAGACAGCATATAAATAAAATAAATAAATAAAAAATTTAACCTCCAGACTGAGCTCTTCTTATTCTCTTCTTATTCTGATATTCTCCTGAATGGCAGAAAGCTGCTAATGTACTATAGTTTCTCTTTTCTTCAAGAAAGAGCTTTAGAGCTTTGGGGGGGTTCTTTGTGTGTATTTGTCTGTCTGATTCTGGGTTTTTCAGGCAAATTGTTGCTTGAATTCTTAGATTGGTGTTTTTCAAACTTGGCAGCTTTAAGATAAATGGACTTTAACTCTCAGCCATGCTGGTAGGGGAATTCTGGGAGTTGAAGTCCACCAATCTTAAAGTTGTCAAGTTTGATTAAAAAAAGCTTTCTCAGATAGAGCAAACCAATGACTGTATCAGTTGTGAAAATATTTAGATTGTTCAGCTGAGACTTGGAAAACTGAACCTCAATCTGTGCCGAAGTTCAAGATGTTGGAGTTTGTCAAAATCTGTTTCAAAGATAAAAGGGGGAATTGTGTTGCCTGGTTTGAACTTGGGTACAATAGTAACCTTACCAGTGAAACAAACTCCAGAAAGTGATGAAGTGTTTGATTCACAAAACAGCAAGGCCCACAGTCTTACCTCCCTCTGCATTTAAATTATGGACGCACCAGTTCCTCCTCTGGCTGATGTGTTATCTTTTCCATCCCTTACTCCTGGCAGGAGAATTTGGAGAGGTGTGTTTTGGCCGTCTGAAGCCTCCAGGGAAGCGTGAATACATGGTGGCTATTAAAACCCTGAAGGCCGGCTACACCGATGAGCAGCGACGGGAGTTCCTAAGCGAGGCCAGCATCATGGGACAATTTGAGCACCCAAATGTTATCCGCCTGGAAGGTGTGGTCACCAAGAGCCGCCCTGTCATGATTGTCACCGAGTTCATGGAGAATGGCTCTCTGGATTCCTTCCTCCGGGTATGACCATCTCAGCTCCTCCCTTTCCTTGCCTGCTTCACTTTCTCCCCCTCATTTTACATCTACTATATTTATTATTATTTACTTGTTTTAGTTACTTTTGAGCATTTGTAAGGAATGCATCATTAAAGTCATGCCCAAGCAGTATACTAAATAGAATAACATAAAATACAAGATTATAGGGAAACGATTTCAGTAAAATAATACAGCAGCATGCATCTCTATAATAAATTTTAATAAAACAATAAAACCCCTGATATGGGGAAAGAGGGAGGTCTGAGCAAAAAAAAAGTTTGTCTTTAACAGATATTGCAAACATAGCACCGAGCCCTTTTAGAAGTCAGGAATTGGGGGGGGGGGGGGAGAGAGAACCATTTCTCAGTAACTATGATGTAACAAGTCATATAATATGGTGCCACCAGTAAGAATTTTACAGTTGAAAGTCAGTTACACTAACAAAAGATATCGCTAGTGGGGAAAAGAAAAGGAAATCAAACAGCCCAATAAAACACAAAAAGAGTATTTCAGTAATTTAGTCCCAAGATTTATCTTCCATAAAATTTGAAAATGATCATTTAACTTCCTTCAAGGTAAGGTCTCTGGTAGTTTGTCCAAGAGATCAAGGTTAGACATAGCTCCTTGTAGCCCAACATGGACTCTTATATGACTATGGAGAGAGAACCATTCATGAATTATATATGGGCCTCCTTTCATTTCCTTTTCCCTTTCTTAAATTTAGAAGGCACCTGACTCCATAATAATTCTTATGGATACTAGTAATGCTGTGTTGAATATACTTTTCACCATATCAGTAGATTCTAAAACAGAAACTTTTAGCAGATGCTTGTCTGTTTGAATGTTAAAATCCCAGAGCACTTTAGCTTCTTCATTTTGTCATCCTACTAGTTCTTGCATTGTAATACCTGGAGAGAACTAATAGAATAAAAAGGACTGGAGAAAAACCACAAAATACAAAGACCTCCAAATAAAAGTTGAATGACAGTAGCAAGAGAAAGCAAAGATGGTACCAATACTATTAGGCATCTTGGGTGCAATTTCAAAACATCTGGAGCACCACTTGAATACCATTGGTATTGACAAAATCATTATCAGTCAATCACAAAAGGTAGCTTTGCTTGGAACAGCTTACATCCTGCAATGATACCTTAACACCATCAAAACAACAATATCTGCCTATCCCAGATCCTTCAGAAAGATTTAATTGGTAGTCAAAAATGACAAATCCAGTCTAAACATGTGGCTGACTGTGCAACCAACTTGTATGCTGCCCAGCATTCAGTGGCCCTGGGCGGCTCACAACAATTTAAACAAAGAAATGACAAATCAGTAAAACATGAAGCATACAAAATACAACCTGTGCTACTGGATGTTAACAAGCCCTTCCCTGGAGAGAAGTAGGAAATATCAGTTGAAGGAATTGATTCAATCATAACCAAGAGATATTTCTCAACCAATCAATAGCTATAATTGAACAAAGGGGACCTACTTTTATAGAAGAGCAGAGCATTGGTGCCTTCTAGGCTGTGGTGGGTGTATGGAAACAGGAATTCGTAGGTTAATAACAGTGCTATGGTATACTGCAGTGCTTGGAGGAATCAGATTGGTTTGTGGGGAAATGGTTCAATGTGCTTGAAAGAATATGATAAGGGCAGAAATTACAGTGCAATACAGAAAAGAGGCTGGATTCTTCAGAGATTCAAGACAGAGACATAAAATAAAACAAAAAGTTGAGAATCTGCTTAGAAAAAGTCCTCTTTATTTGGAATATGTGTTTTAGGCACGTGTTAATGGGGGAAGGGCATCTATAGGATTGGGAATTTATAAAAATAACAGTTATATTTCAAAAGTGGAATTAAATGCTATAAATATTTTAATTTAATTCAATTTAAAATAAATAATGCTGTAAGACAGTTGAAAAATGGTAATGCTACAAAATTGTAGATAGTTTACCTGGAGAAATGTTAAAATTTAGATGTGATTTGCTTGTGAAGTGGCTGAATGATTTGTGTAAAGCAGATGTGAAGGCTGCATCTCTACTTGACATTTGGAAGAGTGCTGGTATAAGTCCTTTCTTTGAAGGGAATGGAAACAGGAGTTAGTGTATAAATTATACTGACTTTCAGTTGTTAAATATGCCTGTCAAGGTGTTGGCAGAATTCTAATGAACGGTTAGGAGAGGTAAAATTTGCAGCCTTAGGTTTGGAAGAGAGACCAGATATTTTCTCTTCAGCAGGTCATTGAGAAATATATGAATGTGAAAATGTTTACTGTACATTTGATAACAAAGAGAATTTTTGAGACATTTATGTGAGGCTGGAGTTGAAGGTTGGTTGCTGAATATAATAAGGGCAGTATATAATGGAAGCATTACATACTGACCTTGGGAGCATGTATAAGAATAAATGTTAGGCTTGCAAATGATTTAGCACTAAGCAGGGAATAAAACAAAAAATGTCCATGTTTCCATCTTTGTGTAATGTATTAATGCTTATACATATAATGAATGTTTATGATGGGATTGGATTGGAGTGGTGTTGATTGACGATGTAAACATTTATAGGCTTTTGTACGAAATTTATGTTGTATTTATACTATGTTATAATAAGATAAAATTATTTGCTGTAAATGTTAAGAGTCTCATCTTGTGCTATCATGTACTGCAAACCAAAGTAATTGTGTCTGACAAGGAAGGATGGAAAGTTTTAGGTTATACATAAATGGAAAAAACCTAGAAGAAGGAGATGAATTTCTGTATATAAATATTGCCTAATATACCTTAGTAAGGTAGTACTTGCTAAATATGGGGAATTGAAAGGATAAATTTGAAGAAAGACAATGGGGAGTAGACTGGATATTGGAAGGAATGTTTTATTTCCAAAAGTAAAAATAATTATGGAAAAAATATGCTCCTTCTCCTTTGTTATATGAGAGTGAGAGTTGGTAATGTCAGAAGACAATAAAACTAACTTGAATACAGTGGGGATATTCTTAGGGATTAGAGCGAACAGGAGCTGAAATGCACATGGATTGAATACAAAAGCAAGTGACAAACATGAAATAAGTGTGTAAGTGTGTTTGTATGATGAGAATGAATGAGGATCAAATTGAAAAAGAAAAAAGAAAGGAAGACTGAATGGTCAAGAGGCAGAACGAGAAACCATGACCGGATGGAGTACTGCAGTCAGCCCAAAGAAAGAGGCAAGAATTTTAAAATACAACAGGCAATATAAAAAGCAATGATTCACTGCTGTAAAAGCAGTCATGGTTGGCATGATATGGAGAAATATAGTGCATGAATGATTTTATTATAAGCTAGATTTAGCTTATTTTTCTTTCCTTCCTTCTTCAATGGATTTAATTTCTTTGACTTATTCTTCTTACTCCTTTTCTGCACTTTGCATAATATTGCTTACTCTGAAAAGGGATGGTATGATGTGTATACAGACATGTACTCTGGAGTTCATTTGCAAGCACAGAAGATATAATCTATATATTCTGGTGAATGTATTCATTTAAAAATGAATGCATGCTTCTAAAGAAACTGAACTCAGTTTTCTATGCTTGCATCTGTTGTGGCATTTTTATAGTTTTAAAATATACTTTAATATTGGTAGGATCGCTAACAAAAACTCCGAAGTCAAAGGAATTGTTGAATAAGATTTCCAGATGTAGTGAAAGATGAAGCCAGTGTCTTACAATATTAACTATTCAACAATACATAGTAGGCATCCATAATGTGTTGCCTTATTAAATTAATTAAGAATTATACAAAACAAACTTATCAAAATCATAGACAATGAATAACATAATAATTTGTTGTTTATCTGCAGTTTCAAAACAGAATAAATTAAGATGATTATATGCATCCCTAATCATATTCTAATCTTACAAATTGGTTATTTATCATAATAAATTATCCCAAATGTTTCTTAGACATTCATCCAGCAGTGGATACTTATTATTGCTTAAGTGTTTTGTTCTCCTTGATATAGTTGCCACAACAAGATCAAAATAAATGTTTTCCTCTTGGGATCAAGCATATAAAGATATGTGTGCGCACACAGTAACAGATATCAAGTTAGTTATGGCTAAATTTGTTCCATCAACGTAAAAGGCACTACAGAATGAGAAATTTTCTTCAGATCCAAACCAAAAAGCATATTAGTGTCTATTATCTTTGTTGTTATCCTTTTTTGCATGTCACTAAAGAATCTGCACATCTCATACTACACACTACAGTTTTTACAATATCATTTAAGTTTGACTATTATGATACACATATTTTCTTAAAATTTATTAATATTCCCAAATTCTAACATATTTTAGAAGTATAAATGTATTTTATATTAAATTCATCACTAGACTATTTTCAGTGTACTCTTGTTGATCCTTACCTGTATGAACCATCAGCTTATGTTAATTCTTTCTTAACTGAAAGATTCAGAGAAGCAGTAAACTCTATTCAAACATTATATATCCTTGTTATTGTTTGCCCCAGTTATTTCAAATGGTAACCTAATGTCCTTACAATAAAATCAGGGCAATAATATTTTAAAAGAGCATTCATACCATAATCTATTACAAAAGATAAAGTCCTTAATTTTAGAGTATGAGTGAAATTTTACTCAAGTTATGTTTAATCCCATATAATTGGTTTTCTGTATATATGATAGGCATTCATATAATGTTCATACTAAAATTAATTCAATATTTCCCAATAATTAACTGTTACTTAATGTATACGATCATGAATACATATTCTGGAATAGAGCTTTTTGATGTTATTATCAAAGTTTACAAAATCAGCCTTCCATCCTTCTGAGGTGGGTAAAATGAGGACCCAGATTGTTGGGGGCAATATGTTGACTCTGTAAACTGTTTAGAGAGGGCTGTAAAAGCACTGTGAAACAGTATATAAGTCTAAGTACTATTGCTATTTACCTCATCTGCTTTTTAAACATAAATTAATATTAGTAAATGGTTAACTAAGCTGGATGAATTGGACAGAAATTTAGTTCTGGTTAGAGTTAGAACCACTGAAATTGAAATATTTCATTTAAAATGTAATAAATAAAATTTAAGATTTAGATTGTTTTTGTTTTGTTCAGACATTTTATTGATCTCACTGGGCCTGCTATCACTTATATCAGATCTCAATAATACTCCAAGTTTCCAAAATAAATTTTATAGCCTGAAGATCTTCTGTTCTTGTAAGATTAGAAATCTAGTTCTACTAGTGACTATTTTGGTCTCCTTCCCATGAAGGCCAGCGTAGATTGTGTTTATCAGTGAGTTGTGAAAACAAGAATGTGAGGTGTTTTTTTTTAATGGTGTGGAAGCAGGTTTCAAAATTCCATATTAATTCATGTGTTTTAGAAGCTGCTAATGTACCTGAATCAGATTGCCACATGAAGAGATGTTTTAATTGAATATACTTCTATTCTGCCAATTTAGGCAATCCAAATTACTTTTGCAATTACTTATGATTTAAAAATCCAATTGACAATAAAAGGATCCAGAATATTTATATTCCTATTGCCTGTGTTTTTTTTAAAGAAGATGAGTCCTCTGCCTTTTTCAAGCTAGGATTTTCTTGGTGCATCAGTTTCTCATGTAAATTAGGGTCAAAAATTATACAACTACCTCAGCACCTTCCAAATGTGCTTTCCAAATGTGCCTTTTAATGTAGGAAATATAATAGCAGGATAGAAGCTCCTAATAGAGGGAGTGAGAAAATCAGGCCAGGGGTAGGAAGGAAAGAAATTCATATACTGCTGTTCCCAAAGTCCTCTTGGTTTATTCCACCCATGGTGGTCAGTGAGATGTGGGTGGCATCTCTCATCGTTTTTCTTCAATAACTTTTTTCTAAAACATTTAGAAACCATGTTTTACATATGGATATTGGTTTCAGAAGTAACATCAAACTGGAGTTGGTAAAGTGCTTTGGATCTTGCTCAAACACATCTCTTCTTTGCTACTAATTGAATCAGCCAAATTCTTTTTTCTGCACAAGCCTAAAAAAAAAAATGCAATGGCTTAAGGAATCTACTCATTAATGTTAATGCATGTTTTACCACAGCAGGAGGTGTGGTTGAATTGTATAGATTTGTATTTTGATTTTTTAATGATGCTTTAATACTCGGCGCTGCCTGGAGTCATTTATTTTGGTGGCCTTATAAATCCAATGTGATGCTGGTGTTATTGAAATGCAGTGTTCCTCCAAGATTTCAATTACCTCTGAAATATATTTGCAAAGCATATAAAGCCCTTGTATTTACTTGGGGATAGAAATTCTTAGACTCGTAGGTGATTTCCTTTTGAGTGGCCCCCTTTTTATTGAAGATATTAATTACTTATAGTACATTTAATTTGACAACATTGCTAAACGCACCAGGTTTTTATCTGTTCAGACAACACCTCTGTAAAGTCTATAAACTACTTATCTTTTCACTGCTTTCAATATATATTGTGTAATATAATCTCTTAGTATCTCCAGCCCTTTAAGATTCCTGAAGCTTCCGTATTGTTGTATTTATTTGCTAATCTTTTTTAAACTTCTAGCATCTTTATCCAATTTCCACTGAAGTTGGTATATCTGGTTTTGAGCTGTCACACTCTAGAGATTGATCCCAAAATACTCTTTCCAAACAGAAAGCCCATCAGACAGAGACTAGGATAGTCTTAAAGCTGCACTGAGATGGTGATTTTTTTTTTTTTAATAGAGGAAAAACAAGAAGCTCTATCTGCAAAAGTCAAACACAAATATTGCACTTTAGAAAGAACTAGATTGGAAATGGTAAATTCAGAAAAGCTAATAGCTTCTTGAATCTTTTCCTATCACACATGTCAGGTGCAATTGAATCTTGCATCAAGCTGTAATTATTTGCTATAATCTTATTCAGTCTGCATTGGGATTGTCACACTACTGAGGCAGGTGAGAAATTAGAAAACATTTACATAGTAATGTGTCATAGAAGGTTTTCTTTTTCTTTGTAACTTACAGCAAAAGGAAGGTCAGTTCAGTATGTTGCAGCTAGTTGGCATGCTGCGAGGCATAGCAGCCGGCATGCGTTATCTTTCAGATATGAATTATGTTCACCGGGATTTGGCTGCCCGCAATATCCTGGTCAACAGCAACTTGGTTTGCAAAGTGTCCGATTTTGGCTTGTCAAGATTCTTAGAAGATGATGCTTCAAACCCAACCTACACTGGGGCCTTGGTAAGTTTTTATACAAGAAAATACTTTTTCATGAATCTGTAATAATCAGGCAGGATTCTGTGTTTGCATTGTGCTATATTTCAGTGTTGTTTTATTTTTATTTATTAAATTTATTTGCCACCCGTCTCATGGTTCAGGGGACATTGTTGAGTCTATCTGCAAAAGTTATCAGTCATCTAAATAAAGTGAAAAAATATGGTCTATTTCTCTTTATATTGAGGAATTAGGTACATTTTAACGGTATTTACTTTTTAAATTTATACCTTTGTTATTTTTAAAAAAATTCAAGACAGCAAACATAGCTTTTCTTTTGATTGTCACAAGTTTTATATAATGAAACTGCCATTGTTTTGAAATGCACTCTGTAGGAATTTTAGTTCTACTACTAAAATCAGTAGGAATCTATTTCTGTCTTTCTAAAACTATTAGCTTACTTTTTAAATCTAAGAACTGACTTGATACCAGTGGATTTATCTTGAATTGAGAGTTGTTTGATGCATACTGCTCTTCTATTCCTTTAAAAATTATAGGGTGGCAAGATTCCCATTCGTTGGACAGCTCCAGAGGCTATCCAGTATCGTAAATTTACATCCTCAAGTGATGTCTGGAGCTATGGCATTGTAATGTGGGAAGTCATGTCCTATGGAGAGAGGCCCTACTGGGACATGTCTAATCAGGATGTAAGTTTTAATGTGGCCCAAACACTAAAAGTTCATGCTTTGAACTGGATATTTACTTTTTGGATAGCATTCATGTATATGCTACTGGGAGCATGTCCTTATGCTTTTCTTCCTTTGTTGTAGGTAATCAATGCTATCGACCAGGATTATCGTCTTCCACCACCTCCAGACTGCCCTACTGTTTTGCACCTGCTGATGTTAGATTGTTGGCAAAAAGAACGGGTCCAGAGGCCCAAATTTGAACAGATAGTCAATGCCCTGGACAAGATGATTCGCAAACCATCTGCTCTCAAAGCAACAGGCACAGGAAATAGCAGGTAGAAAGGGAAGTGTGTAATCCACAAATTGGAGGGGATGATGGAAGAGCTGTGTTTTGAAGTTTAGAAATCAAGCATACCTTCTAGTTATTAATTTGGAATCTGATACTTCCTCTGGACAAAGAAAACAATAATCAAAAAGCTCTTAATATCAGTGATACATATAGAATCAACACGAAGTATGCAAACTCTTATTACATAGAATCCTGTATTTAAATACTTTGCAATGGGTAAAATTAGCGAAGGGAATCAAATGCATGGACACCAATAGCAAACGACCAGTAAAGGCAGGAGTAAATGTATATGTCAGGATGGGAAATGTTTTGTTGTATTGGTGGTAATGAGTTAATCATGTAGACATGACCAGGATTTCCTTGGGAAAGAGGAGAATTCCTTGGATTTTGAAAAGAGTTTGGAAATCTAAGCTATTCTGGATAGTTCTTACACTGCAATTTATGAATATTCCCCACTACAAATCATCAGGAAATACTGTTACGAGTTTTGAGCAACTGTTGAAGTGTGTTGGAGGCCACAAAATAAAGGTTTTGAGAACTGTAAGCAGCTGGAGAGGGAGGGAGGGAGAGAGAGAGAGAGAGAAAGTGCTATGTTTTACATGGCTCTAACATTATCCTACAACACATAATGAAAGTAAATTAAAATTATTTTTCTTAATTGCTAAGAAAAGTGAGCCTCAAATGGAAGAGTTTTCATAAGAGGTGAGATAAGGGGGAAACAAGAGTATTGTGGCTCATATCCTACTCTCAGCCTATTAATAGAGTGCTTGATTTCAGATTATTCAGATTTCAGATTATTAAGTGAACAGCTGTCTGGTGAACAGTTAAATTAGGAAAATTCTTGAAGGCAATGATGTCTGGATTGAGCAAGGTGTGGGTCTTGGAAATGATCATGGTATCTAATGAGCAAACGTGAAAACATGAAATTGGTAAAGAAAGTTCTGCCTCTAATGGTGATAAGGTGATGGTGGAACCTTTTCAACACAAGCTGATAATAAGACATAGAAATTCCTATGTTCCCATGTGTTTTTCTCAGCTTTATACAACTAAAAACTTGGGGTCAACAAAGAGGAGTTCCCTGGGGGAAAGATGCAGCCAAGATTAGATGAATTCAGAAGTGAGGAAGGAAGTCCATCCTGTTGGCATGGAGACATTTTCCCGTGGGTATTACAAACTTTCATCCAGAGCCGGGAAAGAAGAGAGGAGTCCTTAGTTGTACATAGTTGGGGTTTTTTAAACTTTCAATGCATAAAGGTGCCTTTATTTCTGTCCAAAACTGAGAGTAAGAAAAGCAAAACATGTAGTATTTTAGAAGAGGAATAACAGGAGCCTTCTAACAACATGGTTTAAATTCCATTGAAAACTTCTTCAGGTATCAGGTGCACCAGTGGAAAGCACAAATAAAACCCATCTAAGACCTCAAGATTACTTGGCAGATGTATCTGGCAGAACTGGGGTTGGCAGCAATTCCCATGAGTGTCTTTCAAAAGTCACATGCTTCACCACTTTTCCTGCAGCATTTTGAATATCAGAGTATGTCCTTGTGCTCTTGAAGTGTCCCACTTCTCTTCTTCTTTATAGACCGTCCCAACATTTACTGAGCAACTCACCCCCAGACTTCCCTTCACTCTCCACTGCCCATGAATGGCTGGATGCCATAAAGATGGGACGTTACAAGGACAACTTTGACCAAGCTGGCCTGACTACATTTGATGTCATCTCACGCATGACTTTAGAGTAAGAACTGCATCTACTATTATGTGGCAATACAATTGAATCCACAGATAAGCACACGTTTGGCTGTCATGGATATACCTGCATACTCTTTGTGTTTTTATAATTATGGTATATGATTTGTATTTGAAAAGAGAGGACAGAGCATGGGTCAAAATGTCCTCTAGTTTAGGTGTAATTTGAAAAATATAGAGGTATTTCTTCTTCAAGAGAATAGAAAAAAATTAGTTATCTTTCTCAAAAGAAAGGCCATATCTTTCTGAACATCTTTTTTTTATAAAATAAACTTACATACACACACACACACACACACATATATATGGTATTCAGCTTTGTATTTTCCCACATCATTATAGTTGTGCTTTTAAAGCAACTTTAAAAGCACAACTATAATGACGTGGAAAAATACCTGAACAAAGCTGAATACCATACATGTAAGTACCCGCAAAAACTTAAGAAAACATATATATATATATATATTGTATATACACATACATAATATACAACATATCATTACAAAAAAATCAGTGTGAAAAACTAATACACATAAAACTAATACACATAGAACATATATGTTTCTAATCAATTGGACGGTGTGTTCTTTCCTCAAAAACAATCTTCCTAATATTCATTTCCTATTATTGGTAAATATTCTTAATCTAACCACTTTATTTTTTCCCCAATCCTTATCTTTTTATTCTCTGGTTTTTATCCTTAATCCAATTGTACCATTTTTCCCAAACTGTACTATATTTGGAGTCTACCTCATCCTTTAGTTTTTGGGTAAGTACATTTCAGCGCAGTCAAGGACCTTCTGAATTATTAAATTGTTTGTTGGCATTTGGTCACCCTTCCAGCATTGTGCCAATGCAATTCTTGCTGCTATAATTATATGAAGAATTAAGTATTTCATTTCTTTAGCGTAGTCACCTTTTTCCATTCCCAATAAAAATATTTCGGCCTGAAATTCTAATTGAATATTTGTAATTTCTTTTTTCCAAATTCTAATTTTTTTTCTAGTATTTTTAACTTTCTGGATAAGGCCATCAAGCATGGAAGAAGGTACCCTTCCTTTGCTTTACATTTCCAACAAAGCGGATTTAGATTTTGGTACATAATAGCTAAGCCAGATAACCACCGATAACACATTTTGTATTGATTTTCTTTATAAACCACCAATTGTTACTTTATAATTTTGCTTCCAGATTCTTTCCCAGTCTTCCAAATTGATATTGTGCCTTACATTCCTTGCCCATGTGATGATTGGGCCTTTAACTATTTCTTCAGAAGAAATAATCTTTCTGAACATCTATTACTCAATAAAAGTGTTTCAACATGGTTGTGTGTACAGAATTGGATACTGTTTTTCCCTATGCAAATGGGAAGCATATATTTGGCAAGAAAATATACTATGATAGGCCAGGTACCCTGTTTTCCTGAAAATATGAACTACCCTGAAAGTAAGTCCTAGTTTGATTTTTTCATGTGTACCCAATATAAGTCCTACCCTCAAAATAAGCTCTAATTAAGATCCTGCCCACTCCAGAGTGCACAGCTAAAAATTAAGCTAGGATGAGAAGGGGGTGGTGGAGCTGCCCTACTACTTACTTTTGGACAATTGTAGCCAGGCTTCTCACACCCCAATACCTGCCTTGCCAGCCCATTTCTTCTGCAGCTGGCAAGGCAAGGCTGGCAAGGCTTTCCTGAAGTTCTCTGTAGCTGATAACAAAGCTCTGCATCAAACCAGAGCTCTGTTATCAGCTGCAGAGGCCTTCAAGAAAGGCTTACCAGCCACAGAAAAAGAAGTTCCTGAAGGCCACTGACAGCAAAAAGGGGGGCATGGGTGATGCACGCAAGTAAGGTTTGTCAGTGGATGACATCACCCCAAAATAAGACCTAGTACCTTTTTTGGTGGCAAAACAAATATAAGACAGGGTCTTATTTTCGGGAAACACAGTGGTTTACTTTTTCATTTATCAAATGTCAGCACAGTCAATAATATGATTGTAATCTAAAACCTGATCTAAAGTCTGATGCCAGGATTAGGTACATTTGTTTTTAAAACAGTTTGCTTATAATATTATAAATGTATAACATTATATTATAAAAGTTTATAAAATTATAAAAGTTATGGTATATTGTAAATTTAATTTAATAAATTTAACTTGTCCAGGATATCTTTTTCATCTTAAAAGCTAATCTATTCAGAAGCCATGAATTCCCATCCAAATATTACTACGGTGATCTCACGTACTTTTCAAGTCTGGGTAAAATTGGCCAGGTGCTGTTATTTGGTGAGGTCACACTCTGATATGCTGCATTGTAAGCACTAAGGAACCGTGAAGCTAGAATGTGTGATTTTGTAAATTCAGACAGGACCAGGATTCTGGGGAACTGTGGTACAACACATTGAGAAGACCACACATGACCCATCCCTATGTTTTTGCATTCCCTTGGACAGCATTAGCTGTAGAGCTTCCAGTAGTGTTTATTACTCAATATTTTATTTATTTATTTAAAACATTTATATAGCCATCTGTCTTTCAGTACATCAAAAATTCAAAAACTTATAGAATAATTTTTAAAATCATTTAAAAATCATTTATAGTTTATAGATGCAAATTTTTTTCTGTAAATGGCCCTAGGTGATGGGTGTCAAACTCATGTGTCACCTTGCCATCACATGATGTATCACATTTTTTTCCCTTTGCGGAGCTGGGGTGGGCATAGCCTGTATGTGACCTATCTGGCCCTCAGGCCATCAGTTTGACATCCCTGCCCTAGATAAAATAAATCTGTGAAAACTATTGCATTCTCTTTAAAGAGTTACATGCAAGTATTAATCTGCTATTCATCCAATTAACTATTAATTTTATATTCATATGTATATGGTGGAAACGTCAGTAAAACATTGTTTAAGGTTTTGAAGAAATATGAAATGACATAGGAAGCTGATTTATTCTGATCCAGAATCATCTCTTCAGCTCAGCAGGGATTATATTGTACATAAGGTGTGCCACTTCCTTCAAAGATTCTGGGCAATTTACATCCTTGAAACAACACACCAGTACCATTCAAACACCTGCAAACAACAACATTAACTAAACAAATTTCTAACCTCCCCTAAAGTGCTGCCATCTGTTACAAGTCACCCTTTGCTTAGAAGGCTCTGTAAAAGGCAGTTTTTATTTCTGTCATGAATGATCATAGTAAAAGGAAGGACGTTCTGAGTGCAAGCTATTTAGAATGAAGTACTTGACTGACAGTACTAGACTCCAAGGCTCCACCTCTTTGACATCCCAGGGAAAAGATACCTGCCAGGTGCCCACTTGGCCACAAACTAGTAGGCAATCAGACTTCACCAATACTAGGTGATTCTAGAAATAATGAAGATTCATGCCACAAAAAGACTTTTAACAGCATCTTGAATTGGGCCCAGAAGGTGACTGGCAACCAAAACACCCCCTGCAATTAAGAGGTCCTTTGCTGTACCAGTTTTCAGTGGGCAGCAGGTGGGCAGCCAAATGTTGTACCTCCAGTCATTTTCAAAGGCAACCCCATCTAGCACAAGTTGCAGTAATCTAAATATAAGAGCCTTTGGATCGAGCATGATTAAAAGTTTTCTCTGGGACTGAGGCCATCCTTCTCCTGCCTTTCTACTTCAACATCTAAGAATCTCAGCGCATCTGAATGTCACAGAGGGGCAGAAATACATTAAAAAAAATTCAGGAATGAAATATTTCATTTTAGGGTACATTTGGCTCCTTAGTATCTTGGTTTATTTTGCCTATTTTTGTCATAAAAGCATTAATGAGATACAAATTTTGTAATTAGCTGGTGAGTGGTTTTATTATTCCCCCCATTGTTTTAGCTTGCCCGCCATCCACTTTTGGAAAAATGAACAGCTCTGTAGATTAAATAGATAAATGCAAAATATTTTTGGGGTGGGGGGAAGTGCCATCGTTGTTCTATGATCTGCAGCAAATTCATGGCATGCTCCAAGATAACACACCAAAAAAACATGCGGCCTGCAGTTTCTAACCATCCATTATAATACCATACAAATCCCCTTTTCTACAATAGCCGTTATTCATTGATAGAAGATAAAGAGTGTACCTCACCAAATTTCTCTTCGAAGGCAATAAGCACTCCTACCTATGGAAGAGGTGAAGATGGCAAAACGGTTTCAACGTTCTGCCAGACTACAGTGGCTTGAATGAGTTTGCAAGTTTAGACAGTGCCAAAACCTTGGCTGAGATCTTCTTCTCTTTTGATTTGCAGAGATATCCAGCGCATTGGCATCAGCCTGGTTGGTCATCAGAAGAAAATCCTCAACAGCATCCAACTCATGCGGGTCCACCTCAATCAGCTTGAACCTGTTGAGGTCTGACAAACTGAGCACAGTCCATTTTCCCTTTAAACACCTGGAGAATCAAATGAACAAATTTTTTTTGCTGTCAAAGACAGACAGAGCAGTCCATTTCAGGCATGGATGGGGGCACAGGAAACATTGCACTCCGCTTCACAAACCAGAGAAAAATTTATAGAGATTCTTTGCTTGTTTTTCTTTATTTTTTTATTATAACTTGAAACACTACAAATCCTGTGTCATTTAGAGATGGGTGGTATTGTATATTTGGGGTGGGGTGGGGTGGGCTGATAGAACACAGGGTAGAGCTGGAAAAGTACCTTTGGAATTGGAAATGCACTCACCGCCACTTCAATGCCAATGTATGGGATTGAACCCATAACAGAAACAGACACCTCAGAAGATTATACTTTGGACTAGCGGTCTGTAAACAGCAAGTTTTTCAGCTGGAGCAAACAAGGTTGAGTTTAATACAGTGTTGAAAGACTGAGTTGCCAAAAAAGACCCCTAGAAAACTTTTGTCCAGCTAGTAGAATTCGGTGCTGAGAAGAACAGGGGCTCCAGTTTTTTAGGCAGTTTTGGTTAAACAAAGCAAGACAGTCTGAATGCTGTCTCATCAGGTAGTGCATTTTGGATGCTGTTCAAGTTGGCAGAAATGGACAAATCCAAACCATGGGACAGAGTCTAGACCAAGGACTTCAAGCTTGCAGCCTAGGAGACAACTACCACCTTCCAAATCATTTTCTGTGTCCGGCAAAAGTCCATGCTTTGTAGGTGCTGAAGACCTAACCCAGCAAGGCCAGAGCACTGAGCACCAAGGAGAAAAAGAACAGCCCAGCAACTACTTCAGCTCAATGACCTCACAAGTTCTCCTCGTGGGTGCAAGTTTCATAGAACATGCTCAAAGTCTCTCTTGCAAGCAGTGCAGCCCTTCTGAGACCCCTAGTTGCTCTCACATTGCATCATGGATGCTGTTTTCTGAGATGGTGCTAAATTCTGCTGGTGGGAGCAGCAAGGAAGTAAAGCACAGCCAGAGAAAGAGGTCAGGAGTCTGGGACTGGGGAAAAAAGGAGGAGGCAGTTCAGAGAAGGGTTGTAGCTGTCTGCCCATCTGTCTGATGGGCATAGCATGGGAAGGACAGAGGGAGGGCAAGCAAGCAAGACCACAGGAGAGAAAAGGAGAGGAGAAGTGGGGAAGGGGAGACCAAAGGAAAGATGTCCCTCTTCAGCAAGCTGAGAGAAGAAAGAAAGAAGGGAATGGACAGCTCTTAATAGGATGGCTTTCCTACTCTATATCATCCTACGTATGATCATGAAGAAATATTGCATATCAGCGCAGTAATAAAAACCAAATATTGGTGTTCTAGTTAATGAAAAATGCTGCCAGCTAAGTAGCCAAAGTGAAATAGCTGTTTTGCAGCACTATTTTGCAAGTAGCTCTGTTTCACGGTACTTTTTATATTTAATAAATTTATGTTTAATGGCACAATATTCTTCATTTTTTACTTCCTAGATACTTTTGAATCATGGCATGAGAAGGCTTGAAGGGTGAGGCCCTCAAGCTAATGAACTAATCCCATGCAGCACTCATCTGAAGTGAGCTTGAGCCCCTGGTCTAGATGTACCGCAGTTCACTTGAATGGGATTTGCACTGGATAACTTTGTTGTGTATTGGGCCCCATAGTAATTGGTAAGAGCTTGGTGGGAGCATTTGGAGTTTTAGTCTTAGGACCCGAAGCATTTTGGGCCACCCGTGGATTGTGTTTGATCCTCTGATAGGATGTCAACAGCCTAGTTGAAGTAAGAGTAGGTAGCAGTACAGTATGTCTGTCTCTAGGAAGATGAAAAGTCCTTCTTTGCGATGTCCAACTGGATGTGGAGACCACAGAAACTGAAATAAAACATTTTACCAAAAATACGTTGATAAGACTTTGTTTGAATGTGGGATTACATTGATTTTCTAGCAGTTGAAAGAGAGCAGATGGTTTGCACAAATAAATGATTGAGGATCTTGCCCACATTGCGTCAGGCTCCATTGAGAACACAGGGAGGTGAATGTGAAGCCTTATCTCCTCCAACCATAAAGATAACCCAGATCTATTTGGGATGGGAGCAACAACACACAGTCATTAATTAATCAGGACACTAAATCTCTATCCCTCATGATGCATTTCTCTACAACTGAATTTCATTCTGGCAGAAAAGTCCCTGGAGGATTGATGCAGACTATATCTTAGAAAGGAAATTTGTCTCTCTGTCTCTCACACACTTACACACTCAGAAGGAGAGATGGCTCCAAATGTGGTGAAATCAACATGCACATATGATTGTCTCAAGTAAATGTTCCAATTTCCCACTTTTAGCTATACACTAGTGAATGCCAACTGTCCTCTGTAAACATTCATCTGTTTCTCTTGAATTGTACACATTCAGTGACACATCTGACAACTTAGCAGCTTGTTAGTGCTTTGCTGCATGTGATGTGAGTGGATTAGCTGAATTGTTCCAGGAATGGCCTTGAGGTTATTTTTGAAGTGCATCAGATTCCTAGTTAACCTCTCCTCTCCACAAAAATGAAAGGACTGAGGTGGGAAAACGAGAGGGTGGGGAAAGAGGTGGAAAGGCCCTTGGCTATGCAAATGGACATCATCAACTTTGCTCACTTATGTTTAGAATATGTATTTATATTTATGTTCTAAAACTTTAATGAAGGTAGAGGATAATACAAGAAACAATTGGGTTTACAAACATTAGTGCAGACAATATTTGCCATTATTAATGGGGACACCAGAGTAATTTTTTGTGAAGTCTGCCAATTTGTAAACGTGGAAGCCACAATTCAGTCAGGGCTAGGTGTACTGAAATTTCACAGACAGACACAAATACAAATGAAACTTGTCTGGTGCTGCAATACATTTATTCTGTTATTTGTGCACTACACACACACACACACACACACACACACACACACACACACAAACAACATACATGTGTGCATAAGTATATTTATATTATAAGCAATGATACAGACACAGCTCTTAATTATTACCTTATTTTGTGTTACTAATCACCTGAAAAAGTTCCTATGAATTAAGAGAATATCATTTATTTAGAAGACTTGATTAAGATCACCTTCCCCAAGCTAAGATCCACTGACTTCTGCACACAACCGGTTACTAGATAGCAACTGTGCACCCCAGTGCTACACAGGCTATATTAGCCTGGTGGGGGGAGAAATCAGTTAATGTTGCCAGGATCATCCTTTAGTAACCCAAAGCACAAAAATATTCAGTGAAGACTCCTGCTATATTAGATATGTGATGTTTGTAGGCTGTCATAACATGACATTGCTAATGTAGCAGCCCACCACAAAGACATTAAGAGAACATTGATTGATTTGCAAGGGATTTATTTGTGATTATATACATTACACAGCAGTACAAAGCAAATTATTACTTCATCCTCAGGATTATATTTTTATACTACTAGTCTTTCATCCTGAGACATTTGTCTGACTGTATCAGCCATACTTTATTTTTCAATATGGTTTCCATTCTCTGTGATTAAATAGCTCAGTATGATGACCAGGGGCGTGGCACAAACGTAACAAAGTCACAAAAATAGGTAAAGTCCCTTAATACCTCCAACTTGACCCCCAATGTCCAGTTGTCCTTGGCTGGAGATCACTCGTCCAAAAACAATCTACAAAGGGAAGAAATGCAGTCCAAACCCAAAGTACAGATAAATTGGAAATTAAAAAAACAGCACAAACTATGCTGAAGTAATTAATACGACAGGCCAGGATAATAAATTGCAGACTTCAAAAAGATAACGAAGCATGCACAGTTGGAAGGATGCCAAAACCCAGATAAGCCTCAACAAAGATAATGCACACTTTGCTTCCAGCAAGGTGCTGTGAACAAACACCCTTGTTATATCCTGTTCTCCCAGCTGCAACTAATGAAAGGGATCAGGACCTTTTTCTCTCCCGTAAGCCACATTGCTCCCTTCTCCGTTTCTCCCTGCATGTCCTAAGATGAAGAGGGGGTGGGCCTGGGTCTTCCTCTGAATGCCCCGCTGGACTGTGCCTTTCCCCCATTTCTTCCAGAGCCACTGGAGCCATACTCTCACTCCCTGTCAGCTGCTCAATCTCCCCCTCAGAATCAGACTCCAACAAGGGCATGACACCCAGACAGTTGGAAGAAAATTCCATACCTGGAATATTTTTATATAAATATTTATGTATAAAGTGGCAACAAATCCATTGGCTTGGGAGGAGTGCCAACAGGGAACATAGGCTGCCTGCAGTGGAGAAAACTGGACATGATCACTGCAATGGACATTTTCCTGAACAAGACTTCAATTTGCAATAGTTAGCAAGGAACAACAGCAGCACCTAAAGAGATGACAATCAAAAGTGATTCCATGCTGGACAAAGCTTTTTAATGTAAGCCCCTCATTCAAAAAAAAAAAAAAAAAAAGCATGGCAACCATTTTGCTAATTTTTGTTGCCCTCTACCCTACAGATACCACTGAGTAGCAACTTTGGAGCCGCCATATTTATCTTTCCCTTCTCCAATAACCTCCTAAAATATAATACGTTGTTAGCATATACTGTTGGGCGGAAATGGAAGATTCTGAGCTGATTTGGTGATTTATTTTTTTAAAAAAATATTTCTTTGCCTTTCCTTATTCTTTTTTTTCAGGGTTTATCCTAAGCTTTACCATTTACCTTATTCTCCATGCTAAGGCTTCCTCCTCTTCTACAAAAAAACAATTGGGACAATACTGTAACAAAGCATTCTGCTCTCTATTGGGTTGAAGAGCAAGCAGACATCTTTGTCACAGTATCATCCCAATGCTCAGCCTTTTTGCTTTTTTGTAGAAGGCGGGGGGAATCTTGGCATGGAAAATAAGGTACATGCTAAACCCTAGAGAAAAAAGAATGAGAAAAGGCAAAGAGATACTCTTTTTTTTAAAAAAAACAAAATCAACAAATTGGCTCAGAATCTTTTATTTCCTCCAACGGTACAGTAACAATATATTAATTTTATCGCTCTCACCGGAGTGGGGAAGAAAGGAGTAAATGCTTGCTTCTACATATTAGTTGAGCACAAAACAGGAACCTTAAATTTTCTGATGGAAAAAAGAGGCCCAGCAGAAAGGCCGTGTGGGGCAATAAGAAAGGGAACACGGCGTGTTGTTGCCAAGAATACTTCCACTTTTCTCATGGAAACAAGGCCAGTTTATAAGCAGCTTGGATGGAATGGGCTGCTGCAATCCTTAGCAAACTGTATTTTTGGCTATTCAAAGCCAGGTTACATTTGAGGGGTCAATCAATCAGAATAGAGCTGGAAGGGACCTTGGGGAATCTTCTAATCCAGCACTCTGCTCAAGCAGGAGATCTCATACCATTTCAGAAAAGTGACTGTCCAGTCTTTTCTTTAACATCTCCAGTGATGAAGCACCCACAATAACTGAAGGAAACCCATTCCACTGGTCAATTGTCCTCACTGTTAGGAAGTTTCTCCTTAATTCCAGGTTGCATCTCTCCCTGATTAGTTTCCATCCCTTGTTTCTTGTCCTACCCTCCAGTGCTTTGGAAAATAAATTCACCCCCTCCTTTTTGTGGCAACCTCTCAAATACTGGCATACTGCTATCATGCCGCCCTCCCCAGTCTTTCTTTTCTCCAGGCGAGCCAAATCCAAATCCTGCACCCATTCTTCATACGTTTTAGTCTTCAGTCCTTTAATCATCTTGGTTGCTCTTCTTTGCACTTTTTCCAAAGTCTCAACATCTTTTTTGTGATGACCAAAACTGGATGCCATATTTGGTATTAATACTTCACATGATTTTGATTCTCTTCCTCTGTTTATACAACCAAGGATTGTATTAGTTTTTTTGACTATTGCTGCACACTGCTGACTCATGTTTAAGTGATCATCCACGAAAACCAGGGGTTGGATTCTACCAGTTTGCACCTATTCGCTAGAACCGGTTGTTAACATTCTAAGCAGTTCGGAGAACTGATTGTTAGAAGAAATTACTGGCCTAATCCTGTAAGGAGGGCAGGAAGGAAACATTCTGGTGTTGCTTACAGAAACTGCCTCTTTGTTAACCCTTATTACATTCTTGGCAGGACTAGACTTCCTATCTCAGGAACTTCTCTGGAGTTTTTCTTCCCTCCTTTGCTGGTACTTTGCTTGAGTGACCATTCAAAGTTACAATGGCACTGAAAAAAGTGTCTTATGACCGTTTTTCACACTTACGACTGTTGCAGCATCCCCACAGTCATGAGAGGCCAGGCGAGGAGATGCATGTGAGTGATATTGAGTTGGCCACACCCAGCCAAAAACATGACCACCAAGCCATGTCCACCCAGTCACATGACCACTAAGCCATGTCCACCACCTAAGCCACGCCCACAGAACCAGTTGTTAAAAAAATTGAATCCCACCTCTGACTAAGATTCCAAGGTCCCTCTCACAGTTCCTGTTTTTGAGTCAGATTTGGACTACAGATGTACTTGTACCTTTGTTTTTTTCTGCCCAAGTGTAAAACCTTGTTTTTTTCTCCACATTAAATTTCATTTTGTTGGATAGGGCCCATTGTTCAAGTCTGTCAAGATCTTTTTGGATCCTGAGCTTATCTTCTAGCTATTCCTGCCTAGTTAGTATCATCTGCCAATTTGATGATTTCCCCTTGTATACCCTCATCTAAGTTATTTATGAAGCTATTGAAGAGTATTGGACCTTAGACAGAATCTTGTGGTACCCCACTGCTTATAGATGTAGTAGCATTAAGGACTACTCATTGAATACAGTTTGTCAGCTGTTTACAAATCCATCTGGTGGTAAAACATTAGAACTTTCATTAACCAAACTAGTGCTATAGTAAGTAGTACCCATTAGTTTGGGTAATGAAACATCTGCCAAAAAAACAAGCAGCCTCAGAGATCACCAAGGACCCCTCATTTCAGCCCTGAGCTACAAATATTTTCATTTATTGTCAGGTTACATTTATTCCCAACTGCAGAGTACTTTTGTGCTAGCTAGAGAATCCAGATTGCAGTGGGAATGTATATAAAATACTTGTGAGATGGCATTTGTTCAGTTCATGCTGATCATTTCCCACATCACAGCCGTAGCAGTGGGAATCAGGACACTCCTGGGAACATTGTTTTGATATACGATTATTCAACTCCGGAGCATGACTTTCTGGTTCTAAATATGGAGCTGAGATCTGCATGTGGGAATTTGACATCTGCGGCTTATTGTACTGAAGCAGCAACTTTTTTCAAATATGAGCAGTGACTCTTTTACTGTTTACCAAAAAGTAGCTGGGAGACATTCACTTTCTTTTCTTCTCCAAGGACATAGTCAGAGAAAGTCACACACAATTGTGTCTTTCATGTGGCCAGTCTTTGACCTGGTAATAATGCCCCACTGCTTGAAAACCCAATCAAGCAACGAGTCACCAGAGAATACACCCAATCTGCTATTCCCTTTCTATTTCTCTGATTGGGCTTGTTTGCTGAACAAGTGGCAGAACAATACAAACAATCATCTTATCAAATGGCCTCCAGACAGAGGACCATCTGTATTTCCCAGCATCAACAGAGAATAAAGCTTTACAGCATTTGAAAACTTTCTTGAAGACCCAAGTACGAGAAAAGTGGGCTACAAGCTCAGCTGTATATGCTTTGTAAATGCTTATATACCTAAATGTTTTTTCATTGTGGTCTCTGTGATTCACAGACATGGAATTAGGTGCCTGTCTGGAAGCTCCATCTGGAAGCCTCTAGAGCAATGGAAACCATGTGTACACTGTGGCTAGACATGGGACACGGCTTACACTAAACTCCTTGAATTACTTTTCAATCACACTTGCTCATTCCTAAATTCTTTGTCCTTTTTCTTTATCTAAATACTTCACTTTTTCTTTTTTTTCCTTGCTGTTTTAAATAATCTCCAAGCCTTTTTTAAAAAACAAAATAATTTAAATTATTTATCAGGGCATTTTTTTTATCCTCCAGGCATCAGGTCCTTAGCTGAATAGTCCCTTGGGCTGCATTTCACATATGCCAGTGATATGGGAACATCTTTCAACTTGCAAGCCACACGAACCTTCTGAGATTGTTATCATGATTAGACTGTCCAGGTTATATTGGAATAGTCTAGGATACAAACAAAGTGACAAAAAGTCCATCATTGTTTCATACATTACCTTTTGGATCTGGAGCATCCATCACTCTATCTTCATTCTGGCAGTTCAATTCAACGACCAGTTAACTTCCTTGTCGAGCAGCTCAACCATGCAGAAAAGCCACCTTCAAATGGGAATTATTTCCATGGATGATGGGCCATCACAACCTTCCATAATAAGGCTGGGATATTCCCAATCTTTTTCCCCCCTGGAATGAACCACTGTCTTACCCAGAGACAAGTCCTTCGTTCTGCCTTTCTGTCTGGAGAAATTGTTCCCATGGTCCCACAAGGTCTTATGTTGAATTCTTATAAGACTTTTATAAGGGTAACTAATAGAAAATCTTTGAGGGCTTTCTTTTCCTAGAAACATCAGTTTAAAGTCATGCAATATTAATTTTTCTCTTGCATGCGAAAATACAAATCTAGGCTTTCTCTGAAGTAAACATGGCTTGAGGTCACCTTCTCCTTTATTTCTTCATTGGGAAATATTTCTTTCTGGCTTACTAATAAAAGAGTTTCTTGCCTCTGTAGCAAACCAAGAATAGAGTTCCCATGTGCATGTATCACAGAAGAATTGATTAGTTACCAGTAACTGAAATTCTTTGAGCGGTCACCTGTGAAATCATAAAACCAACCTCCCCGTGCTACTGTGTTTCAGGAAATCTTACTATTCCCTTTGATTCACTCTGTCAGTTTTAGGAACTGACGGGCTTTTCAAGAGCCCTAGCTAATTGCATGAGGTGCAAGTGAGGATAGGATGCCAGCCAAGGACACAGAAAGCTTAGTAAGGAGGCTGTTGCAGGCCACCACAGAAAATATTGCCAACTTCACCCTCCCGTGCCAGTGTCCATATAGCCCAACACTGCTTCAGAAACAGCACCCAATGAGAGCAAGTGGAATAACATAACAACAGAATTGGAAGGGACTTTGGAGTTCTTCTAGTCCTACCCTACTGTTCAAGCAGGAGGCCTTATACCATTTCAGAAAAATGGCTGTCCAAATCACTTCTTCAAACATCCAGTATTGGAACATCTACAACTTCTGGGGGCAAGTTGTTCCACTGATTAATTGTAACTGTCAGGAAATTTTTTCCTTAGATTGCTTCTCTCCTTGATTAGTTTCCATCCATTGCTTCTTGTTTTGCCTTCAGGGGCTTTGGAGAATACACTGACTGCCTCTTCTTTGTGGCAGTCCCTTATGTACTGGAACACTCCTTCCAGGTTACTCCTAATCCTTCTTTTCATTAAACTAGACGCATCCAAACATTCTTTGTGTTTGAGCCTCCAGCCCTCTGATAATTTTGTTGCTCTTCCCTGCAGTCTTTCTTGAACCTCAACAATTTTTCAAACAACCAAAACTGGACACAATATTCCAAGTGTGGTCTTACCAAGGCATTATGAAAATTCTTGGAATAAAATATTTTTGGCTAAGGCTGTGTGGTCCATTTATCGAGGCTCTACCGCTCCAAGGAGACCCATCAGTTTGCCCAAGGTAAGCTGTTGAGTTACTATTCGCAAGTACTCTCTTTCCTTAAGTGACCAGCCTACAATATGCACCCCTACAGGGGTACATGCAGCCTACAGCCTGAAAATCTGAGATCTACTGTTTTAGACTTTGTATTTTATTCAAGGATAAAAGAATTAAAAAATAATAATAAAAACAACCATTGTTTCCAGGACAAATAAACATAATTTATTAAATTATTTGATAGGTAGGTCAAATAAATCTTTATTATACTCTTTGATCAATACATTGGAATGTTTTGCACATGTAGTATAGTTGGGCTGCAATGTCTTCTAACTTTAGTTTGTAGTATGAACAATGAAAGGATTGGGTGAACAGTGAAGTTACATATAACCAAGATTTAGAAAGATAAAACCAAAATCCACAGCCTTGTATTCAACAAAATAGAAAAATTCGGTTTGGTAGTGATGCAGCTTAGTAGATAGGGCTTGATTGCTTCACATGATTCCTTGACATTCTCATGAAGATCATCCTCAAAGGCTTTTAGAAAGTTGCTTTTAGAATGCCAAATTAGCTTGTGCAAAACAGCAATAGTCCATTTTTTTCTCTCAACAAGTTGAACAAGATTTTCATAAGTGGGGAGGGCAGTTCCACAGCACTTCTTGTTGGTAACTCTAAAAGACCACGGAAATATTTTATGAGTTGACATTAATGGAGGTAACTACTGGAGCCCTAATACTTGTCTCCAGTAAGATGAAGAAAGCTCATGTGTGATATGGTATCACGGAGTCACAATTTCCCTGCATTTGCTCCACTAGATGGCTGCTGCTTTCAAGGAGGCTGCCCTTCATAAATAGAGCAAGAATGGTTATGTTCCAATGGGAATATTAAAAAGCACAAGATGACCAGAGGTTTCAGAAGAAGAAGAAGGAAGATATACAGGGCAGCAATATCTCCCATCTTGATTTTGCCTTTCCCCCTTTGATTAATGTCTATTATTACTGGCATAGGAAGAGTAAAATGTACTTTAATTTTATAATGCAAAACTCAACTATTTCTCCAAATCCTTTCTTGTTCTGATTTGGTATATATGAAACACTGTGCTTGGCCAGGCCAGCCAGAAATTCGGTGAAATGTACAGAATTTAAATGGTAAAGGAGAACCTATATTCCTCATTGCCATATCCACAAGTTCTTTAGACCAATGTTCTTTAAGCAACCATCCAGTCTCTAAGATTTGCAAGGACTTCTGGGAAGCTCTGAAAAAGAGTCTTTGTTCTTGGAGGAATCAAGAGTCCTTTTTATATCCTGTGTCCTACAGATCAACGATAATATTTCAATGCTGATCCATATTCATGACCATGCTTGGAAAATTTTGGGGGTTTCCACTGAAAAGTGGAAAGCTCCAAGTGTTCCACAAACATTAGTGCCAGAGAATTTGAATCAGAGAGGTTCATGGGCACAAAACCAATTGTGGAAACATGGTTGGTTAGCAATGATAATAAAGAAGGAAAGAAAACTGGGATAAAGAAAATCCAAAGTAATGTAATGAGCACTAAAATCCAATAGTATAGAACTTTGATTTAACAGATATTAGTATATTAAACTTGCATGTAACAAATTAAATATCTGTGGTGATTTACATCATCTGTTGTCATACAAATTTATCACATATTTGTCACACAAATCACGCAAATGACATCAGTTGCATCAATGTATATTATTTGTTTCATGATTTCACAATGTAAATTAAGTAAATTGTTGTGATAATATAGAGGAGATTCTTGACTTATGACCAGTTACTTAGCAACTATTCAAAATTACAACAGACCTACTTACAACCTCGTTTCAAGGTTCTGATGGCCTGCACTCTGTGATCATATCATTATATTTTGGGCACTCAACAACCAAACTGCATTTACAACCATTTGCCATGGCCTTGGTCACATGAACAAGATTTATGCTGTTGGATTTTTTGCTGAAAACCAGTGTTTACTTCTCATTTCGGCAAAACAAACAAACAAACAAATAAACCACCCACTAGGGACAAGAGATTTGCTTAATTTGAACACTGCATTCATTTAATGACCATGTTTATATTAATGACTATTTCAAAAAAGTTTGTAAAATCAGGTAAAGGTCATGTGGCATGACTTACAAATGCAATCATAAGTTGAAGACTCCCTGCAGTGGCATATTTATTGTATTGTTGGGAATAACAGACACTACCTGCCCCATTTGTTCAATTACAATACAAGTTTTGCTATACATAATACAAAACACACACATCTTGATCTAGCAATCTTCTTGTCTACTAAAATTCTATTCAAAATTTTCCATATGAATCTACTATATACCATGAAACTCTTATGTCTGTGTCCTTTAATCGGGCAGAATAGTGCCTCATAGAACAACAATTTTTGAACCAAGTTACCTCAAAAGGGCTAACTTGCAGAATGTGTCCAAAGTCCAAGAACCATGATTCCTTTCATGAATGGTCATTTCATTGCTGCCACACCACTGCCCAGAGGTTTAGTAGACTGGTCCTGCCCTAGCCCTCTGGAGGCTGGGTAGACTGGCCTCATCTTTGGCCCCTGGAGATCAGGTAGACCAGTACCATGCTAGCCCTCCAGAGGCTGTATAGAAGAGTCCCAACATCAACTGCCAGAGGGCAGTCAACCACAAAGATGTAGGAGGAAATTGGAAGGCACTCCTATTCCTAATGTTTTTTCGTCCTTTTTACGTAAGAAAATATCTCTGAAACAATGAGGGCTGTCTAGTATATGTAAAAATGTACCTTATACCTCTCGGATCAATTTCCCAGTTTTAAATTCACAGCCATACCTTTGGAGCCTTTAAGTAGAGTTTACTTATCCCGTGGAATGCAAATATTTAACACTGAACATCCACATTGGCATTCATCTTTATTAGTGTTTGACTTCTATATATAATATTATGTGCTACATTTAGCTCACCTTTCTTCCAAGAACTCAAGTTAACCTATGTGAGGATCTCCCTTGATTTTATCCTCACAACAGCAACCCTATGAGGTAGATTAACAGAGAGTAGAGAGACTAACTTAACATCATCCCGTAGCTGAGATTGGTCTTGAATGTTGGACTCCCTGGTCCTAATGTAGCTCTTTAACCATTATATTTCACTGTCCTGTTTCTAAGTCTGAGTGAGTTTCAGCTGATGGGAACAATTGTACACCATCATTCTTTTGACCAGTTGTTCTGAGCAGCATGAAGATATATTCTATACATCTCTCTCAGAAGTATTGCATGCAGTGTTACGAAAATGCTGAAGCTGTCTTTTAAGTCTGTTAAATACACTTTTGAATAGAGACATTGCTTTGTTAAATGTTGGTTTCTTTATCCCAGTTTATGTTACTTTCCACAGAGGTACTTGGGCCTATGCATTCACACATGATAAACCTCCTCCTCCTTCTCGTCTTCCATGGCATGATTGGTATATCCCTGCTTGTGGAAAAGCGTATTCTGCCGTAAGATGTTCCAATGACTGTTAGTGTTTGCTGTATTTGAAGGAGCACCAATGCCCTTCTGCTCTTTGGACAAAATTGCTCGACCATCTCTTCCATCAGCTGCAATATCTTGGGTCTGTTTTCTCTGCAGGTACTTCTCAAAGGCATCTCTTCGGTAAGGCCCATTTGTTGTAACAGACATCTGTCTTTTTTCATAACATTCTTCAACCCTGCATGTAAAATATCAACAAGAGTAGTGAAGAACATGTTATAACTGGTTATATGCATTCCCATCTGTGTTATTCAAGCTTCTCCAAAGGATGTTGAACCAAGGTCTTTGGAAGAGAGCTTGGAACAATATTGCATTTATATTAGCATAATTCCTACTAGGCTAGGAGCCAGAGGCTGCTAAAAATATAGTGGGAAAGAAGACAATGATTTATTAGTCCAAAATGACAAGATCCTAAATACAAATACTTTAATATAATTATTCCCTTTATTAATACTAGGAAATGTCTTTATATGCTTTAAAAATGAGCTACTTTTAGGGGGCGTTGGCTGCCCACTAAAATTCCATAGTCTTTGCCTTAAGGAAAATGTAATACATTTCTTGCATATTTAATTTACCTGTTAATAAAGACACCTGCCAAAGAAAAATCAATGTGAACTACCATTGTCTCTTTTCCCTCATTCAATACCCTTGAGAATCATAGTTTTGTTGCAAATTTGGTATCTCTTCGTATATCACGGTAAATTGCAAGAAGAATCCAATTTATCGGGCAAAATTAATTGGAAATTTATTTAGCTTAAATTGCTCTCCACATCCTTTTCTGAATGTTCTGATTATCCAGGAACTTTTGGAAGGATGTGACTCCAGGCCTGCCAAGTGATTGCCTGTATTTGTCATTTTTTTTCTCACAAGAAGAAACTGTCTAGTTTCTAGAGAAAACATTTGTAGTTCCATCTTGATTCTCATTAATTTAGCTCTGGAGACCTCAATATTTTTGAAGGATAATGATATTATAGTCTTCTCAATTACATTTCCTTAGGTAGAATTTATTATGGACCAGGTATTCACCCCCCAAAAAACAAGGGGTCTTACGGTACTAAAGATGATATACCCTTCAAGTTGTTGATTTTTACAACCTCAATTGAACTCTCAAAGTAATACATGTATGGAGAGAAAATGAAGTAAGAATGCCTGATTAGCTTTTCTTGAGATGTAGAGCTTGTAACTAACTAGCTGTCCACTATATTTATAGTCAAAATATCTTATCCTAACTTGCTTCTTCTATGTCTTTATTTTACTTATTTTTATCTAAAGGTAATTTCATTTGTATCATATAAAAAAATGGACTAACAGCTGGAAAAAAAAAGACATGGAACTTTGTTTTTTACATCTGATAACTGCAGTGAGATTATTATATGTTCAAAAGTGGAAAGATTCAATATTCCCCTTAATGGAGGAAAGGCTGGATAAGATGATGGAACTTGAGAGGTGGCTAAATTGACTTCCTTGATTAGGAAAAAGACAGTATTTATGTTTATTGCTGACTGGAAACCCCTTAGAGACTTTCTGCAAGAAACAGAAAAAATGAATTTGTTTGTTGATTAGAAAAAATAGATAATAAAAAATATTTTTTTCTTTTTGCACCTGTTGGAAGATATTTCTTTTTATTTATTTCTTTTTTCCTTTCTTTCTCTCTTTTACTTTATGTTAGTCTTTGTTAGCTTTTAATCTTTTTTTTCAAAACTTAGATATGCAAAAATGTTTATTCCAGCATCTTTAAATTTAATGAGAATACATGTCAGTCATTTCTATATCTATGTACCGTAATAGGCCAGTCTAACAATAAGAACCAGGAAAGAAATCTTATTTCTTGTTAAGCAAATGGATTTTTAAAAACCCTGCTTTCAGAATTTTCCTAACATTTTTGTAAGGGAAAAAAACATTGGAAAGCTCAAACTTATTTTTTTGAATGAGATTTGAACATGCACTAAAATCCAAACTAAGCATTCCATTTGCAGGGGAAGGAAGAACTGCTGTGCTCTATCTTTTCCATTATCCCCACTCATTAATTTTTAATAAAATTATATATAGGATATGATTTGGACCCAAATTGGACTGAATCAGAGAACAGAACACATGAGATTATGAAGGACATGCATCCTAATTAAGGCATGAGTGTAATAGCTATTTCTATTCTTGATAATGGGCTGAATTTAAGCCACGAGCAAGAAAATACCTTATAGAGAACAGGCAATCTGCAATGCCTGATTTGTCTTCCTATGACTTGGAAAATTGTCTAAACCCATAAAATGAACCTGTAGGATTCATTTGTACCATAGTCCTGCAAGCTAACCAGACAGGTATTAAATATGCTTATGATCACAACCATTAAACTTCATTGCAAATTATGCTAGCAAGAACACAATACAGGTACAATTGTACCATTCGGTATAGCTCATTTTTCCACAAGCATCTACTAACCCCCTTGGCAGGCAGATATTTGTGGAAGACTGACAAGATGGAGACTGCAAGGAATTGGGTGTCAATAAGAGCAAATGTGATATGCATCATATCACCAAGATCCTAAAGATACATTCCTTGAATCCTACCATACAATGAAACACTTCGTGATATACTTGACATTCTCAGATGCCCTAAAACTACCTTCAGTTTAAAAACAGGGTTTCTTTTTATAAATGTCAAGAAGTGCCTGACATTTTTGGATCTTTTTTTAACACTCATATTACCAATATGTGAGTTTGCATTCTTTATGGTCCTTTGCCCACTGGCTGCATCATCCTCTTAGCTATGGCAACTCACAGATGTGGTAGATGATTTCCCAATCAATCAATCAATATTTATTAAATCAATGCCCAGCAAAATTTAAAAGAACCAAAACAGAGTGAAGCGGATAAATACAATAATGTATTGACAACTAGCAAAATAAATCACATAATATAATATTCACTCTTCCATTACTGTGTTCTCAATATTACTTTCATATGAGTGGATTTTGGACAGTTGACAATCAAATTCCGGGGAATTACAACGGGTAGTTGTATGTATGAGCCCAAATACTTGGAGATCTAATTGGAATAAGGGAAGTGAAAAAACAGTGCGCTGAACTCAGAAGATCACAATAAATATTTTGGCAAAGTGAATTTGGTGTGAATATTTGGTATTGTTTTTTCTGTTTTCGGAGAAAATACTGTACTGGATATTTGATGTACTTTGGTGTTATAACCACTACATAATAAAAGATTGCATGATTCTGAAACATGGTCTATTTTTTAAATAGTTTGTTTTTGTGCCTTCCAGTCAGTGACTCTTGAAAACTATCTGGATGAGTTCCTGCTGTTTTCTTGGCAAAATTTCTGAAGTGATTTGCTATTGCCTATTTCTTAGGCCTGAAAGAGAGAGAGAGAGACTCACCCATGGTTACACAGCTGGCTTTGTGCCTAAAGCAGGAGCAGAACACATGGCCTCCCAATTTCAACTTGATGCCTTAACTACTACACCAAACTGGCTCTTTCTTTGATAATTTTAGTAGTTATCCCATTATTTTGTTTATAAAACTGTCTGAGTCACAGGCTATTCTTCAGCTACTTTCAAGGGACTAGAAGACTTGGTGCCTACTTAATCCAAAATAACAGACTGAACACATATTATTTCTAGATTTATCCCATAAAATAAGGGGCTTATCCTATATCATAAAATAGTTTAAATATGTTGATAAGGGTGACAAAACAATTTTATAGATATGTCTGAGTTGTCCAGGAATCCAAAGTGGGGAAGAAGCTCCTCAAAGCATAGGTTGCTTGACATCAATTGGGATTGGAGGTCTGTGGAAATGCACGTGCTTGCATCCACAGGTGAGGGGGAGCAGTAGGAAGATATTGTCTTTAGCAATTAGGATGCTACAGCCATATTTCTACAATCAATGAAATCTTTGTTAGGATCAAAGACCAGAATAAGGAGAGTAGCAATTTAAAATGTTTCTGCAAAATTCATATAGCATGTATTTCCTATTTCTTGCTTTTGTTGTTTCCAAAATCCACTTTCTGGTTATGGGGTGTTTTAATTTTTACCTCACTTTTGCAGATATTCAGAAGACTCTGAATTGGTTGCTGAAGAAAAGTAATTCCTTTCTTATTTTACTGTATCAAAGACAGGCATGGCACTTGTGCCTGAAGAGATGAATACAGTCTTTTTCATTGTTTCCTAACCTTCCCTCTCCCCATTTTACAGCATAATTCAACATGCAGAAGAGACATATGGAATCCTTTCATAGCAAAGGTGTTTGTTTCAATGCAGATTTACCTGTCAAAATGTCTCTTTCATACTGCACCTTCATATGCCTCTCCTATTTATACTCTGCCGTTAGTTAATTAGGTTTATGTCTCATGTTTCTTTCCCGGAGCTGAGCATGGTATTTGGGAATGTCTCTCTTTTTTTAAATCCACAACTCTGTAAAGCAGATTGTGCTGAGGAGAAGTATGTCACCACTCCAAGAGTGTATGGCTGAGGCTGGTGTTAAACCTGGTTCTGCAGTGCTAGTGCAGCATCTTCACCATAACATCATGCTAGATGTGAAAAAGTGCAGGAGGAAAAAGATAACTGAAGCATTTCCAGAACAAGGAAATTAAAACAATTCATCCTGGCTATATCATATTAATGGTGGAGCTCAGCAGTGATGCAGAGAGGCAAACTGAATTAGTTGGTTTTACTAGAGCAGTGTTTCTCTACTTTGGTATTTGAAGATGCAGGCTGGTGGGGAAATCTGGGAGTTGAAGTCCTCACATTTTCAAGTTGCAAGTTTAAGAAATACTGTACTACAGCAATGGCTTCTTGCTTTTACCAGCTGTTGGCAGGTTGATGCCTTGAACAACTGCAGATGGTTAGCATGGGGGAATCCTTCCCTAACTCATGTTCATACCAGATGTGGATGTTCCGCTGAAATATACTGTGTTGATATGTGCAAGGGAGATGAAAATGAAGACAACTGACAACATAAACCCGTCACTTCAGCTATACTTCCCACTTCACAGCATATTTCTAAATAGAAGCAACTTAAAATGGTAAGCAGGATGAAGCTTTGGAGCACATCTCCCTTCTTCTCTTTCCTCCTCCTTTTTTTCCTCTATGAAAAAACTGGGCCCTCCCTCTGCCAATATTTCACACATAATCAATATTTATAGTGAGATCCCAAATCACTACAGACAGAAAAAAGACTCATGTTGCAAAAGTAGCCAACCAAGACAATTCCACCCACCACCACCTCCTCTCCGGCTTGCCTGAATTAGCAGCAAGCAGAACAAAGACAAGAACCCCCAACTGAATTCTCTTAGACATTTTACCTTGCCCACTCTTCCATTCCCAATGGGTGGCAGAAGAAATACAGGGAGTGATCGATTCCAACATAATAGAAGAAGCCCAATTTATAGTTTCAGAGAAATTTCAATCCATATGTCTTTTCCTGGCTGGAAATGATCACATAAAAGCCCTTCTATTTAATATCTGTTTCTTAAAATGAGTTTTGGGGGGAAAGCACGGGGGCAAGAATAGCTGAGCAGCTGCTGGAGAGTAGAAACTGCCAACACTCAAGCTTTCTAAAAGCTAGGCAGTCCTGCTCAAAATGTGGAAATGTACTCTTTACTACTTCTATTCTATTTTTGATGATATTACTGTATTTGGTGTTTTTGTTTTTAATTTGAAGGTTTTGGAGAGTTGTGAGTGTTAAAAAGCTGACCGGTAGTTGCCCACCATCTTATCCCCAGAATGATCTAACTCCAAAGTAGATCAGGCATCTTAGGAAATAATAAGGGTAGAGATCCAGAGGCCAGTCCAGCTCCACAGCATTTCCATTAAGATATTTTCTCAGAAATCCAGCAAGTCTAACTAGCCAAAAGCAGCTGGCTACTGGCTCAATGGTTGATTGGAAAAGTCTTATTACCTGACATCTTTTCTTCTGAAGATTGTAGACACCGTTTCCAGGCATTCAGGATAACAAAATGTGACGGGTTTGAGATTTTGTAATGGTATGTTGGAATGACCTTGGGAGATTGGAAGAAGAGAAGCTACCAAGGAAGTGAGCAAGTGAAAGTGGAGAATGCAACTCACAGCTACTTCATGGACACAGAAAGAAAATGAAAAGGATCTTTACTAACTTACCAAGCTGTAAAAAGATTATTTCAGTAGTGTTACAATAAAAGAGAATAAGTTCATCTTATGGTTCTTATTGGTCTGCCTGGCAAGGCTCACCATTATCTTCCAAGTATGAAAGTACAAATCCTCTGCATCTTTTTTACATATGATAAATTAGAAAGGATCCCCCCTCTCCCCCCCCCCATGTGTGCATCCCTTATGCAGCTTGGGGTTTGGCCTTTTGTCTGATCATTCTTAAGCAGCATTCTTTCCTCCCATCTCCCAAGGTTATTCCCAAATATCATGATCTGCAGGCAAGATCTGCAGGCAAGAATCTGACCTAAATCCTAAATCTAACATGACTTCTACTTACTTAGGAAGTTCCCACATGAGTGTCTATGGAAATTCCCAGACATCTAGGTTCATGGTTGTACCAAATGTGTTTTTTAAGAGGCAACTGGACTTTCTTTGTTTTTCCTTGAAGTCATTTCTGAAGAAGTCATCCAAGAAGCTTCTTCAGTTCTGAATGCTGGTTCAGAACTGAAGATGCTTCTTGGATGAGAAACAAAGGAAGTCCAGTTGTCTCTTTAAAAGGCACCTTTGGGATTCCCACATGAGTATCAATTACGATAGAAGAAGATTCCTAGTATGAGAAGCACTTTGTGTTTTGGGCACCTTTAAAAATGTAAAGGGTGAAGGCAGCAAACATATTTTCAAATTTTCACATGAATAAACATGGTAGGAAGGTGGGGTTGGTTATTGAGTACATCCTCTTCTAAAATGTCAGATTTCTTGCTATACAATGTATGAAATAGATTATGGCAAAAAGTAGCAGGTAATTACCAAACCCAACAGCGTATAAAACAAGTTTTTTTAAAAATGAAAAAAAATTGCTTATAGAAATCTCCATTTCTCCTGAATTACGTTTTAAGAAAAATATTTTAATATTGCTTGAAACATAATGGATGTTAGAAACTAACATCATAATCCAGTTTGGTAAGACCCACTCATCATAATTTAATAGTTGCATGAAATCTTAATTCTCCTAAATTATTAACCTCCAAGGTTGAAGGAATTTTTTTAAACTTGTAAAGGAGAATTTTAATGTTTTGAGAAATTTAAACAAAATAAGTGAAATTATCATGTAAGATGAAAGTAAAGGATAAAAAGCACTACATGTTTCATCTGTCATAGTAGAAAAACATTATTATGGTGTTTTTTTGGGAAAAGCTGCAGGGATCATTGTGACCTAAAATTTAACAAATACATAAGCTGTCTCTGAATATATGGTTGGAAAATTACTTCTTTTAATCATATACATGTGTGCAGGGGTGGACTTCAAAAATTTTAGCAATGGGTTCTCTGCCAAGTTGCTGGGTAGGTGTGGCCTAGTCAGCCACCTGCACCATGGTGGGGGCATTTTTGCCCTCCCTGGGCTCCAGAGTGTTAAGTCCTGAGCATGGGCGCAAGGAACGGAGATGAGACTTCACATGGTGACTTCAACTCTTTATTGTAAAATAAGAACAGAGCAAATACTTGGGCAGAAGCAGCTCTTTTATAGAGCTGGCTGCTGTCAAAACAACCAATGATTTGAGTTTACCGCTTTCACAAGCGTCCAATCAGAGGGGCCTGTGAACAGCCAATCAGACTGGCCAAAAACAACCAATCACGACTCGCTATTTGTGGGCCAATGAGAAGTGCAGGATTACAAGCCTGCTGTAAAGTAAAGCTGTTTAGGGTTGTATCGCTGCGTTGGCTTAGTCCATAACGCCCCTCCCCTCTAGGTTCCGTCTGAGGGGTGGGGTGATGTATTCTCGTAAATAAGCAGGTTGCTTCACCTGTCTGCTTGGCCTGCACTGTTCCACCGGTTTCTGTCCTGGCTCTGGTTCCGGTGAGCTGCTAGCTGGGTTGAATGGTGAAAATTGTGGCCCTGGGCTGCTTTCCCTGCTTAGGCCAGTGCTGTCTTCCGGGTTCCCTGGATCTGTTTCCATTGCAGTGCTGTCACGCAGCGAGGCCACACTCCTGGCTCAGTTCTCCTTCTGACGGTGAGTATCCCCTGGTTGGTTATGTAGACTGTTGGGTTTCGATTGTTATTTCTTCTTTGGCCTCCACAATGTTCCTTCCCCCCCCAGCTAGAGATTCTGGGGCTGAGATAGGACTAGGTGCTAATCTGGAACGGAGTTGGTCTATGTGGCGTTTCCGCATCTTACCATCGGCAGTTTGTAGGCGATAGGATCGGGGTCCCATAAGTTGCGTGGGTCGCCCGAGAAGTTTTTCGCAAACACAAGGTCACCTTCCTGGAATGCCCGACACTTGCTGCTGGATCCTGGGGGTTGTTCCGGCGTATAGTTTGGGTGGAGGCGATCGAGATGCAAGTGAAGTTTCCGGCCCATCAGGAGTTCAGCTGGGGTTTTGTTCGTGGTACTGTTTGGGGTTATGTGCTGGAGGAGAAACATCCGGTTTATTTTGTCGTCAATGTCGCCGTGGTCCATTTTGTGCAAGGTCTTTTTTACAAATTGAACCATTTGCTCAGCCCTACCATTGGCCGCAGGGTGAGCTGGCGATGTTAAGGCATGGCGGATGCCCCGATCTGCCAGGTACTGTTCAAATGGCAGGGCAGTGAATTGGGGGCCATTATCAGAGACCAGGACATCCGGAAATCCGTGGGTAGCGAATAGCTTATTCAGCTTTTTAGTGACTGCCTCTGTGGTGGTGCTTTTCATCTTGTGGACTTCGAGCCAGTTTGAATAGGCATCCACTGTTAGGAGGAAAGTGTGTCCTCTTGTGGGTCCCGCAAAATCGATGTGGATATGGGACCAAGGACCTCGAGGCGTTTCCCACTGAGTTGGGGGAGTTTTTGGAGGAGTAGAGCGAGTCTCCTGGCATTTGCTGCACTTTGCTACCCAGGTCTCTATTTGTTTGTCTAACTCAGGCCACCATGCGTAACTCCTGGCCAATGCCTTCATCCGCACAATGCCTGGATGTCCATCGTGCAACATTTTTAATATGTTGCAATTTCTCCGGGATTATGACTCTGTCTCCCCACACTATGCAGCCTTTTTGAGAGAATAGCTCTGTTTGACGATTCCTAAATGGCTTGAACGTGTCATTGGTTGCGCTGACCAGCCAACCCCATTCCACCCAGCTGAGGACTCGTGCCAAAACAGGGTCCTTTTTTGTTTCTAAGGCGATGTCTTGAGCGGTCAGCGGCGGCAATTTGAGGGTTTCGATTTGCAATACGGCTAAGGTTGGAGCTGGGTCCTCTATGATGTCTGGTAGTGGAGAGCGGCTCAAAGCGTCAGCGTGGGGAATGGTTTTCCCCGGGCAGTGTTGCAATCGGTAATCGTAGGCGGCTAAAAATTCTGACCAACGTGTCATTCTTGGTGATAAGATATGGGGAGTTGGTTTGTTTCCCGCCAAAATACCAAGTAGCGGCTTGTGGTCTGTAATTATGGTAAAGGGTCTCCCATACACATATTCATGGAAACATTTAATTGCGGATACAATAGCGAGAGCCTCTTTGTCAAGTTGACTATAGTTCCTTTCGGTCTTAGACAAAGTTCTCGAAAAGAATGCAATAGGTGCCTCATTCCCATTTGGTAGGACATGGCTTACAATGGCTCCCATTCCAAATGGTGAGGCGTCACAGGTAACTGTCAAAGGTAGAGTCTCGTTGTATTGCATTAATACAGCATCAGAGGTTAAGAAGTCTTTTACTTGTTGGAATGCCCTTTCTTCACGCCATCCCCAGACCCAGGAAGCCTTTTTGTTGAGAAGTCTATGTAGGGGCTTGGCTACGGTCGCCTTCTGGGGCAAGAAGATGTTATAAAAGTTAATGAGTCCCAGGAAGGCTTGGAGGTCTGTCTTATTCCTAGGTCTCGGGGCATTTTTGATTGCGGTTAGTTTTTTTTCGGTGGGGTGGATTCCCTGTCTGTCGAGAAGGTATCCCAGGAACTCCACTCTCCGTACAAAGTTGACACTTGTCCCTTTTTACCTTCAGACCAGTGTCTTTAAATTTCTGAAGAACTTTTCTGAGTCGTTGTACTAATAACTCTTTAGTGGGGGCAGCTATTAGGATGTCGTCAAAATAAGGCACGACACCTTTTATGCCTTGTAATAGTCTCTCCATTAAACTTTGGAAAATGCCAGGCACCACGTTTACTCTGAATTGGAGTCCATTGCACTTGAAGGCGCCTCTATGTGTAACTATTGTCTGGGCTTCTGCAGGTAGTTGCTGGTACACCTGAGCTAAGTCCAATTTTGCAAATATTTTTCCGCCACCCAGGGAATGAAGAAGGTGTTGAACCACCGGTACTGGGTAAGCGTTCTGTTGAAGAGCATGATTTAGGGTGGCCCGGTAATCCCCACAAATTCTTAACGAACCATCTGGCTTTATGGGCGTTACTATTGGAGTTTCCCAGCGGGCATGGTCAATAGCTTCCGATATGCCCTGGGCTATCAGTTTATCTAGCTGCTCGTCGATCTTCGGCTTTAGGGCAAAATGCACCCGACGAGGCTTAAGCCAAATGGGAGCTACATCGGGGCTGAGATTAAATGATATAGGGGTCCCCTTGTACTTGCCTAATGTTCCTGTGAACATGTCCTGGAATTCCTGGATGAGAGCCTCTTCCCAGTCGTCGCTTCTGGCTTGCTGTATGCCGGCTAGTTCAATCCTGAGTGGGGCAAACCACTGTAACCCTAACAAGCTGGGTCGGTCGTGATTGATGACAGTCAGGGGAAGCGTTGCTGTGCGGTCCTTGAAGGATACTTGGACGTGGCTGGAACCAACAACTAGAATTCTGTTTCCCTGGTAGTCTTTTAGGATGACTCGTTGAGTGCTGACGTCCTGGCGGCAGATGGCAGGGATCAGCTGTTTGAGGGTTTTCCAGGATACCATCGATAGGGATGATCCCGAATCGACTTCCATCACACACGGTCGATTCTCAATAGTAACCCTTACGCGGATCTTTCTTGCATCGAACGATGAAGTTTGGCCAATAATAATGGTTTGGTGGGCCTCTTCTCATCTCGTTGAAGAGGCAGGTGCTCAATTTCTGTAGTAGTAGTGGTTGTTCCATTGGTGGTTCAGATGGTCCTGGTTCTCAGGAGGTTTGCCTGTCTCCTGACGGAGGTTGTTCTCCCGACTCTCACTTGCTTCTGCAGACTTTTGCAATGTGGCCTCTTTTTCCGCAAGTATGGCAGAGTGTGTCGAGGAATTTGCAGTCTGATCGCGGGTTGTTTGCCCCACAACCAGCACACTGGCGTGGACGTCTCTGGTTCCTTTTCTCTCGTTCCGAGCGGAGCCGGTTGACCTCCTCTTCCTCACTGTCTGAGGATGACTCGAGGTCATCGTGGTGGGTGGTGGTAGTGTGCTTCTCAGCGGTGAGTGGGCTATTAGCGAGTTGGCGAAGCGGTGCGTTCGCTCGGCACATTCGAGCGGCTGACTTCCTGGTTGCTTCTGTGGCAGTAGCGTCGGTGATGACATCTGTAAGGCTGATGTCTCCTTTTGCCATCAGTTTACTCTGCACGTGTGGTGCATTTAATCCCAGAACTATGCGGTCTTTTTGGGCTTCCTAGAGGTTTGCAAAACGACAAAGGCCTCCTAGGTTCCAGAGGTCGGCTACGAAATTCCCAATGCTCTCGTCCTTTCGTTGGTCCCTCTGGTAAAACTCATGTCTTCGTCTCAGTGTAGGTACTGCGGGTGCATAATGGGCCTGGAGGATTGGGGCAAGGGTATTCCAATCCATGGTCTTCACTTCCGCCGGTTTTGCCAGTGCTTTAGCCATTTTGAAAACGGTGGGGCCGCAATGAGTCAGGAACACCGCTCGTTTCTTGCCAGGCATAGCATCTTTTAAATTGTTGGTCTCTAGGAACATCTAGAATTGATCTATATACAAGTCCCAGTCTTCGGTTGCTGGATCGAATGGAGCGGGTGGTATGGCGTCGCTGGTCGTCTTGCTGTTTGTTGCATGCGCTCTTCAGCCACGTGCTCTGTCTTGTTCGATGCGTACTTAGTCAGCTCTATCGTCTCCGCATCCCATCCTCCTCGCCAGTGTTAAGTCCTGAGCATGGGCGCAAGGAATGGAGACAAGACATCATATGGTGACTTCAACTCTTTATTGTAAAATAAGAACAGAGCAAATACTTGGGCAGCAGCAGCTCTTTTATAGAGCTGGCTGCTGTCAAAACAACCAATGATTTGAGTTTACCACTTTCACAAGCGTCCAATCAGAGGGGCCCGTGAACAGCCAATCAGACTGGCCAAAAACGACCAATCACGACTCGCTATTTGCGGGCCAATGAGAAGTGCAGGATTACAAGCCTGCTGTAAAGTAAAGCTGTTTAGGGTTGCATCGCTGTGTTGGCTTAGTCCATAACACAGAGGCTCTCTGGAAGCTGGAAACAGGCCCATTCCTGGCTTTCCCAAATTTCTGGGAGGCCCATTTTTTGCCCTCCCTGAGCCTCCGTGTGAGCACTGCACTTACCTGCATCCAAAATGGGCCGTGTGGGGCGGGTTGGGTGGGGCCAGCCAGGAGTGGGATTTGTGGGTTCTCCAAATTGCACAGAATCTTAGCCAAGGGGCTCTCCCGAACCCCTTTGAACCCTGAGCACCCACCTCTGCATGTGTGTTTATCAGATGCACAAAAAATCTACGTGGGTATTTCAATTTCCAGAATTCTCAAAAATAGCAATTCTTTCTGGGTAATTTTGTGAGTTCAGAAGGGGGCCCAGCTTGGAAGGTTAAACAGCATATGAACCCATATAAATACAATACCTAAATCATTGCCAAAACATTACAGTGTAGTCATATTTAATACATAATCTTCCCATCCAGGGAGGAGAGGAGGAATGAAAAAGAGAGAGAAATGTCCAGAGAATAAGCAGTAACAATGGAAAACAGTGGAAGAGAACAGACATGAGCAAATGTGGAGTCAAAAGTTGAGTCACCCCATTTTTTTTGACAAAAAAAAAAATCAATCTGGATTCAAAATTGCTAAATACTTGGTGTTAGAGAATCTCTTGAGCATGATCCTTATTATTTTTATTAGAAATTGGCAATGATATTGGGGATTTGAAGAGAGAAATGTTCCATAGGTTGTTTTTAACACATATTTTATCTTTCAGTTTAAACATAAAAAACATGATTCTTTTTTTAGAAGAGACACAATTCCACCAGTAAACTAGATATTCAATTTAATGGAAGTAGAATTGATTATAGTCATTGACCAATTCAGAAACAACAACACAAAAAAATTGCAAAACAGCAAGTAAAAACTATGTTAAAACTTAATAAATATATGTTTCATATTTAATGTTGATATGCTGTGTTTTATAAATAAGAAAATAAAACAAACTCATACCCAGAGAAACAAAAATCACACTGATCAGATGGTAATAATTATAAATGAAATACATTTGAGTCTCCTGGAAATCTATCTAGATGGAGTGTTATTAGCTACAACTGAGCACCTTTATAATTGTATTCTAGCAAATATGGGTTAATGTTTCAGGAATGTTAGGGATAACATTGTTTACCCTAACTGGTTTAGGTAAAATAATAAATATGTAATCATAGTTTGTAAGTTAAAGTGTCTGCAATTTTAAATATAGGAATGTAATTAAGGGAGTGGTTGTGAAAGCACTTTAAAAGAAGCAAGACGACAGCTTGCTCTCTCTCTGGCTTTGATGATCCCTAATTACTGCATGGACTCAAGACTGCGTTACTCGAACGGGAGAGAGACAAAGGACTGATTTGTAAGTGAACTGACAGGAGATTCTACACAGATTTTTGCTAACTGAATATCCTGAATGGACTGACTAAATGATACATGACTAATGGACTGTTATTTTGACTATGCTATAAATGGAATAAACTATATTTTTGATAGCACAAGCGTATCTGTTATTTTTATTGTGTGTTAACAAACATACAAACTTATCTCACTCATTTATCTGTGTGCCTATCTGACTAACGCTGCACATTCTGTTTAGCTTGTCTCCTTAACCCTGGTTGGGGAACCCAGGCTTAACAAGGAACTTAAGAACAAAGTTTTGTTTTTTAAAGTGGAAGACTCCATTAATTCCCTTCAAAGACAACAGTTGGAAGGGCATTAAATTTTGCCAGGTTTGGGTTGTTTTGAATTTTGGAATTCAGTTAGTGTTATGATTTAGCTGAAGGCACCATGTCATTCATAAAAAATAAACAGCTAGCTAAGCATTTCCTAGTACCATATCACAACAGGGCACAATTTTGCTGCTAAATCCAATATACACATATATAACTCCCATATGGAGAGCCAGCTTGGTGTAGTAGTTGAGCTCCTGGCAGTGGTGGGATTCAAATTTTTTTACTACTGGTTTTGTGGGCATGGCTTAGTGGACGTGGCTTGGTGGGTGTAGCAGGCGAAGGGTACTGTAAAATCTCCATTCCTTGCCCACCCCACTAACCTGCTTTCCAGCTCCATTCTCCTGTGCAGGGCAACAAAAGAAGACCCAGCCAATCAGCTGGGACTCGGGAGGCAGAGAATAGATGGGGGTGGGGCCAGTCAGAGGTGATATTGGCTGGTTCTCCAAACTGCTCAAAATTTCCTGTACCAGTTCTCCAGAAGTGGTCAGAACCTGCTGACTACCACCTCTGGCTCCTGGGCTAGAAACCAGAAACGGTGAGTTCTAGTCCCATCTTAAGCACAAAGCCAACTAGGTGACCTTCGGTAGTCACTTTCTCTCAGCCCTAGAAAGCAACAAGAGCAAATCACTCCCCAAAACATTGCCCAAAAAACTGCAGGGACTAATTCAGGCAATTCCCAGGAGTCAATACAACCCAAAGGAATTCTTTCTCAATAAAGATGATGTGGACACAGAATGAAAAGAATTATGCTACAAAATACTAGTGAAACATGTGGATTTAGGCTACAAAACAAGATGCTTGGCATAATCATGAAATGAAGGAGATGGATAAAAAATGCATTTAGAAAAGGGATTGCTGCCAAAGAATGGGATGATACGGGTAGTTCTTGACTTACGACCACAATTGATCCCAAAATGTATGTTGTTCTGAGACATTTATTAAGTGAATTGTGCCCTATTTTTCAAATTTTCTTGCTACAGTTGTTAGTGAATCACTGCAATTGATAGATTAGTAACCTGGTTGTTAAGTGAATCTGGTTTTCCCATTGACTTTACTTGTCAGAAGGTCGGAAAAAGTGATCACATGACCCCAGGACATAGAAAATGTCATAAGTATGAACCAAGCATCTGAATTTTGATCATACGACCATCATTTTTTGTACTTCGTGTACTGCAAAGGTTGTAACTATGAAAAATGGTCACAAGTCACATTTTTCAGTGCCGTTGTAACTTTGAACAATCACTAAATCAGGTCAAGAACTACCTGTATTGCATATTTATTTATTTAATTAATTAATTTATTTGATTTTTATTGCCACCTATTTGCCCAGCCGACTCAAGGCGGCTTACACAATGTAAAATCATAGTTAAAATAAAAAATAAAAACAGAAACAATAAGAACTAACAAAAAGAATCAAATAAATTAGTAAAGTACAATAGAACAAAATTTGTGAAAACAAACAACAAAAAAACAAAAACCAACTCCCATCCCTCCATCCTGACGACAGTGAGTCACACTAGCCATCTGATGGGTTCCATCCCTCTCTGGGTTCCCCAAGCCCTCTGGCAAAACCAGGTCTTCAGTGCCTTTCAGAATAATATTAATGAGGGGGCCATTCTAATCTCTGGGGGAATGATGTTCCAGGGAGATGGAGCCACCACAGAGAAGTCCCTTCTTCTTGGTCCCACCAGGTATATCTCCCTCAGGGGTGGACCTGCAGCATTCCCTGTCTTCTTGCTCTAATGGGTTGGGTAGAAGTCACTGGCAAGAGATGTTTCCACAGATAACTCGGACCCAAGCCATGAAGAGCTTTAAAGGTGACAACCAGCACTTTGAATTGCACCCGGAAGCAAAATGGCAGCCAATGCAGCTCCTGCAGGAGAGGTGATACATGTGCACACCAGGGTCTGCATAAAACCATGTGGGGTGTTGCCTTTTGCACCAACTGGAGCTTCCGGATGCTCTTCAAGGACAGCCCCATGTAGAGTGTGTTGCAATAATCAAGACAGGAAGTGACCAGGAGTGACCATTATATACTGTATAATGTACTGATAGAGAAAAGAATCCAGTCAAAGAGAGCAAGAAGTGGTTAAAATGTAAAGGCATTTAAAAATGAGAAAGATAATGGGAATAGAAAATTGTTTTGGAAGTGAGAGAAAAGGACTGAATAAGACACCTCTAGAAGAATGAGTAGAATTAAGAATAAATGTGATGAGATCATTTGGGATCAATCTAAAATGAGAGAATATTGGAAGAGGTAGTTCAGGGATTTCATGGGAATATTAGACATACTTTGAACAATGGAATTAAAATAAATACTATAAATGTTATTGTCCAAGAAGAAAAGGAAAGAAAAGGAGGCTTCTAATTATAAAAATGCTGAAAAGTGGTAATTTTAGTATGCTAAGAGATTTGTTGTGATAAATATAAACATTGCAATGTAGTTAAAACAGTTTTTAATATCCTATGTTCTATTGATGCTCCAACTGCTGTTTGGCTCTGGGATTTGCAGCCTAAATATTTTTTATCGATTTGAGCTAAAACAATATGGAATAGCAGAGATACAGTCATCACACATTCTATCAAGTGTCTTACTGTGACATGTGCTGTGTGCGTTGTAAATCCGGCAACCTTTATGCCATGTTTATGGCTTTATGTCCATTTGAGCAACTTTTGCATTTGAAAATATAAGAGCTCCAGTTTAGATCCTGTCCTGAAAACACAAACCTTTTCCCATGAATATATCTTTGCAATAATTACAATGGGGAGGAGAGGAACAGGGAATAAGTACTTTAATGTCATGATCATAATCATATGTATCAGTCTGTCTGTCTGTCTACCTGCCCCCTCTCTCATTTATCATATCTATCTATCATCAATCATTATCAACATCATTGTCATTGTCTACACACAGACAATGACAATGGTAAACCCACATATTAAGAGAAGTGTTAGTATTTATCACTTGTTTTGTTGGGACAGAAAGCTAGTATTAAGACTGTTCCTTCCTAGGTCCAGCTTTCGATGACTATTTCTGTAGCTTTTGTAGTTCTATCATCTGTCTTGCTTCTTAATTCTGCCACTTGTCAATCTATTTGTGCTCTGTTTATGCTTTCCCATATATCCTAAATATCAATTTATTGATGCTATGGGTTCGTTAAGTAAATAGACATTGGTTTAAATAGTGACTAATCCACACACATAATATCCTTTTTATCATAGAAGATGTACACAAATTACTGATTATGAAACTTACCTCAGATATCTCTGGTTACCTAGCCCATATTCCTTTCCACAGATGCCTAAGCGAGGCCAGAGACATTGTGGGAGTTTGCGCTCTAGCATAATGGTAGTGGAAACAACCTGAAACATACAATTTTAAAAATTGGGTAATCAAAATGTTTTAATTAAGTCAAATGACTCTACTACTATCATATCTGGAACCTTCCTCTTTTGCAATAGTTGAAGAATGTAACACAGAATAACATGATTTTCCATTTTGTAAATCCTCTGGAGCAGAGGTGTTATTCAGCTGGTTCTGACCAGTTCTGGAGAACTGGTAGAGGAAACTTTGAGTAGTTCGGAGAATCGGTAGAGGACATTTTGAGTAGTTCGGAATACCATCACTGACTGGCCCTGCCCCCATCTATTCTCTGCCTCCTGAGTCCCAGATGATCGGCTGGGTCTTCTTTTGTTGCCCTCATAGGACAACAGAGCTGGAAAGCAGGTTAGTGGGGTTGGAGAGAATGGGGATTTTATAGTATCCTTCCTCTGGAGTGGTGCGGGAATGGAGATTTTGCAGTATTCTTCCCCTGCCATGCCCACCAAGCCACACCATGCCCACTAAGCCATGCCCACAGAACCAATAGTAAAAAAATTTGAATACCATCATTGCTCTGGAGGAGTATGAATATTTGATGGCCATATTAAACAATATTTGGAGACATTGTTCATCCAGTCCTGATGCTTCCAGAACTCTACTTGGAAAGGATTCCATGTAGCTTTTCATTGTTTATTTATCCTTCAGAAGTTTATGGGGTTCTTTGTTGCCCTTAACTTCTATATAACACTCAAATGTCCATATAACTTTGGGTAATATTCCTAAAGCAGGTTTTGGAGTCTCTTAGTGCCAATATGCAATGTACTTTCATGAATTGCAGCATATCCCATAGCTACAAATTTAGGAAATGATCTAAATATCGTCCACTCTGATGGGGACAAGCAGGTTCAGAACAGATTTTCTTTATTCGTTCTTCCTCCTTGCTTTGGCATTTTTTTTTTCACATTTCCCTTAAAAGTTGACAGGACTTTTTTTTCTCCTCAATTTTTCTCTGATCCGATTATTGCTGTACTAATTTTTTAAACTATCCCAGCATCCATTGGTCTGTATTTATGTAGATATGATTCTTATCTGCAGGTATGCATAATGCATAAAATACGTACATGTGTATGAGTGAACAAATCTGGAAAGCACATAATTATCTTTTAAAAAATCAAGTTTTACTTGTCCCCCCATTCAATTATATACACTTAAAACAGGTATGATTATTGAAATGTTGTTTTCCCAATAATAAACATACAGTTGAAAAGAGTCACTGATCTGTTTGGGATCCTGGAATCACGATGTAATTCCAAATCTAATTCAGAAAGGATACTGAACACACTTTCATTTCAATATTATCATGAGAAGATTCCCTCTTGGTGCAGATTTTTGTTAAATGGACACAAGCACTGTTTTCTGAACTTCTTTTCTACTTGCTTTCATTAGACAGAAATTAACCTAAAGAGAATAATCGATTCAGGTCTCCTCCCCAGTCTGCTCCATCATGTACAATCAGTTAATAGGTAAAAACTCCGTCCCTCACCTGTGCTCTCCAAAGTTCATCCCGTTCATGGGCCACACGCCAATGAGTATCCCCCATCATGGCAATAAGGAGGTTGAGCATAAGAAGGGCCGCAATAATAGCAAAAGCAGAATAAGTGATGCCGTACATAAAAGGCAAGTCCACCTCATAGTTGGCAGGTCCATCAATGATGGTGAGAAACAGCTGAAATGTGCTGTAGAGTGCCATGGGATAGCTATAAAAATGGCCCAGTTCGTTGGGGTCCTCTGTTTGGAAGATGATGTAAAATGCTGCCAAAGAAAACAAAAGGTCATGAGTTCAGTTTCTAATTAGAAGATGTTCCCTTGTTGAACGTTTGCCATATGTGGATTTTTGTCTGCTCTCAATATCATTGTGTAGCTGCATTGTTCAGTCGGCCTTCGTTGTTACTCTCCTGTTGTATGGACTGGACTGGATTGACTGGACTAGACTGTCAAGAGTGCATGATATAACTTTGATAGATATAGCTAGATAGTAGACAAACAGTCAGATAATCTTTTCCAGACTGAACCAATGACAATTCTCACTGATTTCTTTTTACAACAATTAATTTCTTGAGAATAACAGGAAGAAGGAGTAACACTTGGAAATGCTGCTAAAGAGACAGAGGGACACCATTTGTTCACTCTTCAAATCATTTTTATATGCACTGGTTTTCTCAATCTGATGAAGAGGAAGCTTTTAGAAATTTTAACACAGAGAATGCTTCTATCATAAGGTTGTAACATGTGGTAAGCATCAGGGGTACTTAGAAATGATTGATTTAACAATGGTTTGGTATGTGAATAAAGCATTTGTTTTTATTGTTTCTTCTGTTCAATTGTGTTCAATCTTGGGGACTTCCTGGACAAGTGCATGCAGTTTTCTTGGCACAGTATTTTCAGAAATGGTTTGGCCATTATCTCCTTCCTAGGGATGAAAGAAAGTGACAGGCCCAGGGTCATCCAGCTTTGGGTCTAAAGCAGGACAACTCCCAGTTTCTAGCTGTTGCCTTAATCATTAGACTAAACAGGTTCTCACAAAGTTTTTAGAGGTCATTTTATACGATATAATAACAAACTTAAAAAGAAAAGTCAAGATAAAATACACATTATTTTAGATGAGATAAAGAGAAAAGAAGAATTAAAAAATTCTCCAGAGAAGATAAATTTTTCTCAGCAAATTACAACAACCATTCTACAACAACCATTATCTATGTTAACAGTAAGAGAAAAGGAAATAAAAATGAATTATGCAAAAAAATAAAAATGACTTTGCAAATAAAGCAATGGTTAGCATATAAATTACAAAAAGAAAATGATATTTAAATTACAAGAGGTATGAATGGTCAATGCAGCCATACAAAAGTATTTCATCAATATTATTTTAATTTGCATAAAAGAAGTGACATCTCTCCAGAGAAAATAGATGAATATCTAAGGAAACAAAATTTACTGATGATTACAGAGGAATAGACACAAGTTTGTGAGGCTACAAAAATGATTAAACTAAGAAAAGGGCCTAAACCAGATGCATTATCAGGCTCTTATTATAAAAGTTTTGAGGATGAACTTTTACAGTCTTTTAATTACAATTAATTCAATTCATAGAACAACATGTGGTTTTTAAATTTGTTCATTCATGCACATGTATGTATTCTACTGTACATGATGTACAATTGAGGATAATAATCAAATCTACATATATCCAGATCTAGAATGCTAGAATGGTTTTTAAAAATTAGTATAGTAATAATTTGATAGGAGAAAAATTGAGGAGAAAAAAAAAGTGCAGTCAATTTTTAAGGGAAAAGTGAAAAAAATACAAAAGAAAAGTCTGAAGAAGGAGGAAGAAAAATGCCAAATAATTAGAAAGAGGTCAATATGTCACATTAAGAGGGAGAAGATTTGGCTTTAACAAGAAATCATAGGGCAATAACTATAAGTTGTTTATAAAGATGGACTGATAAAGTGGAAATTGTTAAGTTCTGCGCATGGGTGCAAGGAGCGGAGACGAGGCAGTGAACAGTGAACTTCAACTCTTTATTAATCATACTGAACAGAGCAATCACCTAGGGCAGCAGCAGCCCTTTTATAGGGTTGGCTGCTGTCCTATTAGCCAATGAAAAACATGGAAGTGTTAAACCCTTGAACCAATGAGAGTTGGCCCGTTAACAGCCAATCAGATTTCCCAGAAAGGACCAATCCGATGTTGCTATTATCGGCCAATCAGAAGTGCAGGATTAGAACCCTGCTTTTTACTTAAGGTTGTTAAAACTTTATTAAATGCCTTTATTAGTTCATAACACCCCTCCCCCCTAGGTTCCGTTTGAGGGGTACAGTAACATAATTGCGTAGATATGCAGGTCGTTTCAATTGCCTATTAGATTTGCGCTGTCCCACCAGTTCCTGTCTGTAGTCCGGTTCTGGTGGAACATTTTTTGATTTATCTGGTACAGGCAGTTCTGCATCCCCACAGGATGACTCAGCGCCCCTAATTCTGTCATCGTTGTCCTCCGGTTCCTGCGGGCTCGCCTCCGTTGAGGTATTTCTCTGTGGTGAGGCACACCCCCTTCCTGATTCTTCTTCATGGAACGCACCTGGCTGCTGACTTTCTTCGATTTCATCACCCAGCATCTCGAATTCGGTTCCCTTGACATCCCCTCCCCCCTCAGTTTGAGGGTCACAGGAGTCGTGGGAACTGGGTTGCAACCTAGAGCGAAGCTGATCTAAATGGCGTTTCCATATTTTCCCGTCCATTGTTTGTACGCGGTACGATCTGGGCCTGGTGGCTTGGGTTACGGTTGCTTCGACCCACAACGGTTCGCTGGAAATATTTTTAGCGAAGCCTAAGTCGACTACCTTGAATTCACGGCACTTTCCACGAGACCCACAGGGTTTCTCTGGTGCAAAGGCCGGGTGGAGACGGTCGAGGTGGGAGCGAACCTTGCGTCCCATCAACAGTTCAGCTGGCATTTTGTTGGTTACGCTGTGCGGGGTGATGTGTTGGAGTAGGAGTATTCTGTTCAGTTTGTCGTCAATGTCCCCATGGTCCATCTTGTGGAGAGTTTTTTTTAAGAAATTGGACCATGCGCTCGGCCCTTCCATTGGTCGCAGGGTGTGCCGGCAAGGTTAGCGCATGGTGGATGCCCCGGTCCGCTAAGTATTGTTCAAACGCCAGGGCAGTGAACTGCGGTCCGTTATCGGAGACTAAAACGTCTGGCAGTCCATGTGTTGTGAATAGTTTATTTAATTTGCGGATGACTGATTCCGTTGTAGTAGTCTTCATCTTGTGGATTTCGAGCCAGTTGGAATAGGCATCCACTGTTAGGAGGAACGTATGTCCTTTAGTATGTCCCGCAAAGTCAATGTGGATGCAGGACCACAGCCCCCGGGGAGTTTCCCACTCCGTTGGAATAGCTCTAGGTGGGGCACTGCTGACTTCTTGGCATTTTAAACAAGTCTTTACCCAGGCTTTGATCTGCTTATCGATGCCCGGCCACCACGCGTAGCTTCGTGCGAGCGCTTTCATACACATGATGCCAGGGTGACCGTCATGCAATGCTTTCAAAACTGTTCATTGTAACTGCTCTGGGACGACGACTCTGTCTCCCCATAGGATGCAGCCCTTCTGCGAGAAAAGCTCTGTTTGCCGGTTTCTGAAAGGGGCGAAGTCGTCAGGGGTTTGGTCTGCTGGCCATCCTCATTCGACCCAGCTGAGAACTCGCACCAGGACAGGATCTCATTTTGTTTCAATAGCGATGTCTCTGGCTGTTAGCGGCGGTGAATGTAGGGTTTCAATCTGGAGTGTCGTGAGGGTTGGAGCTGGGTCGTCAATGGTTTCTGGAAGTGGGGCACGGCTCAATGCGTCAGCGTGGGGAATGGCTTTCCCCAGGCGGTGTTGCAATTTATAATTGTACGCAGCTAAGAACTCCGACCAACGAGTCATTCTAGGTGACAATATATAAGAGGTTGGTTTGTCTCCCGCAATAATCCCCAGCAAGGGCTTGTGATCGGTAATTGTCGTGAAGGCTCATCCACACACATATTCATGAAACCGTTTCACAGCAGATACAACAGCAAGAGCCTCTTTGTCAATTTGGCTATAGTTGCGTTCAGCCCTCGATAAGGTCCTTGAAAAATAAGCAATAGAGGCCTCACTACCGTTTGGTAACACATGGCTTAAAATGGCTCCTACTCCAAACGGTGACGCATCACATGTAATGGTTAAAGGCAAAGTCTCGTTATATTGCATTAAAACAGCATCGGAAGTCAGTAAGTTTTTCACTTGTCGGAATGTGTGCTCCTCTCGGTGTCCCCAGACCCAGGTTGCTTTTTTGTCGAGAAGTCTATGTAGGGGCTCAGCTATGGTCGCTTTCTGGAGTAAGAAGATATTGTAAAAGTTAATGAGCCCCAGGAAAGCTTGGAGGTCTATTCTATTCTTAGGCCTTGGTGCGTTTTTGATCGTTCTTAGTTTGCCCTCAGTGGGGTGAATTCCTTGCTTATTGAGGAGGTACCCCAGGAACTCTACTTTCTCTGTACACAGTTGACATTTATTTTTTTTAACCTTTAGGCTGGAGTCTTTAAATTTTTGGAGGACCATTCTAAGACGCTTCTCTAGTACTTCTCTATTAGGGGCTGCAATTAAAACATCATTAAAATATGGTACAACTCCCTTGATCCCTTGTAAAAGTCTCTCCATCAGACTTTGGAAAATCCCTGGGGCTACGCTCACTCCGAATTGGAGTCGGTTGCATTTAAAAGCACCTCAGTGCGTAACGATAGTCTGCGCTTCCGCGGTTTTTTTTTTATCTACAGGTAGTTGTTGGTACACTTGCGCTAAATCCAAGTTAGTGAAAATTTTTCTGCCCCCCAGGGAATGGAGAAGGTGTTGAACCATCGGCACCGGGTAAGCGTTCTGTTGTAGGGCATGATTGACGGTGGCCCGGTAGTCCCCGCAAATTCTTAATGATCCATCCGGTTTGATAGGTGTTACGATTGGGGTTTCCCAACGGGCGTGGTCAGTTGGTTATAAAACACCCTGGGCTATTAATTTATCAAGCTGCTTGTTGGTCTTTGGTTTTAGAGCAAAAGGCACCCGACAAGGCTTAAGGCGGATGGGGGCTACTTCAGGGTTAAGGTTAAATGATATCGGGGTCCCCTTGTACTCTCCTAGTTTGTCTGCAAAGACGTCCTGGAATTCCTGGACGAGGGCCTCCTCCCAGTTGTCGCTTCTGGTTTGGTGAATGCTGGCTACCTCGATCCCAAGTGGGGCGAACCATTGAAGGCCTAATAAACTAGGACGGTTACGATCGATGACGGTCAGCGGTAGTGACACAGTATGATTTTTGAATGATACTTGGACTTGGCTGGATCCAACGACCGGAATTCAGTTCCCCTGGTAATCTTTCAGTATAATTCTTTGGGCTCTGAGGTCTTGACGCCGGACGGCAGGGATTAACTGTTTGAGGGTCTTCCAGGAAACCATCGAGAGGGACCTGAGTCAACTTCCATTACGCAAGGTTGGTTCTCGATGGCGACCCTCACTCGGATTTTCTTTGCATCTAACGATGAAGCGTGACCGATGGTAATGGTTTGGTGTGCCTCTTCCCGTCTCGTTGAAGTGGCAAATGTTTTATTTCTGTAGGAGTGGTTGTTCCATTGGTGGTTCAAGTGTTCCTGACTCACAGAACGATTCCCTGTGGTCTGGCGATAGTTGTTTTCTCTCCAAATTGGGCTGGATCCTCGCTTGCTTCTACAGACCTTCCTGATGTGGCCTCTTTTCCCACAGGAATGGCAGAGCGCGTCGAGGAATTTGCAATCTGATCGCGGGTGGTTTGTCCCACAACCCGTGCATTGGTGCGGTAGTCTTCGATTTTGCGGGTTGCGTTGGTCGCGTTCAGACCGGAGACGATTGACCTCCTCCTCCTCACTTTCTGATGAAGATTCGAGGTCCTCATGGTGGGTCGCTGTTGTGTGCCTCTCTAGGTGAGGTGAGGTATCATTGGCGAGTTGACGGAGTGGTGCGTTGGTGCGGCGCATTCGGGTGGCCGACTTCCTGGTTGCTTCTGCTGCAGTAGTGTCTTTGATGACATGGGCAAGATCGATGTCCCCTTTGGCCATGATCTTGCTCTGCACCTAATCCCAGAACTATTCGGTCTCTCAGAGCTTCTTCGAGGTCTGCAAACCCACAGAGGCCTCCCAGGTTCCAGAGGTCCGTGATGAAATCTGCAACGCTCTCTCCTTTCTGTTGGTCCCTTTGATAAAACTCATGTCTTCGGACAAGCGTTGGTACAGCAGGTGCATAGTGGGCCCATAGAAGGGGCACGAGGACATCTCAGTCCATGGATTTCACCTCAGCCGGTTTCGCTAGTGCCTTGGCCATCTTAAAGACGGCAGGCCCGCAATGGGTCAGGAACACTGCTCGCTTTTTCACCATAGTTGCGTCTTTCAAGTTGTTGGTCTCCAGAAACATCTGGAACCGGTCCATGTACGAGTCCCAGTCTTCTTGTGCCGGGTCAAATGGAGCGGGTGGTATGGCGCCGCCGGACATGGTTTCCGTTGTCGATGCGCCTTCAGCCACGTGCTCTGTTTGGTGCTCTGTAAGTGTTCAGTCAGCTCTGATGTCTCCGCATCCCACCCTCGTCACCAGTGTTAAGTTCTGTGCATGGGTGCAAGGAGCGGAGACGAGGCAGTGAACAGTGAACTTCAACTTTATTAATCATACTAAACAGAGCAATCACCTAGGGCAGCAGCAGCCCTTTTATAGGGTTGGCTGCTGTCCTATTAGCCAATGAAAAACATGGAAGTGTTAAACCCTTGAACCAATGAGAGTTGGCCCGTTAACAGCCAATCAGATTTCCCAGAAAGGACCAATCCGATGTTGCTATTATCGGCCAATCAGAAGTGCAGGATTAGAACCCTGCTTTTTACTTAAGGTTGTTAAAACTTTATTAAACGCCTTTATTAGTTCATAACAGAAATAATTTTGCAAAAATGTATTCATGAGGATCAATGTCAGGTTTTATCTCAAAGGCAATTAAAGATCAATGCACCGGACATTTTGGAATTCTTGGGCAACATAATGCAAAACTAGCTGAAAAGGCTTTTGACAATTTGACCTGAGCTTCCTGATCTAAGTATCTGGAAGATATAAATTTTAGAGAGTCCTTTATAAAATGGATAAGATAGATCTATACTTCATAGAAAGTACAAATAATTGTTGTTGATGAAGATCTAACAAAAGAAAAAAAAGTCATGTAAAGTATAAAAATGAACAAGGCAGGGATTCCCACTTTTCCCTCTCTTGTTTATTTTAGTTCTAGAAATATTGAATAAGGAAATAAGGAACAGAGATAAGAAAACATGTGACGATTTCAAGAATAAATGTTAAAAAAAAAAAGAAGCTTGTAAATAAAGAATTTACTTTATGATTATTGGGCACATTTTTAAAAAAAATCGGTGCATTGACAAATTTTAAGATTAATTTAAAAAACTGAACATGTTAATGAAAAATAAAATAGAAGCTCAAACAAAATTGATGAACAGTTTTTAAATCTGAGAAGTAGGTTAATATTTGGGTAACATGTCAAATATGAACTATGTTATTTCAACATAACTTTTGAAATTAACTTAAAAGTTATTCTACAATGGGAGAAGTTACAATTGTCATTCCTGGGGAGAATGTATGCAACAAAAAATGAATATTCTACCTAGAATGATACTTTTTGTTTCATTCAAAAACTCTTTTGACAGATGAACCATTTAAAAAGTGGCAAAAGGAATATTTAAATTTATGTGGCAGAGGAAAGATACAAGTTAAATATAAGGTGCTACAAGACACAAAGGAAAGAGGAGAGCCATGTTTATTAGATTTGAAACTGTGTTTTAGAGCTTGCTATTTGGTTTGGATGAAAGAATAGATGGGGATTTATTTATTTTTTTTGAAAAATAGAAGACTCTTAAAGTTAAGAGAACATGCCTTGAGATTTGAGTGGCACGGACAAAATCAAGGTCAATTTGGATTTTAAAAAACCATTATGCTAGACATGCTACATTTAAGAACATAGATACAAACCCAGGTTGTGCCCAAAAATACCCTTGTGGCAAAGAAGGACATTACAGGAGGAAATAATAGGGAAAAACAAATGGTTCACTTATTGTGAAAAAATAGAATTTTGTCAAAGAACATTCAGAATAAAATCAAGAGAATAACTGGGAGCAAAGGTTTATAATGGTCAACTTTCCTCCTATTTGCAATTACTAGAAATATTGAAAAATAAAACACTTTTAAAAACTGTACGGTTTTAAACATTCTAAGATTGAGACAGAACAGTGTATAAAAGAACATGTAATTATTAAAATGTATAAACTTATTGAAATTTGTAAATTTTTATATTCTTAAAAAAATAATACAATTGTTTTTTTAAAAAAATAAAATAAAAATGACATTGAGGGATTTGTAGTATTATAGTTTTATGAAATACCACATATCTTTGTGGCACTGAATTAGGTGGCAAAAATGCAAAAACACTTTAGATTCCATTTTGTGAATTGATACATTAGGATAAGCGGCACAAGAAAGGTTAAATATCCAGCCAGCTTAAGATAGGCAATGGTAATCTGTTGCAGTAAAATCTATGAGTCTTATGGCAGGTTGATGTCTAATCAATTACTCTGCCATTCACTTCCATTAATCATAACTTATTTTATCAGACTCATGAAGCTATCACCTTAAGCAATAAATTAAATAGTTTATTATCTGACAACACAGAGAAAAAGAAGATAGAGACTGCAAGAAGAAAATATTTTCACAGCATAGCAAGGAACCAGTTCCAGTCTTAGGAAAATTTTAGAGAATATAGAACCCAATCAGATAAACATATTGCAATCCAATATAAAATGGTGAGAGGCTCCCTCTTTTTTCCATCATTATAATAACTATTAATTTCAAGATGACATTATACTATTTATATATAAACTTCATATTATTATTAGTTGATAGCATAAAAATAAAGTGAAAAGTCAAAGATATGGCAACAACAGAAGATATGCTATAGCCAAGAGGAAGGATTTTTTTAATATTCCCACTCTGAAGTGCTACACTTTGCTTTGTAAGTCAAGCTCACAAGAATGTGGTCTAGATTATGTCACCTACCAGATGCAAACCCAAGGATGACCACTGCCATGAGCCAGCAGAAACGGAGGAGGTCTCCAAATATCATCTAGGGAAAAAACATACAGTGACTAAGCAGCTTTTCCCTCTCACAAAACTACATCCAAGGAACAGCATTCTAGATCAGGATCAAGATGCTCTGGATTAAACTGTATCATTCCAGTCCCATTCCAACTTCAAGGGATCCGTATCTATTTGCTTCTAAAGGCCATGCTACTTAGGAATTGTGGCTGCTGAAATCTAACGCATCTGAAGGGTCCCAGGGAAAGGTCATCCTGACCTCAAACTTTAGTTTAGAAATCAGAATTTTGGAAACAGCCATTTCAACATGAACATGTTTAGTAGTGAAACTGAAGCCCTATAAAATAGCCCCGATATATGGAAGTTCAGTAATGGAATGAGGAAACAAGATTATCTTCACTGTGGCATTTTAATTATTTGTTTGATACAATTTTGACATTTTCCATCAATCAAATCCCAGCTGTTCTTCAATACAAACTTTCAGAAATTTTCACTCAATCTGTATCTCTGCTGAGTTTTGTCTGCCTCAGTTCTATCTTTTTGCTTGCAGGACTTTTCTGGTATATTCTCATTTTATGGATTGCTCCTGTTTCAAGTTGTTACAGGAAAGCATATGAATATGGAAACAGTTCACACATTTGCCTCTTTTATTTGTATTAGGATTTTATAAAGCCATTATGGTTAGCAGATTTGAACAGCTTTTCGTTCCCTTTACCTTGTCAACGTATTTATCAAATTCTTTTTCAGTGCCATTTAGCCTGGTGGCCATTACTGTAACATTTATTTTACTGTACTTTTCTACTGAACTACTGAACTCCAGCTGCTCAATATTTGCTTCCGTCTGTTTTGAATTTATCACCAATCAGGGTAGAAAGAAAACAGCCAAGCAATCTAAATTCACAATGAAAATGAACTGTGCCCTTTAAGTATTCAACATAGACAAACACAAACTTCTGAAAGGGCCCTAGAATATTCAAAACTATGAAGTCCCTTTACCTCTGCTATCTCCTTTCTACTCCCATTCTAAAAGGATGGTGAGCAGTGGGAGAGAGAATTGCAGAACAGTCAAGATTCCAAGAAGTGGAGAGCTTCCTTGAAGACGGAAATGCCCATAGGGGCATCCTCCTTTGCAATAGAAGAGAAATGAATGAATGATTGACAGTAGATGATAGACTGAATACTGAGTGAGAGAAAGCTTACTTAAAGGAGAAAGTTAGTTTCAGGAAGTCTTTTTAAAGGGAAGCTGTACAATTAATGATATTAGATAATAATTAGAAGTGATTGGTATTTCATATAACTGTTCCAGTTAGAAATTCAGAAATATTTGAATATATGAAAAATATCAGTACATCTCACTCTACATGCTAGATCCAAAGAATAGCTGCAAAGATATGGAGAGAAGAGTCCTATTTTTCCTTAGTGTTGAATAGAGGATGACAGATTAAGCTGGCGAGAGCTGGGATAAACCTAAATACAATCTACAGATGAGGGCCTAGGAGAGAATTCCAAGATAGATATTCACATATTTCTCACTTGTTAAATGAAGACTAAAACTTAGATCAGAAGCTGGTGATAGCTAAAGAGATAATAGATAGATAGATAGATAGATAGATAGATAGATAGATAGATAGATAGATAGATAGATAATCTTTATAATACTCATAAAGGGTGGTATAAGGACTCCTGTCTTAGGTAGGAGGTTGAACTAGAAAACTTCCAAAGCCCCTTCCAGCCCTATAATTCTATGATTCTATCACCTTCTGATTTGTGATGAAAAAATATTGCCAGAATCAGTGCATCAGCATATCCTTCTTCATCTAAGAACATCATCTTTTGTAGACAATCACTTACTTTTTGTATCATGATGGTAAAGGGCCCAAGCATCTGAAATCCTCGTGCAAAGTACATAATATTGCACCAGCCAAGCACCAGAGCCAGAGACATTGGTACAACTTCTCCATTGGTGCTAGTGAGGCGCATCACCATGGTCAGCAGAATCATGCAGGCATACACAATGCTGTAGAGATAAAAACAACAATGAAGAACAGAATATGTGCAGGGTTTTTTTTTCCTGCAGTAACATTTAACAGCAAGCCAAACACTAAAAAATAAACTTACATGATGGCATGGAAAGGTCCTCCAAGGATAGTTTGCCCAAAGTACTTGGTAATTCCAAATCTGAAGGTATCTGGAATCTGGAATAAATCCATTGATCAATGGTGTGCTCTGCTTCAAAACAATTGGCTCATTTGCTCACGAAAGAAAGAAAGAAAGAAAGAAAGAAAGAAAGAAAGAAAGAAAGAAAGAAAGAAAGAAAGAAACCCCAAAGTCAAAGAAACTCAGTGATTCTAGTATTTTTTTTTTCAATACTAGAATCTGAATGAATTATCTGGACTGCAATCACATGCTGACACCTTCTCCTTCATTTTGGAGAAGTCACTCCTTGATGTCTATGGAGATTCTCAGTCATTCAGGTCATGATTGTCCCAAAGGTGCTTTTTCAAGAGGTAACTGGACTTTCTGGTTTTTCTTTGAAGATGTTTCCTTTCTCATCCAAGAAGATGACCTTAAACTGTCATGTTTCACTTATTTAGAGCTGAGGAAATTTCTTGGATGAGAAGTGAAGCATCTTCAAAGAAAAACTAGAAAGTTCAATGTCTCTTGAAAAAGAACTCTTGGGTCCCTCCCTGATGCAAAAATGACTTATTCAAAATGCCTGTGCCTTCTGCGTAGGCAAAGCTTTAGGATTTCTTAGTTAAGCACTACAATATTACACTATAGCTTAGCACTGCACTAGGTTAGGATCTAGGATTTACATTGTAGCAGCCTTCAAATAGAGGTCAGAGGATTTAGAAAGAACTTATGTTAAACAATACTGCTAATCCTATTATAGAATGCTTCTGCTGCTGCTCAGCTGCTTTCTACTCAAGGTTTTTTTTCACATAAAGATTGGAGAAGGATAAACATTGCTCTTACCTCCAATATCAATATCACAATGGCTCCAACAACAGTGATCAACTCACCAACAAGTCTGTGCTTATCTTCAGAAGTAATATAAGACTCCTGAAAAGGAATGCAAACCCATATTGGTTAGGAGCATCACAACCTCAAGAATTAATATTTCAAGGATCCAACTTCCTTGTTTTATGGATTTAGACCAAGATGGCAATGATGATCAATAAAAGTGGAGAGTGAGAATATATCCAGGACTGCACTCCATCATCACGTCAGAGAAACAATATTAGTGACTACTCATCAATTTGCCTTTTTCTTGGAGGCTTCACAATCTGCACATCTCCCAAAAGCACAAGACTGGCAAAGTGGAATCCACCCAATGGTTCTAGATACAGTTGCTGAAAACTACATAATTACTTTGATTATCACTCATATCACTAAAATTTTGAAGAAAGGCGTGTGTGAATAGCAGGAAACTTAGAAACCTGAATCCTGCAGGATTATTTAATAATGTGAGCTAATGTGCTTTTCAGCTGGGAATCCCACTAGTAGTCAACTTTCAGAATTAATACAGTTCCAAGCGAAGTGAGCCAGCTGCCTGACATTCTGATAACTTAAGTAAGTTTGACTTCATCTCTGCTGTGTCCATCTATCTGCCTCTCTTTCTTTAAAAAAAGGAAAAAGACTTCAACTTCCTCATACTCAGGAGATTAAATGCTAATGTTTCCTGTTATGACAATGGAAACTAAGCCTTTCAGAAGTAAAATTGTGACAGATGACAACAGAAATTAGTGTATTAGGTGACAGTGATATTTTAGAGAAAGAGAGAGGCCAAATTCAAGGGAAAGAAACTCTTGATGTACTGATGAAAAACTATGCAATGGGAAGTCAGTTGTTTATTAAGAATATTCAACTATTCAACTTTAGGGATCCTTTGTTTATCTGACTATTGGAAAAAGAGCCTCATGAATTTAATGTGCAGATTTGCAAGGAAAGTCTTCATACATTTGACTGAGTTTGCTTATAGTTCTATTTAAGACTGGGAAGACTGCTGTGGGAGAAATAGGCATAAATGAATACCCATATCTCCTACCAACCTTTACTGCCACAATTTAGCGCTAAATGAATTGAAGCCTTGCATAAGGTCATTACACATCCACAATATGGTTCATGTAGAGAATCCCCTATTATTTGATAAACACAGAAAATAAAGGCGGCACACATATTAGTACAACCACAGTTTATAGTCAGAGAAGCTCTTAAGTGCAACGCCTGTGCCATTCTACTTCCTCACAGGAGCATAACAACGGCACATGGTAATGGAAAACCTCCTACCATATTTCTGTACATGTTTCGATTTTGCCTAAAATGTGTTCTCTCATAGTCAAGTCATTAACTGCCACACTCACTAAAGAGCAATTTTCAGGGAGTCTTCTGAATTGTTATCATTTGTTTGGAAAATCCATCAACTGAACTAATAGTGTCCACACTTTTCCCTCTAACTACCAATTTGTCTGTTATTATTTGAGCTGATGCCAAGCTCAAGACTTCTCAAGACGCTGCAGTGGGAATAAACTTCACAGGGTACTGAGAAATGCTGAATGAATATGCACAGAATTGCTGTATAGAGCACCAACTTGTTATTGCAGGGGTTTCCCCACCCACTCACACCCCCATACAATTAAATTAAATGGACAATGCCACTACTTTTTGCCTCCCAGGCCAATTGTTCTCCAGCCCTTGGTTATATCTGGTTGTGGACTATCTTTGGAGAAATTGTTTCTCCCAGGGGTGGAATTCAAATTTTTTAACAACTGGTTTTGTGGGCGTGGCTTAGTTGGTGGGCGTGGCTTGGTGGTCATGTTGTTGGCTTGGTGTGACCAACTCAACATCACTCACATCGAGGCACGCATCTCCTTGCCTAGCCTCTCATGACTGTAGGGATGCTGCAACAGTTGTAAGTGTGAAAAATGGTCATAAGTCACTTTTTTCAGTGCCATTGTAACTTTGAATGGTCATCCACACAAGCAAAGTACCAGCAAAGGAGGGGAAAAAAACTCCAGAGAAGTGCCTAAGACAGGAAGTCTAGTCCTGCCAAGAATGTAATAAGGGTTAACAGAGAGGCAGTTTCTGTAAGCAACATCAGAATGTTTCCTTCCTGCCTTCCTTACAGGATTAGGCCAGTAATTTCTTCTAACAATCAGTTCTCTGAACTGCTTAGAATGTTAACAATTGGTTCTAGTGAATAGGTGCAAACTGGTAGAATCCCACCCCTGGTTTCTCCTGGAATTGAAAATTGTAAATGATTTTTACATTTTTAATAGATTCGTGTAAAAGAACCTACCTGCAAAAGTTTCTGAACATAGATTGTGTTATCTCTTTCATTTGTTTTGTTGAAGCTTCGGTCTTTCAGGGGTCGGTAGACACAACACATTGTGAAGCAAATCATGTACAGGACGTAAAATAAGGCCAGAATACAAAAATATGGCCGTCCGTATTTATTCCACTTCAGGCTTACCAGCTCATTCACAGGAGTAAGGTCGAGGATTCTTCGGGCCTGAGGGATGTAAAATAGCCTGTGTTCAGCCTTTTTTTCTTACAAACAAATAATTCTCAAAGACAACAAAAGCAACCCCTGAAAATGAAGGGGGTAGTTGGATTATTTTTAAAAGATGGTGTTACTCCTAGAGAATATATTGAAAGATCCAGTTTCTCATTACAGAGTGCTGGAGTCCTTGTTAGCAGTCTTCAGTATGTAAAAATGGAAATGGATGGTGCTAATTATGAAGTTGGTAAGGATGAAGATGCAAAAGCAGAACATAGCTTGAAGATGTGTGAGGTCTTCAAGGAAGGCAGATGACCGTTCAGGGCTGAAATACACTAAAAATGCCACCAACCAAATCCAGTTCATATGCTGGTTGGTTGCATTATTTCCTTCAATTCTTTTAAATATTGCATATTCAAGCAGTATAACCATAAGAATGTCATAGGATAACACAAATGTGCCCTTAATGTAAGGCAACGATAGCAATAACATTGAAACTTATATTCAGCTTCATAGTGCTTGATAACACTCTCTAAGAGGTAGAAGGCTGAGTCAATCTTGAGCCAGTTAGGATCAAACTCCTGGCAGTGAGCAGAGTCAGCTTGTAATATTGCTTTCTAACCACTGCTTCACCAGATAATTGCCTAATATTTACTGAAACCCTTTGTGGGTTTTGGATCACAGGGTGACTTTAAGAAAGCTGTTCCATTCTTTGGAGATCTTATTATATGAGAGCTCATTAGTCAGAAACTCTCCAGATACCTGCCACAAAATCTCTAGCCTATTGCAGACGTTGAAGGCATCCCACACTCTCTTATGGATACACTTTGAAAAATCAGTTGTAGAAAAGAATCTGTATTCAGAAAAGATGGCCTGATCTGACTGAATAAATCTGGTTCTCTACTAAAAAGCCACTTTGAGAAGAAACATCCAGCAGCCCCTCCTTTCAACATAATACCTCTCTTTTTTTTGTGGTGACAATAAGTTCCAGAAGAGACTGATCATCTCCCCATGAATCAATTTCCGTAAGGTCATACAAGGTAGACGTCAAAGACCCAAAAGTCCATAGGATGTGTTTTTTTCTTTGCATTAGGTGTTTGAACAGCTAATTTGAGGAAAAGAAAAGTTTCAGTCAGCCTGGACGCTTGCTGTTGAAGGGGGTATTTGCTCCCACAACCGATATCTGTCATATCTCTCTTTTAATTTATCAAAATGCAAGCTAATACAAAAGTTAGAGAATACAATAAAACTATCAATAATATGGCTTTTTTAAAAAAAAAAAAATTTGTGGAACAGCCCAGAGTATAAACTTTTACCTTGAAATGTAGATTCCTGTCCAGAGAATGCATATCAAATAGGCTATGCTGATACCTATATTTAATGCAGCTTTAATGTAACATCCTAAGCTAGTAGGTTAGGGTCCCTAGCTTTTAGTTTGGTTTCAGAAATAAATGTTTGCCCTGATGGTCCTTTTTGGCCAGGTATTTGGGGTTTCTTTTATTAAATCAAAATATTTATTTTTTTTTATAGTACAGCAGGTCAGAAAGACTGATGTAATTGTACTGGATTAGAACCAAGGAGATCCTGAGTTTGATTCTAATCACAAATCACTAGATTTGATTAACCACTATCTCTCAATTTGATTTTTCACTGGGCTTTATTATAAAAAATAGAGGAAAATATAGAGCAGAAAGCTCTATGGATGCCAACCTGAGCTCTTGAAAAAGAATTATATTAATCAAATAAATGAATAAATAAACTAAAAGGGTCAGGAAAAAAATGTTGATTAAAATGCATATAGGTTGGATTTCAACACTTTCAGTGATGTTCTAGAAAATTAAGATCTAGTTTTTGATTGAAGAGCTCCAAAACAGAGGCACTTTCAGCAATCAACCTTTAAAAACCTAACTCCTGAAGTATGGGGTATGGGGTGAGGGAAGTATCGTTTTACTGCCTGCCAGAAGGGAGCCATGAAGAGGCCAATCAAGGTTGAGATACAGCAATACGTTGTTTTTCTCCTTGGTGGAGCCCTTGCCAAGCTCACAACGTATCCACCTCCATTTTTACAAGGAAAGAGATGATTGATAGTCTTCCCTAGAAGATTTTATAGATACACTTCCAAGAAGAGAAGTACTGGCTGTGATAAGTAATAGGATTTGGTATCATCATTATGCAAGCTGAGCTGAAGGCTTTCAAAGGAAATATAGCAGGATTTCTCTCACTCATTTTGTCAGCTGAGGGATCTTCCCCACCTTCATCCAGAGAGGTTTTAAATTGGCAAAACATTCTAGAAAATGGGTCCAGAAGTGGGACAAGATCACAAAACTCTCACTGCCTCACTGGATTTAAGAGACAACAATCTGAACCATCAGGATGTTCATGGAATATACATCACTTGTAGCTTTTATTTGTTTTAGAGTCTTACAATTTTATTGCAGAGTTTGAACACCTTTAAATCCTACCTGAAAAGGGGGCACTTACTTCCAACAAGAAATGATAAAAACGAATGGTAGAGAAATCACTTTGCTCACCACAGTGTTGCCTTCTACCCCAGCCAGCTTAAATGGGGTAAATCCCTCATAATTGAGGACTGCATCCGGGTCCCCCAGACCCTTCTCTTTCTTGTCATAGCAAAGGAGAAGATCGTATATTTGACATGCAGATGCCTTGTTAGGCTGGAGGATTAAGATGTGGAAGACTGAATTACCTATCAGGAATTAACCAGAAACAGAAATTAAGTTCATCTCTGTATCTTAAGGAGAAATCGAGAAATCATTGATCCCTGTTCAGACTCTTCAATCTTCTTCTTCTTCTTTTTTTTTTTGGCTTAGTGGGAAAAGGAGTCCAACAATTAAAAAATAAAGAATGGTGTTTCCTGCATTGAATATTTTTGCCAAGAAAGTTTTGGCTGCTGTATGATTTGGAATAGACTTTTTAATTGTTTAAATTAACAGATTCCAGGCCAATTTACTTAAACAACAGAGTCAGTTGTATCATTCTGGATAACCAGTGGAGAATGTATCATTATAGTATGAAATATTCAGCATCTCTCTTCATGAAAAAGCAAATACGATACACATTTTGTATTTAAATCCTTGCATTCTGAAGTGATAATTGCTGAGCAAGGTGATTCTTCGGAACACGTAGCTTGGCTTTTACAGCTAGTTTAGATCATCTGCATTTTTTTCCAGCATATACCTATAACAATCTCATGCCTTTACCCAATGCAACTGATATGATGATTTTCCATGAACAGCAACAAGAAGAAGAGAAGTATGTGAATATTTTTGGGGAGGGAAGACAAAGAAATGCAACCTGAAGCCAACACGCTCCGTCAATCTCCCTCAAACCTGACCCTCTATAGATCGGAAAGGGGCCTTATCTCTACAAGAAGGACCACTGTAACAGTGCAGTTGACTTGGAAGTATCTGTCTACATCTGCAGTGTAATATTAATGGCAGGAGATAAGAGAAGGAGTTTGTCTTACACAAGGGAAGAGTTGCATAAAGCACCTTCTCATCCCACATGCATACCCTTAGGGTAAGTGAGGAAGGCATACCTAGAGAATCCTGAACTCGAATCTTAGCACCATTTTCAATCAGCAACTGGACAATGGCTTCACTCCCAGAACATGCTGCAAATGACAAAATGTGTTCCCCTAAGAAAGGAAGAAGGAAGAAAAAGAAAAAGATTATTTTTGTTCAATATTTAAGCTTAAAAAATCATTGGGCAACATATCCAAGATGAAAATAATATATACATGCACACATACACCCTATGTATACATACTGTATATATGTGTATATATATTGTGATAACATATTTATATTTCCTTATCACTGTACCAATATCTTTTTATTATTATACCACTCAGTTAAGAAAGATTCCCTTTACTCTAGTCTCCACTGTCATTAAACTAATCCAAATAACCTCTGAGAATGCACATTTCCCACCAGAATTGGAAATTAGTTGGAATATAAGCAGCCAGAGGAGGAATAGGATGGCAGAATCTGGAGATATCTCCTTTCATTCACACTCTCACTCTGGAGTGTTACAATTTACTCACAGTGAAGATTAATGAGGAGTCATTATTAAAATGCTTGAAAATTGATCTATTAAGTATAGCTTAATTATGGTCTGAAACAGGTAATGAGGGAGCTCGCTAATCATAGTATGGCCAAACTTCAGCTCCACTGCAGCCAACTGGGAAATCTGGATTTCTGTTGGCTGGGTATTTAGCTGCTGTTGGGAAAAAAAGAGAGTTTCTGAATCAAAATACTAGAGGAAACCAGAGGTGGAACAGCTTGCTAATAGCTAAAATAGATCCATTTGTCTGAATTGTAGTGGAATTCAACTGAAGAACATGACATCCTTAGGGAAAGTGAGAGGTAATAGCACATGGACACACAACTTACTGCTAGGTCAACTTACATCTGCTACATTTGTAGTTCTTGTTCTATGGACTTAATTTTTTTTTTTTTGCTTTTAAAAATGCACAAATTCCAATAGACCTTTAAAATCATATTTTCTCTCAAAATAAGCAACTTTAAAAACATTTTTTAGAAAAAGAAGATTCAGGAAGCATGAAAGCTCCTGTTCTTGTTCAAATAGCAGATCAAATTAGTTCTTGATTGGAATTCCTGCTTTGTTTCTATCAGGTTTAAACCAATGTGGCTTCCTTTAAATAGGCTAGGAGTTGGTAGTGTGAATTCTCCATTAAGAGATCCTCAACACATTTCCCTCTTCTTAATGATATTTCCTTGGAAAAAGCCAACAATAGCCATTTCAGAAAGGAGTGTAGCTGCTTCCCTAGTCCTGACTAACTCTTACCTCAGTCAAGAATTCATTATGAGATCTTTCCGTTAGTCTCTTCAGTGGGAACAGAGCAATAACAGAACTACCTGATACAAACATTGCAAAAGCTATTGAAATAATGCAGTCTGATGGCTGTTTCAGAATAGTTTATTTTCAAAAATAGGCAGTGATAGTAGAATTACAGACTACTATGAGAAGAAAAGATACTTCTATTCTATTTGATGCTGGTTTTTCCTTCTTATGTAATAGGCTACATTTCTCTTAATTGAGAAAGCTCTGTTTGCAAAAGATATTTAACACAAATTAATTAATTTTGTCTTATGGGACAATATTATCATTGCCTTTTTATTTATTTATTTTAAAATTTTACTTCAACTCTGCCACCATCAAATCCTTGGCAATCTATAGGCTATATAAATAAAAATTGAAATATCCATGCTGAAGTTAAAACCAATCCAAACAGCCATAAGGATAATAACAATAAACAATACCCCTCATAGAAACAAAAACAAGAATAAAAAATAAAATAAGAGTAAACTTTTTAGTCACACATATATCCCTAGATATGAAAAAAACCAACATACTTAATCTCACTGTTACTATTGTTTTAAATGCTTAGACAATCCTTAGTGTTGACCTGGGTAGTTAGATGCAAATGGGCAGCTGATCAATTGGTTAAATGAGAATGAGAAAATATTCTTAGATTCTCTTTTCTACAGAACTATTTTGAAAAGGCAACACGACAATCTTGACCTTCTTTATATCCGATCTCTTTTGGTTGGCTGATGACTTCATGCTCCTCAACGGAGGACTGAGTTGTGAAAATGGGCAGATAAAAAGAGCTGCCCATGCCAGATCAGGTGCCATAGGCTGAATTCCTGTTATTTTTATGGATTTTCCAAATAGCCTTGCCCCTCAAAGCAAGCCCCCTGACCCCAGGTTAAGCATGTTAAGCAAGTTAAGCATGTGGACTTTTAGTTTACAGAGGAATTATAGTTGAGAGGATTACTGTTTCAGAGAAGAGCACTTTCTGTCTCAGAAAGAGGTGGGTGCAAGGGACAGAATGTTCCTCCTTGCCACAGTGTTTCCTCTATACAATGCAAATTGCAGATTATTCACACAGAAGGTATTTGACTGCCAACATACCAAAATAGAAAAGACTGTCACTTCTTCTCCTGAAAACATATCCAGTAGCACGAGGTCCATTCACGTCTGCTCCTTTCTCAAGTAAAGCTTTAACCAGGTCCAAGTTTTTGTTTACCACAGCTATGTGAAGAGCTGTCTCCCCTGTAATACACAACATTAACAAAAACCCTTGTGGCATCTTGAAATTCCACATGTGTGCATTTGTGTGTGCATGGATATATGTATATGTTGTATATGTATATATAAGCATGCGTAGTCATGCATTTACATGAACTATTTTATCATATTCTCATGGCCTCTGGTGACACTGATTTCAGAAAGTAATGAAAGGTTGTCAAAAGTCTTTTTCAACTCAGATTTTTTTGAACTGAATCCCTTGATGGATCATGAAGAGCTATTAGCCACTGATCTTAATTAATAGAGCTCAGTTTTTCTTATGAAAATGGATCACCTGAGGAGACATTTCCTGTCTGTTTTATTAAATCTATACCCCCCTTCCCACACCCCTAAAAGAACTTGGCATCTACAGGAAAAGCTCTGCAACAAGAAGTAGTAGGCTTATATAAAGGCAAATATTGGCTGGATGTTCAAAATTAAGAGTAGGGCTGAAATAATTGTCTGCACTCTAGCCAAAAGATTGGGTTCTGGACCATAGAGAATTTCATCTGGCCCATCATATCTACATGTACTCTTCTTTAATTCAGATTGCTCTATCTACTTCTTAGTAGCTTCCTGACAGGATCACAACACAAAGAGGACACCTGTACTCCATGAAGCACAAAGTTATGATAATGCTGTTAAATCTTAAGAAGTAAGATTCTTTGTTATTTCTTCTACAACATAAATTTGTTATTCCTCTGGAAACTATGATCAGTGTCCTGGAGAGCTCATTATATGATCAATGTAGCTTATAGATTAGTATCTCATGAACAACATAAAACATATTTTAAATCACTTATAGTTTATAACAGCCTCATGCATTTTCAAAGAAGTTCATCAGGGTTAAATGCAGAAGGGAATTGAATTTGATTCAGTGTTAGTTTGGAGGCTGGATTTAATTATTAATGCAATTGCAAAGTTAATTGCCGTTAAAAATGAATACCCAGGTTCTCATTCAAGAGTTTTAATGTTTAATGCGCTGCTTAATATTCCATCTTGAATTTCTTAGAAGATATTTCTCAGGGGCCTAGTATGAGGCAGTGGCAAAATGGCTGAACTGTGAGTTCCTTGATTCAGATCTCACCACAAGCTCCCTATATGGGAACGCTAATCCATTTTGAATAGTAGTGCTTTAAGTTGCACTATTATGTCCATTTATATTATAATATCAGCAGATATACTTTTTTTTCCTTTCAATAATAACCTCTCACATGGAATTAGTCTTCTTGTGTTTATTTTTAAACTGGGGGTTCTTAGTATTTTCATCAGAATCGCAAAATGTCTTTCTACCAGAATCACAAATATTTTCCCCAGAACTGCAAATTCTGTCAGTATGAATCTTAGATTGCAGTCACTTACAATGAGCCATTTTGTTGTCCATTTACATAATTTAGTTTGTTCCATTTCTTTTTGTTCCTAGTATTTGGTGTCATTTGAAAATTTGAGTATTTCATTCTTCATGTCATATTCCAAATTGTTTATGGAGCAAGTAAAACATTGTCTTACAATGCACATCAGGTTCTCAAATATACTCTTACTTTAAACAAGGCAAATTATATTCTGAGCAAGTTATTAGCCAAATTATATGTCTAAAACATATATACTAAAACATATTCAATATTTCACTGTTTCTGGGCACTGTAGAGAGAAATTGGACTTAAATGGTTATATTATCACAGTCTGTTGTAGAATAAATGATTGGCTGGGATTCATCTATAGTGACTGTTTTTAACTGATAATCCATTCTTATGCTAAATAAAATATGCATTGAAGTGTATTCTTCTCATCGGAAAATTAGCTTCCATACAGTAACCCTACTGAAAAGGTCCACCATGTCCCATTAGCAACTGAAGACTTGGAAGTGGGCCTGAATAGTAATTGGAGAAAAGTGAAGGAACATCTTGCCACGAGTAATCCCATTATCTTATTTTCTATAGCTGGATATCATGAAAAGACCCATTTCAACAGAGTTTCCATAAATATATTCTAGGATTATTTTTTCCTTTTGTGAGCCAGAAGGTGACTAATTATGTTTACGATAACTGATGCTTTCTTCATTGATATTTTATGCAAAGTATGAGACATAAAACCAATAATCATAATAATTACCAGCATACAGCTCAGAAGTCACAGGTTCATTCACAAGTTCTGGAGCTGCATTGATCAAGAGCTGAGCAGCTTCTAAGTTATTGTATAAGGCAGCTACATGAAGAGCTGTTTCCCCAACAGCACCTACAAAGAGTGTCAAAGAAAGAGAAGCTGTCATGACATTGCAATGATCTAGGGATGGTCCCTCTAGAGGTAGTCACAACTACGACAGTTATAAACAGTTATGTTTATAGGTCACAACAGACAGAATGCTGGACATGTCTATTCCTGAGATCGCTTGTGTGTGGTCTCTCTTCTGACAGACAATAAACAAGAGTGACCATGCCATATTCATGAGGGGCATTTTTTTTCAGAAGGAAGTTCAAGGCATTTAGTCATTTGCTCCTTGCAGGATCTGAAGCTGTCCTTGCATATGCCAATCAACCAACCACACATTTCTGCCACCTTCTCTTCTTTGCTCCTCAAATTGTGATTTCTCTTAATAGGCAATAGGGCCATGATAAATCGGTTGGACCACTACCTCGTTCATGAAGGTCACAGGTATGGCTCGCTATCAGCTTCTGGATGGCTGAGACATCATTTTCTTTTGCAGCCAGGAGAAGGGGAGATTCCCAGATCCTGTAGCAAGCAGGAACAAAGGGTAATCAGTTCAGAATACTATATATTACAATTCACATAGAAATATCTTTTCATCATATCAGTTCTTGTCTTTCTAAACTGGGAAAATTATTATTATTTTAATCATAAGCCAATGAAAAAAAATCCCAAAAAATATAGATATATAAAAGTAGCTATCATCTATCACAGGTTATCTTCAATCAAAAACCTGCCATTTTTTTATTATGTTTTAAAGGTGGCAGTGTTATTTTACCCATAAGACCCATAAATGGTAAAGGTATGTTAATATAGGCCACCAATTTGGAAAATTAAAGAAGAAATCATCAGTTAGCCCAGAAGGTCCATTCCATTGTATGCTTGTCTGCAGGCTGTCTCAGCCATGCTGCCTGCTTCTAATTTAGATTTTCTAAATCTAAAGGAGGCAGTGTTATTTTAGAATTGTTATTTCTGAAATTTGTATTGTTCTTTCTCTGTTTACAGGATATTAAAGTACAAAGACTTAGTTACTAATTGGGTAATAACACCATGGAATGTCTTCGGAATAAGGTTTTTTTTAAACATGGTAATTTACTGTTTTTATTTTTCTTACATACAGGCTCCACGGGGATTTTTTTTCAAAAGCAACAAATCAGCAGCAAACTAGCAAATGCAAAATGTCAATGTAAGTCAATGCAGAGTTAATGGCTGTTGGAGCAATACAGATAAATATCACAGATATGTATCAAACCCATTCCAATAGATACATTCTCTGAAACTCCTCTGGTGCTTCACTTTCACCACTTTCACCACAACCATTTGTACTCTACTTTCTTTTATTTTCTCAGAAGGTTCACTAAAAGTCTTGTGTTTAGTTAATCTCAGTCAGAATAATGATAGAGAGCTGCACATCAGTAGATTTTATGTATAGCTCAGTCATAGAGAAAACTTTAAGTATGCAACAGTTACTTTAATAAGATGTATATCCTAGGACAGGGGTCGCCAACCTTTTGGACCTCAGGGACCACCAAACTCATAATTTTAAATCCTAGGGACCACTAATATGAATTTTAACTGATGGTGGCTTGCTGACGTTGGTGAGAGAGAGTGAGAGTCTGCACTGAATAATAGAAGGTTCAGTTCTAAGGAAGGTTCGGCTCTGCTTTTAAGGTCTAAAGATTAGCTAGAAAGCAAGAAATCCAATGGTTTCCTGCTTTCTAGCTAATCTAAATCTCCCAGCACAGCAGAACTTAGGAGGCAAGTTTGCCAGGTAAGGGTTGAGCGGGCAAGGAGGGTTCCTATGGGCCATGTGGGCAGCGCAGCCTTGTGCTCCCAGGCAGCCTGGATTAATTGCTTTGGGGGGTGCTCTGGGGGTGATATTTCTCTGCAGCCCACCAAAATTTTCTCATGGATCACCAGTGGGCCATGGACCACCAGTTGGCGACCACTAGAAAAGGAGACACCAGCATTTACATGTTGGTTCAAATCTACAGTAGATATTGAGCTAAAGAAAATGAATATTGCATTGAGTACTGAAATCCAGATTTCGTACAAACCCTGAATATATATTTATGTTGCACACTTTAAATTTAAACTTTAAAAAATGACATGGAACCTATTTAAGCCATCCTTAATTTTAAAAAATGTGAAGATGGCTGAGGCATTCTCAATGGCTGATTTATGTCTGTCAGGGAAAAAATACTCTCAATTTTTAAAATTTAATTTGTGGTAAAATCTAAAATGTTGAAACCCATAAGAATTTTTTCTTGTCTTATTGTACAGAAATGTTATCTATATTATGGCTGTAATTCACAATTTACTTTAGGAAATTTGAGGTTAGCATTATCTATTTCATTATATTTACTCCACTACAAACTACAGAAACAGCATTTCATAAATATATAAAATATTGCAAACTGAAACGTGTTTGAGTCCTCCCTTCTATTCTAAGCCATCAGTCAATATTTAAAACCTGAAATCTATCAGTTCTATTAAGCTTATCTTAATTCTATCCCTACTAACCATAACAGACCTTACCTTGCTAAAAGTTAAACATATTTCTTAGCCGATGAATGTACCTCCAAGGGTTGACTTATAGAATCTATAAAAGTTTCAGCTAGCTCACCACCAGGAGATCAATTTAGCAATTTCCTAATAATAGGTGCAGCATAAATAGATCATATTTCTGTGTAAAAGAAGCAATACATGTTCTACTGAGTCAGTATTCCTCTTTATGCAAGAGCAAAGGTGCTGCTTTTATGCAATTTTCTAGTATCTAGTAACTAAAATTGCTGATAGCATAACATTAAATTTGGTCAGAGCTAAACCTCTTATTTTAGCATCATGATACAGAATACATAAGCACCTGGTTGGAAACTACTATTAACACCTAATAAGGGAAAATATTTTGGGGTGGCATTCAAAATAAGATCCAAATTTGTTCTTTAATTGGGTTGATAATATTATTCTGAAGAGCCTATTGATTCTGAAGAAATCTCATAACAGATTTCTCTCCCATCTACCTTTAAAACTATATTTCAACCCTACTGGACTTGGACCAGAATGGGGGGAAATCAATTTTAAATGAAAAGAAAATTATAAACCATGGACTATAACAATTAGGCCATTGTTTCCATCCCCTGTTCAATGTGGAATCCAAAGTACCCTCATTTGATAGATGATTGTCTGGACTAAACTTGAACATATCTCTCTGGTAATTGGTTCTGCTGTAAATTCCTCTTACAATTAAGATTTTTTTAAAAAGACAATTCAGTCAGAAGGTGGTTTCTTGTAGTTTAATATAATTTATCTTGAATGCTGGAATTAGAAAAAATAGATCTTGAGTTTCCATATGACATCTGTTGAGATATTTGAAGAGTACAATTACACCCCCTCAAACTTCTCAAGATGAAAAGCCCAAATCCTTCAACCTCATTTACAGGATTTTATTGCTCTCCCACAGAATAAATTTTATTTTCTTAAAACTAAAGTCTACTCTACAGAATCACCATCACCATTAGTAAAACAAGAAGTCCCACTGAGAAAACATATTTGGAGCTACTATATTAGCTAGGAAGCTATTATTATTGTTGTTGTTGTGGTTGTTGTAGCATTTATATCACCAATTTATACAGCCAACCTCTTGGAATTGCAATGGGCATCATTACAGTTTTCTTCTTCCTCTCAGATAATCTAAAACTCTATGAAAAAGTAGGGGATGAGATGTTCAGGTAAGCTCACTCTCAGATCATTTTTGACATAATGTCAAAAGGCAATCAGAATGTTTAGACCAGTTTATTTGTAAGCTACTCCCTTTTGGCAGCCCAGAAGGATAAGTCACAATAGTCCTGAACAAATACAACCACCCCTTAAGGTTAAATAACTATATTTATTTATATAATAGCAGTGCTCCAATATCTAAAAACCTTCCACATAGAAGAGGGGGCCAGCCTATTCTCCAAAGCACTTGAAGGCAGATTAAGAAGCAATGGATGGAAACTAGTCAAGGAGAGAACCAACCTAGAACTAAGGAGACATTTCCTGACAGATAGAACAATTAATGAATGGAATGACTTGCCTCAAGAAGTTGTGGCAACCTCCTCTGAAGGTTTTTAAGAAGAGACTGGACACCCATTTGTCTAAAATGGTATAGGGTTTTCTGCTTCAGCAGCCAGGTGAACCAGAAGACCTCCAAGGCAGAGGTAGTGTTCAGCAAGTTCTCACCACTTCTGGAGAACTGGTAGTGGAAATTTTGAGTAGTTCGGAGAACCGGCAAATGCTGCCTCTGACTGGAGATTTTATAGTATCCATCCCCTGCCACGCCCACCAAGCCCCGCCCAGAGAACCGGTAGTAAAAAAATTTGAATCCCACCACTGTTCCAAGGTCCCTTCCAACTCCGTTATAGGGAGAATTAGCTCCATGCTCTCAGGCTGTGGATATTTGCGAGAAGGAAAAAACCAGCTGAAATCCACTCCAGGATTGTTAAGTATAATGTTTGCAAGATTCAAGAAGAAAAATACAATATACTCAGATTTCTCAGTTCAGTAAGATATGGAGTATTACTGAGCCTGATTTATTTTGGATGTGCTCAACGCTCTGAGTTGCCCAGTTTCCTTACAAAACTGTAAGAGGACCTATTTATCAGGAGAGGTGTAGGAGGGCAACATATTCTGTTCCAGTGTTCAATCGCAGATAATAAAACAGTGCATAACAAGACATTGTGATTGTGAAGTTAGGTTCTGAAGCACTGAATGACCAAAACATTATCCCTATAATTATTCCTCATAACCTGCCATAAATAAAAGAAAGTAGCTAAATAAGTTGAGTTCTATAACTTGGTTGCCAACTGTATCTGTCTGTGTAGTTTATTCAAATTCTATGAAAAATGTAAATGCTGCTTTTTATTCAAAGGAAAGAATACAGAATAATTTTCTCCAGCCTCTGGCCTGCGTCTCAGTTTCAATCAGCGCCGGCTAAGAAATTCTAGGAGTTGAAGTCCACACATCATAAAGTTGCCTAGTTTGAAAACAACATTAAATGAATACATAGGAAGCATATTTAGTTTTATGTATTTTCCTGCCTAGGCCTCACAACTGAAAGACTCCCTATGAGACAGGCTGGAGGGCTTTGGAATAAAGGCATGTTTCAGAAAGAATTACATGGGGGAGCTTACTTAATTTCATTCTTGTCTCTAATGCACAAAACAACTCAGTTCTTGGCTGTTTCCCACTCAAATTGTCTAATGACAGAATACCAACCTACAATCAATGGGTGTGTGGGAATAGCTGAAGAATGTCAAGTCCCGAGAGGGCGGAGTAAATCATGGTTATCTTGTAAAACATGAATGAATAAAAGTATAGTCAAATGATTGATTAATAATGATACTAAGGTATTTAGCTTTTTGATTGACAATATGAGATTATATATAATGTAATTGTAATTGAAGACTACGAAATGAAAGCACAAAACAATTTGTAAACCAACTGGCATGTTTTGTTTGTTTATGTTTGTTTTTAAAAACCAATAATTTTTTTTTTTTTTTTTTAAAGAATGTCAAGTCCCAACACCAGGAGAGATCATGCATGCCAGGCCAAGGTTGACTTCAGTTCAGGAAAACAGAACCTGTCAGAAAGGCAGCAGATCTACTGGGCCAAGTGCCACACCTCGGCCCTGATTCATGAAGTTCCTTGAATTCTGTGCCAGCAAATGTCCTGAAATGAGGAAATGCAGTTGGCACTGGCTCCAAGCAGGAGCTCAGGGTGAACTGAAGGCACCCTGGCACTGGTTCATGGCATCCTATTCCCTCCTGTTTTAGAACTATCAGAGCACGCTGATGAGGTTTCTTTTACCCTCCTTCCATTTGTGAGAAAGGCTGATGTTAGGGTTCCTTCACTGATAGTGCCTCATGTGGGCTAGCCTCATGAATTCTCTGAAAGGAAGGCAAGAATGGGAAGCAGGCATGATATGAAACTTGGTTTTGCTTGTTTTTTTTATTTTTTAAATTCCTTTTTAACACAAACTTGGCTATCAGCAAGATTTAGTAACGATGAGGTCCCTTTAAAGCAGGGAGAGGGATAAAACGCAGCTGGCAAGAGGGAAATAAGATTCCTTCCTGAATATCCCCCCTCAGCACCACTTTACACATAACTTTTTTTTTAGGTTGATCTTTATAAGTACCATGTTATAAATGGTTTCAGGAAGAAATGTACAAGTATTATAGGACTTAACATTTTAGATGCACACATGCATTCCTCTTCCTTCTCACCTTTCCCAAAGTTTAAATCTCCCTTCATCTGCCCTTCCCAAATTGTTAGAAAGCAACAAACTGGGGGGGGGGGGTTGTTAGCGCATGCCATGTGTTAGCCGGGGATCTCCAAGGCAGCTGGCTGCCTCTGTGAAAGGAATTTTTTTGGGTGGTATTATCTTTACCTGTGGCATGCTTGAAAGCTGGTAGATGTTCAGGGGCGGCTCTTTTCTTGTCCCTATGTGGTTTACTCACACCTGGGAATTGAGCTGCCGACTTCAATGGTGCGCAGGCCAGTGTCTTACCACATGAGCCACCATGGCCCCCTCCCATTAGGTAAATCTGTGTGTATGACAGGACTCAGAGCACACCCACTTTATCTGATCAGAACAGATGGGCAGAAACAATAGGAGTTAGTTAGTCTCTCAGATGCAATAATAATGTAGTAATAACTACCCCCAAGTTATTGCTACATTGCAGAAGAAAGGATGGAAGTAAACTATTATAGCAATTAGTCTATATGGACAAAACGTTAAGAATTCACTGCCCAAGAACCACAGTCTTGCAAGCTTCCTGAGCTGCAGTGGACTAAATGCTCTTATAAACACAAAGCACAGCCTCTTCTGCCACAGTGTGTCTCAACTTCAGTCACTTAAGTTGAATTCTCAGAGTTGGAGTCCACCTATCTTAAAATTGCTGAGGTTGAAACACATTGTGCCAGGACACATATCAGGGTCCTTCCTCTTTAGGGTGTTTATTTATAGAGCCACCATTTTCCTTCATGCAAATAGAAAAAATACCAGAATATATGTTCATTTGGGATTGGGTTGTGTGAGGGAGCAATGGAACTCTATGGCACCATAACCAACTCCATTTCACACTGACCAGGGCAGACTATGGGTAGGGAGAGAGTTCATATGTAGAATTTATCTTCCTGACTTCTTGTTTGCAAGGCTGCGGCGGCGGCAGGAATCCATGATCGTGCGCAGTTTCTGCTGAGCTCGCCGCTGGAGTGCCCCTGATCCAGCTGGATTTGGGGGCTAATAGTTATCCCATAGAGGTGACTGAAGACAGGGGAGATCCAGCAGGGGTCCAGGGGAATCGCAACCCCCCTCCTCAGCTGGCTTAACTCCCTTTTCCAAAAGCGGTGGAGCGGCGGTCCGCAATGGCCTCCACAAAGAAGCTTTCATCCGGACAAGAATGTGCAAGAGGAAGCTGAGAAAGTGAAAGTTTTTGGCTGAACCGGGATAACAAGTAACTTCTAAATACCCTGGAAACTTAACTCTATTAAAGATACATTGTTTCCAAAGAAGATCATAAAAAGCGGCGGATGAAAGTTAAAAGGGAAAGTTTTGTTTTTTCTCACTCTCCTTCCCTACGGAGATAGCAGATGGAAATTGGAAAAACCCGTTTTGGCATCAGCAGATAATTAAATTTGAAAATTAAAGCCAAGGAGACATTAAAGATTTCTGAACATTGGAACTGAAAAAAATAATTCTTTTTTTGCTATAAGTGGGAAGGGAGAGGTAAAGAATTAATATTAAGACTTCACTGGAGGAGGCTGCTTGGAGCTTATAAGATCAGAGTTACACTGTAATAAGACTTCTAAAAGATACATTTTGGAACTTTGCAATTGAACTGTACCCCAGGAAGAGAAAGTATAAAGAGAAGAAAGTGCTAAATGAAACAGTTTGTGTTTATTTGGATTGCTTGGTGACTTTGGGACCTTTGGAAATTATTATTTGAAAGATTAAAAACATTTGGGTTGTTATAAAAATTTTTTCACAATGGTATTATCTGTTGAAGAACTGAAAATGGAATTTAAAAAGCTAAAAGAAGAGGAACAAGAAGGGAAGGGCTCTTCTGGATCTGTTTTTTATTTCTTAGAAATGGTGATTTCTACCTATCAGGAATTACAAGAATAAGAAGGTCGGGAGGAGGAAGAAGAAGCCATCTTTAATGAACAAACAACTTTAACTGGGGAAGAAAAGGGAATGAGGGGAAAGAGAATGGAGAATTTAAGCCTTAAAAGAACAACCAAAAAAGGGAAAAATAAGGTGAAAAATCAATACAATGTCAGAAAGCAATAGAAAAGAGGAATACAGAAGAGAATGGAGATTAAGAGGGTGGAGATCAAGAGACGGGGGGGGGGTAAAAAGGCTAGATCAGAGAAGAAAGGAAGGGAAAAAGTGAAGAGAAGTTACAAAGGTTTGAAACAGGATGTAAAGAAACAGTTTTTTTTCAGAGATAAAGGGTAAAAACATAATTAAAAAATAGATTCTGCAAAAGTACATAAGATTGATTGTTGTATCTGTATTTGAAATAAAGTTAGAAAACTGGAACATTATATGATATTAAAGGGAATATGTAAAATGCCTAAGATTTAATTTGTTATGGATTATTGTTTTAATTATATTATAAACTTATTATTTTCTTATTTTAAAATGTAGTATGTAGCTTTAGAATGTACTAAGCAGAATCAGAATGAAAACTATATATTATTTTAAGTGTTAATTTTAGGGGAAAGATATAAAAGCGTCATACTTCAATCAGTGATTACAGGAGAAATTTTGTGTTAAAGAAAAGATAAATTGATAATTGAAATAGAACGGACAAAAGGTACAAGTATAATGATTTAAATTGAGATGAAATAAATAAAATAGAATTAAGAGAGTGAAAAGAGGGGAGAAGCTATATAGAAAATATAGAATGGTAAATAAGATATGAAATGGTATGTAAAGTGAGCATGAATTTGATTTATGTCTGTACAAAAAGATGTAACCCGGGACTAAGCCGCTTTCCAAAAAGAAGTTTTATGTTTTTATGTTTTGTGTTTTGTTTGTGTATGTTTGTGTATTGAAAATTAATAAAGCTTTTATCAAAAAAAAAAAAAAAAGAATTTATCTTCCGAACTCAGGGCTTCCATTCAATTCATGGATATGCATTCCAATTTAAGGGAACAGGAGAGAATGATGTATATAGTTTCAAGCTCAAGTTAGATTGGATCCTTTTTAGAGCAGCTATAGATCTTGGAAATCCATAATTTTTTTGAGTAGAAAGTAGTATAACAATAAGCTGCATTCTATCAAATTCATGCTCCATCACAATCAGTGGTGGGATTCAAAAAATTTTACTACCGGTTCTGTGGGTGTGGCTTGACTTGGTGGGCATGGCTTCGCGGGCATGGCAGGGGAAGGATACTGCAAAATCCCCATTCCCTCCCCACCCCACTAACCTGCTTTCCAGCTCCGTTCTCCTGTGCAGGGCAACCAAAGAAGACCCAGCCGATCAGCTGGGATTCAGGAGGCAGGGAATGGGGGCAGAGCCAGTCAGAGGTGGTATTTGCCAGTTCTCCGAACTACTCAAAATTTCCACTACCAGTTCTCCAGAACTGGTCAGAACCTTCTGAATACCACCCCACAATCCACCTTAGTGGTCCCAGTTCTGATCTGTCCAAAACATCTAAGAAACTTCATCTCTGATGTGTTTTTCTCCTCCTAGTTCCGTTTAAGTTCTACCAGACTTTACTTCTAATTCGTTAATATTCTCCCTAAATCTATTGGGAGCATCTCCCACAAGCTATTTTGTTTTTGAAAAAAATTATCACCCACCTAATCTTTCAGAATCTGCTGAATGTCTGAAGATTAAAAAAAAAAAAGGCAACAACAGCAAAGCAAGCTCATTAAAACTATATATCATACCGTTTTAATTAACATTTAATATAAAGAACAGGAAATGTCCCCATCTGCTTTTAATTATGGGGTTTTATGGGAGAACTTGCCATAGGAATGACAATGTTTGTTTTCACATATCATAAAAATGAATAACTTGCAGAAAGGTAATGATGATGATGATGCAAACTACAGGTGTAATAACAATAATTATGGATATACTGAATTATTATTCTTTTACCTTCTGCTAGAGATTCTTCTCTTTTCTTCCCCTTCCATTTTTGGGCATAATACCAAGTTGGAAAATATACATTGATGCATTTTATTATGTTTCACTTATAAACATACACATATAGGTAAAAATACTATATATTCCAATGTGGTTCAAATATATCTTTATTTAAACAGTCCCCCTAAAAATCTGAATAGATTTTTCAGCTGGATATTCAGTCATGCAAATTTACTTGAAAGTAACATTATTTTCAGTACATTTACTCCCAAGTGACTTAAAAAAAGAATCCAGTGGCATCTTTTTTGGACTAAAATGTTGTTAACTGGCATTAGCTTTCATGAGCTCCACCTCACTTCACCATAAGCACAAAGTGATATAATCTCTCCTACTATATTTTCAGTAATTCATCTTTCCTATTAGATTGAAACTAATATTTTGACTTTCAATTAGTTGCAGTTGGTAATGTCTGATTTTTCTTTTCTTCCTAATTATTTACAACCAGAAGTAATCTAATCAATGCATTCTGTAAAATAAAAATATAAGATACCACATATTTTTTTTTAAAAGAATTTAAAAAGATTTCCTCATTGAGAAATTTGATGATGTCATGGACATATCCTATTGTAGCTTTGCAGTTAACAATATCAAAAATGGCTTGCCATATTGCTTTCTTGCAGAATCAGATTAGAAAAGATTAAAATGAATGTGAAAAATGCCAACCTTTATTGCTGTCCTGAGTAGCAAAAAGCACCAAAGAAGATTGTCAAAGCTTTTGGCAGACGTTCATGTCTCCAGCAGTGTTCTGGGAATTGATTCTGCCCAACCAAAGCCAAGATTTAAAAAAGGTAAAGACATGCTTGAACAAGCTCAACCTGGGATTTCTACATGGGATCCTTCTGTGTAATTTCCTTGGCAGAAAATCAATAGTGGGTCACCATTGCTTTCTTTTTCAACTCCCCAGCCTCATCCAAATACTAACCAAGCCCCCAAATGCTTAGCCTTTGGCCGTTAGCCAAATTTGACTAGGTCTTGCCATTTGCATGGGGAGAAAGACAAAAGTTTTGCAGCTCAAATTCTCTGCAAGGCCACAGAATTACCTAACATGCAATTTTTCCCAGGTCCCCTGCTAACACAGACCTTTATTATTACTTGCTGTATTAATGAGATCAGCTTCTTTACTGCTTTCCTTACCTACTTATCATTTATAGTGGGCTGTTACCTCCGCCAAAGGACAACTTCAACATTAATAGTCCTTAAAATTTCATAGTGCATTGGAAGGAGTAGCAGAGCTGATAATTTGAAACTTGCTTTCCATTATCTACTTCATGAATTCTATCATTTCCTCCAAATTTCAAACCAAACTGATAAAAATGTGTCAGTACTGCAAGTATAAATATACTGAGAACTGACACAATTACTTTTCTTACCCTAATTTTTGGAACATATATTTCTGTCGGTTCTTTTGGCAAAAACCACTAGTTTGCTTTTATTCGGGACTTTGCTTCCTAAGCTATTAAGATTTTCTTCCTCCATTAAAACCTCTTGAGGCAACTGCTTTCACATATTCAGCCTCATTTTGAAGCTAAAATGCTGCCATAAGGGTAGATTTGAAGGTAAATTCTATCTTCCACTAAATTCAAGTACAATGGAGTACACTAGACAGAAGATAGAATCAGCAAGATGACAATGATGAATACACTGCAGCAGCCATTTTGAAATAGTCAACCAATGTTCTTTTGTCTGAGAATAGAATTTTCCTTTTGTTGAACTCTACTTTTCTATCTTACCAACCTCAAAAAACTAGAATGGCTTCATGCCACAAAGCAATATCCGGTGTTTAAAATATCTGCTGATTTAAGACTAGTTTAAGCGATATTATGTTGGCTCAAATTCCACAAAGGAAGAAAGTGAAAGCTAAGCAACTTTTTACAATAACTGAATATATATTTATTCAGAAGATATATAATTCTGTTAAAAAAAGTATGCATTACACAAGCAAACCAAAAATTAGTTTTTACTCCACAAGTGCACAATAAATTTCAGTTATTAAAAAAAAATATTATGTGTTTGTGTGTGTATCTGTGTATGTGTACATGTGGAGTCTCTTTGAGACAGTTTTAATTTCTGACAACTGCCTTGATAAGTCCCTGCAGTTTTCTTGGCTTTACCTAGGGCTGGGAGAAGGTGAGTGGCCCAAGGTCACCCAGCTGGCTTTGTGCCTAGGATAGAACGCACAATCTTCCAGTTTCTAGCCTGATGCTTTAACTTCTACACCAAAGTTGTTTTAAAAAAATATCATAAGTTAAATATTTTTAAAACATCTACAATCCATACCTAGATGTATTTCTAAAATATCTTTGTACATTTGTTTCAAGATGGATTCTGGGAAACATTTGATGATGAATGCCAGTTGCACAAACAATAGGCTGAATTAACTTCAAAATGATAAACTGTTTGCAAACTCTTTCCTTTCAGTCTTTCAGAAGACTTTCAGTCTTTCAAAATAAATTTAGCAATAGTGCTTGAAAAACTAGTTTAGTGAAGGAGGAGTACTTTGCTTCCCCAAAAACCAAAGTACTTTCTGCATTGAGAACAACTCAAGATAAGTATTTAGTATTTTTTATTTTAGCATTTTATTTGATTTGTCAATCACTTACAAGATACAGGTGTAAGAATAAATATAGATTTGAATACATGAGATAGATACTTATAAGAAAAATAAAAAAAAACCCAATAGGACAGGGATGGTAGGCACGATTGGTGCACTTATACACGCCCCCTACAGGCCTCTTAGGAAGGGAGTGAAGTCAATAGTAGATAGTCTAAGGTTAAAGTTTTTGGGGTTTGGGGAAGAAACCACAGAGTCAGGAAGAGTATTCCAAACATTGACCACTCTGTTGCTGAAGTCATATTTTCTGCAGTCAAGTTTGGTGTAGTTAACCTTGAGTTTGTATCTATTGTGTGCTCTTGTATTGATATGATTAAAGCTGGAGTATTCATTTGCAGGTAGGACATTGCAATTTATGATTTTATATGCTATATTTAGATTGGACCGGAAGTGGCATAGTTCTAGGTTTTCTAGGTCTAGAGTTTCAAGTCTGGTGGCATAAAGTATTCTGCAATGAGTAGAGGAGCGGAGAACTCTTCTTGTGAAATATTTATGGACTTTTTCAATTGTGTTAATATCAGATACATAACATGGGTTCCAGAGTGAGGAGCTGTATTCAAGTATAGGTCTAGCAAATGTTTTGTATGCTCTAGTTAGTAGTGTGATATTACCAGAGAATAAGCTACGTAGGATTAGATTAACAACACTTAATGCCTTTTTGGCTTTGTAGTTACAGTAGGCTTAGCACTTAGATCATTTGAGATGAGTACTCCAAGTCCTTGACAGAGTTTGGATCCTCAACAAGGTTTTGACTATTTAGCTTGTATTTTATTTTCTGATTTTTTCTGCCAATATGTAAGACAGAGCATTTATTTGTTGAGATTTGAAGTTGCCATTTGATTGACCATTCTGATACATAGTCAAGGTCTTTTTGGAGAGTAGTAGTATTGTCTGTGGTGTTGAATAGCTTTACATCATCAACAAAGAGAACGCAGTCGCTCTTAATATGATCACAGAGGTCATTTATGTAGAATAGGAAGAGAGTTGGTCCTAAAACACTGCCTTGGGGAACACCACTGTTGACAGGTACAGAATTTGATAGGACGCTGAATCAAAGGCTTTACAGAAGTCTATGTAGATTGCGTCTATTGCTTTGCCCTGATTGAGTTGTGCAATCCATATGTTTTTGCAGTGTAAGAGTTGCAGATTACAAGATAGTTTTTTTTCTGAAACCAAATTGTTTATTAGAGAGTAGGTTGTTTGTCTCTAAGTGGAGGATAATGGATTGATTAATAATTGATTCCATGACTTTACAGGTGATGCAGCATAAGGAGATTGGTCTGTAATTTTCAACTAGGCTGGGGTCTCCCTTTTTGAAGATGGGGATGACCATGGCTTGTGACCATAGTTTTGGCAAGGAGCTGGTTCTGAAGGATTTTTCAATGATTATGCTTAGAGGTTCAGCTATGGCAGTGGATAGCTTTTTTAAGAAGTAGGCACATATTCCGTCCGGTCCAATAGATAGGGATGGTTTTAGATTGCGCAGTGCTTTTTCAACAAAGTCTTCTGTAAAATCGATATGTATAAGATCATTGTAGTTGCCTGTGGTTCAACTAGGAAGTACTGGGTTTGATCCATTGCTGTTTACAAATACTGAGCCAAAGAATGTGTTAAAGAGGTTTGCTTTGATGGTGTCTTTGTTGCAGTTTTTGCCATTAGGTCCTTTCAGGGGTGGAATGGACCTTGAGTGTTTTAGTTTGTTGTTTACAAAATCGTAGAAAACATAGGTGGAATTTGTGCGTAGAAGGTTTTCCTCTTGTTTAATGTGATAATTAGTGCATTCAGTTTTTATCTGGTGGCATAGATTTTTATATAGACTTTTGAAGTTGGCAACGTGACCAGATTTTTTTTTTTGCCAAAGTGATCTGTTTTTGGACTGAAGCTTCCTTATTGTTATGGGTAATCTGTTTTTCCTGGTTTTGGGAGTTGTTATTGGTACATGTAGTTTGTTGGCTCTTTTGATTTCTCGTAAGAATATGTTGTAATATGTTGTAACAGTATTGCATCCAGTGAATAGAAATTGCCAATCAAGGGATGAGAGATCATTGATTATAAGATCATAGCTGCCTTTTTTGAAGTTATAATTGGGGATTTTGTCATTGTGATGATTTTTGTGTGGACGTATGTTGAGACAAGTCAATCATATTGTGGTCACTGTTGGAAAAGGGTTATTTAATTTGTATTCTGTAAATTGAATTCAAACTTGCAGAAGATGATATCGAGGCAGTTGTTAAGCCCGATATTGTTGGTTACTAGTTATTCCAGTCCCAGATTTGTTACAGCATTGTAGAAGGCTGCATGTATGGGTTCAGTTGACCATTCGTTTAGGGTCCAGTTAATGTGAGGTAGATTGAAGTCACCAAGAAAGATAAAAGCATGTGGGCAGGATGTTGCCCGTGTTAGTTGTGTATTTAGCTTGTTTACATGCTCAATGTCACAATCAGGCGCTCTGTAACATAGTAAGAATCGAAATGTGATATTTAAGCTCAGTTCACAGATAATTGTCTCAGGAAGAGCAAGCTCTTGGGTAACTTGGATGTTTTTTAGATGTAACAACTTTTTATAGAAGATAGCAACACCACCTCCTCTGCTGATTTCACGATTGGATCGGTAAGTACCGTATATACTCGAGTATAAGCCGAGTTTTTCAGCACATTTTTTGTGCTGAAAAAAAACCCCTCGGCTTATACTCGAGTCAGATTCCTCTCTGAAAAAAAAATAGTGTGGAGCTCCGAAGCTGGGCAGCCGCTTCCCTGCTTCCGTGTTTCCTTTGCAACTTTTAAGCATGGGAGTAATCGGAAGCAGAAAAGTTCTTGCTTGAGGATATATTGTTTTTTCTTTTTTTAACTGTTTTTTTGGGGGGGAAGACCCACCACCATGTGAGAATGCTCAGACGCGAAATCTATCCAACCGAAAATAAGTGTGTGTGTGTGTGTGGGGGGGGATTTTAACAGAGGGAAGATGTAGGGAGAAGGCAAAAGCGACAGAAGATCCTTCAGCGGAAACTGAGGGGGAGACTCACCCTTGGTCCAGATGAGCCCCCTTCCCCTTTCTCTAGGCTGAGAAAACAACGCGAGCCGAGGTTGCTTCGGCTCCACTCAGCTTCATTTCCTCAGCTCCAGCTGCTTTCAGTCCACTCGGGAGGAGGGGGAGGAGGGGGAGGAGGAGGTGGTGGCAGCTCGCGTTGTTTTCTGAGCTCTAGGCTGAGAAAACAACGCGAGCCGAGGTCGCTCCACTCAGCTTCATTTCCTCAGCTCCAGCTGCTTTCAGTCCACTCGGGAGGAGGGGGAGGAGGGGGAGGAGGAGGTGGTGGCAGCTCGCGTTGTTTTCTGAGCTCTAGGCTGAGAAAGCAACGCGAGCCGAGGTCACTCCACTCAGCTTCATTTCCTCAGCTCCAGCTGCTTTCAGTCCACTCGGGAGGAGGGGGAGGAGGAGGTGGTGGTGGTGGCAGCTCACGTTGTTTTCTGATAGTGAGATCATTTCCCAAATTAATTGATTCACTAACCCAAAAGAAGAAGATGTTGATGACAGTGGGAGGCAGGAGTCACTCTCTCCCTTGCAAGAAAAAAGCAATAGCCGTTCTTATGATCTCTCCCTCTCTCTCTTTCTCCCCGTAATACAGTAAAGCCCTTTCCAGCACGTGCGCGCAATCTGCCCCCGCCCTGGGGTTTTGCATTTGCAAGGTGCAAAGGAGCGGGGGCGGATCGTGCGCGCGTGCTGGAAAGGGCTTGACTTTATTGGGGGGGGGGGGAGAGAGAGAGAGAGATATCATAAGAACGGCTCTTGGTTTTTTCTTGCAAGGGAGAGAGTGACTCCTGCCTACCACTGTCATCATCATCATCTTTTGGGTTAGTGAATCAATCAAACCTTTCATGATAGTGAGATCGTTTCCCAAATTTCCCTTAAATCAGGGAAGAAATCAGAAACAAACCTTTGGGCTGAGAATAAGGCTGTTCCTATGATGCCATTTTTGTTCACTGCAGTGTGAAAAGTGTGAAAAAACACACTTCTTTTTCTTCATCTTCTTGTTCCCTATTTACTGGTCTCTTTCAAAGAGGAAATTGTGAACATCAAACTTATTCTCAACTGTCCTAGTTAAAGTTTTTATTGGCATCTATTTTTATTTTTGAAATTTACCAGTAGCTGCTGCATTTCCCACCCTTGACTTATACTCGAGTCAATAAGTTTTCCCAGTTTTTTGTGGTTAAATTAGGTGCCTCGGCTTATATTCGGGTCGACTTATACTCGAGTATATACGGTATATATTTGGAGGTGTTACAGGATAGATTCTTCAAGAAAGTGTGCCAAATCATTGTTTGTAGCTGAGTCAATCATGTCCATTAAGTGTTCAGTATATTAGACGAATAGAAAGCCAATAAATAGAAGCTTCATAATAAGGAAATACTCCTTCTGCATTCTGGCCTCTAGTTAGCAGAGCTGAACCATTGAGATGGCTAGGTTGGTCCAACAGCTGTCATAAAATGAGTTTATGGTTCTCAGGACTTTTTATACTGCTATACTGTTAATACCATTCCTTAGAATAGCAAAATGTTTATGACCAAACTTCTATGAAGGTAAAATATAATCAAGAATTGAACCATGAAGCAGAAAGTACTGGTTTTCATACCAGATTCTCAATTGAATTTAATGAGAATTTTACCAAATTTGAAATCGTGCCGCTTCAGATATCACAATATTCTTGGCAGCTTATATATGGACGCAGAGGTCAAACTTACATTCCTATGGCAAGCAGACAATTTTGTCATGAATATCCAATGTAAGATTTATCCTCACTACCTTCTCATTGCTCAAGGATGAAAGCTCATTATATAGTGCTCCACATTTTTTTCCACATCTTAAGGATGGAAGTTAAGGTCGAATGAAGTTCCACTTTGAAATGTAGATTCCTGTCCAAAAAATGTGTGTCAAAGCTATTTGAGACTTCCAAGAAGATACACTCAAAATATCAATGAAAATTGGTGGCTCAGCTCCAATTTTCATTCAGCCAGTTCCTGTAATTGGCCACAGGACCCTCCTCAAGTTATGCTGGCTGCCTTTCTCCTCTTTCTTTACAACGCTCCAGGTATCTCTCCTTCAGAGGCTGATTATTCTCACTCCCCTTCATTAGGGGGAACAATTTGCTGCTCAAGGAGAGATAAGGATTCTCAGGAAGGGGAGAAAGGGGGAGGCAATTCCACCGCCTCTTCCAGCTTTATGGATGATGGCGAGTACAATCTGAAATGCATCACAGCACCCAGTCATTGCACAAAATATGTCCTGGCAGCACACTGCCCAATCTTGCAGCAAAACTATTTGGCTAAACCATTACTGTATATCTCTGAGGGCATAAAACAGACAAGGAATATTGCTTTGGCTCTTATTTAGAAATTCCTTTTACCAAAAGGGAGCAGTCAGGATTCATGTTTGTTTGTTTGTATGTTTGTTTGTTTACTGTATTTCATTAAATGGGTCTAGAGCAGTGATGGCTAAGCTTTTCCACATTGCGTGCCAAAAGTGTGTGTGCGTACTTGTGTGCCTGCACCCATGATGTGTGACTCCCCCACCCCCTCTGCAAATACGCACATGACCCTCCCCCCACACACTGCATGCCTCTGTGCATGTGTGCACATCTCCTATGCACACATCTCCCCGTGTATGTGTGGCAGATACCCAACAAACAGCTGGATGGTGGGGGGCACACATGCATGCACAGTGGAGCCCTTCTGGGCAACCTCTCATGTGCTGGCAGAAGTGACTCTGCATGCCACTTCCGGCAAGTGTGCCTTAGATTCGCCATCATGGTTGTCATGCCCTTGTTGGAGTCTGATTCTGAGGGGGAGATTGAGCATCTGACAGGGAGTGGGAGTGTGGCTCTAGTGGCTGTGCAAGAAATGGGGGAAGGGCACAGTCCGGCTGCGCATTCAGAGGAAGACCCAGGGTCAGCCCCTCTTCATTTTAGGGCATGCATGGAGGAATGGAGAAGGGATCAATGTGGCTTACGGGAGAGAAAAAGGCCCTGATCCCTTTCATAAGTTGTAGCTGGGAGAACAGGATATAAGAAGGGTGTTTGTGTAGCTGGAAGCAAAGCGTGCATTATCTTTGTCGAGGCTCATCTGGGTTTTGGCGTCCTCCCAACTGTGCTTCGTTATCTTTTGGAAGTCTGTAATTTATTATCCTGGTCTGTTGTGGTGATTACTTCAGCATGGTTTGCGTTGGCTTTTTTATTTCTAATTTATCTGTACTTTGGGTTCAGACTGCATATCTTTTCTTTGTAAACTGTTTTTGGAAGATTTTGATCTCCAGCCAAGGATAACTGAACATTGGAGGCCAAATTGGAGGTATTAAAGGGAATTTATCTACTTTTGTGCCTTTGTTATTTTTGTGCCGTGCCTCAGGTCATCACAATGGGTCTAGAGAATCTATGATGGTCAGATTATCCAAATCTACCATTTGCTGATGGAAATGCTATACAAGTAGTCCTCAACTTAAATCAGTCACTTAGCGACCATTTAAAGTTACAACAGATTTCCTGATCTGGTTTCGGAGCTCTGACAGCTGCCATTTCCTCATGATCACATTTTGGGTGCTTGGCAACCAGCCTGCATTTATAGCTGTCTGCAGTATCCTGCAGTCATGTGACTGTGACTTACGGTGTTTTTTGTCAGAAACTGGTGTTTATTTTTGTTTTCCATCCAAAAAAGTCCATTGGCTAAAATAGATTCACTTAATGACTGCGACATTCGCACAGTGAACACAGCATTCACTTAACAAAAAAAGGGTGTAAAAACAGGCGGAGTCACATGGTAACCCATTTAATGTCCAGCATCACTTATGACTGTCATTTTGGGCTCAATTATTATTGTTAGTTGAGGATCATCTGCATATCCTTGAATTTATGCTCTAAATGAATAAAACATTGTTTCCCAACATTTGAGACATTTGGAGATCTGAAAGAAGCTTGCCAAAATTGCTGAAGGGGTGGAGCAATGATAAATGATTTACAACATAACTGCCATGCAGGACAGAATAATAATAAATCTACCAAATGTTCCCTTCTACTTTGACTTATCTGGGTCATGTGTCGCACTCCAAACACAAGCCATTGGGCATTAAAGACCATCCATCATTTACTTCCTCAGAAAACTTGAGGGACTCATTTGAGGCATAGAAGAATTATTCGAAACATAGATGATTACATGGGGAACCTTGCTTTGCTGCATTCATTCTTCACATATTTCATTTATATGTACTGTAAAAAGGCAGATAAGAAAAGGAATCTAACAGGCATCAGTTACCTCAGGATCAGAATGTTAACTGAAGCAGCAATAATTAGGTTAAGATTTGTTAAAAGATGGGCTTGTTAAAACATACAATATATGTGTGATATTGTATGAATGAGGACCTATGGACCTATTGTATGAATGAGGACCTTTGGAGCGATATGCTGACATTTGTAGACCGCTCAGATGGTGTTGTAAAACACTATGGAGTGGTATATATAAGGGGCGTGCATAAGTGTGCCATCCTGCCTACCGTCCCTGTCCTATTGTCCCCATTTATCCGTACCTATTTCCTGTATTCTTACTCATGTTTATACTTATACCTATTATCTTGTAAGCTATTGACAAATAAAATAATTTTAAAAAAATATAAGTCTAAGTGCTACTGCTATATTTGTCTCTCTCCCTCCCCCCCCCACCCCCGAGCATTGTATTTTTGAATCTCCTGTAAGGCAACCTCAATTTTACCTGTGGTGGTTTCAGAGTTGTGTGACAATGTCAAGGGACCCTATCAACAATACATTGCCCAAAGAGTGACTTTTCTCTAAATGTCACTGCATGCATAGGAATTTGGATGATGATGATTCAGATGAGATACCCACCACATCTTTCCATAAGGCAACCCAAGTATATGCTTGACCCATTATAGTGGTGTGAGAGTCACCAACACAACAGGGGTAATTTTATGATAATTGTGGTAGTTAGAAGAGATGGAAGTAAATCTGCCACCTGTCATTGCTAGAATAGAGTATGAGTGACACTGAAGAAAGTGTCAGGCACATATTCAGATGGCAAATGCCTACACTATAATAATGTTTAATCAATTGCATTAAAAAGCCACAAAATGATAAAGAAAATAGGCCAAATTATAACAAAACAAGGAACAAAGGAAGGGTGAGAGAAAGGCCTCTATTCAGGCTCCCTTAATGCAAAGAAGAGATCAAAACCAAACTTTCCAATTTATTCCAAAAGATTTGTCATGCACACATTCTCAGACAAATTCACTGTCTTTAACTGTGGCTCTCTCACACCTCAGCTGTCTTCTTCGAACCACCAATTCACACTTGGAGAATAGATTGAAGCAATTCCACCAGCTTTCCCACACGCTCAGCTTGGTGTTTCCTAGCAATTCTGTAAAACAATTACTTCCACCAGATTCAGAAATGAAACTGTTAAGTCCTGGGCATGGGCGCAAGGAATGGAGATGAGACATCGGATGGTGACTTCAACTCTTTATTAACAAGAAAGAACGGAGCAAAATATCTGGGCAGCAGAAGCTCTTTTATAGAGCTTGCTGCCGTTAAAACAACCAATGAACTGAGTCTATTGCTTTCACAAGCATCCAATCAGGGGTTCCCGTTAACAGCCAATCAGACTGGCCAAACCCGACCAATCACGACTCGCTATCTACGGGCCAATGAGAATTGCAGGATAACAAGCCTGCTGTAAGGCGAAGCTGTTGAGGGTTGTATCGCTGCGTTGGCTTAATCCATAACAGAAACAGAATGGACTCTTGATGTCGTCAATTCTTACAGGGAGTTTGACACAAAGGAGTAGTTTCCATTGGTGTCACTCTTGGGAGAGTTTGAAGATTTCAAATCTGCTGTGTGTATAACACAATTTTCCAGCAGTTCCAGCCATTGCCCTGATATCACCTGAGTTCCATTGGCAAAAGTTTGGATCATTCTTTATGGATAAGATTGCACAATTTGTGGCAGGTTTGTGGTGAGTTTGGATAATCTTTTACCTAGAGTGCCTATCATACCATTTATCAGAATCTGCTTTGTTGCTTTTTGCCTGGAGAAGCAGAAAAAAGTTCTAGGATCTGGTTGTGCCATTACTGGCTCATTGAAACTTCTCAGAGTGTCTTCTACCAATAGCACTCAGATCATTAATATATTTCATTGACAGGTAGAACTTCTTACCACCCGAAAGTAGGCAGTAGTGAGATATTTGCTCAATAAATTATTCCCATGCAGTCCCTTGCTGAATTAGTCACTTTTTATAGTGTCTCTTCTTTAAAAGGCAAGATGGATCCTTTTTGCTTGAATTTGTTCAAGTAAAAAATGACACAAACCATTTGAAAGTATTTCTGTTTTGGCTACTGCCTTCTTCAACAGCTCTGATACCAAAACAGGATGCTGACCCCAACATGACATGCATAATCTATTTCTCCTGTTGGAACAGCTGACAGAGGAAACAGAAATCTTGTTTTTTAACCTTTCCGTTTTGTGAATTACTTGACTAAATAAGTTTTTTTCAAGAACAAACTGAACATTCTGGAATTTAGAATTGAATTGCCCGAGATGCTGTTTAACGCGCACCCCACATACAATATTTGAAACATGATTGGGGGGAAAAAAACTTATCCTTTATTTCTATTTTTGTTCTAAAGGAGCAAAGTAGAAATAATCTTTCAGACATGTCCTAAAAGTCTAAATATATGTAGCGGCAAATCTGATTTCAAATGTTTCAGACTTACAAAGTCAATACAAAATCAAGCAGACTTTATGTGTACAAAAAAACTTTAGGAGCATATCTTATGACTTTTTATGCATGAAAAACTCTCAGAAAAGGAAATTGTTCCAAGGATTTTAAGCTTTGGACTCCAATTTACAATGTATTACAAAGATTTTTTTCTTCTGTTAATTGAAACAGGCAATGCTCTTTCAGAATTGTAGGATAAGCAAAGAGGCATATAAAGTATGTGGGTTTTATCCTGGTGAATTACAAATGAGACACCCACCAGTTACATGCACTGTGTACATTCTAATATTTATTAGCATTAGATTAAGATTTCAATATCTAGAATCAAGGCTTATTAAAATCAGTATATGGTGACAATTATAGGTGAAATGAGCTCTGCATTTTACAATCTTCTCTGAAACTTAAGTGCAATCTTTATTTAAAATTTTTGTTTCCTTAATTTGCAATTCTCACTATACACAGCTGCTGTGATAATGTACCCAATTTAGTCTTTAAAAAGCTGTTGTGTTTGAATTCCACTTCAAGAAACAGAAACGAGCACTTATGCTCAGAATAATTTTGATGGCAACCACATGAATTCCCTTATTAACACAGTCACATTTTAAGACCAAAAGGTGGCAGCAGAGATCTGCACAAATCACCAAAGTAGTTTCCAGAGGGAAAGGATTCCTTAGAAGTCTTCTGGCTATGTACTTAACCATCAGTGGATATGATGTATTTTTCTCACAGGAATCGTATGAAATGCAAATGATGAACACAAACCTGTCTATTCCAAAGTACCCAAGCCGGGCACCATAATGCTAAACTGGAATTGGATACTATAGGTCCATGATGGTGAACCTATAGCAAGCGTGCCGGAAGTGGCACACAGAGCCACTTCTACCGGCAGGTGAGAGGTCGCCTGGAAGAGCCCCACTGCATATGCGTGCATGCTGCCCACCTGACAGCTGATTGTTGGGTATCTGGCACACATGCATAGAGGGGCTCGGGTGTGTGGGAGACACACGCACATGCACAGAGATGTGTGATGCGCAGGGGAATGGGTGGGGGCCCATGAGCATTGCCTTCAGGGTGCTGGCAGGTGAGCGTGCATGCAATTTTCACCCCAGGAGCCCAAAAAGGTTAGCCGCCACTGCTACAGGTTCTTGTAGATTCTTTATGACCTTTCTCTCTAATACCTTTAGTGCATTATTAGTGATAATGGTATTGAGGAAGATAACAAAATATCTTCAAGATGAAAATCAAGGTTAGAGAAGAAAAAAAAAATCAGTCCTGCGCTATAGTTATGCCCTATTATTGAAACTGGACCTCCAATTCCATGGAACATTTCATTCCCTGCAACAATAAGCCTCCATTTATTTTGAAAATTATTTCTGGCTGGGTCTTAAACATATACAACATGCCACCAAAAATTGAAAGATTAGTTTAAAAACAGTGCCTGAACACTTCAAATATCCTAGGGCTACATAAGACAGGCACATAGACAGAATATAAGCATTTGTCAGGCTGAGGTCTGGCAGGGCTGATGGCTGAGTTAACTTTTTCTATTAAAAAGAGGGACATAGACAGAGGTGAGATTCTACCAGTTCACACCTATTCGCTAGAACCGGTTGTTAACATTCAGAGCAGTTCAGAGAACCGGTTGTTAGAAGAAATTACTGGCCTAATCCTGTAAGGAAGGCAGGAAGGAAACATTCTGGTGTTGCTTACAGAAACTGCCTCTCCGTTAACCGTTATTACATTCTTGGCAGGACTAGACTTCCTGTCTCAGGAATGTCTTTGGAGTTTTTCCCCCCTCCTTTGCTGGTACTTTGTTTGTGTGGAGTGACCATTCAAAGTTACAATGGCACTGAAAAAAGTGACTTATGACCATTTTTCACACTTACAACTATTGCAGCAACCCCACAGTCATGAGAGGCCAAGCAAAGAGATGCATGCCTCGATGTAAGTGATATTGAGTGGGCCACACCCAGCCAATAACATGACCACCAAGCCACACCCACCACCTAAGCCACGTTCGCAGAACCAGTTGTTAAAAATTTGAATCCCACCCTTGGACGTAGGGAGCCCAACTGTAGCAGAAAGAGTGGCAGAATCAAAAGAGGAATCAGCCTAAAGCAGGGGTGTCAAACTCAATTTCACTGAGGGCTACATCAGGGTTGTGTTTGACCTGGGAGGGGCAAGTTCAACATCACTTGTGTTGGGGGCCAGCAAAAACTGGATCCCTAGCTTCGTTTTTGGCTGCGACAGCCTCCTGCAACTCTCTGCTAGCAAAAACAGAGCTCAGGTCAGCTGCCCACATCCCTCCTGAGCTCTGTTTTTGCTGGCAGTGGCACTGCAGGCCGGTCCTTTGCTGCTTCCAGGGCATCCCTGTGGGCCAGATCCATTCCCCAGGCCTTGAGTTTGACACCCCTGGCCTAGAGTCTCTATGCTGCCACAATCAAACTTAAGTCTAAGCCTTCTTGAATTATGTTAACCCTTACCTAGTACTAAAATAGTGCTGGCCACCAGTTGAGTAGATTTCTATGCATAAGCATGAGCAATAAATCAACTGGAACTTAACGTGTGGCCCTGGTCTGTCTCACCTAACACCAGCATACTTAACACATCATCTCTTATGCTCCTCTACTTTAGATACGTAGGTTTCTTCCTGTCAGCATACTTCCAATATGAGAAGCATGCTGGAGACAGCTGTGGTGCTGGAGCCAGCTTGCACTGACTCACACAAGAGCAGATTGTTAGATTTTCTAGAATTGTACAGGCCCAATGACAGCAAAGGTGACATTCAGTGCCTAGCCTGCCAATCAACTGTTGTGCAATTAGCAGCATGGTGTAGCAATGGAACCAGCAGGGTTGGTTTTTAAACATTTAGTGGTAAACCACTGAAACCATGCCACAAAGGTATAAAGTGCTTCCTCTGAATCAATAGTTATTTACTTTTTAATAGCCAAAGTCTATTTCTCACTGTTCCTTGTCAGTTTTCTCTAAATCTTGCCATGATGCAAACATATGACAATAAAAAGATGCCTTTGTTCAACAGACATAAGCTGAAGAGATCAGCCCAAATAGTTACAACTTACTTACTGGGCATACTCTCATTAGCACTCTTGTGAGAGGAAAAAAAGCCTTAGTCATTTTCTGGCCTCACATTTCTTTCTCATATGCCTCATGTGATTCAGAATCGCACAAACTGTCCTTTAAAACAAAACCTGGAGCTTCCTTAGTTGCATTCAGCATCCAAATGTCTTTGTGAGGTTTTTCAGGCAGACATTTGGCTAACTTTTCTCATATCTCCACTGAGATTTCAGTTTACCAGAAGAAGAGTTTCAGACAAATTCTGACACATGTTTATTTTTTATAATGATTAGTTTGCATTTCACCACACAGGATTCATTCAAAATGCTGTCCAGCTGCTACTACGCTGGCAGAGCTGCTGCTTAGAAGGACTGATGAATGCACGCCCTTCCCTTTTCTCTGTAATTAGCATTATTGTCCAACAAATTAACATTTCTATGTTTTTGCAGACCTGTGAAAACTATTCAGAATCCTGTTGCTTTGTTCAGAACATTTCAAATAGTTAATTTCATATCTAGTTCCTAAAGTCATTCATTCATTCATTCATTCATATATTCTAGCACCAGCAGACTGGCTCCACAAACTGTAGAATATCACTGCTGTGGTTGTGATGGCCATGGTTAATAGTTATCTCTGCAGATAGTTTTCCAGTAGTTTGGGTCCTCAGCAGATGCTGCAATTTGTGATATTACAGCATAATCACTAAGTATCAGTTGCTAGCTGACTGATTTAGGTCTTGCAGGAGACAGGGGAAATTTCATTATTTCCAGCCAGGTAAACTTTGTCTTTCCAGCAAATTCATAAGTAGGTGTGGCACATCCATTCTTTAGACATGCCCAAACCAGCAAAGGAGTGATTGATGGATCTTCTTCTTAACAGTTGGCTGTTGCCCACATGTTATATCACCAGTCACGCAGGAAGCTACAATCTTATTTCATCTGAAACATCTCCAACTTCTATAAATCCCAAATAAACAATGTCAATGTTTTTGTTACATAGAGCAAGACTGTACTGGCTGCACAAGATTCTCAAATATTCATTTTCAACACAAAATTTTCCAATATCTTAGGCATACTATCTCTCAGATAAATTAGCTCGGTGTTTCTACACAATTTGAAAACTGAAAAAACAATTTGAAAACTGAACATTAGAAATGATTTGGAAAAGGTGCTTCAAAATGTGTAGAAACCCCCCCCCCAGCATTCCTTTAAATCAACTGTACTTTCAAGGTAAATCTAAAAATGAAAGCCATCTTGAATGGTTATCATCATCATCATCAGGTAATCTATAGTGTATAGTTAGATACACAGTCTAAGAATGTGGAAGCTTAATAATTTATATCCTAACCAAAGACCTAAGAATTGTTAAGTTAGCATAGGCATTATTATATCGGCATTAATATGGGTGTTGTTGTTGTTGTTGTTGTTATTGTTGTTGTTATTATTATTATTATTATTATTATTATTATTATTATTATTATTATTATTATTATTATTTACAATACTATTAAACTAGCTGTTTTTAAACTATTTTTCATAGAATAAATATTTGAAGATCAATTAACAATCTGGGATCAATAAACTAAAGAATTTGGGGATATGCAATCTGCAAACACTCATGGCAAGAACTTAAAACAAAATTTCGATAGTTTACCAGCAATGATGCTCTACCTAGTCAACATGTATTGGATGAACTCAGGGCTAGCAAATAAAGAAAATTTATTGCTCCTGAAACATAGGATTCAGTGTAAGGAAGCACAAGCCTCATCAAGTTCACCAAAATGAAATTAAGATTTGCAAAATATGACTTCCTCATATTCTAAGCCCCTTTTTGGAGAACTTGGCAAATCTGTTCTGCTGCTTGGTTCAGTCCCAAAGGAGGGAAGTTTCTGTTCAGATAATTTTCTTTCCAAAAAAGAGGGGTTGAGCCTCCCAAGTCATCCATATGCCAGGAATTACAAAGCAAGGAAACAAAAATCTATAGGGATCATAACTACTTTCATCATATTTAATTGTTGATCATGCATATGTATATAAGATTTAACAGTTTAAGAGAAGTCTTTTTTCCCTTCCTCAGTTGTTGATGGAAAGCCATCAGTCTTTGTTGCTGCATTGTTGTAGACTTGGTTTTAAACTCAGGCAGCACTTTGCCATCGACATATGCCAGCTGCTTGATCCAGGGCAATTGCGAGCTTAAAAGTAGATAGGTGAGTTAGGAGACCAGGATTTTCTCATGCCTTACCTATGTACAGGTAAACAGGCCCAGATAGACTAGGTTTCCCACATACCTGCTACCTCTACAGAGGTTTTCTAAAGAAATGCTTGCATTTCATAAACAGTCCAACAAATATTCAAACATTTAATTCAGCAAACTGGTCCCCAGGAATTCACTTAATCTGGAACTTCACAATCAACCAGATGGCAGTGAAATGCTACTTCTCTTCAGTGAAAAGTAACCCATGACATTATATCATCTGCTCAGTTTTCAGAAAATGTCAACATATTGGGAAATACATTGATCTGAAGTTTACAAATGCACTTGGTAAACTGATAAAATACAGCAAGATTCACAACTGCTATGAATAAGTTCTGATCCAACTGGATGAGAACCTTAACATCTCAACTGTACTGCGATTGGATTTACACAACATGCTAAGCATGAGTGTTCACTATGGTTTCTTGATTTATTCTCAATTGGCAAAGTTTGCACAATGTACCAGACAAAAAGAAAATATAATTATATACACCTAGGTTTAATTCACTGTCTCAAAATTGAATCATGATAATGAAATTCAAATATATAATTTGGTATTTGAATGGCTTATCCTTGGCTTTATCTTTCATATATGTCTATGCTAGGAAGAAGAAGGAGAAGAAGGAGGAGGAGGAAGAGAAGGAGAAGGGGAAGGGGAAGGAGAAGGAGAAGGAGAAGGGGAAGGAGAAGGAGAAAGAGAAGGGGAAGGGGAAGGAGAAGGAGAAGGGGAAGGGGAAGGGGAAGGGGAAGGAGAAGGAGAAGGAGAAGGGGAAGGGGAAGGGGAAGGGGAAGGGGAAGGAGAAGGAGAAGGAGAAGGAGAAGGGGAAGGGGAAGGGGAAGGGGAAGGGGAAGGGGAAGGAGAAGGAGAAGGAGAAGGGGAAGGGGAAGGGGAAGGGGAAGGGGAAGGGGAAGGGGAAGGGGAAGGGGAAGGCGAAGGCGAAGGCGAAGGGGAAGGAGAAGGAGAAGGGGAAGGGGAAGGGGAAGGGGAAGGGGAAGGGGAAGGGGAAGGGGAAGGGGAAGGAGAAGGAGAAGGGGAAGGGGAAGGGGAAGGGGAAGGAGAAGGAGAAGGAGAAGGAGAAGGAGAAGGAGAAGGAGAAGGAGAAGGGGAAGGAGAAGAAGTGTCCATGTGTTCATGGTATTTGAATGGTCAAGCATTTGGTTTATCTTTCATATGTCCCTGTGTTAGGAAGGAGGAGGAGGAGGAGGAGGAGGAGGAGGAGGAGGAGAAGGAGGAGAAGGAAGAAATCCAGTTTGACTCCCTGCTCTATACCATAACAAAAAGCAAAGAAATAACAAAGGAAGTCTATCTCTGGTCTTGGTGCAGTGCCCACCCAAGGCACTCCTTTCCTATGTACAGTAATACAGATCCCCAGGTATTTCATGTTGCTAGAGATCACCTGTAACTGGCATTACTGCTTTGGTTTGTGAGAACCTACACATTCAACATGCACTTCAAGGTGATAATTTATGCTTGAAGAAGAAATAATGGAGAAAGCTCTTATGCTTGATTTCTCACAGGCAGGCATGAATAAGGCCACTTGTAAGAACTTATCAAGTGCTTTGAGCTGTATGCAGTACTTTCTGTGAACACACTGTCCCTTTTTATAAAACTCCAACACAAAGAACTTATCCTGAATGTGGAGCTTTTTAAATCATTCTCAAGGACATTCCAGGTATCCCTAGAAAGCCACTCATAATTTGAAAGGTATGCAGTAAGAAGTAAAGAAAGAAAGATAGAGAGAACCAGTGACCTCACAAACATCCCTTGAAAAGCTTTCTTGAAATCTGGGAAACTCTAGAACTAATTTTAACCGCAGTCCAGCTCTATCCGATGGATACATTCTAATGAATTGAGTAATACTTCTCAAAAGTCAATATGCATAAGAGTAGAGCTCCAATTTTCTTATTCTTTATTAGAATAATAAATATAAAGGTGGCTTCATTTACAAATAATCCTAAGAATAATGTGATTTCTCATCTGCATCGCATATATTTTGAGAAACATGCAAATTTAAATTCAATCAGACCAGGAAAAAATATTCAGGTAATTAACTTTTTAACATACAATGCAACTGATAATAAATGGGTATTAATTCGTAAAAAGAAAAGAAATTTTCTAGACTCTTTCTAGTCTTTGTTTTCTAGTTCAAAGTTCCTTTCTTTCTCCTGCTTTGGCTTGAATTACCCATTATGTCATCATGAAACCAATAAATACATAATGTTTTCACTAATTATTCAATGGAACACTTGGCATTTTATTACCCAGATCTTTAAAATTATGTATACATGCCAAATAAAGTTTATGAAGTTTACTTAGTTATTTAAAACGTCATGTACTTTTCCCCACCCTGTGGCAATTGACAGGATTCTGGAAGGGGAAAGGGTACTTTTGCAATAAAATGAGTTGCATTCAAAACAAATAGTTGCATTCAAAACAAATGCAACTAGGCAAGTTTAATTCTAAAGAAAACAACATTGTAACCTAGCACCGAAAATAATACTACGGGCTTGCATCATATGAACACAGACTTTTGTTAATTATTGAGGGGGGGAGGGAGAGGGAGGGGCAAATTCTAAAGAAAATAACATTGTAACCTAGCACCGAAAATAATACTACAGGCTTGCATCATATGAACACAGACTTTTGTTAATTATTGAGGGGGGGAGGGAGGGAGGGAGGGAGAGGGAGGGAGAGAACTTTGCAGAAGGGACAAAGATTTATAATATACAATACAAGTAGTCTTCAACTTATGACTACAATTGAGTCCAAAATTTATGTTGCTAAGAGAGAAATTCGTTAAATGCCTCATTTTATGACTTTTCTTGTCCCAGTTGCCAAGGGAATGGCTCCAACTGTTAAATTAGTAACATGGCTGTTAAGTGAATCTGGTTTTCCCAGGAGCTTTGCTTACCAGAAGATCGCAAAAGGTGATCTTGAACCGTGTCCCCTGAACCTGTTGTCCGAATGTAAATCCCGTGACCGTGGGGATGCTGCTATGGCCATAAGTGTGAAAAATGGTCATAATCACATTTTTTTCCAGTGCCATAATAACTTTGAATGGTCACTAAATGAGCTGTTGTAAGTCAAGAACTACCTGTACGTGTGTATGCAATGCAATGTCACTAACGGGCTGAAACAATGAAATGCCACTTTTTAAAAAAAAAAAAAAACTTTGGTGCAGGTTGACAATAGGCTATTCAGAGGCCTACATTTCCTTGTTATCTTTGTCTGTCTCCATTCCGTTTTTCTTTTCTGTTCTCCCACTTTAGACTGCTACCTTGAAATTCACAAGCCTGTGAGCATTCAAAGATCTTTCAGGCTGAGAAGGAAGGCATAAATATTTGAAAATGGGTTGTAAGTGCTCTAAATAATAAATCTGGGTCAGTTCTCAAACACAATCGAGACGTTTAATGACGGCTCTGGAGCCCAGCTGCTCCTCCCCAGTGTGTTTGCGCGTTATGCCCAAGTGTCATTAAAGGTGGAATAATCGAATAATTGCCTTGCAAGCATGACTCAGTTCTGGCAGTAGCTTTTTTTCTCCCATGCTAATCTCTTCCACTGTTTATCTGCATAAACATCTCTGTGCCCTGTTCCTAGGCATTCTTCCCTTTGTTTATTCGAGCAGTTTTGACATAAGTGGAGCCTTCCATATAAACTTGATACATAGCAGTAATCACAAAAGCAATAAGTAGATTCTAATACGCACAGTAAATGCAGCTCCAACAGCCATAGCCTAAAAGTTCATTTTAGATCTCACCACCCCACTCTATTCTCAATAAAACATTTAAGATAGCCATCAAAAATCAGCCAAGGTTAGAAATCCTTTGTGAGACATCTTCTTGTAAGGGTCTGATGACTTTTGAAGGAGGCTCAAAACTGAATCAGTAACCAATTCTGTTTGCTGCTTTCATGCTATAATGATCAGCATTGAAGTTCAGGACTGCATCGTTCCAGCCTTATAAGCAACAACAATAAAAAAAAAACCCTGCCCAAATAATTCATGATTAACCCTTATGTCCAAATCTCACATTTCTCCTGTCCTACTTTTTATGCTTAATGAGACTAACACTCTAGTTAAACATTCCCTTATACAACATGACGCCAAAACAAACCTACGGTACTAATAAATCCTCTAAGTCAGTTTACAAATGAAGATTGCAAACGTAGTTATTTTAAAGTTTCTGGATTATTGCTTTAAAAAAAAAAAAACTGTAGAGGTTTGACTCACCAAATAATTGCATTTTGTAATGGTCACTACATTACAAAAAATACTTTGGGGGGAAAAAAAAAGTGCAAAGAAGAGCAACTAAGATGATTAAAGGCCTGAAGAACAAAACATATGAAGAAGGATGGCAGAATTTGGTAGTCTAGAGAAAAGAAGGACTGGGGGGACATGATAACAATATTCCAGTATTTGAGTGGTTGGCACATAGAGGAGGGAGTCAATTTATTTTTTTAAAGCACCTGAAAACAATGGATGAAAACTAATGAAGGAGAGAAGCAACCTGGAATTAAGGAGTAACTTCCTCACAGTGAGGACAGTTAACCAGTGGAACAGCTTGCAACCAGAAATTGTGGGTGCTGCATCATTAGAGGTTTTTAAGAAGAGACTGGACAGTCACTTGTCTGAGATGGTATAAGTTCTCCTGCTTGAGCAGGGAGGTGGACTAGAAGACCTCCAAGGTCTCTTCTAGCTCTATCCTGATTGATTCAACTTCTGACTGATCACTAAATAAATGGCCACTGCAAAGAAATCTGGTGTCTGTTTCTTTTGAGGAGGAAAAAAAAAATCCACAAACTGAGCTCTTCCTATTTTTCATCAACTGCTTCAGCCTCCAAGCAGTTTAATATGGTCTCTGTGCTGTTAAAGGTGTTAAAATTATCATAATGGAAAAAAATCCCACGATCAATTTCTAAAATATTTGGACAGATAAGAAAGCCCATTTAGAGAAGGACTTGCAAAAAAAAAAGTTTTGGTGATATTAGCTACGGCACCTAAATCAATTTTCATTTTATGGTGTGTGTGTTTTTTTTTTACTTTGCTGTATTTTACCCTTTTTCTTTTCAAAACAGCTCAGGGGGGTATAATTATTTCAGAATACCCAAACAAGGAAGTTTACATTGAAGAAAGCAGATGGGCTGAATTGAATATACATTTCTGAATATTCACACATCCAACATTTGCCAAGTTTTCCCTGAAAACTATAAATATTGAATATTTGAGCTCTGCTGCCATGTTTTGTTTTGGCAGGCATTAAATATAAAAATCCTTAAATTCTCCAGTTGTCAAACACTAAATATTATCCTGTGCCTTGTTTCAAACACTCAGTATCATTGCATACTGACTATTAAATGCTGTAATCAAGTTACAAAGGCAGGCATCAAGAAGTATCAATGAACATCAAGTGTGGATACTGTTATGAATTAATAAAATGCTTAAATAAAGTTCATCAAAACCTTTAGAAAAGAGCAGGGTTCTAGGCCTGCACTTCTGATTGGCCGATAATAGCGATATCAGATTGGTCCGTTCAGGAGAATCTGATTGGCTGTTAACGGGCCTCTCTCATTGGTTAAGGGAGTTAACACTCCATGTTTCCTATTGGTTACTAGATCAACAGCTTGCCTATAAAAGGGCTGCTGCTGCCCTAGGGTTTTGCTCTGTTCCACAATGATTAATAAAGAGTTGAAGTTCACTGTTCACCGTCTTGTCTCCGTTCCTTGCGCCCATGCGCAGAACTTAACACTGGCGACGAGGATGGGATAGGGAGACGTCAGAGCTGACTGAACACTACAGAGCACTAAACAGAGCACGTGGCTGAAGGCGCATCAACGGCAGAGACCATGTCCGGCGGCACCATACCACCCGCTCCATTCAACCTGGCACAAGAAGACTGGGACTCATACATGGACCGATTCCAGACGTTTCTGGAGACCAACAACTTGAAGGATGCCACGACTGGGAAAAAGCGAGCGGTATTCCTGACTCACTGCGGCCCTACCATGTTTAAGATGGCTAAGGCACTGGCGAAACCGGCTGAGGTGAAATCCATGGACTGGGATGTCCTCGAGCCCCTCCTACGGGCCCCACTATGCACCTACCGTACCAACGCTTGTCCGAAGACATGAATTTTACCAGAGAGACCAGTGGAAAGAAGAAAGCGTTGCAGATTTCATCGCGGAACTCCAGAACCTGGGAGGCCTCTGTGGGTTCGCCGACCTCGAAGAAGCCCTGAGAGACCGAATAGTTCTGGGATTAGACGCACCAAACGTGCAGAGTAAGCTGATGGCGAAAGGCGACATCAGCCTTACAGATGCCATCACTGACGCTACTGCTGCAGAAGCAACCAGGAAGTCGGCTGCCCAAATGCGTTGCACCAACGCCCCGCTCCACCAACTCGCCAGCGAAACCTCACCTTGCCTTGAGGAATATGCAACGGCAACCCACCACGAGAACCTCGAATTGTCATCAGAAAGTGATGAGGAAGAGGTCAACCGGCTCCAGTCTGAACGAGACCAACGCCACCAGCGTAACCAGATTGCAGTATCAATGTGCTGGTTGCAGTATCAATGTGCTGGTTGTGGGGCAAACCACCCACGATTAGACTGCAAATTCCTCGACGCGCTCTGCCATGTCTGTGGGAAGAGAGGCCACATAGGAAAGTTCTGTAGAAGCAAGCAAGGATCCAGCCCATTTCAGAGGGGGACCAACTACCGCCAAACCACAGGAAGTCGTCCTGTGAATCAGGAACATTTGAACCACCAATGGAACAACCACTCCTACAGAAACAAACCACTAGCCCATTCAATGAAATGAGAAGAGGCAAACCAAACCATTACAATTGGTCACGCCTCATCATTAGACACAAAGAAGATCCGAGTGAAGATCGCCATCGAAAACCAGCCCTGCGTGATGGAAGTCGATTCAGGATCGTCCCTCTCGATGGTTTCCTGGAAGACCCTTAAATAATTAATACCTGCCACCCAGCAGCAAGACCTCAGATTCTAAAGAATCATACTCAAGGACTCTCAAGGAAACCGAATTCCAGTCATTGGATCCAGCCTACTCTGAGTTTCACTCAAAAATCGTACTGCATCTTTACCACTGACCGTCGTTGACCGTGATTGGCCTAGCTTGTTAGGCCTTCAATGGTTCGCTCCACTTGGGATTGAGGTAGCCAGCATTCACCAAACCAGCAGCGTCGACTGGGAGGAGGCCCTCATCCAAGAATTCCAGGACGTCTTTGCAGACAAACTAGGTGAGTACAAGGGGACCCCGATATCATTTAACCTTAACCCCGAAGTAGCCCCCATCCGCCTTAAGCCTCGTCGAGTACCGTTTGCCCTTAAACCTAAGATTGACGAGCAGCTTGATAATTTAATAGCCCAGAGTGTTTTAGAACCAACCGACCATGCTCCTTGGGAAACCCCAATTGTAACACCCATCAAACTGATGGATCGTTAAGGATTTGTGGGGACTACCGTGCCACCCTGAATCACGCCCTTCAACAGAATGCTTACCCGGTACCAGTGGTACAACATCTCCTCCATTCCCTGGGGGGCGGAAAAGTCTTCCCTAAATTGGATTTAGCACAGGCGTACCAACAACTGCCTGTAGATAAAAAAACAGCAGAGGCACAAATGATTGTTACGCACCGAGGTGCCTTTAAGTGCAATCGACTCCAATTCAAAGTTAGCACAGCTCCAGGGATTTTTCAGAGTCTGATGGAGAGACTATTACAGGGAATAAAAGGGGTTGTACCCTACTTTGATGACGTTTTAATCGCTGCCCTGAATAGAGAAATACTAAAGGAGCGTCTTAGACTGGTTCTCCAGAAATTTAAAGACTCTGGCCTTAAAGTTAAAAAGAATAAATGTCAACTGTGTACAGATAAAGTAGAGTTCCTGGGGTACTTAATCGATAAACAAGGCATTCACCCCACCAATAGCAAGTTAAGGGCAATCAAGAATGCCCCAAGACCCAGAACTAAGACTGATCTCCAAGCTTTCCTGGGGCTCATTAATTTTTACAACATCTTCCTGCCCCACAAAGCGACCATAGCCGAGCCCCTACATCAGCTCCTAGACAAAAAAGCAACCTGGGTCTGGGGCCACCAAGAGGAGCACGTGTTCCGACAAGTAAAAAACCTATTAACTTCAGATGCTGTTTTAATGCAGTATAACGAGACTTTGCCTTTAACAATCACATGTGACGCGTCACCATTTGGAGTAGGAGCCATTTTGAGCCATGTGTTACCAAATGGGAGTGAAGCCCCTATTGCCTACTTTTCAAGGACTTTATCAAAAGCTGAACGTAACTATAGTCAAATCGATAAAGAGGCTCTTGCTGTTGTATCTGCTGTAAAGAGGTTTCATGAATATGTATATGGACGAGTTTTTACTATTATTACCGACCACAAATCTTTGCTGGGGATTATAGCGGGAGACAAGCCAACCCCCTATATATTATCACCTAAAATGACTCGCTGGTTGGAGTTTTTGGCTGCATACAATTATAAACTGCAACACCGCCCGGGGAAAGACATTCCCCACGCTGACGCATTGAGCCATGCACCACTTCCGGAAACCATCGATGACCCAGCTCCAACCGTTACAACGCTCCAGCTTGAAACGCTACATTCACCGCCGCTAACAGCTAGAGATATCGTAATAGAAAAAAAACGCAATCCTATCTTAACGCGAGTTCTTCGCTGGGTTGAACGAGGATGGCCAGTAGATCAAACCCCTGATGACTTCATCCCCTTCAAGAGTCAGCAAACAGAACTTTTTTTGCAAAAGGGTTGCATTCTGTGGGGGGATAGAGTCGTCGTCCCAGAGTGTTTACAACGAGCGGTATTTTTTTTTTTTTTGCTCCTTTTCATTCTAATTATCCAAATTATTTCTTGCTAATTAAAATTTTATTGCCTTTTATCAACATACAAAACACAGAACATAGAAAACATAACAAAACCTAAAACATTTTTTCTGAAGGCTGCTTGATCCCGAGTTAAAACTCTTCACACAGACAAAATTTACACATCATATTCACTTTATATATCCTTCCATATCTTATTACCATTTTCAATTACATTCTTTGTCTGTTCCATTTCCAGCTATCCATTCATCTTTTTTCTTTTACTATACTTCTCCTATACACTAATTGGAGTGACGCCTTTAACTCATTGCCCTAACTTAAAAGTACTTCATATAACACTTAATTTATCTTGGGATTCTGTTTAGTACATTCTAAAATTACACAATAAATTTTATAAGAAAGGTTCTACTCCAGATACACATATAAGAACACAATCTTATGTACCTTCCAGAATCCCCCCCCCATTTTTTCCCTAATTAGATTCACCCATTGTCTCTAAATAAGCTTTTTTTCTTTAAATCTTGCTTCCCACCATTGAGGCTTCTCCTCCCCCCCTTTCTCTCTTGCTTGTTCTTCTCCTTGCCCTTTTTACCCCTTTGTCTCCCCTCCACCTTTTTCTTACTCCCTTTCCGTTGCTTTCTAACCTTGCATCCACCTTTCCTCTCATTTTTCTCTTTTTTGGTTGTTTTTTCAAACCTTAAAATCCCCTTTTTCTTATCCTCTTTCTCCTCCTCCCCGGAAAAAAACCATTGTTCATCAAAGATGGCTTCTTCTTCTTCTTCTTCTTCTTTGTCCCAGTCCTTCTGCTGCGTAGTCAACTTTTCATAAGTACATAACGCCATTTCTAAAAATTGAAATAAAGTGCCCAAAGTATCTTTTCCATCTTGTTCTTCCTTTTTATATTTTTGATATTCAGTCTTTAGTTCATCCACAAGTGATGCCATCATGAAAAGAGAAACTTTTCCCAAAACAACCACCCAAGTATTTTTAATCAAAAATAATTCAAAAAAAGTTCCAAAAGTTAATACTTTTCTTCCTTCTTCTCTTTCTCTTTCTGGGGTTACTGTTTAATCAAAGAGGTCCAATTACCATATATCTTTCTTTGAGATTCTAGGCAATCTCCTCCTTTTTCAACTTCTGCTCCAATTTTTTTCCTCTCCCTTCCCACTTGCAACAACAATTTTTAAATGATCAGAAATCCATACCTCCAATAAGGGTTTTCCAATTTCTTAAATTTTTAAGTCCAATGTCCAAAAAGTCTTTTGTCCCTTGCCTTCAACTTTCAAAATAATTCACCTTCAGTGCCCAAATAAATTTCAAATCTTCATCTGCTGTTTCTATGGGGTGGGAGAGTGAAAAAAAAAAAAGTTCCCTTTAACAGCTTCTCCGCCGCTTTCCAATCTTCTTAGGGATACAATGTATCCTCCAGCAATTCAAACAATTCAGTTCCAGAGAGTTTGAGAGATGTTGATTAGCCCGGCTCAGCCAGCACTTTCACTTTTCTTGCTTCCTCCAGCACAATCTTACCCGGTCTTCGTGGCGGTGATTACTGACCGCCGCTCCACCACCTCGGGAAAAAGGGGTTTTTCCAGACAAGGAGGGGGTCTGTGACACCCCCAACCCCCTGTCCGGCTCCCTTCTTTCTTCGGCTGCCTCTACAGGGCAGCCATATCCCCCTGACCCATTTGGATTAGGGGCACCTCAGCGGCAAGCGCAGTAGGAATCGCGAACAGTCACGAATTCCTGCTGCCACCAAAGCCACACGGAACCAGAAACCTCTACAATGAGGTATTAAAGACACTGCATGAGGGCCACCCTGGCATCGTGCGTATGAAAGCACTCGCACGAAGCTACACATGGTGGCTGGGCATCGACAAACAGATCAAAGCCTGGGTAAAGACTTGTTATAAGTGCCAGGAAGTTAGCAATGCCCCACCGAAAGCAACTCCGACAGAATGGGAAACACCCCAGGGACCGTGGTCCCGCATTCATGTTGACTTTGCGGGACCTACTAAGGGACACACGTTCCTCCTAACAGTGGATGCCTATTCAAACTGGCTCGAGATCCACGAAATGAAAAGTACCACAACCGAGTCCGTCATCTGGAAGTTAAACAGATTATTTGCGACACATGGACTACCAGATGTTCTGGTATCCGACAATGGTCCCCAGTTTACTGCGCTTCCTTTTGAACAATATCTGGCAGACCACGGTATTCGCCATGCGCTAACTTCGCCGGCGCACCCTGCAGCTAACGGAAGAGCCGAGCGCATGGTACAATTTGTTAAAAAAACCCTCTACAAAATGGACTATGGGGATATTGAAGATAAGATAAACAGAATACTCCTTCTTCAACACATCACTCCGCACAGCGTCACCAACAAGACTCCAGCTGAATTATTAATGGGACACAAACTCCGCTCCCACCTTGACTGGCTTCACCCATCTTATGAGCCAGAGAAACCCTGTGGATCTAACGGGAAATGCCGCGAGTTCAAGGAAGGCGACTTAGTTTTTGCAGAAACCTTTCTGGCGAACCGTTGTGGGTCGAGGCAACTGTAATTCAAGCCACCGGACCCAGGTCATACCAAGTAAAAACCCGCGACGGAAAAATATGGAAATGCCATATAGATCAGCTTCGCTCGAGGCTACAACCTAGTTTCCCTGACTCCGGTAACTCCCAAACTGAGGGGGGAGGGGATGCCGAAGAAACCGAATTCGAGTTAGCAGAAAGCATGAACGAAAGAAGTCAGCAATTGGGTGTAACATATGAAGAAGGATCAGAGATGGAGGTGACCTCGCCACAGAAGAACACCTCAACAGAGGCAAGTCCGCAAAGGCCAGAGGACAACGACGAGAACATTAGCGGCACCGAGTATTCCAGTGAGGAACCACCGGCACCCGACTTGCCAGAAAACATTCCGCCAAAACAAGGTCACAGACAAGAACCAGTGGGACAGCGTAAATCCAATAGACAATTAAAACAACCCTCCTACCTCAGAGATTACATCACCGCACCCCCTAAATGGAACCCGGGGGAAAGGGGTGTTATGAACTAATAAATGCTTAAATAAAGTTTATCAAAACCTTTAGAAAAGAGCAGGGTTCTAGCCCTGCACTTCTGATTGGCCGATAATAGCGATATCGGATTGGTCTGTTCAGGAGAATCTGATTGGCTGTTAATGGGCCTCTCTCATTGGTTAAGGGAGTTAACGCTCCATGTTTCTTATTGGTTACTAGATCAACAGCTTGCCTATAAAAGGGCTGCTGCTGTCCTAGGGTTTTGCTCTGTTCCATAATGATTAATAAAGTGTTGAAGTTCACTGTTCACCGTCTCGTCTCCGTTCCTTGAGCCCATGCGCAGAACTTAATCGATACCTTTAAAATAGACTTAAACTCTCTCCCATGAAGTATTTGGCATCAATATTTGCAAAGCAAAACTTTTGAAAACCTAACTCCCATTAGCTGGTTTCTAAAAATAGTAGTAGGTTGTAGTATGGTAAAGAAGGAAGAGCATCTATGTCTATATCAATCTTCCTCTTACAAAGAAAAGGAAATCCCAACGGTATGAATGTATCTACCAGCTATCTGATAGTTCTTGAAAACATCAATTTACAGGCATTTAATTCCTCCCTTTGGAGACCTTCTGACTGCAACTCTGAAGTACAGGAAGCAATTCAATAACATTTCAATCATGTCTCAAGCAACAAAGCCACCAGGAGTGTTTGTAGTGGCGATTCAAAATGTTATGGTAGTGGTTGCACCCATGTGATTAAAGCTCTGTTCGTTTTATGTAAAAAGTCATGATCTGATCATATGGTTGTGGCCATCTTTACTTTTCTCACCCTCTCTTTGTGGACACCCTTAAGAGCCACACTGCATCAGTCATTTCTACCATTGTTACTATCAAACCCCTCTTACGTGCATCAGCATTATGGTGCATTTGTGTGGTGCATATTTACTGGAATCATGACTAAACAAGGATATATAAGCCATAGGATATAAATTTGAAAGTGGAAACATGGACTGCTGCAAAGCATTCTGTGGAATTACCAAAAGATAACTGGAGATGTAGATATCAATGATGACTGCAATCCCAAAAATCTAAGATATTTGCACCATTGTGTTGGTTGTTCTTGCCTGTCAAGAAGTTTCAAGGCACTGTTTGTCTTAATGATTTTTAAATCAGAACTATGTCTCTTGCAAACAAAATGGTGCAATGCATACTATTTTTGACCTCTGTGACTTCAATGTTATCTGCATCCCTCAGAGAAGGATTATTTATCTATTTATTGCCAATTATTCTACACAAAATATAGTGCAATCTTAAAAATAGCAATATGTTAAAGCACCAGATAAGAAAAGAAAATGAAACTATAACAGCTGACTTACACACACAGAGAGAGAGAGAGACACACACACACACAGAGAGTTTTTAATCAGAGAAGCCATATTTCAATCTTTGCTATTGTTGTAATGGTATAGGATCCTATAGGAAGCATACAACGATCTCAGTTAATTAGGATCATCCCTAAACTTTGATTCAATAGCACAAAGTCAAAATCTTTAGACACAATATGCATGAATATGAATATGCATAAATGACAGCAAGTTGTATGCACACACCACTATGTGGCTAAGTTGTTCTGATGCTAGAACTTAATCATTCTTTGCCAAGGCATTTGGCCAAATGGAGGGTGCAGTTTCCTGAACCTTTTGTACTTTAGTTAGCAAGTTATTTATGTACTGGCAAGTGCTATCCCTAAAACTCATCTGGCTATGAATCTCTTCAAAGCTGTCAGTAGATGGCATTATGACAAAGAAAGTACAAGTTTCTCTTATTATGATAGTCTTTTGTTGTTGTTGTTGTTGTTGGCAAATTTAACGAAATGTGATTTTAGAAACATTACATTTAGTTCTCGACATACGACCATTTGCTTAGCATTCAAAATTATGATGGATCCCCCCAAAGCTACTTACAACTTGATTTCAAAGTTATGACAGCTCCCTCCACACATACGCAGTGCAGTTACACAATCACATTTTGGGTATTTGGTAACCAGCTCATCAATACGGTCATTTGCAGTGTCCTGCAGTCATGTAATCATGATTTTCGGTGTTTTTTTATGGTTTCTGGCATTTAGTTCCAGATTCCAGCAAAAAACACCCTGGCATTGGCTTAACAACTGCCGCAAAAAAAGTGTTGTGGTTAGCCGGCAGCAGGTGTGGTGGAGGAGAGCAAGGACTTGGATGAGGGGCCAGGATCATCGGGAGTGGGCTGCTGCCTTCAGGGATTGTGGGGGCTGGTAGCAGTGATGAGGAGGTTCCTGAGGAGCCTGTGCCAAATGCACGTGAGCGCAGGATGATTCGTAGAAGAGAATAGCTGGAGTAGCACAGGCGACTCAGGCGTAACGATGAAACATAACAGCCCCTCCCTCCAGGGAATATAAGCCTGGTTTCAAAAATGCTCTAAGGACCCACCATTGTGTGTAGAGACTCCAGCTTCTCTGAAGAATTCTGTCAAGGCTTTTCTGGGTGGACTAATTGGCTGCAAGCCATCTTTTATCTACAAAGAAGTTTATTTGTAGATTAAAGCTGTGAAGGTTTGTGTTGCTGCATTTGTTTGAGATTTTCTTGCTGATAACAGGGTTGGGTGAGAACAAAAAGCCATAAAATTGTTCTGGTCACATGATGGCCCACTTAACCAATGCAACAACTTATAAGCATAATTCCAGGCTCAATTATGGTCATAAGTCAAGGACTACCTGTAAACTAAAAGATGGAAAGGTCAAACTAGGACTGAACAGACAACCAACTTAAAGTATGTTGAATCTCAAACCACAGCAGCCTTCAAAGTGTGCAGCTTGTTTCTTTTCTTATGGGGCCCTTATTATTACTAACAAACAAAAGAGTGACACAGAATGTAGGATGTTGCTGTCATAATATTACACCATTTTGAGTTATTCAACAGTTTATTGAACAACTGTCTAGCATCCCATTGCAACATCCAGTTTATTTACCTGCTTCTAAATCCTTCCTCCATTTCCCTCCTTAACACGTTTCTGATGGGAGTTTGTGTACATGTGTGTGTGTGCACGTATCTGTGATTTTAGTTTCTGTGCACTACAGAGTTACGCTTCTGCCAATTTCTGCAATATCATAGCTCTTCTCCAGTAGTATTGGTTTTAAAGCTGAAGGACTTGTTTTTCAACATTTCCCCCACCTTCTCTTTTAACACCAGGCCAGGAAGATTTACAGATAGGAAAGCTGTTGCCTCCCATTGACAGCACTATTTAAACAGACTAAGTGTGGGAGGACATGGCAGCTCGCTGATTGTGGTTCTAATCATCTGGAAAAAAACACCACAATTAAACAGTGAAACTAGCCCTGCATTAAACTACGCAACCCACTCCTCATAGCCCTTTTATATGAATATATTAATTATTTAGGCACTTCAATCCATTCCCTTGTGAAGTTCTCAGAGACATCAAAGATAACTACCGTATTTGCCGGCGTATAAGACAACATTTTTGCCCTGAAAAACATGCCTCCAAGTGGGGGGGTCATCTTATACACCGGTAAATAGTAATTGGGAAGCACTGCGGCTGCCCGCGGCCGAGGCACCTTTGCGCACCGTGAAAACGAATCCCGTGAAGCCGAAAGGAGCAGCCAGCCTTCAGGCCGATGTAGGCGGGCCTCCTTCTCCCAGCTCCCAAGGAAACGAGGCGCTCAGCAGCCTCCGCTCGCACCGCCCAGGCTCCGCTCGCATATCCGGCTGGGGCTGTCAGGAGTTGTTACTGCTGGTGCGGCTCCAGTCCCGCGTTGCCTCGGGAAGGGAAAGGCAAAACCAGGAGCCGCTGCTGCCATTGCAAAGCGCCGCTGCGGCTCTTCCTTTTTGCCTTTCCCTTCCTGAGGCAATGCGGGACTGGAGCCCCGCAGAGCCATCTTAAAAAAAAGTGCCTAAAAAAAAAAAAAGTGCAAAAGTAGAAGGTGTGCGGAAGAGGGGGTTGTCTTATACGGCGAGTATATAACAAACTCTATATTTTGAGTGGAAATGTTGGGGGACGTCTTATACGCCCAGTCGTCTTATACGCTGGTAAATACGGTGTGTCCCTTTCATTCTGAACTTGACTCCTGGTGCCTTCACAGACACATGCTGGAGGGAGGGAGGCTGATAGCAATACAGAAACAATCTCCTACTGAGATCTTCCTTTCCCCACCCTTCATCCCCAACCTAGTCTCCATTCCTGATACCTCCTAGAGTTCTCCCATATAATTATTAATCAGGCCTGACTCTACTTAGCTTTGATGAGATCAATTTGGGACAGTTATATGCTGCCACCTACTGGTATACATTGTTAATAGAGGACACTTCAGTACTTTAGCTCTAAATATAACCAATAATTACATTTTCTGATAAATATCTAAAGTATTCCAATAAACAATAAATAGAATCATATGAGGCCTGCTGAGAAAGTGCCTCAAAGACATATATATATATAGATTGATTTGAAAGTGGAACTTAACTTTTATTGTTACAATAGCTTTATCATTGATCTTTTCTCTTGTTCCCTAACAAAAATGAATGGAATGTCAGTCAGCTTACTCTAAAGCACAGACTGGAAATTAATTGCATGATACAGGAATCTGGAGACTTTGTTGCTTTCCTCTCATGATAATCCTTGTTGGTTGTCTGGTTATGTTGCTGTTTAAGTTTTGTGAAGTAGCCTCTTGAAATCCAGGTTCCAGGACAACTATAACAACTTCATGCCAGTGAACTTCAATTCCCAGAATTCAATGCTGGCTCAAGAATTCTTGAAGTTAAAGTCCACTGGTCCTAAAGTTGCCATAGTTGTTCCACCCAAAGTATAGGATTTCCTGCTTGTGGAGGGGGTTGGACTAGAAGATCTCTAGACCTAGAAAATCTAGAACTACGCCGCCTTCAGTCTGATCTAAGTATAGTATATAAAATCATACATTGCAATGTCCTACCTGTCAATGAATACTTCAGCTTCAACCATAACAATACAAGAGCACACAATAGATACAAACTCAAGGTTAACCGCACCAAACTTGATTGCAGGAAAAATGATTTCTGCAAGAGAGTGGTCAATGTCTGGAATACTCTACCTGACTCTGTGGTTTCTTCCCCAAACCCCAAAAACTTTAACCTTAGACTGTCTACTGTTGACCTCACCCCCTTCCTAAGAGGCCTGTAGGGGGTGTGCATAAGCACACCAATCGTGCCTACCGTCCCTGTCCTATTGTTTCTTTTTATTTTTCTTATATGTACCCATTTCATGCATTCATAACTATGTTTATACTTATACCTATTATCTTGTAAGCGATTGACAAATCAAATAAATTTTAAAAAAATCTCCAAGCTCTCTTCCAATTTTGTTATTCTATTGTTATTCTGTTCTCCTGGGTTCTGTTATTCGAAAGATCATAAAGGAGAAAGAGAATAGTTTCTTTAGAAATGTCAGCATTCCATGTTTAACACAAACATGTGTTAAATTAGTCAACACAAACAGGTGTTTTATTAGTCAACACCAAGCAATTATGCAAGATCAATATATCATGACAGTAACTAACACTTAATTCCCCATTTGCTTTCCTGCTCTCCTACATTCTCACAGTGAGTTTTGAATGTACACTTCTCTTCCTAATAGATTATGTCCTGTGATGTGGATATTGCAAGTATTCATTGAAATCACTTTGATCAAGAAACAAAGCAGCGTCTTAATGTTCGGAATGTCTTTTCCTCAGGAGGATTTAAAGCAAACAAGAGTATAACACCTTCAAGCATTAAGATGAGCTAGAGCCCAAGTAAAACACCTGAAGGTTTAAAATCCTTCATATGTATATTACAATGATTTAGTATGGCTTCAGGTCTCAGTCTGGTGTCCTCAGATATCCTGGGATTACAGAATGGCTACAGTTCCCATATATATTCAAATTATTTCATTAACATGGGTGAGGAACACAATACACTCAGAGCAAGTATATGAACTAAGACAACTTCAACAACTCTCACTTCAGTTTTGGATTCAACAACTCTCACTTCAGTTTTGAACTTACTAGATGTTCCTCAGGCCAAACAATAGCCATAAGTTTTCATTTTCTTTACCCTGGTTCCACTTGTGAAACAACCCATGTAACAAGGGGTGTCCAACCTTCTCAGCTTCAAGACTTCTGGATTTCTGTGCAATGATTTGATAATTTAAAACCGATGTAGAAATGCCAGATCATATCAAAGAGGAAAAAACACCTTCTTTATACACCTGAAACACCAACACTGTAGTAAGTAATTACCCAAAACTCAACTCAAAAACCCACTTTTCCTCCTTTTCATCTAGCTTATTACCTTCTTTGCTTATTATCTTGCTCCTTTCTTTGTTAGGTAAAGAGAAGGGAACAGACTTCTCATAGGAAGAGTGAATTGGATCCCTGTCTTTATACTCAAAAGAAAAATGGAGCATGGTTAATAGAATAACAATAACAGATTTGGAAGTGACCTGGGAAGTTTTCTAGCCCAACTCCCTGCTCAAACAGGAGACCCTATACCATTTCAAACAAATGGCCCTCAAGTCTCTTTTTAAAAGCTTCTAATAATGGCAGTGGCGGATTAAGGCTCACTGGTGCCCTAAGCAATGACAAATCTTGGTGTCCCCCCTCCTATGTACATACCGTACAAAAGAAGCCAAGCTTAGGCTACATAAAAGTTTTTGTGGTGCCCCTTTTGGGTCTGGTGCCCTAAGCATGTGCTTAATCTGCTTAATGTTTAATACAACAATGGCATACCCAACCAGCGTTGCCAGATTCAAAATGTAAAATTATCGTACCCGAGACTCAAAATTATCGTTTTTTTGAGAAAATTATCGTACATATAGCAAACTCTATATCTCACAGGAAGTACCAACTGTAGGCATATATCCATGTGGAAAATGTCCGAACTGAAGGCATGAAGCCACAAGATACGATCCCGCAAAACTTACGATCAGCAATAAACTACCTCAATGGGCCTGACGCGCACGACGACTAGCTGACTCGACTCGTACTCGTACTTGTACGTAGCTCGTGAGCGAGCGTGTATCACGTATGCACAAACTACACGCGCGTACGCACACACACGTGATCTAGACTCATGAAGTTGCATGAACCCACGAAAAGTACAGTATGGTAAAATACTAGCTCTTAAGGGTATAATAAAGTTGCTTTCAGGGCAGCTGCAATTTAAATTGCCAAACTGTAAAATTATCGTACATTTGACCTTTTTGGGAATTATTGATCGTACATCGTACAGAGGGCCAAATTATTGTACAAATACGATAATTATCGTACGTCTGGCAACACTGTACCCAACTCTTCTGAGGGCATGCCGTCCCACTGGTTAGTTGTTCTCACTGTCAGGAAATGTCTCTTTAGTTTGCTTTTCTCCTTGATTAGTTTCCATCCATTGTTTCATGTTTTGCCTGCTAGTGCTTTGGAGAATAGGGTCTTCTTTGTGGCAGACTTTCAAATATTGGAACACTGCTATCCCGTTCCTCCTCGCCTTTCTTTTCACGAGACAAACCCAATTCCTATGACTGTTCTTCATTCATTTTAGCCTCCAGCCCTCCAGTCATCTTTATTGGTTTTACTCTGTTCAGAGAAAAAATGGATATCCACATTGCTCGGTGGTTCCTTTCCATACAGTAAATGAGTGGCATCCTTTGGGTCTTGCAAGGCTTGGATGCCACTGAAAGGAATAAATTAACAACTTCAGAACTTCAAGGTTTTTTTTTTTTCCGACAATGCAAGTTGGGGAAACTACATCCTGCAACTGATTTTGGTAAGGCATTATTTTGATTTCTTTTTTTTTAACATACCCTCATCTTAATTCAAGGAATTTAGATGGGGAATTTAGATGGAAATCCATCTCAATTCATCATTTACCATCTACAGGGGGTATGGATTTTCTTTGTGGGGATCAGCTCCTCATCAATTGCCCAATACAATATCTCTGGTAGCTGCCACATATAAACCACCCTGATTGTTACACAGCTAAAGATGACAAATTTGGCCATTTTTCAGGCATTCAGACCATGAGTTTTGATCTGAAGCTACTCTCTGGTAACATCTTCAAATAAATAGTTTATTTTCTGATACTTCTTTAGTTATTTTTCTGATCTAATAGTAATTCCATGGGGAGTTATAAATGGAAAAGGAGTAAAAATAACTTCACTGTCATAAATGTGAGAATGAGATGATATTTCCATAAAGATACAACTGTTCTTATCCTATGTACTTATGCTAGTACATTCCAATCATATAGGATGCATAAAAATATGAATAGCAGTGGACATCCGGTCTGCAGTGCTTCGGGACAGGCAGGAATCTGCGACTGTGCGCGGTTTCTGCCTGTGCTCGCTGCCCGAGTGCTCTGAGCCACTCGGCTTCAGGGCTAGCCACCTCCATAGAAGGTGGCGAAGACAGGAGGGATCTGGCAGGGTCGAGAGATATTGCACTTCTCTTCCTTAGCTGGCTAAACCCCCTTTTCCAAAGGCAGCTGAGCGGCGGTCAAAAATGGCCACCACACAGAAGCGGTCAGCCAGAAAAAGAAAGTGCAGGAGGAGCTGTGAAAAAGTGAAAATGTTTTTTGCTGACCAGGATAAAGCAACAGCGAAAGTACCCTGGAACTTAAAATTTGCCAAAGATACATCGTTTCCAGAGATTTACAAGCGGCGAATGGAAGTTTAAAAGGGAAAGTTTTTCCTTCTTTTCACTCTCCTTCCTAACATGACAGCGAATAGAACTGCAAGAGAAATTGGAAAACCCGCATTGGAGGTAATTAAATAGTAAAGGGATAAGGATTTCTGAACATTAAAAAAAACAAAAAACCTTTTTTGCTGTAAGTGGAAAAGGAGAGGAAAAAAAATTGGAGCAGAATTTGAAAGTAAGGAGGAGATTGCCTGGAATTTTAAAGAGCTATTAAATATTAACAAGACTTCTAAAAGATACATTTTAACTGGAACTTTGTGACTAAACAGTAACTCCAGAAAGAGAAAGGGAAGAAAGAAGAAAGTACTAAAAGAAACAGCTTATTTGGATTGTTTGGTGATTTTGGAACTTTTGGGAACTATATTTGATTAAAAGCACTTGGGTGGTTGTTTTGGAAAAACTTTTTCTCTCTACAATGGCATCACTTGTGGATGAATTGAAAATTAAATACCAAAAATACAAAAAAGAAGAACAAGAAGGGAAAGATTCTCTTGGCACTCTTTTTCAATTTTTAGAAATGGCGGTTTGCACTTATGAAAAACTGACTGTGCAACAGGATGACTGGGATAAAGGAGAAGCCATCTTTGATGAACAAGTGACTCTATTTGGGGAAGAAAAGGAGAAAGAGGAAAAGAAAAGGGGACTTTAAGATTTGAAAAAACAACCAAAAAAGAGAAAAATAAGGTGAAAAGTGGATACAATGTTAGAAAACAACAGAAAGGGGTAAAGCAGAAGAAGAAAAGGGAAGTGGAGAGACAAGGGGGTAAAAAGGGCAAGGAGAAGAATAAGCAAGGGAGAAAAGAAGGGACGAGAAGCCTCAATGGTGGGGAGCAAGATGTAAAGAAACAAAATTCTTTTAGAGACAATGGATAAACTTAATTGAAAAAGGGATTCTGCAAAGGTACATAAGATTGTATTCTTATATTTGTATTCAGAAATAATGTTAGAAAATTGGAAACAACATGTAATCAAAAATAGGATAAAATATTTAGTGTAATTTAGTGAAATTTTTGTGAAGAAAAAGAAGGCAATGAAATAAATGAGAGAATTGAAGTAGGAGAAATGGGAACATTTTAATGAAATAATGATTTAAAATATGTGATGTGGGGGGGAAATAACTATGGAAAGTATAAGTGTTCCCATAAAAGTATGATATTTAATTGAAAAGTAACGTGTAAAGTGTTTAAGATATAAATGAATATTAATATTCATGATTAGATTTGTATTGGCATTGATAGTTGTTTTAATTACATCATATATCTATAAAAAAAATTTTCTATAAAAAACATTGTGTAATTTTAGGATGTACTAAACAGAATCCCAATGCAAGTTTTATATTAAGTATTATATTAAGTATTATAAATTTAGGGGAAAGAGCTAAAGGCATACTCCAATCAGTGTACAAGAGAAGTTTTGTTTAAAGAGAAAAGATAAATGGATAGCTGGAAACAGAACAGACAAAGAATAATAAGTATTATGATTTGAACTGAGATGAGATAAATAAAATAAAACTAAGAAAGTTAAAAGAGGTGAGAAGTTATATAGAAAATTGAAAATGGTAATAAGATATGAAATGGTATATAAAATGAATATGAATTTGAATTTGTGTCTGTACGAAGAGTTGTAACCCGGGATCAAGCAGCTTTCAGAAAAGATGTACTATGTTTTTATATTTTATGTTTTGTTTGTTTGTGTATTGTCTTTGAAAATCAATAAAATTGTTTAAAAAAATATGAATAGCAGTTTGAAAACTAATAATATTCACCAAAGTACAGCTCTGTCTCTCAAAAAATACTATATTATAAATATTCCTATATTCTGACTTTCTTCTACTGTATAGATTTAATTCAGCAGGAACTGAATTGATACCTGAATCAACTTCCTTTGCAAACTTAGTGACATTTTGCATTGGAATGAATGTTTTTTCAGATTTAATTCCTTGGATATTTAGAAGTGAGTGTACCAATGGAATGGGCATTTGAACTTGGTACATGGAATAAGCATAACATATGCATAACATCTCCCTCAAGATATGGCACTAATTTACATCAGGTCTGTTTTGGCTGATTGTGGTAAAAGAAAAAGATATTCCAGAACACATATAGTTTGTTTTCCATGTTACTCCACTAAACCTTCCAAGAAGACACATAGGTGTTCAATGTAAAGATAGTAAAGTTATGCAATGGTGCATGGTGTTTCAGGAGAGTAAGATATTAGCATTTGGTAGAGCTGAGTAGCTGTGTGCTCCAGATTTGTCAAAGTGCATTAATGATAGTAATTGACTGATCACAGCACCCATTACAAGCCATAGTGATATCACAAGTTCCAATATCATTGCATGGGTGATGTAAATTATGTCATTTGTGTCACACTATGCAACAGATACAAATTCACATTATTTGCACAATGGCCTGTCATTTGTCCCTCCCTTGCTCCTCTTGGAGATGCCCATCCAGTTGATAGTTATTAATACTATATCAGTTCTACTATATCAGTAGACAGGCTAAGAAAACTGTGCCATTTAAAACAGAATTACATATATTGTAATGGCTTTAAACAGAATCTTACAAGTCTAAATATATTTTTCCCTCCCACTCTTTATATTTGTGTGAAGTTGGGGGGCTTACCTGAGAACATTTACTCATGTTACTTTCTTGGTTCTACCTCAAGCTCCCTTTACCTGACCATGGCCTTGGTAGTGGCCATAGTCACTCTTCTGTCCTTCAAGGCCATTCTCTTCTCCCTCTATGTACTGTGCTCCAAAGCAGATCACACATGATTCAGGTAGCCAGCCATTTTGAAACCCCCCTATTAAGTTATAGGTGACATTTAGTAAAGCTTTATTCAGCTTAATATGATAAATGAGTATCTTGCTATTTTTTTATCCTTCCCAGAATCTTCTACTCCAGCAAAAAAAAATCAAAGCAACATTTTGCTTCTATAGTTTAAAAGTTTTCAAATATGATACACCACCCTTGCATAATTGGAAAATATCTAAATGGGCGAACTTCATAAATGTTCCAACAAGATGTGGCCTTGCTTGCTTTTTTTTTTTTTTTTGCCTTCTTATAGTTTGGAAGATAAATAGTGCCACTTATAAGTGCTGCAAATATTAAGATGCCACTGTGGTTTACCTCATAATATGATACTTCATTTTGATTTACCTCACAACCTATATATTGGTTCTGAAAAGCATAGGCGAAAATATATGTTAGTCGTGAAGTGAGTTTCATTTCTTTACATCTCAATAAGCACTGACTACATTCCCAGGAGCAGGCTTGCAAAGACAATCAGTTTTGTCTAGTTGTTAAGTCACCAAAAAACAGGAGACTGTACATTTTAGTCCTACTTTAGGCATGAAAGCCAGTTGGGTGACTTTGGTCCAGTCACTCTCTCTCAACCCAACTCACTTCACAGGGTTGTTGTTGTGGGGAAAATAGGGAAAGGAAGAAGTGTTAGGTATGGTTGCAGCCTTGAGTTATCTATAAGTATAATAAAAACAGCATAAAAATTGAATCGAATCGAAATACCCAATATGTTCTATGCAAACATGAATATCCACATGTATAGGATGGGAGGTTTTCTTGAACACTGAAACTATTTGCAAGAGATCAAGAACTCATTCTGGGGCAGGATCACATACTATCTTAACCCCACCAATGAACAGCAGTGTTACACACACACACACACACACACACACACACACACCTTCTTTCCCTCCACACCTTTATTCTAATTTTGCATTCAGCATGTAAACAGTGTCAGGTCATTAAGTTTGAGCACTTTCCCCAGGGCCAATGTTTGAGCTGTAAAATACTTTGGCTTTGGGCTTTTTGAGCACTATAATTAAACCTTAGATTTTTATCAAAGCTAAAAGATGACAGCAACGGATAAAAACACAACTCCTGAAAAATTCATAGTTGAATGACTGTTGTGTCAACACTCTCTAAATGCTATTGAGAAATGACATAGAGCGTACCACATTCCTTATCCCCTCATCCCTTCTTGTTTAGAAAAAGCATGTTGCTAGTTGCTTTCCCTGCTTTTCAAGTTTCACATTTAGGTAGGCTTTAAATTTAAGTCCACAAGCCAAAGCTAGTAATAGCAAGCAAAGAAAGGTAATTGATTTGGCAAGCATACCCTATGGTACAATATGAGTTTAAAATCCTGATTAAAAGATTGAGCCTTGGTAAGATGCCATTAAATGCCATACATAACTCAGAGTAAAACACATAACTTTCTACCCTAGTGCATTGAGACATCTTGATTTTGATTGCTTTACATCATTTCCCCTAACAAAAAGGCCTTTATGGCAAAGTGCCAGGGGCCATTGTTTTGCCCAAGAAAGCTCTAGGTTTGATTTTCCACCAACTTCCTGGAAAATGAGAAAACACCATTTCAGGTAGGTAATTGGTGACTAGGTGGAACAAGAATTTGCTGCTTTCTCTGGCAGCATAATGGTCATCACACAGTTCAAAATGCCTCCTGTCATGAATACGCTGGAGAGTTTTCGACATAGTGCAGTCCTATCTCTGTCATGGGATAAACATAAAACACTTGTTCTAAGTGGTGCTCATTAAGGAACTGTACAACACCAAGACATTAGAGTTGGTTTAATCCGCTCCCCAACTTTTTGCTGGAATATATATTTTTTTCTGTTTGGTGTCTGCTCCCTAGCAAAATTTGTTACAAGATGTCCTGCACCTCTAGCGTCCTCTTTTCTATAAATCTTCCCAGAATAACTAGGTATATACAAATTCCAATTTTTATAGCCTATTGACTGAAAAGAAAGGCAAGTCCTGTTTTGCCCTCAGCAAACATTTTCAGCAATGATTCCTGGTCCAAGTATTTGCCCTTGACAAGTGAGGCATGTATGCTGGAAGTTGCTGCTCCAGATCCCTCCAAGCCACTTGTCATGCCCCTGGTGGAGACTGACTCTGAGGGAGAGGAGGAACGGCCAATAGGGATGGAAGTGTGGCTCTGGAGGTTGTGGAAGAGGCTGGGGAAGGGCAGAGGCCGGCTGAGCAGTCAGAGGAGGACCCAGGCCCATCCCCTATCCATCCTAGGGCACGCAGGGAGGAGAGGATAAGGGAGAGATGTGGTCTCCTCAGGAGGAGAGGGCCTTGATCCTCTACATGGGCTGCAGGTGTGACAACTGAATAAGAGTTTAGACCTGCATACTGGCAAACGCTGGAAACAAAGCGTGTAAATATCTCTAGTTTATAGTTCCTCTCTGAGTTTGGCATCCTTCCCAGTGTGTGTTATCTGTGGACATCCTCCAGCCCTTATCTTGCCTGGTTTGTGTTGCTTTTTTTCTTCTTTGTGTAACTATGTGGGAGTTTTTTTGTCTTCTGTCAAAGATATTCAGAGCTTGGAAGCAAAGTGAAGGAATAAAAGGGGCTTCACCTGTTTTCTGTGACTGTGTTTGTTTTGTATCCCACTCTGGATCATCACACCACTGCTGGATGACTGCTCATTCTCACATCTCTTTGCCTCATGGGTGGCATAACATCGACCTTAATGTTCAGAAGTGTTTATTAGGAGGTTTTGCTGGCTCTTGAGCCCAACTTGGGCTTTCATTTTGGACTAATCTTTGAGGTCCTTCACTTCTATGCATTTTAAAAATAAGAAGTCTGTTCTATCAGGCTGCACTCTCTGGTGGTCGGCTGGAAGGTACTTGATATGTTCTTGAGTGTAGACTGTAGTGTAGATTTTATTAAGAACATAAGAAATGTTGTGCAGGTTTGAATCAAAGTGTTTCACTCCACATTACTTGGAAGGATCTCAGCACTGGGCCACTTGGCAAAGAAAAAATAAGCTATGTTATATTTTCTCAGGTCTTGTGCTTACATACATTTCCTCCTGCCAGTGGTTCTCCTAGCTTGCCATTTCTTTAAAAAAAAACTCAAGTCTGAGATCAAGTTTTGTTACTATCTTCCTCCTCCTGGCACATTTGATAATGACAAATCTAGAGTCCCACTTTCAGCACACAGCTTTTGTTTTCTGGCTCATATCTGGTTCATTTAGCCTAGATGTCTCTACTCTGTTGACCTGTACATGTCCCGAGAGGGGTGCAAGATGGAGAAGACAATTCAGTCATTTCTGCTGCTAAGTGGTATTAAGCAAGAATGTGGCAAGAGCAGTTGACCATGAATCAATCAGAATTATTTACAATTCTGGCTTAGAGTCAGATGTAAAATGCAAAACAGGAGGTTAGGAAAGGACAATGTTCTCTCTTTCAAGAATTGTATTCCTTCAAAAGTAATGTGTTGGATCTATGATGCTGGAGGGGGCTATGACTAAAATTAATGGTGGGGAAATAGTAGGGCCACTGATTCTCTTTCCAGTATTCCTGTTTATTTCTTTATAAAAACTTTTTTTCTGCTCCCCACACAATAGACTGGCAGCAAAGGTACAGATAGATATCTGACTGTTCTCCACAAATTGAGGAGACCATGAATATGGCCTCATCTATAAATTGAAGAATAGATGGAAGCATTCTGTAAAGCTCACAAGCATTCTAAGTTATTCTTATTACTATTAGGTAGAAAGTTATGTTACGGTTGCTTGAAAACCTCTCAGTGAGATCTATAAAGCTCACAAGCACGTGTAGAGTTTTCTAACAAGATTCAGTGATCTGGTTTTCCTGGGTATGCCATTAAGTTCCACTCTACCCTTAGAGCAGGATTGTCAAACTCACGGCCCATGGCCCAGTTGTGTCATGCATCCAGCCACGCCCATGGCCCTGGTTTAATGAAGGGGAAAAAAAAGTTTCTATATGTCATGTGATGATGCTGTGTCATCACGAGTTGGACACCCCTGCCTTAGAGTTATACTCCTCTCAATTGCCAGCTCATTTTATGCCTATTACAGATGATGCTTCTCATTTGTTTGCTTGAAGGAAGAGAAGGAAATCCACTATGCTTTTAAACAACACTTTTGCAAACTTTACATCCCTCTAAGCCACCTGAGCCTCTTGTCTCATTTTTAAGCTCCCTTGGAGAATGAATCAGCATTAAGGAACAGATGGCCAATGGTTTTTCTAATTTAGCCAAAAAGTAAATAATAGCCCCTAATAATTAATTTATCTATCACTACCACAAAGTATCATCTGAAGGAAAGCAAGAGGAGGATAAAACACTGGTTTGGCTATGATATTTTAACAAATGATGTTGGTCCACCACTTAGTAATATTCTACTTTGCATAAAATCATCTTAACAGAAAGAAGCCAGAGTCTGCCATACTGGAGAAAACAGCCTTGATTCACTTCCTGAGACATTACACAATCTGGCAAAACCTATATTAAAACACATGACAGCAATGTTTCCTTTTGGGATGGGGGAAAAAAATGAAAGTTCATAACTGACTGCAAGATCCCTGCACATAGATACAAATCATGATGGGATAACCAGAGATCCGTTTATACTGAGTGCAAGAAAAATGGTAGGTGAATATTGTTCCGTACCTTAATTTGAATTCTTGAGATCCCCGCGCTTTGATTGGCCAAGGCGCAGGGCAATCGGATTGGTTAGGTGAGCCGCGCCGATTGGCTCGCTGAGAATCTCCTGCGATTGGTAGATTCGAATCGCGGGAGATTCAAAGCGGTGTCATTGGCTGCGGCCGCCGCGGCTTGGAAATAAAAAGCCGCAAAGTTTTCCTAAGAGCCAGTTCGGTTCCTGACTTCAATAAAGAGCTTGATACAAAGTCACCGACTCCTGGCCTCCTTCCACGCGGACTTAACACTGGCGACGAAGGTGGGATTCTTATCCTGAACTGAAGCACATGTCCGACGAAAGCCAGCCAACCGACGAGATGGCCAGCATCGCGCCACCAACCCCCTTCAACCCCGCTAGCGAGGACTGGGAATCTTACGCAGACAGATTCCACATGTTCCTCGAAGGCAACGACCTGAAGGATGCCACTGGACCGAAGAAACGAGCCATCTTGCTAATGCACTGCGGCCCCGCAGTGTTTAAGATGGCAAAAGCGCTAGCCAAGCCCGCCAATGTTACCGCGATGGATTGGGCTGATCTCGAGCCATTACTCTGGAGACACTACGCTCCAGCCGTACCCATCCTCATCTGACGACACGAATTTTATCGGCGGGACCAGCGGTCAGCCGAGAGTTTCAGTGATTTCGTCGCAGAGCTGCGGCGCCTTGGAGGACTATGCGAGTTCTCCAATATGAACGAGGCCCTGCGGGACCGAATCATGCTCGGCCTTTGGGACCCCGTTCTCCAAAGTCGGTTGATGGCCAAGGGCAACATCGCCCTCGCCGATGCCATCTCCGAAGCCACGGCAGCCGAAGCAACCTAACAATCAGCAGACCGCATGCGGAGACCGAACGCCGGGAACCGCACCGCAAACAACCACCCTGCAAGGTCGACCGAGGCCCAACCTGAAACTACCACCCACCAGGGCGAACTCCACTCCACCTCGGGCACGTCAGACGAGGAGGAAGACATCCACCATCTCCAGGCAGGCCGCGACCAGCGCAGCCGGCGGAGTCATAAGTCAAGGACCACGTGTGCCGGTTGCGGACGCAACCACACCAGATCCAAATGCTGGTTCTTCGACTCTGTTTGCTGGCATTGCGACAAGAAGGGCCACATCGCCCGTGTCTGCCGCCTCAAGAAAAACCACAGCCCCAGACGATGGGACCCAAGTGAGCGGAGACGAGAGAGCACCCCCCCCAGGACCAGAGACTGGCCAGCAGACAACCGTTGGGACTGGAACGGACGAGCCCAACGGGGTGGCGAGACCTGGCGGAGAGAAGAGACACATCAGACGGTCACCATTGGCCATGCCACAACCACAGACGCCAAAAAGGTCTACGTGGAGGTAGGCATCGAAGGCGAACCCTGTAAAATGGAGGTGGACTCCGGGTCCTACCTCTCAATGGGAGCCTGGCAAGAAATTAAACGCTCGGTGCCTACCATCCAGAGAAGGGAACTAGAAAACCAGAGACTAATCCTCAAAGACTACCAGGGAAACCGCATCCCTGTAGTCAGAACAGGACAGTTCACAGTGACCTACAAGGGGCACACCAAAAGACTTCCCTTGACCATCGTCGATCAAGACTGACCTAGCCTGCTGGGACTTCAATGATTCGCACCGCTCGGCATCGCAGTCACGGGCATCGACCACATCGCCGAAGCCGATTGGGAGCAGCAACTGGCCCTGGACTTCCAAGAAGTGTTCAACGGCACCCTAGGCAAGTACCGAGGGCCCCTTATATCCTTCAGCCTAGACCCAAACGTTCCCCCGAAATGCCTAAAACCAAAGTGGGTACCTTTCGTAATCAAACCGAAAATCGATGAGCAAATTGACAAGCTGGTCAAGCAAGAGGTCCAATGACCCAAAGACCACGCCTGGTGGGAGACCCCAATAGTCACCCCAATTAAGCCGGATGGGTCAGTGAGAATCTGCGGGGACTATAAGGCCACCCTAAATGGCACCTTGCAGCAAAGCGCTTACCAGTAGTGCAACATCTCCTACACTCACTGGGAGGGGGCAAAGTTTTCGCGAAACTCAACCTGGCCCAAGCATACCAGCAACTGCCAGTTGATGAGGAAACTGCAGAGGAGCAAACCATAGTCACCCACCGGGGAGCCTTTAGATGCAACCGCCTCCAATTTTCCAGAGCCTCATGGAAAAACTCTTACAAGGCATCAAGGGGGTGGTGCCATACTTTGACGATGTACTAGTATCGGCAACCAACCAGGCCGAACTAGAGAGTTGCCTAACGAGATTCAAAGAAACCGGGCTTAAAGTGAAGAGGGAAAAATGCCAGCTGTACACAAAGCGGGTTGAATTCCTAGGATACCACCTAGACCGACATGGCATTCACCCCACCGACAAAAAAATCAAAGCCATCAAAGAAGCCCCCACACCCAGGTCAAAAACAGAACTGCAGGCATTTCTGGGGCTACTTAACTTTTATAATGTCTTCCTGCCCCAAAAGGTGACCGCGATGGAGCCTTTGCATAGGCTTTTGGACAAGGCGGCTACCTGGGCTTGGGGGAAACGCGAGGAAGCCGCCTTCAGGAAAACCAAGGACCTGCTCACTTCGGATGCCGTCCTCATCCAGTACAACGAGACCCTACCACTAGCCATAATATGCGACGCATCAACCTTCGGCGTTGGCGTTGTCCTCAGCCACACTCTCCCCGACGGAAAGGAAGCACCCATCGCGTTCTTTTCAAGGACCCTCACCAAACCAGAATAGAACTACAGCCAGCTGGACAAAGAGGCTTTGGCTATCGTCGCCGCAGTAAAAAGGTTTCACGAGTACCTCTACGGTCAGACATTTACCATCATCACCGACCACAAACCGCTGCTGGGAATACTCGCAGGGAACAGGGCCAACCCGAACATTCTGTCCCCCAGAATGACAAGGTGGTCCGAATTCCTGGCCGCCTACAACTACGGGCTCACACACCGACCTGGTAAGACCATCTCCCATGCGGACACCTTAAGCCGCTCACCGTTACCCGAACCAGACACTGACCCAGCACCCACGACGACCACCCTCAGCATAGAGACTCTACCCAATCTACTCATAACCGCGTCAGACATTGCCCAAGAAACTAATAAAGTCAAACATCTGGCGCGGATTTTGCATTGGGTAGAGAAAGGGTGGCCAGAAAAGGACAATGACGAGACTTTCAGGACATTCCGGAACCGGCAAACGGAACTCTTGTTACTAAAAGGGTGTATACTATGGGGGGATAGGGTGGTCATCCCAGAAAAACTACAAGGGAAGGTTCTGGAACTGTTACATGAGGGGCAGCTGGGCATCGTTAGAATGAAAGCCCTGGCAGAAGTTACGCTTGGTGGTGAGGGATGGACAAACAGATCGAGGCCTGGGTAGCAAGGTGTCAACGATGCCAGGAAACTAGACCAAGCCCACCCACAGCACCCATCCTAGAGTGGGAAACCCCCAGGGGACCTTGGTCTAGAATCCACATAGATTTTGCCGGGCCCACAAAAGGACACACTTTCTTTATAACCGTAGACGCTTACTCCAACTGGCTGGAGGTAAGCAACATGAGAACAACCACCATGGAAGCCATGACCAAAGAACTCTGCAAACTCTTCGCAACACACGGCCTCCCAGACGTCCTCGTGTCCGACAACGGGCCCCAATTCACCTCACTGGAATTCGAAAAATTCCTAGCAGAAAGGGGCATACGACACACACTGACAGCTCCGGTGCATCCGGCAGCGAATGGAAAGGCAGAACGGATGGTTCAATTCACAAAAAAACCATCCAGAAAATAGACCACGGGGAGATCCAGGACAAAATAAATAAATTACTCTTCATACAGCACATAATCCCGAACACCACAACAAATAAAAGCCCGGCAGAACTGCTAATGGGGAGGAAAATAAGGTCCCCACTTGATAGACTACACCCCACTTACAACCCAGAGAAACCCCCAGACTCCACCAGCAAACACCGAACCTTCGCACCAGGCGACGCCGTCTACGTGAAGAACCTAACCGGAGACCCATTATGGTACCAGCAATCATAACACAGCTAACAGGCCCACACTTGTACCGGCTACAAACAACCGACGGACGAGCGTGGAAACGCCACATCGACCAGTTAAGATCGAGGACTGCCACACAAGACACCACCGACACGCAACCAAACAAAACCAACCCCCTCAACACAAAACAAATATGACATGGTTTCCTTTTAATTGTTTTGAATCTGGGAAGTTTTGATTATGAAAGTAATCTGCCTTTTTCTCAGAATTTTATGGGCTTCAAAAGTGGATCCGCTTAAAATTTGCCCCATTTGTACTGTCAGTATATGTAAGAAAGGAACATTTGTTAGGAAAATGGGACATCTCTCAAAGCAAGTGACTCAAAAATCTTATTCCCAAGTGGTCTTGAGTATAAGAGTGCTGGAAGTATAAAGGAACATATGCACACTACTTTTGCACAGAAAGAAAAATTCTACTCACACCCAACCATTCTACTCAAACCCACCATAGAAGGAACTGCTACTGAGGTACCTCTAAAGCAGGGATGTCAAACTTGATTTCATTGAGGGCTGCATCAGGGTTGTGTTTGACCTTGGGGGATGGGTGGGCGTGACCAAGGTGGCCATGGCCAGCTTGACATCACTCTTGTTGGGGAAGCCTGTGGTGGCCTGAGCGCTCTGTCAGCAAAAACGGAGCTCGGGGGGCTACGACGGCCTCCTGCGACAGAGCTTGGGGGGTTGCGACAGAGCTCGGAGCTGCGTTTTCACTGGCAGAGGGTTGCAGGAGGCCATCACAGCCTGTTGCAGGAGGCTGTCACAGTCTGTTTTCATTGGCAGAGGCACTGTGGGTCAGTCCTTTGCTGTTCCCAGGGTGGCCAAAATCTAAGCACCCCATGGACCGGATTCAGCCTGTGGGCCTTGAGATTGACACCCCTGCTCTAAACATTCATAAATGTTTAAAGGCTGCCCTGTTCCTTGGTTCCCAACAGGGACGCTTTCAGCAAAAATAATAAACTAATCTGGTGGCACCTCAAACAAAATTAAATGTCTGAGTTCTATCTACGTAGCTGCTGTTAATGGGGATAGGAGGAATAGTAAAAGGAGAGATCCATGGGAAGTGAAATGTAAGAGTATAGCCAGTGGTATTAAGGAAAGAGGTAATTAACCAAGCAGTTTTTACATGTGACACATACCCATTCTTGAATTGATGAGCTTGTATTTCGTATTTAAAACATCTCACATCAGAGGCCGGCATCATTTAGTTCAACCGCCATAAAGTACTCTCAATTGAGCTACCTTTTGCAATAACCAGGAGCTGCAACTGGTACACGGTAAAATGACAACATGCCTGATGGGATAGACTACAGGTAAGAATAAAATGATATAAGTCATTGCTTTGATAACAGAGAGCTTCTGGATCCAATTCAAGAATTTGGCTATTACTGACCTTTTATGATCTAGGATTGGGTTATAGAGGATTTGTTACTGGTTCCTTATCCCTGTAAACCAGTGGTGGGATTCAAAATATTTTACTACCGGTTCTGTGGGCGTGACTTGGTAAGAATGGCATGGTTTGGTGGGTGTGGCTTGGTGGGCATGGCAGGGGAAGGATACTGTAAAATCTCCATTCCCACCCCACTCCAGGGAGTAGATTACTACTGGTTCTCCGAGCTACTCAAAATTTCCACTACCGGTTCTCCAGAATGGGTCAGAACCTGCTGAATACCACCTCTGCTTTAAACCCTAACCGTGCCAGCATTAAAAAAAAAACAAAAGCATTTTCATGCCAGCAAGTATGGTCCTTACTTTATTTACTGTATGGGTGCCTCTGATGATATTTATACATTGTTTATTAATGCCTCACATTAACATCATCAACATATATTTCCATTCATAACCATTACAAAAACAGGTGAAAGAAAACTGGCTTATGCTGGAAATATATGTGATATCCTACTGTCAATTTAATGGCTTTATTGTATATTTACAGTACACAATAAATTTATATTTTATTTGTATTTTGATTTGACTTTTTTGTATCCTACCTAGAGCCACAAAGATGGGATCTGTCTATAAATGTTATAATAAATATAATAATAGCAATAACAAATAATTGCCACATGAGACTTGAAGCTATATACAGTCCTTTATTCGCAACCAAAATTGGGATTTTGTCATTAAGCAAAGCAGTCACGAACTGAAACCATGTCTGTGTTTAATATCTTACTGTAGCTTTCCTTTGCTTTATAGACCTGTGAAGGTGAAAAATGCACACATTGGTCACAAAGTTACTTTTTCATCACCATTGTAACTCTGAACTGTCTTTGTATAAGGCAGTTATTAAGGCAGTTATTTAGAAGCCTTATATATTAGGAATTCAGACTAAAGCACACATCATCTATTACTTACTTGAGTAATGCTTGATTTATATTTTCTGTGGAGACAAAAATTACCAGTAAAGAATACTGGCAACAATTGAACATTATTTAGCAAGACCTGGCCTTGCCTTGCCATAATTTGTTTCTGATTCTTTAATCCATCATGGGTTCATAATAACAGATGCTTAACATTTTCCTGGGTGTTAGTGAAACTAGACTCTTCCATAACTTTGAGTAGGAGTATTATTATTGTGATGTCACAATACAATACGCCAAAGATATTCTCATTCCAAGCCATTATCTTATTTATGAGGTCATTAGTGGTTAAAAATAAAAGGTAACACCTTCCATTCTAAATGTATACATGTACCTTCGTCCAAGTCTTTATTCCATTATATCTTAATGGGACAACAAATTTCTCTGAGAGCACCCTTCTTCAGCATGATTCCTTTTAGAGTTATTTGAGTTCCAGCTTCCATAGTTTATATATTAGTTAAAATGATAATCCAGCTAAACTGGGTTGGAATTATTGGAACTGAAATCCCATACAGTTGGAGAGCATCAGGTTGTGCTAGAGGAGGGGACTCCAAACTTGGCAGCTTTAAGATCTGTGGACTTCAATTTCCAGAAAGCCAACTGTGCTAGCTGAGGAATTCTGGAAGTTGAAGTCCACAAGTCTTAAAGCTGCCAGGTTTGAAGTCCCAGTGTTAGAAGACTTTAGGAATGAAGCAGAGCAACTGCACCCAAATCTTGACTTTAAAGGGCTGCTAAGGATAAAATACTGAGTCTATAAACCAGCCTACATGGCAGTGGGAATAGGACAAGAATCACCTGGGTTCAAATTCCCGAAATAAAAGTCACAGAGTGACTTTGGTGCATCCATGGCTTTTCAGCTTAGTCAGTTCCACAGGCCAATGAATGGAAGAATCCTCAAGCAAATATAAATTCATCTCAGGAAGGTAGAAACTCAAAAGTTATGAGTAGAAAGCATAGACTGAATAAAAACGTTTACGTAGGCCTCAAGTAGGCCTCATGTTTTTAAGTGGAGGAAGAGTACCCCAAGAGTGAGCACTGTACCCGCTCCTCATGCGATGGCTCACCTCACTCAAAATGGCTGTGCAATTATGCTGTGTCACTTCTCTGTGTACTCCATTATTCATTTCTCCACATCTCTTGCAGTGCTCCATAGGATATCAGAAACACAACTCTCCTTACAGAGATTCTCTTTCAGTCTTTCTTCTGCACCATTTCTCCATCTTTCATCTCTTCAGTTCCTCTCCCTGAAGTGTACCACTGCTTTTCCGCATACCAGAAAGAATGGATACACCACAGACTATCATAGATCAATGCTAAATAATTGAGGGATGTTCCCATGACTATTTAATGAAAGGTGTTTTGTTTCCAGAGGCTAGAACATATCACTTTGTGGGGCAGGAAATATTTCATTCAGTATTTTGGCTGAAATGAGAAGATATGGCTCCTTGACAGACTATAATACAAGAAATGGAAATAGTTGAATAGAAATGCCTAACTTGTTTTCACAGTTAAAGCACTGATATCTTATGATTCGTGCAAAATTTTTAAAGAGCAACAAGAAAGCTCTTGGTCTGTTCTTTATTAATCAAGGTACAAAATAGAAAATCATAAATTGCAATAAGGTAACCAATCTGCTTTCCGCATCTGTCCCTGCAGTGTACAATCCATGGAAGGATCAATTTGGATCCTGGCATCCACTGTAAGCAGCAGAGAAATGGAAGGAGGTTAAAGAATGGCAGCTGACATCATAATGTGATGGCACTAAAAATAAAAAGGGATGAAAATCTCACTGCTAAATGATCAAAAAAAGCCTAGTATCAATAATCAAGATTCCTTGTATTATAAGAGGACATATTCCAAACATTGTACAAAACAAAGTGCTGCTCCAAAATAGATTATGATGTATTTATAAATGTGACTGTCCCATTCAAAGTAAATGTTCAGCAACCATTGCCTATGACTCTTCCAACATCTCACTTGAGTCTGAATTCACTGTGAGACACTAAAAGCTCTGTGTACTTATATCACCCAAATAGATGATCTCATTAGTCTACATCACTTTGACAGTCCTAGACTGGCTCAAATAAGTAACAGTACAGATAGGATAAACAATCTGGTTCCATTTGAGATCAGTGGCAAATTCTAGTCATGTCCCGCAAAGCTACATACATTTAAACACCAATATCTTTCAAAAGTCCTCCATATGTATTCTGATTTACACCAACAACTTTGCATAAACAATGCCCCTCAATCCATTCTTCCTCCTCATTTGCTACCATATCCCAAATAAAGTGCAGTGGTGTAACATCTCATCTCAAAGTCACATTCTGCAGCTTCATTGATGACTATCAAGCCAACCAAGAAAGATATTCAATTCTTTACTTCATTAGTATCCTCATGAGGGTACTTTTAAAGGACAGGTAAAGACAGACAAACTCATCCATGCAGATTTCATGAAATTCTATGGAGATTGTTTGGCCACCTAGCTGTTCAAAAGCGTGCAACTGTGACTAGATGAACAGGTACAATGTGCCTTTCACATATAGCCATGCTAGCCGCGTGACCACATAAATGGTCTTTGGACAACACTGGCTCCCTTGGCCAAGAAATGAAGATGAGCACTTAGAGTTGGACACTCTAACTGACAGGGAAATCTTTACCTTTTTTTCACCTTTAGTTTACCATTGCCCTCTTCCAGAACATCTCTATTTCCGAATCTTACTCACAGCCATGGAATTCTCTCATGGAGTTCCAATCCAAATATTCATCAGGCTCAACTCTGCTTAACAAATTCAATGTTGGCCTTTCCAGGTAGACCAGACAGGGAAAACTACCAGATCAGATAATTCTATTTTATCTTGCAGTAGTATAATCTTGCAAGTCTAATCATACAAATCTCTCACTGCCTCTTTTACAGCCTGATAAATTCGGGAAGGTTCCTTTCTGAGTTTCTTTCTCTTCCTATTATGCAGCTGTGGGCTATGCCTTTCTATTCTGATTATGCCATAGAACAATAGAAATGGTAGAAATTCTTGAGAAATTGACCGTCCCATGAATAACTCAAGGGTATGAAGGGCTTTATAGGTGACCACCAGCACCTTGAATTCCATCTGGAACCACACTAGGAGCAGGTGCAGCATGTGGAATAGTGGAATATACCAAGGTGCATCCATAAATTATCCTGCCACTGTGTTTTGGGCTTTCTAGATGTTCTCCAAGGGCAGCCCCATATAAAGTGCATTGCAGCAATTCATTTGGTAGTTGACTAAGGCTTGAGCCTCTCAGTCCACAAAAGGGCACAATTGGCATACAAGATTAAGTTGGCAAAAGTCCTGCCAATCACAGCTACCACTTGCTCGTCCAACCTGAGCCACAAAAACAAACAAACAAATCTGGAAAAGATGGTCCTTTATTATATTAGAGAATCAGCAGGACTCAAATTCCCCAAAGGGCCTGCCTTCAACCCTTAAGCCATGTCCTCTAGGCTCAGGGGTCTCCAATCTTTTGGACTTCAGGGACCACCAAACTCATAATTTTAAATCTTGCGGACCAGAAACCCTGGGAAAATCCCCAAAAAAGTCTGCAGGAAAATTCTCCACCCCTGTTTTCCTGCCGATCGATCATTCTTTATTTGGGATTGCAGGATACCGTCTCTAGCTCCGTTCTCAGGGGTAGAGAGAGAGAGACTTTTGGCTTCATGCAAGGAAAGCAGCAGAAGTCTTTCTCTCTCTCCCCCAAACTCTGCCACAAATGAGTCTTTGTGAAACTTGTCATGCCAGTGCAGCCTCTTGGAGCAGGATGCCTTGCAGGGTCCCAAAGACTCATTTCTGGCAGAGTTTGGGGGAGAGAAAGAAAGAAAGTTTTTGCTGCTTTCCTTGTGTGCAGCCAGAAGCAGAAGAAGAAAGAAGCGGGAAGAAGCAGCCTGGTAGCCAGGCCAGGCACGTGGGGTGAGTGGGGCAAGTTCCACCCACCTTCGGCTCTTCCCCCTCCTCCCCTCACTACCTTGTGTTGTTCGCAATGCAAGCCTTGTATTCCCGTGGGTCATGTGGGTAGCGCAGCCTTGTGTTCCCATGCAGTCTGGATTAATTGCTTTGGGGGTGACATTTCTCTGCGGACCACCAAAATTTTCTTGGAGACCACCAGTGGTCCCCAGCCCAGGGGTTGGCAACCACTGGTCTAGCTTTCTCTCCCAAAATCTCAGTTGTATAAATGCTGTTAGCTCTTTTGTTCAGAAGCATGAAAAATGTTCGCCAGACAAGCTTAGCGGCATTGTCATACAGCAATTAATTCACAACATGGCAGCTTCAAAGAGCAAACCCTTAAGAAGCTGTGATTAAATTGGATAATCAACTTATTTTTTCATGACAAGCTGAGACTGAACAACACGGAAAGAAAGAAAGAAAGAAAGAAAGAAAGAAAGAAAGAAAGAAAGAAAGAAAGAAAGAAAGAAAGAAAGAAAGAAAGAAAGAAAGAACCTTTTATCTTTCACCCTCTTGTGGCTTGCCCTCTTCTCTCTGTGTCCCACTACAGAGTTCTGAAAAGAGGTCCAAGTGTGTGCTTGGTTGCTTGTGGCCCAGAATGCAGCCTTGTCTGCCTTCCAGACAGCAGGTGCAGTCAAGCTGGACTTGCAGGGATCTGGTTACAGCTTTTCCTCTGCCCAGGTATTTACCCTGCTCCCGATGGCAAAAAAGGGTTTAAAAGTTTTTTTCCCTCCCCTTCCAGTCGGATGTGTGGCCAGTCTTTCTTTCTTCAAACACCAAGGAAGGAGCTTGTAAAAATTGTGTGTGTGTGCGCGCGCGCGTGCGCGCACCCACACCCTTTGCTGGACGCGCTTCGGCAACCTTCTCTCTGCACGCGCTCCCAGGAAACTCTCTTTTCATATTAAACTCAGTAACTCGCGGCACGTCTCCTTCCCCATCTGCCTTCAGGATCTGAAATGTCCTAGGTTGGACCCACCTTTTCTGTTGCAACAGGTTGGTTTCGTCAAGTTTTCTGGCCCAGGATTTCTCTCCGCGTATTCTGCGGAGGAGCGCAGCCCAGAGCCTAGGGAAAAAGCCGCGGTCTCCGGGCAGTAGCAGCATCCCCATCACTGGGCTGGCTCAGGCTCAGCAGCGCATCCCTGAAGGGACGGTTCTGGTCGTCGTCGTCGCCGTCGTCTTTTTCCTCCTCCTCCTCCTCCTTCTCTCTTTGATCCTCGTCCTCCTCCCCTCTGCCCGGCTGCTGGAGGCCAGCTCCAGTCTGGTCTGGAGACGGATGAGTCTGCAGCCGACAGAGTCCGAAGCGGGGTGGCGGTTGCAACATCTGGCTGCTGAGCGAGGCAGGTACCTGGCGGAGTCCCAAGAACAGGATCCGAGGGACAACCTTCGGGGGGAGGAACCGAGAGGAGGAGGAGAAGGAGAAAGGCAGGCAGATCCACTTCAGCGCGACAGAAGTGTTGTTTGTTTGTTTGTTTGTTGGCGCTTAAAGAGACCAGGAAAGAGTTTTGGGACCAAAGTATTTTTTAAGGTGTGGGATTATAGCTTTCCTTCTCTCCTTCTTCACACCTCCTTGATTATTCCTTTAAATTATTAGACTCCTACATTGCAAGTAGACCCACTCTGATAAGACCACCCTTATGCTCAGAGGCCTAGAAGGTACCCCTTCCTTTCAGAAAACCTTGTGGTCAACAGAATTATTTTTCATTATTTAGTGAGTGGCCTTCCCGGGTAGGCTAGAATGCCACTTTTAAAATTGTTTGTATGAAAGAATGATATTGAAAATGATAATAAGATATGGAAGGATGTATAAAGTGAATATGATGTGTGAATTTCGTCTGTGTGAAGAGTTTTAACTCAGGATCAAGCAGCCTTCAGAAAAGATGTTTTAGGTTTTGTTTTGTTTTCTATGTTCTGTGTTTTGTATGTTGATAAAAGGCAATAAAATTTTAATTAGCAAGAAATAACTTGGATAATTAGAATGAAAATGAGAAATTGGGATAAGATATGAAGCTAAATAGATAATGTAAATATTGATATTATAATTTGGAATCATTTTGTATGTTCTATTGGTTTTCTTCTTTAATTATTATTATTATTATTTTTAGAAAAGAATCTGTAAGCTGTTATGCCTTGATTGTTTGTGCACTGTTTTTGTAAAATTAATAAAATTTGTTTGAAAAAATAAAATAAAATTGTTTGTATTCAAGCAAGGGAGGTATCTCCAGGAAACTTATGTTTTCTATATTGCAAAGACCATTAAGAAAAAGCAAATATACATGTACTTGGATAATGTTGCAGGATCCAATCTGGGTCAATCACGGGGACCCAGAGGTTCGGTCTTCTGAGCTTTTTGACTCAGTGCTGGGCCCCATCCTCAGCATACTTCTCTCTCTTCAATTTACTCTCTTTCAGCACGAGTCCAAAAGCTCGGAAGACCGAACCTCTGGGTCCCCCTGATTGACCCAGATTGGATCCTGCATCATTAAGAGAGCCATTTAGATAAGTAGTGATGAAGACAACAGGCTAGAAACTGGGAAACTGGGAATTTTAGTCCTGCCTTAGGCAAAAAGCCAGCTTGGGCCAGTCACTTCCTTTTAGCCCTGGGAAGGAGACAAGGGCAAACTACTTTTGAAGAAGCTACCAGGAGTCAACAATGCCTCAAGGGCACCCCTTCTGTGCCAAAAAGGATTATTAAGAATTGTAGTCAAAGTGCAGTCTCTCACAAGCCACAACCTCTATTCTGGGTGACTGTATGGTACATCTGGTTTTCAGTTCTGATGGTCCCATGCAAGCTCTGACCATCCCTCCTTATTCTCCAGATCCAGATGAATCCCACTAGTCCTGCCATCACAGAAAGAGGGGTTAAGGTTCCCTTCCCAGTTTGGATTGAAAGACCAAAGCCAGCCAGGTAAATGTTGCCCCCTAGGAAACGAATCGTAGTTTGGACACTGTAGGAGTGAATGGCATCGTTTTAATAGGAAAAACCAACATAGATTGAGGTGGGACTTCATTTGCTCATGCATTCAGCTGACTTCAGCCATTGGGGCTTTCAGAACTGCTGTGATCAGTAAAGACCCACCTTGTGTTTTGATTTAACGTGAGTGTGAAAACTATTATAGATCTCATAACAATATGAGAAAAGGCTACAAACAAAGAACAACAAGGGCACTCTGGTTAACATATCACCTGCTGAAATCAGAGCATTTACGAGAAACATTAAACCTGCTGAAATTCTAGCTGGCTAGTTGTGTTTACTTGGCAGAAAAAAGGAAACTAAGGCAGTTTGTTTTCTTGAGAAGTCCATAATTTTTTTTTGGGGGGGGGGCATTTTTTTTTTTTAGCTAAGGGGATTTTTCAATGGCGTCATTTCAGATCACTCACACAGAGCATAAAGGAAAGGGAAGTTTGCTTTTTCTTGAAGTATTTGTACTTGGGAATGTAACTAATCTCCACAAACATGGCCACTTCTTTCTTCACAGACTCTTGAGCATTTGTCTGTTCCATGGTAAGGAGGGATATAGTTACTTTTTCCCTCCATTGAAAGTCTTTGTTAAGCATACAAATATGTATTTTTGTTGGCCTTAAAATAAAACCGGGATGTTCTCCCAGATGAGGGTTATTAGGGTTCCTTGTTGTGTGTCTTTGTATACAATTTTCTGTTATTAACTGGATTTATCATCTTGGTTTTTTTTATCTAACTTGTTATTTTTTTCAAGCTTGTTTGTTGCACCTTGAGACACCCAGAGTCATTCTGGAGTTGAGTATTGCCTAAATGAAATCAATCAATAAATAATTCTTGAGAATTCAATGTACACATTTATTTTCTGTATGTATTGTTATATTTATACCCTACCTTTATTTTCTGCAACTCAAGGTAGCGTATATCAGTGGTCACCAACCAGTGGGCCGCGGCCTACTGATGTGAACAATACAAGGTAGTGAGGGGAGGAACTTGCCCCACACGCCTCACCTGGGCAACGGGCTGCTTCCTTCCGCTTCTTTCTTCTTCTGCTTTTGGCTAAACGCAAGGAAAGCAGCAAAAATCTTTCTTTCTCTCCCATAATCTCCACCAGAAATGTGTCTTTGGGATCCTGCAAGGCATCCTGCTCCAAGAGGCTGTGCTGGCAAAGACTCATTTCTGGCAGAGTTTGGGGGAGAGAAAGAAAGACTTCTGCTGCTTCTGCTGCTTTCCCTGGCATGAAGCCAACTCTCTCTCTCTCTCTCTCTCTCTCTCTCCCTGAGAACGGAGCTGGAGATGGTAAAGAATGATCGATCGGTAGGAAAACATGATGGGGGATTTTCCTGCAGACATTTTGGGGGATTTTCCCAGGGTCTCTACAGATCAATTGTTCTTTATTTGGGATCACAGAATACCATCCCTCTCTGTCTCTGTCTCTGTCTCTGTCTCTCTCTCTCTCCCCCTCCCCCTGAGAATGGAGCTGAAAAGCAGATTAGGAATGTGGCTGCCTTGGTGGGGGTGTGAGGGACCTGTGTGTGTGAGAGAGAAAGAGAGGGTGGGTGGGTGGACGGGTTTGTGGGGGACATAACATCCAGCCCTCCAAGGTTAGATTGGATCTCTCTCTCTCTTACCAACCTCAGAAAGCCACCATAGGTCAAAAATCATATTAGTGGTCTGTGGGATTGAAAATTATGAGTTTGGTGGTCCCTGAGGTTCAAAAGGTTGGTGACTCCTGGCGTATATAATTCTCCCCCCCCCATTTCTCCCACAAGGGAAGGAGGGGGAGGGAGGGAGAGAGAGAGAGAGAGAGAGAGATTTGGGACCAAAGTCATTCAGCAGGCTTTGATTCTTAAGAGAGGATTAGAACTCATGATCTCCTGAGTTTTAGTCCAGCATTTTAACTACTATGGCACATTGGCTCTCTCATGTTCAGACACTGCTTCTAAAAACAAATTCCACCTTTGAAGCGATCCCATTAAAAACAGTTTTTCCATTTAAAAGGCAAATATGGTTATGATTAACTTGTAACATGAAACACACATATATTCCTTAATTTCTAAATAACACATATACAGGCTGTCCTCAACTTACAACAGTTCATTTGGTGACTTGTCAAGGATACAGTGGCACTGAAAAAGTGACTCATGACCGTTTTTCACACTTACAACCATTGCAGCATCCCCATGTGATCAAAATTCAGATTCTTGGCAACTGACTCATATTTATGACAGTTGCAGTGTCCAGGGTCATGTGCTCACCTTTTGCATCCTTCTGACAAGCAAAGTCAATGGGGAAGCTGAATTCACTTAATAACCATGTTACTAATTTAACAACTGCAGTGATTCACTTAACAACTGTGGCAAGAAAGGTTGTAAAACGAGGCAAAACTCACTGAACAAATGTCTCATTTAAGAACAGAAATTTTGGGCTCAGTTGTGGTTGTAAGTCTAGGACTAACGGTATGTCCCTGAATTAGAAGTTTAGAGAAGCTGAGAACAATCAGCATTTTTAAAGAAATTGTTTGAAAAATGCTTTGCTGCATATAGAATTATTCATACATGTTTCTTTCATCCCATTATTTTGCCATAGCGAGACTTCGGATCTTTCAACTTGCTTTTTCTACCCTCCAGGTAGCAAGCACCATGCCTTTCCTGTCTTTCTTTAAAGTTCACACTTCTGAGGGCACTGAATTTATATAATATATTGAATACTTGTACAATAGTAATTCTTAGCCGTGACAGCTTCAATGTGGTGGAATAGACTGCCTCCAGACGCATGCATGGCATCTTTTCTGGCTTTCTTAAAGATTTTCAATATGATTTGGTTCAAGTAAGCTTTTAGAAAGTGGCTTCATTGGATTATTTTGATTAGTATGATTAAATTGCTTATTGTACCCTATGACTATTAAAGTGTTATACCTTATGATTCTTGACGAATGTATCCTTTCTTTTATGTACACTGAAAGCATTTGCACCAAGACAAATTCCTTGTGTGTCCAATCACACTTGGCCAATAAAGAATTCTATTCTATTCTATTCTATTCTATTCTATTCTATTCTATTCTATTCTATTCTATTCTATTCTTTGTCCCTTTGGGTTTAATGACAAAGTCAGGCTTCCATTTTTTAAATTCTCTTTCTGTTTCTTTCCTTATTCTGAAGCAGCTAGACACCCTGATTTTTGTTGAATCATGCTGGAATTTTCTTTGGGATAATTTTATGATTCTTGGGAGCCAGGCAGTATAGAAACACATAATATAAATACATAGTCACTTTACTCATACAGCCCAACTCTAAATAAACAATGTTTGCATAATCATAAAAATACAGTAGCCAGATAATATATTTTGAAGGAAGAAAGAAAAACAAACAAGAGAAAAATGATAGTGGAAGGAAAAATTAATGGAAGATGAACAGCACTAAAGATTTTAGGATTATGACCCACACAATGCAATATATCTTTAAATTAAATGTATGCATTTAACTGTATTAGTTTTTAAATGATTTAATATAGATTTCAGACTTAATGTAGACCAAAGAGATAATTAGTTGGAATTAACACTGGATAAGGCCCTTTCTGGATGAAAAAAGAAATATTTCCAGTGTTGTAGCTATAAAACCTAACAAAATCCTCAATTTTCCTGTATAGTTCTTAGGAAGGAAATAGCTAATCTTTTCAGAAGGCTCAGGAAAAATCTTTCTAGAAACCCTGGAGTGAGAGAGAAGATTACTCTGCTAAACTTTTCTCTCACTCAAAATGAATGTTTCATCCGAAAAAGTATGCAAAATATATGATTTTTATTCCAGCAGATGGCAAAGCCTTATTCCCAAGAAGTAACCAGCTGTTTAAATAATTGCTCATTAATCTAGAAAAAAACAAAACAATCAATACCATGAGCAAGAAAAGATGAGTTTAAAAAAAAAAAGAAGTAAGGAAGATAGTAAAAAAAATGGTTCCCAACTTTCTTTGGTACAAATACAGATTTAAAAAAAAAAAATACATCAAACTCTTACTTTAAGGTTAACATTTGTTTACATTATTCCTATTGCCCCATATAATTCTAATCATTCAATCCCAAAATCAGTGTTTCATTTCTTTCAGTTTCTTGAAAAATGTCCATGGTTGCTTAACTGAGGTAGAAGTTCCATTCAGGACAAAGGAAGCTAATTGTAGAAATTATATAGGATTGCAGCAGCAGGTTGCAGGATTGTGTGAATTCATTTCTCTGGAAATACATAACCTGAGTTTCGATTAAAAATATATTGAGATGTAATTAATAATTAGTTATTCTAAAATCAAGACTTTATCCAGTTTGTTCGTTTTTTTGGTTTCAAGATCAAAACCATGCTGTGACAGGGCAAAAAACCCTTTAATATATTATTATCTGAAGTTATGTTTTCTCCTCTACTAGCTGTGTCAGTGCTTGTTTTTCTTCTAATTCCTGTGTTTGTTTCCTTCTGTCATGTGGATAAGCCAGGTGCTTGGCCTCAACCAGCCAGAAATGACATGAGAAACGAGATATCAAATAGCAACGTAATCGGGGTGAGTTTGATTGACACTATTTTTGATGGAAAGGTGGGGTATAAACAAACCGGTAAATAAGATTAGGTATTAATGGGGACAGTGCTTCCTGGAACTGGATTTGGCTACAGTGGTCATTCTGTGACCAAATAGGTGTGATTCAGGTTGAAAAGAAAACTTCCTGAATAGGCAACACAACACTAAAGTAGCAGGAACTTGTTGTGGATGACAACAACAGCAAGAAGGGCAACATTTTAAATTCTCACCTTGCAAATACTGATTATTCACCCCAAATCACAATGCCAAGTTTATTTTTTGATTATAAACCGATGCCACTGAAATTAAATATATATAGCAAAATGTTAAAATTGTTCCTATACTCAAGTGTTTCTTCACAACTGATTTTAGCAAGCCTCAAGTACAGTTGTCAAAATGCACAGAAATATACCAATTGCTGTCAGGTGCATTTCAAATAGTCTGTTGTCAAATATAAAATTAAGTATGTTTTTATGACACATGCCAATGTTAAGTAGTTGGCAATCAGGACTTCCAACAATATTTTATGCTTAACACAATCTGTTTTTTGAAAACCCTGAAAAACTTTGGGAGGATGAGCTGGGCTATGAACTGAAAGAAAAACATTGCAAAACGTTGGAAGTTCAATTGGTTAGATCAGTGGCTCATGTTTGGACATAACATCCTTGACATCCTATTGTCTGTTGGCCAACATTCCAGAATCTCAATGTTGGTAAAGGTATACACACACACACACACCTGTGGGCTAGATAAAAAGAGAAAAATATTGATTTTGAGCTACATTAATCTTATTTCTTGAATTGTAAATATATCTGAATTGGTTCAAATAATCAACAGAGAGCCACCAACTAAAGATTGTGTAGCCACTGAATGTTTAGCAATATCATGATACTGAATAATATTATACAGACAATCCTCAAATTAAAGCCATTCATTAAGTTACTGTTTAAAGTTACAATGTCCCTGAAAAAAGTGACTTATGACTGTTCTTCACACTTATGATCACTGCAACATCTCCATGGTCATGTGATCAAAGTTCAGCTGCTTGGCAACTGGTTCATATTTACGACAGTTGTGGTGTCCCAGGGCCATATGATCACCTTTTTGGACCTCCTGACTAAGCAAAGTCAGTGGGGAAGCCAGATTCACTTAACAATCGGGTTACTAACTTAACAACTGCAGTGATTCACAACTGTGACAAGAAGAGTTGTAAAATGGGGCAAAGCTTACCTAACAACTATCTCACTTAGCAACAGAAATTTTGGGCTCAACTGTGATCATAAGTCAACCACAATTGACTTGTATCAGCCATCTCTGACAGACTTCACCATTTAAAGCCAGACTGGTCATCAAAACCATAGTTTGCAATTTATTTATTTGCAATTTATTTATATTATTTGCCATGGTAAATAAAAGTTTTACATCCTGATACAAAAGGGCAAGTAGATTTCTAGTCCTGAGCATCTGTGTTCTGATTTGTTCTTAGATGCTTGGGATCTTTTTGCCATCTGCACTGAGTAAGAAATTTCAGTGTAGAATCATTTTATAGCATGGATCTATAAAGTGGACGTCTTTGCTCTCCATATCCAAACACAACATTGTAATTTCTTTATTGCCAGAGAAACTCTAAGCGATAAGGTCATATTACCCCAGTTAAGTTCATGTCCCCGTTTCCAAGGGGCAATTCAACATTGCTTAGGCTGTTTTTATTGCTTGCTTCATCTGATGCAAGTGATGGACAGATGGTTGGTTCAGACAGATGAAAAGAACCACAGGTTTTTGCAATGCACAATTCCTTGTTTCATAAGGTAGAGAGAGAACCTTCAGCATTGGTGAATCTTTAAAATAGATTAAAATTTCAGAAATGGCAAAAGTCGCTGTAACCCAGAGTATATGGGCTCTCCAGTTGATAGATAAATGTCACCTTATAATAATGCAAAGCATTTAAAAGAATGCTGCACCAAGCACATTGATAAAATTAAGTGCTTCCTTAATGCTTTTCCAGGTCATTCTGGGCACGTGCCTGTACCAATAAAATATCTTATGAGATTTTCAAACATACAATAGAGAGACAATGTAGGATAGCATTCAAAGCACTCTCCATGTGTTGTCCCGACCATGCTTTTGGTGGGATGGGGTGGGGTGTATTTGCTTGTTTATGCCAATTTGATGAGCAAAATACCTCTTCAACATTTTAATAGAAATCCAGGATTGTGGAGTTCATTTTTTAAAGGATGTCCAAATGTTCTTCCAGCTCTCCATAATAATCTTCACCATTTTCATAGCTGTCAGTATTTGAAAGATTGTTAACATTCCATCTTACCTCAGCACTATATTTTTAAGATATACCTCCAGAAATAGAGCAGCATTCATAATTATCTGCCTCATGCTATTACATAATTCTAATGTGAATGGAAGATGCAGCAGGAACTGTGATGGCTCTGAAATGCAGGAATTTGGTAGGCAAGCCATTTGATAAAATGTTGGATCTTACAAAAATAACCTTCCAGGTTCCTGTCAACATTTTTGGAAACTTTCAGAACCTAGCACTGTTCAAAATCACCTTAGAAATATGCCACAGAACTGACAATATTTATTATTCCTTATTCCTGAATATCAAGTCATAATTGGTGTCTAAATCTTCCTTAAATCATTAATTTGCCATGAAAGTGATGTTGAGAAACCACCATAAAAACCATTACAATTTATTTGAAAGCTTTCATAACATTCACATGGCTTCTTATCTGATGCTCCAATCTGAAGTTTTATTGTTGGCAAACAAATGTGCCACATAATAAATATTGCAAATAGCTTAGAATCATATTGTGAGCATTATCCTTTGTCAGGATGCAAGTAGACACTCACATTGCTGAAGATCAAAATCCTCTCCCCATAAAATGTCCATGTGGTGTTCCTGATAACATTAGGAAAGTCATTGTTTTTGTTGTTCTTTTCAATTTCCCAACCTAGCTTGTAGCCTAGATACTTCTTGGTGGTTTTCCAGTCAGGTGCTAACCAGTAGGGACCACAAGTGGTTAGGTTTTGTTGTCTAGCTGGGACTTTAAAGAGGAACATGTCATTTAAATATTTCCAAAAGGCTGCAGAAAGGTCCATTGTCACCAGTGTTTTACTAATATTGAAGAACATGGAAAAAAGGTTCCTTGTTGACATGCTGGGGGAATCTTGAACCCATTATTTCCCAATATCTCTTACATTCCCTGAGAATTGAAGGAGAGCGCATGAACATAGGAATGTTTGTGTGTATCTTCAGGTCAATGTTGACTCTTGACAACTGCCTGGTCAAGTCCCTGCGGTTGTCTTGGTAAGATTTGAGAAGTGAATTGCCACTGACTCTTAACACTGAGAAGATGTAACTGGCCCAAGTTCAGTCAATTGGCTTGCTTCTTAAACAGAACTAGAACTCACAGTATCCTGGTTTCTAGCCTGGGGCCTTAACCACTACACCACATGGGGGAAGAAATAAATGAATAAAAGGGGCAATGAAATACACCTCCATCCTAGCTTGTTCAGCTGTTGCAAATGAAACAAATTAATTTGAGAAATCAATACCTCAGCTTCTATTGCTTGTTCTGCCTCCCTAACAAGCTGTTTTGCTGGGTCAAACACCCTTGTGTTCTTCGTGCCTTTTGTATGAAAGGAATTTAGAAATAACCAGAAAATTATCTGACTCAATAAAACCTAAAATGGAATTTAGAAATAACCAGAAAATCATCTGACTCAATAAAACCTAAAATATAAAGGTCACTGAGTCCCCATAGGGAGGGAGTAACTTATAGCAAATGTTTACTTCTCCTTGCACTGAGCCCTCCTTGTTCAATGTCAACCAGGTTACAGCAGAAATGCCATAGAAAACCAAAGGCAGAGATGTTCACCAGCCTGGCCACTCCCCAGCTCTTCTGTCCTCCCAATAAACCCTTTGAACTGTTGTGGACAATTTACAAAGACAATAAATTATATAGTTCAACAGACAGAAGCATTTTTCCCTTCTTTATGCAGAAGCAATTTGGGACCCAGTTGTTAACCAAAGTAAGCATGAGATCTAAAGGTGATAATTGTGGGTGTAGTTTCTTTTCATTTTCTCTTCACCCAGAACAATAAAACCATAACTGACTTACACAAATATGTAAGTGAGGTTATGAGTAGAATACAAATTCCCTGTATGGAGGATATTAGTGCCAATGTCTCTGGATATGAAAGGTGTTGTGAATGAATAATACCAATAAAGTTATCTTGAGCTTGAAGTCAAGTGCAGGGTTCTGGCCCTGCACTTCTGATTGGCTGTTAATGGCAGGATCGGATTGGTCCGTTCAGGAGCATCTGATTGGCCATTGACAGATCATTCCCATTGGTTAACGGAGCTAGCACTCCAGGTTTGCTATTGGTTGAATAGTTAATAAGTTGCCTATATAAGGAAGGCCATAGCAGCCCTCCAGTTTGAGCTGTCACAACATGTAAATAAAGAGTTTGAAGTTCACTGTTCTACCGGCTCGTCTCCATCATTCGCACCCATGCTCCAGACTTAACTCTGGCGACGAGGGTGGGATTGGATGACATCCAAGCCAACTAAAGACAACTAAGCACATGGCTGAAGCGCACAATGGCGGAACCATGTCCGGCGGCGTAGTACCACCCACTCCATTCGATCCAGCTCAAGAGGACTGGGAGTCCTACAAGGATCGTTTGCAAATGTTTTTGGAAATGAATAATCTGAAGGATGCCACACTCGGGAAGAAACGGGCGGTATTCCTAACGCACTGCGGCCCGATGGTATTCAAAATGGCTAAGGCATTAGCGAAACCAGAGGAAGCGAAGGCCATGGACTGGGATGTCCTCGAACCGCTACTAAGGGCCCACTATGCACCAACCGTTCCAACACTCGTAAGACGACACGAGTTCTATCAAAGAAACCAGCGGAAAGGAGAAAGCGTTGCCGATTTCGTTGCAGACCTCCGGAACTTGGGAGGCCTTTGCGATTTCACCGACCTAGAAGAGGCCTTGAGAGACCGAGTAGTCCTCGGGCTAGACGCTCTACACGTACAGAACAAAATTATGGCAAAGGGCGACATTACCGTTAAAGACGCCATAGCTGAAGCTACAACAGCGGAGGCGACCAAGAAGTCGGCTGCCCAACTACGCTGAAATCACACTCCAGCACACCCACCGGCCGGCGAAGTTTCACCTAACGCAGAAGGGCAGCTAAAGACGGCCCATCATGAGGATCTCTCTTCATCGTCAGACAGCAACCAAGAAGAGGTCCATCGCCTGCGGTCCTATCGGGACCGATACCCAAAGTCCCAGCAACCGTGCGCTGGCTGCGGGGCCAACCATTACTGCTCTGATTGCAAATTCCACGACGCGCTCTGCCACGAGTGCGGGAAATGAGGCCACATTGGATGGGTCTGCCGAAGCCTCCTCAGACCCAGCCAGACCTCAAAAGGAACCAACCTCCGCCAATCGACAGGGAATTGCCCTGTAAGGCGAGAACCAGTAAACCACTCCTACAGAAACCAACCCGTGAGTCGTCTAGAGAGACGGGAAGAGGCCCACCAAACACTCACTATTGGCCATGCCTCTTCGCTAGCTGCTAAGAAAATTCGAGTCAACATGAACATTGAAAATCGGCCCTGCCAAATGGAAGTTGACTCGGGATCGTCACTTTCAATGGTCTCATGGAAGATCCTCAAGCAACTCATCCCCACTATCCGGCACCAAGACCTTAAATTCCAACGGCTCGTGTTAAAGGACTACCAGGGGAACCGAATTCCAGTCGCCGGATCCAGTCAAGTCCGGGTTGCATTCAAGAACTGCACGGTGTACTTACCCCTGACAGTAATCGATAAGGACCGGCCTAGTCTGTTAGGCCTGCAATGGTTCGCACCACTCGGCATTGAAGTGGCAGGTATTAACCGAATTGGCGGCAGTGACTGGGAGGAAGACCTCGCCCACGAATTCAGGGACATCTTTTAGGAAAAGCTAGGCGAGTACAAGGTGACCCCGATATCCTTTAGCCTTAATCCAAAGATAGCTCCCATCCGCCTTAAGCCTCGTCGAGTTCCGTTCGTTCTAAAACTGAAAATCGACGAGCAGCTTGATAAGTTGATTGCCCAGGGAGTCTTAAAGCCAACTGACCACTCCCCATGGGAAACACCGATTGTGACACCAATTAAGCCGGACGGCTCAATTAGAATTTGTGGGGACTACCGAGCCACCCTAAACCACGCCCTGCAACAGAACCCATACCCGGTGCCGGTAGTACAACACTTCCTCCATTCCCTGGGGGTGGAAAAGTCTTCGCTAAACTCGACTTAGCTCAGGCTTATCAGCAACTGCCGGTTGATGAAAAAACTACACAGGCACAGACTATCGTAACACACCGAGGTGCCCTTAAGTGCACGCAGCTCCAATTCGGAGTCAGTGTAGCCCCAGGGATCTTTCAGAGCCTAATGGAGAGACTATTGCAGGGGATCAAGTGCGTTGTCCCCTATTTTGATGATGTGCTCATTGCCGCCCCCACTTCAAAAATCTTACGGGAGCGTTTAAGACTGGTATTACGAAAATTCCAGGAAGGAGGCCTGAAAGTCAAAAAAAATAAGTGCAAACTGTGTACCAATCGTGTTGAATTCTTAGGGTACTTAATTGACAGTCAGGGTATTCACCCTACCGATAGCAAATTGAGAGCAATAAAAAACGCTCCCAGACCACAGAACAAGACCGACCTCCAGGCGTTTTTAGGCCTCATCAATTTCTATAATGTATTCTTGCCGCACAAGGTGACTGTCGCTGAACCTTTACATCGTCTATTAGATAAAAAAGCAATTTGGGTATGGGGTCACAAAGAAGAGCAGGCGTTCTGTAATGTAAAAAAACTACTGACTTCGGACGCCGTACTAATGCAATACAATGAGACTTTGCCAATAAACATTACATGTGATGCATCGCCTTTTGGAGTGGTCGCCATTTTGAGCCATGTGTTGCCTAACGGTAACAAAGCCCCTGTTGCTTACTTCTCAAAGACGCTCTCGAAAACCAAGGGAAATTACAGCCAGATCGATAAAGAAGCCCTGGCGATTGTATCAGCTGTTAAAAGATTTCATGAGTACGTGTACGGCCGGGTTTTCACCATTGTAACTGACCACAAACCATTGCTGGGGATCATCGCTGGGGACAAGCCAACTCCCTACATACTTTCTCCCAGAATGACCCTCTGGTCAGAATTCTTGGCTGCCTACAATTATCGGCTACAATATTGTCCCGGTAAAGCCATTCCCCACGCCGACGCGTTGAGCCGTACACCGCTCCCTGAAACTATCAACGATTCTGCACCAACGATGACAGCGTTGCAGATCGAGACACTCCACACGCCGCCATTAACTGCCCGTGATATCGCGAGAGAAACAAAACGCAACCCCATCCTGGCGCGAGTCCTCACATGGGTGGAACACGGATGGCCATTGGACCAAGTACCAGATGACTTTGCACCATTCAAAAGTCATCAAACAGAGTTGTTCTCGCAGAAGAGCTGTGTTATCCCAGAACGACTCCAACAGACACTGCTAAGAACTTTGCACGATGGCCACCCTGGCATTGTGCGCATGAAGGGCCTCGCACGAAGCTACGCGTGGTGGCCAGGCATTGACAGACAAATTGAATCGTGGTTAAAACTTGCAAGAGATGCCAAGAAGTAAGCAACGCTCCACCAAAGGCAACCCCAACTGAATGGGAGACGCCGCGGGGACCCTGGTCCCGCATCCATCTGGACTTTGCTGGGCCCACCAAAGGCCACACATTTTTGCTAACCATCAACGCCTATTCGAATTGGCTCGAGATTCACCGAATGGGCAACATGACCACTAACGCGGTCATCAAAAGACTGGAAAGACTTTTTGCAACCCACGGATTACCAGACGTTCTGGTATCCGACAACGGGCCCCAATTTACCGCGCTGTCTTTTGAGCAGTACCTGGCTGACCACGGTATACAACATGCACTCACTTCGCCTGCGCACCCTGCTGCCAATGGTAGGGCTGAGCGCATGGTACAATTTGTCAAAAAGATTCTCCAAAATATAGACTACAACAACGTCGATGAGAAAATCAACCGGATCCTTTTCCTGCAGCACATCACACCTCACAGCGTCACCAACAAAACTCCCACCGAGCTGCTAATGGGACGAAAGCTCCGCTCCCACCTCGATCGGTTACACCCAGCCTACGAACCGGAAAAGCCACTCGGATCCAGCGGCCGATGCCGTACTTTCTAGGTAGGCGATTTAGTATTCACTAAAAACTTACCGGGTGATCCGCTGTGGGTAGAGGCGACCGTAATCTGCGTAGCCGGCCCAAGATCATACCTTGTTCAGTGCCCTGACGACAGACTTTGGAAGCGCCACATAGATCAACTACGATCGCGGCTACCGTCTCGCACTTCCGAACTCCCTTATGACCAAACTGAGGGGGGGGGGAGATACAGAGGAAAGCGAATTTCAATTAGAGGGAAACCTTTTCAAAGAGACTGATAATGGAACTGAAACGCAGGAACAGGAACCAGGGACTAGAGTGAGTTCACCTCAGGGAATGGCCAGTGATATTGGTGATGATGGGAACGCGAACTCGGAACCAGAGGCATCCCTACCGTTAAACAACGATCTACCTCAGCAGAAGTGCAGCCAACCACCAGGCACTTTGCGAAAATCGAAAAGACTAATAAAACAGCCGTCCTACCTGAAGGACTATGTAACCGCGCCCCGTGGGCAGAAGCCGGGGGAAAGGGGTGTTGTGAATGAATAATACCAATAAAGTTATCTTGAGCTTGAAGTCAAGTGCAGGGTTCTGGCCCTGCACTTCTGATTGGCTGTTAATGGCAGGATTGGATTGGTCCATTCAGGAGCATCTGATTGGCCATTGACAGACTATTCCCATTGGTTAACGGAGCTAGCGCTCCAGGTTTGCTATTGGTTGAATAGTTAATAAGTTGCCTATATAAGGAAGGCTTTAGCAGCCCTCCAGTTTGAGCTTTCATAACATGTAAATAAAGAGTTTGAAGTTCACTGTTCTACCGGCTTGTCTCCATCATTCGCACCCATGCTCCAGACTTAACAAAAGGGTGAATGGGTGCAGACTGAAAAGGGAGGCAAGATATGTAAAATTGTAAGCACAGTCAAGGTTTCACTTAGCAACTGCTTTTCTTTACTGAGTTGACAGTCCTAAGTGTGGTTGCTAAACAAGGACTACTTGTAGTAAATTTCTCAATTGAGTGGAAATATTCCTCCCATAGAGATCACATTCCAAGATTTCCAAAAAGTCGAATCTATAATAAGTTGGCTTATTTATCTGTTAATTTATTTATTTGTACATTACTTTAATCACAAAGTGACTCTAGGTGACTGAATGTATTTTGTATTAAAACCAAAACCAAACTCAGTTGTAACTTAAGTTCAACTAAATATTGCTAATTCCTTTTTTTTTAATCTACCCCTCATCTCCACTTTCTAAAAAGAGCTTTGTATATAACTAATTTTCATGTGGATAACTTAAGGCTGAAATCAAATCAGTCATGAAACCAGATCACATTAATGGATCAAGATAAGCATGTTTCATCTCACTGGTAAGCACAAGATGAATTGGATAAGGCAGATATTGTGTGCGTTTTATACCTTTAATTCCATTTTAAAATATTGGGGCGTCTACCACTTGAACAGCATACCAGCAGAGATACACACAGCCCTGTTCCTCCTTGGCCTGGAGTAAGGGTGTCTATGGAGTCCCTGACATTTTTTTTTAAAAAATGGCAGTTATGCAAATAGTCATGCTTCTTTAAACTCTGCATTCTTTAAAGTAGTATAAACTGCCTAGAACATTTTTTGGAGTTGTGCCCTTGAACTAGACATAATCTCTCTCTCTCTCTCTCTCTCTCTCTCTCTCTCTCTCTCTCTCTCTCTCTCTCTCTCTCTCCTCTCCCTCTCCCTCTCCCTGTCTCTCTGTCTCTATCTCTATCTATCTATCTATCTATCTATCTATCTATCTATCTATCTATCTATCTATCTATCTCTATCTCTATCTCCTTATCTCTATCTCTCTATCTCTATCTCTATCTCTCTATCTCTATCTCTATCTCTATCTCTATCTCTCTATCTCTATCTCTTTATCTGTATCTCTCTCTCTCTATATATATATATATATATCCCTATCTCTATCTCTATCTATCTCCAGTCTCTATCTCTCTATCTCTATCTCTTTATCTGTATCTCTCTATCTCTATCTCTATCTCTATATCTCTATATCTCTATCTCTATCTCTCTATCTCTCTATCTCTTTATCTGTATCTGTATCTCTATCTCTATCTCTTTATCTATCTCTCTATCTCTCTATCTGTATCTCTGTATCTCTTTATCTGTATCTATCTCTATCTCTCTATCTGTATCTCTCTCTATATATATATATCTCTATCTATCTATCTATCTATCTATCTATCTATCTATCTATCTATCTATCTATCTATCTAGAGATATGAGGGATGGATAGAGATAGACAGATGATAGATGGTAATAAAGATAGTAACTGAAATACAAAATGAATCATACAATTTGAGCTAAATGAACACAAGTTGCCTTTCAGCAGGTCTTCAAAATTTGTGAGAACTGATTTCTGATCTTGGCCTTCTTAGCAGATTAAGCCACTGTTTTACTACAAAATCCAGAATTTATATCCTAAGACTGTCTATCAAATATTATTTTGAGCTCGAAGAACAAAGATGTTAAAGTTGGAGACAGGCTCTTTCAAACAAGTCTTCAGTCTTGGCAGAAAAACGATCAAACCATTATGTTCTGTCTCCAGCCAGAGAATGTCAATTCAATTTAAATCAAATGTTTAACTTTACTTCGGATATCCGACCTCTACATGGTGATCTCAAAAATACAGTTCATCAGTTAAAAATGAGTGAAGAAGCACTTTGGAGTAAAATTATGTCATATTTCATATTTTGGAACGTCAAGAAAATCTTTCTTGGCCTTGAAATGTTGGTTGATTGAAATATTGAAATCTTGATTGACAGAGGTATTTCAAGCAAATTACTATCCTTTCTCTCCCTCCTTAAAAATTTCTGCCTTTACACAATTCATATAAAATATTTTAAGGGGAAAAATTCCAATAAATCTCATAATCCCAATTCAGTCCCCCTCTCCCCACAATATGTTGAAGGCTACAATCAGAAGAAAATGTCTTCTGAAGCAATATAGATAGGATTGGGGTATGAAGCGCAAAGCCTTTCTGGAGGAATATTTTGTGAGAAAAAAAAAAACCACAGTGTGATGTAGCTGAAATTAATTGTCAGTAGGCTTAGATTGGATTCCTTCCCTTCAGAATGTATCTCTTAAATTAACAACTCAAAGAGATAATGCATTTAGCATATAACTTTATTTGACAAACTGTGAGAAATGGCTTTCTTGATTAAGTATTTCCATTGTCTGAAGCATTCTGTCTCCACTTCTTTGATGATCTAGTGAGCAACAGGAGATCATTATCTTCAATCTGGATGTGTGTGTGTGTGTGTGTGTGTGTGTGTGTGTGTGAATTTTCCAGAGGCATGATAACAACCATTGGAATGCTGAATGCTGTACTAGAGGAATTTTCTTTTACCAGTGCTGTTGCTTTTAAGCTACCAGCATATTCCAGAAGATTCAAAAGCTATAGAAAATTGGTGCCATCACTCTGCAATCTCTACCAGCAATTGAAAAGATCCTCTCACAACTTTGAAATTCCATCTCCATCAGCTTTTGAGGCATATAAAAATGTATTTGGTTGAGAGCCATCTCAAATAATGTAGCAATATTTCAATAATTTCTGCATAACACCATCATGCCACATCTAGATGAGATGAGTAGCACAAAAAAAAATCTAATAAATAAAAACAAATAAATGTCCAAATCAGGAATTCACTTTTCATTTCAGTCAAGTACATTGTACAAGGAACAGCCATGTTTCCAATATACTTCACAATTGGTAACAATAATTATGCTTAACCAGAAGTGAGATAACTTTATATTTATTATTTCAGAGATTAATTGCACCCTAAGCACAGATATATCAAATGTGGAAAGTTCTAATGCTGCTCTTTAAGAAACACAAAAACCAGTTTCTAAAGCAGCCTAATTCTAAGGTAGGATTAAAGGAAACAGTGTATATCTATCAACTGCAAAATTAATGTCAGATATTATCCTAAGTTCCCCTATGAGAATAAAAGCATGGATGTAACTAAGGATTCCAGATGATCTTCCAATGTTCCTGGTCATATTTTTCCAGCTCTGGAGGTGGAATTTTAGAGTACAAAGAACTTGTATTCATTATTGTCAGTCACATAAATACGTTCCTTGCCCCCCTCCCCACAAACATCATATGAAATTATGCCACCATTGTTTCAGCACCAGATAATTAATTGCCAAATAATTAAAAACAGGAATAATATAGATAAGCAATTGGAAAGATTGCAAACTCAATTACTCTCAGTCTAAGCCCAAGAACAATACGGAGCAACTCAGTCAGAGTTCAGTTCTTTATTTCCTTACATCCAACAGACAGAATCTTGCTAGGCCGAACCCTTATCTCTCCCAGCCTAATGGGATATACCCTGGGAGATTCTAGGGAATGGCTATCTTTGCATTCTTCCTCTGTCTCCTATCCAGCTCTGTGCTGTGCTGCCTATTGTCTCATTCCCCTTCCCAGAGTGTGTTTCCTCCTTCCTAAGAAACTGCCATTTCATTATAGTCCATCACCCCAACTCCCCCTCTGTGGGAACCCTCTTTCACAACAAATACCTTCAATCATCAGTAACATCATCCTCATTCTCAGAAAATGTAGTCATGTCCATTTATCTGACATGTGGTGTTCTAATTACATACCTGTTGCTACTGCACTACCTGCAAAAATCTCCCCCTGGTATTATGACAATCACAAGTTTGCTCAGTTTTGATTTAAGCACAAGAATACAGAAGCTGCCTTACACTAAGGAGTACATTCATTAATTCAACTATTCTAGTACTGTTTACTCGGGGACTCAGATTTTCTAGGGACATTTTTCTCTACTCGTGGACATGCCAGGGGCTGATTGTGAGACTCTCTGTATTCAGAAGAGCATTATGTTGTGGCTTTTGCTCCCCAGGGTGAGCAAAAGTCTCCAAATGGTCTGACATTTTGAAAGTCATGTCTAAGAGACATTGATTTTTCTCCTTGTCTGTTTCTTGTTGGTGGTGATCCATTGAGCAAAGAGCAAGTTTGAGGCCTCCCTTCAAACTTTTGCTCTAACCTTAGGTCGGGAGGGGTTCCACTGTGCTTCAGGTCTATTTTATTGGTAAGAAAGAAGCAAAACATCTTCAACTGATACGCAGTTCACCCAGGAATTTTTTAAGCAAAAATTCCATAGCAAATAAAAATTTTGCAATTACAGTTTACTCAAATGATTTACAACTCCCAGAATTTATAGCACATGACCAGTAGGTGAAGGCACATGGGTATTGTTATGTATTAAATGTTTACAGGCTCCATTTTTCAATTTAGGAATTAAAAAAAGAAAGATAAAGACAGCCCAAATTAGAGCTCAGCTCCTGATAGCTATAAAGAAATGCTCATGTTTGGAATCTTTGGCAAAAAAATATAATCAGTTTGCCATTACTTTCTTTCATTGTAGTCCTACATCTCTCAGAATTTTCTGTTGGTCTTTCTTTCAAGGACTAACCAGGCCGAGAAAACTGCCAAATCATTGCAATTCTCATGTGACCTTATTTGCTATCAGTGGATAGTATTAAATAAGTTCTAAATACCCCAAGTTTTAATTTCACTGCATACCTATGTGGAGGAGAGCTATAATTAACTGTAGTTAGGGGAAGAACTACAATGAACAAACTTTTAAATAGTTTTCAGTATGTTTATATATTTATTGATTTTTTTAAAATTAAAGTTGTATGCAGCCCAGAATCAATTTTTGTGAGTTGGGTGACCATGCAGTAAATAAATACAGTGATAAGTAAATAAATAAAATAAGTGCCAGCTCATTCACAATTATGATGCTTTTCCATATGTTGTGGACAGTTTTGAGTTCCCTGTTATAAGGGTCTCAGTGCTTTTGGAATATGATAATGGTGTCCAAATAAGGCAAGTGCAAAAAAGTTTTCCACATCATTTAGTTGAATATAATTTTGCAGATACTATATGTATCTAAAAAACTAAATAGATCTTTTCAATCATCATCCAGTTAGATAGTGGGTGCAAGGAATATTATTTTCAAATTCTTACTGGGTGTGCCATTGGAAGACCTGTAAAAACAGGTTAGGAATAGATTGTCGTGGAAAAAATCTATCAGTGTGGTTACTAAGAATCAATAAAATAACAACTTGATGGCATATTTGTGCGTGCATTTGAGTCATTGTCGACTCCTGGTGATTGCCTGGACAAGTCCATGCAATTTTCTTGGCAAGATTTTTGGAGTGCTTTGCCCTTGCCTCCTTCCTAGGGCTGAGATAGGTATGATTGGCTCAAAGTCATCCAGCTGTAAAATGGGATTGGAACTCACAATCTCCCAGTTTCCAACCAGATGCCTTAACTACTACTCCAAACTTACGGCAGTCAAGTTGGCACCTAGTCAATCTATAATCTGTGAAAAGAGAATTTCAAACAAAACAGTGAAGGGAGACTTGGTTCCTCATAAAGCGAACAGAGATTTGCTCAATTGTTTGGAAAGTAAAATAATCTTTTAATTAAACATTTTCCTTTGAATTTGGACTATCCCAGAGTAGGATTATTAATGTAGAGTTATTGCATCATGTAGACATTGACAAGCTTCAGAAAAATGTGTAAAGTCAAGAGTTTAAAATCCTCCTGATGACCAATGAGTTCTTAATCCAGTTCACAAGAAACAAACAAAATAGTTCAGATTATTTTATAATTAAATGACAAAGTATGTATTATTTTTTCCAATTGTATTTTAATAATTGTCTAGGAGTGATAACTTCAATAAAAATAAATGTTTTCAGATATCCAAAACTCATTATAAAAAGTCTTTCTCTGATTCATCTCTCAGTTTGAAAAATTGTATGGTTCAGGTCTCATTTTTATGAGTAGATATGATAAGAAGTAGACATGAGTAGATAAGAACAATTGTTTTTCGAAGCTGCTATACAAGTCGTAGGAAAATTTATGGTCTTGTCTGTGCCTGCATTACATACAGTCCATCCATTAGCAAATTATGAGACAATTCCATTCATCATTTAGACATATATCTCAACTTCGGTTTCTGAATCTGGAAAGATTGCCCATATGGTGCCAAACATTGTTTAAGCCCTGCATTTATTGCCTCGCTAGAGTTTAAGAAATAAAATATATGTTAGATTGAGGAGTTTAAATGGTCTTTTCCATGCTGCCTTGTGTACTTGCATTGTATAACCACATCTCTATTTTTATCCTAATATGTTGGGAGATATTCAGCTGACACTCTCATGGTGATACAATATCAAAAATCAGAAAAAGACATGACTGAACTAATAGTACAAAACATATAGCCTGTACTAGCTTTTCCCAAGCTGGGTCTTTTAAACATAGATGTCATGCCCCTGTTGGAATCTGATTCTGAGGGGGAGGTCGAGCAGCTGACAGAGAGTGGGAGTGTGGCTCCAGTGGCTGTGGAGGAAACTGGGGAAAGGCACAGTCTGGCTGGGCATTCAGAGGAAGACCCAGGCCCACCCCCTCTTCATCCTAGGGCACGCAGGGAGAAATGGAGAAGGGAGCAATGTGAATTACATGGGTTACGGGGAGAAAAGGGCCCTGATTTCCTTCATTAGCTGCAGCTGGGAAAACAGGATTTAAAAAGGGTGTTTGCACACAGCACCTTGCTGGAAGCAAAGCTTGCATTATCTTTGTTTGTCAAGTCTTATCTGGGTTCTGGTGTTCTCCCAACTGTGTGTGTTTCATTATCTCTTGAAGTCTGCAATTTCTTATCCTGCCCTGTCTTGTTAATTGCTGCAGCATGGTTTGTGTTGGTTTTTATTTATAATTTATATGTACTTTGGGTTCGGACTGAATTTCTTCCCTTTAAAAACTGTTCTTGGGAGAGTTTTTCCTCCAGCCAATGATAACTGGACATTGGGGGCCAAGTTGGAGGTATTAAAAGGACTTTACCTACTTTTGTTCCTTTGTTATTTTTGTGCCATCACAATAGATTACAACTCCCAGTGTATATAGTTGACATGACATTCAGAAATACTGGTACATAGTTTTGAGATTCAGTGATAGTGATCTGAAGTGATTGGTTGCACTTTGCTGTAGGCTGACAGAGGCCCTCCAGATATGGTTGGGTTCTTAGTATTTGCAGATATTTCATTACCAGGCTAGGAAGTATCATCATATTAAACATCTATAAGAAGACAACCAGTGGCAGCATTCAGCCAGTTCACACCACTTTGGGAGAACTGGTTGTTAACTTTCTGAGCAGTTTGGTGAACTGGTTATTGGAAGAAATCATTAGAGCAGAGAACCGGTTGTTAAATTATTTGAATCCCACCACTGAAGACAACCAAATCAGAGAGCTCTAAGAATCCAGCAGTTCATCCCTGAGTTTTATGAACCTCTTCTATTGGAATATTGCTACTGCAACTCTCAACATTCCTTATCATTGACCATACTTCCCATGGATTCTGGAAGTAGCAATTCAATAATACTTGGGGTTGTTTTGATTCTTACTCCTGGTTGTACAAGGTAAAACAAGGTTCTCTGCATTGAAAAAAGATATCTTGACATACATTACTGGGAAGGCTATTTTCTGTGGGTGAACTTTTCTTCCTAATGTTTTTCCAACTCTACAAAAATTGGGTCTCTATCAAGTGCACTGATACCTCTGTCTTGTGATATGAATGAAGTGATGTGAGGTTGCCTTGAGTATATGTAATGACACTTTGAAATAGAAAACATGAAAAATATAAAAACAAAATTAAAATTTAAGAATATGAAAAGAAATGAGTATAATGCCTTAGGCAGATCAATTTGTCATTTCTGTATTGGAAATGACATATATATACAACAGTTTGAACATCTAAGTAAATAAAGGCGTTGTTTCTGATAAACACATTATATGAATATTGACTCCATTTAGCTGTGGTTGCACATATATATCATCTAACAGATGACCTGCCCCATATTTTCTTGATGCTCCAGTATCAAAAATAATTGGTCATAAACAAAATGTCAGCATCTCTGATTGATTTTACTCCTAAATATAAAAGTATAGATATGTAAACACAGATATTTGAAAAGGATATTTCAAAAGTGCATTGTTCCAGCTTTCTTGTCAACAACTAACAAATTTGATTTATTTCTTTTAATATGAATCTGCCATAATTAATACAGTATGTTACCTAACTCCATACCTCTTCTTCTTTGAGAAATTAAATTTAGAAATTATGGGAGGGTTGAAAGTTTTTCAATTGATTGGTAGGAAAAGTATATTGGGGTATTGTCTCCTATTTTATTAGATGTATATTTTAAAGGTTTTTTTTTCCTACCAGACATTTATACCCTACTTTTAATTAGGCTAATGTGATTATTCTTTGCAACCAGGGTGAGGTTTGTACCATGTTTTTTTGTGATTATAAACCTGTCATTTTACATTATAAACCCATCATCTAGATAAATGTACCTTCATTTTTTTTTTTTTGAAATAGTCTTGTTATGTATGTAAATAGTTAAAATAAAAGCGAGCTTGGGGTAAAGTGCAGGGTTCTGGCCCTGCACTTCTGATTGGTTGTTAAGTGGCTCGATTGGATTGGTTGGGTTCAGAGAATCCGATTGGCCCTTAACGAAGGACTCTTATTGGTTTTGGAGCTAGCGTTTTACAGCTCCCTATTGGTTATTTCGCATTAAGGTTGCCTATATAAGGCAGAGTTGTTGTTATTAAAGTCTTAAGTCACTATGTAATAAAGAGCTGAAAGTTCACCAACTAAGACTGTCTCCATTCATTTCACCCATGCCTGAAACTATATCACTGGTGACGAGGATGGGATTTGGAGACATCTGATCTTAAAAAACTTGGAAGAAAAACAGAGCACGTGTTAAGACGACGCCACCAACGGAAACCATGTCCAGCGGCATCATACCACCCGCTCCGTTCGATCCGAACCAAGAGGATTGGGAATCCTACATGGATCGCTTCCAAATGTTCCTCGAAACAAACAGCCTGAAGGACGCCACACCAGCCAAGAAGCGGGCGCTGTTCCTGACGTACTGCGGCCCGGCTGTCTTTAAAATGGCGAAAGCACTCGCGAAACCTCGAGAAGTGAAAGCAATGAGCTGGGACGACCTCAAACCTCTCCTGAGAGACCATTACGCACCAACCGTACCTACACTCGTGAGACGCCACGAGTTCTATCAAAGAAGCCAGCGAAAAGGAGAGAGTGTGGCTGACTTCGTGGCAGACCTCCGACACTTGGGAGGCCTCTGTGGGTTTGCAGACTTAGATGAAGCACTGAGAGACCACTTAATTCTGGGATTAGATGCGCTAGGCGTGCAAAGCAAGCTGATGGCAAAAGGCAACATCGGCCTTGCTGACGCCATCGCCGAAGCCACTGCTGCTGAGGCAACCAAAAAGTCCGCAGCGCAACTACGGCGAAGCTGAAACCCAACGACCCCACCGACAGGTGACATTTTATCCAAGTCAGAAGAGCAGCTTGTTACGACGCACTACGAGGACCTCTCTTCGTCGTCAGACAGTGACGAAGAAGGGGTCCATCGACTGCGGTCCGACCGGGACCCTCGCTCTAAACCCTCATGCCCTTGTGCTGGTTGCAGGGCAAACCACCCCAGGGCAGACTGCAAATTCCGTGACGCGCTCTGCCATGAGTGCGGAAAACGAGGCCACATCAGTCGAGTCTGTCACAGTTTACCAGGACCAAGTCAGGCCTCAAGGGGAACCAACTTTCGCCAATCGGCAGGAAACCGTCCTGTAAGGCGAGATCCAGCAAACCACTCCTACAGATATCGAGCATTGCAGAAAGAAGAGGCTCACCATACTATCACTATAGGTCATGCCTCAGCCATGGACGCTAAGAAGATTCTAGTTACAGTAGCCATAGAGAACCAACCTTGCCACATGGAGGTCGATTCCGGATCGTCCCTCTCAATGGTGTCATGGAAGACATTAAAGCAACTAATTCCTACCATCCAATGCCAAGACCTTCGAATGCAACGTCTCATCCTTAAAGACTACCAAGGGAATCGGATCGCTGTGGTTGGATCTTGTCGAGTCCGCATCTCGTTTAAAAAGCATACGGCATACTTACCTCTAACGATCATCGATAGGGAAAGGCCTAGTTTGTTGGGCCTCCAATGGTTTGCGCCACTCGGCATCAAAGTAGCCGGCGTGAACCAAGTCAGTGATTGCGAGTGGGAGGAGGACCTTATTTCTGAATTCAGCGATGTCTTCGCAGATTGTCTGGGCTAGTATAAGGGGATCCCAATTTCGTTTAGCCTCGACCCTAAGGTCGCCCCGATCCATTTAAAGCCCCGTCGAGTTCCGTTCGCCCTTAAGGCCAAGATAGATGAACAACTTGACAAACTAATTAAACAAGGGGTACTGCAACCCATTGATCATTCTCCATGGGAAACTCCTATTGTAACCCCCATTAAGCCAGATGGGTCAATCCGAATCTGTGGGGACTACCAGGCCACTCTAAACCACGCACTCCAACAGAACGCGTATCCAGTGCCGGTGGTGCAGCACCTCCTTCATTCCCTGGGAGGTGGAAAGGTTTTCGCTAAGCTAGATTTAGCTCAAGCCTATCAACAATTGCCCGTGGACGATAAAACAGCCCAAGCCCAAATGATAGTAATGCACAGAGGTGCTTTTAAATGTACCCGATTGCAATTCGGGGTAAGTGTAGCCCCGGGAATATTCCAAAGTTTAATGGAATGATTATTGCAGGGAATCAAGGGCATGCTTCTGTATTTTGATGACGTGTTAATTGCAGCTCCTAGTAAAAAAATTCTGCAGAATTGTTTAAAATGTGTTCTTAAAAAATTCCAAGAAGCGGGACTGAAAGTAAAAAGGGATAAATGTCATCTGTATACCGACAGTGTTGAATTTCTAGGTTATCGCATTGATAGTCAGGGTATTCACCCTACTGAGAGTAAATTAAGGGCGATAAAAAATGCTCCCAGACCCCGTAACAAAACAGATCTCCAGGCATTTTTAGGCCTTATCAATTTCTATAATGTGCTTTTACCACATAAGGCGACTGTGGCTGAACCGTTACACCGGTTATTACATAAGAAAGCATTGTGGGTTTGGGGTTACCGGGAGGAAAAAGCATTTCGAAATGTAAAAGATTTATAATGAAACATTACCATTGGTTATAACTTGTGATGCCTCACCGTTTGGGGTGGGCGCTATTTTGAGCCATGTGCTGCCTAATGGAAACGAGGTCCCCGTTGCATACTTTTCGAAGACTCTATCCCAGGCAGAACGTAACTATGGAGACAAGGAGGCTCTTGCAATTGTGTCAGCCGTAAAAAAATTCCATGAGTATGTATATGGAAGGACATTTACCATTGTAACTGACCACAAACCTTTACTGGGGATAATCGCTGGGGACAAACCAACCCCCTATATATTGTCCCCAAGAATGACTCGATGGTCAGAGTTCCTAGCTGCTTATAATTATCGATTGTTACATCGCCCGGGGAAAGCCATTCCCCACGCTGATGCACTCAGCAGAGCACCGCTACCAGAGACTCTCAACGATCCGGCACCAACAGTATCGGCGTTACAAATCGAGACGCTCAACTCGCCTCCTCTGACCACTCGAGATATCGTGAGAGAGACCAGACGAGATCACACCCTAGCTCGAGTCCTAGGCTGGGTAGAACGTGGATGGCCATTGGACCAGGTCCCAGATGACTTCACGCCATTTAAAACAAGACAGACTGAACTTTTTTCGCAAAAAGGCTGTGTCATCTGGGGCAATAGAGTCATCGTTCCAGAACAACTCCAAAAGACGCTGTTACAAATTTTGCACGAAGGACATCCCGGGATCGTGCGGATGAAAGCACTCGCACGGAGCTACGCTTGGTGGCCAGGCATGGACCAACACATCGAGCAATGGGTCAAGGCCTGCACTAAGTGCCAACAAACCAGCAACGCACCGCCAAAAGCTGCACCGACCGAATGGGAGACGTCACGTGGACCCTGGTCCAGAATCCACCTGGATTTCGCAGGGCCGATTAAAGGACATACATTGCTGTTGACTGTCGATGCATACTCTAATTGGTTGGAAATTCATCGAATGACCAATACAACTTCCGAAGCAGTCATTAAAGTCCTTAATAGACTCTTTGCAACTCATAGATTGCTGGACATCCTGGTGTCCGACAACAGACCACAGTTTACTGCACTAATGTTTGAACAGTACCTTGCTGATAATGGCATCCGCCATGCGCTCACCTCGCCTGCGCATCCTGCTACCAATGGCCGAGCGGAACACATGGTCCAATTTGTAAAAAAGACTTTGCAAAAAGTGGACTATGATAATATTGACGAAAAAATAAACCGCATTCTACTTCTACAACACATCACTCCGCACAGCGTAACCAGCAGAACTCCCACAGAACTTCTCATGGGGCGAAAACTCCGTTCCCGCCTCGACTGACTGCACCCTGCTTACGAGCCAGAAAAGCCTGCAGGATCCAGCGGATGCTACCGTACCTTCAAGGTAGGCGACCCCGTTTATGCAAGAAATTTATCGGGCGACCCGGTTTGGATTGAAGCAACAATAATATGCGAGACTGGGCCCAAATCCTATATTGTAAGATGTATTGATGAAAGAGCATGGAAACGACATATTGACCAATTACGGTCACGACTCATATCGGCCAGCCAACAACTCCCCTACGACCAAACTGAGGGGGGGGGAAGGAATGGAAGAAGACGACATTCCAGGGAACCTGTTCCAAGAGAGCAATGAATCTAGTGAAACTCAGGAAATGGAGCAGGAGGAAGAATCGTACGCTCCAAGGGAAATCACACCAGAACGAGAAGCTGAGCCACTGCCAAACAACATTCTACCTCAACAGGACTGCACGCAGCCAGTCCAAAGAAAATCTGATAGACCCAAAAGACAACCGTCCTATTTGAAGGACTATATAATCACACCATAATTGAGGAGCCAGGGGGAAGGGGTGTTATGTATGTAAATAGTTAAAATAAAAGCGAGCTTGGGGTAAGTGCAGGGTTCTGGCCCTGCACTTCTGATTGGTTGTTAAGTGGCTCGATCGGATTGGTTGGGTTCAGAGAATCCGATTGGCCCTTAACGAAGGACTCTTATTGGTTTTGGAGCTGGCGTCTTACAGCTCCCTATTGGTTATTTTGCATTAAGGTTGCCTATATAAGGCAGAGTTGTTGTTATTAAAGTCTTAAGTCACTATGTAATAAAGAGCTGAAAGTTCACCAACTAAGACTGTCTCCATTCATTTCACCCATGCCTGAAACTATATCAAGTCTTATCACTAAGTTTCAATGCACTCAATATTGTAGCTCCTTCCATCCCAACCAAGGTATTTTGTGTTCCTCGTATAAACCTTGCCACTTGATTAACAGTCTTTTTCTTTAATAGACTATCATTTGTTCTTTCAACTGTTGTGCACTTATGGTATCAGGCACAAGTAACCAAGAGCAGGAGTTGGCTTCAATACAGTAAAAGTTTATTACATGCTACCTATACGCAAGAATCTGATCTACTAATGGTCAAGGCAAATTGGCAGTAGATAAGAGTCAATCAAATTCACAGGGGAGAAGGCTGCACTTAAGGCCTCTCATAACTGCATAAAGATTCCAAACAGATGAGGTGTTTAACCCCACCTTCAGGCTCTGCCTGATAATCACCTACATTAGGTAGGTTTATAATCAGTATTTTAATATTAAATATTGACTAATTGACAACTCAAAATTACAGAGTTTAGCAGGTATTTGGGGGGAGGGGATGTTGAGAAGGCAGTTAACACAATCAGATCAAAACCCATTATTACAGTCATAGACCAAGCATAAGAAGAATGGGGATATAGGCTTCCGGTTTCGCGTGGCTTCGGGGCAGTAGGAATTCGTGACCACTCGCGATTCCTGCTGTGCTAGCCGCTGAGGTACCCCCGATCCAGATGGGTCAGGGAGATATGGCTGCCCTGTAGGGACAGCCGAAGAGAGAGGGGAGCAGGACAGGGGGTTGGGGGTGTCGCAGACCCCCTCCTCATCCTGGAAAACCCCTTTTTCCCAAGGCGGTGGAGCGGCGGTCAGCAATGGCCGCCACGAAGAAGCCAGCAACTGGGTAAGAATGTGCTGGAGGAAGCAAGAAGAGTGAAAGTCCTGTCTGAGCCGGGTCAAGTAACATCTTTCAAATTTGTTGGAACTGAGCTGTTTGAATTGCTGGAGGATACATTGTATCCCTAAGAAGATCGAAAGCGGCGGAGAAGCTGTTAAAGGGAACTATTTTTTTTTTTCTTCACTCTCCCACCCCATGGAAACAGCAGATATTCTGAAACTTGAAGCTAAGGGACAAAAGGGTTCCTGGACATTGAAAAACTTAAGAAAGTGGAAAACCCTTATTAGAGGTATGGATTTCTGAGTATTTAAAATTGATGTTGCAAGTGGGAAGGGAGAGGAAAAAAAATTGGAGCAGAAGCTGAAAAAGGAGGAGATTGCCTAGAATCCCAAAGAAAAGTACATGGTAATTGGATTTCTTTGATTAAACATTAACCCCAGAAAGAGAAAGAGAAGAAGGAAGAAAAGTATTAATTTTTGGAATTTTTTTTGAATTATTTTTGATTAAAAATACTTGTGGTTGTTTTGGGAAAAGTTTCTCTTTTCATGATGGCATTGCTTGTGGATGAACTAAAGACTGAATATCAAAAATATAAAAAGGAAGATACTTTGGGCACTTTGTTTCAATTTTTAGAAATGGCGGTATGTACTTATGAAAAGTTGACTATGCAGCAGAAGGACTGGGATAAAGAAGAAGAGGAAGAAGAAGCCATCTTTGATGAACAATGGGTTCTTTCCAGGGAGGAGGAGAAAAAGAATAAGAAAAAGGGGATTTTAAGAATTATAAAAACAACCAAAAAAGAGAAAAATGAGCAGAAAGGTGGAGGCAAGGTTAGAAAGCAAAGGAAAGGGAGTAAGAAAAGGGAGGAGGAGAGACAAAGGGGTAAAAAGGGCAAGGAGAAGAATAAGCAAGAGAGAAAGGGGGAGGAGGAGAAGCCTCAATGGGGGGAAGCAAGATCTAAAGAAAAAAAGTTTATTCAGAGACAATGGGTGAATTTTATTTAGGATAAAAGAGGGATTCTGGAGGGTACATAAGATTGTGTTTTTATATGTGTATTTAGAGTATAAAATTCATTGTGTAATTTTAGAATCTATTAAACAGAATCCCAAGAAAAATTGTTATATGAAGTACTTTTAAGTTAGGGTAATGAGTTATAGACGTTACTCCAATTGGTGTATAGGAGAAGTATAGTAAAAGAAAAAAGATGAATGGATAATTGGAAATAGAACAGACAAAGAATGTTATTGAAAATGATAATAAGATATGGAAGGATATATAAAGGTTTTGTTATGTTTTTTTGGATTTTGTATATTGATAAAAGGCAATAAAATTTTAATTAACAAGAAATAATTTGGATGAAAAGGAGAAGCTGGGATAAGATATGAAGTTAAATAGATAAAGTATTGATACTATAATTTGGAATTGTTATGTTTTATTGTTTTTTTTTTCTTTTATTAGTTTTTCTTAGAAAAGAATTTATAAGCTGATTTGCCTTGATTCTTTGTGCATTGTTTTTATAAAATTGATAAAAATGGTTTATATATATAATATAAAAAAGAAAATGATAATAAGATATGGAAGGATATATAAAGTGAATATGATGTTTGAATTTGTGTCTGTGTGGAGAGTTTCAACCCAGGATCAGACAGCCTTCAGAAAAGATCTTTTAGTTTTGTTTGTGTTTTGTGTTTTGTATGTTTGTGTCTGTAAAATTAATAAAGTTTGTTTAAAAAAAAAAGAGAAGAATGGGGATATAAACAATTAGTAATTTTAAAAGCTAAAAAGTTTAAAACACTCCAGATTTAAAATTTCTGTGTTTTTTTTTTCAGATTACATAAATCTTTTGCAGTTTTATTTTTTGAAGGCTTCTGACATGAAGCTTGACTCACTTTGGATTTTCAAAATGTTACAGTCATTTTGGATTGAGGTATTTTGTTTAGTCCTTAAATTACAAATGTGTCTAATTGTGTATTTTCTCTTCATTTGATTTCCTTTAGAATGTCTTGGTTGAACTGTTAGAAATGCTGAAAATATGAAAGATATGGCAGGAAGGGAAGCAGAATTTGAAACATATGTGCAGATATGTTATATAAAAGCCAGAAATAACTATTCTTAATCTCATTTTAGTAATACGTGCGTTTGATGCCCTGTCTCGTTTTTCAATAAATTGAATTAAATTGGAACTGTCACTGGATTCCAAGAGTAATTTTGACAGGTTTAGAGATGGGCGTTATTCAGTGTTTGCTGTATTTTAATTCCTCTGGGGGTTTTTGTGGGTTTTTTGTGCGTGATATAAAGATATTTAGGAAACTTACTCAAGTAATATGTTTGAATTTATTCTCTACTTTGACATAGTCAGAGATGATTTAAGCAGTTCCTTTGAATATGTTTGAATACTTTTTGATATCCACTTTTTTAGACATCAGTCTAAAAAGTTTTCTATGCTGAATCATCCAACTGGGGATTTGCATTTAGTTGGGGCAAGTGTTCATTAGGTGTGCAGAGTCTAGCTGTGTATGCAACAATGTGAGAGGAAAAAAGAATTAGAGAGCCTGTGCAAATAGTGATTAAGTTGTTGAGCTCAAACCAAGAGGACCATTCTCAACCAAGGAGCTCACAGAGTGTCATTTGGCCACTCACTCTCACATGGCTTAACTCATGTCACATGGCTAATGATGAGAATCAAATCGAGAGAATTGCCTTGAACAAAAACCCAGATATAAATGCAGCAATAAAACAATCACTTAAGGTGGGATTACCCAACAGAGATTTACAAAATTCCAAGCAGCTTTCTTTAGTCTCTCTTTTCTTTTTTCCCTTCCTTCCATTCAACCATGTTCAGTTCATGGAGATTGCTTGGACTATTCATTTTTCTTGAGAAAGTTTTTCAGAAGTGGTTTGCTCTTGCCTCTTTCTTAAGGCTGAGAGAGGGTGACTGGCCAAAGGTGACCCAGCTGGCTTTGTGCCTAAAGCAAGGCTAGAATTCAATCTCCCAGTTTCTAGCCTGTGCCACTACACCAAACTGACTCTTAGCCTCTTTTACCTCCATGTATACATACAGGCAAGTGAGAATTGTGGGAGAAGGAAGGGTCCCAATGTTGCACATTTCTCCATGCTTCTCTTTCCAAATCTTTCCCAGCTGTCATTCACCTGATCTTTTATTCAGATTCTGCAAATGAAAGTGCATGAAGTGTCCAGGGCATTGAGCTTATTTGTTTCAAAACAAAAATGGTGCAGGCACAGCATGGACACTGTTTTCAGTACTTCCTGGAATAATGATAACAGAGTAACACCAGTATTTCTTGGGGATACCAGGGGGACTTTTTTGGCTAATGCAATTATAAGAATGGTTAATCATAAATACATGGTTGTGTATAAACATAGCAAGAAAGATGGCTCTGATTAACAAACTACAGGCTTCTATTATAACTTTAGTGGTCCACGAGGCCAATGTGTGTGATCCACAGAATTGATTCTTATTAAACTTTAAACCTGAGGAATGCTGAAGACCTATTGTTTAACATGGGAGGAAAAATCCCTAGATTTAATTCAACAGATTTCCTTCAAAATAAGTTCCTTTTTTAAAAGCAGTAGAATACATATTCAAATACAGAGAGTTCAAATTGGGAAATACGCTGGAACAAGTACATCGAAGTCCAACAACATACATTAATCTTGCTGGATGCAGAACCATTTCTTTTTCTTTTTAGGTTGATCTTACTTTATTTGTTCATCTCAAAGAGCTTCCTGCGCTTCCTGTCTCACAACAACTCACCCATGAGGTGGGTTGGGCTGAGAGTAAAGGAGTGGCCCCAATTCACTCAGCCCTTTTTTATGCCTGGAATTCATCGTTTCCCAGTTTCTGGTCCAGCACCATAACCATTCCATGAAACTGACTGTCAACCAACAATTTAATGACCACCAAACAAAAATTTATAGGTTTATCTGAATTAAACTATTGAAATTACATTAGTATGAAAAACTGATAAAAATTCACCCAACCAAAATTCAAGCATTGAATAATTGTGACTTCTACAGATATATTCAGATGTTGTTTAGACCCAATTTAACACAATTGGAAAAGAAGTACAATTTTTTCTCTCTGTACTTTCTCTCTTTCTATGCCTCTAATTCCTAATCCTAGTAGTATACTTTCATCCTTGAAATAACCCAACTATTTTTTTTTCTGAAATGATGCTTTATGTATACCATATGGAAAACCACAGTTATAGCATTGATATTATGGACTCAAAGCAAGTTTATTATAGTGATGTATTTTCTTTAGATAACATGCTGGATAGTATTTTGGGCTAGAATAGCTTTATGGAATGTCAGTAGGTTCCAATACATTCACAGAGAAAACCAACTTTTTCAAAAATGATGGTGAAAAGCAAATGCTTGGTAGAAGCTGGAGATGAAAATTGTTCTTTATTGTGAACAAAATATACTATGTACTGACTTAATTTGGAACAAATTCTGCAGATACCCAAACCAACTTCCATGGTTGCATCTATGAGTATCTATGAACAATAAATTAGAGATCTGCAAACCTAATAATATACGGCATAAATAACTAAATGAAAGGAAAAGGAGAACAACAGAGAAGTAGAGCAGTCTTAGTCTCAATGATAATGTAGAAAGCTCAGCTTTGAGGTCAAGTATGTTCTCTCTTGGGTTTCAGTAATCCTGTCTTAAGGTTATGAAACAGAAACCATATCATGAGTAATAACTAATAGTTTTCTGATGGTGGAATCCTTGAGCAACAGCTCAAGACCTGACAGCCCTTGAAAGTAAACCAAATCTGAAAACCAAAGACATGTAAACTATTATTGTTTTATTATAGGATTAGAATAGCAGAATCTTGCAAGCATGAATGCAATTCCCCTTTCCCATCCTTTGTCTTCTTGACAACTAGGGAAAGTCGTGTCTGTTTTCCCAAATTACATTTCTGCCCCAGATTCAGATTTTTTTAATCTGACTATTGTCTTGGTTTTGGCTCTTCTTCCTGTTCTGCAAGGTTATTCCTTCTGCCCTTTACAAAATCCATTGATAAGTCGTATCAAGGTAGTCCAGGCAGAAACCAAAACCCTGAGTACTAACACTATCTTTATTCTAAGGTTACAGTGGAAGAATTTTGCAAATCTGAAAGTACTTTTCCCCTCCCTTGTCTTCACTTTTCAATAATTAGGGCGTGTCCCTTCTGAGATGCTTTCCACCTCTGTTCCTTCTGTGGACTGAAATAGCCCTGCTGAAGCTCTTCTTCCAAGATTATTCTCACAATCCATTTCAGACTGCTATATCTCTGAATATAAAACCAAAGTACAGTTTCCCATGGTCTGAAGCTGACAAAGCAAGAGGGCAAAGAGTTATGGTTTGTGCTATTCTGAAATTTTAAATTCAAATTTAAATAGCAAAAATAAACAATTGAATACCTAAGTGCTTATTCATGATATTCCTGAGAGGCAGCAAAAGTTCTCTTGTGAGCTTGCAGAACTAATAACTGGAACGTCTTATTCGGAGGATGCTGTAATACACCTGGGACTGTATGGTACATGAATGTGGTTCCACAGGTCATAGAGACTGCATGCCATTCTCCTACCACCAAGAGGAACACCAGAGCAGCCCTTGTTCCACCCCTCCCTAATTACAGCCTGAGGAGAGGTTGCAGCATCAAATCACCGCAAAACACCCAGGATTCCTTTTGAACAGACCTGGGACAGAATCCACATGCAATCTGGCAGTTCTCTCCATGTAGAAACCAGGAAAAAAACAAGGAGGAGGAACATGGTGACCTACAGGAAGATCTTCCATTTAGACATCTGCTTGGATAAGCAGCACTAACCTTTATACACCATGACAAATAACACTGCTCCTATCTCTCCACCCCCAAGAAAATCATCATCCTGTACCAAGGAGGGAGTGGAATTATGTGCAGTGAAAGATCACCAGGGAGACTCTTATTTAATAAATTCCATGCCTGAAAACAGGACGGCATCTTGAACTCAGTACATCTACTCAGACCTACAATGGATGTCAAAAGTCTACACCCCCCTGGTAAAATGTGAGAATGGGATTGATTAATTCTGAACATAGCCACATCCCTAGTTATAAAAGGGTGTGCACGCTTATGCAGTGACTTTGTTTAGTTTTTTGCTATTTTTCCCTCTATAAGATTTCAGCTCAGTTTGTTTTTCAGATGAATTGTATAGTTTATATGTAATATTCAAAGTTATATTAAAACTACTCAGACTTTTTATACCCAGTGTAGATAGAGAGACATCAGGGAAGCCCAGAACTGGAGTGGGGAAAGATTGGAGAATTAAAATGCAGTCACAGAGATAAGGTGGCAATGGCAACCCAAGAAAACTATGGGAATATTCACAAAGAGGCAAGCTTAACTCAAATATATAATTACTTTTATTTTACATTGACTTTGTTATTAATTAATGAAAAAACTAAGGGAACAGATATATTACTACTATCTATCTATCTATCTATCTATATCTAATCTTCTTCACAGAATATACACGCATACATTCTTACATAATATGCCTATGAAAAACTGTTCCCCAATTTAGACGTACAGTATTGAAAAGATGAATGAAAAAGCCACTCCTATCGCTTTTAAGCCAACCCTCTCTGATGAAAGAACAATGGGAATCCTGCCCTTTACTATGTGCGTCAGATTACATTAATGGCTAGGTAGGTACAGGAATCTCCTGATCCTGTTGCCAAAACAGCTGCCCTAGCTTTCATTGTGGTTGCGGGTATAGTTCAAAGGGCTTGGGTTACTGACTTCATTTGTATGTTCCCTGACCTAGGTACAAGCAACAATGATAATCCCACCCCCAATTTATGGGTGAATCTCTTTAAAATTCTTCCATAAGTGGGGGCCTAGACTATAGTCCTGTAATCATTCATCTAGATGAATATTTCTCAACCTCAACATCTTTAAGATGTGAGGACTCCCAGATTGGGGAAATTCACACATCTTAAAGTGACTGACCTAGATGATAATCCAGTTGAACACAGAAGGAGCTATTTCTGATTTCATATGCTCCCAGATGTCTTTGATTTTATTTTTTTCCACCTCAATACGACAAATGTGGGACAACCCAAGTATGACAAATACATCTTATTGCAACTTCATTTTTTAAAAATAGTAACAACTTCTAGACACAGACTGATCAAAGAGGCCATCTATGTCAAAATTGAAACAGAGGGGCAGGGATTTGACATAATCTATCTCCAGTCTACAACAACTGGTTCCAAGAAGGCTCCATACCCATTTGCACCACTCAGGTGACCCTGACAACACAGATAAACCTTCAGGTGGCCTTAACAACTCAATAAAAGAGTGCAAATTACCAGCTGTCTGCAAGAAGTAGACATCCTTCCATTTCCCACCATCCAGTCAGAGCTGAAGGAACTTTGTGGATGAGAAGCGAAATGTCTTCAAAGAAAAACCAGAAAGTCTCTTGAAAAGCACCTCTGGGACAACCATGACCTGGATGACTATAATCTCCAGAGACATATATTAATCAGAATAGAACTGGAAGGGACCTAAGTCTTCTAGTCTGACCCCTATACCCTTTTACATTAGGTGGCTGTCCAGTCTCTGCTTAGAAACTTCTGATAATTGTCCTCACTGTTAGGGAGTTTATTTTTAGTTCCAGGTTGCTTCTCTCCTTGACTGGTTTCCATCCATTGTTTCTTGTCCTGCCCTCAGGTGCTTTGGTAATTAAATTGACCCTCTTCTGTTTGTGGCAATCTCTCAAATATTGGAATACTGCTATCACATCATCCCTAATCCTCCTTTTCTCTAGACTAGCTAAACCCAAATCCTGCAACCATTCTTCATATTGTAAGAGAAAAACATGAATAAAATCCATTGTGTATTGTGTAACTGTGACTCAAACTTCAAAACTGCGAGTTTGATACTTTTCTATTGCAAGAGGGAGAATTGAAACATTGAACAATCACACGTTGTGCTCTGGGAAAATCTGGGAAAATGTGTACGTGTTAGGGAATATCTAACTTCCTGATGTCCCATATTTGGTGATGAATTGTATACTGAAATTCAATAGGTAGATTGTAAACCAAGCTATCATAGGATGGGTAGGTTAGGGTATAAAATAGAATGCAAACTTTGCTCTGGGTTCCTCCCACCTGCCAGGGCAGGAACCCGTTTCTGCAGAAATGCTACAATAAAGCTGTTTTCCTTGGATTAATATCGAATCTTTGGTGGTTTTTCAAGCCTCCACCCCACATAGTCAGAGCTGAAGAAGCTTCATGGATGAGAAATGAAATGTCTTCAAAGAAAAACCCCAAGTCCAGTTGCCTCTTGAAAAAGCACCTTTGGGTTCCCCTTCTTTTGATCTGATGATTGTTTTGCTCCTCACAGATTGTGAAAGTTGTTTTACTTGTTCCTCATTGAAGGCCAGATGGATGCAAATGGATCAGAGGGAGCAAACAAGGTAAACTGGCAGGCCTCCAGTCTGTTTTCCTTCCTTCTCTTGCCTTTCTTTCTTTAATCTACTTCGAATAGAGCTGGAAGGGACCTTGGAGGTCTTCTAATCCAACCCCCTGCTCAAGCACATACAGTGATGAAGCACCCACAACCTCTGAAGGCAAACTGTTCCACTAGTTAATTGTTCTCTGTGTTTGTAAGTTTCTCCTTAATTCCAGGTTGCTTCTCTCTCCTTGATTAATTTCCAACCATTGTTTCTTGTCTTTCCTTCTGGTGCTTTGGAAAATACATTCACCCCCTCCTCTTTGTGGCAGACCTCAAGAACTGGAATACTACAATCATATCAAACTGTCTGGTTTGGTTCTGCAACCCAACAAGACAGACATAGACTCCAGAGAGTAATTAGGACTGCAGAAAAAACAATTACTACCAACCCGCCTTCAATCGGGGACCTGCACAAGTCAAAAAGAGGGCTTTGAAAATATTTACGGACCCCTCACATCCCAGACATAAACTGTTTCAACTTCTACCCTCAAAATGCCCCTATAGAGCATTTCATATCAGAACAACTAGACACAAGAACAGTATTTTTCCCAAATGTCATCACTCTGCTAAACAAATAATTCCCTCACTGTCCAACTATTTACAAAGTCTGCACTACTATTACTGTTAACCTTCTCATCACTCCTTATCACCCATTCCCTCCCACTTGTGACTGTATGACTGTAACTTTGTCGCTTGTATCCTTACAATTTATATTGACTGTTTCCTAGTATGATTTGATTACTTATTGTACCCTATGACTATTATTAAGTGTGGTACCTGATGATTCTTGATTCTTGATGAATGTATCTTTTCTTTTGTGTATACTGAGAGCATTTGCACCAAGACAAATTCCTTGTGTGTCCAAACCTCACCTCACCTCACCTATCCCGTGACCTCTTTTGAGGTCGTTGGGGCGCCTGCGAAGATTTAACCACCAAGCTTCTCCATCCGTCTCTGTCCTCCACTGCTCTCTGGGATGCTGCCAGGTTCAAGCCTGTCCAATCATGGATATCATCCTCCCATCTCCTTCGTTGTCTTCCCCGTTTGCGGCTTCCTCTTACCGTCCCTTGCATGATGGTCTTTGCGAGGCCAGTAGAGCGAGACACGTGTCCGTACCATCTCAATTTCCGTTTCTTGACGACAGTAAGAAGGTTGTTGTATGGTCCTATTGCCTGTTGTATTTTATTTAAGACCTCTTCATTTGTCACATGGTCTGTGTAGTGGATGCCAAGGATCTTTCGGTAGCATCTCATTTTGCATTTGCACCAAGACAAATTCCTTGTGTGTCCAAACACACTTGGCTAAATAAAGAATTCTATTCTATTCTATTCTATTCTATTCTATTCTATTCTATTCTATTCTATTCTATTCTATTCTATTCTATTCTATTCTATATCACCCCTAGTCCTCTTTTCTCTAGACTAGCCATACCCTATTCCTCATATGCTTTTGTCTCCAGGCCTTTAATCATGTTAGTCATTCTTCTCTGCATTTCTCCCCAAAATCTCAACATCTTTTTGTAATGTACTGACCAAAACTGGATGCAGTATTCCAGGTGTTGTTTTGTGCAGCATTGATCAGCCATCTGCCTCTAATCTCCTTGATGGTGAAATTAAATTAGCCTATCTTGTTTGCATACTTAAATACTTAGGTTAAAATGCTTCCCAAAAGAACAGGATTATGATAATGGAATCTCTACATTCAAGTTGGTATAACACCCCTTTACTTTCTTTGATCTTTATCTTCCTGTCTATAATTGCACATCTCTGCACATTTGCATTTTCATAATGCTGAAAAAAAATTATCTTATGGGTTGAGAAACTCCTCTCATGAACTGGGTGTCCCAACAAAGATAATCATTTTCCAACTGTTTCCTCGTTTCATAGTGGCTTCAGATTTACTCTTTCTACATTAAGTTGTTTCTTGCATTATAATGTCATATCAAATTATGACTTCTGTAAAAAAAAAATAGCAGCCTGCCCCCCCAAAATGTTATCATTGAAAAAAATGATGAGCTATATTGTTATGAAAAGGACAATTATATTTTTGCAGAAGTAGGGACCTTTCTATAGCTGTTGATCATGTACTGCTCCCACCATCTCCCACCATTGTGTTCTGACCCAGGCTTCATCAAGCATACTGAAACATAAACTTGTTTCAAAAGCAAAACCTATTTTAATGCAATGCTGGGAATGACTTTCATTTCCAGCCAGAACTCATTATACACAATTCCTCAAGATAAGCCCAGATTTGTCAGTGCTGGGGAATGCTGCCAAAAATAGAAGTCTTCAAAGTAATTATAACAGAACGCACCTGAAGTTTCAGAAAAAAACGACCAGAGCATGCAGACTTTCAAGAAAGACTCGGAATCTAATTGAACTGCTTTGCTTCCTGCAAAGTTTTCATCATTGAGGCCTGACTTTTATCCCTTATGGGAGGGGCGATTACCTCCCAGCTTTATTCCTGAGTCACCCCTTTTGTCTCAGCTGCTCTTGCCTTCTAGCAGTTCTGCACACATGCGCACTGGGAACTGGCTCCAGGCCAGGGTCCTCTGCCTCGCTGCTCCCAGACTCCAGAGGCTCCGAAATCAGCACCCCACTCCCAAATCCCTGCATTGGACGCAGGACCCTCATCCAAGTCCTCTTCAGACTCCCTTTCTTCCTCACTGTCTGACTCCACAGCCATCTGCACTGGTTGCCAGTGAACCACAACACATTGTCCACAGTGGTTGGGATTGCTGGAGCTGTAGTTCAGCAATTTTGGGAAAGCTACAAGATTCCCATTCTTTCTCTACAGCTTTAAACTCTGTAAACAAATAAACATTCTCAGGTAATTATTCTATAATATTTCAGGGTAAATTAGATGTACCATAATTATCACAATAAATATATTGGTTCTAAACCAACACAGATAAGATATAGGCAAACATGCTTATCCACTCTGTGGTAAACAATATGCACACATACTTATTAGTTGATAATGCCTTGATATGTAAATTACCTAAGTAATACTCCCTGTGCTCCAGATTCATTTGAGGACGTGTTGCAAGTCCTTGCCACGTATTGTGAAGAGGAAGCCAAGTGCATTCATTGCAGCAAATAAAAGTCATCGTTTTCACAAAGAGATGGGTAAAACAGATGGTTCAAAAATGGATTGTATGCAGAGCAGATTATACTTTAGGATTCTTTTCCATGTATCTGAAACACAGATGGTCACAGTGCTCTAAGCGGTTTACAGAATCAGCATATTGCCCCCAACAATCTGGGTTCTCAGTTTACTGATCTTGGAAGGAAGGAAGGCTGAGTCAACCTTGAGCCGCTCAGGACTGAACTCCTGGAATGAGCAGTGAGTTAGCCTGCAATATTATATTCTAACCACTGCAGCAACACGGCCACTACTATCTGGCTGCTTCCAGTTCCTTTGGAGAGGATGTAAGGAAGAAACTTACAGATTAATGGATGTGCCCTCCACCCTTTCCTTAGTAATCTTGGATTCTGAAAGCATGAGATTCAGAGGTGGTATCCAGCAGGTTCTGACCAGTTCTGGAGAACTGGTAGCGGAAATTTTGAGTAGTTCAGAGAATTGGCAAATACCACCTCTCACTGGAGATTTTACAGTATCCTTCCCCTGCTATGGCCACCAAGCCACGCCTACAGAACCAGTAGCAAAAAAAAAATTGAATCCCACCACTGATGAGATTGTTTTTTCAACACCAAGACTGAAACATAGAGCTTAGATTTAAGGATGACCAGATAACTCTCAGCCCTCCCCATTACCTTTTGAAATGTCATGTATATGAACAAATGAAGACCTTTTACCAGGGAAAAAGTAATCACAACTTCTGAAGGCAAGCTGTTCCATTGGTTGATTGTTCTCACCGTTAGGAAATTTCTCCTTAGTTGTAATGTTTCCATCCATTATTTTGTGTCTTGCCTTTTGATGCTTTGGAAAATAGTTTGACCTCCTCATCTTTCTGACAACCCTTCAGATTGTGGAACATTGCAATAATGCCTTGCCTAGTTCTTCTTTTCAGTAGACTAGACATACTAAATTCCTGTAACCATTATCCACATGTTTTAGCTTCCAGACTCCTCATCATTTTTCCTGTTCTTTTTTGCATCTTTCCAGACTCTCAGTATCTTTTTTATATTGTGATGATGGCACTAGAGCTTCATGTGATCTTGATTCTTTCTTGCCTCTTTTGGCTGCTGCTGCACACTATTGGCTCCTATTTGATTGTCTACTAGGACTCCAAGATACCTCTCATAGTTACTGGCATTAAGCTAAGTTTCACCTAGCCTGTACTTATACAGTTTTTTCTTGCCTAAGCGTAAAACCTTACTTTTATCTACACTGAATTTCATTTTGTTAGATAGGGCCCAATGTTCAAATTTGTCAAGATCTTGTTGGATCTTCAGCTCATTTTCTGGGTATTGGCTGTTCCTGCCAACTTAGTGTCATCTGCAAATTTGATGTGTTACCATTCTATTCTCTCGTCCAAATTGTTTATGAAGATATTAAAGAGTTTTGGGCCCTAAATGGAACCCTGGGGTACCCCCCATTGCTTCCATGTAGATGTTAGTTCTGTTGAGGACTACACACTGAGTAAGATTTGTCAGCCAATTAACACTAGCAATAGCACTTAGATTGATATACTGCTTTACAGTGCTTTACAGCCTTTTCTAAGCAGTTTTACAGAGTCAGTATGTTGCCTCCAACAATCTGGATCCTCATTTTACCAACCTTGGAAAGATGGAAGGCTGAGTCAACCTTGAGCCAGTCAGGATTGAACTCCTGGCAGTCGGTAGAATTAGCCTGCAATACTGTATTCTAACCACTGCGCCACCACAGCTCCTTACAAATGCATTTTGTGATGATGTTGTCTATCCCACATTTTTCTAGCTTGCCAAGAAATAGATTCTCTCATGATCAGTTGTCCTTTTATACTCTTTTATTTATATATTAGATAAACTAGATTTATTGTGTATTGGCTGATAATTAATCATCTTGCCATTAAATTCTAAGATTTTTCTGTACCATTGGATTTAAATTCTTGATTCTTGATAAAAGAATAATATAGATCCTTGTCTCATAGGATTTATAGATTACAAAGTAGACCCAAAGAGGAGAATGATGGCAGACTGTACAATTTTAATTTCACAGAAAGATCTGGGATTTCTCGTATACTGGTATAATAATGAACACAGTGTAAAAATGAATTAATGCTAAATTAACCTAAGGAAAAGGAGTAGAATTGCACAATTCACCTGGATTTAGAACAGGTAGGTTTAATCTTGATCTCTTTGATATGTGTGCAGAGTTGGATGGCTGTAGAAATTGAATAAATAACTAAAACAGAGGGTTGAGCCAGACATTTTATAGTGGCAGTATAAAGTGTCTCAATGGGTACACAGGGAAATGTTCAAAACCTACATGAAAGTAGACAAGTAGGTTTATGTAAATATCATTTCCTTACTCATAGTTACAAATGCTCATATCAAAGCTCTTCTGGTCCAAGTACTGCAAGATGTGGAAGGAAATTGCCTTCTACTGGGCAAGTGGATTGATGTTGCAAATCTGAGTTTATGTTTTCCTTGATAATTTTAATCTAGTATCTTTTGAAATAAAATGGCTGAAGACTTACACGTGTTATATAAAGTGTTGCTATGTGTAAATAAACCTAAGGCTCAGGACAATACATAGGATAAAAGAATGTCAGCCATTACTATCCTAACATCAACATGGAATTCAAATCATAAAGTAATCCTTGGGTTATGATGGCAATTGGGACCAGAATTGCTCTCGCTAAGCAATGTGATCCATAAAGTGCAATGTCATGTGACCATAACACTTATCAATAGCGATCCCAGCAGTCCCTAGCAATATGACAACAATCCCAGGATGTGCAGGTTATTAAGCTGGAAAAGGCAGGAGTCCCGGGTAAGGAGTGCAAAAGGGGCTGAGGACAAATCCCAGGGAGCATGCGCAGGGCAGCAGGGACCATGAGAGGGGATTGCTCTGGGCTGGTACACACCATGGAGGACAGGCAGATTGGCTACTATGGAGCATGAGTTCATACTCTGTAGTAAGCTCCTAAGTAGAAAAAGCAGCAGGGAAGACTGACTGGAGCAACTTGTCACTTTTTTTGGCAGCTTTCCCCTTGACTTCTTTGTGGGAAGACATCAGGGAAGGTTGCACATGGCCATCATATAATGTGTCTGCTGTGATGTTGAAATTGTGAGTTGGACACCTGAGCACCTAGATTGTGATAATGTGCCTTTGGGACATGATCAAAGCTAGAACTTTGAGGACTGATCTATTGATAGAAATCTATTTTTAAGCACCACTGTAATTTCGAACAGAACCATTCGGTCAGAAGACAAGGATCACCTGTACAAATCATCTACAAAAACACAGTTACCATTTGACAGCATACAGAGAGATGGTAATAGAAAAGAATTTGGCAATCTTCATGATAGTAACTGAGGTGTGATCTGTGATCATTTCCCATCATACATGGCACAACTATTCTTTCTTAGATGCTACATGGACAAAATCACAATTTAGTTGAGATGGCAAGATTGCCAAGCTAAGAAAACTCTTTTATGTGTTATATGGGCCATTGTAAATTAATAGTAAGAATAAGTATTTTCCTACTGGTCTCTTCCCATGAACAAGTTATATTTGTCCTTCTGCATCTAACTTCTGCTTTGGCTTTAGCCCTCTGAAAAATTAATGAAAAATTGACCTAAGAACTGCAAAGGTGAAGATCATTTTAAATGTCATTCCTCCACAGTGAAGTGAAACTATCTAGAATACCAGGATTACTTCCAAAAGACAGATTGTCCCTACTTTCTTCAACATATAATGCCAACTAGCATGGCCACGGAGGACCAGATAGAAATTATGGGAACTGAAGTCCAACACATTTGAAAGCCTTCAGTATGAGTAATCCTAGCTCAGAGACTGTTTGAAACGATCTCAAACTTCCCAATTTCTTGTTGTTGTTTTCTCACATGGGACATTTCCATATTCTGGGTCTAAGGCAGCTCTGGACCTCCATATTTCCATTGTATCATCAGTGTTGGAGAGTGGCGTTTGATTTTTTTTCTGTGTGAGCCACAATCTACTTATAGAATTAAGGTTGAGGATTTTTTGTTTTAGTTCCTTCCTTCCTTCCTTCCTTCCTTCCTTCCTTCCTTCCTTCCTTCCTTCCTTCCTTCCTTCCTTCCTTCCTTCCTTCCTTCCTTCTCACCTTTGCTTTTGTTTCCTGAACTGTAAGTACTGTGAGAGAAAGAGTCTGGAAGTACTTTTTTCCTCCTAGAACATTTTATTAAAAGTCATAAATTTCAAGATGAGTGGGTAGCAAGCAAATCAAATTGATTGATCGATCAATCAATCAAACTACAGTTCACTTCATCACATGCATAGCTTTTTGGGGAAATGCAACTTTAAATAAAATGTTTAGCTGGAAAGGGTGCTACCAGACTCCTGCTTTTGGGTTTACAATAAGCTAACATGGCTCTCCTCCTGCAATGTAATTAAACTTGGTAGATTTATAACTCTCTTTCAATAGCTCAAAGGAAAACATGGTGTAAAAATGAATATTTACATCAGTTTACTCACTTCAGGTTACTGAGTTCTCTTCTCTTCCCATCCCCTTCCTTGAAACAGAGAGAAGGGTTTTGGGTGCAGTCATGGGCTTTGCTCTTTGTTCTCAGCATTTCAAACTTGCAGAATAAAAACAATTACATATTAACTTCAAATCATCTCCAAGAGCACTTCAGGAGGTAGCCTCTGACTCTGTTCAATTTACCTTGCATCCATATCACCCTATGACCTCCCTGCTAATGAACAGCTGATACAATTTTCTTCTGGCTTACCTGTTTCCAGCTCAAACCATGATTCTGGAGGTATGCTAAGCTCCAGAATAAGTAGGCTTATTCCCATTGTGGAAACTTCTGCCAATCCTGTTCCTAGAGTCCTTGGCTTTCTGTGATCCACAAAATCGTTAAGTCACCATAGCTCTTGAGACTGGGGGCACATTTTGGCAGACCTTTCTGGCCAGCTGTACTGAATACTACTGTGCTTGGCTTATCTGAATTTCCTGAAACAATTGTCACCAGCATAATCATGGGCCATTACAAGACTGGCTCAGTTTTGAAAAGTGAAAATGAGGGCACATCCACAAACAATTTTCGTTTTCCCTTTCCTGGGAGAGAGGGAATGAACACAGATGCTTCCATTTATCCCTTTGTCTTAGCTCCTGTATGCCTGTATCTTACTAAGATCAATTCAAATTTAGAGCACTATGCAGAGAAATCTTGCACAAAACTCTAGGACTAGTATTTGTTTTTAAAAATATTACTTCATCACAAAAGTAAGAACTGATTTTGAAAACCAATAATTCACGTTAAGCCTGCGTAGTTGCTTATAGTAGCATCTAAACACAGAACTCTTCTAATGCTCAAAAATATTCCCTGCCAAGGCTCTCAATATGTGGGAAAGAGACTGATCTGACTCCTTGATTATTTTTCTTCACAGCATTCTTGTTCTCATGCAACTGTTCTAGCCAGAGGTGGTATTCAGCAGGTTCTGACCAGTTCTGGAGAACTGGTAGTGGAAATTTTGAGTGGTTCAGAGAATTGGCAAATACCACCTCTCACTGGAGATTTTACAGTCTCCTTCCCCTGCCAAACCCACCAAGCCACGCCCACAGAACCAGTAGTAAACATTTTGAATCCCACCACTGGGTAGCACTTCACATCATGTTCTTGAGTAAAAAGATAACGAAATGTCAGAGAGTTTACTTTTTTCTGTAAAATTTTCTATGTTCAAACTCCCTCTGCTGGTTTGATAGTTATATGTGATTTCATTTTTATTACTATTTTTACTATTGCCTTTTTACTGCACAATTATAAACTCAGCCAAAGGTCCATGTGGACTTCCCTCAAAGAATGACCTTTCCTTTACATAGAATGGGAATTGCATCATTAAATTATTCCCCTTCTCATATTCATATGAAAGAGCTTGGCAGAAAAAATGTTCTCCTCAGTCTCATTGTCTTTTCCTCTCACACTGCATGGTTATCTGCAAGAATGATGGAAAAGAACAGGAATACAGTGGTAGCTTGGTGCTCAACTGCTTTGAAACTCACCCAATTTGGTATCAGTGCATTTTGACATGAAAATTTTGTCCCAGTACTCATTGTTTTCTTTGGTACTTAATGCACAAGCTAGAAGCATTCCTGTCAAACAGACAACAAATGGTCAAAATTGGGAGCGTCCTATCAAATTCTGTACCTGTAAACAGTGGTGTTCCCCAAGGCAGTGTTTTAGGACCAACTCTCTTCATACTCTACATAAATGACCTCTGTGATCATATTAAGAGCAACTGCGTTCTCTTCGCCGATGATGTAAAGCTATTCAACACCACAGACAATACTACTACTCTCCAAAAAGACCTTGACTATGTATCAGATTGGTCAATCAAATGGCAACTTCAAATCTCAACAAATAAATGCTCTGTCTTACATATTGGCAAAAAAAATCAGAAAATAAAATACAGGCTGAATAGTCAAGACCTTGTTGAGGATCCAGACTCTGTCTCCAATGATCTAAGTGCTACAGCCCACTGTAACTACATAGCCAAAAAGGCATTAAGATTTGTTAATCTAATCCTACATAGCTTCTTCTCTGGTAATATCACACTACTAACTAGAGCATACAAAACATTTGCTAAACCTATATTTGAATACAGCTCATTAGTCTGGAAACCACATTACGTATCTAATATTAACACAGTTGAGAAAGTCCAGGAAATATTTCACAAGAAGAGTTCTCCACTCCTCTACTCGTTGCAGAATACCTTATGCCACCAGACTCGAAATTCTAGACCTAGAAAACCTAGAACTACGCCACCTCCGGTCCGATCCAAATATAGTCTATAAAATCATACATTGCAATGTCCTACCAGTCAATGAATACTTCAGCTTCAACCATAACAATACAAGAGCACACAATAGATACAAATTCAAGGTTAACCACACCAAACTTGATTGCAGAAAATACAACTTCAGCAACAGAGTGGTCAATGTTTGGAATATTCTACCTGACTCTTTTGGGGTTTCTTCCACAAACCCTGTTAAGCCTGGGTTCCCCAACCAGGGTTAGGGAGACAAGCTAAACAGAATGTGCAGCGTTAGTCAGATAGGCACACAGATAAATGAGTGAGCTAAGCTTGTATGTTTATTAACATACAGTAAAAATAACAGATACACTTGTGCTATCAAAAATATAGTTTATTCGATTATGAGTTCATAGCATAGTCAAAATAACAGTCCAATAGTCATGTATCATTTAGTCAGTCCATTCAGGGATATTCAGTTAGCAAAGTCCGTGCAGAATATCCTATGTCAGTTCACTTACAAATCAGTCCTTTGTTTCTCTCCCGTTCGAGCAATGCAGTCTTGATTCCAAGCAGTAATCAGGGATCATCAAAGCCAGAGAGAGAGCAAGCTGTCGTCTTGCTTCTTTTAAAGTGCTTTCACAATCACTCCCCTAATTACAGTCCCATATTTAAAGTTGCAGACACTTTAACTTATAAACAATGATAACATATTATTATTTACCTAAACCAGTTAGGGTAAACAATGTTATCCCTAACATTCTCCCCTTTTAGGAAATAATAATAAATATAACTATTTACATCTTTAAATCATATTTGTTACAACTCTCTTTAAACTTGCTTACTCCTTGAGCTTTTGTAAATTGGTCTGCAATGTTTTCTTCTGTCATGCAGTATTCCAATTTAATTAGCCCATTCTTTACAGATTCTCTAACATTTAAGTATCTTAAATCAGTATGCTTTGATCTAGTTTTTACAGCAATACTAGTAGCTAACTGTATAGCTGCTTGGTTATCCTCGTACACAATAATGGAATCTTTTACAGTTATACCCATGTCTAATAATAACTGTTTGTACAAAATCAAGTCAGTGCATAGTAATGACAGACATGAAAATTCCGCTTCCATCGTGGACAAGCTAATATGCTGTTGTCTGATTGACCTCCACCCTATTAGTGTCTTACCAAATAATATAGCCATCCCAGATGTTGATTTTCTAGTGTTTATATCAGTTGCAAAACTTGCAACTGCATAGGCACTAAGAGTCAAATCACCCTTTGGTTCTATATACAATGCATGGTTCATTGTTCCTTTAAGATATCTTAAAATTCTCTTTAATGATTGCCAATGACATTGATGTGGATCTGAATTAAAACGTGCCAGCTGATTTACACTATAAGCTATATCTGGCCTAGACCAATTGCTTATATATGATAAGCTACCAATCAAAGATTGATATATAGACTTATCAAATTTGGGACTTTGATCATTAGTTCGGCAAACTTCCTGACTCATTGGAGTCTTTGCCAGTTTACAAAGTTCCATTTTAAACATTTTAATTAATTGGCAAATTTTATCTTCTTGAGATATCTTAAAACCATTTTTTGTTTTGTTAATTGTCAATCCTAGATAATTTTTAATTTCACCTAAATGCTTTAATTTTATCTTTTTGGCTAATAATGATATAATTTCATTAGCTTCATTATTAGTCTTAGTTATCAAAGCAATATCATCTGTAAATAATAACAATAATGACACCGTTCCATTATTTTCTCTTTTAAACACACGTGGATCTGCTAAACCAGATTTAAAACCTATATTGTTTAACTCTTTCACAATATATTGGTTCCACTCAAAGCCAGATTGTTTCAACCTGTAAAGACTCTTTTTGAGTTTCCAACAATCATTACTATTTACTTTATTGTCTTTTATACCTACTGGTTTTCTTAAATATATAGTGTGTTGCAATGGTGCATGCAGATAAGCAGTTTCTACATCTAAATGGTTAATGACATAGTTTTTCTTAGCTGCCCACACTAAAGCTGCTCTTAAAGATGTTGCTTTAAGACTTGGTGCAAAAACTTCATCATAATCAGATGCAGTTTGATTAAATCCTTGAGCTACTAACCTAGCTTTATGGGTAACAGTCCCATCATTTCCAGTTTTTACTTTAAATATCCATTTGCACCCAATGGATTTTTCTCTTGGAGGTAATTTAGCATCTTCATATAGTTTCATTACCTTTAATGAATTTAATTCCTTTTCCATTGCCTTTTGCCAATTCTCCTGAACCTTAGCAGGATACATCCTAAGTTCATCTACACTAGTTGGAACTTTTGTCACTTGGCAAACTATACTTGCTTGATACCTATCAGGTGGTCTAGTTACACGTGTAGTACGTCTAGGTATTACAGGACTTACAGGTGGACTTTCATTTATTAACTCTTCTTGATTATCTAACTCTTCCTGATCAACTGTTTCCTCTTGTTCTGGTCCTATTTGCTCTTCGTGGACTTCTTCTTTAATTGGAATCTTCTTATAACTAATCTGATCTTTCTGCCTTTTGTAGGGTTCAATAATTACTTCATTATTTAAATCTTGCTCTAATCTATTCCATCCTACATGTTCTAGGAATTTTGCACTAGCACTGGTGTAAACTCTAGATGTACCTGGTTCCCAGAATCTATAAGATCTATGATTAGATTTATATCCTACAAAAAAAATCTTTTAGCTCTATGCTGTCCTTTGTGTCTAAGTTGTGAAGGGATATACACCCATGCTGGTGCTCCAAATGTGTGCATGTAACTTAAACCAGGTTTTGTACCATGCCACAGTGTGAATGGTAATTCACCTGTTGTTGAATTAACATTATTTAATATATGATTACCACACATTATTGCTTCTCCCCATAAATTGTCAGGTAATCCTGAATCAGACATCATAGTACGTGTCATTGATTGTAATGTTTGGCCTCTTCTCTCTATAAAGGCATTATGTTGTGGCCTATATGGTGCAGACATTTTATGTTGAATACCTAACGTTCTTAGTCTGTTCTGGAATTTATTATTTGTAAATTCTGTACCATTATCTGTTATAAGAGTTACTAATTTCTTTTTAGTTTTCTTTTCAGCAAATTTTATCCAATTAAAGAGATTTTGATACGTTTCAGTTTTGCTCTTCATTAAATAGCAAAACCCATATCTAGAATAGTGGTCCATTATACTTAATATGTAACGAGCTCCTCCTACACTTGGTTTTTTCGGACCTATTAAATCTGAAAATACTACTTCTAAAGGCTCTTTGGTAGTAAATCCATCAACTCTATTAGCCAGTGTGACCCTGCTCTTACTTCGATTACAGGCATTACATTGCAAATACTTATTACAAGGTTTCAAACTTATTCCCTTAGATAATTCAACAGTTTTCTTAAGCATTTTAAAATTTAAATGCCCTAGCCTTCGATGTAGCAAGTGAATACATTCATCATGAGGTTTCTTATTTTCATAAACCATGTTAGCCACTTTTAAACCATTATCATTTAACACATATAATTCACCTCTTAAAGATGCAGTAATTTTCTTATCTTCTTTCTCAATTATGCAGTTATTTCCTTTAAAAATATATGTAGTTAAACTACATATCCTAGTTTAACCAAAATTCTAACTGAAATTAAATTAAACTTAAGTTGTGATACATATAACATTTTTACATTCTCTTTTATAAAAGAACAATATGCTATACCTTGACCTTTAGCTTTCAGTTTCCAGCCATTGGCTAACGATATCTGCTGTGTACTCTTGGACATTTTAATAAAATTTTTGTTATCATTTGTTATACAGTGGGATGCTCCACTGTCAACCACCCATAAATTATTTTTTACAGCTCCGTTACTATACATGGCTAACTCTAAAATTTTATTTTTCTTTTGATAACTTTTAGTATTCTGGCAAGCGTTCTGGCACTTTGCTTTTTTACAAAATCTTGCCAAATGTCCTCTTCCTCCACAATTAAAACACTTTTTAATTGCATATGCAGTAGGAGATTCATTATCTTCTTTTTGAGGTTGCTGCCTCCTTAACTCATCTCTTTCAAGCCTTCTTCTAGCCTCTTCAATCAATCTGCCAGTTATGTCAGTTAAAGTTAGGCTTTCCTTAGGCAAACTCTCAAGTGAAGTTACGTAGTTGTCATAACTTTCATCAAGTGAAGATAGAATTATGTAGACTTGGTGTAGTTCAGAGAAAATAAGCTCTTTCTCGTGCAGTTCTTGAAAAATGCTTTGCATAGTTTTCAAATGACTCAGCATATCACCATTAGTCTGGAGATGCGTCCTGAAAAGCTTCCTTGTAAGATTTATGTGAGCACCAACGTTATCTCGGACATAAATCCTCTTCAGCTTCTGCCAACACCCAACAGCCGTTTTCTCTCCGTGGATATTAACAAGCTGTTGGTCAGTTAAGGTTAAAGCAATTATGCAAATAGCGTGTTCATTTTTATGCATAAATTCTTCTATTTTTAGTCTATCTTCATCATCCTCTGGATCCCATTCCTCTACGTTTGGTGGATTTTCAATTATGTTCCACAAACCTTCTCTTCGTAGAAGCAGACTACATTTCATTGACCATGATACATAGTTTGTTCCATCAAACTTGGATATAAGGGACAAACTTTGTAGATTGACTTGTGCCATGTTTTCTTATATGGATATAAAACTATAATTAATAAAACACAGCTGTCTGTTTACTGTAATGTATAACAACACAAACTCTCACTTTTTATATAAATCTGTTTTAACCTAGTTAAACTGACTTTGCAGCCTCTGGGCCCATAACCAGTGTTAAGCCTGGTTTCCCCAACCAGGGTTAGGGAGACAAGCTAAACAGAATGTGCAGCGTTAGTCAGATAGGCACACAGATAAATGAGTGAGCTAAGCTTGTATGTTTATTAACATACAGTAAAAATAACAGATACACTTGTGCTATCAAAAATATAGTTTATTCGATTATGAGTTCATAGCATAGTCAAAATAACAGTCCAATAGTCATGTATCATTTAGTCAGTCCATTCAGGGATATTTAGTTAGCAAAGTCCGTGCAGAATATCCTATGTCAGTTCACTTACAAATCAGTCCTTTGTTTCTCTCCCGTTCGAGCAATGCAGTCTTGATTCCAAGCAGTAATCAGGGATCATCAAAGCCAGAGAGAGAGCAAGCTGTCGTCTTGCTTCTTTTAAAGTGCTTTCACAATCACTCCCCTAATTACAGTCCCATATTTAAAGTTGCAGACACTTTAACTTATAAACCATGATAACATATTATTATTTACCTAAACCAGTTAGGGTAAACAATGGTTAAACTTTAACCTTAGACTGTCTACTATTGACCTCACCCCTTTCCTAAGAGGCCTGTAGGGGGCGTGCATAAGCGCACCAATCGTGTCTATCATCCCTGTCCTATTGTTTCTTTTTATTTTTCTTATAAGTATCCATCTCATGTATTCATAACTATGTTTATTCTTATACCTGTATCTTATAAGCGATTGACAAATAAATCAATAAATCAATAAATTTTTCTTTGTCCACTGCCATTGCACTGACTTACAATGACTTACATTACAGTGACTCATTACATTATTCTTTATGAGAAAAATTTGTTTTGTCATCATTTTTGGCACTCAATGCACCTCCTGGAACAAATTAATGATGAGTAACAAAGTACCACAATAATAATAATAATAATAATAATAATAATAATAATAATAATAATAATAATAATAATAATAACCGTCATTATCATCATCGTTATCATCATCATCATCATCGATGTTGCAGAATTACTTCACTTCCCAATCAGGCCAAAGTGTGATCAACAGTTTTTACTCTGACATTTTAGAATGCCAGCTGAAATGCTCAGTCAAATCAAGTGGGAAAACTAGATTTCCAGAGGCAAGTAGGTATGGTTGCATCAGGCAAGGTCTCCTGTTCAGAGAGCATTAGGAAAAAAGTATTCTTCTGAATATAATGATCTTCGATTTAGAGTGAATTGATGTCAACATGTTGGTTGCATCCCGTTCCATAGGGCTTCCAGTGAATTCTACCAAAAAAGTCATCACTCATCACTCATCTATCTATCTATCTATCTTTTTTGTTTTACTTTCCATATGCTCAAATTAAATGTCATAACTTTTTTAGTGTTTTAATAGCAATAGCACTGAGACTTATATACTGATTTATAGTGCTTTACAGCCCTCTCTAAGCAGTTTCCAGAATCAGCATATTGCCCCCAACAATTTGGGTCCTCATTTTACCCACCTCAGAAGGATGGAAGGCCGAGTCAACCTTGAGCCTGGTGGGATTTGAACTGCCAAATTGTAGGCAGCTGCTGCAGAAGTAGCTTGTAGTATTGCACTCTGACCACAGCGCCACAGAAGCTCCTGTGATTTTTTACTGTTTTTATTATTTTAAAATGTTTTAAGATTTTAATTGTAATTTATGTTTCTGAATTGTGAGCTGCCCAGAGTCGTTTGCTGAGATGGGTGACTTTAGAAATCAAATAAATCTATCATCTCTCTCTCTTTCTCTCATCTATTGATTATATAAATTGACCCATAGGTTCCTAATGCCAGTGTGTTTAGATTATACAGGGGTATGTATGTGTATGCATGTGCATGCGCGTGCTTTCTCTTTACTAGTTTTATGGCATAAGTGCTTGGAGTTTATGCCATTTCTGGAAAAAAAATGAGTACAATAAAATGTGTTTTGATGTGATGTATTCTATGGGTAATCTCTAAATTGTAAGACCCTTATCCCATCTTATCCCATCTATACTAGTAGTTTTTGGGTGCCCCCACAACTAGGCTATGACACATTGCCAAATGTACCATAAATAACACTGCAGACTGACTCAAGAAAAGTTCTGTTGCATCAGAAGTGTCAGGCTACAGAACTTTTTCCCATTCAATTAGCAAGAATAAACTTCTGAGAACCAAACGTATCAAAAGGAATCCTTTATTGAGATGAGACAATTCATGTAGGAGTTCAAAGCAGCATCTGAGGTCCCTCAGGCATACAGGGAGTTTAGAACCCCTCCTGTTATCTCAATGTGTATTTAGAGAAATAAAAGACAGACTGCTAATTCCCCTCCCATCCCTTCTATAGGAACGATCTTTCTCACAGTTTCCCAGGACATACCTAATTTCCCCTCACCCCCTTTTTAGAATGAACTTTTTCCAGAGATTCCCCGGATACATCTCACTGTGGAATTTTTATGATCTTCTCATCTCCTGGCTGTGCCTCTCGGAGGTGATAGGTTCTGGCCAACTGCCTTTTCTCCCTCCATTGTATCATGTGTGGGTCATACAAATTTGATATAAGGTTAAATATATTCAGGTTACATCAAGAAAGGATTTCTTTCTCAGCCTCCCCCACCCCTTTTCTTCTTCCACTGAAGAAATGACAGATACATGGATCTGACAAGAAGGCTAGTCTTCCAATAGAGTAGGAAATAGGAAGCCTGGGTAGTGTATACATGCTTGCTTAAATTTCCCAGCACATAGTATTCCGACTCTGAGGCTGACTGAACATGGTCAATTTGTTAAAAGTCATACATCAACTTTATGGTACCTATTAATTATTAATGATACCTATTATTCCTTCATGACTTTGTCTCATCAACTTTTACAGACATTACTACACCCTACTAAAATTGATTTAATAACGTAACACATATTTTCCAAGAAAGCAATTTCTTTAGTTATGAAGAAATATTAGCTTTTTAATATTTACTGAAGAAGAAAGAGATGCTTTTCCTTGTCCTCTTCTTTTATAACCATGTATAAATTCCTTTTAAAAAGTATTACTTTAATATACAAAGAAGAGGAAAAACAGAAGGAAAATGCTGCAAAAAAAAAAAAAAAGAAACAAAAAGAAAAGAAACAGGAAAAAAATGTTGCGTGAAAAACAATGTTGCATGAATTTAGCCCAATTTATAAATATATTATTGGGAAGTCTTTCTGTTGAATTAATAGGATATAAAACAAATATATGTTGATAAACCAAGATTTCCAAACAGAGTTCATTATTTCTATCTTTGAAGAATAACGTTTTTCTGCTCACTTTTCACTCAATAAATCTATAATTTGTCATATACTGATCAATTTCAAGTTTTTGGTTTATAATTCACAAGTACATTTAACCAAACTGATACTTTATGATCATATTTTATACATGCAGCATGAGGAATGTGATAGCCAACACTTTCAAAACTTGCTCTGGGTGTCCAAAGAACACGAAAAACAATTTTTGCTTATTCTAATCTTGTCTTAAAATTTTAAAAAAGGATTATTTAAGACCCTCCACATTGACTCTGGAATATCTGATATTCCAACTCTTTTATGTCAGAGCATTTCTTGCCAACTAATATCCACCTTAATAATACTCTTTATAAAAAAAATAGTGTTGATTTTAGATGATAAATATGTTCCAATACCAATAGTAATTTCAGAATTTTAGAGACTCTTTCTGCATCTGGACTGTTTAATCAAAAGAAACTTTAATTGAATATACAGCCATTGTGCAGTTTTAGAGTATAATTTTGTTATGTGAATGAAGGTCCAAATTATACTTTCATTCAATGTCTTTCAAAGAAGCCTTGCAGCCTTTGAAGTAAGAAATATAGTACAGAAATAAAATGGATAACAATGGAGCCAAGCCGGGATTGCTGGGATATTAAAGGAACATAATAACTTTATAATCGTGCCCATAACGGTTTCTTTTTATTCGATAACTGGCACTTCAGAGAGAAATTGAAATAAAAATATATAGCTAGTAATACAATTGGCAGCCAGGAAAGTTTTAAAACCTCAGTATAACTTGGTAATAGAATGTAGAAATCAGATTTATATACCCTTGGTGTTATGTATGTAAATAGTTGAACAAAGGCAAGCTTGGGGTAAAGTGCAGGGTTCTGGCCCTGCACTTCTGATTGGGTGTTAAGCGGCTAGATCGGATTGGTCGGGTTCTGAGAATCTGATTGGCCCTTAACGAAGGACTCTTCTTGGTACTGGAGCTAGCGTTTCACAAGCTCCTGTTGGTTATTTCACATTAGCATTGCCTATATAAAGCAGAGTTGTTGTTATACAAGTTAGAAGTCACTATGCAATAAAGAGTTGAAAGTTCACCAACTAAGACTGTCTCCATTCATTCTACCCATGCCTGAATCCATGACACTGGCGAAGAAGGTGGGATTTGGAGACATCTGATCTTAAGGAACTTGGAAGAAAAACAGAGCACATGTAAAAAAACGGCGCCACCAATGGAAGCCATGTCCGGCGGCATCGTACCACCCGCTCCGTACGATCCATCCCAAGAGGATTGGGAATCCTACATGGATCGCTTTCAGATGTTCCTTGAAACAAACAACCTGAAGGACGCCACACCAGCCAAGAAGCGGGCGCTGTTCCTGAAGTACTGCGGCCCGGCTGTCTTTAAAATGGCTAAAGCCCTCGCAAAGCCTCGAGAAGTGAAAGCAATAAGCTGGGACGACCTCGAACCTCTCCTGAGAGACCATTACGCACCAACCGTACCCAAACTCGTGAGACGCCACGAGTTCTATCAACGAAGCCAACGAAAAGGAGAGAGTGTGGCTGACTTCGTGGCAGACCTCCGGCACTTGAGAGACCTCTGTGGGTTCGCAGACTTAGATGAAGCATTGAGAGACTGCCTAATTCTGGGATTAGATGCACCAAACGTGCAGAGCAAGATAATGGCGAAGGGCAACATCGGCCTTGCTGACGCCATCGCTGAAGCCACTGCTGCTGAGGCGACCAAAAAGTCCGCGGCGCAACTACGGCGAAGCCGAAACCCACCGACCCCACCGACTGGCGACCTTTTATCCAAGTCGGAAGAGCAGCTCGTTATGACGCACCACGAGGACCTCTCTTCGTCGTCAGACAGCGACGAAGAAGGGGTCCATCGACTGCGTTCCGACCGGGACCCTCGTCCTAAAACCTCACGCCCTTGCGCTGGCTGCGGGGCAAACCATCCCAGGGCAGACTGCAAATTCCGCAACGCACTCTGCCACGAGTGCGGGAAACGAGGCCACATCGGTCGAGTCTGTTGCAGTTTACCGGGACCAAGCCCGGCCTCAAAGGGAACCAACTTTCGCCAATCGGCAGGAAACCATCCTGTAAAGCGAGACCCAGCGAACCACTCCTACAGATATCGAGCGTTGCAGAAAGAAGAAGCTCACCATACTATCACTATAGATCAGGCCTCGGCCCTGGACGCTAAGAAGATTCAAGTTACAATAGCCATAGAGAACCAACCCTGCCACATGGAGGTCGATTCGGGATCGTCCCTCTCGATGGTGTCGTGGAAGACATTAAAGCAGCTCATTCCTACCATCCAACGCCAAGACCTTCGAATGCAATGTCTTATCCTTAAAGATTACCAAGGGAATCGGATCCCTGTGGTCGGGTCTTGTCGAGTCCGCGTCTCGTTTAAAAAGCATACGGCATACTTACCTCTAACGATCATCGATCATCAGGCCTAGTTTGTTGGGCCTCCAATGGTTTGCACCACTTGGCATCGAACTAGCCGGCGTGAACCGAGTCGGTGATTGCGAGTGGGAGGAGGATCTTATGTCTGAATTCAGCGATGTCTTCGCAGATCGTCTGGGCGAGTATAAGGGGACCCCAATCTCATTCAGCCTCGACCCTAAGGTCGCCCCGATCCGTTTAAAGCCCCGTCGAGTTCCGTTCGCCCTTAAGGCCAAGATAGATGAGCAACTTGACAAACTAATTAAACAAGGGGTACTGCAACCCATTGATTATTCCCCATGGGAAACTCCTATTGTAACCCCCATTAAACCAGATGGGTCAATCCAAATCTGTGGGGACTACCGGGCCACTCTAAACCACACCTTCCAACAGAACGCGTATCCAGTGCCGGTGGTGCAGCACCTCCTTCATTCCCTGGGAGGTGGAAAGGTTTTCGCTAAGCTAAGTTTAGCTCAAGCCTATCAACAATTGCCCGTGGACGATAAAACAGCCCAAGCCCAAATGATAGTAACGCACAGAGGTGCTTTTAAATGTACCCGATTGCAATTCGGGGTAAGTGTAGCCCCGGGAATATTCCAAAGTTTAATGGAATGATTATTGCAGGGAATCAAGGGCATGCTTCTGTATTTTGATGACGTGTTAATTGCAGCTCCTAGTAAAAAAATTCTGCAGAATCGTTTAAAATGTGTGCTTAAAAAATTCCAAGAAGCAAGATTGAAAGTAAAAAGGGATAAATGTCATCTGTATACCGACAGTGTTGAATTTCTAGGTTATCGCATTGATAGGCAGGGTATTCATCCAACTGAGAGTAAATTAAGGGCGATTAGAAATGCTCCCAGACCTCGTAACAAAACTGATCTTCAAGCATTTTTAGGCCTTATCAATTTCTACAATGTGTTTTTACCGCATAAGGCGACTGTGGCTGAACCATTACACCGGTTATTAGATAATAAAGCATTGTGGGTTTGGGGTTACCGAGAAGAAAAAGCGTTTAGAAATGTAAAAAATTTACTTACATCTGATTCTGTACTTATGCAATATAATGAAACATTATCCTTGGTTATAACTTGTGATGCCTCACCGTTTGGGGTGGGCGCTATTTTGAGCCATGTGCTACCTAATGGAAATGAGGTCCCCGTTGCATACTTTTCGAAGACTCTATCCCAGGCAGAACGTAACTATGGACAAATAGACAAGGAGGCTCTTGCAATTGTGTCAGCCGTAAAAAAATTCCATGAGTATGTATATGGAAGGACATTTACAATTGTAACCGACCACAAACCTTTATTGGGGATAATCGCTGGGGACAAACCAACTCCCTATATATTGTCCCCAAGAATGACTCGATGGTCAGAGTTTCTAGCTGCTTATAATTATCGATTGTTACATCGACCGGGGAAAGCCATTCCCCATGCCGACGCACTCCGCAGAGCACCACTACCAGAGACCCTCGACGATCCGGCACCAACAGTATCGGCGTTACAAATCGAAACGCTCAACTCGCCTCCTATGACCGCTCGAGATATCGCGAGGGAGACCAGACGAGACCACACCCTAGCACGAGTCCTAGGCTGGGTAGAGCGTGGATGGCCATTGGATCAGATCCCAGATGACTTCGCACCATTTAAAACAAGACAGACTGAACTTTTTTCTCAAAAAGGCTGCGTTATCTGGGGCGATAGAGTCGTCGTCCCAGAACGACTCCAAAAGACACTGTTACAAATCTTGCACGATGGACATCCTGGTCTCGTGTGAATGAAGGCACTCGCACGGAGCTACGCGTGGTGGCCAGGCATGGACCGACACATTGAGCAATGGGTCAAGGCCTGCACCAAGTGCCAACAAACCAGCAACGCACCGCCAAAAGCTGCACCGACCGAATGGGAGATGCCACGTGGACCCTGGTCCAGAATCCACCTGGATTTCGCAGGGCCGATCAAAGGACAGACATTGCTGTTGACTGTCGATGCACACTCTAATTGGTTAGAAATTCATCGGATGGCCAATACAACCTCCGAGGCAGTCATTAAAGTCCTCAATAGACTCTTTGCAACTCATGGATTGCCGGACGTCCTGGTGTCTGATAACGGACCACAGTTTACAGCGCTAATGTTTGAACAGTACCTTGCTGACAATGGCATCCGCCATGCGCTCACCTCGCCGGCGCATCCTGCTACCAACGGCCGAGCGGAACGCATGGTACAAATTGTAAAAAAGACTTTACAAAAGCTGGACTATGATAATCTTGACGAAAAAATAAACCGCATTCTACTTTTACAACACTTCACTCCGTACAGCGAAACCGGCAGAACTCCCGCTGAACTTCTCATGGGGCGAAAACTCCATTCCCGCCTCGACCGACTGCACCCTGCTTATGAGCCAAAAAAACCTCCAGGATCCAGCGGACGCTACCGTACCTTCAAGGTAGGCGACCCCGTTTATGCAAGAAATTTATCGGGCAACCCAGTTTGGATTGAAGCAACGGTAATACGCGAGACTGGGCCCAGATCCTATATTGTCAAATGTATTGATGAGAGACTATGGAAAAGACATATTGACCAATTACGGTCACGACTTATAACTGCTAGCCAACAACTTCCCAACGACCAAACTGAGGGGGGGGAAGGAAGAGAAGATGACGATATGCCAGGAAACCTGTTCCAGGAAAGCGATGAATCAAGTGAAACCCAGGAAATGGAGCAGGAAGAAGAATCGTACGCTCCAAGGGAAATCACACCAGAACGAGAAGCTGAATCACTACAAAACGACATCCTACCTCAACGGGACTGCATGCAGCCAGTCCAAAGAAAATCTGACAGACCCAAGAGACAACCGTTCTATTTAAAGGACTACATAGTCACAAACTAATTGTGAAGCCAGGGGGAAGGGGTGTTATGTATGTAAATAGTTGAATAAAGGCAAGCTTGGGGTAAAGTGCAGGGTTCTGGCCCTGCACTTCTGATTAGGTGTTAAGTGGCTAGATCGGATTGGTCGGGTTCTGAGAATCTGATTGGCCCTTAACGAAGGACTCTTATTGGTACTGGAGCTAGCGTTTCACAAGCTCCTGTTGGTTATTTCACATTAGCATTGCCTATATAAAGCAGAGTTGTTGTCATACAAGTTAGAAGTCACTATGCAATAAAGAGTTGAAAGTTCACCAACTAAGACTGTCTCCATTCATTCTACCCATGCCTGAATCCATGACACTTGGAATGTTCTTCTTTGCTCAAGGATCCTTGGGGGGTCCTCCTAGACTCATGATTGCTATTCAAAGAGCAGGTGGCAGTCATGGCTTAGAGGTCTTTTGCACAGGTTTGTGTCGAGCAACAGCTGTGCCCATTCCTGGATCAGAAGGCTCTGCTCACAAGTCACTCAGGCTCTGCTCACCTCCCAGGTGGACAACTGTAATCTGTTCTACACGAGGCTGCTGTTGAAACACATTCAGAAGTTCTAGCCCATATTTAATGCAATGACATCTGGAGTTGTATTGCTCCTAGAACAAGTACATGTTCCATTTCTGCTCTGTAGCTGAATTGGTTGCCAGGTTACTTTGGGGGGGGGGCAATTCAAAGTGCTAGTTATTACCATTAAACCCCTTCATAGAGCCAGGTTATTTGAAGGATTACATCTGCCCAATTCAGAGGTGGGCTGCACTTTCGTTGACAAGGGGTTTGCTGGTCGTGAGCACGCACTCTCACTTTGGGCTGAAACGCAGCTTCAAACAGGCAGCTAATCGACTCAGGCAGCTCCAGTGAGTATAGCAGGGCTCTATATTTTAAAAGAGAGAAAATAAATCAAATTAAAATGCAAGGTAATTCGTTAACAAAAAATAAAACCCATGTTATTTGCCACTCAAGGTGCATAAGTGTCCTCCTCAATTATATGACTGCAAGCACACACACACACACACTTTTGCCTGAATCTCACCGGGCTCTTCCAGATTGGAATGTGTGTGTATATATGTGTGAATGCCTGACAAAATAGATGACACCACCACCTTACAGATGGTACCCTGCTGCCATGCCATTGTCACAAAGCAGAACACAATCCTGGCTTTTCCTACCAGGAAGTAGAAAACCAATTTTGCAGAAGTGGCTATTGCTGTGGAGGTGACAAAATTTCTGTCTTACATGAACAGGACAGTGTTTCACTGGAGTAAATTTCGCCGGAGTGAAAATTTAGCTACCCAAATGATGGATTTAAAGTATAGAATGGAGTCTGCCACCAGGGTGAGCCCAGAAGCCAGAAATAGCTTCCTCTTTTAATTTTAAAGTTTGGAGATTAAGTGAATCAAGACAAAGTATACGTTTGGCTAGTCACCAAACAAGACAAGCACTGGTTTGCTGATGGATCCCATCATAGGCCCAAACCTCAGGGCATCTCAATATCTAAAAGAATCAGAAATAGGCAGGACAAAAGGAACAATTCTTAATAGATTTTATAGGATTTGAGAACAGGAAAGCTGATTGCCCAGAAGTGCCTATTAAGTCTGCTTAGAACTGGCTAAGAATTTGTTTTCAAATCACGAGTAAACCTTTTTGAAACAGTCCAGTCCACCTCAATATTGTGCTCTTCTTCCCCATTTCCAAGAAACTGACTGTAGGAAGTTAGCACCCACCCCTCTCCTAGAAAATTGAAATACCCTAGGAAATATTAAAAAGGCAGAATATTTCCCCTAAAAAGAGATGTAGAAACTCAGAGAGGCAGAAACTTTGCCAATGGGCCATTAAGGCCTGAGCCAGTCTATTCTGCATAACAGATAGGATTAGCCCTCAACCAATCTCACCATATGTCATCTGGGAAGATTACATCAGCCAGCAGTCAAACAAGCCTGGGACCTGTTCTGTATGCTCAATTGCATTTTTGAAACCCCGTGCTTTGATTGGCCAAAACGCGGGGCGATCTGATTGGTTTAGCGAGCCACGCTGATTGGCCCACTGAGAATCTCCCGCGATTGGTGGAAACGAATCACGGGAGATTCAAACCGGTGCCATTGGCCACAGTCGCTGCGACTTGAGAATAAAAGGCCGCTGTTTTTCCCTTGGAGCCAGATCGGTTCCAGGGACCAAATAAAGAGCTGAAATCTAGTCACCGCCTCCTGGTCTCCTTGCCGACGGACACGACACTGGCAACGAAGGTGGGATCCCGAATCTGAACCCATCGAGCACGTGTCCGCCCGCACCCTTTAATCCCGCTAGCGAGGACTGGGAATCCTACATGGACAGATTCCGCATGTTCCTCGAATGCAGCAACATGAAGGACGCCACCGGGCCAAAAAAACGAGCCGTCTTCCTGACACTCTGCGGGCTCGCAATGTTCAAGATGGTGAAAGCCCTAGCGAAACCCGCTGACGTCACAGGGATGGATTGGGCCAACCTCGAACCTTTACTCCGCAAACACTACGCTCCTGCTGTGCCCACCCTCATCAGGCGGCACGAGTTCTACCGGCGGGACCAGAGACCGAGCGAAAGCCTCAGTGACTTTGTTGCAGAGTTGCGGAACCTAGGAGACCTGTGCGGATTCTCCGACATGGAAGAGGCCCTACGGGACCGAGTCATGCTCGGACTTCGGGATCCAGTCCTACAGAGTCGGCTGATGGCCAAAGGCAACATCACCCTCGCTGACGCCATCACTGAAGCCACCGCAGCCGAGGCCACCCGGTAGTTGGTGAACCGCATGCAGAGACTGGACACAGGGGACCGCACTGCGACCACCAATCCTGGACGGGCGACCGAGGCCCAACCAGAAGCAAGTCACCGCAAGATCACCACCCACCATGGCGAATTCCACTCCACCTCCAACACTTCGGACGAGGAGGAGGAAATCCACCGGCTCCAGGCAGGACGCGACCAGCGCAGTCGGCGGGGTCGTAAGTCGGGGACCGCGTGTGCCGGTTGCGGAGGCGACCACCCTAGATCCGAGTGCCGTTTCTTCGATGCAGTCTGCCGGCACTGCGACAAAAAGGGTCACATCGCCCGCGTCTGCCGATTAAAGAAAGCCTACAGCCCCAGACGGCGGGACCACAGCAAGCGGAGACAGGACAGCACACCCCCCAGAATCAGAGATCGCCCAGCCAACAGCCGATGGGACCAGAGCGGGCAAACCCGACAAGGTGGCGAGACCCGGCGGAAGGAGGAAACCCACCAGACGGTCATCATCAGCCATGCATCAACCACCGATGCCCAAAAAGTCTACGTGGACGTAGGCATCGAAGGTGAGCCATGCAAAATGGAGGTGGACTCCGGATCCTACCTCTCCATGGTTGCCTGACAAGAGATCAAATGCTTGGTGCCTACCATCCAAAAGAAGGGACTGGAGAACCAGAGACTAATCATTAAAGACTACCAGGGAAACCGCATCCCGGTAGTCGGAACTGGACAATTCAAAGTGACATTTAAGGGCCGCACCACAAAGCTTCCCCTGACAATCATGGACCGAGACCGACCCAGCCTTTTGGGACTGCAATGGTTCACACCACTCGGCATCGAAGTCACGGGCATCAACCACATCGCCGAGACCGATTGGAAGCAACAACTGGCATGGGACTTCCAGGAAGTGTTCGATGGCACACTAGGCAAGTACCGAGGGCCCCCCATATCCTTCAGCCTAGACCCTAACATTCCCCCGAGACGCCTAAAACCAAGGCGGGTACCTTTTGCACTCCGGCCAAAAATTGACGAGCAAATTGACAAGCTCATCAAGCAAGGGGTCCTACAACCAATTGACCATGCCCGGTGGGAGACCCCAATAGTCACCCCAGTCAAGCCCGATGAGCCGGTGAGAATCTGCAGGGACAACAAGGCCACCCTAAATTGCGCCTTGCAACAAAGCGCCTACCCTGTCCCAGTAGTGCAGCATCTTCTACACTCACTGGGGGGAGGCAAGGTTTTTGCGAAACTCGACCTGGCCCAAGCATACCAACAGCTGCCAGTCGACGAAGAAACCATGTAGGCGCAAACCATAGTCACTCACCGGGGAGCTTTCCAATGTAACCGACTCCAGTTCGGAGTCAGCGTGGTGCCTGGAATTTTCCAGAGTCTCATGGAAAGACTCTTGCAAGGCATCAAGGGGGTGGTGTCCTTCTTCGACGATGTGCTGGTGTCGGCAACCAACCAGCAAGAACTAGAGGGTCGGCTAAGGGAGGTACTAACCAAATTCAAGGAAACCGGGCTAAAGGTGAAGAGGGAAAAGTGCCAACTTTACACAGAGTGGGTCGAGTTCCTGGGGTACCTCCTAGACCAGCACGGCATCCACCCAACCACAACCAAAATCAGAGCCATTAAGGAGGTCCCCATACCCAGGACTAAAATGGAACTGCAGGCATTTCTGGGACTGCTTAATTTTTACAATGTTTTCCTGCCCCAAAAGGCGACCGCAGCGAAGCCTTTGCATAGGCTCTTGGACAAGGCGGCTTCCTGGACTTGGGGGAAACGCGAGGAAGCCACCTTCAGGAAAACCAAGGACCTGCTCACCTCGGACGCCGTCCTCATCCAATACAATGAGACCCTACCACTCGCCGTCACATGCGATGCCTCACCCTTCAGCGTCGGTGCCGTCCTCAGCCACACAATCCCAGATGGAAGAGAAGCACCCATCACTTTCTTCTCCAGGACACTCATCAAACCAGAGCAGAACTATAGCCAGCTGGATAAGGAGGCCCTAGCCATCGTCGCAGCAGTGAAGAGTTTCCACGAGTACTTCTACGGCCGCACATTCACAATCATCACAGACCACAAGCCGTTGCTGGGCATCCTGGCAGGGAACTGGGCCACCCTGAACATTTTATCTCCCAGGATGACAAGGTGGTCCAAATTCCTTGCCGCCTACAGCTACCGGCTCACACATGCAGACGCTTGCCACCTACAGCTTCCGGTAAGACTATCACACATGCAGATGCTTTGAGCCGCTCGCTGCTACCCGATCTAGACACCGACCCAGCACTCACGACGAGCGCCCTCAGCATAGAGACTCTGCCCAATCTACCCATAACCATGTTAGACATTGCCCGAGAAACCAATAAAGACAAATGTCTGGCATGGGTGTTACATTGGGTAGAGAAAGGGTGGCTGGAAAAGGACAACGACGAAACATTCAAAACATTCCGGAACCAGCAAACGGAACTCTCATTGCAAAAAGGGTGTGTACTGTGGGGGGATAGGGTGCTTATCCCGGAAAAACTGCAAGGGAAGGTATTGGAATTGTTACATGAGGGGCACCCGGGCATAGTTAGAACGAAAGCCCTGGCCAGGAGTTAAGCTTGGTGGCCAGGGATGGATAAACAAATCGAGGCCTGGGTGGCAAGGTGTCAACGCTGCCAAGAAACCAGACCAAGCCCTCCCATGGCACCGATCCTAGAATGGGAAATTCCCAGGGGACCTTGGTCTAGGGTCCACAAAGACTTTGCCGGGCCCACAAAGGGACATACATTCCTAATAACCGTAGATGCTTACTCCAACTGGTTGGAGGTAAGCAACATGAAATCCACCACCACAGAGGCCGTGACCAAGGAACTTTGCAAACTCTTCGCAACACACGGCCTCCCGGATGTCATCGTGTCAGACAACGGGCCCCAATTCACCTCGCTGGAATTTGAAAAATTCCTAGCGGAACGGGGCATACGACACGCACTGACAGCTCCGGCGCATCCGGTGGCGAACAGAAGGGCGGAACGGATGGTTCAATTTATGAAAAAAACCATCCAGAAAATCAAACACGGGGAAATCCATGACAAAATAAATAAAATGCTTTTTATACAACATATAACCCCGAACACGACAAAAAACAAAAGCCCGGCAGAGCTACTAATGGGGAGGAAAATGAGGTCCCCACTCAATAGACTGCACCCCACATATAACCCGGAAAAAACCCCAAACTCCTCCAGCAAGCACTGATCCTTTGCACCAGGCGACGCCGTCTACGCAAAAAACCTAACCGGAGACCCACTATGGGTACCAGCAACCATAACCCAACTGACAGGTCCCCGCTCGTACTGGCTGCAAACAACCGACGGACGAGCGTGGAAACGCCACATCGATCAAATAGGATCGAGAACAACCACAAGAAACACAACCGACACGCAACCAGACATAAACAATCCCCTTAACACAAGCCAAGAGGGGAGGGAATACCCCAGGAACCAAAACCCAGAAGAAAGGAACCAGCCATACTCACCAGCAAGCAGCCAGTTTGGAACCTCACCAGGGAGAAGCAGCCAGGCCAGCTCGACCAGCCCAGAAAGACCAGGCGGGAGCAGCAAAAACCGCAGCTCAACTAGACCGGGTAGACCGGGAGGGAGCTGCGACAAGCAGCCCGGCAAGACATACCAGGCGGCTCCATCGACGAGGCCGAGAGACATAGAGAACCCGACTGAACCGGCCGGGAGCCAACCAACGACTGATCTGTGCAGGTCCAGTAGGCAAGTGCGGAGCCCCGCCTACTTATGGGACTACGCTACGTACGACCAAACCAAGAGGGGAGGAGTGTTCTGTATGCTCAATTGCATTCTTGAAACCCCGCGCTTTGATTGGCCAAAGCGTGGGGCGATCTGATTGGTTTAGCGAGCCACGCTGATTGGCCCGCTGAGAATCTTCCGCGATTGGTGGAAACAAATCGTAGGAGATTCAAAGCGGTGCCATTGGCCGCAGCCGCTGCGGCTTGAGAATAAAAAGCCGCTGTTTTTCCCTCAGAGTCAGATCGGTTCCGGGGACCAAATAAAGAGCTGAAACCTAGTCACCGCCTCCTGGTCTCCTTGCCAACGGACACGACAGGACCCCTGCCCCCTAGGAGTCTGACAACCAATGGGATATATTTCTTAGACAGGAACAGGAAACACTAAGGTGGGGCCCAACAAATGTTATAAAACCCAGGCACACTCAGCAACTCAGCCCTTCTTGACCTTCTCTTCTCACCTTGAAGCATGTGATCATCCTTTCTTTTTCACTTTGGAGCTCCAAGCCATGTGGTCCTGCTGTCCACCATTAAACCATCTTTCCAAATAGCCTCCATGTTTCCAGTGTCTTTTTCCCCACTTGGAACTGAACCCAGAAGGATATTTCTTTCAACATGACAAAAGAAATTAACAATGCCCAGAGGGAGTTTTGGTGATGAAATGAGGACGAACAGAGGTGTAGAAGCCCATCTCCGGTCCTTCTAAATCCCTCAGGGTGCACGTTTCCCAGAGAACCATGCCAGTGTCGGGAGACTCAAGCTGCGGTGGGAGGGGAAAGCAATCCCTCATTGCAATGAAGAGAAACCCTGCAGAGGCTAACCAGCAAGAGATCACTGGCTTGTAATAGTCCAAACTGTCACCCGCGAAAGCAAGAGAGTGAGTGACAGCCTGTGGTGGCTAACAAAGAGGTTTGTGCGGAGAGTGTTCGATTATTGATTGGTGAAGAGATTTGTTGAGAAGCAACAAGCTGATTGGAGCTGGAAAGAAGCGGCGAAGAAGAGAGGACATGAAAGTGTCTGAAAGTGAAAGGGCCTGAGAGGAGGAATTGAAGATTAACAGTAGCGACCTAGAGGAAAAGGAGGCTCGGATTGGAGAGGTTTGCTATATTATTGCTAGTTGGAGAAAAAAGTTTGATTCATGGAGGTTTGGGGTGCTTTTGGATTATTTTTTGTTTGGAAGGATTGGGCTGGCTACTTTTGAGACCAGGAGAAGACTTGAACCTTTGAAGTAGATTAAAGATTTGTGGTTAGAGACGATATCAATAACTGATTTAAGTCTCTCTGGACATGGAACGGGGGTTGCTGGCTGGGAGAGCACTTTAGTGGAGAATTTTGGAAAAATTATTTGCTTGAAACCCAAGATGGAAGGAGGAATGTGTACTGCTGAGTGTGTTGAGATATTAGGAAGCCATATACGTTACTTAGCAATTTTTTTCTTTCTTTCTTTCTTTTTTTGCCTGAACACGAGTAAGTGAAATCATCTAGCTTCAGAGATTGAGAGCTGGACAATTAATTTAAGACTCTCCCCTTTCTTTAATTTTGGATATTTGGATCAACTATTCTATATTTTATTATCCTTTACCTATGTATTGACTGAAGAAGGAGAGACATTTGAAGAGTGTAATTGTGAGGTATTCTGCCGGACCTAGCTGATTTATCAGCAACTTGTTAAGTAACATTGATATTGATAACAATGATCTTTTAATATTTATAATATTTACTACATTTATAGTTATAACTTATTAACTACATATTAATATTTGAATATATCTTGCTTATTGCTTTAAATAATCAATTGACTTTTTCAGGGTAATCTATTTCTAAAATTTTCTATGTGCCTTGATGAAGTCTTTATAATACTATTGTCAGCCTCAAGATATCTTCCATAATAAGTATATTCTGTCTTCTAACTGTTGCTTCTCTGCTGCTATGCCAATTTACTTCTTTCGGCTGTCATGACAATGGTGGGAGGGGGGATCTTGGAGGGGAAGAAGGCTGGAGGTGTTTTGCATTCCTTTGCTGGGTTAGCAAGGGAGGGAGGATTCTTTTCTTTAACTTTCCATTTCTTGGCTAGCCTCTGTCCCCTTTTGCGCAACTGCGAACTTTTATCAAAATATGTCAAGGTCAACTAACAAGAAGCCTCATCACCACCTGAAGATGACCACATGATCATATTCAGAAATTTTAATTGGAAGAATCATTTGAACTTTGGGGGGTGGGATCAATTCTATTCCTTTGTATATGTGCTCTACCCGCCAATTTCTCAGTTTCGGAATTGGATCTGTAGTTTCCACTTTATTTTCCAGTAAAAGGATAACTTTGCTCTACACCATGGAGTCTGAGTATTTCTTTCTTGGGATCTAAAAGGAGCATAGACTGACATCTATAATATAATATTGTCTCATAATATATATGGATATATATCTTTATACATATGTGGAATGGTATAGAATATACAATAGACAAGATTTGTATATAATTAGAGAGATAGGAGAAGGTATCTATCATTACTATTACTTGGATTTTATAATATTGAGAAATAAGCATAGATTTTATATATGCATATATTTAATTTAGAACTTTGAGATTAGATTGGATAGTATTTGCATTTACAAGTTTGTTGAATATATTAAAGAATTTAGGAAGTTAAGAGATAGATAGACAAATTAGTTAATTAGTTTATTGGTCAATTTAGCTTATTGGTTAATTTTACAATATATTATTTAACAGTGAATGCTAATCTGGGACAACGTAATTAATATAATACAAAAACAGGAACAAATTTTAGGAGAAATAACTTCCATAACTACTACAATACTCAAAGCTCGAAAGAAGATGACATTAACAACTCCGACGGCAATACCCTCACCAACATCACAGAAGACAATTGAGGAATCATTAACATTGGAGAAACAGCCTTCTATTACAAATGCCAATATCCATTCGACACTGCTTACTCTACAAGATTCTATGTCAAAGTTACAAGAAATAATGCTCAAAAATCATACAGAGATGAGAGCACATATAAATGAACTAAAAGAAGAGATGGGGAAATTAAAAGCAGAAGTGAAAGTAGATATTTCTAAAGTAGATGAAAAAATTGGAACATTACAGCAAGCGTTTGAGAAAAATGAATTGATAATAAAAGAAGTAGAGAAAAGGACAGAACAAACTGAAAAAAAATTGGAAAGAGTGAATGAACACTTAAAGACTGTGAGTCAGGAAATGGAAGATTCCCTGGTGTATTTAGAAATGGACAAAGCTGAACATATCTAAGATTCCAAAATATAGTGGAATCAAAAAAAGAAGACTTAGATTAGGTGATGGCGGAAATCTTGGCGGAGGTACTGGAAAGAGACAAAGATGAGATTCTGAAAGAGTTGGATGAAGTCTATAGAGTAAGTACTAATTATACAAGATGACCCAAATGCCCAAGAGAAGTGCATGTATGTTTTGCAAGAAGAAAGGTCCGGGACATTATATATAAAATATTGAGAGATGAAACAATCAAGTATAAAGACAAAGAAATCTCAGTTCTTAAACAAATCCCAAGAAAGGTTAGAGAAGTAAGATGAGATTACAAATCCCTGGCAGCCCAATTAAATCGAAAAGGTATTATGTTTAAATGGCTTATCCCGGAAGGGATGTTAATTACTTGGGGGAAAAGAAAAACTAAAGTAGACTCTTTTGAAAAAGCCCAAGATTTCTATGAAAGACTAGTAGGCTCTGAAGAGCAGACCAGCAAAGACGAATTAGAACCGGAATCCCAAGAAGACCAAGCACATCAAAAGAAGGGACAGAAGACCCCAGAAAACTTGAAAAACAACCAGCAACAACAAGAAGAAAAAGAAGAAAGCAAGGGACAGTATCAACCACAAGTAGAACTTGGAGTAACTACAAGGAAAAGAGCGAGAAATAATTAGACTTAAACTTTCAAGAAGAATAAGACCAATCAAAAATAAAGAAGAAAAAACAAGAAGAAAAATCATCCAGTAACAACAAGAAAGAGAAGATTTTAGATTAACAAATGTAACGGAAAAAGAAAAAAGTGTGATTAGGAGATAAAGAAATAGATACAACTAGAATTATGGAAAAAGAGGTGAAACTCTTATCCATTAATATACATGGCTTAAACTCAAAAATAAAAAGACAAAGGATTCTGGCAAAGTTGATAAAACAAAATGCAGATATTATTTGTTTACAGGAAACACACATTTTAAAAACACAGGAAAAATATTCAGTCTGCTCCAAATTAGGTACAGTTTTTATGGCTTCTGCAGATAACAAAAAAAAGAATGGAATATCAGTTTACATTAAAGAAGAGATAAAACCAACATTAATATTTGCAGACCCCAAAGGAAGAGTCCTGGCAATAGAAATACAGATAATTTTTTTTAAAAAATCCTATTGGTGGTCATTTATGTCCCTAATGCCAATCAAAAAGAATTCTATAAGGCTTTATATGCCAAAATCATTGAACTGGAAAGGAAAAATATTTGTATTATAGGGGATTTTAATGCTGCAGCAGATCATCAAAAAGATTATAATGGGGGGAATAAGAAGGGAAGGGAAAAAAAGAAGAGATAATTACCTAAAATTTGTGTAGAAATGATTAAAGAATTAAATTTAATAGCTGTATGGAGAAAATTAAATCCATATAAGAGACAATTCACTTTCTACTCAAATCCTCACCACTCATGGTCGCGCATTGATATGGCATGGATGAGTGGAGATCTAGTAGAAGATGTGACAAGCAGAAATTATACTGAATTCTTGGGCAGACCACAACCCTCTTAGAATCAATTGGAAAGGTAAGAAAAAATCAAGAAGGTGGATTTTAGATTCTCAACTATTAAAGGATGAGGAATTTATAAAGAAACTTAAAGAAGAATTAACTTTCTCTTTTAAAGAAAACAATAACCTAGACACAACTATCCAAAATTTATGGGATGCTATGAAAGCCGTTATACGGGGAATTATAATATCTTACACTGCACAAAAAAATAAAGAAAAATATGCTCAACATAACAATTTATACCAAACAATTAAAAAACTAGAATTCAAATTACAAGATGCCCCACAAAACATTAAAATACAAGAACAATTGATTCCCTATAAACATAAACTCAATTTAACGGAACAGGAAGAATTGATTAGAAACTTGAAAGCAACCAAGCAAATATATTTTGAACAAGCAAATAAGCTTGGCAGATGGCTCTCTTATAAGCTTAAAAAAGAGAAAGAGAAAAGAACCATCTACCAACTACAAGATGAAAGTGGAAATTATCAACATACAATCGAGAAGAAAAAAGAGATTGCACATAAATATTTTGAGTATCTGTATAAGAAAGAGAGAATAGATGAAGATCAGATAAGGGAATATCTAAGAGAAAAAAGAATTCGAGAAATTAACGATGAGATGAAAGAATTTTTGACGAAGGACATATCTATGACAGAATTAAAATAAGCAATTAGAACCCAGAAATGTAATAAAACCCCAGGCCCTGACGGCTTCCCAGAAGAATTTTATAGAGCAATAGAAGAACAAGTGTGACCAATAATGGTGAATTTATATAATGAGATATTATTATTTGCTAAAATGCCAGACACGTGGAGAGAATCATTAATCTTGCTAATCCCGAAGGGGGATTCAGATGCCAGAATGATACAAAACTATAGATCAATTTCTTTGTTGAATGTAGATTATAAAATATTTACTACTATTATTGCTACTAGATTAAAGAAAATTCTGAATGATTATATACATCCAGACCAAAATGGATTTCTCCCAAATAGACAAATTAGGAACAATTTAAGAATAATAATGGATAGTTTGGAATATTATGAAGCCCATCCAGGGAGACAGGTAGCTCTTGTTTTTTTTAGATGCTCAAAAGGCTTTTGACAATGTTAATTGGCAATTTATGATTCAGCAAATTTATGATATGAATTTCAGCACCAAATTTGAGAATATTATAACAGCAATTTATTCAGTACAAAAAACAAATATCATAATAAATGGAGAGAATACCCAAACTATAAATATAGAAAAAGAAGTCTGACAAGGCATTGTCCCCTCTGCTCTTTATATTATCATTAGAAATACTATTAGAAAGAGTGAGACAAAAGTCTGAAATAAAAGGATTGAAAATTAAAAATGAAGAATATAAACTGCAAGCTTTTGCAGACGATATGGCTTTTATTATGGAAGATCCATTAGATAAAAGACAAATATTAATTAAGGAACTGGAAAGATATGGAGTGGTGGCAGGATTGAAAATTAATAGACAGAAAACAAAACTTCCAGTAAAAAACTTAACAGATCTACAAATAACAAAATTAGAAAGGGTACTCGGACTCAAACAAGAAAAATTAAATATTTGGGAATATGGCTGACAGCACACTGTAAGGCGATAAAGTAGAATAATTATAATAAGCTATTGCAACAAACAAAAAAAGATTTGGAATTATGGATGAAAATGCAACTGTCATTATTAGGAAGAATAGCAGCCATAAAAATGTCTATATTACCAAAATGTCTTTATTTATTTCAAACTATTCCAGTTAAATTATAAAAGACCTTTTTCAAAAACCCCAGAATAAAAATGAAATTACTACAAGATATGAAGAGCAGAGGAAGCTTTGGATTGCCAAATTGGGAATTATAGTGCAGCAACATTAATTTGGCTAAAAGATTGGATTAATTTAAAGAACAAAAGAATATTAGCTGTAGAAAGTCATGACCTTCAGAGGGGATGGCATGCTTTTCTTTGGGACACAGGACCTACTAAACAAAAATATTTCCACAGACATCTGATTAGAGATTCGTTGATATACAATTGGATCAAGGTTAAAAAGAAACACTATATAAAAATCCCAATTTGGCTATCTACAATGGAAGCGGCGATCCACCCAAATAATTTAGACCTGATCAAAATGTTAAAATATAAAGACTTATTGGATACAAATGGAAATTTAAAAACAATACAGGAACTCCAAGAACAAGGGCTACAAATAGACTGGTGGACTTATTTTCAAATATAAAGTCGATATAAAAAGGATGTAAAGGAGTATGGAATATACTTGAAACCTCAACAAAATTTTATTAGTCCCAGATTTAAAAAAATTACCAAAATTTACAAGTATCTCCTCGAAGTAGAAGTAGAAGAAGAAGTAGTGAAAGGATGCATGATTGCATGGGGTCAAAATATTGGTCATAACATAAAGTTATCAGAGTGGGAGACTGTATGGAATAGAAACCACAAATTAACAAAATCAGTAAGATACAAAGAAAATACATATAAAATGTTCTATAGGTGGCACTTACCCCCTTTGAGATTAGCGAAAATGTACCCTAAATTGAGTTCCATATGTTGGAAATGTAAAAAAGAAAAAGAGGGAACATATTATCATATGTGGTGGTCTTGCCCAGAGGCTGAAAAATACTGGCTCAAAATTCAAAATTGGCTACAGAAAATCACCAATGAACTAGACCTAGAACCAGAACTCTTCCTATTGAGGATCTTCAAAAAAATCTATAAAGAGTACAAAATACTTATTATTACACATACTGACTGCTGCCAGGATTGCCTTTGCCCAGTTGGAAACAGCCATATACACCTGTAGAGGAACTGGTTATACAAAAAGTTATGAATTGTGCTGAAATGGATAAATTAATGTTGAGTTTAAAAGATAAGGAATCTTCATTATTTTATAAGGTATGGGAACAATGATAAAGCTGGATAAATCGGAGACAGATTAAGGATAAGTAATTATTAAATATAGAATATAGATAAAATAAGAATTATGCACAAATTAATATTTGTAAATATTGCACAAATGATTGTTACATGATAAGCACCACAAACAGCTGTTATTATATATTTTTTATGTTTTTAATGTAATAAAATTCAGTAAAGTTTATTTTAAAAAAAAGCAATGCCCGGAGGAATCACATATTTTCAAATTCCTTGTACAGTAGCTTTGTTTCTAGATAACATTTAGATCCTGGCAAGACTGCTTTCAGACTTTGCAGAAACTTGAGTCTCAAACTACCATGAAATCAATGCAAGGTTTTAACACCTACAGAGTTGCAGAATTAAATTATAGTAAAACTCTCTGAAAATGAGCTGGGGAAACACTGGCAGGAGTACATTCTTTTTCCCTCTTTAAAGCAAATAATTTTCTTTTAATTTGCACTTATTTTCACTTATTTTTGCTTTGAAATAGTATATGAAATATCAGTATTGTACTATATTTTTATAAGCTAAATTATAAATGTAAACTTTTGCTACTTGCTTCTATTTTTTAAAAAAGGAAAATCACGTATGATTACACTTCTCTGTATTTTTGGTTCTTTCAGTTTTGGGAAAAACAAGCATACTTTTTTCCCATAGAATAAAGTGCAATGTTCGACAAAATGTAGTTTTGATCTCTAGCACAAATAGAATGCTTCTGAAGATTTAACTTCTCTCTTTAATCTTTAACATTCATGGTATTGATTTATAAGATGACTCATCTTGTTACCTGGCCAACAACTCTTTCCAGGTTTATTCTAGAGAATAACACCATTAAAGAGATGTTATGGGTAAAACATACAATTAAGCATTGTTCTCTTTAACCTGCTTCTAGCTTTTAATATAAGGGACGCGGTGGCTCAGTGGCTAGGATGCTGAGCTTGTCGATCAGAAAGGGCCGGCAGTTCGGCGGTTTGAATCCCTAGCACGGTGTACCGGAGTGAGCTCCCATTACTTGTACTAGCTTTTGCCAACCTAGCAGTTCAAAAGCATGTAAAAATGCAAGTAGAAAAATAGGGACCATTTTGGTGGGAAGGTAACACCATTCCGTGTGCCTTTGGCATTTAGTCATGCTAGCCACATGACCATGGAGACCATGTCTTTGGACCGTGCTGGCTCTTCAGCTTTGTAACAGAGATGAGTATCACCCGCTAGAGCCAGAAATGACTAGCACTAATATGTAGGAGGGGAACCTTTACCTTTACCTATAGCTTTTAATAACAAGCCTAAGAGTCTTATGAATAATAGAGTTAGAAGGATTAATGGCTTTTGGCAGCATGCCCAGGCTTTCAATTAGCATAAGTGGCTGCTCTTAGTTTCCCTCTCAGCTGATGCATTTGTTTTGGGATTGACTTTTTTTAAAAAGGGGGGAATGGCTGTTTTAAGTTTTCTGTGTTGTTTTACTGGTTCCTGGCACTGTCCTTTTGGGGTGTACTTCCCTCCCTCTTTCTGAAAGCCTCTCTGAAAACAAGCTATTCCATTGGTTGCCTCTTGAACTCCAGAGAAAATCTGGTCTTTTAGCCCCTTTAGCTCCAGAGAAAGATCTGGTTTTTCTGTAGAGCCATTAATCTATTGCAACAAAGCTTTATGAAACTTTAAAGATTTTGAATTGTTATATCTTATTATTTGTTATACCTTACTATTTGTTATACTTTTCATAACTTTGCACAGCTCATGAAAGCTGAGGCCATAATAAATTGATAATTTGTTAAGATGCCAGAAGATTCTCTTTTTCAGTTTTACATTAGTTTTTCAACATTTGTTTGAGGTAAAGAAGAAAATGATATGATAGAAGGACACTTTTTCACTTAGACTACCTAGGCTTGCATGTTTATTGCTGCAACAAAATCATAGCAGACTCATATTAAATCACACCTAATTAGGTGGCAACAACCTAACCTTCACCTAGGATTCTCCCAGCTGACGTCTTTATTTTAATCTTCCATCTTACTAGTATGGTTGTTTTAATAGGTTGTTTATTTTTTTATGTTAAGACATATTATGTTAAGACATATTATCATCTTGTGAATGATAGCAATTACTGAGTTACTTGCCTTTGTGGGTAATCTAGAGCCATTTATGCTGCACATAATTTAGCATCACCGTCATCAACTCTGTTTTGCTACTCATATAACATTATCTATATGTTTAGGCTGATTCTGCATGTAATCAACATTCAGCTTCACAGAGTCAGTCAGAATAATGCTCAGATTCTAATAGGTCAAGTCAAAATGCATGTGCATTTAGCAAATTCCTACCTCTCCATCCCCTTGGGACCTGTTCACAGATTAATGCTCATTATTTGATGCCTATGTTGACTATTATTCACATGCGGCTCGCAACCAATGGCAAAATTTAAACTTCCCGCTGCTTAAGCTTCATTACATTAACTAACCAATAGGAATGTATTCTTAGGAGTCTCTATTTGAATTCACTACACCCCTCCCCTCTTAGTTCATTCCAACGTTATGTGACGTAGTCGTACAGGTAGGTGGGGCTCTTGTGAGTCCTAGTTGACCTGCGCAGTTCAGTCCCTGTGTTGGTCTCCACCGGTTCAGACAGGCCTGCTGTCCTTCCCAGTCTTCTCCTTGGAACCTCCTGGAAGGGTGCCTCAGCCATACCGCTCCCGCCGTGCCTTGTTGGGTTGATTGGACTCCTGCTGCGCCCTTGGTTGGTTGGATGGATGGAATGGTCTCCTCGCATTGTGTGCGGGCAGATAGAGTCGGCTTGGCTGCTTCTTTCCTGCAGTTCCTTCAGTTCTTTTTTTTTTGAAGTCTTCTAATGGTAAGTGAGTTTTATTTTTTTCTGGGTTCTCTGTTTCCGGTTGGTATTTTTTAACCCGATAATTTTCATTTTCTTTATTATTAAAGGGTTCCCCCCCCGAATTTTTTATTATTATCTGGGGGTGTTTGGAAAAGTTTGTTCTGCACTTCAGGGAACGTCGGTGTCTCGTTCAATGTGTCATGACTGTAGTTGGTTGATGTGTCGTTTCCACGATCTGCTGTCAGCTGTTTCTAGTCGGTAGGAACGAGGGCCAGTGATTTGTGTGATTGTTGCCGGTAACCATAATGGTTCTCCGGTAAGGTTTTTTGCATAAACTAAGTCGCCTGGTAGGAAAGAGTGGTACCTATGAGTCTGGCGGCTTTTTGGGGTTGTATGTGGGGTGCAGTCTATCCAAGTAGGAACGCAGTTTTCTTCCCATCAACAGTTCAGCCGGGCTCTTGTTTGTGGCCGTGCATGGTGTTATGTGTTGGATGGTGAGCATAGTGTTGATTTTTTCTTGCATATCGTTTCCGTCAAGCTTTTCCAATGCTCCTTTCGTGTTTTGTAACGAACCATGCGTTCTGCTCTTCCATTCGCCGCTGGATAAGCTGGCGCTGTCAAAGCATGTCGTATTCCATGTTCTGCCAGGAATTGTTCAAAAGCCAAGGCTGTAAACTGCAGCCTATTGTCCAATACTACTACATCTGATAGACTGTGGGTGGCAAAAAGTTTTTTTAGTTGTTTGGTGACGGCTTCCGTCGTTGTTGAATTCATGATGATGACTTCCAACCAGTTGGAATAGGCACCCACAATGATTAGGTAAGTATATCCTTTTGTGGAGCTGGCAAAATCCATATGGATTCTTGACCAGGGGCCTCTGGGTGTCTCCCAGTCAAGAACCGGTGCTGGAGGGGGGGGGGTCTGGATGATTGACATTTGTTACATGTTTTAACCCAGGTTTCAATGTCTTTATCTAATCCTGGCCACCAAATGTAGCTTCTGGCCAGGGACTTCATCTTTACCATGCCGGGGTGTCCTTCATGTAACATGTTAAGCACAGACGACCCGGTCTCCCCACAAAATGCACCCTTTTTCAATTGATAATTCAGTTTGCCAGTTTTTAAAAGGTTTAAAAGTCTTGGTTTTTATGTTTTCTGGCCAGCCCTGATCCACCCAGTTCAATATTCAGGCCATCAGTGCATCTTTTGCCATCTCCCTTGCAATGTCCGTTGCGGTGATGGGCCAATTTGGAATAGTCTCAATTTGTAGCATCTGTGTGGTGGGGGCTGGATTGTCATCATGACCTGGAAGTGGTGAACGGCTTAATGCATCTGCATGGGATATGGCTTTCCCTGGGCGATAAATGAGTTTGTAATTGTAGGCTGCCAGAAATTCTGACCATCTAGTCATTTTGGGGACAGGATATTGGGGGTGGCCCTGTCTCTGGCTAGGATTCCCAATAGCGGTTTGTGGTCGGTAATTAAAGAAAATATCCTACTGTATAGGTATTCGTGGAAACGTTTCACCCCCGAGATGGCTGCCAAAGCTTCCTTGTCCAATTGGCTGTCGTTTCTTTCGGTCTTAGATAGCATCTTGGAATAAAAGGTGATTGGTGATTCTCTGCCGCCTGGTAATGTGTGGCTGAGTATTGCGCCTATGCCGAAAGGTGAAGCGTTGCAGGTGACAGTTAGATGTAGTGTGTCGCTGTATTGTATCAATACAGATTTTGATGTGATTAAGTCTTTAATTTTTTGGAATGCTGTTTCCTCTCAGTGGCCCCATTTCCAGTTGGCTTTTTTATCGAGGAGTCTATGCAGTGGTTCCACTACTGTTGCCTTCTGTGGCAGAAAGACATGATAAAAATTAATGAGTCCCAAAAATGCTTGTAAGTCCGTTTTGTTTTTGGGTCTGGGAGCATCCTTTATTGCTCGTACTTTTTTTGTTGTGGGGTGGATTCCTGCTTCATCAATAAAGTATTCCACAAACTCGACCTGGTTTGTGGCAAGTTGGCATTTTCTTTTTTAACTTTGAGTCCTATTTCTCTAAATTTTGTCAAAACTGCCCTTAAACGGTCTTTTAGCTGTTTTTTGTTTTTGGCTGATATTAATACATCATCGAAGTAAGGTACCACCCCTTTTAGTCCTTGTAAGAGGTGTTCCATTAGGCTCTGGAAAACGCCAGGGGCCAGGCTCACACCGAATTGTAATCTATTACATTTAAAGGCTCTTCTATGCATTACGATGGTTTGCTCCTCTGCTGTCTCAGGATCAACGGGTAATTGTTGATACGCCTGTGCGAGGTTGAGTTTTGCAAAAATCCTCCCTTTCCCTAATGAGTGCAACAAGTGTTGGACTACTGGTATGGGGTACGTGCTCTGTTGCAATGCATGGTTCAGGGTGGCCTTATAGTCACCACAGATGTGCACGGACTTGTCAGGTTTTATGGGAGTCACAATTGGAGTTTCCCATCTGGCATGATCGGTTGGCTCTAGTACCTCTTGAGCGATTAGCTTGTTTAGTTGTTCGTCAATTTTTGGTCTTAGTGCAAATGGTACCCATCTGGCTTTAAGCCTGACGGGAGTTACATTCAGGTTTAAGCTAAATGATATAGGGGTCCCACAGTACTTGCCTAAGGTCCCGTCGAGTACATCATGGAATTCTTCCATCAGGTCTTTTTCCCAGTCCATCATGGTGACGCTATTGATTCCTGTCACTTCGATTCCGGCAGTTCGAACCATTCTAACCCAAGCAGGCTGGGGCAATCTCTGTCAATGATGGTTAATGGAAGAATCTCGGTGTGTTTTTTAAATTTTACTGTAAAATGTCCCAGTCCCACTACTGCTATCTTGTTGCCCTGGTAGTCTTTGATGATCAGGCTTTGCTCTTCGAGTTCTCTATGTTTTATGTCTGGTATCAAACTTTTTATTGTGTTCCATGATACCATTGATAAATACAAGCCTGAGTCTACTTCCATTTCGCACGGCTCCCCTTCTATCAGGACGCTGATTCGAACCTTCTTAGTGTTTGTTGTTCTGGCTGTTCCGATAGTGATTGTTTGATGTGTTTCTTCCTTTTCATTTAGCCGTTGATTTTTTCCGTCTCGACTCCAATGGTTTCCGGTTGACCTTTCTTTGTTTCTGGGGGGGCTACTGCCTTGTCCCCTTAGACTATAGCTCTTTTTGTTTTGGCAGACCCTCGCAATGTGCCCCCGTTTCTCACAATGTCGGCATGTGGCATTCAAGAATTGACACTCAGACCTCGGGTGGTTTCCGCCGCAACCCGCACACTGGAATTCAGTTTTTCTATTTCATCTCTCTCTCCGGTTCCTTTCTGAGTAGAGTCTGTTTACCTCCTCATTCTCGTCTTCTGAATCAGTGGATGATTCAATGTCCTCATGGTGGGAGGCTGTGGCAGTGTGCTTTTGGGCTCCCTCAGTTTTCTTTTCCTTGTTCAGGCAAGGACTGTTCATAGCATTCATCTGCTTCATTTTCGCTGCAGATTTCTCTGCGGCTTCAGCAGCAGTTGCTTCAGTGATAGCTTCGTTTGCGGTGATGTTGGGTCAGTTTAGCAGTTTGCTTTGTAGGGTTGCATCTTTAAGTCCAAGGACTATGCGATCCCTCATAGCTTTGTCCAAGTTGAGGAACTCACATGCCCTCCCAATGTCTCTTAGTGCTGCTACGAAGTCTCTGATGTTCTCACCCTCTAGTTGGTCGCGCTTATAGAACTCGTGCCTTCTAATGAGGATATGGCCAGTGCATAATGGTTTCTCAGCATCCGATTTAGGTCTGGCCAGGCCATCTGTTTGACGTCATTTGGTCTTGCTAGTGCCTTGGCCATTTTGAAAATAGTCGGACCGCAATGCATTAGGAATATGGCTCTCTTTCTCTGGTCAGTGATCCCTTGCAGTTCGTTGCTTTCTAAAAACATGAGGAATCTGTCAATGTATGACTCCCAGTCTTCTTTGGCTGGGTTGAATGGTGCGGGTGGCGAATTGTTGCCGGCCATCTCATTGGTCCTTCGGCTATCGTTGCCACGTGCTTATGGTCTTTGTCTCTTCAATCCCATCCTCGTTGCCAGTGTTCTGTCACCAGGATAAAGCAGACTCGGAGACCGGAGTTGAATTCAGCTCTTTATTTAGCAACCAGTAACTTCAACTAAAGTTGAGCTGTGGCAGCCCTTTTTATAGTGGCTGCTAGCGGCTCGCAACCAATAGCATTTATTTAAACTTCCCGCTGCTTAGGCAGCCAATCGGTAACTGTCATTATTAACCAATCGCTTCGTTGCATTAACTAACAAATAGGAATGTATTCTTAGGAGTCTCTATTTGAATACACTACATTTATGACTAAGAAAGAATTTGAATCTCAGTCTCACAGGAGTGGCAGCAGGGTCCATGTAACAAAACGAAGTTATTCTCTGTTGATTTATTTATGTAAAGTAGTTGTAGAAATCCTTGGAAACAGGGGAAAATAAATTGCAATAGCTTGCAAAACAATACAGTACTGTATAATAATAAATACTATGTAGTATTGTCATGTCATGAATATGTATGAATCAAATATGAAGTCTGTTGCCCCACCATAACCAAAAAGACAGAGTTTCTAGCCCTCCTTAGCACTTAGCACTGTCGCTGTGACCCAGTATGCCACTGGTTTTGACCATGCAGCCCAATTTCTGGAGCTTTCCTCAGTCACCTGAGATGGTAACCATTATCATACTATTGCTGGTTATTGTTTTATTGCTGCTTCTCCCTAAAGCTACCATGAGTTTCTTGAGCCATAACACTAACTGGCTTGGCTGTCCCCTCTCTCCCTTTTTAGCCTCTACCAAGCCAGTCTGAAAGTAAGAGAGGCTTACTTCTCCCCATCTTGCCATGGTTGTTCAATCTTAATTAAATTCTACCTTAATAAGTTTGTATCTTCACAAGGGTGATGGTCAAATCTGGCCCTAGGCTCATGCCTCGGCATGCAGAGTCCACCGAAACAGGCTCATACGGGGAGATCATTTTATTATAATTTATTCAGAACATTCTGATAAAAAGAATTAATCTCATTCAAAGAGGGAACCTCAAGACTCATCTTAACATTCCCTTTTATAGCCAAGACATCAAAGGGGATTTAAAAAAAAGAAAAATTGATTGGACAGGATAAAAGCATCCTCCCCTCTGCAAAGATAATCAGTTACACAAAGTTAAACACGTTACATATAATATCCACAATAACAAACATGAATAATTTATTCATTTATTTATTTATAAAATGTATATGGCTGCCTACTTGCCCACAGTGATGTTAAAAATAAAAACACAGTATAGAAAAAAACATTTCATCCCCTCTCCCAAGGGTCCCTATTTTGGATGTGTCTCCTTCCACATCTCTTGCATGCTGGATTTGTTGACTTCCCTCATCTCTTCTCTCTCCTGGATATCTCCTAAGCATTCAGAAATATAACTTTGGGGGGTTGTTTCAGAGCTTCTCCTCTCCTCCCCTTCCTTCCCTGCCCTCTTCTCCCCCCCCCCTTCCCTGCCCTTCTCCCGCCCCTTCCCCTGTCCTCTCCTCTTAGCTTTCTTCCAACCTCTTTTTCTTAGCAGCAGCCTCCACTGTACCATACTGAGGTCACAACCAACCGTTCCCCCCAAATGCCTCAAAACCTAGTAATCCGATGTCCTTATTTAAAACTTACGAGCTTTACTTCTCAACTATAAATATACATGTAACATAAATATACATTTATGAAAGAGATGGACGCAGGTGGATTAAACAACCTTTACTGTCCTTTCACACCAACATTCTTATCATTCAGTTCCAAACATTGCCCCAGATTTCAGTTGGGATTTTTTTTTTTTTAGCCTAGTGCTGAAATGCAGATAACACAGCATTACAGCTGAAGTATAAGCTCAAGTTTCAGTAGAAAATAAGAATGTGAAACCTTGACTCTTAACAGCATGAAGCCCTGAGTTCCATTAGGTCTTGCATAAATATTGGGTTTGCTCAACATGGGAAACCCTCCTCTCTGCTGAATTTCAATCACCCAAACACCAACCTGCCTTCATACATGCTAATAATAATATGCTAATTTAATAATCATGCATGCTAATAATAACAGCAACATTAGCACTTCTCTTTATCCAGCTGACATTCAACAGAAGACCAGTGTCCATGAAGTGGAAAAAGGAAGAGTCTGCAGTTGGGAATCCCCAAAGAAGTCAGTGGGTCATTCAGAGGTCCCTGGAACAATCTCCTGTTTTCTGGGGACTCATTTCCCAATAACGGAAGGAGTGCCATTTTTTTTTTTTTTTTTGGTGACACTGTTTATTCTATGACTCTCCCCATGGAATCTGGGGAAACTAGATCTGTTCTTTTTGTCTCTATTAAGGTCTAAAATGCCTAAAATGCAGTAAGGATTAAGCAGTCTTTTAACAAAAGAAGTTCTTGTTCCATGGTTTATAATTTACCAAGGAAACAGTTCAAAAGGAGAACAAAAAAGGCAAAGTGATTTAGGCAACACAAATGTTTGCTCACTTGCTTTTAGGATATACCCAGATTCAGAGTCCTTTGAATGATGGAGAAAGAGAATACTTATTTCATTTTTATTTATTTAATTTGATTTATCAATCGCTTACAAGATAATAGGTATAAGAATAAACATAGTTTTGAATACATGAAATGGATACATATAAGAAAAATAAAAGAAACAATAGGACAGGGAAGGTAGGCACGTTGGTGCTCTTATGCACGCCCCCTACAGGCCTCTTAGGAAAGGGGTGAGGTCAATAGTAGACAGTCTAAGGTTAAAGTTTTGAGGGTTTGGGGAAGAAACCACAGAGTCAGGTAAAGTATTCCAGACATTGACCACTCTGTTGCTGAAGTTGTATTTCCTGCAATCAAGTTTGGTGTGATTAACCTTGAGTTTGTATCTATTGTGTGCTCTTGTATTGTTATGGTTGAAGCTGAAATATTCATTGACAGGTAGGACATTGCATTGTATGATTTTATGTACTATACTTAGATCGAACCGAAGACGGCGTAGTTCTCGGTTGTCTAGGTCTAGAATTTCAAGTCTGGTGGTATAAGGTATTCTGCAATGAGTAGAGGAGTGTAGAACTCTTCTTGTGAAATATTTCTGGACTTTCTCAACTGTGTTATTATCAGATACATAATGTGGGTTCCAGACTGATGAGCTGTATTTGAGTATTTTGTCTAGCAAATGTTTTGTATGCTCCAGTTAGTAGTGTGATATTACCAGAGAAAAAGCTATGTAGGATAAGGTTAACAAATCTTAATGCCTTTTTGGCTATGTAGTTACAGTGGGCTCTAGCACTTAGATCATTAAAGATGAGAATTCCAAGGACCTTGACAGTGTTTGGATCATCAACAAGGCCTTGACTATTGTATTTTATTTTCTGATTTTTTATTTGTTGAGAATTTCTGACATTTATTTGTTGAGAATTGAAGTTGCCATTTGTTTGACCATTCTGATACATAGTCGAGGTCTTTTTGAAGGGTAGCAGTATTGTCTGTGGTGTTAAATAGCTTTCCATCATCAGCGAAGAGAACGCAGTTGCTCGAGTTGGTCCTAGAACACTGCCTGTTGACAGGTACAGAATTTGATAGGACACTCCCAATTTTAACCATTTGTTATCTGTTTGACAGGAATGCTTCTACCCAGTTATTCAGGTGTCCAGAGATACCATAGGATTTTAGTTTTAGTAGTAGTTTGTCATGTACCACTGAATCAAAGGCTTTACAGAAGTCTATGTAGATTGCATCTATTGCTTTGCCCTGATCGAGTTGTGTAGTCCATATGATTTTGCAGTGTAAGAATTGCAGATTACAGGATAGTTTTTTCTGAAACCAAATTGTTTATTAGAGAGTAGGTTGTTTGTCTCTAAGTGGAGGATAATGGATTGGTTAATAATTGATCCCATGACTTTACAAGTGACGCAGCATAAAGAGATTAGTCTGTAATTTTCAACTAGACTGGGGTCTCCCTTTTTGAAGATGGGGATGTCCGTGGCTTGTGACCATAGTTTTGGCAAGGAGCTGGTCCTGAAAGATTTTTCAATGATTATGCTTAGAGGTTCAGCTATGGCAGTGGATAGCTTTTTTAAGAAGTAAGCACATATTCCATCCGGACCAATAGATAGAGATGGTTTTAGATTGCGTAGTGCTTTTTCAACATTGTCTTCTGTAAAATTGATATGTATTAGATCATTGTAGTTGTCTGTGGTTTGACTAGGAAATACTGGGCATGATCCATTGCTGTTTACAAATACTGAGCCAAAGAATGTGTTAAAGAGGTTGGCTTTAATGGTGTTGTCGTTGCAGTCTTTACCATTTGGTCCTTTCAGGGGTGGGATGGACCTTGAGTCTTTTAGTTTGTTGTTTACAAAGCTGTTGAAAATGCAGGTGGAATTTGTGCATAGAAGGTTTTCCACTTGTTTAATGTGATAGTTGGTGCATTCAGTTTTTATCTGGTGGCATAAAATTTTGTATCGGCTTTTGAAGTTGGCAACATGACCAGATTTGTTTTTCCACCAAAGTGATCTCTTTTTGGATTGAAGTTTCCTTATTGTTATGGGTAATCTGTTTTTGTTTTGTTTTGGGAGTTGTTATTGGTACATATAGATCGATGACTCTTTTGACTTCAAGTAAAAATATGTTGTATTGGTCTTCAACAGTATTGCATGCAGTAAATAGAAATTGCCAATCAAGGGATGAGAGATCGTTGTCTATAAGATCATAGTTGCCTTTTTTGAAGTTATAATTGGGGATCACATCTTTGTGATAATTTTTGTGTGGACACATGTTGAGACAAAAGTCAATCATGTTGTGGTCACTGTTGGAAAAGGGTTCTTTAATTTGTATTCCGTAAATTGAATTCAAACTATTGCAGAAGATGATATCGAGGCAGTTGTTTAGTCTAGTATTGTTGGTTACTAGTTGTTCCAGTCCTAGATTTGTTACAGCATTGTAGAAGGTTGCATGTATGGGTTCTGTTGTACATTCATTTAGGGTCCAGTTAATATGAGGTAGATTGAAGTCACCAAGAAAGATAAAAGTGTGTGGGCAGGATGTTGCCCATGTTAGTAGTGAATTTAGCTTGTTTACATGTTCGATGTCATAATCAGGTGCTCTGTAACATAGTAAGAATTGAAATGTGATATTTAAGGATAGTTCACAGATGATGGTCTCAGGAAGAGCAAGCTCTTGGGTAACTTGGATGTTTTTTAAATGTAAGGATTTTTTATAGAAGATAGCAATACCACTTCCTCTATGGATTTTATGATCTGATCAGTAAACATGATAGTCTCTTACTGTGGTAATGGAGTCAGGAAGAGATGTGTTGAGCCATGTTTCACAGACAAATATGATGTCAAATTTAGCTGTATTTAGTAAGAGGAGAAATTCAGGTATTTTATTCACAAGGCTTCTTGCATTGAGTAGCTTGCATTTAAGGCCAGCTGTAATTGGAATTGAGGTAGTTAGGGGAGTGCATGCCTAGTCTTGGGTGATGGTGGATTGGTTGAAGTAGAGTTGGATGCTGAGTTGTGGGTTGTGTGACTTACTTTTGATACAGTCATCACGGTAGTCAATGTACAGGTCCTTCTCTCCATTGTCTACACGTTTTTTGAGTTCTGTGCAGAGTACACAGGAGTGGGCATGTTGCTGTATGGTTAGGTCAGGGTGAGAATGGAGGTTCTTATGGTTGGTGTTGCTTTTGGCAAGTGAATTTATAGTATAAATGAATTTACATTTGCTTGATTCATTTTTGCAAATGACTCTGAAGAAGCGTGGGCCACCAAACCATCTCTGTTTTTGAATTCTCTGTCGATGCGGGAAATCTCAAGTATTTTATCAGGGGAGATGCTTGATGCTTGATAGTCATGATATGAATATGATAGATTATTAATAGAATGTAATGATAAAAGAGCTGAATAATGTTTGGGAAAATTCAAGTTCCCATTTTGCTGTGAAATTAACTGAATTTTCTCCATCTAACCTCCCCCCCCCAAAAAAAAAATTAGCATGATTATACAACTGACAGGAAGTATTATGCCTGCAAATAAAAAGGCAACCAGGCAACCAAAACCAACCAAAATCATTTGAAGCTCAACAAAGGGTGCTCTAGAAGACATGCTACCCAATGGTGGGATTCAAATAATTTAAAATTATTTGGTGGGCATGGCCAACTCGATGTCACTGACATTGAGGAATGCCTCCCCTTCCCCAGCCACTCCACAGCCAGCCTCTTCCCTCAGGGCAGCTTGCCTGGCCTTCAAGATAAGCCCCATAGGTACTTCACCACCATTCAGGCTCTTCCCCCTTAGCCTTAATTAGGACTAAGGTTGGTGGGAGTCATGACTGGACTCCTGACAGCAACGTCCCCTCTGCTCAGATGAACAGAGCCTGGGCATCTTCCTCTTCACTTCCCCCAACAGCCTCTCATAAGAGAAAGGCTGGAGCCGAAGCCTAGAAAACCTAGGAGGCACTTTGCCACCCCACCTGCTGCTGCTCATGAAAGATGGCTCCGAGCAGCCCCGTGCCAAAGCTCTCCCCACTTACCCCATGGTCTAGTGTTTACATCCAACCCCTCTGTGGTTCTTTACTATGAATCCAGAACCTGGAGTCTCCTCCCTGGGCGAGCTGGTGGCCAGGAAGCCAGGAACTCCCGCATTCCACCCTGACTGGGGGTGGGGAGGGCCAGCTGGTTGAGGGATGATGTGAGCAGCTCAGCCTCATGGTCCCTTGCTGCCCCCGCCTGTTGGCAACCATGGTGGGCAAGGCCCAGCAGCTGTGGAGAGTCAGGGTGGGATGAGATGCAGGTTGGGGGAGGAGGCCAAGTGGTTCCTCTCTGTCATCAGCCATGGGAGGAAGGGAAAAGTAAGTGGGGAATGGGGGATGAGTGGCTGGGAGAAGAGGGGAGAGGAGTGGGGCAGGGCCAGCCAATGATGGGATCAGCCAGTTTGCTGAACTGCAGAAAAAGTTAGCTACTGGTTCAGGTGAACCGATGCAAACCAGCTGAATCCCACCACTGAGGCTATCTTATATTCTACACCAGTGGCAGATTTAAAATTACCCATTTTAAAATAGCTGTAGATACCAACTATTGTTTTTATCAAGGGCATGTTCATCACTGTGCAGAAAACATAGATTATATCCAGAAATGAGGCACCTAAATGATAAGACTAACCTGATTATAGTATAATGGGTGGAAAAATGAAGTCAGATTACATTTTAAGGTGATATATGATTTATGATCTTTACCAAAGAATGTAGAACCAAACTGCATTTCCCCTCTCTTCTTTCTTAATCTAAATGGTCTCATTTTCCTCAACTTCTGAATCCTTTACAAGAGACTTGGCAAACATTGTAAAGGCAATAAATTAACAAAAAAAACCTCCCCAGGCCAGCTGAGTCTGTCATTAAATACTCCTTTCTGTTTAAGGTAACGGAGTGCAAACCTATCTTCTGGGCATCCTGGATCCTTAAGGGCCATAGGGGTAAGGTGTAACTTACTTGCCTCTCCCCAACTGCATGCAATCCACCCCCCATAAACACTGGAAATTCCCATCTCTGCACCCAATGCCCTTTGGGCTGTTCTGTTTACAGTTCTGGCCTCAGGCACTTGGGACAACCGGTGTCCCAAGATTCACGTTTTTAAGACCAGAGCGGTTTCCGTGTGTAACAATACACTAAATATTAACACAGTCTGAAAGAAAAATTGCAATCATTTTAGGTCACTGTATCCAATAAAAAGCTGCAAAATTGCAGCCCAGGCATTCCTGATTTCCAGTTAGCTAATATTCTGTTGGTCTCAGTAGTAAACATTGATTTGCCAGATGTTATTGGTTCTGAAATAACTAATTGTTAACTAAATGATTGATTCTGAAATAATGAATTGTTTACCAAATTACCAAGAAATAAATTCCATGTTATGCCAGACTTTTTCTATAATCTACCAAGCCCATCTGGCTCTGCTTCCAGGTTCAACCTAGCAACTGAGTATTTCTGAATTCCTAATTTGGTAGGAATTATTCCAATAGTCAAACTCCAGGGTTGCTGGAGCTCAATTGTTGGAAGGAGACACATACATAGATGGGGCTGAATTCTTCCCCATTTTATGACAGCTGTTGCTGTTTTGGCTGGAGTTTCTTCTGGTCATAAAGCCAGAGAGCAGCATGTTTTCAAAATAACAAATTGAGGATGGGGAAAAATGGTCCAGAAAAAGCTTAAACATTTCTAAATCGTGACAATATGTTGTGTTCATTATTGCAGTTGATGTTGTTGATTAAAGCACAACATTTGAGGACTAGCAAGGCAGATTTAATACCAATCTAATTTATTCAGCAAATACTGCTTTTTTCGTGAGATATAGTTCCTTGGTAAACAAACTCTACTGAAGAGGAAGAAACAAGTGGTTTATCTTTAACATTAATTGAAAGGGCTTGAATCCCACAATGTCATCTTGTATTTGTTCATTTTTCAACCACTTGCTTCAGGTTGCATAGCATTCATTGAATAATAATCCCTGCAATGATAACCAGTTTGTTCACTGTACATCATGACAGTCTTCATAACTAGCAAAGTATTTACAGACTATTTATTTCTGTCTCAGTGTGGCATGAATCCAAATTTGGTCATTGTGGTTAGCTTGAAAAGGAAAAGATTAAGAACAATTCTTCTAAAAGCATACTCACTGTGGTTAGATCTGATATTAGTAGGTATTGTGTTTCTAGATATATGCAAATATACCTGCTAATACAAATAGCTGAAAAGTCAGTGATGTATATGTGAGTGACACTTATATATCAAGTTGGCCTGATCAAGTTGAATTAAATTTCAGGGAGTCATGGTGCTCTTGCACATTTGCAGAGTATTAGAGTTGGGCCTTTGTTTTACTAGAAAGTCAGATAGATCAAGGAAGGCTATAAGGACACACCTTTTTTTCCAATCAAATTATGAAATGGTGTTTTTGTTAAGTTCTGCGCATGGGTGCAAGGAACAGAGACGAGGCAGTGAACAGTGAACTTCAACTCTTTATTAATCATTCTGAACAGAGCAAAAAAACCTAGGGCAGCAGCAGCCCTTTTATAGGCAGGCTGCTGACCTATTAGCCAATGAGAACACAGAAGTGTTAAACCCTTGAATCAATGAGAGTGCCTCGTTAACAGCCAATCAGATTCTCCAGAATGGACCAATCCGATATTGCCATTATCGGCCAATCAGAATTGCAGGACTAGAACCCTGCTTTTTCTTTAAGCTTTGTTAAAACTTTATTTAAGTTCTTTTATTAGTTCATAACACCCCTTCCCCCCGGGTTCCGTTTGAGGGGTGTGGTGACGTAATCCCTAAGATATGTAGGTTGTTTTAACTGTCTATTAGATTTGTGCTGTCCCACCGGTTCCTGTCTGTAGTCTGGTTTCGGTGGGACGTTTTTGGACATATCTTGTACAGGCGCTTCTGGTTTGGTGAATGCTGGCTACCTCGATCCCGAGTGGGGTGAACCATTGAAGGCCTAACAAGCTAGGCTGGTCACACATAGGACCGCAGTGGAAACAACAACCCTGCAAGGTCGACCGAGGCCCAACCCGAGACGACCACCCACCAGGGCGAATTCCACTTGGCATCGGGCACTTCCAATGACGAGGAGGACATCCATCGCCTCCAGACAGGCCGCAACCCACAGAACCGGCGGGGTCGTAAGTCGAGGACCAACTGTGCCGGTTGCGGCGGCGACCACCCCAGGTCGGAATGCTGGTTTTTCGAATCGATCTGCCGGCATTGCGACAAGAAGGGACACATCGCCCGTGTCTGCCGCCTAAAAAAGAACCGCAGCCCGGCACGATGGGACCAGAGCGACTGGAGGAGAGAGAGAGCACACCACCCCGGACCAGAGATCGCCCCTCAGACAACAGATGGGACCGGAACGGATGATCCCTGCGAGGCAGCGATAACCGGCGAAGAGAGGAGACCCATCAGATGGTCACCATCGGCCGCGCCATAACCAATGATGCCCGGAAGGTCCACGTGGAGGTAGGCATCGAGGGCCAGCCATGCAAAATGGAGGTGGACTCCGGGTCCTACCTCTCCATGATAGCATGGCATGAAATAAAGCGCTTGGTGCCTACCCTCCAAAGGAGGAACCTAGACAGCCAGAGACTCATCGTAAAGGACTACCAGGGAAACCGCATCCCGGTAGTCGGAACCAAACACTTCAACATCACATATAAAGGGCACACCGAAAGGCTTCCCCTGACAATCATCGACCGTGACCGCCCAAGCCTACTGGGACTGCAATGGTTCGCCCCGCTTGGCATCGCAGTCACGGGAGTCGACCACGTCACCGACAACAGCTGGGAGCAGCAACTGGCCCGGGAATTCCAAGAGGTCTTCGACGGAAACCTAGGCAAGTACCGAGGGCCCCTTATATCATTCAACCTAGACCCAAACATCCCCCCAAAACGCCTGAAACCAAGGCGGGTGCCATTCGCACTTAAACCCAAGATAGACGAGCAAATTGACAAGCTCGTCAAGCAAGGGGTCCTACAGCCAATAGACCACGCCCGGTGGGAGACCCCCATAGTCACCCCGATCAAGCCCGATGGGTCGGTGAGGATCTGTGGGGACTATAAGGCCACCCTAAATGGTGCGCTACAACAAAGCGCCTACCCCGTCCCAGTAGTGCAACACCTACTGCACTCACTGGGAGGGGGCAAGGTTTTCGCCAAGCTCGACCTTGCCCAGGCATACCAACAGTTGCCAGTTGACGAGCAAACGGCAGAAGCGCAAACCATAGTCACCCACCGGGGGGCATTTAAATGCAACCGACTCCAATTCGGAGTCAGCGTGGCACCGGGAATATTCCAAAGCCTAATGGAAAGACTACTGCAAGGCATCAAGGGGGTGGTACCTTACTTTGACGACGTCCTAGTGTCGGCAACCAACCAAGCCGAACTAGAGGGTCGCCTAAGGGAGGTCCTAACCAAATTCAAAGAGACCGGGCTCAAAGTCAAGAGGGAGAAATGCCAACTATACACGGAACGGGTAGAATTCCTAGGATACCTCCTAGACCGTCACGGCATTCACCCCACAAACCAAAAAATCAAGGCCATCAAAGAAGCCCCCACACCCAAGTCGAAGACGGAACTACAGGCATTCCTGGGGCTACTTAACTTTTACAATGTTTTCCTGCCCCAAAAGGCGATGGTGGCGGAGCCCTTGCATAGGCTCCTGGACAAGGCGGCGACCTGGACTTGGGGGAAACGCGAGCAAGCCGCCTTCCAAAGAACAAAGGACCTCCTCACTTCGGACGCCGTCCTTATACAGTATAACGAGACCCTACCTCTGGCCGTCACATGCGACGCATCACCCTTCGGCGTCGGCGCTGTCCTCAGCCATACCCTTCCCGACGGAAAGGAAGCACCCATCGCGTTCTTTTCAAGGACCCTCACCAAAATGGAGCGGAACTATAGCCAGCTGGACAAAGAGGCTCTGGCTATCGTTGCCGCCGTAAAACGATTTCACAAGTATCTCTACGGCCGGACTTTCACCATCATAACCAACCACAAGCTGCTGCTGGGAATCCTTGCAGGAAACCGGGCCACCCCGAACATTCTGTCTCCCCGAATGACAAGGTGGTCCGAGTTCCTGGCAGCCTACAACTACGGACTCATACACAGACCGGGTAAGACGACCTCCCATGCAGACGCCTTAAGCCGCTCGCCGCTACCGGAACCTGACACCAACCCAGCACCCACAACGACCACCCTCAGCATAGAGACTCTACCCAACCTGCCCATAACCACGTCAGACATTGCCCGAGAGACTAATAAAGACAAACGTCTTGCGCGGGTGTTGCATTGGGTAGAGAAAGGGTGGCCGGAAAGGGACAACGACAAGTCCGTCAAAACATTCTGAAACCGCCAAACGGAACTCTCATTATTAAAAGGGTGCATACTTTGGGGGGATAGGGTGGTCATTCCAGAAAAGCTACAAGGGAAGGTTCTGGAACTGCTACACGAGGGGCACCCTGACATCGTTTGGACTAAAGCCCTGGCCAGAAGTTACGCTTGGTGGCCAGGGATGGACAAACAAATTGAGACCTGGGTAGCAAGGTGCCAACGATGCCAAAAAACTAGGCCAAGCCCACCCACAGCACCCGTCCTAGAGTGGGAAACCCCAAGGGGACCTTGGTCTAGGATTCACATAGACTTCGCCGGGCCCACAAAAGGACACACCTTCCTTATAACAGTAGATGCTTACTCCAACTGGCTGGAGGTAAGCAACATGAAGACAACAACCACGGAGGCCGTGATCAAGGAACTCTGCAAACTCTTTTTTAACGCACGGCCTCCCAGACGTCATCATTTCCGACAACGGGCCCCAATTCACCTCGCTGGAATTCGAAAAATTCCTAGCGGAAAGGGGCATCCGCCACGTGCTGACAGCACCGGTGCACCCGGCGGCGAACGGTAGGGTGGAACGGATGGTGCAATTCACTAAGAAGACCATCCGGAAAATAGACCACGGGGAGATCCAGGAGAAAATAAACAAACTACTCTTCACCCAACACATAACCCCAAATACCACAACGAATAAGAGCCCAGCCGAACTACTAATGGGGAGGAAATTAAGGTCCCCACTCGACAGGTTACACCCCACGTATAACCCGGAGAAGCCCCCAGACTCAAACAGCAAACACCGAACCTTCGCACCTGGAGACCCCGTATACGCAAGAAACCTGACGGGAGACCCACTATGGATACCGGCCGTCATCACACAAATAACAGGCCCACACTCGTACCGGCTACAAACAGCAGACGGACGAGCGTGGAAACGCCACATCGACCAATTAAGGTCGAGGACTGCCAACCAAGAGACCACCGACGCACAAACAGGCGAAACCAACCCCCACAACACAAACCAAGGGGGGAGGGAATACCCAGGGGACCAAAACCAAAGAAGAATAAACCAGCCATACTTACCGGAAAGCAGCCATCACGTCCCCTCGCCAGGAAGAAACAGCCAGGCCAGCTCAACCGACCCAGAAAGACCGAGCGGGAGCGGTGAAACCCACAGCTCAACCAACCCGGGAGGCCCAGGAGGGAGCTACGGAGAGCGGCCCGGCCCGACCGACCAGTCAGTTCCCACGACGGCAGCAGGAGCAGCAGAGATCCCGACCGAACCGGCCGGGATCCAACCTACGACTGAGCTGCGCAGGTCCAGAAGGCTCAGACGGAGCCCCGCCTACCTACGTGACTACGCAACGTAAGGACTGAACCAAGAGGGGAGGGGTGTTCTGTCCCTAATTAGCATTCTTGAGATCCCCGCGCTTTGATTGGCCAAAGCGCGGGGCACTCAAATTGGTCAGGCGAGCCGCGCCGATTGGCTCGCTAGGAATCTCCCGCGATTGGTCCATTCGAATCGCAGGAGATTCAAAGTGGTGCCATTGGCCGCGGCCACCGCGGCTAAAGGAATAAAAGCCATGAGCTTTTTCCTTTGCCCCAGTTCGGTTCCAACTTTAAATAAAAGAGCATGATTTGAAGTCACCGACTCCTGGCATCATTTCACGGACACAACAAAAATGGAGCTTGGGAGGGTCATGTGCTGCCCTCCCAAGCTCCATTTTCACTGGCAGAGGGTTTCAGGAAGCCATCGCAGCCAAAATCAGAGCTTGGGAGCCTGTTTTCGCTGATACAGTCTTAACATCACAGTGTAAAGTGGTACTATCTCCTTGTCTTGACTCTATCCCTCTGTTGATGCAGCCTAGGACTGCATTGGCTTTTTGGCAGATTGTTGCTCACTGCTGGCTTACTAGGTGATCCACTAGGATACTCGGTGGTGCAGTGGTTAAGAGTACAGTACTCCAGGCTACTTCTGCTACTACTGACTGCATACAATTTGGCAGTTCAAATCCCACCAGGCTCAAGGTTGATTCAGCCTTCGATCCTTCCGAGGTGAGCAAAATGAGGAGAGATTGTTGGGGGCAACATGCTGACTTTGTAAAACCGCTTAGAGAGGGCTGTACTATAAAGCGGTAAATAAGTCTAAGTACTATTGCTATTGCTATATTTAGATCCCTCTTAACAAGACTGTTGAGCTAGGTACTGCCTATTCTAAGGCAGTTCATAAGCATTTGTTTTTCCTGTTTAAATGCAAGACCTTACTTTTCTCACCACTGAACTGCATTTTGTTGGATTGGGCCCAATGTGCATGCTTCTCAAGATCCTTCTGAATCTTGAGTTTTATCTTCCAAGGTGTTGGCAATTCCCTCTAGCTTCATGTCATCTGCATTTGATGAGTTCTCCTTCTATCTCCTCATATAGACCATTTATGAAGATGTTGAAGAGTACTACGCCCAAGACTCATCCTTGAGGTACACTTCTGCATGTTTCCCTGCATAGATGTAGCTCTATTGAGCATTATTCACTGAGCTCAGTAGGTCAGCCAATTGTGAATCAATCTGATGGTGTACTGTCTACCCCACTGTTCTATCTTACCAAGAAGTAGGTTGTGTTCAGATGCTTTGCTGAAGTCTAAGTACACTACATCCACAGTGTTTTGCTGATCCATTAATTTTGTCAAAAAAGGTAATGAAATTTGTCTGATATGATGTGTTTTTAACAACCCATGCTGGCTTCTAGTAATCATCTTGTTTGTTTCTAGGTGCTATCCAATCTTTCACTTGATTATTCTTAGAGAGTATTCAGACCCCCTTCACTTTTGTCAATTTTGTTATGCTGCAACCTGTACAACACTGACTGTCCATTGGTTTTCAGAAATCAGAAGAGATGTGTTTGGCTGTTAAAATTCTCCAAGACATGTGAAACTGTGAAAAAGCATGTTCTTTTTTTTTTTTTTTAAACAAACTTTATTCGGTTTTCACATTAAAAACAAAACTCTCTTTCTGGTGGACAACATATTTCCGGGTCATCATCTTTACATACAAATATGACAGAAATTATACAATGATATATGCATACTTAATTCTATTATTACCTTTTCCATTCCAAATTTTCAGTAGGGAGAGAAACAAACACATTAATTCTAGCCTCTTTTCTTAATTTCAATCAATTTTGTTTCATTTCAATTATTTCAAATTAATCCTTTAGTATTTGTTTTTAAACATAAACAATATGTATTTACCTAATAAATACTAATAAGGTTTAATTCTAAATTCTTTCATTAATCCCAATCTAAACATTTAATTTCATTTCAATTATTTCAAATATAATCCTTAATATTTATTTTAAAAATACAAATAAACAATATATATTTGCCTAATAGTGGTAATAATGAAGTTACCAATGTCTCTCCTTGCTTTTAATAATCTATATTAAACTTATTAATTTAGCTGGTTCTTTAGTCTGTCACATTCCCTTTCAATTACACACATTTAATAAGTTCTAAATTGATACAGATCTTAACACACCCACACAAAAAGAAAAAAGAACAAGTTTAAGTTTCCTCTCTTTTACTATTTTGAGTGTGACACCTTATTGATTAGATTATACCTTTATTCCCTCATCTTAATTCCCAATAAACTATTAGTCATTACATCTTCTCAATTGGATTCCACAGCATATTTCCCCCCCCTTTAATAAGAGTTATCAATGTCTATATTACCCTATTTTCTAAATATTTTTAATTGCAGAAATATTCTTATTACCCTTGTCACCTGCAGAATCCCCCTTTTAATTCATCAACCATTATCTCTGAAAAGGCAATTTCTTTTCAACATTTTACTAGTTCTGTGGTTCTTTCTGTCACATGCCTGTTTCTTACTGCTTCTCCGGTGCATTGTCCAGGGAGCGAACCCGAATCTCCTCCCGCTCTCTTCCCCATATCTTTTCTCATTCTTTCTACATTTCCTGACTTCACAAGTATTCCTTCTTTTATTGTAAAGAAACAATTTCCTTTCAACATTTTACTAGTCTTACTGTTTCTCCTCCCTCTTTTTTCCCCATGACTTTTCTCATTCCAATTTATCTCTTTCTTAATATCTTTCCTTTCCCTTTTCTGCTGAATCTTCCTGCCTTTTCTAACTTCACAATTATTCCCTCTTTTAATTGCTTTCTTAAAATTCAACTTTTTAACCTTCCTTCTTTCCCCACTTCTTTGTATTGTTCTTTGTGTCCATTCAAAATGTCTTCTCCTTGAGTCAATTCCTGCTCTTCTGAGAATCTTTCTTCTTGTTCTTCAATCGCCATTTCCATTTTTCTAGCACAGAGCAAAGTGATTCGCCTCTTTCCTGTAGTAATTCTCTCATATTTTTAAGTTCCATTTTTAAGTCCCAGAGATATCATCATTCTTATATTTTATAATCCTCAAAGTCCACAAAAAAAAAAACAGCACCACTTTTACTTTCCTTCTTTCTTCTTTCAATTTTTTTAAAGTTCTCAGCTATTCCAGTTCAGGGTTCATACCAAAAACATCAGTCAGTCCCACAAACAATCTTTCCTTCCTTGCTTTTTCCTTTATTCTGGTTCTGCTTTCACTTTCTAAAATTCTTACTTTGTTTCAATATTTCTGTAATTTTATACCAGTTCATTCAAAAACAAAATGTTTTCCTTTTTATTTGAACTAAATTTTTATCAAAAGGTGACACTCTCCACTAGACGAAGTCTTCACTTTTTTTCCCCTATATTTTTATTTAAGGTTTTTCGAACCTCAATATTCCAAGACAATCCAGTCTCCAATTTATAAACTTTATTATTATTATTCTTTGGCAATATTAAATCCAGCTTTAATTTTATAATTGATTATTCCCAAATTATTTTAGTGCAATTTCATTAAATCTTTAATTCCAGCTTCTTCCTTTCCCGGTTCGAAGCCCCATTTAGCTGTCAAAAATATTTTCCTTTTTTTTTCCTCTGTCCCTTTGTAATTTCGCAGCTCACTTTTCTTTTCTTAAAAATTCCATATTACCTTAATCCCGGGGTACTTTTATTTGGTTATACTGCCCAGATGTTGCGGTTCAGATGTTATCCACCTCTTTCTTCCCTCCTGCACAAATCTTAGTCAAGCTGAGTCATCCTCTTCGGAATGGCCATTTTAGACCATCGCTGAAGTCATCTTTGGGAGGAAAAAAAGCCAAGCCCAGGGGGGGGGAGATGCGGCTCCCCACAGACAGGCTTGCTGCTTCCTCTTACTCCACTGCCCCTCCAAGGCAGTTTCAACCCCTAATCAGGATAATTGGGGCTCTCCGACGAAAGAGCATGAATGATAGTCGCAGAGAGTTGCGATCTACCGTCCATCGGCGAGGAGGCTCTGCCTTCTTTCCGAAAAAGCATGTTCTTCAAGTCACACTGTGTGTGTGTATGTGTGTGCATTTTTTCACCAGAAAAACAATTGCAACATAAAGAAAACATTGGATGAAGAGCTGAGATTTAATGTGACATTTGTCTTAAAAATGAACATATTGCTAAAAATATGATGTAACATATATACAGTAATACAAATAGATAGCTATTTCTAAAGAGCTCAAATACGCTGGGCTTTTTCATTTGTTTTTAGTGGCATTTAGTGGCCCTGGCTTAGTTGTAAAGTTCAATTAACTAAAGGTTTTGAAATGGCTTGTAGCAACATAACAGTCTTTGAAAAATTGCTAACTCATTAGAAATCATATTTTTTAACCTACGTTATATGTGAAATCTTAATATGATTGTTGTAACTTTCCAATTTAGACTGCAACATGTTTTGTAGTATAAAATTATAAATTTATTTTGATTGAATCTCAAATTTTATTAAATGCTTTTAGCAAAGTGTAAAAAATGTCTACATTAATATGACAATATTAATGAATTAAAGAATAAGTGCAACTTTAAACAAAATGAACTCAGAAAAATTAAAACAATTGTTTCTACTTATATTAGCTTAATTAACTATAGATAATTGTGAGCAAAAGGGATAAACAATGTTAATCATTAGACTCATCTCCCTTGAGGTTAAACAATATTCAGTTCCTCTAAAGCAAGGGTGTCCAACCTTTCACCTTCCCTGGGCCACATTAGAAAATGAAAATTTGGTTTGGGCCGCACATAAAATAAAATAACAGTAACGATACCTGATCATCCAAAAAAAAACCATAGAAAACATAGTTAACATATTAAACTTACTTGGAAATGAGGTTAGTGAGATGTTTGACATTGTTTCTCAGCCACCAATGCATCCATATTCACTTCGATGGAACTTGTTGCAATTCTCAGTGAGTGCTCAAGGTGCTCATCAGATATTTTGGTTCTAGTTTTATTCTTTGTGTGCTTCATCCTTGAAAATAGCTGCTCACAAATGTAGGTCCTTCCAAATAGCGATGACATGAATAAGGCATGATTATGAAGTGAAGGATATTTTTATCTGGAAACATATATCTTATAGAAGTCCATTAAAGAGACATGGTCAAATTTTTCTTTCAGTTGAATGTCACACTGGAGCTCTATGCATTCCATTTGCAAATTGGCAGGTAATATATTAATGTCCACTGAAAATGGAGTTGCAAATATCAGAAAAGATGGCTGATTTTTTCTAAAATCTTGAAACCTGTTCTGAAATTCCTGTACCAAATTGAAAAGCAAGGCTGCATATTTTTCCGTGTTCACAGAGGCGTGTTTAGCCAATGTACTAAAATGCATCAAATTTTTTGCCTTCATTTGAGAATGCCATAGTTTCAGTTTCATTTCAAACGCTGTTATAGTTTGAAACATTGTGCTGATCAATTGGTTTTCACCTTGAAGACGCATGTTTAACTCATTTAAATGAGTGGTCTGTGGGAATAATAAACTTTGGCATTGGGCTCAAGTAATGATTAATCTAATGCTTTATATATACATGTCTGTCTAAAGGTCACTGAGATAATGCAAGGAAATTAAAAGCAAACACCAGAAACAATTAAGCAGCTCAGACAACTGCAAATAAGTCTGTACTATTTCTAATTATTGTAATCCACAATGTAACTTGTAATCCACAATGTAATTTTGCTTACTATGTACTAAAATCTCAATAAAAAGAAGCACTGGAATTTATTCTGGGCTCCCATCCCGAGTATAAATGCTTTTGTCTCATTCTTTCCATGGGAGACCACCACAAGTGGTGACCCCAAGGTGATCCACTGCAGGTGGTACATGTCCGGACCTCCGTGTTTCCTTGCCTGGAATAGGTAAAGTACGTACTTAACTATTGCTGGACAATAGGATTTTTCAGGGAACATGGGGGGGAAACTTTCTCAGCCACAGGAATGCCATGTTAGTGAGCTGCTGAAGTTAGTCAGGACAAATTTCTTAATCTTTAAACCCTCTGGGGGGGAGCAAATAGTTCTTTCAAAAGGTAATGTGAAACAGCTGCTGCAAGAGATCGGACAGCAATGCCCCTGATACTCAGAGAGAGGCTCTTTAAAGTTAGACACGTGGAGGAGAATTGGAACTATCCTTCATGAAGAGCCACAGGCAACAGCTGAAATTTTGATATATTGGAAGGTTGTTATGACTGCTTTAGAGACCCAGCAACAACCTCTTTTAAAAATTTTAGTAGAACTTCCTCCTTATGAAGGAATTGTGTTGCATCCTCCAACCCCAAAACTGGAGTATGCTTTCTCACCTCCAACAGCGCCTATGCCTGTGGATGATAAAATCCAACCACAAATGGGAAAAGTTCAAGCAATGATGCATCAGGCTTTCAATGAGGGGAAATTAGAGCCTGATGAGATTCCCCAGATGAATTTGTTTCCAGTTAATAGGCAAATGGATGCTCAAGGAAATCTGCAGACTGAATGGGTTCCGATTCCTTTGGCAGTACTTAGGGAAATTAAGAAAGCAGTTAAAGATTATGGCATTCAAAGTCCTTTTACAAAGGGGCTCCTGACAAGTTTGGCTACCTCACACATGATTCCTAGTGACTGGAAAGATTTAATGAGAATGATATTGAGCTCTACTCAGAATGTGGTTTTTGATTCAGAATATCAAAGGGAAGCTATCACTAGGGGACGGAATTTGGGGGGGCTTTATATGCCAGACCAAATCTATGGGGCAGGCTTGTTTGAATCCACTGCTGATCAAGCTGCTAATTTGCCTGATTTGGCTAATTTGCCTTATTTCCCATGGTTATGGCAGCTATCCTTGGGGCGTTGTCCCGCATCCAGGATGTGGGAACCCCGGCACGGTCTTTTTCTCAAATTAAGCAAACAGCATCTGAGTCTTATAACGATTTTGTGGAAAGGCTACAATTGGCTATTACCCGGCAAATCTCTAATGAGGAAGCAGCAAAGGAACTTTTGCTGAAATTGGCAATTGAAAATTCAAACGCTGGCTGCAAGCGTATCTTACAGCCTTTGGTGGCTAGAGGTGAAGTTACTCTGGCTGATCTGTTAAAGGCATGTGCAGTGGTGGGTTCTCAGGCTTACAACATGGAGACTTTGGCTATGGCATTACAAAAAGGGATGAAACCTACAGGGAATTGTTTTAATTGTGGAAAGCCTGGCCATTTTAAAGCCCAGTACCGTGCCCCTGGGGGGGGGGAATGGCATTTAACAAAAGCAAAAATAAGGACGTCCGCCTGAAGTCAGTCTGTCTGAAATGCAAAAAAGGGTTTCATTGGGCAAATCAATGTCGCTCTGATCAGAACCAAAATTCGGGAAACTAAATTTGGGGCATGCAGCTAGTCCCGCTCCCAAGGCTGTCACAAAAGCATCACCTGTAATTACTGGGAGTGCAGGTTTGGGTTTAAAAATGTTGAACTCACAATTGATGTGACTTTTCCTAATCAAGTGTACATTGAGGATATTCATTTGCATGGGCCACTGCCAGAAAAAAACAGTGGGATTGGTACTTCCCAGGTCTTCTGCATCAGAAAAAGGGTTTTTTATTATTCCAGGGGTTATTGATCAAGATTATAAAGGGGTTATTAAGGTACAATTGTACACTGATACTCCTGCATCATTAATGGCCGGTGACTCTATTGCCCAGTTATTATTGCTTCCATACATCCCTATAAATCCTTTAATTGGGATCTCACGAACTGGTGGTTTTGGGTCCACTGAAATGGCCAGTTCTCCAGTTGCTGCAGAATTGCTAGCGCTCACAAAAAAATTGACTACAGACCAACCTAAAATGACAATTGAAATTCAAGAAAAATCATTTTCTGGCCTTATAGATTCTGGAGCAGATGTCTCTGTGATATGCCAAAAGGAATGGCCAAATGAATGGGCACTTGAGGACTCTCCGGCTGTTCGTGGAGTGGGTGGTATGCAGTTTGCAAGAAGTAGTGTACATTGGTTGAAGGCATTGCATAGAAAAACTGGTGAGACTGCAAGGATTCAACCTCTTGTGTTGCCCCTGCATATAAACTTGTGGGGTAGAGATTTACTGTCACAGTTCCGCACAAAAATTGTTATTGGATAATGGAAAAATTACAATTGTTAACCTCTCAGCCAGTTTGGATTGACCAATGGCCACTTCCAAAGGAAAAGCTTATAGCTTTACATTAATTGGTAGCTGAGCAGCTACAATTAAGACACATTGAGCCAACTTCTAGTCCCTATAACACTCCGGTGTTTGTTATCAAAAAGAAAAATGGAAAATGAAGATTTTTACATGATTTGAGAGCTGTCAACTCCATCCTTCAACCAATGGGAGCGTTACAATGTGGTTTGCCTAACCCGAACCTGATTCCACGCAACTGGGATCTAGTTGTAGTAGATTTACGGGATTGCTTCTTTTCTATCCCTTTGCATGCAGATGACAAGCAATTATTTGCCTTTACTATTCCTGAGTTGAATAACAACACACCTACCTTTCATTACCAATGGAAGGTTTTGCCACAGGGAATGCTAAACAGTCCAATGATGTGCCAGTCATATGTTTGAATGGCTCTGGCTCCATTCAGAACTTCTCATCCTGGGTGGAAGGTTTACCATTACATGGATGATATTTTAATTGCAGCTCTCAGCCCACCGGGAACAGTTAAGGCAGTGTTATCTTGCCTTAAAGAGGTATTATTGCAATTTGGACTTCATATTGCCCCAGAAAAAATTCAAAGTCATACACCATATACCTACCTAGGGCATAAGGTCCTTGCAACCTATGCTCATCCGGTCATTCCAGAAATCAAAATTGAGGAAAAGATTTCTCGAGTAAAATTACAACAAATACTAGGAACAATTAACTGGGTTAGACCCTACCTGGGGTTAACTACAGCGGTACTCCAGCCCTTGTTTTTGGCCCTAAAGGGCTCTGCGAGACTGGATTCTGCTATAAACTTATCAGCAGAACGAAGGGAGGTACTGGCACACGTAAATGCGACTTTAACGCAGCGTTGGGTTGATCGATGCATTCCTGATACCCCATTTGCTTTGGCAATTTTACAAACTCCAGCCTTGCCTACTGCAGCTTTATTTCAATTACATGAGGTACAGGTTTATATCATTGAATGGTTGCATTTGCAGAATACTCCCAGAAAAACAGTTTCTACTGTGGCTATGCTTTATAGTGAGTTAATAATCAAAGGCCAAAATTGCAGTATGCATTTATATGGCATAGATCTAGTTCAGTTATTTTTACCTATCTCCCTCACTTTGTGGGAAACTTGGTATAGCCAATCCATTGAATTGCAAATTGCTCTTGAAAATTGGCCAGGGAAGATTTCTTGCCATACACCCAGCGACCCTCATTTCCAGTTGCTTCAAAATGTATCTGTACATTTTAATTCAGTTATTGCTAAGCAGCCAGTTGAGGGCGTGACCATTTATGCAGACGGTGGTAAGACCTACAGCGCTTGTGCATGAAGACAAGAAGGGGTATGGAAAGCAAAGATTACCTCTCCTCAGCAATCAGCACAAAGGGCTGAATTAGCTGCTGCTATTTTGGCCTTACAGGAATTTGCACAAGAACCACTAAATCTTATTGTGGATTCTCTTTACATTTATCAATTGATACTTAACATTGAATTTGCTTATCTTTCTCCATCTGTTGATGCTAATCTTTTGAGTTTGTTTTTAGCCCTGCAAAGCTGTCTTCATTCTCGCACACATTCTTTGCATATTGCACATATTCGCAGCCACCAGCCACTTCCCGGGGAGCTGCAGGAAGGGAATGACATGGCTGACGTGGCTGCATTGGCCATGTCCTGTCTCTCGCTTTCTGCTGTTACTCCATGGGACTCACATAGCTATTTTCATCAAAATGCCAAAGCTCTTTGTAAACAATTTAGGCTCACTGCTGCAGAAGCATCAGCTATTATCCAGCAATGCCCTAGTTGCAGTGCTCAGTCCACTGCTCTTCCTCAAGGAGTAAATCCTCAGGGGATATCTGCTTGTCAGCTATGGCAGATGGATGTCACACAACACCCTCCTTTCAAACCATGGCACCATCTGCATTTCACTGTTGATACCTATTCAGGATTTATTATGGCAACACCTCAACGAGGAGAGGCTACAAAACATATAGTGAACCATTGTCTCTGTACCTTCACACATGTGGGCCACCAATGGAGATAAAAACCGACAATGGCCCTGCTTATATCAGCACCGCCTTTGTGGAATTTTGTCATCAATGGTCAATTATACATAAATTTGGCATTCCCTAAAACTCCACTGGTCAGGCCATTGTGGAACAAACTAATCAGACACTCAAATAAGCACTCCTTCACATAAAAACAAAAACGGGGGAAGTGGATGGATATAGCTTGCCTTACGTACAAAACATTCTTAATATTACATTATATACTTTAAATTTTTTAAACATGACAGGATCTCCTGCTGCTACGGCAGCCAGTAGGCATTTTGCTTCCTCCCCTTCTGCAGGTACGCCAAGACCAAAAGTTCGGTATAGGAGACTGCCAGATCCAACGTGGAGAGGACCTGTCCTGCTGATAACTTGGGCCTGAGGATACGCTGCTGTTGAAGATGAGGGGACAGTTGTTTGGGTTCCTGCTTGCTGTGTGCGTCCTTATCATCAGCAAAAGGGGCAAGGGGATGGATTTGGGGGAATGGAAAAGAAACACATTGATCCAGGACATGGGGAAGCTAGCAAACCTTCATAATAAAACTGATTGTTGGATACGTATGCACATGCCAACTCACAAAACATCAGGGCTTCCAATGGTTGCAGTACCTCTGTCCGAAGGTGACTGGTATAAGGGACAATGCTATGGTTGTTTGGGAACGTAGTCTAGCAGTTGGACTACAAGTAACATAAATACCTTACACCTTGGAAGCCGGATCCAAGAGGTGGCGGGTATCTGTTGGACCCACAATGAGCCGGTAGAGAATATGACTTACTTGGGGACATATCCGTTTTGCAACAAAACAATTGTTATTAGCAATGGAAGTCGGGTTTATCCGGATGACATGAAAACTAAAAATCTCACTTACTTTGTGCATAAATTTTCTATCATGTCTTTGATCAATGAAAATGGGTGCCCATATATTCCTGCTACATGTTGTCCCACCATGGAGGACAGCAACCAGTTGCCCAAATGTGCGAATGGGAAATACGCACCATCATCCACTTATTTGGCTATGTTAATGAAGTCCTTTGCAAAATTAATCCATGCTGAGCCAAATAAGGTTGGTCATCTCCTGGAAGCAAATTTATGGTTGCTGTGTGGACGGATGGCCTATGATCACATGCCAGCATGATGGAAAGGAGTCTGCACCTTTGGCAAAGTAATCCCATCTCATTTCATTCAAAAATCTTTGGGGACTGCTCATATCCGCCATGCGTGTTCCTCAATGGAAGTAAATTCTGTTTTGACTCATGACTACTGGACACAGATATCAAGGGGAATTATTCCTCCTTTAGGAGTCATGATGAACTATAGAGATTTGCATCATTTAAACAATTGGACAGTTAATATGTTTAAAGACACCATTAAAACGCTAAGGCTGCTTGAAGAAAAGCAAGGCAAAATTAGTAACTTTGTCCTTCAAACCAGATATGTGGTGGATACTATTCTGACTGCGCAAGGGGGAGTTTGCGCTGTGATTCATACGCATTGTTGCATGTATATCTCTGATTATTCTCCAAACATTACAACTACTATACAGCATATGGAACAAACCCTGAAGGAGAATCCATTACAATCGGAGGGTGAGGGACTGGATGTGTGGTCTGCACTTTGGTCCTGGTTGCCAAATGGTTCATGGAGTCGTCACCTAATTGTTGGAGTGATATTGCTTTTTATACTTTCTCTTTGTGCATGCTGTATTATCCAATGTCTCCCTGGACTTTTAGGAATGTGTCGGGTGAAGCCTACGGAAGGAGAATTGCTGTTGCAGATGGCGAAAAGCTGCCGAGGCATCCGCGATCTTCAAAAAACTAAAACAGGGGAGATGTGGGAATAATAAACTTTGGCATTGGGCTCAAGTAATGATTAATTTAATGCTTTATACATACATGTCTGCCTAAAGTTCACTGAGATAATGCAAGGAAATTAAAAGCAAACACCAGAAACAATTAAGTAGCTCAGACAACTGCAAACAAGTCTGTACTATTTCTAATTATTGTAATCCACAATGTAACTTGTAATCCACAATGTAATTTTGCTTACTATGTACTAAAATCTCAATAAAAAGCACTGGAATTTATTCTGGGCTCCCATCCCGAGTACACACACTTGTGTCTCATTCTTTCCATGGGAGACCACCACAGTGGTCAAGTCGACTAAAAATGCCAAATCTGTGAGCCAGTTTTCATCGTCAAGTTCTGGCACACATTTTGTTTTAGATACCATAAATGATTTGATTTCATTTCTCAGATCATAAAATCTTGCCAGCATTTTCCCTCAACTTAACCATCTTCCTTCAGAAAAGTAAATGATGTCCCCATATTCAGCATCCATAAATTTAAGGAATTCCTAGAATTGGCGATGATTCAATCCCTTGGACCTTATGAAATTTACAGCCTTGATGACAATCTGCATGATGTTAGCCATCTTTAAAGCTTTTACACATAAATTTTCTTGGTGTACTATGCAGTGATATTTAATCATACTGAAATTTTGGGAGGCAATTGCATCATCTTCTATCAATTTTACAAGTCCATCTCTGTTACCTATCATTGCAGGGGCACCATCAGTAGCTATGCCAGATATGTTAGCAAATGACAAAGAAAATCGCTGTAATGTATTTTTCACAGCTTCATATAAATCTCTTGCTTTAGTTGTGTCTTTCAGTGGAACTAAAGCAGCCATTTCTTCAGTGATATTATATTTGTCATCAATGCCTCTAATAAAAATTGCCAATTGAGCTGTATCTTTTTAAAAAAAAAAGTTTTATTAATTTTAACAACAAAGAACATAAAACATAAAAACATCATCTTTCCTTCATGAGTTTACAAACAGTGTATTGGTTGGTTTACCACTTTTTTTTGTGCATCCATTTCATAGTCTCCATTGTAGTTATATTACATAATAACTCATATTATCAATCAACAATTATATAGCCTGATATCATTATTAAACAATCATTTGACTATAATTTTATTAATTCATACTTTAACGAGATAACTATAATTTACTTAATTTCTTTTATAGCAAATCATAGTCATACCAAGTCTATCTTAATAAAATTTTATAAGGATAATATCAAAGAAAAAAAAAAGAAATATGTATTCATTGTTTCCTAAAATTCTAAATATTATATTATTATATTTTATTATCTAGCCATTGATAGAAAAGGTCCCAAACTTCATAAAATTGTTTATCTTCTTGTTCTCTAATTTCAAATGTCAATCTACTCATTTCAGCACATTCCAATATTTTCTTAATTTCTTCCTGTGATGGTATTTTCTCACTCTTCCAGTTTTTAGCAAATACAATCCTAGCCGCTGTCAATACATTTACAATCAAATATTTCAAAAAAAAATTATTGAATGTATCAGGTAAGATTCCCAATAAAAAAAATCTCTGGTTTTAAATCTATATGTTTCTTTGTCATTTTTTTGAACCATATGCGAATTTTAGTCCAATATTTTCTAGCGTCCTCACAAGTCCACCACATATGGTAATATGAGCCAGGTATCTGATGACATTTCCAGCATTTTTCAGATTTATTCTTGAACATTCTTGCTATTCTTGTCGGGGGGAAATGCCACCTGTAAAACATCTTATATAGATTTTCTTTATATGTGTTGACATTGTCATTTTATAATTTTGAGACCACAATTTTTGCCATTTCTCTAAATCAATCCCATATCCAAAATTCTTCCTCCAAACAATCATCGTTTCTTTAACTTGTTCTTCCTCTAGTTTTATTTCCAGTAAATAACCATATAATTTTTAAATCACTTTTTCATCAGTACCTGTCAAAATCTTATCTAAGTGAGTCAATTTATCATAGAATCCCTATATTTTAGAATCTTTAATATACCTTGAATGTATTTGCGCATATGAAAACCAATTCATCTTTATACCTTGTTCTTCTAGATTTTGCATCGTTTTAAGTTCACCCCTTTCATCCAATATTTCCCCATATCTAACTGTTTGTTCCTTCTTATATGTTACAGGATAAGAAAAAGCTTCAATAGTTGATAACCAAACTGGGATTTTCAAACAACATTGTCTCTTAATTTTCTCCCATTTTAACCATAAAGACTCCCTTATATAATGCCTTCTAAAATAGCCCTGCGATTTAGTTCCCTTATACCACAGAAAAGCATGCCAGCCCAGTAATAAATCATGTCCTTCTAGTGTCAACAATCTAGTCTTTCTTAATGTTATCCATTCTTTGGCCCACATCAAGTTTGCAGCTTGATAGTACAACTCCCAATTAGGAAAGCCAAATCCTCCTCTAGTTCTAGCATCTTGTAAAAGTTTTAATTTTATTCTCGCTTTCTTATCTTGCCATATATACTTCAACACAATTTTATTTAAATCTTCAAAATAATCTTTGCCAAGCCTAATTGGTATTGTTTGGAACAAATATAAAATTCTGGGTAAAATATTCATCTTGATTGTTAAAATTCGGCCTATTAATGACAGTTGTAGGTTTTCCCATTTATTCAGATCAAGTGCTATCTGCTGTTTAATATAATTGTTCTCTTTCAATGTAGTACACCTTGACGTCAAAAATATCCCCAAATACTTAACTTTATTCGTGACTTGAATTTTCAATAGGTCTGCCAGTTCTTCTCTTTGTCTTAATAACATGTTCTTTGTAAGAATCTTTGTTTTATCTTTATCTTTGTTTTATTTATTTTCAAACCAGCCATCTCACCATACATCTCTATCTTTTTCAATAGTTTTAAAGCTGTCTCTAGAGGATCTCCCAGAATGAAAACCAAATCATCCGCAAAGGCTTGTAGTTTAAATTCTTCCTTTTTGATTTTTATTCCTTTTATATTTTGGTCCTCTCGAATATTTCTATTCAAAACTTCCAAAGTCAATACAAATAGCAAAGGTGATAATGGGCATCCTTGTCTTGTGCCTTTTCTTATGTTAATAGTCTGTAAGTTCTCCCTCTATCATTACTTTTGCCATTTGTTTATAGTATATAGAATAAATTTAATGTATTGCTTGAATAAATAAATGGCCTGTCGGAGCTTCTAAAATAGACGGGGGCAGGTGAAGCTGGCGCACTGGCACCACTTTTGTGACGCGCTCACCCATACTCAGCAAAGGCTGCAAGATGTGGCCTCTCGGAGCTAATATAATGGATGGGGCAGGTGAAGTGCACTGGCATCACTGTTGTGACGTGCCCCAGCCGCATTCCGGCCGTAAGTGCCAGCAGTGTAACTTGAAACTTTGGAATTTCTTAAAAAATAAAAAATTGCACTGGGCGCATTACGAGCCGACCTGGGCTGCATGCGGCCCGCGGGCCAGACAAGCCTGCTCTAAAGCAAATCTTGACAAGCTTCAAGAGATTTACAATGTGATTTATATTCATATCTTTCTGTTTACTTTATCAATACATATTTCCAGAAAAGCTGTGAAAGCTGTGAAACCGCTCACATCCTGGACATAAACTGTTTTAACTCCTACCCTCAAAAAATGACCCTACAGAGCATTGCACACCAGAACTGGACACAAGGAGTTTTTTTCCTAACGTCATCACACTGCTAAACAAATAATTCCCACAACACTGTCAAACTATTTACTAAGTCTGCATTACTATCACTATTAATCTTCTCTTCACTCCTATCATACATCCCATCCCACTTGTGACTGTATGACTATAACTTGGTTGCTTGTATCCTTACAATTTATATTGACTGTTTCCTAGCATGATTTGATTGCCTATTTGTACTCTATATTAAGTGTTGTACCTTATGATACTTGACGAATGTATCTTTTCTTTTTATATACACTGAGAGCAAATGCACCAAGACAAATTCCTTGTGTGTCTAATCACACTTGGCCAATAAAGAATTCATTCATTCATTCATTACTACCTTTCTAAAAAAAATCACCACTGATAAAATCCTGTGTCTCCAAAAGCTGAATGTTAGAGCTGAAACTATGTATTCTATTCCTGTTAGCAGGATTGTATTTTAATTAATGGATATTCTAAAACACAATTTCCTGGCAGAGTCCAGGAAAAAAGACCAATGCCCCTGCCCCAAATATCCTGGTACCCCATTAATTACATCATAGATGATGTGAGCCATGGTGCAGGTCCTTCCATGTCCTTGGTGATCTCCAAGCTTGGTTGTTTGTTTGCTGTGTTTTATGGTTTTATAGTTGTTTTATTAGCAGACTAGGTAACATCTTCAGTGCCTGTCCAATCATTTCTAATCCAAACCAATGTCCAATCTAATTCAAATCTTTGTCCAATTACTTGGAGAAACTAAGATCTGTGCCAGCTAGATAAATTACTAAACTATTAATAATTCCTAAGGAATTTAACTAATACTTCATTTGAGAGAATATGAAATCAGAATATTAAGACATAAAATGAAATTACCTTTCAAACTCCCTAAAGGATCATAGATCAGTTTTATACATGTGCAAATATGTATTTTCACAGACATACAGTGCAACATTCTACAAAGGAAATACATATAACCATAACTAATAAAGACTAGTTCAGTTCATCACAGTGATCTGACAAATCTCCAACTTCAACCTGAAGAGGTAGCTTCTGAACTTCATCTTGGATAAAAAAGTTCCTCCCCATTTCTTCTTTAGAAATCCTTCCCCCACCCCAAGTCTGTGAGTTCAGAGTTTAGAGAAGTTCCAAGGTGGCAGAGAGGCATCATCTGGATTTGAAATCTATTTAAGTGGCATCCTCCCATCCAACATTTAATTGGTCCCTGAAGGTATGTCTTGGTCTCTGAAGGTATGTCTAATAATGCACTTATAGTTTTCTTTTCTCAAGCTCAGCCAAGAGCAAGGTCATTAGTAGCAGGCAGAGTCCTTCAGGAACCCTTGGCCAGTTGACAAACCTTAAAATACAGCTAGAAGTTCCTGAGTTGTCAGACATCTGTGCATAGAAAATGCATTTTCGTTATGGAATGAGAATCAAGCCAACTCATCCTTAAGGCCAGAGCCAAGTTCATGCAGTAGTAGATCAAGCAGAAATCAGGCTGACAGTGCCTGAAAACTGTCTGCATCGTTTTTTAATGCTACATAGTTCAGAGCAACTGAAAGGCAAATTTGACCAGCTAGAACCTTCTCTCATTGTTCCTGCTGCAAAGGAATTGGAATAATTTTCCACTCAGTTGCTGGAAAGGCATGTTATTAATTTGCTTTAAGTGATGAAATATTGGCTTTTTCCTTCTGGAGTAAAGTTTGAAGTGGTAAGAAAGCTAGAGATAGATGGGATTTCCGGTTTGCAGCCCTTCGGAACAGGCAGGAAACCGTGACTGTGCGCGGTTTCTGCCTGTATTCACTGCCCGAGTGCCCCAAGCCATTTGGCTTCGGGGCTAAGCCACCTCCGTAGAAGGTGGCGAAGATGGGGGGTGGGTGGTCTGGCAGGGTCGAGAGATATCGCACCTCTCTTCCCTAGCCAGAGAAACCTCCTTTTCCAAAGGCAGCTGAGTGGCAGTCAGCAATGGCCGCCACATAGAAGAGCTCAGCTGGAAAAAGAAAGTGCAGGAGGAGCTGTGAAGAAGTGAAAGGGATCTTTGCTGACCAGGACAAGCAACAGTGAAAGTACCCTGGACTTTGAAATCTGCTAAAGAAACATTGTTTCCAGAATGAGTCAATCGGCGAATGTGAATTAAAGGAAAAGCTTTTTTTTTCTTTTAACTCTCCTTCCGAACGTGACAGCGATAGAACCTTAAGAGAAATCGGGAAAACTCGCATTGGAGGTATGGATTTCTGAACATTTAAAGGAAAATTGCTGCTGTAAGTGGGAAGGGAGAGGAAAAAAAAAATTGGATCAGAATTTGAAAAAGGAGATTTCCTAAAATTTTAAAGAGCTTTAAATATTAATACGGCTTCTAAAAGATACATCTTAATTGGAACTCTTTGACTAAACAGCAACCCCAGAAAGAGAAATGGAAGAAAGAAAAAAATATTAAAAGAAATAGTCTATTTGGATTCTTTGGTGGCTTTGGAATTTTGGGGAATTATTCTTGATTAAAAACACTCAGGTGGTTGTTTTGGAAAAAAATTTTCTCCTCAGGATGGCATCGCTTGTGGATGAACTAAAAATTGAATACCAAAAATATAAAAAAGAAGAACAAGATGGGAAAGATACTTTGGGCACTCTTTTTCAATTTCTAGAAATGGTGGTATGCACTTATGAAAAATTGACTGCACAGCAGGACGACTGGGACAAAGAAGAAGAAGAAGCTATCTTTGATGAACAATGGGTTTTTTGGGGGGAGGAGGCGAAAGAGGAAAAGAAAAAGGGGATTTTAAGGCCTGAAAAAACAACCAAAAAAGAGAAAAATGAGGTGAAAGGTGGATACAAGGTTAGAAAACAACAGAAAGGGGGAAAGCAGAAGAAGAAAAAGGAGGAAGAAAGACAAAGGGGTAAAAAGGGCAAGGAAAAGAATAAGCAAGAGAGAAAGGAGGGGAAGAGAAGCCTTAATGGTTGGAAGCAAGATTTAAAAAAACAAAACTTATTTAGAGACAATGGGTAAATTTAATTGAAAAAAAGGGATTCTGTAAGGTACATAAGATTCAGTTTTTATATGTGTATTTAGAATAAAATGCTTAAGATATAAATGAGTATTATTATGTATGATTAGTTTCTTAATGGCATTGATTGTGGTTCATATGCTTTTCTTTTTTGTTATTGTTGTATTTTTTTCCTTTCTTATAAAATTCATTGTGTAATTTTAGAATGTACTAAACAGAACCCCAATATAAGTTAAGTGTTATATTAAGTATTATTAAGCTAGGGGAAAGAGTTAAAGGCGTCATATTCCAATCAGTGTACAGGAGAAGTTTCTCTAAAGAGAAAAGATGAATGGATAGCTGGAAATAGAACAGACAAAGAATGATAAGTATTATGAATTGAACTCAGATGAGATAAATAAAATAAAATTAAGAAAGATAAAAGAGGGAAGAAGCTATATAGAAAATTGAAAATGGTAATAAGATATGGAATGATATATAAAGTGAATATGATTTTTGAATGTGTCTGTGCGAAGAGTTTTAACCCGGGATCAAGCAACTTTCAGAAAAGATGTTTTATGGTTTAATGTTCCATGTTTTGTTTGTCTGTGTATTTTTTTTTGGGAAAGCAATAAAATTTTAATTAGCAAGAAATATAATTTGGATAATAGAATAAAAAGAAGAAGTTGGGATAAGATACGAAGCTGAACAGATAATGTAAATATATATATTATAATTTGGAATTATTTTGTATATTTTATTATTTTTTTCAGAAAAGATTTTTTATGTTATGATGCCTTGTTTGTTTGTGTATTGTTTTGTAAAATTAATAAAAAAAATTTTTTTTAAAAAAAAGAAAGCTAGAGATAAATTAAAGCAGCACTTGCTTTGCTTCACTTTATATTTGGAAAGATGATCTTTTCAAGTTGGATCTGTAAGAAAGGCCAACTCTGAACCATCACTTTGGAAGTAGACTGCGAAAAGCCCTCTGAAACATTTCACTCAAATTAATTGCAGTTATTTTTGGCTGAGTAAAAATGTTTAGTATTACTTTGTATACTACTTTAAGGAAACCTTGATGTCTTCTTAGGGAAACACAATACTTTTGGGAAGTTCACCTACTAAGTTAGACTTAAATTTAGGATTTTAGTTAATTAGGGTTTTATTTTTAGATTTGCTCTAAGCAAAATTCTAGTCCTGTATAGTAGCAGGTCAAGAGTAGTAACAGGCTTGATTCCAAGCCAGCAAGAATAAACAGAGGAGGCTGTATATTAATACAATTAAGTTTGTAAACCTTTTCATTATTCCTCTCCCCAAGGGAAGCATTAGCGGAATTCAGTTCAGCCAAGAAAAGAAATACTATCCTATTGACTACAAAAATTGTACCTGGGATAAAATTCCATGTCACCTATTTAACTTAAAGTGCACTGGAGTCCTATATAAAAAATAACAGCAACTTTTTTTCAATCTTTTGGTGGAACAATGGGAAAGCAATAAACTAATGCTCAACCTCTTTAAAAAGTTTCTGGAATAGCAACAGCAATAGCAATAGCATTTAGACTTATATACTGCTTTATAGTGCTTTACAGCCCTCTCTAAGCGGTTTAGAGTCGGCATATTGCCCCCAACAATTTGGGTCCTCAATGTACCCATCCTGAAAAGATGGAAGGCTGAGTCAACCTTGAGCCTGGTGGTATTCAATCTACCAAATTGCAGTAGTAGCAGCTTGCAATATTGCACAGTAGCAGCTTGCAGTACTGCACTGCGCCACCGAATGCTAGAAGTTAGCTGGTTTATCTTTTTTCTTGTTTTAATCTAAATTTTTGACAGAGTTGGTCGTTTAGAGAACAAGGAAAAAGATGAACTGCCCCTAGATCCCACCAGCTACTGGAAGAATTTGTGAAGCAGCACAAAACACCAGTAAATGTGACCAGTTATTCAAGAGGCATATCAGAGGTGATAGATCTCTTCTTCCAAAGCATGATTTACTTCCCCACGAAGGTGGCTGAAGGTATTGTTCCGCAGGATTTGCCAACCATGGTGGAAGCTACTTTGAGTAGAACTTCGTGAGACCGATGGAGATTTTTCTTTCTTGATTTGGAAAGGTTGGTATAGTTTCCCAGAACACTTATCAAAATCCTCTTTGTCTTCGTTTTTAAATGCCTCTGCATAACGTAACATCTTTTGCTTGCTGATATCCAGACGCTCTACCACCCTGTAAAAAGGAGAGCAAATAAATTGACTTGGAACTTAAAAAGAAAATAAGAGAAACTCCATTATAATAAAACAAAAACCCTGAAAAACCCTGAAAAGTGAAATACTAGAATATTACAAAGGGGAAGATATCTGAAGAAATTGCTTTGGAACTATCCGTGACTTTGGGAAAAACCAATAAAAGGAACCTGGAAACAAAGACTAATGGACATTGATTGTTGAAATTAAATATAAAAGATGCTAGTTGAAACAGCTTACTGGACATTTTGATTGTATAATTATCAAGGAAATGGGGGAATAAAGGAGCAGCCTAAAAAATGGGAGAACTATTTGTGGAAATGAGATTGGATCTACAAGATATGAAAGAAATGATGAAAGTAAGCCTGGAAATGTGCAGCAATATATTGCAAAAATTAGAAATGGTGACTCAGTTTGAAGAAGAACAAAGAGAACCAGAAGGGGAGGAGTTAAATAAAGAGGAAACCAGTCTTGAAGATCAAATGGAATGACGGGGGGGGGGGGGAATTAAAGCTAAAAATGTGTGGTTTGATGTAATAATGAAATGGGGAATGGTTCGGAAAGTTAAAGGGAAAAAGCAGAAGAGAGGGAGGGGATCAAATAAATGATTGGAATGAGAAATGGAGGGAAATAATAATGGGGAAAAGGAGAATTAAGAGAAAGGACCAGAAAAGAAAGAGAAACAGGAAGCAAATAAGAATGAAAAGAAATTACACAGTTAGAAGGGTGAGAGATAATGGGTAAAAGAATAATAGGGAAGAAGATTCTGCAAGGTATATAGAAGAATAAGGAATTGAAGGAAAGATCTTTATAATTAATTGAATAGATTAATATTTTACTATAGATGATTTACAAGGTGATTGAGAAAAAGAATACTATGCGGAATCTGACTTAAAATATATGTATATGTGATATGTAGTAGACAGGAGAATATTGTTATTAATGCAGAGTGAGGTAATTATAATGAATTAAAAGGAATAAACGGAGGAAAGCATAAGGCAAACAGGTGGTAAGCTTGAATTGACAACTAAAGGGGACAATTTTTTAACTAATAGAATGAGGATGGAATTATTGAATAATAAATGAAATAACAGTATGTGATAAAATTGCAAATGTGACAGATAAAAGTAATACGTGTAATGAGTATAGAAAAAAAATAAGAATCCTAGATAATATTGTAAAGCAAGATATGAGAATATTTTAAGAAAAATGAATTAAGTTAAACTATGAATTGAAATTTGGTAAGTTTAATGAATATATTTAGGAATATTTAAAAGAAAATAGAAAAAGTAATAATGTGATATGAATTTGAATAAGAAAGATGGATAGGTAATTATAGTCATGTTTGTACTGAAATGTGGAACCACACTGCTTGCCCAAAAAGATTATACACACACAGAAGAAGAAGAAGAAGAAGAAGAAGAAGAAGAAGAAGAAGAAGAAGAAGAAGAAGAAGAAGAAGAAGAAGAAGAAGAAATTGAATAAGGAATTATTATGTATGTTTAAATAATATGGTGATTGGCATAAGAAGGAGGTATTGGAATGTTGAATAATTAACTAAGGAAGGATTATAAATTATTACAAATATGTGCATCAATATTAGAATTTTATATATATAAGTATGATGAATGTAAGGGATGTGATTGTTATTTCTGTTTGCACCAAAATGTAGGATGATTAGGTGCAACACTGTTTATGTATTGATTATAAGTATAATAAATAAAAACTTGATTTAAAAAAATAAAAATAAAAGCATCATGAAACTAACATGTCAGGTTTAGCCAAGCTCCCTTCATTATGAAAACAAGTTAAAGGCCAGAACTAATCAATCTAACTTTCCAACAAGCAGATTCCAGATTCTGATGCCATTGATAAAGCTCTCTTATTGTCCAACTCTCAATATTTTGAACCACAAAAATGCTGGTTTGAACCTAGGACCCAGTTTTGATAGCATGGGAATGGATGTACACCTAACTGTAGGGCATGTAAATCTGGATTTTGTAATAGTTAGGCAACTTGAAACCCGCAAAGTAGAAAGCAGTAATAGAAGTATCGGACATGGTTTGTATTATTATCCTCTGACTTCACATTTGAGTGCCAATCTCAAATTTTGCCCTTAGTTAGAAAACATAATTTCCAGATTGAGATTCAGTCAGTGATATTTCCAAATAAGAAACAAAAAGCCTGTTTTTAAAAAGCTGGATATCAATTTAGCCTGAATTAAACAGGCTAGTGTTTTGTATCTGCTTGGTATAAACAGCTTTTTATGTTCTTATTCCCAAATGCCTAGATATATTTTAACTAATTTTATTAACTATATTGGACACTATTCCTGTAGGCAATATACAGTTAGGTAAAAGGAGTTCACCTGAGAAACCACTTGTCTCCTAAGCCATACTCTTGGCCACAAATGCCAGACCGAGGCCAAAGACATCGTGGGAGTTTCCGTTCAAGCATGACTGTAGTAGCAACAACCTGTATGAAAGCAAACAGATCAGTTCAATCCTGCCACAAAACCAGGCAAAATTTTGTATTCAAAAATAAAATAGAAAGTGGTTCAAATAATTCATTAAGTTTAATTTATTAGAATTAAGTTAAGTGGAACCAAAGGGGGGGTGGGAATCATACAAATGGGACCAGACACAAAATCAAAAGCAACCATCTGTTTTACAGTGCAATTTTCTGCTAAAATTAGAAACAGACAAGTACTTAAGATGATTCAAGTGATATTTGGGAGTCTTGATCATCATCTGGCTAGGTGACTTTTTTCATGCTCTATAAAGCGCCAGCCTCTGGGTCAATCTTGAGGCAGCAACAGGCCCAGAATGTGGCAATAAGATTTGGTGGGCAGTCCATCCTTGCACAAAACATCTCTCCTTTAATGTTCAAATGGGCTCAGTTCAAAATATTGATACATGACCTACAGAGTCTTATCTGTGTAGCTCTAAGTCTTATGAGGCACTGCTTTTTCTGAATTAAATCCACCCGTCCTGTGGGAATCTCTCAACGAGGGCTAGAGTTAGGGGACATGGACAAGAAGGCAATTCTACATCCCCAGAAGTTGGTAAAGCTTTCTCCCCTATGGGATTTTTAAGATGACAAGAGATGGTGAGATGGTGCATTTTACTACTACTTCAACTGTGCTAAATACCAATGGTATTGAGAGTCTTTTGATTTGGTAGGGAATACAACTGTTTTAAAAAAATAATGAATTCTCCACCATGGTGGGAGGCTTCATGTGAATATAAACAATCCAGCTTTTGTAAATGAAAGCTGAGTTTTGAAGGAAATACCCATAATACAATCTGCACACTGCCTCACAATACATTACTCAGCAGGTAGAGCCAGGTGCACTTAGCTAATGGGGCTCCTTCCACTTCACAATGTTCAGTGGCAAATGTGATTATGCTTGAATTAGTTTTCTATTATCACTGTGAAGTAGCTCTGTCTTTGTACACTTCATATAAACAAACAGTTAAGATTTGTTTAATTTTACAAGCACTGAATAAATAGTGGTATTCAGTTAAAACCACAAGCTAGCAAGTTATGTAAAATAAAGTTTCATATATAAGTATTCACTGACATAATCAGATTGTAGGCACGTGATTTCAAACTGTTCAGATTTCAGCTCAACAGCCATAGGCAAGAACATCCTGAACAAAAAGTAATCCTTTTGTGTGTTCCAGACTAACAAGATATCCCATGTTTTGAAATTTCATCTCAAGTGAAAGAATGTTCTATGATTGATTAGCTTCTTTTTAAAAAATCCTCCAAACCAAGACATCTGATAAGCTAATACAGCAAAGACTGCATCCCTGTTGTCTTTTTCTAGAACTGGTTGAGGAGGGAAAGGGAGAAGTGGGGGAGAATTAGGTGGGCAATATTCTGAGATTAAATTACAGTACATTTTATCCTATAGGAAAATTAAATGATTGTTGGTAATAGAATGTTATTGCTTTGAATTGTTTTAGCATGTACACTGTGCTACTGTACTCTTGGGCTATCAGGTTGTCAAATGGAAAAGTAGGTTGCCTTGATTTTTAAGATGTACATTGGTGACCAAAGGCAAAATTGCATACATATATATAATAAAGTTATATATAACTTTAAAAGCAAAACTGAATACCTGCAAAAACTTAAGAAAATTTAAGAATATATATATGCGAAAATGGCATTCAGCTTAGTTCGGGTATTTTCCCACGTCATAGTAGTTGTGCTTTTAAAGTTGTAGCAATGTTTCAGCAGAATCTCATCTGCCATCATCAGGCTTCTGTATAGTGTTCATCTGTGAGTCAGACTTTTACAGTGGTTTCAGATTTGAATTTGGGGCAGCCTATTGCTGTGCCAGAATGGTTTTTTCTTCATCCTGATTGGGAATCTTGGTCTGTGTTTATTGGTCTTGGAGTTTGCTGTGTTCTGCTTGATTGGTGTTTCTAATATCTTCTGTCTGTTTTTAGGTTCTTTTTGTATCTTGATTGGCTGGCAACATTGTGTTACTTTATGGGAGGCCTTTAGTGCAGCTTGGCTCCGGGTAAATGGATGGCTATCATTAGTTAGGAAGCTAGGTTTCATCTGGGTGCCTGGTTGGGGTGCGTTTGAGCTGGGAGGTATCAGGGGGGATCTGTTTGTGCCTAGGTGTTTGCCTGGCTTGTGGTGTGGAGATTATTTTGTTTGTGAGTGCAGGCTTCCAAATGATTGACAGTCTGGTGGAATCATCTCTTCTATTCATGCTGTCTGGTCTTTTTTCAATCTCTATGGCTTCACTGATGATTCTGTGGCTGGGGTTTTCTATAGTGGCTAGTGTTTTGGTGCCATTGAAGTTGATGCTATGACCTGTGGCTTCCCTGTGTTGGACTAGTGAGGAAGTGTGTTCCAGCTTTTTGACTGCATTTTTGTGTTCATCCAGGCGGGTACTTATTCTTCTATTGTCTGTCCAATGTATGTAGCCGGGCATGATGCACAGGGGACTTTGTATATGCCTTGGTTTTCCAGGTCAATTTTATCTTTGGGGTTTCTAAGGATGGCTGCTATTTTTCTGTCTGTTTTGAAGGCAGTCTTGATGTGATGTCTGTGTAGTATCTTACTAATTTTGTCAACTACTACTATGACGTGGGAAAATACCAGAACTAAGCTGAATGCCATACATGTAAGTACCCGCAAAAACTTAAGAAAACATATATATATATATATATATATATATATATATATATATATATATATGTACGTATGTATGGTATTCAGCTTTGTTTGGGTATTTTCCCATGTCATTATAGTTGTGCTTTTAAAGTTGTAGCAACATTTCACCATAATCTCATCTGCCATCATCAGGCTTCTGTATTGTGTTCGTCTGTGAGTCAGACTTTCACAGCTGTTTCTTCTGACTCACAGATGAACACAATACAGAAGCCTGATGATGGCAGATGAGATTATGACGAAACGTTGCTACAACTTTAAAAGTACAACTATAATGACATGGGAAAATACCCGAACAAAGCTGAATACCATACATGTAATACCCGCAAAAACTTAAGAAAACACACACACACACACACACACATATATATATAATAAAAATATTACTCATATGCATTAGGAAGATTCATTCATTCATTCATTCTCTCTCTCCCCCTCCCTCCGTATGTACTCATTGAAATATGTTTTTCCTTTGTTAATGTAGTTCAAAGGCTATGCTGAGATTAATCTATTGCTCTTGCTTCCTTTCTTGAATCATTTCTGTGACTGTTTGTGCAAAGATGGTCACAGCCTTCACAATCATGCTTAATAAGTGATTCTGTTATGTACTATGAGAGTTGTTTTTACATATTAAGTGGCCAATTTTTCTGTAGCCTTGATGATAGGCACTCAGCATGAATTACTATACTATCTAAATGTGTGTTCCCAGGATGAAAAATGTGGGGTAGAAGAGCTTGCTTTGAGTTTCTTATAAAAAATGTTTCATCTTCTCACGCTCAAAACAATTTCTCCTCTTTCACGCATAGACAAGAAATCAAATGATTTTCTAGCATAAAATAATATTTAGAAGACAACCTAATTTTGGGGGGGAAGGGGAGGAGGAGGAAGATAGATTAAACTTTATTTGCTGGATACTTAATTAATCGGTAACAGAAAAGAATTTGACTGACAGAGCATGCTACCACATGAAGTGGCCTTTGCAGATTGTACAACATGGACACAGCATTACTGTATCAGCAGGAATGAGAAAAGGTATATGGGGGAATAATCACAGTTGTTTCTTTATTCTAAGTACCTTTCAAATGGTTATATCTTAATTTTAGCTTTAACTATTCAAAAATAATTTCAACATTACATTGTGTTATTATGAACAATTTGAAAAGACTTTTCAGCTATTAAAAACTACACATTACCCATAAGCAAATGGGAAATGGATTTGAATGTAATATAATATGTTTGCAGAAAAGTTAGTTCCACCATGTTTGTTATGAGCTCAATGTTTTGCACAGGTTGCATGCTTCATTCTAGAAACTAATTGTGAGGTTTTTAGATTGTCTCTGGACTCAGTTCTTTCCACATGAGTACATTGTGACTTCTTCCCTCACTAGCCATGCATGGTGGATCTGAATCCTTACATTTTTCATTCATATCTGCAAGCCTGTATGTTGAAAAGTATACATTCATTTAGTGAATTGGAATTCATTCATTAAATGAATTAAAATTCCAGATTAATTTAGCAGCTGCTTCTAGCTAAGTGTGATGATGGTATTATCAATAGTGGAAAATAAAATATTCAGAAAGAATTAACATTATATTAGCTCCCAGCTAATAGTAGTGGCATCCATAACACAACTTTGCAGTATAAGAGCATATCAATATTATAATTTTACCTTAACATAGACTAGTTTATTTAATTGTTATGATTTCTTCAAAATATACTATACTGGAAAATTATAAAATATAATTCTGGGACACTCCAGTACCCTTTAGAGTCACAGACACCAGAAATGCTTCACTGGGAGCCATAGCAAGTAAATCATTTGTAAAGTTGTCTAAATTTCTACTGCAGACATGTCCAAAGCAGCAAAAATAGACAACTTCTCAATAGATTGAACTGCACTGCATGTCTATAATCTCACCTGTGCTCGCCAAAGCTCATCTCGTTCATTGGCTACTCGCCAATGAGTGTCACCCATCATAGCAATGAGCAGGTTGAGCATGAGCAAAGTAGCAATGATAGCAAAAGCAGCATACACCACAGAGAACATGAATGGCAGATCCACATCATAGTTGGCTGGTCCATCTATGATGGTAAGGAAGAGCTCAAACGTACTGAAGAGAGATATGGGGTAATTATAGAATTCTCCCAGATTGCTTGGATTTTCTGTCTGAAAGATGATGTAGAAAGCTGTTGATGAAACAAAAATGAGTAGTCAGCTACATATACATCCTATATACACTCACACACACACAACCAGATAATCTTCATCTTACACTATTCCTTTCAACTATTCTGCTACAAGAATCTTAAATCCTTATCTACCTTTCTGCTGATGTTTTCTCTGTGAGTTACTTGTCCTGAAGGTTAATAGCCTCTCTTAATTCTCATGAAAATTCTAAGGCCGGCATGTAAATTCTTTTCTTCTCTTCCATAACTTGAATAACTGGATGCTGATATTCAATGCTGTGGAAGTCCCACAAAAGCAGATGAGAGGCAAGCAATTTTAAACATGTGATATGCAGGTATGGATGAAAAGGAGCAAAATCTATCATTAGGTGTGTTCAGTAGGGAACAATGTGCAATAGTACATTTCAAAAAATATATAGAGAGAGAAGCCAGGATAACAGAAGGCTCAGGGTAAATCACCATTTAAAATAATGGCTTTTAAACTTTGTATCTTAAGAACATTCTGTTCTTAAAAGGTTGCACAATAAGAAACCTCAGTACATTTCCTATAGAATTCTCAAACATAAAAATCATGCTAGATTAGAGCAAAGGAGTTGTTCTTCTCAGTTTTAACAATGGCCATCAAAAGACTGACAACAATTTTTTCTGCTATTTATTCCTCCATTTGTTCCACTAATATTTAGGAGCACGTTGACCCCAAATTTTAACACATTTTGGATGAACCCCTTTTAAAAATGGCCACCAACAGACTGATAATAATATTTCCTGCTATTTATTCCTCCATTTCTTCCACTAATTTGGAGCCTCCCACTCCAAATTATAATGCATTTTATTCAGACACCAGTCAATATTACTAAGCTGGTACACTGATCATATTCACTGAACATATGTCCAGCACTTCCATATGCATGACAGTGAAAACTCAGCATTGAATATCAAATATTTTAAGTTTTACATTGCATTATCTGCTAATATTGATTTCTTGCACACTTTGAAATTCCATAAAATTCCAGGGTTCTTATGAAAACCATTACTATTACAAAAATATGGATACAATTTAAAAAAATGGAAATATAGAGGAATTTTTTTTCCACTGGAAAAATGATGAATAGCATAAGAACATTAACAGTTTCTCAGACTGCATATTCAAAGAATACTGAGATAATCTTGGAAGTTCACATCTTTCCTTAGAGCTCACCTGAGGCAAAGCCAAATATGACAACAGCCATTAGCCCACAAAAACGTATAAGGTCACCAAATATCATCTGTAGAGAAGATAAAACAACAATGTTATTCTGTTTAACTTTTCTCCAATTCTACTGTTCCCAACCCACTATTGTCTGATCTTTAAATTCTCAGTTCCAATTATTAGAAAAGGTGTACTTCTGAGATAAATTCAAGTAGTTCTCAATTTACAACCAGTCACTTAACAACTATTCAAAATTACACTGGACACACCCAAAAGCTACTTACAACCCATTTTTGAAGTTACAACATCCACACACACCCTTGCAGTCATGTGATTGTGTTTTGGCTGCTTAGCAACCAGCTCAGCTTTACAACCATTTGCAGCATTCCTTGCCATTGTGACAGAAATTGTGACATTTCTAGCCAGTTTCTGGCACTGATTTCCAGTTTCTGACAAAAACAAACACACAAACCACCCACTGAGAAAAATTGATTGATTTAATCACTGCGGCGTTTGCTTAACAACTATCAAACAAACTATTGCAAAATTGATTCAGTCATGCAACGCCTTGACTTATGATTGCATTGCAACCATTAATTGTAGACTCACTTATAGTTGTAAGTTAAGGACCACCTGTGGAATTCTTCTTCAGTTTGACTTCAGTTTTTAGTTTTACTTTCCTTACCTTCTGTATCATGATGGTGAAAGGCCCAAGCATCTGAAATCCTCGTGCAAAGTACATGACATTGCACCAGCCCAACACCAGGGCAAAGGACATGGGGACCACTTCTCCTTCTGTGCTGGTGAGTCGCATTACCATAGTTATCAGGATCACACAAGCATATGTGATGCTGTAAATGGTAAATATAACTAAGTAAGAATGAGTAATTAATTAATTAATACAACCTAAAATTAACTGAGATAGAATTGAGCCCTAAACATACATGAGTGGACAATACATGTAAATATATGCTCATGTGAATTCATGGAGAGAGTCTCTTTTTCCCCTTTTGCTGGAACAAGGCATTTCTTGTGAAAAATTGTTTGTTGTCCATTTTAATGTGCCTCACGTTGAAACATTTGAGGAATTTCAAATTTTTCAGGAAATTCAGCAGTCAACTCTACCAGAACTTAAACAGATGTTAAGAGACACAAATTTGAAAAGAAAGAAATCTGGATTTGAAGCGGATAGAAAAAGAAGAGAAAAATGGTGAAAGGAAAATTACAATGGCAGAGTATATATAAGAAAAAAAAAGAGTATTTGAGTTTTGGAACTGTAGAGTCTCACATTATTATGTGAAAAGGTCCTCCCAGGATAGTTTGTCCAAAGTACTTTGTGGCTCCAACTCTTAGAATATCTGGAATCTATAAAAAAAATGAAATATATATCAAAAGTTTATAATCAATTGAGGACTGAAATCACCAATATGTCAAGTCCACCTCTAGAAATTGCTTCAACAGTATAGAGGTCAGAACATAGTTTGTGCCCGGGTCAAGGAAAAAATAGAGAAAAACAAGCCATTATGAGGACAATGCCACAATAACAATTCCTCAATTTATGATTGAGCCCAATTATGACAATTGAGCCCAACATTTCTGTTGTTAAGTTAATTTTGCCCCATCTTCCTTGCCATAGTTGTTAAATGAATCACTGATAAATTAGTAATCCAGTTGTTAACTGAATCTGGCTTCCCCATTGGCTTTGCTCATCAGAAGCTCGTAAAAGATGATCACATGACCCTGGGTCATAGCAACAGTCATAACTATGAATCAGTTCCAAGCATCTGAATTTTGATCACATGATCATGAGGAATGCTGCAAAAGTTGTAACTGTAAAAAAGTTCGTAAGTCACATTATTCAGTGCCATTGTAACTTTGAATGGTCACTTAACGAACTGTTATAAGTCAAGGGCTACCTGAACCTGACATGATTTTATAAAGGGAAACCTATACACTACAACAATCGGCAATCAAAAATGTCACCTCCTTTTCACTAGTTAGCAACACTTTGATAAGGCAGCGATCTAAACCACTTCGTGTTAAGAGTAGCAATTTTGCAGAATACAGACATTCAATTTTTTTTAAAATATTGGTAATTAAACAAGCAAAAGGTGAAAAGATGTTAAAATGCTCCAAACAGGGTACAATTTAAAACAGGGTCCCCAAACTTGGCAACTTTAAGTCTTGTGGACTTCAACTCCCAGAATAGCTGTCAGGAGAATTCTGGGAGTTGAAGTCCACAAGTTTTAAAGTTGTTAAGTCTGGAGACCTCTGATTAAGAATATAAAATATCTTAAGCCTGTAACATTTAGTAAGACAGTGATTTTAAAAAAATTAATTCAAATCGTTAATATTGATCAATTATTTCATTACAGCATATGCAGGTCCTGCTAACAATTACCGGCTGTATTCATCCACAATCAGTTCATCTATAATTACTTAATTTCCAAAACAAAAATTAATTCTGGATACTTCCCAACAAGAAAGTCAGAAGTACAGGTAGCATATGGAGCATCATGTTTTTGAAGACACTTATATTGATTCCAGATAACATAGGATTGCTTAGGTATACAGGGTCTCTCCAATGGCAGATAGAACTGCCAATCTGATGTTGGTATACTTCAGTGAAGATCAGTTTAATAGAACTTTATTCTTTCGTCCTTACCTCTAGGAGTAAAATTGCCATGGCTCCAATCACCGTAATTAACTCTCCCACAAGCCTGAGTTGATCCTCATAGGTTAGATATGATTCCTAAAAACAAGAAAGTATCCTAATTAAGGAAATGATGAAAAACTTGGAACTGGTATCATCAAGACATTTAATTAATGTAGTGTAGTTTAATTTAATTACTTCTCTTTTGGCAACATTGATTTGATAAGTCAAAATTTTGATTGGAAAGATGAACCAAAAGGTGACCTTGCACAAGTAACATGCATTAACCCCCTTCAAATCTTTCCTGAACACAGGAAACCAAAATACTGTAGGCCGGTGAAAGAAAGAAAGCTACCTTGCTTTTACAGCAGGGAGTGTTGTAAATTAATGCTAATTTCCATTTATAGGCTGAAGAGGTACAGTTGAATACCAGGAAACATCTTTCATTTTTTAATCTTCCATCTAAGAAATGTGGATTATTTGTCTTTGGATCAGGTAAGAACGACTCATTTGAGAAAAGTTACTGAAAGCCAGAGTCTTGCTGGTAAATTCAGTGAATTTTTTTTTCTTATCTTTAAACTGTTCTCACACTTGTGGTAGTTGTTTTCTTCATGGCTGCTTGGGAGCATTTTCAAAGGGTTTTACAAAGTTTAAAACTTTATTTAACTTTGTTGATTCTTCTGTGCTACATTTTGAAGACAGTTATTTCACAATTTGCCTAGATTCACAGAGAAACTTGTAGTTATGCACCAATATACCTCCAATGTTTTCTGCACACTGATGGTGTTATCCCGCACATTTGTTTGATTATCTGTGCGATTTTTCAGTGGTCTATAAACGCAGCACATGGTGAAGCAAATCATATAGAGGATATAGAACAGAGCCAGGAAACAGAAATAAGGACGCCCGTATGTGTTCCACTTCAGGTTCACAAGTTCCTTCACAGGAGTAATATCTAGGATATGGCGAGCCTGGAAAGAAGAGGCAGGGGGAAAAAAAAACCCTGGGAATTAACTCTAAAAGTCCCATATTTCAAAAATCAGCCACTGGTGTGGTCCTAATAATATATTTATTATTTATCTTAATTTTATATATTGGGCACACTTATATACCTTCTTTCACAAAGAACTGCAAGGCAGTATTCCAAGAAAAAAAGAAAATATTAAAAACAGGAGAAAGACATTTGAACTTTCGAAAGAAAGGGTATTCCTTAATTGGAGAGCAGTTGGGGGAGAGCTCTTCATGCACTCCTGGGAAAACTTTCAAAAGGCCTCTACTGCAGATCTTAAAGAGTTCAGCAGATTCATAACAAGTCATGCAGTTTTAAAGATATTTTGAATTAAGTCCTCAAACCACTGGCAATCAATGGGTGTCTTTTAAACGAGAAGAACATAATCATCATTGGACAAATGCACAAATTGTCATTCTAATTCTTTTCATACTGAACTAAAGTCTTTAAAGAAAGTTAAGTTCTTTGAAAATATTTGATTTCCAAAAGTGTGAATGCAAGAGCCAAATTAAATTATTGAATTATTTATCAATTACTGGGATTATGGAATGGGAAGCTTCTACAGTACGTGGGACTTTCTTAGTTTGCTGTCCTTGGATTGAGGGCTTTTTGCCATGAATTTGATGACTTACCTTAGTTGGACTATCCTTTTCCTTACATAATCCTTCCCAATACTTAATATGAACACTTTAATCCTATCTGCAAGTTACCCTAAGTACACATAATGGTTATGGTTCATATTTTGTCCCTTCTGCCTGGCATCTAGCACTTTGCATGTGCATATTAAATCTATATACAAAAAGTGCTATATTTAATAATATATTTTGCAAAATTTCGCACATTAGTATTTAGACAATATACTATGTCAGTATATGCTAGAAAATGATCCATATCATGAAAACGCATGTCTTCAGAATTGAAAGTAATCTCTAGATCATATTCTTATTATATCATTCTGTAAATGAATAAGAAATTGATTAAAGGTTCAATGGTTTAGTCCTTTTAGCTAGTTTTGTGCTTGATTCTTTTTAAAAGCAAACTCTCCTGCAGTTTATCCAAATTTTACTTTACTGACATTTATCAGTGTTTTTCAATGAGTGTACCCATCAATAGCTTTGTATTGGATTGATCTGTCACTTCAATTGACTGTCGTATAGTTGAGAACTCAGCAATAATTTATACAGTATATTTATGAATTAAGCAGCCCTTTGTCATATACCCAATCTAGCAAATTGGTGTTACCTTTGAAAACTTTTTTTAACATAGATGATTTGATTTGCAAAGATACCACACTTTTTCAGCAGGTATGTTCCTACTGAAGCACAGTTTGTTATACGTTCCTCATTCATCAGGCGCTCTCACTATTTTATTTAAGTTAATATGTATTTTAAGGTCTCTCCCTCTCATATATTTTCAAATCAACTGCTTGACTATATGTTACATTGATAAGCCAATGATAAACAAGGGAAGTTTTAAAAAAGAATCGAGTACTTTGTTTGATCAAGTGTAGTTAGACACACAAGGAATCTGGTCTTAGATTAGATTGAGCAATCTTGGCAGCTCTGGGCCAGATGGCTAGCTTCTCTGACCTCTCACAAATTTTTAAAAAGATTGGATATAATTTATTTGCTGAGTTTAACTCTGTTTCCCAATCAGAATTTATTCTTATTATTTTCTTTTGCATTCAAATGTCTATCTATTTGTATTTCAATTCATATAACTTTCAAGATGGGTAATATTGTAGGGCCCAGAGTCTGACATTTCTATGTTGCAATTACTGATTACTTAGTATGATCCATTATTTTATTATTCCAGGTCTCCTGAATTCAGGGAAGAAAAACTGGTAGATCATTCATTTATATGGAATTGTTTACCTTATGAATCATGCCTACCCATGGCTATGAAACTTGATTACAGTTTGAAATGAAACCTGAACTGCAAAGCCATGTTTTACTCCTGACCAATAAACAGAATCAGAAAGCCTAATTGAAGATATATTTTCTAATTACAGTTTGAAATCACAAATTATGTGATTAGGTGTGATGCACCATTATAATCAGAATGCTAAATAGATGGATGATGCAAGTCATATTATGACTTAGAATTCTATGTGAATCATATAAATCCTTATATAATATAATTTGATGATGCTATTAAACTAATTGGATCATTCACCTTTTTCTGCATTATAATTTTAGAATTAATTTTGATGAATCTTTAGAAAGAAATGATAAAATGTACTTTTAACTGCTGCTAAGATTGGGAACCACGTCTTTATTATTCTATTTTTCTTCTGTTCTTTTTCTTTTTTTCACTTTTTGATTATTTTTATTTTTCTTATGTTGAACTTAAAATCTGTATTGTTTTTATTCTGTCGAAAAACTTCTTTAAAAAATTATATATGTGTGTGTGTGTGTGTGTGTGTGTGTGTGTGTATAATTTTTATAAAAATAATAAGAATACATATAGGAAATTTTAAGTGAATTGTATCATTACTCAGAGTGCTACCATCTGTGAATATGATTTTAATGAAATGCAGCTACTTTTTTCTGATTATGTTTCTGGTTTAAAGAATTCAAAAGCTGTCAAATGTCATATATAACCTTCACATATATAACCTTCACAAAAGTAAAGTTGGAAATTGGTGTTGTAAAGTCAATGATGACCGTGTATAAAAATAACTTCCCATACAGCTCACAAGTTATTAAATTTAACATGACAGCCAGAGAGCACATGCAAAATCCAGTAAGGTTAACAAGGTCTTAGTCGGCAAACAATTTATCTTTCCAGGACAATTGATCTGTATTGTCAGTTACAGCCAGAGATGGAATGAACCATTACAAGGTGGCAAAGTTGACTAACAATGGCTTACTAGGATTTGAGGCAAGTGTGATCCTCATTGGTATCTCCATCATGCCAGGAATTAAAAATAAAAAAACTTTCGAATTCAAAGTAAATTATCTATCTCTGAGCTACAGCCCTTGCCTTAAAATAAAAAGAGGGGGATACAATGCTTGTTATTACCAAACTAAACTATAAAATAATGGCAGGATGCAAATCTCATCACCATCTATAGTTCCATAAAGACGTGTGAAGATTTTTCTATTTGGGGAATTACATTTCAGAGACTAAAACTCTTTACTATGCAATTGCATTTCTTGCATCCTTAAATACAATGCAAATTTGGAAAGTGACACACAAGAAAAGGGAAAAGGTACAGAAGAAGGGCCTTTTTGGCACAAGGTCACAAAGTAAATTGTAACTTTGTAAGAAATAAACTGGGGGGGAAATCAAATAAGGCTGAATAATGGAACAACTTCCAGATTAATCTATATCATGTCGCTGACTTCAGTACAAACAGTAACACTGTTAATGTTTTAGATAATTCCTGGGCCCTTAAATAAATCCTGCTGAATACTAATCATCCATGGAACTCTGGAACCTAGTGTTGGGAGAAACAGGTTCAAGTCCACATTGAGCTAGGGAACTGGGTGCATTGAGCCAGTCCTTCCATTTCAGCCCAACCTATGTCAAAGGTTGTTCTGGAGAAAAAAAATGGGAGGAGAAAACACTGTGTAAATTACCTACAGCTCCAGGAAGAAAGCTGCTATACAAACGAATTGAACTAATTAACTATACTTTATTTGAAGGACATTTTGAACTTTCTGGGATCAGAGAAGAATGAAAAATAAAATTAGAAAACAAATAGAAACCCATGCAACAAATTAATTTCTATAAATCAAAGAATGATAATAGTGCAGTTAGAAAATTGTTATTTTTTAAAAAAACATCAGACAACATTCTGTAAATACAGAAGAAGCAAATTTTCAAATAGGTGGTTTATATTATGAATATTTTGAATACAGTCTAATTCTTTATTTGAATGAAAAAATATAACAAGAGTACAGGAGATTTAGCTTATTCAGTAAAATTGTCCACCTGTTGTATTAGTAATTGTACAGTTTGCATTGGAAGACTGTTCTCTTAAATCTGATCCCTGAAGTCTGTGATATGAATTCTATTATCAGAATCTCAGAATCTTTGCTTCTTCATCAGCTGGACTTTTTAAAAAGTTCATAGATAATGCAATTTATATGAACAACTAGGAGAACATTCAAATTCCTTGTTCAATAATAGAAGCAGTCATCATTCTACAAAGATTAAAAGTATCTGAGCTCCATAGTACCTCTCTTTTCTTTGTTGACACAACAAGTTCCAGAAAAGGTTGGTTTTCACCCCAGGAATCAATTTCTGTAAGATCATAGAGAATGGTAGTAATAGGTCCCAAAGACCACATTATTCGCTTACGCTTTTGCAAAAGATGCTGGAACATCTGAAAAAGAAAAACAGCACAGGATTATTTACATCAAATTGCTGATAAGATTCAGTACTAGAATGTATTAAAGATGGCACTGAGTTTCAAAATAATTCAACTCTGGATGCTGGAATTGGATGAAAGTGCAGAAATTCTGAATAGTTCAAAGGGCTATAAGCTTTTAGGATCCAGAACTTTTTCCATTAGGATCCTAATTAAAGGCACTGATCTAGAAATCAGGAGTCTATTTTCTAGATCTACCAAAACTAAGTCTTGTTTTAGATATGAAGTCAACTGTATGACCTTGAGCCAGTCACTCTGTCTTTCTTTAACTCCTAGGAACAAGGCAATAGCAAAATCATTTCTGAAAAACCATGCCTGAAGGACCTAGTCCATATAGTTGCCAGGAGCCAAGACTGACTTGAAACAACATCCAAAAGAAAACAAAAAAAAAATTATCAATTTCCAATTAAGAGAAAGAGGTGTTGATACTAAAAATAATTTTAAATTACAATTACATCACAAAATGATCTAAAGGAGTAAGATTTGCTTATACTATTAAATAAGTACCAAGTATGTCATTTTATATATATGAGACTTGGATTTGTATATTTTCCTTCCATTCCTAGCGAAAACATGAAGCACATAAAGGGAACTTTGTTGCTTTGTATGTGAAGGAGGAATTATGAGACTGCTACAGCATAAAACAATAATCCATAACAATCCAAGATTTAACATCTGAATCTGGCTTTTGGTTTACTTAGTATTTTTTTGTCAGGGAGCCCAATATAAATGTCTAGGACTTTTCTGAGGACAAAACAAGACATTAGAACAAATTATATTCTAAAAATTCTTCTCCCCACCCCCCGCCCCCCAAAATCCCATAGAGATCAATTGGCCCATGCGCTCACCACAGTGTTACCCTCAACTCCAGCTAGTTTGAATGGAGTAAGACCTTCATTGTTGGGAATTAAGTCCAACGGTTCCAAGGTCCCTTCTTGTTTGTCATAGGAAAGGATGAGATTGTACATCTGGCATGCAAATGTTCTGTTTGGCTGAAGAACTAGAATATGAAGAACTGTGTTTCCTGGAGATGAAACAATTTGAGAACTCCTCTTATACAACTGCATAATTGGTTAATATTTACTGAATTAATCCAGATTAGTAATGTCTCATTATTCAGATCTCATTATTAGCTTTTCATGAACACAACTTTCATTTTTATATATCCATTTTGAATCAGTGGGATAAATTTATTAGTGAGTCTGAAAACTGAGTCATACTTTGTTACATAGCATTTTGACTGAGGTGTGTTACAGAGAAGAAAAAAAATAAAACACCAAAAAATTCCCAACAATTGAATTAAAACATATATTAAAAATATATTAAATGCCATCATATAATTGTACATAAGTGCCAAGTGTTTGATTACTCAATGGTCTATTAAATTCAAACCAGGTATAATTCATTATTGTTTCTACCAAAAACAATTCATGTTTTTACAAGTTGACTGTGGGCATCTTACCTAGAGAATCTTGTGCCCTGATATCAGCTCCATTTTCAATTAATAGATTAACAATTTCCTCATTGCCCACACAGGCTGCAAAAGATAAAACATGCTCCCCTACAGAAGAATTTGTGAGGAAAAACAAAGTTAAAACAAAGTTTCAGTAATTTAATAAAAATATATTCTGAGAACCATAATTGGGGTTCACTGTTTAGCTGATTCCATTTATTGGGGGATCAATGAATAAGTTTCCCTTGGTTAATCAGTTTTCATTTAAATAGTTTTCTTTTGCCTTGTACTTTTCTTATGACAGCAGCTGCATATTTAGGAAAGCCATTCCTCTGATACATATCTAAACAAAATAATGTGTTGGATCCAGAGTAACCTTAGAGTTTATGGTATTGGGATTTAATGTATTACTTTAAGGACTCTTCTTTAATTACATGTTATCCTCAACTTATGACAAAAATTTGAGCTTGGAATTTTGGTCGTTAAGATATCATGTGACCGGGCTCAATTTTACAACCATGTTTATGATGGTCATAAAGCAAATCATTATAGTCATTAAAATAATGTGGTTGTAAATCCAAATTCACCTTGTCCAATAGACATTGGATAATGGAAAATGGCAAAACAGTCACAAAAAGTAATCAGGTGACTGCAGGATATTACAACTTGTCATAAATGAGACCTGGATGCCTGAAATGCAATCATGTGACTGTGGGGGTAGGTCTTTTTGTAACTTTGAGCAGTCATTAAATGACTTGGCCATTAAGTTGAAAATTACCTGGATGATTAAATATGGATTCATCCCATTTTATTTACTCATTTGCAGACAAAACTAGTCCACTAAGATTTCTTTATTGAAGTGACGGATCCAGCAGTAACAGGAGGGATAGAAAAGAACTTTTGGAGAGCAGAGCTAACTCTGTGGAGCATTGACTTTCTTCTACTAATCAAGTTATCTCTGTTCTCTGGTGCAACAGATGGAATCATACCAAAATAGGAGCAATGTGAGGAGTTACGCCTGAAGAAGTGTCCTGTAGCTCGAGGAGTAGAAATGTGAGCCCTCTTCATCAGCAGACATCTCACTAAATGCACATTTTGATTAACTGCTGCAATGTGGAGTGCTGTCTGTCCTGCAATTAACATTTTTAAAAAATTCAAATTAGTACATTCTTTGTACCCAATAGTGGCTTGTTTCCAATTATGGAATGCTAAGAAACCAACCACCATTTTAGATTTGTTTTTCAACAGGGAATTTAGAAAGAATGTCTTTCATAGTCTGCAAAACTTTCCTAACTGACAAGATCAAATGCAGAGTTCAAACATTCAGATTGAAATGAAAGCCAAAGCTCCAGTTAAACTAGATATTAATGACATCTGTGAATCCCATGATTAGAACCCCCACCCCTTCCCCTTTAAAAAAAAAAATCACTGCATCTGAGACTGTAGGTAGAATTAAGGGCTTTTTAAGCATTCCTTTCTTTACCATCTTCCCACTGAAAATCCATTTCCTAATAGAGTCAATCTTTGTTACAAAGCGTTTAGCAGCAGATTTTAGCTTTGATGATTTAGCTTTTCAGATAGAAAGTCCCATTCTTACTATACACAATAGCTGTTCAAACATTTTGTTCCTATTATCGTTCATTCTGCTTTCTGATTTGAGATCATGAATATTTGCAATAGCAAGTGTTAAATCAAGTGTTAAATTATGTGTTACAATGTTTATTTATTAAACAATTTTTAAAATTTGTTTAATAAACTTATATCCAACTCACACATAGGTGATTGCAGGTGGCTTACAACATTAAAGATCCACAACATAAAAACCCATTAACACTCCCCACTCCATGACATCAGCAACAGAATCAAATCAACCACTGGATTGGCCTACTGACAAAACCATGTCTTCGTGGTCTTTTAAAACAACAACAGATGGGGGCCAATCGTACCTGGGGGGAAATGATGTTCCATAGAGAAAAGAGCTCTATCATTATGTTGCATCATAAGCTCCACTTCCAATATATTTTTTGTATCATGTGACACAAGGGTAAAAGAGCAGAGCTTATATCATGACATTGCTGGGGTGGCGCAGTGGTTAAAATGCAGTATTGCAGGCTAATTGTGCTGACTGCCAGCAGTTCGAATCTCACCAGGCTGAAGGTTGACTCAGCCTTCCATCCTTCCAAAGTTGGTAAAATGAGGGCCCAGATTGTTGGAGGCAATAGGCTGACTTTGTAAACCGCTTAGAGAGGGCTATGAAGCACTATGAAGCGGTATGTAAGTCTTATTGCTATTGTCATTTGGGCATCGTGCTTAGGTATGGAGACTTCAGTTTGAGATCTCAATAACTATATGTATTTGCTATTGATATAAAATTTAATTTTTTTAAAAAAAATCCTAGATCAGCTCCTTAATAGCGATCACCTTCATAAAGTGCTGATGTCATTTTCTCATTGATGAGTTCTGGAGCCACTTCCAGAAGAAAGTCAGCAGCTTCTGTGCAATCATAGAGGGTGGCTACATGGAGAGCAGTCTCCCCAATCGCTCCTGCACAAAATAATAAAAAACCAACAAATGTCACTTAAGAGTGAGTTTACAACCCAGTCTTGCTTGTTGATTCAGACATCTGTCCCATACGCATATAAGATATACAAAACACATTATCAACAGCAACAGTTGAATCAATCAACTACAGAATGAAAGCTTCTTTATTGAAGCTATAAGCTACCATCTTGGCCCATTGCAGATTGACAGATATGTACGTTGATAAACATCTATCTATTGTCTGTCTTTTTAAAATGAAAGGGAAAGAGAGAAAGTTTGGCTTGCCTCACTTATGGATATCTTTTAATATAAAATTTAGAGCTTTGCAAAGAGGCCCAAACAGAAATAGGGCTCTGTGATGGTGAGGGAACTATTCCGTCTTGCTAGTACTGTAGTCAAAGGACTGTAATTTGGCTGTAATTGTATACCATTCTTCCATCTTGACATCTTCTCATCCAATTGCAATAAACATGTGCCTGGGTGTTCATTAGTCTTGGGTGTGTACTAAAAGGTTGCAAAATGTTAAGTCACAGAACGTTCCGACCCTGGAATGGACTGTTCCAAGTAATCTAGAAATGTTCTAATTCAAAATATTGTTTTTGTACCAAAATGTTTCTTGATTGGTGTTTTGGACACCCTTAGTGGAGTGTTTCTCAATCTCAGCAACTTTAGAACCTGTAGTCTTCAATCCCCAGAACTCCCCAGATGGCATGTAACAACAATATAATGTGAAAAAAGAGTCACATTTCTATAGACATCTGCGCACATATGTACTGCAGAGGATCAAAGATTGGAGAAATTAATGCATGTAATTTTACTGCAGCACTTGATAGTCCAAGAAGTTTCTCTCTTCAGAGTAGGTTTAATTACCTCTTTGATAAATGTCACAAGAACCATCTTGGATTAATTTCTTAAGACCCTGAACATTGTTCTCCTTGGCAGCCAAGAGAAGAGGAGATTCCCAGATGCTGCAGAAAAAAAAGTCCAATAAGAAAATTACTCTTGAGGATCAGAATAACCCATGTCAACAACAAACAGAATTGTAATGAAAAGACAGGAAAAGCATGACAAGGAAGTATTTATGTTTGAGGAATCTGACAAAAAGAGCAAAATTAGTTATCAAACTAAGGGTATCAAGATAGCAATAGCATTTAGACTTATATACAGCTTCACAGTGCTTTACAGCCCCTCTATAAGCAGTTTACAGAGTCAGCATATTGCCCCATCATCTATTTGTTCCCTTGGTAATGGATCTTCCCTCCCTCAGTCATCTGCCATTCTCCATATATACAGTAGTATTAAGCTGCCTCACTCAAGCCTACTAATTTCTTACACGCTTCCTACATGAGAGTAGTTTGGTAAGAACAAAAAAAAATGTGATTCCCTCCTTGAAACCAGCTTCGCTAGTGGTGATGTTTATAGAGATTGATTCCTTACTGGTAGTTATCAGTAAGGGCTTCCTCTTACTTCTCCCTTACTCTGGAGAATTACCCACTTTTCATTCCTGCAATCCCTCTTCTGAACAAAGATTACAGGTGATACCTGTGTATTAAGTACATAAATACATGATAGGAAATATTTTATTGAGAACAAAGTTAAATGAGGAACAGACTGCCAAAAAAATTAGTGAGAAGGCCCTGATCTCATAAGGGAAATGGCACTTGGGCAGAGTAATGTTATTATTTCATTCAAATGTATTCTTAGGACTAACTCCTAAAGTTAGTCATGAGTAACCAAAGGAAGCAATAGTAAATGATCTCTACCTTCTCCAGGTTGTGTATCTACTATTTTCTGGGATTGGGTTAGACCTGCTATAGCCTCAATACCCAATACCTGCTACAGCCTCAATATCCATGTTGTAGACCATCTCTCTTCTCTGTCTCATTGCTTATACATCAGTCTCCTTTTTGTCTTTCTTCTTATTTGCTACCTTCCATGCTCCTTCCATTTTTTCCTTCTCTCCTGTATGTGAACCAAAAGCTGCTGCTGGTAGAAAATTTGGTGGCCCAGACAGGCAATGATGGGTATGCCCAATATAATTAGATGATTCCAATATTTTTGGAGCTTCATTGCTTACCAATGGGCTTCCCAATGCGATTCAAAGTGCCGGTCGTCATGGCTTCAGTCCTGATTATTTGACATTCCTCTCCCATCTAACTAGATCTCACAGATACAAATACAGGTCCCATCTGGTCAAGATTATAACCTGACAAATCTCAGAGCAAGTTTTTATCCAAAGTTGCTAAATTTTAGCCTATTTCATCTGTCCTGTGATTTAGAAACTTGTAAAAAAATCCCTTTCAGTTGGCTGTAGGAAGTAGGAAGCTGCTTTATAATATGCATCAATCATGACTTATTTATATAGATTCTGTTTCTGAATGCATTTGGAAGGGTGTGTTTGTTAAATTGTTTAGTTAGCAACATAGATCCTCTAAGAATGGCTAATAAAGAAGGAGGGTAAATAAACAAATAAACAGACTCCTATTTTACCTTGGCAATGTCAAGGACCATTTGCATCTAGATATTATGTTAGGAACCTAAAAGGAATGAATACTGCAGAGGTACAATGAAACATGTTTTCTACCACATTTTAATGATAATCGAAGAACATTATTTAAATAATGGATTTGTTTATTTGAAAAGCAGTTTATCCTTGCATTTAAAAGTATAAAAGACTGTTTGGGAGAGATAACATTTTAAAAACTAGGGTTCTGAATCAAAGCATACAACTTCTTTTTGACTCCTGGTGACTTCTTGAATACAGCCAATGAAGAAGTGTTTTGTCACCATCTTCTTATGGAATGTTGCTTTTTTCACTACCAATCTATTTATGCATTTATTTGCTAGATTCATATTCTGCTCTTTCCTCAGGAGGCAATTGATAAAGAATATCCTGTCATTTTGATAGAAAATGTTTAGAGTGTTCAGGATAGAACTGAAGCTGGATTGCCCTACTTCTAGTCCAACATCTTAAACACTACAACAAACTAGTACAAGCTGGCCTATAGAAGTGGCATTTCCTGCTCTCTCGTCTGTCAAAAAACAACCTTGTTTAGCTTTTTCAGCTACAATGAATTAGAATTGCTACCTAGAGCTGGGCAAATTAAAAGAAGAGTAAAGAGCATATACAATACACTTGGCATTAAGTGCTGGAATATTCCACTTTAATATGTTCTTAGAGAAAGGTTTCTTCTGCATACTCCCAAGTAAGAGCCTTCTCCTGTTTAACTTTCTGGCATATGGCCAGGCAAACTCTATAAGCATCACATATAAATCAGGTGTTTAGTATATAATGTGACATTCTTCCTGGAGCAATTAAAATCACATTTCCAGATGTCAGAAGTCAGATGAACAAGTTCAAGAAACAAAAGAAACATCAAGTGCATTCAGATAATTGACAGTCTTTGATCCACTAAAGATGCATTCAGAGGAATACTTTGTAGGACTCCACAAACTTTTTCCTCTGTAAAATCTCATTTCCTAAAATAGCGAGAGATAGAGAATATGTTGGGTAAAGATAGTTTAAGTATTAGAATAGGATTGAGACTCTCTGACAAACTATCTTCTCACAGAGAACCTTAACTTCTTCTTGAGAATTTAATGAGATTTAAAATATTAGACCTGTCCATTTTTTGTGGCAGATTTGGCTGCAGATCCTAATCTGGTGTTTATTTCTAGCATCCTATCAAAGATTAAAATTTGTATTCAAGGCAATAATCATCTCTATGACATTGGAATAGTTATGAAAAGTGTAGAAACAGCTAAGTCTGAATTGAATAAAATAATAGAAATAAAAACTTTCACCTTGCTCTACCTATCACTAAAAGACTTGGCTCTAACACTGAAAAGACAAATTGATGGTCCCAATTAGTGAAGAAAGAATGTTACAAAATATTTATGAACAACCAGTGTAGTTTTATATGCATGTAGAAATGTAACCAAGAAAGACAGTGAGATTCCCTTTTCCCTTCCTTCTTTTTTTGCTCTCTTTAATTAAAAGCAAAAACAACAACATATTCAAACTCTTAACAAACTTGTAAAATTAGAGGGAAACTTATCGATCAGAAACAGATTTATAAAACAGTGATGGGCAAATAGAGTCATTTTAGTTTAGGGGTTAAGATACTGGCTAAAACCTGGGAGGTAAGTTCCAGTTCTGCCTTAAGAGGCCAGCTAGTTAGCCTCTCAGCTCTGGGAAGGAGGTAATTGAATTGAGAAGGTGGAAAAAGAGTTTGATTTTAAAACATATCAACTACTTGTTATAGGGAAGAGGACTATCTGTATAGGGAAGAAAATCCATGTCCTCCACGGCATGGAAGGGTCTTCCTCTAAATGAGGCCACCATAAACTTATTTTAGCATTAAAAATAGTAGGGCATTATATAGCACATGATACATTTAACATGTTTCTCCTCCTAAAGCAAGTTAAAATAGTTGAAACGTTAAAATAGTTAAAACAAAAATAGGAGCTTAGACTTCAGAGGAAGGTATTTTTTAAAAAAAAGGGGGGGGGGAGAGAATGAAGGAATAGGAAAGTCACAAAGGAATAGATGGATAAGTTAACAAACAATTTTCAGTAGAGATCATTCAAAGTGACAGCAAGCAATTATTTTCTAGGGCTCCACTCTTGCTCAACTAAAGTCCACAATATTGGCATATAGACATCAGTTTAGTTATAGAAAGCCGTGTTCTTAAAGAAGAGTAAATCATAGCCTTGCACAAGTCTTCTTCCAAGATGTTATTAAGAGCACAGCTGTGGTGGTCTCCCATGGAAAGAATGAGACAGAGGCTGGTGTACTCGGGATGGGAGTCTAGAGCAAATTCTAGTGCTCCCTTTTATTGAGAATTTCGTACATAGTAAGCATTCACATTGTGGATTACAATAATTAGATATAGTACACAGAATTGTTTACAATTGTCTGAGCTGCTCAATTGTTCCTGGTGTTTGTTTTTAATTTCCTTGCTTATCTCAGTGACCCTTAGGCAGACATGTATGTATAAGGTCTTAGACTAATCATTACCCAATACTGAAGTCAAAGTTTATTCCCACACACAGCTACATAATTGGAAATATTATAAACTTGGAGCAGCTATTCCCAGATTGCACAATTTAAGAGGATATTGGAATATTTCTTTGCCAACCTATCATTAAAAAAAACCCTATTCTGAAATATTTCCAACTAGGTTCCTTTCAGACATGTGTCCTAGATACAACAGCCAGGATTCCCTCGGTGTCATGGCCATTATGCTAGTTGGGAGTTCTGAGTCTTTCGAACTAACATATGCAGAGATGATGAGGATGTAATAATACTGCAGTTGGGAGTTCTACACTAAACCAAACTATGTTATATAGTTCTAAAATTAAAGAACTCATCAACATTATGTCTTTTCAGTACATGTAATTTGCAACCCAGGAAGGAGCTACATCAAACTCCTTCTGTCACACTGTCCACTCCTGCTAGCAATTTGGTAAGTCACAAGACTTCTGTGCCCTTAAATTAAACCCTATCAAGATATTTATTACCCATAATTTGCCTAAATATCTAAGGTGGCCCCTCAGATTTTTATCTTGTAGTATTTCAAAAGCAAATTTGAAATTGAATTGGTAGCTGGTTAGAATAGCCATAACATCTCAAATAAGTAAATCAGTCATTGCAGTGATTACTAATTACAGAAAGTATGGACAATTCTTGTTTGATGCTGGAATTCTTCTTCCCTTCCCCAGAGACAATCCATAACCAGACTTATGAAGAATAATTGCATCTGAAAGTCCTCTACTGCTTTAATCACCTTGTTTGGAAAAAAACAAGATTGGTCATTTGCAAGAGCTTTCAAATAAAGAATTGGAATATCATATACTCACAAAGGGTAAAAAGGGTAAAAATCTAAGGAATCTTAAGTATGGTTTTAAGCTCTCAAAATGGAATTAATTCAGCGAAAGATTTTCCCCATGTTTACAGAATACCTCAGAGAAAGCTTAGAATGGGCGTTGGTCCTTACCTGACATGCCATTTCTCTTCGAGCTGTGAGGAGCATCCAGAGAGAGGGTGGTGCTTCCATCTCTGCTGTTGTAGGCTGAGCTAAATTCCTGCGGAACGCTCCTCCTTCTATCACGTGACTCCATTCCAGCGTTCCCCAGTTTATGCGAAGGCGAGAGGAAACATAATTCGTGCTCTCATCTTACTATACTTAGGTTCCTTGGCCGAAAACTAGACCCCACCAGACGGTGAAGGAAAAGGGAGGGGCTGGATGCTCCTCGCAGCTCGAAGAGAAATGGCATGTCAGGTAAGGACCAATGCTCATTCTCCCTAGAGCTGCTCGGAGCATCCAGAGAGTGGGGCATACCAAAGCTGGGCCTGTCCTACGGGAGGGGCGCCATCTGGTCTGTGGTCCCCTCGGGTTCCCTGAGAACCCTCTGAAGAACCCTTCTACCGAAAGAAGCCTCAGCTGAGGCATACCTGTCAATCTTGTAATGTCTGATGAAGGGTGACGTGGAGGCCCACGTAGCTGCCCGGCAAATGTCAAATATTGGAACCTGGGTAGCCCAGGCAGCAGAAGTTGCTGCACTCCTAGTGGAGTGAGCCATGATGCCCCTGGGTACCTGGAGGGCCTGAGCCTGGTACGCCTTGGCGATGGCTGCCCTTATCCAACGGCCTATGGTGGTTGGGGTTACCTTGAGCCCTTGTGACTTTGGTTGGAAGGATATAAACAGGGCCTCGGACTTATGGAAGGACTCAGTGCGTTTAATGTAAATCCGTAAGGCATGTCGGACGTCCAGGGTGTGCCATAGTCTCTCCCTTTCATGAGTTGGTCTGGGGCAAAAATTGGGGAGGATAAGGTCCTGGGTCATGTGGAAAACTGAATTAATCTTGGGCAAGAAGGAAGGGTCAAGCCGTAGGACCACCCAGTCGGGATAGAATATGCAAAGGTCTGTTCTAACTGACAGCGCAGCGATCTCTGATATCCTACGGCTGAGGTGATCACTACCAAAAAAAAACTACTTTGAAGGATAGGAACTGAAGAGAGACCTCTCTTAGGGGTTCAGGGTGGTTTTGTGAGGGAAGTAAGAACCTTGTTGAGGTCCCAGGTTGGGTACCGGTGGAGGGACGGAGGACATAGATTTGTGGCCCCTTTCAGGAAGGCACGAATATGGGGTTGGTGAGAGAGGGAACTGGCCTCTTTACAGTGGAAGCCTGTGGATAAGGCTGCTACTTGACGTCTTAGTGTATTGGGGGATAGTCCCTTGCTGAGACCCTCCTGGAGAAAGTCAAGCACTTGAGCAATGTAAAGGGGTACTTGGGTCAATAGGAAGTTTGACACACCCTTTATGGAAAATGGCCCAGGTGGCGTCATAATCCTTGTGGCTGAGAGTCACCTGGCTGCTAAAATGGTATCAATGACCTTGTTAGAGAGGTTTTCCCTCTTCAAACGTTCCCGCTCAACCTCCAAACAGCTAGTTGAAGCCATTGGGGGTTCGGGTGGAGGAGGGGACCTTGTGACAGAGAGATTCTGTCTGCTGGGATCCTCCAGGGAGGGACTACGGATAGGCTGCGAAGGTCCGTGAACCAAGGGCGACGGGGCCAATAAGGAGCTACAAGGAGCAGATCCGCCTTCTCGTGGAGTTCCTTTTGAAGGACTATGGGCACCAGCACCAGAAGAGGGAAGGCATAAGGAGGCCTGGGGCCACGGACACCTAAGGGCGTTGTGGTCCTCCGCCCCTGGGGATGGGAATCTTGAAACAAACCTTGGAAGTTGGGTATTGAGGGGGGAGGCAAACAGGTCTACTACTGGTAGACCGAATATGGATGTCGCCTCCCTGAATAGAGATGGGTGGAGGCGCCACTCCGACTGGTCTATGGTGGCCCTGCTCAACCAGTCTGCTCGGATGTTGGAGATGCCCGAGATTAGGTCCGCCCTGAGGGAAAGGAGGTGAGACTCCGCCCATCGACAGAGGCGCTCGGCCTCCCTCATTAGGCGTGATGACCGAGTACCCCCCAGCTTGTTGATGTGAGCTTTGGCCGTGATGTTGTCGGTGAGGATGAGAATGTGGCAGCTGCATACCTGGGGGAGGAAACTGTGGAGAGCGAAATGGATGGCGCAAAGCTCCAGCCAATTTATGTTGCACAGATTCTCTGTTGCTGACCATCTGCCCTGTGCTGTAAGGGACTGTAGGTGGGCGCCCCATCCAGACAGACTGGCGTCTGTGGTAACGGTGAGTCTTGGGGGCTCCTTGAGGGGGCAGCCCTTGTTGATAGACACTCTGCTCCATCAAAGGAGGGAGGTGAGCACCCTTGGTAAGACCTTGACCTTGTGCTTTGAGTTGCTTGATCCGGTTCTCTGGTATGGGAGCAGGAACCACTGGAGGGATCTGGAGTGGAAATGGGCCCAGGGAATAATGGAAATACAAGATATCATTTTACCTAGTAACTGGGTTAGCTCTCGAAGGGAAACCCTTTTCAGGCGTCTGATGTGTCTGACTGATTGTTGGATGATAAGGATTCTCTCCAGAGAAACACCCTCCCTTTTACAGAGTCTATTACCATCCCCAGGTGGTATTATCCTGGTGGAGGGGGATAATAGGCTTTTCTTCCAATTGATGAGGAACCTGTGTTCCTGGAGAGCGGTCAGAGAGATTTGAGTGTCCCTTACTGCTTGTTCCCTGGAAGGGGAAAGGATGAGGATGTCATCCGGTTACAGTGTAGTTGCACCAGGAGGGATCTGAGGTGGGCAGCTGGAGCAGCCAAGACCTTGGTAAAGGTTCTGGGGCAGAGGCCAACCCAAAAGGGAGCGCCACGTATTGAAAGTGGAGATTATTATAGCAGAAGCGCAGGAATTTGGAATGAGAGGGCCGGATCAGGATGTGTAGGTATGCCTCAGAAAGGTCAAAGGATGACAACCGGTCTCTCTGTCTAACCCCCAGGAGGATGGATTGCAACATGTTCATTTTGAATTTGCAGTATACGAGATGGCGGTTAAGCCGCTTTAAATCCAGAATCGCTCTCCATCCCCCGGAGTGTTTGGGAACCATGAATAAGTGGGAGTAGAATCCCTGTCCTCTTTGCGATAGAGGAATGGGCTGGATAGCCTGTATGTCAAGCAGGTGCCGAATTGCTGAGTCCATGAGGCTGCGCTTGGAATAAGGGAACTCGGGGGAGGGGACACAGTTTGGAATTCGAGGGCAAGGCCAAACCTGATGGTGTCCCTAACCCAGCCGTCAGAAGTGGAGGAGTCCCACTGGTTGGCGAAGGCTTTAAGGCGCCCCCCAATGGGAATTAAGTCTGGTGGTTTATCTGGAGCGCTGGAAGGGCCTGTTGCCAGAGCCACGAAAGAGCCTCTTGAAGTTACCGCCTCTTCTGTGTCTATCAGAGGAGTCGGTGATAGAGGGCTGCCCCGAGCCAAAAGGAGGGGGCCTTTGGAACCTGGGAGAGAGAGGGGATTGGAAAAGGGAATGAAAGGCAGCTCTCTGAAGGGGCTGCAGGGATCTGGGATCTGACTGTGGATGAGGGATGGAAGGAATTTTTTCTTATTCCTTCCTTCTATTAAAAGGGGATCCAGGGATGGTCCAAACAGTTTATTTCCCATGAGGGGAGCGGAGGCTAATTTCACTATATTCTTGAGATCTGCCTGCCAATGTTTTAGCCAGAGCAGACGGCGGGCAGAGACATGGGAGGAAATGGCATGGGTAGAAAATTTGACGGAGTGAAAAATAGCGTCGGCCGAGAACTCGGCCGCAGCCATGATCTTGGCTATGTCCTGATGGGCTCGGACATTGGAGGCTGGGACATGTTGTTTAAGCTGGCAAAGCCAGCGAATGGATGACCTGATGAAGAAGGAGGTGGCTGTGGTCGATCTGATTGCCCATGCACCTGACTGATGAGCTTGGCGTAAGGCCAGCTCCGATAGTTTCTCCTCTGGCCTCAGGGCTTCTAGGGGGTCGCTGAGGGTGGAAGAAGAGGCCAGGCCCACGATAGGTTCATCCATCTCCGGGGTGCTCAATAGATTGGAAAGCTCTGGGTCTAAGTTGAAAAACTTTTTATCATGGGCCGACAGGGAAGGGGGTGCCGCCGAGGAGGCAAGCTGCTTGGACACCAGATCAAGGAAGATTGGGGGGGTTGGGATGACCTTGGCCTCCACAACAGGCTGTTTAAAAATGGAATCCTCTGGACTTCCGGAGCGAGAGGAGAGGGGTCAGCAGGGTTCTGACTTGTTAGACCGGAGGCATTCCTGGCCTGGAATAGGACGGATTTGAACAGTTGGGGCTTGCAGAGCCCTACAAAGGTGGGCTGGTCGGGGGTGAGACCCTCGTCCTCTGACATCTCTGCCTCTGATGGTTCTATGTCAGAAGGGGTTTCGTTATAGTGTAAGGACCCCAAGTCAAACTGCTCCTCCTCCTCCTCCCTATACAAATCTAAGTCCCCTTCCGCCTCCTCCTCATCCCCCCTTATAGAGGGGGAAACTCCCCCTGAAGGGGTACCTGATCCTGGGGTGGTTCAGATCTGAGAGGGAATGATCTTACAGGTTCGGTGGCCAGCGGCTGTAGACCAGGCCTGGCTGCCTGTTGAAGACCTTCCGCGATTCCCCGGTGGATAGCCAACTCCATCCAGGATCTCAGTTGCTCTGGAACCTCCTGAATGAGGTTCCTCCTGGTCTAGGCCGGTGGCTGTGGGCATAAAGATAGCCTCTGGTGTTCGTCTGGCTGGTGTTCCAGGAGCCTGGTGACCTTGAGAGGGCGAGCTGCGCCTGGATAGGAAGGAATGGACTAGAAGAGGGGGGGTTGAGAAGAGGTAGTAGGAGGTAGAATGGGAGGCACCGTGCCTGCCTGCCTGGTGCGTTTATCAATTTCTTTTTCCAGGGCCTTGTGGCACCTTAAGGTGTCCCTCTGGGAGGCTTTGGAATCCTTAGCCTGCCTGCGCAGATGGTGGGTTTTTGATTTGGCCTTCAAAGAAGGGCCTGTGGAGAGATTGCCTTCTGCCATTTTTAGATAATCGAGGAAGATAAATATCAATAGGAGGCGGCTAGCGCACCTAGGGGTCGACCTACAACAAGGCCGGGAGCCCTGAGAAATTCTTTTACGCCCCAAGTTAATTTGCTCCTGCTCCCTGTTATACCCCCCTCTTTTTTATAGTTTGACTCTGTGTGTGTATGTGTGTGTGTATGTATGTACGTATGTATGTGTGTGTATATATGTGTATATATATATATATATATATATATATATATATATATATATATATAAAACAAATATATATATTTTAAGAAAACAAATATATATATATTTCTGTCTCTTAGTTCGCTCTGGTCTGTTGTTATTGCCTTCTCTTTTTTCCTTTTTCTTTTTTTTTTTATTAGAAAAAACGGTCCAAATGACCTAGACAAGCCAGAGGCCTTAAGGCGAAGGAGCCCCTAGGCCTAGACCCGACTGCCTTCCCAGGCAAATACTGGGTGGAAGTGGTGGGAGGTAGGTCGCACCAGCTACGGCTGGCTGCGGGTGAAGCCAACAATACAGAGGTAGGGAACGAGCCTCTAACGCAACAGAAGGTTTTTCTGTTTGAATAATGTCCAAGCAGGCCTATGGGTCCTGCTGCTTTAGAGCGGCACGCTGCAGATCGGAAAAGATAAGATTCAAAATGGCGCCCGGCCATGAGGCGGCGCTTAAAATGGCAGCCGCCTGCAACGTGGACTTACAAGGCCCTGCAGCAGCGGCAGGAGAAACAGTCCAGAGCAATTCGAGGTCCCCAGAGGAACCCAGGAAGGAAGGAGGCAAGAGAGGCTTCAAACTTAAAGAAAGGCGGCATGCGGTGGGGGGGGGGAACGGAGCGAAACGGAGTGTCTATGAAAGCAATTCCGGAGCAACAAAATGGTTGAAAAGGCAATGGGGAAGGGGTGGGGTGGGGTAGCTTGTAATGTATGCTAGCCTTCCCCCTGAAATCCCCTGGGGCCGGGAGGGCTTCCCAGGGGAATGCAAAATCGCAAATCACAAAACCAATGCGCAGGGCTAAGAGAAGGAAATAAACAGATACAACCTGAGAATAAATGTGGGAGTCAAAGTAAGGCTTGCTAAGACAGCCAAGAGCACTTTGAAAACACTGCCTACTCTGCGAGAGGTTGAGCATAAACTGGGGAACGCTGGAATGGAGTCACATGATGGAAGGAGGAGCGTTCCTCAGGAATTTAGCTCAGCCTACAACAGCAGAGACGGAAGCACCACCCTCTCTCTGGATGCTCCGAGCAGCTCTAAGGAGAAAGATAGACTTCCAGGAAAGAAATAATGAACTGAAGATAGCTCCATAAAAAGTAGAACTAACAACCATGGCGGAATGAAGAATCAGCAAGTAGACCAGCTCTTTGTAATTCCCCTCTGAACAAGGACTTGAAATCACTCACAACTGCTCCCTATGAGGAGACAGCAAGACGGAGACCACTGGGTTTTAGAACCCCAGGAGACAAGAGAATAACCATCTTGCTCAAACCATGATGAGTGCCTTTGAAAGGAACTTGGTTCACATAACTTCTTTTTCTAATTGCTTTCATAAATTGGTTAATTGCTTTTGAGCTATCTATAATGAATCTTTGGATTGATAAGTCTAAAAATGCCTGGTGAATTTTCTTCAATCCTCAGTGAAAAAAAGTTTGAAACACCAGTTTAAGAGATCAATGTGTTAATATATATATTGAAAATTGGGAGTTTGTTTTGTTATGATAGAAAGATAGTGGAGTTCTAGATTTACTCTCTTGGACTGATATGTGATTGCCCTTCAATTATAAACAATCTCTGTGCTGACATAATGGAAAAACTGATCAACATTATTTCATGTAGTTAAGGTTTATTGCTGTTTAAAATTCGAGCTCTTTTATATGTATTATATAATGTATTTGTTTTGCTTTGTTTGCTTTTTCATTTTTTTACGCTATTGTTTTTTCCATTTTTGTATACTAAAGTAACAAACATCTGTTTAAAAATGGGATAACTACAATCCAACATCATCTCATACAAAGCAATTATTTACAACTATGCATTAGTGGTGATATGGCTTGTATTGAAATGCCTTTATAAAACACTGTTAATTCTTACGAATCTTGCAGTAGCAGCATCTAGTAACATCATTATATATGTTCTTTTTTTATAGCCTTAATTGACGTTGATGAGAAAAGGAAAAGAAACAACTGAATTTTGAATGTCAGTATATGAAGTTGAGTAGGTCATAGTTGCTCCCATTCTGAAGACACAGAATTAATAAGAAGAACTGTATAGAACCCTTTTTGGAACTTAGCATCTAGATTCTTTGACTGTCACCTTTCATGAGTTGGCCTTAAACATTACCCTTAAACATTTGGAAGTGCCACATTCTAGAGGATTGTTCTGTAAAGATAGTGTTTGCTTAGCAACCACAAGTGGGACTGGCAACTTGGTTGTTAAGCAAAGCAGTTGGTAAATGAAGCTGCAATTGTGCTTATGATCTTATTTTGGCTTTCCCTTTACTTTGCAGACTTGATAAGATCATAAATGCAAAGATTACAAATGATTGCTAAATAGCTTAGTAAGGCCTAAGCAAGTATAATTGTTTGCACTCTTCAAATCAAAAGAGAAGAAAAACCCCATAAAACAGTATAGACAAAATGAGGAGTAAATAGGATATATATGTAACCTAGTTTTCAATACAGAAGTGTAGTTCCTCAGCACAGTATTTGGGTCATGTAGTTTTTGTTATTTTTTATACACGGTTTGTAATTAACACTAGTTTAAATGGACTTTGATCAAATCTGCAAGACATTTACTCAGGTCATTTAGTTATCAGGATATGGCTAACTAGTGTTAGTTATTCCTTAATTATACCTTAAATGAGATTTCTAGTAAAAATAAAAATAATCTAATTTTGGAATCTCACCACAAATAGAATAATAATATGATTAATATTTTGAGTGAAATTATCCCTAATAAAAGAGCTAATGCGTGATGATTGAAAAGACCTAGATCAAAAACACATATCAGACATCCTTGTTTGGAAGGTTTGCAAAATCTTACTAGGGAGAAACACGCATTACATTAGAACAGAGTATCTGTAGCTCATGCTTGAACAATACAGTTCTGAGATAGATAATTATAATAGCATAAGGAACAACTTTAGCAGGCATATGCTTTACAAAGATCTCCCCACATCTTTCAGAAGGAAAGCAGAATTAGCGGTTCAAAGAGACATGGGATTATAATAATTTCCAAATCCACAATGTTTTCTATTGGGCAATATAATTACTTTCAACAGCTTTACCATATAAACACAATGTAAATATCTACCAAGACTCACAAGTTTAAATCTCATTCCCTCAAGTGCCAACAGTTTTTATCTTCATGTAATAATTATCACTGGAGGCCAAACTGAATTTACTTAATTACAAATAAAAGCATCTCTCTGCTCTAGGCAAATTCCAGCCTAATCTAACTCTAAAGATTAAAGCAGTTCACTGTGCTTGCAATTAACCTTGTAAACAATTCAAATGGAAACAAAAAGCACAGCCAAATCTAAAAGGGAGGACACTCCTATATCAAAATCCTTGTAAACGAATTCATGGTATGGCCAGATAGTCTGCATCTGTAGAAAAGTAATGATTTTATTGCCCCAAGTATGGAGTTAACCGCATAACTCTTTGCTTTGGCTTGCATTAGGCAGTTAATCCCAAACTCACAATTCACACAGCATACTATAGCACTGTACTGAACACTGATTCAAGTTGTATATCTTTGGTCAGGGGAAGTGCATTCGTTCATACTATAAGTAGAGAAATACAATTTGGAATGCAGGTGTGGAAATGCCAAATTAATAGTTGTCTAAAGTCTAGCATTTTGCAAATCCATTCTACTTTGTGTGTAGTAGACCGATTTTAAAGAACTCTATTATATGTTATCCTAATTCTAAACATGAAATTGTTTTGAAGTATCCTTATGTAGAAATAGCAGCCAAAAAATAATGACCAGGAATAATGACAGGTTTAGGTTGAAACACACAGACACACACACACACAATACATGCAATATAAGCAGTGGACTCATGGCCTTTGATACTGCAGCTTATGAATCAGGGTATTAAGACTCTCCTTGCTCACACTTCCCTAATTCAATAATTAAATTTGGAATCCGCCTTAGGTAGCCAGTTATCCTAGTTGCACTGAAGTCAGGAATATAAACTTTGCAGTTCCTATGAAGTAATGAACTCCTTATTCATTACTCAACTGATTATTACGCCTAGACATTTTTACACCTGAAAAGATATGCAAATTTAAATTTTCACTAATTACAAAATAGTCAATTCCAAAACAATGATTTTATAATCCATGGGAAATATTTCAAAAGCAAAACTATAGCTAAAACATTGCACTGTGCTAACTCTAGTATAGTTGTAAGCTTCCCAGAGTTTTTTTTTTTTTTTTTAACCAATTGTTCCCTTACCTACATATTGCATTTATGGCAATTTTTCAGCATGGAAATATTTAAAAACTAATCAACATTATTCTACCCCATCTACAGGATAAATGAAAATTTCCAATGAAATAAATGCTTTGGATGCTTTCTGTAAAATACTAACACTTCAATAAATACTCGGCCTGAAAACCCCCAGCAGTCTATGTACTCATAGATGATAACTCAGGTGCAATGGTCACCATATCTTTAAACAGAGATGTGATGTCATATATTGCTTTTCTAAGGGCCTACAGCAATCTTATCCAAACTGTGTTTTCGAATTATCTGAGATAATTCTTTTCTAATTCTCAATTAATGTTGGCCATGAAGGACCATTAAGTTTGAAATTGCTGAGGTAGATTTTTAATTGGTTTTATTCATATTGAAGTTTCTAACATGACTCTAAAGATACTTTCACAAGAAGTTTAAACCTGCATTTCATCTATTTTCTGAGGAGATTCCACCAAGTACAGAATATTTCATTCATATTCAATTCAAAGTAAATTTTCCTCCATCCTCTGGTCTTACATTACATTCACACCAATCAGCTGAGGAGGAAGTGAAAAACCATAACCATGCTGTATTTTTATATATATATATAAATCAGTTTACTGAAGTTTGGGAATTATGCAAGACACAGCCCTACAAGAGATCTGTACTTAAGTTTGGGCTGCTTTTTAAAGCATAAATAACACTGATGAAGTGCCTATGATATCCTCAAAAATATTACATGCAATAAATACTTTGAAATCCAGAACTGTCTACCAATTCTTTATGGACAACCACTTGTTTTGACCACAAAGCAAGGGGGTCACTTTGGCGATTACAAACTTGTTTTATAAAAAATGTTGATAAACCAGTCCAGAGCTCATTTTTTTAATAAGCAACAGTAAGAAAGTCATCTAAGGCAACTGATTTGGGGCAACATCAAGCAGTTATTCAGTTCAGACTTCTTTAATAAAGCGACTGTAATGCAAATCAATCTGAAAGTAAGCATTATTAAGGTCAGTGGGGCATATTCCCAGATAGATGTGTATCAAACTGCTCCTAAAGTATCTGTACGCAAGAAAAGATTTCTGATGAAGTCCCAGCACATCACAAGGAGGAGGACATTTCTGCAAAGTTGAGACTTGGGAGACCACTTTTTCCAGGTGGCAGAAATCCTTGCTGTTGCAAACAATTCACTATTTCAGTGATTCTTTCCCTGGTGCAAAAATGACCTGGTTTCAGGGATGCAACTATGCCCCTCCTGCTAGAGCAAACTGGGAGCCGAGATGGACTTATCCAGACCCAAGAAGGAAGAACAGAAGCAGAAACCTGACTCGAACAGTTTACAAAGTAGAGGGGATGCCGTTTCTGAGCGCTCCCCTAGGGAACAAGAAAGAAACCAGCCTACAAGGGAAAAAAGGGTTTTTTTGTTTTGTTTTGTTTTACCGTTTCTCTCCTGTGCTAACTAACTTTCCTGCTGCAGGACGATGCCGTGATTGAATCTTCATCAGGGGAATAAGAAGAGGCACGCGCGCGCCTGCAGGCAACGGATCCTGCAGCCTGGAGTACACTATCCCGCCCAGCTGTTCATTTGCCGGCAGAGGGCTGATTTCTGAGACGCAAAGGCGGCGGCAGCCCAATCCGAAACCCGCATTTACCTTTTCAGATGCAGCAGGTGTATCTCGTCCCATCTCTGCCGCCCGCCCTTGGTTTGAATAAGGGGTCGTAAGCCGCGACTCAGCCTCTTCCACAGAGCGCCCAAGCGGCCGTTGGCACCTGGCAAGGGCACACCCATGGCTCTCTTCCCACCCTCCTGGTTGGAAGCGCGCCTGCAGCAACAGAAGCCGCCCCCCAGACAGCAACCTGGCGCCAGAGTGTCTTGGGTTGCCCACTCGCTCAGACTAATGGCGCTTGACCCGAGCTTCGATGGCGACTTTCCCGGGTAAAGAAAAAAGAAGCGGCGTGCGTGCGTGAGCACGAAAGAGCGGTCCTAGCTAAGCGCGGCTTATTCCGCACGCGTGGTCCTCCTATTCCCTTTTTGCTTCAGGATTCTCCGCCCGAGCCACGCTTTTAGCAGCGATCCTGACCGAGAGAAATATAGGGACAGGCTCTGGAAGGAGGCGGGGCAAATCGTGACGCGCACTTTCCCCCCCTCCTTCCCCAGAATGGCCCTGGGTCGCAGAGTTCCTCTGGTCAGTTGGCTCCTGGGGATCGCAAATGTCGCCTGGCCACCCCCCTCGCAGGCCCTGAGGGACATTTAGTAACCGCAGCCATGAACTTTCTCATTTTTCACAAACTGCACAATTGATGGGGTACTTATTTTCTCCAGCTGGTTCCAGAGTAAAAGGCTAGGCTGAACTGAGCTATAAAAATACCAAGGACTACCAAAATTGTCTGTATTTGTTTAGGCTATCTAGGTTTTTTGCAGCCCAGATATAGATCCCTACTTGGGTGATCTTCAGCAATGGCACCTCTCTCCTCTATGGGTCTAAATCTTTCTGGGAGACAAATAGGGGAAGAGGGTAAGGGAAGCCCCACCTCCCAGAAAAATGAAAATATTTTGGGGAATATTGAAAGAGGCAGAATATTATATTTTCCCGAAAGAGAAATGGAGAAGCACATTCTTAAAGCCAGAAATCGTTGGTGCCCATGAAGAAAGACTGAGCCTGCCTATTCACAAACAAAATTGCTCCTTCCACCTTCACCGCCAGCGAAAGGATTAAAATTTACAACCCTCTCCACCCTATTCTAAGAACAGGAGGTGACCTTTAGTGTTCTGTCCTTAATTTAAATACTCGAAATCCCCGCGCTTTGATTGGCTAAAGCGCAGGGATTTCTGATTGGCCAGGCGAGCCGCGCCGATTGGCCCGTTTGAAGTCTCCCGCGATTGGCTCACTCCAAGAGCGGGAGACTTGAATCGTTGCCATTGGCCGCGGCCGCCGCAGCGAAAAGAATAAAAGCCCGCAGCTTTTTCCTTTTCGCCGGTTCGGTTCACAACTGTTAAATAAAGAGCTTGAAACGTAGTCACCGACTCCTGGCGTCTTTTGCGGACACGACACTAGTGACGAGGATGGGATCCCGCCCCTGAACCGAACCCCGTGTCCAACAAGAGCCAGTTTCAGCACCGAAATGGCGAAAATCGCACCGCCCGCCCCCTTCAACCCCGCCACCGAGGACTGGGAATCGTTCTCAGACCGTTTCCGCATGTACTTCGAGTGCACCGGAATGAAGGACGCCCCGGGGCCGCTAAAACGCGCCGTTTTCCTCACCCATTGCGGAACCGAAGTTCTCCAGATGGCCAAAGCATTGGCCAAGCCGGCCGACGCAACCGCCATGGACTGGGACGTCCTCGAACCTATCCTGCGGCGCCATTACACCCCCGAGGTCCCCATCCTGATCCAGCGCAACAAATTTTACCGGCGGGACCAGAAACCGGGCAAAAAACTGAGCGATTTCGTCGCCGAGCTGCGGCGCCTAGGAGGACTCTGCGAATTTGAAGGTCTGAACAGCCTCCTAAGAGACCGATTCGTACTCGGCCTATGGGACCCTGCACTCCAGAGCCGGCTTATGGCTAAGGGCGACATCAGCCTAGCAGACGCCCTCACCGCAGCCGCAGCCGCAGAAGCAACCCGCACTTCCGCTGACAGCATGCGAAAATCAGACGCGAAGGGCGGAAACAACAACCCGGCAAGGTCGGCCGACCCAAAAAACGAATCAACCGCACACTACGGAGAATTCCAGTCTGCATCCAGCACGTCAGAAGACGAGGAGGACATACATCGCGTGCAGACGGGGCGCAGCGACCAACGGAACCGAAGAGGTCGTAGGTCGAGGACCACCTGTGCCGGGTGCGGCGGCGACCACCCCAGATCAGAATGCCGATTTTTTGACTCTATCTGTAGGCATTGTGAAAAAAGGGGACACATCGCTTGGGTTTGCCGCCAAAAGAAGACTCGCAGTCCACCCAGATGGGACCAACATGATCGTAAAAAGGAAAGCCCCCCGCCCAGGACCAGAGATCGCCAATCAGACGGCCGGTGGGACCGAATCCAGCGACCCTCAAGAGGCGGCGACAGTCGGCGCAAGGAAGAAACCCACCAGACGGTAACCATCGGCCACGCCATCTCCGACGGCGCCAGAAAGGTACACGTAGAAGTCCATATTGAAGGCCAACCATGCAAGATGGAGGTGGACTCCGGGTCCTAACTCTCCATGATTGCATGGCACGAGATAAAACGGTTAGTGCCCACCCTCCATAAGAGGAACATAAATGCCCAAAGACTTATTATAAAAGACTACCAGGGAAACCGCGTCCCGGTAGTGGGCACCAAGAACTTTAATGTGACTTATAAGGGCCGCACCGAACAACTCCCACTCACAATCGTCGATCGCGACCGCCCAAGCCTGCTGGGCCTACAATGGTTCGCCCCGCTCGACATCGCGCTAACAGGAGTCAACCACGTCACCGACGACGGCTGGGAACAGCGGCTAGCCCAGGAGTTCCGGGAGGTCTTCGACGGAAGCCTGGGCAAGTACCAGGGGCCCCTTATCTCATTTGACCTAGACCCTAGGGTTCCCCCCAAGCGACTAAAACCTAGGCGGGTACCATTCGCCCTAAAACCTAAGATTGACGAGCAGATTGACAAGCTCGTCAAACAGGGGGTGCTGCAGCCGATAGACCATGCCCGATGGGAGACCCCTATAGTGACCCCAGTCAAGCCAGATGGGTCCGTGAGAATTTGTGGGGACTATAAGGCCACCCTAAATGGCGCGTTGCAACAAAGCGCCTACCCAGTCCCAATAGTGCAACACCTACTGCACTCACTGGGAGGGGGCAGGGTCTTTGCCAAGCTCGATCTCGCCCAGGCATACCAACAGTTGCCGGTCGACGAAAAAACAGCGGAAGCCCAGACCATCGTTACCCATCGGGGGGCCTTCAAGTGCAACCGACTCCAGTTCGGAGTCAGCGTGGCACCAGGCATCTTTCAGAGCCTGATGGAACGTTTGCTGCAGGGCATCAAGGGGGTGGTGCCCTATTTCGATGACGTATTAGTGGTGGCGCCAAACGAAGCCGAATTAGAAAACCGGCTCAGAGAGGTCTTAACAAAATTTAAAGTAACGGGACTTAAAGTAAAACGGGAAAAATGCCAACTGTGCACGGAGAGAGTGGAATTCTTGGGCTACCTTCTAGACTGGCATGGCATTCACCCTACAATTAAAAAAGTGAAAGCTATCAAAGAGGCCCCCACCCCTAGGTCTAAGACTGAGTTACAGGCTTTCTTGGGGTTGCTGAACTTTTATAATGTTTTCCTACCCCAAAAGGCAACGGCGGCGGAGCCTTTGCATAGGCTCCTGGATAAGGCGGCAACCTGGACTTGGGGGAGATGGGAGCAAGCCGCCTTCCAAAAAACCAAAGACCTCCTCACCTCCGACGCCGTCCTGATCCAATTCAGCGAAACCTTGCCCCTGGCCGTCACTTGCGACGCATCACCTTTCGGCGTCGGCGCTGTCCTCAGCCATACCCTCCCTGACAAAAGAGAAGCACCCATCGCGTTCTTTTCCAGGACTCTAACCAAACCAGAGCGGAACTATAGCCAGCTGGACAAAGAAGCCTTGGCTATAGTTGCCGCCGTTAAGCGATTCCACGAATACCTTTACGGCCGCCCTTTTACCATTGTGACAGACCATAAGCCGTTGCTGGGCATCCTTGCAGGAAATCGAGCCACCCCGAACATTTTGTCGCCCCGGATGACAAGGTGGTCCGAGTTCCTGGCAGCCTACAGCTACGAACTGATACACAAGCCGGGTAAGAAAATTTCGCACGCGGACGCTTTAAGCCGCTCGCCTTTACCAGACTCTGATCCTGACCCAGCACCAACGACAAACACCCTTAACATCGAAAACCTGCCCAACCTACCCATTACCGCGTCAGACATTGCCCGGGAAACTATTAAAGACAGGCGTCTGGCGCGGATTTTACATTGGGTGGAAAAAGGTTGGCCTGAAAGGGACAATGACGAATCCGTTAAGATATTCAGAAACCACCAGACCGAACTCTCACTACTTAAGGGGTGTCTCTTATGGGGTGACAGGGTGGTCATCCCGGACAGACTGCAGGGGAAGGTTTTAGAGATGTTGCATGAGGGGCATCCTGGCATCGTCAGAACTAAAGCCCTGGCCAGGAGTTACGCTTGGTGGCCAGGGATGGACAAGCAGATAGAGGCATGGGTAGCTCGGTGCCAACGATGCCAGGAGACCAGACCCAGCCCACCCGCAGCACCCATCCTGGAGTGGGAAACACCAAGGGGGCCCTGGTCCAGAATCCATTTAGACTTTGCCGGTCCCACGAATGGGCATACCTTTCTAATAACAGTTGACGCTTACTCCAACTGGTTGGAGGTAAGCGACATGAAATCTACTACCACGGAGGCCGTAATCAAAGAACTTTGCAAACTCTTTGCAACACACGGCCTCCCAGACGTCGTCGTCTCCGACAACGGGCCCCAGTTTACTTCCCTCGACTTCGAGAGATTTCTGGCGGAGAGGGGCATCCGCCACGCATTAACAGCACCGGCGCATCCGGCGGCGAACGGTAGGGTGGAACAGATGGTACAATTTACCAAAAAAACCATCCGGAAAATGGACCACGGGGAGATCAACGACAAAATCAATAAACTCCTCTTTATACAACACATCACCCCGAACACCACTACCAACAAAAGCCCAGCCGAGTTACTAATGGGTAGGAAGCTGAGGTCCCCACTCGACAGGTTACACCCAACATATAACCCGGAGCGGCCCCCAGACTCAAGTACAAAATACCGAACATTCGCACCTGGCGACTTAGTGTATGCGAAAAACCTGACGGGGGACCCCCTATGGATCCCAGCCGTCATCACCCAAATCACAGGCCCACGATCATACCGGCTCCAAACCACAGATGGGCGAGCCTGGAAACGGCACATTGACCAGCTCAGGTCACGAACAGCAACAGAGCTCAACCCCCAAAACACGAACCAAGGGGGGAGGGAATACCTGAATAAGCAAACGCAAGAAAAAATAAACCAGCGGTACTTACCGGAACGCAGCCATCGCGATCCCCCACCGGAGAAGAACCACCTAGCCAGCTCAACCAACTCGGAGAAACCAAGCGGGAGCGGCGAAACCCGTAGCTCAACCAACCCGGAAGGCCCAGGTGGGAGCCACGGAGAAGGAACTGGCCCGATCATCCAACCGGTTCGCACAGAAGAGGGAGCAGCCAAAAACATGACCGCTCCGGCCGAAATCCAGCTTGCAACTGAGTTGCGCAGGTCAAGTAGGACTAGACGGAGCCCCGCCTACCTTCGTGACTACGCAACGTAAGGACTATACCAAGAGGGGAGGGGTGTTCTGTCCTTAATTTAAATACTCGAAATCCCCGCACTTTGATTGGCTAAAGCGCGGGGATTTCTGATTGGCCAGGCGAGCCGCGCCGATTGGCCCGTTTGAAGTCTCCCGCGATTGGCTCACTCCAAGAGCGGGAGACTTGAATCGCTGCCATTGGCCGCGGCCGCCGCAGCGAAAAGGATAAAAGCCCGCGGCTTTTTCCTTTTCGCCGGTTCGGTTCACAACTGTTAAATAAAGAGCTTGAAACGTAGTCACCGACTCCTGGCGTCTTTTTGCGGACACGACATTTAGGACATAATAGGATTAACCCACCCAGGTTAGAATAGCAAAAGACACCAGGCTCACTACATTGCAGCACTTCAGAAATTGTACAGTACAAAAATCCTTGAACTCATCAAGCGAATGTCACCTGTCCCAGAACTGCATGCTATGGTTCTGCTCTTCAGTAAACAGAATCCTTCTTTCCAAGCAGCCTCCATTTTATTTCCAGCACCTTTCTCCCAGATTGAAACTGGACCAGCTTTTTCTTCCTAAAGGGGGGTAAAGAAAGAGAGAAAGACAATGTCTTGCAGGAAGAATCTACCTTGAGAAATGGGAGCCTAATTCCGTGTGCAACAGCAAATCTGATTGCTCCTTCCAAGAGCAACCACTACTTCAGCCCAATAATATGCTTACGTTTTTCTTCAGACTTTTGGACCCTCCAAAATATAGTCCTCTCTGTGGGCTGAATTTATACATTTTTACAAAGAAGTTTTAGTCAAAAAAAGTAAGCACAGGTGAACAGCAAGGTAGATCCAGAAAAAAAGAAATATTTAACAAAGCAACTTCCAATTTTATTTGAAAAAGTTACATACACAATACTGTTTCTGCCCTCCTGAATTACATAATGTCCTTCAGTCCACTTCTCAAAGGGAGAGGATGGGTGAACAGCATGGCTGTTTTTTGTAGTTTTCCTGCTTTTGCCTAATTAATTGCTTTTTGGTTACCAAGATGGCAGTGCACTCGGTTGCTGCAATTTCTGGTTTTGGACTTCCCTTAAGATGGACCGCTGAGTCCCCTTTTGTATTCATTCTACACCTACGACTGCACTCCCTCTTGTCCCACTAACTCTATAATAAAATTTGCAGGTGACACCACGTTGGTGGGACTCATATCAGGAGGAGACGAGATGGCCTATAGGTCAGAGGTTCTCAGACTTGTCTTGTGGTGTAAGAGTCATAACCTCACCCTGAACATCAAAAAGGCCACAGAATTTAATAGACTTCAGAAGATGCAAAGCGGAGCCTCTCCCACTATATATCAATGGAGACTGTGTGGAAAGAGTTCATAGTTTTAAATTTCTAGGAACTCATATTTCCGACAACCTTGCTTGGTCCACATTATGGCCACTGCAAAGAAGGCCCAACAACACCTGCACTTTCTGAAGTTGCTGAAAAAGAGTGGTTTGGGTAAGAAGTTGCTGGTTACTTTTTACCAGTCTACCATTGAGAGCATTTTGGCATACTGTGTAACAGTGTGCTATGCTGGATACTCTGCAGTGGATAAGAAGATGCACCAGAGAATTATAAACACAGCACAAAAAATCATTGCTTGCTCTCTTTTTTCTTTGGAAGAGATTGCGAAGACCAGACTCCTCTCTAGAACACTAAAAATCTTCACAGACCTTTCTCATCCTGGACATTCATATTTCGATCTGTTACTATCAGGGACGCGTTATAGGTGTCTTAAAATGAGGACTAATAGATTGAGAAACAGTTTCTTTTCCAAGGCAGTAATTGTCTTGAATCAAACAGTGCATTTGTGATTTAGTCCTATTATTATTATTATTTTAATTTTTAAAACTCTGTAGTGTGATTGTGATGTGATGTGTGGGGCACCGTGCTGGAGTAGCTTTCAAATTTCATTGTATTTGTAGAATGCAATGATAATGAAAAGTATTCTAAAAGGTATTCTATTCATCGCCTATTTTTTTTCAAGTTTGCATTGTAGAGTCTTATTTTCTCCAGAAAGTTGAAGCTACAAAGGGCAGATATGAGCCACTGTCATAACACAGTTTACTATCTCGGTAATCTATGAATGGCAATAAAATGTTTGCTTTCTTGCACTTATTGAACCTGGCTCTTGACTTCCTTAGAAACTTTAATTTATAATAATGTTTATGGAGTTTAGAAACTGGCATGTAAATTAAGCACATTGTATAGTACATGTTTGTGTCCTCAGGCTATGCCCATACACTATATACACTTTTAGTTGATAGGTATGCAATTTATGATGGCTTGAAAGGTAGTCTCTAGATTAGTAATCTTTTGTCAGCATCTGTATAGTACATGTTTGTGTCCTCAGGCTGTGCCCATACACTATATACACTTTTAGTTGATAGGTATGCAATTTATGATGGCTTGAAAGGTAGTCTCTAGATTAGTAATCTTTTGTCAGCATCTGACAAAAATGACAGAATGGTGATAACACTGTGTAATGTTGCTACACTGTCCCTGTCACTTAACAAAACATGGGCAAGCATTGCTGACCAACGCCACAATGAGTAGCAGAAGTTGGTATGTGGGTCTATCTGATGGTGACCGTAGTATAGTGAAGACTGTGTCCTGCAGTATAACAAGAAGAATAAAAGATGACAAGTACAGATTAAATTAAACTGAAGAAAAAATCGGGTGAACTTTGTGAATCGAAGAGAAAATGAAATGCTGAAGGACTGAAGAAAACTGGTTGGAATACACAAACTGGAAATTTGTAATTAGATTTTTACATTACTACCATCATGGACTATTTTTACATCACTACCATCATGGGCAGTATAATAAAAGAATAATCAGTAATCAATATAATCAATAAAAATTCAACAAAAATGTAAAACAAGCTACCGTAATATATTTTTCAACTTGTTAAGCCCCCAAGAAAAAATTTACTTAGTTTGGAAATGCAAACAAGGTTGGAGCAAATCTGATTTACAGGAGAGCCATTCCATAATGTAAGGAAAGGCCTTAAAACTGAACTATTTGATGCACAGTTTTCTGGGCTGTTCCTGAAAACTATTCAGAAAGTTCAGATAGCGTAAAATGTAATGGCTCATATTTTTGCAGGTGAGAGCCATTTTACCAATGTTACAATGATACTGCAAATACTGTGGGTAGATATTGTGTGGGCTATGAGGAATGAGATTGGTATAAACTAGGTCTCTCTCTCTCTCATTCACTCACTCACTCACTCTCACTCCCTCTGTCACACACTTAAGTCTTCCTTATTCCTTTTCTCTGTTTTGTATAATATTGCATACAATATGTCTGTCGTGTCCTCGAAAATGATGCCAGGAGTCAGTGACTTCAAATCATGCTCTTTTATTAATGTAGGAACCGAACTGGCGCTTTGCAAAAGGTTCGCGGCTTTTATTCCTTTAGCCGCCGCAGCCGCGGCCAATGGCACCACTTTGAATCTCCCGCGATTCGAATAGACCAATCGCGGGAGATTCTTAGCGAGCCAATTGGCACGGCTCGCCTGACCAATCAGAGTGCCCCGCGCTTTGGCCAACCAAAGCGCGGGGATCTCAAGAATGCTAATGAGGGGACAGAACACCCCTCCTCTCTTGGTTTAGTCCTTACATCACGTAGTCACGTAGGTAGGCGGGGCTCCGTCTGAGCCTACTGGACCTGCGCAGCTCAGTCGTAGGTTGGATCCCGGCCGGTTCGGTTGGGATCTCTGTTTCTCCTGATGCTGTCGTGGGAACTGGCTGGTCGGTCGGGCCGGGCCGCTCTCCGTAGCTCCCTCCTGGGCCTCCCGGGTTGGTTGAGCTGCGGGTTTCGCCGCTCCCGCTCGGTCTCCCCGGGCCGGTCGAGCTGGCCTGGCTGTCTCTTCCTGGCGAGGGGTCGTGCTGGCTGCTTTCCGGTAAGTATGGCTGGTTTATTCTTCTTTGGTTTTGGTTCCCTGGGTATTCCCTCCCCCCTTGGTTTGTGTTGTGGGGATCGGTTTCGCCTATTTGTGCGTCGGTGGTCTCTTGGTTGGTCGTCCTCGACCTTAATTGGTCGATGTGGCGTTTCCAGGCTCATCTGTCTGCTGTTTGTAGCCGGTACGAGTGTGGGCCTGTTATTTGTGTGATGACGGCCGGTACCCATAATGGGTCTCCCGTCAGGTTTCTTGCATATACGGGGTCGCCTGATGCGAAAGTTCGGTGTTTGCTGTTTGAGTCTGGGGGCTTCTCCGGGTTATACGTGGGGTGTAACCTGTCGAGTGGGGACCTTAATTTCCTCCCCATTAATAGTTCGGCTGGGCTCTTATTCGTTGTGGTATTTGGGGTTATGTGTTGGGTGAAGAGTAGTTTGTTTATTTTCTCCTGGATCTCTCCGTGGTCTATTTTCCGGATGGTTTTCTTAGTGAATTGCACCATCCGTTCCGCCCTACTGTTCGCCGCCAGGTGCGCTGGTGCTGTCAGCGTGTGGCGGATACCCCTTTCCGCTAGGAATTTTTCGAATTCCAGTGAGGTGAATTGGGGCCCGTTGTCGGAAATGACGACGTCTGGGAGGCCGTGCATTGCAAAGAGTTTGTAGAGTTCCTTGATCACGGCCTCCGTGGTTGTTGTTTTCATGTTGCTTACCTCCAGCCAGTTGGAGTAAGCGTCCACTGTTATAAAGAAGGTGTGTCCTTTTGTGGGCCCGGTGAAGTCTATATGGATCCTAGACCAAGGTCCCCTTGGGGTTTCCCACTCTAGGACGGGTGCTGTGGGTGGGCTTGGCCTAGTTTCCTGGCATCGTTGGCACCTTGCTACCCAGGTCTCAATTTGTTTGTCCATCCCTGGCCACCAAGCGTAACTTCTGGCCAGGGCTTTAGTCCTAACGATGCCAGGGTGCCCCTCGTGTAGTAGTTCCAGAACCTTCCCTTGTAATTTTTCTGGAATGACCACCCTATCCCCCCATAGTATGGACCCTTTTAATAACAAGAGTTCCGTTTGCCGGTTTCGGAATGTTTTGACGGACTCATCGTTGTCCCTTTCCGGCCACCCTTTCTCTACCCAATGCAACACCTGCGCCAGACGTTTGTCTTTATTAGTCTCTCGGGCAATGTCTGACGCGGTTATGGGCAGGTTGGGTAGAGTCTCTATGCTGAGGGTGGTCGTCGTGGGTGCTGGGTCGGTGTCAGGTTCCGGTAGCGGCGAGCGGCTTAAGGCGTCTGCATGGGAGATTGTCTTACCCGGTCTGTGTATGAGTCCGTAGTTGTAGGCCGCCAGGAACTCGGACCACCTTGTCATTTGGGGAGACAGAATGTTCGGGGTGGCCCGGTTTCCTGCAAGGATTCCCAGCAGCGGCTTGTGGTCGGTTATGATGGTGAATGTCCGGCCGTAGAGGTACTCGTGGAATCTTTTTACTGCGGCAACTATAGCCAGAGCCTCTTTGTCCAGCTGGCTATAGTTCCGCTCCGGTTTGGTGAGGGTCCTTGAAAAGAACGCGATGGGTGCTTCTTTTCCGTCGGGGAGGGTATGGCTGAGGACAGCGCCGATGCCGAAGGGTGATGCGTTGCATGTGACGGCCAGAGGTAGGGTCTCGTTATACTGTATAACGACGGCGTCCGAAGTGAGGAGGTCCTTTGTTCTTTGGAAGGCGGCTTGCTCGCGTTTCCCCCAAGTCCAGGTCGCCGCCTTGTCCAGGAGCCTATGCAAGGGCTCCGCCACCGTCGCCTTTTGGGGCAGAAAAACATTGTAAAAGTTAAGTAGCCCCAGGAATGCCTGTAGTTCCATCTTCGACTTGGGTGTGGGGACTTCTTTGATGGCCTTGATTTTTTGGTTTGTGGGGTGAATGCCGTGACGGTCTAGGAGGTATCCTTGGAATTCAACCCGTTCCGTGTATAATTGGCATTTCTCCCTCTTTACTTTGAGCCCGGTCTCTTTGAATTTGGTTAGGACCTCTCTTAGGCGACCCTCTAGTTCGGCTTGGTTGGTTGCCGACACTAGGACATCGTCGAAGTAAGGTACCACCCCCTTGATGCCTTGCAATAGTCTTTCCATTAGGCTTTGGAATATTCCCGGTGCCACGCTGACTCCGAATTGGAGTCGGTTGCATTTAAATGCTCCCCAGTGGGTGACTATGGTTTGCGCTTCTGCCGTTTGCTCGTCTACTGGCAACTGTTGGTATGCCTGGGCGAGGTCGAGCTTGGCGAAAACCTTGCCCCCTCCCAGTGAGTGCAGTAGGTGTTGCACTATTGGGACGGGGTAGGCGCTTTGTTGCAACGCGCCATTTAGGGTGGCCTTATAGTCCCCACAGATCCTCACCGACCCATCGGGCTTGATCAGGGTGACTATGGGGGTCTCCCACCGGGCGTGGTCTATTGGCTGTAGGACCCCTTGCTTGACGAGCTTGTCAATTTGCTCGTCTATCTTGGGTTTAAGTGCGAATGGCACCCACCTTGGTTTCAGGCGTTTTGGGGGGACGTTTGGGTCTAGGCTGAATGATATAAGGGGCCCTCGGTACTTGCCTAGGTTTCCGTCGAAGACCTCTTGGAATTCCCGGGCCAGTTGTTGCTCCCAGCTGTCGTCGGTGACGTGGTCGACTCCCGTGACTGCGATGCCGAGTGGGGCGAACCATTGCAGTCCCAGTAGGCTTGGGCGGTCGCAGTCGACGATTGTCAGGGGAAGCCTTTCGGTGTGCCCTTTATATGTGACGTTGAAGTGTCCGGTTCCGACTACCGGGATGCGGTTTCCCTGGTAGTACTTTACGATGAGTCTCTGGCTGTCTAGGTTCCTCCTTTCGATGGTAGGCACCAAGCGCTTTATTTCATGCCATGCTATCATGGAGAGGTAGGATCCGGAGTCCACCTCCATTTTGCATGGCTGGCCCTCGCTGCCTACCTCCACGTGGACCTTCCGGGTTTCATTGGTTATGGCATGGCCGATGGTGACCGTCTGATGGGTCTCCTCTCTTCGCCGGTTATCGCCGCCTCGTAGGGATCGTCCGTTCCAGTCCCATCTGTTATCCGAGGGGCGATCTCTGGTCTGGGGTGGTGTGTTCTCTCTCCTCCGTTCGCTTTGGTCCCATCGGGGCGGGCTGCGGTTCTTTTTAAGGCGTCAGACGCGGGCAATGTGACCCTTCTTGTCACAATGCTGGCAGATCGACTCGAAAAACCAGCATTCGGACCTGGGGTGGTCGCCTCTGCAACCGGCACAGTTGGTCCTCGACTTACGACCCCGCTGGTTCCGTGGGTCGCGGCCTGTCTGGAGGTGATGAATTTCCTCCTCGTCATCGGAAGTGCCCGATGCCGAGTGGAAATCGCCCTGGTGGGTGGTCGTCTCGGGTTGGGCCTCGGCCGACCTTGCAGGGTTGTAGTTCCCGCTGCGGTCCCCAGCGTTCGGTCGGCGCATGCGGTCGGTGGATGTTCGGGTTGCTTCGGTGGCTGCGGCTGCGGTGAGGGTGTCTGCTAGGCTGATGTTGCCCTTGGCCATCAGCCGGCTCTGGAGGATGGGGTCCCACAAACCGAGCACGATTCTGTCTCGCAGGGCGTCGTTCAGGTTGTCGAATTCGCACAGCCCCCCTAGGCGCCGTAGTTCAGCGATAAAGTCGCTGAAACTCTCACCCGACCGTTGGTCCCGATGGTAGAATTCGTTGCGTTGGATCAGGATGGGTACCTCTGGAGCATAGTGCCGCTGAAGTATTGGCTCGAGGACGTCCCAGTCCATCGCGGTCGCATCGGCGGGTTTGGCAAGCGCCTTGGCCATCTTGAATACCTCGGTCCCGCAGTGGGTCAGGAAGATGGCGCGCTTCATGGGGCCGGTGGCGTCCTTCAGATCGCTGCACTCGAGGAACATGCGGAATCGGTCGGAGTACGATTCCCAGTCCTCGGTGGCGGGGTTGAAGGGTGCGGGGGGTGCGATTTTCGCCATCGTGGAGATTCGTCTGGCTTCCGTCGGACACGTGGTTCGGTTCAGGGTCTGGATCCCACCCTCGTCGCCAGTGTTGTGTCCTCGAAAATGATGCCAGGAGTCGGTGACTTCAAATCATGCTCTTTTATTAATGTAGGAACCGAACTGGCGCTTTGCTAAAGGTTCACGGCTTTTATTCCTTTAGCCGCCGCGGCTGCGGCCAATGGCACCGCTTTGAATCTCCCGCGATTCGAATAGACCAATCGCGGGAGATTCTTAGCGAGCCAATCGGCGCGGCTCACCTGACCAATCAGAGTGCCCCGCGCTTTGGCCAATCAAAGCGCGGGGATCTCAAGAATGCTAATGAGGGGACAGAACAATGTCAAAAGGGGAATATCATGATGGGGACACAGACAGACACAGACTGTTTTACTTTACTCAAGGACTGAATCATTTTCTTTGGTGCGTACTATTTTTCTCCTTCCATCTAAAATAATATTAAACAGCACTTGAATACAGGAAATATAATTTATTTCTAATCTAGTAAATCCTTGTCCTTGGAATGAAAATTTTTGTTATCCTAAAGCATTATTTGCATGTTGAGCACTACCCTATATCAAAAGCCTCTTAGAAAAGAAACAGAAATTAGTGGGTTAGGCTATATTTTTTTCTGTTAGGGATTTTTGCTGTTGGAAATAGTTTGTTTTTGTTTTATTTTCCATGTTGAAGAACATTCAAGATTGCTATTTCTCAACTGCAAAGCTTGAAGTTCTATAACTTCTAATATCTGCCATTTCTTAGAACTACACGTGAGATTGGACTCCCGAATTCCTTCCAGCCTGATAGAACAATTCTTTATAGCAGGCAGGTTTATTATATGGATATTCCAGCCATGGCTGAAAGGAATTAGAAGAGACTATTGCGACTACTGAGACTATTGAACTTGCTTCTTAATAAATATGCCTAAAATATGCTATGAATTTGTCTGATTGTCTATCATCTCATCTACTCCTGCAACCCAGCCCAGGTATGCAGCACAGATTTTTCCCAGGCTATTACACCTTTCTTTCCTCCAATAGCTGAGTTTTGCCCCTGAAATTTAGAGTGGAATATCCTCGTGGTTGGGACCTACCCTGTTTTGTCATATGATCATATGACCTGTCTACTGTAAACACATTCATTATCTTGCAACTCAATTCACGTTTATGCCTGTTCAGAAGTAGAATATTTAAGGTGCTTGTTTAAGTTGTTGGCAGAACACAAAATATCTTAGATCACAGGAATTGGAATGTCATTCATTCATTCCATTCATTCATTCATTTTTACCTATTTCATCTCCACAATGTTCTAAAGCCATTTGTACAAAACTAAAAGAAGCCTTCAATGACCTGGTATCTTTTAAAAAGTTAGTCTACCATTCCCCTTCATCCAATTAGTCAAAAATTGGCAATATTGGGAATTATAGTATATCATTCTGGGAAAGACTGCTTTGAAAGGCATCTCTAGTCATCCCCAATCTAATTTATTACAACCTATCAAAGGGTAGGTTGGAAACAGATTTTTATTCCACAAAGGGACTGAAAAACAATACAATGAATGCATACAAAGGCTGAGTTTTCCACATAGGACACAGAATTCCAATGTACTGGTATAAACCAGTGAATATCTGGCTTAACAACAGTACTTGTGAGATAGGGTCCAATGACCCTTGGAATTATGGGTCATAATAAATTAAATGTGAGTCCTCTGCATAAGATGACTACAAAAAAAGGGGGCCAAATTCACTTGACCAAATGTGACTTTTTCCCACTTCGCTAAACCAGGTGTGGGCGTGGCCAGCACATGACGCATCAGGCCCTCAGGCCACAAGTTTGACAGCCCTGCAGTAGTGTCTGAGAGGAACCATGAAGGGGACTTCATGGAGACTAAGTGTATTGAAGGATCTGAATACATTTGGTCTTGAGATGAGAAGACTGGATGTGACCTACTTAGAAGGATTCACACAGATAGACAGTCTTTCATTCAGATGGCAGAACACCAAATAACAAATTAAAGTTCTTGGAAGACAAATCCTGACTGAATATTATGATCAAAATCCTCAAAGTAAGAGAAGGTTTGATTACCACAAGACCTAGTGGGATTCCATTTATTGGCTGTGTGGAAACAAACATTGTCAGTTATGCATAGGGATGTTTTGACTTGAATTCCTGCTGAAAACACCATGGTCATTCCAGCTATGATTTATGGATGTAAGCCATGCAGCATGCAGTGGGAAAATGAATGCTAATGATCTCACTCAGATATCAAATTGGGAATTCAACAACAGTTTAGCTTCAAAGATGTCATAAAAATAGGATTAAAGCAGAAATATAAATTGACAGGGCGCATTACATGTTTACCTGATGATAAGTAGACACAAAGAAATATGGTCTTCCTACAAGATGGAGAGATACACTATGAAAAGATTTTGGTCTCAAAAGAAACACTATATAAAATACCAAATGAAATATAAATATAAATTAAGAGAGCCAGTTTGATCTACTAGTTAGACACCAGGCTAGAAAATGGGAAAACATGAGTCCAAGTTCCACCTTAGCCATGAAAGCCAGCTGGGTGACCTTGGGCTAGTCACTCTCTCTCTCAGCCTAACTCACACCTCAGTTTAGTTTAGTTTAGTTTAGTTTAGTTTAGTTTAGTTTAGTTTAGTTTAGTTTAGTTTAGTTTAGTTTAGTTTAGTTTAGTTTAGTTTAGTTTAGTTTAGTTTAGTTTATTGTCATTGTACCTCGTATACCGAAATTAAATACCATCTTCAGTGTACATTATGACTATGAAAATAAACACAAATGCACATTCTTCACATTCTATACATTGGATTGAAAACCCCTGATATTGCATTAATATTGCACTATACAGTAGGATTCAATAGAGTTACTGACCTGGGATAGAAGCTGTTTTTCAGCCTATTTGTCCTTGTTTTTCTTATCCTGTACCATCTGCCAGTGTTGCGATTGTAGGGAAAATAGGAGGAGGAAGATATGTTGGATATGTTCACCACCTTGAATTATTTGTAAAAATAATAAAGGATGGATACAAATTAAATAAATATCTGTTGATAACTTTCCAGTTCCAAGCACAACATTAAACATCATTGATATGGCTGGCTTCAAGGCCAGCAGAGAAAAATGTGGGTGCTGATTCTGAAAAAAACATGCCCTGTACCTATTGATCACAGAGGAGAGAAAGAGAGAAAGAGAAAGAATCCTAAGACAACACTGGTTTAAAGCTAGATAAGCTTGTGAAACATTCATTGTTAAATCCACCTTATAAATACCTGAGGCAGATAAGTGACTAGATGAATTCCTGCACTGTAAGCTTGCAGTACTCACCCTCCCAGTTGGGCTTTCTGGCTCCAAGAGCATAAGCCCTATATTTTTGCTGTCTTTGGGGGGCATTGTCAGATCTTTGATCTGAACAATCCCAAGTTATCCAGTGTGTAAATGCTACACCTGCAATTTAAATAGAGAGAGTACACGGTGAGAGACCTTTGTTGACCACTAATTGATTTAAAACAATGAATGTTGGTCAAGTTATGTTGAGGAATATGGAAGAAAGAGATGCCATGTAGGAAGGGAATTTCCACTGAGGTTGTGTACTAACTAGGAGATTCAGATGTTTTGGAAAATAGTATTATTTTGAATACAGACTCCCCATCCATTTTCTCGAGGAAATGCCTCATATCTCTAGGAAATGCCTGTATCTTTTATACAGAAGTCTTTGGACAAAGATTCTTGGCATTGTCAAACCCTTCCCCATTAATCAGGTAGGCAGTATGAGAGGTAAAGTAAGAGACAGAAAGCAAGAAAAAGGGAAAGGAAAGGAAGAAAAAAACAGCTAAGTAGCCACCTTTCTTTCTATTAAGTCATTATTGTTAAGCCTGTGTTCCCCAACCAGGGTTAAGGAGACAAGCTAAACAGAATGTGCAGCATTAGTCAGATAGGCACACAGATAAATGAGTGAGATAAGTTTGTATGTTTGTTTACATACAGTAAAAATAACAGATACGCTTGTGCTATAAAAATATAGTTTATTCCATTTAGAGATTATAGCATAGTCAAAATAACAGTCCATTAGTCATGTATCGTTTAGTCAGTCCATTCAAGGATATTCAAGTAGCAAAGTCCGTGTAGAATATCCAATGTCAGTTCACTTACAATGGAACGGGAGAGATAAATGCCTGATTTATTGTCATTGTACCTTACATTCCTACAGTTAAAGTTGCAGACACTTTAACTAATAAACTATGATAACATATTTATTATTTTACCTAAACCAGTTAGGGTAAACAATGTTATCCCTAACAATTATCATCTTATTCTCTTCCCCATCCTTTTTGGGCCTTTATATTCCCCCAATCCAGAAACCATCAATGTCATATTTTCTTCTTTAAGCAAAAAGGTTTCCAGTCTTTCAAAACAAAAAATAACCTCTCCCTCTCTTCCTCGAAACTGGTCAGTCATTTCTGCATGCTCACTTAATTTTATAATCCAATCTTCCACTGTAGGTAGTTCAGTACTTTTCTAACTATTTATTTATTTGTATCCCACCTTTATTATTTTTAGAAACAATCCAAGATGGTAAACATTATCTCAGCTGGCTTTCATGGTTAAGTGAGACTTAAACTCAGAGGGTTTTTTTTTTTTCTAGCCTGGTGCCTTAACCACTAGACCTGGAGTATCAAACTCAATTTCATTGAGGGCTGCATCAGGATTGTGTTTGATCTCAGGGGCCCAGTGTGGGTGTGGCCAAAGTGGACATCACCAGCATGATATGACTCGTGTTGCGGGGGGCACAGGCGATGGCCCGAGCAGTCTGCCAATACAATGGGCTCCTGAGCTCCGTTTTCACAATGGCCTCTTGCCACCCTCAGCCTGTGAAAACGGAGCTTGGGTGGGGGCATGTGCAGCCCTTGTGAGCTCCGTTTTCAGCTGGGATGGTCTCCTAAAACCCTCTGCCAGCAAAAATGGAGCTCAGGAGGGTCGACTCAGACCTCGTGAGCACCGTTTTCACTGGCAGAGGCACTATGGGCCGGTCCTTCTCTGCTTCCAGGACAGCCCCACAGGCCAGATCTAAGTACCCCATTGGCCAGATTTGGCCCCCGGGCCTTGAGTTTGACACCCCTGTACTAGACCAAATCAGCTGTAAAATAATCTTGCTGTTGGTGAGGTTAGTTTAATTGAGTAGATGATTGGAACACTTTGGGATTCTACTGAACCTTCTGGAGATTAGTTCATTGGATCAATGAACTCAGGGGCCCATTGAGATAGATCAATACATTCATATCCCCACCTCATGGACTCAGTTAAGCAACTTGAGGGAAAAGACCAATGCAGAACACAGTATTTATTGGAGTTATCCTGATAATAGATTTTGTTTTTCCTCACATAATTTCCTATGAATTAAGAGAATCATTTTATACTGTATTCCCTAATAAAAACAGAAGATGCTGTTGATAACTATAGAATGAGAAAGAGGTAGAAATAGTTCCTTGTTCGGCAGCTACAAAGTTTGCGCCCCTGGAAAATTAGAGAGAAGATAAGTTGTTGCTAATGAGGGTCAATCTGCCAAGTGAATTTAACTCTTTTTGAACAACCTAAATATAGTCTGTCTGTCTCTCTCTCTCGTCTTTTATTTTACTGTCTACTTGGGTCTTCTCTTGCCTCATTTCTTTCCCCTTCTTTTTCTTTTCCAGTCAACCCTCCATTTTCCCCATCTCATCTTCAGCCTGTCTCTTTTTTTCTTTTCTGCCATTTTTGTTGGAACAGAGAACAAAAATGGACAGGGGTACCTTACTGTGTCAGAGTAAGAATGGTTGTATATGTGGATAGATGATAAAAAAAATTATTGACAGAACCTTATTTTATAGCCAATTAGATTGGTTTCACCTAAAACTGGAAATTCTAGGTAGTCAAAGTGCAGAAAGTAGACTTTGCACAGGACTTTTGCCTATTTAGAAAATTATTATATACACAATTATGTGAAAACAGCAGTTCTTTAACTGGTGTTGACCCTTATTTCCATTGTGTTCTTCCCAAGAACCTAGGATGTCATAAATAATGCATTGGCACAGTACATGTGCAGATCCAAGCTCTATGACCTTTTGTAGTTGGCAGATGGAAATCTTGTCAATGTGCAAATTTTCTAAGTGTCATTTTTTGGTATGGCATCCAGTGTGCTGATGGAACCACCACAGCTGGTTCATGCCATAATCTTTCAACTTCAGTGTTCAGATCTTGAATTTGTGATCTTCACCAATTCTTTGTCTTCTAGTCTACTATCTCCTGCCACATCAATTATACACACTTTCTCATTTTCAACCATATTTAAAGTTGATGTATTACAAGCTAAGACTTTAGCAGTTTGTATTCGGAAATCCGACAATATTTTAATATGCTTATTCTCAAATACTTTTACAACTATAAGTTCCTACCAATTTTTTAGTACTGATAATATTTTTTATGGAAGTTCCAGTAAATCATCAGTAAAATCATGGTTATTGTGTTAAATAGTTGTTTAAAATCAGTTTGTGCAATCTTATTGCACAGGCTGAGTGTACAATCTATAATTTCCACTTTCTCTCTGATCATTTTAGCAATTGACCATGTAATGCTTACAATTATTATGATTTGTTGCACAGTTAGCCAGATGTTTAGACTGGATTTGGCATTTTTATCCACCTATCAAATCTTTCCAAAGGACCTGAGTGGGATAGGTAAATGTTATTTGATGTTGTTAAAGGTGGTGTCACAGAATGGTTCAGCTATGCCTAATGTGCAGCTACTGTATTAACATTATTATATGTTATATGTAATTTAATTATTGCCAATGTGCATCATGTCCCCTTGTCCTCATTATTATGAGATTATTATGTTGTTTATATTGTCTCATCCTGTCTTCATCCATAGCACACATTCTGTCAAAAAAATGTATAGCTGTAATAAAACAAGACATTGGCAATTGAGCCTGAAGCAGTGTTTGATTCTTGAGATCAGCCCTTCCTTAAGCTCCTTCCAAAGTCCCACCTGTTATGTATGCAATAAGATTAATAAAGTGTGAGCTTGGAGTAAGTGCAGGGTTCTGGCCCTGCACTTCTGATTGGCTGTTAAGCGGCCGGACCGGATTGGCCCGTTCCAGGGAATCTGATTGGCCCTTAACAGAGAGTTCCTATTGGTTATAAGAGCTAGTGTTCCTAGCTCGGTATTGGTTAAAAGTTACAAGGTTTGCCTATATAAGGTGGGTTTTAACTGCTATTAAACGAGTAAGTCACAATGTAAATAAAGAGCTGAAGTTCACCATTCAGAGGCTTGTCTCCATTCTTTCTCGCCCATGCTCAAAACATAACACTGGCGACGAGGAAGGGATTTGGAGATATCTGAACCAACGAAACTTCGAAGAACACCGAGCACGTGACAGATGACGCCAACAACGGAACCATGTCCGGTGGCATCGTACCACCCGCTCCATTCGATCCAACACAGGAAGACTGGGAGTCTTACATGGATCGTTTTCAAATGTTCTTGGAGACGAACAACTGAAAGGACGCTGCGCCAGGAAAGAAATGGGCGGTATTCCTAACGCATTGCGGTCCAACCGTATTTAAGATGGCTAAAGCACTAGCTAAACCCTGAGAAGCAAAGGCAATGGATTGGGACGACCTCGAACCTCTCCTGTGAGGTCACTACGCCCCGACTGTGCCTACGCTTGTGAGATGGCACGAGTTTTACCAGAGGAGCCAGCGAAAGGGAGAAAGCATAGCCGACTTCATAGTAGACCTCCGAAATTTGGGAGGCCTCTGCGAATTCGCCGATTTAGAAGAAGCACTAAGAGATCGCGTAGTGCTGGGATTAGATGCACCAGGAATGCAAAGCAAGCTGATGGCGAAAGGCGACATCAGCCTTGCCGACGCCATCGCCGAAGCTACGGCAGCAGAAGCGACCAAGAAGTCGGCTGCACAACTACGCCGAAACCGCGCTCCGGTACCACCACCGGCCAGCGAAATCTCACTTAGTTCAGAAGGGCAGCTTGCGACACCGCACCACGAGGACCTCTCTTCGTCATCAGACAGCGACGAAGAAGAGGTCCATCGACTGCGGTCCAACCGGGACCACCACCCAAAGCCCTTACGCCCTTGCGCTGGCTGTGGAGCCAACCATGCCAGATCCGAATGCAAATTCCACGACGCACTCTGCCATGAGTGCGGGAAACGAGGCCACATCGGACGGGTCTGCCGCAGTTTGCCAGGACCCAGCCAGGCCTCAAAAGGGGCTAACTATTGCCAATCGACAGTCTCAGCTGTTTTACTCACCGGGGCTGCAGTAGAAGGTAAGTTTTAGAGCTGTTTCAAACACACCCTGCGTGCGTGCGTGCTCACAGAACCGGTTGTCACACTGGTTGAATCCCACCACTGATTACATTTAGTGATCATTTGAAGCTACAATGGCACTGAAAAAAAAAGACTTATGACTATTTTTCACACATATGACCATTGCAGCATCTCCATGTTCCTGTGATCTAAATTTAGATGCTTGGCAACTGATTCAGATTGATGACAGTTGCAGTGTCCTGGAGTCATGTGATCACCTTTTGCAACCTTCTGACAAGCAAAGTCAATGAGGAATCCAGATTCACTTAATAACTGTGTTACTACACCTTAACCACAATGATTCACTTAATAACTGTGGGACGAATGGGGCAAAACTCTCTTCACAACTGTATTGCTTACTTACAGAATTGTGGTCATAGGTCAAGGACTATCTGTATTTGTGCAGTATAGCCATGAAGGCAAATCACAAGAAGTATTGGAATACTGAGCCTTCTCTTCATAAGGCTGAACTATCTTTCTCGTTTCTCCAACAATACGGCCTCCCCCAATAGGAAGTCCCAGCAAGTTTTATAGGCATGAAATGAAATTAAGCCCCTCTCCACAAATTAAGGCCTATATTAAAACATGCAAAATGGGGGGAATGGTGAGGGGGCTTGCCGTTAGGAAGTACTTTTGTTGCACACCTGGATATGGTGCTGCCTGCGTTGACCCCGATACGAAGTGCCCCACCAATGCCGAGGGCCATGGAGTGCTTAGATCTGGCCTGAGGGGCCACCCTGGAAGCAGCGAAGGACCAGCCTGTGGTGCCTCTGCCAGAGAAAATGGAGCTCGGGAGGGCCACCTGTTGCTCTCCCGAATGCCGTTTTTGCTGGCAGAGGGTTGCAGGAAGCCGTCGCAGCAGAAAACAGAGCTCGGGAGCCCGTTTTCACTGGCAGAGCACTTGGGCTACCACAGGCGCCCCCGACATGAGTGACGTCAAGCTGGCCATGTCCACCTGGCCTCCCAAGGTCAAATACAACTTTGATGTGGGTCTCAGTGAAATCAAGTTTGAAACCCCTGATGTAGATTGATATATTGCATTTTAATGGCCACTATTTCATCTTCCACATTTACTGGCATACTTTGATTAAAATCTCACTGATTCCTCTTTTGCTAGCCATGTGTCTATAGATATTCTATCAATTCCTGTACTTTGCAATAATGACCAGAGTGCTAATTAAATAGCATATCAATTCAAGATTAAAATCTTCTTCACAGATTTTTAAAAAAACTTTCTTTGTTTTTCCATTGCTATTTTCATCTTCAGCCTCATAATACTGCTTCTTGTTTCTTCTAAGAGCTCTGTGAAATTCTTTATTTCAATTGTGGTCATAAGTTGAGGATTATCTGTAATTTTGTAAAGAAAGGAATGTTGCTCTTTTGTGTTAAATGAGTGAAAATGGCCGAGGGTTTCTATTCACATTTTCTGCTACTTCTAATTAGTGCTTGTAATTATAATCTAGATATCAGCTATCACCTCCATATATCAAAGTAGGGGAAATATTTCCTCTCTGTGTTCTCCTGAAGCTGTATTTCTGAGCAATATGGATGCCTTTCTTCTGAGCTTCTTTTTCAGCTTCCTTGCCTAGTTTATAGGCCTGGAACATCTTGATTTCCTCTCCAATTATCAATTAGCTCTGGCTTTGTTTATCTTTTTGAGTTCATCAAGGCTATCTAGGTATTGTTGCTATTTTATGGCTACTTTCTTGTTACAGTTTTTACCCCTGCATGTAAAATTTTGCTAGTCGCCTCTAATAAAAGTGTCCCTACTTGACCCTTCATTGTTATGGGAGCAGATCACAGTCCTAGGGAGGGAGTGGAAAATGCTATCATATCATGTACCACTGTACTATTGTGCCTAGCCATCTATTTCAATGCATCTTGCTAAGTACTGGTGCCCTCTAGTGTAATATGCACTACCTCCTAACCAGCAAATTCAACACCCAGATAAGCAGGAATAAGCACCAGGATTAAAACCAGACAAACAATCCAGCAGTAAACAACAACCTAATCAAGTAACTACCAAGAAGAAAACAACAACACCACTAACACTTTCAGGGCAAGATAACAGAGAACAAACTCCACTCCTAGCACCGAAGATCTAGAAGATGCACTACCTCGTCAGGTAACAAAATGTCTTCAAGCAAACAAGCAAGCTCAGAGAACATCAAGGACTCCATACTGGGTTTTGTATGTGTGTGTGTGTGTGTGTGTGAGTGTTTTCACTGAAAGAATCATCAAGAACTCATGAGAATACGAGAGGGCATTTAAGGGAGAGAGGGAGGAAGGATGGTTAGAGAATGAGCATCCATTGTCTGAGTTTTCTCTGAGTTTTGTTTTGTTTTACCCTGATTAAACACATAAACTGGGTATTTATTTATTTGTCTGCCTGTCTCTCTATTTATGTACCTACCTACCTACCTACCTACCTACCTACTTACCTACCTACCTACTTTTGGCAAAGTGGAATCAACGAAGAACCCTTGCTGCTTTGTTTTTAATTATCTTCCAAATAAGTACCGCATATACTCGAGTATAAGCCGAGTTTTTCAGCACATTTTTTGTGCTGAAAAAAACCCCCTCGGCTTATACTCGAGTCAGATTCCCCTCTGAAAAAAAAATGGTGTGGAGCTCCGAAGCTGGGCAGCCGCTTCCCTGCTTCCGTGTTTCCTTTGCAACTTTTAAGCATGGGGGTAATCGGAAGCAGAAAAGTTCTTGCTTGAGGATATATTGTTTTTTCTTTTTTTAACTGTTTTTTTGGGGGGGAAGACCCACCGCCATGTGAGAATGCTCAGACACGAAATCTATCCAACTGAAAATAAGTGTGTGTGTGTGTGTGGGGGATTTTAACAGAGGGAAGATGTAGGGAGAAGGCAAAAGCGACAGAAGATCCTTCAGGGGAAACTGAGGGGGAGACTCACCCTTGGTCCAGATGAGCCCCCTTCCCCTTTCTCTAGGCTAAGAAAACAACGCAAGCCGAGGTTGCTTCGGCTCCACTCAGCTTCATTTCCTCAGCTCCAGCTGCTTTCAGTCCACTTGGGAGGAGGGGGAGGAGGGGGAGGAGGGGGAGGAGGCAGCTCGCGTTGTTTTCTGAGCTCTAGGCTGAGAAAGCAATGCGAACCGAGGTCTCTCCACTCAGCTTCATTTCCTCAGCTCCAGCTGCTTTCAGTCCACTCGGGAGGAGGGGGAGGAGGAGGTGGTGGTGGCAGCTTGCGTTGTTTTCTGATAGTGAGATCATTTCCAAAATTAATTGATTCACTAACCCAAAAGAAGAAGATGTTGATGACAGTGGGAGGCAGGAGTCTCTCCCTTGCAAGAAAAAAGCAAGAGCCGTTCTTATGATCTCTCCCTCTCTCTCTTTCTCCCCGTAATACAGTAAAGCCCTTTCCAGCACATGCGCGCGATCCGCCCCCGCCGCTTTGCACTTTGCAAATGCAAAAACCCTGGGGTTTTGCATTTGCAAGGTGCAAAGTGGTGGGGGCGGATCGCGCGCGTGTGCTGGAAAGGGCTTGACTTTATGGGGGGGGGAGAGAGAGAGAGAGATCATAAGAACGGCTCTTGGTTTTTTCTTGCAAGGGAGAGAGTGACTCCTGCCTACCACTGTCATCATCATCATCTTTTGGGTTAGTGAATCAATCAAACCTTTCATGATAGTGAGATCGTTTCCCAAATTTCCCTTAAATCAGGGAAGAAATCAGAAACAAACCTTTGGGCTGAGAATAAGCTTGTTGCTATGATGCCATTTTTGTTCACTGCAGTGTGAAAAGTGTGAAAAAACACACTTCTTTTTCTTCATCTTCTTGTTCCCTATTTACTGGTCTCTTTCAAAGAGGAAATTGTGAACATCAAACTTATTCTCAACTGTCCTAGTGAAAGTTTTTATTGGTATCTATTTTTATTTTTGAAATTTACCAGTAGCTGCTGCATTTCCCACCCTCGACTTATACTCGAGTCAATAAGTTTTCCCAGTTTTTTGTGGTTAAATTAGGTGCCTTGGCTTATATTCGGGTCGACTTATACTCAAGTATATACGGTAGTTGGTTTTGATTGGCTTGACAGAGAAAAATAGGATATGTTGTTTTCCTAAACATTGCTGTAATTATCAATGGATCATAGGAAATGTACATTATCTAGATCAGTGCTTCTCTATCTCAATATCTTTAAGATATGTGGATGTCAATTCCCAGAATTCCCCAGTCAGCAATGACATTCATACAACTTAATGTTGCTGAGGTTGAAAAATACTAGATTCACTTATATAACTGGAGAATAGGTACCAGAACTGGGAAGGGAAATAAAAATCTTCTCTCCCATCATTCCCATTTATCCTTTTCTTTTTCTGGCACTGGATCTATGTTCTTCCTTGACAGTAATAGGTGGGATGGGGGGGGAGAGAAGCTTTACTTCAGCATATTGCCCCCAACAATCTGGGTCCTCATTTTACCCACCTCAGAAGGATGGAAGGCTGAGTCAACCTTGAGCCTGGTGGGATTCGATCTGCCAAATTGTGCAGGCAACTGGCTGTCAGCAGAAGTAGTTTGCAGTACTGAATTTTAACCACTGCACCACCGAGACTAAAAGGATGGGCATTAACAATTTGCTACATCTAATTAAGCTTTTTGTATTAAATTATGCAATTTTACCACAGCTATAGTTTATGTTTTTTTTATAAACCAGTAAACTATTATTAATACTTATGACTAATAATGGAGAAAACGTTCAAATTATAAAGTTGGAAAGAACCAAAAGGATTATCTAGTTCAATAGTATCAAAAAGAAACCCACTAAACCATACATAAGGATCCTTGTAGTCACACATTGACTTAGAAAACCACATTTATATCTTCTTTGCTCCCATTCCTTAATTGTCTCAGCTCCTGCCTACCTAGCAATTTGAAAGCATGCAAATATGAGTAGATAAATAGGTACCTCTTCGGTGGGTAGATAACAATGTTCCATGCACCTTGTGTATAGTCACATTGGCCATATGACCATGGAAATATTTTCGGACAATACTGGCTCCCTCAGCCAAGAAACAAGTTGTGTCCCCTAAAGCTGGACACAACTGGATAGGGGAAAATTTTACCTTTACCCTTTTTTCTGATAATCCATCAACACATTAAAATAAGGTATGAACAAGGTATAACTGGTTCATAAATAAGAAATATTATTATGAATTTGGCGATTCTTTTTAAGGTGGCTCAGTGGCTAAGATGCTGAGCTTGTTAATCAGGAAGGTCAGCATTTTGGCAGTTCAAATCCCTAACACCGCGTAATGGAGTGAGCTCCCAGCTCACTTGTCCCAGCTTCTGCCAACCTAGCAGTTCGAAAGCATGTAAAAATGCAAGAAGAAAAGTAGGGCCACTTTGGTGGGAAGGTGTTGTGAATGAATAACACCAATAAAGTTATCTTGAGCTTGAAGTCAAGTGCAGGGTTCTGGCCTTGCACTTCTGATTGGCTGTTAATGGCAGGATCGGATTGGTCCGTTCAGGAGCATCTGATTGCATTAACAGGCCATTCCCATTGGTTAACGGAGCTAGCGCTCCAGGTTTGCTATTGGTTGAATAGTTTATAAGTTGCCTATATAAGGAAGGCTATAGTAGCCCTCCAGTTGAGCTGTCACAATATGTAAATAAAGAGTTTGAAGTTCACCGTTTCTACCGGCTCGTCTCCATCATTCGCACCCATGCTCCAGACTTAACAGAAGGTGTTCCGTGCACCTTCAGCATTTAGTCATGCTGGCCACATGACTACGGAGACATCTTCGGACAGTGCTGGCTCTTCAGCTTTGTAATGGAGATAAGCATCGCCCCCTAGAATAGGGAACGACTAGCACATATATGTGAAGGGAACATTTACATTTATTCTTTTTAACATTTATGCATAGTTATTTATTATATATATACATACAAACATATAGATAGCAACTAGTTATAGATAAAAAGAAGCACATACCTTTATGTTTTAATATGAAATAGATTCAAAAATTATTACAAAACATATCACAAGACAATTCAAAGTTAATTGAATATTATTTGTTAGAAAATTGGCTTCTCTTGCCGGAATCTATTTTATCCAAAACATTATTTAAAAATGTAGATGGATTTCCCCCCTCTCTTTCATTTCTCTGAACTTATGTAAACTTTTAAATTAACATTAATTTAAAAACTAATAGAGATTGCAATGTACATAGCCTTTCGCAGAATGCCATTCAGCAAATGATACACATATGCAAACATAAAGTGATATTCTCAACATCAAATTCTTCCTCTCTCTCACACTCTCTATTAACAAATATTGCGATACAAGTACAGTGCACTTTTGAACACTGATAGGAAATTTAACTGTTTTTGAATAATTTGCTGAATTGTATATTGTTATAATCAATGTATTATTCTTTAAATGCATGCTTCGGCATGCTACACAGCAATTTTCACAGAAATGTACAGGATGGCAAAAATACCTCTGGCCTTATTATAGCATTTATTAAAGTCCTTATTAAAGAAAAAAAAAGGAGCCATGGTGGTGCAGTGGTTAGAATGCAGTATGGCAGGCAAACTCTGCCCACTGTCTGAAGTTCGATCCTGATGGGTTTCAAGGTTGACTCAGCCTTCCATCTTTCTGAGGTTGATAAAATGAGGACCCAAATTGTTGGGGTTAATATGCTGACATTGCCTAGAAAATGCTGTAAAATGCTTTGAACTGATGTATAAGTGTCAGTGCTGTTGCTATTTCTTCCGTGCCACTATTAAAGGGAAGAAAAAGTTATGACGACTAGGCTTTCATGCAGCTACAAAGTACAAAGCAAGCAGCCCTGCAGAGTCAAGGGAGATTTCTTAGTGTGAGTGTTTATTATTTTGTAGAGAATGGATGGAAAATTTGTTTTTTTTTTTAAAGTTCAAATAGTTCAGAATAGGAACCAGAAATATGTACAGTGTCAGTTGATCACCTCACTTTGCATACTTTTGGCTGTGTTCTCTAATGTGTAAATCAGGAAAAAATACTCTCCCAATGGCATTATAAACAAAAAGGTGGATTAGGTCAGGTCAAAACACTCCCCATACCTGAAACAATGTTTGTGTCAGAAATAATAGTGTTTTTTTTCCACCTGAGCATCCTTGGTTGACCCAAAGGCATTTTCCATGCTAAACCTTTTAATGTCACTTTTTTTTTTTTTGAAAACAGTTTTATTAATTTTAACAACAAACAAAAACACATAAAACATAAAAACATCATCCTTTCCTTCAAAGGTTTACAGACAGCGTATCAGTTGGTTTACCACTTTTTTGTGTGCATCCATTTCATAGTCTCCATTGTAGTTATATTACATAATAGCTCATATTATCAATCAACAATTATATAGCCTGATATCATTATTAAACAATCATTTAACTATAATTTTATTAATTAATACTTTAATGAGATAACTATAGTTTACTTAATCCATTTTATAGCAAATCATAAAGTTATACCAAGTCTATCTTAATAAAATTTTATAAAAATAGTATCAAAGAAAAAAAAAAGAAATATGTATTCATTGTTTACTAAAATTTTAAATATTCTATTATTATATTTTATTATCTAGCCATTGATAGAAAAGGTCCCAAAGAATTGTTTGGGAATTGTTTATCTTCTTATCATAGAATTGTTTATCTTCTTGTTCTCTAATTTCAAATGTCAATCTACTCATTTCAGCACGTTCCAATATTTTCTTAATAATTTCTTCCTGTGATGGTATTTTCTCACTCTTCCAATTTTTAGCAAATACAATCCTAGCCGCTGTTAATACATTTACAATCAAATATTTCAAATTTTTATTGTATGTATCAGATAAGATTCCCAATTAAAAAAATCTCTGGTTTTAAATCTATATGTTTCTTTGTCATTTTTTCCAACCATATGCGAATTTTAGTCCAATATTTTCTAGCGTCCTCACAAGTCCACCACATATGGTCATATGAGCCAGGTATCTGATGACATTTCCAGCATTTTTCAGATTTATTCCTGAACATTCTTGCTATTCTTGTCGGGGGGGAAATGTCACCTGTAAAACATCTTATACAGATTTTCTTTATATGCCTGTTGACATTGTCATTTTATAATTTTGAGACCACAATTTTTGCCATTTCTCTAAATCAATCCCATATCCAAAATTCTTCCCCCAAACAATCATAGTTTCTTTAACTTGTTCTTCCTCTAGTTTAATTTCCAGTAAATAACCATATAATTTTTTAATCACTTTTTCATCAGTACCTGTCAAAATCTTATCTAAGTCGGTCAATTTATCATAGAATTCCTCTGTTTTAGAATCTTTAACATACCCTGAATGTATTTGTGCATATGAAAACCAATTCATCTTTATACGTTGTTCTTCTAGATTTTGCATCATTTTAAGTTCACCCTTTTCATCTAATATTTCCCCATATCTAACTGTTTGTTCCTTCTTGTATGTTATAGGATAAGAAAAAGCTTCAATAGTTGATAACCAAACTGGAATTTTCAAATAACATTGTCTCTTAATTTTCTCCCAGTTTAACCATAAAGACTCCCTTATATAATGCCTTCTAAAATAGCCCTGCAATTCAGTTCCCTTATACCACAGAAAAGCATGCCAGCCCAGTAATAAATCATGTCCTTCTAGTGTCAACAATCTAGTCTTTCTTAATGTTATCCATTCTTTGGCCCACATCAAATTTGCAGCTTGATAGTACAACTCCCAATTAGGAAGGCCAAATCCTCCTCTAGTTCTAGCATCTTGTAAAAGATTTAATTTTATTCTCGCTTTCTTGCCTTGCCATATATACTTCAACACAATTTTATTTAAGTCTTCAAAATAATCTTTGCCAAACTTGGTATTGTTTGGAACAAATATAAAATTCTGGGTAAAATATTCATCTTGATTGTTGAAATTCTGCCTATTAATGACAGTTGTAGGTTTTCCCATTTCTTCAGATCAAGTGCTATCTGCTGTTTAAGTTTAATATTGTTATTCTCTTTCAATGTAGTGCATCTTGACGTCAAATATATCCCCAAATACTTAACCTTATTCGTCACTTGAATTTTCAATAGGTCTGCCAGTTCTTCTCTTTGTATTAATAACATGTTCTTTGTCAGAATCTTTGTTTTATCTTTATTTATTTTCAAACCAGCCATCTCACCGTACGTATCTATCTTTTCCAATGGTTTTAAAGCTGTCTTTAGAGGATCTTCCAGAATGAAAACCAAATCATCTGCAAAGGCTTGTAGTTTAAATTCCTCCTTTTTGATTTTCATTCCTTTTATATTTTGGTCCTCTCTAATATTTCTATTCAACACTTCCAAAGTCAATACAAATAGCAAAGGTGATAATGGGCATTCTTGTCTTGTGCCTTTTCTTATGTTAATAGAGTCTGTAAGTTCTCCCTCTATCATTACTTTTGCTGTTTGCTTTTAGTATATAGCTTTTATTGCTTGAATAAATTTTCTGGCAAAACCCATCTGTTCCAATAATAATAGCATAAATCTCCAGTTCACATTGTCAAATGCCTTTTGGGCATCTAGAAATATCAAAGCTATTTTTTTTTCAAGATGCGCCTCATAATATTCCAAAGTGTCCAGAATTACTCTCATATTGTCTTTCATTTGTCTCTTTGGGAGAAATCCATTCTGATCAGGATGAATAAAATTATTTAAGTATTTTTAAGCCTTTCTGCCAAAATTGAAGCAAAAATTTTATAATTTGCATTCAATAAAGAAATAGGTCTATAGTTCTTGATTTGTGATGGATCAGCCCCTTCTTTTGGGATAAGTGTAATATAAGCTTCTGACCATGTTTTAGGTATCTTCTTATTTGACATAACTTCATTCATGACTTCTAGCAATGAAATGAAAACGATTCTTGTAGTGTTTTATAAAATTCTGCCGGAAGCCCATCTGGACCTGGTGCTTTTCCATTATTCTGTCTGTTGAATGCTTCGTTTAGTTCCATCATTGTTATAGTACTTTCTAACATTTTTTCGGTCTCTTTAGGTATCTTAGATAGGTTAGCATTTTGTAAATACTGTTTAATTTTTTCCTCATCAATATCCTCTTGTTTATATATCTGTCCATAAAAGTCTCGGATAATTGCCTTCTTCTCCTTATTACCATAGCACATTTGGCCTTGATCGTCTATTAATTGTAATATTATCCTTGATTCTTTCTCCTTTCTCAGTTTGTATGCTAATCATCTACCTGGCCTATTTGCATTTTCAAAATAGTTCTGTTTAGCACTTCTAATTTTTTGTGCCAATTTTTCTTTCTCTATCTGACCCATTTTATGTTTAATTATGTCCATTTAAAGTTTAATATCTTTTTTCTGTGGCATTTTCTGTTGCTCTTTTTCCAGTTTTTTGTGATCATCTTCTAAAGCTTTGATGGTTTGCCTCTTCCTAATGTTCTTTTTCTTTGTATAGTCTATTATTAATCCTCTCGCATATGCCTTCATTGTATCCCAAACATTCTGCATTGAAGTATCTTCTTTTTTATTTTCACTAAAGAAGAAAGCCAGTTCTTTCTCCATCCATTGTGTGAAGTCTTTTTCTTTAAAAATAGTATTATTTAATGTCCATCTAGATCTTCTTTTTTTGTCCTTTTCCTTTAATTGTCATTGGATTATGGTCTGCCCATATACTTGTTTCAATATTTATTTCTTGAATATTAGATATTAATTCTGTTGAAGTCCAAATCATATCTATTCTGGACCATGCTAAATGTCTGTTTGAGTAAAAAGTATATTGTTGAATTTTAACATTTCTTTCTCTCCATATATATTTTAAGTTTAATTCATCTATCATTTTGAAAAAGGATTTAGTCTTTCTATTTTGTCTTGTTGCTGTTGTTTTATAGTCCAGTTTATTGTCTACAATTCCGTTGAAATCTCCCATCATAACTATGTTAATATAGTCCAGTCCCATTGTTTTCATATGTAATTTTTTATAAAATTTTTCTTGTTTATAATTCGGGGCATAAATTGCAACCAGGAGTGTTTTTGTATTATTATCCACTATTTCAACCATTAATACTCTTCCATCTTTATCAGTATGAAGCAGTTTTGCTGGGATAGTTTCTTTAATGGATAAAACCACTCCTCTTTTCTTACAGTGAGTCAGAGAAGTAAATATTTTCCCCAATTTTGGTCGTGCCAGTAATTGTTCATGTTGTTTTTTAATGTGTACTTCTAGTAAGAAAATTATATCAAATTTTAACTTCTCTAATTTGTAAAAAATGTTTCTTCTTTTGGTAGCTGAGTTCAGTTCATTTATATTCATAGAAATCAGTTTTTTTTCCTCCATGATTGTGTTTTGTATTTAGGTCTAACAGCTCTCGTGGATCTTACTTCACGTTGTTCTTTGGTCTCCACTTGTCCATCTACTGCGCCTTCTTCATTTCCCATCCCCATTTGGTCTTCTTGAAGTTCAGTTGAGATGATCTCTTTTTCTATCTCTATTTCTCTTCTTTTGAAAAATTCATTGTAGAATATTTCTGCTTTCTCAATTGAATCAATTCTGTATCTCTGTTCTTGCCATGTAAACATTAATCCTTCTGGAACCAGCCATCTGTAATTCACCTCTTTTTTCAATAACATTTTAGTCAGGAATCGATATTCTCTTCTCATCTCTCTCACTTTTCTGGGTACTTGTTTTAAGACCACAATCTCATTGTCTTTATATTTCAACGTCTTATCTCTTGCCACTTGTAATATTTGTGTTTTAATAGTTTTTTTGTAAATCTGACGTGAACCTCTCTTGGTAGATTGTTCCTCATCGCATATCTTGTGAAGACTCGGTATATCTCATCTACTCCATCCATCATCCTTTTCTCTGCTATTCCCAAAGCTCCAGCCAGGATTTCTATCATTATTGCAGTCAAATTTTGTCCTTTTTCTTCCTCTATATTTTGAAATCTGAGATAAAATTCTGACCTGTCCATCTCCCACTTCAACATCCCACTTTTGTCATGTTCAACCATTTTTAATCTTCTATCAATATTTCCAATTGTCTCATCTCTTTGTTTGTCTTTCTGTTCAATTTTTTGGAGTCTCTCATCATATGGTGGAGAAGGCGGAGCCACGTCGCTGCGATACAGCTGTAATCTCGGGGCTCCAAAATCGCAGCTGATATCTTCGCCCCTGGTCAGTCCCAACGGACCTAAACCATCTTGTAGAGATGGTGATAGTAAGGGGCGCATCCTGTTGATCCCAGGGACATCGCAAAGTCCCTGGTCGACTCAGGAGAAGCCATTCTACCATCAGCGGAGAGGCAGCCATTAAGCTGCTGAAGCTGGGACAGCTCCGGAAGGAAGAGACTGAAAGAGAAAGTCTATCGTTTTGGTGAGGACTTTTTTTAAATTAATATTTGGGACTTAAGGACACCCTAAGAATGAGAAGAAATCTGTAAGATTTTCAACAAAACTGATTTAGCGGCGATTTTTTAAAGAGAAATGTCAAAGTGAGGCTTGGCTTTTTACTTTTACTTTTTTTTTTTTTTTTACTAAACTTCTATCGTGATTTAGCAATTGTTAACTGGACTGGTTTTTTCTCTTATATTTACCTATTCTTTTTCTCCTTTTTGTCTGTTTTTACTTTTTAGAATCGAGGCTCCCTTTAGTAATATATATATATATATATATATATATATATATATATATATATATATATATATATATATATTTCTTTGGTTATTAGGGTTTTCTCCCGCGTAAGATTGGAAGTATCTAGGCAACGTTTCGATGAAGTCTCATTCATCATCTTCAGGCTTGGTCTTCAGCTCTGTGCTTCTCAGAGTGATGTGAGCTTGCAGCTTCTTCTTCCTTTTAATTGCTAGTGGGGGTGTGACTTGATTAGGTGGGGGCTTGGCTGTGTTCTGATTGGGTGGGGGGGTGTTCTCATTGGTTGGGGCTTTTGGCTGTGTTCTGATTGGCTGGAGGCGTGTTCTGTTCAGGAGGGGGCTTGGTTGTGCTCAGGTTAGTCTTTGTTGCTGGGGGATTTGAGCTGGTGAGCTGTGATCTTGCTGTTTGGCTTCGAGTTCGTGGTTGTGCTGCATCTTCATGGTGGGGGTCAGTTCACTTCATGTATGGCTCAGAGGGGTTTGAAGTGGGTCGTGATGCAGCTGCAGTGCGGCTTCTGGTCCATGGTCGTGTCTCATCTTCTGTGTGGGTGTGAATCTGCTTTCTACGTGGAAGTGTGGTGGTGGCATCTTGTGTGGCTCTCAGGGGTGTGGGTCTGGTGTCCTTCTTCATGTTAGGTACTCATCTGTTCATGAGGGCGGGTTTCCAAATGGCTGGTAGGCGGGAGGTATCATCTTGTTTATTCATGCTGTGTGGGCGTTTTTCTATCTCTATGGCTTCTCTGATTATTCTGCTGCTGAAGTGTTCCATTTTGGCAATAGTTCTTGTATTTTTAAAGTCAATCTCATGTCCTGTGGCTTTGAGGTGTTGGACCAGGGAAGAGGTCGGCTCTTCCTTTTTGATTGAGTTCTTATGTTCTTCAATGCGTGCACTTATTCTTCTGTTAGTTTGTCCAATGTTCCTTAGATTTGCAGGATTTCCCCTCCCTCTCTTTCTCAGACACATACACACAAAGACACACACACTCTTCTTAAAGGAGCCTCTGAATTTTCTTTTTTTTTTTAAAGAAAATTTTATTAATTTTTCTACAAACAAACAAGACAAACAAAACATTAAAACATTCAACTCTCGTATGTACATCCAGTGTGTCAGTTATTTCATCATTTTTGTGCATTCATTCTGAAGTCCCAGTTACAATTATGTTACATAACAACTCATATTATCAATCCAAACTTATATATCCTATAATCACTAAAAAAAAAAAAATTTTTTTTTGACTATACTTTTAATCATTCATGCTTTATGAACTAACAATACTCTAACCAGATTATTCAACAAATCATATAATCATACCAAATCAATCCTAAAAAAACCCTTTATAAATATAATATCAAATAACAAAATAATAGCAAAATAGCAAGATAAAGACATTTCTTACTATCTAAAATATTCTATTATCGTATTTTATCATCTAGCCATTTATAAAAAAGATCCCAAATTTCATAAAATTGTTTATCCTCTTGCTCTCTAATTTCAAATGTCAATCTGCTCATTTCAGCACATTCCAATATTTTCTTAATAATTTCTTCCTGTAATGGTATTTTCTCATTCTTCCAATTTTTAGCAAATACAATCCTGGCCGCTGTTACTACATTTACAATCAGGTATTTCAAATCTTTACTATATATATCAGGTAAAATTCCCAATAAGAAGATCTCTGGTTTCAAGTCTATATGTTTCTTTGTCATTTTTTCCAACCACATGCGAATTATAGTCCAATATTTTCTTGCATCCTCACAAGTCCACCACATATGGTAATACGAGCCGGGTATCTGATGACATTTCCAGCATTTTTCAGATTTGTTCTTAAACATTCTTGCTATTCTTGTCGGAGGAAAGTGCCACCTGTAAAACATCTTATACAAGTTTTCTTTATATGCTGTTGACATTGTCATTTTATAATTTTAAGACCACAATTTTTGCCATTTCTCTAAATCAATCCCATATCCAAAATTCTTCCCCCAAACAATCATAGTTTCTTTGACTTGTTCTTCCTCTAATTTCATTCCCAGTAAATAACCATATAATTTTTTAATCACCTTCTCATCAGTACCCATCAAGATCTTATCTAAATCAGTCTGCTTATCATAAAATCCCTCCGTTTTGGAATCTTCATCATACCTTGAATGTATTTGTGCATATGAAAACCAATTCATCCTTATACCTTGTTCCTCTAAGTTTTGGATCGATTTAAGTTCACCCTTTTCATCCAAAAGTTCCCCATATCTAACTGTTTGTTCCTTCTTGTAGATTATAGGATAGGAAAATGCTTCAATAGTCGATAACCAAACTGGAATTTTCAAATAACATTGTCTTTTTACCTTCTCCCAATTTAACCACAAAGACTCCCGTACATAATGTCTTCTAAAATAATCCTGTGCTTTAGTTCCCTTATACCATAAAAAAGCATTCCAGCCCAACAGCAAGTCATGCCCTTCTAATGTCAACAACCTATGCTTCCTTAATGTTATCCATTCTTTGACCCACATCAAACTTGCAGCTTGATAGTACAATTCCCAATTAGGCAGGCCAAAACCTCCTCTAATTCTAGCATCTTGCAAAAGCTTTAGCTTTATTCTCGCTTTTTTACCTTGCCATATAAACTTCAACATAATTTTATTTAAATCTTCAAAATAGTCTTTTCCAAGCCTAATTGGTATTGTTTGAAACAAAAATAAAATTCTAGGTAAAATATTCATCTTAATTGTTGAAATTCTCCCTATTAATGACAATTGCAAGTTTTCCCACTTCTTCAAATCTGTAGTTATCTGTTGTTTAAGTTTAATATAATTATTCTCCTTTAATGTGCTACATCTTGTTGTCAAATATATCCCCAGATACTTAATCTTATTTGTAACTTGAATTTTCAAAAGATCTGCCAATTCTTCTCTCTGTCTCAATAGCATATTCTTTGTCAAAATCTTTGTTTTATCTTTATTTATTTTCAAACCAGCCACCTCTCCATATGTCTCTATCCTTTCCAATAACTTTGGAGCTGTTTCTAGCAGGTCTTCCAAAATAAAAGCTAAATCATCAACAAAAGCTTGTTGCTTAAATTCTTCCTTCTTAATTTTCATTCCTTTTATGCTTTTATCATCCCTAATATTTCTATTCAACACTTCCAAGGTCAACACAAATAGCAAAGGAGATAGGGGGCATCCTTGTCTTGTGCCTTTTCTTATATTAATAAAATCTGTAAGTTCCCCCTCCATCATTACCCTTGCTGTCTGTTTATTATATATGGCTTCTATTGCTTGAATAAATTTTTTAGCAAAACCCATCTGCTCCAATAATAATAACATAAATCTCCAGTTCACGTTGTCAAATGCTTTTTGAGCATCTAGGAATATCAAAGCCATTTGCTTTTCAGGATGAGCCTCATAGTATTCCAAAGTGTCCAAGATTACACTCATATTGTCTCTAATTTGTCTCTTTGGCAGAAATCCATTTTGATCTGGGTGAATAAAATTATTTAAATATTTTTTAAGTCTTTCTGCTAAGATTGAAGCAAAGATTTTATAGTCTGCATTCAATAAAGAAATAGGTCTATAATTCTTAATTTGCAGTGGGTCAGTCTCTTCCTTCGGTATAAGTGTAATATAAGCCTCTGACCATGTTTTGGGTATCATCTTTTTTAACATAACTTCATTCATAACTTCTAACAGTGGGATGCTCAATGATTCTTGAAATGTTTTATAGAATTCTGCTGGAAGCCCATCTGGACCCGGTGCTTTCCCATTATTTTGTCTCTTAAATGCTTCATTTAGTTCCATCATTGTTATATTGCTTTCTAGCATTTCTTCAGTCTCTTTAGGTATCTTCGGTAAATTAGCATTCTGTAAATACTGTTTGACTTTTTCCTCATCAATATTCTCTTGTTTATATAGCTGCCCATAAAAATCTCGAATAATTTCTTTTTTCTCCTTATTCCCATAACAAACTTGGCCTTGTTCATCTATTAACTTCAATATTTTTCTTGATTCCTTCTCTTTTCTCAATTTATATGCTAGCCATCTACCTGGTTTATTTGCATCTTCAAAATAATTCTGTTTAGAATTTCTGATTTTCTGTGCCAGTTCTTCTTTCTCTATTAATTCCATTTTATGTTTAATTACATCCAGCTTCAATTTAATATCCTTTTTCTGTGGCATTTTCTGTAATTCTTTTTCAAGAATTTTATACTCATCTTCCAAGGCCTTAGAAGCTTGCCTTTTCCTAATATTCTTTTTTCTTGTATAATCTATTATCAAACCTCTAGCGTATGCCTTCATTGTATCCCACACATTCTGTGTTGAAGTATCTTCTTTTTTATTTTCTCTGAAGAAAAAAGCCAATTCCTTCTCCATCCATTGTATAAAATCTTTCTCCTTTAAAATAGTATTATTTAATGTCCATCTCAATCTTTTTTTTTGTCCCTTCCATTTAATTGTCATTGGGCTATGATCTGCCCAAGTACTTGTTTCAATATTTGTTTCTTGAATATTGGATATTAATTCTGTTGAGATCCAAATCATATCTAATCTGGACCATGATAGATGTCTATTTGAATAAAAAGTATATTGTTTAGCTTTAACATTTATTTCTCTCCAAATATCTTTTAAAAATAATTCATCTGTCATTTTAAAAAAAGACCTTGGAAGAGCCTTTCTATTTTGCTTTGTTGTTGTTGCTATATAGTCCAATTTATTGTCCACAATTCCATTAAAATCTCCCATCATAATTATATTAACATAGTCCAGTCCAATTATTTTCATGTGTAGCTTTTTATAAAACTCTTCTTGTTTATCATTCGGAGCATAAATTGCAATCAAGAGTATTTTTATATTATTGTCCATTATTTCTACCATTAATACTCTTCTATCTTCATCCGTGTAAATCAATTTTGCTGGGATAGCCTCTTTAATATATAGAACCACTCCTCTTTTCTTACATTGAGTCAAAGAATTAAATATTTTCCCCAATTTTGGCTGTACTAACAATTGTTCATGTTGTTTTTTAATATGAACTTCTTGTAGACAAATTATATCAAATTTTAATTTCTCTAATTTATGAAAAGTTTTCCTTCTTTTAACAGCTGAATTAAGTCCATTTATATTCATTGTAATCAGTTTTTTTTCTTCCATGATTATGCTTTATATTTAGGTCTAACAGCTCTCGTGGATCTCACTTCACGCTGTTCTTTGCTATCCATCTGTCCCCCTACTGCTCCTTTCTCTTTTTCAGTCTCCAGTTGTTCCTCTTGAAACTCAGTTAATGAGACCTCTTTCTCTGCCTCCTCTCTTCTTCCTCCAAAAAATTCTGCATGGAAAAGTTCCGCTTTCTCAATTGAATCAATTCTATGTCTCTGCTCTTGCCACCTAAACATTAGTCCTTCTGGAATCAGCCATCTATAATTCACTTCGTTTTCCAATAGCATTTTGGTCAGAAATCGATATTCTCTTCTCATCTCTCTCACTCTTCTGGGTATTTGTTTTAAAACCACAACCTCTTTACCTTTGTATTTCAATGTTTTCTCTCTTACTACTTGTAATATATGCGTTTTAATGGATTTTTTGGTAAATCTAATATGGACTTCCTTGGGTAATTTATTTCTCATCACATACCTTGTATAGACTCGATATATCTCATCTATTCCATCCATCATCTTTTCCTCTGTAATTTCCAAAGCATCTGCCAAAATTTCTATCATTACCGCTGCCAAATTTTCTCCTTTTTCCTCTTCTATATTTTGAAATCTGAGATAAAATTCTGACCTTTGCATCTCCCACCTCAACATCCCACTTTTTTCTTGTTCAACCGCTGTTAATCTACTGTCAATATTTCCAATCTTCTTCTCTCTTTGTTTTCCTTCTTCCTCAATTTTTTGGAATCTCTCCTCATACTTGACCATCATTTGTTTAATGTTTTCCACTTTTTCATTAGTCTTCTCTATTCTTTGTTCAATATTTTCTGTTCTTTGTTCAATATTTTCTGTTCTTTGTTCAATATTTCCTGTTCTTTGTTCAATGATGTCTGATTTTATCTTGAGATCTTGGATTCCTTGCATAATCATCTGTAAAGTTACTCTTTCTTGTTCGTTATCTTGCTTCAACATTGTCTGAATTAAACGTTGTCCTCCAGCTGGTGGGGAAGCAGAGGTAGAAGTAGAAATGCCAGATGGTATTGGTTTCCTGCTCATTTCAATGCTTCCAAAGCTTCAAATTCTTCTTGACATTTAATCCAACTGGTAGAGCAGCCAATTATAATCCAAAATGGAAAACTCCAATAGTAAAAGGCACAAAACCAAAAAAGAAACAGGAAAAAAGGAAGAAGAAAGATCTTCAGGTTCTTCTAGACCCTAATCCAATTACGAAGTAGTCCACCATAAAAAAGAAAAAATAGAAAGGAGAAAAACAAACAAATCCAAAAATAATAATATTGATTAAGAGCAAAAAAAAGAAAAGAGAGAAAAAACAAAGCAAAAAGAGAAAAAACAAAAAATTCCTTCAGGTTCTTCACACCTTAATCCAGTTGAAAAGTCTCAATAATCAAAAAAGAAAAACAAAGTAGTCCAAAAACATAGATAGGAAAAGCAAAAAAGTCCCAATAAAAAAGAAAAGAAAAATAAAGAAAAAACTCTGAGGCTTTCCCTTTAAAATAAAAGGCAGAAATAAAAATATTACTAAAATTGAAATTTAGAAAAAGGCTGGCGAATAGGGTATATATATATATATATATATATATATATATATATATATATATATATATATATATATATATGAAGGCACACTGCACTTTATTTATTTATCCAAGGCTCTTGTTATGACTCTCCTCTCCAGCAGCTTCAAAGCCAAACCTCAAATGTTGAATTATTGATAACAGTCCAGGAAAGCACCTGCAATAATATTTTGCTGTGCTCTCCCTCTATCTTATCACGTTAAAATGTCCTTGAGAAGAGGTCTTTTTGCAATTCTCTCCAATTCAAATAAAATACTTTCAAGCCTCTAGTTGGCAGTGTTGCAAAGTTTCTTAATGCTCTTCCTCCCCCCCAGCCAGAAAAAAGGAGTAATATATACAGAGACAAAAAAAAAAATAGCCAAAGGGAGCCTCTATCCTAAAGAAAGTTAAAAAATCAAAGGGAGCATAAAAATATATATAAGAGAAAATTCAATCCGGTTACCTACAAAGTCACACTAAAGTCCCCCCAAAAAAATATAGAGAAAAGAAAAAAAAAAAAACCCAAGCCTCAATTTGACATCACTTTAAAAAATGCCGCTCAGACAGTTTCAGTCAAAAAAAAAAGTCTCACAGATTTCTTCTTTGATCAGGATGTCCTTTCCAACCTCAGCGAATTTACAACACAAAAGAGTTTTTCTCACCCAGCCGACACACTTTCACTCCAGCCACTTTCTTTCCGGAGCTGTCCTGACTTCAGCCGCCAGCAAAAGGGCTTCTTCCGGATCAAACCTTAAAGGAGCCTCTGAATTTTCAAGCTCCTACAAATATCTATATATCTACATATCTATATCTATATCTATATATCCAGAAGTTGTGAATGCTCCAACACTGGATGTTTCAAAAAAGAGATTGGACAATCATCTGTCTGAAATGGTATAGGGTTGGACTAGAAAACCACCAAGGCAAAGGTGGTATTCAGCAGGTTCTGACCAGTTCTGGAGAACCGGTAGCGGAAATTTTGAGTAGTTCAGAAAACCAGCAAATACCACTTCTGACTGGAGATTTTACAGTATCCTTCCCCTGCCATGCCCACCAAGCCATGCCAACAGAACCGGTAGTAAAAAAAAAAATGAACCCCACCACTGCACCAAGGTCCCTTCCAGCTCTATTCTGATTTGAACTTCACATGAGAATATTATCTCTCATAGGAAATCTATTAGGAATATAAGTCACCTAACAGCTATTTGGGTTAGAAATATATAAACCAGGATAAACATTTTAAAACTGTATCTTTAAGAAAATGCAAAAAAAAATTATGTTATGTTTTATGTCTTATATGTTTTTTGTTTGTTGTTAAAATCAATAAAACTTTTACCAAAAAAAAAAAAAAAAAAGAACATGCAAAACTGTAATTAGGTGTGGTTTCTCAAACAGCCATAAGATGGAGCCAGAAACCTGGTTTGTCTTAGTCTGAGTCTCAGAAGAGAGTGTAAGTGTATCTCTGTTTCCTTTTGTTGGAAAATATTTCCGTTGCTCCATTTCTTCTAATTGACTGATATTACTGGATTTCATGTAAGTCTGTTACTGAACTGTTTTTGACACTGGGCTTTGATATTTGGATTATCCCTGGATTGAAAAACTGACTGATTTACCTGTGAATGATTTTGGATTGCTTATTTTGGACTTTGCTTAAACCTTTCTGGAAGTAAAAACCTACATTTACTGTACAGTGTATCTGTGTACTGTGTGTGTATTATTCAAACACTTCTCTCAAATACGTCTCCCTGTATGCACTCATTCTCCTAACGGGGAATTACCTCAACAAAACCAATTTTTTCTGATCACCATTTTGGGTGGAATAATTGGAGATACCATTGGTGCAGATACCATTGGTGGGGCTCAGCCACATTTTCATGAAGTGCCCCACCAATGCCGAGGTCAATATCCAAGCCGTCGCTGCCTGCCTGAAGATGCAAGGGGGGTAGAATTAAGTCACCCCCGAAAAGACGGCCTAGCCATTTTTTCGGGGCTCAAAAAAAAAATAAGACCCAGCCTTATTATATGAGAAACACAGTAGGTATGTTTATCCTGATGAAGAGAAGGTTCAGGGGAAACATAATAGCAGCATTTAGTATTTATTTGATTTGTCAATTGCTTACAAGGTACAGGTATAAGAATAAACATAGTTATGAATACATGAGATGGATACTTATAAGAAAAATACAAATAAACAATAGGACAGGGGCGGTAGGCACGTTGGTGCGCTTATGCACGCCTCCTACAGACCTCTTAGGAAAGGGGTGAGGTCAATAGTAGACAGTCTAAGGTTAAAGTTTTTGTGGTTTGGGGAAGAAACCACAGAGTCAGGTAGAGTATTCTTCTAATATTTGAAGTTTTCTAGTATTTGAAGGGCAATCACAGGGAAGAGGGTGTCAATTTATTCTCCATAGCACTTGAGGGCAGGACAAGAAGCAATGGGTGGGAGCTCATTAGAGGGAGATTCAACCTGGAACTAAGGAGGAATTTCCTGATAGTAGGAATAATTATTGAGTGGAAGGGTTTGCCTTCCAGAGTTGTGTTTGCTCAGTCACTGGAGGTTTTCAAGAAAAACTTAGACAACCCCTTGTCCAGGATGATATAAGGACTCCTGTCTTGAGCAGGGGGTTGGACTAGAAGACCTTCAGAGTCCCACTCAGCTCTGTGAGTCTATGTTTCTACAACTAGGAGTTGATTGTAAACATTTAAACAACACTGGGACAAAAAATTGGATTGGTAATATGTTTGATACCAGGTCTGGCAGCCTTTTTCTTTCCAAGTAAAAACAGCAAACACACACACACACACACACACACACACACACACACACACGGACACGGACACAATAAATCATGTGTCTGTTAGATTCTTACTTTAAACAAACTTTATATTCAGTTCTTCCCTCAGCTAGAAGATACAGCAGAAAATCAGCCCATCTAACAGCAGTATGCCAAGAGAGTAAATATGGGGCGCAAATCTCCTACAATTCCAAGAGCACTTAGTACTATTAGAGATGCTAGAAATTCAAACTGAGGCTTCCTATAGACATAGATTGCCCTCTAACCCTCAGTCATGGCCTTTTCACCAAGGCAAGTAGACCCTTACCACCCATTGTTCAATTATTAAGAGCGCTTAAGTCGGCATAGCAGGACTGAATATTGACACATTCTATGTCACTTAAGAAAGCAAAAGTACTGTATAATCTGATAATTTATACTGAAAATTAGGAATGTTAGTAAAGCCAGCAAACAAGGTTCCTTTTTTAAAAAATGTGTTGATATCATACTCAGATATCATACCACTTACTTTTTCCAGTCCTTCTTTGCTCTCCTAAGTCTAAAAATTTCACTGAGCTCACATAGAAATGCATCCAGGGAGAATGTTAAATTACTTTCCAAAGAGCTTAAAGCTCTTTGTTTAATGAGAAGATTAAAATTTAATCAGAAACTTAAAACCCAAGATTTTTAAGGAATTGAATGGATGGGTAATTTTTTAAATGAAATTTTGTATGAAAGTATGGAATTAATCTGGATAAAAGAAATTAGTGAAATATATGAGCATCCTATGCATCACTTTCTAAATGGACATCTAAAATGGACACCTAACATCAAAAACTTCATCAAAAAAGTACAACAAAGAATGTTCTTTCTGCACCAACTCAGAAAGCTCAAACTGCCCAAGGAGCTGCTGATACAGTTCTACAGATGAATTACTGAGTCTGTCATCTGTACCTCTATAACTGTCTGTATTCCATATTAGCAGGCTCGAAACCCTGCGTTGGCCCAGACAAGCCGGATCGTGATTGGACGGTTTGAACGTTCCTGATTGGCTCATACAGGGTTTGCCGAGATTGGCTAAAACCAAGTGCTGCAAACTCAAAGAGTTGTCATTGGCTGCCTAGCCGCGGCCAGCTCTATAAGAAGAGCTGCCGCGCGCTAGGGTTTTGTCTCAGAATCTATCTGAAAAATAAAGAGCTGTTGTTCACTACTCGAGCCTCATCTATTCATGGGACCCACCGACTGAACTTAACACTGGCGACAAGGGTGGGATTCTGAGACAACAAGACTAACCAGCACGTGGCAAATGGCGCAGAGACGACCAGCGAAATGGCCAGCAGCACCACGCCACCCGCACCATTTAACCCAGCCAGTGAGGACTGGGAGTCCTACATTGATCGTTTCCAAATGTTTTTGGAATCCAACAACTTGAAAGACACCACCGGCAGCAAGAAACGGGCAGTATTTTTGATGCACTGCAGGCCCGCCTTTTTCAAAATGGCCAAGGCACTAGCAAAGCCCGCAGATGTCAAAACAATGGATTTGGACAACCTAGCTCCCATCCTCCAAAACCACTATGCCCCGGCTGTACCAACTCTTACCTGGAGGCATGATTTTTATCAAAGAGACCAGCGTGAGGGCAAAAGCATCAGTGAATTCGTGGCCAACCTGAGAGACCTTGGAGGGTTGTGCAGATTCGCTAACCTAGATGAGGCCATGCGAGACCGGGTCGTTCTAGGCCTGAAAGACCCAGCACTCCAAAGCAGACTAATGGCCAAGGGTGATGCCATAGCTGAAGCAACTGCAGCCGAAGCTACCCACAAATCAGTGGCCCGAATGCGGCGTTCAAATGGAACCGATCGTCAATCGTCTAGCGAGGCAACTACCACACCAAAAAAACTCACAGCCAACACCCACCATGGCAATGTCGAATCCCCCTCTGATAGCGAAGAAGAAGAAATTCACCGACTTCAGTCAGAATGCGATTGGTGAGACCGGCGAGGTCGTAAGTCGGGGTAACCAGTGTGCCGGCTGCGGAGGAAATCACCCACATTCCGAATGCAAGTTCCTGGATGCTGTTTGCTGACATTGCGAGGAGCGGGGGCATATTGCTAAAGTATGCTGAAATAAAAGAAGCTTCAGCCCCCGGCGTCGAGGCTACAGCCCGAGAAGACAAGATGGCACCCCCACCAAAAACCGGGACCATCAAACTGACAGCCGGTGGAGCCGGGACAGCAGAAACAAAAGATTCAACGAGGCACCACAAAGAGAAGAAATGCACCAAACAGTTATCATCGCTCATTCATCACCAATCGATGCACGGAAGGTATGCATCGAGGTCGGTATCAAAAACCAACCATGCACCATGGAGGTAGATTCTGGCTCCTACCTCTCCATGGTCTACTGGCGCACCATAAAGCATCTAATACCCAGCATACGCCACCAAGAACTAAGTGACCAGAAATTGATCTTGAGGGACTACCAAGGGAACCGCATCCCAGTGGCTGGCATCGGGCATTTCAAGATCACCTTCAAAACCGCACCAATATTCTACCACTTACAATTGTGGAAAAAGACCACCCCAGCCTACTTGGATTACAGTGGTTCTCGCCACTAGGGATCGAGATGGCAGGCATCAGTCCACAGACAAAGAAGATTGGGAGGCGACACTTGTACGAGACTTCCAAGAGGTCTTCGATGACACTTTAGGCAAGTACAAGAGGTCCCCAATCTCCTTCAATCTTAGCCCAGACATCGCGCCCATCCGCCTCAAGCCGCGCCAAGTGCCATTTGCACTCAAGCCTAAAATAGACGAGCAATTAAATAAGCTCATCGCGCAAGGCGTATTAGAACCTATCGACCATGCCCATTGGGAAACACCCATTGTCACCCCCATCAAACCAGGTGGCTCCCTGAGAATCTGTGGAGACTACAAGGCCACCCTCAACCATGCCCTGCAGCAGAGTGCCTACCCTGTGTCAGTAGTCCAGCATCTCTTACACTCACTTGGGGGTGGCAGAATCTTTGCAAAGCTCGACCTGACACAAGCCTATCAGCAACTGCCGGTCGATGCTGAAACCGCTGAGGCACAAATGATCATGACACATCAAGGGGCATTTAAATGCAACCAACTCCAATTTGGAGTCAGCGTCACACCTGGGGTTTTCCAAAGCCTAATGGAAAGACTACTGCAGGGAATTAAAGGAGTCGTACCCTATTTCGACAACGTGCTAGTAGCAGCCCCCAATAAGAAACAATTGGAGAAACGGCTTAGAGCGGTCTTACAAAAATTTAAAGTCTCTGGCCTCAAAGTAAAAAAGGAGAAATGCCAGCTATGTACTGAAAGGGTTGAATTCCTGGGGTACCTCCTAGACAAACATGGAATTCACCCTACTGACAAAAAGCTAAAAGCCATCAAGGAAGCCCCCAGACTGAAAAATAAAATGGAACTCCAAGCATTCCTTGGACTCATTAATTTCTATGATGTTTTCTTACCCCAGAAGGTAACTGTGGCGGAACCCTTGCATAGGCTCCTAGACAAAACGGCATCCTGGATCTGGGGAAGGCTTTCCAACAAATAAAAAATCTTTCAACTTCCGATGCAGTCCTTATTCAATATAACGAAACCCTGCCGCTGACTGTCACATGCGACACATCACCCTTTGGTGTCAGGGCAATCTTAAGCCACACCTTGCCGAATGGGAAAGGGGCTCCCATCTCATTTTTCTCAAGAACCCTGTCCAAGCCAGAGAGGAATTACAGCCAGCTGGACAAAGAAGCCCTAGCCATTGTCTCCGCAGTGAAAAGATTCCACGAATACATTTATGGTAGGACCTTTTCAATTATTACGGACCACAAAGCCCTACTAGGCATTTTGGCTGGGAACAAACCCACTCCAAACATCCTGTCACCTAGGATGACAAGATGGTCTGAATTTCTTGCCGCTTATAATTACCATTTAGCACACCGGCCCGGCAAGACCATCTCGCACGCTGATGTTTTAAGCCGATCCCCCCTACCTGATGTGCAAGATGACCCAGCACCCACCTTATCTATTTTACAAATAGAAACAATAACCACGCCACCTTTGACAGCGCAAGACATTGCCCTAATGGGGGGAAGCAAGACCTAAAGAAAAAAAGTTTATTTAGAGACAATGGGTGAATTTAATTTAGATTAAAAGAGGGATTCTGGAGGGTATATAAGAGTGTGTTTTTATATGTATATTTAGAATATAAAATTTATTATGTAATTTTAGAATCTTTTAAACAGAATCCCAAGAAAGATTGCTATATGTAGTATTTCTAAGTTAGGGTAATGAGTTATAGATGTTACTCCAATTGGTGTACAGGAGAAGTATGGTAAAAGAAAAAAAAGATGAATGGATAATTGGAAATAGAACAGACAAAGAATGTTGTTGAAAATGGTAATAAGATATGGAAGGATATATATGCTTTTTTTTTTTGGATTTTGTATATTGATAAAAGGCAATAAAATTTTAATTAATAAATAATTTGGATGGAAAGGAGAAGTAGGGACAAGATATGAAGTTAATATTATATGAAATATTGATATTATAATCTGAAAATGTTATGCCTTATTGATCTTTTATTATTATTTTTTCTTAGAAAAGAATTTATAAGCTGCTATGCCTTGATTCTTTGTGCATTGTTTTTATAAAACTGATAAAAATGGTTTTTATATATATATATAAAAAAAAGAAAATGATTATAAGATATGGAAGGAGATATGGGTTGAATATGATGTTTGAATTTGTGTCTGTGTGAAGAGTTTTAACCCGGGAACAGACAACCTTCAGAAAAGATCTTTTAGTTTTGTTTATGTTTTGTGTTTGTATGTTTGTGTATTGTGTTTATGGTAAAACTAACAAAATTTGTTTTTTATAAAAAAAAAGGAAAAAAGAATCAATAAAACCTTGGAGGAATGTTAGATGAGAATAATTTAAACAAGCCAGAAAGAAAAGAATATGATGACTATAAAATGGATAAATATGGAAGAGAAATGAAATTAGGACATACCTTTTTAATCACTATTGATGCCTATTCAAATTGGCTCGAAGTTAGCAAAATGAAGACAACCACCACAGAAGCCGTCATCAAAAAATTAAATGCATGGTCTGCCAGATGTGATAGTATCTGACAATGGACCTCAATTTACTGCATTGGTGTTTGAGCAACACTTGGCAAACCGTGGCATCCGACATGCATTGAAATTGCCCATTTGCCCGGCGGCGAACGGGCGGGCTGAACGCATGGTTCAGTTCACAAAGAAAACTATCCAAACAATTGAACATGGCAACATCCACGAAAAAATCAACAAAATGCTCCTAATACAACACATCACACCCAATACCACCATGAACAAATGCCCAGCGGAATTGCTCATGGGCAGTAGACTCCGGTCACCTCTAGACTGTTTGCACCCTACATACACTCCAGAGAAACCCCCTGGATCTACAAGCTGACACCGAGCCTTCAATGTGGGAGACACTGTTTTTGCTAAAAACTTTACTGGGGACCCACTATGGCTACCGGTAAAGATCACCCAAGTCACCGGCCCCCGCTCCTACCGGCTCCAGACCACCTATGGCAGGAGCTGGAAACGGCACATTGACCAGCTACAATCTAGACTGGCCACTTTTCCCCTCACAGACTCTAACCAAGAAATCAGAGGGGGGGGGGAAATCTCAAACTTAGAAAAAGAACCGATATCTGCACAAGCAGAACACCCCCCACACACATTAAATAAAGATCAAACATTAAACCAGCAATACTTACCTACAAACAGGGAACTGAGGCAGATGAATGCTTCACCTGGAAGTAGCAGCCGGACAAGCTCAACCAGCCCAGAGAATCCAGGTGGGAGCAACAGAGAGAATGACTTGACCAACCCGGATACACCAGGCGGGAGTCGCAGCTATCAGCCCGACTCACCCTTCCAGGTGGTTCCATCAAGAAGCTAGAGAGCGATGCGGAGCCCGTCAGAACCCGATGACGACCAGAGATGTTATGAACCGTGCAAGTCAAGTAGGCAGGTCTGAAGGCCCACCTACTTACATGACTATGTTACCCCGCCCCTTGGACGGAACCAAGAGGGGAGGAGTGTTCCATATTAGCAGGCTCGAAACCCTGCATTCCTATTGGCCCAGACAAGCCAGATCGTGATTGGACGGTTTGAACGTTCCTGATTGGCTCATACAGGGTTTGCCACGATTGGCTAAAACCAAGTGCGGCAAATTCAAAGAGTTGTCATTGGTTGCCTAGCTGCGGCCAGCTCTATAAGAAGAGCTGCCGCACACTAGGGTTTTGTCTCAGAATCTATCTGTAAAATAAAGAGCTGTTGTTCACTACTTGAGCCTTGTCTATTCATGGACCCACCGACCGAATTTAACAGTCTAGTTTGGTTCTGAAACCCAACAAGACAGACACAGACTTCAGAGGATAATTAGGACTGCAAAAAAAGCAATTACTACCAACTTGTCTTCAATTGAGGACCTGTATACTGCATGAGTCAAAAAGAGGGCTGTGAAAATATTTACAGACCCCTCACATCCGGAACATAAATTGTTTCAACTCCTACCCTCAAAATGACGCTACAGAGCACTGCACACCAGAACAACAAGACACAAGGACAGTTTTTTCCCCGAATGCCATCACTCTGCTGAACAAATAATTCCTTCAACACTGTTGAACTATTTCCAAAGTCTGCTTACTATTATTATTAATCCTCCCATCCTTCCTTTCACCCATCTCTGCCCACTTAAGACTACATGACTGAAACTGTTCCATATCCACAGACTTGAAACTTCGCATTCCCATTGGTCTGTTTTTACTGCGACCTGATTGGTCAGCCAGGACAGCTAGGATTGGCTCACTAAGGGTCTGCCGCGATTGGCCAAAACCAAGCGCAGCAGATTTAAAGAAGTGTCATTGGCTGCCTAGCCGCGGCAAGCTCTATAAAAGAGCCACCGCAGCTGCTATTTTCTTAAGCCAGTTCCAGCTGATAAATAAAGAGCTGTTGTTACTAAACTGAAGTCTCTCGTCTTATCTGAACCCGGCCTTCTGAACTTAACACTGGCAACAAGGGTGGGATAAAGAAGATGACGAGATAACCCAGCACGTGGCAAACAGCGTGAAAACGACCATCAACAAGCTAGCAACGCCATGCCACCCACTCCCTTTAATCCTGCCATTGAGGACTGGGAGTCCTACATTGATCAGTTTCAGATGTTCTTAGAGTGCAGCAACTTGAAGGATGCCAACAGAAACCGGAAACGGGCCGTATTTTTAACACACTGCAGGCCCGCTGTACTTAAAATGGCCAAGGCTTTGGCGAAACCGGCAGACGTCAAGGCAATGGACTGGGACAACCTTGCACCCATCCTCCAAAACCACTATGCTCCCGCCGTGCCCACCCTCATTCGTCGGCATGACTTTTACTGAAGAGACCAGTGTGAGGGCGAAAGCATCAGTGAATTCGTGGCTGATCTAAGGGGCCTAGGAGGATTGTGCGGATTCACTGACCTAGAAGAGGCAATGCAAGACTGGGTTGTCCTTGGCCTAAAAGACCCCACACTACAAAGCAAGCTGATGGCAAAAGGCAGTATCTCCCTCGCCGACACCATAGCTGAGGCAACTGCAGCAGAAGCCACCCGCAAATCAGCAGCCCGTATGTGGCGAACAAATATAACCAACCGCCATCCTGCCAGCAAGACGGCCGCGACACTGGAGAAACACACCACCTCCACCTACCATGGCAACATCGAATCCCCCTCTGACAGTGACTACGAGGAGGAAGAAATTCACTAGCTCCAATTGGAACGCGATCGACGAGACCGACGAGGTTGTAAGTTGGGGTTCCAATGCGCCGGATGTGGAGGCGATCAGCCCCACCCTGAATGCCGTTTTCTGGATGCCATTTGTCAGCATTGCGAGAAGCAGGGGCACATTGCAAAAGTTTGCCGAAACAAATGCAACCACAGCCCCCCGGCACTGAGGCGGCAGCCCTAGATGACGAGACGGCACCCCCCAAGGCAGTGGGATCACCAGACTGACAGTCGATGGAGCCGAGACGGCAGACCAAGCGATTCAATGAAGCGTCGCAAAAAGAAGAGACCCATCAAATGGTTGTCATCAGCCATTCTTCTACCATAGACACCCAAAAAGTATGCATAACAGTAAACAACGAAAACCAACCATGCTCCATGGAAGTAGATTCTGGATCCTACCTCTCCATAGTTTCCTGGCACACCATCAAGCGCCTAATACCCAGCATACAATGACACAAACTAAGCGACCAAAAGCTGATTCTCAGAGACTACCAAGGGAACCGCATTCCCGTTACCGGCATCGGGCATTTTGAAATCACATTCAAAGACCGTACCAACATCCTAAGATTACTTCTAAATACAAATGTAAAAATACAATCTTATGTACCTTTCCAGAATCCCTTTTCAATAAAGTTTACCCATTATCTCTAAAAGACTTTTGTTTATTTGCATCTTGCTCCCCACCATTGAGGCTTCTCGTCCCTTCCTTTCTCCCTTGCTTATTCTTCTCCTTGCCCTCTTTACCCCATTGTCTCTCCACCTCCCTTTTGTTCTGCTTTTTTCCTTTCTGTTGTTTTCTAACATAGTATCCACTTTTCAACTTATTCTTCTCTTTTTTGGTTGTTTTTCCAAGTCTTAAAGTCCCCTTTCCCTTTTTCTCTTTCTCCTTTCCTTCCCCAACTAAAGTCACTTGTTCATCAAAAATGGCTTCTTCTTTATCCCAGTCATCCTGTTGCGCAGTCAGCTTTTCATAAGTACAAACCGCCATTTCTAAAAATTGAAAAAGAGTGCCAAGAGAATCCTTCCCTTCTTGTTCTTCTTTTTTATATTTTTGGTATTCAAGTTTCAATTCATCCACAAGTGATGCCATTATAGAGAAAAAAAGTTTTTCCAAACAACCACCCAAGTGCTTTTAATCAAAGATGGTTCTCAGAAGTTCCAAAATCACCAAGCAACCCAAATAAGCTGTTTCTTTTAAGTACTTTCTCCTTCTTCACTTTCTCTTTCTGGGGTTAGTGTTTAGTCACAAAGTTCCATTTAAAATATATCTTTCAGAAGTCTTATTCATGTTTAATAACTCTTTAAAATTCCAGGCAATCTTCTCCTTATTTTCAAATTCTGCTCCATTTTTTTTCCTCTCTCTTCCCACTCACAGCAAAAAAGGTTTTTTTAAAAAAAATGTTCAGAAATCCTTATCCCTTCAGCATTTAATTACCTCCAATGCAGGTTTTCCGATTTCTCTTATAGTTCCATCCGCTGTCACATTAGGAAGGAGAGTGAAAAGAAGAAGAAAAAAACTTTCCCTTTTAGAATTCCATTCGCCGCTTGTAACTCTCTCTGGAAACAATTTATCTTTGGCAACTTTCAAATTCCAGGGTACTTTCTCTTACTTTATCCTGGTCAAAAACCACTTTCACGACTCTTCTGACTTTCTTCCTCCTGCACAATCTTGTCCGGTTGCAGGTTTCTTTGTGGCGGCCATTACTGACCGCCGCTCCTCCACCTTGGGAAAAGGGGGTTTTGCCGGCTGGGGAGGGGGTCTGCAACACCCCCAAACCCCTATCTGGATCCCCCTGTCTTCAGCTGCTTCTACGGGGCAGCTGTATCCCCCAAATCCAAACAGATTAGGGGCACCTTGGCAGCGAGCGCAGCAGGGATCGTGCGGTATCACAAATCCCTGCCGCTGCCGAAGCCTTGCAAACTGGAAGTCCAGAAAATTGGAAACAATATGTAATTTAAAATGTGATAAAATATTTAGTATAATTTAGTGAAAATTTTGTCAAGAAAAAGAAAGCAATGAAATAAATGGGAGAATTGGAGTAGGAGAAGGGGGAACATTTTAACGAAACAATGATTTAAAATATGTGATGTGGGGGGGGGGAATAACTATGGAAAGCATAGTTGTTCCCATAAAGGCATGATATTTAATTGAAATGGGTAAAATGTTTAAGATATAAATGAATATTAATATTAATGATTAGATTGTGTTATCCCAGTGAAATTTTTTTGTGAAATGAGAGATTTGAAGTAGGAGAAGGAGGAACATTCTAATGAAATAATGATTTAAAATATGTGATGTGGGGGGGCGGGGGGAATAACTATGGAAAATAGGTGTTCCCATAAAAGTATGATATTTAACTGAAAAGTAATGTGTTAAGTGTTTAAGATATAAATGAATATTAATATTAATGAATAGATTTGTATTGGTATTGATAATATTGTATAATTTTAGAATGTACCAAACAGAATCCCAATGTAAGCTATGTATTTTATATTAAGTATTATAAATGTAGGGGAAAGAGATAAAGGCATCATACTCCAATTAGTGTACAGGAGAAGTTTTGTTAAAGAAGAAAGAAAAATGGATAGCTGGAAACAGAACAGACAAAGAATAATAAATATTATGATTTGACTTGAGATGAGATAAATAAAATAAAACTAAGAAAATTTAAAAGAGATGAGAATCTATATAGAAAGTTGAAAATGGTAATAAGATATGGAATGGTATACAAAATGAATCTGAATTTGAATTTGTGTCTGTAGGAAGAGTTGTAACCCGGGACTAAGCAACTTTCAGAAAAGATATTTTTTATGTTTCTATGTTTTGTGTTTTTGTGTATTTATGTTTGATTGAGCAAATAAAACCTTGGAGGAATGTTAGAAGAGGACAATTGAGAATAAAAGATAGAAGAGAATAAAGCAAGTCAGAAGGAAAAATAAGTATAGTGAATAAAAACATATAAAATAGATAAATATAGAAAAGAAATATAATTGAATAAAAGTAAAGGGGGAAATAATGAGGAATTTGAAAGGATATTTATGTGTTTATAAGGAGATGTGTCAATGGTGTATAAAATGTTTTATTTGTTTTGTTAAAATTTACAAATAACTTTCAGAAAAGAGGTTTTATGTTCTTATGCTTCATGTTTTGTATGTCATTAAAAATTAATAAAATTTGTGCAAAAAAAAAAAAAAAAAGACCGTACCAACATTCTACCACTCACCATCATGGACAAAGATCATCCCAGTTTGATTGGACTACAATGGTTCTAGCCGCTAGGGATAGAAGTGGCTAGTATCCACCACACCAGCGAAGAAGATTGGGAAGTGGCACTTGCCCAGGACTTCCAAGAGGTCTTCGACAACACCTTAGGCAAGTACAAGGGGTCCCCAATCTCCTTCAACCTTAACCCAGATGTCACCCCGATCTGCCTCAAACCGCGGCAAGTACCATTTGCACTCAAGCCCAAAATAGACGAGCAACTAAATAAGCTCATCACCCAAAGGGTATTGGAGCCTATTGACCACGCCCATTGGGAAACACCTATAGTCACCCCCATCAAACCGGATGGCTCCATAAGAATCTGTGGTGACTATAAGGCCACCCTCAACATGCCCTGCAGCAAAGTGCCTACCCCGTGCCAGTAGTTCAACAACTCCTGCACTCACTGGGGGGGAGGCTGGGTCTTTGCAAAGCTTGACCTGGCACAAGCCTATCAACAGCTACCGGTCGATACAGAAACCGCTGAGGCACAAACGATTATAACGCACCGGGGGGGGCATTTAAATGCAACCATCTCCAGTTTGGCATCAGCGTAGCGCCTGGGGTTTTCCAAAGCCCAATGGAAAGGATGCTGCAAGGCATTAAGGGAGTAGTGCCATACTTTGATGATGTATTAGTGGCAGCGGCCAATAAAAAACAACTAGAAAAACGCCTGAGGGCAGTACTCCAGAAATTTAAAGACTCAGGCTTGAAGGTTAAAAAAGAAAAATGCCAGATGTGCACTGAAAGGGTTGAGTTTTTGGGGTATCTCCTAGACAGACATGGAATTCACCCCATCGAGAAAAAACTCAAAGCCATCAAGGAAGCCCCCAGACCGAAAAACAAAACGGAGCTTCAGGCGTTCTTAGGACTCATTGACTTTTATAATGTTTTCCTACCCCAAAAGGTGACCGTGGCAGAACCATTGCATAGACTATTGGACAAAACCGCCTCCTGGACTTGGGGAAAATGGGAGGAAAACGCCTTTCAACAAATAAAAAACCTCTTAACTTCTGACGCAGTTCTCATCCAGTATAGTGAAACTCTACCACTAACAATCACATGCGATGCTTCACCTTTTGGAGTAGGAGCAATCCTCAGTCACACCTTACCAGACAGAAAAGAGGCACCCATTGCTTTCTTTTCAAGAACTCTGTCCAAGCTGGAAAGAAACTACAGCCAGCTGGACAAGGAAGCCTTAACGATCATCTCTGGAGTGAAAAGGTTCCACGAATACATATACGGTAGGACCTTTTCAATCATTACTGACCATAAACCCCTGCTAGAAATATTGGCAGGCAACAAGGCCACCCCCAACATCCTATCACCTCGCATGATGAGGTGGTCTGAATTCTTGGCCACCTATAATTACCAGCTCGCACACCACCCCGGCAAGGACATCTTGCACTCCGATGTCTTAAGCCGCTCACCCCTTCCGGATGTGCTAGACGACCCAGCACCCTCCACACAAGTCCTCCAAATAAAGACTCTTCCCAGCCCACTCCTCACCGCACCAGACATCGCCCACGAGACAAAAAAAGATAGATGGCTGGCGCGAGTCTTGAGCTGGGTAGAAGAACAGGCCTGGCCAGAAAATGACAAAGATGAGCAATTTGAAGCTTTCAGGAACCGGCAAACTGATACCAAGAGGGGAGGGGTGTTCCATATCCACAGACTTGAAACCTCACATTCCCATTGGTCTGTTTTTAACGCGGCCTGATTGGTCAGCCAGGACAGCTAGGATTGGCTCACTAAGTGTCTGCCATGATTGGCCATAACCAAGCGTAGCAGATTTGAAGAAGTGTCATTGGCTGCCTAGCCGCAGCAAGCTCTATAAAAGAGCCGGTGCGGCTGCTATTTTCTTAAGCCAGTTCCAGCCGATAAATAAAGAACTGTTGTTACTAAACTGAAGTCTCTTGTCTTATCTGAACCCAACCTTCTGAACTTAACAGAAACCTTGTTGCTTGTATCCTAATGATTTTTATTGTTTCCTAGTATGATTTGATTGCTTATTGTACCCTATGACTGTTAAGTGTTGTACCTTATGATTCTTGACTCTTGACAAATGTATCTTTTCCTGTATGTATACTGAGAGCATATGCACCAAGACAAATTCTTTGTATGCCCAATTACACTTGGCCAATAAAGAATTCTATTCTATTCTATTCTATTCTATTCTATTCTATTCTATTCTATTCTGTTCTGTTCTGTTCTGTTCTGTTCTGTTCTGTTCTGTTCTGTTCTGTTCTGTTCTGTTCTGTTCTGTTCTGTTCTACTTTCTTAAGTAGCTCATGGTTTGATTCTTATAGCAAATGAAAACTATTCTTAGATATTTCCAGGTAAGGAAATAATCTATATTTTCCCGTCCAAAAATTTATTTCAGCGAATGTCAAACATTATTTTCAATTATTTCTAAAATACAGACTGACATAGTTACAATATTGATATACACACTATTTCCAATTAAACTTTCTGCTAGTTATATTTGTATACATTTAACTGTGTTTATTTTATGACAAGTGTATATCCTCTTTTGTCATCCTCTTGGTGAAGTATGTTTTTTAGCAATGTACAAATACTCAGCCTACATTTTCCCAATATCCTTATCTTCTCCCTTATCCATCATCGGACATTGGCAATCATGTTGGTGATCCTATTTTTATCAACAGCTGCACAAAAAAGTGTTGTTGTTTTGTCCAAACCAGTCCCTTTGATTCTGAAACCATTCTTCTGCTTGGACTTCGCTTGCCTCCAACCTTTCCCTGGAGGATTAAATGAAGTATGCTGTATTTTTCTGGGTTTCACATCACATGTCCAAAATATTCTAACTTTCACTTTTTGAAGATTGCCCTTTTTAATGGTTTTGATGATTGCCCTTGGCTTTCCCAGGTGGTTTATCACCTCCTCATTTCTGATTTTGTCAATCCATCTTATATGTAACAGCCGTCTGTAAATCCACATTTTAAATGCTTCTAATCTCTTCAAGTGGCCTTTTGTCTGCGACCAACTCTCTACTCTGTAGAGCAGAATAGAAAAGATGTAGCATCTGACAAGCCTGATTATCTTAGACTTATGTCGTGACTGCAGAAGACCTTTTTCAATATTCTTATAGACAACAAAATTATTCCAGCAGTCGATAATTTGAAATCATTGGTTTTTCCATTTCAAAATGCAAAAATAACAGCCTGAAGTTTAGGTTATAAAGCACCAAAGAAGTCATTTCCTGCAAAGACCATATTAGTTGTAGAAATAGAGCATGCATGAAGCCAGAGCCTGAGGCATCCAAATATATTGAACTGAGATCCCAGGAATGTCACACAATGTGCTATTTATCTGCCTTCCCTTCAGAAACGTGTTATCTTGAAAAGACTTATTGATGTACTAGATGGGTGAACTCAGGTTATTTGTCCACCAGCAAAAGCTCAACTACTCTGAAGAGGAAAGGAATCAAAAAACCCATTGGGACAGCTACTGTAAACTTAAAATGAGTTTGCAATGCAAGCAGCTTTTTGTTGCCTTCCAAAAATGTTACAACTCTGTTCCTTACCAGATGGCTATTAAATTGGGACATCTGGAGGGCACCATCCAATATTTGAAGGACACCAGCTTGAAGAAGGCTGGTTTATAAGCAAACTTTATGCTTAAAAAACCCAACAACCCACAACTGCCAGAGTATAATTTGTTCACTTAATTTCAGAATAACAAAATAACAGAGTTGGAAGGGATCTTGGAGTTTTCTAGTCCAACACCCTGCACAGATAGGAAGACCCTATACCAGGGGTGTCAAACTCACATCATCACCCCAGCATCACGTGATGTATCAGGGCTTTCCCCCTCTTTGCTAAAAACAAAGGGGGGAAATCATGCATGCCTCAAGTGAGAGCACTTGATTAATTTATTTTTTGATAACTATAACATTTGTTGGTTTTGATGGCTATGCATAATATACAGAAGAATCTTCTCCAACACCGTGGTTTAAAGGCATCAATACTCTTCCTAAACTGCTTTTTCAAAGTCCAGCTTCTGCTTCCATAGTGCATCAGGAAAACAGTTGCGTATATAATTTTGATGTTTGCAGGTATAGACATATAATGACCTCTGAACATATTTTCCAAAGGTTTTTATTACTACCCATGCATATGCTAATCTGCAGTGTATTTCTTAATTGCTTTAGTGCTTTTTTCTTCTTCTTCTGCTCAATCATGTCTGATTCTCAGAGCAACAGACAAGCCCCTGCAGTTTTCTAGGTGAGGTGTTTCAGGTGTGATTTGCCATTGTTTCTTTCTGGGGCTGAGAGAGAGGGACCGGCTCAAGATCACCCAGCTGGCTTTGTATCTAAGGCAGGATTAGAACTCACAGGTCTCCCAGTTTCTAGTCTGATGCCTTCACTACTACACCAACCTGGTTCTCAGTTAAGGCTGATAATCGTAAAAGCAAAAATTATCCACCACCTTATTGTCAGTTCAAAGGCTGGTTATTAGATTCGCTGACATTAGATTGGTCCTTTATATTTACTTAGAATCCCATTTTTTTCACTTGCTTGTTGCCTTGGATTAGTAGACTTTGCAAATTGTTTACAGATATCAAAACAACATCAACAGCATAGCATAGGTTTTTATGCTTCTTCCTCCAGTTTAAAATACACTTTTCTTCTTTCCATCGGTTTCCTTCAATATAATAATAATTCAGCATACAGTTGAATGAATGAGGGAGCAGACAGCCTTGTCTCAGTCGGTGGCCATGTTCCACCCAGATTGTGGCACCCTGTCCTGTGTATAGGCTTCACAAGTGATCAATGAGATGTTCTGGGGTTCCATTTTCCTAAGCACATTCAAAGCCGTTTCTACAGTCAATGAAGCACGTAATGACTTCTTTGGTTTCTCAATTATCCAGTGTGCTTCAGCACTAATATATCTTCTTGATCCTCTTTTTTTTTTCGAAAAACTGCTGTACACATCTGACGTTCCCCCTTTTCTTTGTGGATTCTAATCTCCATTGGATGATTCTAAGCAAATATTTTGCCAGCATGTCATATGAAGGCCATTGTGCAATATTTGGAACACTCTTAAGTCTTCTTTCCAGCATGTAGATCAGGGGTGTGAAACTCAAGGCCCAGGGACTGGATCTGGTCCATGGAGTGCTTAGATCTGGCCTGAGGGGCCACCCTGGAAGCAGCGAAGGACCAGCCTGTGGTGCCTCTGCCAGTGAAAACGGAGCTCAGGAGGGCCACCTGTTGCTCTCCCGAATGCCGTTTTTGCTGGCAGAGGGTTGCAGGAAGCCGTCGCAGCAGAAAACAGAGCTCGGGAGCCCGTTTTCACTGGCAGAGCACTTGGGCTACCACAGGCGCCCCTGACATGAGTGACATCAAGCTGGCTATGTCCACCTGGCCCCCCAAGGTCAAACACAACTTTGATGTGGGTCTCAGTGAAATCAAGTTTGAAACCCCTGATGTAGATTGATATATTGCATTTTAATGGCCACTATTTCATCTTCCACATTTACTGGCATACTTTGATTAAAATCTCACTGATTCCTCTTTTGCTAGCCATGTGTCTATAGATATTCTATCAATTCCTGTACTTTGCAATAATGACTAGAGGGCTAATTAAATAGCGTATCAATTCAAGATTAAAATCTTCTTCACAGACTTTTTAAAAAAACTTTCTTTGTTTTTCCATTGCTATTTTCATCTTCAGCCTCATAATACTGCTTCTTGTTTCTTCTAAGAGCTCTGTGAAATTCTTTATTTCAATTGTGGTCATAAGTTGAAGATTATCTGTAATTCTGTGAGGAAAGGAATGTTGCTCTTTTGTGCTAAATAACTGAAAATGGCCGAGGGTTTCTATTCACATTTTCTGCTACTTCTAATTAGTGCTTGTAATTATAATCTAGATATCAACTATCACCTCCATATATCAAAGTAGGGGAAATATTTCCTCTCTGTGTTCTCCTGAAGCTGTATTTCTGGGTAATATGGATGCCTTTCTTCTGAGCTTCTTTTTCAGCTTCCTTGCCTAGTTTATAGGCCTGGAACATCTTGATTTCCTCTCCAACTATCAATTAGCTCTGACTGTTTATTTTTTTGAGTTCATCAAGGCTATCTAGGTATTGTTGCTATTTTATGGCTACTTTCTTGTTACAGTTTTTACCCCTGCATGTAAAATTTTGCTGGTCGCCTCTAATAAAAGTGTCCCTACTTGACCCTTCATTGTTATGGGAGCAGATCACAGTCCTAGGGAGGGAGTGGAAAATGCTATCATGTCATGTACCACTGTACTATTGTGCCTAGCCATCTATTTCAATGCATCTTGCTAAGTACTGGTGCCCTCTAGTGTAATATGCACTACCTCCTAACCAGCAAATTCAACACCCAGATAAGCAGGGATTAGCACCAGGATTAAAACCAGACAAACAATCCAGCAGTAAACAACAACCTAATCAAGTAACTACCAAGAAGAAAACAACAACACCACTAACACTTTCAGGGCAAGATAACAGAGAACAAACTCCACTCCTAGCACTGAAGATCTAAAAGATGCACTACCTCGTCAGGTAACAAAATGTCTTCAAGCAAACAAGCAAGCTCAGAGAACATCAAGGACTCCATACTCGGTTTTGCATGTGTGTGTGTGTGTGTGTGTGTGTGTTTTCACTGAAAGAATCATCAAGAACTCATGAGAATACGAGAGGGCATTTAAGGGAGAGAGGGAGGAAGGATGGTTAGAGAATGAGCATCCATTGTCTGAGTTTTCTCTGAGTTTTGTTTTGTTTTACCCTGATTAAACACATAAACTGGGTATTTATTTATTTGTCTGCCTGTCTCTCTATTTATCTACCTACCTACCTACCTACTTTTGGCAAAGTGGAATCAACGAAGAACCCTTGCTGCTTTGTTTTTAATTTTCTTCCAAATAATTAGTTGGTCTTGATTGGCTTGACAGAGAAGAATAGGATATGTTTCTTTTCCTAAACATTGCTGTAATTATCAATGGATCATTGGAAATGTACATTATCTCAATCAGTGCTTCTCTATCTCAATATCTTTAAGATATGTGGATGTCAATTCCCAGAATTCCCCAGTCAGCAATGACATTCATACAACTTAAAGTTGTTAAGGTTGAAAAATACTAGATTCACTTATGTTGTGAATGAATAAATGTGAATAAAGAGCTTGAAGTCAAGTGCAGGTTTCTGGCCCTGCACTTCTAGTTGGCTGTTAAATGGCGAGATCAGATTGATCCGTTCAGGAGAATCTGATTGGCCATTAACGAGCCGTTCTCATTGGTCAACGGAGCTAGCGCTCCCAGGTTTTCATTGGTTGAATAGTTAATAAGTTGCCTACATAAGGAAGGCTGTAGCAGCCATTGAGTTTGAGTTGTCACACCATCTAAATAAAGAGTTTGAAGTTCACCGTTTCACCGGCTCGTCTCCATTATTCGCACCCATGTTCCAAACTTAACACTGGCGACGAGGGTGGGATTTGGAGACGTCAGAGCTGACTGAACAATGAAGAAAATAACCGAGCACGTGGCTGAAAACACACAACGGCGGAACCATGTCTGGCAGCATCATACCACCCGCTCCATTCGACCCAGCGCAAGAAGACTGGGAGTCTTACATGGATCATTTCCAAATGTTCTTGGAAACCAATAATTTGAAGGATGCCACAACCGGGAAGAAACGGGCGGTATTCCTAACGCATTGCGGGCCGACCGTATTCAAGATGGCCAAGGCCCTAGCAAAACCGGCTGAAGTGAAGGCTATGGACTAGGACGTCCTCGAACCCCTACTGAGGGCTCACTATGCACCGACCATACCAACGCTCGTAAGGCGGCATGAGTTCTACCAAAGAAACCAGCGGAAAGGAGAAAGCATTGCCGATTTCGTCGCGGACCTCCCTAACCTGGGAGGCCTCTGCGGGTTCACTGATCTGGAAGAGGCTTTGAGAGATCAAATAGTTCTGGGATTAGATGCGCTAAACGTACAGAGTAAGCTGATGGCGAAAGGCGACATCAGCCTTGCCGATGCCATCGCTGATGCTACTGCGGCAGAAGCAACCAGGAAGTCGGCTGCCCAACTGCGCCGCAACCGCGCTCCGGTACACCAACTGACCGGTGACATTTCACCCAAGTCAGAAGGACAGCTTTTGACGGCCCACCATGAGGACCTCTCTTCGTTGTCAGACAGCGACGAAGAAGAGGTCCATCGACTGCGGTCCGATTGGGACCATTACCCGAAGTTCCCACACCCATGCTCTGGCTGTGGGGCCAACCATTCCAGGTCCAAATGCAAATTCCGCGACGCGCTCTGCCATCAGTGCGGGAAAAGAGGCCACATTGGACGGGTCTGTAGAAGCCTCCTAAGACCCAGCCAGACCTCGAAGGGGGCTAACTATCGCCAATCGACAGGAAACCATCCTGTAAGGCGAGAACCAGTAAACCACTCCTACAGAAAACGAACCTTGAATCGCCCCACGAAGCGAGAAGAGGCTCACCAAACTATTACTATCAGTCACGCCTCTTCCTTGGATGCCAAGAAAATCCGAATTACAGTGGCCATTGAAAATCAGCCCTGCCAAATAGAAGTCGACTCGAGATCGTCTCTCTCGATGGTTTCCTGGAAGACCCTCAAGCAACTCATCCCTACTATCCGGCGCCAAGACCTCAATTCCCAAAGACTTATACTTTTCAGGGGAATAGGATTCCAGTTGTTGGATCCAGTCGAGTCTGGATCTCATTCAAGAACTGCACAGCGTACTTACCCCTGACTGTGATCGAAAAGATCGGCCTAGCCTGCTAGGCCTCCAATGGTTCGCACCACTTGGCATTGAAGTGGCAGGCATTAACTGAATTAGCGGCAGTGACTGGGAGGAGGACCTCATCCATGAATTCAGGGACGTCTTCGCAGAAAAGCTAGGCAAGTACAAGGGGACCCGATATCATTTAACCTTAATCCAAAAATAGCTCCCATCCGCCTTAAGCCTCGTCGAGTTCCATTTGCCCTAAAACCGAAAATCGACGAACAGCTTGAAAAGTTAATAGCCCAGGGAGTGCTAGAGCCAACCAATCACTCTCCCTGGGAGACCCCAATCGTGACACCCATTAAGCCGGATGGTTCGATTAGAATTTGTGGGGACTACCGAGCCACCCTGAACCACGCCCTGCAGCAAAATGCATATCCGGTGCTGGTGGTGCAGCACCTCCTCCATTCCCTGGGGGACGGAAAAGTCTTCGCTAAACTAGACTTAGCTCAGGCATATAAGCAACTGCCGGTTGATGAAAAAACAGCACAGACACAGACGATCGTGATGCACCGAGGTGCCTTTAAATGTACACGGCTCCAGTTCGGAGTGAATGTAGCCCCGGGGATCTTTCAGAGCCTGATGGAAAGACTATTACAAGGGATCAAAAGCATTGTCCCCTACTTTGACGATGTGTTAATCGCTGCCCCTATTTCAAAAATCTTATGGGATCGCTTAAAATTAGTTCTCCAGAAATTCAAGGACGCAGGTCTTAAAGTGAAGAAAAATAAGTGTAAGCTGTGTACGGATCGTGTTGAATTTTTAGGGTATTTAATTGACAGTCAGGGCATTCACCCTACCGATAGCAAATTGAGAGCAATAAAAAACGCTCCCAGACCCCGGAATAAGGCCGACCTCCAGGCGTTTCTAGGCCTTATCAATTTTTATAACGTATTCCTGCCGCACAAAGCGACTGTTGCTGAACCTTTACATCGTTTACTGGACAAAAAAGCAAATTGGGTATGGGGTCATAGAGAAGAGCAGGCATTCCATAATGTGAAAAAACTACTGACTTCTGACGCTGTACTAATGCAGTACAATGAGACCTTGCCACTAACTATCACGTGTGATGCATCGCCTTTCGGAGTGGGCGCCATTTTGGGCCACGTATTGCCTAACGGTAGTGAAGCCCCTGTTGCCTATTTTTCAAAGACACTTTCAAAAACTGAGCGAAATTATAGCCAGATTGACAAAGAAGCCCTTGCAATTGTGTCCGCTGTTAAAAGATTTCATGAGTACGTGTACAGCCGGGCTTTTACTATAGTGACTGACCACAAACCTTTGCTGGGAATAATAGCCAGAGATAAACCGACTCCCTATATATTATTTCCCAGAATGACTCGCTCGTCAGAATTCTTGGCTGCTTATAATTATCAGCTGCAATACCGCCCGGGGAAAGCCATTCCCCACGCCGATGCATTGAGCCGAGCACCACTTCCAGAGACTATCGACGACCCCGTGCCTACAGTGCCAACGTTGCAGATCGAGGCACTTCGTACACCGCCATTAACCACCCGTGATATCGCGAGAGAAACAAAACACGACCCCGCCTTAGCATGAGTCCTCAGTTGGGTGGAACGCGGATGGCCATTGGACCAAGTACCAGACGACTTCGCACCATTCAAAAGTTGACAAACAGAGTTGTTTTCTCAAAAGGGCTGTATCATCTCGGCAATAGAGTCGTTATCCCAGAGTGACTCCAAGAAGCAGTACTGAGAACCTTGCACGATGGCCACCCCGGCATCGTGTGCATGAAAGCCCTCGCACGAAGCTACTTGACCCAGGCATCGACAAGCAAATCGAGACTTGGGTCAAAGCTTGTCATAGATGCCAGGAAATAAGCAACGCCCCACCAAAGGCAATCCCAACCGAATGGGTAACACCGCGGGGACCCTGGTCCCGTATCCATCTGGACTTTGCTGGGCCGACCAAAGGCCACACCTTCTTGTTAACCATGGACGCCTACTTGAACTGGATCGAAATCCACCGAATGAGGAACACAACAACCGAGGCGGTCATTAAGAAACTGGAGAGACTGTTTGCAACCCACGGATTACCAGATGTTCTGGTTTCCGACAACGGGCCCCAATTTACCATGCTGTCCTTTGAACAGTACCTGGCGGACCACAGTATTCAACATGTGCTGACTTCGCCTGCGCATCCTGCGGCCAACGGAAGGGCTGAGCGCATGGTACAATTTGTCAAGAAAACTCTACAAAAAGTGGACTATGACAACATCAAAGAAAAGATAAACCGAATCCTCTTTTTACAGCATATCACTCCGCACAGCGTCACCCACAAAACTCCCGCCAAGTTGCTAATGGGACGAAAGCTCCGCTCCCACCTCGACCAGTTACACCCAGCATATGAACCAGAGAAACCACACGGATCCAGCGGCCGATGCCGTACCTTCCAGGTAGGTGACTTGGTATTCGCTGAAAACTTATCGGGCGACCCATTGTGGGTCGAAGCAACGATAGTCCATGTAACCGGCCCGAGATCATACCTTGTGCAATGCCGTGATGATAAGTTATGGAAGCGCCATATTGATCAACTACGATCAAGACTGCAGTCAGGGATCTCCGAGTCCCCTGATGACCAAACTGAGGGGGGGGGACTTACAGAGGAAGATGAACTTCAATTAGCAGAAAACCTTTTTGAAGGGAACGACAGCGGAACGGAAACACGAGAAGAGCAATCAGGGATAGAAGTAAGCTCACCTCAGGCTGATACCGAAGATGTTGGTGACAACGAAAACGCGAACTCAGAATCAGAGGCATCCCTTTCGCCAAACAACGCCCTACCTCAACAAGAGTGCAGCCAAATACCGGGTGCACAAGGAAAATCAAATAGACAACCGTCCTACCTCAAGGACTACGTAACCGCACCCCGTAATTGGAACCCGGGGGAAGGGGTGTTGTGAATGAATAAATGTGAATAAAGTTATCTAGAGCTTGAAGTCAAGTGCAGGGTTCTGGCCCTGCACTTCTGATTGGCTGTTAAATGGCGAAATCAGATTGGTCCGTTCAGGAGAATCTGATTGGCCATTAACGAGCCATTCTCATTGGTCAACGGAGCTAGCGCTCCCAGGTTTTCATTGGTTGAATAGTTAATAAGTTGCCTCTATAAGGAAGGCTGTAGCAGCCATTGAGTTTGAGCTGTCAAACCATGTAAATAAAGAGTTTGAAGTGCACCGTTTCACCAGCTCATCTCCATTATTCGCACCCATGCTCCAAACATAACAACTTATATAACTGGAGAATAGGTACCAGAACTGGGAAGGGAAGTAAAAATCTTCTCTCTCCATCATTCCCATTTATCCTTTTCTTTTTCTGGCACTGGATCTATGTTCTTCCTTGACAGTAATAGTTGGGATGGGTGGGGGAAGAAGCTTTACTTCAGCATATTACCCCCAACAATCTGGGTCCTCATTTTACCCACCTCAGAAGGATGGAAGGCTGAATCAACCTTGAGCCTGGTGGGATTCGATCTGCCAAATTGTGCAGGCAACTGGCTGTCAGCAGAAGTAGTTTGCATTACTGAATTCTAACCACTGCACCACCGAGACTAAAAGGATGGGCATTAACAATTTGCTACATCTAATTAAGCTATATGTATTAAATTATGCAATTTTACCACAGCTATAGTTTATGTTTTTTTTTATAAACCAGTAAACCATTATTAATACTTATGACTAGTAATGGAGAAAACGTTCAAATTATAAAGTTGGAAAGAACCAAAAAGATTATCTAGTTCAATAGTATTAAAATGGAACCCACTAAACCATACATAAGGATCCTTGTAGTCACACATTGACTTAGAAAACCACGTTTATATCTTCTTTGCTCCCATTCCTTGCCTCAGCTCCTGCCTACCTAGTAATTTGAAAGCATGCAAATATGAGTAGATAAATAGGTACCACTTTGGTGGGTAGATAACAATGTTCCATGCACCTTGTGTATTGTCACATTGGCCATATGACCATGGAAATATTTTCGGACAATACTGGCTCCCTCAGCCAAGAAACAAGTTGTGTCCCCTAAAGCTGGACACAACTGGATAGGGGAAAATTTTACCTTTACCCTTTTTTCTGATAATCCATCAACACATTAAAATAAGGTATGAACAAGGTATAACAAATTCATAAATATTATGAATTTGGCGATTCTTTTTAAGGTGGCTCAGTGGCTAAGATGCTGAGCTTGTTAATCAGGAAGGTCAGCATTTTGGCAGTTCAAATCCCTAACACCGCGTAATGGAGTGAGCTCCCAGCTCACTTGTCCCAGCTTCTGCCAACCTAGCAGTTCGAAAGCATGTAAAAATGCAAGAAGAAAAGTAGGGCCACTTTGGTGGGAAGGCATTCCGTGCACCTTCAGCATTTAGTCATGCTGGCCACATAACTATGGAGACATTTTTGGACAGTGCTGGCTCTTCAGCTTTGTAATGGAGATAAGCATCGCCCCCTAGAATAGGGAACGACTAGCACATATATGTGAAGGGAACCTTTACATTTATTCTTTTTAATATTTATGCATAGTTATATTTATTTATTACATATATACATACAAACATAAAGATAGCAACTAGTTATAGATAAAAAGAAGCACATACCTTTATGTTTTAATATGAAATAGATTCAAAAATTATTACAAAACATATCACAAGACAATTCAAAGTTAATTGAATATTATTTGTTCGAAAATTGGCTTCTCTTGCCAGAAACTATTTTATCCAAAACATTATTTAAAAATGTTGATGGATTTCCCCCCTTCCTTTCATTTCTCTAAACTAATGTAAACTTTTAAATTAACATTAATTTAAAAACTAATAGAGATTGCAATGTACATAGCCTTTCGCAGAATGCCATTCAGCAAATGATACACATATGCAAACATAAAGTGATATTCTCAACATCAACTTCTTCCTCTCTCTCACACTCTCTATTAACAAATATTGCGATACAAGTACAGCACACTTTTGAACACTGATAGGAAATTTAACTGTTTTTGAACAATTTGCTGAATTGTATGTTGTTATAATCAATTTATTATTCTTTAAATGCATGCTTTGGCATGCTGCACAGGAATTTTCACAGAAATGTACAGGATGGCAAAAATACCTCTGGCCTTATTATAGCATTTATTAAAGTCCTTATTAAAGAAAAAAAAAGGAGCCATGGTGGTGCAGTGGTTAGAATGCAGTATGGCAGGCAAACTCTGCCCACTGTCTGAAGTTCGATCCTGATGGGTTTCAAGGTTGATTCAGCCTTCCATCTTTCTGAGGTTGGTAAAACGAGGACCCAAATTGTTGGGGTTAATATGCTGACATTGCCTAGAAAATGCTGTAAAATGCTTTGAACTGATGTATAAGTGTCAGTGCTGTTGCTATTTCTTCCGTGCCACTATTAAAGGGAAGAAAAAGTTATGACGACTAGGCTTTCATGCAGCTACAAAGTACAAAGCAAGCAGCCCTGCAGAGTCAAGGGAGATTTCTTAGTGTGAGTGTTTATTATTTTGTAGAGAATGGATGGAAAATTTGTTTTTTTTTTTAAAGTTCAAATAGTTCAGAATAGGAACCAGAAATATGTACAGTGTCAGCTGATCAACTCACTTTGCATACTTTTGGCTGTGTTCTCTAATGTGTAAATCAAGAAAAAATACTCTCCCAATAGCATTATAAACAAAAAGGTTGATAAGGTGAGGTCAAAACACTCCCCATACCTGAAACAATGTTTGTGTCAGTAATAATAGTGTTTTTTTTCCACCTGAGCATCCTTGGTTAACCCAAAGGCATTTTCCATGCTAAACCTTTTAATGTCACTGGTTTTATCTTGAGGTTCATCACTAGCTACTTTACTCAGCCCACGTTTCTCCACCCACAATATGACCAATTACAAACCTACCATTGTAGGCCACCCAATTTTGTTGAAAGCAATGTTCCTTAGATTTGCAGGATTTCCCCTCCCTCTCTTTCTCAGACACATACACACAGAGACACACACACTCTTCTTAAAGGAGCCTCTGAATTTTCAAGCTACTACAAATATCTATATATCTACATATCTATATCTATATATCCAGAAGTTGTGAATGCTCCAATACTGGATGTTTCAAAAAAGAGATTGGACAATCATCTGTCTGAAATGGTATAGGGTTGGACTAGAAAACCACCAAGGCAAAGGTGGTATTCAGCAGGTTCTGACCAGTTCTGGAGAACCGGGAGCAGAAATTTTGAGTAGTTCAGAAAACCAGCAAATACCACTTCTGACTGGAGATTTTACAGTATCCTTCCCCTGCCATGCCCACCAAGCCATGCCAACAGAACCAGCAGTAAAAAAAAAATTGAACCCCACCACTGCACCAAGGTCCCTTCCAGCTCTATTCTGATTTGAACTTCACATGAGAATATTATCTCTCATAGGAAACTTATTAGGAATATAAGTCACCTAACAGCTATTTGGGTTAGAAATATATAAACCAGGATAAACATTTTAAAACTGTATCTTTAAGAAAATGCAAAACTGTAATTAGGTGTGGTTTTTCAAACGGCCATAAGATGGAGCCAGAAACCTGGTTTGTCTTAGTCTGAGTCTCAGAAGAGAGTGTAAGTGTATCTCTGTTTCCTTTTGTTGGAAAATATTTCCGTTGCTCCATTTCTTCTAATTGACTGATATTACTGGATTTAATGTAAGTCTGTTATTGAACTGTTTTTGACACTGGGCTTTGATATTTGAATTATCCCTGGATTGAAAAACTGACTGATTTACCTGTGAATGATTTTGGATTGCTTATTTTGGACTTTGCTTAAACCTTTCTGGAAGTAAAAATCTACATTTACTGTACAGTGTATCTGTATACTGTGTGTGTATTATTCAAACACTTCTCTCAAATACATCTCTCTGTATGCACTCATTCTCCTAAAGGGGAATTACCTCAACAAAACCAATTTCTTCTGATCACCATTTTGGGTGGAATAATTGGAGATACCATTGGTGCAGATACCATTGGTGGGGTTCAGCCACATTTTCATGAATGTGGAGACCATGACTAGGAATGGACACCATTCCTTCTTGAAATTTCATATTACTTCCCATCCCTTGCCCCAGATTTGATGGGTTCCTATACAGAGAACAAAACATATGAGGTGTTTCCAGTAAGTAAGGAAAAAAGCAAGTCCAACAGCATTTCCCAGAGAGATTGAACATGCCATTGAAAGTTATCCCCCTGAAGCAATATTTGAGGTAACATTTCCCCCCAAAAGGAAGCCCATTTCAATAAGATCAGCAACATTTGCCAATATGGCTTTGCACACCCTTATTGTATGATCCATTTCATGAGCAACTTGATCAATAGCTAACAGAAGTTGCACATTGAGTTAGGCAACTAATGTCCATATCATTTGAACTATAATTTCCATAAGCCCCAGTTGGCATGGCCAAATGTCAAAGCTCTGGAGTTATGGTTCATAAGAATTCACTATCCCTCCAGAGAACATTTAGCCACTTCTCACTGCATTTTCTTCAGCATTGATTTTAAAAAAGAAGATTTTGAAAGCTGAAAACAAAGAGGAAATCCAGTGTAGCTAATTAACTGACAGGTTCAAGGACAATTGGACAGAAAATTATGGTTACTTAAGATAATTGTACATTGCTGTTCTGTTGCACAAAAGTATCTGTATAATACTCACTCTGAAGGATAATAATTTCCTAAAATGTTAATGAAATTAATATTCCTATATCTGTGCATGTTATTATTAACTGAGCAACAAGCTAGAGGGGAGATAAAGAATTCAAAGTGACAATATTGGGCTATCAGTTGGGGCATTATCTGAAGACTCACAATCGCAAGAGGTTCAGTGTGGATCTAAGGCACATTCAACCAAATATTGGCCATGGATAAAGCTTGACTGGAAGGATATTTGAGCAAAGTTATCAGTAATAAACAAGATGAAACTGACAGACCAGTTCAATTATATACTGAGAATATTCCTACTATTTATTTGGGGAAAAAAAGCCAAGGAAGAAAGTTTATACAGTGATACAGTACAGATAGCAATGTTCCAATATTTGAGGGACTGCCACAAAGAAGAGGAGGTCAAACTATTTCCCAAAGCGCCAGAAGGCAAGAATCGCAGATGGAAACTAATCCAGGATAGAAGCAATCTAGAACTAAGGAGAAATTTCCTGACAGTGAGAATAATCAACCAGTTGAATGGTTTGCCTTCAGAAGTTGTGGGTGCTCCATCACTGGAGGTTTTTAAAAAGAGGCTTAAAAAAAGCCGTTTGTCTGAAATGGTACAGGGTCTCCTGCCTGCTGAAGTGGGGTGGTGGTGGACTAGAAGACCTTGAAGGCCCCTTCCAACTCTGTTATTCTATATTCTATCTCAATAGGTAGCAGGGTGGAATATGACTATGCCCCTTTCTATCGCACCGGCTCTTCTGTCACCAATAAATAAATCAGCATTCCATATTGATTTGGGGGTTCTGTCTCCTTCTTTTAAAATACACTTCTGCACATGCATATTCTACAGTTCTGCCAAACTTGTTTGTAGTTGTTTGCTCCAAAAATTGTTTGGCTTTTAATATCAAATTTAAATGCAGTTGTTTTCAAGAGTAGAATGTGTACATCAGGCAGACTCTTATTTGTTTTCATTCAATTATCTTTTGAAGCTCAGAAAGTGTTACTCCATGATCTTTTTGAAAAGATGACATTCTGGAGAAATTGCTGTTCCTTATAACAGTGGGCTCCTTTTTCCATCTTAAATAGCAGTGCTACATTTTGTCTTTCAAATCCCAGAAGGACCGAGAATTGCTGGCTCCCTGGAAAAGAGACTGAAATGGTGTGCAGCATCTTTGGAAGCAACCTTTCTAAGCTGAAACTAAAACATATGTCCAAATATCTCTCTGCAGACCTAGATGAGCTCACAGATACTGTAATGCAGGGTGGGCAAACTACGGCCCGTGGGCCACATCCGGCCCATTGGTCTTTTTAATCCGGCCCGCCGAAGATTGGTACAGAATTAAGGTTTGATGTGAATGATTGAATGATTGCATTCATTTGATTTTGACTTGTAATGACAGGCATTTCAACACCAGGTGGTGCATTAGGCGCAGTGACTTGATTTTGCAGAGATTTTGCAGTTTTTTATATGTATCGTATCTTGTGCTGACCCAGCCCGTCTGTCAAATTTTAAAAGTCAATGAGGCCTCTGAGCCAAAAAGTTTGCCCACCCCTGCTGTAACGTCATATGTTAACTTCTGCAAAGATTTATGTGTATCAACAAGGAACCTGCAAATATATAGTAACAATAAACCTTGCTTCACAGCTAAACTAAGTAGCTACGTCGTTCCAAAGAGGAAGCCTACAGAAAAGATGACAGAACGCTATACAATCAGGCCAGAAATATATCAACAAGAGAGATCAGAGCAGCAAAAAGAAGCTACTCTGAAAAGTTAAAGAATCAATTCTCAACAAATGAACCAGCAAACATGTGGAAAACTCTTAAAAACATTACTGGCTTCAGTAAACCTCCTTCCCAGGCAGAAAGAAATCAACAACTAGCAGATGACCTGAATGTGCTTTATTGCAGGTTTGAAAAGAAACTACAGCCACCTATCTCCACAACCCACATCTCAAACACACCAACAACAGCCAAGCCTCCGACAACTGGCCCCAATCCATTGGGCTCACAACCTCTGGTGATCACAGAAAAAGAAGTGCAAGATCTATTACACAGACAGAAGCCAGGAAAAGCACCAGAGCCAGACAAGAAAATTCCTTCTTGCTTAAAAGTCTGTGCTGACCGATTGGCCCCCATCTTTACCCAAATCTTCAATAGATCACTAGAGATGTGCTATGTTCCTTCCTGCTTCAAAGAAGCCTTCATCAAGGAACTGAATGATTACAGACCAGTTGCTCCAACATCTGTAGTTATGAAAATCTTTGAAAGGCTTGTGTTGTCCCACCTGAAAACCACCACGGATCCCATGCAGTTAGATCTAACCATGTTAGATCCCATGCAGTTTGCATACCGAGCAAATAGATCGACAGATGATGCTGTTAACATGGCTCTGCATTACATCTTACAACACCTTGAATCTCCAAATACCTACGCAAGGGTCCTCTTTGTAGACTTCAGTTCAGCATTCAATACCACCATTCCAGACACTCTTCTAAGTAAATTAAACCAACTAGTGGTACCTGAACACATTAGCTTCCTAACAGATAGGAAGCAGCAGGTGAAGCTAGGCGGAATCACATCTGATACCTGTAAAATCAGCACAACCCCCCCCCCCCAAGGCTATGTGCTATCTTCACTTCTCTTCTCCCTATATACCAATGACTGTATCTGAAATGATCCATCTGTTAAAATACTGAAGTTTGCTGATGACACAACAGTGATTGGTCTCATTCAAGATAACAATGAATCTGCATACAAACAGGAGGTTATAAAACTTGTCTCGTGGTGTAACCAGAACCATTTGGAACTGAACGCACTCAAAACCATAGAAATGGTGGTAGACTTTAGAAGAAACCCTCCCATACTACCACTTCTTACAATACTAGACAACACAATATCAACAGTAGAGACCTTCAAATTTCTAGGTTCTACTATATCACATGACCTAAAATGGACACCTAACATCAAAAACATCATCAAAAAAGCATAACAAAGAATGTTCTTTCTGCGCCACTTCAGAAAGCTCAAACTGCCCAAGGAGCTACTAATACAGTTCTACAGATGAATTATTGAGTCTGTCATCTGCACCTCTATAACTGTCTGGTTTGGTTCGGCAACCCAACAGGACAGACACAGATAATTAGGATTGCAGAAAAAAAACAATTACTACCCACCTACCTTCAATTATGGACCTGTATACTGCATGAGTCAAAAAGAGGGCTGTGAAAATATTTACAGACCCCTCACATCCCGGACATAAACTGTTTCAACTCCTTCCCTCAAAATGACGCTATAGAGTACTGCACACCAGAACAACCAGACACAAAAACCGTTTTTCCCCAAAAGCCGTCACTCTGCTAAACAAATAATTCCCTCAACACTATTCAACTATTTATAAAGTGTACACTACTATTACCGTTAATCTTCTCATCACTCCTTATCACCCATCCCCTCCCACTTGTGATTGTAGGACTGTAACTTTGTTGCTTGTATCCTTACGATTTATATTGACTGTTTCAGAGTATGATTTGATTGTTGATTGTACCCTATGACTATCATTAAGTGTTGTATCTTATGATTCTTGATTCTTAACGAATGTAGCTTTTCTTTATGTATACTGAGAATATTTACACCAAGACAAATTCCTTGTGTGTCCCAATCACACTTGGCCAATAAAGTATTCTATTCTATAGCGAAGGCACCCAAACAGTGTTTGGCCTTGTGGGGAAAGTGCATTAATTCTTTATTATATAAATAGAGAAGTTTGGAGACCAAAGGACTAGGAAGCACTTGCTGGAAATAATTTTGCTTCCTTCTCTGCTAAATTTGAGTCTTCCAGGATTTCTATTGCTGTTATAATTAGTTAAAACATAGAATAAGAGAGATGGAAGTTCTCAGTCACCTTTGCCATCATCATGGAAATCACTGTTTCTCAAGCTCTTCTTTTTGATCATACTGTACTCTCGGTATATCTCTGTAAATTGAAAGTACAGCAACTGGGCAAACCTACCAGGAACCCAGTTCTAAGTCCTATAACAGAGAAGATCATTCCCTTCCCTTCTGTGGCATGTTCCCTGCTTGGAAAACAATTTAGCCCCCCCCCCCCCCCCCATTTCTGACTGTGCTCATCCCCTGTGTCACAGGAAAACAATACTACCCCCATCACAACCTACAACTACAAGATGAAAAGTTGAACATATCCAAGGGAAAAAGCAGACGTATACCTAATTGAGATGCAGGCTTACAATTGTAATTTTATTAAGCATTTGAATGTGAACACATAATACTTATAAAATATGAGTGTAAACCAATGTTCACATCTCCAAAAGAGAAAAGATGGAACAGATGCAATTATGACACCTGATTGTGCCTTTATGCATGGTCACAACATATTCTGCAGTGCATAAGCTTGTGCTCAATTTGTTTATGCCTTCTCTATTATATTTTACTCCTTCTGCTGGTGTTTTATTACAATGACATCAGGAAGACCACAACTGTTGCACATTTATATGTATAATTTTGCAAGCATCTGATGAATTCATCTGGTAGCAATATTTGGAAAGCTTAGGAGACAGTGACCTGGCACTTTGGAGAAAAATATTGTTTTGTTTGCCAGCATTCAATAGAGCATTTTATGTACTGTAGACCACTGGTGGGATTTAAAAAAAATTACTGCTAGTTCTGTGGGTGTAGCTAGGTGGGCATGGCTTGATGGGTGTGGCAGGGGAAGGATACTGCAAAATCCCATTCCCTCCCCACCCCACTAACCTGCTTTCCAGCTCCGTTCTCCTGTGCAGGGCAACAACAAAAAAGACCCAGCCAATCAGCTGGGACTCGGGAGACAGAGAATAGATGGGGGTGGAGCTAATCAGAGATAGTATTTGCCAGTTCTCTGAACTGCTCAAAATTTCCGCTACTGGTTCTCCAGAATTGGTCAGTAACATCTCTGCTCTCTAGGATGGGTAAGGGTAGCCAAGTAACGTTACTTTAGACAGGCAACCCTTCCAATGATGGGTTTGTTTTTCTGGTCCTCCCAGCTGGTTTCATTGGTGTTAGGGGAAGAAGAAAGGTTTCTCAACCAGGTTAAGACAACCATGTTCATGATTATAGCAAAGTCAACTGATTTGGGAATATGCCAGTTGACACTTTCCCCTCAAGCTCTTCTGCTGCTCTGGTAAGGTAACAATAATGCTTACTTATCACTACCCTAAATCACCTGGCTTCCCTGGTCACCTACTCCCAATACAATGTAGCAGCTTTAGCCTGCTTTCCAGCTCCGTTCTCCTGTGCAGGGCAACAAAAAAAAAAGACCCAGACAATCAGCTGGGACTCAGGAGGCAGACAATAGATGGAGCCAGTCAGAGGTGGTATTTGCCGGCTCTCTGAAATACTCAAAATTTTCACTACCGGGTCTCCAGAACTGGTCAGAACCTGCTGAATACCACCTCTGCTGTAGAACTCAGATAGATGGGTATGAGAAGACTTGGTTAGGAGCTGTTTCCGTTGTGAATGCATAAATGTTAAATAAAGTTATCTTGAGCTTGAAGTCAAGTGCAGGGTTCTGGCCCTGCACTTCTGATTGGCTGTTAATGGCAGGATCGGATTGGTCCGTTCAGGAGAATTTGATTGGCCGTTAACGGGCCATTCGCATTGGTTAACGGAGCTAGCGCTCCTGGATTGTTATTGGTTGAAATAGTTATTGGGTTGCCTATATAAGGAGGGCTATAGCAGCCGTCCAGTTTGAGCTGTCACACCATGTAAATAAAGAGTTGAAGTTCACCGTTTCACCGGCTTGTCTCCATTCTTTCTCGCCCATGCTCCAAACATAACAGTTTCAATGATAGGATAGCTCATTAAAAAAGTTTGATTTTCTGGAATTGTTAATATTTACTATAATATTTAATAGTAATATGTGTTAACATCTCGCCCCATGAAACCACAGAGAGAACTTCAGAACTTCCACTCTGGATTTGAAGGCCATTTTGGGGGCATTAATGCTTTGATCAAATCAATGGGTGGTGGTGGATATCGGAGACAAGTTCATGCCCTCCTTCCAGGTTGAATGAGCAAATGCCTGAGCATATCCCATAAAACGGTATAGCTGCCTGGTGCACTGAAGCACAGAGCCATTAAAGAGTGAAACGTTATCACTTTCTTCATCAGATCGCTGCCTGTATCAAGCTCATTAGCAGAAAGTGCAAGGAGACAGGCAAGGTAGGAGCTCATTCCCAGGAGGCGCCTGCAGACCCTCAGGCAAGAAGGGGCAAGTGGAGGGAAGAAGGAAATTGGAATGAAAGATCATAATCAGCGAGGTGGCTGTGCTCAGAATTGGCTCCTCATTGAACAGGAGGGAGTTGGGCCAAGAATGGGTCTTTTCCACTGTCCAGAGAAGAAGGGCAAAGGAAGGACAATGCTGCTACAAATGAGTCACACACAAGCACCATTCACCTGATCTTCCTCTGCTGTTTGAGTGAGAAGGGTAACTTAAGACGGTGCTCTTACTAATCAGATACTCGTAGAGTGCAGAACTCATTCCTCTACCATATTACTAAAATGCAGCTTTTGTGGAATGTATGAAAAGCTCTGATTGTTATTGTTATTTCTGCGGAGGTATCATATAACATTTATGGAGAAATTGCATAATGTTGCAATAATGTAAAATCTTGTGATTATTGTTTCTTCTATTTTTCTCCACATTGGATAATCTCTCAATTTGTTCTGTGGGCCTTTTCATTTCCTTCATATTAGATTGGCCCAAATTAAAGCTCACACATATAATTTAATCCTGCAGAACAGAGTTGATCAGATATGCCTACTGAGCTTGGAAGAGTGGACAGCTAAAATTACTGAAGTAATGATCGGCTGGGTCTTCTTCTGTTGCCCTGCACAGGAGAATGGAGCTGGAAAGCAGGTCAGAGGGGTGGGGAGGGAATGGGGATTTTACAATATCCTTCCCTTAGAGTGGGGAGGGAATGGAGATTTTGCAGTATCCTTCCCCTGCCATGCCCAGCAAGCCACACCCACCAAGCCATGCCCACAGAACCGGTAGTAAAAAAAATTGAATCCCACCTCTGGGTTTGCTGTCTTCTTAATTTTCTTAGTTGTGAAAGCAGCTAATAATCTGAAAGCGGGAGTAGGATTCATGTGTGAGCCTTCACTCATCTGAAATAATCTTTTCTTTGAATCCTCAATAGGATTTTTTTTAGCATATACTGTTTGGTATTGTTCCTTGATTTATTTTTGGGAGTAGAATTGCCCTCCTCAACTCAATTCAACAATCTTATCTAGCCCGAGATAAGGTGCCATTTACATATTCTGCAGATTGGGCACTATACTATTTTGTTCCTGGGGCTAACTCTGAAGAGGGTATGGAATCTTATTATTTTAAATAAGAACTACCAAGTTAATTTATCAGGGCTAGCCAATAAGATGTCTTAATCTCAAAATGACATCATTTCCTATAACATTCACTCTATTTTGAAACCCACCTCCAAGGAGTTTTCCTCCCCTTCTATATGTATTTGTTTCCATGCTAATATTATCTTCAGATTTTCTCCTTTTGGTGCCCTTAAATTAATTTATTGACATGTAACAACTTATTGGAAAGAATGTATATGTCTATGCCATGACTTTTGATGTAAGACATCTGCAAAAATGATTCAGCAATGAAAAAAAAAAATCTTCATATCAGTCCCTATCCATTCAGCCTGCAAAGGTGTATGTGTCATTAAAGTCTACACATGTATATTATGGAGATAGGTATAGTATGTATAGAAGTCAAGGCTTCACTAATAGCTCTGTTCTTTCTCATCTTTGTTCTCAGGAATTAGACAAGGTGGGCTAGATTGAAAAAAAGTAATTGGCTTAAGATCATCCAGTGAGCTTCAGGATTAATTAATTCTACAACCCAACGAGACAGATACAAACTTCAGAGTGTAATTAGGACTGCAGAAATAATTACTACCCACCTGCCTTCAGTTGAGGACCTGTATACTGCATGAGTCAAAAAGAGGGCTGTGAAAATATTTACAGACCCCTCACATCTCGGACATAAACTGTTTCAACTCCTACCCTCAAAATGACACTCTAGAGCATTGCACACCAGAACAGCTAGACACAAGAGCGGTTTTTTCCTGAATGCCATCACTCTGCTAAACAAATAATTCCCTCAACACTATCCAACTATTTACAAAGTCTGCGCTACTATTACTATTAATCTTCTCATCGCTCCTTATCACCCATTCCCTCCCACTTGTGACCGTATGACTATAACTTTCTTGCTTGTATCCTTACGATTTATATTGACTGTTTCTTAGTATGATTTGATTGCTTATTGAACCCTATTATGATTATTAAGTGTTGTACCTTATGATTCTTGACTCTTGACGAATGTATCATTTCTTTTATGTACACTAAGAGCATTTGCACCAATTTCCTTGTATGTCCAATCACACTTGATCAATAATGAATTCATTCTGTCTGTCTATCTATCTATCTATCTATCTATCTATCTATCTATCTATCTATCTATCTATCTAATAAAGGATATGAATCAAGATTTTCCAGATGCACAGGTAGTCCTCACATAACAACCATTTGTTTTACAAATGTTCAAAATTGCAACACCCAGGGAACAGGTGCTTTAATCCTAACCCCAAATAGCACCCCCAACCATTAAAAAATGTCATATCCTGCCTTTTCAAGATCATGTGGCTTTTTTGGACCAGTTTTGGTATTCCACAGCCAGGTGACCGCAATTGAAATTCATTTGAACTCCCTTTCAAATGAATGGGTTCACTTAATGACTTCTGCATTTCTTTAATAACCTGTCCTGCCCCTGGTGGAGACTGACTTGGAGGAAGAGAAGGAACAGCCAACAGAGAGTGGGAGTGTGGCTCCAGAGCTCGGGAGGAGGTTGGGAAAGGGCAGAGGCCAGCTGAACAGTCAGAAGAGGATCCGGCCCATCCCTGATCCATCCTAGGTCACGCAGGGAGGAGAGGATCAGGGAAAAGCGAGGTCTACTCAAGAGAAGATGACCATGATCCTCCTTGTGGCTTGCAGGTGGGAACTATGTATATAAGTTTGCAACTGCGCAGTTAGAATTTGCAGGAGTCAATTTAGTGTTCACCTTGAAAGAAGTTTTTATCTTTGCTGGCGTTCTTCCCATGGACTTTTCTCGGTTATTTTCCTGGAGTTTATGATTAGTTATCTTGGCTTGCTTCAGGACTCTCATCAATGCGGTTTGTTTTGGTTTTCTGTTTGCCTCATTACTTACTTTTCTGACTTTAAACTGTGCCAAATAAAACAGTGAAGTTAAGTTGAAGGCTTTACCGGACTTTAATATATGTTTTGGGTTATTTTGAGAGACTACGGGTCATCACATAACTGATCCTATTGATCAACTGATCCTACTGTTCAATGACCAAAAAAAAAACATACTGAAAAGCTCAACGTTGAGTGCCTCAACATATGGCCCCAATGACTTTCAACTGTAATTCTGGGCTGAATTATGGTTGTAACTCAAGGGCTGCCTGTTTTGTGACTTTCACTCATGGCAGCTATTCAAAAAATGTCCTTGTCAGAGGTGGGATGTATCTGGAAGGTAAAAAAGGACAAAATATATTAGGACATTATTTGCAATTGACACCAAAGTTACCACCAAAGTATAGAGAAAGAATAGCACAAAATAATTACAAACTATGACGGATGCAACAGCCTGAAGCAATACAACTGTTTCCATGTCACCAAGTGCATGGTGAGGTCTTTGTGTCCATTCCTCCTGAGGCAAGCAGGCTATCGCATTTCTTTGTGTTGTATATTATTGAAGAGTTATATACTCCACACTAATTTAATGCCCGCCGTGAGCCTTTTATGCCTCACCAAACACGTTGCCTTCTCCTTGTCTTCCAAGAGAGAACTTGGCTTTCTCCAGGCCATTTCAACATTAAAGAAGGTTGAGTGGCTGTTTGGTAGCCATGCTACGTTTATTTTATTTTGGAAATGCCAATGTCCACATCCCTAGTGAACAATCATCTAAATAATGATTGGAGGGACAAGAATGGTTATCCCTCAAATCATTATCTGCATTATTTGGAACTATCTAATTTTAAAATACAACATAATAATACACAGTCACACCTTCATGATTTAAGTAGCTAATTAATAGAGATCTGCATAATCAATACAAGTTTTAATACATCTCTTTCCTTCTCTTGCTACCTCTGGAGCACCTCCATGTGCTTTTCTTGAAGATTTTCATATCTGAGGTTATAGACTCCTACAGAGGATTGTCTTTACTTCTTGTTGCCCATTTAAATAATATTTTGCCTGATTTTTAGATTGCTCCAAGTCCTCTTTTTACATCTGTGTTTCAGTTTGTTTAGTACAATGGTGAAGGCATCAGGCTAGAAATTAGGGGACCATGAGTTCAGAATTGGACAACTTGCCACAATCAACTTGCCACAGCCAACTCACCATAGCCAACTTACCACAACCAACTTATCATGGCCAGCTCACTGTGGGACAACTCGCCATGGCCAACTTCCTGTGGGACAACTCACTGTGGGACAATATAACATTTCTGTTTAATTATTTAAAATAAATAAAAAATATTTTAATTTTTGCAATTCACATTTCACTCTATCCCTCTTTTGCATCCCTTCTTTAATGATTCTATTCCACTATTTCTTTGATATTAGTGTAACTCTTCAGTGAGTTGTCCTGCAGCAAATTAGCTGTGGAAAATTGTCCCACAGCAAGTTGGCCCTGGCAAGTTGGCTATGATAAATTGGCCATGGTGAATTGTCCATGGCAAGTTGGCCATGGCGAGTTGGCCACAGAGAATTGTCAGACCCCCATGAGTTCTAGTCCTGTTTTAGGCACAAAATCAGCATGGTTGACCTTGGGTCAATCCTTCTCTCTCAACTAGCTACTCTATGCATCTGATGAAGTGAACTACTTTATGGAAACCTAGGCATTTTAAAAAGTTTGTTAGTTGAAAAAGATGCTATCAGATTCATGATATTTTATTACTATAGATGAATGGAGTGTCTCTTCCTACAATGTGTTCAGGACTCATTTAGAAAATATTGCTATTTCCTGCCAAGTAATTTTCAGCTGTACTCTGAATAAAATTCTGGCCCTTCTGAATTGGCAAATCAGAGGGCTGTGAATAATTCTGTATTGTTGCTTCACTGTTTATCAGTGTCATCCCTCCAGAATCATGCCATTATTTTAATATTTAATTTTAGCATTTATTGTTTGGTCTTTCTGGAAAGGCTACCTTAAGATTTTATGTCTTAAAATAATCCTGATTTTAAAGTAGTTCTCCAAGCCTCCAGAGCCAGAGAAGACATTCAATAAAACCAATAAACAAAAGTCATGTGTAATGTCCAGTGTCCTTGTTAATCTAGAATTGCCATCTCTAGCTGAAACCAAAACTCTATTTTTTAAAATTCTAGATCTGAAGAAACCCTCTAAAAAATGACATGGCCACGACCATAAGAAAGAGTTAAACTTCTAGCTATACTTTACTTCTTCTATGCAAATAGCTTTTTCATCCTCAGATATAGTCATTGCAAAATTGTGAACTCTGTTGACATTTCTTTTCATTTTAGTTGGGCCTTTTCCAGAACTGAGTGTAACATTCAGTGATTTGTTTGATAAAGCATAAGCAGCACTAATGGAATAGCTTTCAGGCAATAATAAGTGCTTAACTGATCAACAGAAAAAAATATATATGCAAAGTTTAAATTGGATGGCAGGGAAAAATGTGATAGGGGGCTTATATGCAGTTGAATTTGCTCCTGTGAATGACAAAATAGAGTGATCATCAAATCAAAACTTATTTAAAAGACCAACATACAACAACTATATAAAGACATTCTAAAATTGCAAATTAGCAACTAACAATTCATCGTAAAAGGAAAGAAACAGGTGGCTTTTATGATATTCATAAGATCTTTGAAGCCTTCTTCGAGCTTTTTGAAAAGTGGTCATACAGGAGAAGAGTAATGGCAATCAGAGTTATTAATAATCAGCGGCATCAAACTAGATCTCTGTTGGGTATACAATGGACATTTTAATAAGCAGATAGATTCTGCCTCTGAGTTTGAACTTAAACAATTCTGCCTTTCAAATGGGATCTTGGACCCCAAAAGATGAATTCACGCTCTGGTTCCATAGTATATATCCATCCTTAAATCAAATGTTATTGCTGATACAAAAAAGTTTCCAATATGTTAAAACTGGAATCCTTACATTTCCAGGAAGTTTTCTCAATTGAGGAAGAACATGGGTCATTGTGTCACTGCAAGGTAGCCCTATCATTGCTTCCAAATTTGGCCTTGAAACCACCACTATTATAGTACCTAGAATTGTGAACTTAAATTCACCACCCATGATTTTAAATAGTCCCATCTACTATTAATTTGAGAAATATGGGTATAATGTAAGAAATACACACTTATCAGAAGCAGATTGGTTTAACCAACTGTCAAGAGCATACCAGTAGCAAGTTATTCTCAATAGAAAGCAGGTAAAGTTAGGCATTCAGTTTATTGGAAATAAGAATGTTGACTGCCTCAGTGAATGGCCAATCCTTCTGGTGAGATCTGGCTGAAAGGGAATCAAAGATGTAACTGTTTAAATAGAAAGCATTTTTGTCTTAGGCTTCTTGTAAAACTAAAATTTCAAATTGTTTTAAATAGTCTGTAAATTCTGGATTTCCTCATTTGGGGCAGCATCTCATGAGGTTCCAGAATCTGGGTTTTATAGTGGAAGAAGAAGACAATGGCCAACTAAGGGAAGCAGTCTAGGTGGCAAAACCAGAAGTGTTGGCAGCTGTTGAGGCTAAAGATCTGGATGGAGTCTGATAAGGTAGGAGACTGAAATATGAGTGATTGCTTTTGTCCTTAAATTTTTGTTGTATTTGGGATGTGCTCCAAGAAGAGGAGTAAGCTTTGTCTTGTAACAGTAGGTAGCAGAAGTCTGCACAAAAGCATTCACAGGCAAAAGTTGAGTGTATTGATAATGGTTGTTCTGTATGTTTTGACTTTTTTTTTCTTAAATATGTGAATTAGATCCTGTATATGCTTACTATGGAGGAGGTATGTTGTGTTTAATAGATTATTGAAAGGAGTAGTGCAATTATCATTACAATGCATGTTTGTCTGAAGGTAAATTCAAATTTGCTGTCACAATAGCTGTTCACTCTTTGGAGAGTAGATTGGCAAGTTCTTCCTACAAGCCCTTTAATTTCTGAAGAACACAGTCTTGTTCATTCCTAGCTAGCCATGCAAAAGAGTTTCTGACCTGTTTCTATTCCCTGGTAGGACAGCATGGAAGAGTTAATTCATCCAAGCTTGAAGCAGTGGCTTTGCCTTCCCAAGGTCAGCTTCTCTGGGACAGAAGCCAGCTTTTTATCAGTATCTTTACCATCAAAGATATGTTTGGCAGAGGGCCCAGATTCAAAAGGCAACAGGAGAGGCTTAATTGTCATATCTTTGAAAACCTGGTTAAGAGAGATCTAAACGGCAGCCACCGAGTTCCTCATCTTAATCAGCACTGATAGAATTAGGCAAGTGTTAAATTATAAAGATCCTACTGGCATCCCTATCACTTGGAAAGATATTCCATTTATTCCATGTCTACCTGGGACATCAGGATATGTAGCAGTAAAATCAAGGAGAGTGCTATTTTCTTAGAATTTATGAATATTCATGATATTGTAATGGTAAGCATCAATTGAATTGATTGTATAATATATTGTAAAGTTTTTGAGATTGCTTCAACATTCATCCCAAGAGAGGTTCTTTGATCTGGTAGAGGACCTTTTGAGAAATGTTTTTTCTCAAATATTTGAAATCTGTGGTGGGGAGTCCCATTTTTCACTCTTGTTTAATTCTGAACAGATTTGCAATAATTAAACATTGATTTGCCATTAACACACTCTGAGAGGAACCAATTGACCCAGGAGCTATTGCTATTGTTTGCTTGTTTTTAGCCCTTCTGTTTGCCGTTTTGACGAGGGAGATTCCTGTAGAAAGTAGTATAGTAAGTAGATTGCTGACATGTCCTGGTTTTTCACAACATCTGCCTCTGCCTCTGCCTCTGCAAATGTCTCCCATCACGGGTTAGTCAAAGAACTGAAGCAATTGCTTATAGTAAATAAATCTGTAACACTTTTTGGCATACAATCAAGTTCATGGAGCAGCTCATCAATCCTTAGCTGCTTCAAGGATTTTGTTGGACTTTTATGCCCCAAGTTTGATCAAGTCCTCTTCTCCTTTCTCCCCATTAAGATTAAGAGAAGTTACTCTGATAAAAGAAAACTGAACATAGCTGGATGCACACAAGTGAAAGTTAAAAATTGGGAATTAAAAACTAAAAGTTAAAGAAATGAGTTAAAAGTTAGGGGAGCTAAAAGAAATACATTAACATGTAAAAAATTGGAATTTATGGTATTTTAATAACAGGATAACAGAGTTGGAAAGGACCTTAGAACTCTTCTGGTCCAATCCCCTCTTCAAGCTTATACCATTCCAGATAAGTGGCTGTCCAGTCTCTTCTTAAAAGCCTCCAGTGACAAAGCACCCAAAGCTTCTGAAGGCAAGCCATTCCACTGGTTAATTGTTCTTACTGGCAGGAAATTTCTCCTTAGTTTTGGGTGGCTTCTCTCCTTGACTAGTTTTTGTCCATTGTTTCTTGTCCTGCTTTCTGGTGTTTTTGGAAAATAAGTTTGACCCCTTCTTCTTTATGGCAGCCCCTCAAATATTCATAACAATTCATAACAAAGAATGAAAGTATTGAAAAAAGCAAAAATTCCCCTAAATCAGAGTCTTACAGAAGAATCTCGCTTCTGCCGTGAGCTTCTTTATATTTTAATCAGGCTGGTCTCTTGACCTCGACATTTCTGGTAATGCAAATACAATTGCATTCACATTCTAAATAGGTAGGCAAGCCATATTCAGACACCAAAATAGCCCTTCCCTGTGACCCTAATATGCTTATGGAAAGGCATGAAATACAGCCACTCCAGCTCTTCAGAAGGCCTTTCAGGGTAGAAATACATTATAGGACTGGATTTGGGGGGCCTCACTTATCAGGCACAGAACTCACTTGACTTCAAGAGAAACTGACAGCATGTGAGTTCAATCACAACCATATCTGATCCCATTCTCTTTTTTTAAGAATTTTATTGATTTTCTACAGACAAACAAGACAAACAAAACATTAAAACATCAACTCTCATATGTACATCCAGCGTGTCGGTTAGTTCATCAGTTTTGTGCATTCATTTTGTAGTCTCAATTACAATTATGTTACATAACAATTCATATTGTCAATCCAAACTTATATATCCTAATATCGCTATTAAAAAATAAAACTTTTGACTATAATTTTAATCATTCATGCTTTATGAGATAACAATACTTTAAATAATTTATTCTGTAACAAATCATATAATCATACCAAATCAATCCTAAAAACACTTTATAAATATAGGATACTGTCTAACATTCTAAATATTCTATTATCGTATTTTATCATCTAGCCATTGATAAGAAAGATCCCAAATTTCATAAAATTGTTTATCCTCTTGCTCTCTAATTTCAAATGTCAATCTACTCATCTCAGCACATTCCAATATTTTCTTAATAATTTCTTCCTGTAATGGTATTTTCTCATTCTTCCAATTTTTAGCAAATACAATCCTAGCCACTGTTAATACATTTACACTCAGGTATTTCAAATCTTTACTATATGTATCAGGTAAGATTCCCAATAAAAAGATCTCTGGTTTCTTTTTCCTTTTTTTTTTTTTTTTTTGATAAAAGTTTTATTGATTTTAACGACAGACAAAAACATATAAGTCATAAAACATAACATAAAAAAAACCCATTCTTCATAAATTTACAGTGTATCAGTTGGTTTACCACTCCCTTTTGTGCATCCATTTCATAGTCATCAATATAATTATATTACATTATAACTCACACCATCAATCATCAGTAAAATATCCTAATATCATTATTGAACAATCATTTGACTATAATTTTACTAATTCATACTTGAGCGAGATAACTATAATTGAGTTAAATTATTTTATAACAAATAATAAAATCATACCAAATCTATCTTAATAAAATATTCTAAAAAATTATCAAAACCAAGAAAAATTATATATTCGTTATTTCCTAAATTTCTAAATATTCTATTATTATATTGTATTATCTAACCGTTGATAAAAAAGATCCCAAACTTCATAAAATTGTTTATCTTCTTGTTCTCTAATTTCAAATGTCAATCTACTCATTTCAGCACATTCCAATATTTTCTTAATAATTTCTTCCTCTAATGGTATTTTCTCACTCTTCCAATGTTTAGCAAATACAATCCTAGCCGCTGTTAATACATTTACAATCAAATACTTTAAGTTTTTATAATATATATCAGGTAAGATTCCCAATAAAAAAATCTCAAATCTATGTGTTTCTTTGTCATTTTTTTCCAGCCATATGCGAATTTTAGTCCAGTATTTCCTGGCCTCCTCACAAGTCCACCACATATGGTAATATGAGCCAGGTATCTGATGACAATTCCAGCACTTTTCAGATTTATTCTTGAACATTCTTGCTGTTCTTGTTGGGGGAAAGTGCCACCTGTAAAACATCTTATACAAGTTTTCTTTATATGCTGTTGACATTGTCATTTTATAATTTTGAGACCACAATTTTTGCCATTTCTCTAAATCAATCCCATATCCAAAATTCTTCCCCCAAACAATCATAGTTTCTTTAACTTGTTCTTCCTCTAATTTAATTCCCAGTAAATAACCATATAATTTTTTAATCACCTTCTCATCAGTACCCATCAAGATCTTATCTAAATCAGTCTGATTATCATAGAATCCCTCCGTTTTAGAATCTTCATCATACCTTGAATGTATTTGCGCATATGAAAACCAATTCATCCTTATACCTTGTTTCTCTAAGTTTTGAATCGATTTAAGTTCACCCTTTTCATCCAATAGTTCCCCATATCTAACTGTTTGTTCTTTCTTATAAATTATAGGATGGAAAATGCTTCAATAGTCGATAACCAAACTGGAATTTTCAAATAACATTGTCTTTTTATCTTCTCCCAGTTTAACCACAAAGACTCCCGTATATAATGTCTTCTAAAATAACCCTGTGTTTTAGTTCCCTTATACCATAAATAAGCATGCCAGCCCAACAGCAAATCATGCCCTTCTAGTGTCAACAATCTAGTCTTTCTTAATGTTATCCATTCTTTGACCCACATCAAACTTGCAGTTTGATAATACAATTCCCAATTAGGCAGGCCAAAACCTCCTCTAATTCTAGCATCTTGCAAAAGCTTTAGCTTTATTCTCGCTTTTTTACCTTGCCATATAAACTTCAACGTGATTTTATTTAAATCTTCAAAATGGTCTTTTCCAAGCCTAATTGGTATTGTCTGAAACAGAAATAGAATTCTGGGTAAAATGTTCATCTTAATTGTTGAAATTCTCCCTATTAATGACAATTGCAAGTTTTCCCATTTCTTCAAGTCTGTAGCTATCTGTTGTTTAAGTTTAATATAATTATTCTCTTTTAATGTGCTACATCTTGCCGTCAAATATATCCCCAGATACTTCACCTGATTCGTAACTTGGATTTTCAAGAGGTCTGCCAGTTCTTCTCTTTGTCTCGGTAACATGTTCTTTGTCAAAATCTTTGTTTTATCTTTATTTATTTTCAAACCAGCCATCTCACCATATGTCTCTATCTTTTCCAATAATTTTGGAGCTGTTTCTAGCGGATCTTCCAGGATAAAAGCTAGTTTGAATTCTTCCTTTTTAATTTTCATTCCTTTTATGCTTTTATCATCCCTAATATTTCTATTCAACACTTCCAAAGTCAATACAAATAGCAAAGGAGATAGGGGACATCCTTGTCTTGTGCCTTTTCTTATATTAATAAAGTCTGTAAATTCTCCCTCCATCATTACCTTTGCTGTCTGTTTATTGTATATGGCTTCTATTGCTTGAATAAATTTTCTGGCAAAACCCATCTGTTCCAATAATAATAACATAAATCTCCAGTTCACGTTATCAAATGCCTTTTGAGCATCTAGGAATATCAAAGCCATTTGCTTTTCAGGATGAGCCTCATAGTATTCCAAAGTATCCAAGATTACTCTCATATTTTCTCTGATTTGTCTCTTTGGCAGAAATCCATTTTGATCTGGATGGATAAAATTATTGAAATATTTTTTAAGTCTTTCTGCTAAAATTTTATAGTCTGCATTCAATAATGAAATAGGTCTATAGTTCTTAATTTGCAATGGGTCAGCCTCTTCTTTTGGAATAAGTGTAATATAAGCCTCTGACCATGTTTTGGGTATCATCTTCTTTGACATAACTTCATTCATAACTTCTAACAATGGGATGCTCAATAATTCTTGAAATGTTTTATAAAATTCTGCCGGAAGCCTATCTGGACCTGGTGCTTTCCCATTATTTTGCTTCTTAAGTGCTTCATTTAATTCCATCATTGTTATATTGCTTTCTAACATTTCTTCAGTCTCTTTAGGTATCTTCGGTAAATTAGCATTCTGTAGATACAGTTTGATGTTTTCCTCATCAATATTCTCTTGTTTATATAGTTGCCCATAAAAATCTCAAATAATTTCCTTTTTCTCCTTATTACCATAACAAACTTGGCCTTGATCATCTATTAGCTTCAATATTTTTCTTGATTCCTTCTCTTTTCTCAATTTATATGCTAGCCATCTGCCTGGTTTATTTGCATCTTCAAAGTAATTCTGTTTAGAATTTCTAATTTTCTGTGCCAGTTCTTCTTTCTCTATTAATTCCATTTTATGTTTAATTACATCCAGCTTCAATTTAATATCTTTTTTCTGTGGCATTTTCTGTAATTCTTTTTCAAGTCTTTTATACTCATCTTCCAAGGCCTTAGAAGCTTGCCTTTTCCTAATATTCTCTTTTCTTGTATAATCTATTATCAAACCTCTAGCATATGCCTTCATTGTATCCCAAACATTCTGCATTGAAGTATCTTCTTTTTTATTTTCTCTGAAAAAAAAAAAGCCAATTCCTTCTCCATCCATTGTATAAAATCTTTTTCCTTTAAGATAGTATTATTTAATGTCCATCTCGATCTTTTTTTTTGTCCCTTCCATTTAATTGTCATTGGGCCGTGATCTGCCCAATTACTTGTTTTGATATTTGTTTCTTGAATATTAGATATTAATTCTGTTGAGATCCAGATCATATCTAATCTGGACCATGATAAATGTCTATTTGAATAAAAAGTATATTGTTTAGCTTTAACATTTCTTTCTCTCCAAATATCTTTTAAAGTTAATTCGTCTGTCATTTTAAAAAAGGATTTAGGGAGAGTCTTTCTATTTTGCTTTTTTGTTGTTGCTATATAGTCCAGTTTATTGTCCACAATTCCATTAAAGTCTCCCATCATAATTATATTAACATAGTCCAGTCCAATTATTTTCATGTGTAGTTTTTTATAAAACTCTTCTTGTTTATCATTCGGAGCATAAATTTCAATCAAGAGTATTTTTATATTATTGTCCATTATTTCCACCATTAGTACTCTTCCATCTTCATCAGTGTAGATCAGTTTTGCTGGGATAGCCTCTTTAATGTATAGAACCATTCCTCTTTTCTTACATTGAGTCAAAGAAATAAATATTTTCCCTAGTTTTGGCTGTACTAACAATTGTTCATGTTGTTTTTTAATATGAACTTCTTGTAGACAAATTATATCAAATTTTATTTTTTCTAATTTATGAAAGGTTTTCCTTCTTTTAACAGCTGAATTGAGTCCATTTATATTCATTGTAATCAGTTTTTCTTCTTCCATGATTATGCTTTATATTTAGGTCTAACAGCTCTCGTGGATCTCACTTCACGCTGTTCTTTACTATCCACCTGTCCACCTACTGCACCTTTCTCTTTTTCAGTCTCCAGTTGTTCCTCTTGAAACTCAATTAATGAGACCTCTTTCTCTGCCTCCTCTTCTCTTCTTCCAAAAAATTCTGCATGGAAAAGTTCTGCTTTCCCAATTGAGTCAATTCTATGTCTCTGCTCTTGCCATGTAAACAGTAATCCTTCTGGAATCAGCCATCTATAATTCACTTCATTTTCTAGTAGCATTTTGGTCAGAAATCGATATTCTCTTCTCTTCTCATCTCTCTCACTCTTCTGGGTATTTGTTTTAAAACCACAATCTCTTTGCCTTTGTATTTCAATGTCTTCTCTCTTACCAATTGTAGTATTTGTGTTTTAATGGATGTTTTAGTAAATCTAATATGGACTTCCTTTGGTAATTTATTTCTCATCGCATATCTTGTATAAACTCTATTTTCCTCATCTACTCCATCCATCATCTTTTCCTCTCTAATTTCCAAAGCATCTGCCAAAATTTCTATCATTATCGCAGCCAAGTTTTGACTTTTTTCTTCTTCTATATTTTGAAATCTGAGATAAAATTCTGACCTTTCCAACTCCCACCTCAACATCCCACTTTTATCTCGTTCAACCACTGTTAATCTGCTATCAATATTTCCAATCTTCTCCTCTCTTTGTTTACCTTCTTCCTCAATTTTTTGGAATCTCTCCTCATTCTTCACCATCATTTGTTTAATATTTTCCACTTTTTCATCAGTCTTCTCTGTTCTTTTTTCAATGTTTTCTATTCTTTGTTCAATGGTGTCTGATTTTGTCTTGAGATCTTGGATTCCTTGCATAATCATCTGTAAAGTTACTTTTTCTTGTTCTTTATCTTGCTTCAACACTGTCTGAATTAAATGTTGTCCTCCAGCTGGTGGGGAGGCAGAGGTAGAGGTAGAAACGCCAGCTGATATTGGTTTCCTGCTCATTTTAATGCTTCCAAATCTTCAAATTCTTTTTAACTTTTAATCCAACTGGTAGAGTCGCCAATTATAATCCAAAATGGAAAAATCCAATAGTAAAAGGCCCAAAACCAAAGAAGAAAAAAGAGAAAAAGAAGAAGAAAAATCTTCAGGTTCTTCTAGACCCTAATCCAATTACAAAGTAGTCCACCATAAAAAATGAAAAATAGAAAAAAAAAAAACCAAAAATAATAATAATGATTAAGAAAAAAAAGAACAAAAATATTGAGAAGTCTCAATAATCAAGAAGAAAAAACAGAGTGGTCCAAAAACATGAATAGAAAAAGCAAAAGGATCTCAGTAAAAATAAGGAGAAAAGAAAAAAAGAAAAAAAAAGAACAAGCTCTGAGGCTTTCCCTTTGAAATAAAAAGCAAAAAGAAGAATATTACTAGAATTAGAATTTACAAAATGGCTGGTGAGTAGGGTTATCACAAGTAATATATATATATATATATATATATATATATATATATATATATATATATATATATATATATATATAAGCACACTGCACTTTATTTAGTTGTCCAAGGCTCTAATTATGACTCTCTTCTCCACCAGCTTCAAAGCCAGCCTCAAGTGTTGAAATATTGATAAGAGTCCAGGAGAACATCTGTAATAATATTTTGCTATGCTCTCCCTCTATCTTATCACATTAAAATGTCCTTGAGAAGGAGTCTTCTTACAGTTCTCTCCAATTCAAATAGAATATTTTCAAGCCTCTAGTTGGCAGTGTTACAAAGTTTCTTAATACTCTTTCCCCCTCCAGCCAGAAAAAAAGGATAATTTATACAAAAAGAAAAAAGAAAAAAGAAATAGCCAAAGGGAGCCTCTATTCTAAAAGAAAATTAAATAATCAAAAGGAGCATAAAAATATATGTAAGAGAAAATTCAATCCGATTACCTACAAAGTCATACTAAAGTCCCCCCAAAAAAGTAAGAAAAAGAAAAAAAATCCCAGCCTCAATTTGACATCACTTTAAAAAATGCCACTCATACAGTTTTTGTCAAAAAGAAATCACACAGGTTTCTTCTGTATTCAGGGTGTCCTTTCAAATCTCAGCAAATTTACAACAAAAAAGAAGTTTCTCACCCAGCCGACACACTTTCTTTCCAGCCACTTTCTTTCCGGAGCTGTCCCGACTTCAGCAGCTATGGAGGCTGCCTCTCCGCCGCCAGCAAAAGGGCTTCTCCCGGATCAAACCAGAGATTTTGCGATATCTCTGGGATCCTGGGACTTGTCCTTCACGATCACCGTCTCTACGGGACGGTTTAGGTCCGTTGGGACTGACCAGGGGCGAAAATATTGGCTGCGATCTCAGAGCCCTGAGATCACAGCTGTATCACCGAAATGAAGCTCCGCCTTCTCCAGATCCCATTCTCTTCTGTTGACTAAAGCAGCCCAGAATATAAAAAGAAATTATAATCGTTTCAACCTTAGATACCTTTAAAGCAAATGGCTTCTTATCAAAGTTTATAACTGAAGAAATGTCGGATCACTGTGTTTCTTATGAAGTTCAGCAACATTTCAAACTCTGTTGTGTAGTACAGCTGTTGACCCTTTGCAACCCTCTATTTAACTTGACTGACCCTTCTGAGAAATGTAACACTGATACTTCACAATAATCCTTTGGTGAGATCCTCTGAGGAGTTCACTTTCCTGAAAATCTTGCTCTGAGGGATCAAAAATTGTTTTGCTGCTGTTTCATTCCAAAGATGACAGAATCAAATAGGTAAAGACGATTTGGAAAGTCAGAGGTCAGCTAGTTCATAATACTATCAGTCTTTTCTACCATATTACCCAGCAACTTCAAAAGCCCAAGCAAAGATGTTGAAAAAATAACATTTTATTTATTCATTTATTCATTACTTGCTGGGTCTTACATCAGACATATAACCAATCAAGAGGGATTCTGAGCAGCTTGCATTTCCTTTTCTCAGTAAGAAGATTAAAATAGTAAAATAAGCTACTAAAAGAACAATAGTAAAAACAAAAACCACAAACCACAAACCACAACTAAAGACTATTTTAGCCAGAGGAATAATAAATATCTAAGCATAACCCAACATTTACCACACTCAGAGTATTAAATCCCTACTATACCTTTCCTAACTATAAAAGCAATCCCATTCCATCTTTGTTTTACATATCCTGAATAAGAAATAGTATGATCTTGAACTGAAATTGTCCAATCTTAGTCCATCTCAATTTCTTAGTACCTAAGCTGTCAATTTGTAGTTGTTTCATTTCATCTTTTTACTAAGCTGAGCTTTTCCATGTTCACATTTCTTATGTTCCATGTTTACACTATAATTCTGTCTTTCCGGGTTCTGATTTTCTTTTTCCAGTATGGCAACATTAGCAACTAGACACCCCAAAGGATTTAATCTAACTATATCATAAACAACATTAGTACCCAAGAGATCACTGGATCTTCCTCAGTAGCATGGGCAGTGCTCTTTGACCTGAGGAGCCCATCATTCAGCACTCTATCATCAATCATTTTCTATTTTCTATCCATGTGGTTTTCTTGATAAAGATACAGTCGTAGTTTATCACTGCCTTCTCTGGAGCTCTATCAATGGTGTTTTTGCCATTGTCACTAAAATGTTCATTTGCCTCCAGCATCTTCCTACATTGCTGCTGTTCAATATAGTTGCCTATTTGTTTTAGCTGTACAGCTGGAAAGTCCTTCACACCTTGAATGATCCTGCTGAGAGTCTTCATGACATACATCCACAATATTCCTTGCTCATCCTCCTAGAAGGAACATATACATCCTCATGGTGAGGGACCACTGCATAAGAGGGTAATGCTAATTAATGTCCAAAATAAAAGCAGATTGTTTATCTACCATAGAAAGTTAGTGTCTGCAGCTTCAGAAACATCTCCTAGATTATCTGCAGTTTTTAGTATTAACCAAGTCACAACAACCAGGCATAATTCTCGTGTTGTATTGGTAATTATGCTGCACTTCTTCATAAAAAGATTTCCAAAGCAGTTGAGAATTAAAACCAAGTAGTTAAAACAGCAATCATAATAGTATCACAGACACAGGACCATCCACAACAAATATTGAAACCATTTGAAAGTGTAGATAAGATAAGAGGATAGAGGTGTGTTAATCCATGCTGGCAAAAAAAATCAGGAGGATACGCTAGCATATTTTCTGACTAACCAATTTTATTCAAGGCATGAGCTTTCTTGAGCTGCAGCTCACTTCTTCAGATGCATCCAATGAAATCTAATGACTGTGCATAAAATTGATGGTCAAAACAGGTACCACCAAACTCTCTCATTTGAAAGTGTGTTCCAGATTTTTTAAAAATGTAAAACTGTCTCCCACCCTTTTTTTAAAATCCCAAAGCATTTTCAGAAACCTGTAGAAAGAGGAAAAACTGGTGTCATGGTGCCTTTCTACTCTTAAGATAATAATTGGTTCAGGGTAATGGGCACCATTTTCAATTATAAGAAATATGAAATTTTATATATATATAATTCTAAACATTGTTTATATATATATAATTCTAAACATTAATTCTAAACATTGTATACTATTTATCTCAAACATTTTCCTGGGGAAATCTGGAGACAAAATATACATTTTTTACCTTCCCCACAAGAGGTGTTTGAAATGGAAGTAATAATTCTGGGGATATAATATTTTTCAGGATAATGACATAGAAAGAAAAAAGTTAAATTTCTTCAACATATATCTCATAGTTCCCAAATTGCATACATATCTCAAGGCTTGCTATTTATATAAAAATACTGCACACTTTGGGGATATTAATAACATCAATATTGCATCTAGCTTGATTGAAAGTCAATGATAATAATAACAACAACAACAACAACAACAACAACAATAATAATAATAATAATAATAATAATAATAATAATAATAATAATAATAATAAAAATAATAAAAGAGAAGCATGCTCTGGCAGATTATGTGAAAGATAGTGTTGAACGAGTTTCATGGAGGTCAACAAGAGGAAGCTGCTCAAAGTGCAGCAAACCAAGAATCAATATAGGAAAACAGCAATGCAAATTCGGGCTGACAGCTGGTGTAACAAAGCACTGCATGGACAGTTCCTTGAAAAGATCCAAGGAAAAGTAGATAAGGAAAAGACCTGGTTATGGCTGACCAACAGAACACTGAAGAAAGAAACAGGAGGCCTGATTCTTGCAGCCCAAGGACAAGCCATCAGAATGAATGTAATCAAAGCCAGAATAGAAAAATCTGCTGATGACCCCAAATGCAGACTCTGCAAAGAAGCTGACGAAACCATCGATCACATACTGAGCTGTTGCAAGACAATCGCTCAGACTGATTACAAACAACATCACAACACAGTCGCTCAGATGGTCCACTGGAACTTGTGTCACAAGTACCATCTGCCTGTAGCAAAGAACTGGTGGGATCATAAGCCTGAAAAAGTGTTCGAAAATGAGCATGCAAAATGACTATGGGACTTCTGAATACAGACTGACAAAGTTTTGGAACACAACACCACATGATTGTGGTGACAGCAGAATCAATGAGAAACAACTTGAAAAAGTCACAGGATATCAGGACTTGAGAATCAAACTGCTGCATAGACTCTGGCATAAACCAGCGCAGGTGGTTCCAGTGGTACTCAGCACACTGGGTACTGTGCCTAAAGACCTAGGCAAGCACTTAACAACAATTGGCTCTGACAAGATCACCACTGGTCAGCTGCAGAAAGCCACCTTACTGGGATCTGCTTGCATAATCCGCCGATACATCACGCAGTCCTAAACACTTGGGAAGTGTTCGACTAGTGATTTGTGATACGAAACCCAGCATAGTTATCTCATTTGCTGTGTATACTGTCATAACAATGATATATTCCTTCCTCATTCATTTTTTTCCTACCAAAAACATTTCTTCAAGCTACTATTTGTCAATGAACTAGGGCAGTGGTCTCAAGCAATTCCAGCCTGGCAGACCAGTGGACATAGCCGATGATGTTGTGGGAGAAGGGTTGGCTTTCCACATGCGTGCATGCACCACTTTCACAAATGCAGCTTGGTGCACACATGCATGCACATACCTACCCAGCACTTCGGCAGCCCAGTTATATGCAGATCTTGGCGTGTTTGGATCTTTTCCCATGCAAGATTGAGAGTATCTTGGCAACGTTTCAATGAGGTCCCATTCACCATCTTCAGACTGGTGCTTTTGGCTTCGTGCTTGTACGAGCAAAGCATGATCGGAGCTGCCATCTCCCTATATATACTGGTGGGGAGGTGTGACCCCTGAGTATAATTCATTTTGATACAAACATCAATACTGATAATCATAATAGTTGCTATATTAATTTTGGCAGCCCAGTTCTGAATGGCAACAGACCATGGGTTGGGGACCCCTGAACTAGGGTACTGCATTTGGGCTACAAAAATCCAGGTGAACACTAGATCAGGGGTCTCCAACCTTGGCCACTTTAAGACTTGTGGACTTCAGCTACCAGCAAAGCTGGCTGAGGAATTCTGGGAGCTGAACTCCACAAGTCTTAAAGTGGCCAAGGTTAGAGACCCCTGCACTAGATGGCAGAAAAATGTTGCCTTTTTTTTTTTTTTTTTGCAGCTAAAATATCAGAATCCTGCATGAAACTTTGGAATCTTTTTAATCAAGAGAGTCTTCCTTCCCCAACCTTAATTCCAACCCACTAGTACAATTCCCCAGCAACTGATATTCAGTAGTACTCTCCCAGTACTTTCCTAAGATCCTTCAATGTTATGAATATGTTGCATGGGTCAACTGAGTCTCACAAACACAATGAGTTTGTTATTCTGAATATAAAATGCACATTACAAGAATAGAAATTTTATACATCTGCATAGAAGAATTGTTTTGAATTCTGATCATGTTCTGCACCTTATGCATTTTTAAATGTAGCACCATTGGAAGATGAATTTTTTTCATTGGAAGATGAATTTTTTTGTCAAGGGTACCTTACTAAAGCTTCTACAGCAGGCATAAAGAGCAGAATTATAATTTATAATTCATTGGCCTCTGTTAATTCTCCAAATCCAGCCTATTTTCCAAGCTGTGATCACTGTGCCATATCACCATCTGGTGGCCATGTGGGGGAATAAATGCTTTTTTTATATTAAAAAACAAACAAAACCATTGAGCACTGGGAGCTGGTATTTCTATAGGAATGAACTGAAATTATTGGAATATGTAAAGCAACAGTATAGTTAGCACAAAAAGCAGAATGATTATGTTTAAATTCCTTATAACTAAAAGGAACACATTCTAAGTTAGGAGAATGCATACTTTTACTTATGACCACCACTGAGTCCAAAATTTCTGTTGCTAAGCAACACATATGTTAGGTGATTTTTACCCCATTTTTATGACCTTTCTTGCATCAGTTGTTAAATGAATCACTGCAGACAGCAACCCAATTATTAACTGAATCTGGTTTTCCCATTGAAGTTGCTAGTCAGAAGGTTTCAAAAAGTGACTTTGGGATATAACAACGGTCATAAATATGAATAAGTTGCCAAGATTTTAATTTTGATCACATGATCATGGGGATGCTACAAAGGTCACAACTGTGAAAAGCAGTCATAAGTCACATTTTTTAGTGTAACTGAAAAACTTTGAACAGTCACTAAATGAACTGCTGTAAGTTGAGAGCTACCTGTATTTACTTACCGTATATACTCGAGTATAAGCCGAGTTTTTCAGCACATTTTTTGTGCTGAAAAAAAACCCCTCGGCTTATACTCAAGTCAGATTCCCCTCTGAAAAAAAAATGGTGTGGAGCTCCGAAGCTGGGCAGCAAGGGAGAGAGTGACTCCTGCCTACCACTGTCATCATCATCATCTTTTGGGTTAGTGAATCAATCAAACCTTTCATGATAGTGAGATCGTTTCCCAAATTTCCCTTAAATCAGGGAAGAAATCAGAAACAAACCTTTGGGCTGAGAATAAGCCTGTTCCTATGATGCCATTTTTGTTCACTGCAGTGTGAAAAGTGTGAAAAAACACACTTCTCTTTCTTCATCTTCTTGTTCCCTATTTACTGGTCTCTTTCAAAGAGGAAATTGTGAACATCAAACTTATTCTCAACTGTCCTAGTGAAAGTTTTTATTGGTATCTATTTTTATTTTTGAAATTTACCAGTAGCTGCTGCATTTCCCACCCTCGACTTATACTCGAGTCAATAAGTTTTCCCTGTTTTTTGTGGTTAAATTAGGTGCCTCGGTGCGGTATCTGCCATCCCGCATCTGATGGGCGGCTCATGAAAGGGAGCGAAGGGAAGAGAAACGACAGGAAGCGAAGTTTCCTCTTGATGATGAGCGCGCCCCGAATGTCTTGGCACACACTCTTTTATTGTGCTTTTTTACAAGAAAATGATTTAATTAAAAAGCTCAAGTCAAACATGTTAATCTCATCAGGATGTGCATGTTTACAAAGCTGCATACCGGACAGATTATTTACAAAGTGGATAAGCCTATTTAACAAACATTTATCTCCTTGTCTCTCGTACGTTCCTTGCAAAGGTCACTGAAGAGACAGAAGTTAATGATTACACGTGAATGATACAATGTTGCAAATGCTTGAATGATACATAGTTGCAATGATACATAGTTGCAATCACATGAATGATACATAGTTACAACATCTCCTCTGTTTTTATTATTTATGATGAGTCTTCTTCCTCGTCCAAGAAGACAGGAACCATTTTTCTGAAATGTTCGCCATCCCTGTCATCTAGGCAAGAGTGCAACCCGTCAGCTTCAGGGTTGTCCAAGGAGCGGTAACTCAGCAATGACATTTTTTCATCCGGTGTTGAGGATATAACATGAGCTTGCAATAGTACATTAACATCAGCAGAGGATAATTAATTTTTAAAAATTGTAACATTCTATTAAAACAATAAAGTCCTATAATACAAATCAATATAGTGATTATTAACGATCCTGCCAATGCAGTTAAAAAGGTTGTAAGCCATGGCGAATTAGAAAACAAACACCCCCCCTCGCTATCAGCATAAAGACAACATTCTTTTTTAAGCATAGCACACAATCCCCCTTGTTTTTTAAAAAATAACGATCTAAATCTTTACGATTTTGCAAGAGGGGGTGTTCCATGGATACCTGTAGGGATATAAAATCATCAGAGTTATACACACAAGCCATACTTGAATGCAAAATGATTTGGATTTAACAATTTCATCCCCGTGGATACATGTCATGAAACCATTGTAACAAGTTCAAACAAAATTATTGCCAGGGATAAAATACATTCCTTTCAGGTGTGATGTTAAAGTTCCTCCTGCAGTGGTGTGGATTGCAGGATATCCCCTGGTTGTGTGGGTGCGTCTGCCAAATCGAATTGAAGTGGTGGGTAGAAGTCTTCTATGCAAGAGAAATTGGTTGTAGAACTTAAACGAACTTTTTGAAAGTCAGTTATAGTCCAGGCAATATTATCTCTTCTATGAGGCTTCTGCGGATCGTCATGGACAGTTCTTTTGAAGCGTCGTTTGTTGACAGGATCAGATTTCGGGTATATAAAAACATGACAAGCAGAAGAGAGGGCTATGGACAAGTTAGTTGTAGAACATTTGCGAAATGAGGAGGGAATTCAATAAGTAGAAAAAGGATAATAATTACAATAATGACAATAAAGATTAATTTGGTAATTCATCAAGGATGTTAGTTGGGGTGGGGAAACCCATAATACAATATAAGGACATTTAGGTCCCCCTATGTTTTAGATTGAATAGAGGAAAAGATTTTAAGGTTCCTTTCCATAGGAAGAGTAAAGAAGGAACAAAAGAGTGAGTGGTAGAGTGTTCTTTAAATAAAACAGAAGTGACAGAGTGAAAACTATGGGTAGCATTTTCATGACGTACCCTCATGGAATAAGTATAATAGCCTTCTGTTAATGAAATGGTTTTAACACGAATAGTCTTTTGACAGGAAGCATGGGTTTTGTTGAAGTAAAGTAGAAATTGCAAAGAAGATATAGGCAAGAATATCAGGAAGAGTTTTAAGATACAGATGTAGCAGAGGAATTCCCATGATAAGGTCTTACTGCCCGACCAGGGATCCAACAAATGGTTTTGTTTGGCAGTAAGATCATAGCGTAGCCTCGTCCCCAAGTGAGAAGCTCAACGGGACCCTGCCAGGTAGGATCTGGCAATCTGCGATAACACACCAGAGGTCTGTTAGGTGGGGGCGAGGGGGAGGAAAAATGATGCGAAGCAGCAGAAGTGGGAGGAATGCCAGTCAGATTGAGAAAGTTTAAAGTGTAAAGACAAATGTTAAGAGAATTTTGCAATGCTGGGAGGTTCGGGGGTTTTTCCCGCAACGAATATCAATCAAGAGCACGTTTCAGAGACAAGTTCGCTCATTCCACAATAGCCTAATAGCCTGCCCCTGGCTGTTGTAGGGAATCCCAAACTTGTGAGTTACATCCCATCTGTTACAGAAGTCCTGAAAAGCAGAACTTGTATAGGCAGATCCATTGTCTGTTTTGATTTCTTTTGGACGTCCCAACGAGGCAAAGGTATGAATGGAATGATTGATGACATGTTTTACAGTTTCTCCCCTTTGAGGAGTAGCCAGAATAAACCCTGAATATGTATCTATTGAAACGTGCAAATATTTCCAAGGGGCAAAAGGTGGATACTGAGTTACATCCATTTGCCAAATTTCACAAGCTTTTAATCCTCTAGGATTTACTCCTATGGGAATGGAATGTCCTTGCTTACTACATGTAGGGCATTGTTGAATAATGGCAGCAGCTTCTGCCTGAGTTAGAGAAAATTGAAAAGTTATCATAACTTGGCAGGGGAGATATAAACACACTCCCTGCTTCTATTTTATAATGGACTTTTAAAGCCTCCATAATTTTCCTCCAAGTGACCAAAATGCCAATAGGTGCACAAGGAGGATTATGGAGATGTTCACCAATTTTTTGCCAGTTGGAAATTTTTAAGGACCCTTCCTCTGAATAATTGGGACAATGTTGCCACACATAAGCCAATAATGTAGCAATAGGTTTCATTTTTACAGGAGAGCCCTTTAAATTAGCAGAGTATTTAGAAGAAGCGACTAACTCCCTCAATTCCTTCAGATGCTGTGTCTGCTGTTGAGAAAAGTTTTCACCCATACTTACGAAAAGTCGAGACCGTGTTTCAGATCCGATGAAGTGCAATTCGCTTCAGGCCTGGCGATGCACAGCTCCCATCGAGCTGATAAGATATGGGCGCGTCGCTGCATATCCCCCTTAGGGAATCATGTCGGGGTCACCAGAATGCGGTATCTGCCATCCCGCATCTGATGGGCGGCTCATGAAAGGGAGCGAAGGGAAGAGAAATGACAGGAAGCGAAGTTTCCTCTTTTTTTTTTTTTGAAACAAATTTTTATTAATTTTAAAGATAAAACAACACATCATTAACCATTAAATACATAAACACATAAAACCTCTTAATATTGTAAATCCTTACAAGTCAAACAAAACAATATTTTTATACAACATAATTCCAATTTATCCCATCCCCATATGGATACGCAAATATCTTTCATCAAATTTCTCATTATTTCTCTTTACTCCAATTCAATTTCATTTCTCTTCCATATTTATCCATTTTATAGTCATCATATTCTTTTCTTTCTGGCTTGTTTAAATTACTCTCATCTAACATTCCTCCAAGGTTTTATTGATTCTTTCTTTCCTTTTTTTTAATAAAAAACAAATTTTGTTAGTTTTATCATAAGCATAATACACAAACATACACACACAAAACATAGACAAAACTACAAGATCTTTTCTGAAGGTTGTCTGTTCCCGGGTTAAAACTCTTTACACAGACACAAATTCAAACATCATATTCAACCTAAGTCTCCTTCTATATCTTATTATCATTTTCTTTTTTATATATATAAAAACCATTTTTATCAGTTTTCTAAAAACAATACACACAAAATCAAGGCATAACAGCTTATAAATTCTTTTCTAAAAAAAAATAATAATGATAGACCAATAAAACATAACATTTCCAGATTATAATATCAATATTTCATATAATATTAACTTCATATCTTATCCCTACTTCTCTTTTCCATCCAAATTATTTATTAATTAAAATTTTTTTGCCTTTTATCAATATACAAAATAAAAAAAAAGCATATATATCCTTCCATTATTACCATTTTCAACAACATTCTTTGTCTGTTCTATTTCCAAACATCCATTCATCTTTTTTCTTTTACTATACTTCTCCTGTACACCAGTTGGAGTTGCATCTATAACTCATTACCTAACTTAAAAATACTACATATAAATCTTTCTTGGGATTCTGTTTAAAAAATTCTAAAATTACATAATAAATTTTTTATTCTAAATATACATACATATAAAAACACACTCTTGAATACCCTCCAGAATCCCTCTTTTAATCTAAATTAAATTCACCCATTGTCTCTAAATAAACTTTTTTTCTTTAAATCTTGCTTCCCCCCATTAAGGCTTCTCCTCCCCCCTTTTCTCTCTTGCTTATTCTTCTCCTTGCCCTTTCTACCCCTTTGCTTTTTCTCTTCGCTTTTCTTGCTCCTTTTCCTTTGCTTTCTAACCTTGCCTCCATCTCTTCGCTCATTTTTCTCTCTTTTGGTTGTTTTTATAATTCTTAAAAACCCCTTTTTCTTATCCTTTTTCTCCTCCTCTCCGGAAGGAACCCATTGTTCATCAAAGATGGCTTCTTCTTCCTCTTCTTCCTTGTCCCAGTCCTTCTGCTGCGTAATCAACTTTTCAAAGGAACATAACGCCATTTCTAAGAATTGGAACAAAGCGCCCAAAGTATCTTCTTTTTTATATTTTTGATATTCAATCTCTAGTTCATCCACAGACAATTCCATTATGAAAAGGGAAACTTTTTCCAAAACAACCACAAGTATTTTTAATCCAAGACAATCAAAAGCAATTAAAAAAAGAAAAAAAGAAAAAAGTTCCAAAAGTTAATACTTTTCTTCCTTCTTCTCTTTCTCTTTCTAAATTAATTTTTAATCAAAGAGGTCCAATTACCATATATCTTCTTTTGGGATCCACCAAGACGTTCTAGACAGTCTCCTCCTTTTTCAGTTTCTGCTCCAATTTTTCTTTCTCCCTTCCCACTTGCAATAACAATTTTAAATAATCAAAAATCCATACCTCCAGCAGAGATTTTCCAATTTCTTAAATTTTTCAATGTCCAAAAATCCCTTTGTCTCTTAGCTTAATTTTCAAAGCAATCCATTTTCAGTGTCTAATACATCCAAATATTTCTGCTTTTTCCGTGGGATGGGAGAGTAAAAAAAAATAAAAAAAAAAAAGTTCCCTTTGACAGCTTCTCCGCCGCTTTCGATCTTCTTAGGGATACAATGTATCCTCCAGCAACAAACAGCTCAATTCCAGGAGATTTAAAAGTTGTTACTTGACCCGGCTCAGACAGAACTTTCACTTTTCACACTTCCTCCAGCACAGTTCTTACCCGGTTGCTGATTTCTTCGTGGCGGCCATTGCTGACCGCCGCTCCACCGCCTTGGGAAAAAGGGGTTTTTCCGGAGAAGGGGGGGGTCTGCGATGCCCCCACCTCCCTAACCGGCTCCCCTCTATCTTCAGCTGTCCCTACAGGGCAGCCTTAACCCCCTGACCCATCTGGATCGGGGGTACCTCGACAGCTAGCCAGCAGGAATCGCGAGCTGTCGCGAATTCCTGCTGCCCCGAAGCCACGCAAACCGGAAGTTCTCCTTGGAAGCGAAGTTTCCTCTTGATGATGAGCGCGCCCCGAATGTCTTGGCACACGCTCTTTTATTGTGCTTTTTTACAAGAAAATGATTTAATTAAAAAGCTCAAGTCAAACATGTTAATCTCATCAGGATGTGCATGTTTACAAAGCTGCATACCGGACAGATTATTTACAAAGTGGATAAGCCTATTTAACAAACTTTTATCTCCTTGTCTCTTGTACGTGCCTTGCAAAGGTCACTGAAGAGACAGAAGTTAATGATTACACGTGAATGATACAATGTTGCAAATGCTTGAATGATACATAGTTGCAATGATACATAGTTGCAATCACATGAATGATACATAGTTACAACACCTTGGCTTATATTCGGGTCGACTTATACTCGAGTATATACGGTAGTTATATTTCCAGATCTTATGTGAACTTACTAACCATACCATCATGCAATTTTACACTGTCAATCCAAGAAGTGGTGCTGAAGGAATGTAAGAAAGCACCTTTTCTTTTTGGCTTACATACAGGATTTCTCCTGTAGATTTCTTGGGAGGCTATAGGTCACTCCCACTCTGAAATCAACTTCCAGAGAAATTTGTGGTTTCACAGACTTTCACAGTGCTCGTTCACTTAAAGTAAATCATAAAATTATCCATATGTCTTTTTGGCTCAAGTTCTAGTCCTGTGGGAAAAGTGCAGGCAAAGCTGGGGTCAGAGTTAGACATCGTTGCATTCCCATAAGCATCCACGTCCAACCCAGTGGTGGGATTTTAAAAGTTTGACTAAAGGTTCTGTGAGCATGGTTTGGTAGGTGTGGCTTGGTGGGCAATGGCAGGGGAAGGATACTGCAAAATCTCCCCACTCTGGGGGAAGATTACTGCAAAATCCCATTCCCTCCCCACCTCACTAACCTGCTTTCCAGCTCCATTCTCCTGTGCAGGGCAACCAAAGAAGACCCAGCCGATCAGCTGGGACTCAGGAGTCAGAAAATTGATGGGGGCGGGGTCAGTCAGAAGTGGTGTTTGCCAGTTCTCTGAATTACTCAAAATTTCCACTACCAGTTCTCCAGAACTGGTCAGAATCTGCTGAATGCCACCTCTGATCCAACCCCTCCTGAATTCCATGGACCCTTATCTGGCATCAATTTAGTGTTGACCTTTACTTGACCATATTCTTCTGTATAGGCTTGAATAAGTGTTTCATGGTGCAATCTAATGGATGGTCTTGATTCCTGGTACAAGTCCATCTCATTTTTATCACTCAAGGACAACTTCCTTATCATTATTCCTCCCTCTTTTTCTTCAGGATCCTACTCTCTGATGAGATGCAGAAGAGAGTATGAACTAATATGAGGTCACAAAAGCCGGGTGATGTCACAGACCCATTTCAGAAGTGAGAGACCTGATTCAGCCCTTCATTCACTCAAGGGAGTCATGAGGAGCAGAAGCTCCTATCAAATGGTAGAGGTGGAGAAGGGGTGATCTAATCCCAATGGTGTCCCTGGGGTGTACCATCTGCCTGTTGGCTGTGCTCTTTACAACACACCTCCTTGTTTACTCTGATGGCTTCAGGGCTGCCTTTCAAGCAACCACTAACAAATGGCAGGAAAAAAGTAAGTGATATGCTAGGAGATTTGGGGATCCTGAGATATAAAGAAGAAAAGCATTAGACATCCAGTCATCCAAAGGATGATTAAAGACGTTATCCCTACTGTTAACCAGAGGCAGCTACCTCTAGTAACAGAAGCTAATTATTACAGTGGTACCTTAATACTCGCCGTTAATTGGTTCCAAGAGGCATGATGAGCACTAAAAATGACAAGTACCAAACAAACCACATGACATTAACAAGTGACCCTTTGTTTTGGCTGGAAATTGTAGGCAGTCATGAGATAGCTGACACCCACAAGTTCTAGCTTGTGTCTCAAGTACCAAATGATCAGTACCTGGACAAAATTTTCTCATCAAACTGCACTGAGTAACAAATTGAGTTTTAAAGCAGTCAAATACTGAGGTACCAGAGTTACAAGTGTTTCAAAAATTATTTTGAAGCAGTTCCAGCTCAGCATACAACTTGACAATACAACAGCATGATCTTGAAAAAAGGTGTCACTGCTTTAAGAAATCAACTTAAAGTTATGGCATTTAGTGCTGTAACATTTTTGTTTCAGGATTGCACAACAGTCTGAAAAAGTTGAACGATCTTAAAAAATAGCAACAAGGTGAAGTGTTCAGAAAAGGGCTGAAATTCATTTTCAGATTAATTTTTAAAGCACCTACTGTCCCAATTTTTATCTAAAAAAGAATCAGTCCTGAATTCAAGATGACCCTCCCCAAAAGAAAGATTAGGCAGGAAAAATTATAAACAGATGAAATGTATACTCCCATCACGCACATCAGGGATGTGCCAATTCAGGGTTTACCATTCCAGCCAAAAAGGCCTCTAAATGTTTTCTTCTCATCAGTAAGTGCTTACCTGGGCCATACACATATATACCTGCCACATTCTATATACCTTTTACCAGTAGAACAGGGGTGTCAAACTTGATTCCATTGAGGGCTACGTCAAGGTTGGGTTTGACCTTGGGGGGCCGGGGTGGGCAGGGCCAGCTCAATGTCACTCATGTTGGAGGCACCTGTGGGCCGATTCTTTGTTGTTTTGAGAATGGCCTTGCGGGCCAGATCTAAGCACGCTGTAGGCCAGGTCCGCCCCTGAGCCTTGAGTTTGACACCCCTGTTCTAGCATATGTGGTCATATATGTATATATCTACCCAAATCCAAACAGGCAGAGCCAAGAAAGTAAGCAGATTAACAACCAAGCACTGATTAAAATCAATTGCTTGTAAAATGAGATATACCCATCTGTATACCAACTGGTTTTGTCTTACACTAAACCATTTTAACAGAGGGAAACAAAAAAGTATAATTTCAGCAGAATTTGGTACTAGAGAAAGAGTTAAATTCACCAGGCAAACAGGAATAACTCCTTCCCAAGCAACAGCTGATGAATGCGAAGATTAATACTTCTTGCCCATTTTCTTTGTTTTCAATATTGTCTTAGGGCGGGGTCCCCGGTCCCTGGCCCACAGCCCACTAAAAGGCCTTGCACTGATTGGAACTGGGCTGCAGAATTGGTAGGCAAGCAAATACATGCACATCCCCACTTGTGCAAGCATCAGGCGAGGACATGTGCATGCACACTTTCCATTTGCACAAATGGTGTGTGTGTGTACCTGCTGCTTGCACAAATAGAGCTGCGTGCACGCTTGCCAGTGACTCATACAAAACAATCCCCTCTCTACCCCCTGCCAGTCTGCAAAGCCAGAAAGGTTTGGGAACGCTGTCTTATGGTAATCAATGAATGTGATTATGTTCAATTAAAAGGCAACTATTGGATGAAAAATGATTCGTATATGGATACCACCTCTTCAGCTATTTCTCTCAAGTGGCTCAACTATTTTTGGCTGCGTTTTCCACAAGGTTTCCCCCATTAAACTAGCCAGTACATTCAGTTTTGACCAAAATTCTGTCAGCCTTATGAGTTCGTCCAGATAAGAAGCATATCCAGTGATATTAGCCCTGGCTTTATTGCCCATTTACGTTGACAGAATCTTGCAAGTCTGAAAGTACATCTCTCTCCCCTGTCCTTTACAGTCCAAAGACATAGGAATAGCCTCTTCTGAGTGTCCCGGGTCCTTCTACAGGCTCTATCTCTTCACTATAGTGAAGATTCAACTGCTGCGCCAGTAATACAGTTCCAGCAGCACAGGGGAAGAGAATACAGTGCTTCTTCTGCAGGAGCCAAATGCTTTGGGCCAGCCTGGGTATCGCTTAATGAATAGTTATTTTTATTATTATTTAAAGACAAGCCCACATGAATTACAAGTAAGAAGCTTCATCTCCTAGCCTATGGATAAAATAGGATTGGAGAACTTCCAGGGACAGAAAGTATTAGAAAGTAGCATCTTAGAAGGTAATTAAGGATGATTTATAGGCAATGCATTGATTTTCCCACTTCCTCCTTTTCATTCACATTGGAATAGAAAACACTGCTTTAGGTTTAAGTGGTAGGGAACTTAACGTGGGGTTTCCTATTCCAATGTGAATGAAATCTATTTGTAGATCCTCATCATATTATTTAATACAGCTGACAAGCATCTGAGATTTAGTTTGCAGCTGTACATGTAATTTGTATCAACAGAAGTAGCTAAGCAGGAAAATGCTAGGCTCTGTACATGTTAACAAATGATATGGCTGAAAACTGTGGGAAGGTAGAAGTTTCCCAAGCAAACAAACTCACCATAATGATTAGCGGGAGAGTCAGGTGCAGAAGTTGGCTTGATAGAATATACTGACAATAAGAATATAAAAGACTGAAAAAGAAATAGATCTAGTAATCAGGATTTCCAGAAGATTAACTTTATTTATTAATCTAAAAGATGGTAGCAATACATTTATGATATATGAATGTATGTATGTATAAATGTGTGTATTATTGTTCCTAGGTTCAGCAAAAAAATCAATGACATTCAGTTGGTGATATATTATCATGAATGATGCCAAATGATAGCATATTTCAGGTTTGTCCCTGCTGCTATTAACAAGCAGTCACTTCAGGCAGTGGATCAAGATGGATGCAAATTGAGATCAAGTCTGCATTTGCTACTTTTCCAATGCACCGCTTGGTGTATCCTCTTGTTAAATTGCGCAGCTGATTTACCACATTACAGACATCGCATATGTACCTTATATGCATCACTCAGAGGAGTCTTTTAAGGATTGTGTTGTGAATTGGTCATGCTCTCTGCCTGCACAGCCAATATCCGGGGTTATCTTACAATTAGACATCATTTTGACGATTTCAAAATGATGTCTAAAAGATATATGTCCAATTGGACTGCTAGAACAGGAGTAGATAAGCTGGCACTGCCAGGAAAGGGGGCATATTTGGCAGTACAATGTAAGGACAACTAGAAGACAGCTTGGCATTTCCTCTTATACGCAGAGCAATGAGGAAGTGTTCCTTGTTAATGGGAAGTCTGCAACCCACTTCTATATACCTAAAAAGGAAAGATAAGTCCTCCTTTCCCCCTCAACCCCAAAATTTAAATCATTGTCTGGAAAATTAGACAGGAACAAAAGAAGCATATTTTTAGTAGGGTTCTCCATTTAGAAAGTCACTTGTATATACTGCTTTGCTATTAACGGGGCATCCACTCAATTGCCTGTTTTCATATACAGCCAATCTTGCCCCAGTTAGATACACATAACTGTGCAGGACTACAAATAGGTTGTGCAGAAAGTCTATGCAGCAAGCAACTTGCAGCTTCTCATATCACCATCATGCCTTAACAACTATAAGCATGTTCCTTGATTGTACAACATAGTCCTCCCTTAAAAGAAGAGGTGATATTTTGGCTACAAATTAGCACTATTAACAGATCTGTGTTACTTTAGATGGGGAAAGAGAAGGGGTTATTGGCACAATTGTGTTTTCATAATGTGCTTAAACTGGTATCTTTAGCTGCTTTTCTTCATTGCACTATCCTGGAAATAATGAAAAGCATCAAATCAGGCTGCTGTGAATTGTTTGCCACTTTTGGTAAATTTGATCAGTTTCTATCCTCCCCACAATGCAGTACAATGGAAGAGAGGCTGCCCTAGCTGGGTACACTGTCATGGCAGAATCTGAACATCTCCAGGACTATGACTTCCTATCTGCTTCATTTTTTCCCTATTACTTTAAATGTCCAAATGAGGAGAAGCAGGCAAAGACAAGCGAAGTTCTGAAAACCCAACCTATTTCTGCCATAGTGCTGTGAATACTGGAAGCTTTTCCTGCTGGCTGGCAATGTGCTGACGGAAAAGGACAACAAAGCCAGAAGAGAAACCCAATCACTTTGCTTCAAGCAAACAGGATACTTGCGAGTTAGGGTAGCATCAATTGGCAATTACTTTGAACAGATATAACAAAGGCAGACTAAAGATTGACCATACAAATATCTGATCTTATGCTGGCATTGATTTGTATCAGTTCAATGCAATATGGATGTCAAATTAATTTAATATTGGTTAAAGACTCATAACAAAATCTTCTCAAAGGCTGGTAGGAAAAAAGCGAGATTTGCTGGCATAAATGCTATTTTCTAGCTTATTATAGAGGTAGTCCTCAACTTATGACCACAGTTGTGCCCAAAATTTCTGCTGCTAGGCAAGACCGCTGTTAAGTGAGTTATGCCCCATTTTACAACCTTTTTTGCCACAGTCATTAAGTGAACCACATTAAGTGACATAGTTGTTAAGTGAATCTGGCTTCCCCCATTGGCTTTGCTTGTTAGAAGCTCACAAAAAGTCATCACGTAACCTCAGGACACTGCAACCATCAGAAATAAGTTCCAAGCATCTGAATTAAAAAATGTAGAAAACGGTCAAGTTGCCTTTTTCAGTACTGTTGAAACTTTTAATGGTTACTAAACAAATGCTTATAAGTTGAGCTCCTACTCAGTTGGGTATTTAAAGTAATGTAAGATTAAGGTGATAATCAGCCACAATAAAAGTTGCCCTAAAATCAATAAACTCATAGGAATTAAGTCCTGTGCTGCTTTTAAATTTCTTCAAACATTTCCACTTATTTTTTATTTATTTATTTATTTATTTGTTTGTTTGTTTATTTGTTTGTTTATTTATTTATTTGTCAAGCAAGTATTAGATATCAGGTATAAGTATAAACATGGTTATGAATACATGAAATGGATACAAACACAAAAAGAAACAATAGGACAGGGACGTTGGTGTGCTTATGCAACCACTTATTCAACCATCTCATAAAAACGTTCAGTAGAGCTCTGTGAGAAAGCAGCCAGGCTAAAACCCACCACAGGATGATTGACTCGGGAGAAAGAAAGGGCAAAATGGGCAACTTAGGGTGAGTGAAAGAATGAAAGTCACAGAAAAGAGATGGTTGATTCCTGGTTTGTATTTAAGGTGAGGGAAAGATGGAAGAAACATTTGTGGCTTCATCAACAGGGGAAGGCATGGAGGTGATCAACATGGCTGAGAGTGAGGACTCCCAACAGCTTGGGAATACAGCAGTAAAGGACATCTTGCTGGACTTAGTCATCTCTCTGAACACTGCCAGTGTCATGCTCTTTTTTTTATGCGTGACATAGAGCCAGAAGTCTTAGCAATGGTAATGGATGAAGACAACCTGAACATCTACTTCTGCTTCATGATTGCCTACTAAGCTGTGACCACCACTCGGACCCAGGGACCTCAGTACCAACTAAGCATGTCTTCACACCATGGCCCCTGAAAGGAGCAATAAACCTTCTTACTAAAGCTTGTAGGATGTGTTTTAAGCCAGAAATATGAATTCTGATCAATATTATGCCCATTCTTAGATGTCCTTTAGTTCTTTTCTTGGGCTTTAGAAGCCCTTTAGGTAAACAGATAATCTCTCTGTAATTTTTCTTCCTGGTCCCCAGGACCTTCTAATCAACATACTATGAATAGGAAAAACTCTATATCAGAGAGTAAAAAGAAATCAGTCTAGACATTTCGCCAATGTCTCAGTTTTCTATGCATAATTCCTAATTTCAGAGGATCTATCGATCCTTCTTTAATCTGAAATGGTGCATGGTCACCCTGTGTTAAGCTGTCCTCAACAAAAGACGTAAGAGCTCTTATTTTTCACACCTGAAAAATAATTTGGTTTTATTTTTTAGAATTATGGGGATTCCTTCCTACCAGTTGAGGAAAACTCGAGTGGTTTGCCTTTAAATGACTCAGCAAGGTTACAAGATGTTTAATCTTCTCTTAGGCTTCATCTCCCAACTGATTATCTATCAGCCTATGGGGCAAGCACATGATTCCCCCCTTTGTAAGATTTTAAACAGCCAGCTGACCCCTGTCTGAATTCTGACCATTTAAGGTCAGGCTGTATGGAGATGAGCAGGATCAGAGAGGTAGTTTTCCCTGGCACTATACTATGGAGAGAAAAAAAATCCTCTCTGCCTGCATTGCAGTGAGACCTCTAAGTGCTGTTTTTAAAGGAGGGAGACACATGTGAACTGCAACTGCATATTTAATGTATCATTGTGCAAGCATTTTTAACATGCCACAGAGGCAACATTTTTTACAGGTGGTTGCTGCTTCCTATGCTTGTTCTCATCTTAATCTTCGGGAGCACCAAACGAACCTTTGAGAAATTGTGATCTTCTCCATGGGGGGCTCTGATTCTTGTTATGCTTCATGGCACCATTGGGGGAATGGGACCCAGAGCTGTTTTTCTACCTTGTTATGATGTGGTAAATACACGTAAGATTTTGAACTTCCTTAGCTTTAAATGCAAATGATCTCCCAATGTTTGCAGTCCTTCTGCTGCTTTAGTTATTTCTCTGTTTGCTCTCAAAAAAACAAAAACAAAACCATAGTGCCTGCTGTACAGATTTTGTTAAAATATTGTGCTGTACTGCTCTTAGACCTCAATAAAGGGAAAGAGATATTGTGTCATGACAAACAACGTACAGATTATGTCAATTTAATTGTGACTCCGTTTTGTGCTTTTAAAAGTACACATTGATTTGTTCACTTAAATTGGAATAAAACTTTTTGGTGCTTCTGTTTGAACATGTTTGATGCATCTGGGCCAGGGGCCATCAGCTTGAAACAGCTGTAGAGCTGCACTCATCTGAAGAATGGCACATCAGTGTCTAATTTATACAGCCTGTTCTGGAAAATAGTACCATCTTAGTCTAAAAAGCCAAGAAGACAAGCTATTTCATTTTTGCCCCTTTGTTCCATTCTGTGTCTGTCAGGCTCTACTTCTGTTGCCAAAGACAAAACAAGTCCCTTTGCTCCTTTCAACTGTTGTTGGCTCTGCTGCTATGTATTCATATCGATTTTATTATTTCTAGCCCAAAAGGATGGTCTTCATATTAGTATGTACCAGTGGTGAGATTCAATTTTTTTTACTACCGGTTCTGTGGGCATGGCTTGGGGGTCATGGCAGGGGAAGGATACTCTAAAACTTTCAGTCAGAGGTGGGATTTGTTGGTTCTCTGAGCTACTCAAAATTTTCGCTAACAGTTCTCTAGAACTGGTTAGAACCTGCTGAATACCACCTCTGGTACGTACTTATGGTATCTGTAAATGTACTTAATGTCTTAAATAGGATTTCAGTTGGAAGAATGAGGAAAAGATTCTTAAAAGATGGCCATGAAAAAACACATTAGCAGTTGCCAGAGTCCTTTTCTCAGAAAAGGTCTTAGGTAGCAATTAACACAGTGGTACTATTCTACCGGTTCGGCCTGGTTCTGGTGTGCAGGTAGCATCGAAGATCAGCGGAGACCAAACTGGTTCTCTCTGATGAGCTGTTGTTGGGCCTACTCACCCGCCCGGGCTCCCATACTGACCGTTATTCCCTGCTTTTGAAGAGCAGCTGCTTTGTGCAGCACAGCAGATTGCCGTGTGTCAGCTGCTGAAGCTACAGGGAGAGTGCAGGATTGCAGGAGAAGAGTAGGAAAGCCTCTGCGTGTGTGCAAAGTGTGCTTTTGGTGTGCATGCACATGCAAAGGGTGCATACACGCAAAGCCTACCCACCAAGCCTCGCCCACTGAACCAGTGGCAACCTACTTTGCAACCCATCACTGAATCAACAATATCAGTATGAAATACTGTACGATCTTTTTAAGTGTTGAAAAATTAGAAGATTTTTCAATGGGCCATATATATTTACATTAGAGCGTTTAGCCTAAATCGTCAAGTGTTACCGTATATACTCGAGTATAAGCCGAGTTTTTCAGCCCATTCTTTGTGCTGAAAAAACTGCCCTCGGCTTACACTCGAGTCAGATTCCCCTCTGAAAAAAAAAATGGTGTGGAGCTCCGGAGCTGGGCAGCCGCTTTCCTGCAGGCAAGCCCCACTTCATGGACTCCACCGTGCAATGAATGCGCCCTGGCTCTAGGCTCAGAAAACAACGCGAGGCGAGGTCGCTTCGGCTCTGCTCAGCTTCGTTTCCTAGCTGCTTTCAATCCGTTCGGGAGGAGGGGGAGGAGGTGGTGGCGGCAGCTTGCATTGTTTTCTGAGCTCTAGGCTCACGGGTTCAGAAAACAACACGAGGCGAGGTCGCTTCGGCTCCGCTCAGCTTCGTTTCCTCAGCTCCAGCTGCTTTCAGTCCACTCGGGAGGGGGGGGAGGTGGTGGTGGCCTCCTCCCGAGCGGACTGAAAGCAGCTCGGAAACGAAGCTGAGCGGAGCCGAAGCGACCTCGCCTCGCGTTGTTTTCTGAACCCGCGAGTCTAGAGCTCAGAAAACAACGCAAGCTTCCGCCACCACCTCCTCCCCCTCCTCCCGAACGGACTGAAAGCAGCTAGGAAACGAAGCTGAGCGGAGCCGAAGCGACCTCGCCTCGCGTTGTTTTCTGAACCCGCGAGCCTAGAGCTCAGAAAACAACGCAAGCTGCCGCCACCACCTCCTCCCCCTCCTCCCGAGCGGACTGAAAGCAGCTAGGAAACAAAGCTGAGCGGAGCCGAAGCGACCTCGCCTCGCGTTGTTTTCTGAACCCGCGAGCCTAGAGCCAGGGCGCTTTCATTGCACGGCAGAGCTTCATCTCGGGAAATACCAGGCGTCGTTGCTGCCCCGAGGGGAGGGCGATTCTGGGCTGCGCAATTGGGGGACTTCGTGGCTTTGGGTAGGTGGGAGCGAGGACGTTGACTTTAAGCGCTGCCGACCAAGTGTTTCACAAATACCAGTGGGACCTCCGTCCACCACCACCCCTCCCTCTTTTGCTTCCTTCCTTCTGATCAATCAGGTTTTCCCAGTATTTGCTCACAGCTGTGTTTTCTCTTCTGCTGTGCTAGGCATTGAACGCAGGGATTTCTGATTCCCCTTACACGCGCGTGGATATGCCGTGGGGCATTTTCTTCCAAATGCCCCACTGGCAGAGAACACTGACTTTCATAATAGTGAGATCATTTCCCAAATTAATTGATTCACTAACCCAAAAGAAGATGTCGATGACAGTGGGAGGCAGGAGTCACTCTCTCCCTTGCAAGAAAAAAGCAAGAGCCGTTCTTATGATCTCTCTCTCTCTCCCCGTAATACAGTCAAGCCCTTTCCAGCATGCGGGATCTGCCCCCACCGCTTTGCACCTTGCAAATGCAAAAACCCCGGGATTTTGCATTTGCAGGGTGCAAAGCGGCGCGTGCTGGAAAGGGCTTGACTGTATTACGGGGAGAGAGAGAGATATCATAAGAACGGCTCTTGCTTTTTTCTTGCAAGGGAGAGAGTGACTCCTGCCTCCCACTGTCATCATCATCTTCTTTTGGGTTAGTGAATCAATTAAACCTTTCATGATAGTGAGATCGTTTCCCAAATTGATTAATCTGTTTTTCTTTGAAATAAATATTCAAAAACATTTAATCTACTGATGCCTCAATTAATGTAATTTTATTAGTATCTATTTTTATTTTTGAAATTTACCAGTAGCTGCTGCATTTCCCACCCTCGGCTTATACTCGAGTCAATAAGTTTTCCCAGTTTTTTGTGGTAAAATTAGGTGCCTCGGCTTATATTCGGGTCGACTTATACTCGAGTATATACGGTACTTAGTCACCTCAGTGTTTGGTCTCCAAGTGAAAGAATGATGAGGAAAACAATATTTTTTTTGTGGCTTCCAGCAGATAAAGCAAATATCAAGGTTATATCATGTAATTTTAATAGTAAAGTAAAATAACTGGTAATCGATATATACATTTATTTAAGATTAATTCAGATTTTTTAAAAAGCATAATTTACAGCATGAAATGAAGCATTAACTGATGGATAAACTATAGTTTTTCAGCTGGGAATCAGAATTTGAAAATGTAATCTAAAATCATAATTGGATGTATTTTTTGCAATCTAGGAAGTGTACAAACTATATTCTGATATGATTTATGAACAAAACATAGCTGTGTTTATTGCTTTGTCTTCAGGAGCTACATCATGAAGATAAACAACATGATTTTTACTTATGGTTATTTGAGGACTATTTAAAACAGAGGTACCCAATCGGTGGTCCATGAGAAAATTTTGGTGGTCCACGGCACACCCAGGTGGAGAAGCTGCTCCGACCAATGGTCCAGTCCTGTGACTAGAGCTCTGGACTACGGGACTGACTAAACAGCTTGTGCTGGGGCTGGAAATCTCTGCCGTAGAGGGAGGAACATGCAACTTGCAACTTTGCAGGAGATGTAATGTGCAAGGAGTAGCGCAGCCCTCACTGCCCAGAATGAGGTAATGGTGCTGTTGCAGTAAGAGGGGAAAGCAACATGTGCAACTCTTTGTTCCCCCTGCTGTTGCTTCCTGTCGACTGAATCCATCACTGGCTGGCCCCGCCTCTTTCCCTCCTATCTCACTCACTCCTCGTCTGTCCTGAGAAAGGAAGGGTGGTGGATGGAGATTTGCTCCATACTCCTGCTATTTCAAAGTGGGAGCGAAGCTTCATCTCTTGCTGGATCTCGCAGGAATTTCTTCCAGCCCTTGTTGGTGCTGCACAACTGGGAGATGTGCAACTTCCTCTCTGCCCCAAGACTGGCTGGCCCAGATGAAAAAAATGAGAGAAAGAGAGAGGAAAGGAGAGAGAGAGATCCCAGTGTTGGTTTTCTGTGGAAAACAAATCAAAATGGCTCTTTGAGTGTTTAAGGTTGCAGAAACAGGTGGCCAAACTAAGTGCCTGAAGGACCCCATCCCATCACTAGGAGTCCAGGCACTTCAGCAAGCGACATGCTGGATTCATATTAGTGGTTCGTGGGATTTAAAATTATGAATTTAGTGGTCCCTGAGGTTCAAAAGGTTGGAGAGGCCTGATTTAGAACATCAAGCTGTGAGTCTGATAGCTATATTCTCTGTACAAAAAGCTCTTGAATTAATAGGAAATTATCATGTAAAGGAGCAAGAATGATTTTTTCTTGCACAATTAGGTTTCTTTAGTTTTACATGACAAGTCAGTCATTATCTTCATTCTACAAACACAAATTTTTCACACAGACCATGGATTAAATCTTAACATGTGTGCTTTGGCAGATATTGAATCTTCGGATTTATCGTCTCAGAGCTTCAGGTTTTGCTTTTCCAGTTCTCAGGTGCTTTCTTTTGTCTGATTACAAAATGCTTTTTAAAAGTACTGTAGTAGTGAACTTCCACAGTGTGGAATGTTCTCTTCTTTTCCATCTTGATAAATGGATGGAACCTTCTTTCACATTGACAACTGGAGAATAGGGGAAGAAAAAGCAATGTGTCATGAAGGAATGGAATATAGCCTTGCCACAAGCATGATCGATATACTGAGTCATGACTTCACAGCTCCAATCTCCATGTCTTCTGCATTAACTGTCCCATGTGCTCTTGAGGTCATTTCACCAGATATGGCACTTAAGAGCTGGATTCATTGGTGACTCGCTTGGACATTGGAAATGTCTAGAGAAATGCTCGCTGTTGCTTAAAGAACCAAGTACACGAAGAGGAGGAGGACTGTGGGGATCCTTGTCTAAGAAGGCTTTCAGACTTTCCAGACTCTGGTGCCCACACATTGCCTGTGGAAAATACGCAGTTGTAAATCATGAATGGCAAAATTAAAACAAGTCATTTTTCCATATAGTCTTTTACACCTCTGTTTACAAACATTCAGTTCCAGGTGGGAGAAGAAAGTTAGCATAGAGAAGCAGCAAACAAAATAATTGCACTCTAGTACAAATATTGAGAGAAAAAGCCACTCAGGTTGGAGAACTTTTGAGAATCGAGAAAAGGTAAATGCAGAGAAAAAAAATAACATATACTCCCTCATAATATTTATGGCCACAATGTAGATGGCATTGTTACTTATCACCATTATGATAATCATTAGCATCAATCAGGAGCTCACTAATACAGATTTCTTTCTATGGGTACTTAACTTTTGTCTGATTCAATAACATGGGTACACAAACCCACAACTTGCCCAATTTGTGTACATCATATGACATGCTATTAGACCTTTCTCAAGCCAAATTTGCACCTTGTTGATCTGTGTTGATTCAAACAGAGGAAGGTCCTTTCAAAGTAAGGAGGAAGAGCACTGGTATTTTACACATTTCAAAAAAGATATTGAGAGTCTAGAAAAAGTACAGAGAAGAGCAACCAGGATGATGAGGGCACTGGAGACTAAAACATATGAAGAACAGTTAAAACATATGAAGAACTGGGCTTGGCTAGTCTAGTAAAGAGAAGGACCAGGGGAGACATGATAGCAGTCTTTCAATATTTGAGGAGCTGCCACAGAGGGGTCAAGGTATTTTCTAAAGCACCAGAAGGCCAGACAAGGGATAATGGATGGAAACTGAACAAGGAGAAATTTAACCTGGAAATAAGGAGAAACTTTCTGACAATGAGAACAATCAACCAATGGAACAGCTTGCCCTTGGAAGTTGTGGGAGCATCATCACTTGAGACTTTCAAGAAGAGATTGGACTGCCATCTGTCAGAAATGGTGTAGGGTCTCCTGCTTGGACTAGATGACCTACAAGGTCCCTTCCAACTCTGATTATCTGTTATTATCTGTTATCCTCCTGAAACTAGCATCATATTTTCATGGTACAGTTATTGAGCTACAGATGCTCCTGATATGACTTAAGGGAAAAGAGCTGCACAATATTCCAAGAAAATGTAAAAGCAGTAGGTAAGGTGGTAAAAATATAAAGAATTGAGTACCAAACTAAAAGCACCAGTGAAAAAAAAAGAAAGATGAATTACATGGGCAAAGCTGACAAAGAAGAGTTGATGGTGTGACAATCCAAGCTTAGGTAAATTTGTTACCCCTCTGTGCTTTGCAAACCATTTTTCATAAGCCTGTGAAGAAAAGAAAGAAAAGAAATAAATGCATTTTATACTTTGGGATATGACGTTAAATGAGAAAACAATAATGCAGGCATGGCAACTTTTGGAGGATAGCATCCTGCTTAAAAAAAGAGCCATAGTTAGGGGAAGAGTCCGTCTGACCATCTTCAAAAGTTGGAAGGGAAGGGACACTATTTTGCAGTGATTCTCCTTTTTTTCAGAACCATTTTCCATCTGATATCAGAGTCCCTGTTATGAAGCTAGCCAAAGCTCAATTCTCTCTCCCCTCCTCTTTGCTGGGGAAGGTCATTCATCCACATGGTGTCAGTAATATCCTAATGGTACTCAGGTGAACATCTTCACCTGGCCTATGGTGAAGATGTTATTTACCGTATATACTCGAGTATAAGTCGACCCGAATATAAGTCGAGGCACCCAATTTTACCACAAAAAACTGGGAAAACTTATTGACTCGAGTATAAGTCGAGGGTGGGAAATGCAGCAGCTACTGGTAAATTTCAAAAATAAAAATAGATACCAATAAAATTACATGAATTGAGGCATCAGTAGGTTAAATGTTTTTGAATATTTATTTCAAAGAAAAACAGTAAACTAGCTCTGTAAGTGGAAAAGAGAGCCAACAAAACCAATATGGTATCAACAATAACTTTAAAAGTACAAAAACCTTAGCTCAATCAGCAACCAAGCTAAAACACAAGAGTTAAAATCCTTCAAAACTGGATTCCTCATCATCATCTGTATGTCCAAACAGAGTCACCCTCTCCCTTGCAAGAAAAAAGCATGTGTATGTGCTGCATGTACATCCTGTTTTGGAGAGCCACCATCTCTTAAACAGCTCTCCCTCATGCCTCCATTGCATGTGCACACATGCCATGGCTCAGTAGTAGGTCAACATACAGATGTCACACTAGGTTCCCTCCTCAAAAGGAACATCCAACCTTTCTTGAAAAGTACAAACTTCATCTGTTCAGGATTGTGGTGACAAAGGTGAAGGAGGATGGGGCTGAGAGAAGGGAAGGGAAGAAAAGATCATTGACAGGGAGAAAGACAGGGAGAAACACCTGGAAGTGTGAGCCCTCGAGTTTCCTTAGGGAAGACCAGACAACAAGGGGAGAGGAGAGGAGGAGGAGGAGGAGGAGGAGGAGGAGGAGGAGGAGGAGGAGGAGGAGGAGGAGGAGGAGGAGGAGGAGAGTTAAAAAAAAAGAGTGGGATGCCAACTCACGCGTGCCATCAAAGCCAGGGGGAAGCAGGGCTTTCTCCGCCTGCTGCCGCCAGAGGAGTGCGGGAGGGGGGGAGTGCGGGGAAAGGGGGTTCGTGCCGAGGCTCCGCAAGCGATTACCAGATTTGCAGCTCCGTTTGTTGGTGAAGCTGGCAGTGCGCAATGCAGGAGCTTGCGGGGGCCCCGGGTGCCCGTTAATGGGGAAGGAGAGGCCGCTTGGGGTCGCCAGGCCCAGGCAGCCTCCCCCGCCCCCTCCCCTAGCAGCGAAGAGCTGCTCCGGGGGGCTCCCACCACGGCGCAGCCAGGCACTTTGTCTCGCTGCCCCCGGAGCAGCTCTTTGCTGCTAGGCTAGGGGGCGGGGGAGGCTGCCTGAACCTGGTGGTTTCTTGGCAAAGCTGGAAGCGCGCAATGCAGGAGCTCGCGGAGGCCCCGGGCGCCCGTTAATGGGGAAGGAGAGGCCGCTTGGGGTCACCAGGCTCAGGCAGCCTCCCCCACCCCCTCCCATAGCAGCGTAGAGATGCTCCGGGGGGTTCCCGCCACGGCACAGTCAGGTACTTTGTCTCGCTGCCCCCGGAGCAGCTCTTCGCTGCTAGGCTAGGGGGCTGGGGAGGCTGCCTGAGCCTGGCGGTTTCTTGGCGAAGCTGGAAGCGTGCAACGCAGGAGCTCGTGGGGGCCCCGGGGGCCCGTTAATGGGGAAGGAGAGGCCGCTTGGGGTCACCAGGCTCAGGCAGCCTCCCCCGCCCCCTCCCCTAGCAGCAAAGAGCTGCTCCGGGGGGCTCCCGCCACGGTGCAGCCAGGCACTTTGTCTCGCTGCCCCCGGAGCAGCTCTTCGCTGCTAGGCTAGGGGGTGGGGGAGCCTGGCATTTTCTTTGCGAAGCTGGAAGCGCGCAACACAGGAGCTCGCGGGGGCCCCGGGCGCCCGTTAATGGGGAAGAAGAGGCCGCTTGGGGTTGCCAGGCTCAGGCAGCCTCCCCCACCCCCCCTAGCAGTGAAGAGCTGCTCCGGGGGCTCCCGCCACGGCGCAGCCAGGCACTTTGTCTCGCTGCCCCCGGAGCAGCTCTTCGCTGCTAGGCGAGGGGGTGGGGGAGCCTGGCAGTTTCTTTGCGAAGCTGGAAGCGCACAACACAGGAGCTCGCGGGGGCCCCGGGCGCCCGTTAATGGGGAAGAAGAGGCCGCTTGGGGTCACCAGGCTCAGGCAGCCTCCCCCATCCCCTCCCCAGCAGCGAAGAGCTGCTCCGGGGGCTCCCGCCATGGCGCAGCCAGGCACTTTGTCTCGCTGCCCCCGGAGCAGCTCTTCGCTGCTAGGCTAGGGGGCGGGGGAGGCTGCCTGAGCCTGGTGGTTTCTTGGCGAAGCTGGAAGCGCACAACGCAGGAGCTCGCGGAGGCCCTGGGCGCCCGTTAATGGGGAAGGAGAGGCCGCTTGGGGTCGCCAGGCTCAGGCAGCCTCCCCCGCCCCCTCCCCTAGCAGTAAAGAGCTGCTCCGGGGGGCTCCCGCCACGGCGCAGCCAGGCACTTTGTCTCGCTGCCCCCGGAGCAGCTCTTCGCTGCTAGGCTAGGGGGCGGGGGAGGCTGCCTGAACCTGGTGGTTTCTTGGCGAAGCTGGAAGCGCGCAATGCAGGAGCTCGCGGAGGCCCCAGGCGCCCGTTAATGGGGAAGGAGAGGCCGCTTGGGGTCGCCAGGCTCAGGCAGCCTCCCCCACCCCCTCCCACAGCAGTGAAGAGCTGCTCCGGGGGGTTCCCGCCACGGCACAGCCAGGTACTTTGTCTCGCTGCCCCCGGAGCAGCTCTTCGCTGCTAGGCTAGGGGGCAGGGGAGGCTGCCTGAGCCTGGCGGTTTCTTGGCGAAGCTGGAAGCATGCAACGCAGGAGCTCGCGGGGGCCCCGGGGGCCCGTTAATGGGGAAGGAGAGGCCGTTTGGGGTCGCCTGTGTGGCCCTCAGTGGGTAGACAGCCGCGGCAGCAATGCTGCCCTGGAGGCGTGATCGGTTGCAGCCACGCCAGCGCAGGCCAGGCATGGTGCCGTAGCGGCTGGCTCGAGTATAAGCCGAGGGCGTTTTTTTCAGCACAAAAGATGGGCTGAAAAACTCGGCTTATACTCGAGTATATACGGTTAGCGTTTGGAAGCTATAAGGATCTGGATTGAAAAGAACTAACACAAGATTAATCTCATCAGGTTGAAGTGGCTTCCTTTGAGTTCAGAAACCAATTCGGTCTGGGAACATCCCTGCCTTGTTTCTAGTAAGGATGATACCCAAACACCTAGAGTTGGATTCTTACTCAACTGTAAGAGTGATTTTATTTTGGCCTGATTTTTCCTTGATGAGATAGAAATGATTTACATATTTATTGTTGTATTTTATAACTACATTTTGTTATGGGTTGGTGGGTAAACTGCTTAGAGATGGTTTATGACAACAGTGGCATATAAGCATGTGAAACAAATACATAACTTGTGAATAAATACATTACAATAATTGTGCCTTTTTTGTTTCTATTTACTGGATTTCTTGCTCCAAATGGAAGTAATAATCCTGTTGTTTAATATTTTATTATTGCATTTCAGTGGCATGATCTTGGCTAACATCTAAGGTTATCAAATAAAATATGGGGGCTCTAATGAAACATTGCAATATATTACATCCCCAATAGTTAGGCTAATCGTGCAGTGAGAGATTAAACAATAGTTGTTCCAGGTTGTTCTTTCCTTGGTGCTTCTGCTTATATGACTCATGCATGTTACTTTAATTCATGGTCTAGCACTTAGCTGATCATTTGATAACAAATAGGTAATCATTCCAAAGATCTTTGCATACTGCAGAAATCTGTGCTATGATTTCTCCTCCTCAAATAATCTAATGGCTGAGTGAGCAAAGCCTTTTATGGCATTTTAAAATTAGCAACATGGTTCCTATGGGTCTGGGGAATAGAACAGCTTGTACAAAAGTGATGTCCCAGACATGAAGTGGTTCTCACTTTGGCCAAGAGGCCTCTACACATCTTTCTTGTCTTGACACTTTGTTCCTAATTGAGTCTTGAGAGAAGCAACATCACTGAGCAAGAAAGGAAAACTTTGCTGGGATTTTTGCAAAAATATGCAGTCATCAAGGTTACAGGGTCAGTTGCAACTCTTAACCAAATGAACATCTAGCAGCAAAATCATATGAATTTTCTGCACATTTTGTGTGAAATAAATTCTATTGCTCATTTAAATGTATATAAACCTAATCAATCTGCTGATCAAATCAACTATTTAGAAATGTAATTACTACACATTGGTTTTCACAATCTATTTTTCTATAGTTATTGCAGTTTGCCTTTCCATAATTCCATAATTTAAAATCTCAGAGATGCTGTCCCTAGCCTGTTCCTCTTTTTTTTTTTTTAAAAAAAAGGGTGATTCTGGCATTATTCCTTCACATGCATCACCTGAATTTTGTATTGAATTCCTATGGATTTCAAACACAGACTCGCAAGGCTTTTGTAAGAGCCAAAAACCATCTGCAAAATTCTAAACATTACAGGTAATCCTCAACTTACAATCATAATGGAAGGTGCCCACTATGGTTGTAAGTCATAAAATGGGTCACCAATACCATCATTAAGCAAACCAAATGTTTGCTATTGTCCAGTTTTACTGAAAACTGGAAGTAAATGCTGATTTTCAGGAAAAAGATTGTCAAATGGGATCATCTGATTGGAGGACACTGCAAATGGTCATAAGGACTACCTGCATAAAGTTCAGTTCATTATGCTATGATCGTTTCTGATTTGTCAAGTGCAAATGAAGTCAGTTTGTTTGAAAGGGAAGACCTACTAAATTTCTCTATTGATTTGATTCGGATACCTGGTAAGCAATGGCAAGCCCTCCGGTGTCAGCTAAATTCTCCAGGAATGTGAAGGAACCATTGATGCTATGGCCCTTCAGGGAGTAGTTCCCATATTGTTTCACCAGACAATCTTTATCTTCTGCTGGTATATTCAGGCCACAAGTAGAACAGTTCTCGGGCAACACTGTAAACAAAAGGAAAGAAACTCCAAAAAGAAAGTGATGTGTGATAATGGCTCTCATCAGCCACTGTAAGTCTCTATATAGTTCCATTAAACAAAACTTCCCTTCTCAAAGCCCTCCTTCAATCTGTAATGACTAAATATTGCTTCAGTTGCTAGAACTTGAATTGTGAAAATCTGTGCAGATGTCTAGAGTTTCTTCCAGGTTATGGGGTTAATAAGATGGTCACCTAATCTACTTTTTAGCAGTCTGAAATAATTATAGAATATTTCATAACATTTATATTTTCATTGCCATCCCATATGCTGAGCCTTGTATCCATTTCTCCCTAAATTAAATCAGCATTAATATAAATTGCTCACAGATTTTCCTTCAACATAAGGAAAAAATACCTTTCGCTCCAATACATTTTGTGATATAAGCTTCATGGAATCTTTTTATGATGTAAGTAATTTTTTAAAATGTAATTTATTTTCAGGCCATTTTCATGATTTTTTTTTTTAAAGAGGGTGATTTGTCTTTGAATGGAAAAAGGCAAACACTAACAGGACTTTATGTTAGAATTCAATTGAAATCAAGAGAAAGTAAAATGCCCAAAGCTTTCATAGCACAATTGTAGCAGAATTAATTTATATCTCTAGAGTGGTAGCTCAATCCAGTATGAGTTTGGGGCCCTTTGTTCCATTTAATTAAAATGATTTGAATGTTATGAATAAAGGTACTTTTTTCTGTCAGCTAACAATGCATATGGGGAAAGAATGAAATACAAGATGCATTTCTCCTTGAAGAATGGATATATCATTGTTAAAGAAAAATACGGGAGCTCAGAAGAACTAGATTTTTCAATGGAGATTTCAATATTGTACTAACCATGTTGTAGGTTTAACGGTTGGTGTGTTACAGGTAGTCCTTGACATAAGACCATAATTGAGCCTAACATTTCTGTTTGCTAAGCAGAATTTTGCTCCATTTTGCTCCATTTTTTGCCACAGTTGTTAAGTGAATCACTGCAGTTGTTAAGTTAGTAACACAACTGTTAAGGGAATCTGTTTACCTGTTTATTTTGCTTGTCAGGAAATCACAATAGGTGATTACCTGACCCCAGGACACTGCAACCGTCATGAATACATGCCAGTAGCCAAGCATTCAAATTTCGATCATGTGACTGTGAGAATGCTGCAGTGGTCATAAGTGTGAAAAGCTGTTATCAGTATTTTTTTTTTCTAGTGCTGTTGTAAGTTCAAAGGATCACTAAACAAATGGTTGTATCCTTTTGACTATCTGTACCCTTTTGAAAAAACTGAAATGACTCATGTCACACCTGTCCCATGTGTTCAGGCACTGTTTCGTCTAAGTAAGGTGACCTTGGAAGTGTCAAAGGAAAGAAACCAAAAGAAAGCCCTCTTTCCCACAACTCCAAAACTTGATCCCAAAACCATATACTTGTGATTTTTTTTTTTTTTTAAAAAATGGGTCTGTAATTCTGTAAAAAAAAAAAAAGAGGGATGGAATGGGGGAGTATCAGATGAAAGGGGGACAGAATTAGTGGCCAACAAAACATTTGCCATTAAAAAAAAAAATCACACCTCCCCCATGGTATTCAGCAGGTTTTGACCAGTTCTGGAGAACCAATAGCAGAAATTTTGAGTAGTTCAGAGAACCGGTGGTAAGCTATCCCCAGGAGTGAGGTGGGAATGGAGATGTAATATTCTTCCCTTACCATGCCCACCAAGCCATGCCCGCAGAACCAGTAGTAAAAAAAATTGAATCCCACCACTGCTCCCTCCCCTAAACCACTTGTGAAAGGCTTACAGAACCTAAATGTTCAATTCTATAAATGCAGATAACAGGATGGTCAATATATTACCCATCATATGTAATTTATACATACCATAATCATACAAGGAGTGCAGTAGTTCATGCGCCATGAAAAAACCCATGACTCCAAAATTGACAGCACTGGAAAAAAGATGTGGGAGATTTTTAAAATTTCCATGGACTTATCTTAAATATAGATGTCTAGATATGAAGTGTAGCAAATAGGCTGGTGACTGTCAGCTTCTGGATGGGGAGAACAGACTGAACCCTGGCAAATCAGGGCTGGGGCTGATATAGCAAGTTCTTCTGTGGCCACCAGAGCTACTCCTTGATGGGCAGATTCAGAGCTACTCCTTGAATCAGGGGCAGATTCAAGACTTGGGAATCCTGGTGGACTCACAACTCATGTTAGATCAACAGTTGGAAGCCAAAGCAAGAGGGACTTCTATCCTCTGATTGGTGTACCAATTGTGTCCAATGACCACCCATAATAGACTGTTGTAATGTGCTCTACTTATGGCTGCCCTTAAACAATAGTCAGAAACGGCAGTTGGTTTAAAATGCAGCAGCCCACATAATTTTGATAGACGGAACACATAACACTGATTTGATGAAGTCTGCATTGTTTGCAAATTGGTTTCTGGTCCACATTAAGGTAATAGGTCCACATTAACTTTTAATGCCCTTCATGGTTTGGCACCCAGAGACTTCAGGACCATGTTCTCCAGCCAGCATTTGGACAGTGATTAATGGTTTTTATAGGTGTCTTGCCATTTTCCTTACCTGGGAAATTCAGTATGGAAGAAAGGATTACGAAACATCCCAGCAGGAAAAACTACAGCATGGTGCCGCAGTGAATAGTAGGAATGGACAGACCAAGAAGGCACTTCCCAACTGAAATGGAGGAGGGGAAAATCACAGTAAGGGAAGGAAATAATTGCTTTCATTGTAACTCTCTCGTTTTTGCTTGTATATGTTTTCACATTTATAGCAATGCCAAATTTTTCATAGTTTTAGTTTTCCAAATTTCTTGACCTTTTCAGTGACACCAATGTGTTAGCAATCTGCTGATTCAAATGTCTTGCTTGAGTCTGGTTTGTCTTCAGACAGAAGCCTTTTACATTTTTAGTCTATATCTGTTTTAAACTTTATCATTCACTTATGTATATTAGTATATTATTCTGGTGTGTGGTACATATTAATATTATTATTATCATCCTCTGGCTAAATTGATCCATTGTAAAATGAAGGACTGCTCACTGAAGTTTTGGGACATAATCAAACACACTAGTCCAAGGCAAATTGGCAAATCCACATGAAGTGGATTTGAGATGAAGTGGTTGTCCCAAAAATCACCCAGCTGGCTTCTGTACCCAAGAAAAGACTAGATTAGAACTTTAGTCTTCTCATTCCTAGTACAGTGAGAGAGGCAGAGCTGGTATTCAGCAGGTTCTGGCCAGTTCTGGAGAACCGGTAGCAGAAATTTTGAGCAGTTCGAACAACTGGCAAATACCACCTCTGACTGGAGATTTTACAGTATCCTTCCCATGCCACACCCACCAAGCCATGCCCACAGAACTGGTAGTAAAAAAATTTGAATCCTACCACTAGGGAGGGGAGAGGGGAGAGAGAGAGAGAGAGAATATGCAGATGAATGCAAGTTTCAAAAATAAGTCTTCATTCAACTGATGTTGTGTACAAGGACACATCAATAATCTATAAATAAAAAAAATAGTTCAAGTAATAGTAATAGTAAACACTTCTGAACTTTTCTAAAATGTCTAATCTTATAGATTAAACTGGAAGCGGAGGAGAGCAGATCTGCAGAACAATAGCAGAAGAGGATGTGGGAAACCAAGATATTAGTTTATTCATTTGATAAGAAAAACATACCCATCATGCTGATGGGGACTGACAAGTCTGAGCAAGATCTTCTTCTTCAGTGAGTTTAGGCAGGCAACCACATTGTGGAAAAAATTATTCTCTTCAATCTTCAGCTGAACAAAGTAGCAAACAATAATGTTAGGAATGGGAGTTCAATGACAATTAATGTTTAGCAAAGACAATAAATATTATTTTTCATTTTTAGCAAAGACAATAAATATTATTTTTCATTTTGTTCTCTTGGTTCTAGCTAAGTTTCACTCTGTTAAATAATTAAATACAAATTATTTTGGGTATTTAATTCTTCCTACACTCCCCTGAAATTCTAAGCTTCTATCAACAGGTGATAAATCTGTAGCTCTACAAAGGCACAATCATTTGGCAGATGAGAGTTTCATTATATACTGCCTGCCTTTTAAATAATTTATCACTCCCCCATCACCTTTCATGGAATTGCTGGAGGAAATAAGCTGATTATTCCTTTCCTCTGTAGCTGTAATTTGACAAAAATTACATTATATCCTCCTTTCCCATATGCTGCCCTTCCAACACAAGCAAAAGTAACTATTAATTGTTAAGACAAAACAAAGAAACAAAGGACAACCTATAAGTATAATACATTTAACACACAGTTGATTTATGGATGACTATTCATTTATTTTTATTTATTTATTTATTTTTATTTGTCAATTGCTTACAAGATAATAGGTAAAAACATAGTTATGAATACAGAGATACATATAAGAAAAATAAAAAATATATAAAAGAAACAATAGGACAGGGACGATAGGCACATTGGTGCGCTTATGCACGCCCCCTACAGACCTCTTAGGAAAGGGGTGAGGTCAATAGTAGACAATCTAAGGTTAAAGTTTTGGGGGTTTGGGGAAAAAACCACAGTCAGGTAGAATATTCCAGATATTGAAGTTGTTGCTGAAGTCGTATTTCCTGCAATCAAGTTTGGTGCGATTAACCTTGAGTTTGTATCTATTGTTTGCTCTAGTGTTGTTATGGTTGAACCTGAAGTATTCATTGACAGGTAGGACATTGCAATGTATGATTTTATATACTATACTTAGATCGGACCGAAGGTGGCGTAGTTCTAGGTTTTCTAGGTCTAGAATTTCTAATCTGGTGGCATAAGGTACTCTACAACGAGTAGAGGAGTGGAGAACTCTTCTTGTGAAATATTTCTGGACTTTCTCAACTGTGTTAATATCGGATATGTAATGTGGGTTCCAGACTGATGAGCTGTATTCAAGTATTGGTCTAGCAAATGTTTTGTATGCTCTACTTATTAGTGTAATATTACCAAAGAAAAAGCTACATAAGATTAGGTAAACAACTCTTAACACCTTTTTGCCGTTTGGATAGTTACAGTGGGCTCTAGCACTTAGGTCATTTGAGATGAGGACTCCAAGATCCTTGACAGAGTTTGGATCATCAACAAGGTCTTGACTATTCAACCTGTATTTTATTTTCTGAATTTTTTTGCCAATATGTAGGACAGAGCGTTTATTTGTTGAGATTTGAAGTTGCCATTTGTTTGACAATTCTGATACATAGTGAAGGTCTGTTTAAAGGGTAGCAGTATTGTCTGTGGTGTTGAATAGCTTTACATCATCAGCGAAGAGAACACAGTTGCTCTTGATATGATCACAGAGGTCATTTATGTAGAGTATGAAAAGAGTTGGTCCTAGAACATTGCCTTAGGGGACACCACTGTTGACAGGTACAGAATTTGACAGGATGCTCCTAATTTTGACCATTTGTTGTCTGTTTGACAGGAATGCTTCTATCCAGTTATGCAGGTGTCCAGAGATACCGTAAGATTGTAGTTTTAGTGGTAGCTTGTTGTGTACCACTGAATCAAAGGCTTTACAGAAGTCTATGTAGATTGTATCATTGCTTTGCCTGATCAAGTTGTGTAGTCCATATGTTTTTGCAGTGTAAGAGTTACAGATTACATGATAGTTTTTTCTTAAAACCAAATTGTTTATTAGAGAGTAGGTTGTTTGTTTCTAAGTGGAGGATGATGGATTGGTTAATAATTGATTCCATGACTTTACAGGTGACGCAGCATAAAGAGATTGGTCTGTAATTTTCAACTAGGCTGGGGTCTCCCTTTTTGAATATGGGGATGATCATGGCTTGTGACCATAGTTTTGGCAAGGAGCTGGTCCTGAAAGATTTTTCAATGATTATGCTTAGAGGTTCAGCTATGGCAGTGGATAGATTTTTTAAGAAGTAGGCACATATTCCATCCGGACCAATAGATAGAAATGGTTTTAGATTGCGTAGTGCTTTTTCAACATTGTCTTCTGTAAAATTGATATGTATAAGATCATTGTAGTTGCCTGTGGTTTGACGAGGAAATACTGGGCATGATCCATTGCTGTTTACAAATACTGAGCTAAAGAATGTGTTAAAGAGGTTGGCTTTAATGGTGTCGTCGTTGCAGTCTTTTCCATTTGGTCCTTTCAGGGGTGGGATGGACCTTGAGTCTTTTAGTTTGTTGTTTACAAAGTTGTAGAAAGTGCAGGTGGAATTTGTGCGTAGAAGGTTTTCCACTTGTTTAATGTGATAGTTGGTGCATTCAGTTTTTATCTGGTGGCATTAAATTTTGTATCAGCTTTTGAAGTTGGCAACATGACCAGATTTGTTTTTCCACCAAAGTGATCTCTTTTTGGATTGAAATTTCCTTATTGTTATGGGTAATCTGTTTTTGTTTCGTTTTGGGAGTTGTTATTGGTACATATAGATTGATGACTCTTTTGACTTCAAGTAAAAATATGTTGTATTGGTCTTCAACAGTATTGCATCCAGTGAATAGAAATTGCCAATCAAGGGATGAGAGATCGTTGTCTATAAGATCATAGTTGCCTTTTTTGAAGTTATAATTGGGGATCACATCATTGTGATAATTTTTGTGTGGACATATGTTGAGACAAAAGTCAATCATGTTATGGTCACTGTTGGAAAAGGATTCTTTAATTTGTATTCTGTAAATTGAATTCAAACTATTGCAGAAGATGAGAAGATGATTCAATCTTTTGCTGATAATTTAAAAGTTTCTAACTTTATTTATAAAATAGAAAACTGGGCAGTTTTACTTCAAGAGCTACCTGAAATAGAAGTATTCATCAGCAGAGAACAGCTGTGTCAAAATGGCAGGCAAAGAGCAGGATTATCAAACCCTCACTCCTTTTTAGATGCCTGCAAGAGCAAGGACCTGGCCCTCCTTGCTTTTTTGATATTGTTGACTCTCTTGGCAGCATCCCCTGACCTAGGGATGAAATAGCATTCACATCTTTGATTCAATTCCTAGTATTTGAAACTATAGGAGAGCAGGAAATAAGCTTTCCTGTGTCAAGACCTATGCTTCAGCGTGAGAAATAAAGACATTTGAAGCCAAATCAAAAATGGTGCTTAACTTTTACCTCTTGGTACTCATTGTCAATGTTGTTTGTTTGGAGCATGGTTTCTGGATATCCAATCTCCACTTGGAGGCTATAAATCTAAAAATATGAAAATAAAGATTAGTTATTTACTCTGAACCTATGACATGGTGAAAAAAGGACAATTGACATTGGTATATAAACAAGGGAATCCTTCAGAAAACACTTGAGTATTAACTTACAGAGTATGTTTTCACCTGCTTGTAACTCTTGTATTTCATTCGCTAATGTAAGTGAACCGAATTTTCTACAAAGCAAGCCACAATCAATTGTCTTGAAGGTAAAGGTAGCACTGACAACATTACCAAGCATTACAGAAACAAAGATAAAATTTCTAAAGTGGTAAGTGCTGGAATAAACACTGACTTCTCAGAAATGTCCAAGCTCTATCTCGTATACCTGGAGCTCCATTCCAGACCTGGACGCTAGTTTTTTCTCTGAGCTGAAGAAAAAACTCCCTAGATATAAATTCTAGTACAGTCATCCATTCCCATAATGTAACCAAACAAGTATCACAATAGGTGAACCTACTTTCTTCTTGGCTTCTTGACGGAATTGGGAGTTCATCCAATTAACTTGATCCAGATGGCTGTTAATGGCATCCCGGATTTCAGAAAAAATCTCTTCTGCCTGGCCAGAGGAAGGAAAGAGAGTCCCAGAAGTAGGGAAGCATTTCACCTGTTATTTGCCCATAAAGCCCAAGATTAAACTGAGTTTACTAAACTTTAAAAACAAGCAGTTGTATAGTAGATATGGAAGCATTCTTGAAAGGAATGGTTAAGGAGAAACGAAGTCCCTATTGTTTTGTTTTGAATATTGAATATGATATTAGAATGCTGAAGAGCATATTTTATCTGATACTACTTTGTTTCCTTCCTGATGAAGCACCCCCCTCCCTTATAATCTAACACTATCTCCTGCCATTTCTAATGAAATCTAAGATTAGCTATGGATAGGCATGAAACATACCACATAAGCATATTAGTTTGAAAAACACAAGAGAATATGGAACCAAAATTCAGTATCTGGTACTATTGAATACCTACGAGATCTTTGGCCTTCTGGGGGAAAATCTCCTGCGCAACCATCTTCCCAAGTACAGGTCCAAAGAATGTGCTAGTATCACTCAGGCATTTCCTCCATCGCTCAGTTCTTATCTGAAAATAATTAAAATCAAATTAAAAATTGAACAAGTATGAAAAATGAATGGGAGCATTTGCTCTGGAACATAGCTAAATATGGCTGTGGATGAAAATCCATCCCAAAATGTTTTCCAGGATTTAAGTTGAAAAAAAAAAATCATGGAAGAAGACAATGCAACCCAAATGGGAATATGCATGGAGTCCTGCTTACCCCATGGGAGCCTCTCTCCTTCAATAAAAAATGTGTTTCATCTACACACAAGAATGTGCTTCTTCTGCCTCCTCCAATATGGTATAAAAACATCACCCGTCCTTCAGTAGTACATGAATCTGGAGCAGCATCTCAGTCTGGAGATCAGGAGTAGAGGGTTTACAAGAACAAGGCATGGGGGCAGTTTTCCTCCCCTTTGTAAAAATAAAATGTGATCGCTAGAAGCTACAAGAACAGCCAGAAGACTGTGTCCCCTTCTGCAGCTTTAATGGATGAGGCAGTATTGCTGAAGAAGCAATGCATCTGTGGAAATGGCCATCATTGTGGTCATGAGCCTATCTCAGGAAGTAGCATTTACAAATCTGAAACATTCTCAAGAAACAGAGGAGTTCACTAGGCCATCAACAGAAGGTTTTTGTCTAATGGTGGAACAACCCCAAAACGTAGTTGTTATCAGTAGTATTTGTCCTATTTGACTGGAAGTCCACCATCAGACCACATTATTTTAAAAAGGGGAGGGGAATGTCCCTATCCCCTGTCCCCAGTTTAATATTTGGAGAGGAAGAATCCCAGGGATGATTTTACTAAGAATCCTACCGATGAGTTTACTGATGAGTTTCATGCATTCTAGCACTCCCAAATTACAATGAAAACATGAGCTTGGGTTAACATTTAGTGTTAATTCTTAATACAATCGAAAAAAGAAAGTACAAGGAAAGTACATCTCTTACCATGTTTCCTGCCCTGCTATCCAGCACGTTTGCTAATTCTTGGCGAGCTTTCTGGAATTGGCTGTCCAGGGCTGGGGAGAGATTTCCAACTAGGCAAAGTATCATATAGGTCTGCAATACATCTCTAAAATAAGAAAAAGAAAGGAACAAAACGTGATTTTTGTCCCAGTAATAGTATTGATCTTGAAAGGGTAGTTCATATTTTATTGTATTGTAAATTTGATAAGAATCCTCAGCAGGAAGTTATCTTAGCTATACTAAAATCCAAACTATTATACTTCTGAGCATGTAAGAAAATTACTTGCAGATGAAAGTCCTAAAATTACAGTAGGGATAGCCAGACTTGTAACGATGGCTATAAAAACAAGGTTTTTAGTAACAAATCAATGATGGCATTTTAAATACATTATGTAATATTTATTAAATATTTCACTTGTTAAAACTATTTTAAATTATGTGCCTTAATAATTGTTTGTGGCACATTTAAGGCAAATATATATGGTTGTATTATTTCTAGCCCTTCATGGAAAAAGAAAACATCAGACAAAAAAGTGTTGTGAAAAAAAGGTGAAATGACTTTTAAGTATGTATTGGTTAAGGACTGCAATAAGGTGTTTTATTTAGGGTATACATGCAAGAAGGCCCACACATGAATTATGAAAAATTATGTGAATACCAAACAGGAAAAAATTCCTCTATGCATTTGATGCAGAATGTAACTGTGAACATGAAGCCATCAATGTGGCCTCCTTTTTCAACTTTCATATATTCAGTTTGTGCAAAACAGCTTCTCCAGGTCTTACTTTCTTAACATGTAGAAGCATTCCACAAACTAGCAATGTCTTACCTCCGGTTTTGCCAATGCCCAATAAGTTGTGACATTCCTTTCAAATAGTCCATGTCATGCACAGCAATTGGTTGAGACATGTTCAGCTGCACAGGATGGAAAGCTGCCTGAAGGCATGACAGCCAATCAATAGCAGGAGCCTTTTCCTTAAAAATAGAATTGGACAGATGAAATGATGAAATCTCACCAAGAAGAGACACAACAAAAATGCTTGCTTGGAAATTGAAAGGCATTCGAGTGTGAAGGCAGGGCAGAAAGGAGGAAAGAAGATACACACATACACACACACAAAACATTCCTCAGAAATCAATAAAAAGACAATGCTATGATTTGGTGGAGGAAGCAAGACTATACTACAAGTGGAAATAGGAAAAGGCATTAACAGCCTGATTTTATGCATGATTTCACATGATCATAAATCTCATTGTTCCCATTTCAGTGCTTATAGTATTTGTGCCCTGAATAAAAGTAGAATAAGATTCTGGCTGGATAGACACACTGTTGGTATGTGATTTCCAAGCCTAGTAAATGAGAGAATGGCCTATACCGGAAAGTAATGTATTCTCTTTGAAGAAGTAGCTTCATGGACTTCAGATTTCAACTTCTGTCAGTGAAGATGGCTGCACTGGGTCATCTGCTTACTTCTGGATCCTTATTGCCATAGTTTAGCCTCCTATTCTTTCAACTACGCCATTGAAAGGTACTCTGCAGGGGACCATTGTTAAAGATGATCTGGAGGCTTCTATCGTTATTACAATAGAAAAATTCAGTGAATCATTGGTATTTCAAATTACCTTTGTGCATTAATTTTAGATCACCTTTTAAAAACTAATGGATCCTTTTAAATCAAGAAGAATTTCAAGTCCTCTTGATACTAAAAGGTCATTTCATTATCCAGAATATCCTGGATTTTTTTTTTAATTTTCCAAAACTGTATTTGGAACTTACACTTTCCTACTGTTTTAAATTTCTGGAAGTTAGTTAAGACTAAGGACTTCTGTAAAATGTTTGATAGCTAACATACTTTATGTTTTAGTATAACTTAAATAGTCCCTTGCTTTATTACCCTTATTATAACAAGATTTGTGACTATTTTGTATATATACCATGGATATTTTCCATGTATATATAGATATTGTTCTGTCCCTAATTAGCATTCTTGAGATCCCCGTGCTTTGATTGGCCAAAGCGCGGGGCACTCTGATTGGTCAGGCGAGCCGCGCCGATTGGATCGCTAAGAATCTCCTGCGATTGGTCCATTCGAATCGCGGGAGATTCAAAGCGGTGCCATTGGCCGTGGCCGCCGCGGCTGAAAGAATAAAAGCCGCAAACCTTTTGCGAAGAGCCAGTTCGGTTCCAACTTTAAATAAAAGAGCATGATTTGAAGTCACCGACTCCTGGCATCATTTCGCGGACACAACACTGGTGACGAAGGTGGGATCCAGACCCTGAACCGAACCACGTGTCCGACGGAAGCCAGACGAATCACCACGATGGCGAAAATCGCACCCCCCGCATCCTTCAACCCCGCCACCGAGGATTGGGAATCGTACTCCGACCGATTCCGCATGTTCCTCGAGTGCAGTGACCTGAAGGACGCCACCGGCCCCATGAAGCGCGCCATCTTCCTGACCCACTGCGGGACCGAGTTCTTCAAGATGGCCAAGGCGCTTGCCAAACCCGCCGATGCGACCGCGATGGACTGGGACATCCTCGAGCCAATACTTCGGCGGCACTATGCTCCAGAGGTACCCATCCTGATCCGATGCAACGAATTTTACCGTCGGGACCAATGGTCAGGTGAGGGCTTCAGCGACTTCATCGCCGAGCTACGGCGCCTAGGGGGGCTCTGCGAATTCGACAACCTGAACGACGCCCTGCGAGACAGAATCGTGCTCGGTTTGTGGGACCCCATCCTCCAGAGCCGGCTGATGGCCAAGGGCAACATCAGCCTAGCAGACACCCTCACTGCAGCCGCAGCTGCCGAAGCAACCCGAAACTCTGCCGACCGCATGCGCAGACCGAACGCTGGGGACCGCAGCGGAAACAACAACCCTGTGAGGTCGGCTGAGGCCCAATCTGAGACGACCACCCACCAGGGCGACTTCCACTCGGCATCGGGCACTTCCGATGACGAGGAGGACGTCCATCGCCTCCAGACAGGCCGCGACCCACGGAACCAGCGGGGTCGTAAGTCGAGGACCAACTGTGCCGGTTGCGGCGGAGACCACCCCAGGTCGGAATGCTGGTTTTTCGAATCGATCTGCCGGCATTGCGACAAGAAGGGACACATCGCCCGTGTCTGCCGCCTAAAAAAGAACCGCAGCCCGGCACGATGGGACCAGAGCGACCGGAGGAGAGAGAGCACACCACCCCGGACCAGAGATCGCCCCTCGGACAACAGATGGGACCGGAACGGACGATCCCTGCAAGGCGGCGATAACCGGCGAAGAGAGGAGACCCATCAGACGGTCACCATCGGCCACGCCATAACCAATGACACCCGGAAGGTCCACGTGGAGATAGGCATCGAGGGCCAGCCATGCAAAATGGAGGTGGACTCCGGGTCCTACCTCTCCATGATAGCATGGCATGAAATAAAGCGCTTGGTGCCTACCATCCAAAGGAGGAACCTAGACAGCCAGAGACTCATCGTAAAGTACTACCAGGGAAACCGCATCCCGGTAGTTGGAACCAAACACTTCAACATCACATATAAAAGGCACACTGAAAGGCTTCCCCTGACAATCGTCGACTGCGACCGCCCAAGCCTACTGGGACTGCAATGGTTCACCCCGCTCGGCATCGCAGTCACGGGAGTCAAGTACGTCACCGACGACAGCTGGGAGCAGCAACTGGCCTGGGAATTCCAAGAGGTCTTCGACGGAAACCTAGGCAAGTACTGAGGGCCCCTAAAATCATTCAGCCTAGACCCAAACGTTCCCCCAAAACGCCTGAAACCAAGGCGGGTGCCATTCACATTGAAACCCAAGATAGACGAGCAAATTGACAAGCTCGTCAAGCAAGGGGTCCTACAGCCAATAGACCACGCCCGGTGGGAGACCCCCATAGTCACCCCGATCAAGCCCGATGGGTCGGTGAGGATCTGTGGGGACTATAAGGCCACCCTAAATGGCGCGCTACAACAAAGCGCCTACCCCGTCCCAGTAGTGCAACACCTACTGCACTCACTGGGAGGGGGCAAGGTTTTCACCAAGCTCGACCTCGCCCAGGCATACCAACAGTTGCCAGTCGACGAGCAAACGGCAGAAGCGCAAACCATAGTCACCCACCGGGGGGCATTTAAATGCAACCGACTCCAATTCGGAGTCAGCGTGGCACCGGGAATATTCCAAAGCCTAATGGAAAGACTATTGCAAGGCATCAAGGGGGTGGTACCTTACTTCGACGACGTCCTAGTGTCAGCAACCAACCAAGCCGAACTAGAGGGTCGCCTAAGGGAGGTCCTAACCAAATTCAAAGAGACCGTGCTCAAAGTCAAGAGGGAGAAATGCCAACTATACACGGAATGGGTAGAATTCCTAGGATACCTCCTAGACCATCACGGCATTCACCCCACAAACCAAAAAATCAAGGCCATCAAAGAAGCCCCCACACCCAAATCGAAAACAGAACTACAGGCATTCCTGGGGCTACTTAACTTTTACAATGTCTTCCTGCCCCAAAAGGCGACGGTGGCAGAGCCCTTGCATAGGCTCCTGGACAAGGCGGCGACCTGGACTTGGGGGAAACGTGAGCAAGCCGCCTTCCAAAGAACAAAGGACCTCCTCACTTCGGACGCCGTCCTTATACAGTATAACAAGCCCCTACCTCTGGCCGTCACATGTGACGCATCACCCTTCGGCGTCGGCGCTGTCCTCAGCCATACCCTCCCCGACGGAAAAGAAGCGCCCATCGCGTTCTTTTCAAGGACCCTCACCAAACCGGAGCGGAACTATAGCCAGCTGGACAAAGAGGCTCTGGCTATCGTTGCCGCCGTAAAAAGATTCCACAAGTATCTCTACGGCCGGACATTCACCATCATAACCGACCACAAGCCGCTGCTGGGAATCCTTGCAGGAAACCGGGCCACCCCGAATATTCTGTTTCCCCTAATGACAAGGTGGTCCGAGTTCCTGGCAGCCTACAACTACGGACTCATACACAGACCGGGTAAGACGATCTCCCATGCAGACGCCTTAAGCCGCTCGCCGCTACCGGAACCTGACACCGACCCAGCACCCACGACGACCACCCTCAGCATAGAGACTCTACCCAACCTGCCCATAACCGCGTCAGACATTGCCTGAGAGACTAATAAAGACAAACGTCTGGCGCGGGTGTTGCATTGGGTAGAGAAAGGGTGGCCGGAAAGGGACAACGACGAGTCCATCAAAACATTCTGAAACCGCCAAACGGAACTCTCGTTATTAAAAGGGTGCATACGATGGGGGGATAGGGTGGTCATTCCAGAAAAGCTACAAGGGAAGGTTCTGGAACTGCTACACGAGGGGCACCCTGGCATCGTTAGGACTAAAGCCCTGGCCAGAAGTTACGCTTGGTGGCCAGGGATGGACAAACAAATTGAGACCTGGGTAGCAAGGTGCCAACGATGCCAGGAAACTAGGCCAAGCCCACCCACAGCACCCGTCCTAGAGTGGGAAACCCCAAGGGGACCTTGGTCTAGGATTCACATAGACTTTGCCGGGCCCACAAAAGGACACACCTTCCTTTTAACAGTAGACGCTTATTCCAACTGGCTGGAGGTAAGCAACATGAAGACAACAACCACGGAGGCCGTGATCAAGGAACTCTGCAAACTCTTTGCAACGCACGGCCTCCCAGACGTCATCGTTTCCGACAACGGGCCCCAATTCACCTCGCTGGAATTTGAAAAATTCCAAGCGGAAAGGGGCATCCGCCACGCGCTGACAGCACCGGCGCACCCGGCGGCGAATGGTAGGGCAGAATGGATGGTGCAATTCACTAAGAAAACCATCCGGAAAATAGACCACGGGGAGATCCAGGAGAAAATAAACAAACTACTCTTCACCCAACACATAACCCCAAATACCACAACGAATAAGAGCCCAGCCGAACTATTAATGGGGAGGAAATTAAGGTCCCCACTCGACAGGTTACAACCCACGTATAACTCGGAGAAGCCCCCAGACTCAAACAGCAAACACCGAACTTTCGCACCAGGCGACCCCGTATACGCAAGAAACCTGACGGGAGACCCACTATGGATACCGGCCGTCATCACACAAATAACAGGCCCACACTCATACCAGCTACAAACAGCAGACGGACGAGCGTGGAAACGCCACATCGACCAATTAAGGTCGAGGACTGCCAACCAAGAGACCACCGACGCACAGACAGGCAAAACCAACCCCCACAACACAAACCAAGGGGGGAGGGAATACCCAGGGGACCAAAACCAAAGAAGAATAAACCAGACGTACTTACCGGAAAGCAGCCATCACGACCCCTCACCAGGAAGAGACAGCCAGGCCAGCTCGACCGACCTGGAAAGACCGAGCGGGAGCGGCAAAACCCGCAGCTCAACCAACCCGGGAGGCCCAGGAGGGAGCTACGGAGAGCGGCCCGGCCCGACCGACCAGCCGGTTCCCACGTCGGCATCAGGAGCAGCAGAGATCCCGACCGAACCGGCCGGGATCCAACCTACGACTGAGCTGCGCAGGTCCAGAAGGCTCAGACGGAGCCCCGCCTACCAATGTGACTACGCGACGTAAGGACTGAACCAAGAGGGGAAGGGTGTTCTGTCCCTAATTAGCATTCTTGAGATCCCCACGCTTTGATTGGCCAAAGCGCGGGGCACTCTGATTGGTCAGGCGAGCCACGCCGATTGGCTCGCTAAGAATCTCCCGTGATTGGTCCATTCGAATCGCGGGAGTTTCAAAGCGGTGCCATTGGCCGCGGCCGCCGTGGCTGAAAGAATAAAAGCCGCGAACCTTTTGCGAAGAGCCAGTTCGGTTCCAACTTTAAATAAAAGAGCATGATTTGAAGTCACCGACTCCTGGCATCATTTCGCGGACACAACAATATTTTGACTTCACAATAATGTTGCTACATTACTCTTAATCACTAAGGTTTTTTTTTATTGATTCAGAATTGTATAAATATCCAAAACACACATTTTTGGAAGATGGTATGCAGACCTGTAGATTCTTGATGGTAGTGTGGTGAAATAGCATCCTTTTCTCCTGTCGCTTCTTCAGGGGAGTAACAATCTTCTGGAGGTTTGAGATAAAGGAGAATGCCAAGGAAATATAGGTAGAAGTAGAATCTGTATGTCCACCCATCAGCTCTCCTAGCTTCTTCAGATACAAATAATATGAACGTAAGACCTGCAAAACAAACCTTTCTTTCAAGCAGAGTCAGTAGTTAAACTTGTTCTGAGCCATTTGCTCAGTTATGAGCTATCCAAAATGATAAAAAAAAATTATCCACACACCTCACTCTTCTACTACTCATAAATATCTGTGAAGTTTCTATTTAACGAATATATAAGGATTGACCTGTAAATTTGAATCCATGAAGTAATACATAGGTAATGTATGCATTTTATATATGCATACATCAATGGCGCATTTTGGAGACTCCCTAGGGTGGTATGTGTAACACTGCTGTAATGTGACTTGCAATGGTGGCCCGTTTGCTCCCAATTTAATGTGTTGGTTATCATGTTTAAAGCCCTTCATGGCAGTGGTGGGATTCAATTTTTTTTACTATTGGTTCTGGGGGCATGGCTTGGTGGGCATGGCAGGAGAAGGATACTGTAAAATCTCCAGTCAGAGGTGGTATTTGCCGGTCCTTTGACCAACTCAAAATTTCCGCTACCGGTTCTCCAGAACTGGTCAGAACCTGCTGAATACCACTTCTTCTTCATGGCATGGGACCAGGTTATCTGAGGAATCACCTTGCTGCAATGGGATTAGCCCCACTCTATTCACTATGGCAGAGAGGCCTTCTTTGACTCTTTCAGCCAAGGAATTTCAGCTAGTGAAGTCAAAGACCCCTCTGCCATGGGTCTCACTCTTTGGAACATCTTGCCTCCAGAGGTAAAAACCACCTCCCTGGCCTTCTGGAAGAATTTTAAAACTGCCTCTGCTGATTGGCTTGGGACTCCGATGGGGGCACATTCTACTGGAAGTGGTTGATTGAGTGAGAGACAAAAGTCCATCCTTTACTGCCCATGTTCCTGGTTTTTAAACTTTTATTTAAGCAATGTTAATTTCAATGCTTGTAATGCTTTTATATTTATGCTTTTACGCCATTGTAAGCCATCCAAGTGGCATATAAATTTAATAAATAGTAAAAGCAATAGTAAAAACATCTTAATTTACAATATTATTATAAAATAAACAATAAAATAAAATAATAAAAACAAATCTGTAAAATAATAATTATCTTTATTAAAAAAGGAGATATACAAAAAACAAAAATAAAAGGGCATTTATTTATGAAGGCCTGGAAAAAGATATCAGTCTTCCAGAGACTTAAAAGACATAACCGTAGGCACTTCATGAATTTCAAAAGAGAGAGGATTCTAGAGTATAGGTGCCACTACAAAGAAAGTCCATTTGGGAATAACCACAAGACAATACTCTGTTAATCCTATCTCATACAACAGGACCTCCCTAAATGACCTTAGCAACTGACAGATCTGTAATGATGAAGGTATGTTTTCAGTTATGGTGGTCCCAAGTTGTTAAGTACCTTACAAGTAAAAAATGAAAATCTGAACCTGGATTGGGAGCTAACTAATAGCCATTGCAAATTATTTAACAGAGGTATAACATGTGGATATGCAAGTGCCTCTTGTGGCAACTTGGCTGCCCAATTATGTACCAACTACAGCTTCCACACCAAGCACAACAGCAGCCCCATATAGAGCATACTAGAAGTCTAAATATTTCAAGATATTTCAAGCAATATTTCAAGCAATATCTCATCCATTTCAAGAATGACCCTGTATTGAGATGTCCTTGCTCAAAAAAGCATATCAACTAAACTTGACAATAAGTTATCTTAAACAGAAATCACATGACTTGTTCTGACCTCGGCTTCACAAAATCATAAAACAGATACCTTGTCCCGACAAAACTCCTTTTTATTCGGTGAATGTGAATTTCTAGCATTCACATCCAGCAAAGTCCTGGCAAACAGTCTTTCAGGGGTGAGTTGCAATCACAGCCCTTATCAGACTTGCAGAGTTGCCAGGCCAATAGCTTCCAAGCACAACGCTGTACAAGGAAATCATGGCAAGGAGTCTCTGTGAGTCATGAACTCAGATAAGCAAATCTTCACACTAATTAAATGAACAAATTGTCTCCTGCAAACATCACTCCCCTTTCGCTCCTATTTATTCCCTATGGGAGGGGCCATTCACCGTCCACCTATGCCTTTGCTTCCTAGTTGACCCCTGTTCCTTAATTGTTCCTTTCTCCTGACAGTTCTGCACATGCACACATCAGAAACAGGCTCCAGTCAAACAGTATTTACAGGAAGCTAATTTACCAAACATACCTAAAGAGACTGAAGAAATGCTAGAAAGCAATATAACAATGATGGAACTAAATGAAGCATTTAAGAGACAAAATAATGGGAAAGCACCGGGTCCAGATGGGCTTCCAGCAGAATTCTATAAAACATTTCAAGAATCATTGAGCATCCCATTGTTAGAAGTTAGAAGTTATGTTAAAAAAGATGATACCTAAAACATGGTCAGAGGCTTATATTACACTTATACCGAAGGAAGAGACTGACCCACTGCAAATTAAGAATTATAGACCTATTTCTTTATTGAATGCAGACTATAAAATCTTTGCTTCAATCTTAGCAGAAAGACTTAAAAAATATTTAAATAATTTTATTCACCCAGATCAAAATGGATTTCTGCCAAAGAGACAAATTAGAGACAATATGAGAGTAATCTTGGACACTTTGGAATACTATGAGGCTCATCCTGAAAAGCAAATGGCTTTGATATTCCTAGATGCTCAAAAAGCATTTGACAACGTGAACTGGAGATTTATGTTATTATTATTGGAGCAGATGGGTTTTGCTAAAAAATTTATTCAAGCAATAGAAGCCATATATAATAAACAGACAGCAAGGGTAATGATGGAGGGGGAACTTACAGATTTTATTAATAGAAGGAAAGGCACAAGACAAGGATGCCCCCTATCTCCTTTGCTATTTGTGTTGACCTTGGAAGTGTTGAATAGAAATATTAGGGATGATAAAAGCATAAAAGGAATGAAAATTAAGAAGGAAGAATTTAAGCTACAAGCTTTTGCTGATGATTTAGCTTTTATTTTGGAAGACCGCTAGAAACAGCTCCAAAGTTATTGGAAAGGATAGAGACATATGGAGAGGTGGCTGGTTTGAAAATAAATAAAGATAAAACAAAGATTTTGACAAAGAACATGTTACCGAGACAAAGAGAAGAACTGGCAGACCTCTTGAAAATCCAAGTTACGAATCAGGTGAAGTATCTGGGGATATATTTGACGGCAAGATGTAGCACATTAAAAGAGAATAATTATATTAAACTTAAACAACAGATAGCTACAGACTTGAAGAAATGGGAAAACTTGCAATTGTCATTAATAGGGAGAATTTCAACAATTAAGATGAACATTTTACCCAGAATTCTATTTCTGTTTCAGACAATACCAATTAGGCTTGGAAAAGACCATTTTGAAGATTTAAATAAAATCACGTTGAAGTTTATATGGCAAGGTAAAAAAGCGAGAATAAAGCTAAAGCTTTTGCAAGATGCTAGAATTAGAGGAGGTTTTGGCCTGCCTAATTGGGAATTGTATTATCAAGCTGCAAGTTTGATGTGGGTCAAAGAATGGATAACATTAAGGAAACATAGGTTGTTGACATTAGAAGGACATGACTTGCTGTTGGGCTGGCATGCTTTTTTATGGTATAAGGGAACTAAAACACAGGGTTATTTTAGAAGACATTATGTACGGGAGTCTTTGTGGTTAAATTGGGAGAAGATAAAAAGACAATGTTATTTGAAAATTCCAGTTGGTTATCGACCATTGAAGCATTTTCCTATCCTATAATCTACAAGAAGGAACAAACAGTTAGATATGGGGAACTTTTGGATGAAAAGGGTGAACTTAAATCGATCCAAAACTTAGAAGAACAAGGTATAAGGATGAATTGGTTTTCATATGCACAAATACATTCAAGGTATGATGAAGATTCCAAAACGGAGGGATTTTATGATAAGCAGACTGATTTAGATAAGATCTTGATGGTTACTGATGAGAAGGTGATTAAAAAATTATATGGTTATTTACTGGGAATGAAATTAGAGGAAGAACAAGTCAAAGAAACTATGATTGTTTGGGGGAAGAATTTTGGATATGGGATTGATTTAGAGAAATGGCAGAAATTGTGGTCTCAAAATTATAAAATGACAATGTCAACAGCATATAAAGAAAACTTGTATAAGATGTTTTACAGGTGGCACTTTCCTCCAACAAGAATAGCAAGAATGTTTAAGAATAAATCTGAAAAATGCTGGAAATGTCATCAGATACCCGGCTCGTATTATCATATGTGGTGGACTTGTGAGGATGCTAGAAAATATTGGACTATAACTCGCATGTGGTTGGAAAAAATGACAAAGAAACATATAGACTTGAAACCAGAGATCTTCTTTTTGGGAATTTTACCTGATATATATAGTAAAGATTTGAAATACCTGATTGTAAATGTATTAACAGCGGCCAAGATTGTATTTGCTAAAAATTGGAAGAATGAGAAAATACCATTACAGGAAGAAATTATTAAGAAAATATTGGAATGTGCTGAGAAGAGCAGATTGACATTTGAAATTAGAGAGCAAGAGGATAAACAATTTTATGAAATTTGGGATCTTTTTTATAAATGGCTAGATGATAAAATACGATAATAGAATATTTTAGATAGTAAGAAATATCTTTATCTTGCTATTTTGCTATTATTTTGTTATTTGATATTATATTTATAAAGGTTTTTTTTTAGGATTGATTTGGTATGATTATATGATTTGTTGAATAATCTGGTTAGAGTATTGTTAGCTCATAAAGCATGAATGATTAAAAGTATAGTCAAAAATTTCTTTTTTTTTTTTGTTTAGTGATTATAGGATATATAAGTTTGGATTGATAATATGAGTTGTTATGTAACATAATTGTAACTGGGACTACAGAATGAATGCACAAAAATGATGAACCAACTGACACACTGGATGTACATACGAGAGTTGAATGTTTTAATGTTTTGTTTGTCTTGTTTGTTTGTAGAAAATTAATAAAATTTTCTTTCAAAAAAAAAAAAAGAAACAGGCTCCAGCTGTTCTTCTGCCCCACTGATCTCTGACTTGGAAGGTATTGATAACTGTTGGACAGCTCTGGCCCCATCTCTGCCTCTGACATCAGAGTCTTCCCCAGATTCTAGGACTGGCCCATGTTCCTCCCCAACCTCCTCACTGTCTGAGTCTGCCAGCAGTTCCACTGGCCGCTGGTGAGCCACAACATGGCTATCAAAGACAAGGGATGTCTTTTGGAATCATCTGCTGAAAACAACTTCACTTTGCCAGGATTCAATCTAACAATTGAATTCATCTAGCCATGCTATCACTACATCCAGACAGAGACTCTCTGGATTCAGATTCTATGGAATTGTAAGCCTTAGTGTCATTTGCATAATGAAAATACCAGAGCCAACATTTATGACATCCACAGTTTCATACAAATGATAGATAGCATTGGAACAAAACGTCTATAGAGATTTTCAGTCAACCAGGTCATGGTTGTCCAAAAGATGTTTTTTGAAAAGGCAACTGGACTTTGCTTTTCCTTGAAGACATTTTGCTTCTCATCCAAGAAGTTTCTTGACTTCTGACTGAATGGTAGAGGATGGAATATAAATCCTTCCATCCATCACAATTCAGTCAGAGGAAGCTTCTTGGATGAGAAGCGAAATGTCTTCAAGGAAAAGCAGTCTAGTTGCCTTTTGAAAAAGCATCTTTGGGATGGGAATAAAATACTATTTACAAGATCCCACAACACAACTTTTGGAGAGCATAGGCCCAGTCAGCAATTGCTATTTTCTGAAATGATCACTGAATAAGGTAATATGGTCAAGTGAGCAAGATGTCTTATCATAGCTACAGGCATCAGGAGGTACAAGGTACAGTTCAGTAGATTTGAAATCAAAACTGTGTTCATATCAGCATGAAGATGAGCAATTTTGTCCTGAGTGCCTACAAAATCTGCCAAGCAAGTAATTGAAAGTTGTAAATTTAATTTATCTGAGGCAATGACAATAAATTCTTTAATAATAATAAACCCACTTTTAAAAGATCTGCCGAATGACTATTTAAAGATGTGAAGAAGTCTTCTTTACAACTTTTTATGCCACCCAACAAGCAGGACTGTTTGCACTAACACGTGTTATGTGAATTCCATTGTAAATATCATACTACTTATACTTTAGTTGTATCCTCATCTGCTCCATGGTCAGAGATATCAGGAGAATTAAGGAGAGCGTTTTTATCTACAATGCTGAATAAAACAATTCAGAGCTATTGTCTCAATTGTCTTTTGTTTTCCTGTTGTACAGTATGTATCAAAAAAATTCAAAGCAGTTCAATATACCTTTGTCCTAAACAGTGGATTGAAACAAGATTAACTCTGGCTTCTGCAAAAACCCCAGAGCAGCCAAGAATCCATTAGATTCCATCAGTTGTCAAAGGTGGATGCCCTTAATGAATCCCTTTAGTTTTTTTAATGGGGAATGAAGTTCTGAGCATCATGTTGAAATAACTATTATCTTTTCCTCCAGTATCAAATTCATTCTACCCATAACCCAGGCCAGAATTAATGTGAGAGCATGCCCTATCCTATACTAAGATAGTTTAATGTCATAGTTTTGTCTAGTTATAGTTTTAGAATGATTCACAGTTAACATGGAAGGCATAAAGTTTCAGCTTCAGCATGAATGTTCACTCAGGAAGGCTATTAGGATAGATAAACCAAGTTTCTTCAAAGTGTCCCACTGATTCAGTGACATCTGAAAACCATAATATATTTTGATTTGGACAAATTATCTGGTGATTAAGGTGATTACAATGGAGATTTCCAATTCCCACTATGAGTTGATGCCACTTTAAAAACACAGACAAGCAATACCATCCATTTAAATTTTTCACTACAATAGAGTAACATACATCAAAGGTGAATGAGACCTTGTGATCCACCTCACAATATATTCTCAGTTTCACACAACAAGCACAAGACAGAGACTGACTTGAGAAATAACTAAAGCAGAAACAATAAATTAATCAATTAACACAGCTTACCTGGGGATAATTCACATTTCTTTTAAAATGGTATTCTAATGGCAACTCAAATTCTGGATGGTCAATCTGAAAAAAAAAACCAAGGATAGATAGTAATACCAGCTACATTATAAACAGGGAAACAATAATCGAAGAGTAACTGTAAGCAAAAGAAAGGAAAGAAGGAAAAGGGGAAGGAAAAGGGGAAGAAAGGGAGGAAGGGAGGTGTTGAGAGAATAGTGACTTCTGCAAAATTGCTGATAAGAAGAGAGCATTGTAAAAAGAAGAGTGGTTTTTGTCAAGCTGATATCAGCAATGGCACAAATTTGTGTTAAATTTGCATGTGATAATTTATCAGATATAAGCTGATATAGCAATTTTTAAGGAGGAAAATGATACATTCTAAGTTGTAGAATGTTGATAATAAATCATCTATTCCACCATGGATTTTGTTTGGAACCAATAAGCATTTCCAGACAGAGCAATGATATAATGCAAGTACTGTATCAGATAAAATTTAGCTAATATCTTTCCTTAACTTAAAAAACAACAACTATGTAATCCTCCACAGTCAAAACCACAGCATGAAAATGTATTGAATATTCTGAACAGTGGTAGATGCATTTTTCAGGAGAGATCTCTGGCCCCCCCTCCAAAATTGCACTAAAGAAGCATGTTCACATATCTATGTAGTAATACATGAAAATATATAAAAAAACAAAAACAAATAGCTTTTTTAAAAGCAAATTTTAATTGATTTTCTTTTATATGGGAAAAAATAATCAAACCTGAATCGTGATATAATGGAAAGGAAAGCGATTAATCATAATATATGTTTTGAGCACTGCATGTTCATAGCTGCACATAGTCATATTCTGTGTGCCAATCCCATTGTTCTGACTCTGCATAAGGTAACTTCATACAGGAAAATACATATATTTAAATCAAACATTTTAACTGCATTGCCTAAACTTTGCCATCTAGTAGTCCTACCTGGATAATATTGGTGCTTGGATCAGATGAACTGGGTCCCATGTATGCTTTGAAGAATGGAAAAGTGTTGTATTTTTCCATGAGTATCTGAAGAGTTTGGTTAAAATCTGTTTGTTTCCAGGAACCAGTGATATTCCAACCACCAATCTGAACAAAGAAAATTTGATCATTGTTACTGGAGAAAGCTGGAAGACTGGGGAGGGAGGGGGCCTCAGAAGGAGAGGGCCTCAGAAGGAGAGGGCCTCAGAGAATGAAATATTTGGGGAATATTAAAAAGAGGCAGAATATTATATTTCTCCTTAGGAGAAATGGAGAAAACATGTTCTGAAAGGCAACCCCATTCTTTCTGCATAGTAAAACAGCCTCCAGCAGATACCTAAAACCTTTAAAGAGGGATGGTTTGTGTCCATTAAGAAAGACTGGCCCAATCTATTCACAAACAAGGTTCTTGCTTAAGAAGGACAGGACATAACTTTTAGGACATAATAGGATTAACCCACCACCATTAAAATAGCAAAAGACACAATGCTCACTACATTGCACAACCCCCTGGAGTATTTCAAACACAAAACCCCAAAGAATGTACAAAAGCCCACCTATCCTAACCCCATTTTGTCAGCTGTCCCAGAACTGCAAGCTGTTGTTGCTTCTGCTCATCAAGAAAAAAGAGTCCTTCCTTCCTACCAGCCTCCATTTTACTTCCAGTGCCTTTTTCTTGGATTGGAACTGGACTGGATTTTTCTCCCAGCATTACTAAGAAAAAGGGGTTATAAAATAGCTAAGTATGTATAACTTCTGACTCAGGAAATGCTCAGTTCAAATTTGATTTCAGAAATGGACTCAACTAAGACTCCTTTTAATGTAAATGAAATAATAATAATAATAATAATAATAATAATAATAATAATAATAATAATAATAATAATAATAATATAACCATATGCAAGGAGAGGTTTCATTCTTTTTTTCCCTTATTTGCAATCCTGATAAATGTCCTGCTTACACTGTCCTTAGCTTAAAACAGTAATGGATAACCCTGAGGAAAAGAGAGAGGCAATGCTGCCTTGGAAACCATCATACAAGATAAACATGAGTCCACAATTGTTTTAACAGTCAAAGGAAGGAAGGAAGGAAGGAAGGAAGGAAGGAAGGAAGGAAGGAAGGAAGGAAGGAAGGAAGGAAGGAAGGAAGGAAGGAAGGAAGGAGCTAATGGGTCAAGCAATTAAAAATGGCAGGCAGGAAGTTTGTACTTTCAGACTTGCAAGATTCTAATAATGTAGCCTTAAACTAAAGTAGATTTAGCTTATGTAGTTGAATTCCCCAGTCGACATGTCCTCATTAAAATGCAAAAATTTGACCCCTCCACCCCAAACAAGAGCATTAGGATTTCTGTCAAGATTGGGTTATGGGAAGAAAAAGTTTGATTTTTTTTTCTGCCACAGCACTATCGTTTCAGTTCACTATTATTTGAACTTATTGATGGACTTATAGTGTGGTCCTGCCTCAGATGATGAACCCCAACAGCACAATTTTCCTGTTCCCTCCTTTTTTAACACATTTCTTGTAATTATATAGAATCTTTTCTGTGTTCTACACAGTAGTGGATTTTTAAGCTGTGCAGATGCAGATAGATAAACTCAACAAGACGTCCATAACAAAGTACATTTATTGGTTCATCAGGTATCTTCATAATTCACATTTGTAATGAAGTTCTTTAATGACCAATCCTTTGTATATCTGCCTTGTAGTAAAAGATGGTTATCTCCTAACCCATCTCGTAACAATAGAAAGCAGCTGCCATGAGTTAGGGAGTTCAGGCAAAGTGAGTAAAATTCCCCCAACCCATCCAGGGTCAAATTAGTGATCAATCAGGATTACAGATGTGGCTACGTGACATGAACTACATTTGCCAGGATACCTTTAACTACATTTACAGATGTGGTAAGACCACACCTAGAGTACTGCATCCAGTTTTGGTTACCACATTATAAAAAAGATGTTGAGACTCTAGAAAAAGTACAGAGAAGAGCCACCAGGATGATTGGAGGACTGGAGGCTTAAACATACAAGGAACGGTTGCAGGAACTGGGCTTGGCTAGTCTAGTAAAGAGAAGGACCAGGGGAGACATGATAGCGGTCTTCCAGTATTTGAGGGGCTGCCACAGGGAGGAAGGGGTCAAGCTATTTTCTAAAGCTCCTGTAGGCCAGACAAGGAATAATGGATAGAAACTGAACAAGGAGAGATTTAACCTGGAAACAAGGAGAAACTTTCTGAGAGTGAGAACAATCAACCAATGGAACAGCTTGCCCTCAGAAGTTGTGGGAGCGCCATCAGTTGAGACTTTCAAGAAGAGATTGGACTGCCATTTGTCAGAAATGGTGTAGGGTCTCCCACTTGGGTGGACGGTTGGACTAGATGACCTACAAGGTCCCTTCTAACTCTGATTATCTGTATCTGTATTTACCATGGACAGCTCATAATTCCTAAGTCACTATCCAATTCTCATAGACTGGCTGGACAGCACAGTACCCAATATAGACAGAAGAAGCAGTGAATAAACAGAATTATAAAGTGAAAATGCTGACATCTATATACACCACCTAATATCATGGAGGAGGTAATAAGACATATCTGAAGTAATTTTTGCCCATCTAAAAATGGAAAATTTATCAAAATGAATCATGGCTTTGATAAGATGCTACAGCATTCCATGTGTCCTTCACTCACTTTACCTCAGTAATCTTTGCAAAGAAACCTTCTAAGGTGGGGTGGGGGATGGGACATTACTGAGGGAAATATAAGTAAAAATAAATTGACACGTTATCCATAATAACTCTCAAAGCAACAGGATTTTTTAATCCACAATATTTTTACCAAGTACTCCATAGATATTTGAAAGTCTGAATCTGTATTTCAAAGACCTTGAATAATTGTTTATTTGATTAAGCTCTACCAAGTAAGTGTTGAATCTTAGTAATCATACATGTATAAATTTCCTCCAGGATGATCAGTCCCCAGGCTGGCCCTTCAGGTTTTCAGGGATGAACTCATTTTCCACTGTAATTGAATCCTCCCACTTCGCTGCTGGCAACTTCTGTTTCTTCCAAGTGAAAACTCTGGTTTCATTTCTGCTGTGATTCATTTGTTTGTTTTCTTAGCTACCACTAATATTATCAAGGGTCTTCTCCAGCAACCATGTTCAAAGTCACCAATATTCTTTCTACCCTCTTTCTTCCACAGAGGGTCACAAGAAAAGCTATTTCACACACGTTGTGGCATCAAAATATCTTTAACGCCTCCACATTGGATGCTAGCCTGAAAAATGTCTTGATTGCTATATCTTTACTCTGATATTGGATTCTCATTTCAATGTCTTTATAATCAGTTTTAAAGCTGTTTGCAGTACATGTTGATATCCATTTCATTTTCTTTTACATTTAATCATAGTCTCATGTTTTTTCACTGTGCTTCTTGACTTTTGTTATTAGAGCTTACAGATCATTTGCATTTTCAGCTATCTGTATTCAAAACTAACAGAATATCAGAGTTGGAAGGGAACTAAGAGGTTTTCTAGGCCAACCCCCTGCTCAAGCAGGAGACCCTATACCTGTGAAGGAGAACCTATGGCACACGTGCCAGAAGTGGCATGCAGAGCCATCTCTCTGGGCATGCCAGCTGTCGCCAGTTGCTCTTCCAGGTTCTAGCACATGCCAGCCGGCTGGTCTTTGCATGTGTGGGGGTGCCGGAAAACAGAAGACCGTTAGAAATCAGCTGGCCAGCTGGTCTTCATGTACGTTAGAAGCCAGAAGACCAGGTGGCCAGTGCACATGTGCGTTCCAGGAGCTGCTGAAGGCAAGTTGGTCCACTGATTAATTGTTCTGTCGAGAGATTTCTCCTTATTTCTAGGTTGATTCTCTCCTTGATTTGTTTCCATACATTGCTTTTTGTTCTTCCTTCAGATGCTTTGGAAAATAGGTTGAACCCCCCCCCCCCGGCCCCCCTTTCATAGCTATGGAATATTCCACATTCTCATGACTGGCAAAGTGAACATTTTTCTATGGTCAGTGAAGCACACATATTGATTTTTTCCCCCTCTTTGGCTTTCTTTTCTCTTCATTATGCTCCAACAATAATAATCTCATGGTCTTAGGCCTTTTTAAAAACTAGTTTGAACTTCTGACATCTCCTTTTCCATGTAAGGAAACAAATATAAGGAAATGATTGTTTCCATAGAAGGAAATAAATCTGTGTTGAATGATCATAAGCATTATTTTGCTATTATGTGGAATTAAGGCTATTGTATAATATTTTTCATGCTCTGTTAAGGTTCTTTTTTTTTTTTTTTGGTTACTGGTATGTAGACTGACTCTTTCCAATCTGTTGCACTATGTTCTCCAGATTTGTTGACATAGTTTCATTGGAACTTTTACTGATTCTTCTTCTGTTGCATGTTATATTTCTATAGTTATTCCATAAGTTCTTATATTTTTCCAACTAGGTGAGCACAAGAATGCTGATCTAACTTCATCTGCTAGTACTAGGGATTCTTCTAAAACAGGAAATCACTTCTAAGGTATCAGTTACTTGGTGTCCTCCCGCATACCATTTCAAAATTGGAAACTCTTTCAGACTTCAGAGATCTTTTGAAAAACTGTTCCTGTTTTTCCATTGTTGTTTCCATGTCCCACATTCTTACAGATGTCATATTATTGCTTCTTGTCTCTTCGAGAAGATCTGAGGAGATATTTGTCTTTCATGACTTTAGCTTCTCTTCCCTTCTTTGCAATTTTCTTTGTTCTGACATCTAGTTTGGTTTCTTTTGTTTTTTGGTCTTTGAGAAGTTTCTTTTCACATCTGTACAACATTTTGTTTGATTTCATTCCATCATTCCTTCATTTCTCTATTAATGAGGTTTGTGTACAATATTAGCATACTCCGAAACCCTCGCACCCGATTGGTCCGGACCAGTGAAGACCTGATTGGTCAACAGGTCGGCCGTGATTGTAGCACTGGGAATCTACCGTGATTGGCTGTGCCGATCGCGGGAGATTCAAAGTGCTGCCATTGGCTGCCGAGCCACGAGCCAGCCCTATATGAAGGGCTGCCGCGGCTCGCATTCCCAGACCTTTACCTATGCCTAATAAAGAGCTGAACTCATGTAAATGGTCTCGCGTCTCTGTCGAACCGATCCGCCTCAGATCTAACACTGGCGACGAGGGTGGGATCGTGAGACAAAGAAACCATCCAGCACGTGGCGAGGTGGCATGCAGCAACCAGCAGCATGGCCGGAATCAACTCACCACCCGCTCCCTTCAACCCTGCTACTGAGGACTGGGAATCCTATCCTAGGTTCCAAATGTTCCTCAAGAGTAGCAACCTCAAGGACGCCAATGGCCACAAGAAACGAGCCGTGTTCCTCACGCACTGCGGGCCCGCAGTCTTCAAAATGGCCAAAGCCTTGGCCAAACCGATGGACATCAAGGCGATGGAGTGGGATGATCTCGAGCCCCTGCTGCAAAGCCACTATGCCCCCGTCGTGCCCATCCTCATCCGCAGCACGACTTCTACAGGTGGGATCAATGCGAGGGCGAAGGGCTGGCCAACTTCATAGCATCACTATGGGACCTGGGGGGTCTGTGCGAGTTCATCGACCTGGACGAGGCCCTGTGAGACCGCGTCGTCCTGGGACTCCGAGACCCCATCCTCCAGAGCCGCATCATGGCAAAGGGAGACATCTCCCTCGCCGATGCCCTCACCGAAGCCGCTGCAGCGGAAGCGGCCAAGAAATCAGCGGCTTGGATGCGACAATTGAGCATCATGCCGCAACCGGCGACCGGAGAGGCAACGTCGACCCCCGAGAGGAGGCCAGCGACAGACTACACAACCATACACCACGGCGACATCGACTCCTTCTCAGAAACCGAAGACGAGGAGGAGGAGATCCACTGTCTCCAATCAGCGCGGGAGCAGTGGGAACCATGAGGTCGTAAGTCGAGGTTCCAGTGTGCCAACTGTGGCGGTGATCACCCCCGAGCGGACTGTCGTTTTCTCTAAGCCTTTTGCATGCATTGCGAGAAACGGGGGCACATCGACAAAGTGTGCCAGAATAAGAAGCACTACAGTCCGCGGCGACGAGATGCCAGCCCCCGACGGAGAGACAGCACCCCCACCAGGACCCGAAATCACCAGACGGAGAACCGCTGGAGCTGGGAAGGTCGGAACAGGCGACTCCAGGAGACAAGACAGAGAGAGGAAATGCACCAGACTGTCGTCATCGGCCATTCCTTCACCAGCGACGCCAGAAAGGTATACGTGACGGTCGGGATAGAAGACCAGCAATGCGACATGGAGGTGGACTCAGGGTCTTTCCTCTCAATGGTCTCCTGGCGCACACTCAAGCGCCTGGTCCCCACCATCCGCCGCCAAGAACTGGAAGACCAAACACTAACCCTCAAAGACTATCAGGGAAACTGAATCCCTGTAGTCGGTAGAGGCCACTTTAAAGTCACCTTCAAGGGCCATACAGAAGTGCTACCCCTGAAGATTGTCGATTGAGATTGGCCGAGCCTGTTGCAGTGGTTCGCACCCCTGGGCATCGAAGTAACAGGCATACACCACATCGGAGAGGCAGACTGGGAAGCGGCGCTCGTGAGGGACTTCCGGGAAGTCTTCGACGACCATTTAGGCAAGTACCAGGGGTCCCCTATTTCATTTAACATAGACCCAAGCATCGTGCCAATCCGCCTTAAGCCCAGGCGAGTGCCATTTGCACTCAAGCCCAAGATCGATGAGCAACTCGATAAGCTCATCACGCAAGGGGTGCTGGAACCGATCGATCATGCCCGGTGGGAGACCCCAATTGTCACCCCCATCAAGCCAGATGGGTCAGTGAGAATTTGTGATGACTACAAGGCCACCCTAAACCATGCGCTCCAACAAAGCGCATACCCCGTCCCAGTAGTCCAGCATCTTCTGCACTCACTGGGGGGAGGCCGGATCTTCGTAAAGCTCACCTGGTGCAAGCCTACCAGCAACTGCTGGTCGATGCCACGACAGCAGAAGCCCAAACCATCGTAACGCACCGAGGGGCTTTCCGCTGCAACCGGCTCCAGTTTGGAGTCAGCGTGGCACCTGGGGTCTTCCAAAGCCTTATGGAAAGACTCCTCCAGGGAATAGAAGGGGTGGTGCCCTACTTTGATGATGTCTTGGTGGCCGTGAAAAATGAGAAACAACTAGAAGCCAGGTTGAGGGAGGTACTGCAGAGGTTCAGAGACTCGGGAATTAAAGTCAAGAAAGGGAAGTGCCAGCTACGGGCCGAAAGGGTCAAATTTCTGGGGTACCTCCTAGACAAACAAGGAATTCACCCCACAGAAAAGAAACTGAGAGCCATAAGGGAAGCACCGCGACCAAAAAACAAAATGGAATTACAGGCTTTCTTGGGACTGTTAAACTTTTACAATGTCTTCCTACCTCAAAAGGCGACCGTGGTGGAACCGCTACATAGGCTGTTAGATAAAACAGCTACCTGGACCTGGGGAGCACGGGAGGAGAGCGCTTTCAACAACACAAAGAACCTGCTAACATCTGACGCGGTACTAATCCAGTAAGCGAGACTCTGCCAATGACGGTAACTTGCAACACGTCACCATTTGGAATCGGCGCCATCCTCAGCCACCAGCTACCAGACGGGAGGGAAGCACCCATCGCTTTCTCATCAAGGACACTTTCAAAGCCAGAGTGGAACTACAGCCAGCTCGACAAAGAGGCCCTAGCAGTCATTGCCGGCGTCAAGAAATTTCACGAATACCTTTACGGTAGGACTTTTACAATCATCATGGATCACAAGCCGCTGCTAGGAATCCTGGCGGGGAACAGGGCCACATCGAACATTCTATCACCAAGAATGACGAGGTGGTCTGAATTCCTAGCAGCATACAATTACCAGATGATATACTGACCCAGCAAGGACATCGCCCATGCAGACGCCCTAAGCCAGTCACCCTTACCGGATGGGGAAGATGACCCGGCACCCACAACAAAGGTACTCCAAATAGAGACAATATCCAACCCACTCGTGACCGCGCCAGACATTGCCAGAGAAACAAATAAAGACAAACGGCTGGCGCGAGTCTTGAGCTGGGTGGGAAAAGGGTGGCTGGAAGGGGACATAGACAAACTATTCAGACTCTTCTGGAACAGACAAACTGAACTCTTTACCAAAAAGGGCTGCATACTTTGGGGGGACAGAGTGGTAATTCCTGAAAAATTACAGGAAAAGGTATTGGGAATGTTGCATGAGGGGCACCCGGGGATGTTTAAGATGAAAAGCCTGGCCAGAAGCTACGCATGGTGGCCAGGAATGGATAAACAGATCGAAACCTGGGTTGCCAAATGTAAACAATGCCAAGAGTCCAGATCCGTGATTGGAGCACTGGGAATCTATCGCGATTGGCTGTGCCAATCGCAGGAGATTCAAAGTGCTGCCATTGGCTACCGAGCCGCGAGCCAGACCTATATGAAGGGCTGCTACGGCTCACATTCCCAGACCTTTACCTATACCTAATAAAGAGCTGAACTCACGTAAATGGTCTCGCGTCTCTGTCGAACCGATCCGCCTCAGATCTAACAGTTTGGATTTCAAAGTGATCCTTGATGTTCTCATTGAAAATGGAGGCTATATACTCATATAGTAGAAATTAGTTGGCTTTGTTCTTCTGATTTATTTTGACTTGTAACTTGTATATTAACTGTTTCATATTTTTGTTGATACAGCTGAGTTTTTCTACTTTCTTGTGCCAATTATAAAGTTGATTTGAGTTCTGTGTACTCCATCTTGTGTTGTCAACGTACATGGGTGTCATGCATAGGCTGTTTGAATAATATATTAGCAATGAAGAAATCACTGGATTGGCAGAAACTGGTAAGTAATTCTCCTGCTTAATTTCTGTTTTCAAAACCATACAATCCAAACAAAATTTTCTCCTCTAAGCTCTCTTGCATGTTTCTGCTCTTTAAAGTTTTAATCACTCATTTGCTTAGTCCACCCCAGTTTTCCTTCCCTAGAATATTTAATCTATTTCCTTTGTTGTTACCAGAAAACCATTTCTGAGTTCTGTCCTGCATTATTCCTTCTGCCTTTCTTGTTCTTGTTGTTACTCCCTTTCAATTTGCGACTTTGTTTGATTCTCTTCCCATAGGAAAGTTGCTTCCATTCCTGACTCCTGTTGTAATACACCTTTATTTAATCTTATAATTTTGTCTTATCTTCTGAATAGCTATAGTCCCTTGTTCACTCAACTGCAATATTTCTTCCATTAGTGCCATTTGCTTGCACTAGTTGTAATCATATCTCCCATTTTTTACAAAACATAGCAGCAAAGTCAGGGCCATTGTTGTAACTATCAGTGCAATTCTGTACCATCCTAGCATTGTATCTTTATGTAAACATCAGAATCTTGTCTGCATTGTATCTTTTTCATGTAAACATAAGACTCCTATCTCTTCAGTGATCTTTGCCAGGAATGCAAAAGAGAAGAGGAGTTTAAACAGCTGTCAATACAGAATGATGTCTTAATTGACCTGAGTTCCTATAAATTACGCTTTCTGATACCTTGTTGTCTTTACTAACCTGAGCTATTATAAATCTTGTGTATTTCCTGCTGACCTAAGCTATTGTAATTCAATGAATGTCTTGTTTATCCTGGGCTTTGAAGAATTTCACCCCCCTGTGAAAAAGCATAATAAAAGAGCCAGTGCAAAGGCATTTGGCGCGCATCATCCAGAGGAAACCTCGTCTCGTGTCGTTTCTCTCTCCCTTTCTCCCTTTCATGAGGCGCCCATCTAATGCGGGATGGCAGATACCGCATTTTGGTGACCCCGACGTGATTCCCTAAGGGGGATACGCAGCGGCGCGCCCATACTTATCAGCTCGGTTGGAGCTGTGCATCGCCAGGCGCCTGAGCGAATTGCACCTCATCGGATCTGAAAGACGGTCTCGACTTTAGTAAGTATGGGTGGAGGCTTTTCTCAACAGCAGACGCAGCATCTGAAGGAAATGAGAGAGCTAGTCGCTTCTTCTTCTAAATACTCTGCTAATTTAAAGGGCTCTCCCATAAAAAAGAAATCTATTGCTGCATTATTGGCTTATGTGTGGCAACACTGCCCCAATTATCCAGAGAGAGGGTCCTTAAAATTTTCCAATTGGCAAAAAATTGGTGAATATCTCCATAATCCTCCTCGTGCACCTATTGGCATTTTGGTCACTTGGAGGAAAATTATGGAGGCTTTAAAAGTCCATTATAAAATAGAAGCAGGGAGTGTGTTTGAATCTCCCCCACCAAGTTATGAGAACTTTTCTATCCTTCAACCTTCCGCTCCCGATGATTGTAAAGCAGCACGGGAGCCTCCTTCCATTCAATCCACTTCTTTAAATGTAGAGCCCTCGTGTCCTCCACCCCCTCTCCGAGGAGGAGGGTGTGTTGTAAAAGCTATTCAACAAGCCTTTTGTGAAGGAGATACAGATGAGGACACCCTTGCAGCTGCCTCCCTTTATCCTATTGTTCAAGCCGGCAATCCACCAGTTCCTCAGTATACTCCAATGCCATATAAAATAATTAAGGATTTAAAGGCAGCTTGTAAGGAAAATGGTATTCAATCTCATTATGTACAGGGACTTTTAGGATCAATAACCCAGCCAGGTGCTGACTTGGTGAATGCTGATTGGCGTACATTATTTAACATGATCCTCACGCCTTCACAATTTTTGGTCTGGGAGTCAGAATTTCTTAAATGTACCGCAGCCGCAGCCGCTAGAGGCTTACCAGCAAATGTCACTTTGGATATGCTGAACGGTACTGGCACCATGTCTACCATTGCCCAACAGGTTGCCACAGACCCAGCTGCTTTCCCTATAATACAGGAGTGTGCTTTGGCAGCTGCTCGAAAGGTTGATAATGCGGGATGCATGCCCAACTCTTTCTCTAAAGTTATTCAAGGACCTTCTGAGCCTTTTTCCTCCTTTATAAACCGTCTCACAGAAGCCTTAGAGAGACAAATTGATAATAGAGAGGCTTGTACTGAATTACAAATGAAACTTGCCTATGAAAACGCAAACGCTGATTGTCAGAAAGTTTTGCAACCATTAATTAATAAGAAAAATGTTACCATGGCAGATTATCTTACAGCCTGCCGAATCATAGGAACCACATTCCATTCCATGTCTACGCTGGCTACAGCCATTACTGAAGGCATGCAGCAGAATATGGGCTCTCTTCTTCCCATTTCCCAACAAAATACTCGCAAAATGGGAAATTGTTTTAATTGTGGCAAGCCAGGTCACTTTAAGAGCCAATGCAGGGTCCTGGGCAGGGGAGCAAATATGCCAAGAAACCAGGTTGCTCGCCCAATGACAACATGCCCTTGATGCCAAAGGGGCTATCACTGGGCTAGTCAGTGCAGAGTCCAAAAGAATGAACAGCAGAATAGCCCTGCAATCACACAAAAACCTTTTTTGAATCAGGGAAACTAGAAACGGGGCAGGCAGCCAGCCCCACAACAAAGGCTGCTGAAACTTGCAACTTTTCTTCTTTCACTTACAATCTTGTTGCTAATGATACTGTTACTTATTTTCCTGGTGTCGCTGACTTTCTCTTTGTACATCCTGTTCAGCCTTTTCATATGCCCCCCGATATCCCAGTGCTAGTCTTTCCTGTAAGGGATTTAGCTGAACAAGGTATTCTTGCCTCTCCTTTTCTGCATGACCCCACTGTATTGTCTGATGTCTGTCTGTATGTACTAGCTAATACAGAAGTTACTATAAATGAGGGGGATATTGTGGCAAAAATGATTGTGCTCTTAGACCAACAACAAGAGCAACTCTATGCAATTGAAAGACCAATTAGTCAACCAAAATCTACGGTGACATTCTTATTGAATGGTCGATCCTTTCTTGGTCTCTTAGATACTGGAGCGGATATTTCCGTCATCCGAACCGCTGAGTGGCCGGACACCTGGCCTGCAGATGTGGCACCAGCGGTGAGAGGAGTGGGGGGACTCCAGGAGACTCACATTAGCAGAAACTGGGTAAAAGCCCATTCCCCTGAGTCTCAATGTGTTGCTTATATTAAACCAGCTGTAATTCCTCTGTATACTAACTTGTGGGGAAGAGACCTTATGTCACAGTTTAATGCGCAGCTTACTCTCCATTAACCATGCTTCGCTTATGTCTGACTAACAATAACCCTGTGTGGATTGATCAGTGGCCTCTCCCTTCTATAAAACTTGAAGCCTTACACTCTCTTGTTCAAGAACAATTAGATAAAGGTCATCTAGAGCCCTCATTGAGTCCATATAATACCCCAGTTTTTGTTATCAAAAAGAAAAACGGCGCTTGGCGTCTCCTTCAGGATTTAAGGGCTGTGAATTCGGTCCTCCTTCCAATGGGACCTCTGCAATGTGGTCTTCCAAATCCTAACATAATTCCTCAAGAATATGACCTTATCATTATTGATTTAAAAGACTGTTTTTTCTCCATTCCATTACACCAGTTAGATAGAAAATTATTTGCTTTTTCTGTACCAACCTTAAATAATCAGAGACCTACCAAACGATATCAATGGAAAGTCTTACCACAAGGCCAACTATGTGTCAATTTTTTGTGGATTTAGCATTGCAGCCCTATAGAGACAAATATCCTCATTTTTTAGTCTATCATTACATGGATGATATATTGGTATCTGCACCTGGTCCAAAGGGCACGGTATTAAAAACTCTGCCATGCCTGAACTCTATTTTAGGTAAAGCAGGTCTCACTATAGCCCCAGAAAAAGTTCAATCCAAACCACCTTTTTTCTATTTAGGTCACAAGTTACTTGCTTCGGCTGCTATTCCTTCTCTTCCCCTCCCCACTCTTCCCCCGAAGCCAACACTTGTGATTTTACAGCAGTTCCTGGGAACTTTAAATTGGGCACGTCCTTATTTGGGTTTGACTACAGCTACATTAGCTCCTCTCTTTAACGCTCTAACGCAAGGTAAAGCCCCGTCTGATGTTATCATTCTAAACAAAGAGCAGTTGCAGGCATTGAAAGACATTTCCCATTTAATGGCTATTCGATGGGTGGATCGGGCTATAGAAAATTGTCCTTTATCAATTGCTTTGCTAAATACTGCTCAGAGACCAACAGCTGTCATTATGCAAATTCATCAGACACAGGTTCTGATCTTAGAATGGCTGCATTTGTCTCACACCCCAAGGACCACAATTACTAATAAATCCTCTGCATATTCTCAGTTGATCTTTAAAGGTCGTCAAAGATATAAACAACTCATGGGAATTGAGCCTGTTTGCATATTCACTCCTTGTTCATTGACTACTTGGGAAATGCTATGGTGTAATTCAGAAGAAATGCAATACTCTTTAGAAGAGTGGCCAGGGCAAATTTCTTGCCATTTACCAGCTGACCCACGATTCACTTTTCTTAAAACTCTTCCTTTTGAATGGCATTCCCCCCTCTCATTATCTCCATTAGTAGATGCACCTACACTTTATGCCGATGGAGGAAAGATGTATGGCGCTTGTGCATGGCACCAGGAGGGAGAGTGGAAAACTAAAATTACCTCTCCACAATCTTCTGCTCAACAGGCAGAACTTGCTGCATCTCTTATTGCTTTTCAACAGTTTCAAAAGACTCCTTTTAATTTAATAGTAGATTCCTTATATGTTTCTCAGATTTTGAAAAATATATATCAAGCCTATTTATCTCCTAGCATATCTGATTCTTTGTTAAAGTTATTGCTTTCTCTACAGCAATATATCAACAATCGCACACATCCATTTTTTGTAGCACATATCAGGAGCCACCAACCTCTTCCTGGTATATTACAGGAGGGCAACAAGGTGGCAGATGCAGCTGCAACAGCTGCATCAGGTAAATCAATTTGTAATCTGACAGCATCACAAAGTCATAGCTATTTTCATCAAAATAGAAAAGCATTACAAAAACACTTCTCATTAACCCAGGCAGAGGCAAGTGCAATAATACAACAATGCCCCACATGTAGCAAGCAAGCACATTCCATTCCTATAGAGGTTAACCCTAGAGGATTAAAAGCTTGTGAAATTTGGCAAATGGATGTAACTCAGTATCCACCTTTTGCCCCATGGAAATATTTACACGTTTCAATAGATACATATTCAGGATTTATTCTGGCTACTCCTCAAAGGGGAGAAGCTGTAAAACATGTCATCAATCATTCAATTCGTACCTTTGCTTCGCTGGGACGTCCAAAAGAAATAAAAACAGATAATGGGTCTGCCTATACAAGTTCTGCTTTTCAGGATTTTTGTAACAGATGGGATGTAATCCACAAGTTTGGGATTCCCTACAATAGCCAAGGGCAAGCTATTGTAGAACGGGCTCATTTGTCCCTGAAAAATGCTCTTGATAGATATTCATTGCGGGAAAAACCCCCGAACCTCCCAGCCTTGCAAAACTCTCTCAACATTTGTCTTTTTACTCTAAATTTCCTAAACTTAACAGGGATTCCTCCCACTTCTGCTGCTGTTCGTCATTTTCCCCCCCCCCTTTCCCCCTCTAACAGACCTTTGGTATATTACCGCAGGTTGCCAGATCCAACCTGGCAGGGTCCTGCTGAACTTATTACTTGGGGGAGAGGATACGCTGCGATCTTACTGCCAGACAAAACCACTTGCTGGATCCCTGGTCGGGCGGTAAGACCCTATCATGGGAAATCCTCCGATACATCTGCATCTTAAACTCTTCCTGATATTATTGCCTATACCCTCCTTGCAATTTCTACCTTATTCATATCCTACTTATACTTTTGTTCAACATGGTCATTGGACCACATTAGAATTTCGCTTTAGTAAATATGATAATGACTGTCCTATTGTTTGTTGGCATAATAATCTTCCCATAAATATATCTCCTTATATTCACACATATTTCAACAAAACACATGCTTCCTGTCAAAAGATTATTCGTGTTAAAGCTACTCCTTTAACAGAAGGCTCTTATACTTGTTCTATGAGGGTACGTCATGAAAATGCTACCCGTAGCTTTCACTCTGTCACTTCTGTTTTGTTTACAGAACACTCTACCACTCACTCTTTTTTTTCTCCTTTACTCTTCCTATGGAAAGGAACCTTAAAATCTTTTCCTCTTTTTAATCTAAACATAGGGGGATCTGAATGTCCTTATATTGTATCAAGGGTTTCCCCACCCCATTTAACGTTCTTAATGAATGATCAAGTTAATCTTCATTGTCATTATTGTAATTATTATCCTTTTTCTACTAATTGTATTCCTTCCTCATATCATAAATGTTCCACAACTAACTTGTCCCTAGCTCTTTCTCCTACCTGTCATGCTTTTATTTACCCAAACTCTGATCCTGTCAACAAACGACGCTTCAAAAGAACTGCCCATGATGATCCACAGAAGCCTCATAGAAGATACAACATTACGTGGACTATAACTGACTTTCAAGGCGTTCGTTTAAATTTCACAACCAATTTCTCTCGCATAGAAGACTTTTACCCACCACTTCAATTCGATTTGGCAGAAATGCTTGTAGGCTCCATCGATTACAATTCACCCTCTCATACAACGGAGCCTAATTATAGATTTGTGAAAAAAAATAGGTTTTATGTATGCCCTGGACAGCCTGTTTCTAACACTCAGTCCCCTGCTCAACGACTTTCTGACTGCGGGGGGTTATCAGATTACTTTTGCAAAGACTGGTCGTGTGTTTCAACTGGACACATTTATTGGGATCCAGGCACTAAGGGTGATCTCATTACTGTCACTTGCACCACACGGAATATTCCATGTAGTGATAACAAATGGCCCAGATGCAACCCAGTAACCATATGGTTCACAGACAAAGGCAAGGAAAGTACTTTATGGGACACTGGCTTGAAATGGGGTGCTCGCTTAAAATTACCTTGGCCAGGAGAGCATTATGGAAATATTTTTTACATTCAACGTCACATTGAACTCCCTCGCTTTGACCCAGTGGGACCACATGAAAAGACTATTAAATCCCCTTTTCTGCAACCCATAGCACAAGAAGTTAACCCATTGATTCCATTGATCAAAGCTTCCTATGCCTTGTTGAACTCCTCAAACTCATTCATTGCCTCCACATGTTGGCTTTGTGCTTCTGCCTCTCCACCTTTTTACGAAGCCATCGCTTCCCAAGAACCCATCGTTAATTCCACATCAGATGAACTTTGCCGTTGGAGAAACTCCACTATTACTGTTTCTTCCATCACTGGGGTTGGTTGTTGTTTGGGAAATATTCCATCCAATTACTCACAATATTGTCATAATGTTTCTAATAGCTATCATTGTAATTTATATCTTCCTAAGCATCGCCTTGGCCGCTATCACACTGTTGGGGGATATGCTCCAGTCTACACCTCTTCAGGAGGAAATTTAACATCACGCCTAAAAGGAATGTATTTTATCCCTGGCAAAAATTCTGTCTGGGCTTGTAACACCGGTCTCACAGCATGTGTCTATGGGGATGAACTTGTTAAATCCAAATCATTTTGTATTCAAGTATGGCTGGTACCAAAAATTAATGTGTATAACTCTGATGATTTTATATCCTTACAGGCACCCATGGAATACCCCCTCAGAGCAAAACAGGAAATTATTAGTACTCTCACTTTAGGTCTACTGCTTGCTCTGGGCGCCACGGGCGCAGCCATGGGCATTGCAGGATTAGCTGTTTCTGACAAAAGAATTACAGTTCTGGGTTCAGCCATTGATGATGATTTATTACGTATTGAAAAATCAATTGTAGCTTTGCAAAACTCCTTGACATCCCTCTCAGAAGTAGTCTTGCAAAATCGTAGAGGTATAGATTTGTTATTTTTAAAACAAGGGGGATTGTGTGCTGCGCTTAAAGAAGAATGTTGTTTCTATGCTGATAGCAGTGGAGTCGTGCTGGATTCTATGAATGAATTAGAAAAACGCTTAAAAGATAGAGAACACGAAAGATCACACATGTATAATTGGTATCAAGGTTCGTTTTCTATTTCACCATGGCTTACAACCCTTTTAACTGCGTTGGCAGGACCACTAATAATCATTATATTGATATGTATTATAGGACCTTGTTGTTTTAATAGAATATTGCAATTTTTTAAAGATCAATTATCTTCCATGACTACTGATGCTGATGTGTTATTGCAAGCTCATGTTATGTCTTTAACATCGGATGAAGAAATATCATTGCTGAGTTACTGCTCCTTGGACAACCCTGATGCTGACGGGTCGCACGCCTGCCTAGATGACGGGGACGGAGAACATTTCAGAAAAGTAGTTCCTGTTTTCTTGGACAAGGAAGAAGACTCGTCATAAAAAAATAAAAACAGAGGAGATGTTGTAACTATCAGTGCAATTCTGTACCATCCTAGCATTGTATCTTTATGTAAACATCAGAATCTTGTCTGCATTGTATCTTTTTCATGTAAACATAAGACTCCTATCTCTTCAGTGATCTTTGCCAGGAATGCAAAAGAGAAGAGGAGTTTAAACAGCTGTCAATACAGAATGATGTCTTAATTGACCTGAGTTCCTATAAATTACGCTTTCTGATACCTTGTTGTCTTTACTAACCTGAGCTATTATAAATCTTGTGTATTTCCTGCTGACCTAAGCTATTGTAATTCATGAATGTCTTGTTTACCCTGGGCTTTGAAGAATTTCACCCCCCTGTGAAAAAGCATAATAAAAGAGCCAGTGCAAAGGCATTTGGCGCGCATCATCCAGAGGAAACCTCATCTCGTGTCGTTTCTCTCTCCCTTTCTCCCTTTCATGAGGCGCCCATCTAATGCGGGATGGCAGATACCGCAGGCCATTCACCTTCATTTCACCATGAATATAAAAATATTTCATTTCTATTTGTTACCTTCTCAAATGTCAAATGTATCATTAATCCATGTGAATTCCATTGCAAACTCCTGTTGGTTTTCTCTGTTCACTTGATCAATGGCTTATAGCTATATTGGTGCCCAGAAAGTAATATAAAAATGAAGGAGAAGTTCCTATGGGATGATTCATATGTGCATTTTCCCTAGCTGAGATTGTATTATTTGAAGAATGGGAGCTGAATATAGAAGTTATGCTGACTTTTCTGAGGGGGGGAGGATATTGCCTTTAAGGAACTATGAAAACTCAGTAGTATTAGAGCTGTGATTGGCCTATTAATAGTAATAAACAAACCTTTAAGAAAGGTTTAGAAAAATAGATCTGGAAAGAACTGTATGTCCAAGACTATATCACCATAGTAATATGTCCAACAGCTAGCCATAAAAGAAAACAAATAATAGAAGTGACATAATGAGCAGAAAAGCCCACATCACATAAGAAAATATCGTCACTGTGTTCAAGAGGGATTCTTCTTTCACATCCATGGAGAGTATTATTTTATTCATACTCAATTTTTATAAGTCAATAGCTTAAAGTGGGCTTGTTCAAAGTGTCAAAACACACACACAAATACTATTTGAAGCCGACTTCACAATATGCAAATATATACAAGTATATACATAAGTATGCAAGTATGAGCAAAAGAGCTTCAATGCTGCCTTTTTATTTTCTTTTAGCTGCAGGAACAAGGTACCCTGAGCAGAAAAATGGCAAGATATGAAGCTGCTGTCATTCAACTCCTCTTCCTACAGCAACTTTCTTTCCAATTCAAAATGTGTTTGAATGAACCCAGGGACAAGGGAGGTATGGGTTTATCCTTAACTAGAAATATAGGCTTACCAACTTTTCATTTACCTTGCAAGTTAGTCCAGACAAGAAATGCACCCAGATGAATTAATTCTACTTTGTTGTAAGGTTATGCTAACAGAATCTTACCAGTGTGAAAGTACATTTCTCCCCCATTGCCATTCAGTCCGAGAAATTAGAGAGGATCCAGGGGTGGGATTCTACCAGTTCGTCCCAGTTTGGGTGAACCAATAGCTCCAAGGATCAGCTGTGAGCAAACCGGTTTGCTCTGATGATCAGCTGTTGGGCCTATCTGGCCACCCTGGCTCTATTCTGTGCTTTATATCCTGGTTTTCAAGGTCAGCTGATTCACGCAGCACAGCGGATTGCTGCACATCAGCTGTTTAACACACAGAGTTTGCTGGAGAAGGTCAGTAGTAAATGCACACATGCTCACCAAACCAGTTGTTACATCGGTTGAATCTCACCCCTAGGAGGATTCCTTCTGAGATGTTTGCAATACCCACATTCTTGCTCTGGGCTAATCTGCCCCTTATCCAACTATTTCCCTGGCTGTGGCTCTTCTCCCTGTCTCTCAAGGTCATTCCCACATATCATTACATCTTTGAATTTAAATCTTTCAAATTGAGTACATTTTAGAAATGATGGATTGCAGCCACTAAGCTCTGAGAGATGACATTCTAAAAAGGAGGAAACTATCAACCTAAGAATAGCAAATAAGGGAGAAATAATGGCAATGAGAAATAAATGTAAGTAGATACAGAATTTAAGAAGCAACAGAAAATAAGGGCAGAAATATAGGCTGGGCAGGATAGAATCTTTATATTTTATAGATATATGTCAATAAGAAATAGGAACACGATAACCAACCATCAATTATTTGAATTTCTGGGCCAGAAAGTAAATGATCATACTTGTTATGTTCAATGCTAATATGAAGAAGATGGAACTTATAATAGAATACATCTATGCCCGGGCAAAAGCAAACATCCACCTTAATGTACAGTGATCACCTCATTTATGAGCTTCTTCAAAGGCTCAGCACCTTGAGCTTCAATCTGATCCGTATTCATGCAAGAGGTATAAAACCGCACAGCTTTCTCCTTTGCTGAGCCATTAGTCCCAAGTTGTGGCTCCTCTGAACAAGAGAAAGAATTAAAATCAACAAGATCATTGGGAGATTATTTTTTGAAAAATGTGACACAACCCAAATTCCTTTCAATATGACAAGCTATAAAATGCATAGTGAAACACAACTAAAATTCTGTCATTCCGATAATGGTGCTTTCTATTTCGATATGTGCTTCTTCAGCAATCTAATTTATTTGTATTCAACTTTAAGAGGTGGTATTTGAAAAGAAGAATCTGAGTGAAACCAATACATTGGTTTGGTTGGCTGGCAGAAATAACCCTTAATTTAAATCATGCTGTTTAAATTGTATTCAGTTTATTAAATCAAACCATATTAAGGTTACACCCATGAGTTCAACAGAAAACAGATGAGTATCTCCACATGCTTTTGCATTCATATGTCTGCTTTACTGTATTAGGACATAATGTACAATACTTTTATCCAACCATTTCCTTTAGATGTGTTAGATTCCCATTTGCTTTTATTGGTCAGGGAATGGAGGTAATGACCCTTTCTCCAGCCATGGAAGGGATTCCATCCACAGTATATTTCCACATTCAGAAATATAAGATGGCTTGATATTCAAGCCAGAAAAAAAATGAGTCAATTAAAATTAAGGCTGTTATGTATTGTATATAGTGTATAGTTGTCAGTTGAAGTTCTCATTCTGGTCCTCTGCTAGAGCAGGAAAATACTCTCTCCTGACTGGTTGTTTGGCTGAACAGTTTCCTATAAAAGGAGCTGTGTCAGCCAGGGAGTTCAATTGCCTCACAGGCAGTGTTGAATAAAGAGCTGTTAGAAATCACTCTGACCTTGCCTCCATTCTTCGCTCAGAACTTATCAAAGGCCATGGTGTATTTCAGATTTCTTTTTCCTAAGGCTACTTATTTCAATGGAATAAATAAATAAAATTAGGGGAAAAAATAGAGCAAAGAAGGACCCAGCAAGAAAGAAGAATGCATGTGCGAAGGAGCACCATGAAGATACTATGGCTGCAGAAATCGAAGTTTGATCATTGAATTAATTTGGTTCCATTGTGTTTACATAATTATCTTTCTTTTGAATATGGCTAAATGTGACACATTGGATTCTACAAAAAGACCTCCAGAAATGTTATCTCATTATATTATGCTTTTACAAATGAAACTTTTGTATTAATTGGTAAGTTGATATGATACCATAGAGAAATGCGGTTGCTCTGGGACTTATTAAGTAGTATCCTTCTGGGAGGAAAAGCATTTGGCTTGATTTAAAAACTCATATGAGGGACCTATTTTGAGTTGTGATTGTCCCTGTTCTGTTTGGAGCGTGGGCGCAAAGAACGGAGACTAGGCATCGGAAAGTGACTCAACTCTTTATTAGTGACTTCAGAACAGAGCTAAAATACTCGGGCAGCAGCAGCCCTTTTATAGGGCTTGCTGCTGTCATAACAGCCAATGCTTTGAGTTTGCCACGCTGGTGGCGTCCAATCGGCAGTGCCTGTTAACATCCAATCAGATCGGCCTAGGACGACCGATCAGGATCCGCTGCTGGCGGGCCAATCAGAAGTGCAGGATTTCAAGCCTGCTGTGGAAGTAAAACTATTTAAGCTTTTAAATTAGCGTAATTGCTTAGTCCGTAACATCCCTCCCCCCTAGGTTCCATCTGAGGGGTGGGGTGATGTACTCTCGCAAGTACGCAGGTCATTTCACCTGTCTGCCCGATCTGCGTTGCCCCAACAGTTCTTGCCTTGGCTCTGTTCCTGATGGGTTATTTGCTGGGCTGGATGGCACGGCTGGGTCAACCACTTCGCTGGGCGATGCGGCGCTGTCATCCCTGCTTCCGTCATGGCTGCCTCCTGAGTTTCTTGGGTTTGCTGCTGTCGCAGTGCTGCTTTGTGGCAAGGCACTCATCTGATCCAGTTCTTCCTCAGAAGGTGAATATCCTGGGGTTGGTTGTGTTGATTTTTGGGTTTCACGTACTACGTTGTATGTTGGCTCATTTTCGCCCCCCTCGCTTTCCCTTCCCCCCCCAGGTTTGGGGTTCAGGGCTAGAGACAGGGGTAGGTGCCAGTCTGGAACGAAGTTGGTCAATGTGGCGCTTCCACATTTTTCCTTCAGCAGTTTGTAACCGGTAGGAACGAGGCCCCATAAGTTGAATTATGGTAGCGAGGACCCACAATGGGTCACCTGAGAAATTCTTTGCGAAGACTGGGTCGCCTACCTTGAATGTGCGATACTTGCTGCTGGACCCAAGGGGTTGTTCTGGCGTGTAGGCAGGGTGTATGCGGTCAAGGTGTGAGCGAAGTTTCCATCCCATCAGGAGTTCGACTGGGGTTTTGTTTGTAGTACTGTGTGGTGTAATATGTTGGAGGAGGAGCATCCTGGTTATTTTATGATCGATGTCTCCTTGTTCCATTTTTTGTGAAGTTTTCTTCACGAATTGGACCATTTTCTCAGCCCTACCATTGGTTGCAGGGTGAGCTGGTGATGTCAAGGCATGGCATATCCCGCGATCCGCTAGGTACTGTTCAAATGCGAGAGCAGTGAATTGGGGACCATGATTGGAAACCAGGACATCTGGTACTCCATGTGTAGCAAATAGTTTATTTAATTTTTTAACGACTGCTTCTGTGGTGGTGCTCTTTATTTTGTGGACCTCAAGCCAATTTGAATAGGCGTCCATGGTTATGAGAAAGGTATGCCCCTTGGTGGGTCCCGCAAAATCGAGGTGGATGCGGGACCAGGGACCCCAGGGTGTCTCCCATTCCGTTGGTGGGGCTTTTGGTGGATCTGCGCAAGTTTCTTGACACTTGTTGCAAGAGGCTACCCATGTTTCTATTTGTTTATCTATACCTGGCCACCACACGTAACTCCTGGCTAGTGCCTTCATTTGCACGATGCCAGGATGTCCATTGTGCAACAGTTTCAGGACTTTCTGTTGTAGCCGCTCCGGAATGACAACTCTGTCTCCCCATAATATGCATCCTTTTTGGGAGAAAAGCTCTGTCTGTCAGTTTTTGAAGGGTTTGAAGATGTCACTGAGTTCGTTGTCAGGCCAACCTCTTTCCACCTAGCTGAGGATTCTTGCTAAACAAGGATCTTTCCTCGTTTCTGTGGTGATGTCTCGTGCAGTCAGGGGTGGAGAAGGAAGGATTTTGATTTGTAGCATTGTTAGTGTTGGAGCCGGATTGTCTATGACTTCGGGTAGCAGTGAGCGGCTCAAAGCGTCAGCGTGGAGAATGGCTTTCCCCGGGCGGTGTAGCAAATGGTAATCGTATGTGGCTAGAAATTCCAACCAATGCGTCATTCTTGGCAATAAGATGTGGGGTTTTGGTTTGTCCCCTGCTAAAATGCCAAGTAATGTTTTGTGATCGGTAACTATGGAAAAGGGTCTTCCATATACGTACTCATGGAAGCGTTTGACAGCAGCTACGATAGCGAGAGCCTCTTTATCAAGTTGGCTATAGTTCCTCTCAGCTTTAGCTAAAGTCTTTGAAAAAAAAGCAATAGGTGCCTCAGTACCGTTTGGTAGGAGGTGGCTCAGGATGGCTCCTACCCCAAACGGTGAGGCATCGCAGGTGACGGTTAAAGGTAAGGTTTCGTTATATTGTATCAATACAGCATCTGAGGTTAAGAGGTCTTTGACTTTCTGAAAAGCTCATTCTTCGCGTTGTCCCCAGACCCAGGAAGCCTTCTTGTCAAGGAGCCTATGCAGGGGTTCGGCCACAGTTGCTTTCTGGTGCAAGAAGATGTTATAAAAGTTAATGAGTCCTAGGAAAGCTTGGAGGTCTGTTTTATTCCTAGGTCTTGGGGCGTTTTTTATAGCAGTCAGTTTCTTTTCAGTAGGGTGAATTCCCTGTTTGTCAAGTAGATAGCCCAGGAATTCAACCTTTTCTGTACAAAGTTGGCATTTGCCCTTCTTGACCTTTAGGCCAGTGTCTTTAAATTTCTGTAGAACCATTTGGAGTCATTTTTCTAAAATGCGTCTAGTCGGGGCAGCTATCAGTACATCATCGAAGTAGGGCACGACCCCTTTTATGCCTTGTAGTAATCTTTCCATTAAGCTCTGGAAAATACCGGGGGCTACACTTACTCCGAACTGGAGTCTGTTACACTTGAAAGCCCCTCTATGTGTGACTATAGTCTGGGCTTCTGCAGTCTGTGCATCTACGGGTAACTGCTGGTACGCCTGAGCTAAGTCCAATTTTGCAAATATTTTCCCACCTCCGAGGGAGTGAAGAAGGTGTTGGACCACAGGACCAATCTGCTGGAGCGCATGATTTAGGGTGGCCTGGTAATCCCTGCAAATTCTCACTGATCCATCTGGTTTTATGGGGGTCACGATTGGGGTCTCCCATCGAGCGTGGTCAATAGGTTCCAACATACCTTGTGCTATTAATTTGTCCAATTGTTCATCAATCTTTGGCTTGAGTGCAAAGGGCACCCGACAAGGCTTAAGGCTAAAGGCTAAAGGGCGCAACTTCGGGGCTGAGGTTAAATGATATAGGGGACCCTTACTTGCCTAGCTTCTCGCTGAAAATGTCCTGGAATTCTTGGATGAGGGCCGCTTCCCAGTCATCACTGCCAGTCTGGTTGATGCCAGCTAGTTCGATTTCTAATGGCGCAAACCACTGTAGACCCAAAAGGCTGGGTTGATCTCGATGGACAATGGTCAACGGTAAAGTTGCGGTGTGGTCCTTGAAGGTGACTCGAACGTTGCTGGAACCGACGACCGGAGTTCTATTTCCTTGGTAGTCTTTCAATATGACGTTTTGAGTGCTGAGGTCCTGGCGATGGATGTCAGGGATCAGCTGTTTGAAGGTTTTCCAGGATACCATTGATAGGCTCAGGCTACAGAAACTGAGCAGCCACCATTTCATCCCAACAAGAAGAGGCACACCAGACCATCACCATAGGCCACGCTTCATCCCTTGATGCAAGGAAAATCTGAGTGAGGGTCGCCATCGAGCAGCGATCATGCATCATGGAGGTCGACTCTGGATCGACCTCCATGACGCATGATCCAGAGTCGACCTCCATGACCCATGATCGCTGCTTGATGGTGACCCTCACTCAGATTTTCCTTGCATCAAAGGATGAAGCGTGGCCTATGGTGATGGTCTGGTGTGCCTCTTCTTGTTGGGATGAAGTGGTGGCTGCTCGGTTTCTGTATTGAAAGTTCCATTGGTTGTTTTGGCGGTCCTGATTAACTGGTGGGGTGCCTGTTGTCTGTCGCCAATTGCTTTCTCTCTTGGTTGGGCTGGGTCCTCGTTTGCTTCTGCAGACCTTAGTGATATGGCCCCTCTTCCTGTAGGAACGGCAGAGTGCATCTAGGAATTTGCAGTCGGATCATGGGTGACTGCCCCCACATCCAGAGCATTGGTACAGTGATTTTCGATTCTTTTGGTCCCGCTGGTCGCGTTCTGACCTGAGTCTGTTGACCTCTTCTTCCTTGCTTTCTGATGAGGATTCGAGGTCCTCGTGGTGGGTGGTTGTCGCATGCCTCTCGGAAAATGGCGTGGTGTCACTGGCGAGTTGGCGGTGCGGTACGTTTGCTCAGCGCATTTGAGCGGCTGACTTCCTGGATGCTTCTGCTGCAGTAGCATCAGCAATGACATCTGTGAGTGCGATGTCTCCCTTCGCCATAATCTTGCTCTGGGTCGTGGGGTCTTTTAGGCCCAGAACAATTCGAACTCTCATGGCTTCCTCGAGATTTGCGAAGCCAAGGAGTCCTCCTAGGTTTCTGATGTCAGCGATAAAGTCTCCAACCCTTTCGCTTTCCTGTTGGTCCCTCTGGTAAAACTTGTGTCTTCTGATGAGTGTTGGCACTGCCGGTGCATAATGGGCCTGGAGGATTGGGGCAAGGTTGTCCCAGTCCATTGTCTTGACTTCTGCTGGTTTTGCAAGTGCTTTTGCCATCTTGAAGACGGCAGGCCCGCAATGGGTCAGGAGTACAGCTCATTTCTTGCCAGGCATAGCATCTTTCAGATTGTTGGTCTCCAGGAACATCTGGAACCTGTCCATATACGAGTCCCAGTCTTCATTAGCCGGGTCAAATGGAGCAGGTGGTATAGCGCTGCTGGTCATTCTGCCACTTCTTCGGTGCGCTCTTAGCCACGTGCTCTGTAGGGTTCGTTGAGTGTTTGATCAGCTCTTAAAGTCTCCGCATCCCACCTTCGTCGCCAGTGTTCTGTTTGGAACATGGGTGCAAAGAACGGAGACTAGGCAATGGAAAGTGACTCAACTCTTTATTAGTGTCTTCAGAACAGAGCTAAAATACTTGGGCAGCAGCAGCCCTTTTATAGGGCTTGCTGCTGTCATAACAGCCAATGCTTTGAGTTTGCCGCGCTGGCGGCATCCAATCGGCAGCACCTGTTTACAGCCAATCAGATCGGCCTAGGACAACCAATCAGGATCCGCTGCTGGTGGGACAATCAGATGTGCAGGATTTCAAGCCTGCTGTGGAAGTAAAACTATTTAAGCTTTTAAATTAGCGCAATTGCTTAGTCCGTACCAGTCCCTGTTCTCTCTGAGGAGTCCTTGGTGCTCTCTGAGCTTGGTTGTTTTCTTGCAAGTGTTTCATTATTCAAACTAGGTAACATCCTCAGTTTGGGTAATGAAACATCTACAAGAAAACAACCAAGCTCAGAGAGCATTATTTCAATCCTGAACTACAAATATTCTTTATCAGTCTGTTCTCTTTGCATTCTAAAAGAGTATCAAATTGACTTTTTTGAATCTGGCCTTTGGAATACTTTATGTTTTATTGGAGATCTTTTCCCATTTGAAAGTTATCTTTTTGATTGTATTGAAATTGTTTTTTTTTTAAACTTAGATTAGATCGCTATCATTTTTCTTCAGCGGAAAGGAGCAAGAGAAACAGAAGTAGCAAAGATGGTAAATATGCAGAATTGAGAAAGGAAAAGTCAAGAAAAAAATAGGCGAAGAGAGGAGAATATATGTTTCTTATAGGTAGGTAACTGGCAGAAATGATATATGGAAACTATGGGTTACTAGGGTCATTACAAATGGCTAATGAGAGACAGTACAGTGCAAGGGGTTTCAAACCTGTTCGTTCCACAGAACCTATTCATTAAAATCATGATCATCTTCATAATCACTATCCCAGAATCCCACGAGGACAAACTAGTGATAAAATTTGAATGAATTTTTTTGTTGGTTGAATCTCTAACAGTCAGAAGAAAGAATATAACACAGCAAGCAGTGGATGAATAAATGAATCATGCTTTATGCATCAAACTTAACAACACTTGATGAAATAATGTAATCAAAAAGAAATCTCTAAAATTATGGATTCACAGTCGAATATGACTAAGAATAAACCAAGATTTAAAGAATAAATAATAGATTCAAAAGAATAAGCAGATTTAAAGGGAATGCTTATAGAAAAGGATAGCTAAAAGTTCTTCTTACCCCTCGGATATATTTAGAAAAAAAATTCTTTATATCAAAAGAATAGGAAATGTTATCTAGTGATACTCTTGCCAAATAAAAAATTACCATCTGAATTGCTTTTAAAATTGTTCTGTTGCAGGTTGTTATACCTGCAATTGGGCATATATGCAGTGGTGGTTGCAATCAGTTTGCTTTGTGAACGCATGCAACATTCAAAAAACACCCATTTTAAGCTTAAAAACTTACCTTCTATATCAGCACTGGTGAATAAAACAGCTGAGGCATGGCAATCTGCTGTGCCGTGTGACTCAACTGAACTAAAAAACCAGGGAAATATAGGGCAGGGAAGGGCAGGGTCAACTACTCACCAGAACTACCGGTTCAGTAGAACCGGTGCAAACCAGTAGCAGCCCTGTTACACACTATATGTTCATTAATGCTATGACTACTGGCACTCCTATTTAGAATATGTTCCTGGTCCTTGTGCCCCATCCTCACCCCAGATATCTGCATAGGATTCTGACCATAGAAGTAACCATATGTATTGTCCTTTACCTAAAAGTTTCTTCATGATGAGATGATTTTCTTCCAAAAGAACATCAAACACATTCACTGAGGATATATCAATGTCCAATGTGTTATTAGCCCCCCAGTTGCCACATGCATAATTGAAGAAGTCTTCACAAGGATCAATAGTGCCATTCTGAGCCTCCTGCAGTGTAGCCAGGAGCACAAGGCAGGATGCAGTATTGCAGCTTTCTGGAAAAACATGGGAGGAGGAATTGTAAATTATCTTGCCTTTACTGAAAAGTATGTTTTATACTAAAACCGCAGGAAAACTCATAGCATATATACATTTCTTTGTATAACTTTCTACATCAGGAAAAATAAAATTCCTTAGAGCACATAAGAGCCAGCTTAAAATCAGTGCCTGCAAGGCAGAACAGAGTTGATTTCTTGGTCTAGAATCTTAGATAAAGGAGGGGGAGGGGGAGAGAGAGGAAATGAAATTAAGATTGTGTTGAAATTCTTCCCTGCCTTCTAGGGTGTAATCTCTGGAGTGTGGGGTGGGGAGGGGAGGGTGGAAACTAATGAGGTATTCCATAAGGAGCAATTTGATTAATGGATGTTTTCCCGTGTAATTTTTCCTTTGAATATTTTTGTTCTTTCTAGCTAAGTTCCATGTTGCTCAGAAAAACATAAGTAACTTATTCCCTTGGAATGTGCTTCCCAGAATTCCTTGAAAGTCACATGACATAAATCAGGCTAGATTACCTACCAATATATCTTACACCGTACCATGAATGGTAATATAAATGACTAAGCACAATCTACAATAGAATTTGTTATCATCTGTCTACTCCCTCCTCAAGGTCTTTCTTATATATATTTGGCCATGTATATTTCAGCTTCAGTAATGTTGTTTGGTTGATGAAGCATGAGAGAAATGGTAACTTCTAAAAGGTAGTAACAAAACTGAATATCTAGAGTTACACCAAGGAGAAATATTTACACTGAATCAGTGGTGGAATTCAAATTTTTTTACTACCAGTTCTGTGGGCATGGCTTATTTGGTGGGTGTGGCTTGTGGTCATGTGACTGGGTGGGTGTGACTTAGTGGTCATGTGACTGGGTGGGCATGCTTGGTGGTCATGTGACTGGGTGGGCATGGCCAACTCAATGTCACTCATATCAAGGGGTGCCTCACCTGACCCCTTCCCTCCCAGCTATTCCTTGTCACCCAGCCTCAACTTATCTATAGTTCTGTAAAAATGTTGTTCACCTTTTTTGACTTCATTATCTGCATACTATAGATATACTTTCATGGACCACTGAAAGGAGGAAATGGCTCACATGCTTTACTTAAGAGTGTGATAGGCAACAGCCTTTTAAGGGGCTGCCACAAAGAAAAAGGGACAATGTATTTTCCAAAGAAGCAGAAGGCAAACAAGAAGCAATGGATGGAAACTGAACAGAGAGAAGCAACCTAAAACTAAGGAGAAACTTCCTGTGAGTGAGAACAAATAACCAGTGGAACTGCCTGTTTCCAGAAGTTCTGGGTGCTCAATCACTGGAAGTTTTTAAGAAAAGACCGGACAGCCATTTCTCTGAAATGGTATAGGGTTCACCCCAAGGTCCCTTCTAAGTATTATTCTGACACCTTTCCCAGGATTTCTACTCAGAGTTTGGCATCCTTAGTTTTCTTGCCTGAGCTGGGGGTTGGACTAGAAGACCTCCAAGGTTCCTTTCAACTCTTGTTAAACATATGTGTATTTTATGCTCTGGACTATTGACATTGAATGCATGCAAACCCTGAAAAATATGTGGTAGCCCTGGGCAAAAGAAAGGCAGAAAAATCACTCTAGGTGTAGGGACAGTGTAAAATATTAACACATGATAAATAATGGAACAATTAAAAATAATAGCACAGAGTTTTATCTCTCTCTCTCTTCCTCTTTCTTTCTTTCTTTCTTTCTTTCTTTCTTTCTTTCTTTCTTTCTTTCTTTCTTTCTTTCTTTCTTTCTCTCTCATACACACACACACACACACACAATTAACAGACAAGCATTTTGGAAGCAGCTCCTTTAAATTTCTTCAAGGCTTGAGTGGATTCCTCCATCCCTTCTGTCAGACTGCACTCCTTCTCACTCCAGCACTTTAACTCACACGGGAAAAGCAATACTTGCAGTGTCCATGCCTTTCTTCCTTTTCCCCAGGGAGAAAGAGGACGTGGGGAAGGGAAAGCTAGGAGAGCGATCGCAAGTGAATGACAGGCCGATTGGGTTGGGGGCGTGGCCAGCCAGGGATTGCCACAGGTTCAGCGACCCATGGCAAATAACCGTTACCGGTTCGCACGAATAGGTGAATAGCACCTCTGCACTGAATACTTCATGAATATTTTAAGATATGTTGATGCTATGTTTTAGTATGACAATGCATTGTACAATAGTGGACTGTATTTTTAAAATTCAGTCTGTGCCCATTGCAGAGAGTCTGGGTTTAGGAATGAGGTTCCTGTGGCTAAGCCTATTGAACCTTAGTGTCAAACTGTGTGAGCTGAAAGTACATCACTGATGTTCTCTTGCAGATATGTAGAGTATTACAGGAAAATATGACTAATTGTGTATTAAGTGCTTTCTACAAATGTATTTTGACATTACTGCTACCTTTACTGAGAAACTATGATAAATGGGAGGATCTTGGTATTTTCAAGAAGCAGTTTAAACATTAAGATATAAAAGTTTTCTGGGAGTTTTCTGGGAGTGTGGAAGTTGATAAGATTTCCGTAACACAATAATCACACTTGGCAAAAATACCTGCAACTTTTCTCACAATTCTGTGATCTTAGTTAGTAAAGATCTTTATTTATACAAATTATTATTCTAGTAAGTAATATCAAAGCTCCTGATTCCCTCATTTTCCTTCTCATGCTGTCATGCTGCTCTGAATAATAGCCCAAAGGAAAGCTTATTTCAGTTTTTTGCTAACATTTCACCTAAATACACTCTGTAAGATATACATACACAGAGCATCTATACACTACCAGGAACAACTGACCCCCTTTTAAAAGTCAATCACTTCTAGAATCCCAACAAACTTCTTGTGTAGGATTATAATCTCCATACTTTTTAGTCATCATAACCATCCTAAAGCAACTTTATGAAGCAACTTCATATTTAATTAAGCATTATTTTGTTTCCTCAATCTGACAAAATGGTTTCATCACTCATTTTTATGGTTAACCTGGAGAGAACTAATGATAAGGGAGAATTTTCAAATGAGCAAACATGGAATAAGTAATAAAAAAGGAAAGCTCTCATACCTAGATCACATGTAATGATGGAGAAGAGAATGACTAACACAAGACCAATGACAGCACTGAAGAGTAGAACATAAAGGAACAGGGATTTTCTTTGATGACATCTTCGTACAGTCCTTCTTGGGCCTTCATCACTCTGGAATCAGAGAAGCAAAGCAACAAGTTATTTCCTTGGGTAGACAGGACCACAATAATTCTTACCCAGGAACCCAAATCAGAAGAAGTTTAAAGTCAGTTGAAAATCAGGTAACAAGTATCAAAACACAGATGATGAATGAATGAATAAATGGAGGAGGCCAAGAGTAGTAGTTCAGCATGAATTCTCTACACTCAAATATAAGAAGGGCAGTTATATAATAATTCTTCATTGAATACTATTTTCTATTCTAAAATATGATTGAATGGTTTAAAAACAATCATATTGCATTGATATTTAACATAACCAATATCAAGATTAACAAAAATGGCTAATATTTTACTGAAACATACAATTAGTATTTTCTATGAATACTTCAGATTTTCAAAGCAGAATCACTTCTTTTTTATTTGTGTGAATTTTATATGAATAGCAATACTCAGGACTTAGAATGTCAATTTTTAATTAAATGTGGCCTCTTATTTTTATCAATTTTCAGTGTTTGGGAACTCATTGCTTGTAGTGATGCCATTACAATATGACAGTATGACTAAACTGTCTAATTCATATTCTCTTTACAGTGGTTCTTATGTAGGAGTGGGCTACTGTGCAGTTCGGAGCCCCCCCAAATCCCACTCCTGGCTGGCCCCGCCCACCCCACCCCTCCCAGGAATCCCCACGTAGCCCATTTTGGATGCAGGTAAGTGCAGGGTGCACATGGAGGCTTGGGGAGTTCGAAAAATGGGCCTTCTGGAAGTTTGGGAAGGCTGGAAATGGGCCTGTTTCCAGCTTCCAGAGAGCCTCCAAAGTCCGGGGAGGCCATTTTCACCCTCTCAGAGGCTCGAGGAAAACCTCCAGAGTCCAGGAAGGGCAAAAATGTCCCCTCCCTTGCTGTGGTGCAGGAAACTGACTAAGTCCCACTCACCCAGTAACCGAGCAGAGAACCCGTTGCTAAAATTTTTGAAGCCCACCCCTGTCCTTATGAGTCCATTTAGTTCACAAAGATCATCTTTTATTCTGGAAAGTTGAATTAGTGGTGGGATGATGGTATAAGTTTTTAAAGCAAATTGAGAATATGTAATAAACATTGTACAATTCTAACATACCAAATTTATCAACAAATGGGATATATTCTAAGGTCTTCAAAGCTGGGGTTATTTAACGTGAAATGAAATGTTTTGGGTAAATAGGAGCATGGGTGGAAATAGAAATGGAAGTAAACAAATGCCAGAATGAAACAGTTTGGGTATGATATAATGTCAACAGAACTAAAGTGTCATAATATGGATAGAGATAATGGGAAATACATTTGAGGATTTTTAAATTCCTTTTCTTTCTTTTTTTAATTCTTTCGTACACTCCCTGCTCTCTAAAAATTGGATGATAGGTGCGGTATCTGCCATCCCGCATCTGATGGGTGGCTCATGAAAGGGAGCAAAGGGAAGAGAAATGACAGGAAGCAAAGTTTCCTCTTGATGAGCGCGCCTCGAATGTCTTGGCACACGCTCTTTTATTGTGCTTTTTTACAAGAAAATGATTTAATCAAAGCTCAAGTCAAACATGGTAATCTCATCAGGATGTGCATGTTTACAAAGCTGCATACCGGACAGATTATTTACAATGTGGATAAGCTTATTAACAACCGTCTAGCTCCTTGTCCCTTGTACGTGCCTTGCAAAGGTCACTGAAGAGACAGAAGTTAATGATTACACGTGAATGATACAATGTTGCAAACACATGAATGATACATAGTTGCAATGATACATAGTAGCAAACACATGAATGATACATAGTTACAACAGATAGGGAACCTTGCAAGCTCATACTTGAGCACCTAAAAATTAATATAACCTTGGGCATCACATGATATAGTCAGCAGTTTCAGGTAGTACATGCATACCTGTCATATCAAATACTCCAGATGGAATGTGCATAACAACTTTTATAATTAAAACTTTCGTAACATCACCTCAAATCAATTTGCACATACTACTGAGAGTCTTCATTCATCGATCGTTTTTAGAGAAGCAACCCTGTCAAATCTGTTGCCACAAAAGTGACAACCTGCATTTATTAAAGTGGAGATTACAAAAATATGTGTCATAATCAATAAGTTGATCTCTAAGATGCAACCCACAGCAAGTATTAACACCTGGACAATCATGTCTCGGCTCAGAAATTAAGAGAATCAGACTTGGTTGATTTTTAAGTAACTGACTTCCAGGAAACACCAAGGCTGCAAGCTAGACTGGAAAGCAGCTAACCCTGATTTGCTTTGATGGCAGCCTGATGGTTGACCAATTCATGGACACAGGCATGGGAATGGAATGTGGACACCCCCAGAGAGGCGCCAAACTTTAGAACTGTTACCAAAACAGCTACAAATTTGAATCTTATTGGGCACTCACAAGATAATCATGGGGGAGGGCTTGGGGGAAAGGAAAATTATCTCAGATCTGGGTTTGCTCACACTGTAACCACTTGGCTTTAGTAAAAATATATCTTTCACTTCAAATGGAATCAACGGTCTTACTTTCCTAAATGCCCAAGCTGGGGTACATCTTACAGGGAAGTCCAATCATCATCATCATCTCAGAAGGCAAACCAAACAGGTTTATGAAGTTACCAAATATTGTACTCTCCTTTAAAAAGGGTATTATTGATGTATCTGATTGCTTTACAGGGCATAGTCCTGAAAATGATTAACTAAACTATATATCTATATACACATATGCACACAGTACTCCCATAGTTCTAACAAGAAAACAAAATGGATGTCTCCATGAAATCACTGGCAGATGAGATTATTTGGAGACTTGGTTCACTATGAAAAGAAATTAAATGGAAGGCATGCACTTGCAAAAGACCCTGGTGTTTTTTAGAGCTACTGCAAATGCATCTGTGTTTTTCAACATCAGCAACTTCAAGATTTGTGGAGGTTCTTGGGGTGGAAGTCCACACATCCTGAAATTGCTGAGGTTGAGAAACAGCAGCTTACAGCAGTGGTGGGCTTCAAATTTTTTAACAACCAGTTCGCTGCCCTAATGACTGGCTGGCCGGGCGTGACTGGATGGGCATGGCCAGGGGTATGGCCAGTGGTTGTGACAGCATTCAGTCTCCTGCAGCATTCTACCAGTCAAAATAGGGCACGAGGGTTTATTATAAAATGTGGGCTTTGCTTTGTGACATCCAGATTCAACAAGCAAGGGGTGTGAACTGCACAGAAAATACACTTTTATTTGGTTATGAAGAAATATCCCCAAAATCAGATGTACACTAAATGTAGACTGACTTTTAGCTACATATCTTCCCAGCAAACAGCAAATGTTGAAGCTTCAAGTAAAGAGGATTCACTTTAGGATGAGTAACCAGCGTTTGCATGTTGGAGGTTCCTAAAGGAATGTGGGGAAACTGTATTTTAAAGAACATTTGATGGAAGGGTGCAGAGAATAGCCCTTTTCTGCCTGAGGTGATAACGACATGGCACCAATTAAAACACTATTTGTGAAGCAACTGATCAACACTGACAAGTTAATCCATTAGTATATGAAAATAAGAGCAAACTCCACTCCCTTCTAGTACTGATGATGTTGGCTAGTTTGGTAAAACATCTGCAAGAAAACCATCCTCAGAGAGCACCACGGGCCCCGCAGTTCAATCCTGAGCTATAAATATTTTCTTCTATCAATGAACGCCTTTTGGTAAAAGAGACTCAGAGCCTGTCTTATATGAGATGGCTCCCAGTGGATTTCATTCTAAATCTTGTTATGATTTCTATAAATAAGGAATGTAGAATTATAATGGCTGAATATTTGATCCTTCATACATCAAAAAATACAAAGCTAAGGGATAAATAAATGAAAAACAGATGTGAAAAAAGAAAAGGCTCGGGAAAGAAAAAGAGCGAAAGTATAAGAAAGAAAGATAAAAAGAAGGAAAACCAAAAAAGAATTACTTCCAACTTTCTTTGGTACACATATAAATAAAAATATATTAAACTCTTACTGTAAGGTTAACACTTGTCTATATGATTTCCATAATCCCATATCTAATCATCAAAGCCCAGATCAACTTTTCATTTCAGTTTCTCACAAAAAGTCCAATAGTGGTTCATATCGCTTTAATCACTATTTATTAGGAAAACCACAACTGATTTATTTAATTGCACCAAACTCTAAATAAAACAGGAATGGAAAATCCTAAGATGTAGTGTAGGCCCATGCTTCTCAACTTTGGCAACCTTAAGGTGCATGAACTTCAATCCCCAGAATTCCCCAGGCAGCATAAAGTTTGCCCATCTTAAACTTGCCAAGACTGAAAAACGCTGATCTACAGATAGGGATTTTTTCATTCCTCTTTTACTGATTCTTACTTACTTATGAGTAATCATAATACAAAATCCTCACTTCCACCCCATCTCATTCCCTGAATAACCTACCTTCCAGCTGTGTTCTGTGGATAGGGCAAGAAAAGAAGACCATGTGACCACCAGTTTTTAAAAACGTTCAGTTAGACCTTCCAACTTCTTAGGGCGGGGAGAGATCTCATGAAGTTGGAAGGTCTGACTGAACTTTTTTAAAAACTGGTGGTCATATGGTCTTCTTTTAGGCTGCAGAGGGTGTCAGCCTCCCAGCTGATCTGTACTGCAGGTTCATTCACTGCCTCCCATCTGATCAGTGTAGCTCCCAGTCATGCTCCTGCAGCTTTCCCACCCTGAATAGCAATCCCAGGGGGTGGGGGAACACAGGGGGGCATGGGGGTGGGGGGGAAGAGTGGGGGGGCAGGGCGAGCCAGTGGTGGGATTTGCTGGTTCACCGAACTGTGAGGAATCTTAACAACTGGTTCACCTCAACCATTGAGAACCGGCTGTAGCCCACCTCTGCTTACAGCATAAGTAGAGGAAAAACAACATGTACACAGATGTGTAGCCAAAAATCAGTTTACATTTCGTGACTTTGGGGATATTTCTTTATAACCAAACAAAAGTGTGTTTTCTGTGCAGTTCACACCTCTTGTCCACTGAATCTGAATGTCACAAAGCAAAGCCCACATTTTGTAATTAACCCCCATGCCCCGTTTTGACGGGCAGAATGCTGCAGGAGACTGAGTGCTGTTACACATCCTGGCCATGCACACCCAGCCACACCCATACAGCCATGCCCACCTTGCCATGCCTGCTCAGTCAGTCATTAGGGCAGAGAACCAGTTGTTAAAAAATTTGAAGCCACCACTGCATGTACAAATTAATGAAAGTGCAGCAAAGGATATGCTGGCCCAAATTTGCCAACAACAAAAATACCTCACAGTCACCTGTATGAATCACTGCTATTATAATACGGAGGTCAGAATGAAGTACTTGAATCTTATAGGCCTGATTCCTTTACAGTCTGTCCTACCACATATAATGCCTGTCTTTTTTAAAAGAATAACATCAATAATTAAATTATTTTGCTATTTTGGCAATTGTCTCAAACCCATGGTAATTCTTCCAAGTCAGAAACTCAAAGCACTTTCATTAATATTTTGAACTAAAAGGGATAGACTATATGACTTTCAGCATGATTTTCTGTCAAGTTAGATGTAGTGTTTAAGGTGTTGGCTTAGAAACCAGGACACTATGAGGTCTAGTCCTTCCCTAGCCATGAAAGCCTTCTGGGTGACGTTGGGACAGTCACTCACTCTCAGTTAAACTTACCTCACTGGAGTGTTGTGGGTTAAACAGAAAGAAATATTATGCATCTTCACTGCCTTGAGTTATTTATAAAAAATATTTTTCATACAGAACTAAATTAGCATCTTGAATATTTTAGGACAGAAACTGCAGAGTCTTACTCCTTCTTTCTAACAATTTTTCTATGAAGTAGCAAAGAGCTGAACCTTTTCATAGATAATGGAGAAACTTGGAACAGTCTGTTTACCAAACCATCTCCTGAACATTTGTCAGTTTGTAAACCAACCATCACGATTATTTTTACATAATTCTATTATTTTCTAGAGCTGAAATCTGAATTCAGCATATCGCATTGTGCTACACATTGTTTCTGCAGATATAAGTCTATTTGATATAATCATAGAGAGAGTGGCAGATGACAAAGGAGGAAAACTATTATTGTATGCAGACAGCAAGCCCAAGACCCACCTAGAACCTTCAGCCACATAATCGCTTCCAGGCAGAGGTGGCATTCAGCAGGTTTTGACCAGTTCTGGAGAACCAGTAGCGGAAATTTTGAGTAGTTCAGAGAACCGCAAATCCCACCTCTGACTGGAGATTTTACAATATCTTTCACCTGCCACGCCCACCAAGCCACGCCCACAGAACCAGTAGTAAAAAAAATTTGATTCCCACCACTGCTTCCAGGTCATCCTCAACTCTTGTCCATTGTATGCAGGACTATAAAGCAAGGATAGCCAGATCCCTGGAATAAAAGATTCAGGGAAAAGATTTGGAAGAACCACTTTCTGGGGTTCTTGGTGTAACCAAGGTTAAATCAGCAGATGGAAGCAGCCTACAATAGTACTTGGATCATATATGTATGATAATCTTCAATCTAGTGATCTCTATAGGAGTTGGAGCTGAAATATTTGGTATTCCCAACTGTTAGGGTTGGATTGGGAAGTTTGGGGCATGTCATTCTCAAGGGAAAAAAACCTATTTTATCATATTCAGTTCTAAAACAATGACAAAGGTAGTAAGGAGCTTTCTTACATTTTTTTATTTGGAGCAAGGCTAAAACAAAACTTAGTTGGCCTCATTAAAGAAAACATGGCAGAATTAACATAAGGTGTAAACAATATGTAATTATATCTAATTTCCAAATCAAAGTAACTTTAGTATATATGTAGCCTTAGGTGTTAATAACAGTTCATCAAAGCAAATCCATTGTACAGAAATATTCTTCACTTTATTGAATGTTGTGCAACATTTCCAATTAATTTAAAAAAAGAATGTCATACATGTAAAAATCAGCTGTTTTCTCATTTTTTGAAGTCTGTATCATTATGTGAAATCTGAACTTTGCAGCTCAGTGTTATTTTTGGTATTCTGTAAAATGACAAGGTTAATTTTTTCTGACACGAAATTCTCCATAAAATTCCACTTTTGATCAGAAGTTTAGGAGCTCTGCCCATGCCAAATGTTATCCTTGTTTTAATAAATCACCTTGGCAGCAAAAGAGTAAAGAGAATGCAGGATTCAATAATGTCAGATTTGTTCTCTAACTGGAATGTCCTTTACAATCAGATAATCATTGGTTATATCAAATATTGTACCTCAAAAATGATGCTAGAAGAGAATTGGAAAAATAAGTGTTATTTTAATTATTTATTTGTGTTCTGTTGCCTGGACCCCAGCAGTGTGCTGGTGCCTCACCCCTTGATCCTTCATTATGGGGATGAAAAGAGCATTATCCTTTTACTGTTCTGTCCTTTAATTACTAGCTGAATATAAAGACAGACAGATTAAACTCTACAAAGGCTTCCATACAAAGTTTCTTTATTGATTCATCAGGTATCCTCATATATAACTCATGGTTATGTCAAGAGTCATCTCAATGTTCAAATCTTTGCATAGCTGAATTCATAGTGTAAAAAGATAGTCCTTTTTTCATCCCCACAATGAAGGATCAAGGGGGTGAGGCACCAGCACGCTGCTGGGGTCCAGGCAAGAGTGAAGCAACCTCCCCCAACCCACCAAGGGTCAATTCAGTGACCAATCAGGATTACAGATGTGACCACATGACATGGACTACATTTCCCAGGGTAACTTAACTACATTTACCATGAAGGGGACAGCTCCCAATTTCTAACTAACTATAAACTGTCTGGACAGCACAATTTGCTTTATTATTTCCCATCACTCATCATTAGAAGTTGCGGTTTGGGAAGAATATACAGTATTTTGTCAAACTTGTTTATAGGATAGTTTTAAAGATTTGTTTTGTTTTGTTTTGTTTAAAGAACAGATGAATAAATTAATCTCATAAACTCTGCTGCTTTTTACTCCCAAGCATTAGTTCTAATTCCTTGTTATTCTTCTTTCCTTTGCCCAAAAGCCTATTAATGTTGTTTTGAGTTTTGCCATATGTATTTCTCATCACATGATCTAATTTCACTCTCAATGTTTACATTCTCATAATATTGAGCATATAAAAACTCCAAGAATATTTTTAGAAGATCTATGAATTAATACTAAAGACAAACCAAGTTGACATGCATTTGTCCAAATAGTCCCCAGGAACTAAGCCTGTCACCATGACACAATGCTCTGTGAAATTTGGCAAACATAATACTCAATAGTGATCTGGCCTATGTTAAAATTTTCTTCTGTTTTAGCTAAAAAGAAAACAGACATTGAAGCGTGTGGTTCATAAGTCCCTATTGTAAATCCTATGGTATTTAGCATTTTCTTATGCTGTAGTTCATGCACATTTCAATCTGTTCTGATTTAAAAGATTTAGAAGTTGTTTATACTTTTCCGACAGAAGAAAGACAACTATTTTTTTCCAGTTTGTCTTCAAAACTGGGAACTGGGCAAAATAGGCTGTCCCGTGGATAAAAACACAGGGGTAAGTGATATGCATTTTATCATCAAAAAAGTATTCATTGCAACATATGTTATTAAATAATTAACCTAAAGTGTGACTTATCTAAGTAACAAGCACACAAAAAATGTCATCAAGTTTGTATTTGTTTGCATATTTCTTAAGGACAATCTCTACCACTTGCAATTCATCTTACTTTAAAATATGTTTAGCTTAAACAAATCCAGCACAACATATACAAGTGGGGGTGGGGTGGAGGTCAACTATTGTAAATGAAAATATCTGACAAGCCAATATCAGTGCAGCCAGACATCCCCCCCCTCGCAAAAGATGATTCATTACATTACATATCATTACATTTCAAAAAGAATTGTAGATAACACTTGTTGGAATGTTGTTGTTCAATATTTAGGAAATGACTACACATCTGCAGTGGACTAAGTAGAGAATATTAAAAATTCAATTCCTTAAAAAGACATAATTGTTATTTGGTGGAGCATGGGAAAATGGATATCACCATGTGGAAACAGTGTCCTACATTCATTTTCATATAAATATATATATATTTATATACAAATTTTGTTGCAGAGGAAGCCTTTGTATGAATGCCCTATGTTTAATTTCTAAAAATAGATACGTTGCTGCTATATACTGAAAGTTTTTGATGTGTAATTTTGTCTCCCCAATTCTGAGTCTGGCTGTAAATAATCTTGGATCCAAGCTTTAAAAAAAAACTGTCTGCTTTCTGAACAGATAATTTCTCTAAGTCTGGCCCTAAAAACGCATATACACACAAAAACACAAACACAAGTTCAATTTTAGCTGGTAAAAATTTGTGTGGTGCTCGTGATAGAGTGTATCTTTTCATTCTTAATATCAGGAGCAACTTAGCAACACATCTTTTAGTTCTCAAATTAAACCATCTAATACCTGAGAAGATAAATGCCTAAAATGAAATGAGCAAAGAGGGAGAAAAGTGGGCTCCATCCTACCTGTGGAGTTGTCCTCATGATTTCACTTTTGAATTCTTTGCAAAACTTCTCTCTTTCTGCGGGTCCTTTACTCCACCTTCTCCTTAGGGGCTAGCAAAATATATCATTTCAGAGCAGAGACCAAGATTTCAGCTTCTTCTCTGGCTGGTTGGCCTGACAGAGGAGGAGATGGAGGAGGAGTGGCAGGGAAACTGGTCAAAATAACATCCCTGAAGGAAAAAGAAGCGGATAACTTTCCCACCCACTTCTTCTTTGTATCATGCTTTCCTCCTGGAATGTGCAATTCAAACACACTTTCTACTCCTTGGAATGGAACGTGTATCTTTTCCCTCCAGTGACTGCACAGTAACTTCATTGCCTGCAATGGTTTTACAATTGCAGCCTCCGGCTGTCACTTTGCTGTTTAATCCCTCCACCCTCAGGGATATTATCTCTTCCTCACATGCATATGGAGACACACCCAATGATAGAATCCAACTGTTTTAATCACACTTGACATTCAATCCAAAATTTGCCCTCACAATTGTTCTGCTTCTGCCTTTTACCCATTTTGCCATAACTTTGCATGCCTCCTTTGATTGGAGATATTTTCTGCACACCGCCTGTTTCAGCTTGCCGTGCTGGGCCCTCAGGCTTCTGTTAATACGAAGGTACAAATAAATAATGCAAGCTTTGACTTCCACTGATCCTTCTCCTTTTTCTCCCCAGTTCCTAAATGTATTTCAGTGACTGACATTAGCGCAATATTTTCTTTCTGTTAATAGAATGTTCATAAACCTCTTTTGAAATATGCAGCCATCCAAATGTTAGACTTTATTATAATATTAGTCTGGTAAGCTCCTTCTCGCTGGAAAGCACCCTTGGATAGAAATGTTGTGGCAGAAAAAGTGAATGCCTAATTTTCCTTTTGTCAGCTGCTTTCTTCAAGCTCCTTCTTGATGGAGCATTGAAGATGTTACCTAGTCTGGTAATGAAATCTCCATAAGCAAACCACCAAGGATTCCCTTCTTTCTTGTCATCTCATTTCTTAACCCATGATTACACAAAGAAATGTTAGAATGGAAGTTATTGTTCGCTGCTCTTAAATATCTCTCTCTGGAGAACATGGCAATGGAGAACATGCCATCAGACTCCTTTCACATATGGCTACAGTGTAACTTGCAAATTTGGTATTTTTTTTAAAGAAAAAAAATGTTTGTTTGCTTATGAGATTTAGAAGCCACTAGACTCCAGAATAACTCTGAGAACTTTGTCCTATGAAAATAGAAACCAATAGAAAAGGTTGTATGAGTTTGGGCAAATAACACTTCCTATATTCTCCATATAACATTATATAGGACACACCCCCAGACATTTTATCCTGAATTGCACATTGAGAGTAGCATTCTTACAATAATGAGATAAGGATTATTATGAAATACAGCTGGGTTTCCAGTTGGCTGAAAGAGGAGGAGGAGGAGGAGGAGAAGTTGTTTCTTGAATATGCTGAGAAAAAAAAGGTTTTTTATTTTCCTCCTTAGCATGGTATTTTTCGATGAAGTTTCTTCATATATTCCAATTATACAGACTTCCATCTGATGCAAGTAGAGATAAGTCCAGAAAAAAATAGGGTTTTCTGTTATTGAAGTAGCACGTATATCCTAACATATAGGATACACCCATTGCTGAACCTCCAATAAGGGCTTTATACTAACTCAGTATTAGCTTCAAATCTCAACAAATGAATTAGGGGATAAAGACTCTGACTCTGCGTCATTAACCACAGGAAAAGTTTTTGTAAAAGTTTCCACATTGCTCTGACGCACTTGTTTCTGCTTCAAGTTTTACTCTGTTTTTTCTTTATAGGCGATACTTCTCTTTTTTTTTTTTGAAAATAATTTTATCGGTTTTTAAAGACAAACAAAAACAAACAAAACATAAAAAACATCTTTTATAAATATACAAGCAGTGTGTCGGTTGGTTTACCAATTTTTTGTGCATCCATTTTGTAGTCTCAATTACAGTTACATTGCATGATAACTCATATTATTAATCAAAAATTAAATACCCTAGTATCACTATTAAACAATCATTTGACTAATTTTATTCATTCATACCTTGTGAGATAACTATAATTTACTTAGTTTATTTTATAACAATTCATATAATCCTACCAAATCTATCCTAAAAACATTTTATAGATATGATATCAAAAAAGAAAAAAAAGAAATATATATTTATATATTCATTATTTTCTAAAATTCTATTATTGTATTTTATCATCTAACCATTGATAGAAAAGGTCCCAAATTTTATAAAATTATTTATCCTCTTGTTCTCTAATTTCAAATGTCAATCTGCTCATTTCAGCACATTCCAATATTTTCTTAATAATTTCCTCCTGCGATGGTATTTTCTCATTTTTCCAGTTTTTAGCAAATACAATCCTAGCCGCTGTTAATACATTTACAATCCGGTATTTCAAATCTTTACAATATGTGTCAGTTAAAACTCCCAATTAAAAAATCTCTGGTTTCAAGTCTATGTGTTTCTTTGTCATTTTTTCCAACCACATGCAAATTTTAATCCAATATTTTCTAGCATCCTCGCAAGTCCACCACATATGGTAATATGAACCAGATATCTGATGATATTTCCAGCATTTTTCAGATTTATTCTTGAACATTCTTGCTATTCTTGTTGGAGAAAAGTGCCACCTATAAAACATCTTATACAAATTTTCTTTATATGCTTTTGACATTGTCATTTTATAATTTTGAGACCACAATTTTTGCCATTTCTCTAACTCAATCCCATATCCAAAATTCTTCCCCCAAGCAATCATAGCTTCTTTAACTTGTTCTTCCTCTAGTTTAATTTCCAATAAATAACCATATAATTTTTTAATCACCTTTTCATCAGTACCTGTCAAAATCTTATTTAAATCAGTCAATTTATCATAAAATCCTTCTGTTTTAAAATCCTCATCATACCTTGAGTGTATTTGCACATATGAAAACCAATTCATGGAACTTCCAGTTTGTCGGCTTCGCTAGCGGCAGGGTTTCGCAATCCTGCGCGATCCCTGCTACGCTAGCCGTTTTGGTGCCTCCGATCCGGATGGGTTTGGAGGCTAAGGCTGCCTTGCAGAGGCAGCCGAAGATAGGGGGAGCTGGTGAGGGGTTTGGGGGTGTTGCAGACCCCCTCCCCAGCTGGCAAAACCCCCTTTTCTCAAGGCGGTCGAGCGGCAGTCTGTAATAGCCACCACAAAGAAGCCAGCAGCTGGGTAAGACTGAGCAGGAGGAAGAGGGGAGAAAGTTTACAAGATAAAGTTTTTTGGCTGATCCAGGACTTTAAGAGGCATTTAATCCTGAGAACTATGACTTTTTGAAAAATACTTTGTTTCCAGAGGAGGATTTCAAGCGGCAAAATTGAGGTGCTGAAAGGAAAGTTTACTCTCCTTCCCTATGGAATCAACAAATGGCCATTGAGAAACCTGTTGTTTTTTATAAAAGATAAAAACTTGGCTTCTTGTTATAAGTGGGAAGGGAGAGGACAAAAAAAAAATATTAAGATCTTGCTGGAGGAGATGCCTTGAAGATCTTGAGACTAGAAATTGATTGTAACAAGGCTGTAAAATACAGATTGGGCTTTTTTTCTTTTCCCTTTTACTGATACCACCCCAGGAAGAGAAAGTGAGAACTTTGTGTGTTGTTTGGACTGACTGATGTCTCTGGGACTTTGAGGAATTGTTTTAACTTTTGAAACATTTTGGTTGCTCTAAGAAGAACAAAGAATGGCTTTATCTGATGATGAACTTAGAAAGGAATATCAAGAAAGTAAGGATGCTGTGAAAGAAGCTTTCCTTTCTTTAGAAATGGCGCTTGCTATTTATCAGCAAACACAACAACAGATGGAGGAAATAGAAGGAGAAGAAGAAAAAGAAGAAGAATACGCCATCTTCAGTGAATCTAAAAAATTAGTTAAGAGAGAAAGGAGAAAGGAAGGAAGGAAAATGAAGGACTTAAGACTTAAAAAAACACTTAAGAAAGGAAAAAATAAGATGCAAAACCAACTTAATGTTACTGAGCAAAAGGAGAAAGGAGTACAACAGAGAGGGAAAGCTAAAAAGGCGGAGGTTAGTGGGGGGGGGTTAAAAAGGCCAGGGGGGATAAGAAAGGAAGGGAAAAGGGAGGGAAAAGCCACAAAGGTATGAAACAAGATGGGAAAAAAGGATTTTTTTTTAGGGATGAAGGGTAAGGTATAATTTTTTAAAAAAAGAAGATTCTGCAAGGTACATAAGATGGTACTATGTATTAGAAATAGAAAACTAGAATGTTATAAGAATTAATAAAAGATTAAAATATTGAAATGTTTAGTAATGACAGATTTTAAAATTTAATAAAATTGTAGCACTTGTTTTTTGAAATAGACAATCGGAATGTCATAAGATTTAATATTTAGACTTCCGGTTTGCGTGGCTTCGGGGCAGCAGGAATTCGCGACAGCTCGCGATTCCTGCTGTGCTAGCCGTCGAGGTACCCCCGATCCAGATGGGTCAGGGGGATATGGCTGCCCTGTAGGGACAGCTGAAGAGAGAGGGGAGTCGGATAGGGAGGTGGGGGTATCGCAGACCCCCCCCTTCTCCGGGAAAACCCCTTTTTCCCAAGGCGGTGGAACGGCGGTCAGCAATGGCCGCCACGAAGAAGCCAGCAACCGGGTAAGAACTGTGCTGGAGGAAGTGTGAAGAGTGAAAGTTCTGTCTGAGCCGGGTCAAGTAACACCTTTTAAATTGCCTGGAATTGAGCTGCTTGAATTGCTGGAGGATACATTGTATCCCTAAGAAGAGCGAAAAGCGGCGGAGAAGCTGTTAAAGGGAATTTTTTTTTTTTTTTTTACTCTCCCACCCCACGGAAAAAGCAGAAATATTTGGATATATTAGACATTGAAAGTGGATTGCTTTGAAAGCTGAAGCGAAGAGACAAAGGGATTTTTGGACATTGAAAAATTTAAGAAATTGGAAAATCTCTGCTGGAGGTATGGTTTTTTGATTATTTAAAATTGTCATTGCAAGTGGGAAGGGAGAAAAAAAATTGGAGCAGAAGCTGAAAAAGGAGGAGATTGTCTAGAACGTCTTTGTGGATCCCAAAAGAAGATATATCGTAATAGGACCTCTTTGATTAAAAATTAATTCAGAAAGAGAAAGAGAAGAAGGAAGAAAAGTATTAACTTTTGGAACTTTTTTTTTAATTGCTTTTGATTGTCTTTGATTAAAAATACTTGTGGTTGTTTTGGAAAAAGTTTCCCTTTTTATAATGGCATCGTCTGTGGATGAACTAGAGATTGAATATCAAAAATATAAAAAAGAAGATACTTTGGGCGCTTTGTTTCAATTCTTAGAAATGGCGTTATGTTCTTTTGAAAAGTTGATTACGCAGCAGAAGGACTGGGACAAGGAAGAAGAGGAAGAAGAAGCCATCTTTGATGAACAATGGGTCCCTTCCGGAGAGGAGGAGAAAAAGGATAAGAAAAAGGGGATTTTAAGAATTATAAAAACAACCAAAAGAGAGAAAAATGAGCGAAAAGATGGAGGCAAGGTTAGAAAGCAAAGGAAAAGGAGCAAGAAAAGCGAAGAGAAAAAGCAAAGGGGTAGAAAGGGCAAGGAGAAGAATAAGCAAGAGAGAAAGGGGGGGAGGAGAAGCCTTAATGGGGGGAAGCAAGACTTAAAGAAAAAAAGTTTATTTAGAGACAATGGGTGAATTTAATTTAGATTAAAAGAGGGATTCTGGAGGGTATATAAGAGTGTGTTTTTATATGTATATTTAGAATATAAAATTTATTATGTAATTTTAGAATCTTTTAAACAGAATCCCAAGAAAGATTGCTTTCTTGTAGTATTTCTAAATTAGGGTAATGAATTATAGATGTTACTCCAATTGGTGTACAGGAGAAGTATAGTAAAAGAAAAAAAAGATGAATGGATAATTGGAAATAGAACAGACAAAGAATGTTGTTGAAAATGGTATAAGATATGGAAGGATATATATGCTTTTTTTGGGGGGGGGGATTTTGTATATTGATAAAAGGCAATAAAATTTTAATTAATAAATAATTTGGATGGAAAAGAGAAGTAGGGACAAGATATGAAGTTAATATTATATGAAATATCGATATTATAATCTGGAAATGTTATGCCTTATTGGTCTTTTTTTATTATTTTTTCTTAGAAAAGAATTTATAAGCTGCTATGCCTTGATTCTTTGTGCATTGTTTTTATAAAACTGAAAAAATGGTTTTTATATATATATATAAAAAAGAAAATGGTAATAAGATATGGAAGGAGATATGGGTTGAATATGATGTTTGAATTTGTGTCTGTGTAAAGAGTTTTAACCCGGGAACAGACAACCTTCAGAAAAGATCTTTTAGTTTTGTTTATGTTTTGTGTTTGTATGTTTGTGTATTGTGGTTATGGTAAAACTAACAAAATTTGTTTTTTATAAAAAAAAAAAAAGGAAAAAAGAATCAATAAAACCTTGGAGGAATGTTAGACGAGAATAATTTAAACAAGCCAGAAAGAAAAGAATATGATGACTATAAAATGGATAAATATGGAAGAGAAATGAAATTGAATAGGAGTAAAGAGAAATAATGAGAAATTTGCTGAAAGATATTTGTGTGTCCATATGGAGATGGGATAAATTGGAATTATGCTGTATAAAAATAATGTTTTGTTTGACTTGTAAGGATTTACAATGTTAAGAGGTTTTATGTGTTTATGTATTTAATGGTTAATGATGTGTTGTTTTATCTTTAAAATTAATAAAAATTTGTTTCAAAAAAAAAAAAAAGATTTAATATTTAGATTTATTATCTAATTATATTAATTATTATGAATTTATTATTTTTTCTCTTTAAAGGTTAGTAGGTAGAATGTACTAAGCAGAATCAGATTGGGTATCAGGCGTTATTTTAAATATTAATTGAGGGGGAGGACAGAAAGGCATCATATTCTGATTAATGATTTCAGGAGAAATTCTTTTATTTTTCTTACTATAGGGAATGAGATAAATGGATAATTTGGAAAGAATGGACAAAAAATACAAATATAATGATTTAAATTAAAATGAATTAAATAAAATAGAAATAAGAAGAATGAAAAGCGGGGAGAAGTTATATAGAAGATATAGAATGGTAAATAAGATAGGTAATGGTATATAAGATGAGCACGAATTTAATTGAAGTCCATACAAAGAGAGGAAATCTGGGGCCAAACTACTTTCTTAAAAGAAGTTTTATATTTTTGTGTTTTGTGTATCTATGTTTTGTTTGAGAATTAATAAAACCTTGGAGGAATGTTGGATGAGAATAATGGTAATCAAATCAGAGAGGAATGAAGATGATGACTATAAATTCGATAAATATAGAAAATAATAATAGTAACAATGAAATTGAATACGAAAAGAGAAATAATGAGAAATTTGTTAAGAGATATCCATATGTTTATATTGAAATGGTGTAAAACAGAATTATGTTGCATAAAATAATATTCTACTTGACTTGTAAAATTAATAATGGAAAGAGGTTTTATGTATTTAATGGTTAATGATGGTTTGTTTGTCTTTAAAATCAATAAAATTTGTTCCAAAAAAAAAGAGAAGAAAACCAATTCATCTTTATACCTTGTTCCTCTAAATTTTGCATCGATTTAAGTTCACCCTTTTCATCCAATATTTCCCCATATCTAACTGTTTGTTCTTTCTTATAAATTATAGGATGGAAAATGCTTCAATAGTCGATAACCAAACTGGAATTTTCAAATAACATTGTCTTTTAATCTTCTCCCAATATAATCACAAAGACTCCCGTATATGATGTCTTCTAAAATAGCCCTGTATTTTAGTTCCCTTATACCATAAAAAAGCATGCCAGCCCAACAACAAATCATGTCTTTCTAGTGTCAACAATCTAGTCTTTCTTAATGTTATCCATTCCTTGGCCCACATCAAATTTGCAGCTTGATAGTATAACTCCCAATTAGGCAAACCAAATCCTCCTCTAATTCTAGCATCTTGTAAAAGTTGATTGCGCAGCAGAATGACTGGGACAAAGAAGAAGAGGAACAAGAAGCCATCTTTGATGAACAATGGGTTTTTTCCGGGGAGGAGGAGAAAGAGGATAAGAAAAAGGAGATTTTAAGGTTTGAAAAAACAACCAAAAAAGAGAAAAATGAGAGGAAAGGTGGATGCAAGGTTAGAAAGCAAAGGAAAGGGAGTAAGAAAAGGGAGGAGGAGAGACAAAGGGGTAAAAAGGGCAAGGAGAAGAATAAGCAAGAGAGAAAGGGGAGGAGGAGAAGCCTCAATGGTGGGAAGCAAGATCTAAAGAAAAAAAGTTTATTTAGAGACAATGGGTGAATCTAATTAAGGATAAAAGGGGGATTCTGGAAGGTACATAAGATTGTGTATTTAGAGTATAAAATTTATTGTGTAATTTTAGAATCTACTAAACAGAATCCCAAGATAAATTAAGTGTTATATGAAGTACTTTTAAGTAAGGGTAATGAGTTAAAGGCATCACTCCAATTAGTGTATAGGAGAAGTATAGTAAAAGAAAAAAGATGAATAGACAGTTGGAAATAGAACAGACAAAGAATGTTATTGAAAATGGTAATAAGATATGGAAGGATATATAAAGGTTTTGTTATGTTTTTTTGGGTTTTGTATGTTGATAAAAGGCAATAAAATTTTAATTAACAAATAATTTGGATGAAAAGGAGAAGTTGGGATAAGATACGAAGTTAAATAGATAAAGTAAATATTGATATTATAATTGGGAATCATCATGTTCTATTGGTTTTCTTTTTTAATTATCACTATTTTTTTTTAGAAAAGAATTTATAAGCTGTTATGCCTTGATTGTTTGTGCACTGTTTTTGTAAAATTAATAAAATTGGTTTATATAAAAAAAGAAAATGATAATAAGATATGGAAGGATATATAAAGTGAATATGATGTTTGAATTTGTGTCTGTGAGAAGAGTTTTAATCCGGGATCAGGCAGCCTTCAGAAAAGATGTTTTAGTTTTGTTTTTGTTTTTTATATTCTGTGTTTTGTATGTTTATGAAAGGCAATAAAATTTTAATAAGCAAGAAATATAATTTGGATAAAAGGAGAAGTCTGGATAAGATATGAAGTTAAATAGATAATGTAAATATTGATATTACAATTTGGAATTATTTTGTATGTTCTATTGGCTCTCTTCTTTAATTATTATTATTATTTTTTTAGAAAAGATTTTTCAAGTTGTTATGCCTGGATTGTGTATTGTTTTTGTAAAATTAATAAAATTTGTTATAATAAAAAAATAAAAGTTTTAACTTTATTCTCGCTTTCTTGCCTTGCCATACATCCTTCAGCACAATTTTATCTTCTTTTTTGTCCTTTCCATTTAATTGTCATTGGATTATGGTCTGCCCAAGTACTTGTTTCAATGTTTGTTTCTTGAATGTTAGGTATTAGTTCTGTTGAGGTCCAAATCATATCTATTCTGGACCATGATGAATGTCTATTTGAGTAAAAAATATATTGTTTAATTTTAGCATTTCTTTCTCTCCGTATATCTTTTAAATTTAATTCATCTATCATTTTAAAAAAGGATTTAGGGAGAGTTTTTCTGTTTTGCTTTGTTGTTGTTGCTGTATAGTCCAGTTTATTGTCTACAATTCCATTGAAATCTCCCATCATAACTATATTAACATAGTCCAGTCCGATTATTTTCATGTGTAATTTTTTGTAAAATTCTTCTTGTTTATCATTCAGGGCATAAATTATAATCAAGAGTGTTTTCATATTATTGTCCATTATTTCCACCATTAATATTCTTCCATCTTCATCAGTATGGATCAATTTTGCTGGGATAGTCTCTTTAATGTATAAAACCATTTCTCTTTTCTTACATTGAGTCAAAGAAGTGAATATTTTCCCAAATTTTGGCTGTACCAACAATTATTCATATTGTTTTTTAATATGTACTTCTTGTAGACAAATTATATCAAATTTTAATTTCTCTAATTTATGAAAAAAAAATTCCTTCTTTTAACAGCTGAGTTAAATCCATTTATATTCATTGTAATCAGTTTTTTCTCTTCCATAGTTATATTTTGTATTTAGGTTTGGCAGCTCTTGTAGATCTTGGTTCACGTTGTTCTTGGATCTCCACCTGTCCACCTACTGCGCCTTCTTCTTTTTCAATCCCCATTTGGTCCTTTTGAAATTCAATTAGTGAAATCTCTTTTTCTGCCTCTTCTTTTCTCCTTCCAAAAAATTCTGTGTAGAATAATTCTGCTTTCTCAATTGAATCAATTCTGTGTCTCCGTTCTTGCCATGTAAACATCAGTCCTTCTGGAATCAGCCATCTTTAATTCACCTCTTTTTCAATAACATTTTAGTCAGAAATCGATATTCTCTTCTCATCTCTCTCACTCTTCTAGGTATTTGTTTTAAGATCACAATCTCTTTGCCTTTGTATTTCAACGTTTTCTTTCTTGCCACTTGTAATATTTGTGTTTTAATGGCTTTTTTTGTAAATGATATGAACTTCTCTTGGTAGATTATTTCTCATCGCATATCTTGTAAAAACTCGGTATGTCTCATCTATTCCATCCATCATCTTCTCCTCTATTATTTCCAAGGCTTCAGTATCATTATCACAGCTAGATTTTGTCCTTTTTCTTCCTCTATATTTTGAAATCTGAGATAGAATTCTGATCTGTCCATCTCCCACTTCAGCATCCCACTTTTATCTTATTCAACCACTGTTAATCTACTGTCAATGCTTCCAATCTTCTTGTCTCTTTGTTTATCTTCTTCTTCTTCAATTTTTTGGAATCTCTCATCATATTTCACCATCATTTGTTGAATATTTTCAATTTTTTCATCAGTCTTCCCTGTTCTTTGTTCGATGTTCTCTGTTCTTTGTTCAATATTCTCTATTCTCTTTTCAATGGTGTCTGATTTTATTTTGAAATCTTGGATTTCTTGCATAATCATCTGTAAGGTCACTTTTTCTTGTTCTTTATCTTGCTTTAACATTGTCTGAATTAAACATTGTCCTCCAGATGGTGGGGAGGTGGAAGTAAAAGTTGAAGCCCCAGAAGGTATTAGTTTTCTACTCATTTTGAATGTCGAAATCTTCAAATTCAAGTAGCCAATTATAATCCAAAATGGAAGATAAAGGTGGTAGAAAGTAAAAGGCCCAATAGTAGTGAAAAAAAAATAAAGAAAAATTCTTCAGGTTCTTCTGAACCTTAATCCAATTATCAAATGGTCAATTGTAATCCAGGATAAAAAATAAAAATAAGAGGAAGAAAAAACAACCCAATAATAATAATAAAAAAAGATGAGAGAAGAATTTCTTCAGGTTCTTCACACCTTAATCCAATTGAAAGGTCTCCAAAATAAAAATAAAAAAAACCATAAAAATAAACCAAAAATACGGATGGAAGAAGCAAAAATCTCAATGAGAAAAGAAAAAAGAAAAATTCTGAGGCGTTCCCTTTAAAATAAAAAGCAAAAGTAAAAATGTCACAAAAATAAAGTAGAGCTGGTAAGGAGGGGTAACACATCTAAAAAATAAAAAATAAAAAGAACACACTGCACTTTGTTTAATTAACCAATGCTCTTATTAAAACTCTTCTCCACAAGCTTCAAAGCCAAACTTCAATTGTTGATAGAAGTCCAGAAGAACACCTGTAATAACACTCTCCAGTGTTCCTCCCTCTATCTTATCAAGTTGCAATGTCCTTGAAAGAGGAGTCTTGAAAGAGGAGTCTTTCACAGTTCTCTCAACTTCAACTAAAATATTTTCAAGCCTCTAGTTGGCAGTGTTACAAAGTTTCTTTGCTCTCAATTTCCCTCTCCTTTCCCAGACAAAACGTGATAGAAGTTTTTTAAAAAAGGAATATATATATATATATATATATATATATATATATATATATATATATATATATATATATATATATATCTGGCATTCAGCTTTGTTCGGGTATTTTCCCATGTGGTGCTTTTAAAGTTGTAGCAACGTTTCAGACTTTGGTTGAGAGTCTGTTTTTTTTTGGGGGGGGGGGGGGCTCTTTAGGGAAAAAAAAAAACACACAGAAGATATCAGTAGCAGAACACAGCAAACTCCAAGACCAATAAACACAGACCAAGACTCTCAACCAATCAGGAGGAAGAAAAAACCATTCTGACACAGCAATAGGCTGCCCCAAATTTAAATCTGAAACCACTGCAAAAGTCTGACTCATAGACAAACACCATACAGAAGCCTGATGATGGCAGATGAGATTCTGCTGAAACGTTGCTACAACTTTAAAAGCACCACGTGGGAAAATACCCGAACAAAGCTGAATGCCAGACATGTAAGTACCCGCGAAAACTTAAGAAAACATATATATATATATATATATATATATATATATATATATATATATATATAAAAGAAAAATAACTAAAGGGAGCCTCTAATCTAAAAGACTGAAAAATCAAAAAAGAGAAGAAAAATAATATATATATAAAAGAGAAACCAGTCCAGTTAACAAATGTTAAGTCGCAATAGAAGTCCAGCAATAAAAAAAGTAAAAAAGTAAAAAGCCAAGCCTCACTTTGACGTTTCCATTTAAAAGCCGCCGCTCATTCAGTTCTGTCAAAACTTTTACAGATTTTTTTCTTTTTCTTAGGGTGTCCTTTTAAGTCTCAGAATAATAGTAAAAAAAAAGTTCTCACCAAGCCGACACACTTTCTCTTTCAGTCTCTTCCGTTTCGGAGCTGTCCCAATTTCAGCAGCTTAATGGCTGCCTCTCCGCCACTAGCAAAAAGGGCTTCTCCTGAATCAACCAGGGACTTTGCGATGTCCCTGGGATTCACAGGATGTGCCCTTCACTATCACCATCTCTACAGGATGGTTTAGGTCCATTTGGACTGACCAGAGACAAAGATATCGGCTGCAATCTCAGAGCCCTGAGATTGCAAGCCGTATCGTCGCGTCAGCTCCGCCCTCTCCCTATAGGCGATACTTTTCTGACAAATTCTAAAATTGCACTCTCTCCAACCTCACATTTAATACTGATGATGGCATATTAATAAGAATACAAAGCATCAATAATCTTTAAGGCACTGTTCAATCAGGGTTAACAGAAGTGAAAAGGAATAAATAGACGTAAAAGGGCTGCTCAACAAGAATGCATAGAAAACATGAAAGTAGCAAGAGTTTGCAGATTCTCATTGATGTACCAATTGGCACCAACAAATGCCTTCACCTTCATTTTTTTCAGGGCAATATATAATAACTGATCAATCTAAATCTAAACTGATCAGCAATTAGAAAATAAATCCAGCAATATTTATTTTTTAAAAAACATTTATATAGCCATCCATCTTATTAGAATCTCATGGCAGTACCCAACATGGATTGTATAAGGTAAGTCACAAATCCAGTGAGCTGCATGAGGATACCATTTATCGTTGTGTTAAACCTTTTATGGTAAGTCTATCCACTGGGTTAGTCACAAGAGCCAAAAAGAAACCAGGTATAAGCATAATTCAGATTGAATATCCAGTGATTATTTTATATTCATTGCAGCTTTCTTTTGTAGTCCCCAGGCCTTTGCAGTGCCTCCAGTTTTGTAGCCAAAATTTTGAACTGTGCAGGTGAAAGGGCCATCTCTGTGCAATTCTTTCTTACCTCTGCTCTGTGAGGTAATGAGGGCAAATAAAACACAGTTATTATTTAAGCCCCCCCCCCGGTTTTATTATTGTTGTTAGCTGTTGTGCTTGGGTTTGTTCTATGTTTCGGGGTGTATCAATGTTGCGTTCGAGGTTTCTAGACCATAGTTGGTCTATGTGCCTTTTCCATGTTCTGCTGTCCGTCATTTCTAAACAGTACGACCTGGGGCCTGTTATTTGTGTTATCGTGGCCGGTAACCACAATGGGTCGCCAGTAAGGTTTTTCGTGTATACCAAGTCACCTGGTATAAACGTGCGGTACTTACTGGAGGAGTCTGGTGGCTTCTCTAGGTTGTAGGTGTGGTGTAGTCTGTCCAAGTATGTTCGAAATTTTCTGCCCATTAAAAGTTCAGCTAGGCTCTTGTTTTTTGATGTGCACGGCGTTATATGTTGAATGGTGAGCATGGTATTGATTTTGTCTTGCATGTCGCCGCCTTCAATTTTTTCTAATGCTTCTTTCGTATATCGAACCATGCATTCCGCCCTTCCGTTTGCCGCCGGATGAGCTGGCACTGTCAGAACATGTCATATGCCTTGTTCTGTGAGGAAAGGCTAAAGCTTTGAACTGTGGGCCATTGTCTGATACTAATACATCTGGTAGACCATGAGTGGCGAAGAGTTTCTTGAGTTGTTTAGTGATGGCTTCAGTTGTTGAACTCACGATGCTGACCTCCAATCAGTTCGAGTAGGCATTGACGATGATTAAGAATGTATATCCCTTTGTGGGTCCGGCGAAGTCTATGTGGATCCTTGACCAGGGACCTCTGGGTATCTCCCAGTCAAGGACTGGTGCTGAAGGGGGGTAGGTCTGGACGTCTGGCATTTATTACATGTTTTCACCCATTTTTCGATGTCTTCATCTATTCCTGGCCACCAGACATAGCTTCTGGCCAGGGACTTCATTTTTACCACGCCTGGGTGTCCTTCATGTAACATATTTAGCACGGCTTCTTGCAATTTTCTTGGAACAACAACCCTATCCCCCCACAATACACATCCTTTTTCAATTGACAGTTCAGTTTGCCGGGTTCTAAATGGTTTAAAATTCTCATTTTTGTCATTTTCCGGACAACCTCTCCCCACCCAGTTCAGGATTCGGGCCATTAGTGCATCCTTGGCGGTTTCCCTTGTGATGTCCGATGTGGTGATATGCAGGTTCAGTATTGTTTCAATTTGCAGGGTGCATGTAGTGGGAGCTGGGTCATCATTGAAGTCTGGTAGAGGTGAACAGCTCAGTGCATCGGCGTGGGGTATGGCTTTACCTGGTCGATAGATTAGCTTGTAGTTGTAGGCTGCCAGAAATTCTGACCATCATGTCATTCTTGAGGATAAGATGTTGGGAGTGGCTCTGTCGCCTGCCAGGATTCCTAGTACTGGCTTGTGGTCAGCAATTAAGGAAAATGTCCTACTATAAAACTATTTGTGGAAACATATTACACCCAAGACAGTGGCTAAAGCTTCTCTGTCCAGTTGGCTGTAGTTTCTTTCAGCATTTGACAGCATCTTGGAGTAAAAGGCAATCGGTGCTTCTCTGCCATCAGGTAGTGTGTGGCTAAGTATTGCACCTACTCCAAAAGGTGATGCGTCACATGTGACAGTCAGTGGCAGCGTGTTGCTGTATTGGATTAATACTGATTTGGATGTTATTAAGTCTTTAATTCATTGGAATGTGGCTTCCTCATGCTGGCCCCAGTTCCAAGTGGCTTTTTTATCAAGTAGTCTATGCAGTGGTTCCACTATAGTTGCCTTCTGCGGCATACAAACGTTATAAAAATTAATGAGACCCAAGAATGCCTGCAAGTCCGTTTTGTTTTTTGGTCTGGGTGCTTCTTTTATTGCTCTTATTTTTTTCTTGGTGGGGTGTATCTCTGCTTCATCTATAAGGTATCCCAGGAACTCGACCTGATTTGTGACAAGTTGGCATTTTTCTTTTTTGACTTTTAGTCCTGCTTTAGTTGTTTTTTATTTCCGGCGGATACTAATACATCATCAAAATAGGGGACCATCCCTTTTAGTCCTTGTAGGAGGCATTCCATCAGACTTTGGAAAACGCCTGGGGCCACACTGACACCAAATTGTAATCTGTTGCATTTAAATGCCCCCTGATGTGTGACAATAGTCTGTTCCTCAGCAGTCTCGGGGTCATCCGGCAATTGTTGATATGCCTGGGTGAGATCAAGTTTTGCAAAAACTTTTCCTCTCCCAGTGAGTGTAAAAGGTGCTGGACTACTGGAGCGAGGTATGCGCTCTGCTGCAATGCATGGTTCAGGGTGGCCTTATAGTCACCACAGATGCGCACGGACCCATCTGGTTTTACAGGAGTCACGATCGGGGTTTCCCATCTGGCATGGTCGATTGGCTCTAATACCCCTTGAACGATGAGTTTGTTCAGTTCCTCATCAATTTTTGGCTTTAAGGCAAAAGGAATGCATCTGGCCTTTAACTGGATGGGAACTATGGTTAGGTTAAGGCTAAATGAGATAGGGGTCCCACGGTACTTGCCTAAAGTCCCATCGAATATGTCCTGGAACTCCTTCATCAGGCTTCCTTCCCAGTCTGTTTTGGTGATGCTGTTGATTCCCGTCACTTCGATTCCCAAAGGTGCAAACCACTCTAACCCAAGCAGGCTTGGGCGGTCTCGATCGACGATTGTCAATGGGAGGACCTAGGTATGTTTCTTGAATTTTATTTTAAAATGTCCCAGTCCTACTACAGGAATTTTGTTGCCTTGGTAATCTTTTAACATCAGGCTTTGCTCTTCGAGTTCTTTTCTTCGTATATCTGGTATTAAGTTTTTTATTGTATTCCACGATACCATTGACAAGTATGAGCCTGAGTCCACTTCCATTTCGCATGGCTCCCCTTCAATTTTAACAGTTACGCGAACCTTCTTTGCATCTGTTGCTCTGGCACTCCCAATAATAATCGTCTGATGTGTTTCTTCCTTTTCGTTGAGTCGCTGACTTCTATTTTCCCGGCTCCAATGACTTCCGGTTGGCCTCTCCTTAGTTCTGGGGGAGGGGTGCTGCCTCATCTTTTTGGACTATAGTTCTTTTTGTTTCAGCAGACCCTTGCAATGTACCCCCATTTTTCACAGTGCCTGCAGATGGCGTCCAAAAAACGGTACTCAGAGCACGGGTGATTCCCTCCGCATCCAGCACACTGGAAATCAGATTTTCTCCCTCTTCTTTCTCGCCGGTTCCGTTCTGACTGGAGTCTGTTTACCTCTTTGTCTTCTTCCTCAGAGTCAGTCGATGACTCGATGTCTTCATGGTGGGTGGTTGCGGTAGTGTGTTTCTGGGTACCTTCTGGTTTCTTTTCTCTGCTCTGACTTGGACTGTTAGCTGTATTCATTTGCTTCATTTTCGCCGCAGATTTTTTTGCTGCCTCAGCTGCGGTTGCTTCAGCAATGGCTTCATTTATGGTAATGTTGGGTTGGTTAAGCAGTTTGCTCTGCAGGATAGCGTCTCTTAATCTGAGGACTATGTGATCCCTCATGGCTTCATCCATGTTGAGGAATTCGCATGCTCCTCCAATATCCCTTAGTGCTGCTACGAGTTCCCCAATACTTTCGCCTTCTCGTTGATCTCGTTTATAAAATTCATGTCTTCAAATCAGGTTTGACACAACAGGCGCGTAATGGCTCTCAGCATCCGATTCAGGTCTGGCCATGCCATCTGTTTGACATCGTTTGGTTTCGCCAATGCCTTCACCATTTTGAAGATGGTCAGACCGCAATGTGTCAGGAATACGGCTCTCTTCCTCTGGTCAGTGATTCCTTGTAGTTCATTGCTTTCCAGGAACATCAGGAACCTGTCAATATATGATTCCCAGTCTTCTTCGGCTGGGTTGAACAGTGCGGGTGGCGCGTTGTTGCCGGCCATCTTGTCGACTTCTCGGCATACATTGCCACATGTTTACAGTCTTTGTTCGCTCGATCCCACCTTCGGCACCAGTGTTCTATCGCCAGAACAAAGTAGACTCGAGACTGGAGTTGAGTTCAGCTCTTTATTTAACTGTCAGTAACTTTAACTGAACTCGAGCTGCGGCAGCCCCTTTTATAGCGGCTGCTTGCGGCTTGCAACCAATGACATCATTTTAAACCTCCCACCGTTTAGGCGGCCAATCGTAATGCGTTGTTAACCACCAATCGCTAGGCGGTATTGGTTGTCCAATCAGAATGCAGTATTACGAGTCTATAAATGTCTATATACAACAGTATCCCTAATCCATCTCTTCCTGTCATTCCTTTGGTTGCCGGCACCTTGCTGTTCAGGAATGGCAGAACAGATATTCACAGGAAGACTGCAGGTTAAAATATGCCTTCTCTTCACCCAAACATTGCTTAAAATATCTCTCTGGAGCAACATTTTCTTCTTCAACTTCTAAGTAATTTCAGAAGATCTTTAGCTACCTAGAGCTACCTACATTCTTATTGTTAACTTTCTCTGATCCAGATGACCTTTGAAAGATTTCTTGCACAAGAGAGAAATGGTTGGGTTACGGGGCTCAAAGGTAACACTTTGCCCTAAAAAAGAGAGGACAACTAAAATAAAAAAAGGTCGTGCTTTTTTCTCCACTTCAGCACACCTTTATGCTTATCAGAATCAGAATCAGAATACCTTTATTGTCACTATCCACGTGTACAATTTGCATCATACGCATACACAGTGAAATTAAGCGACTCGTCCTTCAGTGCAACATACACACCAGAAATATACATAAAATCTCTAAAAAAATTATGATAAAAGAATAAAAAGAATAAAAGAATAAAAGAATAAAAATACCCTACTGTGCCTGTCCCAGTAGGAATTATTGCACATGCCCGCCAACACAACAACAATAGTGATCATATTGCACAAAATTTGTTCACAATTATATACAGTGTATCTGGCAGTATTTAAAATCAGTGCATGTGCAAATTCAAGGTAGTTATGGCTTTCGGGAAAAAACTGTTTTTAAGGCGGTTTGTCCTTGACCAGATGCTCCTGTAACGCCTCCCTGAGGGCAACAGGTCAAACAGTCCATAACCAGGATGAGAGCTGTCTTTTATGATGTTCACAGCTCTACTAAGACAGCGGGAGGAATAAATGTCCGACAGGGAGGGAAGAGGGCAGCCGATGATCTTCTGAGCTGCTTTGACTACCCTCTGTAATCTCTTCCTGTCTGCCATGGTACAGTTGCCATACCACACTGTGATGCAGTATGTCAACAGACTTTCAATGGACGCACGGTAGAAGGTAATCAGCAGGTTAGAGTCCAGATTGTGCTTCCTGAGCACCCGCAGGAAATGGAGTCTCTGCTGGGCCTTCTTAATGACCGCCGTGGTATTTTCCGTCCAAGAGATTTTATCAGCAATGATGACACCCAGAAACCGGAAGGTGTGGATCCTCTCCACCTGCTCTCCATCGATGTAAAGGGGAGCCAAATCGGTGTTATGCCTCCTAAAATCCACAATGAGTTCCTTAGTTTTCTTGGTGTTCAGAACTAAGTTGTTGTCCGAACACCAAGCTGTTAACATCAGGACCTCCTTCCTGTAAGCTGCCTCGTCTCCCTTCGAAATGAGTCCAACCACTGTGGTGTCATCAGCAAACTTCACAATGAGGTTGCTGTCGTGCCGTGGACTACAGTCGTGGGTGTAGAGGCAGTACAGGAGTGGGCTCAGCACGCAGCCCTGTGGGGAGCCAGTGCTGAGTGTACAAGTGGAAGAGAGGTGGGGGCCAAGCCTCACAGTCTGGGGCCGATCGCTTAGGAAGTCTTTTATCCAGGCACATGTAAGGGAAGGCAAACCTAATATGTCCAGTTTTTTAACCAGTATTCCTGGGATAATTGTGTTAAAGGCAGAGCTGTAGTCCACAAAGAGCATCCGGACATAGCTCTGCTGCTGCTCCAGGTGGCTCAACGCAGCGTGCAGAGCTATGGCTATAGCGTCCTCTGTAGACCGGTTTGTACGGTAGGCAAACTGATGAGGGTCGAAATCCAGGGGGAGATGATTAATGATGTGCCGGAGCACCAGCCTCTCAAAGCACTTCATAACTACAGGAGTAAGCGCCACTGGACGATAGTCATTGAGGCTGGAGATGGGGGATTTCTTCGGCACAGGGATAATTATAGCAGATTTCAGACAAGATGGTATAACTGCCTGGGCCAAGGAGAGGTTAAAGATGTCTTTGAAGATGGAAGCGAGCTGGGGAGCACATGCCTTGAGCACCTTGCCAGGAACTCCATCTGGACCGGCTGCCTTCCTGGGATTCACCGCACAGAACACCCGTCTGACGTCATCCTCCGTCACAGAATATGTACTGGGTGGAATAGTGGAGCTGGGTATAGTTGAAGGTGGGAATAGGGCTGGTACAGCTCTATGATGTTGAGGGACTTCAAAACGAGCAAAGAAGTTATTCAGCTCCTCTGCTAACGCTGCACTCAGATGTTCTGTTGTCGCATGACAGCCCCTGTAATTAGTAATGTCATGTATGCCCTTCCACACCTCCCGTGTGTTATGGCTGGACAGATGGAGCTCTATGCTCCTCCTGTGGTCTATCTTGGCTTTTATGATCCCCTTCCTCAAGTCGGCTCGAGCGGCTGTATACAGGGCTCTGTCACCTGACTTGAAGGCTACATCTCGGGCTTTGAGGAGTCTGCGGACTTGAGTAGTCATCCAGGGTTTCTGGTTTGGGAAAACCCGGATGTTTTTATCTACAGTCACATTTCCGATACAGAACTTGATATAGTCCAGCACCGTACTCGTATACATTTCCAGCTCCTGATGTTGAAACGTATTCCAGTCTGTCTGCTCAAAGCAGTCTTGTAGTCTGCTGAGTGCATCCTCCGGCCAGGTCGTAATAGTCTTTATAATAGGCCTGCCCCTACATCTGAGGGGGGTATAGGCTGGGGGTAACAAGAGGGAGAGATGATCTGAAAGCCCAAGATGGGGGAGGGGTATGGCTCTGTATGCATGTTTGATGTTGGTATAAACGTGATCCAGAGTATTTCCTCCCCTCGTAGCACACTTAACATGCTGGTAGAATTTCGGGAGTACAGTTTTCAGATTTGCCTGATTAAAATCTCCTGCAATAACGTGAACACCATCGGGATAAACCCGTTGCTGTTCATTTATGGTGTTCAGCAGGAGAGAGAGTGCCTTATCCGTGTTTGCACCGGGTGGAATATACACCGCCGTGACAATCACGACAGTTAGCTCTCTCGGTAGAAAAAAAGGCCGACATCTTACAGACATATACTCAAGATCAGGGGAACAGTGATTATCTATAATTGTCCCGTTATTACACCAATTCTCATGTACATACATACAGAGCCCCCCCCTCTACTCTTACCAGAGTCCCTCGTTCTATCCCAGCGTAAAAAAGTACGACCTGCAAGCTGCATGCTAGCGTCAGGAATCCCGGGATGTAACCAAGTTTCGGTAATTACCATAACGCAGCAGTCTCGAACGTAGCGATTACCAGCGAGTTGTAAGTTCAGATAGTCCGTTTTATGCACCAGGGATCTGGCGTTGGCAAGATACAGACTCGGGAGAGGTGGCTTGTATGGATGTTTCCTCAGCCTTAGCATAATACCAGACCTACAGCCTCGCCTCTGCTTCCTCTCCCTCCTCCGTCTGCGCCGCCTCCTAGTCCCGACAACAATCCACGGAGAGCCCGCTGGTCTCGCTATCTCGTCAGGGATGTTATGTAAACGATGAAAAGCACTCGAAACAGACGTCTGGTGTCGGTTTCCTATGCCTATGATGTCCAGTCGTGAGTATAATTGGATCGTAGAGCCAAGAGTCCACAGATAAACAGAAAAAACGTATACAAACAACAAAAAAGAGCACCGAACAGGAGAGCCATAAGCCGCTGCGTCTGTGCGCGCCGCCATTATAAAGTGGTCTGTCAATGATCCCTGGCTCTTTGGAGATGGGGCACAACTGGCAAAGCTAAAATCACCTTTTTCTCAGTCCCCAAATTCAGTTCAACTGGACTTTGGCCAAATTTAACATCCTCCAAAAGCTCTTACTGGGGAGAGATTACAGAGCATCCCAGGTGAGTAGTGACTGTGTCCCTGAAGTGGAAGAACAATTGAACTACTGAACCATATTGTATAGTGCTGCATGTTTTAAAAGCTGATGAACAGCAAGAATTGTTATCTCTGTTTTTAATCAAGCAGGTGGCTGCTCTGACTCCTTTTATCTCCAGTTGTTATTATCAAATCAATCTTGTTGTGAATGAATAATACCAATTAAGTTATCTTGAGCTTTAAGTCAAGTGCAGGGTTCTGGCCCTGCACTTCTGATTGGCTGTTAATGGAAGGATCGGATTGGTCTGTTCAGGAGCATCCGATTGGCCATTAACAGGCCATTCTCATTGGTTAACGGAGCTAGTGCTCCAGGTTTGCTATTGGTTGAATAGTTAATAAGTTGCCTATATAAGTGAGGCTATAGCAGCCCTCGAGCTGAGCTGTCACAATATGTAAATAAAGAGTTTGAAGTTCACTGTTTCTACCGGCTCATCTCCATCATTCGCACCCATGCTCCAGACTTAACTCTGGCGACGAGGATGGGATTGGATGACATCAGAGCCAACTAAGATGACTAAGCACGTGGCTGAAGCGCACAACGGCGGAACCATGTCCAGCAGCGTAGTACCACCTGCTCTGTTCGATCCAGCTCAAGAGGACTGGGAGTCCTACATGGATCATTTTCAAATGTTTTTGGAAATGAATAATCTGAAGGATGCCACAACCGGGAAGAAACGGGCGGTATTCCTAACACACTGCGGCCCGACGGTATTCAAAATGGCTAAGGCATTAGCAAAACCGGCTGAAGTAAAGGCCATGGACTGGGACGTCCTTGAACCGCTACTAAGGGCCCACTATGCACCAACTGTTCCAACGCTCGTAAGACGGCACGAGTTCTATCAAAGGAACCAGCGGAAAGGAGAAAGTGTCGCCAATTTCGTTGCAGACCTCCAGAACTTGGGAGGCCTTTGCGATTTCACCGACCTAGAAGAGGCCTTGAGAAACCGAGTAGTCCTCGGGCTAGACGCTCTAAACGTACAGAGTAAAATAATGGCAAAGGGTGACATCACCCTTAAAGATGCCATAGCTGAAGCTACAGCAATGGAGGCGACCAAAAAGTCGGCTGCACAACTACGCCGAAATCGCACTCTAGCACACCCTCCAGCCAGCGAAATTTCACCTAATGCAGAAGGGCAGCTTTCAATGGCCCACCATGAGGACCTATCTTCGTTGTCAGACAGCGACGAAGAAGAGGTCCATCGCCTGCGGTCCAATCGGGACCGACACCCGAAGTCCCAGCAACCGTGCGCTGGCTGCGGGGCCAACCACTACCGCTCCGATTGCAAATTCCGCGATGCACTCTGACACGAGTGCGGGAAATGGGGCCACATCGGACGGGTCTGCAGAAGCCTCCTCGAACCCGGCCAGACCTCAAAAGGAACCAACCTCCGCCAATCGACAGGGAATCGCCCTGTAAGGCGAGAACCAGTAAACCACTCCTACAGAAACCGACCCATGAGTCGTCTAGTGAGATGGGAAGAGGCCCACCAAGCGCTCACTATTGGCCATGCCTCTTCACTAGACGCAAAGAAAATTTGGGTCAATGTGAATATTGAAAACTGGCCTTGCCAAATGGAAGTTGACTCGGGATCGTCTCTTTCAATGGTCTCATGGAAGACCCTCAAGCAACTCATCCCCACTATCCAGCGCCAAGACTTTCAATTCCAACGGCTCGTGTTAAAGGACTACCAGGGGAACCGAATTCCAGTTGCCGGATCCAGTCAAGTTCGGGTTGCATTCAAGAATCGCACGGCGTACTTACCCCTAACGGTGATCGATAAGGACCGGCCTAGTCTGTTAGGCCTGCAATGGTTCGCACCACTCGGCATTGAAGTGGCAGGCATTAACCGAATCGGCGGCAGTGACTGGGAGGAAGACCTCGCCCACGAATTCAGGAAGGTCTTTGAGGAAAAGCTAGGTGAGTACAAGGGGACCTCGATATCCTTTAGCCTTAACCGAAAGATAGCTCCCATCCGCCTTAAGCCTCGTCGAGTTCCATTCGCTTTAAAGCCGAAAATCGACGAGCAACTTGATAAGTTGATTGCCCAGGGAGTTTTAAAGCCAACTGATCACTCCCCATGGGAAATGCCGATTGTGACACCAATTAAGCCGGACGGCTCCATTAGAATTTGTGGGGACTACCATGCCACCCTAAACCACACCCTGCAACAGAACCCATATCCGGTGCTGGTGGTACAACATCTCCTCCATTCCCTGGGGGGCAGAAAAGTCTTCGCTAAACTAGACTTAGCTCAGGCTTATCAGCAACTGCCGGTTGACGAAAAAACGGCACAGGCACATACTATCGTAACACACCGAGGTGCCTTTAAGTGTACGCGGCTGCAATTCGGAGTCAGTGTAGCCCCAGGGATCTTTCAGAGCCTAATGGAGAGACTATTGCAGGGGATCAAAGGCAATGTCCCCTATTTTGACGATTTGCTCATTGCTGCCCCCACTCCAAAAATCTTACGGGAGCGTTTAAGATTGGTATTACGAAAATTCCAGGAAGCAGGCCTGAAAGTAAAAAAAAATAAGTGCAAGCTGTGTACCGATCGTATTGAATTCTTAGGGTTAATTGACAGTCAGGGTATTCACCCTACCGATAGCAAATTGAGGGCAATAAAAAACGCTCCCAGACCCCAGAACAAGACTGACCTCCAGGCGTTCTTAGGCCTCATCAATTTCTATGATGTATTCTTGCCGCACAAGGCGACTGTCGCTGAACCTTTATATCGTCTTTTAGATAAAAAAGCAATTTGGGTATGGGGTCACAAAGAAGAGCAGGCATTCCGTAATGTGAAAAAACTACTGACTTCAGACGCTGTACTAATGCAGTAGAATGAGTCTTTGCCAATAAACATTACATGTGATGCATCACCTTTTGGAGTGGGCGCCATTTTGAGCCATGTGTTACCTAACGGTAACGAAGCTTCTGTTGCTTACTTCTCAAAAACGCTCTCGAAAACCAAGGGAAATTACAGCCAGATCGATAAAGAAGCCCTGGCGATTGTATCAGCTGTTAAAAGATTTCACGAGTACATGTACCGCCGGGTTTTCACCATTGTAACTGACCACAAACCATTGCTGGGGATCATCGCTGGGGACAAGCCAACTCCCTACATACTTTCTCCCAGAATGACCCACTGGTCAGAATTCTTGGCTGCCTACAATTATCGGCTACAATATTGTCTCGGTAAAGCCATTCCCCACGCCGACGCGCTGAGCCGTACACCGCTCCCTGAAACTATCAACGATCCTGCACCAACGATGACAGCATTGCAGATCGAGACACTTCACACGCTGCCATTAACTGCCCGTGACATTGTGAGAGAAACAAAACACGACCCCATCTTGGTGCGAGTCCTCACATGGGTGGAACGTGAATGGCCATTGGACCAAGTACCAGGCGATTTTGCACCATTCAAAAGTCATCTAACAGAGTTGTTCTCGCAGAAGGGCTGTGTCATCTGGGGCGATAGAGTCATTATCCCAGAACGACTCCAACAGACATTGCTAAGAACCTTGCACAATGGCCACCCTGGCATCGTGCGCATGAAGGGCCTCGCACGAAGCTACGCGTGGTGGCCAGGCATTGATAGACAAATCAAATCGTGGGTTAAAACTTGCAGGAGATGCCAAGAAGTAAGCAACGCTCCACCAAAGGCAACCCCAACCGAATGGGAGACGCCACGGGGACCCTGGTCCCGCATCCATCTGGACTTTGCTGGGCCGACCAAAGGTCACACGTTTCTGCTAACCATCAACGCCTACTTGAATTGGCTTGAGATTCACCGAATGAGCAGCACGACCACTGACACGGTCATCAAAAGACTGGAAAGACTTTTTGCAACCCACGGATTACCAGACCTTCTGGTATTCGACAACGGGCCCCAATTTACCGCGCTACTTTTTGAGCAGTACTTGGCTGACTGTGGTATTCAACATCCGCTCACCTTGCCTGCGCACCCTGCTGCCAACAGTAGGGCTGAGCACATGGTTCAATTCATCAAAAAGACTCTCCAAAAGATCGACTAAGACAACATCGACGAGAAAATCAACCGGATCCTTTTTCTGCAGCACATCACACCTCACAGCATCACCAACAAAACTCCCGCCGAACTTCTAATGGGATGGAAGCTCCGCTCCCACCTCGATCGGTTACACCCAGCCTACGAACCGGAAAAGCCACTCGGATCCAGCGGCCGATGCCGTACCTTTCAGGTAGGTGATTTAGTATTCGCTAAAAACTTATCGGGCGATCCGCTGTGGGTAGAGGCGACTGTAATTTGCGTAATCGGCCCAAGATCATACCTCGTTCAGTGCTCTGACGATAGACTTTGGAAGTGCCACATAGATCAACTACGATCACGGCTACCATCTCGCACTTCCGAACTCCCCTATGACCTAACTGAGGGGGGGGGAGATACAGAGGAAAGCGAATTACAATTAGAGGAAAACCTTTTTGAAGAGACTGATAATGGAACTGAAACGCAGGAACAGGAACCAGGGACCAGAGTGAATTCAGCCCAGGGAGTGGCCAGTGATCTTGGTGACGACGGGAACACGAACCCGGAACCAGAGGCACCCCTTCCATTGAACAACGATCTATCTCAGCAGAAGTGCAACCAACTGCTAGGCACTTTGCAAAAATCAAAAAGACTAATAAAACAGCCATCCTACCTTAAGGATTTTGTAACCACACCCCTTGGGCAGAATCCGGAGGAAAGGAGTATTGTGAATGAATAATACCAATAAAGTTATCTTGAGCTTTAAGTCAAGTGCAGGGTTGTGGCCCTACACTTCTGATTGGATGTTAATGGCAGGATCGGATTGGTCCATTCAGGAGCATCCGATTGGCCATTAACAGGCCATTCTCATTGGTTAACAGAGCTAGCACTCCAGGTTTGCTATTGGTTGAATAGTTAATAAGTTGCCTATATAAGTAAGGCTATAGCAGCCCTCGAGCTGAGCTGTCACAATATGTAAATAAAGAGTTTGAAGTTCACTGTTTCTACCGGCTCGTCTCCATCATTCGCACCCATGCTCCAGACTTAACTAATCTGACTTTATTTCACTGAATGTTGCTAAATATTGCTCCACCATCTGTACAATGCTTTGCAACCTTTCTGAGAAATCAGGATTCTACCAAATATACATAGAATGGGAAAATAAAAAGATACAACTTGGAAAAGTGACAGATTAAAAAGAATCTCCCATCAATGTTTTCTACTGTACCCTGCTATACTAAAATCATTTTTTCCCATGGAAATTTCTGATAGAAATGTTTGGGGGAAAACAATAGGAAGGGCAGAAAGATAAAACTCTTCCAACTACTGCTCTCTTTCCCTCTAAATAATGCATTATTTTTATCACTTTTTGAAACTTAGAAATCTGAAGTTCCATTGTAGTTGGTTCTCTACGGATCAGCACAATTACATAAGTTTTCAGACAGATTGTTTTCTTATAGCTCTAAAATACTGTATATGGAGGTCATCATACTGAAGGTTATTAAGAAAATTGGGTGACAAGAGGCTCCCCATTGCCATGACTAGTTGTCAAGGCACTCAGTACAGCAGATTTTTTAAAAATTATCTAGTTATCATGGGGAAACAGAGATGTTATCAATTAGGAAACCATTGGAGAAGAAAATAACTCACAGTACTGTTTCAGAAATTCTCATTTCTCACAATTTGATTTGTGAATATATTGCCTTCAAATATTCCAGGCAACTATAGCTAGTTCTGGTTTCTTTTCTTTTCTTTTCTTTTCTTTTCTTTTCTTTTCTTTTCTTTTCTTTTCTTTTCTTTTCTTTTCTTTTCTTTTCTTTTCTTTTCTTTTCTTTTTCTTTCTTCTTCCTGTCAATTTCTGAGTTCTGATAATTGCCAGAACTACTCCCGGCAGTTTCCTTGACAATTTTTTTTTTCAGAAGTGATTTGCCTCCTTCCTAAGACTGAGGATGAATGACTAGCCCAATGTCACCCACCCCATGGTGGCTAATGTGGGACTAGGACTCATAATCTCCTGGTTTCTAGGCTGGTGCTTTAATCACTACACTAAACTGGCCCTCTTAGTCCCAAATAGATCCCATTAAAATCAATGGAAACATGTGGTAACTAAAAGTTCTATCGCTTTTTCTGTTCCATTAATTATGACTAACGTTAGCTGAATTTGTAAATGACTCTGGTTTTCTTTAATATGGCTGTGATAGCCTCTGGGTAATATATGTATATCAAAAGAAAAAAAAACAGCAATATATAACTTTTTGGCACAAGCTCATGTTCTTATTAATGTTATCTCCTTTTGTAATCATGCCAAACTAACAAAAGATGTTAAGCATCTTTGCACTGGCTATGTTTAGTGCAAACCAAACATTTTACAAGTAAATCATGATACAGATAAGTAGTAGCTGTTATTTCATATAGCAATCCTCTATTTGCTATGTGATATACATATGCAAGCTGAGAGCCTTTTTTCTTCACCCAAATTACATGGTTGTTTCTGTCTAGCTATTTTTAAAAGAGAAGTATATGTGGTTAAGTTAACTCACTCAGACATTTCAGTAAAGCCCTTTACTAATATCATATACTTTGTAATATTAACACAAAATATTCCACATTGGCCTACTCCTTCTTTTGTTCATTACACAGAATTGCAATTGCAAGATGGATGGCTATACAACTTGAAATGGCAATAGCATTTAGACTTATATACCGCTTCATAGTGCTTTACAACACTCTCTAAGTGGTTTAGAGAGTCAGCATATTGCCCCAACAATTTGGGTCCTCATTTTACCCACCTCGGAAGGATGGAAGGCTGAATCAACCTTGTGTTCCGACCAAGGCTTCCGAGACCGTAATTACGTACATGCTTATTTTTAAAACAAGTCTTATTTTATTGCAACACTGGGAATTATTTTCATTCCCAGCTGGTAATGAATCTCCAACAGTCCCTTGAGATAAACACCCATCTTTCTTTCCTGTGAAGTTCTGCCAATAACAGAAATGTCAAATGAATTAGAAAAAAAAAACCAACTGAAGTACAAAGAGCTTCAACAATGAATCTGAACCAAACGAACGACTTTGCTTCCTGCAAAGGTTTTGTCATCTTTGCTTGTTCTTTATACCTTATGGGAGGGGTAATCACCTCCCAGCCTTACTCCCGAGTCACCCCTTTTGTTTCAGCTGCTCTTGCCTTCTAGCAGCTGTGTGCACATGCGCACTGGGAACAGGCTCCCCTGGATCCTCTGCCTTGCTGCTGCTCCAAAGGCTCCGGAGGCAGTACCCCACTCCCAGATGGTCCTGGCCCTATCTCTTCATCGGACACAGGGCCCTCATCCGAGTCTTCTCCTGACTCTTGGACTGATCCCCTTTCTTTCCCACTATCCGATTCCACTGCCATCTGCACAAGCTGACGGTGAATCACAACACCTTGAGCCAGTCAAGATCGAACTGACAGTGAGTAGTGTGTTAGCCTGCAATACTGCATTTTAACCACTGCACCACCACGGCCAGTGGCTATATATAAGTGGAACAATAATAAGAAAGCAAATAAATGTGAGTGAGGAAATAAATAAATTCTGAAAAGGGATTCCAGAAAGCCTTTAAGATTTGGCTTTGATCTTAGGACTGGGGTTAATGTAATTTGGAGCACCTGTTGTAGTTGTTTGTTATTGTTAGCCCAGGCTATCTATGATTCTATATACAGTATATTTTAACTGTTTTTTGTTTTTACTCCTGAATTATGTAAACTGTCTAGAGTCTACTGCAGTGGAAAGATGGGAGGAAGAAAGAAAGAAAGGAAGGAAGGAAGGAAGGAAGGAAGGAAGGAAGGAAGGAAGGAAGGAAGGAAGGAAGGAAGGAAAGAGAGAGAGAGAGAGAGAGAGAGAGAGAGAGAGAGAGAAAGAAAGAAAGAAAGAAAGAAAGAAAGAAAGAAAGAAAGAAAGAAAGAAAGAAAGAAAGAAAGAAAGAAAAGGAGAATCACATTAATTTATTTCATAAGATGTACACATGTTAATCATCTCAGCAAGGACTGCTCCATTTCTCAGAGTAACTTACAGTATATGGACAAACCTCAAGTGCTACCAATCAAAGTTATTGTGCGGTGATATCTATACTTCATGGTAAAAAAGAAGAGATAAAAAGGTATAATAATTACAAATGGAAAAAAACTTTATCTGTTTAAAACAAACTTTATTAAATATACAATTAAAATAAATGAACAGACACATACACAACATAGAAAAAATAGAGAAAACAAAAAAAATATATAAAAAGCAATTCCATTATCAACAGTTTGTGGTTCCTGTGGAGGTCTCCCATGAAAAGAATGAGACATAAGCTGGTGTACTTGGGATGGGAGCCCAGAATAAAATTCCAGTGCTTCCTTTTATTGAGATTTTTGTGCGTAGTAAGCAATTACATTGTGGTTTAATAATTAGATATAGTACAGGCTTGTTTGCAGTTGTCTAAGCTGCCTCTTTGTTTGTATTTGTTCTTATTGTTCTCTTTTATTTGTACTATCTTAGTGACCTTTAGACAGGCATGAATGTATAAGGCATTATATTAATCATTGCTCAAGCTCAGGCCAAAGTTTATTCCCACAGGTTCCTTATTTGTTATCATTATTGGTGTCATATTTACAATTAAGTCTTAATGCGAGTATATAGTTACTACCTCTTTTACAGTTTAATAATATTTACTATTATATTATCTATCTTTGTTCTATCCAATCATACTAACATTCCCAACTTATGTAATATTCTGATGATTCTTTATCCTTAAGTGCTAGGGTCAATTTACCCACTTCTGCACAGCTTATTATTTTCTGAATAGTCATTTCCTCTGTTGGGATGTCAGGTTGTTTCCAACACTGTGCAAAGGCTAATCTAGCAGCAGTCACCATGTGTAATATTATATATTTGGCTTTTTTGGGGAGCTGTCTATTGAATATCCCTATTAGGAAGAATTCTGGTTTTAATTCAGTCTGCTCCGCCGTTATTTCCTCCAAACATTTTTTGATTTTCCACCAGTATCCTTCGGCTTCTGTGCAGGACCACCACATATGAAAGAATGTTCTGTGTTTCTTTTTACATTTCCAGCAATTTGGATTCATGTTAGGAGATATCTTCGCTAATCTTGAAGGAGAGACATGCCACCTATAAAACATTTTATAGTCATTTTCTTTATATGTTGCCGATTTTGTGATTTTATTATTTCTGATACAGACCTTTTCCCATTCTATTAAGGTGATGCTATGTCCTATATTTCTACTCCAAGCTATCATATTGCCTTTGACTACTTCCTCGCCTAGTTCTATCTCTAATAGGTAGTTGTAAAATTTGGTTATATTTTTTTTGTCTGAACCTAGTAAGATTTTATCTAATTGTTGTAGCTTAGTGTAAATTCTAACTTTCTTATCCAGTCTATATCTATTTTGTATTTGGAGGTAAGCCCACTGGTCAATTTGTAGCCCTTGTTCTTGGAGATCTTGCCATGATTTTAAAGTTTCTTGTGCATCCAGAAGATCTTTGTATTTTATCATCTTGTTAAGATCTAAATTGTTTGGGTGTATCATCACCTCCATCGTTGAGATCCAAATCGGGATCTTTGGATAGTGTTTTTTCTTTATTTTATTCCAATTAGCCAATAAAGAGTCTCTAATTATATGTCTGTAGAAGTAATTCTATTTGGTTTTCCCCATATCCCATAAGAACACATGCCACCCCCTCGGTAAATCATGGCCTTCTAGAAATAATATTCTCTTATTCGATAAATTTACCATTCTTTCAGCCATAGTAAGGAGGCTGCGTTGTGGTATAGTTCCCAATTTGGGAGTGCCATACCCCCCACTGCTCTTCATATCTTGCATTGCTTTTAAATTTATCCTCGGTTTTTTCCCTTGCCAAATAAATTTTGCGATTATCCTATTGAGTTCCACAAAGAAGTTTTTATATATTTTTATTGGTATTGTCTGCAACAAATAAATAAATTTAAGGAGAATGGTCATTTTAATAGTAGTTTGTTATAGTTATTTTCCATTAGTGTCTTACAATGAGCCGTCAGCCATATTCCTAAGTATTTAATTTTTTTTACTACCTATAATCCCATTGCCTTTTCCAATTCTAATTTCTGTTTTTCTGTTAAGTTTTTTGTTTTTAATTTTGTTTTTTCCCTGTTAATTTTAAGTCCTGTGACTTTCCCAAATTGATCTAACTCTTTCAACAGTTCTGGACCTACTTCAATTGGGTCCTCTATGAAAAAGACCATATCATCCATGAATGACTGCAATTTATATTCTTCTTTCTTAATTTTTAACCCCTTTATTCCTGGGTTTTGTCTAATTCGTGTAAGCAGTGTTTCCAAAGATAATATGAAGAGCAGGGGAAATAGTGGACATCCCTGCCTAACTCCTTTCTCTATTTTTATTGAGCGCATATATTCTTCATTAATTATAATATTTGCCTTTTGTGAGGCATAAATTGTGGTTATGATGTTTTCAAATTTAGTGCTTAGATTCATATTGTAGATTTGTTGGATTAGGAATTGCCAATTTAAATTATCGAAGGCCTTTTGCGCATGCAAGAATACAACGGCTGTTTGTTTTTCTGGATGGGCTTCGTAGTATTCCAAAACATTTAACGCTATTCTTAAATTGTTCCTAATTTGTCTATTGAAGAGAAATCCATTTTGGTCTTTATGTATATATTCATTCAAGATTCTTTTTAGTCTGTTTGCTATAATTGTAGCAAATATTTTATAATCAGTATTTAACAAAGAAATTGGTCTATAGTTTAGTATGAGTCGAGGATCTGAATCTTCCTTTGGGATCAGCGAAATCAATGTCTCCCTCCATGAATCTGGCATTTTAGCTGCAAGTAAAACCTCGTTATATACTTCCACGATAAGGAGTCCTATTTGTTCTCCTATTGCCTTGTAGAGTTCCCCTGGGATCCGATCAGGTCCCGGAGTATTGTTGTTGTTTTTATTTTCTATTACTATTTTCAGTTCAGACCATGTAATATCTTTAATTAGCATTTCTTTCATCTCATCCTCATTTACTTTGTTTTTTTGTTACACCCAAGTAATTTCTTATCATATACTCCTTTACCTCCTCCTTTTTATAAATGTCTTCAAAATATTTATATGCAATTTCTTTTTTCTGTTCAGTTCCCTGTTGGGCATCCCCATTTCCATCTATTAATTGATAAATTAATCTTTTCTGGTTTTCTTTTTTGAGTTTGTAGGATAGCCATCTTCCTGGTTTATTAGCCTATTCAAAGAATATCTGTCTAGCTATATTCAACTTTGTAATCATTCCTTCCTGTTCAATTAAGTTCAATTTGTGTTTAGTTACTATCATCTGGTTTTGCAATGTACAATCCTTTGGAGTACTTTGTAACTGGGTTTCTAGTTCGTTAATTCTTTGCTTTAATTTATTTTGTTGGGCTTAGTTTTCTTTATTCCTCCTGGCAGTATATGATATCATTGTGCCCCTTATTGCTGCCTTCATTGTATCCCAAATATTCTGCTTTGTAGTTGCCTCATCATTATTTTCTTTTAAAAAGTAATTCCTCCTTAAGTCTATTCATAAACTCTTTTTCCTTAATTAGATGTGTACTTAGCGTCCATCTTTTCCTTGGCTTTTTCCTACCTTTCTACACTATCTGAATTGGATTATGATCTGCCCATTTGTTAGGTAAAATTTCAATCTCTTTTAATTAATTTGCTATTTCATCATTCCTCCACACCATATCAATTTGTGTCCATGATTGGTGTGGATTGGAGTAAAATGTGAATTGCTTTTTCTCCAGGTTTAATTTTCTCCATATATCTATCAAATTTAATTCACTCATCATTTCCTTGCATGTTTTCAGTAACTCTCTCTTTTTCCTCTTCTTCCCCCCACTACTGTGGTTTTTTTTGATGGTCCACAATGGCATTGAAGTCCTCTAAGATACAGATATTCCTTTTTTCTAATTCCACTATTTTTTCATGTAATTATTTAAAAAATTCTTTTTGATTTTCATTAGGGGCATAAATTACTACTAAGAGAATTGGGGTTGAGTTAATCCAGATTTGTAAAATCAGAATTCTTCTGTTGGAATCTGTCCAAATTAGGTCTGCTTTCATATCCTCTTTCACATATACTGCTATCCCTTTCTTTTTCCCAACGTCTGCTGGTGACATATATAATTTACCTAGCTTGGGGCATTCTAAATATTTTTCATCTAACTTCCTTCTATGGGTTTCTTGTAAACATATTATGTCTGCATTTTGTTTAATTAGTTTAGTTAGTATTCTTTTCCTTTTTATCCTAGAATTGAGGCCGTTTATGTTAATTGATAATATTTTCTTTTTCTCATCCATTATTAGTTGATTCTTGCTCTTTATCTTGTAGTTTCTCCTCTTTCTCTTTGTGGCTGGTAATGTGTCCTCAGTTCTTCTCTCTCTTGTTGTTGTGTATTTTTTGAATTCCTGGGACTCCTATCTCTATTCTTTTGGTAATCTTGGTCATCTTGTGAATTTGATTCTAGTTCATCTTTACTACTCAGTTCTTCCGGGCCTACCAGTCATTCATAGAATTTGTGGGCTTTTCCCACAGAGTCTACTCTTGTTTTCCTTTCTTCCCATGAGATTAGCATCCCTTCTGCAATTTAAATACATCTAAATACAATTAAATACATGATTTAATTGGGCCACCAAAAAATTATAGTCTTGCCTTTGCTCTCTCACTCTTCTTGGGATTTGTTTAAGCACCAAAACTTCTTTATCTTTATATGTGATTGTTTCTTCTCTGGATATTTTGTATATAACATCCCGGACCTTCCTTCTAGCAAATCTTACGTGAACTTCTTTTGGACATATATGGCGTCTTGCATAATTTGTACTCACTCTATAAACTTCATCCAACTCTTTCAGAATATCATCCTTATCTTTTTCCAACACTTCTGCTAATATTCCTGCTATCACTTGTTCCAAATCCTCATCTTTTGATTCCACTATATTATGGAATCTCAAATATGCTGTGGTCTTATCCATCTCCAAATAGACCAGGGAGTCATCCATTTCTTTGCTCACATTCCTTAGATGTTAATCAACCATTTCCAGTTTCTTTTCAGTTTGTTCCATCCTTTTCTCGACCTCCTTTATTGTTGATTCATTTCTCTCTGGTGCTTGCTGGATTGTTCCAATTTTTTCATCCAACTCTGAAATATCTAGTTCTATTTTCGCCTTTAATTTCCCCATCTCTTTTTTTAGTTCATTTGTATCAGCTCTTGTCTCAGTATGATTTTTCATCATTATTTCTTGGAGCTTCAGCATAGATTCTTGTAAGGTGAGGAGTGTCAACTGGATATTGGCATTCATGATCGAGGGTTGTTTCTCTCCAGGCAGTGTTTCCTCAATTGTCTTTTGTGCCATCATTGGGGGCGATGCCACAGCAGTTGTTAGTGTTGGAATAGTCTTCTTCCCAGTTTTGAGGGTTGCATTAGTTGTAGAGGTCATTTCTTGGAGGATTTGTTTCTGTTTTTGTATTATACTACATACGTTATCCCAAATTAGCATTTGCTATTCAAAAATCAGATAGGAGTAGCCACTACTCTAGTTGGTTGATTACTGATTTCCTTAGTATATTAGTGAACTAATCACTCTTATAAATATAAATATTATCCAAAACAATTTCAAAATTAAATTCCAAATCAAGTATCTAAATTTATAAATTTTAGCATTTACATCAAAATTCCGATACTAAAGTTCTGTACTACTAATCCATATATCTATAAATGCTATGGAACTCTTAATCTAAATATCAATATTATAAAATAGTGTTTTAAGTGTTTACAAGTCTAAGTAGAAATAAGTTGACCTTACTATAGTTACAGTTAATTATTTGATATATAGATATCACAATTAATTATATAATGTAATTTAATCAACATATATAATCAAATATCAATACTTAATTAATTATTTCATTCCCCTTGTTTCCCCTATATATTAAAGTAAGATATTAACCTCAGTATTACAAATATATCAGCTAAATCAGATATAGATCACCACAATCAAATACCTGGGGAAAGAAACAGAAAGATGATATCAGAAAAATAGTCCAAACAGCAAAGGCTACAGGGCATGGAATATCTTAATGTAACTGTTCAGTTCTTTCTCTCTAAAGTTAGAAAGTTCTGTCTTTAAACACACCAGAAGCTGAGTAATGTCTCTGATTTCACAGTCTCACTGCACCCTTCGTTATAGCCGTTCCTCCTTTTGTTCAAAACTCTTGCAGTCCAAACTTTCAAATTTCATATGATCTCTTCAATTAACAGATTTCCTCCATTTATTACACCTCCAAGTCAATAGTCCAAAAAGATTCCAGTAAATTGTTAAATATCTTCTATAGAAATATAGTAAGTTTGTTTATTTCCTCACTTCCGATCTTCCCCTGGTTCCAGGCTTGTTCATCCAATCTTCCCGAATGTCAGCAAGCCAAATCGTTCACACTTTCCAAAATCCAAACTCATTCCTCTTTTTTCCATTATTATCAATTACACAAGCCTCTCCAACGTTCTTATCTTCTCTGTCCAATTGCTCGTGTCCTTACTCTCTTCCGTCTCATGAGCCCTTTCACTTTCACCGGCACTCACATCTGCTTTTTAGCCTCTACTTTCGGGCTTCGCTCTGACTGATGTTATTGTCATCTACTAGACTTCTCCAATGTTCTACACTCTATCAAATTCACAGATTCCTTCAGTCGCATTCTTCTCTGTTCACCACAGTCTGTTATTCACTAACTTCCTCTTGTAGGTAACGATCCAGACTTCAGGACCGCCATTACTGGATGGCGGTCTCTGGTTTGTTGGTCTTTACAGGGTCTCTCTGCATTGCGATGGGAATCACCTTCTCCACACCGCAACTCAAGTCTCCCCACAACGGCATGTTTCTCTGCAGGATACGTGCACCCCTGAGGGTCACTCCAACAGCAAGAAAAGGTAGCAAAAAGCCCTGAGAGAGCTTCAGCACCTCTACTCATCCATACCTCGTCACCACAAAAAACTTTATCTGAATTCATTCATGAATTCTACGAATGAAATAGCAAGATCTTCTCAATTCCAATTCTAAATCCCCAAAGCAGTCAGTTTAGACTAGTGGCTAAGGCATCAGACCAGAAACCAGGAGATGGTAAGTTCTAGTCCCACCTTAGTCATGAAAGCAGGCTGGGTGACCTTGGGCCAGTTACTTTTTCTCATCTCAACTCACTTGAGAGGGCTATTGTTGTAGGGAAAATAGGAGAAGGTAGGTGTGTTGGATATATGTTTGCTGCCTTGAATTAAAAGTAGTAATGGCAGGATACAAATAAAATACATAAAAACATTTTTATATTAAAAACTACATCTAGATGCAGTTTGCATATATGGCAGTAAGAAAGTTACTTCTTTGTGAATCATTACAAGAGAAGAGCAATAAAGATGATAAGAGGTCTGTAGGCTAAATCGTATGACAAACATTTGAGGGACACAGGTATGTCTAGTCGATTGAAGAGAAGGATCAGTGGGGAACAAGGTAACTGTCTTTCAGTACTTGGGAAACTGTCACAAAGAAGAGGGAATTAACTTATTCTGCAAAGCACCAGAGGACAGAACAAGAAGTAATGAGTGGGAGCTGGTCAAAGAGAGATACAACCTAGAAGTAGAGCAAAAAGAATCTAGCAGTAAGAACAATTAATCAATAGAATAGCTTACGCACTGAGGTTGTGGGTACTCCATCACTGGTTGTGTTCAAAAATAGACTGGACAAGCATTTGACTGGTATGGTGGAAGGTCACCTGTCTTGAGTAGGGGGTTGGACTAGAAGACCTCTGGGGTCCCTTCCAATCCTATGACTCTGTTGTTGTTTTTTAAAGACTTGGTTCTTATAAAGTTCTTCAGATTGCCTGGAAACAAAGATGTTAGTAATGACAAAAAAGAAGTGATGAGAATTTTTTAAAAGAATACAAATTACCCTTCCAAAACTGTTGCAATTCAAAAAAAAAAAAAAAAACCAGCAACCTAGATTTTACTCTTGAAATCAGTTTTCTGCCAAACATCTAATTATTTTGTTCTACAATTTTCTTGCTGAGAAAGCACAATTTTCAGAGTTGAGATATTAAAGCTTTAATAGTTGAAACCTTAGACAATAGCACAAGCCAGCAAGATACCAAAGGGAGAAATTTTTTTCTCTCTCTCTCTCTCATTAGTGGGCAGTTGCCCAAAGCCTTTCAAAAAAGAGTTCACATTTTCCCCAAAGGCCATTCAAAATAACTCATGTTAAACTTCAACACTGATATCAGAATATTTGAGGAATGTGTCATCCATGTAATCAAATCACATCGTCCTTATACCCTGAAACACATCATTTTTCCCATTTCCAGATTATGTATATGCACAAGAAATGACACCACTCCTAGTGTTTTGATTCCTTGCCTCATCCCCGCTTCTGGTTTATTTAGCCTGCTGCCTGATAAGGAACTGTGCAAATCACCCAGACTTGTTCTTTCTTGTAGCAGCCGTATCTGTTAAACAGGAAGAGAGAGAGTAAGCATTTTTGTTGCTTTTACCAAAACAGGATGTGGAACTGCAAGATACTTGCATGCCTAGATCATTATGCAATGCTGATTAATAAGATTATCCAGTTTTCTGCATGATAACAATGGGTGATGGGGTAAACAAAGCCTGCAACCTGAATTAAGTAATTGATTAAAAGCCCCCCCCCCCCTCCCCCGGGAATTGTTATTACTCACTGAGCAGGTTAGAGTGGGGTTAGTGATAAAGAAGTAACAAGAGCTATCAGCTGGCTTCCACCTTATCATTCAACTGCAGATGACAGCCGTATACTGAGGAGCCAAGCAGTTTTTCAGGATCCCAGGATCAGCTAAGACTGGACAGATCATCCCTGAAGATGAAAAAAAAAGTCACTTTGGGTAGGATATTGCGAGGGAGAGATTGTGCAGGAGAACCTGTGAAAAAGAAAGAATTGGTGCAGCAGCGACTTTTCAGAACAGCCAGGGCTAAGAACTCTTCAGGATAAGTAACTCCCTACACTAACCAGTTATTGCTCTTTAGTTATAGAGAGAATTGCACTCAATTTTCCACTTCTATATGCATGCAGTGAACGGCATTTGAACTGATATCTCTCCTAAGGCCTGCATCTAATTTTGATATACACAATACAATAGATGTGGCATTACCATGCCGACAGTTTCAATTAATCCCGACTCTACCTCTCTTGCTTTAATTTCCAACCATTTCCTAAATCAGAGGTCCCCAACCCCCGGACCATGGCATGGCCCACTACAAGGCTGCAGCCCCTTTGGAACCAGGCCATGAAAGTGGAAAGCGAGCATGTACTCAGACACTTGCGATCACATACAATGGTACCCTTGCCATTTGTGCAAGCATGTGCCACTGTTCATACAGAATCAACCTCTCCTTCCCCTCCCACTGGTCCACCAAGCCAGAAAAGTTGGGGACCATTGTCCTAAAGTGTCTCTTCAAAGGCAGAAGGAAGGCAGTATCCAATGGACAAGCTCTATGAACAATTTCCTATTTTGATGTCCTATCTTTTATAAAAATTGTGTTTTTTATGTGATGGGGCAATTAAAGACATTAATTAGGAATATGGAAAACCCAAGATTAAATTCACCTTCAGTCATAGATCATTGTGCAAACTCTGGGCCAAGCCTCTCTCTCAGGTAAGCTATTTCATACTGTTTTTATTATGGAGAAAAATTGAAGGATGGAATATTACATTCTCCACCTTTTGTGGAATATGAACTTTTGTGGAAGAAACTGAATATTATAATGAATGAATATATAAATGAATAATATATCTAAGCTTGTTGCTTAGTTAATTTCTTTTAGAAGGTATTTCCTTCATCTCTAGTCAGATTTTAATCCTACGTTTCACACTAATGAATTATACATTCATCTGTAAAAAATGTACATTACATAAAATATACATGCACATAGACACATTTTTGCATTCTTTTATTAAATAAAATTATCAAAATATAAAGTATAGTTTTAAAATAATTGGATGTCTGAAACACTGAGGAAAGAAGATTGAGGGTCTTCCTAATTTCTCCTCTGCTCCTATGATCTGTGAGAGGAATTGGTTAAACAAAGGAATTTTGCATGACTATGATGTTTTTCTTTAATTTTTGAAGCATTAGCGCTGTTTATATGCAATAGCAGTCAAGGAAGGAGGATTTCTTCACTAAGAACCCAACTTGGAATCCACTAAGAACTTTTCACAATTTTTTTCCTCATATCCTAGATTTTTCTGCAGCAACGTACAGAATTTTTAGAGTCAAGGGTGATCCATCACTGATACTTTTCAAAGAAAGGTTGAACAGCTGATTCTCTGGGATGCTCTGAGGATTGCTGCTATTATCAAAGGGTTGGACTAGAAGACCTCTAAAGTTTGTTGATTCTGTTATACTATGATTTTCATAGGTTTTTAGAACTATGACAGATCATTCCCAAATCTCACCTCTGAGCTCTAGGTGGTTTAGTACCAGGGGTTGGATTCAAATTTTTTAACAACTGGTTCTGTGGGCATGGCTTAGTTGATGGGTGTAGCTTGGTGATCATGTGACTGGGTGGGCATGGCCAACTCGATGTCACTCATGTCAAGGGGTACTTCTCCTCGCCTGGCCTCTCAGGACAGTGGGGATGCTGCAATGGTTGTAAGGGTGAAAAACGGTCATAAGTCACTTTTTCAGTGTCATTGTAACTTTGAATGGTCACTAAATGAACTGTTGTAAGTCAAGGATTACCTGTACAAAAATACAAAAAGCTTCATTGCTTGCAAAAGCTGCCCTAAATGCCAGTCATTAGATTAAAAATACCTGCAAGGTGGAGTTACAAATCAGGCAGGGTGCCAGAGTACCTTGAGGAATTAAAATAGTTAAAATACAATGATAACTATCAGCAGCCAACTCTTGCTCACAAAGTGAAACCCTTTAGCAGAGAGGTCATTTAAGCTCTCCAGAAAGAGCACATCCAGGAAAAGCAATCCTTAGATCCATTTGTACCACTTAAAGATACCAGCTGGTCTCACTCATCTCACAAAATATCCTAAGGAAATCATCCAGGTTTAAAGAAAAATCATATGCCCAGGGTTGGGATCTGACAGGGTTAACTACTGGTTCAGTGATTTACGAGGTTCGGTGATTTACGATGTGCTTCCCTGCATGCTGCACGTGCGCCTGTAAATCGTCATCAACCTGGTGCCTGGACAGCTAAGCAGCACTGCGTGCCAAGAAGAAGCCTTTGAAAAAGTACTTTTTTCCTGCTTTTTTAACTGCAGCTGTGCCTCGCATGACAGCTGAAGTTGAAATAGCAAGAAATAAAGGTCAGATAAGAGCTTGGGCAGGTGGGTGGGCAAAAACATCAGCAGACATAGAACTTAGTTCTATGTCTGCTGCTCATCAGAGCTACCGGTTCTACATAGGTGGACATAACCAGTATAAACCCACCTCTGCATTTGCTCCCCAGAAAGGCAGTAAAAAAAATCAGTGCCATCAGCTTACATCCTGCCTCTTGGAAGTACACCCCAAAAGGACAGTGCCAGATACCACTAAAGCAGTGAAGGAAGTCACCCCCCCCCCAGATAGAAAAAGAAACCATGAGGCAGGAAAAAATCCAAAACAATACAAATAATTAAACCACAACAGTAGCTTTTGCTTGTTAAACCAATTACCAGAACAAATAGACTTCCAAACAAAGCTGAATAGGGAAAATTATCCCATCAATAAACACAGGATTAAACGTCACCAAGCACAGAATTAAACTTCACCAAAAACCAGGTTTAGACCAAAAGTCAGAAAGGATATGTAAACTCACGTTTGAATGTCAATCTTTCAATCAATCATTTCTGTTAATTTTGGATGGGGATGAGGTGACCAATGGCAAGACTAGCATGTTTAGCATCTGTGAACCCTTGCTCTGGTTTTCTGAAATTGGAAAAATGCATGATTGTTCATGACTGAGGTCTCTTTTGTATCTGAAAGCTATGGTGTATTTCCTACTTTTTTTGTGAATTTCATTCTTGAGGTTAAGTGAATTTTTGATCTTTTTTTGTTAAATCTATTGCTTAATTTAAATTCACATCTTATTCTGGCTGCAATATGTGCTACTTTAGAGTTGTTTCTATTTAAAACATCTTAGTGTAACATATAAACAACAAGCTAAAGAGGGTTTTATTAATCCAGAGCTCAGTTGTTATATTATTTAATTTTGAATGATGCACAACTATTAATTTGGTTGCTAAGATTAAATAAATAATAAGTTCTTTATTTTTAAACTTATGTGCTATAAATAAATGCAGTGAACCTAGCTCTGAGGAGCATTCAATTCTTTGATTAATAATCATCATTGTTATCATCAGCCATTCTGTTGTGTATGACTGTTGGCCACTCTATGGATCAGTACTCTCCATGACCCTCTGTATCACATCACATGACCATGGCAGATTTGAAAGAGGTAGTGAATCTTTTTTGTTGTTCTTTTTGTTAAATCTATTGCTTGAATTAAATTCACATTTTATGCTGGCTGCAATATATGTTCCTTTAGAATTGTTTCTATTTAAAATACCTTAATGTCATATAAAGTATAAATAACAACATATGTTATTTAAAGTATTATAAGAACATGTTTATGATCACCCAATTTGGTGTATTTTTTCTCAGAAATAAGTTTCACTGCATTCAGGGAGATGTACCTCCTCTCAATTTTCTCGGCTGGCAGTTTAAAACTATACTTTATACACACATAGTTTGGAATACTATAGTTTATTAAGTGTAATTTATTTGCTGTTAAATGAAGATCATCATCAGTTTTTTAGGTGTGCCACTGGTGAAAATACCTCTGAACAATGTTAGTGCAATCCAGAATTTGTCAAGGAAAATTTCCAGCGAAACATCCAAAGGGAAAGTTAACCATTTCAACTAATTAAAATGTGCAAAAAGGAAAGTTAATCAAGCTATTATCCTGCAGGCAACAGTTTCAAATGCTTGGCATTTGTTTCCAATTTAATCATGCACCACCCTGCTGAATCTTTACATGCTCAATGATAGGAAAAATTATTATTTCAGAGGCAGTTTCTGACACAGAAAAAATAAGATTATCTTAAAAGATTATTTTAGAGAACACTTTTTCAGTTTTCCATGTACCCTAAAAGGATTATTTCATCATGTGTTAAAACTTTGCTTTGATTCTAGACATAACTCCAACACATTATACCAGTATCATAACTTGAACAACAAAATTCAAACCATATAGTACTTCTGGCTGATGTCACAGTGAGATTGGACATGAGGAACGGGTCTCCACACTCCCGCATTGAGTTTTCCCCATCGGAGGGCTCTGAAAGGAGCTAAAGCCACCCAGTAGTGGGCGTGAAGTAAAGAGGGGTGCCCTGAAGGTTGCGGAGAGCAGCAACTCTTCCTCTGGACGCAGGGCTTCTTCCTTCTCATCCATGAAGCTGGGACAGCTGAGGCAACAAAGAAATTTGCAGGAGTAGTGTAGATGAACAGTGACTGGAGCTGGGTGAGAAGATTCCTTTTTTAAGATCCTAACTTTAAAAGGAAAAGGAAAAGAAGAAAATCCAAGAAAAAAGGCTCTCAGAACTGTTTGTTAAAGCAACAAACTATCATAGAGAGACAAATCCTAGACCTGAAAGAAAGGAACTAAGGGAAGAAAAGCTAAAGACTTTTTAAAACATAGAAAATTGGATTTTCAAACTGAATAGATATTGTTTTGAAAAGGCATTGTAAAATGCTGGAACTATCTACTTGAACAGCCAACTTTTCTTCCATAAATTGGATTAATCAATCTCTCAGACTTGAAACAATGCTGAAACCTAAGCTGAGTGCACCACCTACTGGTGATTGGAAAATATACCATGCCCCAATAAGCCTAGGAAAATTTCTGATAAGAGAAATAAACAACATTCATCTGGAGGACTGTGATGATACTTACTGTTCTATAACTATCTATTTTATGATAACTGGAAACTCAATTGTGAGAATAAGGAAGACTCTTAAGTAAAATAAAGTGACTTTTGAATTTTGGAAAGCTGCTGGGCTACCTAAATGGAACTGATTAATAATACTGAGATGTGATTAAACATAAACTATGATTATTGAATTTTCTGAGGAACAACGTTAGACTTGAATATATTGTTTTTGGACAATTAAGAATGGGCTGACTAAAATAAGACAAGATGCTCCACCAGGGGGAAATTAGTGAGATTTCAAAAGAAATGGTGTTGGTGTTGCAAAGCATTAGGAATACTGTGATAAAGAATCACAGAGAGATAAAAAACCTATTGCAAGGCATAAATGAGAAAAGAGGAAATATCCTACAACTCATAATGAATGAAGAGCAAAGAATCCAGGAAAGAGAGGAGCCAACAGAAAGAATGGAGGAAAAGATAGAACAGACAAATCAAAAATAAAGCAAGAAAATGAGAAGTTGATAAAGATAATAATGACTGATGAAATAAACCAAGGGAAAAGTACTTTAAGAGATTTAAAAATGGAATTGGATAAGCTGGGAGATGCTTTCAAAAGGGACTTGGGTGGACACTCTGGAGACCTTAGGAGGATAGAGATGGGAGATATATTCATACTAAATGGTGAAGAGGCAGATGCTGATAAAGATCCAAGAGAGGAATATGGGAGGCAAGCTAAAAAACAAATAAGAATTAAAGTATTAAAATAAATAAGAGATAATGGATAGAAAGGATTTTTTTCTTTTTTCTTTCTCATATAATGATGGCCTGATTAAAAACTAGAAATGAAGTAGAAATAAGAATATTTCTTATACTTTTATACAAAGCAATAATTAAATGGAAAGATTGGAATTTAAAAGATGGTGTTATTATGTTTAAACAATATGATTGGCTCTAAAATGGTATATTGAAACATTGAATAACCAAATAATGAAGGACTATGTCTTAATATAAACATGTGTATTAACACTAGGATTAGTAATGGTGGCCTGACAAGAAACTAGAATAGAAGTAGAAATAAAAAATAGTGGGAACATTAGCATATATGAGCCTTGGTGGCACAGTGGTTGGAGTGCAGTACTGCAAGCTACTCCTACTACAATTTGGCAGATCGAATCCCACCAAGCTCAAGGTTGACTCAGCCTTCCATCCTTCTGTGATGGGTAAAATGAGGGCCCAGATTGTTGGGGGCAATATGCTGACTCTATAAAACTGCTTTGAGAGGGCTGTAAAGCACTATAAAGCAGTATATAAGTCTAAGTGCTATTGCTATGTATAATTTGTATATAATAGAATTATAAGCAATAACTAGATGGAAAGATTAAAGGTTGAAAGATAGTATTACTATGTATGCTTCAATATTATTATCCTTGGCATTAAAATGGAACATTGAAATATTGAATAACTATTTTAAAACAAACATTTTTTAAAAAAACTAGGATTATATTAGTTTAATTAATGTAACAAATATTATTATTGTTATTTGTACCAAAATGAATTATACCCAGAGGCCACACTCTTCATGTATTGATATTGATGTATATTTAATAAATATCCAATAAAACTTTTTTTAAAAAACCCTCAAACCATATAATTGAGGTGAACCTGCCAATATAATAACAAATGGAACTATAACAAAGGCATTTAGAATAACAAAAGGAGTCTGACAAGGATGCCCATTGTCACCTCTGCACTTTATTTTGGCACTAGAGACACTATTAATAAAAATTAGGAATAATTCAGAAATACAGGGAACAAAAATTAAAAAAGAAGAATATAAACTGCAAGCATTTGTGGATGATTTGGTTTTTTTTATTGAGGAGCTACTAGAATCAGGGCCAATTTTGATAGAGGAATTTGAAAAATTTGGAGAGATTTCAGGATTTAAAATCAACGAAGACAAAACCAAAATGCTAGTGAAAAACATAACAATTAGAAATAAAAAGGAGCTAGAAAATGTAATGGGACTATAAATCACAAAAAATTAAATATTTAGGAATATGGTTAACAGCAAAGTGCTCCACAATAAAAGAAAACAATTACACCAAATTATTCAATCAAATTAAAAAAGATTTGGAAAAATGCGGGACTCTACAATTATCATTATTAGGAAGAATAGTAACTATAAAAATGAATGTCCTGCCAAAGATTTTATATTTATTTCAAACAACTCCAACAAAATTAGATAAGAATTTTTTAAGAGAACTTAATAGAATAATCACAAATTTTGTTTGGGCAGGCAAAAAAGCCCAAATAAAATTAAAAGATTTACAGGATAGTAAGAGCAGAGGTGGCCTTGGGCTTCAAGATTGGGAACTATACCATAAGGCAGCAATACTTGTATGGATATGAGATTGGATCAATCTAAGGAAAAAAAGAATATTAACCATAGAAGAGCATGACATACAAAAAGGATGGCATGCCTTCCTGTGGGACAAAGAAAACAAACCCTATCTATACTTGTATAGACATAAAATAAGAAATGTGCTGATACAATCATGGAAACAAATAAAGAATAAATATTATTTGAAAATTCCAAACTGGGTATCTCCCTTGGAAGCAGTAATCCACCCCAATATAATGGAGGTTAAGAAAACAGCTAGGTATAGAGAAATTCTAGATGACCAAGGGAACTTAAAGAGCAAACAGAAATTGGAAGAGCAGGGAATAAAACTGGATTGGTGGACCTATATGCAAATTCAAACAAGATATAAAAAAAGACAGTGAGGAATTTGGAATAGATAATGAAATACAAAAACTAGATAAAATCTTGATTGGCCCAGATAAGAAATTATTTTCAAAGTTATATATACATTTATTAGAATTTGAAAGAGCGGAAGAAATTATGAAAGGAATGATGATTTCATGGGGTAGGAACGTTGGATATACTACTGATCTGGAAGAATGGGAAAAGATTTGGCACGTGAATTATAAAATAACAAAATCAGCGGCATATAAGGAAAACCAACATAAAATGTTCTATCATTGACATTTGGCACCTTCAGGACTGACTAAGATTTATCCAAACTTAAAACCAAATTGTTGGAACTGTGGAAAACAAGGTACCTTCTTTCATTCTTGGTGCATATGCTCCAAAGCAAAAAAATACTGGAAAATGATTCAAATGTGGTTAGAAGAGTTAACTAAAAACAAAACTGATTTTGTCCCGGAATTATTCCTCTTAGGAATAATTTTTAAAAAACTATAATAGAAAGATAAAATATCTTATATTACATATATTAACAGCAGCAAGAATTTCATATGCTCAGTACTGGAAGGAAAACTCTATACCACCTGCAGGCTTAATAATAAGAAAAAAATAGAGCATGTGGAAATGGATAAATTAACTATGGAATTAAAAGGGAAAACAGACACAGAATACAACGCAGTATGGGAAGCATGGTTTATTTGGATAGATGATATAAAAATAGAAAATGTAAATAATGTATATGAAAGTATTATGCACTGTAAGTTTTGATAGGACACATAAATGTACATATAATGTCACAGCACTGTTTAAAATCTATTGGTATTATGTATAAATGGAAAAAAAATTCAATAAAGAGCTTAACCTGGGCCCTTTTATGGAACAGGAAATGGATTTGTAGATATAAATATGAACAATGCACTTATATTTGGCTCTGAACACTAGCATTATTCTTTTTTATACTTATGTAGTTTTTATTTTTCTCCTGTCAAACTCTCGGCCTGTAGGCAGGATGCGTCACGGGCTGGCCACGCCCACATCCCATTTAGCAAAGGGGAAAAAGTAGTGATATGTCGTATGACAACACGAGTTTGACACCCCTGACCTAAAGTATACTTTAAATCGATTGCTATTAACATAAAGTATTAAATCTCTTCAAATTTGAAAAATTTGTGGTTCCTGCCTCTGATATTTCTTTAAATAACTCTATAATTGTTTTCTAATATAACTGAAGAGGCCTTATTGTTTAATTAGCTAGTTTCTGTATGATGCGCAATTATTAATTTGGCTGCTAAGATTAAATAATGTTCTTTAATTTTAAGCTTATGATTGGTGCTGTAAATAAATGCAGTAAACCTAGCTCTGAATAGCATCCAATTCTTTAATTAATCATCTTCACTGTTGTCATCAGCCATTTAATTGTGTCCAACTGTTGATCTCACTATGGATCAGCACTCTCCATGGCCCTCTGTATCACACCACATACTGTGGTGGATATGAAAAAGGCGGTGTGATACTTCAGCATACATTTTTTTTCTAAATCCACCAATGCAATTTTTCCATTTTCAAATTCAGATGCAATCTTCATAGAGTTAAGGAAGTTACACTGAGGCTCCATAAGCAGTGTGTGTGTGTGTGTGTGTTTTAATATTTTTCCAATTACATCATTTGCTTATATAGCCTGACAATTTTGCAACTTGTTCATAGAATTAGTGCTTCTTTTCCATTAATTTTGCCTTGGGCTCTAACACTTATGGGATTCATTCTATTTATCATTGCACCACAATTATTCCTATGCTAATCTAAAATACTTTTCAGGAATCTGTTTTGTTATTTTTTTCAGTGATGCTATAACTTTGAACAATCACTAAATGAACTGTTGTAAGTTGAGGATTATCTGTAGTCTTTATCCATATCAATATTTTGGCTTGTTTGTAGTTCCACTTTACTTGTTTCTCTGTATTATGTTCCATAACTCTCTTTATTTTCCAGTATTAAACTCATTGTGTAGCTTTTCAAACTTCTTGTTTTGAAGACTCTTATATTCTTAAAGTAGTAGAAAAGGTGATTTCCGAAATTGATTTCTGGTATGTGATTGACTAAAAAAAGAGCAACTTTTACCCCAATCAGGCAAAGCAGGCAGGCAGATTGAGTTGCTCACAGAATCACAGATTCATTCAGAAATCTATCTTTCTGCAATCGGGTACCTAAGTCTGTCACTTAAAATTTGCTTGCAAGCAAACTCATAACATTTTCTTGCAAGCAAACTCACAAAATTAACTCCCAACACACTATGTATGTAAATATTGAATTTTTTTATTTAAAAAGAGCAACTTTTACCCAAAAGCAAGCAAGCAAGCAGGCAGATTGAGTTGCTCACAGAATCACAGATTCAGTTAGAGATCTATCTATCTGCCATCGGCTACCTGAGTCTGCATTGAAAAATAGAAACTTTGGTCCTAAGGAAGGTTCAGGTCTGTTTTTAGATTAGGTAGAAAGCAAGAAATGCAGCAATTTCCTGCTTTCTAGCTCATCTAAATCTCCCAGCACAGCAGAACAGCTAATGGTCATGGGGGGGGGGGGAGGAAAAATAGCAAATTAGCAGGCAAGTTTGATGGCATGCATGCCAGGTAAGGAGTGAGTGGGCGGAGTGGGAAGGGGCCAGCCAGTGGCGTGATTTGCCGGTTCCCAGCAGGTAGAATCCCACTCCTGGTGAGAGTGTTTTGCGCATGTGTGTAGACCATTTCCAAAAACTCTCAGCTGTGCTGCCTGGTCAACTGACAAGTGCTGTGCGTGGGTGCGCAGCATTTCAAATTCCTCTTTTTCTTGTTTTTTCAACCTCAGTGTGCCGCGCAAAGCAGCTGAGGTTGAAAAAGCAGGAAATAAAGGACATCCAAGAGCCCGAGCGGGTGGGCCAAACAGAGCAACAGACACTGAACTGGTTCAGTGTCTGCTGCTCCTTCAGAGCTACCAGTTCTATAGAACTGGTATGAACTGGGAGCATTCCCACCCCTGCTCCAATGCCTCTGCAGCCTGTTCCCCACTTTCATTTGACTCTATATCCAAAATACAATATGTCCCTTGGCATATCAACAAACCCACAGAAACAGAGCTTCTGCCATTACAAGTCAATATCTTCCAGGCTGTGGGTCCTTGAGGCCCTCTGCACATCCATCAACTTCTGCAAATGATAGTATCAAGCATAAATCCAAAGCTCTCTGAATCCCAATAAGATGGCTAAAGCATAGGGTGCATTCAGCCCCAGTGCCAACAACAAGAGAGCATTTGGAAGCCTTAACATTAGGAGGATCTTTAATACAGTTCTTCCCTTCCCCAATCTTGCGGCATGACCTCCGCCAGCCCAGTTATCAAATCTTTTTTATCTCTGAGAAAGAGTTGTGTCCCCACCAGGAAAGTTGTTATCTTCCTTGGCCTCATCTTCTGCCATTTCAGTCCTTTCCAGAGGAAGAAGATGAGATGTGCAAGGACAGCAAACTGACCTTTATCAGAAGCGGAGATAGAGGATAGAGATTCTTCTCTTCTGCAAAAATTTTTTTCCAGTAACTGCCTTCTTTGGAAGCTTCAGAATCCACTGAGAGCATTTACCTTCTCAGAAGGTAAAGAAGGCTGGATCAACACATTGCACTAAACCATCACATGGTTTATTTTAATTAACCATGTGTGAATCCAGCCACTTTGGCTTACAAATCATGGTTTATGTCTCTGAGAGTTGTGTAGCCCAAATAACTGTTGTTTGTGGAATAAATAAACATGGAATAAACAGCATCAAGATCTTTCTAGGAATCTGAGTGTTAAGTTCTGTGCATGGGTGCAAAGGATGGAGACGAGCCAGTGAACAGTGAACTTCAAACTCTTTATTTACATGTGAAAACAGCTCAGCTCAATGGCTGCAATGGGCCCCTTTATATAGGCAACTCTTAACTTATTTAACCAATGAAACACGGGGAGCGCTAGCTCCATTAACCAATGGGAGAGGCTCGTTAATAGCCAATCAGATTCTCCTGAACGGACCAATCCGATGTCACTATTATCGGCCAATCAGAAGTGCAGGGCCAGAACCCTGCACTTTACTTCAAGCTCTTAATAATCTTTATTAAGTATTTATTGATTCACAACACCCCTTCCCCCCGGGTTCCATTTAAGGGGTGTGGTCACGTAGTCTTTGAGGTAGGCAGGTTGTTTTGATTGTCTATTTGATTTGCGTTGTTCTCCCGGTATTTGGCTACAGTCTTGTTGGGGTAGGACGTTATCTGGTGAAGAGGGTGCCTCCCGTTCCGTATTCGAATTTTCGTTGCCGCTGCTGCTCTCGGCATCTCTTTGAGGTGAGGCCACCCCTATTCCGGATCCATCACGTGCTGCCTCTGAGCGGTCATTACTTCCGCTTAAACTTTCTGCCGCTTCAAATTCAGCTTCCTCGGTATCTCCTCCCCCCTCGGTTTGGAAATCAGGGGGCACGGAGATCCCCGACTGTAGCCTTGAACGCAGCTGATCAATATGGCGCTTCCATATTCTATCGTCGTGACATTTCACGTGGTACGATCTAGGGCCGGTTACTTGTACTACAGTTGCCTCGACCCACAACAGATCGCCAGAAAAATTCCTAGCGAAAACCAAGTCGCCTACCTAGAAATTACGGCATTTCCCACTGGAACCGTGTGGTTTTTCAGGTTCATATGCTGGATGCAGACGGTCGAGGTGGGAGCGGAGCTTCCATCCCATTAACAACTCGGCAGGAGTTTTATTGGTGACGCTGTGCGGAGTGATATGCTGCAAAAGGACTATCCGGTTAATCTTATCTTCAATATCACCATAGTCCATTTTATGCAAGGTTTTCTTGATGAATTGTACCATGCGCTCGGCCCTTCCATTGGCCGCAGGATGCATCGGCAAAGTTAGCGCATGGCGAATACCACGGTCTGCCAGGTATTGTTCGAAGGACAACACGGTAAATTGGGGCCCGTTGTCGGATACTAGAACGTCTGGTAATCCGTGTGTTGCAAAGAGTCTGTCTAGTTTCCTGATGACTGATTCGGTTGTTGTATTCCTCATCTCATGGATTTCAAATCAGTTCCAGTAGGCATCCACTGTTAATAAAAATGTGTGTCCCTTGATAGGTCCCGCAAAGTCCAGATGAATACAGGACCATGGTCCCCTCGGTGTTTTCCATTCAGTCGGGGTTGCTTTCGGAGGGGTGTTGCTTACTTCCTGGCATTTGTGACAAGCTTTTACCCATGTCTCGATCTGCTTGTCGATACCCGGTCACCACGCTTAGCTTCATGTGAGGGCTTTCATACGCATGATGCTGGGGTGGCCATTATGCAAGGTCCTTAGTATCGCTGGTCGCAACCACTCTGAGATGACAACTCTATCACCCCAGATAATGCAGCCCTTCTGGGAAAATAGTTCCATTTGTCGATTCTTGAATGGGGTGTAGTCGTCAGGTATCTGGTCCAACGGCCATCCCCGCTCGACCCAACTGAGGACTCGTGCTAAAATGGGGTTGTGTTTTGTTTCCATCACAATATCTCAGGCTGTTAATGGCGGCGTTCGAAGTGTCTCGATCTGCAGTGTTGTAACCGTCGGAGCGGGGTCATCAATGGTCTCCGGAAGAGGTGTGCGGCTCAATGCGTCGGCGTGGGGAATGGCCTTCCCCAGGCAATGTTGCAACTTGTAATTATAGGCCGCCAAGAATTCTGACCAGCGAGTCATTCTGGGAGATAATATATACGGTGTTGGCCTATCTCCCGCTCTTATTCCCAGCAAAGGTTTGTGGTCAGTCACCATGGTAAAGGCTCGGCCATACACATATTCATGAAATCTCTTAACTGCGGACACAATAGCCAGGGCCTCCTTATCAATTTGACTGTAATTGCGTTCTGCTTTTGATAATGTCTTTGAGAAATAGGCAACAGGGGCTTCACTACTGTTTGGCAAAACGTGGCTTAAAATGGCGCCCGCTCCAAATGGGGATGCATCACACGTGATCGTTAAAGGCAAAGTCTCGTTATACTGCATCAAAACAGCATCAGAAGTCAATAAATTTTTCACATGTCGAAACGCCTGTTCTTCTCTGTGTCCCCATACCCAGGTTGCTTTTTTGTCCAATAAACGATGTAGGGGTTCAGCTACGGTTGCTTTGTGAGGCAGGAAAATGTTAAAAAAATTGATAAGGCCCAGAAAAGCCTGGAGGTCGGCCTTGTTCCAGGGTTTTGGGGCGTTCTTGATTGCCCTAAGTTTGTTATCGGTGGGGTGAATGCCTTGACTATCAATTAAATATCCCAAAAATTCTACACGATCCGTACATAATTGACACTTGTTTTTTTTAACTTTGAGACCTGAGTCTTTAAATCTCTGGAGAACCAACCTCAGGCGTTCCTTTAGTATTTTCCGAGTTGGGCAGCAATTAACACATCATCAAAATATGGGACAACACCTTTTATCCCTTGTAATAGCCTTTCCATTAAGTTTTGAAAGATTCCCGGGGCTACGCTCACTCCGAACTGGAGTCGGTTATATTTAAACGCACCTCGGTGCGTAACGATCGTTTGGGCCTCTGCTTTTTTTTGTCAACAAGCAGTTGTTGGTATGCCTGGGCTAAGTCTAGTTTAGTGAAGACTTTTCCGCCCCCCAGGGAATGGAGGAGGTGTTGCACCACCGGTACCGGGTAAGCATTTTGTTGATGGTTCAGGGTGGCTCGGTAATCCCCACAAATTCTGATCGATCCATTCAGCTTGATGGGTGTTACGATTGGGGTTTCCCAGGGAGAGTGATCGGTTGGTTCTAACACCCCCTGGGCTATTAATTTATCAAGCTGCTCGTCAATCTTCGGTTTAAGGGCAAATGGAACTCGATGAGGCTTAAGGCGGATGGGAGCTATTTCGGGATTGATGTTAAATGATATCAGGGTCCCCTTGTACTCACCTAATTTTTCTGCAAAGACATCCTGGAATTCGTGGATGAGGTCTTCTTCCCAATTGCTGCTACAGGTTCGGTGAATGCCGGCTACTTCAATTCCGAGTGGAGCGAACCACTGGAGGCCTAACAAACTAGGCCGATCCCTGTCGATTACAGCCAGGGGTAGGAATGCTGTACGGTTCTTAAACGATACCCGGACTCGGCTGGATCCAATGACCGGGATTCGATTTCCTTGATAGTCCTTGAGTATGAGTCTTTGGAATCTGAGGTCTTGCCTCTGGATAGTGGGGATGAGCTGCTTGAGGGTCTTCCATGAAACCATCGAGAGGGACGATCCTGAATCGATTTCCATCAAGCAGGGCTGGTTTTCGATGGCCACTTTCACTCGGATCTTTTTGGCATCAAGAGATGAGGCGTGACTGATCGTGATCATTTGGTGAGCCTCTTCTTGCTTCGTTGGGTGGTTTAGGGTTTTGTTTCTGTAGGAGTGGTTGTTCCATTGGTGGTTCACAGGTTCTCGTTTCACGGGACAACTTCCCGTTAGTTGGCGATAGTTAGCCCCCCTTGAGGGCTGGCTGGGTCCTAGCTTGCTTCTACAGACCCATCCGACATGGCCTCTTTTCCCGCACACATGGCAGAGCACATCGAGGAATTTGCATTCTGACCGGGGGTGGTTTGTTCCACACCCGGCGCATTGGCACTGTGATTTCTGGCATTGGTCTCGTTTGGACCTAAGTCAATTGTTGTAACTATGAATCATTCATGTGATTGCAACTATGTATCAGTGCAACTAAGTATCATTCAAGCATTGTAACGATGTAGCTTTCTCATGTAAACATTAGACTCCTGTCTCTTCAGTGATCTTTGCCAGGCATGCAAAAGAGAAGGGGAGTTAAACATCTATCAATACAGAATGATGTTCTAACTGACCTGGATTGTTATAAATCACACACTTCCTGCTAATCTGATATCTTAACTAACCTGAGCTATTATAAATCATGTGTATCCAGTTGACCTAAGCTATTATAATTCATGAATGTCCTGTTTACCCTGGGCTTTGAAGAATTTCACCCCCCTGTGAAAAAGCATAATAAAAGAGCCTGTGCCGAGGCATTCGGCGCGCGCTCATCCCAAGAAACCTCATCTCGTGTCGTTTCTTCCTCCTTCGCTCCCTCTCATGAGGCGCCCATCTAATGCGGGATGGCAGATACCGCATTTTGGTGACCCCGACGTGATTCCCTAAGGGGGATACTCAGCGGCGCGCCCATATCTTATCAGCTCGGTCGGAGCTGTGCATCGCCAGGCGCCTGAGCGAATTGCACATCATCGGATCTGAAAGACGGTCTCGACTTTAGTAAGTATGGGTGGAGGCTTTTCTCAACAGCAGAAGGAATTGAGAGAGCTAGTCGCTTCTTCTAAATACTCTGCTAATTTAAAGGGCTTTCCCATAAAAAAGAAATCTATTGCTGCATTATTGGCTTATGTGTGGCAACATTGCCCCAATTATCCAGAGAGAGGGTCCTTAAAATTTTCCAATTGGCAAAAAATTGGTGAATATCTCCATAATCCTCCTCGTGCACCCATTGGCATTTTGGTCACTTGGAGGAAAATTATGGAGGCTTTAAAAGTCCATCAAAAAATAGAAGCAGGGAGTGTGTTTGAATCTCCCCTGCTAAGTTATGATAACTTTTTAATTTTCTCTAACTCAGGCAGAAGCTGCTACATTCCATTCCCATAGGAGTAAAATCCTAGAGGATTAAAAGCTTGTGAAATTTGGCAAATGGATGTAACTTAGTATCCACCTTTTGCCCCATGGAAATATTTGCACGTTTCAACAGATACATATTCAGGATTTATTCTGGCTACTCCTCAAAGGGGAGAAGCTGTAAAACATGTCATCAATTATTCAATTCGTACCTTTGCCTCGCTGGGACGTCCAAAAGAAATCAAAAAAGACAATGGATCTGCCTACACAAGTTCTGCTTTTCAGGACTTCTGTAACAGATGGGATGTAATCCACAAGTTTGGGATTCCCTGCAACAGCCCGGGGGGCAGGCTATTAGGCTATTGTGTAATGAGCTCACTTATCTCTGAAACGTGCTCTTAATTGGTATTCATTGTGGGAAAAAACCCCGAACCTCCCAGCATTGCAAAATTCTCTTAAACTTTCTCAATCTAACTGGCATTCCTCCCACTTCTGCTGCTTTTCGTCACTTTTCCTCCCCCTCACCCCCTCCTAACAGATTGCCAGATCCTGCCTGGCAGGGTCCTGCTGAACTTCTCACTTGGGGGAGAGGAAACGCTGCGATCTTACTGCCAGACAAAACCACTCTCTGGATCCCTGGTCGGGCAGTAAGACCTTATCATGGGAATTCCTCTGCTACATCTGTATCTTAAAAATCTTTCCTGATATTCTTGCCTATATCTTCTTTGCAATTTCTACCTTACTTCAACAAAACCTATGCTTCCTGTCAAAAGACTATTCGTGTTAAAATCATTTCATTAACAGAAGGCTATTATACTTGTTCCATGAGGGTACGTCATGAAAATGCTACCCATAGTTTTCACTCTGTCACTTCTGTTTTATTTTAAAGAACGCTCTACCCCTCGCTCTTTTGTTCCTTCTTTACTCTTCCTATGGAAAGGAACCTTAAAATCTTTTCCTCTTTTCAATCTAAACATAGGGGGACCTAAATGTCCTTATATTGTATCATGGGTTTCCCCACCCCATTTAACGTCCTTGATGAATGATCAAGTTAATCTTCATTGTCATTATTGTAATTATTATCCTTTTTCTATTAATTGTATTCCTTCCTCATCTGGTAAATGTTCTACAACTAATTTGTCCATAGGCCTCTCTCCTGCTTGTCATGTTTTTATATACCCAAACTCTGATTCTGTCAATAAGCAACGCTTCAAAAGAACTGCCCATGACGATCCGCAGAAGCCTCATAGAAGAGATAATATTGCCTGGACTATAACTAACTTTCAAAAAGTTCGTTTAAGTTATACAACCAATTTCTCTTGCATAAAAGACTTCTACCCACCACTTCAATTCAATTTGGCAGACGCACCCACACAACCGGGGGATATCCTGCAATCCACATCACTGCAGGAGGAACTTTAACATCACGCCTGAAAGGAATGTATTTTATCCCTGGCAATAATTTTGTTTGAGTTTGTGACACTGGTTTCATGGCATGTATCCATGGGGATGAAATTGTTAAATCCAAATCATTTTTGCATTCAAGTATGGCTTGTGAGTATAACTCTGATGATTTTATATCCCTACAGGTATCTATGGAACACCCCCTCTCTTGCAAAATCGTAGAGGCTTAGATCTGTTATTTTTAAAACAAGGGGGATTGTGTGCTGCGCTTAAAGGAGAATGTTGTCTTTATGCTGATAGCAGGGGGGGGGTTAAAGGAGAATGTTGTCTTTATGCTGATAGCAGGGGGGGTTTAAAGGAGAATGATGTTTTTATGCTGATAGCAGGGGGGTCGTGCTGGATTCTATGAATGAATTAGAAAAACGTTTAAAAGATAGAGAAAAAGAAAGGTCAAACATGTATAATTGGTATCAAGGTTCGTTTTCTATTTCACCATGGCTTACAACCTTTTTAACTGCATTGGCAGGACCATTAATAATCATTATATTGATATGTATTATAGGACCTTGTTGTTTTAATAGAATATTGCAATTTTTTAAAGATCAATTATCTTCCATGACTGCTGATGTTGATGTGCTATTGCAAGCTCATGTTATGTCTTTAACACCAGATGAAGAACTGTCATTGCTGAGTTACCGCTCCTTGGACAACCCTGACGCTGACGGGTCGCACGCCTGCCTAGATGACGGGGACGGAGAACATTTCAGAAAAATAGTTCCTGTCTTCTTGGACAAGGAAGAAGACTCGTCATAAAATAATAAAAACAGAGGAGATGTTGTAACTTTGAATCATTCATGTGATTGCAACTATGTATCAGTGCAACTAAGTATCATTCAAGCATTGTAACGATGTATCTTTCTCATGTAAACATTAGACTCCTGTCTCTTCAGTGATCTTTGCCAGGCATGCAAAAGAGAAGGGGAGTTAAACATCTGTCAATACAGAATGATGTTCTAACTGACCTGGATTGTTATAAATCACACACTTCCTGCTAACCTGATATCTTAACTAACCTGAGCTATTATAAATCATGTGTATCCAGTTGACCTAAGCTATTATAATTCATGAATGTCCTGTTTACCCTGGGCTTTGAAGAATTTCACCCCCCTGTGAAAAAGCATAATAAAAGAGCCTGTGCCAAGGCATTCGGCGCGCGCTCATCCCAAGAAACCTCATCTCGTGTCGTTTCTTCCTCCTTCGCTCCCTTTCATGAGGCGCCCATCTAATGCGGGATGGCAGATACCGCAGTCAATGGACCTCTTCTTCATCGCTTTCTGACGACGATTCGAGGTCCTTGTGGTGGGCTGTTTCAAGCTGTCCCTCTGACTGAGGTGAAATTTCGCAGGCGCATTGGCGAAACGGTGCGTGGGTGCGGCGCATTTGGGCAGCCGACTTCCTGGTTGCTTCTGCTGCAGTAGCTTCAGCTATGGCATCTTTAAGGCTTATGTCGCCCTTCGCCATTAGTTTACTCTGAGTGCCTGGTGCATCTAATCCCAGAACTATTCGGTCTCTTAGGGCTTCTTCTAGGTCGGCAAACTCGCATAGGCCTCCCAGATTCCAGAGATCCATTATGAATTCAGCAACACTTTCGCCCTTCCGCTGACTTCTCTGATAAAATTCATGCCTTCTCACGAGCGTTGGCACGGTCGGTGCATAGTGAGCCCTCAGTAGGGGTTCGAGGACGTCCCAGTCCATAGACTTTACTTCTGCCGGTTTTGCTAGTGCCTTGGCCATCTTGAATACGGTCGGCCCGCAATGAGTTAGGAATACCACTCATTTCTTTCCGGTAGTGGCATCCTTCAAATTGTTGGTCTCCAGAAACATCTGGAAGCGATCCATATATGAGTCCCAGTCTTCTTGTGCCGGGTCGAATGGAGCGGGTGGTATGACACTGCCGGACATGGTTCCGCCGTTGGTGCGTTTCAGCCATGTGCTCGGTTATAGTTCTTCGTCGTTCAGTAAGCTCTGACATCTCCACATCCCACCTTCATCACCAGTGTTAAGTTCTGTGCATGGGTGCAAAGGATGGAGACGAGCCAGTGAACAGTGAACTTCAAACTCTTTATTTACATGTGAAAACAGCTCAGCTCAATGGCCGCAATGGGCCCCTTTATATAGGCAACTCTTAACTTATTTAACCAATGAAACACGGGGAGCGCTATCTCCATTAACCAATGGGAGAGGCTCGTTAATAGCCAATTAGATTCTCCTGAACGGATCAATCCGATGTCGCTATTATCGGCCAATCAGAAGTGTAGGGCCAGAACCCTGCACTTTGCTTCAAGCTCTTAATAATCTTTATTAAGTATTTATTGATTCACAACACTGAGGGGCTTTTCTTGAGCTTGCTAGACTGTCAGGTTCCTATCAGGAGAATTCTCCTCTTCCTCAGCTTCTTCTTCTGTCGTTTAAGTCTTGTCCAGAAGAAAATGAGACATGTTAGGACATCTAATTAGCTCAGTTTCCCCTTTCTAAGATGAACCAGTCAACCTATCCATCTTTTACTACCCTACAAGCCCCCTATGCAGGGGCAGGATCAGAGGTGGTATTCAGCAGGTCCTGACCAGTTCTGGAAAACTGTTAACAGAAATTTTGAGTAGTTCAGAGAACCAGCAAATACCACCTCTGACTGGCCCCACCCCCATCTATTCTCTGTCTCCTGAGTCCCAGCTGATTGGCTGGGTCTTCTTTTGTTACCCTGCACAGGAGAATGGAGCTGGAAAACAGGTTAGTGGGGTGAGGAGGGAATGGGATTTTACAGTATCTTTCCCCTGCCATGCTCACCAAGCCACACCCACCAAGCCATGCACACAGAACTGCTGGTAAAAAATTTTTAACCCCACCACTGGGTGGGATTCAAAGATCCCAGCAACCGGTTCACTGCCCAGTTACTAGGTGAGCATGGCCATGGTGGCCATGGCCTACCAGAACTTCCAGAAGGGCCATTTTTCACCTTCCCCAGGGTCTGGAGGCTTCCCTTGAGCCTCAGGAATGGTGAAAACTGCCATCCCTGGGCTCCTGAGGTCCTCCAGGAGCCGGAAATAGGTATGTTTTCGGACTTCCTGAACTCCCAGGACGGGTTTTTGTTTTCCCCAGGGTCTGGAGGCTTCCTTCAGGCCTCTGAGAGGGCAAAAAAATGTCCTCCCCCAGGATATAAAGGCCTTCTGGAAGCCAGAAACAGGCCCGTTTCCAGATTTCTGGAAGGCCCGTTTTCTGCCCTCACAGAGCCTCCACATGTACCCTGCACTTACCTGCATCCAAAATGAGCCACGTGAAGACTCTTAGGAAGGGTGGGGTGGGTGGGGCCAGCTGGTCAGTTCAACTACTGGTTCAGCGAACCAGATGTAAATTTAACCTCTGATCCCTTCTCCTATGAAGAGGTTGGGGTCTTGATCCATTGAAGTGCTACCTACCTTTTCTGCTTCATATCCTTCAGGCTGATGACAATGCAAATGTTCTGTCTCTTGGCATATCAACAAACCCGCAGCAATAGAGCTTCTATCATTACAAGGATGAGGAGTTGGCCAGGTCTTACACATTTTATAAAGCCTTCTTCTCTGGTTTCTCATCTCTGGGGAGAGATTGGAGGGGCCAAAGAACAAAACTAGCCCTGGGCACTCTTTCAAAAATGGCCAGATACAGGCTTTAGGAAGACCATGAGCCGACCTGACAATGGGGTTGGCCTGAATCATTCTTCCTTTGTCAGAAGCAGAAATAGAGGGTAGAGATCCCTCCCCTCCACATCTACTGAGTTTGCTAGGCTGGCCGGGTTCCTCCAAATAAGAATTCCTCCTCTCCTCCATCCAGTCTTGAGGCATGAATCCCCACTAGTCAGTAAGGATGGTTTTTGTTATGTTTTGTTATGTATGTTAATCAAGTATGAGCTTGAGGTTAAGTGCAGGGTTCTGACCCTGCACTTCTGATTGGCTGTTAGGTGGCCAGATCGGATTGGCTAGTTCTTAGGAATCCGATTGGCCCTTAACAGAGGATTATTATTGGTTTAAAGTACTTGCGTTCATAGCTCGCTATTGGACAATTCTCACAAAGGTTGCCTATAAAAGGCAGGGTTCACTGTTGTTGTTTTGAGAAGTCACTATGCTAATAAAGAGCTGAAAGTCACTATTCAGAGGCTGTCTCCATTTACTCCGACCCATGTCCAAGTACTTAACACTGGCGACGAGGGTGGGATTTGGAGACGTCTGAACCTAAGAAGTCAGGAAGCAAGACTGAGCACGTGGAAGATGACGCCAACAACGGAACCACGTCCAGCAGCATCATACCACCCGCTCCGTTCGATCCAAACCAAGAGGATTGGGAATCCTACATGGATCGCTTCCAGATGTTTCTTGAGATGAATAATTTGAAGGATGCCACACCAGCAAAAAAGCGGGCACTGTTCCTGACGCACTGCGGCCCGGCTGTTTTTAAAATGGCAAAAGCACTCGCCAAACCTCAAGAAGTGAAAGCCATGAGCTGGGACGACCTCGAACCATCCTGAGAGATCATTACGCGCCAACCGTGCCTACACTCGTGAGACGCCACGAGTTTTATCAAAGGAACCAGTGAAAAGGAGAGAGCGTGGCCGATTTCGTGGCAGACATCCAAAATTTAGGAGGCCTCTGCAGGTTCGCCGATTTAGAAGAAGCACTGAGAGACCGAGTAATTCTGGGATTAGATGCGCTAGGCGTGCAGAGCAAGCTGATGGCAAAAGGCGACATCAGCCTTGCTGATGCCATCGCCGAAGCCATGGCTGCGGAGGCGACCAAAAAGTCAGCTGCACAATTACACCGAAGCCGCACTTCGGCAACACAACTGACCGGTGAAATCTTACCCAACTTAGAAGGGCAGCTCATTACGACGCACCATGAGGACCTCTCTTCGTTGTCAGACAGCAACGAAGAAGGGGTCCATCAAATGCGGTTTGACCGGGATCCTCGCCCTAAGCCCTTACGCCCTTGCGCTGGCTGTGGAGCAAACCATGCCAGGGGCCGAATGCAAATTCCGCGACGCACTCTGCCATGAGTGCGGGAAACGAGGCCACATCAGCCGGGTCTGCCGCAGCTTACCAGGACCCAGCCAGGCCTCAAAAGGGGCCAACTATCGCCAATCGACAGGAAACCGTCCTGTAAGGCGAGAACCAGTAAACCACTCCTACAGAAATCGCGCTTTGCAAAAAGAAGAGGCTCACCATACTATCACTATAGGTCATGCCTCAGTCATGGACACTAAGAAAATTTGAGTCACGGTAGCCATCGATAACCAGCCTTGCCACATGGAGGTCGACTCAGGATCGTCCCTCTCGATGGTGTCTTGGAAGACACTCAAGCAACTTATCCTCACAATCCAACGCCAAGACCTCCAATTTCAACGCCTCATCCTCAAGGATTACCAAGGAAATTGAATCCCTGTGGTCGGGTCCTGCCGAGTCCAAGTCTCCTTCAAAAAACATACAGCGTACTTACCTCTAACGATCATCGACAGAGATAGGCCTAGTCTATTAGGCCTCCAATGGTTCGCGCCACTAGGCATCGAGGTGGCCGGCGTGAACCGAGTCGGTGGTTGTGAGTGGGAGGAAGACCTTGTTTCTGAGTTCAGCGACGTCTTCGTGGACCGTTTAGGCGAGTATAAGGGGACCCCAATCTCATTTAGTTTAGATCCAAAAGTAGACCCAATTCGCTTGAAGCCCCGTCGAGTTCCATTCGCTCTTAAAGCTAAGATCGACGAACAACTCGATAAGTTAATTGCTCAAGGGGTGTTGAAGCCCATCGATCACTCTCCATGGGAAACCCCTATTGTAACGCCCATTAAGCCAGACAGGTCAATCCGAATTTGTGGGGACTACCGGGCCACTTTAAACCACGCCCTACAGCAGAATGCGTATCCAGTTCCGGTGGTGCAGCACCTCCTCGACTCCTTGGGGGGCGGAAAGGTTTTCGCTAAATTAGATTTAGCTCAAGCTTATCAACAACTACCAGTGGATGAAAAGACGGCTCAGGCCCAAACAATTGTAATGCACAGAGGTGCTTTTAAATGTACTCGATTGCAATTTGGGGTTAGTGTAGCCCCGGGGATATTCCAAAGCCTCATGGAAAGGTTGTTACAGGGAATCAAGGGCGTGGTTCCATATATTGATGACGTATTAATTGCAGCCCCTAGCAAAAAAATCTTGCAGGATCGTTTGAAAAGTGTTCTTAAAAAATTCCAAGAGGCAGGACTTAAGGTGAAAAAAAACAAATGTCACTTATATACTGACAGTGTTGAGTTTCTAGGGTATAGGATTGATAGCCAGGGTTATCCCCTACCGAAAGTAAATTAAAGGTGATAAAAAATGCCCCCAGGCCACGTAACAAGACCGATCTCCAGGCATTCTTAGGCCTCATTAATTTTTATAATGTATTTTTACCGCATAAGGCGACTGTTGCTGAACCGTTACACCGGTTATTAGATAAAAAAGCATTATGGGTTTGGGGTTACCGGGAAGAACAAGTGTTCCAGAATGTTAAAAAATTGCTCACATCTGACTCTGTAGTTATGCAGTATAATGAGACTTTACCATTAGTTATAACCTGCGATGCCTCGCCTTTCGGGGTGGGCGCCATTTTGAGTCATGTACTGCCTAATGGGAACGAAGCCCCTGTTGCATACTTTTCAAAGACTCTTTCACATGCAGAGCAGAACTATGGACAAATTGATAAAGAAGCTCTCACAATCGTTGCAGCTGTAAAGAAATTTCATGAATATGTGTATGGAAGGACATTCACCATTATAACTGACCACAAACCGTTGCTAGGGATAATAGCCAGGGACAAGCCAACCCCCTACATATTATCCCCTAGAATGACCCGATGGTCAGAATTCCTAGCTGCTTATAATTATCGCCTGCAATATTGCCTGGGGAAAGCCATTCCCCACGCCGACGTATTAAGCCGAGCACCACTTCCAGAGACTCTCGACGATCCGGCACCAACGGCAACCACGTTGCAGATCGAAACACTCAACTCGCCGCCTATGACCGCCTGAGACATCGCGAGAGAAACCAAACAAGACCACACCCTAGCTCGAGTCCTAGACTGGGTAGAACGCGGATGGCCATTGGACCAAGTCCCAGATGACTTCACGCCATTTAAAGCAAGACAGACTGAACTTTTTTCACAAAAAGGCTGTGTCATCTGGGGCGATAGAGTCGTTGTCCCAGAATGACTCCGGAAGATGCTACTACAAACCCTGCACGAGGGCCACCCCGGCATCGTGCGGGTGAAAGCACTCGCACGAAGCTACGCATGGTGGCTGGGCATGGACCGGCAAATCGAGCAGTGGGTCAAAGCGTGTACCAGTTGCCAACAAGCCAGCAACGCCCCACCAAAAGCCATGCCAACTGAATGGGAAACGCCACGTGGACCCTGGTCCAGAATCCACCTGGATTTCGCAGGGCCAACCAAAGGATATACCTTCCTGCTGACAGTCGACGCATATTCCAATTGGTTAGAAGTTCATCCTATGACGGCCACAACTTCTGAGGCAGTGATTAAGATCCTAAATAGACTCTTTGCAACCCACGGATTGCCTGACGTCCTGGTGTCCGATAACGGGCCACAGTTCACAGCATTGATGTTCGAGCAGTACCTCGCTGACCGCGGCATCCGCCATGCGCTCACCTCGCCTGCGCACCCTGCGACCAATGGCCGAGCGGAACGCATGGTCCAATTTGTTAAAAAGACTTTGCAAAAAATGGACTATGACAATATTGATGACAAAGTCAACCAAATTCTCTTTTTGCAACACATAACTCCACATAGCGTCACCGGCAGAACTCCCGCAGAACTACTGATGGGACGAAGACTCCGTTCCCACCTCGACCGGTTGCACCCTGCTTACGAACCGGAAAAGCTAATAGGATCCAGTGGCCGCTGTCGCACGTTCCAGGTAGGAGACCACGTTTACACACGGAACTTATCAGGCGACCCGTTATGGATAGAGGCAACGGTAGTACGAGTGACTGACCCCAAATCCTACGTAGTGAAATGCTGTGACAATAGACTGTGGAAACGGCGTATCGACCAATTACGGTCACGACTCATAACGGCCAGTCAACAACTCCCCCATGACCAAACCAAGGGGGGGGAGGTACAGAAGAAGAAGATGACGTTCCAAGGAACCAGCTCGAAGAGAGCGACGAATCAAGTGAGACTCAAGAAATGGAGCAGGAAGGAGAATTGTTTGCACCACAAGAAATTGCACCTGAACAAGAAGCAGAGACACTGCCAAACAACAATCTACCTCAACAGGATTGCAATCAACCAGTCCAACAAAAATCCAAAAGACTTAAAAGACAACCATCCTACTTAAAGGATTATATAACTACACCATAATTAAGAAGCCAGGGGGAAGGGGTGTTATGTATGTACCATAGTTAATAAAGTATGATCTTGAGGTAAAGTGCAGGGTTCTGGCCCTGCACTTCTGATTGGCTGTTAGGCGGCCAGATCGGATTGGCTAGTTCTTAGGAATCCGATTGGCCCTTAACAGAGGATTATTATTGGTTTAAAGTACTTGCGTTCATAGCTTGCTATTGGACAATTCTCACAAAGGTTGCCTATATAAGGCAGGGTTCACTGTTGTTGTTTTGAGAAGTCACTATGCTAATAAAGAGCTGAAAGTCACTATTCAGAGGCTGTCTCCATTTACTCCGACCCATGTCCAAGTACTTAACAGTTTTAGTTGTAAAACCATTCTTACTCCTGGAAATGAAGAGGTGTTACCATCATACTGCAGCTTTATAAAATTCAACTTTCTATATACTAATAAAAGCTGGAGGATTTACTACAGCAGGAAAGCACATGTTACTTCTGCTGTCTGTATATATTTAAAGCTGTATTGTACAACAATGAAGACCTTAAAAGGTTTTTAAGAATCAAGCACTAACATTAACTTAAAATAATATTACTCATACTACTACTGTAGCCACAGAAGTGTTTCCAATTTAAACTGGTTCTTTAATGCGAATATTAGAATTGTGTTATGTAATAATGTGATAAAATGGAAAAGTCAGAAAGACATCTGAAATTACTGTACAGATAATCTTTGAGAGCCTGCCCATTGTGATCACATGTTGCGATGGTCATTAGGTGAAGTGTCTCATTTAACAATCTATCTATCCCTGTCCTCCCCAATTAATCGTTAAAGGATTGTTAAGTGGAGCATGGGGTGGAGGTGGCTCTTGGAAGCCTAGCAAAAGCTCAGGCCCACCTGCCCTGGTCCTCCCAAAACCTCCCCCACCCATGAAGCACCCCATGGTCCCTTCCCTTTAGGTCCCCATAGACCAGGCTCTCACTGGTTCCCCCAAAGGTTAGACCTGATTCCCACCTTACTAGATTAAACACTGTCCTTCTCACTTACCTTTTGAAAAGTTCCGAGGCCTTCCAGAACACTGGAATTGATTGCTTCTTTGTGCAGAGGCATAGTACTGTTCCAGAAATGGTTGCCATTTTGTCCTACCCACAAAATTACAGCTATGTTCTGGTTGCTGCCACGTGAACCAGGAATAAACAGCTTCATTTTGCTTTGTAAAAGCTTCTGCAGCCCTGTGCACTCTGTTAAGACAGCAAAAGCAGTTTGTCTGACAGCAGCCATTTTCTCCCAGCCCACAAGTGGACAGGACAAAATGGCTGCCACATTATCAGGGTCTGAATAGTACTGCAGAAGCTTCTGAATACTCTAGAAAGCTTCTATAGCACTGTGCTGACCTCATTAAGGCAGCAAAATGAAGTAGGTTGTCTAATGGCTGCCATTTTGACCCAGCCCACAAGTGGGTGTGGCAAAATGGCAGCTGAGTTTGGATTCTCTACATGTGGCCGAGACTGTCCCATCTCTCCCAAGATGGCATATGTATAATTGCCAGTATCACATCAATAAGGAACAATTTGGACTTTAGTCCTCAGGGCACTCAAAGGAGCTAGTTTTCCAGCTAATTTGTTTTAAGAAATAGTCAGTTTCTATAGCCAGCCTCTTTTGCTCCTTTGAATAAGTATCAAAGTGGGTGTTGGATAACTGCTCTTCTTTAACAATGGCTCTATCAAGCAAAAGCATAGACAAAATGATCCAAATGAACTAGCCCTGTTTGAAGCTAATTCAGGGTTCATTCAGGACATGAAAAGCCCTTAAGAGTTTGTCAATAAATTAATAGACCAGGCCCCTTACCTGAAGGCAACCAGTTTATTATTTTTCGGATCTCAGCTCCAAGCCACATCAAAGTGACTGTTATGACATCATTGGCTCATTCAAAGCTCATTGGCTTGAGGATACCATGGCAAGCATCCACATTTCTAGAATCGTCTGCTAGTCTGAACCGCAGTTCTGGGAGATTCTGTTCAAAATTAACGGAAAAGCAAGTGGATTGGATGGTGGGCATTGTCTGCATAGAAAAAATATCCCACATTTGGGAATTCAGGTTAAAGTTGCTGCCACCGTCTACCAGTCCAAACCCTGAGGGGAAATCGATGTTTTTCTGTTATTCTGTTACTTGCTTGCACCTGCTTTGATCATAGCCTCCACACCTGTGACTGAATCTCATCATCCACCGTGTCAAAGATACACATCTCTGGAAGAAGACTGGGGCTGACTGGCTGGTGTGGAGGTGTGCTAAGAAAAATGTGCAAGATTTAGGAGCCAAAAAGTTGGGTTCAGGATGCCCCAGTTTGAGGAGCATTGTCACCAAAAAGGCAAAAAATGACTTGTCTTGATTATTTTAGGGAAATTTCAGGAAGTTAATCAAAAAGAGGCTCTATTGGCTAAATATACCCCCAAACATACTGTTGTACATTAACTAAAATCAAACCTAGAGACTCTGGTGTCCTGTCAAATCGTCAGTGTTGCTTCCCAAACACATTCAGCCTGGTGACTGAAATAATTATTTATTTTTAATTTTTTAGATTTTTTATTGCACCTTTATTAAATAACTCAAGGCAATGGAAATACCTAAGATTTCTTCATCCTCTTATTTTCCCCACAACAACAACCCTGTGAGGTGCAACCATCTTCTCTTTTCCTTCACCTTTCCAAGTATTGTAGACTTGTCCAGGGAGTTTCATCTGTATTGATGAAAGTCAGTGTGGATTGTTAATGACCACCTAGATCAATTTTCTTCTAGATGAACTGCCCCAATCTAGTCTTTCAGGTCTTCCAACAGGGCACCCATTACCACTATAATCCAATCCATCCACCCTGCCACAAATAATTATCTTTTCTTTCTTCTCAGCTTTCCCAGCATTATGACGTTCACCAGAAAGCTGGGTCTTTGCATGAAGTTGTTCTCAACACTCGGAATCCCTGATGCTCTGTGGCCAAGAGGCTTGGAGTTCAGCTTCCAGTCTTGCCATGGGTGGTGGTTCGCCTGATAAGGATAGGGTATGTCTGACTCACATGTGGTAAGAGTCTCAGAATTGCTGTTCTCCTCTAACAACTTATTATTCTTTTTTTTTGTGTGTGTGTGATGTCTTTATCATTTTTATATACTCTTTTTGACAGTCTGTCTTCACTTTAGCTCATTCCATTCTATGGTCACTTCCAACCATAGAATTAAAAATTATTGATGACAGTACAATGGCAGGATATGGTTTTATTACTTGACATAATACAGTCAATTTTGCTTCTGTAGTCAGATGAACTCTTCCATGTCCATTTTCTGCTAGCTTTTTTCTTGTAAAATGAGTGCATGATATAAAGTTCCTGTTCTTCAGCAAAATCTACTAGTCTGTCGCCTTGATTGTTCAGGCCAGAAGCTTTTTGGTGTTGCTCTTTCTATTCTTGCATTAAAGTCACCCATTAGTATTTTGTACTGGCAATTTCTTTTGTCTTGAAGGTGGGACACATCTCTTTGACTTTATCATCACTAAAGCTTATTGTTAGCGTATAAACTTGTATGATTTGAAGCTTGTATTATTTGTTCAATTGAAGGATGCATTGGGCTACTCTGTCTGATATGCTTTCAATTTTTACTACAGAATCTTTCAGCTTTTGATTGTTGAGAAACCCAACTCCACCACGTCAAGGAATTGCAATGGGATCGATATTATAATTTGATATCTAGGGAAGCTAGCCATCTAATGCTTCTGGTGTGGTTGTTGTTATGTTCTGAGCATGGGAGCTAAGAATGGAGACGAGCTGGTGAAATGGTGAACTTCAAAACTCTTTATTAACAGGGTGTAACAGCTCAGCTCAATGGCTGAAACAGCCCCCTTTATATAGGCAAGCTCTTACTTATTAAACCAATGAAAACACAGGGAACGCTAGCTCTGTTAACCAATAGGAGAGGCTCGTCAATAGCCAATCAGATCCTCCTGAACAGACCAATCCGATGTCGCTATTATCGGCCAATCAGAAGTGCAGGGCCAGAACCCTGCACTTTACTTCAAGCTCTCAATAATCTTTATTAACACATTTATTCATTCACAACACCCCTTCCCCTGGTTCCGTTTAAGGGGTGCGATTACGTAGTCTTTGAGGTAGGCAGGTTGTTTTGTTTGTCTATTTGATTTCCGTTGTACTCCCGGTACTTGGCTACAGTCCTGTTGGGTTAGGACGTTCTCCAGTGAAAGGGGTGCCTCTAGTTCTGCATTCAAACTTTTGTTGTCGCTAATGTTCTCGGCATCTCCCCAAGGCGAGCTCATCCCCATCTCTGATCCTTCCACACGTGTTGCCTCTGCGCGGTCATCACCTCCGCTTAAGCCTTCTGCTGTTTCAAAATTATTTTCCTCGGTATCTCCTCCCCCCTCAGTTTGGAAATCGGGGACTCAGAAACCCCTGACTGTACCCTCGAACGCAGCTGATCAATATGGTGCTTCCATACTCTATCGTCGCAACATTTCACGCAGTACGATCTGGGGCTGGTTACTTGGATCACAGTTGCCTCGACCCACAACGGATCGCCTGAAACGTTCCTGGCGAAAACCAAGTCACCTACCTGGAAGTTACGACATCTCCCGCTGGATCCGTGTGGTTTCTCAGGTTCATACGATGGGTACAGATGGTCGAGGTGGGAGCGGAGCTTCTGCCCCATCAATAACTCGGCGGGAGTCTTGTTGGTGACGCTGTGCAGAGTGATATGCTGTAAAAGGAGTATCCGGTTAATCTTGTCTTCGATATTGCCCTAGTCCATTTTATGTAAGGTTTTCTTGATGAATTGTACCATGTGCTCAGCCCTTCCGTTGGCCGCAGGATGCACCAGCGAAGTCAGCGCATGTCGAATACTGCGGTCCGCCAGGTACTGTTTAAAAGACAGTGCGGTAAATTGGGACCCGTTGTCGGATACCAGGACATCTGGTAATCCGTGTGTTGTAAATAGTCTGTCTAGTTTCTTGATGACCACTTCAGTTGTTGTATTCCTCATCTCATAGATTTCAAGCCAGTTTGAGTAGGCATGGCCATCGTGCAAGGTTCTTAGTATCGCCTGTCGTAACCGCTCTCGGACAACGACTCTATCACCCCAGATAGAGCCCTTCTGGGAAAACAGTTCCGTTTGTCGATTCTTGAATGGGGCGTAGTCGTCAGGTATCTGGTCCAACGGCCATCTGCGCTTGACCCAGCTGAGGACTCATGCTAACATGGAGCCACGTTTCATTTCCATTGTCATATCTCGGGCTGTTAGTGGAGGTGTTCGAAATGTCTCGATCTGCAGAGTTGTAACTGTTGGAGTGGGGTCATCAATGGTCTCTGGAAGCGGTGCACGGCTCAATGCGTCGGTGTGGGGAATGGCCTTCCGCAGGCAGTGTTGCAACTTATAATTATATGCAGCCAAGAATTCTGACCAGCGAGTCATTCTGGGGGATAATATGTAAGGGGTTGGCCTATCTCCCGCTATTATTTCCAGCAAAGGTTTGTGGTCAGTCACTATGGTAAAGGCTCAGCCATACACATACTCATGAAATCTCTTAACAGCAGACACAATAGCAAGGGCTTCTTTATCAAGTTGACTGTAATTGCATTCTGCTTTTGAAAGCGTCTTTGAGAAATAGGCAACAGGGGCTTCACTGCCGTTTGGCAAAATGTGGCTCAAAATGGTGCCCACTCCGAATGGCGATGCATCACACGTGATCGTTAAAGGCAAAGTCTCATTATACTGCATCAGGATGGCGTCAGAAGTCAATAATTTTTTCACATTTTGAAACGCCTGCTCCTCTCTGTGTCCCCATACTCAGGTTGCTTTTTTGTCCAACAAACGATGTAGGGGTTCGGCTACGGTTGCTTTGTGAGGCAGGAATACGTTATAAAAATTGATAAGGCCTAGAAATGCCTGGAGGTCGGCCTTATTTCATGGTTTTGGGACGTTTTTGATTGCCCTAAGTTTGCTATCGGTGGGGTGAATACCATGACTATCAATTAAATATCCCAAAAACTCTACACAATCTGTACATAGTTGACACTTGTTTTTCTTAACCTTGAGACCAGCGTCTTTGAATTTTTGGAGAACCACCTCAGGCGATCTCTCAGTACTTTTTGAGTCGGGAAAGGGATTAACACATCATCAAAATATCGGACAACGCCTTTTATCACTTGTAATAATCTTTCCATCAAACTTTGAAAGATTTCCGGGGCTACGCTTACTCCGAACTGGAGTCAGTTACATTTAAACGCACCTCGGTGCTTAACGATCGTTTGGGCCTCTGCTTTTTTTTGTCTACAGGCAGTTGTTGGTAAGCCTGGGCTAAGTCTAGTTTAGTGAAGACTCTTCCACCCCCCAGGGAATGGAGGAGGTGTTGCACCACTGGTACCGGGTAAGTGTTTTGTTGAAGGGTGTGGTTCAGGGTGGCTCGGTAGTCCCCACAAATTCTTATCGATCAATCCGGCTTGATGGATGTTACGATTGGGGTTTCCCAGGGAGAGTGATCGGTTGGTTCTAGCACACCCTGGGCTATTAATTTATCAAGCTGCTCATCAATCTTTCAGGGTTTCAGGGCAAATGGAACTCGACGAGGCTTAAGGCGGATGGGAGCTATTTTGGGATTGAGGTTAAATGATATCGGGGTCCCCTTGTACTTGCCTAGTTTGTCTGCAAAGATGTCCTGGAATACTTGGACGAGGTCCTCTTCCCAGTCACTGCTGCAGATTCGGTGAATACCGGCTACTTCAATTCTGAGTGGAGCGAACCATTGGAGGCCTAACAGACTAGGCCAATCCTTGTCGATTACAGCCAGGGGTAGGAACGCTGTACGGTTCTTAAACGATACCTGGACTCGGCTGGATCCAACGACTGGAATTCGATTTCCCTGTTAGTCTTTGAGTATGAGTCTTTGGAATCTGAGGTCTTGCCGCCGGACAGTAGGAATGAGCTGCTTGAGGGTCTTCCAGGAAACCATGGAGAGAGACAATCCTGAATCGACCTCCATCAGGCAGGGCTGGTTCTCGATGGTCACTTCCACTCAGATCTTCTTGGCATCCAGGGATGAGGCGTGACCGATCATGATAGTTTGGTGAGCCTCTTCTCTCTTCGTTGAGTGGTTTAGGAGTTTGTTTCTGTAGGAGTGGTTGTTCCATTGGTGGTTCACGGGTTCTTGCCTTACAGGACGGCTTCCTGTCGGTTGGCGATAGTTAGGCCCTCTTGAGGGCTGGCTGGGTCCTTGCTTGCTTCTACAGACCTGTCTGATATGGCCTCTTTTCCTGCACACATGGCAGAGCGCGTCGAGGAATTTGCATTCTGATCAGGGGTGGCTTGCCCCACAACCAGCGCATTGGTGCTGAGATCTCTGGCGTTGGTCTCGTTCGGACCGAAGTCGGTGGACCCCTTCTTCGTCGCTGTCTGACGACGAAGAGAAGTCCTCGTGGTGGACCGTTTGTAGCTGCCCTTCTGACTGAGGTGAAATTTCGCGGGTCAGTTGTCGAAGCGGGGCATGGGTGCAGCGCATTTGGGCAGCCGACTTCCTTGTTGCTTCTGCTGCAAAAGCTTCTGTAATGGCATCTGCAAGGCTGATGTCGCCTTTCGCCATCAGATTGCTTTGGATGTGTAGTGCATGTAGTCCCAGAACTATTCTGTCTCCCAGGGCTTCTTCCAGGTCAGCAAACTCGCAAAGGCCTCCCAGATTCCGGAGATCCACTATGAAATCAGCAACACTTTCACCCTTCTGCTGGCTTCTCTGGTAAAATTCATGCCTTCTCACGAGCGTTGGCACGATCGGTGCATAGTGGGCCCTCAGTAGGGGTTTGAGGACGTCCCAGTCCATAGACTTTACTTCTGCCGGTTTTGCTAGTGCCTTGGCCATCTTGAATACGGTCGGCCCACAATGAGTTAGGAATACCACCTGTTTCTTCCCGGTAGTGGCATCCTTCAAATTGTTGGTCTCCAGAAACATCTGGAAACGATCCATATATGAGTCCCAGTCTTCTTGGGCTGGGTCAAATGGAGCGGGTGGTATGATGCCGCCGGACATGGTTCTGCCGTTGTGCATTTCAGCCACGTGCTCGGTTATCGTTCTTCATCGTTCAGTCGGCTCTGACGTCTCCACATCCCATCCTCGTCACCAGTGTTAAGTTCTGAGCATGGGCGCTAAGAATGGAGACGAGCCGGTGAAACGGTGAACTTCAAAACTCTTTATTAACATGGTGTAACAGCTCAGCTCAATGGCTGAAACGGCCCCCTTTATATAGGCAAGCTCTTACTTATTAAACCAATGAAAACACAGGGAGCGCTAGCTCTGTTAACCAATAGGAGAGGCTCGTCAATAGCCAATCAGATCCTTCTGAACAGACCAATCTGATGTCGCTATTATTGGCCAATCAGAAGTGCAGGGCCAGAACCCTGCATTTTACTTCAAGCTCTCAATAATCTTTATTGACACATTTATTCATTCACAACAGTTGTGATGAGATCATTCTAGGTGCTTGGAATCATTGCCTCCTCCTCCCCCACCCCCCCACCAGTAAAGGTCTTTCTAGGAATCCAAGAGGCTCTTGTCCTTGCCAATCTAGTTAGTCTCCCTAGAGAGATTTTCTTTCTTTCTTTCTTTCTTTCTTTCTTTCTTTCTTTCTTTCTTTCTTTCTTTCTTTCTTTCTTTTTTTCTTAGTGGCCTAATTTTAACTCCTATCCTGTTGGCATTCACTAGCTAGTTTTATAATTAGAAGAAACTTGACAAATTTTTGTCTTGCTGAAGTTTTTTAAGTGAAAATATAGGAAGGCAAAATACAAAAAAAACAGAGTAAATAAGCATTTGCTCTCCTTGTTTGTATTTTACATCATTTCATTATGTTAACTCATAGCTTTATTTTAAACATTTTTATTTTTTAATCTAAAACATATTTCCAAAACAACAACAGTGAAATACTATGCAGTCATGAAGCAAATCTGGCTTCCTCCCATTGACTTTGCTTGTCAGAAACTGACCGGGAGGATTACATATGGTGATCACATAACCCTGGGACAGTGCAATTGTTATAAATACATGCCAGTTGCCAAGCTCCCTAATTTTTATCCCATATGACCATGGGGATGCTACAATGGTTATAAGTGTGAAAAACAGTCATACGTCACTTTTTTTTCATGCTGTTGTAACTTTGAACAGTCACTAAATAAATAGTTGTAAGTTGAGGACTATCTGTAATATATTTGCCACAATACATTTCTTATTACAAGACAGTAGGGTTCTTCTAAATGCTAGAATATTTAGTTATTATTCATATCATGTTTGGAAAAAATGTTCAAAATGCCTTTTTGCAGAGATGGAATTTCTGAAGTCTGTGGAGAAAAATCTTACTGCTTCTATTTAGTCTCTGCTGTCACCCAGTGGATTTTTCCTGTACTATCTATTTCTTTCCCTATGGACTGAGAAATGTGTATCCTTCCAGACATTGAGTAAACTCCCTTTCCATTTTGAATAGTCTGTCTGACTCTGAGCACCATATTTTAAGAAGGGTTCACAAAAATTAGAACTCCCTCAAGAAAAAAAAAATAAAGATCATCAAGAGTCCTATGAAAGGAGAAACGAAGACACTGAAGGGACGAGAAATTAAGTTCTGTGAAAAAGATTTAAAAATTGGATATGTTTAAACCAGAGAAAATGTTATTGAAGGTGTATATGGCAGTACTCTTTGTGCTTTATGCCTAAAATGGGACTATAATTCCTGGACTCCTGGTTTCTAGCCTGGTGCCCTAACCACTACACTAAACTGGCTGTCAGATGGTATGCCATATTTGAAAGAATATAGTTGTCGGGCTTCAAGTAGTAAATCTTGATTCTCCAGACTTCTAGTCCTATATTCAGGAACTGGTTTTTCAGCAGAAGACAAAGCACCACAAGTTTAATTTTTTGATTTCAAACAAAAACAAAGGCATATATACAAAGGCATAGAAGATCTCCTTACTGAAGCACACAGCACTCAGATTCTCTATATAGGTCTGTACTCCAGTGTTTGTGGCATTTTTTTCCTACTATTCTTAGTTACAGATACTGAGTTTTTTCTCTTCATGGCCTTGAGACTGGAAAGCAGATGATCAGAATTGACATAAAGTTCTGTCTGTTGGAATGAATAAACTGATGGAATGGAATGGATTAAATTTATATCCTCAGGACTGTCATCACTTCTGCTTCATTTCAGATTCTTCTTGATATCTGAGGATGCACCATGCCAAAACTAACATAATAAGTAACTAGGTTTTCTATTATCTTGTTAATATATGTGTGTGTGTGTGTGTGTGTGTATGGCATTCAGCTTAGCTCGGGTATTTTCCCACGTCATTATAGTTATGCTTTTAAAGCACAACTATAATAATGACTGGATTGTGTTCATCTGTGAGTCAGACTTTCACAGCCATTTTGTTTTAAATTTGGTGCTATCCTATGCTGTGCAGAATGGTTTTTTCTTCATCCTGATTGGTTGAGACTCTTGGTCTGTGTTTATTGGTCTTGGAGTTTGCTGTGTTCTGCTTCATTGTTGTTTCTAATATCTTCTGTCTGTTTTGTAGCTTTTTTTGTCTTGATTGGCTGGCAACATTGTGTTTCCTGTATTGGAGGCTTTTAGTGCGGCTTGGTTCCGAATAAATGGATGGCTATCATTTTTTAGGAAGCTAGGTTTCATCTGGGTGCATGGTTGGGGTATGTTTGAACTGGAGATATCGGGGGGGGGGGTTCTGTATGTGCCCAGTTTTTGGCTGGCTTGTGGTGTGGAGATTTTTTTGTTTGTGACTGCAGGCTTCCAGATAATTGACAGTCTGGTGGAGTCATCTCTTCTATTCATGCTTTCAGGTCTTTTTTCAATCTCTGTGGCTTCTCTGATAATTCTGTAGCTAGGGTTTTGTATAGTGGCTAGGGTTTGGGTGCCATTGAAGTTGATGCTATGACCTGTGGCTTTCATGTGTTGGATTCACAGACAAACACAATACAGAAGCCTGATGATAGCAGATGAGATTCTGCCGAAACATTGCTACAACTTTAAAAGCACAACTATAATGAAGTGGGAAAATACCCAAACAAAGCTGAATACCGTGTGTGTATGTGTGTGTGTGTGTGTGTATGTATATGCATGCATGCATGTATGCATGTATACATGTATGTATGTATGTATGAAAGCATGAATAGAAGAGATGACTCCACCAGACTGTCAATTATCCGGAAGCCTACACTCTCAAACAAAAAAATATCCACACCACAAGCCAGGCAAACACCTGGGCACAAACAGACTCCCCCTGATACCTCCAGCTCAAACACACCCCAACCAGGCACCCAGATGAAATCTTGCTTCCTAACTAATGATAGCCATCCATTTACTCAGAGGCAAGCTGCATTAAAAGCCTCCACTACAAGAAACACAATGTTGCCAGCCAATCAAGACAAAAAAAGCTACAAAACAGACAGAAGATATTAGAAACACCAATCAAGCAGAACACCACAAACTCCAAGACCAATAAACACAGACCAAGACTCCCAACCAATCAGGATGAAGAAAAATCCATTCTGGCACAGCATAGGATAGCACCAAATTTAAAACAGAAATGGCTGTGAAAGTCTGACTCACAGACAAACACTGTACAGAAGCCTGATGATGGCAGATGAGATTCTGCTGAAACATTGCTACAACTTTAAAAGCACAACTATAATGATGTGGGAAAATAGCCGAACAAAGCCTGAACAAATACCTGAACAAACCATACATATAAATACCTATGAAAACTTAAGAAAACAAATATCAGACCTCTACGGGGAGAAAATAAACAGCCAACCAAAACTTATGAGAAGCTGGAAGTTAAAAGAGCAGGAATACTATGTGACCTCAAATTCCTACGCAGCTACAGAGACAACAATGCAACACTGACCTGCTTCAAATTAACATTTCATCACAGCACAGCGGCTACTAAACGTATCCTGAAAAGAACTGAAATGGCTCTACTCAGGAATGAGTTCCACAGAAAGAGATTCCAACTCAATCAGTTAAACAAAGATTTCCTAATTCTACACCTGTAATTGAGCAACAAAATCCACCCTCTACTTTGGGACAAGATAAACCAACTTACAACTTGGAGAGCTGAAACTGAAAACACTTACAAAAATGACAAACTCTGGAAGAAACTAAAGAAATTAGAACATGACAAGAAAGCCCCCAACAACTCACAACAACACCTGAAACAATTAGTATACAACATTTCCAACAGAGAACTCACCAAAACAGAAACAGATGTCCTAACCAAAGGATTCAATTATGCTATAGCACCCAAAAAAATCCCCACAGAATCCATCATATGTGGAGTGGAATCCAGCCTAACTAAATTAAATACAGATGAAGCTGATAGAATAAGACACCAAGTCACTAACATCCTATGCACAAGCAAATCACCCAAAAGCAACTTGCACAAAGAGGAACTAAAAGCCCTGCAAGCCTTAAGGAATGACAGCAGCATAATCATACTTCCAGCAGATAAAGGTAATGCCACAGTAGTAATGGATAGAAAAGACTATGAAACAAAATGGACAGACCTACTCCAAGACTCCACATACAAACCCATAAACACAGACCCAACCACATATCTGGAAAAAATAACCAAGAAGAAAATTATAACCAGCCACATGAGCAAAGAGATCCAACAGATGATCATCCCAAGAGAAAAATCTTCCAGATGCCCCAAACTATACGGCCTCCCAAAAATGCACAAAGAAGGCATACCTCTCAGACCCATAGTCAGCTCCAGAGGAGCACCACTACAAAACCTAGCCAAATACCTAGCAACTATAGCCCCATGCTGAAGCAGCAGCTTCACATGTACAAAACTCATACCACTTCTTGGAAATGATCAAAGATCTACACATGGAACAAGAAGATCTGCTTGTAAGTTTCAACGTGGTTTCACTATTTGCTCAAGTCCCGATAAAAGAAACTCTCAAAATCATCTAAAATAAATACCAACCACCCAAACATCTCATGGAACTAACAGAACACTGCTTAACGAACACATATTTCATATACAAAGGACAAAGATACAAGCAAATGGAAAGGGCCCCATGGGATCATCACTGTCTCCCGTCATTGCAAACCTGTTCGTGCAAGAATTTGAATCTAGAGCCCGAGCCAATGCCACCCACAAACCCAAACTATGGCTAAGATATATCGATGACACATTTGTTATTTGGCCCCATGGAAAAGAAAACCTAAACAATTTCCTAACACACCTAAACAGCACATACCCCAAAATCAAATTCACCATGGAAATGGAAACAAACAAACAACTACCATTCCTAGATGTACTAATCTACAAAAAAAACAGATGGCACACTAGGACACACCATATACCAGAAGAAAACACACACCAACCGCTACCTCAATGCCCAATACCACCACCACCCAGCTCAGATAAACTCCGTGGCCAAAACACTAATTGCCAGAACCAAACGCCTGGCAGACAAGACACACATAAAGACTGAACTATGCAGCCTGACTAAAGTACTGACAGCCAACGGCTTCCACAAAAGCAGAATCCACAAAAACACACTGAGACATAATGGAGACCTAGAAGATGAACAGACCTATGAAACAGCTGTCCTGCCCTACATAAGAGATACTACAGACAAAATCAATAAGATATTACACAGGCATCACATCAAGACTGCCTTCAAAACAGACAGAAAAATAGCAGCCATCCTAAGAAACCCCAAAGATAAAATTGACCTGGAAAACCAAGGCATATATGAAGTCCCCTGTGCATCATGCCCAGCCACATACATTGGACAGATCAATAGAAGAATAAGTACCCACCTGGATGAACACAAAAATGCAGTCAAAAAGCTGGAACATACTTCCTCACTAGTCCATGAAAGGCACAGGTCATAGCATCAACTTCAATGGCACCAAAACCCTAGCCACTATAGAAAACCCCAGCTACAGAATTATCAGAGAAGCCATAGAGATTGAAAAAAGACCTGAAAGCTTGAATAGAAGAGATGACTCCACCAGACTGTCAATTATCTGGAAGCCTACACTCTCAAACAAAAAAATCTCCACACCACACGCCAGGCAAACACCTGGGCACAAACAGACTCCCCCTGATACCTCCAGCTCAAACACACCCCAACCAGGCACCCAGATGAAACCTAGCTTCCTAATAAATGATAGCCATCCATTTACTCGGAGCCAAGCTGCATTAAAAGCCTCCAATACAGGAAACACAATGTTGCCAACTCCAAGACCAATAAACACAGACCAAGACTCCCAACCAATCACAGGGCTGCCAACCTTGAGTGATAGTTCGGAGTGAGACACTGCGAGGGAGCGGAGCGACCGAGGGGGGGGGATGGTGTGGAAGGGGGGTGTCCCCCCTTCCACGGTAGGGAGCTTTGACAATTTTACATTTTAAATGGTGCAATCTGATGCATACTTTAGTCATGATTTGGACATATACATACATACATACATGCAAGCAGCACCAATGTACTTGAACCGGATTTGTAAGATATTAATAATGCAGTTCACTGACCATGAATAATTGAAGTTCCTGACTTGTAACTGCAGTATTCTACCTCAACTGACTTTATTAGCTTAGTGATGTACTATAGACCACTATAGGATGAATTCAATGTGCAACAAAAAGACAAAAACCCGAAACAACTACAGAGATAATGCAAATACATCAATGGGTATTCTTCTTTCTGTATCAAATACCATACTACATGCCAATATCAAATGCTATAGTCTCAGTCTTTAATTATATACTAACTTGTTGACTGAAATAGGGGTTCATAATTTCAGACATGTATAAACTAAACATTTAATCGAATAATGAGTGCTTCATATAAATATACATATTGTTAACTGTAAAACTCATCTACTGTATTCTGAAGCTTGAGCACAGTGAGGAAACAGTATATTATTTATTGGGTAAGTTTAGATTCTGAACTTAATGGTCTTACTGCTCTTTGGATGGTAAATTGTGTTAAGATTAGAATATGTTCTAGTTGAGTCAGGGCTATCCCAATTTGGGGCTGAGAAGCCTACTGGCATCAAAAAAAGTCCTTATTGAGTCCTTATCTAAGGGTTTGAAAATATGATAATAATGTAGTACAGTCCTGTCGATCTGGTGCATGGAGACCTAGGATTTAAACTCAAAGGAGAAAGAGGAAAAAGTGATTCCTTCATCCACTGCCAGAGATGTAATCCTGTCAGTCCTCCAACCTTTCTATTAAGTATTTTGCAAAAAAGCTGCCCAGCCCCTTTATAGATCAGCCTGGCGCGCTTCTCGCCTTGCTGGTTTGGGAAGACTCTTTTGGATCAGCTAAAAGAGAGCATAAGGCATGTAAAGGGGTGGTAATAATAATTATAATAATAATAAAATTTAAAATAATAATAATTTTATTCAGAGTTGTGTTGGATCTCTTTTTTTTGGGGGGGGGGGGTTGTCCCATTCTTTCTTGGTGTTCTTTCTGTCCTTTTTGCTTTTTTAAATGGTCTTTCTCCCCTGGGTCAGAAATCCAGCCAGAGAAAATAAAGAAACATCACCAAAGATTTAAACACCAAAGGGTTAAATGGAAGCCACTCCGTTGGCTTTGCTTACCATTGTTATTACTGGCCGAGGCTGTAAAGAGGCTTTGCCAGCCCCCTCGTGTCCTTCTTTGGAAAGCCTAGGGCAGCTGGCTTGTCCCAGAGGACATTGCAGAGAGGGAGAGGGCGGGGTAAAGTGGCTGCGAGCGCCCCGGGCGGCGAAGAAGCCTCCTGCTCTTCGCTTTCCTGAAGCGATAATGATCAGCATCGTGACAGTTACGGGACGCCGGCAGAAGGATTAAGGCGGGAAAAGAGGCGCGGTGGGGTGGCTGGGCAGGGCGGGGTGGCTGGGCAGGGCGGGGCGGCGCTGGGAGCTCATCCTTCTCCTAAGCTAAGGGGAATATTCGGAATATAATCAGAGAATGTAGGGATATTTTTGTACATTCCATGATTTTGGGGGTTTAGCGTGAGATTTTGTTTATCAGAGTGAGACAGTCAAAATTGATTGAATTGCGTGAGTCTCACGCTGATTGCGTGAGAGTTGGCAGCCCTGCAATCAGGATGAAGAAAAAACCATTCTGGCACAGCATAGGATAGCACCAAATTTAAAACAGAAACGGCTATGAAAGTCTGACTCACAGACAACACAATACAGAAGTCTGATGATGGCAGATGAGATTCTGCCGAAACGTTGCTTAAACTTTAAAAGCACAAATATAATGATGTGGGAAAATACCCGAACAAAGCTGAATACCATACATATAAATACCCGCAAAAACTTAAGAAAACAAACTTATGTATATATATATATATAATTTTCTTTCATGCAAGCACCATCTTCCAGAGTTCTTACTATAAACACTATTCTTCTACTTTATTCTTTCTTGCCATGTACATTCATTCCATTGTGTGAAACTATCTATGCCAGTATTTCTCAGGTATGAATATTTGAGGCTTGGTGCAATGAATTAATAAATAATTGCTCAGATCCAAAAGCTTATTTATTTATTTATTTTATTTTATTTTATCTAGTGTACAGCAAAGTCTAATAGCTGATCCTGTTGTGGACACTCCAGAAACTCTCTTTATCTCCAAACACATATCTTTATTCTGACCCAAGCATTGTTCAAATTAAACAAACACAAACTGTGTTTAAAAGCAAACCTTTTCTAATGCGATGCTGGGAATTCTTTGCATTCGCATCCAAGAGTCATTTAAACCTAATTGTCTGAGATAAAAGCAAGTCCTCTCAAGGTTGTAAAAGGCTGCCAAGAACAGAAGTCTAATTACTGACAAATATCAACCAACAGAAATTTAAAAACCAACCGGAGTTTACAGGGCTTCAATGAGGACTCAGTCTAAAGAATTTCTTTGCTTCCTGCAAAGAGCACATCCCCAAGGGCTGGTTTTTATCCCTTATGGGAGGGGCAATCAGCTCCCAACCTTACTCCCGAGTTGCCCTTGCTGTGGGCACTGGGCACAGGCTGCCCTGGGTCCTCTGCTTCACTGCTGCCAGACTCCAAAAGCTCCAAAGGCAGCACCCCACTCTCCGATAGTCCTGGCCTCATCCCTGCATCAGATGCAGGATCCTTATCCAAGTGCTTGCCAGCTTCTCTGACTGGTTCCCTATCATTCTCGCTGTCAGAGACCTCTGCCATCTGTACCTGCTACCGGTGAACCAAAACAATCTTGCTTCTCCCAAAAAATTTTTCCAGTTGATGAAAATTAATGATGCAGTTTCTGACTGTACTAAAACAGAAATACATGAAAAGTGCAATGTAAGCTAACCTTTTTTTAAAAAATGTCAGGGAGCAATTTTAGGAATTGCTGAAAGAGAGGGGAAAAGGGGATGGGGAAGGAGGATCGGGAAAACTAGCTATAAATCAGCTAGTTGGATATCAATACCTGAGCAGATCATAAAAAGATTCCATGCCAAATATAACTCAGGACTCTGATGTGGCTGTTATAGGAAAGCACACAGTTTTGACAGCAATGACAGAAGCAGAGTTTCCAAATTTCATGAAACAATTGCCCCACTTTGATCAGACTTCCTCCTCCTCCTCAGAAACAGTTTCCCATACTTTAAGAGGGGAAAAAATGAAAAAAAAACTGGGAAATTCAAAGAAGAGCCATATGGTTGATCAGGAAATTAGAAAACAAGACTCATAAATATAGCTGTGTTGCATCAGTCTTGAGATGAGAAGCTTGAGGGAAGATGTAAAAGAATATCACCCGGGAAAGGATCAGGATCACCACATGATTGCACCTAATGTTATGCCTTTTTTTTTTTTTTGAAATGGTGATCCATTGTGCCTAATGGCCATTTTTTGCCAGAAACCAAAAGTAAATGCTGGTTTCCAGCAAAAAAGATATCTTAAATTATGGTCATATGACCGTGGGATGCAGCAAATGACCCTAAATGGAGGTGGGTTGACAAGCACCCAAAATATGATCAGGTGACCATGGGGATGGGATCATGAGTAACTCTGAGGAAGTCTGTGGTAATTTCAAATGGTCTTTAAGCAACCAGTCATAAGTCAAAGACTATCCTTAGAATGGAACCAAGTTTGGAAAAAAGGGCCACACGTAAAGACATGAAATGAGAATAATGGCTTCTGATCTTTATTCAAAGACCACATTAGTATTTCAATATTTTCCATATTATTGGATACAATGACTAATTGTTAACTAGAAGGAAACATCCGCGGGGATATGTTTCCCCCAGAGATTAGTATTAGTATTAATGAACAGTGTAATTTCTGATCTCAGAAGCCATATTTTGAAGAAAAAAGAAGCCACTGTAATATCATTACAGATGATAGAAGTTTATTCTAATACATTTCATTAACCAAATGCTATTAAAAGAAATAAAGATACAAATTATGCACAGGAGCAATATTTGTAAGGCTGTGATGCAGGGATTCCATCTTACTGAATTTAATCTGAAAATGCCCAGAACTGCACTACAAACTAGTACATTTTGGGAGGTAAAAATATTATTTTCTATACATGTATTAAGTTATCTCTCTATTCATTATGTGAAGAAAAAAATTTCTTAGAAATTGTTTTGTTTGGGGGAGAAAATCCCTTGCTTAGCTTATCATGAATCTGTTGTTCATTAAGTGTATAGAGTTTAATAAAAGCAAAGAAGCAAGGGGTGGAAGTAATCTCTAATGCTTGAGTATTATATAATTCAAGGGACAATTAGTGGTTCTTTGATTCTCAGCATTTTGTATTAAAGTTCTTTGAACTACATTAATTCTTCTGAATCAGTATAATAAGTCAAAAGCTGCATAACTTTTCTTGCTTGTCTGAAAGATCATAATGCAGATTGAGGAAAAAGAGCATTATGTTCTCTGAATTCCTGAAAAGCAATATTTTGAATTATGATTATGATGATGGGATACCATGCATATAAAAAGATATAGTGAGTATAAGAAGATATAATGCCTATGCTTATTGGATCTGGCAATTGTGTGTTGTATAAGATTGTTGAGTGATTATGGTCAAAGGCAATTGTTGCTGATTATTTAGAACATTAAAAATATCCCCTCATTTACTAGGTCAGGTCTGCTCAAATCATTTATATTAAAGGTTTGTTCCAAAAAGATGATGTGAAGAGGAGGAAATCATGAAATATCTAATATTTTATTATGATTAATATTTATTATGATGAAAAGATCTATAAAACTCTTCCCAATTTCATTCTAAAAGACAAAAGAGAAGGGAAAGAATAGAGATGATGAAAATTTACAAATCTGATGTACTTAGCTCTTCAGTACTTCTGAAACTACAAACTTATTCCAAGTTATTATATTTAAATATAGTACATATTCCAATAAAAGCAGCAGTAGAATATAGCAAACCATGAGAATGTGGGTTCTAGTCCCCCTTTAGGCATGAAAGCCATCTGGGTGACCATGGGCCAGTCAGTCTTTCTCAATCCAGTTCACCTAACAGGATTACTGATGTGGGGAAAATAGCAATAGCAATAGCACTTAGACTTATATAACGCTTTATAGTGCTTTAGAGACCTCTCTAAGCAGTTTACAGAGTCAGCATATTGCCCCCAACAATTTGGGTCCTCATTTTATCCACCTCAGAAGGACGGAAGGCTGAGTCAACCTTGAGCCTGGTGGGATTCGATCTGCCAAATTGTAGGCAAACGGCTGTCAGCAGAGAAAGTCTTCAGTACTGCACTCTAACCACTGCGCCACTGAGGCTCTTAATAGGAGAAAATCATTACATATGTTTGTTGCCTTGAGTTATTTAAAGAATACATATATCCTTGACATGACCACATGACTGATTCCCGATTTTCTGTTGCTAAGCAAGGTAGTTGTTAAATGAATTTTGCCTCATTTTAGGACCTTTCTTGCCACCATTATTAAGTAAGTCACTGCCATTGTTAACATAGTAACAATGGTTGTTAAGTGAATCTGACTTCCCTATTGATTTTGCTTCTCAGAGACTCACAAAAGATGAACACATGGTCAAGGACACCGCAACTATTATAAATACATGACAGTTGCCAAGCATCCAAATTTTGATTATTTGACCAATGGCAATGCTGCAATGGTTGTAAATGTGAAAATTGACCACAGGTCACTTTTTTCAGTGCTGTTGTAATTTCAACAGTCACTAATCAAACAGTTGTAAGTCAAGACTACCTGTAATAAAGGCAGGATATAAATAAAGAATAAATAAATAAATATTTAATATACAAAGAAACAGCTTACTTTTATTTTTGCATTACAAAACCTCCAGATGATGTGAAAATTCACGTAATTCTTTGACATTTCTAATATACAATAAATATGAAAAGTAGGCATAGAAGTTTTTGGTTGATTTACTTTCATCTATGTTCTGTCTATATGTTCTATGTTCCATGCCATATTTCATTTCCCAAATATTTCCTTGAAAAATATAATTCACCCCAGAGGTGGTATTCAGCAGGTTCTGACCAGTTCTGGAGAACTGGTAGCAGAAATTTTGCGTAGTTTGGAGAACCGGCAAATCCCACCTCCTGACTGGAGATTTTACAGTATCCTTCCCCTGCCATGCCCACCAAGTCACGCGCACAGAACAGGTAATAAAAAAAAATTGAATCTCACCACTGGTTCACCCCAACTGTTTATTTTTAGCATGTAGTTCTGCAAGACAATAGTGAGAGTGATGTTCTTTTCTTCCAGTTAATTGTGATTGTGATTGAACTTCTATCCTCTTGTAGACTTACTTCTTCCCATTTCTCCAGAGGAAGCCCAGGATGGATGCAGTGACAATCAATAATAACCAGAGCATTAGGTTTCCGGTTTCGCGTGGCTTCGGGGCAGCAGGAATTCGCGACAGCTCGCGATTCCTGCTGTGCTAGCCGCCGAGGTACCCCCGATCCAGATGGGTCAGGGGGATATGGCTGCCCTGTAAGGACAGCTGAAGAGAGAGGGGAGTCGGACAGGGGGTTGGGAGTGTCGCAGACCCCCTCCCCCTCCGGAAAAACCCCTTTTTCCCAAGGCGGTGGAGCGGCGGTCAGCAATGGCCGCCACGAAGAAGCCAGCAACCGGGTAAGATTGCGCTGGAGGAAGTAAAAAGAGTGAAAGTGCTGTCTGAGCCACGTCAAGTAACATCTTTCAAATTGGTTGGAACTGAGCTGTCTGAATTGCTGGAGGATACATTGTATCCCTAAGAAGATCGAAAGCGGCGGAGAAGCTGTTAAAGGGAACTTTTTTTTTTTTTCTTCACTCTCCCACCCCATGGAAACAGCAGATATGTTTGGTTATATTGGACATTGAAAGTGAATTGTTTTGAGAGTTGAAACTAAGGGACAAAAGGGTTTTTGGACATTGAAAAACTTAAGAAATTGGAAAACCCTTGTTGGAGGTATGGATTTCTGATTATTTAAAATTGATATTGCAAGTGGGAAGGGAGAGGAAAAAAAATTGGAGCAGAAGCTGAAAAAGGAGGAGATTGCCTAGAATCCCAAAGAAAGGTATATGGTAATTGGACCTCTTTGATTAAACATTAACCCCAGAAAGAGAAAGAGAAGAAGGAAGAAAAGTATTAATTTTTGGAATTTTTTTTGAATTATTCTTGATTAAAAATATTTGTGGTTGTTTTGGAAAAGTTTCTTTTTTCATAATGGCATCGCTTGTGGATGAACTAAAGACTGAATATCAAAACTATAAAAAGGAAGATACTTTGGGCACTTTGTTTCAATTCTTAGAAATGGCGTTATGTGCTTATGAAAAGTTGACTACGCAGCAGAAGGACTGGGACAAAGAAGAAGAGGAAGAAGAAGCCATCTTTGATGAACAATGGGTTCTTTCCAGGGAGGAGGAGAAAAAGGATAAGAAAAAGGGGATTTTAAGAATTATAAAAACAACCAAAGAAGAGAAAAATGAGCGGAAAGGTGGAGGCAAGGTTAAAAAGCAAAGGAAAGTGAGTAAGAAAAGGGAGGAGGAAAGACAAAGGGGTAAAAAGGGCAAGGAGAAGAATAAGCAAGAGAGAAAGGGGGGGAGGAGAAGCCTCAATGGGGGGAAGCAAGATCTAAAGAAAAAAAGTTTATTCAGAGACAATGGGTGAATTTAATTTAGGATAAAAGATAATAAATTAGGGAAGGTCTCATTTTAGCCTCTTGCTTCACCCACTATGCAGCTGTGTGCTATCCTCCCTCTTATCTAACTAGTCCTTAGGCTGCATCTCTTCACCAGGTCTCCCAAGATCATTTACACATATCTTACACAGGATCACTAGATCCTTAATGCTCCAATTTCCTTAATTTTTCTGTGACTTTTGGAATCCTTAATCATAATATCCTTCTGAACCAACTGCTCTATAGAAATTGGGTGTGGAAGCCTCAGTGTTGCAGTGGTTTCTTCCTGTAGTTAATTGCTAGTGATAGGGGAGGAGCTTTATCCCAAAGTCCCTGGTTTGTAGGGTAGCACAGGGTTCAAAATTCTTGCCCTCCTTCTTAACATTTACATGAAGCTGTGGATGAAGTCATCTGTTGACATGGAGTCAGGTATCATCAATATGTGAGTGATATTCAGTGGTCCTTCACAACCCCTGATAGACCAAAGGATATGTCAAGATCTATTCAGTGCCTGAAAGTTAATGGGGTTTGGATGAAGAAGAGCAGGCTCAAAACTGAGTGACTCGATCCTTCCAGTGTTGAAAACTTTCCATTTTTAGTTCTGAATGAGGTTAACTTCCCCAGATAGAATTTGAACACAATTTGTGGTCTTTTTGAATCACAGCTCCTACTTAAGTATAGATGGCAGCTGTGGCCAGGAAAGCCTTTGCACGGATTCATCTGGTGTGCTAATTGGACCCTTTTCTGGATGGGGCTTCTCATGGCCTTAGTCACCTCATGTGCAGTCGATTGCAGTGTGCTCTTCATGGGGATGCCCTTGAAGACCATTTGAAAGCCACATCTGGTGCAGAATGCAGTACTGCAAGCAGTTGTAAGAATGGCTTGGAACACCCACGAAACACTTCTGCTACACAAACTGCACTGATTGCCAATGGGCTATTCAAATTGCTGGTTGTGACCTATAACAGTACAGGGGTATCAAACTGGTGGCCTATGGGCTGGATGTATCACACACAAACCATGCCCACCCAGGTTCCGCAAAGACAAAAACATCACAAAAGTTGCGTGTTGTCATGTGATGCAATCAAGTTTGACACCTGTATATAACATCCTTCAGGTTACAGGATACATGACTCATTATCTGAGGCACCATTATTCTCCCATTGTTTTTGCCCTTGCCATAAGATGTGGATATGGTGGGCTCCCTTCATATTGTATCTATAATTAAACAGTGAAATCTGAACAGGCCTTGGAAATCTGCCTTTTTTGTTTGCATCTCCCTGGAAGTTTGAACAACTGGACCCTGCGGTATTTTAAATAAGCTTTGAAAACTACCTTTTCCCCAAGTCCTAGAATAGGGCTATTCACCTGGACTGTATTATGCACAATTTATTTATGGTGTTATATTTCTCGAATTATATTCTATTTTTTTTGGCTTGATTTAATATATTGGGTTTTAATTTAATTTGCATGCCATCCAGAATTGTTTATGAGTTGGGTAGCCTTATAGATCTAAATTATGTAATTAAGTATATCAGGAACAATAATATCTGGCTAATATAAATACAGATAATCCTTGTTTAACAATCACAATTAGGACTAGCAACTCTAGAATAGAATAGAATATTATTATTACCTTTATTGTCAGAGTACAACATGTGTACAATGAGATTGGCTGAGCCTCCCTTCGTACATCCCCCCCACACACACACAACTCACAGTGAGGACAGAAGTCTCTAACCCAGTCCCAATCGTATTACACTATGGGATCTTGTTGCGCAATGTGCCAGCCCCCGCAAGTCTGTCATACTATTTTCCGTTCAGAAATCTGACAGCCCACAGGTAGAAACTGTTCTTCAGCCTGTTGGTGCGGCTGGCTATACTTCTATATCTTCTACCTGATGGTAGGAGAGTGAAGAAGTGCTGACCAGGGTGTGAGTCATCCCTGAGAATTTTCCTTGCTCTTCTAAGGCAGTCAGCCCTAGCGATGTCATCTAGTGGTGTCAGGGAACAGCCCATGATATTTTGTGCTGTGCTCACCACCCTCTGTAATGTCTTTCTATCCGTGGCTGTCAAGTGAGCATACCACACCGTAATGCAATAATACCACACCGTAATGGAATGGAATGGAATGGAATGGAATGGACTAGGATAGGATAGGATAGGATAGAATAGAATAGAATAGAATAGAATAGAATAGAATAGAATAGAATAGAATAGAATAGAATAGAATAGAATAGAATAGAATAGTTGAAAGGGACCTTGGAGGTCTTCTAGTTCAGGGGCCACCAAACTTTTGGACCTCAGGGATCACCAAACTCATAATTTTAAATCCCGCAGACCAGAGACCCTGGGAAAATCCCCCCCAAAACTGCAGGAAGTTTCCCCACACCATTTTCCTACCAATCGATCATTCTTTATTTGGGATCACAGGATACCGTCTCCAGCTCCGTTCTCAGGGGGAGAGGGAGAGAGACAGAGACTTTTGGCTTCATGCAAGCAAAAACAACAGAAGCTGCGGAAGTCTTTCTTTCTCTCCCCCAAACTCCACCAGCAACAAGTCTTTGTGAGACTTGTCATGCCGGCGCAGCCTCTTGGAGCAGGATGCCTTGCAGGGTCTCAAAGACTCATTTCTGGCGGAGTTTGGGGAAAAGAAAGACTTTTGCTGTTTTCCTTGTGTGCAACCAAAAGCAGAAGAAGAAAGAAGCAGAAAGAAGCAGTCTGGTGGCCAGGCAAGGCATATGGGGTGAGTGGGGCAAGTTACTGCCCACTGCCCTTTCCCCCCCACTACCTCATGCTGTTCACAATGCAAGCGACACAAGAGTTGCGTTCCCACAGGCCATGTAGGCGGCACAGCCTTGTGTTCCCACACAGCCTGGATTAATTGCTTTGGGAGTGACATTTCTTTGCGGACCACCAAAATTTTCTCGTGGACCACCAGTGGTCCCCGGCCCACTGGTTGGTGACCACTGTTCTAGTTCAACCCACTGCTTGGGCAGGAAACCCTACAGCACTTCATACCAATGGTTATCTAATCTTTTCTTTAAAACTTCCAGTATTGGAACAATCAGTGTGACAACTGATTGTAAAGTTACTTTTTAACATTTGCTAAATGAAGCAGTCGCTAAAGGAAGAGTACCTGTACTACCACCTTGCAATCCAAACATCAATTCGGGGAGAATGCAGGCCCATATGGAAAAGGCTGGACCTCAGATTTGATTCAATGTAAATCAGATACAAACAAATGAGAGGATTATTACCCACAGTTCTATAGTCTGTGAATCATATGAATTATATTGATGAACAGAAGACCCTAAAGTGGAAAATCAGCCAGAAGGATACAATTAATCAGTCTTCTGTAGTGCCCCTTTGCATTCTTCCATTCAACCTAACAGCCTCTATTGTTTTATTCCACTCAAATATACTACAAGATAATATTAGATGTAGCTTTCCCATTTATATATTTCATTTGGCTTTGAATCTGGATCTTCTCTAAGATTTTGATTCTGGACGTGAGCTCTTGAATGTGCTACTATCTATTATTAAATAGCAGCAGAATAGTATTGCCCTGTCTACAGCATTATATAGATATATATATGTAGTATTTCCCATACTGAGATGGAATATTCACAGTCACTTCCTAGAAGGCAGGTTTAACTTGCTAAATAAATAAACATTGCTATAATTCTGCTATAATGAATAAACATTGCTATAATTCATTGGAGAGCACAGATGGAATTATTAGTTAAATGTAACTCTTGTGTAGTTCAACATCAATTACGTTAATCAAGACCCTAGAGTTTTGGGGGCCTCATTCGGAAAAAGTTTAGTTCAGTTGTTGGAATTCAAAGAGGACTACAGGGCTCAACACTTGGCCAGATCAATTACTTAATCTGTAATTACAGTTTTACTTTAATAGAAAAACTTTTAATTAGGCCCAAAGGATTTTTATGATATTTTCTTAATTGGCCTCTAATGTCCCATTTTAAAATAATTTTAGATGACACAACTAAGAGGATTAACTTTTGAAATATTGGCCAATAGAGTGCTGTCACCATTTTGATGCATAATTTAGATGCCACAAATTTAGCTTTTAATTAGGCTGGTCCTACTATTGATATTTTACATGATTTGACTCAAAGCATGTGCAAATTTGACACTGTGGTCAAACCAAAAGATCAAAAATATTGTTTACAGCAGCCAAAACAGATACCCTCATGTACTCGAAGGAATCTGCCAAGGATGTCTTGTTGTAAAAAAAAGGGGGCATGGTTTGAAGAAAAGTGGGGTGCCTTTGATACTTCCTTTAATTATTATTTGTGTATAGCAATGCTGCTAGTTAAAGGTTGCAAAAATTATAATTAAAATGACCTAAGGATGATCTTTCCAAGCTAAGATTGCCCAGACATCACTCTCAACTTTTCCCATTTGCATAGATGAGCAGTAAAACCATGGCAGATATGATAGTGTCTTAGCCATGTACCGTATATACTCGAGTATAAGCCGAGTTTTTTAGCCCATTTTTTGTGCTGAAAAAACCACCCTCGGCTTATACTCGAGTCAGATTCCCCTCTGAAAAGAAAATGACCCACCGCCATGTGAGAATGCTCAGACACGAAATCTATCCAACCAAAAACAAGTGTGTGTGTGTGGGGGATTTTAACAGAGGGAAGATGTAGGGAGAAGGCAAAAGTGACGGAAGATCCTTCAGGGGAAACTGAGGGGGAGACTCACTCGGGAGGAGGGGGAGGAGGAGGTGGTGGTGGCAGCTCTCTCCCTTGCAAGAAAAAAGCAAGGCTCTCTCCCTTGCAAGAAAAAAGCAAGAGCCGTTCTTATGATCTCTCCCTCTCTCTCTCTCTCCCCGTAATACAGTCAAGCCCTTTCCAGCACGCAGGATCCGCCCCCGCCGCTTTGCACCTTGCAAATGCAAAAACCCCAGGATTTTGCATTTGCAAGGTGCAAAGTGGCGAAGTGAGTGTGTGTGTGTCTGTCTGTCTGTCTGTCTCTCTGTGTGTGTGTGTGTGTGTGTGTGTGTCTCTCTCTCTCCCTTCCTCGCACCAGCGCGCCTTCCTTCCACTGCTACGCGTTTGGGCTGCTTTGTGCCCCCCTCCCTCCCCGCCGTCTTTTATTTTCTCCTTTCCAATGAACGGGAACGAACAAACCAGGATTAGCTTCAAGATCCCTGAGGAGCAGTAGCGGCAGCAGCAGCACCCAGCATCCTCAACTTGAAAGTTACTGCTGGGTAAAGGAGCCGCTCTTGGAGCTCGGCGGCGCTTTGCAAGAAGAGCGAGAGAAGGAGGTGAGGCGCAGCCCAGCTCAGCTCTGCAAAAGGCTGCGCCTGCAATGCCGCCCCGGGCGCTGAACGAGACTGACTATCGGCGCCCGGGCTGTTCGGGAGTGGGAAGCGGCTGTGCCCCTGGCCGGCCAGGGGAATGGGGACCCTGCCTGATCGGGAGGCAGCGGCGGTGGTGGGGTCTTTCCAGTTAGGATCCAGGGGCGGCAGCCGCCCGGGCGTCCTCCTCTCGGCTTTCGGCCGGCCGTTTGCAGGGCTCAGCGAGTCACGTAGGACTTCGGGCCAGTCTGCGCCAGGAGTTGCCCCGCCACCGCGCACCGGGGAAGTGGTAGCCGCTCACCTTGGCTGCAGTCGGAGCTCTTCGGGGGCGCCCCTCATCTCTGTCTGACCTCGCGGTCTCTGCCGTCGCGGCTGCGATCACCTCCCGTCAGGGCACTCGTCTGGAGGAGGCGGTGGTGGCTTGCGGAGCCTCGGCACGAACCCCCTTTCCCCGCACTTCCCCCCCCGCACCCCTCTGGCAGCAGCAGGCGGAGAAAGCCCCGCTTCCCCCTGGCCTGTCTTGGGGAGAGGAAGCGAAGGGCCCCGTCTCGGCTCCCGTCCTTCTCAGATACCTCTGGGTTTTTTTCCCCCTTCCAAATGGACGATGGCGATGTCCTTGAGCAAGTCTTAAAATGCCGGTGATGAGGGGCCTCCTGGCTCCCCAAAACACCTTCCTGGATACCATAGCAATCCACTTTGATGGCACGCGTGAGTTGGCTTCCCACTCTTTTTTTTAAACTCTCCTCCTCCTCCTCCTCCTCCTCCTCCTCCTCCTCCTCCTCCTCCTCCTCCTCCTCTCCTCTCCCCTTGTTGTCTGGTCTTCCCTAAGGAAACTCGAGGGCTCACACTTCCAGGTGTTTCTCCCTGTCTTTCTCCCTGTCAATGATCTTTTCTTCCCTTCCTTTCTCTCAGCCCCATCCTCCTTCACCTTTGTCACCACAATCCTGAACAGATGAAGTTTGTACTTCTCAAGAAAGGTTGGATGTTCCTTTTGAGGAGGGAACCTAGTGTGACATCTGTATGTTGACCTACTACTGAGCCATGGCATGTGTGCACATGCAATGGAGGCATGAGGGAGAGCTGTGAAAGAGATGGTGGCTCTCCAAAACAGGATGTACATGCAGCACATACACATGCTTTTTTCTTGCAAGGGAGAGAGTGACTCTGTTTGGACATATAGATGAGGAGGAGGAATCCAGTTTTGAAGGATTTTAACTCTTGTGTTTTAGCTTGGTTGCTGATTGAGCTAAGGTTTTTGTACTTTTAAAGTTATTGTTGATACCATAGTGGTTTTGTTGGCTCTCTTTTCCACTTACAGAGCTAGTTTACTGTTTTTCTTTGAAATAAATATTCAAAAACATTTAACCTACTGATGCCTCAATTCATGTAATTTTATTGGTATCTATTTTTATTTTTGAAATTTACCAGTAGCTGCTGCATTTCCCACCCTCGACTTATACTCGAGTCAATAAGTTTTCCCAGTTTTTTTGTGGTAAAATTGGGTGCCTCGGCTTATATTCGGGTCGACTTATACTCGAGCATATACGATACTCTGTTAATCACAATAATGGGCATTAGTGAGTCACTGATTCATTTGTTTCCTGAAAGTCCCCCCCACAATCAATAGTTATATGGAAATAGTTTTGATCATCTTCTGGTGTCAAGATTGAATTGCTTTGCTTCTTTCAAACCGAATGCTTTTCAACTTGCCAATGAACTTCGGGGAGGGAAATGCAATATGGAGAACGTACGCAGAGATTGTGAGGGTATGGAGCCAGCAAGGCCACCATTGCAGGTGTTTGAAAAAGAGATGGACCATTCTCATAACAAAAGACTGTCTCATAATTGGACAATGTGATCATGGTGGGAAGAAGAAGAAAGTATTGTTTAACAAGGCAAGCATTAGCGCGGGAAACCAGAGCTGGTTTTGTTTCTTCATTATAACTCCACCTTTTGAAGCTAGCTTGAGCTTATTTGAGTTTGAGCTTGCTCTGCTCTTGATTTCATTTCTACTCATGACTGAAGTTGCTCAGAAGAAATTCAGAAGGGGACAGGAGCTCTCCCACTCATTTGCCAGCCTTTTGGTTCATGGCAGGTAGAAACCTTTTTAAGCCTCTAGATGCTGACACCTTCACTACTTAGCCAGCATGACTCTCAAGATCAGGGTAATCCATTGACCTGGATTTACAGTGCAACCCCCCCCCCAAAAAAAAAAACAGCTGGACTAAAGCACTCCAATACATGGCTTTCCAAGACTTTAAAAGTATTATCTTTTGGGTAGCTGAAGCAGCTGAGCTGATTTGATCCCAGCTTCACCTTTCAGTTTGTATCCAGAATCAAACAAAGGACAGGCATATCAAAATTCATCTTTTTAAGGTAGTTGGAGTCGCAAGCTCCATGGTTTCAAATACACTGGGCAAAGAAATTATTAAAAGAGACTCATTAGTTTCCTTCCTTTCCATTTATTGCAGTGTACTTCAGAGACCAGAACCCTCTTTACAGGTTGCACAGAAGGGACTGTTATTTCCATCCTTTCCTCTGCCCCACTTTGATTCTGAAGCATTTTCTCAATTTTTCTATTCCCAAGTGAAGTGGTACCTATATAAAAGGTGCCTCTCCTTAACACGTAGGTGTGAATGTCACACCTTATAAATTTCTCCCACTTTACTATAATAAGAAGCCTCTAAACCAGGGGTGTCCAACCTTGGCAACTTTAAGACTTGTGGACTTCAACTCCCAGAATTCCTCAGCCGCTGGCTGAGGAATTCTGGGAGTTGAAGTCCACAAGTCTTAAAGTTGCCAAGGTTAGACACTCCTGTTCTAAACTGTTGGCCTTTGTTACAGTAAGATTGATCTTTCTCTTTTTATTTACTCCTTTTGCTGAACACAGAATGAAGTTAAGCATTTCTTAATGCTTGATATTCATTTCTCCTGATGTTCTTGGAACTCCATGCCTCTTTTTTTTTTTTTTTAATTCAGCATTGAATTGACTTCTATGAACAACTTGCTTTTCTCTCTGAATGATATGCTAAATCCTCATGGGTTAATACTGCTTCATATCTGATTTATTTGTATGTCAGCTTTAAGTATCATTTGTATTATATTCCCTCCCAATAGTCAGCTGTTATTATTTTATTGCCTTTATATCATTATTTTTAAACACTAGTTAAGAAATGTGTTGGTTATTATGGCTTCAGTTTTGGACTTCTGGAATGCAAATATCACAACATATAAGCTCAAGCATATGTTGGCATGGACAGGAAACAAGCTATTTAATTGCCCAGATATGAAAACATGTCTTAAACTGTCTATGATTTTCAACCAGCCACTATTTCAGTAGAAAATTGTATTGTGTTATATAATTATATAATTTACTTACAATTGTGCATTGCATTAAACAACCAACACCAGATTAAAATAACAATAGAGCCAATTACAACATATTTTTATGTTGTTTCTATCATTGAACATTGAAACTGGCATTTTTCCTTTATCTGTAGAGCTACAGAATGTAATGATAATTAGTTACAATAATATGTAATTATTCTTCATGTAATGTAATATAAAATGCTAGTAGAAGTTGGGTAGATCAGAGATGACAAGAATTCATAGATACAGTACAGTGACTGACAGACTATCCTAGTAAAATATGTCCATTGGATCCTAATCAGTTGGAACTGACTGAACAACTCAACACAATCAATAGCAATCAGATAGATTATTATTACTATTCCTATATATCGGCTAAAATTTGAGAGCTATTGATCATTATGCTCTGTCCTCATGGAATATTTTGGCACCTATTTTTGGGTTCCTTTAGGGGATTCCTACATGTTGGAGGGATTTTTCTGTAAACTTCAAAGCAAACATTTCTGTGAGTACAGTGTGACACATACTATTTTGACTAAGTATCAGCTCTCAGTTAGTTTGGTTAACTATTGATGAGATAATGTTTTTGTTCAAACAACTACATTTACAGTTTGAGATAATTAAGATGTTGTTCCTGTTGATGTCTTGCTAATCAATCCAAATCCACAGAGATAATAACAATAAACTGAAGATGAAAGAAATATTGCTGTAACCTAACAACCTTGACTTCAGAAGTCTTGAGAAAAAGAAAGTTAAAAACAAATGTAGCTGTATCTTTTTTCTAAACAGACTGTTAGCACTTTACCAATATAAGAAGTAGTGTGGCTTCGTAAATTATCCATTGTCTCCCTGAAATTTTGTAAGAAATCTAACCAATTTGGAATGCTAAGGAGATTCTAGAAAAAAGGGTAAATACAAAGAGATATGATTTATTTTTTGTTTTCATTTAGGCAGAGTTTGCAAGCAAATGATAGTGTTCATAAGCAAGATTCAAGTCCAACAAGTTTCTGCTTGCCTCATCCTATATATACTGCTCCCTCATTCTCTTATCCAAGTCCTTATCTTGAGATTTGGGAAGGAGTCATCTGGGGGTGGCAATCTACTTTTCCTAGGGCTTCAGGAGATAGTATTTCCAGATCAAAATTCGGATTACCAAGTCAAGAATTTCCAAAATTAAAAATATACTCATAAAATCATTGTGAGAAGACTTTTCAAGATAGAAACAATTCAACAAACATCATTTTCTCTTCACAGATTTTGGGAGCAGTTGTCGTATTCTCATCTCCAGGAAGCCATTACTCAAGCTTGGGTAAAGCCTTACCCCGGTCTTTGGGAGCAATTTTTCTTTCCCTTTCTCCTCATCCACAAAGATAAACTTTGGAACTTAAGAATTGTGAGTGGTGATAATGGAGATGAAGAGGTGGCAAATCTTTGTCAGTACCTTCAGATGCTTTCTGAAGGCTCCCAAAAAGTAGTGGCCCATGCTAAGTAAGATGAGAAGATAATAAAAATGCATACGTTGTGGAAAAATACAGAATTATTTTATTTTACTTTCCCTCACAGTATTGGAGCTCAAGGTCACCAATGGTATTGAAGTTCAAAGTCCAATGAAAAGGATTAGCAGTAGCTTTAGAATAAAGAATAAAACAGGATTTAGTCCCATGTTACTTCCTGGATTCTAAACAGTTATTCTTATTTCTTCAGGGCTTTTGCATTTTACTATTATCTTGGCCAAATAATGATTGTTCTCCAGCCTTCATTTTATGGATCCACCAAACCCTCAGTGGGTTTTGGACAGTTTTGTGTGTAACCTGAATAGCAGATAAAGTGAAGACAGTTAGTTGTTGAAAATATTGCCTATGAATGATGTTGTATTTCTGGGTTTTTTGTTTTTGTTTTTCACGATAGATGAAACATTCAGAACAGAAATTTGAGCAGAAAAGGTGTCTGTAACTAAAATATGGAAGAACCAGCTAGGGGTGTTTTCTTTTTAATATTGCTCATACAGAGGGAAAGTTCAACTTATCTGAGCTTTTTCTACAAGCTAACACTGCTCTGATTTCAAACACGCAAGGTTAGAATTTTAAAAATATTCTTTGGATAAGTCTTCTCTACTCTACTCTAATTTACTCTACTCTATTCCATTCTCAGACCTTTTTCTTCATTCTGCTTAATGAATACAGGCTCTTTATCATTCTTGTCCCTGAAAGATGGAATGGGGTGGGAGGAGAAAGGGAATGGATAAACTTGTATGCCACAGTTTGAAATACATGAGCATTTTATATGTATTTATCTAATTTTGTATATTAAGTAAACAGAAAAAATAAGCTATCCTTCATATCTCTAAATGTTGTCATTCATTTCTAGAATAGAATAGAATAGATTTTTTATTAGCCAAGTGTGATTGGACACACAAGGAATTCATGTAATTCAAACATTACATATATAGAGAAAAGCACCCAAAATTAATGAAAAAGAAAGCAAAATGTGAATTGCTTGACAAAAAAAATATAATTGGCAAAAAAAATAATTAAACATTTGTATATTTTTACAAATGAAATGAAAAAGATTTTTAAATACACTTTTTAAATTTTCAACCTAACATAGAAAGGGCATAGAACTTGACTTTTGACGAATGTATCTTTTCTTTTATATACACTGAGAACATATGCACCAAGAAAAATTCCTTGTGTGTCCAATCACACTTGGCTAATAAAAAATTCTATTCTATTCTATTCTATTCTATTCTATTCTATTCTATTCTATTCTATTCTAGAAATGGAATGTAAGATTCCCTTTCAAATGGCAAACATTTATACTTTCTGACTTTTTTTCAAAAAAAAAATTAATATTTTGCCAAAATCTTGCTTGAAATTTCTTAAAAGTTTAATTTGCCCCACAAGCAAGTCTTCCAGTTTTCTAACTTGGTCTCAGGAAGTTTGAGAACTTCTTCTGGATTTCACTCGGTGGATTTAAGCTCATTCTATTGCTTGAAGCAGTGAAAAAAGGGTCTCTAAGGGATGAGATTATTTGGTTCCACAGATAAATGAGGGGAATTTCCTCATGATGTCATCACCTGGGACTTAATGATTGAAGCATAGAGAGCTAGGTAGCCTGCAACTGATTGCAGAGCTTATTGTGCAGTGACAGTATACACACACACACACACACACACACACACTCATCTCAGAACTAATAAGATCACTCAATGGGAAAGCAAATTCTGAAAAAGGGGTAGGTAGGCAGTAAAAGATAATGGAATAAATTTTTAATGCATGGCACTATTCTGAATTATTAGTGGCTACTTTGTATTTGCTATCTGAGAGCTGGGAAGCATGCCAATACCTTCAGATTTAAAAAGTCAAATGGAATGAAGATTTCTGCTTTTATAGTTGATTGACAAAGAAATCTGGATGAAAGCTGTTATGTTTTGATTATGTGCATTAGATGCTGCTTTACATGCTGGCAGCGTCAACCTGCCTGCCTTTCTGCTTAACTTGCAACAAATTAGAATGGGGTGGGGTGTTATTCTACAAATAACAATCCTTAATTCAAATGACCATTCATTCATTATTCTTCAGCCTGACCCAATGGGTCTCTTCTAGTGTGGTTTTATTCATGTATTATTCCTCATCAGAACATCTATCTCCTTTCAGTGCTGCTTTACAAAATAACATTTATTTATTCATTTAAAAATATTTCTAAGAAGCACTACAATGCTATAAAACATTAACTAGCCATCTTTATCCTACAGTCTAATCCAGTAAAACAAAGCAAAATTCAGATGAAAATGCATCCCTCTGTCTCTTGTCTAAGAAGTTTGGTTTGTCAATCACTTTTGATTCTTATCCTTTGTTAGCCAAGAAAATGCTGTAAGGTCCTTTTCTTTGAAAGGGTCAAAGGGATGCTTAACACTTTCGGCATGCAAATTTTCAAGGGAGGACTCCATAGGTAGGGGAAAGGAAGAACAAGTCCCAGGAAGCATACAGGCTATAAGATAGTAAAAGTAAGAAGGGGAAAAAGGATGTAATTGGGCATTGTGGAAAGAGAAACCATTTGGGCAATTTTTTAAAAAGTAACAAGAGGATGGATCCATAGTTTCTATCCAGTGCTCTTGTTACGACTGGATAAAAAACAGATTAAGGAGATGCCTTTTGTTCTTTTCTGCTAAGTGTGCAAAATAGACACCCAGAAGCAGGCTGGGGAGGATTGTAGCAAGAAAGCAATACCAAATTATTTTTCACAGATGACCCAGAAGCCCTAAAAGGATCTATGGAGGGGAAGGAACCATAGCTAGGTCTGGGAGATTCATGACATTGTAGTATAGATGTGTTCAAATTAGCATAGAGGGAAAATAATGGGAAAGGGGGTTATTTCATCTTTTCTGGACCAGCCCAATTTCTGATCTAGGCAATATCTCTTTCCCCCATGAATTCCAAGGACAAATGTACAAATCTGCATCTTGCAACAGAAGAAACAATAAAGGCAGAGGGCAATAGCAATGGTAGACACGAATGAAAACATTTCTCATGTTTTAGGTAGCTTTGTTCCCCCAGAGCTTGAAAGTGGCTTCTTCTACATTTATTTATTTTGTTCTTGTTGTTGTTCTTGTTGTTGTCGTTCTTGTTCTTGTTGTTGTTCTTGCTGTTATGTTAGTATAAATCTTAATGCATTATGTTATTTTTGTACAATGACATTTATATTGTTTAGATACATTAAAGTATTGGATATAAAAAAGGGGAGGATTTTTATGAAGAAATTGGACAACAATTTGTCTGAAATGGTATAGGATTTCCTGCCAGAGCAGGGGGTTGGATTAGAAGACCTCCAAGGTCCCTTCCAACTCTGCGATTCTCCTTAAAAAGATGGTGGGCAGATTAGGAAGAAAGTACGCATGAGTCTCATATGGGGATGTAAGCAGAGTGGGGAAAAAAATACACATTAAATTATGATGTTTCTTGATTATTCTTTTCTGGAATTAATAGTAAGAAAAGTTATGCTTTTATTTTGAATTTAAAATAAACTTTTTGTCAGCATTCCAGCAAACCTCCATTCCAATCAATAACTCTGAGCCAAGCATAATCTCAAAAATACCTTTATTACAATAGTACCTGGCACATCTGTGAAATCTCGAAATTAAAGTTTCCCAGATTTCCCACAATGTCCCAAACTACAATCCATCCCCTTTTCTCCCATCATCACATCACATGGACCAATCATGATCTGTCTCAGTAGAAGAATCTTTTTCTCTGCTGCGCCACACTTAATAACCTTGAACCAAGAAAAGAATTTTATTTTGTCTACTTAGAACTACTCAATTGAAATCACCCCCTCCCAACTTCTCAGGCTATGTGGCAGTGTGGAACATGGCTTCCAAAGCTGACATTTCTCTGCACTGTACTGCACATGTCTTTCAACAGTATTTTGGGGTCTTTGATCCATTTACCACATATGATAAAATGTTTCTTCTGTTTCACGGCATTTCCAACATCTGTGATTTAATCTGTCATAGATATTATTGATGGGTTTATATATCATCTGTAAAACATTTTATGCCAATTTTCCTTTAGGTTATAGCTTAGTAAGGTTATGCTGTTGAAACTGTTACTTTTGTATTTTGTGACAATGAATAACATAAAATAATGTGTGAAAAAGCCATGACAGCTGAATCAAAGTCTGAACTGAAAAGTAACCCATTGCAATCTGAGCAATCACTTTTTTAGATTTTCTTGGGCAGAAATTATTTTAACTCTCTTCAAACTAAAATTTCTTCTGCCTTAATCTTCCTGCTTTTAACAATTCACTATTGTAGACAAAGAATCCAGACTAGGTCTGCAAAATAAAATTGCATCACATTAACCAATAAGTGTTTTTGCTGTCTGTTAAGTTCTGCGCATGGGTGCAAGGAACGGAGACGAGACGGTGAACACTGAACTTCAACTCTTTATTAATCATTCTGAACAGAGCAAAACCCTAGGGCAACAGCAGCCCTTTTATAGGCAAGCCGCTGATCTAGTAACCAATAAGAAACGTGGAGCACTAACCCCTTTAACCAATGAGAGTGGCTCGTTAATAGCCAATCAGATTCTCCTGAATGGACCAATCCGATATCGCTATTATTGGCCAATCAGAAGTGCAGGACTAGAACCCTGCTATTTCCAAAGGTTTTGATAAACTTTATTTAAGCGTTTTATTAGTTCATAACACTGTCCTTATACTCTTATTACCTACTGTATATAACCTCAAATATTTCCTGTTGGTTACTGTAAACTGCCCTGCACATGAGTCAGAAGCAGCAGAGGTAATATTCTTTGTTTGAACAAGAACAGAGAAAAACAACTTTATGCCTGACCTCACTATTTATATGCAGATTTAAGGCTGCTTCCTATTCAATCTTGATACTTTGAGAACATCACTGAAAAAGTCCCTAGATGTATTGAGACTAGATTCCTGAATTTCCAATCACAAGAGGGAATGGCTTTTTGGTAATTAGCTACATGTGAAATTAGAAAAGGGTTTCAGAGAAGGCTTCTTATAATGCAATATTATTGATATTGCTGTTATTCATGCCAAGATATTTCAGCAACAAGTACTGTACTCATGAATAAATTCAGCAAACTTTATTCTAATGTTACCCGCTTGCTGGTTGCATCCATTTTATGTCTTCCTGTGATTGCCACTGAATGATTACTGATAAATAGTCTCCCAGTTGCTGTTGCTATTGCAATTCTTGTGCACCAAAGCATAAGTTACTCTGGAAAGAGGTAGGTTGAATAGTTATTGTTATGGATTAAGCCAATGCAGCGATACAACCCTCAACAGCTTCGTCTTACAGCAGGCTTGTAATCCTACAATTCTCATTGGCCCGTAGATAGCGAGTCGTGATTGGTCAGGTTTGGCCAGTCTGATTGGCTGTTAACGGGAACCTCCGATTGGATGCTTGTGAAAGCGATAGACGCAGTTCATTGGTTGTTTTGACGGCAGCAAGCTCTATAAAAGAACTACTGCTGCCCAGATATTTTGCTCTTGTTAATAAAGAGTTGAAGTCACCATCCAATGTCTCGTCTCCGTTCCTTGCGCCCATGCCCAAGACTTAACAGTTATATTCCACAGCTATATTTTACATATGACCTCCCAATCTAAGAAATTTTTATTTTATTGTATTGTATTTTACCATATAAATAAAATAAATATTCCTTGGTTTGGAAGGTTATGTGTAAAATGTAAGTACCCGAAAACAGGTCATACTGGAAGCCTTTTCATAAGAAAGGAAATTGAGTTGTTGGGATGCTGGAATATCAAACTATTACATTAGAAAACTCTTTAAGTCATTTTCTTGTTAGGATATATCATATGCTCCTAGTATTTTTTTCAATGCCAATCAAACAATATTTTCAACAGTACTAAGTTTCATCATGGAATGCACAAGATAACCATCAACATTACCACCAATACATAATGTATTATAATGATGTTACAAGTCACTGTTGGGTATAAAATGGATAATGTGACTGTCGGAAGTAGGGCCACATTCTACTCTTTTTGGATACTCCACTGTTCTCCTTAGAGCCGTTCGGATCATCCAGAGAGTGGGAGGTGCTTCAGTCTGTGTTGTTGAAGGCTGAGCTTAATTACTGAGGAACGCTCCACCCTGTATCACGTGGCTCCCTTGCGTTCCCCAGTTTATGCTCAGCCTTCATGAGGATAGGCTGTGTGTATCTTCTCTCCTTGGCCGATTCAAGTATTCCCTATTAAATTCAGGTTTGATCATTACCGTTTCTTCCTTCCTTAACTTCTGCGCATTTGGGGTGGATTTGCAGCAAGGGGAGCGCGTTCTTCGCCCCCAGGGGGATAACAGCGGGCAGCTTCGTGCTCCGGCGCCAACCTCCTCCCCCCTAATTCGGTTTCTTCCTGCCACTTCTCCACGCCGCCCTGGTAGCGGCCTGATCAGATCGCACTATAAAAGTGCAGCTGGTGTTCCCCCCCACCGCGAATGCCGATCGCCCCAGGAAGGGGTGAAATCTTGTTTGGCTGCCTCTCTCAGCCTCTAAACTTGCCGGAGAGGCTTAGCCTTTGCTCTGAGCAGCCCGTTTTTAAGACGATCCTGGGCGGCCACCATTTTGGGCACTGCCACGTGCTCGGGCACCATTTTAAACCGGCCTCATTGTAGCTGCGAAGGGGCCTAGCTCCATTCACAGGCCTTCCAACCTATGAGAGCTATATTGGGCATGAATAAAAGATTGGAAAAATTGTTGGTTTTCCGCAGCAGCGCTCAGGGCAAGGAATTGCAGCCTATCCCTCCCGATTGTTGCCTGGGAGCTCCAGCTGCCAGAGGCCTCCTTTTCAGCCTCAGGCGTTCATTTGGTGAATTGGAAATAGTTAACAGAAATCTCTGGGGTCACTCCCTCCTGGGAGCACTGAACCATCTCTCGAATAGATATTGTAAAAAAATAAAAATAAAAAAATAAATAATAATAATATAAATAAATATTTTATATATATATATATATATATTTGTTTTCTGAGGTTCTCGCGGGTATTTGTATGTGGATCTTTGGTTATTCGGGTTTTCTCCCGTGTAAGATTGGAAGTATCTAGGCAACGTTTCGATGAAGTCTCATTCATCATCTTCAGGCTTGTGTCTTCAACTCTGTGCTTCTCAGAGTGATGTGAGCTTGCAGCTGCTTCTTCCTTTTAACTGCTAGTGGGGGTGTGACTTGATTGGGTGGGGGCTTGGCTGTGTTCTGATTGGGTGGGGGTGTGTTCTCATTGGTTGGGGGTTTGGCTGTGTTCTGATTGGTTGGGGGGTTGGCTGTGTTCTGATTGGCTGGAGGCGTGTTCTGTTCAGGTGGGGGCTTGATTGTGCTCAGGTTAGTCTTAGTTGCTTGAGGGTTTGAGCTGGTGAGCTGTGATCTTGCTGTTTGGCTTCGAGTTCGTGGTCGTGCTGCATCTTCATGGTGGAGGTCAGTTCGCTTCATGTATGGCTCAGAGCGGTTTGAGGTGGGTAGTGATGCAGCTGCAGTGCGGCTTCTGGTCCGTGGTCGTGTTTCATCTTCTGTGTGGGTGTGAGTCTGCTTTCTACGTGGAAGTGTGGTGGTGGCATCTTGTGTGGCTCTCAGGGGTGTGGTTCTGGTGTCATTCTTCATGTTAGGTACGCGTCTGTTCATGAGGGCGGGTTTCCAAATGGCTGGTAGGCGGGAGGCATCATCTCGTTTATTCATGCTGTGTGGGCGTTTTTCTATCTCTATGGCTTCTCTGATGATTCTGCTGCTGAAGTGTTCGGTTTTGGCGATAGTTCTGGTATTTTTAAAGTCAATCTCATGTCCTGTGGCTTTGAGGTGTTGGACCAGGGAAGAGGTCAGTTCTTCCTTTTTGACAGCATTCTGCACTAACAGAAAGATATCCACCATCCTAAGAAACCCTAAGGACAGAATCGAGTTAGAAAATCAAGGAGTATACGAAATCCCTTGCACTGCCTGCCCTACCACATACATTGGACAGACTAACAGAAGAATAGGTGCACGCATTGAAGAACACAAGAACTCAATCAAAAAGGAAGAACTGACCTCTTCCCTGGTCCAACACCTCAAAGCCACAGGACATGAGATTGACTTTAAAAATACCAGAACTATGGGTCTGGAAATAAGAAGGCTGGAAATGGGCCTGTTTCTGGTTTCCAGAGGACCTCCAGAGCTCAGGGAGACCATTTTCACCCTCCCAGAGGCTCGAGGAAAACTTCCAGAGTCCGGGGAGGACAAAAACGCACCACTACCTCCCACCGTGGTGTGGGAGGCTGATTAGCCATGCCCACCATGGCACCCCCACCCCCTTCCCCTAGGCATGTGGATTCATCCTATGAAGACACAGCCAGGCCTAACCAAATACAGAAGAGCCTGGTAGAGCTGCCTCTAGCTATAACAGACAAGAATAATAAAGAATGAGCTGGTCCCAGCAAAAGTGATCTATACAGATAAAGTTGGAAGAGTATTAATGGTGGAAATAATGGACAACAATATAAAAATACTCTTGATTGCAATTTATGCTCCAAATGATAAACAAGAAGAATTCTATAAAAAATTACACATGAAAATAACTGGACTGGACTAAGTTAATACAATTATGATGGGAGACTTTAATGGAAATGTGGAAAATAAACTGGACTATATAGCAACAACAACAAAGCAAAATAAAAAAAACTCTCCCTAAATCCTTTTTTAAAATGACAGACTAATTAACTTTAAAAGACATTTAGAGAGAAAGAAATGTTAAAGCTAAACAATATACTTTCTATTCAAATAGACATTTATCATGGTCCAGATTGGATATGATTTGGATCTCAACAGAATTAATATCTAATATTCAAGAAACAAATATTGAAACAAGTACTTGGGCAGATCATAGCCCAATGACAATTAAATGGAAGGGACAAAAAAAAAAGATCGAGATGGACACTAAACAATACTATCTTAAAGGAAAAAGATTTTACACAATAGATGGAGAAAGAATTGGCTTTTTTCTTTAGAGAAAATAAAAAAGAAGATACTTCAACACAGAATGTTTGGGATACAATGAAGGCATATGCTAGAGGTTTGATAATAGATTATACAAGAAAAAAGAATATTAGGAAAAGGCAAGCCTCTAAGGCCTTGGAAGATGAGTATAAAAGACTTGAAAAAGAATTACAGAAAATGCCACAGAAAAAAGATATTAAATTGAAGTTGGATATAATTAAACATAAAATGGAATTAATAGAGAAAGAAGAATTGGCACAGAAAATTAGAAATACTAAACAGAATTATTTTGAAGATGCAAATAAACCAGGTAGATGGCTAGCATATAAATTGAGAAAGGAGAAAGAATCAAGAAAAATATTGAAGTTAATAGATGATCAAGGCCATGTTTGTTATGGTAATAAGGAGAAAAAGGAAATTGTTGTGAATGAATAAATGTGTTAATAAAGTTATCAAGAGCTTGAAGTCAAGTGCAGGGTTCTGGCCCTGCACTTCTGATTGGCCGTTAGTGGCGACAATGGATTGGTCCATTCAGGCGAATCTGATTGGCCATTAACGAGCCTCTCCCATTGGTTAATGGAGCTAGCGCTCCCTGGTTTTCATTGGTTGAATAGTTAATAAGTTGCCTATGTAAGGAGGGCCATTTCAGCCATTGAGCTGAGCTGTCACACTATGATAATAAAGAGTTTTGAAGTTCACTGTTTCATCGGCTCGTCTCCATTCTTCACGCCCATGCTCCAAACTTAACACTGGCGATGAGGATGGGATGTGGAGACGTCGGAGCTGACTGAACTACGAAGATCGATTACCGAGCACGTGACTGATATGCACAATGGCGGAACCATGTCCAGCGGCATCATACCACCCGCTCCATTCGACCCAGCGCAAGGAGACTGGGACTCCTATATGGATCATTTCCAAATGTTTTTGGAAACCAACAATTTGAAGGATGCCACTACCGGGAAGAAACGGGTGGTATTCCTAACGCATTGCGGGCCGACCGTATTCAAGATGGCCAAGGCACTAGCGAAACCGGCAGAAGTAAAGTCTATGGACTGGGATGTCCTCGAACCCCTACTGAGAGCCCACTATGCACCGATCGTGCCAACACTCGTTAGACGGCATGAATTTTACCAAAGAAGTCAACAGAAGGGTGAAAGTGTTGCTGATTTCATAGCTGATCTCCGGAATCTGGGAGGCCTATGTGGGTTTGCTGACCTCGAAGAAGCCCTGAGAGACCGAGTAATTCTGGGATTAGAGTCACCGCACACGCAGAGTAAGCTGATGGCGAAAGGCGACATCAGCTTTAAAGATGCCATCGCTGAAGCTACTGCAGCAGAAGCGACCAGAAAGTCGGCTGTCCGAATGCGCCGCAACCGCGCCCCGGTTCACCAACCGACCCGCGAGCTTTCACCCAAGTCAGAAGGGCAGTTATTAACGGCCCACCACGAGGACCTCTCTTCGTCGTCAGACAGAGACAAAGAAGAGGTCCATCGACTTCGGTCCGAACGGGAACAACACCAGAGAGCTCAGTACCAATGCGCTGGTTGTGGGGCAAGCCACCCCCAATCAGAATGTAAATTCCTCGATGCGCTCTGCCATGTGTGCGGAAAATAAGGCCATATCGGACGGGTCTGTAGAAGCCAATTGGGACCCAACCAGCCCTCAAAGGGGGCTAACTATCGCCAACTGACAGGAAATTGTCCTGTAAGGTGAGAACCAGTGAATCACCAATGGAACAACCACTCCTACAGAAACAAAACCTAAAACCACCCCACGAAGAGAGAAGAGGCTCACCAAACTATCACGATCAGTCACGCCTCCTCCCTGGATGCCAAGAAGATCCAAGTTAAAGTGGCCATCGAAAACCAGCCCTGCCTAATGGAAGTCGACTCAGGATCATCCCTCTCGATGGCCTCCTGGAAGACCCTCAAGCAGCTCATCCCTACTGTCTGGCGACAAGACCTCCGATCCCAAAGACTCATACTCAAAGACTATCAGGGGAATCGGATCCCAGTTGTAGGATCCAGCCGAGTCCAGGTATCGTTCAAGAACCGTACAGCATTCCTACCACTGACGGTAATCGACAAAGATCGGCCTAGCCTGTTAAGCCTCCAATGGTTCACTCCACTTGGAATTGAAGTGGCAGGCATTCACCGAATCGGTAGCAGCAACTGGGAAGAAGACCTCGTCCAAGAATTCAAGGACATCTTCACAGAAAAACTAGGCAAGTACAAGGGGACCCCGATATCATTTAACCTCAATCCCAAAATAGCTCCCATCCGCCTTAAGCCTCGTCAAGTTCCCTTTGCCCTTAAACCAAAGATTGACGAGCAGCTTGATAAATTGATAGCCCAGGGTATGTTAGAACCAACCGATCACTCTCCCTGGGAGATCCCAATCGTTAAGCCCATCAAACCGAATGGATCAATAAGAATTTGTGGGGACTACCGAGCCACCCTGAACCACGCCCTTCAACAAAACGCATATCCGGTACCGGTAGTGCAGTACCTCCTCCATTCCCTGGGGGGCGGAAAAGTCTTCGCTAAACTAGACTTAGCCCTGGCATAGCAACAGCTGCCAGTAGACAAAAAAAACGGCAGAGGCACAGACAATCGTTACACACCGAGGTGCCTTTAAGTGTAACCGACTCCAATTTGGAGTGAGCATAGCCCCAGGAATCTTTCAAAGTTTGATGGAAAGACTATTACAAGGGATAAAAGGCATTGCCCCATATTTTGATGATGTGTTAATTGCTGCTCCTACCCCAAAAATTTTACGGGAGCGCCTGAGGGTGGTTCTCCAGAGATTCAAAGACACAGGTCTTAAAGTGAAGAAAAACAAGTGTAAACTGTGTACGGATCGTGTGGAATTTTTAGGGTATTTAATTGATAGTCATGGCATTCACCCTACCGATAGCAAGCTGAGGGCAATCAAGAACGTCCCAAAACCCCCAAATAAGGCCAACCTCCAGGCGTTTCTAGGCCTTATCAATTTTTATAACGTATTCCTGCCACAGAAAGCAACCGTAGCTGAACCCTTACATCGTTTATTGGACAAAAAAGCAATTTGGGTATGGGGACATAGAGAAGAGCAGGCGTTTCGAAATGTGAAAAAATTATTGACTTCTGACGCTGTACTAATGCAGTACAATGAGACTTTGCCATTAACGATCATGTGTGATGCATCGCTTTCGGAGTAGGCGCCATTTTGAGCCACGTTTTGCCAAATGGTAGCGAAACCCCTGTTGCCTATTTCTCAAAGACGCTTTCAAAAGCAGAACGCAATTATAGTCAGATTGATAAAGAAGCCCTTGCTATTGTGTCTGCTGTCAAGAGATTTCATGAGTACGTGTATGGCCGAGCCTTTACTACAGTGACTGACCACAAACCTTTGCTGGGAATAATAGCGGGAGATAGGCCAACCCCCTATATATTATCTCCCAGAATGACTCGCTGGTCAGAATTCTTGGCTGCCTATAATTATCGGCTGCAACACCGCCCGGGGAAAGCCATTCCCCATGCCGACGCATTGAGCTGAGCACCACTTCCAGAGACCATTGATGATCCTGCGCCTACAGTGACAACATTGCAGATCGATACACTTTGTACACCGCCATTAACAGCCCGAGATATTGTGATGGAAACAAAACGCGACCTCACCTTAGCATGAGTCCTCAGTTGGGTGGAACGCGGATGGCCATTGGACCAGATACCTGATGACTATGCCCCATTCAAGTCGACAAACAGAATTGTTTTCACAGAAGGGCTGCATTATCTGGGGAGATAGAGTCGTTGTCCCAGAGCGGCTACAAAGAGCGGTATTAAGAACCTTGCACGATGGCCACCCTGGCATCGTGCACATGAAAGCCCTCGCACGTAATTACGCGTGGTGGCCGGGCATCGACAAGCAGATCGAAACATGGGTCAAAGCTTGTCACAAACGCCAGGAAGTAAGCAACGCCCCAACAAAAGCAGTCCTAACCGAATGGGAAACACCGCGGGGACCCTGGTCCCATATTCATTTGGACTTTGCGGGACCTACCAAAGGCCACACATTCTTGTTGACAGTGGATGCCTACTCGAACTGGCTCGAGATCCACGACATGAGGAATACAACAACCGAAGCGGTCATCCAGAAATTAGACAGACTATTTACAACGCATGGATTACCAGACGTTCTGGTATCCAATAACGGACCCCAATTTACCATGTTGTCCTTTGAACAGTACCTGGCGGACCACGGTATTCGCCATGTGCTGACTTCGCCGGCGCATCCTGCAGCCAACAGAAGGGCCGAGCACATGGTACAATTTGTCAAGAAAACGCTACACAAAATGGACTATGACAATATTGAAGAAAAAATAAACCGGATACTCCTTTTGCAGCATATCACTCCGCACAGCGTCACCAACAAAACTCCCGCCGAGTTGCTAATAGGGTGGAAACTCCGCTCCCACCTTGACCGGCTACACCCATTGTACGAACCTGAGAAACCACACGGATCCAGCAGGTGATGCCGTACCTTTCAGGTAGGCGACTTGGTATTCGCTGAGAACTTGTCGGGCGATCCGCTGTGGGTCGAGGCTACTGTTGTCCGAGTTACCGGCCCTAGATCGTACCTCGTGAAATGTCACGATAACAGACTGTGGAAACGCCACATTGATCAGCTACGATCAAGGCTGCAGTCAGGGATCTCCGAGTCCCCTGATGACCAAACTGAGGGGGGAGGAGATACGGAAGAAGATGAACTTGAAATAGAAGAAAGCTTTAATGAAAGAAACGACAGCGAAACAGGTCACGTGAAGAAGAATCAGGAATGGGAGTGAGCTCACCTCACAGTGATACCGGAGCTGTTGGTGACAACGGAAATTTGAACTCAGAGTTAGAGGCACCCCCTTTCACCAGACAATGTTCTACCTCAACAAGATTGCAGCCAAATACCGGGTGCACAACGAAAGTCTTATAGACTAACAAAACAACCGGCCTACCTCAAGGACTATGTAACCGCACACCGTAAACGGAACCCGGGGGGAAGGGGTGTTGTGAATGAATAAATGTGTTAATAAAGTTATCAAGAGCTTGAAGTCAAGTGCAGGGTTCTGGCCCTGCACTTCTGATTGGCCGTTAATGGCAGGATCGGATTGGTCCGTTCAGGCAAATCTGATTGGCCATTAACCAGCCTCTCCCATTGGTTAACGGAGCTAGCGCTCCCTGGTTTTCATTGGTTGAATAGTTAATAAGTTGCCTATATAAGGAGGGCCGTTTCAGCCATTGAGCTGAGCTGTCACACTATGATAATAAAGAGTTTTGAAGTTCACCGTTTCACCGGCTTGTCTCCATTCTTCACACCCATGCTCCAAACTTAACAGAAATTATTCGAGATTTCTATGGGCAACTATATAAAGAGAATATTGATGAGGAAAAAGTCAAACAGTATCTACAGAATGCTAACCTACCGAAGATATCTAAAGAGACTGAAGAAATGCTAGAAAGCAATATAACAATGATGGAATTAAATGAAGCATTTAAGAAACAAAATAATAGGAAAGCATCAGGTCCAGATGGGCTTCCGGCAGAATTCTACAAAACATTTCAAGAATCATTGAGCATTCCATTGCTAGAAGTTATGAATGAAGCTATGTCAAAGAAGATGATACCCAAAACATGGTCAGAGGCTTATATTACACTTATTCCAAAAGAAGAGGCTGATCCACTGCAAATTAAGAACTATAGACCTATTTCTTTATTAAATGCAGATTATAAAATCTTTGCTTCAATTTTAGCAGAAAGACTTAAAAAATACTTAAATAATTTCATTCACCCAGATCAAAATGGATTTCTGCCAAAGAGACAAATTAGAGACAATATGAGAGTAATCCTGGATACTTTGGAGTACTGTGAGGCAAATCCTGAAAAGCAAATGGCTTTGATATTCTTAGATGCTCAAAAGGCATTTGACAACGTGAACTGGAGATTTATGTTATTACTATTGGAACAGATGGGTTTTGCCAGAAAATTTATCCAAGCAATAGAAGCCATATACAATAAACAGACAGCAAAGGTAATGATGGAGGGAGAATTTACAGACTTTATTAATATAAGAAAAGGCACAAGACAAGGATGTCCCCTATCTCCTTTGCTATTTGTATTGACTTTGGAAGTGTTGAATAGAAATATTAGGGATGATAAAAGCATAAAAGGAATGAAAATTAAAAATGAAGAATTCAAACTGCAAGCCTTTAGAATTCAAACTGCAAGCCTGACTTAGCCTTTATTTTGGAAGATCCATTAGAAACAGCTCCAAAGTTATTGGAAAAGATAGAGATATATGGTGAGGTGGCTGGTTTGAAAATAAATAAAGACAAAACAAAGATTTTGACAAAGAACATGCTACTGAGACAAAGAGAAGAACTGGCAGACCTGTTGAAAATCCAAGTTACGAATAAGGTGAAGTTTCTGGGGATACACTTGACAGCAAGATGTAGCACATGAAAATAGAATAATTATATTAAACTTAAACAACAGATAGCTACAGACTTGAAGAAATGGGAAAACTTGCAATTGTCATTAATAGGGAGAATTTCAACAATTAAGATGAATATTTTACCCAGAATCCTATTTCTGTTTCAAACAATACCAATTAGGCTCAGAAAAGACTATTTTGAAGATTTAAATAAAATCATGTTGAAGTTTGTATGGCAAGGTAAAAAAGCGAGAATAAAGCTAAAGCTTTTGCAAGATGCTAGAATTAGAGGAGGTTTTGGCCTGCCCAATTGGGAATTGTACTATCAAGCTGCAAGTTTGATGTGGGTCAAGGAATGGATAACATTAAGAAAGACTAGATTGTTGACACTAGAAGTGTTGTGAATGCATAAGGTTTAATAAAGTTATCTTGAGCTTGGAGTCAAGTGCAGGGTTCTAGCCCTGCACTTCTGATTGGCCGTTAATGGCAGGATCGGATTGGCCCGTGCAGGGGAATCTGATTGGCCATTAATGGGGCATTCGTATTGGTTAACGGAGCTAGCGCTCCTGGAGTGTTATTGGTTAAATAGTTATTGGGTTGCCTATATAAGGAAGGCTATAGCGGCCATCCAGTTTGAGCTGTCACACCATGTAAATAAAGAGTTGAAGTTCACCCTTCCACAGGCTCGTCTCCATTCTTTCTCGCCCATGCTCCAAACTTAACAAGAAGGTCATGATTTGCTGTTGGGTTGGCATGCTTTTTTATGGTATAAGGGAACTAAAACACAGGGTTATTTTAGAAGACATTATATACGGGAGTCTTTGTGGTTAAACTGGAAGAAGATAAAAAGACAATGTTATTTGAAAATTCCAGTTTGGTTATCGACTATTGAAGCATTTTCCATCCTATAATTTATAAGAAAGAACAAACAGTTAGATATGGGGAACTATTGGATGAAAAGGGTGAACTTAAATCGATTCAAAACTTAGAGAAACAAGGTATAAGGATGAATTGGTTTTCATATGCGCAAATACATTCAAGGTATGATGAAGATTCTAAAACAGAGGGATTCTATGATAAACAGACTGATCTAGATAAGATCTTGATGGGTACTGATGAGAAGGTGATTAAAAAATTATATGGTTATTTACTGGGAATTAAATTAGAGGAAGAACAAGTTAAAGAAACTATGATTGTTTGGGGGAAGAATTTTGGATATGGGATTGATTTAGAGAAATGGCAAAAATTGTGGTCTCAAAATTATAAAATGACAATGTCAACAGCATATAAAGAAAATTTGTATAAGTTTTTGTATAAATTTGTATAAATTTTACGGGTGGCACTTTCCGCCGACAAGAATAGCAAGAATGTTTAAGAACAAATCTGAAAAATGCTGGAAATGTCATCAGATACCTGGCTCATATTACCATATGTGGTGGACCAGTGAGGACGCTAAAAAAATTGGACTAAAATTCGCATGTGGTTGGAAAATATGACAAAGAAATGTATAGATTTGAAACCGTAGTTCTTTCTATTGGGAATCTTACCAGATACATACAGTAAAGACTTGAAATATCTGATTGTAAATGTATTAACAGCGGCTAGGATTGTATTTGCTAAAAACTGGAAGAATGAGAAAATACCATCACAGGAAGAAATTATTAAGAAAATATTGGAATGCGCTGAGATGAGTAGATTGACATTTGAAATTAGAGAGCAAGAGGATAAACAATTTTATGAAATTTGGGATCTTTTTTATCAATGGCTAGATGACAAAATACGACAACAGAATATTTAGAATGTTAGACAGCAAGGAATACCTTTATTTTTTCTTTCGCCTTTGTTATTTGACATTATATTTATAAAGTATTTTTAGGATAGATTTGGTATGATTATATGATTTGTTATAGAATAAACTATTTAAAGTATTGTTATCTCATAAAGCACGAATGATTAAAAGTATAGTCAAATGATTTTTTAATAGCGATATTAGGATATATAAGTTTGGATTGACAATATGAGTTGTTGTGTAACATAACTGTAATTGAGACTACAAAATGAATGCACAAAACTGATGAACCAACCAACACACTGTATGTACATAAGAGAGGTGATGTTTTAATGTTTTGTTTGTCTTGTTTGTTTGTAGAAAATCAACAAAATTGTTTTTTTAAAAAAAAAAGAATGAGCCGATCACAAAGTCACAGGCAAAGCAACAAATTGTAATAATTGACAGGTTAACATCACTTCTTAGAGATGAAGCAAAAACAACAGAGTTAATTACAGGTGGGAGGTGGTTGGAAGGGCCTATTACGCATGCAAGGTCTAAATTGATTAATGATATATAAAGGCATAGATCTCTGTAATGATGGTTTAATACTGTGACGATGTCAGCAGAGGCTGATGAAAGCTTAGTAAGTATAATAAATATATATATAATTAAGTATTTTATATAATATATATACATGTGTGTGTGCGTGTATGTATTCCTAATCTTTTATGTACACTGAGAGCATATGCACCAAGACAAATTCCTTGCATGTCCCATCACACTTGGCCAGAAAAGAATTCTATTCTATTCTATTTTATCCCATTCTATTTTACCTATACACGCACACACACACACGCACACACACTCACACACACACACAAACACAATTATATATAATTATATACAAAATGTTGCAGTTTGATTCTAGGTATAATTCATAAGACTGGCTTCTACCCGTAAAGCCCTATATGGTAGAGACCCTGTTAACTTGAGGAGATGCATATTTACTGTGGTATCTGCCTATCTGGTTTGATCTGACAGGGTTACAATGCCATTTATAGGGACCCTGAAAACATGTCTTGTGACTGCCTCCCCTCCTAAATGAGCTACTCCCTGAAATAGTGATGACCCAAATCCTGATGGTATACCAGAGGGTTGTAATGTGATGGTATGTAATGGTATGTGGTAATGACCTTGGGAGACGAAGCAAAGAGATGCAACCTAGGAAATTTCAGACTTGTAAAATTCTGTTAATGTAGTTTTACAATAAAATAGAATTAGTTTATCTAGTTGTGCTTCCTGACTGGTCTCTAGCTGAGTAGGAAGAATGTGGTAGTATGTACTTACTACGTCCCTTGCTTATGAATAATCACTGAGAGGACAGAGGGAAAAGGGCTGAGGGCTGAGGCACCAGGCAGACTTGCAACTGAGGACTTGGCCTATAAACAGAAAAATGGAGCAAAAGCATGCCCCATTGCTCTCGTCTCTGCCCCTGAAGGCTCTGATCTGGAGTCATGACTGGCCAAGTTGAGAGAAAACCATTGTATTACTTCAAAAATCAGAGAGCAGAGAGTGAGGAAGTGGGAGGTTGCATAGAAGAGTATCTTGGCAGGATCTCAATACAGGTAGTAAAGTCTTGCTCCTGAATGGACCAGCTGCTAATATCAGGGCTGAGTGACAGCACTAGTTGTACTCAAGTGATAGCACAGAAAGCTTCATGTGAAACTCATTGGAAGCAACATCAATGGCAGCCCAATCTGACATGTTTTCATGCCTTGTTCTAACTTGTATTCACCTTCCTAGGAACTTTGGGATCTGGCCTGGATCTGACAAGGCTTTGATCCTTGCCTGCTTTAAACCTGAGTGCTGGTAAGGAACTTCTCAGGGCAAATTCAGGCTGGACTAAGTCTAAGACTTCACTTAGTGTTACAACTGTGAGGTGAGGACCTCTGTTATATGAAGACTTAACAACTTTATTTCAGTTTTGCAGTCCAGGCACCAATACAGAAAATGATATGTGGAGAATTTAGAGAAATCTCTGTATCCTTCAATCATCCTTCAAAGGAGGAGAAACAGCCATTAAGAAAAGCCATTGCAGACAGCCCATATTCTGAAAGAGTTTCCATAAAAGCTAGAAGAATTCATTCGGGAAGTAAAATGACACAGAATATGGCATTGGTCGTAATAGTGGCTTTACCTTGCTGTCAGTATGTGGACTTCCCTCACACACAAGACATGAGAAGATAACTGTTGTCCAGCTTTGTGCATTAAAGCACAGCTTTTAAATAACCACCCTAGAACTGCTAGTTCGTTTCATTAATAACATCCATATTTTTCTACTCAGGAAGCCTGAGTTCTTATGAAGGCAAGTGATACTTACTGGGTGTTATGGAAGTTATAATGCAACATATTGAGCTGGGAAGGCTTTCATACTGTAATCCACACACATGCACACCTGTTGTGGCTCTGATTCCCAAGCCTGTGCTGTTAGAGGAAGAGGACTTGGAAGATGAGGAGGAGGAACTGGGAATGCCTTCCTCTCCAGGACCTTCCTCTCTGGCAATGCCTTCCTCCCTGATAATGCCTCAGGTTTCATCAGACAACCGAGAGGAACAGCCTGAGATTAATCAGGAGGAAGGCATATCGGAGCAGCCCCTGACAGGGAGTCAAGAGGAAGAATGTTGGCTTGATCCTAAGCAGCGTTGTAGAGAGAAATGTGAGCAGCAACATAGGAGGCGTGGGAGGGTCAGAGAGTGAGCTGAGTCATTGAGCCACACCCCACAGGGGATAAAAGTGGGTGTGTTGTCGGCTGGAATTTTGTACGGGACAAAGTTTGATTTTACTCCAGGTTTTCTTTGTGAATGAGTTTTGTGGTCTGCCTTGTAATTTTCTGTAAGTAGCTTTTTACTTGTTATCAGTTCGGACTTGGCAGGCAGAGTGTGTTGGAATACCAAGGACGTTATCAGTTCCAAAGAATTAACTATGTGAAGTCCAAGCCAGTCAGCCTGCCTGAATTTGTGTGATATTGTACTCTTTCATCTTTTGAGAAAGAAGAAAGGTGAGACAGAAAACACACATAGCTAAAACTTTCTGCCACTAATTTACACAAGAGGCCACTAGGAAGAGGAGAGAAAAATTCAGCAGATGGGCACAAGGGAGATTCCTGGAGTCATTTTGCTTCACAGAAGGCTTTCCTGTTGTTAATGTATAGTATCAGATTTTTGTCGGTAGATGCTTATCATGAGAATCTTTGGACTGAGGCTTCAGTCTGCAGTATTTGTGATATAATTTTAATTATAATTTTAATTCAATGTAAACATTTTATATGGTTTCATGTACTAGAAAGGATGGCCATGTTAATCTTTTGTGGCAAAAGCAACAGAGAATTTGCAATCCTTTAAGGAGTAAAAAAAATATCAGGACATTCAGTTTCACTCTATAGTCAAATTCAAGGACTATTATCCTGGCATAATACTAAACCATGATGCAACCAGTCATTGAACCATGGTTGTGGACAGTGATAATTTCATGACTATTAGTTTTCATCAATAAAACAGTGTTGGAGTAGCAAGCATATTTTTCCACAGTTGATTCGATTAATATGTGTAGTGTTAAAAGCTCTTTATCTTCTCTTTGGAATAACTTTGTTCAGGAATAGCTATTTCAAGCTCAGTGCCTGGTGTTCGGAAGACTGATGTGTTCTTCACCATTTTTTAAAATAGTGTCATTTTTCAACTTTTAAAAGAGTTTCATATTTACAAATACTTTCTCATTGAGATGAAGCTGCTTGTGCAATGAAGTCTCTGTTTTATTTCCTCTCTAAAAAACACAGGGTTCTGCTGCCTTACCCTGTACATTTTTCAATTTCCTTCAGGTTCATCAAGTCTTGTGTCCTACAAGGAAGATTCAAATGAGATTGATAAATAAAATTGTTTTGTTTATTTATTTTAAAATTTATTAGCCAACCATCTTATCACACAACTTACAATATTAAAAAATAAAACTGAGCAAAACCTAATGAAATAAATATTGTACTATAAAAAAATCAACCTAGCTAAAAAGAGGGGGAGGGAGAGTGTAGGATGGGGGGGGGAGATGGAATCTATTATTGACCTATCAACCACACCCAGTTGGAAACCCGTCTGTTGGAGCCCCAAGCCAAGGTCTTTAGGCTCTTACAGAAGGTCGGGAGGGTTAGAGCTGACCTCACTCCAGGGGGTTCCAAAGGGCAGATGAACGGCAGAGAAAGCTTTATCCTAGACCGCACCAATCAGAATATCCTGGCCAATGCAACCCCCAGCATGCCTCCTCTGCCAGCATGGTGCAATCCCGATGATCCTTCAAGTAGCCTGAAGGCCTTTAAAGATAATTACCATCACCTTGAATTGCACCTGGAAACAAACTCAGCCAGTGCAGCTTGCAGAGCAGTGATGTTACCTGGGCCACTCTTGGAGTCCCCAAAACTACCTGCACCATTGCACTCTGCACTTAGCTATAGCTTCCAATGCTCCTCAAGGATAGCCCCATATAGAGCACGTTGTAATAGTCCAACTGAGAGATGACTAGGGCTTGCATGACTGAGCACAGGGACTCCTGATCCAGGACCAGAGGTGGTATTCAGCAGGTTCTGACTAGTTCTGGAGAACCAGTAGCAGAAATTTTGACTAGTTCGGAGAACTGGCAAATACCACCTCTGACTGGAGATTTTACATTATCCTTCTCTGCCACACCCACCAAGCCACGCCCACAGAACCAGTAGTAAAAAAAATTTGAATCCCACCACTGTCCAGGAGATGCCATAACTGGTGCACAACCTGAAGTTGTGCAAAGGCTCTCCTAGTTGCAACTGTCCAGGAGAAACCTCAAGTTGCGGATCTGATCCATCTGAGGTAGTGCCACCTCATTCAAAACTAAAAATATCAAAGTCCCAGATCTTGGACCCCTGTGCATCCAAAGCCAATTGGTCTTGCCAGGGTTGTCAAAGCCTGTTATCCCCCCTCCAGGACCCCACAGCCTCCAGACACTGTGGGAGAGAAGAAACAGCACTGCTTGGATCACCAGAGATGAAAATATAGACTTGGATATTGTCAGCATACTGCAAATACCACAATCCATGGCGATGGGCGATCTCACCCATTAGCTTCATGCAGATGTCAAAGAGGAGTAGAGAAAGTACCAAACCCTGCTGCAGCTCATCACAAAATAGTGACCAAGTCAACTATCTATGATCCAAATATCACAAGATAGTGATAGTTGGATCTATTAAAATTGATTGTTACCAGCCTTGGAGAAAGGAGCCAAAACAGTGTGGGGCAGAACAGCCTCAGCCCCATAGCCAACCCAAATGTATGCCATGGTTGATGGTATCAAAGCAGTGAGGATGGTTGCATTAACCCCATCCCAATCTTTTTTTTTTTTTGGTAAAAGTTTTATTGATTTTAACAACAGACAAAAAACATATAAGACATAAAACATGACATAAAAAAAATAAAAAATAAAAATTTAAACATTCTTCATAAATTTACAGTGTATCGATTGGTTTACCACTCCCTTTTGTGCATCCATTTCATAGTCCTCAGAATAATTATATTACATAATAACTCACATTATCAATCATCAATAAAATATCCCAATATCATTATTGAACAATCATTTGGCTATAATTTTACTAATTCATACTTAAGCGAGATAACTATAATTAAGTTAAATTATTTTATGACAAATCATAAAATCATATCAAATCTATCATAATAAAATATTCTTAAGAATTATCAAAACCAAGAAAAATTATATATTCATTATTTCCTAAATTTCTAAATATTCTATTATCATATTGTATTATCTAACCATTGATAAAAAAGATCCCAAATTTCATAAAATTGTTTATCTTCTTGTTCTCTAATTTCAAATGTCAATCTACTCATTTCAGCACATTCCAATATTTTCTTAATAATTTCTTCCTCTATTGGTATTTTCTCACTCTTCCAATGTTTAGCAAATACAATCCTACTGCTGTTAATACATTTACAATCAGATATTTTAAATTTTTATTATATATATCAGGTACGATTCCCAATAAAAAAATCTCTGGTTTCAAATCTATGTGTTTCTTTATCATTTTTTCCAGCCATATGCGAATTCTAGTCCAATATTTCCTGGCCTCCTCACAAGTCCACCACATATGGTAATATGAGCCAGGTATCTGATGACATTTCCAGCACTTTTCAGATTTATTCTTGAACATTCTTGCTATTCTTGTCGGGGCCCACAAAATCCGTTTCATCCAGGACCCTGTGAACTCTTTTCCACAATCTTTCCTAAAAAACAGAAGATTGGAACCTGGATGAAAATTATCCAAGAGGTGGGGTTCAGTGATGTTTTTTTTAAGAAGGGGGAAAACCAGGGCTTCCTTAAAAAACCCCAGAACTGGCCCCTCCTGTAGCAGTGTATTAATTACTATCTGAACCCACCTGCTAGTCACTGTCCTGGAGACTTTCACCATTCTGGAGGGACAAGGAACTAACTGGAAGGTTGTGGCACTGACAGCATGGAGGATCCTGTCCACTTCTTCAGCTCCAACAGGGTCAAACTGTTGCCAGGTAACTGGGCAAGACCTCTCCCCAGGGCTTTATAGGTTTTATCTTCAGAAAAACTCTCTCCTAGCCCAACTAACCTCACAGGTCCTTGTCATTGAGTTGAAAATAGGAAGAAATAGTATTAGGTATGTTCACACACACACACACATATGAGTTACTTATAAAAAAAATAAAGGCAGGATAAAAATAAATTAAAGATAATAAGAAAATTTGAAACATCAAAGTTCTGTTTACCTCCTTGAAAAGTTTAATTCTATTTAATTATCATCATCTCCAATGATTGTGTTGGGAAAAAATAATTTCGTGTTCCTAAGTGAACAAATACATAAAATAACAGTAGAAAAAGAGAGCTAACTAACTGCTTGGTAGGATTGCTAGTATAATGCTAATTTTTAAAGGAAATTCAAAATGAGTTTTTAGTAAAAGTGAAGGTCAACAATTTGTGTTTTGAACTGTATCATTTGGTAAAGTTTTGTTTGCTATACCGCTGGAGGCGGCATTATATTATATTCATTATAATACAATCTAAGAAGGATAATAAGGATTATATAATAAAGATAACAATAAGGATTTTATATTGTATCTCTTCTACAGTATTTTTTCCTAGATCCTTGCTGAACAAGGCAGGAAATAGGATAGAGATAATTCAATTACCTATATACAGGTAGTCCTGAACTTACAAGCACAATTGAACCCAAAATTTCTGCTGCTAAGTGAGACAATTATTCAGTGAGTTTTGCCCCATTTTATGACCTTTCCTGCCACAATTGTTAAGTGAATCATTGAAGTTGTTAAGTTAGAAACATAGCTGTTAAGTGAATATGGTTTCTCCGTTGACTTTGCTTGTTAGAAGGTCGCAAAAGGACTCCGGGATACTGTAGCCATCATAAATAGGAGCCATTTGCTGAGCATTCAAATTTTGATGACGTGACCATGGGGAACCACAATGTTTGAAAATGAGAAAAACAGTCATAAGTCACTTTTCAGTGCCTGTCATGCCCCTGCTGGAATCTGCTTTGGAGGGGGAAGCTGAGCAGCTGACAGAGAGTGGGAGTGTGACTCCATTGGCTGTGGAAGAAACTGGGGAAGGGCACAGTCGGCTGGGCAAAACAGGGAAGAAATAGAGCAAGGGAGAGGGAATTCAGAGGAAGATCCAGGCCCACCCCCTCTTCATCCTAAGGCACGCAGGGAGGAATGGAGAAGGGAGCAATGTGAATTGTGCGGCTTATGGGGGAGGAAAGGGCCCTGATTCTCTTCACTAGCTGCACCTAGGAACACAGTGTTTAAAAAGGGAAGCTGCACACAGCAACTTGTTGGGAGCAAATCGTGAATTATCTGGTATCCTCGAGGCTTATTTGTGTTCCTGGTGTCTTCCCAACTGTGTTTGCTTTCAAGTCTGGAATCCCTTCTCCTGCCCTGTCAAGTTAATTACTGCAGCGTGATTTGTGTGGATTTTTATTTACAGTTTGTATGTACTTTGTTTTCAGACTGAATTTCCTCCACTTAAAGACTATTCCTGGGAGAGTTTTTGTCCAGCTGAAGGTAACCTGGGGGCAAAGTTGAAGATCATAAAGGGACACTTCTTGCTTATTTGACTGTGTTGCCTTTGTGCTACACTCCGGGTCATCACAGTACTATTATGACTTTGAATGGTCACTAAATGAATAGTTGTAAGTCAAGGACTACCTCTTGTAATCTCCAACAAAGCATTCTGTGTGACACACTGATATTGCTAATCTTTGTCCATAGAAACTGTAAAAAATTGTAAAAAGGTCAAGATAGTTACCTCTCCTATTTGCAAATCCCATTGAAAATTATGAAAGTAGCATCATTTCCAAATCTTTTCACTTTTTCTGTATGTAAAGGGTTAAAACAGACCACATTGATTCTAGATACATTTTTGTGGAATCAGCAGAGTAGTCTATGCAAAATCTTCTGGGCTTACAGGTAGACCTTGGCTTATTATCATAATTGAGCCCAGAATTATTGTCATAAATCATGCTGGTCATCACATGACAACCAGATTTGATGACTTTTTTCCTGTGGCAGTTGTTAAATGAAGGTAGCAGTCAAAAAGCAAGTATGACAGTTCTTAAAGTTAACATGGCAGATGTAAAATTGAAAGCCTATTGCCCACAATGTTTTGGGATTTTTTTCCGAAACTAGAAGTAAATGCTGATTTCTAACCAAAATCATTATAAATTGTGGTCCTATGACTACAAGTCACTGCAAATGACTGTAAATACAATCACATAACCATGGGGAAGGACAGCCATCACAACTTCAAATCTGAGTCATATAAGTACCTTTCAGGGGGTCTGTCATAACTCTGAACAGTCACTAAGCTACCAGTCACTAAGTGAGGAATACTTGTATATTCTATTAAAGACCAAAGAACCCAATGCAACATCTGCTAAAGTCTGAGAACAGTGAAATAGGCTGAATAAGAATTTCTACCAATAGGAAAACAGATGATCCCAAAGTCTGCAGAATATAGCAATAGCACTTAGGCTTATATACCGCTTTATAGTGCTTTATTGTTCTCTCTAAGTGGTTTACAGAGTTAGCCTATTGCCCCCAACAATCTGGGTCCTCATTTTGCCATCTCGGAAGGATGGAAGGTCGAGTTAACCTTGAGCCTGGTGGGATTTGAACTGCCAAATTGACGGCAGCTGATACTCAGCAAAAGTGGCCTGCAGTGCAACACTCTAACAATTTGTTTTTCTCCCTGTCCAAGCTGGGTAATACTGTAACTGGACCAGTAATAAACCAAGTAATATTGTGAGAACATACAAATACATGTGGTGTGTCCTGATTGATGCAAAAAAACTACACTGAAATGCTTTACTTTGGCCTTTGGAGATATGTGGTTTATAGGCTGAATAAGAGATCCTATGAACAGTATTAACCAATTTGTTTAGGACATATTCATCAGATCCCATTAAACAAGAGTCTGCTGAATTTATTGTTTCATTTTGTACTTTGTCCTGCTTTGATACCTTCTCATTGTGATTGATCATACTACAAACAGAGATAATCTGTCCACCATAAAAAAGGCATTGCACCTACAATGTTATCTGATATCGATGTTGCTGTGAGGATCTGCCCTTATTCTTACTCATTTGCATCTGTGTTGACAGTTCAGAATGAACATATCCTAAAGAGAAAGAAAATAAAGGGAATGAAAAATTCTTGAGACTTGAATGACTCCAGTATTATTTTAGATTTTCTTTATCTCACCTTCATTATTGGTATAAATAGCTCAAGGCAATGAACATACATATCCAATGCTCCTTCTTCCCCCTATTTTCCCCACAACAATCATCCTTGTGAGGCAGGTTGAGTTGATAGAGAGCCTGAAGTGGAACTACAGGTGAAACTCAAAAAATTAGAATATCGTGCAAAAGTTCATTTATTTCAGTAATGCAACTTAAAAGGTGAAACTAATATATGAGATAGACTCATTACATGCAAAGCAAGATAGTTCAAGCCGTGATGTGTCATAATTGAGATGATTATGGCTTACAGCTCATGAAAACCCCAAATCCACAATCTCATAAAATAGAATATTACATGTAATCAATAAAACAAGGATTGTACATAGAACAATATTGGACCTCTGAAAAGTATAAGCATGCATATGTACTCAGGACTTGGTTTGGGCCCCTTTTGCAGCAATTACTGCCTCAATGCAGCATGGCATGGAAGCTAACAGACTATGGCACTGCTGAGGTGTTATGGAAGACCAGGATGCTTCAATAGCAGCCTTCAGCTCTTCTGCATTGTTTGGTCTCATGTCTCTCATCTTTCTCTTGACAATGCCCCATAGATTCTCTATGAGGTTCAGATCAGGTGAGTTTCCTGGCCAATCAAGCACAGTAATCCCACGGTCATTGAACCAGGTTTTAGTGCTTTTGGATGCATTTTCCTGCTGGAAAATGAAGTCAGCATCCCCACAAAGTTCATCTGTGGAAGGAAGCATGAAGTGCTCCAAAATCTCCTGGTAGACGGCTGCGTTGACCCTCGACTTAATGAAGCACAGTGGACCAACACCAGCAGATGACATGGTTCCCCAAATCAACACAGATTATGGAAACTTCACAGTGGACTTCAAGCATCTTGCAGTGTGTGCCTCTCCATTCTTCCTCCAGACTCTGGGTTCTTGATTTCCAAATGAGATGCAAAAGTTGCTCTCGTCAGAAAAGAGGACTTTGGACCACTGAGCAACAGACCAGTTCTGGTTTTTTTAGCCCAGGTAAGACACTTCTGACGTTATTTGTTGTTCAGGAAAGGCTTGACAAGAGGAATACGACATTTGAAGCCCATGTCCAGGATCCGTCTGTGTGTGGTGGCTCTTGATGCACTGACTCCAGCCTCAGTCCACTCCTTGTGAAAGTCCCCAACACTTTTGAATGGCCTTTTCCTGACAATCCTCTCCAGGCTGCAGTCATCCCTGCTGCTTGTGCACCTTTTTCTTCCACACTTTTCCCTTCCACATAACTTTCTATTAATGTGCTTTGATACAGTACTTTGGGAACATCCAACTTCTTTTGCAATTATCTTTTGAGGCTTTCCCCCTTATGGAGGGTGTCAATGATGGTTTTCTGAACAACTGTCAGGTCAGCAGTCTATCCCATGATTGTGATTCCTACTGAACCAGACTGAGAGAGCATTTCAAGGCTCAGGAACCCTTTGCAGGTGTTATTGCTTAATTAGCTGATTAGAGTGGGACGCTTTGAGTCTAGAATATTGAACCTTTTCACAATATTCTAATTTTCTGAGATTGTGGATTTGGGTTTTCATGAGCTGTAAGCCATAATCATCTCAATTATGACACATCATGGCTTGAACTATCTTGCTTTTCATGTAATGAGTCTATCTCATATATTAGATTCACCTTTTAAGTTGCATTACTGAAATAAATGTACTTTTGCACAATATTCTAATTTTTCAAGTTTCACCTGTAGAAATCACAGTCTCCTTGTTTCTAATTTAGTGCCTTAATCACTTAGTGCCAGAATGTATTACTAGAAATGTTTATATTTGTGAAGAAGATAATCCTTCATTTTTTTTTGCCAATCTTTTTCAGCAACTTGGTGGTGTACAAGACATAACATTTTTATGAAATGAAGCAGAAATACATGTGGAATATAGAACATTACCTTTCTAAGCTCCAAGGGGATGACTTCCAAATAACTGCCTTAAGCTATGACCTTTCTTTAAAAAAAAAAAAAACTTGTTACCTTTATGGGTTTCAGAGAGTTCTAGGATAGACTGTAAGATTCCCTGCCCCAATCTGGTGCTTTCTAGATACATTGGAACAAGAACTTCATTATCCCTAGTTAATATGTCCTTTGGTTAGTCTTGAAGGGAGACCTAGCCCAGCCTCTGAGGGCATTAGTTTGGGAAAACTGGATCTAATGGGGGAAATAGCATTGTTGATATGTAAGATATACTGTAATTCTCTTTAACCCCTTAAACAGCTCTAATGCACTGTTAATATGAGCATTAACTGTAAATAAAAATATGTATTCTATCAAAAAACCAATAAAACAAATTTATGAAACAACTGATGTGTGGAAGTGCACTCCCCATGCCCAAACCATTGATAATCAAGAACCAATAAGCATTAATTATATCTTTGTCTTTCTCTTCAGCCATTTTTCCACCAGCATTTCAAGAGATGATTTTATTCTTGCTTCTGCATATTCATGTTTGCTCCCTCTGGGGTCTCAAGGATCTTGCCATACAAATTAATTTAGAATGAAGACATGTCAACTAATTTAATTTGTTTGTTTAATATCCCACCTTTATTATTTTTTTATAAACAACTCAAGGCAGCAAACATATCTAACACTTCTTCTTCCTCCCCCCGCCCCCAACCCTGTGAGGTGGATTGGGCTGAGAGAAAAAAGTCATCCAGCTGGTTTTCATTGTCAAAGGCAGGACTAGAACTCACAGTCTTCTGGTTTCTAGCCTGTCCATATGCCTGAATCTGGCCTGACAACATGGGTAAAAACCATGACTGTGAATCCTATTACCATCCTAAAAGAGAGGGTCTGTAATTGGTTCCCGCCATTGTTTGGCTATGAACATAGGAAAACTAGAAACACTGGGGACAATCCTATCATTCAGGCAGTACTCTTTCAGAGATATACTATATTTCCCACACCTACAAAATGTAAAGACTTCAGGAATTAAATCAAAGTTAAAAAGAATTCAAATAAGCTATTTGGCTATGGAAAATATCAGTCAAACAGCATGTCAAAAAAAGAAATGCAGTTGTCAAAAATTGGGTATTGCTACTAATCTCTGACTACAATTCCATTCACCTTTTGCTTTAATCTCTTTTCATCATGCAACCTCTTTCATCAGGCCAAAGAGGGGATACAGAACACAAAACAATTCTTCAACAATTCCTCATTGCCAATATAATATAATAACAGAATTGGGAAGGACCTTGAGGGTCTTCTAGTCCAACCCCCAACACAAGCAGGAGACCATATACCATTTCAGACAAGTGGCTGTCCAGTTTCTTCTTAAAGTCCTCCAAGGATGAAGCACACATAACTTCCAAAGGCAAGCTGTTCCATTGGTTGATTGCTTTCATTGTCAGGAAATTTCTCCTTAGTTCTAGGTTGTTTCTCTCCTTGATTAGTTTCCATCCATTGCTTCAATCTATACTTGAAACTCTAGCAAGGAAATGGGAATGATAAAATATTACAGAACTGCTTGGAAAGCGAAAGTCCGTGAGAAAGAATAGAAGCAGATGGTAAGAGTACAGTAAAAGGTAAGAGAGGCAAAAAGGCTTGATTAACTAGTATTTTTCCAGTGCCTAAGGTATATACTACAGACTTCATCAAAACTTTTCAAGAGCTCCTAACCAGTGGTGGGATTCAATTTTTTTTTACTACCAGTTCTGTGGGCAAGGCTTGGTGGACGTGGCAGGGGAAGGATACTGTAAAATCTCCAGTCAGAGGTGGTATTGGCTGGTTTTCCTAACTACTCAAAATTTCCACTATCGGTTCTCCAGAACTGGTCAGAACCTGCTCAATACCACTTCTGCTCCTAACCTATTTTGGGTTATTGTGAGAATGTCCTCACTTGGGTGGGTTAGCTTTTCTGATGAAGTTTGGTACTTTTGTTGGAGGCAGATATCTCTTGTTACTGACAAATTGCAAAAGCTCATATGGGGCGCTCAATGGGAGGATCAAAATCAGGGAAGATGGTGGGTATAACCATGCAATTGAAGGTCCACCCCACACCTTTAATGTACACATGATGCATATTTAAAAAGGACTTCTATCAATTGGTTGTGCTCAGTAACTTGACTTCTCCAATCCCTCCATGAACAACCTTGTCTTCTATCCATGTCATCCTTCCAAAGAGACTAAAGAATTTGAGGAACAGATTAAATATTGTCCCAGCTTTATTTAATATTGTAGTTTCTGTTAGGGAAGTTAGCAGGTATCAACCCATAACAAACTTTGACTATTCTTTTAAAAAAAAAATGTTAAGCAGGATCAAGCTAGCTTATTGTTTGAATGGGTGTGTGCCAGGAAATCCAAGGATTGTAGGCTGCACTAAGAAACCCCAAAACACCACAAGAAGACAAAGGCAAACTTCTTGGAGATTGTTGCTAGAAATCTGACATGATAAATCAATCCAGATTTCAGATTTGACTTCTGGTGACTTCCTAGACTAATCCCTCCAGTTTTCTTGGCAACTTTTTCAGAAGTGGCTTTCTACTTTCTCCTTCCTGGGGCTGAGAGAAAATGATTGGCCCAAAGTCATCCAGCTGCCTTTGTGCATAAGGCAGGACTAGAACACGGTGTCTTTGGGTCTGATGCTTAACTACTACTCCAAAACATCCTTCTTTATTACACTGTTTGGAATATTTGAATTTCTTAAAAAATGAGCAGGTCTTTTGAATAATTTACCTATACATTTGAATTCAGGTAAGTATGTTTCCATGCCCGAAGGTCAAGATTTCATGTATTCTATCCTGCTATGTGCCAAAAGCCAATTGGCTTTTCTTGTTTTTTTTTCCTTGAAAACATTTCACTTCTCATCCAAGAAGCTTCTGAACTGAATGAATAAAATAAATTTCTTGGATGAGAAGTGAAATGTTTTCAAAGAAAAAGCCAAGAAAGTCCAGCTGGCTTTTGAAAAGAACCCTTGGGACAACCATGACCTGGATGATTGAGAATCTCATAGTCGTCTACCTTGCTATGTTTCGCATTCTACCCCTCCTTGTGAGAAGCATAGGTCTGAAAAATGTCACCATGAGCCCACCAGGTGGCCCTGTGTAGCCATCCACGGAGCCTGACAGAGCAGGGGGAAGTTCCCAGGAAAAGTGGCAACTACCTTTAAGGTGAGTCTATCTGCTTATAGCTGGCCCAACCCCTTTCAAGCTAGTAGCAAGCAGTTGATTGGGAGAGAACTGGTTTCACCACTTCTCTGCCGTACTCTTTCATCATAAGTCAGGGCCAGGTAGGTAGCTTTTGCAATGCAGGAACCTCCGTCAGTCCTTTGGCTCTGGTGAAAGTCTCTTATCAAGGGCACCAGGCGAGCACCTCAATGTCTCAGGCCTGTAGCAACCAAGCTGAGAGACTCACCGAGTGACGAAACTGAGCCTCAGAGCCAGCCGGGTCTGGGAGCAGGATCGCCTCCACGGGCAATGGAGCTGAGATTCCTTGGCAGAAAAGCCGCTCTAGCTTTGGAGCTACTGTTTCTGTTCTCTGTTTCCTTTCTGCAAGAGATACCTGCTAAAGAAGGTAAGGGCAGCTGGGGAGAAGGGAAAGATACCCAGGGTTCAAAATTTGAGGGAGCTGCACAACTTCTTGGAATGTCGCAAGAGGGAAACTGAAAATGCCAAACAAAAGGAGTGCATACTCCACAAGGGCATGTTACTTTGAAAAACCAGACCAAGTTGCATTATGCACGAGTGCTGAAGTTTGGGAAGGAGAAGTGGGGCATTTGGAAATGTGGTCTTCATATATTTTCCCACAAAGACAAAGCCTGAATCTGCCCAACTGTACTTAAAGTTTACTTGTCAGCAAGTTGGAATCAATTGCCGCAGCCAGTGATCAGCCTGGATTTGCTGCTGTCTCAATGTATGAAACAGCCCTGGCTTTGGAAGACAATGAGGAACCTGACAAGAAAGTTGAATTAGTCATGCTCCATTTTTGCCCATTGTGAGGTTAACTACCCTGCTGAAAAGCAGCATGAAGTGGGCCCTGGTACTTCCAATAGCTTGGAAATCTTTGCAGATGACACATGGTAGCCCTGGAACTCTAGATTTCAGGGAAGCTTTGGTTGGCTTCTGGATTTTAGGGTTCTTTTTCAAAGGATTTTTTTTTTTAATGAGATTGTTGGGTAACTGAAAGCTCTTGGTAAGCAAGCAATAATGTTATGAGTCAAATGAACTTTATAAGTTCATCACATTACAGTCCTAATGGAAACAGGAATTGGGCATCTTCCGCTTAGCTGTAGCAAGCAGGGTTGGGTTGTAACTCGTAATTTCTGTGTTGGAGTTGGTTCCCAATTATACACTTCCCCTCCCCCTCCTGATACAGTACAATATGCATGTAATTTTTTTAAATGATATCTGTAAGACTCATTGGACACATTGTTTATAATTAAGGAAGTAAAATTTGGCTTCTCTGAATTAGCTCTTGTGAAAAAATTACTAATACATTCTGTTAGCAGAACTTAAAAATATCTTCGTTGTTATAGACAAACTGGTAGCCCACGGGCCTGATACATCCTATGTAGGCCACATCACCCCAGTTCCACAAAGGCAAAAAAATATGTCGCACAAATTTGCGATATGTCACGATCATCCAACCCGTGACGCAATCAAGTCCCACACCCATGTTGTAGAACATTAGTAAATTGAACAGTTCCTTCTTTGCAATGAATATACACTCCAATACACAAACTTTAAATATTTCTGGTTGCCAAACCCAAACCTCAGTTAGTATTATTTAATGGCTGAGGGTGCTTCAGCCTCAGAGTTGTCCAACTTTAGTAACTTTAAGACATGTGGCTTTCAACTCCCCAGAATTCCCTAAATTATTGCAGTGTCCCTGCAAAGTTCCTTTCTGCCTGGCTTCTTATCCTTACTTGTGAGCATCTGACTTGTTTTCTGTAATAAGAACAGAGCTAATGGCTCTAAACTGGGATGGAAAATGTGCATGTCTTGCAAATGGTCTACAAATGAATTGTGATGCTTTCTGCATTTGTGTAATGATAGGACACAGATAACTTTACATGCTGAAAAATTTGGGTCCTATTTGTTTGTTTCCTTGATTCCCCTAGCATAAACCAACTCAGACCTATTGTAGTGGCTCCCATAATGAAATTAAATATTGTATTGATTCAGTGATTTCGCACATAATAACTAGGAAAGGAAACTGCAACATCTAAACATTAACCAATTCCACTAATCACCATGGCTGATTAGAATATTTTTACTTAGAATATTTTAGCTTACCTAGTTTATGAGATTGGTTGAACTTGACACTGTAGCTTTAGGTAACCAGCAGAATGGATAGGAATGGCCTTTAACCTCCAATTATTGAAAGACTGACAATGACCAGGGTTGGAATCCTAGGTTTAAACATAGCAGCCAGTTATGAATGTCTGATATGAATGAATGAAAATATGCCACCATTAGATTCAAGGTTGATAAGTTACATTTAAAAAACAAAACAGAGTTTAAAGTTCTGGTGCTTTCAATCATGTCTCATATTCCAGGATAACTTTTCCCACTCTAACGCCTTTCTGTGCAGCCTCTGTTTCTGATTAGATGACATTTTCTCCTTATAGAACCTACGGCAACCATAATGATAACACTGACAAATCACCAGTTTACAATATGACCTTTTATCTCTCCCAAATTTGAGAGCAATTGTCCTGAAACTTTTCATCTGGCCATAATTAAGAAAATGATATAATTTGTGGTGATGTTTTCTCTTGGCACCTGCATACCAACCTACCTGTAGCCACTTTGGCAAGGGTGTTACCTGCTCAGGAATTTAAGAAATTGAATTCCCTTGCTCACACCTAAAAGGTACCATGTGAGTAAAGGTACCACAGGGCCAGACCCCCCCAAATTCTGTCTGTCAACTTGCATGCTTCTCTCTCTCCAGTACCCATTCTTTGGTTTTAAATTTCATAGAACAAAAATAGAAAGGAACTAGGTATTCTTCTTTTAAGAAAATAACTTGCATCTATTCATCATTTCAAAGGAAATTTGCTACTGTCCTCTTCCCCCACCTCCATCTGTCCAGAGCAGTCTTTATCCAATCAGTGTGTCATTCATCTCTTTTTGCCAAAGTTTTACTCATTGTACAATTAGGAGATCACAATTATAAGTATAGATCACAATTATATGCATTTTTGAATGTAGCTTTCTGTAAGATAGACATTTTTATCTATAAGCCAAGAAATACAGGCATTAGCAAACTCTGAATTATGTGCCTACTTGTGCCATGATATGTTCTTCATTTCACAGAATGCATTGTTTCTCTTGGAGGGAATCCAGGATGAATTCTTTCACATTCTTAGCATATGAATTGCATGATTTAAGTTTTAGTTTCATTCCTAGCACTCATATCCAGTTGCAAGAATTCTTATCGTAGGGCTGTGATCCAAACTTGTATCCACATGAATTGTTATAGTTAAGAGGCTGAATTTAAGTTTTTTTCCCCCCAGATTTGGAGTTTATAACTAAGATTTTAGTCTTAAGAAATGTTGCTGAAAAATGTTAGCATTATTTTACTTCAGTGGCTCCCTGTGTATATTTTTTTATTAAATTTGTATGCCACCTAACATATGAAGAAGCCACATGCAGTGAAAATATTAACTTTTCATATTCCTCTGCTGATGGTGTCTGAACTACTTAGGAAAATAAAGTTTCCTAAGATAATTAAGTTTTTCTAATATATTTTTAACTAGAATGATCTATATCAGGGGTGTCAAACTGGTGGCCTGTGGGCCGGATGGATCATGCGCAGTTTCACGCCCATCCCAGCTCCACAAAGACAAAAACCATCACAATATGTCATGTGACGCGATCAAGTTTGACACCCGTGATCTATATTGTCATCTTAACAATCAAGCCTAGGGCAGCTGCAAAGAAGGAGCCATGGAAGCGTAACACTGAGAGATCCATCAGAGAACCTTGGTGAGATTATAGGTTAGTCTTAGGATGCCTCTTTATTATCTATGACATGTCATTGATGTATAGATATTCCAATCTTTTTAAAAAATTATGATTACCTTTGGTTTTCACAATAGGAAGACAAGATAGTCTTCACAGAGACCATGACAGCAGCTGAGAGACTGGAGGGAATTAATACTTCTGTCATGCCTTCACAGCATTTTGTCATTTTAAAGTCTTCACTCCCTTGTAGAAATATTTCATGACTGAAATTCCTGATGGAAAAGTGGATCTTAGAGAGGAATGATGAAGCCGGAAAGTAGTAGCAAAAATGAGAGCATATGCAAATAATATAATGATGACTTTATCCTGTTGATATTAATTTTTGAAGCTGATTTTAAAATGTTTCAGCCCACACAAGGGTACAAAGGTAGCACCATTAAAGCAGCTGCATATTTTTTTTCCTGGGATGGTGCATGGATACAACTGCCTTAAAGAGTTCCCTGGTGCCTCACAATCCCAGGAAAAGTTGCAGTTGCTTTAAAAGTTACTACATATGTAACCTCATGCACTCTAAAGCACTTTTTAAAAATAGGGTGCAAGCACTACACAGTTCTAATGCTTAATATGAGACTGATTTTAAGGTTTTCTAGAATGTATAAAGATATTCTAAATTTATGTTGGAACTATGGAAAACAGTAATGGGTCATTTCAACATTCTTGGTAGACTTGCAAAAAAAGCTAGAAAATTTGGGGTTCAAATACATACAGTATACAGTCAATAAATAATTTTAAAAGTTAATTGAAACTCACCATGAACCATTGAGTCTTTCCACCTTGCCATGTTCTCATTCCAACTCCTGATCTGTCCCATTCCTTCCTTAATTTCCTTAATGATTGGACTGTGTCAGCAGCTCAAATGTGATATTGTTTTTGTGGAGCAAAGGGGAGGTGAAATGTTTCTCCTACCCCTTTTTGGTGCCAGGAAGAGGAGAGGATAGTGCTGGGTGTAGAAGAAAGAATCTAGAGCAGAGTTGACTTAAAGGGGAAAGAGAAGATGGAGTAAGAACTAAGAAGTAAGCCAACAGTATGTGTTTGTCTTTCTTCATGGCCAATACAGCATGGAATATAAAGATGAGCCCCGAGAAAAGTCAACTAAATTTGCAAAGAGCTGTTTGCATGATTTTTAGACACAGCTATTCCATGGAATAGAAGGATATAGAAGGCTGTAGAAGGGTGGTTCCTATTACAATGTTTAAAATATGTTTTATATGCCTCCCAAATTTAAGTTTGCAAACTCACTGCTGTTTATAGATGGATTGGCTTGCTTTTGGATACGCTGAGCATGCAGAGTCCCAAAACTGAACATGAGAATTCCATCCCTACAGGTCAAAAGGGAACAGAACGAAAGCAGGGGCTATGTTCTAACCCCTAAAAACTCTCTTAAACACCAGGAAGCTTCTTGGATTTAAGTTTCATTCACACTCTGTCTTTTTACCCATATAGCAGAACAAACAATTCAGTTATTTGTTGTCTGGACTTAAGACAAAATCGTCTATGACTGGACACATTTTATTTGACTTATAGAGGCTTTTTTTTCCTTACAGCCTGCTAGCCAATCAAGTCTACTATTAGTGTAGATCCCTGAATTGGTCCTAATTAATTGAATTATTTCCTCTTGTCCCTTTTCATGCTTTTGCTAGCTTAAAATGAAATAGTAGCAACAGAGAATTCATTTTTAAATGCAGAAACTAACTGTTCGGTTGTTGATTTTTTAAAAAAATACTAAGATTTATGATGCATGAATCCCTGGAACTGCCTTGATTTTGAAAGATGTTAGATTATGAAATCTAATAAATCAACTGGTAATAGCCCCAAGGAAATAGTTCCCTGCAAGCAAGGGAAGATGAGTTATCTAAGATTCATGGATGTTATTTTTGTTTTGAATTTCAACCAAGTGACAAAGAAGAAGCTAAGAAGGGGAAGGGAAGAGATGGACCTCCATGATCCAAACTTCATTTTCTTTGTTCCTTGGAATAGAATTAGACCTGGCCCCTTGTTCACTGGAACAATGGGAAGAAACTGTTAAGCCTGGGTTCCCCGACCAGGGTTAAGGAGACAAGCTAAACAGAATGTGCAGCGTTAGTCAGATAGGCACACAGATAAATGAGTGAGCTAAGGTTGTATGTTTGTTAACACACAGTAAAAATAATAGATACACTTGTGCTATCAAAAATATAGTTTATTCCATTATGATTTCATAGCATAGTCAAAATAACAGTCCATTAGTCATGTATCATATCAGTCAGTCCATTCAAGGATATTCAGTTAGCAAATTCCGTGTAGAAATATCCTATGTCAGTTCACTTACAAATCAGTCCTTTGTCTCTCTCCCATTGGAGTAACGCAGTCTTGAGTCCATGCAGTAATTAGGGATCATCAAAGCCAGAGAGAGAGCAAGCTGTCATCTTGCTTCTTTTAAAGTGCTTTCACAACCACTCCCTTAATTACATTCCTAAATTTAAAGTTGCAGACACTTTAACTAACAAACTATGATTACATATTTATTATTTTACCTAAACCAGTTAGGGTAAACAATGTTATCCCTAACATTCTCCCCTTTTAGGAAATAATAATAATACTATAACTATTTACATCTTTAAATCATATTTGTTACAACTCTCTTTAAACTTAATTACTCCTTGAGCTTTTGTAAATTGGTCTGCAATGTTTTCTTCTGTCATGCAGTATTCCAATTTAATTAGCCCATTCTTTACAGATTCTCTAACATTTAAGTATCTTAAATCAGTATGCTTTGATCTAGTTTTTACAGCAATACTAGTAGCCAACTTTATGGCTGCCTGGTTCTCCTCGTACACAATAATGGAATCTTTAACAGTTACACCCATGTCTAATAATAACTGTTTAAACAAAATTAAGTCAGTGCATAGTAATGACAGACATGAAAATTCCGCTTCCATCGTGGACAAACTGATATGCTGTTGTCTGATTGATCTCCATCCTATTAGTGTCTTACCAAATAATATAGCCATCCCAGATGTTGATTTTCTAGTGTTTATATCAGTTGCAAAACTTGCATCTGCATAGGCACTAAGACTCAAATCACCCTTTGGTTCTATATACAATGCATGGTTCATTGTTCCTTTAAGATATCTTAAAATTCTCTTTAATGATTGCCAATGACATTGATGTGGATCTGAATTAAAATGTGCCAGCTGATTAACACTATTAGCTATATCTGGCCTAGACCAATTGCTTATATATGATAAGCTACCAATCAAAGATTGATATATGGACTTATCAAATTTGGGACTTTGATCATCAGTTTGGCAAACTTCCTGACTCATTGGAGTCTTTGCCGGTTTACAAAGTTCCATTTTATACGTTTTAATTAATTGGCAAATTTTATCTTCTTGAGATATCTTAAATCCATTTTTTGTTTTGTTAATTGTCAATCCTAGATACTTTTTAATTTCACCTAAATGCTTTAATTTTATCTTTTTGGCTAATAACGATATAATCTCATTAGCTTCATTATTAGTCTCAGTTATCAAAGCAATATCATCTGTAAATAATAACAATAATGACACCGTTCCATTATTTTCTCTTTTAAACACACATGGATCTGCTAAACCAGATTTAAATCCTATATTGTTTAATTCTTTCACAATATATTGGTTCCACTCAAAGCCAGATTGTTTCAACCCATAAAGACTCTTTTTGAGTTTCCAACAATCATTACTATTTACTTTATTGTCTTTTATAACAAATGGCTTTTTCAAATACATAGTGTGCTGCAATGGTGCGTGCAAATAAGCAGTTTCTACATCTAAATGGTTAATGACATAGTTTTTCTTAGCTGCCCACACTAAAGCTGCTCTCAAAGATGTTGCTTTAAGACTTGGTGCAAAAACTTCATCGTAATCAGATGCAGTTTGATTAAATCCTTGAGCTACCAACCTAGCTTTATGGGTAACAGTCCCATCATTTCCAGTTTTTACTTTAAATATCCATTTGCACCCAATGGATTTTTCTCCTGGAGGTAATTTGGCATCTTCATATACTTTCATTACCTTTAATGAATTTAGTTCTTTTTCCATTGCCTTTTGCCAATTCTCTTGATCCTTAGCAGGATACATCTTAAGTTCATCTACACTACTTGGAACTTTAGTTACTTGGTAAACTATACTTGCTTGATACCTATCAGGTGGTCTAGTTACACGTGTAGTACATCTAGGTATTACAGGACTTACAGGTGGACTTTCATTAACTAACTCTTCTTGATTATCTATTTCCTCTTGTTCTGGTCCTATTTGTTCTTCGTGGACTTCTTCTTTAATTTGACTCTTCTTATAACTAGTCTGTTCTTTCTGCCTTTTGTAGGGTTCAATAATTACTTCATTATTTAAATCTTGCTCTAATCTATTCCATCCTACATGTTCTAGGAATTTAGCACTAGCACTGGTGTAAACTCTAGATGTACCTGGTTTCCAGAATCTATAAGATCTATGATTAGATTTATATCCTACAAAAAATAATCTTTTAGCTCTATGCTGTTCTTTTTGTCTAAGTTGTGTAGGGATATGCACCCATGCTGGTGCTCCAAATGCGTGCATGTAACTTAAATCAGGTTTTGTACCATGCCACAGTGTGAATGGTAATTCACCTGTTGTTGAATTAACAACATTATTTAATATATGATTACCACACATTATTGCTTCTCCCCATAAATTGTCAGGTAATCCTGAATCAGACAACATAGTATTTGCTATTGATTGTAGTGTTTGGCCTCGTCTCTCTATAAAAGCATTATGTTGTGGCCTATATGGTGCAGACTTTTTATGTTGTATACCTAACATTCTAAGTCTATTCTGGAATTTATTATTTGTAAATTCCGTACCATTATCTGTTATAAGAGTTACTAATTTCTTTTTAGTTTTCCTTTCAGCAAATTTTATCCAATTAAAGAGATTTAGATAAGATTCAGTTTTGCTCTTCATTAAATAGCAAAACCCATATCTAGAATAATGGTCCATTATACTTAGTATGTAACGAGCTCCTCCTACACTTGGTTTTTTTCGGACCTATTAAATCAGCAAATACTACTTCCAAAGGCTCTTTGGTAGTAAATCCATCAACTCTATTAGCCGGTGTGACCTTGCTCTTGCTTTGATTGCAAGCATTACATTGCAAATACTTATTACAAGGTTTCAAACTTATTCCCTTAGATAATTCAACAGTTTTCTTAAGCATTTTAAAATTTAAATGCCCTAGCCTTCGATGTAACAAGTGAATACATTCATCATGAGGTTTCTTATTATCATAAACTGTGTTAGCCACCTTTAAACCATAATCATTTAACACATATAATTCACCTCTTAAAGATGCAGTAATTTTCTTATCTTCTTTTTCAATTATGCAGTTATCTCCTTTTAAGGTAACTACATATCCTAGTTTAACCAAAATTCTAACTGAAATTAAATTAAACTTAAGTTGTGGTACATATAACATTTTTACATTCTCTTTTATAAAAGAACAATATGCTATACCTTGACCTTTAGCTTTCAGTTTCCAGCCATTGGCTAACGATATCTGCTGTGTACTCTTGGACATTTTAATAAATTTTTTGTTATCATTTGTTATACAGTGGGATGCTCCACTGTCAACCACCCATAAATTATTTTTTACAGCTCCGTTAGTATACATGGCTCACTCTAAATTTTTATTTATTTTTTGATGACTTTTAGTATTCTGGCCAGCGTTCTGACACTTTACTTTTTTACAAAATCTTGCCAAATGTCTTCTTCCTCCACAATTAAAACACTTTTTAATTGCGTATGCAGTAGGAGATTCATTATCTTCTTTTTGAGGTTGCTCCCTCCTTAACTGGTATCTTTCAAGTCTTCTTCTGGCCTCTTCAATCAATCTGCCAGTTATATCAGTTAAAGTTAAACTTTCCTTAGGCAAAATTTCAAGGGAAGTGACGTAGTCGTCATAACTTTCATCTAGTGATGATAGAATTATGTAGACTTGATGTAGTTCAGAGAAAATAAGCTCTTTCTCGTGCAGTTCTTGAAAAATGCTTTGCATAGTTTTCAAATGACTCAGCATATCACCATTCGTCTGGAGATGCATCCTGAAAAGCTTCCGTGTTAGATTTATGTGAACACCAACATTATCTCGGACATAAATCCTCTTCAGCTTCTGCCAACACCCAACAGCCATTTGCTCTCCATGGATATGAACAAGTTGCTGGTCAGTTAATGTTAAACCTATTATGCAAATAGCTTGTTGATTTTTATGCATAAATTCTTCTATTTTTAGTCTATCTTCATCATCCTCTGGATCCCATTCCTCTACGTTTGGTGGATTTTCAATTTTGTTCCACAGATCTTCCCTTCGTAAAAGTAGACTACATTTCATAGACCATGATACATAGTTTGTTCCATCCAGCTTGGATATAAGGGACAAACTTTGTAGATTGACTTGTGCCATGTTTTCTTTATATGGATATAAAACTATAATTAATAAAACACAGCTGTCTGTTTACTGTAATGTGTAACAACACAAACTCTCACTTTTACATAAATCTGTTTTATCCTAATTTAAACTGACTTTGCAGCCTCTGGGCCCATAACCAGTGTTAAGCCTGGGTTCCCCAACCAGGGTTAAGGAGACAAGCTAAACAGAATGTGCAGCGTTAGTCAGATAGGCACACAGATAAATGAGTGAGCTAAGGTTGTATGTTTGTTAACACACAGTAAAAATAACAGATACGCTTGTGCTATCAAAAATATAGTTTATTCCATTATGATTTCATAGCATAGTCAAAATAACAGTCCATTAGTCATGTATCAGTCAGTCCATTCAAGGATATTCAGTTAGCAAAGTCCATGTAGAAATATCCTATGTCAGTTCACTTACAAATCAGTCCTTTGTCTCTCTCCCGTTGGAGTAACGCAGTCTTGAGTCCATGCAGTAATTAGGGATCATCAAAGCCAGAGAGAGAGCAAGCTGTCGTCTTGCTTCTTTTAAAGTACTTTCACAACCACTCCCTTAATTACATTCCTAAATTTAAAGTTGCAGACACTTTAACTAACAAACTATGATTACATATTTATTATTTTACCTAAACCAGTTAGGGTAAACAATGTTATCCCTAACAGAAACCTCCAAAAATGAAATGAAACAACAGCAAGAAAAGTATCAACGCTCTTTCCTTTCCCTTTCCTTCCTTCCGTCCTTCCTTCTTACTCCTCCTCTATAACTCCATAGAATATTCTGCAAATATTGATTCATCAGCTGCCAAATGCCATCAAGTGTTAGTTATAGTATTACAGTGCAGACTCATCAGATGTCAAATAACGAAGAATGGCTTTCTTTAACAGCTTAATTTTCTCAAGTTAACCAAGAAGATGATGGTCTCAAGCAACCTTTAGACCAATTTATTAAAAAGATATTTGATTAGATCCTTTCAATTACGGATCTAGCTGTGGCTGGTAATTTATATGTTAGTTAGCTTAAAGGAAATTTGGTTTCTTGGCTGGATATCAAAAATGTGCTAGGCCCAAGCAAGTTGACTAGATCAACAGTTGACTAATGTTAGATCTCTGGCAGAAAAACACATAGCATCTCCTGACCAAAATTCTTTTATTCTCTCTCAAGGGAATTTGGGCTTAAATTTAGCATTACTTTCATTACTTCCAAGACTTCTCTTTATCTAGAATCTACTAAGAGTGAGAATACAATTTGATTCAGCCTATATTTGTCACAAAAGAGCCTCACTAGGCCAGTAATTTTTTGCCCCAGATTTCCTTTCTCTAAAATTGGAGAACCCAAAACTCTTTCACTTAGACTTCTATTGTTTCACTGTTCAAATGTCACTTCCCTTCTTTCTCTAACAGATATATACCTGAAGAGATATATTATGTGCATTTATGAGTTAGCATTCCAGAATTTATTTTACTGATAATTTCAGTAAATCTAAAATAAAGGAGAATATTTATAACTCAGGGCTGAAATGAGGGGTTACATTACTCTCAGAGACCACCACGTACCACTCAGTAAATTTGAAATAATGGTTTTTCCTTTAAAAAAATAAGCATACATTGGTATAAAAGGTTCATTAGAGGACAGCCCATGGAACATAAGCAACCATCCAAAGATTTGGGAATCATGTGAGAATAATTTCAATTCAATATATTTAATAATGTTCTTTTTCTTGGGTTGCCTATAGAATGTATGCAGTTCTCAATTCATTCCTACTAGTGTTAAGGACATTGCTCTTTTTTTCTTATCAAAGTTGGAGAATTTCTTTCAGTTTCTTCACAGATATTTAAAGCTAAAGACTTACTCCAATTCTTGGGTGTCCTTAAATTGGTGGCTTAATTCAAATTTGGAATAAGATATGTCTTAATTTTTTTCTTCATTACATTCTTGGGATGTCAAATGTATTCTTTTGTTGCCTTCATTTTAGAGGGTGGTTTCTTTCTCTCAAATGTAGATCCATAGAGATCCCAACAGATGAGACTGTAATTAAAAAAATATTAGAATGTGCAGAAATGGACAGATTAACACTTACAATTAAGGAAAAAGAGGAAACTGAATATTTTTTGACATGGGACTTATTTAATCAATGGTTAGATAATAAAAACAGTAATTAGAAATATGGGGATATAAAAACAACTAATGTTATACAGGAGATTTGTTAAAGTAGACAAGTAAAATATTATTGAATTAATATCATTGTGATGGATATTATTGTAAACATTTTGATTATGATTTCCTAAAAGTAATTGTACCCAGACAACACACTATTTGATTGAAATTGAAATTTTACATGTTATATAAATAAAACAAATAAAAATAGGGGGGAATGTAGATCCATAGGGCTTGATAGCCATATTTCTCTTGTGGTAGGCACTGCATGAGATTAGAGAAGAGAGCTACCATTGCCCTGACTTAAGCTCAGAATCGTCATGTTTAGGCCTTTGGTTTTGTTTCTTCTCTCTGCAAGAAAATTGCCAAACAGGAACCATTCATGATCTGTTTATCACAAAAATTGACTTATCACAAAAATATTCTGCGTGGCTCACAGACTTGTCCCAATTTCCATTGTACACGTAGTTCTTGAGATATAACCCTAACTGAGCTGGGCAATGACAGTCGTAAATCATGTTAGTCATAAAACAAGTCACCATGTGACCAGATCCGATTTTAAAACCTTTTTTTTTGCGATGGTCATTAAGCGAATGTGATGATTGTTAGGAGAACATGGCAGTCATTAAGTGAACCTGGAGGTTATTAAGCAAATGTGGTGGTCATTAAGTGAGTGCAACAGTTGTTAAGCAAACCCATTGTTCACTATGGGGCAGTTTTGGCTAGAAACTTAAAATAAACACTAGTTTCCGGAAAAACCATAGTGAATCACAGTCATGTTATCATAGGACACTGCAAACAGGATCAATGTTTCAGTCGGCAACATCAGAACAACAAAGTCAGGTCATAAGTAGCTTTTGTGGGATCTGTTGTAAATTTGAACAGTTACTAAGCATCCAGTCGTCATAGGTTGAGGATTACCTCTAGCCCTTAATAATTGGTACCAAGGACAAGATAATTACTTGAACAACGTAAGCATACCCTTAATCTGCTATGCTTTTTGAAGCACCAGGTTTAGTTTTGTCCTTCTTGCCTTACTAATTACAACTCTTTTGGTTAATTTGCAGGTCTTTGATTATATAATTACATTTTATTAACATAATCATTAGGTCTGCACAATCTACAATGGAGAATGTTACAGAAACAAATAGAACATAGAATCATAGGGCTGTAAGGGACGTTGGGGTTCTTCTAGTCCAATCCTTCACTCAAGGCAGGAGACTTTATCCCACACAAATGGCTATCCAGTCTATTTTTGAAAACCTCCAATGATGAAGGATCCACAACTCCAGGATGCAAGCTATTCCATTGATTAATCATTCTCACTGACAAAAAATGTATCTTTGTCTCTACACTGGACCTCTCTTTAACAAGCTTCCACACATTTCTTCCTGTCCAGCCCTCTGGAACTTAAGAGACATGTCATCTCTTAAAAGATCCTAAGGATCATGCTGACCAAACTCCTAGAGCTACATTTTCTTTCCAGGATTGCCTCTGAATAGCAGTCGATGGAAAACTCAAGCAGTAGGGTTATTTTGGCCCCATGTAAACCTTATGGACTTCCTTGAAAGCATCTCTTTGATCTCTGTTGAGAAGAGAACCCTGGATCATTGTAGGCCTTTGGGGTGAATTCTTCATTACTTGTTTCAGGCAAGGCTGATATGAATTTCAAGTTTTTGATGGCTTTCTTTTCTTATTCTTCTTTTCAGTTAATCTTCTGGACACAAGCACCTCTCAGAATGAGCTAGGCTGGTTGCCAGACCCTCCAGATTCAGGGGTAAGTAGAAATCACAAAGACTAGAATGCAAACAATCTGTATTGCATTGCAGCAGTATAGAGCTGAATTTTCAGCAGCAGCTAGGAAATCTCTGCTAGAGATTAGCTGGTTTACTTAATGTCAAAGATAGATATCTAGCTGTCTGTGTTGCTCTGTTGCTTGGATCCTAGAAAGGGCAAAGTAGCTAGAGAAGTCTGACATATGAGGGTCAATAGAAGCAGAGGCCTTGAGAAAGTCGAATAGGGATTGAAAAGACAGTAAAGGGTGTGATGTAGGGCTAGCCTGAAATTGTAAATGATTTTAAAAGGGGATACTCTAGAACAGTGGTTCTTAACCTGAGCGATATTGCCCCCCAGGGAGCAATTTCATTTTTCAGGGGGGCGATGGAATGAAAAGGGGTGACGTGGGGGTGAAGGAATGGAAGGGGGGCAATATGGGGGCAATGGAGTGAGAAGTTTTGGGGACACTTTTGAGACGTTTTTTGTACAGTGAACCAGTGTATATCTGTCGTACAAAAACATCAGATCGCTCGCTATTAGTGGATTGAACTGTGTTTTAAAATGTTCCTCCAGCTAGCTTCAGTACAGAATGCTGTACATATGTGAATACACATCGCTCATCTTCATGTGCGTTGCACAGCAGCCTTTATCACTCTACCCATTAAATTTGTCACTCTGATTTTTGTTGCTTTCCTTCTGTAAAAATTTTCTTTGTGCCTTTTTAACCCTTTTTACAGTATGCATGAATATATATTTTCCTCAAATCTTAATTTAGTTTCAGAGTTTTTATCTTGAAATTCTTATTTCCTGCATTGCGGTTTGTTCTTATGCCCTTTTTCTTTTTGTGTCTTAAAATTCACTTGTAATTAAATCATTAAATGTTACTGTTTTTTTCGGGCATTTCATTTTTTTGCAGTTGAATTTTGTTTTCAGTGGTTGTTTTTAAGTGTCTTGAATAAATAAGATAATAATGAAATATTTGTATCACGAAGTTTGGGAGTAAAGTGATGGGTGGCATCAGAGTTTTTCACACAGTTGAGATATGGGAAAAAGACAGGAAATAAATTATTTGCATCGATGTATCCTGATGACAATTTTAAAGAAGTCAAAAAATGTGTTTGCATAAATTGAAGAATTATTTCCCTGTATTGAGATTGAGAGGTTATGTTGGGGGAGTGGGGCGATGATAACTTCCTCAATGGCTCAAGGGGGCGATTCTTTCAAAAAGGTTAAGAACCACTGATCTAGAAGAAAAACAAAGGCCAAGATTTAGAGGGGAAGAGACAAGTTGGAAGAATGGGCAGAAAGATTTATCTCTCACCAAGAATCTCCTGTTTTCTAACACTTCCTTTCAAAAGGCAATATATATTTTTTTGCTGAATTTCACCTTATTGATTTCAGTGTAATTTCATTAATGCACATTACTTTCTGTGTGATATTCTAATCTGTGAGATAATCCGCAGGTTGTTTCTTGGGTAGATTTTGCTGATTTTCTGATACTTAGTCATTTCTTGTTCTTTTCCTTTTTATTGTTTTGCCTTTCTTTCTTTCTTTTTTGTTCCTTTCCTATCTAGCTTTGCTGGTTTATTTTTTTATCCCATTGCAACAACAGGAGTGGGATATAAAGGCACAAGCCCATTTATAAACTATGTATTCACTTATCAAGCTTTACTGCTTAGTGCAAAATCTCTTATGTGACAATACTAAGGTTTCTAATTCCGCAGTGGGTCAACTGTATTTAAGACATTTTCCCAAATGAATCAAAATGTTAAGTTCTGAGCATGGGTGCTAAGAATGGAGACGAGCCGGTGAAACAGTGAACTTCAAACTCTTTATTAACATAGTGTGACAGCTCAGCTCAATGGCTGAAACGGCCTCCTTTATATAGGCAAGCTCTTAAGTATTTAACCAATGAAAACACAGGGAGCGCTAGCTCCGTTAACCAATAGGAGAGGCTCGTTAATAGCCAATCAGATTCTCCTGAACGGACCAATCCGATGTCGCTATTATCGGCCAATCAGAAGTGCAGGGCCAGAACCCTGCACTCAATAATCTTTATTAGCACATTTATTCATTCACAACACAAAATATATATCTCTCTCTCTCTCTCTTCTTTTATGCTTTGTGGAAGACTACCTTGCTGTACTTTGCAATTCTTTGGAATGCACTGTACATTTCAATTGCCTCTGGGATATTGTCACACATGTCAGTTTTTTTGATCTTCCTGTAGTGCTTTAAATATTCGGAATGTCTGCCATTTGCTGCCTACGATTTATGTGAAAAGTTCTCCCCCCATCCATACAAAAGAACGTTTTGGGTTTTTTTCCATCTTAGGAAAATGAATGCTGCTTTACTGTTTTTGTGTTTTTATGTATTTAACAGTTTTATGTATTTAATAGTGTTGTTTTTTAATGTTTTAAATTATTTTTGCTGTTCACTTTTTTTGTTGATTTGGTATCATTTTCTGCATGTTTAATTTTTTTAAGTAGCCCTGAGGTACAGTTCGTGAAATGAGTGGCTGTGTAAAATGAATGGATGAATGAATGAGAAAAGGTCTACAGAGTTTCCTGAAATTATAATTCCAGAATTTCTAATTGATCAATCGAACATCTTTTACATTATCAATTTTCATTTTGTGATTATATACTGTTAACCATATCTATGATACAGTCAAATGCAAAATCATTAAAAACACTAAACAAGAAGCCTAAAATGTATTTCAATCCCCTTTCTACCTGTAGTCAGAAGAGGGCTTGGTCTTTTCAACAAGAAAATGTTCCATACGGTAGCAGCAGGTATACCATGGAAATGGTGGGGCTAACTATTGATGCTAAATACATCTATAGCATATTTGTCCCTTCCCTTCAAATGATGCCTTGCTGAATTCTAAGACGGAGTCATTGATGCAACTCAGTACTAATGGTCCTGCAAGCAAGTTGAGCCTTCTTTGTATCATCTATAGGCCACGATCAGTACTTAGCACTAATGTGCAAGAGGAAGCTTCTGTTCTTATCCTACTTGTTCCCATCCTCTCTTATTTTTCTCAGGGAGGAAGAGGACCTATAAGGAACAATGAAAACTTTTGCTCCATTTTTCTTTTTTTCCATTTAATCGTGTCTGAACCTAGGGCCAGATTTGGCCTTCGCTGGACGAGTCTCTGCAGTTTTCTTGCCATGGTTTTTCAGAAGTGGTTTGCCATTGCCTGCTTCCGAGCTGAGACAAGCTGAGTGACCAGAGGTCACACAGATGACTTTGTGCCCAAGGTGGAGCCTGAACTCTCAAACCCCTGTTTTCAGTCTGATGGCTTGGTTCCTAAACCATACTGGCTCTCTTGTAGCAAGTACAGCCTCCTTCTGTTTGGATTAAAATTGTACCCTGATCCAAATCCTTTTTGCCCACTAATTCAGGTCCTATTTTCTTTTTTTAAAAAGGCAGTTGCATTAGTGTTAAGGGTGTAATTAAGTTAACTTCTAAGTTACACCTGTTTCCAATCCCAAATAGGCAGCCTCAATAGCTAAGAGGTTAGACTCGGAGCAAGAAAACTCAAGTTCTAGTCCACTCTTAATGATGGAAGCTCACTGAGTGTCCTTCACCCTTTGTTATTCTTTCTCAGCCCAACCAACCTCGCAGGCTTGTCATTCTGGAGGGGGGAAAAAACAGGATTAGATGTAAAGCATATTAAATAAAACTTATTTGCTAATTCCTAACTTAAAATACTTGTAGTTGAGGCTTTTGTAATACTGACTAGGGATGTCTACTAACATTCAATGTTTATTCTACATAGAGAGGCTATGTGACCTTTCTTTGCTTTTTGTGCCTAAATAAGATTATGATAGTCACCTTTTTTCTTAAATTATATTTCCACAAAGCAAGGACACAAGATGAGCTGAGGCCAAGATAAGGAGGACAAGGGATATGGACTTTGAGAAGAGGGAGAGCAATTTATGGTACTTTTGGCATTCAACTCACAAGGAATTATGTTTAACATTGGTTAGAATTTAACACATTTTTCTCCCATTTTGGGGTCTCTTTTGACTAACTAATATAGTACAATTGCCAATTAAGGTTAATGAACAGCAGAAAATGATCATAATAGACAAAAATTATTTACTCATTTATTTACAAAAGCTTGTAAGCTGCTCCAATTGAAGCTGAGCCTGAACAGCATACAGTTTCCACCTTTGTAAATTCAGACTAAAAACAAAACATTAAATTTAGCAAATTAGACAAATCCATAGGGGGGAAATGTAAAAATTGGAAACATACAATCAGCATTCTATTCATTAGGCTTTCCTTCATCAGAAGGAGCAGTCATACTATTCTGGGTCCATGGTCAGATGGTCATGATTTTATGGACTTCCGCAAAACCAAGAGTTCAGCCATTCTGATGCCTGGGCAAAAAAACTTCCAGATAAGGAGAGTACAATTGAAAATACTTCTACAAACTTTGCAAGTAACAGTCCCTAAAAAACTGGGAACCCCTGGTATAGGGAAAGGAAAAACCATCCCATTTTTGGGGTGCCACAAAGGAGCTAAGAAGAACTTTCTATATGACTTGCTATCTCAAAAAAAGGTTGTGGTTTTTTTTAAAGGTTGTGTCCATTTTTTTTTTCAGATTTAAAGGTGTCCTGAAAAAGGCATTTGCTGAGTGATCTTGTCCCAGGACAAATGAGGGTTGAACTATAATAACAGCATTTTAAATGTGAAACAAATAGGCCGTCAAAGCTACACCTATACTTTCAGATTGGTGGTCGGTTAAAGCCTTTTTCAAATAAAATTTAATTCCCTGCAGTTTTTTAAAAATAAACTTTATTAGTCTTTTATATCTTTAAAAACCAAACAAAAATATTAATATTATGACATTAACAGTGTGTGACATCTATCTCATATACTTCTATTTTGTGCTTATTTACAAATATATAAAATTTATGCAAACATAAAACTTTAATCTATAAGTTGCTTATCATTAATTCACCCATCATCCATCTGTCTTAATTCAATCCAATCATACCATTTTTTCAAAGTTCTATAATATTCAGACTTCTTTCTCTCGTAACATCAGGGTTAACTTATCCATCTCTTAATTCCCTGCAGTTTTGTGGACATATCTATGTAAAAAAAATTGGCAGCAATATAGAAATGATTTACTGATGTTCTCTTCTGGCATAACTTTTCAACTTTCCAACATTATAGCACTTGCTGGAGTTTCTGATTCAAGTATTAATCAGGCCTGGCCCTACTTAGCTTCTGGGTCCAGAGAAGATTGACCACATACTGTTACTTATTAATAATAATAATACACCACCTGAATCCACCAAGGTTCCAAAATGTTAAAATGAACTGTATGCAGTGCATAATATAGTAGCCTCTTGGATTTACAGGAGCTTCTGTAATAATGGCAAGGCACATGTCTTGTGAATAGATGAAGATATCTCATTGCATTGTGGTTAATGAACACTGAACATTCTTTTGTGTCAGGGTACAACTGACAGCTGAATGGGGTCAGAATCCTGAGATTCTTATAATTGCTGGATAGTGCTGCTAGGCAACGGCCCCAACAAATATTGTGCAATGTTCATCTTTGCCTGTTTCTCTAGTTCAGCCCAAGGCATGTCTCGGTCACAAAGGTTGTCAATTATTTCCTTGAAGTCAAAAATCTACCATCTGCATCCTGACACCAGCATTTGATACTGCTGGGCCTGCATGCTTATTTATATTTCTCCTGACCTTGGCAAGTATAAAGAATAAAAACTGTAACTGTTGGGTAATTCAGTACTGTCCTTTCAAAGTGGAGCCAAGGAGTAATTGCAACATGCTGGCTACCCTGAAGGAAACAGGTTTGGTGGTCTCTGTTGTCTTCCTCCCAGCTTGGAACTGGACTAGAACAGAAGACTGGGAAACAGAATTTCATTTCTTCCTCTTTTTCCTGCCATGATTCATATTTCTTTCTCATCCTCTTCATAAAATGGAGGCATTTAAAAGAACTGGGTGGTTTTGCCCTTATTTCTCATAAATGTTAAGTGTTTCATGGGGCTGAAAAGAGAATTGCTAGAAAATGGGCTATCTTTAGCCATTACAACAGATGGCATTAGTTCTTATGAACTGTTCTACAATTATGAGCTTAAAAAGATGTTCACCTGTTCTTCTTCTCCCATTAGAGGTTATGTTTTGCTAGGAACTCAAGGAAACCTTCTGTGTGGTTGTTCCCTGGTTTTGGAATTCTTTCTGAAGGGGATCAAGCTCATTTCCTGTTTGTTATCTTTTGGTTGCAAGCAAAACCCATTTTTATTCATTTTTTAGGCATAACTCCTGAGATTTACCGGTGCATTTATAATAGTATAGTTATCATGCTTCATTATTCTACTTTTAAAAAATATTCATCTCCATTTTTTGTGCAAAAGTGAAGTATACAATGTACAGTCATAAAGTGATCTTTTTCAGAATACTTATTCATCAGTAAACAAAGCATTTAAATGATAAAGGGATGAGAAAGCACCAAAAATAATTTTGTGATGATGCAAGTTTACCAAGAAGTCTGCTACAGGTACAAAGCTATTAGGAGGTGAAGCTCAGCCGCTATATTCCAGTTTCCTACATTTGTATTCCTGATAATTGCAGACAAGCTATGCAGATTAATTAAGAGATGCATGGGGGGGGAGAGTCACTCTACTTACAACTCATGCATACTATCTTCCTGATCTTTTTAAGCAGAATAACAGAGTTGGAAGGGACCTTGGAGGTCTTCTAGTCCAACCCCTTCGCCAGTAGGAAACCCCATAGCATTTCAGACAAATGGTTGTCCAAACTCTTCTTTAAAATCTTCAGTGTTGCATGACAGTTTTGTGTTGTTTTCCACACAATGTACAGATCTCTGCTTTCCTACAAAACTGGAGAAGAGAAAGAATATGCAGAGAATACAGTTTGTTTAAACACTCTACGGTATTCCTTGCAATATCAAAGTCTTTTTTTCCATGTCACAATGCAGTAAAAGACACTGTGCTCATCATTTAAATAAATTGGGTGTTGAAACAAGCCTGGGTAGCCTTCCCTTAATTCAACCTCAGGCAAGTGCCTAGTGCCGGCCTTCCCACATTTTGGCTTCCACATGAGTAATTGCATTTTCCTCCCTTTCTACATTGGTCAATCTCTTCTTCCAGTGGATGGCTTTGCTAATGCTGACATTGTAGATACTATAGAAAGTTAGCACCCACCCCCTCCTAGAAGAATGAAATATTCTAGGAAATATTATAAAGGCAGATTATTATATTTCCCTGGATGAGAAAGGAGAAATATGTCTTTAAAGCAGCTCCCTGCCCCCGCCCCCTTCAGTTCCAAGCCGATGGGATTAAGACATGGCCCTCAGCACATGATAAGATTACCCATCTCACCACACGGCACCTGGGAAGATTGCATCACCCAGAAGCAGCGTTGCCAGATTCAAAATGTAAAATTATCGTACCCGAGACTCAAAATTATCATTTTTTTGAGAAAATTATCGTACATATAGCAAACTCTATATCTCACAGGAAGTACCAACTGTAGGCATATATCCATGTGGAAAATGTCCGAATTGAAGGCATGAAGCCACAAGATACGATCCCACAAAACTTACGATCAGCAATAAACTACCTCAATGGGCCTGACGCACGCGATGACTAGCTGACTCGACTCGTACTCGTACTTGTACGTAGCTCGTGAGCGAGCGTGTATCACGTATGCACAAACTACACGCGCGTACGCACACACACGTGATCTAGACTCATGAAGTTGCATGAACCCACGAAAAGTACAGTATGGTAAAATACTAGCTCTTAAGGGTATAATAAAGTTGCTTTCAGGGCAGCTGCAATTTTAATGTCCTGTCCACAATGTTCTCAATAGCTCGGAATAGCCCACTATATCCATTTACGTTTGAATTTTCGTGAACGACATTATATCCCCATACATTTGCAAACTTGCATTGCATTTCAAAAGGGGATTTAATTACATGAAATATGTATATTGTACCCATCCCTGCTGACTGATGCTATGAAAAGCTGAAGCAATCGTTAAAATGAAAGAACAGAGAAGAAAACCGAGACTGTGTATATGATTGAAACATATAAGAATGCATTGTTTACCTTATGGAAATTCCAGCTCAACTTCCGGATCGCTATCTCCTGATGTTGCTGTCGCATCCCCTGCAGATCCACTAGATGGTCTGCAGCCCTCAACGCAATGTTGTGTTCTGCTAAAAAACCTGTCAGTTTTAGCTCTGCTTTTTTGACAGCGGTGTCGAGTTGGTCCTTCTCTTTACTTCCAGTTCCCAAACACTGTGCTAGTGATTTCTGGGTGGGAGCAAGGATTTTACTCTTCTCTTGGTGTTTCTTCGACTTTGCATGGTTTTTCAGTACTGTTAACTCTGCTAGCATTTGCACATCACAACAACGACACCATGCTTTGCTGCTACAGCCAGCTACAGGTTTCAACCATCCTGCTAATGAAGGATCGTTTTCCCATTCGTTCCTGTATGCTTGTTGGCGATGTTTAGTTTGCTTATTCTTTGGCTGCTGTAATGGGGTCTCGGCCCTCCTCTTTCCCCCTTCCACGGCGTCTGAAATCTCCTTGTCACCCATATCATCAATACAGTAGGTCTGTCAGTTTAACAATTAAGGCTATCTCCAATAAACGAACGTCTGTATAAATTACGATCTCCGTGAGAAACATTAATCAAGATTCAGTAATTTTCAGTTCACCCATTATAGTTTTATCCATGCAGAGTCAAGTTGTTCACTGCTGGCACTGTGCTGCGTATACGCGGTCAGCTGTACGCGGTTAACGGCCCCTATTGTCCCATAACCCGCGATTTTGAGAAACCCATTCTGATTGGCGGATAGTTGAATGGATACAATACGCGTCTAGACATAAAAGGTATGCCAAGTATGAATGTACGTTGCGCGCGCGAGACTTTGAGTAGGTTAAGAAGAGATCTATGGTTGAAAGTTATAAGATAAGCAAAAATGTACGCTTCCTGTGTGTTATGAAATGTTTTTAGACACGAGGCACAAAAAAGGGTCAAAGTAGGCCAACTATCTTCTTAAATTGCCAAATTGTAAAATTATCGTACATTTGACCTTTTTGGGAATTATTGATCGTACATCGTACAGAGGGCCAAATTATCGTACAAATACGATAATTATCGTACGTCTGGCAACACTGCCCAGAAGGATTCAACCAAACTTAGCACACACACAACCTACAGAGCTAGCTATGACCCCTGACAGCATCCAATCAGGATACTCTTCCTGTGCCCCAGGAAGTTCAAAGCTTAGAGAGGGCATAAACCAAGGGACTCTCAGCATCTCTTCCCTTTTCACTCAGGAGCTCCAAGACATGTGGTCCTGTCCACCATTAAACCTTCTTTCCAAGCAACTTCCATGAATCCAGTGTCTTTTTCCCCACTTGGAACTACACCCAGAAGGATATTTCTTCCAACAATACTATTATGTGAGAATAAACCCATAATTTCTGATTCAGCTCAATTCTTGTAGTCTAAACCTTTGTGGGTCAAAATGCTGTTAATCATTATAAATAGTCATCTCTGGATGGTAGGACATCTATCAATATATATTTATCCATAAACATACACTACAGCGATCCTTTCATTCATGAACTTCCTTTTCTGAATGCAGAAAGAGAAAAAAAAATCTTCCCTAAAAGATGAGACCAAGAGAACAAATAGCCCAAGCGGTAGATGTGTGCGTGTCAACCTTATGCTGAATATATATTAAAATAGAATGTAATAAAAGGGCAAGGTCTAATTGGTGTGGTTGTGACTCATTTCCGGTCCTTAGCTACTGTTGATAAGAAGTATAATGAGATTGGTACACTCATAAAAGTTCTGAGTAACTTTCGGTTGAATTAAAAAAAATCCCAGCTGCTGTTGTTGAAACCAAAGGCTACTATTTCAATTTTGCCAGTGAGTTCTGATTTTTCGAGTGGTTTGATATTATAGTATTTAGCACTCCCTTTTTGGTTCAACTCAATGGCGGCCATAACGCCTGAGACATAATATCTTGGAGTTCTGTGGCAAAATTATCCTTCTTACACTGATCAACACATACACAGACAACCTAGGTGCAGAATGAAATTATTCCTGATTTTGGCTGCACATCACGTTAAAACTGCCTGCCCCCATTAGACCAAGCTGAAGTACATCCTCAGAGCATTCAGATTTGTCTGTTCAGTTCTATATGACAATATGCAGCTCATCTGGATTATCTTCCATTGGAGCATGGAAATGTGTCTCAACACTTTGTTGGAATTAGCTTGGCCCCAGAATCGAACAGGAAATCCAGAGTCCATTCATGGAAGGTAGCAGATTCTTCTGAGTAAATGGAAATTGCATTATTCCTAGCAGCGGATTGTTACTGCTGACTGCTCTGAACTTAGGGGCAAAATCCCATCTCATTACTTAGCAAGCCAAAGGTGATCCTGGGAAGCAACCCAGGGAAGAAGGTGACAAGCACCTGTCTACAGAGATTCTCAGTCATCCAGGTCATGGTTGTCCCAGAGGTACTTTTCAAGAAGCAACTGGACTTTTTTTTTTTTAAAGACATCTGAAGCTGAAGAAGCTCAGAGCTGAAGAAGATTCTTGGATGAGAAGCAAAACATCTTCAAAGAAAAACAAGAAAGTCCAGTTGCCTCTTGAAAAAGCCCCTTTGGGGCCAACAAGCACCTCTCCTTTGTTTTTCATTAGCAGAGATTTTGAGGCTTGTACATGGAACTTGTTTCCATGAGCTTCTTTTAATTTTTTCAGGAGAAATAGAAAGGGGAAGGTATATGAATCAGCTTTTGAGTCAGGAAAAATGTTTATATCTTTCTGGGCGTGCATTTCTGAGCTCTATCTCTTGTAATCAACAATTGTTCTGTCTTACCCAGAGCCTTTAATTTTAATTAAGACACCAAGGAAGCACGGGTGGAATGCTACCAGTTTGCACCTATTCGCTAGAACCGGTTGGTAACATTCTAAGCAGTTCGGAGAACCGGTTGTTAGAAAAAATTACCAGCCTAATCCTGTAAGGAAGGCAGGAAGGAAACATTCTGGTGTTGCTTACAGAAACTGCCTCTCCGTTAACCCTTATTACATTCTTGGCAGGACTAGACTTCCTGTCTCTGGAACTTCTCTGGAGTTTTTCTTCCCTCCTTTGCTGGTACTTTGCTTGTGTGGAGCAACCAATCAAAGTTGCAATGGCACTGGAAAAAGTGACTTATGACCATTTTTCGCACTTACAACTGTTTCAACATCCCCACAATCATGGCATTCCAGGCGAGGAGATGCATGCCTCGATGTGAATGATATTGAGTTGGCCACACCCAGCCAATAACATGACCACCAAGCCATGTCCACCCAGTCACATGACCACCAAGCTACATCCACCACCTAAGCCACGTCCACAAAAAATTTGAATCCCACCCCTGCAAGGAAGATTGCTAGATCATCCACAAGAAATCTTGTCTATAAGAATTTCACACCAATTTTTTTGAACACTCCTGCTGCCCATTGTTTTACAAATGGATTACTTTCCTCCTGTTGCTGTGGATTAAGCAGGAGTCCTTAATGTATATTACTGTGATGGCGAACCTATGGTACACATGCCAGAAGTGGCACGCAGAGCCATCTTCACTGTCACGTGAGCTATTGCCCCGGAGCAGGTCCACTGCCATGCGTGTACACCACCCACCCACTAGCTGATCATCAGGTAGCTGCTGCACCTGTGCGGGGGGCAGGGGGCACGCGGGAGATGCATCACATGTGCAGAAAGGTGTGGGATGCACAGAGGGGGTCACAGACACATGTGCAGGGGGCGTGGGGCTCTCCATGGGCATTGCCTTATGAGTGTTGGAACGCGTGGATGGAAAGATTAGCCATCACTGCTATATTATGTACTGTAAAGGAGGTATTACATAAAGGAGCTCCAGAGAAATAAGCCGTTCTATCTTCTGTGTAATATAGTCATGTCCAGCTGGCTCTTTGGTCAAGCAGAGTAGTCCCTGGTTTATAGACCAACCATCAAACCAGGTCATCTACTGTATAAGTAAAATATGTATTCTGTGATTGAGCAGTGATCCCTGTTAATGTAAATTAGGAAAATGGGATTTTCCTTTAATGAGTCACTGTTCGTCCTGCTGTTAGCAATCCACAGATAAATATTTGACTTCTGCCCTTCCAACAAAGTCTTTTAAATATTGGTGCCAAATATTGCTGTTTTACAAATTAGGTTCCAGGCAGTCCTCAACTTATGACTATAATTGAGCTTGCAATTACTGTTGTAAGTCATGTCAGTCATTAAGCAAGTCATCATGTGACCCTGCCTGATTTTACAACCTTTATTGTGGTGGTCATGGAGGAAACGCTTCAATTAAGCTAGAAGTAATCACCAGTTTCCCACAAAAAAAAGTCATAAACCATGATCACATGACTAAAGACACTGCAAACGACTGTAAATGCGGGTTGGTTGCCAGATGTCCACAGTGTGGCCAGTTGACTGCAGGAAGAAGGAGCAGTTTTTGGAACTTCGAATGGGGTATAAATCTTTGTGGTGGGAGTCTGTTGTAACTTCGACTGATAGTAGGTTGAGGACTACTTGTACTTTAATATCTGTTCGATGTAAATGGTAAAAAGCATTGTCAAAGATAAGATGCTTAACTTCCCTGTATTGTTCCAAGTTAGTATATGTGCTATCGTAGCAAGCACAAGATGGTGGTGATTATTAAAGATAAAATGTTAAGCATGTAGACGGGTAAGTCTTCTGAAGAAGAATTAGCATGGCTTCTGCAAAGGAAGGCCAGAAAATATATAATTATGCATATTGGGGCAAGTGTGTGTGTGTGTGAGAGAGAGAGAGAGAGAGAGAGAGAGAGAGAGAGAGAGAAAGAGGAGCATAATTGTGTGATCACAGCCTCACTAATATATATAACTAGAAACAACGTTGATAAATTCAGTCTTTTTACTTTTCTTGAGGATGAATATTCTCGCCGGGTTGTTGTTGACAGTCTGTTGGATATGTTTGCTGCCTCATGTTATTTATAAAAATAAGAAAAATGGGATATAAATAAATGAAAATGAAAAAAATGAAGAAGACTATATATGTATTTATTTATAGCCTACCTTTATTATTTTGATGGAAGGAAGCTTTAGATTCCGGTTGATAGTTCAATATTACTCATTTTTCTGGTTTTTTTCTCCAGTCAATTCATTTTATTTCGCTATTAGTTTGCTGTTTTGTCTATGTAAAAATTTATATGCATTTTCTTATTTTGAACATAGATAACTTTGCAAGTGATTTTTTTTCTGGTATATTTTTGTTTGCATTTTTTTGTACGATATACAGATTTGGGGAAACCTGCTACTGTAGTATGTATTTTTGTACACTTTTGACTCAGCCCAACCACCTCACATGATGGTAGTTGTGGAGAAAATAGGAGGCAGGAGTACAGAATTTGCTGTATTCATTGCTTTGAGTTGACCAAATATGCTTTTAAAAGGCAGGATAAATATTGAATAATAACAATAACAACTGCAATGTTGATGACAGAAAATTAAATGTAACTGCACATATATGCAAGTTGGTTTGTATACTGTACAGGAAGTACAAATTTGCTAAATCTGCACTAAGCTAAACAAATTATTCTCACATCCCCAATTAAGTCTGAGGAGATTTCAACTTCTTGAGATAGGAACCTTTGTTTTACTCTACTGTATTTACTGAAAAAATTTCTAACATGGTTATTCCTTTGCATTGAGTTTTCTGACATTGCTTGCCCCCCCCCTGTCATCACACACACACACACACACACACACACACACACCGGTTAAACATGGATTTCCAATTACTGTTTTGCAAAGACTGCAAGGGAAAATTGTGGGTAGGGGGTTCACACATATACACTTTTACAATGGATTTGCAAGCCAGTGAATACTGTCATACATTCCTGCATCCCACAGGTCTTAATTCTATATTAAGTGTAATGTGATTAGAGATCTATAGAGTGAAAACAAGATTCACAAAGAAGAAGTATAATGCACAGCCTTATTCCACGCAATTATAGGTGAAGGAAGAAAGTCTGCAATATATTTTGCTGAAATCTTCCATATTCTCCTGTGGGTGTAGTTCAAACACACTGTGACCGAAGCCACAATACAGTAAAATATATTTTTAAAAAATATGCAGAAGTGTTCAAGAATCTAATATCTAGTTTGGTGAGCAAGTGGCAACATGAAGTCAGAGTCTCGATCACAATATTTGGCCCTGTCACAGAGGGTGACAACATGGAGCAAGAGGAATGACGTCTGGGGGGTATATACCATCATGAAGCAACACTACAGTGGATAATCTAAAGGTGATCCAATATAGCCAACTTTGCATAGCAAAGATCTGGACTAAGATCCAGTCTGCTTCAGTAACTCACCTATATAACATTCCTGTTTATGCATGCAGGTTTAATGACTACTTCCTCTTCTGTTTCTTTCCTTCATCTTATTCAGCCATTGACAATTGACAGTCTTTCAGAGCAATTGTGTTGGGCAGGCCCCCAAATATCTCAGCAAGCCTTTAATTTAGGACCCTCCTGGTGTGAACAGATCATACAGAAGTAATTGGCTGATTGGCAGTTTCAAGGGGGAGGGGCACAGGCATGCCTGCATGAGAAAACTTGCTCCTGGCTTGTCACATTTAGATGCAAATATTTGGTCCCCTGGTTCATCTTTGCAAGGAATAATTGCCTGGACAAGCTTTGGGAGACGTTGATGAGGAACACAGGGCTTACTGCAGCTGGCAGTAATACAGAAGGATTTTTTAGTTATTCCAACCATACCATGCCACTGTAGGCATTGCTGAAATGTAAGGAATTATATAACAAAATAGAAAGATGACGAGGGAGAAAAAGAGAGATGTACCTATTTCCAAGGAACTTACAATCAAAAAAGAATGCAGGCAGACAGAACTGCATTTTTGGATAATGTGCCACAGTGAGTGCCGTGATGCATTAGTGAGAAATTGCACAGATGGTCTTCTATCCTAAATGAAGGAAGAAGGATCCTGGAAGACAGATAAGCTTTGTTCAGCGTACATAAATTCACTTACGTGCACACATGCACACACACACACAGAGGGGGGAGGGGGGAATGTAATTCCTAGAATCACACATTCACCAATGGCTATTTCAGATGCCCTTCACAAAAGCATATTTTCCAAATTTCTGTCTTTTCTGACTATCCATACAGCCTGTTACACTAGTAACCCATTGCTTTCCTTTTCCTTGAAAAATCTGTTCAAAGTTCTTTGAAATGTAAGGATTAGTTAGCAAACAAAGATTTCCAAATCTATATTCGCTAAGAGGACAATATGGGAAAAAGGGACAGTTCATAAGAAAGTTGTTGTAAATGGGACAGAGAATATAATCCCAGCCTTTCTGACTAGAAAGTTTCCCTCTCTTTTCACTTCTGCAGAACAAGCAGTCTTTGAGCTCAGCTGTGGGGGTGGAGGGGAAACGGTTGAAGGGGAGAATCAGGAGGCAATGAATGATGAAAGACTTCCTGCCCATTGATTCTCAGTTCCCTCAGACCATTAACATTTCAAGGAAAGCAAGGTATTGTGGAGCCTTGTTTCCCAACCTCCACTACCCCCACCACACACCCCAGGACATTACTACTAAATTTTCTGCAAAGGGTTTTTATCAGACAAACAGGAAAGAAAGTTGACAGCTACTTGTCTCTCATAAAATGCAGGAGTACTTTAATTTGTGTGGTCTCTGACTCTAGGCGGAATATATGTTTGTGAAGTTGGAAGAGGGTATCTTCAAGGTTCTGCATATAGGGCCAATATTATTATGGAAAGAGTTAGAACATGTCATATTTAAGGTAGTCTCCTCAGGCCTTCAGTAGAAGAACATCACTATTTCAATCTGGCTCATTTTCTGCAAATAAAACATTACACCACCACCACCATCATCACCATCATCCATATTTTCCTAACTAGTACCCAGAAGTGGGCACCAATGCTATACGAAATGTCATTCTTCCAAGAGGCAATCAGACATCCTTTCCAATAAGAAATGTATACATAATATCCTTGCAGCAATTAGCATGTATAAAACTAATTCAATATACTCAGAATATCTGATTCAGTAAAATTGAATGTGAATATTGCAGGTTGAAATAACTCAACTTTTAAAATCAATTTTCTTCTAGTACGAATCATTTTCCAGAATTTTAGAGCGTTTACCAATGAATGTGAAAAATGTTCCAAATCTGTTCATGGCATTTCCAACTATTTTTTAAAAATGACTTCTCTATTTTCACAATCAAAATTGGAGTGATGATAAAACAAGTATTTCAATTTTCTCTTAGTATAATATTCAGAGTCAATTGAATTGAGATTCCCATTGTTGTGTCTCTGTTACTGCATTCAAATTCTGCATCCATTTAATGATGCAAATTTTGACATGTTTGGATTCTAAGTTAAACTTTACTGTAAAATTATAAATGAAGCCTAAAAATTGTTTCAAATTGTCTGTTGCAAGATTTTTAAATGTAGTCAAGTTTCACAATGTTCTTTCTTGTTCCTATAATTCTTGTAGTGCACTACTATTAATTTGAAGATACTTTAATCAAGCAGGTAAATTAGACCATTGTGAAATAAATGTTCCCAAAAAGATTTTATCTTCATCTTTAAAATTGTTAATGTCATCCATCATCTCACTATTGTGAGATGGATGACTGTATACTGTAAATCAATATAAGAAATAAATATTATTAATAATTAAACATTGCATGAAAACCAGTTATTAACTTTCCACTGAATTAATTTTGTCTTCCTCATAGATACTTAATAATGAATTTAATTTTTTGCTGTATTTATTCTAGACATCCTAATAGAAGTCTTCTTATTTAGTTTAATTTAGTTTTATTGCCACTGCACCTCATACAATGAAATTAAATGCCATCTTCATTAGTACATTATAACTACAAAAATAAAACACAAACATGCATCCTTCACATTCTACACAATTGAATTGAAAACTCCTGATATTGCATTAATATTGCAATATCAGAGTTTCTGTAATTCTTATAGTAGTAGAATTCTATATAGTTAGTGCTCTTGGATAGAAGCTGTTTTTCAGCATATTTGTCCTTGTTTTTATTATCCTGTACCATCTGCCAGATGGTAATAGTTCAAAAAAAAAAAAAGTGCCCACGATGAGATGGATCTTTGACAATGTTTTGAACTTTCTTAAGGCAGCGGGAGCTATAAAGTTCTTCCAGAGGGGGAGAAGACAACCAATGATCTTCTGGGCAATGATGTTAACCCTCTAGAGTGCTATCATATCTGCCACTGTGCAATTGGCAAACCATACAGAGGTGCAGTAAGTTAATGGTGCAGCATTAGAAGGTTACCAGCAGTTTTTCATTCAGTTGTTGTTTCCTGATCATTACGCAAACTTTTATTGTATTGTTTTTTCTTTTTTCTTTATCAACCCAAAGATATTTGGGCAGGCCATCTGAAAGTCCTGCCCCTTCCCTTGAAGCAGATGGGCCAAAAGAAATAAAGTTTATTCTGAGATATATGTTAAGCAACTAAGCATGATAATACAATTTAAAAGTTTCAAGCTTTTTGGACCATAAGTAGTCCTGTACTTATTTATGCCAATCACTTAATATTTTACTTTCAACACATATTAGACTCATTTGAAAAACAAAATCAAGTCCTGGTGGCATCTTCGTTTAACTGATGCCATTCTTCCTAGTCATATAGAAATATACCGCCTGCTCTTTTGCTTTTCCAGCTCAATAAATGTTAGTAAATAAATATTATTTTCATCTGGTCCTTCCTTATATATTTAATCTCTTTTCCAGTCATGTTAAACTCCATTGAGACATGTAGGTATTGCTTTTCTTCCACTACCAAATTCCATTTCAGCATTTGAAACTTTTCTTTATTAATCCAATAACCTGACACAAAGGTTACACATACAATGTTGCTATGAGTGTTGATTTGGTTCCTTAAAATGGTTCCCAGCATTTTTACATAATGCGTTGTTGTAAGTATTAATGGGAGTGTTTCATTTTCATCCTGTGAAGCAATTTTGAATTAGTCAGATCATTTGTACAACTGATCTAGTCCCAGCTATTGTAACTGATGATGGCTGTCTAATCTCTTTGGGAAATAGCTTTCCTTATGCTTCTGCTTCTGTTTTAGGCTAGAGCCTGATCATTGTTTGTTTATTACAAGTGCATTCGTGCTATACAGTACTCTCAGTCTACTTCATTGTTTCAACAACTCACTATGGGCCTTTCTTCACTATCACCTAGCTAACGTCAGCAAAATACTGTACAGGCATGAAGTTTGAAGCCCCTAGTGCTGATTCCTATCTGGTCTCTGATGTCACCTGGCCTCCTCCTGAGATAATGGGTGACAGGTTCTTTTGCATAATATCAAAAGAAGGAGGATGCCACTGCTTGAATGTCTTTAGTACAGTTAAGGATCACTTAAGGCTGTCTCATTCATGAGTTGGTGATGACACGAAGGCAACATCGTAGGATAGGAAAGAAAAGTTGCAGGGCATGTTTGTACTTTGGTTAACTGCAAGTTTAGAAGATGCAAATTAGGACATGGTTTATATGAGGGTGAGAGAAAACGATTGGTCCAAGAGCATTTAAAAAACTTTATAGCTAATTGCTTCACAAATTCTTAGCAGTATCAAAATAATGCGCACTTGGAATCCAACCACCCATCCATCCATATATACCCAGAAAGTACAGTAGTTCCTTTCTATCTGGTAGGGAAATCCCACCAAAGGAGATGTGAACCAACTGAAGCAGAAAACCTGGCTCCACCAGATGAGCAGGAACCACATCAGCACTATAGACAGGATGTGTCCAGGGAATAGCCTAAGAGCTATGGTCTGAATTGAGTAGTGAGACTGATTAGTTTGTCATCACATTAAGGTACAAGTTTAATAACCTAGTATGTTTTCAGACCATATAATTGTTATTCAGTTTAACTGCTCTAAGCATTGACAGCACAGCAGGATTGGTTGCTATGAGTCTTTGTACTCTTGGAAAGCTGAAAAGGCTGGTTCTTCAGATAAACAAAACAAACCTCACCCATGGTATTAAAATTAGGAGACCAAATCAGCAAGTTTTGCAATGCAATTTAGCAGGCTTCTTACTCTTAACATCTTACCCAAGTTTCATAGCAAACTCAGAGATCTAATTAACATTTGGTAAGCTGGCTACTTCAACATTCCTCCTCTAAGGTGGTTTCATGCCATATCATCCACTTCCCCAGCCAAGTTAGGAGTTGCCATCTCATGAATTCACGTAATTGTTGTAATCCAACAGTAGTTTTGGTTGGACTTGTGCCATTTGCAAGATGGAATTTTTAAACTCTAATGAGAAGTACCAGCTGCAGCCAATTAATTTTGAGACTTGCAATGAACATCTATAAACAAGTCTCAGATCATTTGATTCATCCATCTTCATCCTTCATTAGATTTATACCCCATCTTTTCTTCACCAGCTCAATAACAGCAAATATAGCACTTGTCCAATTCTTCTCACGACAATAAACCTGTGCTGTAACTATATACTCATATGTTACTAAAATTGATTTAAAGAAACTGAAGATTTTAAAGTGCTTAGTTTGTTCGAGTTGATTATGCATTTCAAAAATGGTGAAAAATAAGACAATTTGTAAGTTTTAAGTAGCACCTAATTGCTTCAAAACAGAAAGAAAGCAAACGAAGACTACACCAGTTAACTATTCCCATGCCAATTAATAGAGCATTGTATTTGCTAACTTGAGTTGTATAATAAATATGTATAAATAAAGGTAGGATCGAAATCAAATGCATACATAAATTGCCACTTCAGTACATGAATATCCAGTAGTTTTGAATACTAGTTAACACAGCTAATGATATTTCCATTTCATGTTTCCATTTATATTTCTGCTTTCCTCCAGGAGCTCATGATATTATTTTAACACATCCTCCTTCAGTTTTTATCCACCAAAACAAAATAGGGTGGGCCATTAGATTTTGACTGGCACAAAGTCACTTAGTGAGCTTTTGTGGCTGACAGTAAACTTGAATCTGGGCCTTCTCTTTTAATCCAAAACCCGAATTGCTACACCAATCTGGCCCTCACATCATGGGACAATATTTTCTATGTGGTTCTATTTTTGACTTCCTAGTGCCATTGATAGAGATGGATGGCTGACTTCAAGTATATGTTTTAATGCATACCTATAATGTGCCATTAAAAAAACCTCCTATATGGACTGTGGAAAAGGTGAACCTACTTTGAATCAACTCAAACTTCTGGTGACTACAACCATGCAATTTTCTTGGCCATGGTATAGAAATGGTTTGGTCCTGCATTTTGATGGGTTTTTTTTTATTTTCAGTCCTGCTCTAATGGTTCCTATCCAACCCAACCCAATCTAGCTTCTAAACCTTAGAAAGTTGACAGGGACTGCCACCTGCTGTTTACCTCCACTGTAAATACTGGTAATCAGAACATTGTAAAATACTCATTTAGCAACATCTCAATATCTTTTGAGACACTGAAATAAATGAAAGTGAGACAAGACAGTTGAAGGATCAAGAGTTAATTATGAAAGCAAAAGGGTACCTTAATATTTGAAATGCTAAGACTCTAGCAGACTCTAGATCAGGATTAGATCCTGAGTCTCCAGAATTTGCCAAACTACAAATCTAAGAGATCTCATTCAGTAAGTAACATTCAGAGAACCATCTTAATACTTTCAAAAAAATGCATGCCAAATGTGAAGGGCCACTAATTAACGAGTCCTCCCCGATATAAATGAGTTCTCACTCACTAGCCAAGTATTCAGGTGATTAATCTGCCAATTAAACTGATTCAATCTTGTAACCCAATTATCCCTGCACCTAAAATAGCAGCTCTCTTTTTAAGTGTGTAAAAGTATTATTATGTTTATACAGCATTTAGCATGTTTAAAGCCTTTCACATCCTGATCTGCATCTCGGAAATGCTTGCCAGAGTTTTATAAGCGGGTTTCATTATTCCTTTATTGCAGATAAAGGGATGAGGGAGATTTAGACCAGAAATTAGAAGAAAACCACCCACAGCTCACACACTGAACCACTCCTCCACGCTAGAACTTTCATGTCTCTGATATATGAAGTTAAAAGTACATTTTTTGTAGTCTGTCTAGGTTCAGCGGGTTTTCAGACATCTGAGTGTCAGCATGGAGACTGTTTGAATCCGCATTCCTCAAAATTCTTCAATTTATCAATGATCAATTCCAGAATAAATTGTTCCCTTTGACTTTGTCTTGCTTAAATCATTAGTTGATCACCCCCACCCCAGTATAAGTGGGTAGGTCACACAGTTGAATGCTAGTCACCATTTAGGGAAAGAGAAAGAAAAATGGATCAAAATTGGATCAAAATAGATACAATCTTGAAAAGAGAAAGAGCCAAAGAAAAATCTAGATAGATGTAGTATGTGTTTTTTCTACAGATGTGTATAGTTGTGCTTGTTGTAGCAGAAGCTGCTACAGAACAAATTTTGTCCAGCATTTTCTATTTACATCACCAGAGACCTTTTGGATTATTTGCTACTTACTTTTACTTCCAATGAATATTTGCATCTTCTGGAACTTTCTACATCTGGAGAATAGAGATCTGAGCTTTCTTATCATTTACTTAGTGATTAAGACATTGGTCGTCAATTGGAAGGTTGACAGTTTGAGACTCAAGCACCACAGGCTGGAGTGAGCTTCCTTTCCTGCCACAGCTCTTGCCAACCTAGCAGTTCAAAAGTACCACTTTGATGGGAATAGCGTTCCACGGAATTTGATGTATAGTCATGCTGACCATACATGACCATGGAAGCATCATCAAACAATGTTGGCTCCCTTGGCTAAGAAACAGAGATGAGCACCATGTCCTAGATTCAGATATGACTGGGCAGGGGAAACCTTTACCTCTTTTTCTGGCAAGACACTTAAGTGAATTGCAGATAATTTGAGTTACTTGTTACTGAGGTCTGTTTCCCTCTCCCCCTCATCCCCCAACTCTGACTTTCTTAACCTCATGAAAATAATGCCTTTTCTAGGATGTCTCCAATTCTTTTCCACACTATAGATGAAGAATGATCGTGGAAAACTATCATTAAAGGCATTTCTAATCAGAGTATTTTGCTTTGCTGTAAGCTCAAGTTTCCCTAGTCTGTAGAATGGTCAAATGGAAGCTAAAGCCTCCCACTCCTCCATGGATGTCATAAAAACAACTGGAAAGAATCATCTTTCAACATGAGGACTACATTCAAAGCCACCACCAGACTCTTCACGATCCCATAATATTAGCAGCGTCCATTCAGGGAGTGGATTTCTTTCTGGCTTTGCAGTTGTAAAGTTCAAACCTTAGTAAAACCTATTTTCTTTGACCTCTTGCAGTTCTATGAAGTTTGTGGGAGGTTCAACACTTTTTTGGCTAAAGGAATATTTGCCTCACCCAACTCTCAGCTTTGGGGTTTCAGCTGCCTTAGCTGGTCTTTCAAGGGGGAAGGTAGCTTGAGGGATTTGAGCAGGGTTGGGATTCAAATTTTTTAACAACCAGTTCTGTGGGCATGGCTTATTTGGTGGGATGGCTTGGTGGGCATGTGACTGGGTAGACATGGCTTGGTGGTCATGTGACTGGCTGGGTGTGGCCAACTCAACATCACTCACATCAAGGCACACACCTCCACACATGGCCTCTCGTCATTGTGGGGATGCTGCAACAGTCGTAAGTGTGAAAAGGGGTCTTTTTTCAGTGCCATTGTAACTTTGAATGGTCACTCCAGCAAAGGAGGAAAAAAAAAAAACTCCAGAGAAGTTCCAGAGACAAGTAGTCTGGTCCTGCCAAGAATGTAATAAGGGTTAACGGAGAGGCAGTTTCTGTAAGCAACACCAGAATGTTTCCTTTTTCCTTCCTTACAGGATAAGGCCAGTAATTTCTTCTAACAATCGGTTCTCCAAAATGCTTAGAATGTTAACAACTGGTTCTAGAGAACAGGTGCGAACTGGTAGAATCCCACCCGTGGATTTGAGCCCAGGAAGTGCTTAAAGGTTTTGCCTAGAACCAGGCCAGTGCACACAACTTAAAATAAGGACATGGAGAATGACATCTTGTGAGAAATGGCTGGATAAGGGGATTTGGGTTTCTCCAGGACTGGAGACAGCTCAGTAAGGGTTCTCAACTTATGACCACAACCAAGCTCAAAATTTATGTTTCTGAGATAGTTGTAAATTAATTTTCCCCCATTTTACAACCTTTCTTTCACAGTTGTTGAGTGGACCTCTGCAATTGTTAAATTAGTAACACAATTCTTAATGGAATCTGGTTCCCCTATTGATTTTCCTTGTTCAAAGGTTGCAAAACATGATCACATGACTTCAGGACACTGCAGCTGTCATAAATATGAACCAATTGCCAAACATCTGAATTTTGATCATGTAACCATGGGCCACTACAACAGTTGTAAGTGTGAAAAGCAGTCATAACTCACTTTTTTTCAGTGCTATTATAACTTTGAACGGTCACTAAATGAATGGTTATAAATTGAGAACTACATGTATGGGAGAGTCTTCATCATTCCTCAGTATTTCTCAGGTCCATTTATATTGGCATCGTCAGGAATAACTCAGGGCAGTGCCCAATTAAAGCAACAACACAGTGAAATATACACATTCTAAAACGGGGCTCCAACCATGGCAACTTTAAGCCTGACAGACTTCAACTCCCAGAATTCTGAGCTGGCTGGGGAATTCTGGGATTTGAAGTCCACCAGGCTTAAAGTTGTCAAGGTTGGAGAACCCTGTTCTAAAAATTAATGGAATTTAAAAGCAATTCCGCCAAGGGCAATTCAATAATCAAAACCATAATCCAGAATGCTGCTGACCCAATGCCTGAGGGGACGGACAGACCTTCAAGATAGGTCCAAGGCCTGCCAGATCTCAGAGGGAATGCTATTCATAAGGCTGGTCAACATCAAAAAAGGCACGTCTCCTGATTTCCAGAAGATGACCTTATTTAAGAGGTGGAATCCAGAGCATGACAATCTTCTCTGATCTTATTGGAGGGGCAGAGATAATCACTGACAAATGGTCCTACAAACAACCAGGTCCTGTACCATGAAGGGTTTTAAAGGTGAGAATCAGTATGCAGAAGCCCACTGGCAATTAATGTGACTTGCAAAATACCAATGTTACATAGCTGCAACCAATGTGGACCCCTAAATACCTGTGTGGCTGCATTCTAGACCAGTTGTAGCTTGCAGGTATTGTGTCGGTTTGTAGGAAGAAGGAAGAGAAGATGATTGCAAACTGTCTTCAAAAAGTTTTGGAGTGTATTGTAATAGAAACAGCAATGTGGAAGTGTTCACACAGTTTTCCTGTGTAATTAAAAAAAGAACATGATCAACTGCCAATTATACTAGTCTAAAAATTTCACGTGCAGTACAAAAAGTGAGAACTAAATGATTTCTATAATGTGTTAGGCTGATAGAGGCCATTAGGTTGTTTGGTTACATTCAGTCACTTGTGGATCAGCATTGAACAATGCTAGTGCTAAATTAGAGCATAAATATCTGAGACCTTAAATAAATAGAGTACTCATTTCAATACCTATATTTCAACTGACTCTGTTTTCTGAAATTCAGGTTCAATTTGGCTAAATTCAAATCAATAATTTTTTTTGTCTGAAACATTTGGACATTTCAAATGCTGTCCAAGGAAATGATGCTCATCTTCTCGTAGACTTGGCAGCCCACCTTGTGAAGGACCACAATTAGGGTTGCTCTTGATCCATATTTATCAATAGCTCTCGAGACAGATTCTGTAGCACAGGGATATTTTTTTTAGCCGTATACGGCAACATACCAGCTGAAATAACTTGACTTCAGTTATTCCTATTCACCTTTAATCTCCAGTTTAGCTCGCCCTATAGGGCTGTTTTTGTTCAGAAATAGTATAGAATGTGAGATTATAACATGATCATATATTAAATAGATAAGATGAAGTATCAATAAAGTATTGGATTGGCACCAGCAATGCACAGATTCAAGACCACAGATGCTCTTTGGGTGACTTTGGGCCACCCTGTCAGTCATTTAAGTAAACCAAACTTGGAAAACAAAGACACACAAACTAATACTACTTTTATTATAAGGTTACAATGACAGAATCTTTTAAATCTGAATACACCTCCTCCCTTCTTCCCTTTATCTTAATGAAAATTATGGAGGGTCATATCTGAGATGCTTTCTCATGTTACATTTCAGCCAAAAACTCAGTTTTCTTTGATCTCACTGCTGTCTTGGTTGCAGCTCTTCCTTCTGTTCCTCAAGGTTATTCCCTCTTCATTTAAGCTGCTTGGCATAAACTACACCACACAATTGTTGCTGGTGGGGGAAGGGGGAGAATGTGGGTAGGATAGGAGGAAGGACTTATATCTAAAGTACCTTGAGTTCAACAAATAATAAATAAATGTATATAAGGGTGTTCCAATTCCAATTTAGAATGCTGCATTTGAAGTTTATATGGCTGCCCCTTTGCTATCATTTAAGACCAGTCATACCAGACAAAGGGTTTGGGGTGGAGAGGTGAGTGTCAAAATGTCAGGTTGACAGAAGCAGTCTCACAATCAAATCCCCACCTCTCTTTAATATGTATCACTTTCTTTGTGGAACTATGTATTTATTATCTATCCAATGCCTGTTTTATTTTAGTTCCCAGAAAATACATATTACATATTCCCAGTAATTTTGACATAATTTTAATTTTCTTGACTGTTTTGTGTTCCGTGACCTTTGAATAGATTGTGCTGATTGGTATTCAATAAGAAAGAGTGCTTTAAATAAATTAGATTTTACATTTTTTTTCCTACAAACATTGTTTACTTAACCTTGCACTTTGTAAAGGCAGGACACCTGGCAAAAATATTTACTTGCCTCCTTGCTAAAATATTCCACCTGGAAATGTCAGGAATTTAATCTGGCACCATCTACATGGAAAAAGTGTGTTCTGCTGCCAGATTATCAACCCTCCCATGTTGGGCACCCAGGCATTAATCAATTTGATGGTGTTTCCCTAAGCTATGAAAGGATGAAAGGTTTTTCTGTAGGGTAAAGTTTAGCTGAGAGTTTTGGATTTTGGATTCAGAAGAATAACAACCCTTCCAGTTGCTTTGCTTGTTATGTCTCCAGTCAAACCTCTTTCCTTGACCTGCTGACTATAACTTTGCAGCCATATTAGTAATCACTCTATTTTTATATTTATTTGTTCTATTTATATAGCCTCTCATCTCACATTTGTGATACTGAGTGGCTCACTTAATGAAAAAAATAACAAAACAAAAACCCCTAAAACACACACACGTAAATAGCCAAACAACAAAAACCATTTAAATCAAATTAAAACAGTTAAAAAGAACTGGCCATAAAACATAAATAATAAAATAAAATAAAAATAATAAAATAATAAAATAAAATAATAAAATAAAAACAATGAACCATGAAACCTAATATTTTTGTAAAATGTTTTTGGTCCTCGAGAGAAAACAATATCTTCTGTCTCAAAGATACATTTGAGGGTCAATGAAGAAGAAAAACCACAGGTCATAATGCCTGAAACTAGCTGTGGCCAATCCACTCTATTTCTTATTTTTCATAGCAAGTAGCACCACAATGCTTGCACACACATGCATAGACATGTGCAGACACAAACACACCGACCAGAAGAAAGTAGTTTCTGTCCCTGCATGTAGATTACCTTTTAAAACTACTTGATTTTTTTAAAAAAATATTGTGTGTGTGTGTGTGTGTGTGTATGTATGTATGTATGTCATTATAGTTGTGCTTTTAAAGTTGTAGCAACGTTTCGGCAGAATCTCATCTGCCACCATCAGGCTTCTGTATTGGGTTAATCTGTTGTATACACAAGCCTGATGATGGCAGATGAGATTCTGCCAAAACGTTGCTACAACTTTAAAAGCACAACTATAATGATGTGGGAAAATACCCGAACAAAGCTGAATACCATACACACACACACACACACACACACACACACACACACGGTATTTAGGTTTCTTCGGGTATTTTCCTACGTCTTAATATTTGTGCTCTTATTATAGCAATGTTTCGGTAGAATTTCATCTGCCATCCTCAGGCTTGTGTATTGGGTTCTTTTTAATCTTGTGTGTCAATATACATATATATATATATATATATATATATATATATATATATATATATATATATATATATATATATATATATATATATATATTTTGACAAACTATAAACAATATAAATATTGACAAACTGTCGGATAGGCAATATAGAAGAGGAGGAGGAGGAACATTCTGAGGGTGACAAAATCTAAGTCATTGGGAGGGGGGAAGGAGGGAAGAAACAAGGAAGATTTGAGAGTCTTTCAAAGAATACAAGGTTTTAATATGGAAGATTGCCACATATGGAGGCATTATTACAGAGAATATATAGCAGACATATCTTCCTGTTTTATTTATTTGAGAGTATCCAGTGGTGTTTATATCAGCCTAAGATTGAAAATCATGCTTCTCAGATGGTATATCTTTTCTATCCTGCTCTACATAGTAGAGAGTTGCTCTCTGCAGAAAGCCACCTGAAGACACTAGAAGCATTTGAAATGTGGATTTACAGGCGGCTGTTACATATAAGTTGGGTTGACAAAATCAGAAGTGGGGAGGTGATAAGCGATCTGGGAAAGACAAGAAAAACCATCAGAACCATAAAAAAGCAAAAGTTATAGTATTTTGGACTATTTGGAATATCACGTGATGTGATATTCAGAAAAATATGGCATACTTCTCCAATGAAAGATTGAAGGCGCAGAAGGTCCAGGCAGAAGAAGAACATCATGGCTTCAAAATCTAAGGGACTGGTTTGGACAAAATTCAACAGCACTTTTTGGAGCAACTATTGATAAAAATAGGATCGCCAACATGATTGCCAATGTCGATGATAGATATGGCACAAGAAGAAGAGGTGTTTAACAGAAATATCTTTACCTACAATTACTAAGACGCCTTAAAGATACCATGATTGTTTTATAACATCCAATATAATTTTACAATCTCAATAAGCCCCAGAATCCTGTTTCCTCATTCTGTCAAGGATAATGGCCTAAAATTCTAATCTGATTTTTTTTTTTAAACTACCCTTGTCTGTCTCCAATAGAAGCCAATTTTCAAAAATTAGTACTCACAAAATAAATCTGTTGTAATATTATTACAGTGCCTTTTCCTCCTACAGTGGCATTTAAAGAACATTTTTCTCCCACATTGCCATTCGCAATAACAACCAGTCTATGCCACTCCTCCCCAAGAAAGAATTATAGTACTAAGTTAACCTTATTCCATTGATTTATTAACACTGTACTTTAAATACTAATCAGTATGTTCCTTTGATACCCAGATACACTAACAAGTGATAAGATAAAGACAATTGTTTGTGTGTGTGTATTTATTTGCCTTATTTTATTTATTCAACAATGCTATTGCTCTCAGCAGGGCAAATACCGTATATACTCGAGTATAAGCCGAGTTTTTCAGCCCATTTTTTGTGCTGAAAAAACCGCCCTCGGCTTAAACTCGAGTCAGCCGCTACGGCACCATGCCTGGCCTGCGCTGGCGTGGCTGCAACTGATTGCGCCTCCAGGGCAGCATCGCCGCCGCGGCTGTCTACCCGCTGAGGGACACACAGGCGACCCCAAGCGGCCTCTTCTTCCCCATTAATGGGTGCCCGGGGCCCCCACGAGCTCCTGTGTTGCGCGCTTCCAGCTTCGCAAAGAAACCGCCAGGCTCCCCCACCCCCTAGCCTAGCAGCGAAGAGCTGCTCCGGGGGCAGCGAGACAAAGTGCCTGGCTGCGCCGTGGCGGGAGCCCCCGGAGCAGCTCTTCGCTGCTAGGGGAGGGGGAGGCTGCCTGAGCCTGGCGACCCCAAGTGGCCTCTTCTTCCCCATTAACGGGCCCCCGGGGCCCCCGCGAGCTCCTGCGTTGCGCGCTTCCAGCTTCGCAAAGAAACCGCCAGGCTCCCCCACCCCCTAGCCTAGCAGCGAAGAGCTGCTCTGGGGGCAGCGAGACAAAGTGCCTGGCTGCGCCGTGGCGGGAGCCCCCGGAGCAGCTCTTCGCTGCTAGGGGAGGGGGCGGGGGAGGCTGCCTGAGCCTGGCAACCCCAAGCGGCCTCTCCTTCCCCATTAATGGGCCCCCGGGCCCCCTGCGAGCTCCTGCGTTGCGCGCTTCCAGCTTCGCAAAGAAACCGCCAGGCTCCCCCACCCCCTAGCCTAGCAGCGAAGAGCTGCTCCGGGGGCAGCGAGACAAAGTGCCTGGCTGCGCCGTGGTGGGAGCCCCCGGAGCAGCTCTTCACTGCTAGGGGAGGGGGTGGCTGCCTGAGCCTGGCGACCCCAAGCGGCCTCTTCTTCCCCATTAACGGGCGCCCGAAGCCCCCGCGAGCTCCTGTGTTGCGCGCTTCCAGCTTCACCAACAAACGGAGCTGCAAATCTGGTAATCGCTTGCGGAGCCTCTGCACGAACCCCCTTTCCCCGCACTCCCCCCCCGTACTCCTCTGGCGGCAGCAGGCGGAGAAAGCCCCACTTCCCCCTGGCTTTGATGGCACGCGTGAGTTGGCTTCCCACTCTTTTTTTTTTTAACTCTCCTCCTCTTCCTCCTCCTCTCCTCTCCCCTTGTTGTATGGTCTTCCCTAAGGAAACTCGAGGGCTCACACTTCCAGGTGTTTCTCCCTGTCTTTCTCCCTGTCAATGATCTTTTCTTCCCTTCCTTTCTCTCAGCCCCATCCTCCTTCACCTTTGTCACCACAATCCTGAACAGATGAAGTTTGTACTTCTCAAGAAAGGTTGGATGTTCCTTTTGAGGAGGGAACCTAGTGTGACATCTGTATGTTGACCTACTACTGAGCCGTGGCATGTGTGCACATGCAATGGAGGCATGAGGGAGAGCTGTGAAAGAGATGGTGGCTCTCCAAAACAGGATGTACATGCAGCACATACACATGCTTTTTTCTTGCAAGGGAGAGAGTGACTCTGTTTGGACATACAGATGATGAGGAGGAATCCAGTTTTGAAGGATTTTAACTCTTGTGTTTTAGCTTGGTTGCTGATTGAGCTAAGGTTTTTGTACTTTTAAAGTTATTGTTGATGCCATATTGGTTTTGTTGGCTCTCTTTTCCACTTACAGAGCTAGTTTACTGTTTTTCTTTGAAATAAATATTCAAAAACATTTAACCTACTGATGCCTCAATTCATGTAATTTTATTGGTATCTATTTTTATTTTTGAAATTTACCAGTAGCTGCTGCATTTCCCACCCTCGACTTATACTCGAGTCAATAAGTTTTCCCAGTTTTTTGTGGTAAAATTGGGTGCCTCGACTTATATTCGGGTCGACTTATACTCGAGTATATACGGTAACTGCTTTGTATATTTAAGAGTATATTGCACATTTTTTGTATTTGTACATTCTACTTACTTTGTATGATGTATATTTAATATTTAAGAATGATTTTCTTGTTGCTGCATCTCACTCATTTACATGATGTATATCCTCACATTTCCAGACACACAGACATAGCACATACTCTTTTGCATATCCTGATATGAACTTATGTTTTCTGAACTTTGTTCAGGAAGTTGTGATTGACTAGGTTAAGGGGAAACTGGTTATTTTGAGCTTACTGATTCCCACAGAGCAGACTGAATGATTAGCAGTCCTATGTATCAGAAGGGGAAGATATATTATTTTGTATGCTGTTGACAAGAGTTTAGCTTAGCTCAAATGGTCACAGAACATATAGAGCAGGGATCATCAACCTTGGCAATTTTAAGACTTGTGGACTTCAGCTCCCAGAATTCTCCAGTCAGCATAGTCTTAAAGTCTTAAAAGTTGCCAAGTTTGGAAATCTCTGATATAGAGTGGCTAATTCCTCTTTGAAACTGATTTAGAAAACTCATGAAAATGCCAGTTAAATGATGGTCTGCTTTAACAAGCAGCAGTGAGCAATCACCCTTTTCCAAGGTCCAAAGCAATATTTTCAAATAACTTTTGAAGCCTGCCCAAACTAGCATTTGAGGTATGGGGAAAAAAAGATTTTGCTCCTGTAGATTCTGTTATGTATGTAAACAGTTTAAATAAAGCAAGCTTGGAGTAAAGTGCAGGGTTCTGGCCCTGCACTTCTGATTGGGTGTTAAGCGGCTCGATCGGATTGGTTGGGTTCAGAGAATCCAATTGGCCCTTAACGAAAGACTCTTATTGGTTCTGGAGCTAGCATCTTACAGCTCCCTATTGGTTATTTCACATTAAGGTCACCTATATAAGGCAGAGTTGTTGTTGTTCACTCTCTTAAGTCACTATGTAATAAAGAGCTGAAAGTTCACCAACTAAGATTGTCTCCAATCATTTCACCCATGCCTGAAACTATATCACTGGCGACGAAGGTGGGATTTGGAGACATCTGATCTTAAGGAACCGGGAAGAAAAACAGAGCATGTGCCAAGACGACGCCACCAACGGAAATCATGTCCAGTGGCATCGTACCACCCGCTCCGTTCGATCCGAACCAAGAGGATTGGGAATCCTACATGGATCGCTTCCAAATGTTCCTTGAAACAAACAACCTGAAGGACGCCACACCAGCCAAGAAGCGGGCGCTGTTCCTGAAGTACTGCGGCCCGGCTGTCTTTAAAATGGCAAAGGCACTCGCGAAACCTCGAGAAGTTAAAGCAATGAGCTGGGACGACCTCGAACCTCTCCTGAGAGACCATTATGCGCCAACCGTACCTACACTCGTGAGATGCCACGAATTCTATCAAAGAAGCCAGCGAAAAGGAGAGAGTGTGGCTGACTTCGTGGCAGACCTCCGAGACTTGGGAGGCCTCTGCGGGTTCGCAAACTTAGAGGAAGCACTGAGAGACCGCTTAATTCTGGGATTAGATGCGCTAGGCGTGCAAAGCAAGCTGATGGCGAAAGGCGACATCCACCTTGCTGATGCCATTGCTGAAGCCACTGCTGCTGAGGCGACCAAAAAGTCCATGGCGAAACTACAGCAAAGCCGAAACCCAACGACCCCACCGACAGGCGACATCTTACCCAGCTCAGAAGGGCAGCTAGCGACAACGCACTATGAGGACCTCTCTTCATCGTCAGACAGCGACGAAGAAGGGGTCCATCGACTGCGGTCCGACTGGGACCCTTGCTCTAAACCCTCACGCCCTTGTGCTGGTTGCGGGGCAAACCACCCCAGGGCAGACTGCAAATTCCGTGATGCGATCTGTCATGAGTGCGGAATAAGAGGCCACATCAGTCGAGTCTGTCGCAGTTTACCAGGACCAAGTCAGGCCTCAAGGGGAACCAGCTCTCGCCAATCGGCAGGAAACCGTCCTGTAAGGCGAGATCCAGCAAACCACTCCTACAGATATCGAGCGTTGCAGAAAGAAGAGGCCCACCATACTATCACTATAGGTCACGCCTCAGCCATGGACGCAAAGAAGATTCTAGTCACAGTAGCCATAGAGAACCAACCTTGCCACATGGAGGTCGATTCCGGATCGTCCCTCTCGATGGTGTTGTGGAAGACATTAAAGCAACTCATTCCTACCATCCAACGCCAAGACCTTCGAATGCAATGTCTCATCCTTAAAGACTACCAAGGGAATCGGATCCCTATGGTTGGGTCTTGTCGAGTCCGCGTCTCATTTAAAAAGCATACGGCATACTTACCTCTAACGATCCTCGATAGGGACAGGCCTAGTTTGTTGGGCCTCCAATGGTTCACGCCACTCGGCATCGAAGTAGCTGGCGTGAACCGAGTCGGTGATTGCGAGTGAGAGGAGGATCTTATGTCTGAATTCAGCAATGTCTTCGCAGATCATCTGGGTGAGTATAAGGGGACCCCAATTTCATTTAGCCTCGACCCTAAGGTCACCCCGATCCGTTTAAAGCCCCGTCGAGTTCCGTTCGCCCTTAAGGCCAAGATAGATGAACAACTTGACAAACTAATTAAACAAGGGGTACTGCAACCCATTGATCATTCTCCATGGGAAACTCCTATTGTAACCCCCATTAAACCAGATGGGTCAATCCGAATCTGTGGGGACTACCGGGCCACTCTAAACCACGCCCTCCAGCAGAACGCGTATCCAGTGCCGGTGGTACAGCACCTCCTTCATTCCCTGGGAGGCGGAAAGGTTTTTGCTAAGTTAGATTTAGCTCAAGCCTATCAACAATTGCCCGCGGACGATAAAACAGCCCAAACTCAAACGATAGTAACGCACAGAGGTGCTTTTAAATGTACCCGATTGCAATTCGGGGTAAGTGTAGCCCCGGGAATATTCCAAAGTTTAATGGAACGATTATTGCAGGGAATCAAGGGCGTGGTTCGTATTTTGATGACGTGTTAATTGCAGCTCCTAGTAAAAAAATTCTACAGAATCGTTTAAAATGTGTTCTTTAGAAATTCCAAGAAGCGGGATTGAAAGTAAAAAAGGATAAATGTCATCTGTATACAGACAGTGTTGAATTTCTAGGTTATCGCATTGATAGTAAGGGTATCCACCCTACTGAGAGTAAATTAAGGGTGATAAAAAATGCTCCCAGACCCCGTAACAAAACAGATCTCCAGGCATTTTTAGGCCTTATTAATTTCTATAATGTGTTTTTACCACATAAGGCGACTGTGGCTGAACCGTTACACCGGTTATTAGATAAGAAAGTATTGTGGGTTTGGGGTTACTGGGAGGAAAAAGCGTTTCGAAACGTAAAAGATTTACTTTCATCTGATTCTGTACTTATGCAATATAATGAAACATTACCATTGGTTATAACTTGTGATGCCTCACCATTTGGGGTGGGCGCTATTTTGAGCCATGTGCTGCCTAATGGAAACGAGGCCCCTGTTGCATACTTTTCGAAGACTCTTTCTCAGGCAGAACGTAACTATGGACAAATAGATAAGGAAGCTCTTGCAATTGTGGCAGCCGTAAAAAAATTCCATGAGTATGTATATGGAAGGACATTTACCATTGTAACTGACCACAAACCTTTACTGGGGATAATCGCTGGGGACAAACCAACCCCCTATATATTGTCCCCAAGAATGACTCGATGGTCAGAGTTCCTAGCTGCTTATAATTATCGATTGTTACATCGCCCGGGGAAAGCCATTCCCCATGCCGACACACTCAGCAGAGCACCGCTACCAGAAACTCTCGAAGATCCGGCACCAACAGTATCGGCGTTACAAATCAAGACGCTCAACTCGCCTCCTCTGACCACTCGAGATATCGCGAGAGAGACCAGATGAGATCACACCCTAGCTCGAGTCCTAGGCTGGGTAGAACGTGGATGGCCATTGGACCAGGTCCCAGATGACTTTGCGCCATTTAAAACAAGACAGACTGAACTTTTTTCGCAAAAAGGCTGTGTCATCTGGGGCGATAGAGTCGTCGTTCCAGAATGACTCCAAAACTCACTGTTACAAATTTTGCACGAAGGACATCCCGGGATCGTGTGGATGAAAGCACTCGCACTACGCTTGGTAGCCAGGCATGGACCAACACATCGAGCAATGGGTCAAGGCCTGCACCAAGTGCCAACAAAACAGCAACGCACCGCCAAAAGCTGCACCGACTGAATGGGAGATGCCACGCGGGCCCTGGTCCAGAATCCACCTGGATTTCGCAGGGCCGATTAAAGGACATACATTACTATTGACTGTCGATGCATACTCTAATTGGTTGGAAATTAATCGAATGACCCATACAACCTCTGAAGCTGTCATTAAAGTCTTCAATAGACTCTTTGCAACTCATGGATTGCCGGACGTCCTGGTGTCCGACAACGGACCACAGTTTACAGCGCTAATGTTTGAACAGTATCTTGCTGATAATGGCATTCGCCATGCGCTCACCTCGCCGGCGCATCCTGTTACCAACGGCCGAGAGGAACGCATGGTCCAATTTGTAAAAAAGACTTTGCAAAAAGTGGACTATGATAATATTGACGAAAAAATAAACCGCATTCTACTTCTACAACACATCACTCCGCACAGCGTAACTGGCAGAACTCCCGCAGAACTTCTCATGGGGCGAAAACTCCGTTCCCGCCTCGACCAATTGCACCCTGCTTACAAGCCAGAAAAGCCTGCAGGATCCAGTGGATGCTACCATACTTTCAAGGTAGGCGACCCCGTTCATGCAAGAAATTTATCGGGCGACCCGGTTTGGATTGAAGCAATGATAATACGCGAGACTGGGCCCAAATCCTATATTGTAAAATGTGTTGATGAAAGACTGTGGAAACGACATATTGACCAATTATGGTCACGACTCCTTTCGGCCAGCCAGCAACTCCCCTACGACCAAACTGAGGGGGGGGGAGGAATGGAAGAAGACGATATCCCAGGGAACCTGTTCCAAGAGAGCGATGAATCTAGTGAAACTCAGGAAATGGAGCAAGAGGAAGAATCGTACACTCCAAGGGAAATCACACCAGAACAAGAAGCTGAGCCACTACCAAACAACATTTTACCTCAACAGGACTGCACACAGCCAGTCCAAAGAAAATCTAATAGACCCAAAAGACAACCGTCCTATTTGAAGGACTATATAACCACACCATAATTGAGGAGCCAGGGGGAAGGGGTGTTATGTATGTAAATAGTTTAAATAAAGCAAGCTTGGGGTAAAGTGCCGGGTTCTGGCCCTGCACTTCTGATTGGGTGTTAAGCGGCTCGATCGGATTGGTTGGGTTCAGAGAATCCGATTGGCCCTTAACGAAGGACTCTTATTGGTTCTGGAGCTAGCGTCTTACAGCTCCCTATTGGTTATTTCACATTAAGGTCACCTATATAAGGCAAAGTTGTTGTTGTTCACTCTCTTAAGTCACTATGTAATAAAGAGCTGAAAGTTCACCAACTAAGATTGCCTCCAGTCATTTCACCCATGCCTGAAACTATATCAGATTCTCCAAGGGTCATATTTCCAGGTGGTACAGAAGCATTTCAGGTGAAATAGTTTTGTTTGATGCTATCCATAGAATAATTATTTAGAATTCCTGTGCAGATAGATGTTCCACATGATATTTTTTTCTCTTATGATCATAATATCTGTTCCATACTAGCAGGTTTGGAGAGATTGCTGCAGGGAATTAAAGGAGTCATGTCCTATTTTGACAATGTTCTGGTAGCAGCCCCTACCAAAAAACAATTGGAAAAACGACTGAGGGCAGTCCTACAGAAATTCAAAGACGCTGGCCTCAAGGTGAAAAAGGAAAAGTGCCAATTATGCACTGAAAGGGTTGAATTTCTTGGCTACTTCCTTGACAAACAAGGAATTCACCCCACAGATAAAAAATTGAAAGCCATCAAAAATGCCCCCAGACCAAAGAACAAAACAGACCTCCAAGCCTTCCTCGGACTCATTAATTTCTATAACATTTTTCTACCCCAGAAAGCGACTGTCGCAGAACTTCTGCATAGACTACTTTATAAAAAAGGCTTCCTGGATATGGGGACGGCAAGAAGAGCACGCTTTTCACCAAATAAAAAACCTTTTGACTTCAGATGCAGTCCTCGTGCAATATAATGAAACACTACCACTGACTGTCACTTGCGACGCATCACCTTTCGGGGTTGGCGCCATCCTGAGCCACGCTTTACTGAATGGAACAGAAGCCCCCGTTGCATTCTTTTCCAAGCCAGAGAGGAACTATAGCCAGCTGGACAAAGAAGCCCTTGCCATCGTTTCCACAGTAAAGAGATTCCTCGAATACATTTATGGTAGGACATTTTCCATTATTACAGACCATAAGCCCCTGCTTGGCATATTGGTGGGTGACAAGCCCACTCCACACATCTTGTCACCTAGAATGACAAGATGGTCTGAATTTCTAGCCACTTATAATTACAAATTGACACATCACCCTGGCAAGACTATCTCTCACGCCGACGCCTTAAGCCGCTCCCCCTTGCCAGATTTACAAGAAGACCCAGCACCCACATTACCAGTTTTGCAAATTGAAATGATACCCATGCCACCAGTAACCATGCAAGACATCGCCCACGAAACCAGAAAGGACAAACACTTGGCGCAAGTTCTCAGCTGGGTGGAGAGGGGATGGCCAGAAACCGAGCCAAACAAACTTTTTAAACCATTTAAAAACCGGCAAATTGAGATTGTGTGTTGTGGGGAGACCGGGTAGTAATACCAGAAACACTACAGAAAAAAGTTTTAAACTTGCTGCATAACGGGCACCCTGATATTGTGCGCATGAAAGCCCTGGCCAGGAGCTATGCTTGGTGGCCAGGCATGGACAAGCAAATTGAAACCTGGGTCGCCGCTTGTAACAGATGCCAAGAGACTCTCTCAGCTCCCCCTAAAGCCCCACCTTTACAATGGGAAACACCCAGAGGCCCTTGGTCGTGCATCCATATTGACTTTGCAGGGCCGACCAAGGGGTACACCTTCTTAATCACTGTTGACACTTATTCGAATTGGCTCGAGGTGAGCACAATGAAGACAACCACCACAGAAGCTGTCATTAAGAAATTAAATAGACTTTTTGCCACACATGGTCTGCCAGATGTTATCGTTTCTGACAATGGGCCACAATTTACCACCTTGGCTTTTGAACAATACTTGGCAGACTGCGGCATCCGACATCACCAGCTCACCCGGCGGCGAATGGTAGAGCTGAACGCATGGTTCAATTTACAAAAAAAACTCTGCACAAAATGGAACATGGCAACATCCACGAGAAGATCACCAGGATGCTTCTCCTACAACATATCACACCGAATACCACCACCAAGCCCAGCAGACCTACTAATGGGCAGAAGACTCAGGTCACCTCTAGACGGCCTGCACCCTGCTTATACTCCAGAAAAACCCCTTGGTTCCAGCAGCAAGCACCACGCCTTCAAGGTAGGAGACACTGTTTTTGCCAAAAACTTTACAGGGGACCCGCTTTGGATCCCTGCAAAAATCACCCAAATCACAGGCCCCCGCTCCTACCGGCTCGAGACCACCGATGGGAGATTGTGGAAATGTCATATTGACCAGCTAAGATCCAGGCTGGCCTCTTCCCCGCTCATAGACTCTAACCAAGAAATCAGAGGGGGGGGGGAACCTCAAGTTCAGAAAATGAACAAACACCTGTACAAGCAGAACAACCCCCACAAACATTTAATAAAAACCAACAACACTTACCAGCCAGAAGGGAGTCGTGGCAGACGGGCACTTCGCCTGGAAGCAGCAGCCGGACAAGCTCTACCAGCCCAGAGAGCCCAGGCGGGAGCAGCAGAGCAAACGACTCAACCGACCCGGAATCACCAGGTGGAAATCGCAGCCAGAGGACCGGCTCACCCTTCCAGGCAGTTCCATCTTGTAGCTGGAGAGCAACACGGAGCCCGTCCGAACCTGATGGTGAACAGAGACATTGTGAACTGCGCAAGTCTAGTAGGCAGGTACAAAGACCCGCCTACTTGCGTGATTACGTTACCCCGCCCCTTGGACGGAACCAAGAGGGGAGGGGTGTTCCATGCTAGCAGGCTTGTACGCCTGCGTTCCTATTGGTTCGGAAAAGCCAGGCCGTGATTGGACAATACTAAGCATTCTGATTGGTTCATATTCGGGCTGCCGCAATTGGGTAAAACCAAGCACGGCAAGCTCAAAAGCATGTCATAGGCTGCCTAGCCGCAGCCAGCTCTATAAAAAGAGCTGCCGTGGCTGGGAGTCTTGTCTCAGTATCTGATTTCCTAATAAAGAGCTGTTGTCACTACTTCGAGTCTCATCTCTCCTTGGGACCCACCGTCCAGACTTAGCAATATCCAACTGCATTTTAGGGCTTACTAAAGATACAATTCAAATCTGAATCTGCAAGGGGGCTCACAGTAATAAAGTAAAACAATAATCTCCATAAAAACTGGATGTACTAGAAAGCAAAGTTTAAGCATATTTCTCTCTGACATGCATTTATATAAAAACTACAGCGTGTCATGTAAAGTGGTGCAGCTTCAATACAGGGCTAAATTGACTTGTTTGATTAGAGAGGGAGAAAAAACTATTTTTATAGAAGACTGGAAACTTTTTATGGACTTTTTGCTTTATGAATAGTGTTGTCTATGGAATATCCTTCCAAAAGCCAGTGTTATATCTGGGTCTATAGAAGAGCTGTTAAAGGTAAATATAGAATAGAACAGAATAAAACAGAATAGAATAGAATACTTTATTGGCCAAGTGTGATTGGACATACAAAGAATTTGTCTTGGTGTAAATGCTCTCAGTGTACATAAAAGATAAGTGTGCAAACATATATCTGCTGTACGTGTGCATGCAATGTCCTCAAATTAAAAGCACTGTATACACTGAGGGAGCACGTTTGACTGCAGTTGTCGCTATCGCTTCATTTTATGTAACTCGGACTTGCCTAGGTACAGCTAGAGAACCAGCAAAAATCAGTTTAAACGGGATCCTGAAAGTCAAAAATATAGAATTTCTTCATTGCAGACAGGCATCAGAGAAATCAAAAAGAAGAGGACTGAAGAAGGCAAGATGAAAGGATAGGATTTGTAGTCTGTTTGGAGATTCATTAAAAGTTGAATAATTATAACAACATTTTATTTTGAGACATTACTTCAGCCCCAGGTCACTGTCCTTATTAGGGCAAATTTTTAATGAGGAAACCCAATAAGCAAACCTGGTCCCAAAGGAAAGTATTGCTTCTGTTTCTCTTCTGAAGCTTGGCCATATCTTGGCCATTCCAAGACTGCAGAAATTCACTTAAGCTGCATCTAGAAGCAAAGCACTGTAAATAAATTTGTCAATGAGTTTAGCCTTCTTTGGAAGAAAATTCTAAAGCCTACAGCATGAGATAAACATTACGTGTGTTTTTCCTTCCTCTATCTCGTGCAGCACCAGAAACTGCTGCAAAGGTACAGAAACAATCTGTGCTGTCAAATTCTGTTTATGTATTGTTTAATTATACTGAACAAGGCTGCAAAGCGATTATTCTCTGGGATTCCTGGGAATAAGCCTCACTAAAAACTCATTTGGACTGCCATCTAAATAAGTTGATATCTAATTGCACAGTGCAGATAACAATTTGAGGAGTCCTTGGTGCTCTCTGAGCTTGGTTGTTTTCTTACAGACATGTCATTACCCAAATTAGGCAACAGCATCAGTGCTAATAAGGAATGGGTTTTGCTGACAGACTGGATAACAATTTATGCACATTTCTGGGCAAGGGGGAGGAATTGTATCATAAATGATTTTGCATAAAGTTGGAGGCTGGAGGAGCCTGCTAGGTTACTCAAGGGGCAAATTCATGCTTTAATTCTCTGTAAGGTGACTGCAGTCTTATCCCTGAGAACAAATTGTCCTGAAACTGGTGAAACTACCTTCGGAATAGGCATCCAGAGTAGCTACTTTTTCAGCTCTGCCCTTTGAGTAGGCATGCACTGGAGAGATGCTACTCCATGTTTTGCAATTGACTTTTGAAAAGTGATTCAGATTAACTTCAGCCCTATTAAATTGTCAGATGGCCCTTTGAGAGACAGAGTGATATAGTGGACTTGAAATTCTAGACCTAGAAAACCTTGAATTACACCGTCTTCGGTCTGATCTAAGTATGGTATATAAAATCATACATTCCAATGTCCTACCTGTCAATGAATACTTCAGCTTCAACCATAACAACACAAGAGCACACGATAGATACAAACTCAAGGTTAACCGCACCAAACTTGATTGCAGGAAATACGACTTCAGCAACAGAGTGGTCAATGTCTGGAATACTCTACCTGACTCTGTGGTTTCTTCCACAAACCCCCAAAACTTTTACCTTAGACTTTCTACTATTGACCTCACCCCTTTCCTAAGAGGTCTGTAGGAGGCGTGCATAAGTACACCAACATGCCTACTGTCCCTGTCCTATTGTTTCTTTTATTTTTCTTATATGTACCCATTTCATGTATTCATAACTATGTATATACTTATACCTATTATCTTGTAAATGATTGACAAATCAAAATAAATAAACAAAAATAAAATAAAATAAATAAATAATAAACGGGTCCTCAGATCTAGTCTATCCTCAGCAATGGAAATTGACTAAGGGACATCAACCAGTCACTTTCTCTCTCAGCCTAACAGGGTTCTTATGCGGGAAAGAGGGAGAACAGAGCACTCTGTACAGTATGCCAACTTGAAAATGGAATATAAATTGAGTAAATAATAGCATTAAGAACTGGGGAAAAAATTAGTGGTGCCTCTGCGAAGATTGGAGACAGGATTGGTCCTTCATGAGATAGGAAGGAGCAAAAGCACAGTGTGCACATTGAAATAACCATGTCCCTGTCACTTCAGGAGGGCATTTTAGGTCAAGAAAATGGCAGAACAAGGTTGAACAGGCCCACCCCAGAGTCATTTGCCGATCAAACAGATAGGTGCCCTTTGTTGCAGCTGTTTTAAAGAAAAGCAAACAAAAGAGGAATCTGATCTGCTGTGTAATGTGTCGTTGAAATAAAAATATAATATGAGCATGAGCAAAAAGGCACGTGACAACCAGATTTACAGCCTAAATTTTGATGAGACAGAGAAAAAGAAAGCAAGAGAAGGTAGGCGGATCCAGATAACAAGCAGGTGAGAACAAATACTAGAAAAGGGTTTTTTTCCCCATGAGTGGCAGCATATGCGTATTTGGGTTTTTTTAAAGCATCTACAGCTATCCACCCACCCCATCTGCCCTGTGGGCTAAGGATGGGATATCAATTTATTATGAAGGTTAGTCACACAGTGAGCCAGATGTTTAGACTGGCTTTGGCATTTTTATCCCCCTATTTATCCCCCCTGAGATAGGTTTTATTATTATTCCCATTATCATGCCAACAGCAACCTTGCAATGCTTCTTTGAGAACCTCAGTTCAATGTCTTCAATCTTCTCTCTTTCTGATATGCAGTGGAGCGAGGGGCAGCAAATGATCAATGGGACTCCTGTATATATGTACCAGGACTGCAGCGTCCTCTCTGAAGGAGACACTGACCACTGGCTCCGCACAAACTGGATCTTCCGAGGCGAGGCCTCTTCTCGCATCTTTGTGGAACTGCAATTCACCATTCGAGACTGCAAGAGTTTCAGAGGAGAAATGGTGAGCTGCAAGGAGACATTCAACCTCTACTACATGGAATCAGAGCAAGATGTTGGCATCCAGTTCCGCCGTCCTCTCTTCACTAAAGTAAGCTTTGTTTGTTTATTTATTTATTTCATGTGTACGCAGCCTGATTCTTAATGACTAGGGACAATTTACAAAGATAATCCATATAATGTCGACTCTGAAGCGAACCAGTTACCAAGCAACTACCCAGCACCTCAATTGGACAATGTGACTGATAGTTTGGGGAAAGGGGGAACTGTCATTTTTTAATCAGGTGAAAACCACAGGAACTTTCACCAGTTTGTGCCAATATGGTATCTCCAGTAAAACTGTTCTTTGGGAAACCTGCTTGCCTCAGAGTTCTGCTTTCTATGGAGTTATTACTTGGAACCCTGACATATAACAATAAAGATAAAGGAGGAAAACTAGTCAGATAAGGCTTTAAGCACTCCTGCCAAAGGCCTGGGTGAATGGCCAGGTTTTGAAGGCCCTGTGAAACACCAGTAGGATGGAAGTCACCAGATCTCAGGGTAAACTTTATTCCAGAGGACAGATGCCACTACAAGAAAATGTGCTCCCAGTATTCCAAAAAATAGCCCCATTTAATCAGAGGCTGCAGCATGCCAACTCATTGGATCAAATCAGCTAGGCAGATACTATGAGAAATAGATGCTCCTTCAAGTAATTAGGCGCTGCGCCATGTAGGGCTTTATAAATAGCAACCAGCGTCTTGAATTGCACCCAGAAGCAAACTGGCAACTAGTGCAGTTTGTGAAGCAGGGGTGTTACATGCCCATACTAAGGGCACACCCATCACTGGATTCTGGAACAAGTTTCCAAGTTGTCTTCAGGGGCAGATCCAAGTACAGCACGTTACAGCCATAAAGAGACCAGACGTGAGTGACTGTCTGAAGGGCTTTCCACTCTAGGAAAGGGCACATACAGTTGTGCAAAGGCCTTCCTGGTCACAGTTGCCACCTGCTCATCAAGCAGGACCTGTGAGCCCAGGAAGAGCCCCCATTGAAAGGCAAGTACTGCAGAAAGGTTTATGATCATTATTCTTTTATATAGAATCTTCTGTGTACAATTTCATAAGCAGGAGAAGGAAGGTCCAGAACGTCAACACAGGGGAAGAAGAAATAAGGATATCACAAACAAGGTGAACGCAGTAGTCTACATTGGTAACAACCAGGCTTAAGAAGGAAAGAAAATGTCAGGGCCTGAATGAGGAACTAGAGAGGATGTGGAAAGTTAAGGTCAAAGGGTTCCCAGTGGTGGTAGGAGCACTTGGAGCTGTGATCTCCTATGCTGAGAAAGTGGTTCTTATATTCATTCAGAATACAAAAGTATTCAGAAATTTTAAAAAATGGCAGAAGGATCAGAAACTTGTAACAACCTGTTTGCAATCATAGATACACGCACTGGTTTGTTCTTCAGACATAGTGAGTTAGATGCAGATAATTTTAAGTCAGGAAGAATATAGCTGATGTGAACAATAACTTGGTTTAGAAGCTGAGGTGCTATGCATTGGGAGGAGGATGGCCTGTAATTTTGCCATGGTCGAAGATTTTCAGAGATTTTTACGAAACCAAAAATGTCTTTTATAAAATAGTATCATGAAGTAATTCTAATCAATTTATCTTTAAAGATAAAAGAAGTTTTACCCTAAATAAAAGCGTTTTGCTCTAGAAGTTACATTCAGTACATAGTCTCTACTTACTGATTGCCTTGTTTAGCAACCATTAGAAGTTGCAACACTTACAACAGTTTTAAAAAATCAGCTTTATGACCAGTCTTTACATTTCTGAGTACTACAGTGTCCTCTGGTCATATAATTGCCATTTGGGAAGTTTGCAACTGGCTTCCAACAAGAAGAATTAATCGAAAATATGGAAAATTGAAAATTAATGACTATGGTCATTCGGTAGACGTGGAAGTGACATCATAAGTCCAGAAAGATTCACAGTTAGCTTCATTTTTATATGTAGCTCTGCTTCCCATAGAGAGCAAGATTATGGACTAACTCCCTAATTATTGCAGAGGGAAAGGTCATGATTTCAAACAAATATGTCAACGTAACAATGTATTTTGTTTATTGAAAATGGGTTATAGATAATTTAGGTTTAACCTTTACCTTACAAAATCTTATTAGTATTAGAATTTAATTTCTCTTGTTGGGCTTTATTGAGAATCACGTAAATGGCAATGACACTGAAGTTACATAAAATGAATGTAAGATCAATACTATGACAAATAAATATATTGCAATTAGAGGACTTCCTTTCAGTTGATTGCTCAATCTCAAAATCATAATGCAAGAGATGGCTTGTGTGTTTTTATTGGCTGATGTTTTTATTGTCTGATGGATGATGTTTGTTTTTCAACATCTTATATTATTGAAAGTAATTTTAGTTCAGTAAATAATATATTAACAAAGGAAAGAAAAACTATTGATATATCATCAAGGGGGAAATTAATTTTAAACTTACGAGCATCACACAAAAAATTGAACTTTTAATGGAAAAAAAAAACATCAGAAAGCCACAGAATCATTCCTGGATAGGTAACTTTCCTTTGTAAAGTAGTTAAGTTAAAAATTAGATCCACAAAAAATAATATTTAAGAATTCATTTTATTTTTTCTGTTGTTTTATTTTTGTTGGAAATGATTTAAAATGCTTATACTTACATGTTTTTATATAAATCGCTAATTTGCTTCTGTAGTTTGATACATTTTAATTTAAATAAATAAATTACCTTCAAAATAACTCAACAAATACAATTAGAAAGTTAAGTTAAATTTAATTGTTTTTTTAATTTTTAATTGAACTTTTAACTGACAAATTATTTAGTCATTCTTAACCCTGCATTAAAAATAGTTTTAGGTACATACTGTGCAGATTTCTTAATCTTGACAATTTTAAAATGGGTGGACTTCCACTCCCAGAATTCCCCAGCCAGCACGGGGAATTGTGAGTGTCAAAGTCCATCCATCTTGAAGTTGACAAGATTGAGAAATACTGCCCTAGTGGATGGGATCTTGCCATTGCTTTATATCCTGAGAATCAAAGCTTGGGCAGATGGATCATCTACAAAAGTGATATTTACTCAAATATGTACGGAGAGCTATATGTATATAATTTGTATCCCTTCATCAATAGTAAGATTTCTTAGACATAAAAAATACATGTAAGGATTTCTCTACATATAATTGTGATTACTGATTCTCTAGTATTTCTTAAACTATGAGATTCTTTCAGATTTTGGATGTGGTCTCCGAGAGCCAGGAATCACTTCTACCTCCACCAACCCATTCAAACACCAACCAAAGAGAGATGAAAGCAATTATTTAAAAATATTCACATGATCATTTCTCTCTGCATTAGAATCAGCAGATGTCCTTGATGTATCCCTTCTGCCAACTCTGCCATACAGTAACCATCTCCATTTGAAAACAATTTTAATATTTTTGGCTTCTGCGTGTTTGCATATGATGACATTTTGAGTGACCCTTGGAATTATGTTCAGTCTTTTAAATAGAGTTCACGCATCTTTGTATTGGGGTACAATATGATTAGCTGTAATCATAGGGGGTTACTCTACTATACACATGATTGACAGAATGCCAGCATGTGATGAATTCTCAAAATGAACAAAGCACGCAGGAATCCAAATTTGGCTGCAGCCTTTTATAAAATTGCTTAGCATTTTAATGTAATGTTTCAAAATAATGTACTAATTCAGAGTACAAACCTACTCAGACGTTCTCACCCATATGCCCTATTGAAGATGTGTGACTTTCTGCATCATTGAAGCAGTGAATTTTAGTTTCATTGTATTAATGTTTTTTTATTAATCTAATGTATAAGATACACAACCTGAGGCCACACCCCATCCCAGGGCCTGTATAAAACCAGTTCTTAAATTTTATGTGTTAATGGGACAGGCATTCTGAGCAGAGAATAATCATTTATTCTCCTTCCCTGCCATCTTTGTTCATTTTTAAGTCAATCTGAGTATTAATATGTATTAGTTTAATGTTTTAATGTTTTTATTGGTTGTAAGATGTCTAGCCTACAATCACCTCTAGGCAAGATAGGCAGTGTATAAGTTTAATAAACAAGTAAATAAAAACCATCTTAACAGCATTTAATTTTAATTCAAGTGAGTGTAATCAATAATTCATAAATTTGTCTTGATCTACTGCTTTTCAAAGCGTGGCTCAGAAATATCTGCAGAAGCCACTTTCCAGGGGCTATTGAATTGATATTCATATTATGTTGTTATTATTTAACTTCCACACAAAAAAGAACAATAACATCTCAAAAGCATCACTAGATATAGACTTGAATACTGAATTACTTTTAGATGGGAAAAGTACTAGAAACTCCCTGCACTTTTGCTTACTTGTCTGTTCAGCTGGGTTTTTTCCAAACCAACCAACTAAAAAAGGAAACAAGAGCACAAGAGCTCCCACAGCTGTCTTTCACTTTCCTATTCTTCATCAGCTTTTCAGAAATGGGTTTGCTCACACCCTCTGAGCGGCTAATGGGTATTAGTACATTGTCAGAGCATTAGGCTCCTACCCAGACAATCCCCATGTCAAAACAGTAGCCCTATGTTTAATTGTACTTGTTTTCTTGGGATTAAATGTTAAGAATTCTCAAGAGCTATTAGTCACTTCTCAAAAGGGAGTGTCTATGTTTATAACCAGTGTTTTCCTGAATGCTCGTTCTTGAGGTACAATATTCTTGAGGTAGAGCACAACTGAATTCTAGCCCTTGTTGCAGGTAAATGCTGGGCAGTATGGCCTCTGGATTTTGTCCAATAAAACCCAGGTATAACAAATATGGTCAAATAACTCCACTGGAGGTATCTTACTGATATTTTCTTCTAAATCTTTCCATCATTTAAATAAAAGTACTTGTCAGAACATGCCGGCCAAGGCTGACAAGCAGTTTTCATTGATGTCCTTTCTTGATTTCTTCACATGACACGGTATCATGTAGCCCATATCTATTCTCTGCTTATTAGTGACATTCTACATTGGTCTATTTATTCAGGTCAATCCGTTTTATTCTCTGATATATATTTTTCAAATCAATTTTCTTTGGTATATATTTCTGATTACTAAAGAGCTCTATGCCATAATCAAAACAAAAAGAGAATGGCTGAATGTTTTTGTTTTATTTCTAGTTTCTTTTGGTATTGCAAGAAAGAGTTCCTATAACTAATGCAAATTGCTTGGATTATATGTAAACCTAAATTGGTTCTGAGCTTTCTCTTATTATGTCTGCTTTCTGTGTCAAGTGATTAATTATATTTCAATACTGTTGTGCAACCTTTTAACGTGCTGTAGTCTTAAGGGATTAATTTTACATTTTTCTATTAGTCAGAGCTTTATTGTTGAATACACTATACTTGGTTTTATACCCTAGCTCAGCCTAGGCTATCATGATGGATATGTTATGCCAAATTATTTGTTTTCCAAATAGCTAAGAAAATGTTGATATAGCTGTTTTTGAATGTCTGTTTTACTGCTGAATATTTTGTTCCAACAACCAATTTATATCTGATTTCTGTAAAATTATGTCCTGAATTGATCTAAAAGTTAAGTAAGGATAGGTTGCATACATGAATTAGGATTTATAAAGAAAGAAAATATTTATGTATTTAAAAAAATAATCTGAATTTTAGAGACAAAGCTAAATTAAACTTCTCTCCCCACATGCTTATTTTCCCTGCATATTTTTTATGTGCAGGAAGTTCTGAATATTGGTGAGGATTCAAATATACCTAATTTACTTATGATGGAACTGCTACATTTCAGAAAGGGATTGTGTTTCACTTTAAAAAGTTGCTCAACTGACTTAAACCCTTTTGCTTTCCAGATCAACACTGTGGCAGGCGACAACATTTTCACAGCTCGAGATGTTGAGGTCGGCTCGCTGAAGTTGAACATGGAAGTATGCTCCATTGGGAAGCTACAGCAGCGTGGTTTTTATCTGGCTTTCCAGAACTCAGGAGCTTGCGTGGCCTTGGTTTCAGTGAGAGTTTATTATAAGACCTGTTCAGATACCATTAGTGGATTGGCCCATTTCCCAGAGACACTTTCAGGTGCTGAGGGTCTAACAGTAGTGCCTGGTGTCTGTCTGAAGAATGCAACGGAGGAGACAGGTGTTCCACCGAAGATGCACTGCAGTCCCAGTGGGGAGTGGTTGGTGCCAGTGGGCAGGTGTATATGCATCATTGGTTTTGAAGAGGTCAAAGGAAGATGTGTGGGTAAGTACCCAAAGGGGCAAACCTTGAGGTGGACTTGGAGGATTTTCGAATTTCTAGGTTGGAAAACATGTCATTTTACAAATAGAAGATGTAGGAAGTTACTCGCGACATGATTGGGGTACATTATCTGGCTCCCCTGGCTTTCAATGCATCAGATTCCCTTATCCTTTTTTGTTCCATTGACAGCAAACGTATTTGACATTTTACCCTTCCACTGCTTCTTAATTTCCTGCAAGGTTTGGGAACAGTTTCTAGGGTATCAGAGCACAGTTTCTAGGGTATCAGAGAACTACTTGTCCACAAGGAATATGTCCTTAATGAAATGTTCATCAATTGGAAAATATGTTATGAATATATATGAATAAGACCCATTGGATTTCAATACATAGAAGGAGATTTCTTAGCTAGAAGAGTCATCCTGTTTGGTCTCATCTGTTCCTGACGAATTTGAGAATGGAAATCCCAGGATTCCCAGCAACTAAGGACTATCCTGGCTGAAATTCTGAGAATTACATTGTCTCTGCATCATCACCATATGAGTTGAATTTCATTAATCCCAAAATGCATTGACCTTCCACCCCAAAGCCTCTTTCTTTAAAAAAAAAAATCCTTCTGAGAGATAGTAATTTTTTTAAAAAAAATTAATTTCTTTAAAAAGTCATACAAAGTTGTCTTCAGAGTTTCAAGCTCTTAAAAGGAAGCCATTATTATTTCAGTGCAGGTGGACCTTGACTTATAACCATTCATTTAATGACTGTTCAACGTTGCAACGCCACTGACAAGTGACTTATGACCGTTTTATTCATACTTATGTGTCCCTATGGGTATATGATCAAAATCCAGATGCTTGGCTACTGATTCAAATTTATGATAGTCATGTGTGATCACCTTTTGCAAGGATCATGTGAACATCTTTTGTGACCTTCTGACAAGCTAAGTCACTGGGGAAGCCAGATTCACTTAACATCTGTGTTCCTAACTTAATAACTGCAGTGACTCCCTTAACAACTGTGGCAAGAAAAGTCGCAACATGGGGCAAAATTCACTTAATAACTGTTTCATTTAGCAAGAGAAACATTGGGCTCGCTCGTGGTTGTAAGTCGAGGACTTCCTGTACTGCTTTGCTAATAAATATTAAAATTCAGGACAACACTTTGAAAAGGTAATTTAAAGTAGTTTCTGCTCCTCCCTCACTTTCATCACCTGTTACAAGACAAGTGTATTAAAAAAAACCTTGGACAGCCAATGGACTGGAGATACAGGTTGCTTGTTTTTGTCTCAGGGAGTTCCTCTCTGGTGATAGAAAATATTTCTGTTCAAACTTTCCAAAAATGTCATATGTAAATGGGAAAAGTGGAAAAAAAGAATAACCTATGAAAAAGGGTTACTGAGAGGCTTTGGAACATATATTTAAAAAAAAAAAAACAAGTAAAAAGGGCATGACAGAAAGAAGGAAGGAAACTAATCTGATGAAAAGGCCTATATATGTCTGTGTTACAATACTAGAACCATTGTGAATTGTGTTGCGTTCAAGACAAATGAAAAAGTACATCTGAAGAACACAAGAACTTATGGAATTAAACCAGATGTAGCAATGACCACAAAAGAAGTTTAAACAAAATTCTAGAGAGTAAGATTTCCAGTCACTACTAGCCAGGATAGCAACAGCAATAGCACTTAGACTGATATGCCACTCTATAATGCTTTACAGCATACTCTGAGCAGTTTACAATGCCAGGGTATTGCCCCCAACAATCTGGGTTCTCATTTTACTGACCTAAGAAGGATGGAAGTCATCCTTGAGCCGGTTAGGAATTGAACTCCTGGCTTTGGACAGAGTAAGCCTGCAATATTGCATTCTAACCACTGCGCCATCTATTCTCTGTAAAATCAAAGGAAGTGTGCCTTTGAAACTGCAAAATTGGAGTGGAAAGAGATTCTCCCCTTCCTGTTCTGTTGGTGAGCTTCTCATAGAGCATAGCCAAAATGCTAGAAAACTAGAAAAGTTTTATCTGATATACAGTCATTGTTCTAATAATTGTATTATTCTCATGCAAAGAAGAGGTGTATGGATGATACACCCATAATGGTAACTTCCCAAGATGCTTTCTTTTAGAATGTTTTACAGCATTGCCTCCTTCTAGAGCTAACTTACAACTCTTGGAAGTTCCTGGGCAACTACTAAAGCTCCATGTTCCTTGGTCTAATTTGCCTCCCTGCCCTTGGGACCAGAAGAAGAGCTGATAATTTTTTCCAACCTAGGATTTTCCCTTCCCTGTTCCTCTTCCACAACTCAGCCAGTTTTTCCACTTAGCTGCTACTATGACTGCTTTCTCCCCGCCTTCCTGGGTTGCGAACAATCTGCTGGAATGGGATAGAGAATCCATCCTGCCCAGGCAGGTCCTCTCTGACTGCACTTACTCAAGTTGTAAAGGGCATGCTGTTGCTCTTTAGCAGTGTTACATATCAGTCATGAAAAAGGGGTCTTCCAATTGCAGAGAGAAAAGAATGAGTGCTGCTTCTCAGATTAATGAGGAGGCAAATTTAGGGGGTGAGGGGAGTGAAAAAAGTTTTAAGAGAAAAAGTCATCACTGGAATAATAACCACTGCTAGCTCAAGATAGAGCCAATGTGATAATGAGAAACATTTGCTTTATATCTACTGTACAAACATGAAACTGGAATTCATAAAGTGAATTGGTTGTCTATGCTTTATGAGAGAAGAGGCAATACTTCCACTGTGTTTGGGCCCTAGATAGCAGGGTGATGGGGACAGGGGAGATATTTAAGCTTCGTACATTGTTCCCTTCTATTTTTTCTTGATCAAAGGATATAGCTGCCGTTTCTTCAAGACAGTGCTGCCATGGATACAAATCAAGGTTACATCTTCTGTGCACTTTGGTTTTAGTAGCAAGGTGCAAAATGCCTCAGTCTATGTTGCCAAATAATGTTTGTGTGGTTTATTGATCATCTATACATATTGGTTTATTGGTCATCTACACATGCAGCCCTCCCTTAGAATCACAGCTATGTTGCTTGCGTGCCGCACTGGAATTTTCAAAAAGTTGTCCATGTCCAACATGGCAGGAAATGCTTCTCTTTTTTTTTTCAGAAAGAATTCTTGGTTTTAACCAAGCCCTTCTGAGGACTAGATAGACAGAAAGACAATGTCTATATATCTTTGGATGCATTCATAGTCCAAAGTAGTTTTAAATATTACCTGATGCTGATTACAGATAAAAATAAAATAAATTTGAACTAAATTCTTCTCAAAGTCAGGGCTTAAAACAAACTTTAATGGACTCACCCAGTGTTGGGAGCATGCCAGGTATATATGCTTTTTTGGCCTTTATTCAAAGATCAGGATGGGGTTGTCTTCAAATAGGATAAAGAAAAGGCTAAATGGGACAGCTCTGGTCTTTGTTCGATTTGCATGAAAAATGGAAATGGGAAGGCTTGAACTTTAACGTGCACTGCAGTTGAGAGAGGACAACTTATCCTTCATCTTGCCAGGAGAGGGAAGTTGTAAGAATTAGTCAGACGTGATACATGTAAAATACTTGTGAGTAAAATCAATCATTATTCTTTTAAATACCTGCAGCCAAATTTTGAGCAGACTTTTGTGGCCTTCATTATCCAGATTCTGCCCTACATTTACTTCATTATCTCTGTGGGTAAAGGACAAGAGAGAGAGAGACTGAAATACGTAGGATATTTTATGGAGTAGTCTGTCTAGAAGGATGGCTGATAGTGCTGAGAAGGACTGAAGCCACAAAGAATCAGGAGGAGGCTGGTAGCATCTTTTCAGTTCATTTCAATTCAATTTAATAAAAACTTCTATGAATTGTGGCTATCATAGACTGTGACAAGTCTTCTCCTGCAGTGTAGCTACAAAGGAGAACCTATAAACTATTTGTTATCTTTTTAAGGGTATTTGGGACCTCTTTGGTCTTTAAAAATACTGGCAAATTCCTAAGTTACATAGGGTGAACAATGAATTGATTTTACTTCCAAAGGTACAGATAGTTCTCAACTTACAACCATTTATTTAGTGACCATTTAGTGAAGTTACAACAGGACTGAAAAAAGTGGTTTATGGTCATTTTTCACACAACCTTTTCAGCATCGCTGTGGTCACATGATTAAAATTTGGACGCTTGGTAATTGGCATGTTCTTATACAGATACAGATAATCAGAGTTGGAAGGGACCTTGTAGGTCATCTAGCCCAACCGACCACCCAAGCGGGAGACCCTACACCATTTCTGACAAATGGCAGTCCAATCTCTTCTTGAAAGTCTCAACTGATGGCGCTCCCACAACCTCTGCGGGCAAGCTGTTCCATTGGTTGATTGTTCTCACTGTCAGAAAGTTTCTCCTTGTTTCCAGGTTAAATCTCTCCTTGTTCAGTTTCCATCCATTATTCCTTGTCTGGCCTACAGGAGCTTTAGAAAATAGCTTGACCCCTTCCTCCCTGTGGCAGCCCCTCAAATATTGGAAAACTGCTATCCTGTCTCCCCTGGTCCTTCTCTTTACTGGACTAGCCAAGCCCAGTTCCTGTAACCGTTCCTTGTATGTTTTAGCCTCCAGTCCCTTAATCATCCTGGTTGCTCTTCTCTGTACTTTTTCTAAAGTCTCAACATCTTTTTTATAATGTGGTGACCAAAACTGGATGCAGTACTCTAGGTGTGGTCTTACTAAGGCTTTATAAAGTGGTATTAGTACTTCCCTTGATCTCGTCTATATCCCTCTGTTAATGCAATTTAGGATTGCATTAGCTATTTTGGCGGCGGCTGCACACTGCTGGCTCATATTTATCTGGTTGTCCACTAAGACTCCAAAATCCCTCTCACAGTTACTGCTGTTGAGCCTGGTTTCACCCAGTCTATATGTGTACTTTTGGTTTTTCTTGCCTGAGTGTAGGACTTTACTTTTCTCTATATTGAATTTCATTTTATTAGATATGGCCCAGTGTTCTAGTCTGTCAAGATCCATCTGGATCTTGAGCCTATCTTCTTGGGTGTTAGCTATTCCTGCCAGTTTAGTATCATCTGCAAATTTGGTAAGTTCCCCTTCTATTCCGTCATCTAAGTCGTTAATGAAGATATTGAAGAGTACTGGGCCTAAGAAGGAACCTTGTGGCATCCCACTGCTTACTTCCCTCCATGTAGACTTAGACCCAGGACTACTCGTTGAGTACGGTTTGCCAGCCAGTTGCGAATCCACCAGTGGTGGTGCTATCTGTTCCATCTTTTTCTAGCTTACTAAGAAGTACCAGGTTGTGGTCTACTTCGTTGAATGCCTTGCTGAAATCTAAATATATTATGTCCACAGTATTTTGCTGGTCTACTAATTTAGTCACTGTGTTGAAGAATGAAATAATATTGGTTTGGCATGATCTGTTTTTAACAAACCCATGCTGACTGCTAATTATTACTTTACTTGTTTCTAGATGTTGGCAGATCTGTTTTTATGATAATTGCAAGGGGCTATGTGATCACCTTTTAACAAGGGAAGTCAATGGGGAATCCAGCTTCACTTAACTATGTTAGTAACTTAACAACTGCAGTGATTCACTTAACAATTGTGGCAGGAAAGGTTGTAATATGGACCAAATCTCACTTAACAATAGTCTTGCTTAGCAATAGAAATTTTAAGCTCAATTGTCATCAGAAATCAAGGCCTACATGTATTAGTAGGGAGGATAAACATCCTTTGATAAAGTACATGTATTTCCAACTTTTGGAAACCCCCTGGAGAATACAGTAAACATTCAGCTAATATACTTGTTGATTATGTATTTGTTGGACTTGCTTTTGTTTTAGGATGGTTTTGGGCGTTCTCCATTTCCCTGGTTTGTATGCTTTTCTCTTTCACTGTCAGAGCTATGAGATATCCTTCCTCATGCCACTGAAACTTTCTCTGTCTCTGCAAATTTCATATCATGCTCACACTTGTCAATATTCTCTTGTTTCTTTCCTCACTCTTCTGATAAATAGAAATGAAAGCTGGGGCTCTCAGAGAACTTTATTCAGCCCGGCCATTAGGAATGGAGAGATCAGTTTGTTTCTGGAACTTGCCAGTTGGTTCATACATCCATCTGCTCCATCCACTTTCTGCATTTGTTTGCTTTCCAGCCACAGGGGGAAAATCAGTACAACTTTTCTTTTTTTCACATGAAATCTTTCTGCACCCATTTCCCCTCAGATAGGCACTTTTGTAAACACGGTGTACTAAAATTCACATTTTCGTGCTTTTCTTTTGAGCCAAGACCTGTATCATGCAATCCAAATATTTGTTTTTACTAAAAGAGCTTGGCCTGTGATCCCAGGAAGGGCAAATCAACCTCTTTTACTTAAAGTCAAACAAGTTTCTTGAGCTGACCTAACTACTAGCACGTTGTAGAACTTTGGCACAGAATATTTACAGCCTCAGCTGGGACATTTCCTGAGGTAAAGGTAGCAAGGCCCTGAGTCAGAGTCATCTGCGGTATTTCACCTGAAAGAAAGAGGATTAGCTCAAAGTTTTGTGCCTTCCCTAGCATGATATTAAATATGAGAAATTCTTCTGGGGGTTCTAGAAGATCAAGGGAGCAGGTCATTTGCTATGAACATTGCTTTGACCAGTCCATGAACTGAGGAAAGGGAGGAATGATATACCATTCCATTTCTTCTTGATCTTCCATTCCGTTTCTTCTTGACCTTCTGTAGGGAAACCCAGAAAGTTTCAACTGAAGAATCTCCCACATGAGATGTAGACCAGGTTGTAGGGATTGACACCCTTCAAATGGCTGCATAGGTCAGGGAATGGTTTCTGTCATATTGCACATGTTTTCTTCCACAACATACCTGAGCTGGGCATAGCCTGCTATGAGGGAACAGAGACCACATGATGATTTCACAGGGACAATTCTGACTGGCTGATTGGCCTTCTCTCACTAATAATGAAACTTTTTTGGCTCTGGCTGAACTTGGGTGGGAGCATCTTTCTCTCCCTTCAATTTAATGAGCCATACAAGCTCGTTAAGATAATTGCTGGGTGGTGGTAGCAGTTGAGCTGGTGCAACTTCTGCCTCCCCCACAAAGGGGAGGGGTGTCTCACGGCCTGTTATTTTCCCTCAACAAATTGCAACCAAATTCCCTCTGTCTGCCTACCTTCCTGCTGTCCTGCATCTCACAGGGGTTCATCCACCATTCCAAAGTCAGAAAGAAATGCAGTGACTATCAAAGTATGAATCCAGAGAAGTTCTAAGATAACTCACGCTGTATCACGAGGAAGTTCTGGCAGTTAGATTTCCAATTTCTGCTGAGGGAGCTCCCCTTCAAACATGCACTTATGGATTTATTCAGTGTACTTTTGAAAATATGAAAGCTTGACTATGACAAACATATTTGCAAAACATGCATCAAGCAAGAGTCTTCATTGGCTGTCAGTTCACTGAATGTGTAGTGTGAAAAGTCCACTATATTATGTGCAACTATATTATGTGCAACCAAACCAGTGAGAAGTATTTATAAAGAAGCATTACTCATCTTACAGTAAGGTGGCTCAGCAACAGCACAACACCCATCAATTTATTCCTTCCTCCAAGGAAATCAGACTGTCTGCTCTGAATTAGTCCTTGCCTATTCATATTAGAAATAATTAATCCTGGTTGATGAGAGTCCCGATCCAGGAAAACGGAGGACAATTGGGGGAGGGGCTGAAAGACAAGTGTTTTCTTGCATCCGATTCATTTCAGCTTCTGCAACGTGCCCAAACTGTGATGTAATCACCTGAACCTCTTGCATATTAGACATGAATAACTTCTCTAATAAAGAATATTTGTAGCTCAGGGTTAACCTGAGGGGTCCTTGGTGCTCTCTGAGCTTGCTTACATATAGACAGATTTAACCATAGCTTCAATTGGGAAAATGTGACCATCCTAGACCAAGTCAAATCCAAAAACGCCAGGGAATTTCTAGAAACCTGGCACTCTGACAAATCAGCCATCAAGAGATACATTAACAACATCTATGCAAAAAGAGACTAATCACCCAGCCCAAAGAGGAACAAAAAGACCCAAGCACCTCTCCACCAGCATTCAGCACCCTGATCGCATAGATTAATTCCAACATCAGACCAACAATCAAATAAACCAGTGGTGAGATTCAAAAAATTTTACTACCAGTTCTGTGGCTGTGGCTTGGTGGGTGTGGTGAGGCTTGGTGGGTATGGCAGGGGAAGATTACTGCAAAATCCCCATTCCCTCCCCACCCCTCTAACCTGCTTTCCAGCTCTGTTCTCCTGTGCAGAGCAACAAAAGAACACCCAGCCAATCAGCTGGGACTCAATGGGAGGCAGAGAATAGATGGGGGTGGGGCCAGTCAGTGGTGACATTTGCCGGTTTTCCAAACCACTCAAAGTTTTCGCTACCGGTTCTCCAAAACTGGTCAGAACCTGCTGAATACCACCTCTGAAGTAAATAATGCCCAATCAAGAAACTGCCAAACAAGCCAACAGCAAACAGCCCAACCAAAGGATCTCTAAGACACCCCTCACCAACACTGACAGGGCAAGCCACCAGAATATAAACTGTCAGCAAACAGCACTAGCACCGATGATGTTACCTAGTTTGGGTAATGAAACATCTGCAGGAAAACAAGCAAGCTCAGAGAACATCAAGGAGCCCCTCATGAGTAACTTCTCACTAAACAGTTTTCATGCTTGATGATCTAGGAAAGGGGAAGACTTTCTGTATAGAAGGATGAAAAACAAGAATGGTCCCTGCTGCCCTCTATATTAGCACGGGGCTGGAAACTGAGAAAAAAAAAACTCTTGGAGGAAGACAGTGGTAAGTTCCTCCCATACAGGTAGTCCTCAACTTACACGTGACCGTTCAAATTTACAACAGTACTGAAAAAAGTGACTGATGACCATTTTTCACAGTTATGATCTTTCTAGCCTCCCCAGGGTCATGTGATCAAGACTCAGATGCTTGGCAACTGGTTCATATTTATGGCGGTTGCTGTGTCCATGTGATCACCTTTTGTGACCTTCTGACAAAGTCAATGGAGAAACCAGACTCACTTAACAACCGGATTACTAACTTATCAACAGCAGTGATTCACTTAACAACTGAGGCAAGAAAGGTCCTAAAATGAGGCAAAATTCACTTAACAAATGTCTCACTTAAAAGAAATGTTGAGTTCAGTTGTGGACATTATAAACATATTTATGTGATCATCAAACAAGGCCAACGCAGCAGTAGTCACTGGCTTCAAACTGGCAGCTGTGAGCAAGCAAACCAATCCCTGCCCCCTTTTAATGTTTGTGTAATGCAACCAACACACATTAAAAGGCCTTGTCAGCCCATTGTCAGCCCACCAATATTAAGCCAATGGCTTTTTTTCTGTGGAACAAATGACTGAGAGCTTGAGGGAGACTTTTAATGTAAGAAAGAAAATTTAATTTCAAATTAAAATGAATCAATCTGCTGTTTTTCTTGAAGGAAACGTAATTCAATTCTTTGGAGTCACATTTGCGTTTAAAGGCACAGTTTTCGCCCTTTGGTGATAATAAGAAGAGAGCCAAGTTAGACTACAGTATAGTAACCAAAAATTAGAAGGAATCTCATACAGCTCCATAATATGATGAAGTGAGTTGTAGCTCACGAAAACTTGTACCTGTTAATAAGATTACTTAGGCTGAAAATGCAATATGAGATTCCTTTAGGCCCTTTCAATGAAAATACTTGGCCTCATACTTGCCATTCATTATAGTATTGGAAAGTAGTTTTAATAACCATTATAAAAACTTTAAAAAATTAGTGGACTTAGTTTGAAAATATATATATATAATATATATTTATATTGGACTATATCTATAAAGGAAAATCTACCTTCCTATGGCAGGTGCTGCCACCTGCTGTTTTTAATTTATTTATCGTCCAAGGGCATGTGTGGTGTAACCTTCGCTAGCTTCATTCCTTTCCCTCCCTCTGGTGACATAATCCAGCTGGAACCTGTTACTGATTTTCATTTTTCACCTTTGTTGCCTCCTTCCACAGGTCTCCAGCACTCCCTTTAATGCCACCCACATAACCATTATTCTCCTCTATTTTGTGTCTGCAGAAATAACATAGCCAAATCTGTCATGGCAACTCTTGCATAATGAGTAACAAAGCACATCAGGTCACTTAGGAAGGGATGTGGGGAAATGCTCAGATAAATCCATTTCTCAGACATTCACGCCATGATGCCTTTTGACACTGTGGGTCTGAGAAAGCCAGTGGAAAAGTTTTGGGTGGGGACAAAAAAATTGGCAGCAATCTTCGTTTTTCTGATTCTTTCTTTCTCCATGGAGCCATTAGTAGCAGCTGATCTTTTTTTTTTTAAGGTGGGGCATAGAGATGTGAAATTCAGCTCAAGGGAGAAAGAAGAATACTAAAACAATATTCACGAATTATTGGCACTTTTGCATAAAGTGATTCCAGCTGTTACCCAATTTCTAAGTTAACCACTCTGAAGCTAGTTTTCAGTAGAAATCATTAGATCTGTTGATTGAAGGTGTTAAGTCTGGAGCATGGGTGCGAATAATTGAGACGAGCCGGTAGAAACAGTGCACTTCAAACTCTTTATTTACATGGTATGACAGCTCAAACTGGATGGCTGCTATAGCCTTCCTTATCTAGGCAACTTATTAACTATTCAACCAATAGCAATCCGGGAGCGCTAGCTCCGTTAACCAATGAGAATGGCCTGTTAATGGCCAATCAGATCCTCCTGAACGGACCAATCCGATCCTGCTATTAACAGCCAATCAGAAGTGCAGGGCCAGAACCCTGCACTTGACTTCAAGCTCAAGATAACTTTATTTAACATTTATTCATTCACAACAGAAGGAGTCTTGCCTTACCCTTCTTCTCAGCTCCTGAGCTTCAGCAGCTTCCAACAGATTAGATAAGGGCGATTCTAGTTTGACATCTTAGTAGTTTCCCTCTGCCGCCCCCTCCCCCACCCCAATAGCTCAGGCAAAGATAGCAAGTGTGAAAATTGACAAAAGTCTGTCAATTTCCCATTTTTGTAGGCAGTGGCCAAACTATTACAAGGGTCCAGGCTGCTTAGGGATTTTTTAATTTCATTTCCTTCCTCCCTCCCTCACTTTTTGGGTAGAGAGGCAATAAGGATACTGCAGGATCAACAACGATGATTTTTTTCCAGCTTATTCTCTGGGTTAGCAAAATTTCACATCGTTGCAGGTCAATAGGAATTTGCCTTTCAGTTAATGGGAAGGAACGGTAGTGTAAAAGTGGCAGAGAGAGAATAATACAATATCTGGTTTGATCATCGCCTGGAACAGCCCCAGTCTGGATTGTTCCTGCATGGGGCTTCAAACTGAATTTGTCCACACCATTACAAATGACTCCCAAGTTCTCTGAGGCTTTAGAACGGGGCTGTTGCCTGCAGAATTTGAAGATTATTAATTTTTTGCATTCATGAGAATGAGACATTTTCTGACTTGGAATGTGGCAGAAACAAATAATTAAACCTTCCCTCTCCTCATGCACAAGTTCTGATGCAGACAGAATGTCAGGACTAACCTCCTGACATAATTCATGTCTAATTTAGTCCTCAGTTGAACCCAGTAAATACTCTAGGCCTGTGATGGCGAACGTATGCCATGCATGCCAGAAGTGGCATGCAGAGCCATCTCTCTGGGCACGCCAGCCATCGCCCATTGCTCTTCTGGGTTCTGGCACATGCATGTACGTCTTCTGATTTCAAACTCACATGCGTGTATGAAGACCAGCTGGCTGGCCAGCTGGTCTTAGTGCATGCATATGCATTAGAAGCCGAAAGATCAGGTGGCACTGCTCTTCCGGTTTCCGGTGCATGCATGTGTATTTCAGCACTCAGTGTCTTTTCAGTGCATGCATGCTCCCATTTCAGCACTCGTTGCTGAAAAGATTAATTACCACTGGTCTCGGCTTATTCTGCATTCCAAAAGAGCGTGTAGATGTAAACAGGTTTCTCATCCAAATTGGACCCCATGATTATCATCCAATGTATATCTACTATTTAAATGAATAGATAAGTTTTTATTGCCGTTCCATAACAAAATACAAAGAAGTAATTCAATGTCACCCATAACTTATAACAGTTTACAGTAACGCCAGGACCAAGGAACTTTCATATTTGGTATAAGTGCAACCATATTCTGCTTAGCTTAAGTTGGTGCCTAGCTTCTAGATAGAAACAATAAGGCTTAGCAGTTTGGATTACAGTTTTTGGTACTAGGCATCCAGAAAACAGATACCATTGTAACATAATAACATTTTAAGCTTTATTATAATATTATAATAAAACTGGAAGTATGGCAGTATCAGAAAGTTAATCTAAAGATCTAAAGAATGGGGATAGCTGGGAAATGATGGTACAAATATTAATTTGAATTATATTAAAATAATTTAATTCTCAATTTCATAATATTCTTTGATTATGAAAAAAGAATCTGTATTTTTTGCAATAGAACAAACAATAGAACTAAAATTAAAATTAACATAGGACAAAAATAAAAATAAAGTAAATATTAACTTGTGATCCTGCCATTCATTTTGGGTCTGCCATTCATTTTGGGTCCTGAATCCATTGATTTTTCAACCATAATGCTTGATATGCTGTTCGAATCCTAGTGTGATGATCCATGAGCCAACAGAAATTGTACAGCCTGTCTATGGAACTTGTAGAAGCTAAATTATCGTTTATCATACCTAATCAGTTCAATAAAAGGATTTTTTAAGTGAAATTCATCAAGACTTAAAGTAGAAAAATAGCTCATTATTAAGCTGCCTTTCAGTTCTAAGATAAGATTCCATGAATTTGGGTAAGATATTATTTCTATCGTGTCTATGACTGTGGACTTTGAAAGCTAATTTGGGTATAGCAATAACCTTGGAAGGTGTTCATGAGGTGCTTGTCTTTTGCACAGCCTGCCAGCCTGGATTCTATCGTCACTCTCTAGAAATGGAACAGTGCCTCAAATGTCCTCTCAAGAGCTTCTCTCATTCTCCTGCTTCTACAAGCTGCCCCTGCATCCAAGGCTTCTTCAGAACATCCATTGAGGATCAAACTATGGCCTGCACAAGTAAGTCCTCCAAGAAGGGAGAACATGCCTCCAGGCAGGAAATATGGTCCTTGGGAGAGTGAAGCCTTCACATCTCTTGTAAAATGCACATGAAAATGTGGTGGAGCTGCATCCCTGTATTGATATCTGTCTGTTTTACCTACTCCCATTTCTCTCCCGGTGGAGGTCTCAATGCTTTGGCGATATATTGTAAGGTGAAGATGTGTGTCCAAGGCACAGAGATGCAGCACAGGCTCCCTTCCCCTGGGTATTTTAGGCGAAGGATCTCATCATCCTTATTGATGTTGAAATCTACTGAACATATTCTGTCCACTGGGTAAACTGTGCCCAGTGGAAAGAACTCATAGTATAAATATGAATGGACGTCACCACTGCAGAATCTCATTATTTATTGAATATATGAACTAAGAAAAGTTTAAAAACTGTGAAACAGGATTTTGCAGGATGGAAGGATTAATACACTTTCTTCTCTTTGCCTTTCCAGGCCCTCCTTCTGCTCCACGCAATCTCAACTTCTCCCTTGCGGGGACACAGATTACCCTTTGGTGGCAACCTCCCCTTGATTGGGGTGGGCGCCAGGATCTTACTTACAATGTTTCCTGCCAACGTTGCCATTTTCTTGTGTGCGAACCTTGTGAAAGTAGCGTGACTTTTTCCCCCAGTGCTTTAGGACTCCCCAAACCAAGTGTGATTGTGGATGGTTTGGAAGCTTACACCAATTATAGCTTCACTGTACGGGCTTATAATGGAGTATCAGGACTCAGCCCTGCCTCACATAACAGCACCAGTTTCCCCACCTGGGTGTCTGTGGGCCATGCAGGTGAGTTACTACAATCAGTAAGGAAGAAAGATGTTGCATTCTCAGGAAGTGAGCAACCAAAGCTGAAGTAGAGTTGAATTATAGTTCTTGTTGTGTTCCTTATGCTAGCTAAAAGCAGCCAGCTATGTGTACAGAGATTCTCAGTCATCCAGGTCATGGTTGAAGAAGTTTCTTGGATGAGAAACAAAACATTTTCAAAGAAAAGAAAAAAAAACAAGAAAGTCCAGTTGCCTTTTGGAAAAAAACACCTTTGGTAGTACCAAAGGTGCTTTTTCAAGAGGCAACTAGACTTTCTGATTTTTCTTTGAAGACGTTAACTTCTCATCCAAGAAGCTTCTTCAGCTCTCCATAGACACTTTTGGTAATACATAAGATGAGGACATGTTGTAACAGTTAAAAGTGATTCTCTGACTCAGTATTAGTGTCAACCATAAATTATAGAAGTACAGGAGTACAGAGCTTAGTTTTGGATGCCAACTTTCATCAGTCACACAGATAGCATGGCAAATTATCATGGACAATTAGAACTAGGACAAATGGCGATATGGAGATCTGTCGAGAGGAAGTCATTTACTATCAGACTTACCTCTTCAGGTCTACTGGAGGTCATCATCCCAACCTGCTGTACAGATTGATGGAAATGTTATGGTGAATTTTATAAAAGGACTGAAAACACAGAAGAATTTATATAAAAGATAAGATGAATGGTGTCATTCTTGAAAGGAGCATTTCCTTTGAGGAATGTAATCTTTTCTTAGAGCTTAAACCACAACCATTTATGTGTAAAGGGGGGAAAGCAATTTTCCATTGAAAAGTTAGCCAGCATAGTAAAATTTATGCTAACAGAGGCCACTATGAACTTGATCAGATTAATCTGGTACCAGATTATTCTGGTTAGCAGCTCTGTGTTTCTGTTTGATGCTTAAAACTCTGAATTCTGGAGAATAAAACCTGAAGTTTATTTTATTAACTCTCCAGAAAACAATTTGTAAATTGCTGTTATGTGTTCAAAGCTCCACCAGAGGCCACTAACATGAATTTATTTGATTTTTAAAGTTCTCATTCCTGATGAAGTGGTATCAAAAGAAAATTCTACTTCTTTAATCTAATCTGCTGTTTGCTAAAACTACTTTGAGCAACATATTTCCATGATAAACACTTAAATAATTCCCAATCTGACTTTGTTAAGCTACAGAAATGACTTATTTGATCATTCACAGAGAACCAGACAAGCCAGGACATATCTAACTAGACTGTGACACAAGCACTTATGTAAGTCATTTCCTTAGGAGAAACATCCATCGTGACCACATTAGAAACATATATGAATCAGGAATTTTGAACTTTTTTAAAGGCCAGAACACTCTAATTTGGTAACCTACCTATCCCTCTTCTGCCTTTGGTAACCTACCTATCCCTCTTCTTGTTCCATGTTGCAAGCCATGTCAATAAGAGCCACTTCCAAGCATAGCTGAGACTCTCATCACCTTTCTAATTATTTAGATTTCAGTGCCACCTCTCTATTTCCTCATTACGAAAATGAGTTATCTTGCCTACCAGTTGCTTCTGGGAACAAGATTTTCCAGTCTTTATCACATATTTTTTTCCTATATCTTAGGCTGATGTTTAAGAGTCTATTCTATATTATAATGCTTCTGAGTAGTAGGTAATTTGACATATTTATGGGATAGTAATTGCAATTAACAATAAAGAAAGAATATTTTAAAATAAATAGTTTTAATAACAGCAGTAACTTGAAAAATAGACTAAGAGCAAATAATGCTTTAAATAAGGGGAAAATGCTGCTTTGATCCATAGTATTCCAATATTTAATAGGGAGAATATTTTTATGTCTTCCTTTTAAGTTTAATTTGGGTGTAGTTGTTTTATTTTCACTCATTGGTATCCTGCTTTTATTGACAATATCTGAGGATGGATGGCAGTAATGTAAAATAAGCACCAATAAAGAATGGATAATGAACAACTTTTGGAAAAAAATCGTGCATTTATAGCAGTAATATTTACTTGTAATAGCAAGCTATGTGGTAACCATAGCAAAGCAAACAGAGCTAGGTAGTCTAACACATTCTTGTATAGTGAGTTTATCCTAAGCATATTTCATTCCACCAAATTCAACAGAATTCCCACATAAGTGAGGCTTGCAACTATTCTATTCTAGACTATTCCATACTTTGCATATAAAATCTTTTCAAAAGTAATACCATAAATAATGTCTTTTACGTTGTGTCCAAATGTTCATACTGCTAAGGAGAAAGAAAAGACTCTCCAAATTTTGATCTACAGAAATAATAAAAAATAATAATAGAGATCTGGAATCAGGTCTCTTTGGTCAACTCCTTCATACTGATATTCTAGTAACACCCTTCCCTTCCCCATTTGAACTTTAAAACCTACAATTCCTTCCTCTTAATTTACTTCAATTTTAGCCAAATTATGTTCGTCTTTTAAAAACAACAGCTGAGCAGACAGAATTGCTCTGATCTTTCCTTCCCCAAGTAATTCAAGCAGATGTACTCATCTTCCAGCTAAATAAAACTTCCACTTGCTCAGAACAGGGTTATGGTTTTGGAATATTAGCCATGGTGCTTGTTCACTAATGCTCCAGAAGACAGAAATTACAGTTAGCCCTCAATGTATGACCACCATTGGGCCCAAAATTTATGTTGCTAAGCAAGACAGTTATGTCCCATCTTACAACTTTTCTTGCTACAGTTGTTAAGGGAATCACTGCAGTTGTTAAATTAGCAACCCAGTTGTTAAGTGACTTTGCTTGTCAGATGTTCGCAAAAGGTGAACATATGACCTCAGAACACTGCAAGTACATGCCAATTTCCAAGCCTCCTAATTTTGATCATATGACCACAGGGATGCTGCAATGTTCGTAAGTGTGAAAAATGGTCATAAGTCACTTCTTTTCTTTTCTTTTTATAACAAATTTTATTAATTTTACAAAAACAATACACAATCCAGGCATAACAACTTGAAAAATCTTTTCTAAAAAAAAAAAAAAAATTAAAGAGAGCCAATAGAACATACAAAATAATTCCAAATTGTAATATCAATATTTACATTATCTATTTAACTTCATATCTTATCCAGACTTCTCCTTTTATCCAAATTATATTTCTTGCTTATTAAAATCTTTTTGCCTTTCATAAACATGCAAAACACAGAACATAGAAAAAAAAAAAAAACTAAAACATCTTTTCTGAAGGCTGCCTGATCCCGGGTTGAAACTCTTCTCACAGACACAAATTCAAACATCATATTCACTTTATATATCCTTCCATATCTTATTATCATTTTCTTTTTTTTTATAAACCAATTTTATTAATTTTACAAAAACAGTGCACAAACAATCAAGCCATAACAGCTTATAAATTCTTTTCTAAAAAAAAATAGTGATAATTAAAGAAGAAAACCAATAGAACGTGATGATTCCCAATTATAATATCAATATTTACTTTATCTATTTAACTTCGTATCTTATCCCAACTTCTCCTTTTCATCCAAATTATTTGTTAATTAAAATTTTATTGCCTTTTATCAACATACAAAACCCAAAAAAACATAACAAAACCTTTATATATCCTTCCATATCTTATTACCATTTTCAATAACATTCTTTGTCTGTTCTATTTCCAACTATCCATTCATCTTTTTTCTTTCACTATACTTCTCCTATACACTAATTTAACTCATTATCCTAACTTAAAAGTACTTCATATAACACTTAATTTATCTTGGGATTCTGTTTAGTAGATTCTAAAATTACACAATAAATTTTATACTCTAAATACACATACAAAAACACAATCTTATGTACCTTCCAGAATCCCCCTTTTATCCTTAATTAGGTTCACCCATTGTCTCTAAATAAACTTTTTTTCTTTAGATCTTGCTTCCCACCATTGAGGCTTCTCCTCCCCCCCTTTCTCTCTTGCTTATTCTTCTCCTTGCCCTTTTTACCCCTTTGTCTCTCCTCCTCCCTTTTCTTACTCCCTTTCCTTTGCTTTCTAACCTTGCATCCACCTCTCCTCTCATTTTTCTCTTTTTTGGTTGTTTTTTCAAACCTTAGAATCCCCTTTTTCTTATCCTCTTTCTCCTCCTCCCCGGAAAAAACCCATTGTTCATCAAAGATGGCTCCTTGTTCCTCTTCTTCTTTGTCCCAGTCATTCTGCTGCGTAATCAACTTTTCATAAGTACATAACGCCATTTCTAAAAATTGAAATAAAGTGCCCAAAGTATCTTTTCCATCTTGTTCTTCCTTTTTATATTTTTGATATTCAGTCTTTAGTTCATCCACAAGTGATGCCATCCTGAAAGAGAAACTTTCCCCAAAACAACCAACCAAGTGTTTTTAATCAGAAATAATTCAAAAAAAGTTCCAAAAGTTAATACTTTTCTTCCTTCTTCTACTTCTCTTTCAGGGGTTACTGTTTAATCAAAGAGGTCCAATTACCATATATCTTTCTTTGAGATTCTAGGCAATCTCCTCCTTTTTCCACTTCTGCTCCAATTTTTTTCCTCTCCCTTCCCACTTGCAACATCAATTTTTAAATGATCAGAAATCCATACCTCTAATAAGGGTTTTCCAATTTCTTAAATTTTTAAGTCCAATGTCCAAGAACTCTTTTGTCCCTTAATTTCAACTTTCAGAATAGTTCACCTTCAGTGCCCAAACAAATTTCAAATCTTCATCTGCTGTTTCCATGGGGTGGGAGAGTGAAGAAAAAAAAGTTCCCTTTAACAGCTTCTCCGCCGCTTTCGATCTTCTTAGGGATACAATGTATCCTCCAGCAATTCAGACAGCTCAATTCCAACGAATTTAAAAGATGTTGATTGACACGGCTCAGCCAGCACTTTCACTTTTCTTGCTTCCTCCAGCACAATCTTACCCGGTTGCAGGCTTCTTCGTGGCGGCCATTGCTGACCGCCGCTCCACCACCTTGGGAAAAAGGGGTTTTTCTGGATGAGGAGGGGGTCTGCGACACCCCCAACCCCCTGTCCGGCTCCCCTCTCTCTTCGGCTGTCCCTACAGGGCAGCCATATCCCCCGACCCATTTGGATCAGGGGTACCTTGGCGGCAAGCATAGCAGGAATCGTGAACGGTCGCGAATTCCTGCTGCCATCGAAGCCACGCGGAACTGGAAACCATAAGTCACTTCTTTTCAACATCGTTGGAACCTTCACTAAATGAATGGTTATAAGACAAAGACTACCTATACTTCTAATGGGTTGAATGACAAGTGTTTGAATACATGGGAGACTTTGCAGCCTTCATACAGAGGTCATGTGTTAGGGAATTTTCAACACTGAACATTTCAGCATTGAGCAGAAAATTTTGAGCTGGAGGAAAGTCCTGCTACAAAGGCTACAAAATAATCTCCAAGGAAATAGTTTTTAGAACCAAGATTAGTCCAAGTATCTAGAAGTTGGGACAGAAAATCCAAACAACATGCACAATCACAAAGTTAACACTGAGGAATGGGAAATTCTTCTGTGACTCTTGCACTGTGTAGCACCTCTTCCTTTTAAAGAGCTTTAAACGGGCAATGGTACCTACAGTAAAAACTTGTGTCCTGTTGTTGCTACATGGATGTGTGTAAGAACAGGAGAGTCCTTGGGATCTTCTAGCTTCAGCATAGAAATGTCTCAGACCATCATATATGCAGGGTACATTCTGGGAGCTAGAATCACTCATCAAAATGTACCATGGAGCCAGATGCTGATCTAACTGCTGTATTTGTAGAGGAACCGGCTCTAAAAATCAAAGAGATTGAAAAGAATATGAAAAGAATGCTAGCCAATTGGATTTTACAGATGAGATGGGCTTCTCTTTCTGGGTGCCTTTCATAGCAGGCCCCTAATTGCGGAATTTGTTCCAGCTATTGTTACTTCCATAGAGCAAGGTAAACCAATACTGAGAAATATAAACTTTGAATGGGCTTGGCATTGCCTTCAGCTATAAAAGGACAAGTTAAGCTTGACCATCTTGTTTCTCCTTCCACCCAGCTCCAGTTGTGGTGACCAATGTCATTTTGGATAAGCGGAATGACAGCAGCCTCTCTGTGACTTGGCTCCCTTCCCGTCTTCGCAGCCAGAGCTCTGTGAACTATGAGGTTTTGTACTTCGAGAAGGTGAAGTGTGCTGTTCTATTGTCCTCCAACAAAATCTATAAGACCGTCCCCTTGATGTGGAGCCCTTTGCATCTCATTTTGACTCTTAGAAAGCAATTCTGGTTGTTTGATTCCACAGGGAGAAGAAAAACACTACACCGTTCATCATCTTCAGAAACCTCACGTAACCCTGGCCAACCTGCAGCCTGACACAACCTACCTACTGCGTGTGCGCTCCATCACACCGTTAGGACCTGGACCATATTCCCAGGAGCAGGAATTCCGCACTCTGCCACAAGGTTGTCTTTTCATATCCCAGTTCTGTGTTGAGGAATGTTTGTAGCTCAGTGATTTAAGAAGCCAGTTCTGAGGCAAGACACCATCCAAATTGGAACTGCATTTTGGGGGGGGGGAGCGGGGGGGGCATTCTCTCTTCATGCTATTTTTTTTAATTATAAACTATTTATTTCTCAAAATTAACATTTGTAACAAAAGATTTTTTTTTGTATTTTAATTATATTTTTAATTGTAAAATTTTACAATTATAATTTACTTCATGTTTTATAGCTAGGTAAAAAAAAAAAAAAAACAGTTGTTGATGGAAACAGTTTTCCTATGAGGAGAAGATAAATTTCCCTCCTTCCCCTGTACTTCCTTATTTAACCTACAGCAGGAGTGTCAAGTTCATGTCGTCGTGACAGCATCACATGATATATTGAGACTTTTTTTCCCCGGGAATGGATGTGGCCAGCGTGTGATGCATAGGGCCCATGGGCTGGGAGTTTGACAGCTCTGCCCTGTGGTGAAAACAGTCTCAGTATTAATAGAATTCCTGGAGAAAATCTGTTTATATGGTAGCTAAGAATAATTCCAACTAAATGGTTAATCTAATTATTCAATTAATAAACATTTTAAAAGCTTCAGTACCAATTTTTACATTAGCGGACTTACTGAAATTGATGCAATCAAATCAGAGGTGGTATTCAGCAGGTTCTGACCAGTTCTGAAGAACCAGTAGTGGAAATTTTGAGTAGTTCGGAGAACCGGCAAATACCACCTCTGACTGTCCCCACCCCCATCTATTCTCTGCCTCCCGAGTCCCAGCTGATTGGCTGGGTCTTCTTTGGTTGCCCTGCACAGGAGAACGGAGCTGGAAAGCAGGTTCGTAGAATGGGGAGGGAATGGAGATTTTACAGCATCCTTCCCCTGCCATGCCCACCAAGCCGTGCCCACCAAGCCACGCCCACAGAACCGGTAGTAAAAAAGTTTGAATCCTACCACTGAATATCCATATAAAGCCTCTGATGTGTTGCACTAAAGAAAGCAACATGTATGTACCAAGAATTAAATATGTGAGGCTGCTCTTGCCACTGAAGTGGATTGAATTTCAACTGCCTGGATTTGTCCCTGAAGTTGTCTTGGGAAGATTTCATAAACAGATTGTTCTTATGTTCTTCCCAGGACAGAGAGAGAGGAACTGGCCCAAGGTCATCCATCTGCCTTTGTATCTAAGACAAGACTAGAATTCAGTCTCCCAGTTTCTAGATTGATGCCTTAACCACTAAGTCTCCAAAAAAATGAATTGGGGAAAGCTTAATGTACAAATTAAGAACTCTGGATTTACTGCAAATGTATTCAGATGTGCATGCTAGCGCTGTATCATATATTACCAATGGCCATTACTGTCTTCTTTCAAGTTTATTTGCCATTTTCATGGCACTGGACAGCCATTTCTGCTTGCCATAAAAAAATTATCGCAAAACAAGCCACAGATATTTTTATGGATTTGTTTCTCTCTTAGCATAAGCAGCTGTACCTGCCAAATCATTGAAATAAATAAGCCAACTAGTGACAACTTGTGAGCCATGAACTGCTGCAGAGGGCTCTGGAGAGAAACCAAGATAGATGCTCAGGCACATTCCATATTTTTTTCTAAACATTACATTAATTCAATTCTGTATTTTATTTCTACAACAACATAAAATAATGGCATAACCTCAATTCTATTTAATCAGGAATCAGCAATTAGAATAGTATCAATTTTTTTCTAGATTTAACAGACTACAAGGTATTTGATTACTAGTATAAGAAATATTCACTCTTACAGAAATTAACCATCCAGAACTATGACCCAGCCATTTGTTGGTGGTGTTGTTCTCATTGCTCCATAGTGTCAATATTAAACATAGTGTTTAATATTGTCCACTTGACCCTGACTAAAGGAGCAAAGGCCTTGTTTCACTGGAGATTTAGGGAATTTTCCCCTGAAGGAGTGCCGAAGGCAGGGTTTGCAAACATGGATGGGTAAATACCTTCCTTGGGTGTATACTGATAAGGACAGATAAATATCAAGAAAAGGCCTGTCTTTCTTTTAGCAAGGTGAAAGAAAGAGGTAAACTTGGATGATTGAATTGAATTCCATCACCATCATTCATCTTACAAGGCATTCCATTGAAAGAGTCAGTTACCAATCTCTTCCGTGTCCCAAAGCTTAAGGTTCTGCAATAAAGTCAGAGAATACAGCCAAAGGATTCCAGAAAGTATATTTTGTTATTGGCATTACCCATGGTTATGCCTAATGCAAGATTTAATCCAATATCATCATCCAACAAATTTCTTGAAATATTTTAGCATTTTTAAGTGAATTCTAGTGCAGATCGAGGGCTATCCTCTTTCTGTTTTATATGGATAGTAAGAATATCCCAAGGAAGGCTGAGTTGCCCTCAGAAAATTATCCCAGATTGCCTCTAATTTAGCATTTTTCATTCTCTGTCCTATATAACTGCTGAGGAGGTCCCTGTTCCTGAAATACTCTAAGAGTGGGAGCTATTAATTGTCCTCTTTAGAAAGGAGGTCCAAAGGGAAGACCAGAATCTTTCCATGTTACGTTTCTGTCTTAGAAAAAAGAGGTACATAGTTGTCATATGTTGCCATAATTTCCAACCTGTTTTCTATGAGAATTTCCAAAAAAAAAAAGAAATATTGATTTATGACCAGAATTTCCATTGCTAAGCAAGGTGGTTGTTAAGTGAGATATACCCAATTTCATTACCTTTTTTGTCGTGGTTGTTAGGCAAATCACCCTGGCCATTAAGTGAAACTAATGGTCAATAAATGAATCCAGCTGCCTCCATTGACTTTGCTGGTTGGAAGCTAGCTGGGAAGGTTGCAAATGACAATCACATGACCGCAGAATGCTGCAGCTGTCATAAATATATGCTGGTTACCAAGCACCCACATTTTGATCATGTGAGGCCATGGGGAGGCTGCAACAGTCACAAATGCAAAGACTGGTTGTAAGTCACTCTTTCCAGTGCTGCTAAAACTTGGAACAGTCACCAAATGAATGGTTGTAAGTCATGCACCACCTTTATTGGCTCTGAATAAGGTAGAGATTAATTTTTAATAAGGAATGAAGTAAAAACTTTGCTTCGTGTTGTAGATTTAATACCAGTTTTGAAAGCAAAGAACCAGCCAAAGGATGAAAAGCCTGTTGTCCTTGTGCATTGAAAGGAAGGGGCAAATACAGTTGCATCTCATTTTCTCTCTCTCTGTTGCATCTTCCTATATCCAGATGTAACAGTGTACTATTATTACTGAAGTGTTATTGAAAAATGCTGCCTGCAGTGTTGTCATCATGAACAAAGATACATTAACCTCATGGCAGCTGCCTTTTTAAGGATATGATCAAAATATGGAGTTTCCAAAAGTAATTTGACTTTGTCTCAGATGATGTTGTTTAAACGTTAAAGTGCAATGAAGTAAATAAGTAGCTCAGAGCAAAATGAATTAATAAATAACAATTCAAAACAAGACTGAAAGAATTCCCATGCTAGATACTTTCAGCTCAGCTCCATGCTTTTGTGATCCCTTGCAGGGGTGGGATGCTTCCGGTTCTGCCCGGTTCTACAGACCCGGTAGCTCTGAAGAGCAGCAGACACCAAACCAGTTCTGTGTTTGCTGCTGTTTGGCCTGCCCAACCACCTACCTGGGCTCTTACCTTTATTTCCTGCTTTTTCAACCTCAGATGGTTTGTGCGGCACAGCTGATGTTGAAAAAGCAAGGGGAAAAAGGCATTTCAAACGCTGCGCAACTGAGCACAGTGCTTTTCAACTGTCCGGGCAGCATAGCCTAAGGTTTTTTTTACATGTGCGCACAGCACGTGTCAGGCAAAACATAGTCACCAAACCGGCAGTAACACCAGTGGAATCTGTTAAGTCTGGAGCATGGGTGCGAATGATGGAGACGAGCCGGAAGAAACAGTGAACTTCAAACTCTTTATTTACATCTTGTGACAGCTCAACTGGAGGGCTGCTATAGCCTTCCTTATATAGGCAACTTATTAACTATTCAACCAATAGCAAACCTGGAGCGCTAGCTCTGTTAACCAATGGGAACGGCCTGTTAATGGCCAATCAGATGCTCCTGAATGGACCAATCTGATCCTGCCATTAACAGCCAATCAGAAGTGCAGGGCCAGAACCCTGCACTTGACTTCAAGCTCAAGATAACTTTATTGGTATTATTCATTCACAACACCCCTTTCCCCCGGCTTCTGCCCACGGGGCGTGGTTACATAGTCCTTAAGGTAGGACGGTTGTTTTATTAGTCTTTTTGATTTTCGCAAAGTGCCTGGCGGTTGGCTGCACTTCTGCTGAGGTAGATCGTTGTTTAACGGTAGGGTTGCCTCTGGTTCCGAGTTCGCGTTCCTATCATCACCAATATCACTGGCCACTCCCTGAGGTGAACTCACTCTGGTCCCTAGTTCCTGTTCCTGCATTTCAGTTCCATTATCAGTCTCTTCAAAAAGGTTTCCCTCTAATTGTAATTCGCTTTCCTCTGTATCTCCCCCCCCCCCTCAGTTTGGTCATAAGGGAGTTTGGAAGTGCTAGACAATAGCCGCAATCGTAGTTGATCTATGTAGCGCTTCCAAAGTCTGTCGTCAGGGCACTGAACGAGGTATGATCTTGGGCCGGTTATGCGGATTACGGTCGCCTCTACCCACAGCGGATTGCCCGATAAGTTTTTAGCAAATACTAAATCGCCTACCTGGAAGGTACGGCATCGGCCGCTGGATCCGAGTGGCTTTTCCGGTTCGTAGGCTGGGTGTAATTGATCGAGGTGGGAGCAGAGCTTTCGTCCCATTAGCAGCTCGGCAGGAGTTTTGTTGGTGATGCTGTGAGGTGTGATGTGTTGCAGGAAAAGGATCCGGTTGATTTTCTCGTCGATGTTGTCGTAGTCTATCTTTTGGAGAGTCTTTTTGACGAATTGTACCATGCGCTCAGCCCTACCATTGGCAGCAAGATGCGCAGGCGAAGTGAGTGCATGTCGAATACTGCAGTCAGCCAGGGACTGCTCAAAAGACAGCGCGGTAAATTGGGGCCCATTGTCGGATACCAGAACGTCTGGTAATCCGTGGGTTGCAAAAAGTCTTTCCAGTCTTTTGATGACTGCGTCAGTGGTTGTGTTGCTCATTCAGTGAATCTCGAGCCAATTTCAGTAGGCGTCGACAGTTAGTAAAAATGTGTGGCCTTTGGTTGGCCCAGCAAAGTCCAGATGGATGCGGGACCAGGGTCCCTGCGACATCTCCCATTCGGTTGGGGTTGCCTTTGGTGGAGCGTTGCTTACTTCTTGGCATCTCTTGCAAGTTTTAACCCACGATTCGATTTGTCTGTTGATGCCTGGCCACCACACGTAGCTTCGTGCGAGGCCCTTCATGCGCACGATGCCAGGGTGGCTGTCGTGCAAGGTTCTTAGCAGTGTCTGTTGGAGTCGTTCTGGGATAACGACTCTATCGCCCCAGATGACACAGCCCTTCTGCGAGAACAACTCTGTTAGACGACTTTTGAATGGTGCAAAGTCATCTGGTACTTGGTCCAATGGCCATCCGTGTTCCACCCATGTGAGGACTCGTGCTAAGATGGGATTGCGTTTTGTATCTCTCCCGATATCACGGGCAGTTAATGGTGGAGTGTGGAGTGTCTCGATCTGCAACGCTGTCATCATTGGTGCAGGATCGTTGATAGTTTCAGGGAGCGGTGTACGGCTCAGCGCATCGGCATGGGGAATGGCTTTACTGGGACGATATTGTAGCCAATAATTGTAGGCAGCCAAGAATTCTGACCAGCAGGTCATTCTGGGAGAAAGTATGCAGGGAGTTGGCTTGTCCCAACCAATGATCCCCAGCAATGGTTTGTGGTCAGTTACAATGGTGAAAACCCGGCCGTACACGTAGTCATGAAATCTTTTTTTTTTTAACAAATTTTATTAATTTTACAAAAACAATACACAATCCAGGCATAACAACTTGAAAAATCTTTTCTAAAAAAAATAATAATAATAATTAAAGAAGAGAGCCAATAGAACATACAAAATAATTCCAAATTGTAATACCAATATTTACATTATCTATTTAACTTCATATCTTATCCAGACTTCTCCTTTTATCCAAATTATATTTCTTGCTTATTAAAATTTTATTGCCTTTCATAAACATACAAAACACAGAACATAGAAAGAAAGAAAAAACTAAAATATCTTTTCTGAAGGCTGCCTGATCCCGGGTTGAAACTCTTCTCACAGACACAAATTCAAACATCATATTCACTTTATATATCCTTCCATATCTGATTATCATTTTCTTTTGTTTTATAAGCCAATTTTATTAATTTTACAAAGACAGCGCACAAACAATCAAGCCATAACAGCTTATAAATTCTTTTCTAAAAGAAAATAGTAATAATTAAAGAAGAAAACCAATAGAACATAATGATTCCCAATTATAATATCAATATTTACTTTATCTATTTAACTTCATATCTTATCCCAACTTCTTTTCATCCAAATTATTTCTTGTTAATTAAAATTTTATTGCCTTTTATCAACATACAAAACCCAAAAAAACATGACAAAACCTTTATATATCCTTCCATATCTTATTACCATTTTCAATAACATTCTTTGTCTGTTCTATTTCCAACTATCCATTCATCTTTTTTCTTTCACTATACTTCTCCTATACACTAATTGGAGTGACGCCTTTAACTCATTACCCTAACTTAAAAGTACTTCATATAACACTTAATTTATCTTGGGATTCTGTTTAGTAGATTCTAAAAGTACACAATAAATTTTATACTCTAAATACACATATGAAAACACAATCTTATGTACCTTCCAGAATCCCCCTTTTATCCTTAATTAGGTTCACACATTGTCTCTAAATAAACTTTTTTTCTTTAGATCTTGCTTCCCACCATTGAGGCTTCTCCTCCCCCCCTTTCTCTCTTGCTTATTCTTCTCCTTGCCCTTTTTACCCCTTTGTCTCTCCTCCTCCCTTTTCTTACTCCCTTTCCTTTGCTTTCTAACCTTGCATCCACCTTTCCTCTCATTTTTCTCTTTTTTGGTTGTTTTTTCAAACCTTAGAATCCCCTTTTTCTTATCCTCTTTCTCCTCCTCCCCGGAAAAAACCCATTGTTCATCAAAGATGGCTTCTTGTTCCTCTTCTTCTTTGTCCCAGTCATTCTGCTGCATAATCAACTTTTCATAAGTAAATAACGCCATTTCTAAAAATTGAAATAAGGTGCCCAAAGTATCTTTTCCATCTTGTTCTTCCTTTTTATATTTTTGATATTTAGTCTTTAGTTCATCCACAAGCGATGCCATCCTGAAAAGAGAAACTTTCCCCAAAACAACCACCCAAGTGTTTTTAATCAGAAATAATTCAAAAAAAGTTCCAAAAGTTAATACTTTTCTTCCTTCTTCTACTTCTCTTTCAGGGGTTACTGTTTAATCAAAGAGGTCCAATTACCATATATTTTTCTTTGAGATTCTAGGCAATCTCCTCCTTTTTCCACTTCTGCTTCAATTTTTTTCCTCTCCCTTCCCACTTGCAACATCAATTTTTAAATGATCAGAAATCCATACCTCTAATAAGGGTTCTCCAATTTCTTAAATTTTTAAGTCCAATGTCCAAGAACTCTTTTGTCCCTTAACTTCAACTTTCAGAATAGTTCACCTTCAGTGCCCAAACAAATTTCAAATCTTCATCTGCTGTTTCCATGGGGTGGGAGAGTGAAGAAAAAAAAAGTTCCCTTTAACAGCTTCTCTGCCGCTTTCGATCTTCTTAGGGATACAATGTATCCTCCAGCAGTTCAGACAGCTCAGTTCCAGAGAATTTAAAAGATGTTGATTGACCCGGCTCAGCCAGCACTTTCACTTTTCTTGCTTCCTCCAGCACAATCTTACCCGGTTGCAGGCTTCTTCATGGCGGCCATTGCTGACCGCCGCTCCACCACCTTGGGAAAAAGGGGTTTTTCCAGATGAGGAGGGGGTCTGCAACACCCCCAACCCCCTGTCTGGCTCCCTTCTCTCTTTGGCTGTCCCTACAGGGCAGCCATATCCCCCTGACCCATTTGGATCAGGGGTACCTCAGTGGCAAGCGCAGCAGGAATCGCGAACGGTCGCGAATTCCTGCTGCCACCGAAGCCATGCAGAACCGGTACTTCTCATGAAATCTTTTAACAGCTGATACAATTGCCAGGGCTTCTTTATTGATCTGGCTGTAATTTTGCTCGGTTTTTGAGAGCGTCTTTAAGAAGTAAACAACAGGGGCTTCGTTACCATTAGGTAACACATGGCTCAAAATGGCGCCCACTCCAAAAGGCATCACATGTAATGTTTATTGGCAAAGACTCATTGTACTGCATTAGTACGACGTCCGAAGTCAGTACTTTTTTCACATTACGGAATGCCTGCTCTTCTTTGTGACCCCATACCCAAATTGCTTTTTTATCTAATAGACGATGTAAAGGTTCAGCGACAGTCGCCTTGTGCGGCAAGAATACATTATAGAAATTGATGAGGCCTAAGAACGCCTGGAGGTCGGTCTTGTACTGGGGTCTGGGAGCATTTTTTATTGCTCTCAATTTGCTATCGGTAGGGTGAATACCCTGACTGTCAATTAAGTACCCTAAGAATTCAACACAATCGGTACACAGTTTGCACTTACTTTTTTTGACTTTCAGGCCTGCTTCCTGGAATTTTCGTAATACCAGTCTTCAACGCTCCCATAAGATTTTTTTGAGTGGGGGCAGCAATGAGCACATCGTCAAAATAGGGGACAACACCCTTGATCCCCTGTAATAGTCTCTCCATTAGGCTCTGAAAGATCCCTGGGGCTACACTGACTCCGAATTGAAGCCGCGTACATTTAAAGGCACCTCGGTGTGTTATGATAGTCTGTGCCTGTGCCGTTTTTTCGTCAACTGGCAGTTGCTGATAAGCCTGAGCTAAGTCTAGTTTAGCGAAGACTTTTCCGCCCCCCAGGGAATGGAGGAGATGTTGTACCACTGGCACCGGATATGGGTTCTGTTGCAGGGCATGGTTTAGGGTGGCTCGGTAGTCCCCACAAATTCTAATGGAGCCGTTCAGCTTAATTGGTGTCACAATCGGCGTTTCCCATGGGGAGTGGTCAGTTGGCTTTAAAACTCCCTGGGCAATCAACTTATCAAGCTGCTCGTCGATTTTCAGCTTTAGAGCAAATGGAACTCGACAAGGCTTAAGGCGGATGGGAGCTATCTTTGGATTAAAGCTAAAGGATATTGGGGTCCCCTTGTACTCACCTAGCTTTTCCTCAAAGACCTTCCTGAATTCGTGGGCGAGGTCTTCCTCCCAGTCACTGCCGCCGATTCGGTTAATGCCTGCCACTTCAATGCCGAGTGGTGCGAACCATTGCAAGCCTAGCAAACTAGGCCGGTCCTTATCGATCACCGTCAGGGGTAAGTACGCCGTGCGGTTCTTGAATGCAACCTGGACTCGACTGGATCCTGCGACTGGAATTCTGTTCCCCTGGTAGTCCTTTAACACGAGCCGTTGGAATTGAAGGTCTTGGTGCCGGATAGTGGGGATGAGTTGCTTGAGGGTCTTCCATGAGACCATTGAAAGAGACGATCCTGAGTCAACTTCCATTTGGCAAGGCCGATTTTTAATGTTTATGTTGACCTGAATTTTCTTAGCGTCTAGTGAAGAGGCATGGCCAATAGTGAGTGTTTGGTGAGCCTCTTCCCGTCTCGCTAGACGACTCACGGGTCGGTTTCTGTAGGAGTGGTTTACTGGTTCTCGCCTTACAGGGCGATTCCCTGTCGATTGGCAGAGATTGGTTCCTTTCGAGGTCTGGCTGGGTCCGAGGAGGCTTCTGCAGACCCGTCCAATGTGGCCTCGTTTCCCGCACTCGTGGCAGAGCGCGTCACGGAATTTGCAATCGGAGCGGTAATGGTTGACCCTGCAGCCAGCACACGGTTGCTGGGACTTCAGGTGTTGGTCCTGATCGGACCGCAGGTGATGGACCTCTTCTTCATCGCTTTCTGATGACGAAGAGAGATCCTCATGGTGGGCCGTCGAAAGCTGCCCTTCTGCGTTAGGTGAAATTTCGCCGGCCGATGGGTGTGCTGGAGCATGATTTTGGTGTAGCTGGGCAGCCTACTTCTTGGTCGCCTCCACTGCTGTAGCTTCAGCTATGGCGTCTTTAAGGGTGATGTCGCCCTTTGCCATTATTTTGCTCTGTACGTTTAGAGCGTCTAGTCCGAGGACTACTCGATCTCTCAAGGCCTCTTCTAGGTCGGTGAAATCACAAAGGCCTCCCAAGTTCCGGAAGTCTGCAACGAAATCGGCGACACTTTCTCCTTTCCGTTGGTTCCTTTGATAGAACTCATGCCGTCTTACGAGCGTTGGAACGGTTGGTTCATAGTGGGCCCTTAGTAGCGGTTCAAGGACGTCCCAGTCCATGGTCTTCTCTTCAGCTGGTTTCGCTAATGCCTTAGCCATTTTGAATACCGTCGGGCCGCAGTGCGTTAGGAATACTGCCCGTTTCTTCCCGGTTGTGGCATCCTTCAGATTATTCGTTTTCAAAAACATTTGAAAACAATCCATGCAGGACTCCCAGTCCTCTTGAGCTGGATCGAACGGAGCGGGTGGTACTACGCCGCCAGACATGGTTCCACCGTTGTGCGCTTCAGCCACGTGCTTAGTCATCTTAGTTGGCTCTGATGTCATCCAATCCCATCCTCGTCGCCAGAGTTAAGTCTGGAGCATGGGTGCGAATGATGGAGACGAGCCGGTAGAAACAGTGAACTTCAAACTCTTTATTTACATCTTGTGACAGCTCAAACTCAAGGGCTGCTATAGTCTTCCTTATATAGGCAACTTATTAACTATTCAACCAATAGCAAACCTGGAGCGCTAGCTCCGTTAACCAATGGGAACAGCCTGTTAATGGCCAATCAGATGCTCCTGAACGGACCAATCCGATCCTGCCATTAACAGCCAATCAGAAGTGCAGGGCCAGAACCCTGCACTTGACTTCAAGCTCAAGATAACTTTATTGGTATTATTCATTCACAACAGAATCCCACCCCTGATCCCTTGTTATTATTTCTTTTTGGGCAGCTGAACCAATGTTTGACGAACTGTTTGCAAAAGAAATGCTGTGAAGCTGGCTGCAACTGGAAACTTGGAGCGCTGCAAAATTTAAGGATACTTTATTTCACCATTGGAGATAATATTTTCCCCCATCCCCTCTACTCCTCCTGACCCCTGAGCTGCATCTGCCCTAACAGGCCTTCTAAGTGGAGTGTTTAGTGTTGGCTTTGCAGCTCTCCTCAGTAGCCCAGACCAGTGAAAGGGAAAAAAGATTATGGCTGTTTTGCTCTTTTTTTATCAGCTGCCAAACAACATGCAAAGCGCCAGACTTTGGGGAGATGAGGAGACTTTTGCTCCAGCAGCCTCCACGGCACTCAATTTAGAAGAGTAATTTTTTACATCATTTTCTGAGTCAGCAGAAGTTAGGGCAATCAAGATGGCTTCAAAGCACTTTGGAGAGATTGGAGAGAAGGAAGTAATGGCAGCTAAAAAGTCTCTTAATGAAAATACTTTTCTTTTGGCAACAGATCTGCTGTATAATTTACACAGCAGCTATGTTTGTCATCGACAGGGAATCGTGCCAGTTTCTGCAATAAAATATGAAGAGCAAATAAAAACTTCTGAGCCCTGATTATATGGCTTCTTGATGCCAATTGACTGCATACTTAGGGTTGTTCCATTGTTTTTCACACATATTCATTTCCCTGGGGTCCATCATTGTAGCTGCCTATGCTGAATACAGTTGCGGTATGAAAGTCCATATGGTTCCCTTAATGACAATTTAAGCAAGGTCAGAGGAACAAGCATGGCGGAAACCACCAACTATTGTTTAGGAGAACAACATAAAGGAAGAATTACCCATAAGGCAGTCATTGCTAAGAGCATTATTTGAGATCTGGTCAAACTACCCACTTACAAAAGCTTCAATATTTCTCTTGAATATAAAGTATTCAGATAAATTTAGCATTTCTATTTTGGGCATAGATATCATCACTGTTTATTTCCATCAATTCTTCTCATAACCTGATGCATCAGGACTTTATAAATAAACCAGAACTGATTGCTAAATAGTGCAACCAATTTGATGTATTGTGCTTTAAAACTATTTCTGTAAGCGTATTAAAGCACGGAGTGTATCATGCAAAAATATATGCAATATCAAGTGAAATGGAAACATGGATTAACATTAAAAATAAAAATAAACATCTACATAGCCCCAATAATCCAGGGTCCATACTTTATGAAACAGGTGGTAAGACCATTATTAAACCTTATGGAGCATTTTGCAGTTTTAATGTTTAAATCCAGTACATAATCCTAATTCTTATCTGAATAAATGTGTTTAAATATCTATTTATAAATAGATTTTCTTGTTCTAGTGAAGGGATGTCTGTAATTCGTCCTTTGATCTTGCAGACACTGGTATGCTGCCTGGAGCAGTGATTGTGTCAATCATCTTTGGAATCCTGTTGTTCCTTGGATTGATTACAGGACTCATAATCTTCCGTCGAAGGTAAAGGCAGCAATTCCCAAAGGAAAGAGGCTATGTGTATAAGGGTTGTCACCAAAGACAGGAATTTCCTCTGTTCTATTCCCTGCTTGCTTATAGCCTCTATTTATGTTTATTCTTATTCTTCAGACGAGCTCATCATCACCGAGCACGACCATGTCACAATGGCTACAACCGAGGTGAGGCTTCAGTTGTTTTAAAGGCAGATGGCAAAGATCTGCATTCTAGAATTCAAGCACAGTGATCTCTTCACCAGTCTTTAGAATCTTCAGAAGTTTTGCTAACATGGGTGGCAGGGCAATTGATATTGCAAAAAACGTATTTGTGGAATACCAATTGCAAAAGACTGTTATGTGCAGAGGTGGTATTCAGCAGGTTCTGGCCAATTCTGGAGAACTGGTAGCAGAAATTTTGAATAGTTTGGAGAACTGGCAAATCCCACCTCTGACTGGAGATTTTACAATATCCTTCCCCTGCCATACCCACCAAGCCGTGCCTACAGAACCGGTAGTAAAAAAAAATTGAATCCCACCACTGGTTATTTGCCAAGTAATCAGGAGACGTTTGAGTAACTAGATAGAAGTAGTCAGCAATAAATAAGTTTTAGTAGATTGTTGGCCAATTTTTTCTGGCCACTTTTTCTCCAAATGCATCCTCCTGGAGCTTATTTTTTGAGGGGGGGGGGAACCTATAGAGATTTAATATGGAGAATTGGTTTGTGGAAATTGTGAAAGTCATCTTCTCTTGCTATTCTTCCTTCACACTCAGCACCAGGGAATCTCTGTTTATATATCTCAAAGAAATGCCATGATGGGACATATTGTTCTGAGATTTTTTTCTGAATGAAGAAGCTTTCATCATCCTGGTGTTTATTCATGAAAGTAGGGTTCATTAACCCAGCATGATTTACTTCTTATCCAATATGTTTAGGACTGCAGTGTGGGAAGATCTTATTTTTCATCAAGTCAATGGAATTGATTTTTTCCCCTGCTGTCTGAAACTTTTGGGAGAAACTAGTTTATATTGTCAGTTTTTATTGCAGATGAGATGTGGTTGAAACCTTATGTAGATCTCCAGCCATATGAGGATCCTCGAAGGGGTGTCTTAGAATTCACAAAGGAACTGGACCCATCTATTGTCTCCATTGACACAGTTATTGGTGAAGGTAAGTTTCATTAGGTCTGATTGTCTCTGCCTCTCCTGATACCATTCCTCCATTTCCTTTATCCTTTGCCTTGTCCTTGGATGTTCCATAGGAGAATTTGGGGAGGTCTATTGTGGTGCACTGCACTTCCCAGGGAAAGAACGTATTATTGTGGCCATCAAGACCTTGAAGTCAACTTACTCAGATTCAACCTGGTGGAATTTCCTCCGTGAGGCAACTATCATGGGCCAATTCAACCATCCCAACATTGTCCGGCTCGAGGGAGTTGTCACAAAACGTAAGAATTCAGAGTTGTAATGGCAGTGGGACATACACACACAGTGATGGTTGTAAGATAAAGTAGATTTGTACAACTGGGATTCCCCAGAGAGAGTGAAATTGATTGGATCTGAAGCACAAAATATCTTTGATATGTAAAGTGCTCCTGAAAGGTTGTGTTCTGATCTGGGGCAACTGTTGTAAGTTTGAATAGGCGATAGTGAGCTAGACGGTGAAAGGACTGATTATGTGGATAGTAGCTTTACCTCCTCCAAAAGTATATTTCTCAGACGATAAAATCTATGAAGTTTCTCAGAAATAAAATCTATGTTCGTGGCCAAAAAAATGAGAAGGAAGATGAAGATATGGGGATAATAAGAAAATAACTTTAGTATTTTTTCTTCTTTTTCCCCCCACAGGGAATCCAATGATGATTATTACAGAATACATGGAAAATGGGGCTCTGGACAACTTTTTAAGGGTAAGAAACTGGAGAATTGTTTAATCAAATAATTTGGTGATTACTTGAACTGCTGAATGTGTGTCTGAGCTGTAACATTTCACACTGATAGTAAGGTTGAACTGCTGAATGACCTTAATCAATCTCTCAGTTTAGTATGAAATATCTTCCCACATAAATAAGATGAGAGAGAACAGTAGATTAATATGTTTTTCAGGCAAGTTTTGTGTGTGTGTTACTAAATGGTGATATTAAACGTTGTTTAGAAAATAGGACATAAGTTCCTTGGACTAGTCTTAGTCTACCCAGCATACTTGTCAGGCATAAGAAATCAGAGCAAGGGTTAGGTCCAAAATGAATAGAAGTTTATTTCATGTTACCTCTGGTCATCTTCTACACATACTATGACATCTTCACAGCATGAACCTCAGCCAGCTTTTAACTTGGTATTCTCATTCTTAGACATGGGTCTTTCAATGTGATAACACCACAGTTGTGTACACATGATCCAGTGGTCATTTAGCTCAGTGTTTCTCAACTTTAGAAAGGTAAAATATGTGGATTTCTGGGCTTTGAAGTCCACACATCTTACAGGCCTGTCATTGAAAAATAATGGTTTAACTGATGCCAGTTTTGTTAAATCTTTCCCGTCCATTTAAAGCTTTGGAACTCTTGTTTCCCTAAGTTATGTTCACTCTCCCAGGCTGCATATGCATAGTGGTTCTGGAAACCTCCAACCTCTGCTTACTTTTTAGGAGTATAAGTACTACCTAGAAAAATGCATAGTGTTTTTTGATTGAGTGAATCCTATGTTGTAGAGCATCCTGATGGTCTGATGGACTATTTGAATATATCCCTAAAGTGAAACTATTTGAATATATCCCTAAAGTGAAGCTTTTCAGCTGTGAATGGAGACTTTGTTCCTCTTACCTAAGACAAATGTAACCCCCTTTCCTTGCTGTGAAGCAAACAGATGAACAGAATACAAGCATTCATCAGTGTCCTTGTGTGCACTGCAGGAGAATATCGACAAGTTCAGCTCGGTGCAGTTGGTGACAATGCTGCAGGGCATTGCCTCAGGTATGACCTATCTCTCAGACCGCAACTATGTACATCGTGATCTTGCTGCACGCAACATCTTGGTATCACACACCCTTCAGTGCAAAGTCTCAGATTTTGGTCTTTCTCGAATCCTGGAAAATGATGTGGAAGGAACATATGAAACAAAGGTAATGCACAACAGAAGCTATTCGAGGGTACTCCTCAATGAGGGGAGGAAATACCAGTATGTATTTATGCCTCATAATATATTTTTTTTTAAATGATTTTTTGAGTATCAATTTCCTTTCCTCATTGAACAGGGTGGAAAGATCCCTATTCGATGGACAGCTCCAGAGGCCATTGCCAATCGAATCTTCACCTCTGCCAGCGATGTCTGGAGTTTTGGTATTGTCATGTGGGAGGTGTTTTCATATGGAGACAAGCCCTATGGGGATATGTCCAATCAGGAGGTAAGAGGGAAAGGAGAAACAGGATTGTCAGTCAAACCATCCTTTGAACAAGCAAATACCCTGGAGGGAAAAAATGGTTTGGTTAAGTCTCCATTTTTTAATTCAGTCATAAATAGACTGTTGTGTTGAATGAGTTGTTGTTAACGAATCATGAAATTTATGCCAACATACTGTATATACTCCTGGATCAGAAATGTTTGTCCTGCCAATGGGAGAACCCCCTAACCTGAATTTCACATAAAAAGTCTCCATTGGCAGAAAGAGGAAGAAAATACTTTTGTTCCTTCACCATTAAGTGCCTCAGAGGTTCCTTACCTCATACAGATCTGGGGCGGGGTGAGGTGGGGGCAGCAGATTTAGTTTATACTGTAATAGACAAGCAATCAATTAAGAATTTACTTTTCTGTGTTTCAAGAGGAAAAAATTACTAGAAGAAATTATGTGGCTGTTGCTGAAATCAGCCCAATTCTTTGAAAATCAAAACAGTACACTGCTTTTTGTTTGAAATGACTCATTCACATCATAATCAGATAATCTTCAGAGAGGTCTTGCCCTAATGGTGCTTTGCACTTGTTAAAATTTTAATGCTTTTAAAAATCCATTGATCTATCATGAGGTTATTTAATCTGGTATCCATAGTTCAAATAATAGTCTAAATGAATCTCTGAAAATTCATGGTTCTCATTCCAAATGATTCCAGTGCTTAGATCTGGGGTCAAGAAATGCTTCATACTTCTGCTACATTATCCAAGGAATTTTGCACAGACAAACTGATTGATTGCCTGTTTTTCTGGATAGGTGATGAAAAGCATAGAAGATGGGTACCGACTCCCCCCACCAGTGGACTGTCCCTCTATCCTTTATGATATGATGAAGGTGTGTTGGTCATATGATCGGACACGGAGGCCACGTTTCCGGGAGATCCAGGCTCAGCTAGACCACTTTCTTTCCAGCCCACATTTGCTTCGAACTGTGGCTGATTTTGACCCTCGGTAAGAGATAAGCATTCTTTTAGAACTGTTTGGGAAATTCTATCTATACATAATTCTTCAGCAACAAAATCTGAATTTTACTCCCAGGGTTAATTATACTTTATGTATGAGGAGATCTGTTTGGTGCACCTGCATATTTATATCCTACATGTATTCATTTAGGGTGATCTTTCTATATGATGTTGGAAATCATCTTCCCTGTCCCTATTATGGAGAAAAGCACTGAGTATGCAAGGCTAATTTCCATATGAGACAAATAATGAAAAGCTAAATTCTCCACACAAAGGAGCTTCTCAACCATTAGAATGGTTTCCAGCTTCATCAAAGTAGGGTCCCGTCCTTCTCCCATGTTACAGTTTAAATTTTGTAATTGGTCTGAAAATACCTATCCATTTACAGGGTGACACTTCGACTTCCAAGCTGCAGTGGGTCTGATGGGATTCCTTATCGGTCTATCCCCGAGTGGCTAGAATCCATCCGCATGAAACGCTATATCCTCAACTTCCATACTGCTGGCCTGAACACAATGGAATCTATCCTGGATCTATCTGCTGAGTAAGCTTTGCGTATGTGGGCTGTGGGTTTTGACCTAAGGTAGAAGAAGGCTGGTAGACATGAATTACAATTAAATACCAGAGTATGCATAGAATTTTCTTCTAGGGCAGTGGTCCCCAACCTTTGTGATTTGGCAGCAAGGATGGGAGGAAGGGAGAAGGGAACTGGGCCTTATGAGCAGTGGGCTGGCATACACATAGCCCTTGTGCAAGTAGTGGTTCAGCACACACGCATGAGTGCCTGCTGGCCCATTACTCACACAAGTTGAGCTGTGTATGCGCACTCCAGCCAGCCACTCACCAATTCCGAATAGGCCCGGTAGTGGTTGGGGACCCCTGTACTAGAGTACAAAGAACTTTATAGCTTTTGAGGTCACTTATAGTTCACTAAATTCATAATGCAACAAAGATATTGTAACATCCTCATACTTCCACACCCTTGCATCGTCTTCCCTCTGTTTGAAAAACTTGGTGAAAAATACATCAGCTAAAGTTTAGCCCCTTGAACATTTGATCCCTTTTTTGGCAGAGATCCTTAGGAAATACTATTGTAGATGTTGTCAGTATTGCCATCACTGTTAGGACTGCTAACAGTGTTCCTCCACCCAACTAGCATGGCCAGTAATTTTCCTGATACAAAGGAAGATACCAATTCCACATATTAACATTCAAGTATGCATCAAGAAGAGAATTAGTAAAACAGCTAAAATCCAAGTAGTTGCTTGGATCCATATAGCAGCAAACACATAGCCATAGCAATGCTGTTCCTTTGAGGAATTAGAAATGAGTAAAAAGCTACAGAGCCACCTCTATTTTGGCCTCATTTTGCAGATGAGCAAGTTAGGGTAAAGAAGAGTGTTACTTTGGAGTTTCAAAGAGTGAGAATTGGCATGGCAAGGCCATAAGAATCCGTTTGCACTGTGATGTTTCTGGCCAAAATAGCTTTCTGGGCTTTTTTATAGTCTTTCAAACATTTGCAAGAACTCTTTAATTAACCATAGAAATAGGGTACAGAATATCAAATGAAAGCTTTTATAACACTAAAAGAAATCCTCTGCCACCCAAAAGAGTGAATATGAAAAAGTTGCAGGACAAAAAAAAAAATCAATAAACATGTCCCTTTTGTTATAACACAGTATACATCTGCAATGCTTCCTAAAAGTATCAGACATATGCAAGTAATCAACATTATCAACATAGCAAAATTCACATGAGCTGGAAAGAAAAGAATTTGGCAGATAGCACTGTTAAGAAATTGTTGCACAAGGATTATTTTTGCAAATATCTAATTTGTAGGATATAAACCTTACAGATATGGGACATTTATGTACACGCCTTATAAAATATTGCCTATATAGATTTAAATTAGAACCATGCTGTAATACAATGACACACACTGGTCTATTCATTGTAAGACAAGAAATAAAATTAGCTGTTTAAAGCTTTGCACCCCCATTTTCCTTTTCAATAGCATTAGCCAGCATTTTGGATTCATTATAAAATCTTCAGTCACTGAAAAATATGGTGTCTGTCTTCCCCTCTTAGTGTCTGCCACCTCCCATTGCTAGACCCAGCAATTGAGATTAACTTTTAAGTTCAGTTTTTCATGTCATTTTCTTGAGCAATGGATCTTGAGCAATCATTTTCTATGTATTTTACAAAACTAGAGAAGTGGGGGAGGGTTTCCTTTCATGGATGCCACCACTCCAGGAAATGGTCCGTTTCTCTAACTTGTCCCTCTTCTCTAGCAAATGTAGTGGCTAATCTTTTTCCTTATCTGTGTGATTTAAGGGACTTGAAGCAGATGGGTGTGGGTCTTCCTGGCCACCAGAAACGAATTCTGTGCAGCATCCAGGGATTCAAAGAGTGAAACATGCCACCGTACGGTGCCAAGCAAGAGTTGCTGCCATCTCCTTTTGCTGAACATTTTTTTAAAAAGTGACCCTGTGGCAGACCTCCTGCAAATCAGAAGCCAGAGGCAACAGCTGCACCTTGGAACATAATGCACAGGCTGGGGCTGAGTAACCTAGAACAGGAAAGGATTTCCTGCACAGGAAACCAAAGTGTTGCTGTTCACTTCTCAACACTCCTCCACTCTCGCAGAGGCTTCTGACTTGACATGCTTTATAGTCACTGAGGATGTAACATATCACTGTAAAGAAACACTGAAGTTAAAACCATACCTACCTGGAAAGGACCTTTTCTGTTGCAAAATCTAAGCCTCCAGATATTTGTGGCCAGATAACTATTACAGTATTGTTTGCAGAGAGCATGAACGCCTGTCCTTGTAAAATAGTGGGTTAGTTTTCATCCTTCTATCCAAGTTCATGTTCCTTTGTATGTAAGATCTCTCTCTCTCTCTCTCTCTCTCTCTCTCTCTCTCTCTGCAATCTACTCAAGAGCAGAAAAGGCTTGTTTAAAGCAAACTAGCACTTGCTCTTGGGAGGTTTTTTTTTCCTCAAGTTGAGGACCTGCTTATATATTTAAAATATCAGGAAGGGATGGCATAAGGGAGAAAATCCAAACCTGGATTGATCATATGTTGTAGATATGATTTTGTAAATAATCTCATAACACAGATCAGATATTAAAAAATTTTCCCATGACCATTTCTATTTTTAAAAGTTGGCTATTAAAAACATCACAGAAGGGAAAAGTAGATTTGTGCACACATTAGAAAGAAGGAAATGCTTAAAAACTTAAGAAATGTTTTGTAAATGTTTATGCAGTGTATAGCGGCATTAGAGAGATCTGGAAGAACAGGAATACCTGATGAATATTGGGAGTCACATGAAGGGATTACTTGGAACCATAAATACAAGACAGGAAGATTCTATGTAGCTTACATGCACGTGGAAATCCTAAACAACAGCACAGCTAGCAGGTGGAGAACATTTGAAGGATACATCTTTTGGTAGGAAATGAAAATCAACCAAGATATGAAGCAGAAGTAAAATGATGAGATCTTGCTGCATTTATTTAAATGCCTTCTGTGACTGCCTTGATATTTAGGGAAGCCTTCTGTGACTGCCTTGATATTTAGGGAAGTGTCGTCCTATTGCTTCCTTCAGTTTTCATTGTAATCACTGCTGCTCTTTAGTGTAAAATCAAATTCAGTATGAGCTCAAACTGTGAACCCTCTTACTATACCTTTGATTTGACCTCTTAGCTCAGGGGTTCCCAACCTTTTGAGGTCAAATGACACTTTTTGTGTATACTATGAATGTTCAGTGAAAAAGGCTGATATTGGGAAGATGTGTTCATGCATCCTTTAGTGGGAATAGCTAGACTCAAAACTTTGCCCTTATAAGAAGCTAAACTAATGAGATGGTGCTCATATCACCCTTTACAACTTTCCAAGGTAGCAATTATCCACCCAAGTTTACTGTTGTGTTTTTCTGGTGAGATGCAAATTTTATAAAGCAAGTTCTGTAGCATAGGCACTTGACATTTTAATTTTCCAAGTAAGTTTCTGTAGAACCCAAGATGGTCTTAAAAGCTGATGATTTTCTTTGTAACATACCAGCATTTTTATTGTGTTAAGTTCAAAACCATGGAGATATCCACACTTGCACTTGTGAGTAGCACAGTGAAGATTCTGATCATTGCTTCTATACCAGGGTGCAGCAAGGCCTTTTCCACCTATTTTATCAAAAGAAAGCCCAAGCATGCAGCATTGAAACAATGGCCCTAGACAAGTTTCTACACCAAAGTCCTCGTGAAAGAAAAGTTGTTGGAGAAAAACCATCTGATATGGATGTCATTTACACGCAGGACTCCAGCAACTCTACAAGGCGTTTTAGTAACATCAAGTGCTTTAATGCAGCCTTCTTCTTTGAGAATTTCTCAATATTTTTTTTTAAAAAAATATTGTAAATCTAAATGGGTTGTGCCAGTTAAAATATGTCACATGTTGGATCAAAATGCAAGGAATGAGTTTTAAGAACATTGGAGTCTGGGGAGAAAATATACAGAAGCAAATGGACATGAAAACACTTCTGTTGATGCATTGCTGTAATTTCCATTTCAGAAGATCACATTCTGTACTTACTGTAAAAGTGGCTCTTTTACATAAGAAAAAAGACTTCCACTTTTTTCAACAGAGGTCTTAGGAAGATTATGTAAGCATGAGATGTAGGCAAGAACATTTGCCAAAATAAATGTCCTTGCCTACATTTGTACGAAACAAATTTGTACAGAATCCAGCTTTAACCTAAGGCACACCAATTATGTTTACTGGTACACTTGGCAGCTTCTCATTTGGTCGCAAACTACTACAGAACTGTCTGTTTGTCCACCTTTGTTGAAAAACTATTAGGGTACACTGACCAACAATTTCATTTTTTCAACAAAATTGGTTGTGTGAATGACGCACCAGAGCAATATTCAATAAGCTAAGCCAGAGGCTCCTAATTATTTTTCACACAGGCTGCTGTACAATTAAAAGATTTTTGAGACTACAAGCCAAGGCAAAGTAGCAACACACCTGTCAGTCCCACGGTACACATAAACCTCTTCCTTAAATGGTTATCTGCAGAAATCTAAAATAATATTTTATATTTTGGGAAATTGCTAAGTTTTAGGCCACTAAAAAAACAAGCAAATTTCAAGGTAATTATAACATCATGGCTAGCCTTTTAATTAACATGTTTATATGAAACTGATTTACAAAGAAATGGAAACCATCTAGCCCATACTATGTTTTGGCCTGATATGGATTAAGCATTTTACTATTCATCAACAAAGGTTTTACAGTAAGAAAAAATGACATTTGTAAGAGGTTTTTTAATTAATTCCATTCACACTGCTCACATATTTAAGCATGTTTTTTTCCTGCACAGCTTTTCCAAGCCTGAGGCTCCAGAGAGAGAAAAAAAACCCAATGTCATTCATAAATATGGAATCCCAATGGTTTTTATTTGAAATCCCTCCTATATTTTCCCATCACAAATTTCTGAGGATGCCTTGTGATTAGAAATGTGATCTGAAGAATGCTTCCAGAACAGCACCCAAAACTAAATGCTACAACAGCAGCAGCAATTCCTTGTTTCTGTTTATGCCTCCACCAACCTTGCTATCTTCCCACTCTGTAGCATGAAATTGAAAGACCAAATATGTTGGTGGTACATTTATGACTTCATGTATCATTTTTGTGGCTGTCCAGTCTTCAGATTAAGCAGAACATACCATCCAAAGAGAAGTGCATTGTCAGAGGTTCTTTCTCACAGAAAAGCTGGAAAGGTTCAAGAATATTATACCTTGCACCCCTGTTTTAATTGAATAAAGAAGTGAAGTTAGAGAGTGAATGCACAGGCCCTTCTGTCTGCAAAGTCAAACTAAAAGAGGAAGCCTACTTTCTTTCTTCTACACGAGACGTCTTCAGTCCTGATCTGTGGACCGGTACCATGGCATGCCAGCAACCAGGACCTGCAAACAAGTGAAGCTCCATTTGTGGTATGCAGGCAGCATGCAAAACCACGTCTCCTCTGGTCTGTGGAAAAACCTTTCTCAATGGAACCGGACCTTGGTGCCCAAAAAGGTTGGGGGCCACTGTTCTACTTGATCTTTAAGGCAGAAGAGAAGTAGTTTGGAAGAAAATATGATTTCTGGTATTGTAACACAAGAACTCTGGCTGACTTTGGGCCAGTTGCTCGCTCTCAGCCCCAATCACCTCACAGGGATGTTATAAGGAAAATAGGAGGAAGAAGAAACATTAGGTATATTTGCCATCTTGAGTTGTTTATAAAAATAATAAGGTGGAATGTAAATAAATAAATAAATGATTGGAATGACAACAGGAGAAAAAAAAACTGCACAACTTTATTGATGCAAAACAATGGCTAAGGAAGGATAACTCCCGATTACACCACTATGCCAGCTTCACAATAAACTCCAAAAAGCCCATTGTAAACAAATAAGTAGCCCTTTGAATAGTGTGCAGTGCAGAAGTGATTAGACCAAAGTATCACACGTTCACACATACAAAAAAGAGGAACCACCTTGATTTGGGAAACACATGGAGAAAACTGGTCCATTAACTTAGGAACAAAAAAGTTCTCCTGCTGATACAAGCATCAAGTACAGAAAACAAGCCAGCTGTGAAATGTATATTCTGTCTCTAAAATAAGGTATAAAATAGTAATTTACATTCCACATTTGAACAGAGGACAGGGCAAAGCTCCACAAAGAAAAAGCAGGTTGGAAGAATCCAGCCTTTTGTTCCAGGACTACTTTATTACTCAGTAAGACCAAAGGCTTATAGCAAGATAAGATTCCAAGGCAGAAAGTGAGGATTTAAGACCTTGTATTGTAAGGGATACATATACATATACATACATACATACATACATACATATATATATATATATATATATATATTTTAAAAGAAAAAGTGGAGGAGCCCTTAATGAAAAGAGAAGGATATTGCCAGACAGGCAAAATGTGTTCATGATCCTAAGAAGGAGTCATAAGAAAAAGCATCACAAAAGATCAGATCTACTGCTTTTGGACAGGAGGAATACACTGAAACATCTCCTGACTCAAGATCTTCAGACCGCAGCTTTGACACGTGTGGTGTGACATTTCCTACACAGCACATGGCCATCCAGAGGGAAGCAACCATTGTCATCTGCTTCAATGGACAGGGCCTTCCCACAATCCTGAAAGGTTAACAGAGAAAGAAATGAGCAAGGTAGACTAAACACAATGTCAAGGAGAAGGGGGGAAAAAAGGGGGGGTAGAAAGTGCTCACCTCACACTTGTAACATTTCATGTGGAAATTCTTCTCCAGGGCCACCACACGAACAGTCTCATCCTTCCCAGGCTCTGGCATGATGGGCTCAGCACATACTGAACAGCGAGGAGCATATTTTCTGCAAGCACATAAGAGAAAGTGCAGGAGATTCAGAATCTCCGTTTCAGCTTTTGGTCAAATCCAAGCTTTAGGGCACAGAGGATCATCGTGGCCAGAGAGGAGAACATGAACCTCAGGGGACATACCTGTGATAATCATCAACACAATGTGGCTGGTTGGCTTTATCCACAATGAACGATGCCCCTTCCAAGGGTTTGTGGCACACCACACAAGTGAAACATTGAGGATGGTAGGAATTACCAGTGGCCCGCAACATCCTGTCTGTGATTGTTTGCTTGCACACACAGCATTTCTCTAGGGTGCCCTGAAGAACAAAACATGGATCAGAAAGGAACCACATCTGCTTCAGTTGAGAGCATTACTTCTTTCTCTGGTAGGACAAAGCCATCAACATTAGCCAACTTAATTCAACCAGATTAACAGTCAAGAAGAGAAACTATGACGAAAATAAACCCAACTCAATGTAACCTTTAGATTGAGATTATTTTAGTAACTTTAATCTCCCATATCCCAGGACGACGCACTGGTTTCCTCATTCATCTGATTTGAAAACTCCAGAAATAATGCTTTAACCCTTGAAATTTAGTTATTCACAGTTAACTTGAGCATGCACATATCTTTGCATGTACTTTGACTACATACAAGATACAATTCAGATTAAACATTTCTACAAACTTGGCCATTCTCTATGGTTGAGCTTCTCATGTGACCCACCCTGTGATATCTAAAACTAAGAGTTATGTGGGAACACAGAGGGAAAAATGTGACTGTTTCTCAGATTAGTGCTCAAGTTAACTCACACAGAATATACTTTTTGGGCCCAAACATTCCAACACCTTGGCTTTGGAACTTTGTGATCCATGATTCATGCAGACTGCTTTTCGTAATCTGATGTCCTTCAATTAACTACAACTTCTAACTATGGGTGGGATTCTCATGGTTTCGACCAGTTTGGGAAACCCCTTGTTCCACTGATCATCTGGCTCCGAATCAGTTCGCATATAGGCCTGCCCACCCACCTAGTTTTACAGCACAGTTGATTTGCACGGCAGAATGGTTTGCTGCTCATCAGCTTTTTTCTTCACAAGGGCTGCAGTAGAAGGTAAGCATTAGGGCTTTTTTAAACAAGGAGCACATGTGCACCGAACTGGTTGTTACACCAGCTGAATCACACTCCTGCTTCTAGCCAACATAGCCAAACTTTGTATTTTTATTTATCTGGAAACTGCTTCCTCTCATAATAATTAGCAACTGGCCAAGGCCTGTCAAGCTAGCATAAAAGGTTACCACATAATTTACACAGGTGGTTCTCATCAGCTGACAGTACAGTTTCTCCAACTTAGTCCATGAAAACAGGCCATGCACTGCTAAGACAATAGGCATTATGCTCCTTCTCCCCTCTCCCAAGTCTCCAGGATTGGCTGCTTTATCCTTCCCCCACATTTTGCTCACCGCATAGCATTCTTCACAAAAAGGCTTTTCATCCACATTGTAGAACTGCTGTCCCTGCAACTGTCTCTCACATTTGAAACAGGTAAAACATTCAACGTGGAAGAGCTGGTCCAAGGCCCGGACTGCAGGCTGAGTCCGAGATAGTGCCTTATTGCACAAACCACAGAATTCTTCAATGGGAAGAAAGAGGGGAAAAAAGTCTGAGAAGATATTTGCGTAAGTACAGTATTAATCTCTCTAAACTTTAGCTGCTCTTTCATGATTGCAAAAGTAGGCTTTTGGATTTCCTGGAGATCCAAAAGTTAGACAATTTCCCACCTTTGTATTAAATTGCTAAAAGAAAGAAAAGGAGCAAATAGATAGTAGTTCCATTCTCTCCTAACCCCCACTAAAATTCACACAACCCCACAGACCAGAAGTGGAGGCTTCGGCATGAGGTGGATGATCCATGTCCTTCATGAGCTTCTGGGTTAACATCTCCAGCTCCTCTACCTCCTTCATGGTCAGAGCAGAGCTGTTCCTAGGTGGATCTGATCCAGTGTTTGGAAGAAATACGGGGTTGCGCTGGACAAATAAAGAAGATTACTTGAGATGGGTGCAAATCTCCAACTTTTAAGCACCTCGCATTCTGGAACATATATTCAAGATCAATTCATGCTTCCTTTAACATTGTTGATCAATGAAGACATTCCTGCACCATTTGCCCTTTCTATTCAGTCTACATTTTTTTCCTTTAAGTTTTCCTTTACAATTAGATGACCAGGTGTTTAAAGAAAAAATAGGGAGAGATTACTTTTATTGTATCAGTGGCATTTAATTAGTAAATTTTCAGGTGAAAATTATTAGGACTACATTTCCACTAATGCAAAACGTTCATAGCTATGATGTGACTATGGAAACAATCATTCTCTTCACTACAAAAACTAGGAAATATATACTTTAGGAAAAAGCTATATTATATACATATAAAACTAAAATAGGAAATAAATGTACATGCATATATATAATATGCAGTTATTATCTGGATTTTTAAAAAAAAAGATTTATTGCCCATGGTTTTTCTGTACTACTATTAATTAATATCTATAAGGTATACCATGCATACCATGCCACTGAGACACGAATAAATTACCCATATAGGTTTGGTTCTGTAAAAATGCACTGATGCCAAATTCTGAAATCCTACTAAGGCTCTCTTCTTCCAGTTCTAAAAGTTAAAGTACTTAAGCAAGTGTGATTTGAGGTTATGTATGAAACAGAGGTGGACAATCCACTATTCAAGGGTTGCCAATCTTCCCTCACTTTTTTTTTCAGAACCCATGTACCCCATATTATACTAAAAATATTTGGCAGAAAACCATCAAGATTTGGGGGCTTTGTTCCTTAAGATATAAAGCAGGGGTGTCCAACCTTGGCAATTTTAAGACTTGTGGACTTCAATTCCCAACTCTGGGAGTTGAAGTCCACAAGTCTTAAAGTTGCCAAGGTTGGACACCCCTGATATAAAGCAAAATAAATGTGTTACAACTCCAATGAACTAAATACACCTGTTTTGCTTAATCAACTACCTCCAAAATGGAGTTCAGTTGATATCAGCCCCATATTCCCTATGGATTTAGAGTAAGCAAAAACCACCTGCCTTTGACACAGGGAAATTAATCCGCAGGCTATCCTGTTTTGTTTTTGTATGCCACTCTTTAATTCTTTACTCATGTACATATTTGCATCCTTACCATTTCTCGTGGGGCAGATGGCTGCCCAGTAGGATATGGCTTCTCCTGGACTTGTGGTTTTTCTCGCTGTTGTGCGTAAGTGAAAGTGGGAGGCTGAGGCTTTGGAGCTGAGCCTGTGCCCGAAGGGGCTGGGAAATGAGACTGTGCAGGAAATGAAGCAGGCTGTTTTGGAGGAGCCGCAGGAGCTGGTTTAGGTACAAATTTTGGACCCATGGCAGGAAGAGATGTAGTGAATTTAGGAACTGATGGAGCTGGGGGAGGAGCAGGTGATACCGACGATGACAAGTCTTTACGCTGCTTCATGGCTACCCATGGTGGAGGAACCGGAGCAGTTTCCTCTGGTTGCTTGGCCACAGAGTTTCCAGCAGAACCGGATGCAGCCTGGATAATAGGAACTGGACTGTCTTTAGTTGGAGCTACAGTTTCTAAGGAGCTTCTAGAAGCAGAACCTACATTTGCTGGAAATATAGGCCCTGAAGACAACTGAAAGGTAATAATGAGAAAAAAAAGTCAATGTAACAATCTCCATTTCCATGCCACTCAGGCTATGCTCATCTAACCTGGCTTCAGCATCCAGAGGGGTGACAGCGACCCACTTTTGCCCATATATTCTCACCCAAGTCTTTTTTTTGACAAAAGTTAAGTATGGCTACTCCAGGCTGAGATTTAGTTTTAATGTCTTTTTTTTTTTTTCTCATCTCAAAGTCAAGTCTAGGAAACCTGATCCACAACTTTCTTTCACCAAAGCCCAAGGACTTGCACTTAATTTTTTATATATATAAAATTTCACACAGAAAGCTAGCCTATCAAAGAAAGTGTGCTAGATCATGCTCTCCTTAAAATACTTTTCTTTCTTTTTTAAAGAAATGCTTTTGGAACACTGTTTAGTCATGCTGGGCCTCTGTTCGCTGATTAGCTCAGTTTAAGCTAGGTTTGGAAAGGCCATCCTGTATTGCAGCTCACCCGGGTTTTGAAAGGGTCATTCTTTTCCATGTCATCCAGCATTGAGGACAAAGAATCAATCTCCAGATCAATGCTACTCGTCTTTCCGCGGTCCTTCTCCTTCCACAATAGAAAAGAAAGTTGGTACATGTTGAGGGAGGTTGCTAAATCCATAAACCACTATGTCAGTCGACACTAGCCAATACAACTACACTGCCACCAAACAAAAGGGAAAGATTGCCAAGTGGGGTCCTAATAATGAGCAATTCATTCTTAATTCGCATTACTTCCACACAGTCAAATCTCCATTTCAAACAAACACCAGAGTTTTCAAGAGGTGTTTGCAGGATGTAACCGAAACCAGATGAAATCTCTGATGTTTGGAAGATAACCACAACTGCTACTGCTTGGGGGGCAATTTTTCAGCATACAAGTTTTCCTTTTCCCCACAAATCCCAGAAATATGTGCATGGTTGAACAAAACACAGCACCACTACTATAAATAAACTATGCAATGTTTATCTGCACAAAGTACAGATGTATCCAAAGACAGTTAAAAACTCATGCAGAACTGCAATTAAAATTCCATTTAATTATTGCAAAGCATAAGGAATATGAATATGAATAAGGAGGGAGCACATGCTTTGCTCATAAACATATCTCCTTCCTTTCTCATTTCATTTTAACTAACATGTCCATTTAGATATACTTGAGACTTTCTTCTCATTTATTAAATTCTGCCCCAGCACACACCTGAGGACAAATATCTAAAGCAGGGTTGTCAAACTCAGGGCCCACAGGCCAAATGCATCACACAGTGGCCACACCTGGTTTAGCGAAGGGGGGGAAAGTCCTGATACGTCATGTGACACCACCGTAATTGTGCAAGTTTGACACCCCGATCCAAAGTATCTTAGGAACAAGATAACTATGGAAAAATAATTCCCCAATGTGTCTTTTCCTGCTTTCCATTATCTTCTATCAGGACTCACCTGAGAAACAGGCAAGCCACTCAGAAACATGGGTTCTTCCTCCAGCATAGGAGGAGGAGGGGAAGGAAAGACCTCTTCTGGAGCAGGAGGAAATGGTTCCTCAAATGGAGGAGGTGGAGGAGGGAATGCATTGTTGTTTGGGATCACCACTATCTCTTCTCCTGGAGGCGGTGGTGGTGGCAGAGGAAATTCTGTGGGGAACAAGAAGCAGGGAGGATTAGCACAGCTCATCCCTAATTATATACCATTATGACTACAAAAAAGGGTTGCATTCCGCCTTAGCAGCAGCAGTAGACACACTAGAGTGATGCAACAAAGAGAGTCAAGCAGTTCTATCAGATTTTAACTCTCATAATTATGAAACAATGCCCTCAATGATCATGTTATCCAGGAAGTTTTGATCCAGCAGATTTAGAAAGAACATAGCTGGGGAAGGCTGGCATAGCTGGCAATTTTATATTGATCCATATCTTCATGCTACTTGAGAAACATTTGACCAATATAATGTTATAAATATAGTTCAGAATTACAGAATATATGTAACGGGAAAGCAATTTACCTCTGATTTTTTTTTTTTAAAAAAAAGTAAACATACAGCTACCTAGTAATTGCAAGATGCAAAAATCCAGATTATCTCTAGGTAGGAATAAAGAGGGGGTTGTTATTGTTTTTTTTTTTAATACTTTACTGTCATCGATGCCATCCGGATTTCTGCAGCCCAGATCTGATCGCATATTACACACATAGTACACATACATTCCTTTGAAAAATCAGATCTTGATAATAAGCATGAACAGAGAATACTACATGATTTTTAAAAAATTGAATTCTTGCCAAAACAAGGTATATGCTTCCAAAACATTTTTTCAAGAACATTCATTCATATCAATGTTTTTTATTATGATGTTCTGTTACAATTTTAGGCAACTGTGCGATATTTCCATATGCTTGAAATCCAACCATTTAAAGCATTTTAACAAAACTATAAGTACTCATTAACTTACAACAGTTCATTTAGTGATTGTTCAGTTACAACCTCACTGAAAAAGGAGACTTATTGTGTGACTTATAAGTGTGATTATTTTTCACACTTACAACCTTGCAACATCCCCATCATCACCTGATCAAAATTCAGATGCTTGGCAACTGGTTCATATTTATGATTGCTGCAGTATTCCAGGATCATGTAACCATATTTTGGGAACTTTTGACAAGCAAAAGTCAACAGGGAAGCCAGATTCACTTAACAACCATGTTGTCATGCCCTTGTTAGAGTTAGATTCTGAGGGAGAAGAGGAACAGCCGAAAGGGAGTGGAGGTGTGGCTCCAGAGGTTGTGAAGGAGGCTGGTGAAGAGCAGAGATTGGCTGGGCAGTCAGAGGAAGAACCAGGCCTATCCCCCTCTTCATCCTAGGACACACAGGGAGAAATGGAGAAGGAAACAACTTGGCTTATGAGAAAGAAAGTAGCCATGATCCCCCTTATTGGTTGCAGCTGGTAAAAATAATACATAAGAGAGACGGTTACAACACAGCGTTGTCAGAAGCAAAGTATGTGTTATTTTGCTGAAGTTATTTTGGTTGGCATCCTTCCAACAGACTGTGCTTTGTTATCTTTTTGAAGTCGGTAATTACTTATCCTGGCCCATTGTAGAATTTCCTTCATTGTAGTTTGTTTTGGGTTTTTTATTATACCTCTATCTGCTCATTAAGTTCGGACTGTATTGCTTTCTTTTGAAGACTATTTTTGAGGATGTTTTATCTCCAACTGAGAATTATTGAACAGTGGGGCCAAGTTGGAGGTATTAAAGAACATTTATTCGTGTTTTGGATGTTGTTACATTTGTGTTATACTCCGGGTCATCACATGTTACTAAGTTAACCATTGGAGCGATTCACTTAACAACTGTGGCAAGAAAGGTTGTAAAATGGGGAAAAATTCACTTCACAGCTATTTCACTTAGCAACATAAAGTTTGGGCTCAATTGTGGTGGCCAGTTGAGGATGACTTGTATTGTTTAGAGTCCTCAAACCTTTCAATTGCCCTACAATCACCTACAAACTGATGAATAAAATGTTGAAAATTAACTTTACAGTGCTTTGTAAAAAAAATATTCTAGTGGTACTTTCCATCCTTTGAGCACATACATATACACATCTCAACTTCTGGAGATTCTGAGCAACATTTAAGTACTGTTATAGGAACAGCTAAGGGGGAAGAATAGGGGATGGGGGCTTGCAATAATGTATATGTGGGGAAGGGGAGGATCTTTAATAATGCCTTGCATCTTTACAAAGATCTCTGATATTCAACAGTTTGAAGAAGAAAATTCGGGCACTCCAGGAATCCCCAGAAATTGACACCACATACCATAATATCAGCAAGACAAGATCTTCTACATTCCAGTGTCATCCTGAGAGACAAAAGCACCTTTGCCTTTGGGAACAAATACCATACTTTCTTACAATGGATTGTACTAAATTAGAGCCACAACTCCCAGAGACAAAAGACAAAATGACCTGATCAAAAGACCACCTTCACCCTTATAAAGAGCCTGGGACATGGACACGGACACACAATCACACAGAACATCTCAAGGGCTCTGCACATAGCCACCCAATTATTGTCACAGGAACCTTATTCTATAAATAGAAAGAGTCACAGAACAATACACACACACTTCACCAGTTCCCAGCAGTCCAATTTTACTGTAATCAAAAACCAAAACTGGGCAGAATTCTGTACATTGCAGGACTTTCAGTTCTCTAAATTTGGAAATCCCTGGTGCTAGAAAAGTCACTCCACCCTCAAACTGATGGTTTCAGTTTGCATGGTTTATTTCTTCACATGGAAGTGAGTGGTTACTATTTGTGAGAGAAATAGAGGCAGCACCTGGGAGACCAAGCTTCTGTGGCACTGTGTCCTTGTTTCTAGACATGCAGTCCTTGACTTGTGACCACAATTGAGCCCAAAATTTATGTTGTCAATTAAGTGAGGCAGTTGATAATTTTGCCCCGTTTTATGACCTTTCTTGCCACAAATGTTAAGTGAATCGCTGCAGTGGTTAAATTAGTAACACGGTTGTTAAGTGAATCTCGCTTCCCTCTTGACTTTGTCAGAAAGTCGCCAAAAGGGATCACATGACCACAGGACATTGTGATTGTCAGTAGTCAAGTGTCTGAGTTTTGATCATGTGACCATGGGGATCATAGGGATACTGCAATGCTCGTGAAGCGTGGAAAAACAGTCATGTCACTTCTTTTCAGTGCCATAACTCTGAATGATCACTAAATGAACTGTTGTAAGCCGGGGACTACCTGTAATTCACATTTTTAGAGGAAGAAAAAAACATTTCTTACGTTTTCTGAAATGAAGCAATTTGTCAGCTATGGAAGCCATATTGAGACCAGATGTTCCCACACTGCCACATTTTGAGCTTGGGAAAGTGGGAGGGGGGAATTTCTTGGAGTGTATGCAGTTAGACAGGATAACATTCTTTTTTTTATTCAAGGTCATGTTATTTTGCACATAAGTGAGGGGAAGTCTTAAGTTGGGGCGGATGGTGATTGGGGCATGTGATGTGACAATGGGTTGCAGGGGATGGAATTGTAGTTTTTACTTACTGCAAGGAAGCTTGGAGCTTTCAGATTCAGGATTCCCTAATGTGCCAGTTACTATCCAAAATAAACTTTTGAGAAGATGTCTGTCTCAGAGTTATTGGTTGGAGTGGAGGTTTGCTGGAACTCTGACACAATTTGGGGAAGGACCAAGGTTCTTGCTGTCCCTTACTATGTCCCAACTTTGAAGAAAGGACACCTATTTTCCTGTCACATCATACCGCTTTTATCTGTTCTAGCATCCCATTCCATCAATTACTATCCACTCCTTTTCTCTGATCTTTTATCTTTCTTTCATGCTCAATGGACATATTTGATAACTGAAGGCAAAGAAGAAAGAAAAAAGATAGGGAAACAAAATCATTGCTATCCACTAAGACACCTCAAACAATGATACCTGAGTGACTGCTTCACTTTCTCATTCTCATTCACATGTTTAGCTAGGCAAACTGATACCACCATCACCTATGGACTTATAAGGATCACAAAGATTGATCTGCAAAGAACTTACATCACCTTGTTGCAAAGAAAATTGCATCATACACCATAAATCAGCCTTTCTAACCTGCTATTTTCTAGATATGCTGAATACCATAAAGTCATATATATTTATGATTTCACATTTTTATTAATTTGAACATATAAAGTAGTAAGGAACTGCTGCTGCTGTTTAAAAATTCTAAAATACAGACAACTTTGTCTGATCAATGCTAATCAATGCTATCTCAGAAATATGGAACTCTGCCATCCTCTAAGTACTGGCCTACAATTAGTTCTGAAATGCTGTGCTTGTATTACCTAGCAGTTGAGATGGGTTCAATTTCCACAAATACCTCCCAAACCAAAGCAAGTTTCCTTGACAAATGGTGGAAAAATGGTAAATGTGAATGAACAAATACAAAAGATTCCCACCATAGGCAGTCAATCTTCATTAGAAAAAAGGGAATACATACTATCTTAAGATAGTGGTGTCACAGCGTACTTCTGCTGAGTGCCTGCTGTCAGCAGTTCAATTTTCACCGGCTCAAGGTTGACTCAGCCTTCATCCTTCGAGGTCGGTAAAATGAGAACCCAGATTGTTGGGGGTAATATGCTGACTCTGTAAACCGCTTAGGGAGGGCTGCAAGGCACTGTGAAGTAGTATATAAGTCTAAGTGCTATTGCTAAGTGCTATATTAGCTACTTCACTCTTCTTTTTAAATAATATTTCCTATCAAAAGACCTGATACTTAAACAATAGCTTAAAAAGGGCTAAAGTTTAAAGCTAGCAAAAATTAGAAGCTAGACAAATTCATATTCATTTATGTAAACAAAGAAGTTGCAGAGCTCTAAAGCAGGGGTGTCCAACCTTGGCAACTTTAAGACTTGCCAGCTTTGCTGGCTGAGGAATTCTGGGAGTTGAAGTCCACAAGTCTTAAAGTTGCCAAGGTTGGACACCCCTGCTCCAAAGAATCAAGCCAGAAACTGGGAGACTATGAGTTCTAGTTCTGCCTTATTGGGTGACCTTAGGCCAGTCCAGTGGTGGGATTCAATTTCTTTTTACTACCGGTTCTGTGGACATGGCTTGGTGGGCGTAGCAGGGGAAGGATACTGTAAAATCTCCAGTCAGAGGTGGTATTTCTCCAAACTACTCAAAATTTCCGCTACTGGTTCTCCAGAATTGGTCAGAACCTGCTGAATACCATCTCTGGGCCAGTCACATTCTCTCAACCCAATTTATCTCCCAAGGCTTTTGTTGTGGGGAAAATAGGAGGAGGAAGGAGCATTGGCTATGTTCGCCATCTTGAGTAATTTATAAAATAGTAAAGGTGGGATACATTCATATATGAGTATATATAGATGCATGAAGGCATAACAATTCCCCCACTCTTGCTTCCTTTAATAGTGAAGACAGGTTTCTTATTTATCATGCAACAATATTATTATCTTCCTGAAGTAAAACCAAAGAAGAGCAGACCAAAGAAATTTTATGCATTGTATCTCCTGGGAGAAGAAATAGCCAAGTCAATGCATAAGAGGAGGATATAGGCTAATAATGACTCCAGAGGAAAAGAGTCCAAGTTCCAGATGTTGGTTACCAGCTGCCTATCTCACTCTTTGGAGGAAATGAAATTGCAGAACTGAGCTAACGAAGACTTCTATGCCCTAGCAACATTTCTTCATCTTTGGAAAAAAACAAAATATTCTTTATTTTTCAGGCAAGTTAAATTGTTGCTAACAAATAAAGCCCCAAATTGTCCCCATTTCAAAGCAAACAAAAGCTTCCAACTATATTGGATCTATCCACAGTGACAATATTCTTGCTTGGGTTATGCATGCTTTTGTCACTACTGATCAGCAAATGATTTCAGGGCTCAATTTGGATTTCTTTACCACCTCATTTAATATTTGCAATATTTATAATCTGTCCCAATCCCAGCAAAATCTAGGTAGGCTCACAAATTAATATAATACAAGACTTTTGGAAAGCAGTTATGCCAGTTGACCAGAAACTAAAATCATGGCATTTATTTAGAACCAAGTGATTTTAGAATTGCAGACCAAAGATAGGATAAAAACACAGACTTTTCTCCATTCTCCTAATCGCCTCAATTGCAATTACTTGCAAGTAAACAGAGAACACAGAATAATAGAGTTGGAAGGAACCTTAGAGATCTTCTAGTGCAACCCCTGCTCAAGCAGGAAAGCCTATATCCATGATGGCGAACCTGTCACACATGCCGGAAGTGGCATGCAGAGCCATCTCTCCAGGCACGCAAGCCATTGCTCTTCCAGGTTCCGACACGCCGGCCAGCTGATCTTCACATGCACAGGAGCGCCGGAAATCAGAAGAGCAGACACCTGGTGAGCATGCATACACTGGGAAAATGATATTCTGTTTCCGGCACGCGCACGTGCACCAGCCGGCCACCTGGTCTTCCGGTTTCTGGTGCTCGTCCATGTGCAAAGACCAGCTGGCCAGTGTGCATGCCAGAAACTGGAAGTTCATCTACCCAGTGCAGAACTGCTCTCCTGGTTTCCAGGACACACACATGTGCGCTCCCATTTCAGCACACGGTGCCAAAAAGGTTCACCAACAGTGCCCTATATCAGTGATGGCAAACCTAGGGCACACGTGCCAGAGGTGGCACACAGAGCCTTGCCCCAGCTCACCTCTGCTCTGCATGAGCGCACGCCTCCCCCCGGCCAGCTGGTCTTGGGGTCTCTACCGTGAATATGCAGAGGGAGGGATGCATGTGAGGGGCAAGGGGCATGCCCAGGGCACCCGTGCAGGGATGCACGCACTTGCGAAGGGGACATATGCACATGTGCGCGGAAGCACACACATTGCATTGTGGCTATGGGCGTGTGCGCTTTGGGCACTCAGCGCCAAAGAGATTCGCCAACAGTGCCCTATATCATTTCAGATAAATGATGGTCCAGTCTCTTTTTGAAAGCCTCCAGTGATGTTAGCACCCACAACTTCTGAAGGCATGTTGTTCTATTGGTTGATTGCTCCCAGTGTTAGGAAATTTCTCCTTAATCCTAGGTTGCTTCTATCCATTGCTTCTTATCTTGCCTTTTGATGTTTTGGAAAAGAGTTCAACCCCCTCGTCATTGTGTAGTAGGAGCTCCTCAAATATTGTAAAGTGTAAAGTTCCCATTGCAGTTCAGGGACAATCTTATCATTTAACCTAAAGATTATCCAAACTATCACTAAAATACGACTCAAAATACCATCTAACTCTTTTGCACTAGGAGTGGTTGTTCTGACCTAGGCGTCACAAAATCACAAAGCAGACTCCTTGTCCTGACAAAACCCCTTTTTATTAGGCTAATATGAATTCCTGTCATTCACATCCAACAAAGTCCCGGCAAACAGTCTTTCAAGGGTGAATTACAACCACAGATCTTATCAAGCTTGGCACCGTCCACCTGTACCTTTACTCCCAAGTCAACCCTTGTTCCTTAACTGTTCCCTTCTCCTGGCAGTTCTGTGCATGTGGACATTGGGAACAGGCTCCAGCTGTTCTTCTGCCCTACTGATCTCCAACTCCAAAGGCAGCTAATAACTGTCGGATGGTCCTGGCCCCATCTCTGGCTCCAACAAAGCACTCATCAGACCTTTCCCCAGACTCCAGGACTGGCTCCTGTTCCTCCCCAACCTCCTCACTGTCCGAGTCTGCCGCCAGCTCTGCTGGCCACTGGTGGGCCACAACAGTGGCATTCTTTCTAGCATTCATACAATTACGTTGTTATTTTACTTACCCCCCCCCGCCCCTAGCAGGGATCAAAACCTGACGTTTTTAGGGGCCAAATATTTCAAGTCATGAATGAACAGAATAGGTTCCACTACATCAAACTAATGCATTTTTGCACATTTCTAGAGAATCGAAGTGAATTTTCTACTAATTTGGTTAAACCTAGAGGAAATTATCAAGTCTAGCTTTCTTGTTCTTGCAAATTGTAAGTCAGAATTATGCCTTAATCATGAATAAGTAGTGCTAGGTCCCAGACTTGATTCTTTATTTGGCTTATCATTGTGTGCAAATGCTAGGTCATTCCCATTATGGAAACATTAACCACTTCTGTATCTAGTTTCCTTTCCCTCTGTAGCCTTCCTAAATGCTCAAGTCTGTATCCATAAAGCCCTATTGTTCTTCCTTCAACTTGACAATATTTGTCTCTTCCCTTCCTAATTCCCATTAAAGAAAATGTGACTGAGGAGGAACCTTCCTTTGGATTTCAACTGTTCACCGATTAGAATGGGCGTTGGTCCTTACCTGACATGCCATTTCTCTTGAGCCGTGAGGATCATCCAGAGAGCGGGAGGTGCTTCAGTCTGCGTCGTTGAAGGCTGAGCTTAATTACTGAGGAACGCTCTGCCCTGTATCACGTGGCTCCCTTGCGTTCCCCAGTTTATGCGAAGTCGAGAGTGGAGAGAAGGTCATGCTCTCATCCTACTATACTAAAAAATTCATTGGCTGAAACAAGATCTACCAGACGGTGAAATAATAAGGGTGGGGCTGGATGATCCTCACGGCTCAAGAGAAATGGCGTGTCAGGTAAGGACCAACGTCCATTCTCCTGAGAGCCGTTCGGATCATCCAGAGAGTGGGACATATCAAAGCTTGGCTGTCCTACGGGAGGGACTCCATCTGGTCTGGTAGTCTCTGCGGTTCCTTGAGGACTCGCTGGAGGACTCGTCTACCAAATGAAGCCTCCGCCGAGGCAAATATGTCGATCTTATAATGTCTAATGAAGGGAGAAGGGGAGGCCCAGGTGGCCGCCTGACAAATATCAGCAATTGGAGCTTGGATGGCCCAAGATGCCGAGTTGGCTGCACTTCTGGTGGAGTGTGCCGTTATTCCGCTGGGGACCGGCAGAGCCTGAGACAAATAAGCTTTGGCAATAGTAGCTCTAATCTAGCGGCCGATGATTGAAGGGGACACTTTGTGGCCTAATTATTTGGGCTGAAAGGAAAGGAATAGGGATTCGGACCTCCTGAAGGGCTGGGTATGCTTAATGTAAATGCAGAGGACTCGTCTCACGTCCAGGGTGTGCCAAAGCTTCTCCCTTTCCCGCGAGGGATTGGGGCAGAAGTTCGGGAGTGTGAGTTCTTGTGCCCTGTGGAAGGCTGAGTTGACCTTGGGCAAGAAGTTAGGATCCGGTCGGAGAACCACCCGGTCGGCATGGAAGATGCAAAGGTCCTTCCTCACCGACAAGGCCACTATCTCCGATATTCGGCGAGCCAAAGTAATGGCCAACAGAAACACCACCTTAAATGTTAGAAACTGGAGAGTGGACTCCCTGAGAGGCTCAAAGGCGTATTTAGTAAGGGACACAAGGACCTTATTGAGGTCCCAGGTAGGGTATCGGTGAACTGTTGGGGGACACAAGTTGGTGGCTCCTCTGAGGAATGCCCTAATGCGAGGGTGGAGGGAAAGGGAACCCAGATTGTCACACACAATGACGGTTGAGGGGGCTGCGACCTGACGCCTCAGGGTGTTCGGGGAAAGTCCTTTCCTCAGACCTTCTTGGAGGAATTCCAAAACTTGAGCGATGGAGGGTGAAAGCGGGTTGACCTGAAAACTATGGCACCACTTGCAGAAACTATTCCAAGTGGCGTTGTATATTCGGGTTGTTGAGGGCCACCTGGCGGCTAAAATGGTATCAATAACCTGGTCAGAAAACTGCTCCTTTCTTAGACGCTCCCGCTCAACCTCCAAATGGCTAATTGGAGCCACTGAGGATCCGGGTGTTGGAGGGGCCCCTGAGAAAAGGATATCCTGTTCGGGAGGATTTTTCAGGGAGGGGCCACCGATAAGTTGCGGAGGTCCACAAACCATGGGCGTCTGGGCCAGTGGGGGCCACTAGAATCAGTTCTGCTTTCTCAGAGATGAGCTTCTGGATGACTCTGGGGACTAGGGCTAATGGAGGGAATGCATATAGAAGCCCTGTGGGCCAAGGGCAATGGAGGGCGTTGTAATTCTTGGCACCGTGGGAGGGGTACCTCGAGAAAAACCTGGAGAGTTGTGTGTTGAGGGGGGATGTGAAGAGGTCTACTGATGGGAGACCGAACATCATGGTCGCCTCCCTGAACAGTGACGGGTGGATGCGCCACTCAGACTGGTCCACCGTGGTCCTGCTCAGCCAGTTTGCTTGGGTGTTTGAGTCCCCTGAGATGTGTTCAGCTTTGAGGAAGAGGAGATTGCACTCTGCCCAATGACAGAGGCGCTCGGCCTCTTTCATCAAGCGTATGGACTGGGTGCCCCCTTGTCGGTTGACGTGAGCCTTGGCAGTGACGTTGTCTGTGAGTATAAGGACATGCTACCCGCATACCTGAGGGAGGAAGGTGCGCAGGGCCAAGTGGATGGCACGGAGTTCCAACCAGTTTATACTGCATGCCCGATCTGCCTGCAACCATCTGCCCTGTGTCGAGAGCGAGTGGATGTGAGTGCCCCATCCGGACAGGCTGGTGTCTGTGGTGAGGGTGAGGCATTGGGGCTCCTTGAAGCAATGTCCCTTGTTAATGGTGGGACTGGTCCACCAGAGGAGAGACGTGAGGACCCTTGAAGGCACCCTGACCGTGGCCTTTGAATTGCTTCTGCCGGTCCTTTGGAATGGGAGCAGGAACCACTGTAGGGATCTGGTGTGTAAACGTGCCCAGGGAACAATGGAGATACATGAGACCATTTTACCGAGTAATTTTGACAATTCTAAAAGTGTTACCTTTCTTGATCGTCTGATATGTTTGACAGTTTCCTGGATGCTAAGGAATCTTTCTGAGGAAAGGAAAACCTTTCCTTGAACTGAGTCAATGACAGACCCCAAGTGGGCGATCCGGGGAGATGGTAACAATTGGCTCTTTTGCCAGTTTACTAGGAACCCATGGTCTTGGAGGGCAGGGAGAGTAGCTCTGATATCCTTCTCTGCTTGGAGTCTGGAGTGAGACAGGATGAGGATGTCATCCAGGTAACAGTGGAGCCGAACTGGGAGATTCCTGAGATGGGCCGCCAGAGCTGCGAGGACCTTAGTGAAGGTTCTCGGGGCAGAGGCCAACCCAAAGGGAAGGGCCACATATTGGAAGTGGCGGTGGTAGTAACAGAACCTGAGGAATTTGGAATGGGAGGGCCAGATTGGGATGTGGAGATATGCCTCTGAAAGGTCTATAGAGGATAGCCAGTCCCCCTGCCTGATGCCCAGTAGAATGGATTGTAGGGATCTATCTGGTGCGCCGGAAGGGCTTCCCTCCTGGACCCCTGAAGGGACGCCTAAAGCTGTCGCACCTCCTGTACCTGTCGCCCGGATCAGCTCGATCCTGGGGCTGGAATGGCCGGAAGGAGGGGGGTCTCGGATACCTGGGCAGGAAAGGTGACTGGTAGAAAGGTCGGGAGGAACCTCTCCGAAATGGTTGAGGGGCTCTTGACTCTGGCCTCTGAAAAAGGGGAGGAAGAAATTTTTTCTTGCTCCGGGTTTCGGCTAGTAATGGTTCCAGGGCAGTGCCAAATAGTTTGTCCCCCTTGATGGGGGCAGTGGCCAACTTAACCTTGTTTTTTACATCCGCCTGCCAATGTTTGAGCCAGAGCAGGCAGCGGGCTGTAACATGAGAGGTTATTGTTCGGGTGGAGAACTTAACCGCGTGGTAGGTGGCGTCGGCCGAGAATTCTGCCGCAGCCATCAATTTGCCGATATCCTGATGTGCCCTTGTGTTAGAGGAGGGGACATGCTGTTTCAGTTGGCGGAGCCACCAGATCGAGGACCTGATGAAGAAGGAGGCGGCCGTGGCCGATCTAATGGCCCAGGTGTCGGCTTGGTGAGCCCTATGTAAGGCTAGTTCGGACCTCTTGTCCTCAGGTTTCAGAGCCTCCAGGGGATCACTGGGGAGGAGGAGGAAGCTAAGCCAACGATGGGCTCATCTACCTCGAGGGTGTTAAGCAGGTTGCAGAAGCTTGAATCGAGGTTAAAGAACCTCTTGTCCTGGCTGGATGGGGCAGGAGGAGCCCTGGTAGAATCCAACTGGTTTGAAACCAGGTCGTGAAATATGGGTGGAGCCGGAATAACCTCCGCTTCCACCACGGGCTGCCTAAAAATGGCGTCCTCTTGTCCCTCTGCCGGGGAAGGAAGGGTCAAGGGGGACTGAACAGACAGGCCAGATATGTTCCTAGCCTTGAATAGGAGCTATTTAAACATGTGTGGCTTGAACAGGCCCACAAAGGTGGGTTGATTGGGAGTGAGACCCTCATCCTCGGACATATCCCCCTCCATGGGGTCTATCTCTGATAGGGGCTCCCCATGGTGTGTGGACCCCCGTTCAAATTCCTCCTCCTCCCTGAACTGATCCAGGTCCTCTATGGCCTCCTCCAGTTCCCCTTCTGGGAGAGGGCTGTCCCTCTGCAAAGGTTCCTGACCATGAGGAGGGTCCGATCTAGGTGAGGACCTGACTGATAGCGACTCATGTTCAGGCGCCATCGAGGGGGGACCGGACCTGGACATCTGTTGGAGCCCCTCTGCAATCCCCTGGTGGATAGCCCGTTCCATCCATGCCTGCATTTGTGCAGAGATCTCGACTGTGGCGGACTCCTCCTGGCGCAGACCAGAGGCCGTGGGCGTGAATGTAGCTTCGGGCATCCATCTGGTCGATAGTCCGGGGACTTGGTGTCCCTGGGATGAGCTGCGCCTGGAGAGGAAAGAGCAATCTGGAGGAGGGGGGGTGTCTGGAGGTAGAAGGAATGGAGGGGGGGGGCTGGAGGCACCTGTTGTGACTCTAGATCGCCTGTTGAATTCTTTCTCCAGTGCCTTATGACATCTTAAGGCGTCTCTCTGAGAGGCCTTGGAGGTTTCCTTAGAAGCTTCCTTAGCCTGTCTGCGCAGGTGGTAGGATTTAGATCTGGCCTTCAAGGAAGGGCCTTTAGCAGAATTGTCATCTGCCATTTTTGAAGTAAGGACTGTAATAAAAATCTAAAGGCAGTTGGCTCGCCAAGGGTTCGACCTACAAGGAAGGCCGGGTGTCCTTTCAGCTGGCCCGTGCCCCCTTTTGGAATTTAGATGTATACAATCCATAATATTGTTATTGTTATAATTATTAATATAAATATATATACATATACGTACAATTGAATATATAATCAAATTACTCTTAATAAGTTCTAGTATTATATCGATAAGATATATATATATATATATATATTTATATTATTAATATTATTATTATTTATTTTTTATTTATTTATTTATTTTACAATATCTATTCGAGAGATGGTTCAGTGCTCCCAGGAGGGAGTGACCCCAGAGATTTCTGTTTACTATCTCCAATTCGCCAAATGAACGCCTGAGGCTAGAAAGGAGGCCTCTGGCAGCTGGAGCTCCCAGCTGCAACAACCGGGAGGGATAGGCTGCAACTCCTTGCCCTGAGCGCTGCTGCGGAAAACAAACAATTTTTCCAATCTTTTATTAATGCCCATTACAGCTCTCACAGGCTGGAAGGCCTGTGAATGGAGCTAGGCCCCTTCGCAGCTACAATGAGGCCGGTTTAAAATGGTGCCCGAGCACGCGGCAGCGCCCAAAATGGCGGCCGCCCATGATCGTCTTAAAAACAGGCCGCTCAGAGCAAAGGCCTCTCCGGCAAGTTTAGAGGCCGAGAGAGGAAGCCAAACAAGATTTCGCCCCTTCCTGGGGCGATCGGCGTTCGCGGTGGGGGGGAACACCAGCTGCACTTTTATAGTGCGATCTGATCAGGCTGCTACCAGGGCGGCGTGGAGAAGCGGCAGGAAAAAACCGAATTGGGGGGGGGAGGTTGGTGCCGGAGCGCAAAGCCGTCCACTCTTATCCCCCCTGGGGGCGAAGAACGCACGCCCCTTGCTGCAAATCCAGCCCAAATGCGCAGAAGTTAAGGAAGGAAGAAATGGTAATAATCAAACCTGAAATTAATAGGGAGTACTTGAATCGGCCAAGGAGAGAAGATACACACAGCCTATCCTCATGAAGGCTGAGCATAAACTGGGGAACGCAAGGGAGCCACGTGATACAGGGCGGAGCGTTCCTCAGTAATTAAGCTCAGCCTTCAACGATGCAGACTGAAGCACCTCCCACTCTCTGGATGATCCGAACGGCTCTAAGGAGAAAGATAAACCAAGTCATTTATTCCTCATGTGGATAGTTTGTCCTATCGACTTGTTTTACATGCAGATATGCCAAGGGTACTTTATAATTAAAATGTCAGTGTGCTTCCAGAGAGGTCCCATCAGCAATAACAGGGTATGAATATGAAAAACAAACACATTCATGCAATATTTATATCTGCCTTAGGCTGAAGAGGCAAAAATCATACAAAAGCTAGATTTGGGATACAAGCCCCAGGGATTCAAATGCTAACTGAAAAGCCATAGGAGCTGTGACATCTCAAGGATCAAGTATTATTCTGGCATATATTCAATTATACTAGTAAATAGCAATCAGGCATTTATTTTTGATAATGAAGAAGCCAATCAAGAAGCCACTTTTAATGTTTGTAAACATTAAACGATAAATTAGGGGAAAAATCAGTTAAAGTTTCAGATAAACCTACAGTTTTCAACATGCTTAATTGTACATTATGACCAAGTCATCCCAGAGTCATTTCTATTATTTATTTATTTTTAAATCTCCCAGGTTGTGCATTTATGTGTTTGTGTGTGTATTAAAGTGTGGGGGTGTAGAGGGGCAGGGGGGTGTTTGAAGACTGTTCAGAGCCTCAAATGTGCCTCTCCACAGCAGGGCTGAGGAAGAAGCAAGGGTTTCATTCAGCACATATTTTCTTAGGTTTCCTCAGATGAGATGAAAGTATATGTAAACTTCTTTTTTATAGTCAGAGAAGGAATTTTAATACTGCCCAAGCCCAGCTATAGAGTCAACGACATGCTGTTGAGCGTCTGCCAACCTTACTAGGGCAAAAATAAGTGACTTGAATTCCAAGGGTATCTGAAACCAAATAGTGAAGACAGTATCCTATTTAAAGGTATATTTAAAGAAACAAAGGACCAGAAAGCCCTCTGTTAGACAATAACATCCTTAATGTGGAGCTGAAGGAAAAAGAAAACAAAGAAAATGACTTAACAATACAGGTAGTCTTTGACTTGCAACTATTCATTTAGTGACCATTCAAAGTTACAATGGCACTGAAAAAAGGTGATTATTTTTTTTACAGTGGTGATGTGATCAAAATTCAGGCACTTGGCAACTGGCATGTATTCATGATAGTTGCAAAGTTCTGAGTGATCACCTTTTGCAAACTTTTAAGAAGCAAAGTCAATGGAGAAGCCACTTAACAACCAAGTTACTAACTCAACAAGTGCAGTCATTCACTTACGAATTGTGGCAAGAAAGGTTATAAAATTCTCTTAGCAGCGGTCTTGCTTAGCAGTGGAAACTTTGGGCTCAATTGTGGTCATAAATTGAGGACTAGAAAAAGGGGTTAAAACAACTATGGCAACAAAGGAAGATATGCAAACACAAGTAAATTAAAGTAAATTAAATTAAATTACAAGTACAAGTAAATTAAAAGGTCCTATTTAAATAAAACTGGCTCGGGACTTTTACTGTCCAAATATGAACTTAGGTTTCAAATATAAATTTAAAAATTCACATGAGATTACCACCACCACCACTCTGAAGGCTGCAGAAAGCGTACCCAAAGGCCTTTTAGGAGGCTGGGGGAAGCAAATTCAAAATACAGATGTATTTAACCTCCCAGAGCCTTAACACATCTGTTTTAAGGCTTAACTTTTTCCCTAAATAGGGAGAGCCCTGATGATTTGGGGAATGGTGCAGACTGCTGACCTATGCAATAATTAATCTCTCTCTACATGTACAGTTTGTACCAAATGGTTGCAATCTAGAATTAGGAAGGCAGATGGAGGGATATCCACATATACGCTCTCCCCCCTATAACTCAAGCATCTCTTGGCAACATTCCAGAACCAGAATATTCAACTAATTTTTTGAAACTTGTGGTAGAACTCTTACTATCAATAGATGCCTCAACATTACATCACCCCTGACTATATTCATTTATTGCCATTGTGAGCAAGGAAGACAGACAGTCAAATTAAAATCCAAGGTTAGCCCAAGGCCACTTGTTAAGTTTCTGATGAAGACAGTTGCCTTCAATCCCAGCAGGCTAATTATCTGATGCTCTTCCGATAAGTCTAGCATTGTGGGATATAATATTCCAGATGATTCAGAGGCAAATCATGGAGAGTCATACCTCAACTCTCCTATTTGAGATTGCTTTCTCATTCCTCACTCAGCAAAGATCTGGCAGCCACACCCTGACGGAGATTGTTCCACTTTTAAAAAAAAAATAGAGATCCACACCTTCTTCTAACCTGGAAACTATGACGTCGATGTGATTGTGAGCAATTTCCACTCCCACCACCACGACACCCCTGCCACCGCCACCTTTCCATCTTGTTCTTTGACCGAGTGTTCTTTGCTTTTCCCAATAGAAGACGGCAAGGATCACTTACCTTCTGCTGGGGGCAGAGTCACAGCTATGGGGATCTCCCCCACTTTTCCTATCTGGGCACATGCTCCAGCCGCCGGAGGCAACCTCTGCTCAGAAGCATTTTCTGGAACTGGTCCAGCGGCCTTGAAGGGATTCACTTTGGGCTTAGGAGCGACGACAGGCGCAAATTTTTTCTGGGGGCTGTAGAAACTTGGAGTGGAGATGTTGATGCTGACAGTAGAGGTCATGCGGGTTCCTGGGGCGCCGGATGAGGTCATCTTGCTGAGTGTGACACAGGACCTGGACAAGGAGGGCAAGAAAGAAAAGGCCTCCTATCAGTCACGAGCAAGGCAGGTGTGGCATGGAGTCTGGTGCCCGAAGGATGAATGAAAGTCTTTAAGATGGAAAGGGGAAAGGAAAGTGGATGTGTGTTAAAAATGAAAGGCAGAGGCAAGCAGGATACAAGGAACAAATAAACAAGGTCCAAAATGTAGATAAGCCTCAGCGTCCGATTAGGGTGAGGAAAAAAGCCAGGCCTGGATTTCCTCCCTGCATATATTTTGGGAACATGGGGAAAGATGGATAAAGGCCACAGAACCAACCACAGGCCTGAAAGGGTAGGTTCCCCTCTTAATAGGCATGCATGGGAGTCAATGCAGCTCCATGCAAGAGAGAATAGAGCTCTGTGTACATTACGGCACAGGGTTTAAGAGGATGACGCTCTGCATTTCTACCCATTTTAATGCAGAAAACAGAATTGTCCATCTCCTTCTTCCTTCCTTCCTTCCTTCCTGGCCTTTCACGCTCTTCTCTCTGCTTGCTTCATCTCAAGGCACTGGCTATCGCCCGGTCAACACAAAGGCAATTTGGCAACGGATAGGAGAAGAACAAAAGGAAACCTGTCTGTCTCCATGGCGTTGGCATCTGTGAGGCAGCCCCTGGAGCCCCCGATATCCATAGGCAGCCCCGTTGCCCCCTCCTCTTCCGTCCTGCAGCTGGTCTGTCCTGCCTGGTCCTTCCCATCACAAGTGTTCTCGGGCAGCATCCTTGCCTCTCAGGTCTCGGTGCTGCCACTCCCCCACCCACCCACACAGGAAGCAGCTCCTAGACCCAATCAGCCGTGCTGACACGTTCCTGGAGTCACAAGTCTTCCCTCCCCAGACTGAGCAGTACAGAGATTGCCCTGGAGCATGCACACCCTGCTGTTGGGCTTTTCTGCTGCTGAAGCCAAGGCACACACAGCAGCCAATTATCAGCTACAACCTTGACACAGATAGCTTTTTGGATTTGTTTTTAGTTTTCTTAAAAAAAAAAAAAAAAAAAAGGTTGCTTTGCAATACTGTTCCCAGGGAGAAAGCACCATCTTTTACCAGACCAATTTAAATGAATAGAACACTAATCCTCTTTTTAAACATCAAATGCTTACCTGTGCAGTTTAAAGCACAGCAATGGTTCTGGGAAGGGTGTTTCTTGAAAGGCCCTCAATTAAAACAAAAAATATTTTTTTTATCAGTATATTATACTGTATGTGAGTACACATATCAGTGTCCAGGTGATGTCATCAAGGTGCCTGGAGGCTGTGGAGGTCTGGAGGAGGGAGAATAGCCTTCACCTGATTTCTGACAAAACTATGGGATTGTGGGACATCCGTCTTGTTTAGTAATGTTTCATTGTTAACTCTGGTTGGGTAACACTCCTGTACAATCTGGTGTTCCTGCTCAAAGAGAAGGGGCAGTTATGGCCAGGAAAACTTTTGCAACCTTGTGTGCCAATTCTATTCATTCCTAGATTGGAGGCACTGCTCAGGAACACTCGCACCCGAATCACCTCTCAGATGGGCTACTGCAATGCACTCTACATAGGTCTGCCCTTAAAAAGCACGCCAAAGTTTCGGCTGGGTCCAGAATGTTACAACATGTGTGGTGAATCCACCATGCACAGTAGTGAGCTATACTGATGCCCAGTAGGCTTTGGGATGCAATTCAAAGTGCTAAAAGCCAGGGGTCAAGTTACTCGCAGGACTGTCTAGCCACAATAATTTCTGTCCACCCCACTACATCCAGTAGAGGGGACATGCTCAGTGAAGCAATGGCACCTGGTAGCAGGAGGTATGCTTTCTTGCATGGTACCTGCCTTAGGGATCAACTTTTCCCCTGGGTTCAGGATGGGCTGTGAAGATTTTGCTTTCCAGATGGCAATGGAGCCCAACATGTGTGGAGGGGGAATACATTTTGGTAAGATGTTCTTACTGCGGCCCAGACTTTACTTTTTTATTGATACAATCATGTATTATGTTTTACCACAAATGTGGTACCATTTGTTCACCACCCGGAAGTCCCCTGGTACATGAAGAGCTATATAAATTTGTTAAATTATGATACACAGACATAGACAGACCATATCTTACTACTAGGGGCTTTATTAACACACATTTGAGATTATTTCTTTATTTGTTAAGAATTGCAAATTACTCATTTTACTGGTACATTTACACCCAGCCAGTCAAAAGAATGAAAATGCAGCCACTATTAGAAGTGCATCTTCAAGAACCACATCAATATCAGATCATTTTAAGATACAAGAAGGTATCTTTAACATTCTGCTCCAGAAAAACAAACCCAAATTCAATCAGTTTTCATGCTGAGCCATATGACTTTCCTTATTCATTATGTTCAATTGGGTTTGAGGCTGATCCATTATATTATTATAATCATGATTATTAGACTTTAAAACCCAGAATAGTTACCATTCCATTGACCTTCTTAGGATTTGAGACATGGGAACTTGCTTGTATATGTGTAGCCATTGTATATGTGTAGCTCATATTAGTTCCTGTCTAACAGTAAGAAATGCATTAGAAGCAGTTCCTCTTCAAGTCCTAAGGATTTTTCCTTACCTGTAAACATTCCTCTCTTCATCCTACTTCATGCCAGGGAGCTCATTATTAAAGTCCACATCAATTTTTTTTCCTGAGTTACATTAAACAAAAAGTTCTGCTTTACCAACTTTTCAGACTTTATTTGACCAATCTTCCAAGAGATGGCAGAACCGGATTACATACAAATGGAAAGGCTCAACATTGATACAAAGACTATGGGAGTCAGCTGTCCCAAAAAGTCACTTGCATAGCATGAGCAACTGTTCCAAACCCTTCGCTCTCCCCCAGAGCAAGCTGCTTTCGAATTGCAGCTGCCCTGCCCATCTTATCCCCTTTCTTGCCTCCACCAGCACTAAGTCAAACACTACATTTTGCAAACTGGTCTCTCAAGAGACACTCCATTTCCAAGGTCAACTGATAAAAGGAGTTTAATTGTGCTTAAGAAACCAAACAAGAGCCAACATAAGAGTGAGTTATAATGTTCATATGGGCAAGCAACAGGCAGAGGAGAATATTTCTCATGTGAGCAAGTCTTAACCAGTTATTATATCTCTAGGCTCCAGAACAGCTACTTGGGAGGGTGGCAACACAATTGCCTTAATGGCTTTTGGTCAACCAAATTAAAGCTTTGGGTTTAAAAGAGTGAGAAGAAGTTGAGTACTTTTTAATAGTACAAACTGCCTTCAAATCAGTGCAAACTGCACACGCAGATCATTTTAAATTGCTTAGAATTTCTACAAAAGTACTATACTTTCTATCGCGCCAAAGATTGAAAATTAACTTCTCCTTCCTACAAATTCTGCCTTTTTCAAAGTAAACAAAAAATAAATCCTCAAGTGTTTCCACCGCCCTGAAGAATTCCTTCCATGGAGAAATACAGTAAACGAATTCTATCAAAATGCTTCGAAGACAGACAAAAATTCCACTCCCATAAGAGTTGGTTCAACATACAAGCTATACAAAAAGCTACACTCTATTTAATTTTCATCTGCATTTCCTTTGATTTTGTGGTCTGATAGAGGAAGAGATTCTATTACATCTGAATGTCCATTAAAAGGCGAATGGGATGTTATGCATGTGAAAAATAGTATTATGCATAACATGATTAATACATTTTATCTGTAGCAACCCAGATACACTAAACAAAGGTACAATTAATCATGGGGTACACCATATCTGCAATTACATTGTTCCCCTTAGGTTGGCTGGAAATACAGAATACTACTTCTTTAAACAAGAAATAACATTCTAAATACTGATATATAAAAATTATGGAGAAACCCAACTTCAATGGCCCTTTGTGAAGATATGACAATAGCATATTTCCCTTTCCTTAATTGGCTTTGTAACCATATTACATGAATTCTTTTTTTCAATAACTGCCCACATTCTCTTCCTTCTTTCCTCACCACTCCCACCAAATGTTCATTGCTAATTGCTCATTGCTAATCCTATGCCTTTTGTTTCGTTTGTTGACAAAGAAGCAAGATTGCAAGAAAGATTCAGGCAGGAAAAAAAGTGGGAATGGCCAACACAGTCCTGCAGCCAGTCTGTATAACTGTTAAATGCATACAACTGTTAAAATAGTTGCTAATGAAATATTAAACATATCGATATATCCTCAGTTCAAAGGATTCATCTCATTTTAGAACAAAAACACAACAGCAAAAGCCATCTCAAGACCGGGAAGTTCTCCTTTAAATATTAAATGCTTTTGTGCCCAGCTTATGAGAAGTGTTAGAAACACTCAGCCTTATCAGTTCCAAAATGTATATTGATATGACACAGCAAAGTGATCTTAATGTTTCAACAATACCAGTCTTCCTCATTCAGAGATGCTGGACTTCATTTTAGCCTCAATCATCACCAGTAGTAATAAGAGACTGTGGAGTTACAGCCAGAAAACTCCAAAGGACACCACGCTAGGAGCGATTGGACCACCCATCCTGCTTCAGTGCTGTTTCAAGTATCTAGTGGTCAACCACTGAATATCTACTCATAATAAGCATCTCCACCCAATGTAAAGAATGAGTCTAATATCTCTCCCAAAGTCTGTATTATAAAATAAGATTTCTAGTGGATCTGCTACAGAAAAGCATTCCACTTGAAGAGTCATAGCTTATTTGCTTGTATGATCATGTGGTCCTTCATTGCACAACCACTCCAGAACTACATAGTCTTACCAGGACTTTGTGACCTGTGATCTATCAGCCACAATACAGCATATGTGTCATGGATTATGTCTCTACTTGGATGCATGACAAACTTCTGGTTCTCTTAGAGACAGACAGTCAAGCAGGATGTTTACCCTTGTTCTAAGTCATCCTGCCATATGTAGATTGTGGGGTTGGCCTGGCAGTTCGCAAAGTATGCCTGAAGTATGCCAACAATTCAACTTTATTGCCCCAATCGATTTTGGAACAGCAGAAGCCAGAAAATCTAGGATAAGTTTAGGATTAATGACACTCTGGAGGTGGGATTGTACACTAAGTGCACCTCTGAATTCTCAATACTGATATATAAAAATGGTAATTATGTGAGCAGACGGAGTGTCACATATGGTCCTCAGTGGAAACATGGTTGTAATAAATAATAGCAATTGTGAACATCTTGCCTGAATTCTTCATCTGCTCCCTTTTTTCCCCACTCTCCACTCCTTTTCATTGCTAATCATGTGCCTTTTTGGTTAAGAGAGACTGCAGAAAAGTTCTGGGCAAAAAACAAACAAACCCTAAAGTTATATTAAGATTGCAGAGGATGTCAGTGTTTACCATGTATGTAGATAAAGTCACTCAGCCCAATTTATTTATTTTTTCATTGCGACGGCTGTAAAACTCGACGACCCCCCCCCCGCCCCCGCAAAAAAAAGGAGAAAAGAAACAATCCGGGAAAAGAAGCAACAACACTAACCGTCTTTCTAGGAAGGACTCACAAGTCACGCAAAAGTTGCCGTCCCGACAAGAACTTGCAGATTCTTTCCGCTATCTAAACACATCTGGAAAAGCGCTCGCGGGCGCGGGGTTGCAGAGCCCTCCCCCCTCCCTGCTTGAGCTTCAAGCAGGCAACAATTCCCAGCCCGCGGCTCAGCTTTCAGCGACTGGCGGAACTTTCCAAGACAAAGAAGGGGAGTCGGCTGAGGGGGGATACTGCCCCTTCGCTGAGGAAGGGTCGCAGGAAAGTCCGAAAAGAGCGCCCCCTAATTTGTCAACATTTCCCGAGAGAGGCGCCTTTCCTCAGAATCCCGTCCTTCTCTTTCGGCCCCAGCCTCGCCAAGTCTTCCTTTCACACTTGAGGCGCTCTCTCCACCTCCACCTCCCCCACCCCGCCCCGTGGACCCTCCAGGTACTCGCCGCTCCTGCCGGCTGCATAAACGCATAACCTTCGCCTAGCTTGTCGCGCGCGACGGGGAGGCACGCAAGCACGCACGCCCAGCCGCCCTCTAGGGCAAAGCGGACGATTTTAGCCCTCGAATGACCAATCAGGGCCCCGAGAAAGAGTGGCAGCCGCTCGCGCCCTCCGGCACCGCAGGCGTCCTCCTCCTCCTCCTCAGGGAAAGGCGACCTTACCCTTTCAGGAACCGAAAACCGCTCCGGGGTTCCGCGGGACTTTAGAAGGCGCTCTTGCGTCTTCTCCGGCAGGCGAAGCGCCGCGGATGGCAGCCTCTGGCGGTGCTTGCCCGTAGCCAGGCGTCTTTGCCTGCCTGGCCCGAGCGCAACTTTCTAAGCAAGCCTAGCTTGCCAAGAGGGGAGTTGAGCAAAGCGGGGACGGGGCGGAGGAAAGCCGAGCCCCGGAGCCCCAAGGCTGCTGAAAAGAGCCTCCCCCTGCCCAAGCGTTTGACCATAAAAGGAGAGAGGCTGCGCTGAGCTAACAGCTGAGCTCACTCTTCGGGGAATGTAGCAATCGGGGAGGCCGGCGACGGAATGGGGGCGGGGGATGCGCGCTGAGCGGGACCCGAAGCTTCCACTTATCCAGGAGGCCGGCTCGGCCCTCTTTTTACCCTATGGTCGGTCCTACCTACTCCGGCCTCCCTTCCTCCGAAGTATAGAGGCAGTCCTGCGCAGGGCGAGGTCCTAGGAAGTCGGCGCCGCCTTAAGTTGCACGAGACATACCGGCGCAGAAGCAAGTCCCCTCAGGCTTCGCTTAACGTCAGCGCAGCGCCCGATCCTATTAACATTTACCCGCCTGGAGGGAGGGAGAGTTTTAGAGGTTTTTCTTCTGAAGGAAGGACCGTAGTCCGAATGAAAAGGACAAAGTCGTTTATAGGTTATGGGGGCTGACGCTTTTGTTTCGCTCTTTCTTTAGTCCCAGTCCTGATGCGCGAACCCCCGCCAAGTATATGGTTTTCTTCAACTTGTGTCGCCCCCCCCTTCTCAACTTTGTTTATTAACTTCGTCTTGAGTTTGCCTCCTGGACCCTCGCACCCCCTCCCCTTCTCCCTCAAGAAGTGATTTCATTTCCTTTGGAGCCCCCAAAGCTGCGAGAAGCTGCTTTTGATGAGTCAGGGTCTGCTTGGCTTCTCCACCCACTCTCTCTCTCTCTCTTTCTCTTTCTCCCTGAACCACATGCAAGAGTTTCTGACTCAGAAGTTCCCTTTTAAAAATGGTGAAGAGGTTTTGTTCTTGCTACACAAAAAGCCCCCACATTTTGCATTATAGAATGGTGGCATTCTTATCTTCCTGGCATCAAGGAGAAGATGGGGGGGGGCGGGGGATGGAAGCTTTAACAAGGGTAACTAAGGGCAGCTCAAAAGATCAAATAAGATGGTCATAAAGGCCACAATCAGAACAATTTTGTACTATTTCTCCATTGTAGGTTGCAGTCACAACTTGCTTTCCCCATCCCCAGTTTGCATCTTACAGTTTTTGCTCTACAAGTGCTTAATGGAACCGTTGTTCCTTTAATTCTGTTGTAGGAAGGGAACTACTCTGAGACAGTGTTGCCTTAAAAGTTAAATCAAATAGAAACCAAATAGATAACAAATTACAATCAACAGTGTGTAATTTTATTTGGTGCCAGCATGTGATTTGCTTGTGCATTATCTACCCTTGCTCTACAATGGCATGCTTCAGCAGTATGCACCTTTCTTTCTTTCTTTCTTTCTTTCTTTCTTTCTTTCTTTCTTTCTTTCTTTCTTTCTTTCTTTCCTTTCTTTCTTTCTTTTCTTTCTTTCCTTCCTTCCTTTCTTCCTTCCTTTCTTTCTTTCTTTCTTTCTTTCCTTTCTTCCTTCCTTTCTTTCTTTCTTTCTTTCTTTCTTTCTTTCTTTCTTTCTTTCTTTCTTTCTTTCTTTCTTTCTTTCCTTTCTTCCTTCCTTCCTTTCTTTCTTTCTTTCTTTCTTTCTTTCTTTCTTTCTTTCTTTCTTTCTTTCTTTCTTTCTTTCTTTCTCTTTTGTTGATTTTTTAAAATCTTGACTTCTAACAATCAAAATAGGCACAAAGAAAAGGAAAGTAGTCCCATACATCTGCTTTCTGGCAGAAGGCACAAAGCGAGGCACCTAAGCAGCACGGCCATAATATAGCTTAGTTTATATATGCAGAGGCATGGTTTGCTAACAAACCATAGAATCTTGTTAACAAACCATAGAATCTTAATGCCTAGCTATGTAGTAGTATACTTTCAATCAGAGTGGATGGATTCACGAAACTATACCAATTTTAACACATTGCATTATGGGTTAGCATTATATTTGCTCTTTCAGGATAAGAGAAATTTGTCAACAACAAATACAACTCCCAATTCCTGCCATTGGGAGAAAGGCAATACAGGCATAGAATTTATATATAAGGAAAGGAATAGGGGAGAGACTTGGAAAATGGTAATCAGTATTGTATTGTTTACCAAGGTGAGGTCGGTATTAGTGCCCAGACTGTAATTTAATGTCTGAACTCCTAAGCCAAAGTATATGAAAAGGTTCTCCAGCAGTGGTGGGATTCAAATTTTTTTACTACCAGTTCTGTGGGCATGGCTTGGTGGGCATGGCAGGGGAAGGATACTGTAAAATCCCCATTCCCTCCCCACCCCACTAACCTGCTTTCCAGCTCCGTTCTCCTGTGCAGGGCAACAAAAGAAGACCCAGCCAATCAGCTGGGACTCAGGAGGCAGAAAATAGATGGGGGTGGGGCCAGTCAGAGGTGGTATTTGCCAGTTCTCTGAACTGGTCAGAACCTGCTGAATACCACCTCTGTTCTCCAGACACAAAAATGCTGCCAATGTACTTGCATTCAATGCTGCTGTATGGTTGCTTCATGCATATTGACTGTTTTTTTTATATTTCCTCGCTCATGATTTTAGCAGCTTCTAGTGTCATCTAACCATAGTTGCAGCAATACAATAGGAACTTGTATTTCTTCAACAATATATGATGTTGCTAAAAGATGCTGGAACTCATAGTGAGGAAATGACCTTTCTGTGCAAAGTGCTTTGTCTGCAGAATGTCCTTTGAGTCTCCATAACATGAACCCAGGGAAATACAACAATAACATATTGTCATCTGCCATAACATATTGTCATTTGAGTTGATGACCTCCTTTAGTGCTGTAGATATTAGTGATGCATGCAGCAAATTTCCTAATGCAGTTTTACATCTGAAATTAGCAAGAAAATAATGACAGACAACACTTTGTTAATAATCTTAAGTAATTATTTCTCCCAGCGGGACCGCTCCCTTTTTGAACTCTTGCCTTGAGCCCTGATCCTAAGCACCAGGAAAGGGTGTGCCTAGGAATTGAAGTGTGTCATTCTTGTTGCTAGCAGAAAACAATGGATAAAGAAAGCACTCTAAAATCTCAACAGAGTACTGTAATAGTTTGTAGCCCCCTGCTGGACAGTGTTGAATGTGCAAGTTTCAAGGTTGACCCACAAGAAGTCCAAAGCCAATAGCCTTTATGTAGTTATTACTTATTAGCAGTTTTTAGCTGATTTAAAAGACAATACTTATCTTAAGGAATCCATTTAACTGCTCTTTTAGAAAAAAATGTTCTTAAGAGGTCCATTTAGTTATTCTAATATACAGTTACTACTCTCTTTCCAACTCCTTGGCTAAATTGCTCTTTCTCCACCCCCGCTTTTTTTCTTACCAAATTCGATTTCCCATGACCACAGGCAGCTCCTATTTCAAGAGATAAGGAGTTTCCTGCTCATCTTTTACAGGGGAATGGGGAGCCAGAAACTGAAGACTATATTTTCTAAAGACCACAAGACTATGTTGCAAAAAGATTGGCTTAGCCAATGGCTAAAACAAACGATACCCGTGTCACATCAAGTGATTTGAAGCCACCTCATACTTCGGATGCATAGAAGTGAAAAACCTGTAAATGTGCTTCTGTGCATTTTAGTTAGCTAGTAGCCACATGGGAAATGGATCTACAAGCACCTTCCAATCTTTGGGAAAGAGACAAGAGTCAGTTGTAGTTATATTCTCTACATAGATGATTCAAATCTTGCACCTCTAGGTAGGGGATGGGAGAAAAATCCTTGCCATGGACAAGAATGTTTGTGATTCAGAGACTAATACTGAGTTAGAGGAATTGAGTTTGACTCAGTATGAGGCAACTTCCTGTTTTATCTAACCTTCCTACAATGTCTTCCTCCTCCGTCAATTTTTTCAACATAATTTTGAAATTATTCTTTTTTAAAAAATCATGTTATGACAAATGTATCAATGATACTGATTAAGCTTTATTTCACCTTTATCAACTATGCTACTGTATATTTTCATGACTTACATTCCTTTTCTACCGAGGCATTATTGAGTCTGTCATTTGTTCTTCTATAATTGTCTGGTTTGGTACAACAGGACAGGTTCAGACTTCAGTGGAGAGTTAGGACTGCCGAAAAAACCATTGCAACCAGCCTGTCTTCCATTGAGGACCTGGAAATTGCACACGTCAGGAGGGCTGGGAAAACATCTACAGACCCTTCACATCCTGGACACAAACTGTTTCAATTTCAAATTTTTCAGTTTTGGGACTGCACTACAGGACATTGCATGCCAAAACAACCAGACAGTGTGCCATCCCTTCTGCTATCTCACTGCTGAACACCTAATTCCCATAATAGTGTTATGCCTAACCATATTTAGCCATGTAGTATGACTGTATTACTATTATCCTTTTCAGCTTTTCTACCTTCTCTTATTGGTGTCATTATTAGGATTATTATTAATCTGTTCTTTTGCATGTACACTGAGAGCTTATGCACTGGAGACAAATTCTTTGTGTGTCTAATTACACTTGGCCAAATATTTTATTCTATTTTCTGGTATTTACAAAAATCAACAAGACCCACAGAAAATTGGCTCCATTTCATCCAGGTAGGTGTCTTTCTCTAGTTCATCTTCTTTGCCATCTGCTGTTGCAAAGATGATTAGAAAGACACCTTTCAATTTAGTTGGAGGGCAGCACAAATTATGATGAATGTTAAATACATGAGCATGCTTCACTTCACCATCACCAAGTGTACCACCACAGAAAGACAAAAACCACCATTTGTGAATGGTGGGAATATATTAGGTAAAGCTAAGGAAGAGTCCAGAATTGATCATCAAAGCATCTGGGAATGCCTATATAATTTTTGCCTAAAGTATCTGCATAATTTATAAGCTTAATAATTTGGGCTACCTGGCTATAATTTAGAATGCCTTCCACAGTCATCAGTCTAACTACTGTGGGGTTGAAGTAATAGTAATGAGAAAAGGCATTATACTACCTTTGGAAAGTACTGTTTTATTATATCATTATAAAACACACGGTTCAGTGATATTTATACAGTGTTAACTAGGAATTATTAATATAGCTAGTCCTCAACTTACAACAGTTTAGTGACTGTTCTAAGTTGCAACAGCACTGAAAAAAGTGAGTTTTGACTGTTTTTCATAGGACCGTTACAGTACCCCCCAGTCACATGATTAAAATTCAGCCACTTGGCATGTGACTCATATTTATGATGGTTACAGTGCCCTGGGGTCATGTGAACACTTTTTGCGTCCTTCTGACAAGCAAAATCAATGGGGAAGCCAGATTCACTTAACAGCCAAGTTACTAAGTTACCACCTGCAGTGATTCACTTAACAACTGTGGCAAAAAGGTCATTAAATGAGGCAAAGTTCATGTAACAAATTCCTCACTTAGCAACAGAAATTTTGGGCTCATTGTGGTCATAAGTCAATGACTTCCTGTATGGTATTATACTATCTTTATATGGTGCCTGGATGCTGTAGAAGACTATTCGTGAGAAAGGGCCTCTGAAGGCACCTGAAACTTAGCTATTTTTTAAATTATTTCCCTTGGAGTTCTGTGTAACTTCTACTCAAGTATTGATAGAATACTTGTTATTCTCAAACGTGCAGAATAATCATAAAGTGGGTGGCATAATCTCATTAGACAAATGAGTTCAATAACATGTTTTGTGAAATTTTCCTTTTTGCTTTGATGCAGTTTATGTGCTTTGCCTGGGAATAGTGCTTCAACAGCATTGGAACTGCCAGTCCTAACAACAATAAGGCATTATTTAGTGTGGTAATTCTTCCTTAAATTAGCTTCCTTAGACTCATTCTGCTTCTGATTTATAATGCTACACCAGGACAGCTTGTGCTACAATTAAAGGGCAAAATTATGGAGTTTGATTTATCCAGGGACACCCCACTGCGACACCTAATTTCTGGAAATTGTCTAAATCAAGTCAAACTACAAGATAGTTGAATAAAATAAAATTGCTATAAAATCATGTAAGCAATTTATTGTAATGTTAGCCATGCTGAAGTACCCCACAAAACTATTTTTACCAAGTACCCTAAGTGTTTCTATCTTTGTAGAACAAGATTTTCAGCTCTTGCTGGATATGTTCCTAGAGGTTTCATTGCATGATGTAATGGCTTTGGATTTCATGCATTCCTGGAGAATCTGTAGTTTCACTGGCTTTGGAAAACAAAGACAGGAAGAAAATTAACTCAGCCAAAAATATAAGTGATTTCTTTTTAGCTGGAACTATAACGTTTCCCCCCAGGTATTTGCTGTGCAGATGTATCTTCAATTCTTGCAAGTTTCAAGGTAGTGTAGAATAATTTTGAAGCTTCAGTGAATCAGCAAGATGGTACTTAATTTATCAGTGATGGTGGGCACAACCATGACAATGGACAGCCTCTGACCTTTCTTTTATTAAAGTCTCCATTTGCTAAATGAGAGAAGATTGCAGGACAAACCTTTCACAAAATTAGTGCACTAATAGAAAAGAGTTCCGGGGATGTCCATAAGCGTTCTAAAATAATGCCCAAACTTATGGTTGAAGAAAAACACAGAGACTCATTTTTCACAATGACAGATATGTCTACCAGGTCCACAGAACTACTGGAGATCATCATTTAGTCAGAGGCTGATCAAATTCTCTCATCCACCAAATCAGCCATTAGTGTAATAGTTGTCACCTACCTTTCGTAGCAGCATACACAACATGCAGGACCAAAACCCTGCTGCACACTAGCACCTACAATAGCAAAGCCACAGTGGTAGCCTAGTAGACCTTGAATGAGGTGGTCTTGGGAAGATTAATGAGAATATTAAAACTTGGGGAACCGAAATGAAGTTAAAATGTAGTTATCAGGTTTTTAATGGGGTGTTGGAATAACTGCTTTACCTTACAATATTCCAGTCTGATCATTCTCCATTTTTGATCATTCAGAAAAATGAATTTGAGCTCAACTGATTCTCTTACAACAAAAATGTGTTCGCTGGCACTAGATTAAGCACAAGTCAAGACTTGACTAACAAGGACCAATTAGGCCAATGAATATTTTTATTATCAATTAAAATATTCATTGGCCTAATTGCAGTCAGATTGTTCACACAAAGTTATGGAAACAACAGCAAACAAATGTAGATTCTGTTGATTCTGAAATGTGTATTTTTGTCTCAGAATGAATAAATCTTCAGTTCAAATTTTCTGTGTTAATCGACCTATTCATTGGAATGAGGAAGTTTTATTCTGAAACCACCTGACTGAGAACAAATGTCTTTTGCTACAGCTCTGATTTGTAGTTAGAGTTAGTCTAAAATATGTGACAGTGAATACCCAGTTTTCCTCAAAGGGGAAATCTCATTATCTGAGATCTCTAAATTATAACAGATGGTTTTGTTAAAGTTCCTTATTATCCCAGTTTTGCTGAAAATTCCACTTTCTTGATTCTTCATAAGTTGTGCTACGAATGCACAGCCTGAGTTACATGGAGTAACAGCCCCTTTCAAAATCTTATGGGGAAGGTGTGGACTCTTGCTGCTACATAGCAGTTGTAATTATATTCAGTGACCCTTTATCATAGGTGAAACCAGTAGGATATAAAGGCAATCTGAACTAACCATTAAGCCAACTGAAGGTCAACTTGCAAATACGTGCAAATTGGATGCAAGGATTGTATTATGGGAAACTACCAAATCTGACAGTCTCCAATTGCTTTATTTTTTTTCTTTTCATAATTGATTTATTTACAGCCCTTTTTATTCCACCAATTCTCAATGCCATTCAGTGATTTATAATAAAAATGTGAAATAATGTTAAAACCATGAATGTTCAAAATAAAGTTACATCTTCACCAAATCAAAAACTTGCACAAATGCACACATCAAGGACTTAAAAAAAAACTAACAAAGGATTTATTCCCTCTACCCAGCAAGGAGTACATTCCAGAAACCTGGGGTGTCTACAGAGAATGTACAAGGAGTACATTCCAGAAACTTGCAGGTGTCTATAGAGAATGCAGATAAACTTGCAGTAACCTCTAACAAATCTTCTCAAATGACCCTGATGAATGGAGAGGATGATTGAGAAACAGACATTATCTCAGATAATTTGGATGTAAAAGACACCAAGTTTTAAAGAAAACTGGACAACCTACGCCATGGGTCATTGTTTCAAAGATTATTCTTTTACTTAAACAAAGAAATAGAATGATCAAAAAAAGCAGTTTGAGCAGAGTGTCTTCTGACTTCCCCAGCGAGTTTCCCTGTAGAAATCTGATGGGTATTAGATCTCTCCTCTCCCCTCCCCCTCCCTTCCCTTCCCTTCCCAGCAGGCAGGTAAGTGGCTACTGCTGGATGAGGGAGGAAGTGAGGGATTGCAAGACTGCCTAGGAAACTGTCACAGAACATTGAAGATGGCAACCATGTGACTGCAGTAGCAGCAGCCATCCAGCAGGCACAACTGTAATCAGTAGTAGTAGCCATAACTTCCCCAAATTTCCTTCCTTTGAGAGCCAAGAGTCTGGGATTTTGGAGATATTCTATAAATCCATTTGATGCACCTTAATTCAAAACGTATTGCCCTATGATACACTATTTCGTGCTCTTAAAATCATCATAATGAAAGTTGTAGTAATATATACATTACCCCACATTAGTATATCTCCTGATTTGGAGAGAATTTGACAACTGCCCCTTGCTGGTTTTCAGTGGTGTAATTTGCGTTGTTCTAGAATAATTGTAGATTATTCTACAATTATTCTAGAATCCAAAACTAATAAGTAGTACTATTGGCCATTGCTTCATGCCAGGACATCAAGAAGAGCTTAATCAAACAGCATACCACCACCTCCTTCTTCAGCAAGCTGGAATCATACTTTTTATTGAACAAGAGTGCTCTCTAGCATACATAACTTCCAAATATCAATCACATTCCAGGAAAAAACACCTTGAGGAACATCCTTTCAGATGGGGACCCAAGAAAGCTTACAGGGAGAGCTGCATAATAAAAAAAAATACTTGCAGCACTATGGACTTCTAAATCAGAATTTCCCACCCATGGCAACTTTTAATATGTGTAGAATTCAACTTCTAGATTTCTTTAGCCAGTTCATGTAATCACCCAAAGAAAATGGAAATAAATTCTAAAGCTTCCCAAGAATAGGGTTAAAAGGTTTGGAAACTTAAGAGGGCAAATTTTAGCACAACAACCTATCATCCAACCCTGGCAGTTAATGCTCAAATGTACAAGCTCAACATTGAGCAGCGGATAAGCATCAAGACAGCACTTAAAATGCTTAGTTTCTTAACATGCCATTTCTATCTGTACTGACATTCAGCTTGTCTTCATTTTCTTGCCTTCCAGCACTTCAACTGGTATGTACAATAACTAATAAGCACCATCCCTCATCTAACAATAGAGAAGTATCCGGTGTTTGCTACAAAAAATATGCTTGAGTTGAGTATCTATTTATCCAATTTTATGCATTGAATGTATTTGATGCTGCAGCTGGTTGCAGGAATTGGGCTGAGTGGTTGAAACTTTATTATATGAGCTACATATAATAAAATGTTAATGACCAACACATTTATTATGGACTGTGCTTTTCGAGAGAAGAGTCACACTTGCAAGCTTGTGCAATAAAACATTTGTCTTTCTTTACGATGCTACATTGTTCTCAAAATGACAGACAAACATGGCTGGATATTTCTGGAGAACCATCTTCACTGTATTCAAGCAAAGGCAAAATGATTCACAGGAGTAATTCCTTTCCTATTTTTCAATGTGGGTTGTGAACTTTAACCAAGGTCGTGTTTCTTTTGTCCATGTCTTCCTTATTCAAATAAAGTACAAAAAACAGGAGTGAGTCTGATTTCAGTATCAAGAAAGCCATTTAGCTCAGAGAGCTTCATTCTCCATTCCTCATTTGCTTTACTGTGTATCACCCAAATCTTTTCTTCCCACAATAATCCAATTCTGGAACAAGAGAAGTTAGCCAAGAAGAAAAGGCACCATTTAACAAAGTGTATAAGGTAACATTAGGAAAGAGGGAAATTCAACCCTCCTTTAGCAGATACATAAAATCATTATTCAAGCAAAGTAGAGAGTATACAAGTGTTATCACCTCAAATACATCTTCAATCATATATTTATCTGCTTTGCAAATTTAACTACAGTAATTTTAAACAGGAAGATGACTAAGCAGATCTACAATAATTATTTGAGATTTTAAAAACACATTCTGAAATGTGAACACTTATTTCAAGCATTGAGAGGTTTCATACGTATGGTTACTTAACAGTTTATTTCAGACACATTTTTCATGTAAGGATACACGTTGTGTGCTGCATGCTTGTACATAGTCATGCAGGAATTTTTTTTTATGTGTTTCCATGTTTGAAAAATGCTGCATATAGCAACTCCTGAACTTTTTCATGGAGGGTTTAAGAATAAAAAAAAAACACTTTCTATTATTTTTAATCCAGTACTTTTGTTATAAGCAGCCTAACTTCTCCATGCCACTGCACCTTACTACCACATTTCAAGTATCTTTCATGAACAACAAACTGGATTTCTATAATATTCCCAAGAAACATACTCTGCAAAATACAAAAGATGAGCTTGCATAAGTAACACTGGAAGTAGAAACAAGAATGTTCTCTCTCCCAAGCCTGCATTTCCTATTATCTGTTGTACCTCTATTCTAATAGTAAGTCACACCTCTAGCTGCTGTATTTAGACCAAAGAGAGTCAAAAAGGAAATAGGTTGGACTCAGTCAGTGCTAACTCAGTTAAAATGAAGATGATGCTCTGCTCCATGCTGGTCTTGGCAGGCAAGCAGCTTCACAATAAGTATATCTGACACAGCCATAGCATTTTATCCTGGCCTTGATATCACCTTTAATTAAAGTTAATTGTAATAATATTGTGTGATGTATCTTATAAAAATGTTTCTGACCTAAAAAGTCAGGCCAACTTCCTCCATTGGTTCAAAATCAGATGGAAATATTTCTGTCTGTACAAATGTTTGGATTTTGTGGTCTTGTTTTTGCTATTATCTCAGGGAACGTCTCTTGCCGGTTACATCTACCCAACCCATTAGAGAGAGGAGGAATGTTGCGGATCCCATCCCTGAGGGAGATACACCTGGTGGAACCCACAAAAAGGGCCTTCTCTGTGGTGGCTCCCTGGAACATCATTCCCCCAGAGATTAGAATGGCCCCCACTCTAGCACTCTGTCCAAAGGCACTTAAGACCTGGTTCTGCCAGCAGACCTGGAGAACCCAGAGTAGAATGGAGCCCATCAAATGGCTAGTGTGATCTGTTGTCGTCGGGGTGAGGTGGGTGGGAGTTGCGGGGCGATTTTTTTATTTTTTTCCAGATTTTGTTCTATTGTACGTTACTAATTTATTTGATTCTTTTTGTTAATTTTTATTACTTTTTATTTTTTATTTCTGTTTTAAATATGGTTTTACATTATGTAAGCTGCCTTTAGTTGCCTCGAGCGAATAGGTGGCAATATAAATTAAATAAATAATAAGCTATTGTCAGTGTGATTATGTGTTAATCCTGTTGCTGTTTTCAGTTGGTTGGAAGTTTAATAATGGAAAACTGTTATTCAGTTTTTATAGCCTTCCCTCCCTTTGGGGGGAGGGGAATAGCACAGTTCTTTCTTTTTGGTATAATATACAGGTAGTCCTCATGTTACAACAGTTCATTTAGTGACTGAAATTGCAACGGCACTGAAAAAGTGATATGACCGTTTTTCACACTTATTACCATCCACATGGTCACGTGATGAAAATTCAGACACTTGGCAACTGACTCATATTTATGACAGCTGTAGTGTCCTGGGGTCATGTGACCTGTCAGTAGTAGGACATCTCACTGGGCAATTCTAGTCAAGTCAGCTTTTGCCACCACCTACCTGTTTGGCAAGAATTAGCTGCCTTACGTCTTTTGCACTTTTATTTATGATCATACAAGATTTTATAAGTTACACTCTACTTCAACCAATGTATGAAATAAGCTCCTGAGAGAGGAAAATTTTATGTACACAAGGTTGTTGGAAATATGGAGGGGAAGGAGGCTGATGTGGTGAAGAGACTGGTAAGTGACCAAGAGATAGAATTATTCACAGGGCAGCGTCCATGTCACTTTAGTGCAGTGCTTCTCAATTATTTTCTGTCATGCCCCCCCTAGTAAGAATAAAACATCTCGCGCCCCCGCGTGACTATAAATAGTATCATTTGTCTATAAAATTCCTACACCACCGAGCGAATGCTCCCTGCGCCTACTCTGCCAATGAGAGCGCCACTGCCCCCTAATGTAGTGGAAGTGCAATTGCACTTTATTCTAGGACAGTAAAAAAATCAAAATAAAAAAGCATGTTCTCCGAGGTCAAACGCTCCCCCCTTGACGGAGCCCCACTATTTGAGAAGCACTGCTTTAGTGCAATCAAAACCAAACTTTCTGGGGCATCTAAAAAAACCATTGTATCTTTCTCTGAACATTTGTTTTTGCTGCAACAGATGCTTCTCTTTCAACCATGTCTAAATATGAAAGCTCTCCTTCTGGTCATGTCAAGAAAGGGAGAACAGAACAGAAACTTTATTTTGGTCACTGACCAATAAAAATACATTCTATAAAATACACAAAGCAAAATTATCTCATACCACCAATAATTGTTAGCAAGCATTTGTGGGGTGAAGCTTTTAGATATTTTTTTAGACATTTTAAACATTTAGACGTTTTGCTACTTTTGAAAAATAAATTTATCTTGCTTGTTTAAGAGAGAATGCAAATAAAAATCACCGGAATGCCCTGGAAAAATTGAATTTTAATAAGAAGAGGGTAATCACTGAGTGACAAATGTCTCTGTAGAACTGACATTACAAAAGAAAATTGGCTGTGATTTCTATAGCACTTGAGCCATTGTGTTTAATATGGGATTTTTCTAAATTTCCCTTCCAAAACAGTTGAGGGGGAGAGCATTAAATCCAGCTAAATATAAGGCTCTCCTGAATTTGGAGATCATAATGTGATATAAATATGTATCTGGCATAGGCACAAAGATTTGGTTATTAATATTCATAATGTATATAACCATGTTTTACTGGAATCTGATCACACAATACTATCATATTAATTATACAATCACATAATTTTTACTGATCCAGCTTCTCTACGGTTCTTCCAACGAAGCCATCTTAATCTTAGGATCAGATCAAGTTAGATCAAATTAAGGCAAAGGTTCTTAGAAATAGAAGGCCAAACAGAAACTGCTTCCTTTTCTCAATAATATGCTGGTTAAATATAGGAAAACTCATGTAAAAGTTAATATCAGCCCTGGAACTCAGGTGCCATAGAAACCACAGCCCATATACTTTTGTACTGTCAGTTTTAAGGATATTTTCCACTAGTGATTACCTCCTTTTTATTCAAATTTCTAGGGCATTCTGATAATTATTATTTGTATTGTCTGTTAAACAATGAAAATAAATTTATTTCTCTAAAAGTAGCAAAATATTGCCCTGTTGTGTGAAAGCTTCCCCCACAAATGGTTGCTGACAGTTATTGATGTTAAGGGATAATTTCGATTTGTTTGTCTTATATAGAATGTATTTTTATTGGCCAAAGACAGAAATAAAGTTTCTGCTCCGTCCATGTGGGGAGCTCTCATCCATTCCTGTTGCCTGGAGGGCCCAATCCTCCTCTATCTCCTCCTGGGAAGGCAGAGAAGACAGGATCGCGAGTGCGACGAGCCCTCTCCACGCAACCGGCTGCAGATATTTCCGCGAGGAGGCACCTGCAACCCGTCGGTCGCCGACCCGCTCAACTCTCTTCTTCGCCCTTTGCAGTCTCGTTTTGCCTCCTTCCCCGGTATCCTCGCTCGCCCGAATTTACTTGAATTTCCCTCACTCTCTCTCTCTCTTTTCCTACGGCCTCTACGCCCCTTATCCTACCGCCGCGTCTCCGCAAGGATCTCCCTCCGGCCCGTAAAAAGCGATGCAGTGCAGCGCCAGGCAATGCGGGTTGCGGCGCGTGCTCCGGGGCCCGCTGCTTGCAATTCCCCGTGGCAAACGCTGGGAGGCTGTCGCGGCCGCGCGCGCGAGGAGCCCCTGGGGACCCGGGCTGGGTGCGGGGAGGAGGAGGAGCGCGAGATGGGCTTTCAGAGCGCCTCCTCTGTTGGTCGCCTCGGGCGAAGCGGGGCTGTCCCGGCTCTAAAAAGCAGAGTTTTTCCGCGAGGTTTTTCCGCTCACGGCGCGAGTCCCGTTGGGTACGGGGCCTTAAATCCCAAGTAAGGCTGCATAGAATGGCAGCTTGCGCCTTCCCTTTCCCGGCTGCCATCCTCTGCATGCTCACCCGGGGCAAAGGAAGGGACTTCTTTTGAACCTAACGCTTCGTCCCGCGCATCCCAGGTCGGACTCCTCGATCTCGTCTCTCGCTGGTTCCTCCTCCTTCTCCACACCTTCTCTTTCCTCGGACGGTGCCCTAAGCTCAGACTGACCATTCCGGCAGCAGAGCCGCTTCGCAAGTCGTGAATGCAAGTTCTCCGCTTTGCAGCGCCACTCCTCCTATTGCCGCCGCCATCGTCGCAACCCGGGGCGAACGGGGAGAGTGGCGGGTGTCGGAGCGCCTGGCTCGTTGGCTGCTGCTGCTCCAAGCATCACACGTAACCGAAGCGGCAGCGCGGGGGCTCCTCGTTGCCTCCTTCCTCCAGCCGTGGCTCCGACTCAGCCAATGGCAGCGCCGCGCAAGGCTCCCGAGCTGTTTACCCAACCTCGGCGCTCTTTTCCCGCCTCCCCCGCCCACCCGTCTCCCTTGTGAGCCCAGCGAGCATCCTCCTTCGCCGAGCGAGCATCCTCCTTCGCCCAGCCAGGCTGAGGGGAGACGGGCAGCGGCGGGTCCGGCAGCCAAGCGGCTCTGGCGGTTCTCCCTCAGGGCGTCGCGCGCTGCCTGCCGCAGCCCTGGCACGGCGCGCTCTCCCGCACCTGAGCGTAGAGATGAGGAGCTCCACCCGGCCCCGGAAGGGCCGCCTTGGGGACTCGCCGTGACGGGAATTCCGCTCCACAGCGCGGCCACGCTCCCGCTTTCTTGCTTCGGTGCGCAGGTTGTTGCGGCGGCGGCTCCTTCTCCGCTCGCCACCGCTCCCTCCTCCTGGAGGAGCCTTCGCTGGGCGGAAGGATGGGCTGCATCGGCTCCAGGACAGTAGGTAAGGAGAGGCGTGGTGGAGACGAGATGGAGGTTGCCGCAGTTTCTCCTTTCGGGCTCCTCAGGCAGGCGTTGATCTGACCGCCCTTTCGGTCCTGGAAGCTGGGCAGGGCACGACGGCCTGATGCGGTGAAGCGCCGAAGACGTGCGGCGGTCCAGGCGGAGCGCGCGCGTCCTTGTCTCGATTTTCGGCAGAGTGCGAGTCAGTCTGCGCCAGGACCGCGGAGAGGGGGACACAGCCGCCACCACCACCCGATCCTCGGAAGGCGCTGCCCGTCCCTTCCTGGCAGCCCCCCTGTGGATGTGGCTTTTTACCCTCGCTCTGCCTTCTCTGCCCCCTGGAGGGAATTTCTTAGCTGAGGGATTGGCAGCGAGAGGCTTTCCCGGAAGCCCACAAGGCGCTTTTCTTTTCTTTCTTTTTTTTTAGGTGGGATGATTCGCAGAGAAGGGGTGTGTGTGTGTGTGTGGATATGCTTCCACCTGGCAGCTTCCATCCCAGGGATGTCCTTATTAACATAGGGATGGTGGGGGTGGAAAGATGGAGAGGTGGATGTCCTGCACCTCACACTTCTGTAAACCTGAAAAAAACAAAAAACAAAGGCAAGGCCACAGAGGCTGGAGGGAGTTGTTACTTTTCTCTCTTCCTCATTGCAATTAGTATCATCAGAATCTATTTCTCTGCAGTGATAGCTGCACATCCCTCTCTCCCTCCCTTCCTCCTTTGTAGTTGCTGCCCACGCCTCAGCAGAGAACAGCCACTGGGTCCCTCCTACAAGAGAGAGCTGTGCCAGATCCATAGCTTCTTTGCGGACTCCTTCCTTTAAAACCTACTGGGACCAGTCCATCTCTATCCAGCCTGGTTTGGGGTCCCAAGTTTCTCTTTGCAGAGAATTGCAAAAATAAATGCTTTTTACAGCATCCGTTGACAACTGTAACCTGCGCAGGAAATATACTACACTGGGTAGATTTGGGGTGCCCTTAAATGTATGCAGCCTTAGTCAGGTTAATCTTGATCCACCAGGAATTTTACTTAAGCAATAATCAATAGGAATTATATGAGACTTGTTATGTAGATTTTTCCCAGTAGATTGAATTCTCTATCATTAATCAGCGATGTGGTGTAATTTTGGTATTTTGTGTCATTGGCACAGATACGGTTTGAGTAAACTACCTTCTTCCATACTATGTGAGATAATTAGCTTTCTAGCTATTATTTTATAATTATTTCTTTCCAGATCTCTAAGGCTCATGAATCATTACAGAGTGGTCTGAGCATCCTATTTTAGCATTCCAACTCAAGAGACTGCAGTTGTTGTTGCATTTATTAAGGAGTAATCCCATTAAATATTGTCAATTCAAAGTAAATATACCGAGGATCGTACTGCAAGATTCAACAATCTTTTATTAATGTTGAACTTTATGACCTGGCTGGATGTGAACTTGCATTTGCAAATTTGTCCCAACTACCAATCCGTTTTTCTCCTCTGCCATTTCATATTTTTCTCTTTCCCTGTCCCTCAAGCATTGACTTTTTAGGAAGTACAGCACTAATCCGAATGGGAACTGTGATTAAGGAAAATTATATATAGGAATCTAGAAGCTGAGGAGTCCAAGCCATATGGGCTAAACTGGATGTGACACAAGAGATTTGGGAATAGACTTGAAAGCGTACCCCCATGTGTGCGTGCGGACGCACACACACACACACACACACAAAGACGTGCTCTCTCTCATGCACATACACATGCACACTGCTCTCATCTAGCTATGCATGCTTTCCCTGCAGAAGAAAAGAGTTTGGGGCCACATTGCTTAATATTTGGAAAGAGAGTAGATTGTTTGATTGAAGGAAAAGTTTTTAAAAGCTTTCCATTTCTATCCTGTGGCTGCTATTCTCAAATTTTAAGAAGGTGAGGAAATGATCATGGTTTAAAATAGTCCGTTGTAAACTGTTCACAAATTGCTATTGTCAAGTCTAGTTTTGCACTATATTGTAAACAGACTACTGACACATACTGAAGGTTCAATCCAAAAACATTGAAATTAGTGAGAGTTGTGCCTTTGAATTTAGTAAAATATGGATTGCATCCTTGCATTGGGTTTAATGATGGTTCTCTTCTCCCAGTTGTATCTATCTCTGTGTCCTACATATTTCTGCATATATTCTGCCATTATATACTAATGTAGAAAATCTTCTTTGTGGAGATTTAGGTAGACCAGGAGAAAAACAGCCATTATACATAAAAATTACCTAATACAAGTTGTATGGAATTTCCTGGTTGATTAATGCATGGGTGTCAGTTTAGGAAATAAGATTTTGAAGTATTGAGCATATATCAGACAGCCAAATTATAAAGGATTGCATTTAGAGACAAATGCATTTTGAATAACATTTTAAGATGCGCCACCAGATCTTAAGAAAGATTATTGCACATCTTGCCTATTGGCATCTTATTGATAGTATTAGCATCATAGAGATCCTTACTGTTTTTGTTAAAATATCTATTGGCAATTTTTTAAAGTGTCATAGAGATCCTTACTGTTTTTGTTAAAACATCTATTGGCAATTTTTTTTCTAAAAATAGAAACTGTTGAATGGATGGACAGTAAAGTACTATAGAATAAAAGCTGCACAACATTGTTGAATGGATTAGATGAGAGAGAGAGAGAGATTTTTAGTGTTTACTATTTTATGGTAAAATATATTAAAGTTGGGTTGCTCAGTGTTGATTTTCATTGGAATACTTTATAACCCCAGTAAAATAAGTAACAAAAAATAAAATTAACTTTTGTTTATTATAAAATGCATAAGGATATATGCATTTATATCTATCTATCTATCTATCTATCTATCTATCTATCTATCTATCTATCTATCTATCTAATCTATCTATAAGCGAAATACCACTCACACATCATCACAATATTTCCAGAACCGTAAATCCTACAAACTTGAAATTTGGCACGTATGTTCCGCTTGGCTTCTAGGTGTTTACTAAGAAAGGATTTTTCAAAATGACCATCAGAGCATTAATATTTCGTATATTATTAACACATTCTGATGCTAAGGAGTTCTACTCCCCCTCCCCACCTGAAAAGAAATCTGTTCCAAATGCAAAACACAAGCAGAGGAGAGGAGTTTCAGTTTTAGTTTCACAGCAGCAAGCAGCTTTAGTACAGAACAATTGAGTTAAGACACACCCAAGCTCCTTGCTGTCTCCTTGCTCACTCAGAAAATATTGTTTCAGTTTCCAAACAGCCCTCAACTCACACACTGACAGGATGCTAGCCAGATTTTTCCCCCCTTATTTTCCTCCCCAAAAACTAAGCCCAACCACATAGTTTCATAGTGAAGCACAGGTATCAAGCTAGTTTACAATACAGTCTTACACTTTGTATTTTAAAGTAGATTACATAGAATTTAGTGGGATTTGCTTCCATGTAAGTGTGCTTAGAATAATTCTTTGCCATACCCATTACAGAGGTACAATACCTTATGGGCGTGAGAAACAAAAGAGCTGGACTAGGGAAATGCCAAAAAAACATGGAAATCTTAAGTATACTTTGCAATCTGTACCTCCTAAGCTAACTTCAGTGAGAACAGCCACTAAAATAAAATGCCATTTAGCTAATAAGACATTTGACAGCTCAGGTAAAATCTGCTCAGATTATCCCAAGGGTATCCCAAACTCTTCAGATCATTGACTTCTTAATAAAATTTCAGATTGTTCATCACCCCTCCCCACAAATATTTATTACCATATTTTTCTGACTATAAGATGCTCCGGACTGTAAGATACACATTAGCTTTAGAGAAGGAAAACAAGAAAAAAAATCTGCCTCTGCCTCCCAGCAATTTGCCTCCTTGCAGTAAACAGCAAACAGTTTGGTCAGCTTCAGCACAGCCTAATTTAGCATGAGCAGCTGATAGGCAGGTGGGATCAGCCTATCACCCATCAGCTACAAGGATCACCACCATCACCGCCCATTGCCATGCGCCCCATTTTTGGCTTCTTTGTGCCCCATTCAACCTCCATGCATCTTGTTTTTGGTCTGTTCCAAGCAGCGGAACGAGCTAAAAATGGGACACACGGAGGCCAAAAATGGGGTGTGCAGAGGCTGAAAATGGGGCATGCAGAGACCAAAAACGGCACACGGAGTGGCGATAGACAGCGACAGCGGTGATGGACAGCGGTGATCCCCACAGCCTGGAAAGCTGATGGGCGGTATTCCAGGAGGCTGATCAAACCGCCTATCAGCTACTCATGCTAAATCAGGCTGTGCTGAAACTGACCAATCTGTTTGCTGTTTGCTGCAAGGAGGCAAATTGCTGGGAAGCAGAGGCCGGAGGGTAGGGGCCAGCAATATTTTCTCTAGAAGACACACAGACATTTCCACCCACTTTTGGGAGTTGGGGAAGTGCGTCTTATAGGCCGAAAAATACAGTATATGAAAATAATGTAATAAATACTACTTTAACTTATAGTACTAAAAATAATAATATAATAATAATATTCATTCCTTAGATAGCTCCATAGGAATCAATATTGACCATTTTGAAAAATCCTAATCTATCAAATCCTCAAGAACAGTTAGTCAATAATAGGCTGCTGTTTAAATATATATATATATTTATTTAAAGAGAAGATAATAAGCATTGAATATTTATACCTTAAAATAATATTTGTATTAAACTTTTATAAAAAAAACTTGTTTTTATTCCAAGCAATTTGGGCTGATGTATATAGTCTTTTCCCCTACAATTCTTTATTCATTTGATAATCTACACTTAATATCCTGCTTTTGTTTGCAGCTCCCTGCAGTAATAGATCACAAAAATCTAATAAATAAAGAAATAATAAATCTTACTTGATGACAAAATTCCTGTATGTTCCTGACTGTTGCTCTAATTCTTACTTCTACAATCAAAATTCTGTAATTCTGCAATCAAAAATGCTATAATTCTGTAAAGTAAGCTGTCACCTGAATAGCAATAATCTTAGAATACAACTGAATTGAAGATGTATAAATACTGCAACAAGCAGCCGGTGTACAGATCGGTACTCAAATTTATCGTTTGGATAGAATCCCAGCCTCTGGAATATGATCCTTGTTTACTCTCTTTTGAACAACTGTTGTATGCCTTTCCACTTGTCATAACCGTGGTAGGCGAGCAAGTGTTAAAAGCATCACGATATAAGAACAGGTTAATAACAAAACAAGTCAAGGTTATGAAAATGCAGACTTTGTGTGTTTTCATCTGGCTTATATATCATCGTGGTTTACAGCCTAAGAGAAGAACCAGGGCCTTCTTAAAGGCAAAAAAAGTTGGGGCTAACCACTAACGCACTATTATATGGGCAGGTGCTGTGATAGAGAAGACATGACCCATTAGATAACATTGATGCAACCCAGAGCATGCCTTATTGGATCTTGTAATAAAGACATACTGTATATAAATAGAGACAGGAGGCTCTGAAATGTCCAGGGCCTGTGCTGTATAGGACTTTAAAGGTCAGGGCTATCAAACTCCCAGCTCAAGGGCCAGAGGCATCACATGCTGGCTATGCCCCACACCTGGTTTAGCAAAGGGGGTGGGGAAGTCCCAAAAAGTCATGTGATGCCACCGTGAGTTTGACACCCCTGTTATAGGTGAACAAAAACACATTTTTGAATTAATGTTTTGCAAAGTTTATTTAGAAAAGTCTACAATATAATATATACAGGACCACTAAATTGCAAATGCATGATCTCTTGGAAATGCTGCTTTCATTGAATTCTGCCACTAAATCTATTACCAAAGTGTATTAAGAATCATGATGCTACCCAAGTGTTTTTCTTCCGGGTAAGAGAATACTACTGGGCTCATAAACATTTAGGCTAAGTGTTTTGATATGTTCCACACTGTGAGACTAGCCTAACTATTTTTTAAATGCTCAAAATTATGTCATCCATTTCTAATAGTATCTTGCACAAACAGGAGGAAAAAAAACATTTTTCTAAAATTTTGTGTGACAAATGTGTCAAATTGAAATAGGAACATGTATAATGAAAACCGTTTGTGTGAGACTCTTAAGTTGTTATTGTATTTTTAATTTTACTGATCACACTAAACTTCAACTTTCTGAAAATATTTGCTTTTTTTCCAGGCCAAATTACTTTCTACCTTGCTATGGAGAGTCCAGATTATTTCCTCATGACATTTTCAAAATATCCCACAAAATCTCAGTTGCCCAGTATATAATCTATTAATTTATTTTACCCTATATACTCCCCTTCTATCTCTTGATGTGAAGATCACCCACACATTTCTCCTAAAATAACAAAGAGCAACCCAATAACTCCCACACTTAATTGGCTAAGTTGTCACTGAAATACTCTGTGTTATCTATGTAGACATTTTAAAGGCAAATTAGGGCTCGATATCTGAGGAAGAAGTATTGTAAGAATTATATTTATGTACTTCTAAGAAGAAATATGTTTGTGAATTCTTCAGTCTGTTGCTGTTCATTAGCCATGATGGCAGTCCCATCTAAAAGGCAGGAGATGACATAAGCAAATGATGCTGATTTAGTAGCAATAGTAAAGAAATCCCATATTAAATGCTCACTTTAGCTATAAGCTCCAATTTAGTCTCCACATCTATAGTTTGAAGATTACTGTGGTGACATAAGTTAGAGTAGTGTTTCTCAAACTTGAGAACTTACGTGTCTTCAACTCCTAGAATTCTGGCTGGAGAATTCTGGGAATTGAAGTCCACACATCTTAATATGTTGCCACATATAAAAATTGCCAGGTTGAAAAACACTGGCTTAGAAAGTGGTGATCCTGCACTGACTGAAGTTTATAGGCCCAAGCCTGTATCATTTTTCTCAAATCGGTCAATCATATTGTAGAATCTGTCTGGAGCACAAAACATTATTCTTCACATACTTCATGCTGTTCTCTTAGAGGATTAATTTTATCTGTTCAATGGGGGAAGAATAAAATCTGCCCGTTGATGAATTTCTAAAATGCCTATCAAGTCAGAGTTTGAAGACCTTTGACCAAAGTGAACGTATCTTTGTCAGAATGCTCTTGGTTTGTCATTTTATTATCAGAGTATCTAGAAGTCATCATTTAGAAGCTCAGGTTGTTAAATTTGAGGATGAAAGCACATTGCAAGAACTGTCAATTCATAAGGGAGTGAGATGGTGTTTCAGCTGATCTGATGTAATACGTGCATATTGTACAGTATTTCCTTAGAATAATGTTTGTCAGCCACAGCAGCTTTAAGATTTATGGACTTCAATTCCCAGAATTCCCTGCCAACTGAATTCTGGGAGTTGAAGTCTAAACATCTTACAATACTAAGGCTGGAAAATATTGGCATAGAATCAAGCACCATTCTATATAGTCAGTCTTCATCATAGGCACATTCATTTACAACCATCATCTTTTATTACTGGTTTTAAAATAGGACATAATATGCATATGAAAAAGAACATAAATGCACAAGGAAAAGTAACATATCACTGACATAAAATAAAATATATAAAAAGAAGTTTAATTAATCAAGGTTTGTTTTAGAAATGATGCGGACAGTTGATAATAAACATCAACAGCTGGACTGAATTCAGACACTGCCATGATGCAGCATCCTTTTGTTTATGCTGTTAATTCAGCCAAGGCTGCAGACCTTTGCACACTTGGGAATCAGTCCTACTGAACTGAGTAAACATGTAGAGTTCCTGAGCTTTTCCAAGTCATGTCATTTCAGCTTAGCTTTGTGTGTCAGTCTGGCAGCATGCATGAAATAAAATGTTCATATTTATCAATAAAATTATTTTACAGAAAGCATACCATATGTTATGATATTAACATTAAAAGTCACAAGAAATATGTTAAAAAAGCATTTTCAAGAAATCAGATTTTTCTTTTGGTAGAGTATAAACATCAGCTTTGCCTCCAGTCACAGCAATGAATTTGATAAGATTTCCTTTTTTTCTAAGAGTAAAACCTGTCAATTCTGTCAACACATTCTGTAATAAACCCATCTTCTACTTCATATTTGTGGTTCATATTCAGTTCTCTCTTTTAAATGATACACACATTTACATGCACAGACATTTTGCTTGGCTTTCAACATTTCAGGAAATAGCCACTTTTCAAATGTTATCTTTTGGTTTTTGATCCAAAGATACTGCCACTCTAACAGAAGGTACTACTACCCACAGGATGTCACACATGCTGCTGAATTTCAGCAATTAGGAGGCAGGGGTATGAACTGAAAAGACAGGAGGTTGACAAACTACCCTGGATTATTTTATTTTTAAGAATTGCCTCCTCCTGCATGGAATTACAAGAGGGTTTACCTTCTCTGTTCTCCCCTAATCTTCTCACATTCACCATAGAGAACAAAGTTTACCTAGTGGTTAGTGGCACTGAGGCTTCAGAATAGTGTACTGTACTGTTGTCTGTTCTTGCAAAATTCCATTTGCATAGGCATTTGAGCCTGTTTTTAAACACTTTTAGATTATCTGAGTATGCAGTTCTTTTTTAGCTCTTTGTTTTTTATTCCCCCATAGACTTGGGGTGAGGGGATTACTTGAAGGAAATACGTTCTGTTTGATTTAATTAGTTGTTCGAAGTAAGAGTATATTTAAAACAGATAAGACTTTATAATTATTTTCATATATATTGACTGTCATTAGAAATCTATGAGAGAGGGAAGGAAAGAGAGAGGGAGGGGAGAGAGAGAGAGAGAGAGAAGGGGGTGTGCCTAAGCGCACCAATGTGCCTACCGTCCCTGTCCTATTGTTTCTTTTATTTTCCTTATATGTATCCATTTATTCATAACTATGTTCATACTTATACCTATTATCTTGTAAGCAATTGACAAATCAAATCAAATCAAAATAAAAGTATCTGCTCAGATGACATTCAGGAAGCTGTTAAAACCCCCAGGTTTTAGGGAAGAATGAAGGCAGCCCGGATGCATGAATATTTTTTGTTTTTGTGATTTTGTTTTGTTTCTTGTTTGCTTGTTTTGCTGTTTTTGGTGTCACTTGTTATTTCATGTTGTCTTTTATATATTATCGACTTACAACCATTTCTTTAGTGACCATCTGAAGTTACACTGGCACTAAAAATGCCTATGACTGTTTTTCAACTTTGATTGTTGCAGCATCTCCATGGTCATGTGATCAAAATTTAGGCAACTGGCAATTGACATGTATGTATGACCGTTGCACTGTCCCAGGGTCACATGATCACCATTTGTAAGTTTTCCAATCAGCCTCCAACAAGCAAAGTAAATGAGGGAAGCCAGATTCGTTTAACAACCACAAGATTCACTTAATAACTACAATGATTCGCTTAACAAAAAAGGTTGTAAAATGAGACAGTATTTAATAAACAACTCTCGCTTAGCAACAGAAATTTTAGGCTGAATTGTGATCAGAAGTCGAGGACTATATGTGATGATGATGGTGATAATAATAATACATCAAAAAAATCTGCCAGAATATCCTACCTCTTTACATGGACAATCTGAAGCTGTATGGAAAAACACCATCAGAAATAGAATCATTGCTCAACACTGTCCATATATACAGCCAATATATTGCAGTGGAGTTTGGATTGGACAAATGTGCCACACTCACTATCAAACTAGGAAAAATAGTGAAAACTGAAGGAATCAAGATACCCCACGAAAATAACATAAAGAGTCTGAGTGAAGATGAGTACTACAAATACCTGGGTATCCTTCAAGCTGACAACATCAAGCACACTGAAGTCAAGAAAAAGATTAGAGATGAATACATCAAGAGAATGAAGAAGATCTTGAAGTCCAAACTCAATGGAGGAAATTGCCACAAAGGCAATCAACACTTGGACAATTCCAGTCATTAGATACACAGCTGGAATAGTGGACTGGACTCAAGCAGAACTAAAAGCAATGGATAGAAAGACCAGAAAAACTATGACAATGGATTGTGTCCTTTATCTTTGCAGTGACATTGACAGACTCTATCTACAAAGGCAAATAAGTGGGCATGGATTGTTGCAAGTACATCAAACGTTTGAAGAAGAAAAAAGGGCTTGGGAAGAATATCTGAAGGTTAATGAAGAAGATGCACTGAAGTTAGTGTACCATAAAGGCTTATTGACTAGAGAGATCATACTGGCCTACAAGAAAGACCAAATGCAGAACAGAATGGAGGCATGAGAAGGCAAAGCACTACATGGACAGTACATTAAAAAAAAATAGCAGGGAAAGTAGATAAATAACAAGACCTGCCAATGGCTAAGAGCAGGAAAGTTGAAGAAAGAGACCAAGAGACTAATTCTGGCTGCATAAGATCATGCCTTAAGGACAAATACATACAAAGCCAGAACTGAAAAGATAGCAAGGACAGTAAGTGCTGCTTATGCAAAGCAGCTGAAGAAACAGCAGACCACCTGGTAAGTTGCTGTAAGAAGATTGCCCAGCCTGATTACAAGCAGCGGTATGACAAAGTAGCAACAATGGTACATTGGAAGATCTGCAAGAAATACCATTATTCTGCAAGCAAGAACTGGTGGGACCATAAAACAGACAAAGTCATAGAAAATGAAGAAGTTAAATTCCTCTGGAACTTTATAATTCAAAGAGACAGACACTTGCCACATAACATTCTGGACTTAACAATTGTCCACAAAAAAGACTGGATAGTGGATATGGCAGTGCCTGGAGACAGTAAAAGAGAAGAGAAAGAATTGGAGAAGAAAATAAAATACAAAACCTACAAATAGAATGAGCGTGGCAAAGGCAAGCAAGGATAGTACCAATAGTAATAGGCACCTTGGGTGCAATCCCAAATCAACTGGAGCACACTTGAACACCATTGGCATTGACAAATTTGCCATCAATTGCAAAAGGTAGGAACGACTGGGAACAGCTTCCATCCTGTGAGGATATCTGTAGCATCATCAAACATCCAGATCTGCCTAACCCAGGTCCTTGATAAAGACTTGATAGATAGACAAAAATGTCAAACCCACTCTGAACATCTGCGTGGCTATACAATGATCAATGATAATAACTTATGTTTTTAAACTAGAAAGAATAGGGTTGGAAAGATAAAAATCAACCTTCTCTTTCTGAGAAAAATGCTATTACATTCAGATAGGGGTTTGCAGGGGAACATTGAAAGCTTGATATGCTATTCCACCTGAATGATAACATTTATTTAGATTGGTGGCCAAATATTTTGTAGACCACTGATATGGTAAATATGACTCAATCTCTTTTTTCCCCATGCACAGAAAAGGATAGTGAAAATGTTGCCATATTTCTACCTACAGATTTAACTTGTAGAAGCTATAGCTGTAATGATATGTGAGAAGAACCTTGGGACACAAGAGGAAGAGCCACAGATTAGACAAGTGTTATGTAGAAGATGTCTCAGTCCACAGAAAGGATGACATGGGAAGTGTTCCAGAAGAGATCTTCCCTCGGGGAGATATACTATTGTCTTGCATGTTTCAGTAGTGCTAGTACTCACAGTTTGTGCTTCTTGTCTGAACTACCTTGAAGGGTTGACAAAGGTTAGTGTAATAAAGAACTTCATACTGCCTATTTTAAGAGAGGGGAATGGACTTTGTGCTGTATCTCTGCCATTTTCCCACCCTCTCCCATTTTCAGGGACAAGTCCAGTATTGGGACCCTGGTCTACATCTAGCAGCTCCCAGTGTTATTTTAAATATTGATCTGCAGACCTGCAAATCGCACAGAGAGCCCACAGACAACAGGCTTCACATTTCAACTCTTCCCTTCCCACTCTGGAAGAAGGCAAGAGAGGCACAGAGGAAGTAATGACTGTTCTCCAAAGTGATGCTAACTGCTCAAGGACAATGTTCCTGAGCTGGTTTTTCATATGATGTTTAATGTTTGCCAAGCAATAATAATGTGTATCAATGTTCCTGCTCTACTTTAACTGGATTAAATTATTCCCTAAGAGTTTCATATCTTAATCATTCTGAATCTTCTGGACCCAAGCTTCCTTAATCATGGTCCTTTGAGACAGACAACAAAAATAATATTTTCTCTGGAATGAATTACAGATGGAGTTACAGCAAACTTGCTGCCTGTCCTGAAATTGTGTAGTTAGTTCTACAGTGAAACCAATCATCAGATTCAAAAGATTCATTGTGAACTGGCAATATTTTTTTATTATTTAAATAATTTACATGGCTAAATAACCTAAACTTTGTAACTCTGGTGAATACTATCTGTAACCATTTGTTTAGCAACTGTTCCCACCATCACATGATCAAAATTCAGGCACATGGCAACTGGCATGTATATACGATGGTTCAGAGGTGGTATCCAGCAGGTTCTGACCAGTTCTGGAGAACTGGTAGTGGAAATTTTGAGTAGTTCGGAGAACTGGCAAATATCACCTCTGACTGGAGATTTTACAGCATCCTTCCCCTGCCATGCCCACCAAGCCACACCCCCAGAACCAGTAGTAAAAAAAATTGAATCCCACCACTGCGATGGTTGCAGGATCCCTGAGTGATTGCCATTTGTGATCTTTCAACAAGCAAAGAATGCCTACTATATTAAAGCCTATGGAATAAGCACATATCATACAGGAGAGGCAATCTTACAATTACTGTAACTTGGCCCTGTTCCATCTAGACTAGAGCTTTATAGGTGCAGTAATGAATCAACAAGTTTCAGTACATGCCAGGCCTCAAGGCCTCACGTAGGCTGAAAGCGCGTACCAGGAACAAAGAACATCAATCAGCAATACAACACCAGGGGCTACTAACTGGACTGCAGGTGTTGATTGGCTACTTTGTACCTACTAAAACTGACCATATAACACTGTGATTTGATGCTACTATGTGTCCACTAATATTTCTACTCATGTAACATAATGATTGGATAGAGTTCACCGCTTGTGACGTATTACTGTGTGTTTTTAATAAAAGAGCTTCCCGAGCTCGTGATCGGGGCAGCTCACCCAAGATAGAACCAGCCTGGTGTCTTTCTTGATGCATTCGACCACCCAGTAAGAAGCCTTCCAAATGCGGAGCAAAGCCACATCTGGTGACCCCAACGTGATCCATTAAAAGAAATGGGTGCGTCTGTCTTTGACTACTTATCTCACCCGGCCGGACGAGCCAGTTGCAACTCAGGGACGCCGTTTTGTGTCACGGATCCCTCCCCAGGAATCTTCCCTAAAGAAGACATCCTCCCTTCAGGTGAGTATGGGCGGAAAGTTCTCCAAAGCGCAGATAGCACATTTGCAGGAATTAGCAGAATTAATGAAGAGCTCAATTCTTGTTCTTAGGAATCAAGGCAAAACGCTCCCGGTTTCAACTAAAAAGGACCTTATCACCTTTTTGACTTACATCTATACACAATGTCCGGCTTATCTGGAGAAAGGGTCCTTGAAAGTCTCCACATGGCAACATTTGGGTGACTATTTTCATAGTAATCCCAGGGCTCCGCCAAAAATTCTGACCACATGGCGGATAGTCATGGAATGCTTAAAAATCCATGGCTCACACTGACCAATGCCCCCTCCCCTAAGGAGGGTCTTCCTCCTTATACAGCTGAAACCAAGACAAAGGATGCTCTCCCATTAGAAGCTTCCTCCCCCACTGCTCCTGAACCCATAAATCCTCCTAACTCAAATCCAGCAGAGGATCAGACACCCATGGGAGCGATCGCACAAGCCATGGCGCAGGGACGCAGGGAGGGCTCTCTTACTCTGGAGGAACTCTCTCTCTGTCCTGTTGAATATATAGGGGATGGAGCCAGAAATATGGTGTCTAGACTTGAACCTTTACCCATGAAATTAATTAGAGATTTAAAACAAGCCATGGCCATGTATGGCATCCAGGCACCATATGTCAGAGGCTTCATTAACACCATCAGCACCTCCTTTTTTATGTTACCCCAAGATTGGAAAGATCTTTTCCATATGATACTGACGGGACTGCAGTATGTTGTTTGGGAGTCAGACTTTCGCGCCGAAGCTGAAAAATTTGCCCGCGATCGTGGCACAGCTGCGAGAGCGGATCAAGTTTTCGGTATGGGCCGATTTACGGACTTAACAGCTCAGATGGTGCTTCCACCACGTATTCTTGCCCTTATCAGTATCATAGCGGTCAAAGCCCTTGACAAGGTTGATGATTCTACCTCTGGTATTGTAGGATCTTTTTCAAAAATTACTCAAGGCTCACATCAACCTTATGCTGAGTTCATAGAGGAACTTCAGAAGGCCATTCAGAGACAAATCTCGAATGAAGAAGCCCGTAAAGAGCTTCTGTTAAAACTGGCCATTGAAAATGCTAATGAGGATTGCAAGAGAATTCTGCAGCCTCTATCTGCCCGAGGGGGGGCTTCCCTCTCGGACTATCTAAAGGCTTGCAGAATCGTGGGAACTGTCTCCTACAATATGGAGCATCTGGCCATGGCCTTGCAGCAAGCAAATTCTCAAAACAGGCCAGTCGGAAACTGCTTCAATTGTGGGAAGCCAGGCCATTTCAAAGCACAATGCAGAGCCAGAGACAATACACAAAACAACACCAAGACTAAAATGATATGCCCAAGGTGCAAGAAGGGGTACCACTGGGCAAACCAGTGTCACAGCAACATTCCTCAGCCACAGGGAAACTAGAGGAGGGGCGATCAGCCAGCCCTGCTCCAAAGGCTGACTCCATATCTTTCCAATTAATTGCCTCCGAAGATATGGAAATTGAGATCCCAGGCACTGTTTACTTTCTCCCCACATGCCTGAAAACGATCCCTCCTGTCATGACGCCCCTCATAATTTATCCCATCCGAGACCTCATGGCAGGGGGAATCATTGCTTCTCCGTTTCTGAGAGACTCTGATGACTTTTCTCAGTGACCATGGCAGTAATTGGAAATACTCCCACAAAATTTAGCAAGAGAGAATTCGTAGCAATCGCTATTCCGGTACCTGTTAAAACGGCTGATGCATGGGCATTTACTGTCCATCAGACAGTGGAACAAGCCAGGCCTGTGCTACAATTCACAATCCGTAACAAAGTATTTTCGGGTCTCTTAGATACTGGAGCTGACGTAAGTGTCATCCGAATGGCTGAGTGGCCAGATGATTGGCCTTTGGAAACTGTTCAGGGAGTGGGAGGAGTTTAGCACGCCCACCATAGCAAACACTGGCTACCGGTGAGTTCCTCTGATATTTCTCGCACTGCCTACCTCCAACCCTTGGTCCTTCCGCTACATACTAACCTGTGGGGCCGTGATCTTATGTCTCAACTTAATGCAAAACTCATTATAGATTAATGGAATCTTTTGCTAGAACTCCATTGCGGCTACAATTAAAAACCACAGAACCTGTTTGGGTAGATCAATGGCCCCTCACCATAGACAAACTAGAGGTCCTGCAATCCCTTGTTCAGCACCAAATTGTCAAAGGGCACATTGAACCATCTGTCAGCCCATAGAACACCCCCATTTTTGTCATAAAGAAAAAGTCAGGAAAATGGAGACTATTGCAGGATCTACGAGCCATGAACACTATAATAAAACCAATGGGGGCATTACAATGTGGTCTTCCAAATCCCAACATCATCCCTGAAAAATTTGATCTAATGGTCATTGATTTAAAAGACTGCTTCTTTTCTATCCCTCTGCATGAACAAGATTGTGCCTTATTCGCTTTTACACTACCTCGCTTAAACAACTCCGCTCCCTCCTCCCGCTTTCAGTGGAAAGTCCTACCTCAAGGTATGCTCAATAGCCCCACCATGTGTCAACACTATGTCAATAATGTCTTGCTACCCTATCGTTCTGCTTTTCCACAATTTCTGATATATCATTACATGGACGATATCCTTGTTGCAGCTCCTGGGCCACTGGGTACAGTGTTCACTTCATTTTCCTTCCTGAAAGCCGTTCTTGCAAAAGGAGGCTTGCACATAGCACCTGAAAAGGTGCAAGTAGTAACTCCATACACATATCTGGGCTATAAAATGCTTTCTGCTACTGCCTATCCTTCACTTCCCTCTCTGTCTCTGCCTTGTCAACCCACCCTGGTTCAACTTCAGCAATATCTGGGTACCATTAACTGGGCTCGACCTTTCCTATCTTTAACCACTGATATTCTTTCTCCATTGTTTGAAGCCCTTACCTGGGGAAAAAAGCCTGCTGACATAATATCCTTGCAGCAACCTCAGCTTCAAGCAATAACTCAAATAGAAGAGAATATCCGAAAAATATGGGTAGACAGAGCTGCTGCCAATACTCCTCTAGATATGGTCATTTTAGCCACCCCGAGGCTTATGACCGCGGCAGTAACTCAAAAGGACCAAAAGCTCCACATCATAGAGTGGATCCATCTCTCCCATATGCCACGATGCTCCATCACTTCCAAATCAGCTCAATTGGCTCAATTGATCATAAAAGGCAGGAGTCGTGCAAAATTACTTATGGGAATAAATGTCTCCACACTTTTCATCCCTTTTTCGCTACAAATATGGGAATCTCTATTCCAAAACTCCCAGGAAATTCAGTTTGCCTTAGCTGACTGGCCTGGACTAGTTTCCTGCCATCCACCCGCTGATCCACGTTTTCAGATCATTCGGACAATACCCATCTCTTTCTCCTCTCCCATCAGCAAAAGGCCTTTGGTCAATGCCTTAACTATATTTGCTGCTGGCAGGAGGGAACGAGAGGCATGCGCTTGGCAAAGGAACGGGGTGTGGCACACTAAAACCACCCCGTGCAAACATCACCACAAAGGGCTGAGCTTGCTGCAACCATATTAGTCCTCCAGAATTTTAACGAACCCCTCAACTTAATCCTTGAGAGCCTATATGTTACCCAAATAGTCTCTACTATTCACGATTCTTACCTCTCTCCCGCTATTGATAAAAACCTTCTCTCTCTTTTTGTTACATTGCAACACCTTGTTGCACAACGTCAGCACCCCCTCTTTGTAGCACACATCCGCAGCCACCAACCCTTCCCAGGAATCCTCTAGGAAGGCAATGATGTGGCTGATCAAGTGGCTGCAGGTATCATGACCTCACACACCTTAACTCCTTGGGAGAGCCATTTATACTTCCATCAAAACACTAAAGCTCTCATGAAACATTTCAACCTTACTATGGCCGAAGCCTCAGCCATTAGACAGCAGTGCCCCACCTGTAGTCAACAAGCCCATTCCATTCCCTTAGGGGTAAATCCCCGCAGGTTGAAAGCCTGTGAAATATGGCAGATGGACGTTACTCAGTTTCCTCCGTTTGCCCCCTGGAAGTATCTGCATGTCACAATTGATACTTATTCAGGGTTCATAATGGTGACCCCGCAAAGAGAAGCCTCCAAACATGTCATCAACCATTGCATTCGCACCTTTGCATCGTTGGGAAGCCCAAATGAAATAAAAACAGATAATGGTCCTGCATACACTAGCACAGCCATGTCAGAATTTTGCGCTAAGTGGCAAATTACCCACAAATTCGGAATCCCTTAAAACAGTCAAGGACAAGCTCTGGTAGAGAGAACCAACCTAACGCTAAAAACAGCGTTAGAATGACATTTGATCAAAGGGAAAAAAGCCCTTGGCCTCCTGGTGATGCAAGACACCCTTAATCTCTGTCTTTACATACTTAACTTCCTCAATCTCTCCGGCACCCCTGCTACGACGGCAGCGGAGCGACGTTTTTCTTCCCCCCTTCCCCTGATTCTCCCAAACCACAGGTATACTACCGCCAACTGCCAGACCCTACTTGGAAGGGTCCTGCTGCTCTCCTCACCTGGGGTTGTGGCTATGCAGCTATCCAGCTTCCAGATCGTGTCCTGTGGGTTCCTGGACGACACGTCAGACCATATCACCCCAAGATAGAAAAATCACCACCTGCAGACATATCAACATGATTCGTCCCGTTGCCTTGCCGACCCTCTTCCTCCTTCTTGCTGCACATGCCTCCAAGGTCTCCATTCCGTTTCGAGTGACATACTTCATGCCAGGTACTCCCCTCCTGCTGACCTGCACCGCATCTGGGGACATTTTTCCCCCCTACCTCAGATGGTCGATACTCCCTCAGCCATGGCTCCATATCTCCAGCAATGCTTCTTTCCGGATCAACACCTTTGAACACCCTCCTCGGACTACACTCCTCATACTTCGCCCTACTGCCACCACCTATTATTGCTCCGGTCGATGCCTCTATGATTCCATATGCAACATTTATGAATCCTGGACAGTCCTCAGACCCCATTCACCTCTTCATCATCACAGACAATTCGCAAATCAACCTGATGTTCAGGCCACCCCCTTTCTACATCGGATTAAGAGATTGCAGAACCCCACCAGCGCGTCAGATGGCTGCGCCCCCTGCCTGACCAAAACCACGCAAGCAGGCTCCATTCAATTAACTCTCATCTACCATACCCAACAACCGCAGAAGTGCCTTCCTACGGGAAAAACTTGCCAAAACAACGGGACCATATACCATTTATGTAAGAAGAACTCAAAAACCATTTGCTACGATCCCAAGACGGCTGTACGTCTCAACGTTACCTTATGGGCGGGACTTCCAAGAACCTCTGGCAGATCTGATCCTGAGGGGGAGGGAAAACTTTATTACCTAAACCACACCACCATGCTCAAGGATGGTACTAACCCAATTGTTTTAATCTTTGATGTTTGTGTTGATTGTTCTAAACCAGGGGGACATTCATGCGGGTCGACTGACTGGAAAATAACGTACGCCCACAATCATAAATATTTGCATCATAACACCCATTAACTGGGCCATAGGGAACCCCAATCAATGGATCCCTTGTGGAGGTTCCGTTGAGTGCTCGGGTTGGTTTTGTGTCTGTGATTATACCGGGGGAGGGTACTCAGGCTGCAATCATCTGTCACATTTCAAACGAGTATCAGAGTCTACCACAGACAATAAGGTAGAAATCACCATCTCCAGACAACACCCTGCCTTGAATACTTATGGCATAGGGATTGATGGCACAGGATCAGATCCAAACACTTACATTACCATAAAAACTGAAGTAATATATGAAGGTAAGGAAACATCCTCAGGCTGGTCGGTATATAATAATTTAAGGAAATTAGAAAAAGCCCCTGATACCAGTGTTATTGCAAAAAACTTGTTCATGGATATGGCAGAAAAAATTGCAAAACAACTTGCAATAACCAATTGTTTTGTCTGTGGGGGAACCACCACAGGAGAACAATGGCCATGGCAAGCCTTAGAAGCCTCACCATCACTGTTTAATAACATGTCTTCTGTAGGAAACATAACAGCTAGAACAGCTTCCGATCCACTTATCTGGACAATTACCACCAACTTAATTGGTAGAAACTGCTTTTCCCGAAATGGGTCCACTCCAGTAGGACACCTCCTTTGCTTAGGTACATGGGATAACTCCTACCAGACTTGTACTGCACCTGACAATACTACCACCACACCTGCTAAATTCAACACCTCCCTCCTCCCTTATCTCAATGACACAACATCTTCCCAAATTTGGACAGCCCCAAATAACATGTATTGGATTTGTGGTAACCTAGCCAAAGAAGGAGGGGTATGTGGTAGGTTCAATCTCACAAATTGTTGTCTTCAAATTGATAAGGTTGGCAAAGTAGCAGCACAATTAACAACTGAGATGCGACAATTAACCTATAATCCTAATCAAGTATGGCAAGGTATTGATTTTAAAAATATTTTTAGTTCTTGGTTCCCAAAACTACCAGGATTACAAGCCATAGTAGCTCTCATAGGTATGATTGCTGCAGGATGCGTTATTCTTCCATGTGTGTTACCAATTTTTGTTCGCACTATCTCCAATAGTCTGTCTTTATTAGCTGAAAAACGCGCCATTGCACAGGTTAATGCCCTCTGGGAAAAAGAACCTCTCTACAAAGTCATACCCTCAGAAGGCGTGCGCTCGCACAAGTTTTTGCATAGGCAGTGACGAAGATCCAGAAGAATTTCCTCCATATAAACCTAAAACAGAGGAGATGCAGTAATGAATCAACAAGTTTCAGTACATGCCAGGCCTCAAGGCTGAAAGCGTGTACCAGGAACAAAGAACATCAATCAGCAATACAACACCAGGGGCTACTAACTGGACTGCAGGTGTTGATTGGCTACTTTGTACCTACTAAAACTGACCATATAACACTGTGATTTGATGCTACTATGTGTCCACTAATATTTCTACTCATGTAACATAATGATTGGATAGAGTTCACCGCTTGTGACGTATTACTGTGTGTTTTTAATAAAAGAGCTTCCCGAGCTCATGATCGGGGCAGCTCACCCGAGATAGAACCAGCTTGGTGTCTTTCTTGATGCATTCGACCACCCAGTGAGAAACCTTCCAAATGCAGAGCAAAGCCGCATATAGGCAATAACCAGCACCTTAAATTGTACTTAGCAGCGCTCAAAGTCATGATATTACATGGATGTACCCATAATCACCTGGACCCTTGTATTCTGGACCAATTCTAGCTTCTATGTGATGTTTAAGGGTAGTCTTATTTAGAGTAAATGCAATAGTCCATCCCGGAAGTAACTAAGTAAGGACTACTAGCAGTGTCTCTAAATGCAAGGAATGGGCACAATTGTTACACAAGACAAAGTTGTGCAAAACTGTGTCTGACTCTGCCATGTCTAAATGAACAGAAAGCATGTGTTTGATAAACAGGAGATATTAGTTTGATACTATCCATTAATATTTAATGATATTTAATGATTGTTATTGGTCTAGTAGTTAAGGTACCAGACTAGAAAGCAAGAGAACATGAGTTCAAGCTCTGTCTTAAGCCATGAAAGCCAGTTGGGTGACTTTGGGCCAGTCACTATCTTTCAGCCTAACTCAAATCTCAGGGTTGTGGTTGTTGTGGGGAAGATAGGAGGAGGCTGGTATGTTGGATATACGTATTTGCCACCTTATTTGTAAAAATAATAAAGGCAGAATATTCTGTCTAAGGTGGGACTAGGATTCAGATCATTCTGTTCCTGAGCCTGTGCCTTAACCATTACATCAAATTGGCATTGTTTTTTGAGCTACTAGCACCTCCAAACTCTGGTGTGTGTGTCAGTACTACAGATGCTAACCAAATAACCCTATTATTGTTTATTTTAGTTTTATGATGGGTTGTTTTGAAAAGTATTCTGCATGTGAAAGAGCAAGATTAAAACCATTTTGGACCACTGTTTTCTAGCTGCACTGTTTTCTAGCTGCATTTAGGAGGAGAATACATTTATTTTAAACCCACTTTTCCCCCAAGAAACCTTGGTAAGGATTAGGTAGTTTTTGTTTGTTTGCTTGCTTGCTTATCTTCTCCTTTCCTTTCCTTTTTTTTCTTTTATTTCCCTCTTCTTTCCTGATCTCACCATTAGTTAGAGTGAAGAATCAGACAGACATTAAATGGAGAAAAACCAGTGAAGGATTCTCTCTTTCCACCGCCATTTGGAGCACCACTGTCATGTTTGGAGCTGCCACTTCTGCGTTTGGAGCTGTTGCCATGTTTGGAGTGGCTGCGGCGCTCCAAATGGCGGCGGCGCTCCAAACAGCGGCAGTGCTCCAAACGTGACATGGCAACTCCAAACAGCGGCAGTCCTCCAAACAGTAGTGGGTTTCCAAACGCGGCAGCAGCTCCAAATGCGGAAGCGGCAGCTCCAAACACAGCGGCAGCTCCAAATGCAAAAGCAGCAGCTCCAAAAGGCAGAGGTGCTCCAAACAGCAGTGGTGCTCCAAATGTGGAAGTGGCAGCTCCAAATGCGGTGGCGGCATGGGCAGAAGGGAAATCAACAGCGGCAGGCGCTGAAGGTCTTGGGTCTGCCACAAAGGTGCTTGGCAGGAGTAGGGAGCTCTCCGCACTCTGCCATGATCACCCATTAGGAGCAGCTGGTGGCAAGGAATTGCTGCCCGTGGGGCGCTCCTAAGGGCAAGTCCCCCCGCCCTTCCCCCCATTTTGCATGTTTTAAAATAGGTCTAAATTTGGGGGGAGGGACTTAATTTCATTTTATGCATAGAAAACATGCTGGGTCTTCCTATTGGGGGAGGTCGTATTGTTGGAGAAACACGGTAGGTCTGCCAGTTCTTCCTTTTGTCTTGATAGCATATCCTTTGTCAAGATCTTTGTCTTATCTTTATTTATTTTCAAACCAGGCAGCTTTCCATATGTCTCTATTTTTTCAAAGCTCACAGGTTTTTAATCCCCTTTCCAGTAACAAGTCTTCTCTGTACATTAAATTTAAACTTGTTTCACTCCAATTTGTGCAGTGTGAACATCTTCCTGGCAGCTTCATTTTTGCCAATGAACTTTGCCATTTCAATTTTGAGGTCCTTGAAAAAATACTTGTTATAATGTTTTAAATATGGTTTGATTGATTTGGGAAAATTATTCCCTCCTTGCCTTAAATCACTTTGATCTAGAAAAGTAGAGCAGCGTACACTGTAAAACTACTTTGAAATAAACAAATATCAATTCTGAAACTAATAAAACATCCACTAATAACATTTTTTATTGAATTTTGCTCCTTGCCAAATTATCATTAAACCAGAAAATCCTAATTGGGAAGGTGTATTGGCTTCTTCTGACTAAAAAGATTTTTTTTAAAAATTGGGGTAAGAGACTGAATTTGGTAACCAGTTTCCTAGTTCAGAAATAAAGGAGAACTGTAATTAATTTTAAGGTTCCTGGTTTTGCTAGAAGCTTACAAGTCGAGTTGAAGGGGCTGAATAAATGGGTAAAATATGTCTTGTTCTAACTTGAGAAAATAGCATTTAAAATTAGCCAGTGTAGTGCACAGTAGGAGAAAGGATCAAGCTCTTCCAGGAAGAAAGTGTTAATAGAAATCAGCCTGACATTATTAAGAGAACAGAAGTGGACATTGATAACTCAGTAATGCATTAAAGTTGACAAAAGAAATAGAACAAAGACAGTGAGCTTCAAAGTCCAAGAGGAGAGGGGAACAATAGCTGTAGGAATGCACTGTAAAAGACAAGGTGTATTAAATCCCCCACCAAAAAAAAGCACAGTGGCAAGTTATGCAAGTAGGTTACAATCCAAGATATATTTAACTGGGAATAAGCTCCACTGCAGAGAATGAGATGTATTTTAGATTTGTATAGCCTTACATTGCAGATTAACACAGACATACATTTTCATTTTTAAGACAACAGCCTACCTCATGAGATGTGAAAATTGAACAAAGAATGAAACTTGTGGTAAATATATGTCAGGGTTTGTTTGTTTGTTTTTTTAAAAAAACCATACAAAATACATGTTATGCAATACAAATAGTTTGTTTCCATGTATAATACCTGCATGTTTCTAATTCATATATATTTATTTGGGGGTCACTAATTGTAACTTCATTGTACATCTGGTTCCTTCATGCAGTAATAAAATTGCTGTGGTGGTACAGTGGTTAGAATGCAGTTTAACTCTGCCCATAGCCTGGAGTTCAATCCTGACAAGCTAAAGGTTGACTCTACCTTCTATCCTTCTGAGGTCAGTTAAATGAGGATCCAAATTTTGGGGGCAATACACTGATATTATAAACTGCCCAGAAAGTGCTATAAAGCACTGTGGGGCAGTATATAAATTGCTATTGCTACCATATATACCATTGGGGCGTGCATAAGCACACCAAAACATGCCTACCGTCCCTGTCCTATTTCTTTTTTTTTTTTCTTATTTGTAGCCATTTCATGTATTTATAACCATGTTTACAGATATACCTGTTATCTAATAATTGTTTGACAAAATAAATAAATAAATAAAATAAAATAAATATATAAATTGTGTAAACAACATATTTCCAACCTTATACATATGTTCCTCTACACAAAGAAACTATATAGGAATACTATAACATTAGAAATAGTTTGTTCAGGTAGGCTGAAAGGAAGTAAAAATAAATTACATCAGTGGTAACAAATGACCATCAGCTTGTAACACATTGCTCATTCTTCATGGATTCTAGAATTACTAAAACAATATGTAAGTGAAATCAAATAGCAGTATAGATAGAAAGTTAAATATTCCCACTGCAAATTTCACATGATGCTCTGATCATAGAAGGGTAACTATGTTCACATAGAAAGTGGCTTGGCCTTACTTATATCTCCTATTCTCTGACAAAAAAAAATCTCTATATCAGGGATATTTTTTGTCATAGAATAGGAGAATCTCCTCTTTCCCATTCAATCTAAGCCAGTATTGTCAATCTAAGCCATGGATAGCAGATTAGTTTAGGAGAGGACCAAGTAGAAAATATGGTATCTTCGTTCTGTTATCTAACGGAAGTGATTGACCAAAAGGGCTTTCCCATCCCTTAGTCAGTCTCTGTTTCTCTCCAATTATTTTATGCAGAAAGAAATAGAAGAAAGCCAAAAAAGCATACACCCATTCTACTCCTAGATGAGTAAGAACTTTTAACAGCTGGAGCTACAATTTAAAAAAAAAACAGCAGTGGATATGGTGATCTTGTGTTACTATTATTAGCAGGCAAGATCTACTTGCCTCTTCCTTGTGAGGGAGTGTATGTGTTAACTTTAATACATTTCATTTAAATTAAAGTTAATGTTTACTAACTTCAAGCAAAAGTATACTCTCAATTTCTATTTTTTTTCATGCCAAGGAAAAATTATCTGAATTGGGGAGTACGGTTTTGAGAAGCTTCAGGGACTATAGTTTCCTGGTATGTAATTCTGACTTCTGTTCTGTATTCAGAAATGACCAGAATGGCATTAGACATAGATACCAGAAAAAATTCTGCTACAAGTCAGATGGCAAAGATTCTAACAAAATCCAGCCACAGATAAGTATGTTTAAGACTTGTTGATTTCAGGGAGTTAAGCATGAGGTGCTGCTTGTCTTCTACTGAGAAGATGGATAAAATATTGGCTAAACTGATTGGAGAGCAATGTGTTATTCCACTATTGCTCTCTAGCAATCCATGCATGTATGACCCAGGAGGTGGTTAGCACTTATCAAGTTTAGTTGCCACCAATCTTGCATGAACCTTCCCAGTCCTTTTTTGGAATTGGTTACATTGAATATCTGCATGACAACACCTGGCAGCAAATTTCACAGATGAACTATAAGCCAGGTGAACAACTATCTCCTATCAGCCATAATCCATCATCCAGTAGAGGGGGTTGGGTTGTGAGAGCGGGGGAAAGAAGTTTCTGCATCCACAGTGTCTATGCAGGCATCATTTTATATTTTCTCTCTTTTAACTACCTTCATTTCAAGCCTTAGTTGCTGTCATCTTTTCTTGCCAGGGAGATAATGAACTTCCTATTCATTTGGGTTGCTCATACTGTGTCTTCTAGTTCAATGATAACTTTTTTATGATGTGATAACCAAAATTCTCCAGAATAAATACAGACTCATCACAGGTTTTTTGATGGCGCGGGGTGGTCTATTAACGCCTGGTGACTGCCTGGATTAGTTCCCGTAGTTTCAATAAAGGAGAATATTTGTAGTTCAGGATTCAGCAGTCCTTGATGCTCTTTGAGCTTGGCTGTTTTCTTTCAAACATTTTATTACCCAAACTAGGTAATATCATCAGCGCTAGCAAGGAGTGGGGTTTGCTCTCAGTTTATATTCTAGTGGCTTGCCCTGTCAGTGTTTGTAGGAATGGCCAAAAACCCTCCTAGATCACTCCCACCAACACTGACAGGGCAAGTGCTACCTAGTTTGGATAATGAAATGTTTGCAAGAAAACAACCAAACTCAGAGAGCACCAAGGACATCTCCCTATAGTTTTCTTGACAATTTTGGGGAGTGGTTTGGTATTTTCTTTTTCCTAGGGCTGAGGGGGGGAGAGAGAGAGAGAGAAAGAGAGAGAGAGACTATACTATTGTTCTAGTATTCATATCATTATTCTTGTCATCCAATTATTATACCATGGCACTTCACTGCATGTCTCTCCTGATTCACCTCAAGTTTGTGTGAGCCTGCTGCCAGTATACCATCAATTAAGGAATGTTTTATTAATCTCCTTCCTACTGTGAACAATAATGGTGCTTTGTATTGTTTTGTAATTTCTTGACTTTTACCAGATTCCACAAAGCTGTTATATTTCATTTCTTAAGAACTGGTTCAATTTGGAGATCATCTGTATGAATTATGGTGCTGCCCACACCCCACCAGCCAGCTCTGTTTTTCTTATAAATTTAACTCCTGCTTAACATGATTCTATAGAACAAAGCATATGGGGAAGGGCTAAAAATACAGTAAAAGATGAAACATTTTGCAAATATTCACCTGGCCCTGAAATGTTAATAAATTCTCTGAATAGACCTGGGTATCTGTGCTTAAAAGGCCTCTTTGTTAAAGCGCAAAGGCAAGGATAGAGATGACTTCTGAGAAAGACTCCTCTTTTAGCTGACTTGAACTCAGCAGAAGCAACCCAGGCATACAACGGAGCTTAGCTAATTAAACATCTTTATGATATTGCACAGTAGATTGAAATCATTTCCATTGTTGGATTGACCTCTGTCAAAATAAGGGTATATAGTCAGCCTCCTTTTATACCATACTTTGGAAACTTAAACTAAGCACCCCAAGCTTTTTGTATGGATCAACTTTACTTTGTGATATGGCTATTGATTGTTGATGTATATTCAACATTCCTGCTTTGAGAAAAGCATCCTCCTCTTTATAATGTGTCCTCCTCCCTCCTTCCTTCAGATTCAGAGGAGCAGGAATTAGTGATACATCCCTTCCCCACAGTCTTCATTTGACATAGCTATGATTTCAGATTTCTCCTTCTCTCCTTCCAGCAATAAAGTATTCTCCAATCAATCAGAATAGAACTGGAAGGTACCTTGGAGGTCTTCTAGTCCAACCCCTTGCTCAAGCAGGAGACCCTATACCATTTCAGGCAGGTGTTCAATCTTTTCATTAGAATCTGCAGGGATAGAGCACCCATGATTTCTGGAGGCAAGCTGTTCCACTGATCAATTGTCCTCACTGTTAGGAAGTTTCTCCTAAATTCCATTGCTTTCTCCTTGATTTGTTTTCATTCTTTGTTTCTGGTGCTTGTCTTGCCCTCTGGTGCAAATAAGTTGACCCTTATTATTTGTCAATAAGTTGATGAATAAGCACAAGTAGTTTAGCTCTTTAACTCACAAGTAGTTAGTAAAAACAGGAAAGAAGAGCTAGTGACCAGTAGGGGCAATAAAGTCTAGCATAGGCTCCCTGAAGATATAACTGACATGTAGTTGAAATAGCCCAGAGGAGTTGACTGGACTTTGGTAAATAAATATATCCCATCAAAAGTATCCCACATAAAAGCTGTACCCAACCTAATGAAGGGTTCTAAATAAAATATACTGTACCTATTTTATCTATTGACTATGTCTCCTTAGAATCCATGCTGTAGATTCGGCTCAGATGCTGAAAACAGTTTAATTTGCAACACTGTGTCAACTCATAAATCATTCCTATGCCTGTTTCCAAGTTGCCATAAGAAGGAGGGGGGAAAGGCCTGAGGAAGCAGTGTGGCAGATGAAGGCCAGAAGCACATTCTACGCTTCTCTTGTGGAGACTGTAGCCTAGGCTACTCGATCTTCTACCCACAAAAATCCTTCATTGTAGAGTGTGATTGATGGCACTTAGCCCGTGAATATGTTTTGTTGGAGAATGATTTATGACACACCCAGGGGAGTGGGGGGAAACAGGGGCATAGGTGATAGTAAATTAGTGCCTCAGAGTTGGCTTCGTACGGTTAATGCCAGACATGTTGCTTCTAATAAATTTTTTTGATTCTTTTGAAGCTTGGCTCAAGGTTCATGATTTAGGCAATCATTGGAACCCTGACATATTGCTGGACTCAGTATGACTACATGGAGAAGTATTTAGTTGCAGGAGTTTTCCCCATTGTAGCTTCCTGTCTACTGATTATTACCAACAGGAAACAGAACTTGTAATGTTATAATGTTGTTATAATGTTAGAGTGACTTTCTCTGGATTTGTTTCATATTGACTACATTTCTACATGCCTATTTTATCAATATAGAGTAATTGCACATTGCTAAATATCAAGGGATATGACTCTATTTAGACAAATAGAACTATATTCTGTTCTCTTCTGATATGTTTCTGGAATCTTGGCTGATCCCTCCTGGATGAAAAATTGCTCATTTCCTTCCAGAGAATTATCTATCAATTTGTTTATTATTATATCAATTTATTTATTTCAGTGCAGAAGAGAGCAAGAGAGTTATATGCAAGCTGCCAAATTAAATCTAGTACCCTTTTCTGTTAGGATTAAAGAATCATAGGGCTGGAAGGGACCTTTGAAGTCTTCTAGTCCAATCCAAGGTAATGACCTTATACCATCCTGAACAAATGCCTATCCAATCCTTTTTTTAAAAAAAAACCTTCACTGATGGAACGCCCACAACTCAGGAAGTCAAGCTGTTTCGCTGTTTAGTTGACAGTCAATTCCTCAGAATTATTGTTTGTTGCTGCTGTTGTTACGAAGGGAAGAGTCTATTAATGACAAAGAAAACAGAGAGAAGGAGAGAGCAGTTATTATTTTATAAACCATAAGACAAATTATGGTTCCATGAAGTTAATCTCCTGCCTTTCTTTTTATAGAATATAATTTTATTAAGTATCTTTTAAAAAAGAAATAACTCATAGTGATGTTTCTGAACCATTTTGTCTATTACCACAGAATAATTTATTTCTTCTATAAGGATATAATGCAATATTGTAGGCATTGCTGAATTAGAACTACTTGCTAATTTTGCAGACAGATATACTTACTTGCAGATAGTTCTTGGTTAATAACTGGGACTGGAATTTCCATTGCTAAGCAAAATGCACTGTCACGTGACCACATAGCAACAGCAATCTTGGCAATCCCAGTTGCTATCATTGATTAAATCCCACCTGTTCGTTAGGTGAGGAACCACCCAATCCAAGCCATTCCTGGCTTGGTCCCTCCCACCCCACGTTTCAGGAGGGCAACACACTAACTTCTTTTCAACTCCTCCTCCATCCGCCCCACCTCTGCCCTTCTGACCACCCTGCACTCTGCCATCTCCGCTGCCCTGCACTCCAGTGCCTGCAGCTCCTTTCCAAATTACAGACTTTTTGTCAAGCTTTGGAAGGTTTGAAAGCTTTATGAGGCCACACATGATTTGTACAAGGGTATCTGGAAGAAGGGTTACTACAGCAGCAGTTGCCCATGAAAGGCCAGGCTGGACACGCTTCATGAGCTGCTGGGGACAGCAGCCAGCAGGGCGGTAGAGTGCAGGATGGACCAAAGGACAAAGATGGGAAAGATGGGGGAGGAAGAGTGGAGGGAATTGAAGCACCCCTGTGATCATAAGTGGAAATGGATATCCAAGTGGTATTGCAACAGCCATAACTTCCTTTCATTCAGTACCACCATAACTTTAAATGGTTCCTGTATTTTTGAAATGTTTTTAAAATCTAGTATGTAGCCACTATGGCTAGTGACTACATACTAGATTTTAAAGTAGCGTGTAGCCATTAGAGGTGACATGATAGCAGTGTTTCAATGTCTAAGGGGCTACCGCAAAGAAGAAAGGGGTCAACTTATTTTCCAAAGCACCTGAAGGCAGGACAAGAAGCAATCGATGGAAATTAATCAAGGAGTGAATCAGCCTAGAACTAAGGAGAACAGTCAATCACTGGAACAGCTTGCCTCCAGAAGTTGTGGACACTCCAACACAGGTGGTTTTTAAGAAGAGATTGGACAACCATTTGTCTGACATGGTATGGGGTCTTCTGCTTGAGCATGGTATTGGACTAGAACAGTGGTCGCCAACCAGTGGGCCAGGGACCACTGGTGGTCCGTGAGAAAATTTTGGTGGTCCGCAGAGAAATGTCACCCCCAAAGCAGCCCCCAAAGCAATTAATCCGGGACTTCCGGTTTCGCGTGGCTTCGGGGCAGCAGGAATTCGCGACAGCTCGCGATTCCTGCTGTGCTAGCCGTCGAGGTACCCCCGATCCAGATGGGTCAGGGGGATATGGCTGCCCTGTAGGGACAGCTGAAGAGAGAGGGGAGTCGGACAGGGAGGTGGGGGTGTCGCAGACCCCCCCCTTCTCCGGAAAAACCCCTTTTTCCCAAGGCGGTGGAGCGGCGGTCAGCAATGGCCGCCACGAAGAAGCCAGCAACCGGGTAAGATTGCGCTGGAGGAAATGTGAAGAGTGAAAGTTTTGTCTGAGCCGGGTCAAGTAACATCCTTTAAATTGCCTGGAACTGAGCTGTTTGAATTGCTGGAGGATACATTGTATCCCTAAGAAGAGCGAAAGCGGCGGAGAAGCTGTTAAAGGGAACATTTGTTTTTTCTTCACTCTCCCACCCCATGGAAACAGCAGAAATGTTTGGATATATTGGACATTGAAAGTGAATTGTTTTGAGAGTTGAAGCTAAGGGACAAAAGGATTCTTGGACATTGAAAAATTTAAGAAATTGGAAAACCCTTGTTGGAGGTATGGATTTCTGATTATTTAAAATTGACATTGCAAGTGGGAAGGGAGAGGAAAAAAAATTGGAGCAGAAGCTGAAAAAGGAGGAGATTGCCTAGAATCCCAAAGAAAGATATATGGTAATTGGACCTCTTTGATTAAACATTAACCCCAGAAAGAGAAAGAGAAGAAGGAAGAAAAGTATTAACTTTTGGAACTTTTTTTTAATTGTTTTTGATTAAAAATACTTGTGGTTGTTTTGGGAAAAGTTTCTCTTTTCATAATGGCATCGTTTGTGGATGAACTAAAGACTGAATATCAAAAATATAAAAAGGAAGATACTTTGGGCGCTTTGTTTCAATTCTTAGAAATGGCGTTATGTACTTATGAAAAGTTTATTACGCAGCAGAAGGACTGGGACAAAGAAGAAGAGGAAGAAGAAGCCATCTTTGATGAACAATGGGTCCCTTCCGGAGAGGAGGAGAAAAAGGATAAGAAAAAGGGGATTTTAAGAATTATAAAAACAACCAAAAAAGAGAAAAATGAGCGAAAAGGTGGAGACAAGATTAGAAAGCAAAGGAAAAGGAGTAAGAAAAGCGAGGAGAAAAAACAAAGGGGTAAAAAGGGCAAGGAGAAGAATAAGCAAGAGAGAAAGGGGGGGAGGAGAAGCCTTAATGGGGGGAAGCAAGATCTAAAGAAAAAAAGTTTATTTAGAGACAATGGGTGAATTTAATTTAGGATAAAAGAGGGATTCTGGAGGATACATAAGTTTGTGTTTTTATATGTGTATTTAGAGTATAAAATTCATTATGTAATTTTAGAATCTTTTAAACAGAATCCCAAGAAAAACTGTTATACGAAGTACTTTTAATTTAGGGTAATGAGTTATAGACGTTACTCCAATTGGTGTATAGGAGAAGTATAGTAAAAGAAAAAAGATGAATGGATAGTTGGAAATAGAACAGATAAAGAATGTTATTGAAAATGGTAATAAGATATGGAAGGATATATAAAGGTTTTGTTATGGGGTTTTTTTTTTTTGGATTTTGTATATTGATAAAAGGCAATAAAATTTTAATTAATAAGAAATAATTTGGATGAAAAGGAGAAGTAGGGATAAGATATGAAGTTAAATAGATAAAGTATTGATACTATAATTTGGAATTGTTATGCTCTATTGGTTTTTTATTATTATTTTTTCCTAGAAAAGAATTTATAAGCTGTTATGCCTTGATTTTTTGTGCATTGTTTTTATAAAATTGATAAAAATGGTTTTTATATATATATATAAAAAAAAGAAAATGATAATAAGATATGGAAGGATATATGGGATGAATATGATGTTTGAATTTGTGTCTGTGTGAAGAGTTTTAACCCGGGATCAGACAACCTTCAGAAAAGATCTTTTAGTTTTGTTTATGTTTTGTGTTTTGTATGTTTGTGTATTGTGTCTTCTGTAAAATTAATAAAATTTGTTTAAAAAAAAAAAAAGAATCAATAAAACCTTGGAGGAATGTTAGATGAGAATAATTGTAAACAAGTCAGAAAGAAATGAATATGATGACTATAAAATGGATAAATATAGAAAAGAAATGAAATTGAATAAGAGTAAAGAGAAATAATGAGAAATTTGCTGAAAGATATTTATGTGTCCATATGGAAATGGGATAAATTAGAATTATGTTGTATAAAAATAATGTTTTATCCGACTTGTAAAAATTTATAATGTTAAGAGGTTTTATGTACTTAATGGTTAATGATGTGTTGTTTGTCTTTAAAATTAATAAAATTTGTTTCAAAAAAAAAAAAAGCAATTAATCCAGGCTGTGGGGGAACACAAGGCTTGCATCACTTACATTGCGAACAACATGAGGTAGTGAGGGGAGGGGGGAAAGGGCGGAGGGGGGAACTTGCCCCATTGCCCCATGCGCCTGGCCTGGCCAATGGGCTGCTTCTTTCCACTTCTTTCTTTTTCTGCTTTTGGCTGCACACAAGGAAAGCAGCAAAAGTCTTTCTTTCTCTCCCCCCAAACTCTGCAGAAATGAATCTTTGGGACCCTGCAAGGCATCTTGCTCCAAGAGACTGCGCTGGAGCGACAAGTCTCACAAAGACTCATTTCTGGTGGAGTTTGGGGGAGAGAAAAAAAGACTTCTGCTGCTGCTGCTGCTTTCCTTGCATGAAGCCAAAAGTCTGTCTGTCTGTCTGTCTCTCCCCCTCCCTCCCTCCCTCCCTCCCTCCCTCCCTCTCTCTCTCTCTCCCTCTCTCCCTGCAATCCCAAATAAAGAATGATCAATCAGTAGGAAAACAGGATGGGCGATTTTCCTGCAGACTTTTTGGGGGATTTTCCCAGGGTCTCTGGTCCGTAGGATTTAAAATTATGAGTTTAGTGGTCTCTAAGGTCCAAAAGGTTGGTGATTCCTGGACTAGAAGACCTCTAAGGTCCCTGCTAATTCTGTTATTCTGCCACCCACATAGAGCACATATCAAATGTCACAGGGTTGGAGTAGTGTCCTTGGCATTTACTGCCAAGGATACAGGATCCCCCAAGTTGGAAATAAAAAGAAAGTCTAGGGCTGCCAGATCTAGGCTGCAAAAATCTAGGTGCCCATGAAATGGCAACGAAGAGATAAATAAAATATTAATTTTTTCTTGTCATCCCATGGTCTGCAGCACAATCTGGTAGCCTTGGGTGGCCATTTTCCACTTGACGAGATACTGCTGACAAGATTTCCTAAGGAAACTAAATGAATAAAAAGAACCAATCTTCTCAACTCCGTTTATAGTTTATCTTACTTCAAATATTTTATCTTAATCTTTTATAATCTAAATTAGACATAAAGCAAACAAAAAAGGGATAGGGGATGAGAAGGAAAAGTTCTCAACATTAAAAATCCTTGTAAAAGCCAGTTCTGATGGAGAAATGGAGCCTATCAAAGCTTTTTGCTGAGCCAACGAAGTGGTCCTGTTTCCCGTCTTTTTCCTCACCTGGAGCCTTTTCCAGCTTGCTCCATTACTCTGCTTTTAACTACGATTTTCACCTATTAGAAGTAGCAAATAAATGATAATCATCCTGCTTCACTTTCTTATTTCTCAATACAAAGTATAGGTAGCCCTCAACTTATGACTAGTTGTTTAGTGACTGTTTGAAGTTACGATGAGCCTCCCCAGAGCTATTTAACCACCTGGTTTTGATGTTTCAATCCCCTTTCCCATCTGCAGTCTTGTAATTGCATTTTGGGCACTTGGCAACCAGCCCACATTTACAGCTGTTTGCAGTATCCCATGATGTCTGGCGCGAAAGATCACATCCACATGTGGTTCCAGTTTATTGCTGACTATGCCTATGCATAAGAAACTTCTCAACTAACAATTAGCACCCGCTTAGGTTGGACTTAGTTCGCTTGTGGCTATGTCGGGATTGTGGGCTGATCCCTCTTGACTCTGCCCCCAGGTTCTGGAATGGCTTTTCCTATTTTACGTGAACCTGCCTTTACTTCCAATTTCTGGCAACAAAAGCCCATCAGCTAAATGAGTTTGTTTGACAGCCACTGCAAGAAAGATTATAAAATCAGGTATGGTACAATGATGCCCATTTTACTACCACCATTTACAACCGTAATACGGTCTCAATTATAGTCATAAATTGAGGACTATCTGTGCATTACTCACTGGCCCCAAATCCAGTTAATGATAGTGGATCCCTCTAAATAATTTAGCATCAATTTTGGAGGAGGGAATAGGAGCTTGGATTATTCTGCAAATTTGAATGCCACTCAGTAGATTTTATAATTTTTACAATTTTGGCGGAGGTGGTATTCAGCAGGTTCTGACCAATTCTGGAGAACCGATAGCGGAAATTTTGAGTAGTTTGTAGAACCAGCAAATACCACCTCTGACCGGCCTTGTCCCCATCTATTTTCTGCCTCCCGAGTCGCAGCTGATCAGCTGGGTCTTCTTTTGTTGCCCTGCACAGACCAACGGAGCTGGAAAGCAGGTTAGTGGGGTGGGGAGGTGTGGTGGTCTCCCATGGAAAGAATGAGATACAGAGGCTGGTGTACTCGGGATGGGAGTCTAGAGCAAATTCTAGTGCTCCCTTTTATTAAGAATTTCGTACATAGTAAGCATTCACATTGTGGATTACAATAATTAGATATAGTACATAGAATTGTTTACAATGGTCTGAGCTGCTTAATTGTTCCTGGTGTTTCTTTTTAATTTCCTTGCTTATCTCAGTGACCCTTAGGCAGACATGTATGTATAAGGTCTTAGACTAATCATTACCCAATACTGAAGTCAAAGTTTATTCCCACATCTCCCCTGTTTTAGTTTTTTGATGATCGCGGATGCCTCAGTAGCTTTTTGCCATCTGCAACAAAGTTCTCCTTCTGTAGGCTTCACCCGACATATTCCTAAAAGTCCAGGGAGACATTGGATACAACAGCATACACAAAGAGAAAGTATAAAAAGCAATATCACTCCAACAATTAGGTGACGAATCCATGAACCATCTGGCAACCAGGACCAAAGTGCAGACCACACGTCCAGTCCCTCGTCCTCCGATTGTAATGGATTGTCACTCAGGGTTTGTTCCATATGCTGTATGGTAGCTGTAATGTTTGGAGAATAATCAGAGATATACATGCAACAATGTGTATGAATCACAGCGCAAACTCCCCCTTGCGCAGCCAAAATAGTGTCCACCGCATATCTGGTTTGCAGGACAAAGTCAAGGATTTTTCCTTGCTCTTCTTCAAGCAGCTTTAGCGTTTTAATGGTGTCTTTAAACATAGTAACTGTCCAATTGTTTAAACAATGCAAATCTCTATAGTTCATCATGACTCCTAAAGGAGGAATAACTCCCCTTGATATCTGTGTCCAGTAGTCATGATTCAAAACAGAGTTTACTTCCGTTGCGGAACGCGCATTGCGGATATGAGCAGTCCCCAAAGATTTTAAAATAACATGAGATGGGTTTACTTTCCCAAAGGTGCAGACTCCTTTCCATCGTGCTGGCATGCGATCATAGGCCATCTGTCCACACAGCAACCATAGATTTGATCCCAGGAGATGGCCAACCGTATTTGGTTCAGCATAGATTAATCATGCAAAAGATTCCATTAACATAGCCAAATAAGTGGGCGGTGGTGCATATTTCCCATTTGCACATTTGGGCAGCTGGTTTTCTATCATGATGGGACAACATGTGGCAGGGATAATTGGACACCCATTTTCATTGATCAAAGATATGATATTAAATTTAGAAATATTATGTACACAGTAAGTGAGATTTTTAGTTTTCATGTCATCCGGATAAACCCGACTTCCATTGCCAATAATAATTGTTTTGTTACAAAATGGATATGTTCCCAAGTAAGTCATATTCTCTACTGTCTCATTGTGAGTCCAGCAGATACCCACCACCTCTTGGATTCGGCCTCCAAGATGCAATGTATTTATGTTACTTGTAGTCCAACTGTTAGACCACATCCCTGAACAACCATAGCATTGTCCCTTATACCAGTCACCTTCAGCCAGAGGTTCTGCAAACATTGGAAGCCCTGATGTTTTGTGAGTTGGCATGTGCATACATACCCAACAATCAATTTTATTATGAAAGTTTACTAGCTTCCCCATGTCCTGGATAAACGTGTTTCTTTTCCATTCCCCCAAATCCATCCCCTTGCCCCTTTGGCTGATGATAAGGATTCACACAGCGAGCAGGAACCCAAACAACTGTCCCCTCATCTTCAACAGCAGTGTATCCTCGGCCCCAAGTTATCAGCGGGACAGGTCCTTTCCACGTTGGATCTGGTAGTCTCTTATACTGAACTTTCGGTCTTGGCATACCTGCAGAAGGGGAGGAAGCAAAATGCCTACTGGCTGCTGTAGCAGCGGGAGATCCTGTCATGTTTAAAAAATTTAAAGTGTATAAGGTAATATTAAGAATGTTTTGTATGTAAGGCAAGCCGTATCCATCCACTTCCCCTGTTTTTGTTTTTGTGTGAAGGAGTGCTTGTTTTAGCATCTGCTGAGTTCGTTCCACAATGGCCTGACCAGTGGAATTGTAGGGAATGCCAAATTTATGTATAATTGACCATCGATGACAAAATTCCGCAAAGGCGGTGCTAATGTAAGCAGGGCCATTATCGGTTTTGATCTCCATTGGTGGCCCCACATGTGTGAAGGTACAGAGGCAATGGTTGACTACATGTTTTGTAGCCTCTCCTCGTTGAGGTGTTGCCATAATAAATCCTGAATAGGTATCAACGGTGACATGCAGATGGTACCATGGTTTGAAGGGAGGGTGTTGTGTGACATCCATCTGCCATAGTTGACAAGCACATGTCCCCCGAGGATTTACTCCTTGAGGAAGACCAGTGGATTGAGCACTGCAACTGGGACATTGTTGAATAATAGCTGCAGCTTCTGCAGCAGTGAGATCAAATTGTTTACAAAGAGCTTTAGCATTTTGATGAAAATAGCTATGTGAGTCCCATGGAGTAACAGGAGAAAGCGAGAGACAGGACATGGCCGAGGCTGCTGCGTTAGCCATGTCATTCCCTTCCTGCAGCTCCCTGGGAAGTGGCTGGTGGCTGCGAATGTGTGTGATGTGTAGAGAATGTGTGCGAGAATGAAGACAGCTTGCAGAGCTAGAACCAAACTCATAAGATTAGCATCAACAGATGGAGAAAGATAAGGAAATTCAATGTTAAGTATCAATTGATAAACGTAAAGAGAATCCACAATAAGATTTAGCGGTTCTTGTGCAAATTCCTGTAAGGCCAAAATAGCAGCAGCTAATTCAGCCCTTTGTGCTGATTGCTGAGAGAGGTAATTTTTGTTTTCCATACCCCTTCCTGTCTCCATGCACAAGCGCCGTAGGTCTTACCACCGTCTGCATAAACAGTCACTCCCCCAACTGGCTGCTTAGCAATAACTGAATTAAAATTTACAGATACGTTTCGAAGCAACTGGAAACGAGGGTCACTGGGGATGTGGCAAGAAATCTTCCCTGGCCAATTTTCAAGAGCAATTTTCAATTCAATGGATTGACTATACCAAGTTTCCCACAGAGTGAGGGAAATAGGTAAAAATAACTGAACTAGATCTATGCCATATAAATGCATACTGCAATTTCGGCCTTTGATGATTAACTCACTATAAAGCATAGCCATAGTAGAAACTGTTTTTCAGGGAGTATTTTGCAAATGCAACCATTCAATGACATAAACCTGCGCTTCATATAATTGAAATAAAGATGCAGTAGGCAAAGCTGGAGTTTGTAAAATTGCCAAAGCAAATGGAGTATCAGGAATGCATCGATCAACCCAACGCTGCGTTAAAGCCGCATTTACATGTGTCAGTACCTTCCTTTGTTCTGCTGATAAGGTTATAGCAGAATCCGGTCTCGCAGAGCCCTTTAGGGCCAAGAACAAGGGCTGGAGTACTGCTGTAGTTAACCCCAGGTAGGGTCTAACCCAGTTAATTGTTCCTAGTATTTGTTGTAATTTTACTAGAGAAATTTTTTCCTCAATTTTGATTTCCGGAATGACTGGATGAGCATAGGTTGCAAGGACCTTATGCCCTAAGTAGGCATATGGCATTTGACTTTGAATTTTTTTCTGGGGCAATATGAAATCCAAATTGTAATAATACCTCTTTAAGGCAAGGTAACTCTGCCTTAACTGTTCCTGGTGGGCCGGGAGCTGCAATTAAAATATCATCCATGTAGTGGTAAACCTTCCACCCAGGATGAGAGGTTCTGAATGGAGCCAGAGCCATTCAAACATATGACTGGAACATCGTTGGACTGTTTAGCATTCCCTGTGGCAAAACCTTCCATTGGTAACGAAAGGTAGGTGCATTGTTATTCAACTCAGGTACGGTAAAGGCAAATAATTTCTTGTCATCTGCATGCAAAGGGATAGAAAAGAAGCAATCCCGTAAATCTACTACAACTAGATCCCAATTACGTGGGATCAGGTTAGGGTTAGGCAAACCACATTGTAACACTCCCATTGGTTGAAGGATGGAGTTAATGGTTCTCAGATCATGCAAAAATCTGCATTTTCCATTTTTCTTTTTAATAACAAATACCGGAGTGTTATATGGACTAGAAGTTGGCTCAATGTGTCCTAATTGTAGCTGCTCAGCTACCAATTGATGTAAAGCTGTGAGCTTTTCTTTTGGAAGTGGCCATTGGTCAATCCAGACTGGCTGACAGGTTAACAATTGTAATTTTTCCATTATCCAATAACAATTTTTGTGCAAAATTGTGACAGCAAATCTCTACCCCACAAGTTTATATGCAGGGGCAACACAAGAGGTTGAATCCTTGCAGTCTCACCAGTTTTTCTATGCAATGCCTTCAACCAATGTACACTACTTCTTGCAAACTGCATACCACCCACTCCACGAACAGCCGGAGAGTCCTCAAGTGCCCATTCATTTGGCCATTCCTTTTGGCATATCACAGAGACATCTGCTCTGGAATCTATAAGGCCAGAAAATGATTTTCCCTGAATTTCAATTGTCATTTTTGGTTGGTCTGTAGTCAAATTTTTTGTTAGCGCTAGCAATTCTGCAGCAACTGGAGAACTGGCCATTTCAGTGGACCCAAAACCACCAGTTTGTGGGATTCCAATTAAAGGATTTATAGGGATGTATGGAAGCAATAATAACTGGGCAATAGAGTCACCGGCCATTAATGATGCAGGAGTATCAGTGTACAATTGTATCTTAATAACCCCTTTATAATCTTGGTCAATAACTCCTGGAATAACAAAAAACCCTTTTTCTGATGCAGAAGACATGGGAAGTACTAATCCCACTGTTTTTTCTGGCAGTGGCCCATGCAAATGAGTGTCCTCAATATACACTTGATTAGGAAAGGTCACATTAAATGAGTTCAACATTTTTAAACCCAAACCTGCACTCCCAGTAATTGCAGGCGATGCTTTTGTGACAGCCTTGGGAGCGGGGCTAGCTGCACGCCCCAAATTTAGTTTCCCGGATTTTGGTTCTGATCAGAGCGACATTGATTTGCCCAATGAAACTCTTTTTTGCATTTTGGACAGACTGATTTTGGACGGACATCCTTAATTTTGTTTTTGTTAAATGCCATCCCCCCCCCCCCGGGGCACGGCACTGGGCTTTAAAATGGCCAGGCTTTCCACAATTAAAACAATTCCCTGTAGGTTTCATCCCTTTTTGTAATGCCATAGCCAAAGTCTCCATGTTGTAAGCCTGAGAACCCACCACTGCACATGCCTTTAACAGATCAGCCAGAGTAACCTCACCTCTAGCCACCAAGGGCTGTAAGATACGCTTGCAGTCAGCATTTGCATTTTCAACTGCCAATTTCAGCAAAAGTTCTTTTGCAGCTTCCTCATTAGAGATTTGCCTGGTAATAGCCAACTGTAGCCTTTCCACAAAATCATTATAAGACTCAGATGCTGTTTGCTTAATTTGAGAAAAAGACCGTGCTGGGGTTCCCACATCCTGAATGCGGGACAATGCCCCAAGGACAGCTGCCATAACACTGGAAATACGTGATCAGGCAAATTAGCAGCTTGATCAGCAGTGGATTCAAACAAGACTGCCCCATAGATTTGGTCTGGTGTATACAGCCCCCCCGAATTCCTTCCCCTAGTGACAGCCTCCCTTTGGTATTCTGAGTCAAAGACCACATACTGAGTAGAGCTCAATATCATTCTCATTAAATCTTTCCAGTCACTGGGAATCATGCGTGAGGTAGCCAAACTTGTCAGAAGCCCCTTTGTAAAAGGACTTTGAATACCATAATCTTTTACTGCTTTTTTAATTTCCCTAAGAACTGCTAAAGGAATCGGAACCCATTCAGTCTGCAGATTGCCTTGAGCATCCACTTGCCTATTGACGAAACAAATTCATCTGGGTAATCTCATCAGACTCTAATTTCCCCTCATTGAAAGCCTGATGTATCATGGCTTGAACTTTTCCCATTTTTGGTTGGATTTTCTCATCCACAGGCATAGGCTTTGGAAATGATAAAGGACACTCCAGTTTTGGGGAAGGCGGGTGCAATACAATTCCTTTATAAGGAGGAGGTTCTACTAAAGTTTTTAAAAGAGGTTGTTGCTGGGTCCCTAAAGCAGTCATAATAACCTTCCAATATATCAAAATTTCAGCTGTAGCCCGTGGCTCTTCATGAAGGATAGTTCCAATTCTCCTCCATGTGTCTAACTTTAAAGAGCCTTTCTCTGGATACCAGGGACATTGCCGCCAGATCTCTTGCAGCAGCTCTCTCACATTATCTTTTGAAAGAACTATTTGCTCCCCCCCCCGGAGGGTTTAAAGATAAAGAAGTTTGTCCTGACTAACTTCAGCAGCTCACTAACATGCCATTCCTGTGGCTGAGAGAGTTTTTCCCCCATGTTCCCTGAATAATCCTATTGTCCAGCAATAGTTAAGTACGTACTTTACCTATTCCAGGCGAGGAAACAAGGAGGTCCGGACACGTACCACCTGCAGTGGATCACATCGGGGTCACCACTTGTGGTGGTCTCCCATGGAAAGAATGAGACACAGAGGCTGGTGTACTCGGGATGGGAGTCTAGAGCAAATTCTAGTGCTCCCTTTTATTGAGAATTTCTTACATAGTAAGCATTCACATTGTGGATTACAATAATTAGATACAGTACACAGAATTGTTTACAATTGTCTGAGCTGCTTAATTGTTCCTGGTGTTTGTTTTTAATTTCCTTGCTTATCTCAGTGACCCTTAGGCAGACATGTATGTATAAGGTCTTAGACTAATCATTACCCAATACTGAAGTCAAAGTTTATTCCCACAGGGAGGAAATGGGGATTTTGTAGTAACCTTTGCCCAGGAGTGGGGAGGGAATGGAGATTTTACAGTATCCTTCCCCTGCCATGCCCACCAAGCCACACCTACAGAGCCGGTAGTAAAAAAAAATTGAATCCCATCATTGAATTTTGGCATATAGAGGTTGGAAGTTATCCAGCAAATCTTAGAAAATAAGAAAACAAGAAACATAAATGCAAAACCCATAGCTGGGCAATATTATGGTAAAATCAAACACTGCAAGAAGATGTGCAATATTTTAAGTCCTTCATACCTCTTCATTAAGCACCATGTGGATTGGAAAAGAAGAAGAAAAATGTGGTCACCAAATTTGAAATTTAGACTTAGACCGAAGATTGAGGTTTTAATGAGAGAAGTGCTATGCTTTTAGCACTGCATTTTTAATATGAATAATGCAACAATATACAGTGCTTTTACAGCAAGACTGGGCTGTTCTTTTTCCTAGTATCCTTATTTTGTATGTAGAAAATACTGGCTCTAACATTTAGACACGTTTGAATGCAGGTTGAAGATTCTCACCAGATTAAAAAGCAATTTTTTGCAGAATATTTTATATTTTTATTTATATTTTATGCAGAATTGTTATGTATTGTTAGTTAAATATAAGTTTTAATGGTTATTTCAAATATTGTGAACATTCATGCTATATTTTATAGTAATTAATATATGTTATATTTTGATTGTATAATTTGATTGTTATATTAATTTTTAATATATATTTTATTGTTTTGTATTGTGCCTTATATGTGCATATAAAATTACTACTACAATTACAGGTGGTCCTCGATTTACAACAGTTCATTTAATGACCAAAGTTACAAGGACACCGATAAAAGTGACTTATGACCATTTTTCACATGTATGCCCATTGCATAGCCCAGGGTCACGTGATTTATATTCAGATGCTTGACAACTGATGATGGTTGCAGGGTCCTGGTGTCACATGATCACTTTTTGCAACCTTCTGACAAGCAAAGTCAATGAGGAAACCAGATTCATCTAACAACCATGTTACTAATTTAACAGTGATTCAGTTAACACACCTGGCAAGAAAAATCATAAAATGGGGCAAAATTCACTCAACAAATTTGTCAATTAACAACATAAATTTTGACTCAATTGTGGTCGTAAGTTGAGAAATATCTGTATAACTCTTAAAAACTAAATTCCACATGGCAATGAGGCTTTCAATAGCCTTCCTTGACAACATGTTGGGAAACGCCCAGCCAGGGAAAGGAGGAGAGGTCTAGCAGGAAATTAGGCTTGAATCATTGCAGAACTATAATAGATCACTTACTGCCCCACTAAGCAACTTGGATCCTTATCCATGTTCCCAAGGGAAGACAAGCCATCTGGGATTCTTGTATAAAGAGAATGGGCAGAGTCTGGAGCAAGATAGCAAGGCTCAAGAGCCATACACAGTGCATAATTGAACTTACACGCACGAATACATTCAAAGGTTATGATTTTGGGGTGGATATATGTATATCATCTTACTTCTCTTGTGCTGTTATTGTTAAGCCTGGTTTCCCCAACCAGGGTTAGGGAGACAAGCTAAACAGAATGTGCAGTGTTAGTCAGATAGGCACACAGATAAATGAGTGAGCTAAGCTTGTATGTTTATTAACATACAGTAAAAATAACAGATACGCTTGTGCTATCAAAAATATAGTTTATTCCATTATGAGTTCATAGCATAGTCAAAATAACAGTCCAATAGTCATGTATCATTTAGTCAGTCCATTCAGGGATATTCAATTAGCAAAGTCCGTTTAGAATATCCCATGTCAGTTCACTTACAAGTCAGTCCTTTGTTTTCTCTCCCGTTCGAGCAATGCAGTCTTGAGTCCTTGCAGTAATCAGGGATCATCAAAGCCAGAGAGAGAGCAAGCTGTCGTCTTGCTTCTTTTAAAGTGCTTTCACAACCACTCCCTTAATTACTGTCCCACAGTTAAAGTTGCAGACACTTTAACATACAAACTATGATTACATATTATTATTTACCTAAACCAGTTAGGGTAAAACAATGTTATCCCTAACAGTTATGACATTAAAAAACACTGTTAGTTTTGAGAGCAACTAATGTATTGTGTGAAACAACAAACACCTTGCCCATTCTTTCATACATCTGAGTGGCCTCTTATCTGCTACTTGAGACAGAATTACTTTCAGTTGGAAATCTTTCCACATAAAAGCACATATTGATAGTTAGGCCTGCCTGATGAAGAGAGTCTCATTATCTGATGACTTAAAAATTTCGCCCACACTCCTTATCCACCCAACAGTTCTGCCTGGGCTCAAAAAATAAACAAGATACTTACCCAGCAGATAGAACTAAAGATCCTCAAACATACCAGCAACTAAAAGAAAGGACAGCATAGAAATCTGATTTGGTCTGCTGTGGACCCATTTAGCCCCAGCCCCCCCCCCCCCAATTTGTAAATATATCTTACAAGGTTGTTCTAAAAGTTACATTTAAATTACATGTATGAGTAAGTTAAGCATACAGTACAGATCTTGTCAGTATAAATGGAGCTAGAGGCAAATAATTCAAGTACTTTTCAAGTACAATATAAGTTCCTTAAAAAAAACCTTTGATGGTTTTCAATTGATCATACAGCTTTTTAATACTAAACAAATTTATCAGTTTAAAAAATTGAACACCAGTGATATGCCTGAGGGCACTAAGCAGAGACTCCATCCAGGACTTGATACTAAGGATTGCAGCTTTTCCTGGAGAGGAGAACAGATGCAAACTCACCTTTTATTATCATACTATGCTCTGGTTTTATATTTTTTTTGTTATCATTGGCAGCCTAATTGCATTAAAATGTCAGTCATGCTACTCGATTTCTATTTTCATATTCCTCCCAGCTTCGCTAATGGCCAATTCACTTAATGAGTCAGAAGCTTTCTTGTAATTAGTAGTGTCTATGCACAGTGGCAGCTCGCAGTGCTTGCTTCTGTTCAGTAATTCATGACCAACTTGAAAATTATCTAAAGGATTGCTAACTGCTTTTTGTCCTACATGGAAAGAAAATTAAGCAAGCACATTTCAGTACTTGGGTTGGCAGGGTACCAGTGTGTTGTTGACTTTGAGCCTGCTGCTTGTTTAACTGCTGTTTTCACATTATTTTTAATAGGTACACATTCTGAAGTCCTCTGCAGATGATTGAGTTCAATGGTTAAATTTATGAATACTGAGGAAACCTCTAAGAGATTCGCTTACAGCAATTTCATGGTGATCAGTGAGCTCTGGGCAAAGCAGTGTTGTACTTTTCTATAGCTCTTAGTTGTAGAGAGGCTTTCACTACAAGATGTCTGTGGTCTTGTTAAAACAAATGTTGCCTTTTCTGCAGTATGAATTGTCAAAAAAGAGAGAGAAGCCCGATGGTTTAATGACTAATTTCAAGCCAGATTCAAGGAAACCTTGTTTTAGCAGCAAATGACAGACATTTAAAAGTTGTGTGGTATCATGGTATCTATAGAGATTTCAAGTTCTTGTCTTGATTATTCCCTAGTGAATTCTGTCAAATGCCTGCTGCCGCTGGATAATAAAGAGACAACTCATCATAACCTTGATCCCAACTTATTGTACATGTGCTTTGCAAGAAACCATTTGTATAAATCCAGAATACAGTATTTATAGGTAAAAATGCCATGTAAATCTTAATGCTGTCACTAATTTGCTGAATTAAACCATACATCTTCCCTGGATATGGATTGTGACAGTGGAAAATATTACTGTGGTGAAGCACATATCTGATTGAAAAGTTCTTGATCATGTAGGAAATTATTAACATACCTGAAAATCTGAATCAACATGTTGTGCAAATATATCAACTTTGCTGTTGCAAACTAAATCGGTACGTGCAAGACAGACCAAGATATTAAATTACTTTTACAAGTTTTAAATTACTTTTACATATACCTCTAGAGCATTTTTTTAAATACTTTCTAATGCAATTTCTGTTTATGGGCTTAAGATTCTGTGCATCCATCTGTTCATCCATCAGCAGAACCATTTTCTGAATAAATTTTATTATGGTGGGATATGCCATGAGTTGCAGGGGAAAGTGGGGGGGACAATGTACCTCTGTGAGAAAGGCAGTCAGGTAGTCCACCCCTTCCCTCCTCCTTCCTGCTCATTTGGTGCGGGCTGCACCATGCTTTCTAATGCACACATAGAAATACCCAAGGATTCAAACTTGAGCGAGAGTCCAATCAGACATTAACACAGAGCCATAAACAATAACAGTTACCTTCTATAATCAATACTTGTAAAGGCATTGGCGAGATAGGAGATGCTGTTGAGGATCTGTACTCGTGCTTGTAAGTACTTAGATCTACACAGGAGCAAATAGGCCCAGTTTAGTTCCAATAAGATGGAGTGACTGTGTGGAAGCCTTCTGACACCAAAGAAACTCCATCTTTAATTCTAGGCAGAGTTCAATTCCATGGATAGAATCAGTTTGTAATCTGGAGTCCTGAACAACTGCTCAAAAGCAGGCACAGCTAGTATGACTTTTGCACAGCTCCATCTTTTGAAGATGAATGTTCCTGGATCATGCACTCTTGCTCTCCATCATTCATGCCTTGATAATCTGTTAGTGAATTACTCCAATGTGATATACATGGGATTGCCCTTGAGAACCTGAATCTGGAAGCTTCAGTTGGTCCAGAACACAGTGGCTCAGGCAGTTATGACAGCCAGTCAATTTGTTTGTGCAACACCACTGTTTCAAAAGCTGCCTGCTTACTAGTATGTTCCTAGATGCAATTCAAGGTCTGCTTATCATCCATGACTCAGGATTACTTATTCCCAGTAGTTCTGTCCATCCATTAAGATCTTGAAGCAATGGTTCACTCTGGGTCCTTTGCTGAGGGAGTGTCCTCTACAGGAAGCAGGGCCTTGTAATGAGCATAGTGTGTTGGGGGCAATATGCTGACTCTATAAATCATTTAGAGGGGACTGTAAAGTTTAGTTTATTGTCATTGCACCTCATACAAAAAAATCAAACACCATCTTCAGTGCACATCATGACCATGACCATGAAAATAAACACAAACACACATCCTTCACCCTTCACACATTGAACCAGAAACCCCCGACACCACACCAACACTGTACTATACAGCAGAATTCAAATGAGCTACTGCCCTGGGATAGAAGCTGTTTTTCAGCCTATTTGTCCTTGTTTTTATTATTCTGTACCGGCTACCAGATGGTAATAGTTAAAAAAAAAGGGTTCCCAGGATTAGATGTATTTTTGAGAATGTTTTGAACTTTCTTAAGGCAGCTATAAAGCTCTTCCAAAGAGGGAAGAGGGCAACCCATGATCCTCTGGGCAATGATGTTGACCCTCTGGCGTGCTTTCCTGTCTGTCACTGTGCAATTGGCAAACCATACAGAGGTGCAGTATGTTAAAATACTCTCTATGGTGCAGAGGTAGAAGGTCACCAGAAGTTTTTCATTCAGTTGTTGTTTTCTGAGAAGTCTCAGGTAATATAATCTCTGCTGGGCCCTTTTGACCAGAGCTGCAGGGTGAGCACCCCAGGTCAGGTCCTCTTTTATGGTGACACCCAGAAACTTAAAACTGGCCACTTGCTCCACTCGGTTTCCATTGATAAGCAAGGGCTGGATGTCTGATCTGCTCTTTCTATAGTCCACTATAAGGTCCTTGGTCTTATTGGTGTTGAGAACCAAGTTATTGTCTCCACACCACGAAAGCACTGTGAAGCAATGTATAAGTCAAAGTGCTATAGCTATAGCTATGGCGGAAGATCTTGAAGGACAAAAGTAGATCTTCGGCCTAGAAGAAGGCTTGAGCCCAGACCAAGAAACTGATTTGTACAGCTCATACAGTCCACCACCCCCTTGTAACAATTCACATGAAGGTAAAAGGAAAGGAGACACATCCAGACTTGCACATTTCTATCTTCTAATAAAAGTAGCTTTATGACTACAGTGTCTGGTTTTTTAGTCTGGCTTGTGTTATAGAGCTGACAGGTCTTCTCTTTTTCTACCCCCTTGTCTGGAACAACAATTCCCCTCCCCTCCCCCTCCCCCCCCAAAAAAAAATCAAATTTGCTCAAACTGTAGCTGTTCAGGAATTGCCTTTGGGTCCCATCTAATTCTATAATAAACAGTCATCACTAGATGAACAATAATTTTATACTGCATAATATTTGGGCTGTGCTGATAAGAGTAAAGTATAAAATGGGGATTTGTATTTTGTAATTATTCTTTATAAATAGAGCTTCTGTGATAGATTCCACAATTTGTCCAGAAAAGAACTCCATTGAGGTCCTCCTCAAATAAAGATGTTTTTATGCTTGAACAATAGGAGCTGTATAAGGAATTCAGGAAGGCTTGCTTTTCTCCCTAAAGTGATTATGGGGTTTATAATAAACACTACTAAATATTTTTAAATAGCCTGTAATATATTGCTTTGCAGATGCTATTTCATCAAACTGTATATTGTAAAAGTAATAATTTACTGACATGCATAATCAAATGTAAATAGTCAGATTGGGCCAAAGAAAAGGTTGAGGGCTGCATACTGACTGTGTGCTGTTTTTCTTCGAGGCAGCATCGTAGTGGTCACATCAGCGAAATGAAGTCTATGCATGCAATCCCACCACATATATTTTATGACACAGAAATCGTTGTCTAAATGTCACTATAAAGTCAAATCACGTAGAGCTAAGGAATTATTTTAAAAAATCTAGAGATAATATTTGTTGCATTAGTTTTACCACACTCCTAGTAGCAATGATGGAAAACCCCAGAGCACTCCATTCACCAAAGATAGGTTTTCCCCTTTTTCACAATGGAATTTATTCTTTAGAGACTTCCATTGGAGAATGCATTGAAAGCTCAGTGAAAATGTAAAGAAGAATGAAAGCATAACCCTACATATCCAATTAATCACAGCAAACAGTTCAGAGGACTAGAGTGAAATTGATTTCCCATGCAGGGCAAAGTATGTCACATATCTGCCCAACCCAATAACGTCTAAACCAATATGCCTTTGAATTCATCCCTCATAATATTCATACTATTTATGAATGCATCTGTATATTAGGTAACATAAGTTCTAATGTGGAAATCTCATAAATCCAACTACCATTATATCATGGAAGAACACCATGGAAATTAACTATCTCAGACCTCCATGAAGAAAGGAAACAAAAATTGGTATAATGAATACACAAGTATGATTGTGACTACACTAAGGTGAATATGAGTTGTCGGGTTTGAGGGGGCAATGTTGATTTTCATGGGGCAAAACTAGCATGTCCCAGAAATTCATATATTCTGGATTTAACCGATTAGCTTATCTAGGCAGAGTGGGAGTGCTTGTATGTGCAAAGCCAGAGCCATATGGAACCACATTGCAGGCTTTCTTTTCTGCTTTGCTTAGACAAGCCAACAACCTGGTGTTCTGCACTTTAAGCAGTGCCAATATACTTGCACAGACAAAACTGGAACCCAGCAATCCAGCAATTCGTTCATCACATTTTCTTTTTCAATTCTGTAGATTCCTGTTCTCTTTTTATTATTGCTTCATTCCTTCCATTCAAGTTAGCTCTTTTGTGCTAGCGCCATTGAATGTCATGGCAACATTTTGCCATGAAGTACATACCATGTTATGAATTTATGTTTAATGGTATACTTCCTGGCAAATGCCAAACACTTTCAGATACATATTAAGTGCTTATAATTGAAACACTCTGTTGATTTGAGTCTGCTTTAAATTTTTCTCTGTCCATAGTTACAGCAAAATATTTAGCATTATTATCATTTTCAGACCACCATTATCCTGAGAAGTTGTTTAATGCATCACATGACATACATTTACTATTTAGGATCAGACTAAGAAAAGAACCCAGTTTTGTAAGTTTTCTTAAGATGGCTTTGTTCAGTATTGATTAGGTGGCGTTCAAAATGAAATAGACCCATCCTGTTTTGCCTAGAACTGTTTCAGCTGTCTGACAAATGGGAGTGGGAGAGGAAGACACATTACTGCATAATCTAATGGTCTATATGTATTTCGATTATGGGGAATGGTTTGTGAATCAGGGAGGCTCTTGATTATGAAGAAAAGAATGACAAGTCCTGTTTAAATGTCTGTACAAATCCTATTTGAAATTAGTCTCCATGTGATATTTAAGGTTTATAGTGTAACTATTAATACATAATCTGTACCCAAATTTTCAACATCTATACCTCATATGTATATTATTGGATTAAGGTGAGCAAAGTTCTGTGATCAAGGGCCACATGTATAAGGATGGGTGGGAATGCAACACACATTTGGGTAGCATTGGTTTTTCCCAGGTGTTTGGGGGGGTTCTTTTTTTTTTAGGATTATGATCTGCTTTTTTTTTTGGCTAGCAATATGATTTTCCATCTAAAAAGAGCAGGAAACTGGGCCATCAGTTTTCCGTTGTTATCCTCAGAAGAGACTCAAAGGGTTTCAGGAAGGCAATTAAAGGATCACCACTCTTTAGATGATATTCATCCATCATAATTTATATTTGATATTAGTACTGAATTTGATTCTTTTGATGTTAGCCAAATGCCAGTTAGTATTTATTTATTAAACTTTTAATGTATTTTTCCATAATGAAAAAGTGTGTAAGAGTCTGAAGTGACACCACATTTTCGTAAAGCTTGGCTGTAATGCTGTACTGAAATCCAGGTGTCTCTTCCCTCCATTTTAGTGATTGATGAATCTTGCAATTTTCCTGGCATTCAACAATATTTCAGTCATTCACACTTCCATCCAATCTTCTAACATTTTTAAAAATGTCAGATCACAGTTTGATTCAATAGCATATTACCTTCTTTGAGGTGAGGGGGCATCCTAATGAAATCTGTGACTGTCTTCCTCAGAGATCCCTGCTTAAATTAACATTTGTATCAGCTGTGGGGCATCCGAGGCCAAGGAAATTTTGGAATGTAATCAAAAGTAGGAACTCTGATTACTTTTTGTGTGGCTTCAGGAAATGAAGTGATTGCTGTGGACTGGAAAGGGCTAAAAGATGTGGACCAGATCAACATGGACAGCACCAGCTCACTCCATGGAAGCAGCATCCACAGACCGTCTACTGAGGTGAGCATTCATTCCATGTGATAGAGAAGAGAGCACTCAAGGATCTTCAGCAAAGAGAAATTCCCAGTCAAAACCACAAAAACAAGTATGTTCTAGGATGAAGATCCGGGATCTTTCAAACAGTCAAAGGGGGTGGGAGTGTTTTATTGTAGACAGTGATAGGGTTTGGTTTTTGTTTTTTTGAATTTTTATTTTAACTTGATATAGATTGGCAGAAAATAAAATAATTCTTTGGAATTTGAATCCAGTAAGATTCTAGAACTATTAGCTGTCAAAAACATTTTGGCAGTATTCCATGAAGTGCCTAGGATAGATCCTTATCTGTGAAATTTTTCTAATGAGTACTGGTGAGATAAAACCACTCATGTTCTCTATATAGTATCCTCTTGTATTCTTGTGATCATGCAGAGAATTTTCTCCTTTTGCTATAGAATCTCTATTTCAGTTCAGGCCATTTAATGATTTGGTAGTAAGTCTTGTGCATCAGGTATGGCCAGCCCTGGTCTTCTAGAGGCCTCTGATAATTTGTTTCCTCCTGGCACTCAGCTAAGAACCAGACTGGATTGAGTATTGTTATGTTGGAGTAGAAGATGTGAATGCAGGAAGTGTCCTCTCTTTTTAATCACATAACAGTCAGCCTGCCAACTAGTAAAGAGCAGAATTTCAATGGGGAAAACAACACACTATATGCTTTCCTTTCTGCTATAATCATGCAACTCTCCCCACAATACTTGGACAATTTACACAGATAAAAGCTGTTTCTAGGTCAGGAGGGAAAACATAATTAGATCTCAGGGTACCTGAGGTTCAGACTTCCCAAGCCCATGTACTGAAATTAGGGTTAAGGAAAAACATAGGAGTTGGTTCTTTGTGTATATGTGTTTTCATTATCCATCAGCATAGAGTAGATGGCTTCAGATGGATTACCCTTCTTGCATAACTTCGTTTGATTCTTTGATAATTGTATGTGGCCTACTTATCTAATAGGTGTATGAAGTGAAATTTAATGAGCTTTTTGGAATAGATAAATGCTATTCAAGCATGTGATTTTAGTTTTTATGAAACTCCTGCAAACAGATGGGAGCATGTTGATATATGCTTACTTAGACTGTGACTTCTGAAATCTCTCTTCAGGAGATTTTGACTATTCAATGTGACAACCATTTGAATAGTAGGAGAATTGGCTCAGGTGGTTCCATTTTTCTCCATTGTTAAATTTTCTACTGGCATCTCATGGACCTCTGTTATAAAATAATTATTGGACTTTGCAGAGCTTTGCCTTCATTCAGATTTAGTGGCCCAATAATTAAACCAAACTAGTCTTGTCTATTTTGACCACTACCTTCTCTTGATGCCAGACAGCAATTTTCTTCAGTACAGTTACCAGAACACCTTTTAATTTGAAATGCGCTGGGCAGAAGTTCTTAAGAGTCCTTTTCTTAAAGGACATGGACAGATTGTAATAAAAATATTTAATATTTAATCTTAGAATCATTATATAGACAAACATTGCCAAACAACTATGGAAAACTATGCTTGAAAGCAGGCTTAACAGCACATTTTATTGGTTAAATTTGCATAAAACCAGGTGTGGGATTCTACCAGTTTTGTCCACTTCTTTAGAACCGGTAGCTCTGAAGACCAGCAGACATAGAACCAGTTCTACGTCTGCTGCTGTTTTGGCCCGCCCACCTACCCGGGCTCTTACCTAACCTTTATTTCCTGTGTTTTCAACCTCAACTGCTTTGCATGACACAGCTGTGATTGAAAAAGCAGGAAAAAAGTGCCCACGCACAGCTCTGCTCATCTGTCCAGGCAGCTAGATGACGATGATATACACTAAAATCGGTAGTTACACTGGTCAGATCTCACCCCTGCATGAAACCCCCATGTTTTCACATGTATATACAAATGCAACTCTAGGTAAGGCTACGTTGCTTGAGACAAGATGCATATGGTGCTGGAAAAGGTTTTCTAAATGTTCAGGAATGTACCATATTCCTATATAGGTGGCTTCAGATCCATCCAGGAATCAAAGTGGACCTCCTATGATGAGTTAATGACATTGCTGGGTACTTTCCATCATACTAGTAAATCCATCTTCCTCATGTTGCAGGTGTTACTCTTAAGACAATGGCAGACAGTGCTTACCTTTCAGTGCCATAAGCTAATTGTTGGAGGACTCAGAGGGATTTCTGAAGAAATGTGAAGCCATATCAACTAATGATCCTAAACTGTTTTCCTGCCAATATACAATCTCAGAAACAATATATGAGACAGCACCTAGAAAACTGAAAGGAAGAATTGAAGAGCTGAGTCAAGAGGAAGAAAAATTCAATTAGACAGAGAAGGATGAAAGAAAAGTATTCATATATAGATAAAGTAGAGCAAATATTGGGAGGAAAGCTTTTCTATAAGTGAAGTGCCACATCAAAAAAAAAAAATGGATGAGTAAGGAAAATAATAAAAGGAACGTAGCTTTCAGGAAGAGTATTTCATCTTGTCAGAACGAAGGGAAGATGAGCAAAAAAGAAAGCTAGAATGGAAGAAGATAAAAAGGGGGAAAGTGAAGATATTTTATTATAGTCATAGTTTCCCCCTTTCTGTTCAGTTGTATCTAATACTTGGGGACTTCCTGGACAAGTGCCTGCAATTTTCTTGGCACAATTCTTTGCCATTACCTCCTTCCTACGGCTGAGAGAATGTGACTGGCCCAAGGTCACCCAGCTAGTTTTATGCCGAAGCTTTAGGCAGTTTTATAAATCTATACCTACTTAATCATCTACTGCTGCTATAAATAAGTTTTCAACTCATTGTTTAAATGAACATCTGATAGCATCATTGATGTTCAGTGCCATGGCAGCTTCGATCCTGGAATAATTATATTTTCTCACCACTTCTCAGTTTGCTTTTCCCTCTCCCCACTTATTGTACACTTGCAACCATAACTACTATCAAGAGCAGTCTCCCAAAACATGCATCCTGGTCACTGAAATACTTAGTAGAGGAAGCAATAAAATCAGCTGCTACAAGAAAGGAAGATGGTATGGAGAGAGTTTGGGTGTGTTACTAATGCTTTGTCTTCTTCTTATATAGCAAACACGGACAGATTTCTCCTGGGATGGCATTAATGTGAGTACATCCAGCACTCCAGTTGAGTCAGTCTGTCTATGTGAGAGTCTTGACTGGGTCTTGGTGACCAGTGGTGGGTCTTGAGGTGACCATTAGGGACCCATCTTGTTTCTAAATTCTGGGTCATACCTTAGATTGAGCATTTTCCTGCTTCTAGTCCAATTGATACTTTATCCAGAAAAACAAATAATTGATCTGAATGGCAGCTCAGCATACTGAAGATGTGCGTGTTTCAAAGTCAAATTCCAATTATCTAAACATTTTTTCCACAATCCCACAACAGACCCCCCCCCCCTCAGCAGCAGAAAATCTGATCTGTGAGTGGGTGGCTATTCAAAATCTGCTCTTAAAGTAGAAGGATATTTAAATAACTACTTGCTGGCTGTTTTGAATATGTCTGCCTGGACTCAAGGACAGGCTTTAATTTATATTGCAAACATTTTTATAAGATATTATCACTATCATTTACAATCCAAAAACATCTATTTTAATGACTCCTTTATTTTCATTCTGGTTTTTTTTTCATAGCATTTTAAAATAATACAGATTTTATCCAAATTATCCAGACTCTCCTAGTTTTGTAAACCATTTGTATAAATGTATACATAAATGTGAACTCATACAATTCAGTAAAAACAGGACATAAAAATCAACTTTCAATCTGTTCATTAAAGAGTGCAAATGCCATTAAAGAAGTTTTGTCCTGTAGTTTTCTTCAACAAAAAATTTAAATATCCTGAAAAGAAAACTCATTTACATTATCTACAATCTACAGTTTAAAACTGGAACTCAAAATCATTACATAAACCAAATTCTATGTTAACCACAATATGATGTACTTGGACAACCAAATATGATAAAAAAAAAAAAAAGATTGCAGGAATTGCTTTGCCAAAAGTCTGCCACAAAATACTCCCAAGACTAATTATCTAAAAGAAAAAAAAACCTCACATAATAGAGAAAAAAGCAAATATATTCATTCCGTATATCTATGAAGTACACAGTTGGCATTCTGTACATTCTTCAAGGAATAACACTTCTAATAACTGTTTCTCATATGTTATACTAAGGAGAGGTTGTGATTAAATGGGAGTCATTCATTTAATTTTATCACTAACTGTCATATAAATTGCTTAGCTCAAACAATAATGAACTACTGAAAAGGCATAAATTAATACTCAAATCATGACTAAATATAAATGACTATTGATTAATGCTCGGAGTACAATTTTTGTTAGACCAATGACTTTTGTAGTCCATTTTCTGGAGACAAGAATCAAATCATAGGACATGCTAGAGTAATTACAATATATGTGCATAATACTGCCATTTTTATTTTAAATGAAAGTAGTTACTGGGTTCCAAACCAACACTGTTCTTCAACCACTTTCTTTCTGGTGCTTGGGTTTTCTGTGTCCCACACAATAAATAGCAAATTCAGGATAAAATGGCTAATCTACTGTATGTATGGGGAGGGGATTTTCAGTAAGAAGGGAGAGCACTTCAGGATTATGGATTCTTACAGCTTGTATGGATAATATAGAAGGAAAATTAACTGACACATCTGTGGTTTTGGAGGATCTGTACCCAATTTCAATTCCAATTTTTTTTTTCAATTCCAATTTTTTCCCCTTCTTTTTTCATTTTGTGATTATACACCATGTTCCTCAACAATAATGTGGAATGTTTCCTTTGTGTAGCATTCAAAAATGAAAAGTAGGGGCAGAAAAAAAAACCCTAAGACATGAGGTATGTTCTATTACTTGCATAGAGCAGAAGAAGTGGTGACTTCATTGCAGATTTCCTGGAATCTAGTCTTTCCTTTATCATTCTGGCTTCTATACTGAATCAAAATAAGAAAGCAGCTGGGTAAATCTTCACCTTTGAAAAATACTTTCTGACCTTATTTACTCAGTATTTATCTGAATGCAGATAACAGTAATCCACTCTTATTCTTCCTCTACTCACTCAGACCACCAATTTATAGCATTATACAGCGATCGCTGTGATATAAGGCTGCCTAAATTTATAATCTGCTGCCATGGTGATGGTGTATTATGTTATTAGTTGTTATGTTAGAAATGCTCTGAAGTATTTGGGAGCTTTACATACACAACAGGTTCTACGTTGAATATTATTTATTTTCTGTCTTTTAACCTTCTCATATAATATATGATAAATTGCTGGCAAAACACATGCCAGCCAGACACCAAATGTAACTTTAGCTCATTAGGGCTGATGCAAAACTAATACTTACCTTAGAAACTTTCTGAAGTTACTGTTCTTTCTTCTTTGTTCCTTCTATTTTAGATTTACATTTCTTGTTTTCTTAGAAACTCAGATCAGAATACCTCCTGTTCCTTTTCTCTGTCTCATGTTTTATTTCTTGGTATGACCTGTTTTCAGCTATCCATGGAAGACACAACTTCAATTCTTCCCAAACTGAAACGAAACTCAAATGCCTATGGAATTGGAGCTCTTGCTAAGTCATCTTTATCTGGTGAGGATTTCAAACCTGTGAATCTGAAGTCGTACTTCTTACTAACCTGGGTTTTATCCACTTTTTGCCCTAACTTCAAATCTTTATGAAATAATAGGAGTAAAAAGAAACTTTCAATATCTTTATTACCGACCCAAATTGCAGAATTAAGTGCCACATATTCATCAGTTCCCTCGTTGCTCCTATGTCTCAGAATTGGTTTGTTACCCCTTCACATTTCTGTGTTGGAGCAGGTGGGTGTGACTGAGTGCATAACAGTAATTTGCTATTGTCTGTCTGGGGTAAAAATAAAAACTGGACAACACCCATTACCTTTCCCATATTATAGAACAAGGTCTTTTTTTGCTAATGCAGAAAAATAAATCTTACCCCCACCACAATAATAAGTCTTCCTAACTTTAATGCCTCTCAGTACTGAATCACAACTCTCAGATTAACTGAGGTTGGGGGAAGCCATAGACCAAAGTTCTAAAGGACATAGGATTGAGGAATGCTTCCCGAAAGTTATGTGCTAATCTCCCCTTTATTTCAGTGGAAAAGTGCTGCTTGAGGAGGAGTGAGAATGAATAAGTGCAAATTTAGACAGGCAAGAAAAAGAATCCTTGGATAGGAAAACTATGGGCTCTGCATAGAAATTCCACTTTTGGGGACCCTTTGTTCTGGAGCACTCTTCCCATGGCAAAAGCTGAGTGACTGGTGTTGTGAATGAATAAATGTTAAAATAAAGTTATCTTGAGCTTGAAGTCAAGTGCAGGGTTCTGATTGGCTGTTAACGGCAAGATCGGATTGGTCTGTTCAGGAGCATCTGATTGGCCATTAACAGGCCATTCTCATTGGTTAACGGAGCTAGCGCTCCTGGATTGCTATTGGTTGAATAGTTAATAAGTTGCCTATATAAGGAAGGCTATAGCAGCCATCCAGTTGAGCTGTCACACCATGTAAATAAAGAGTTTGAAGTTCACTGTTTCTACCGGCTCGTCTCCAATTATTCGCACCCATGCTCCAGACTTAACACTGGTGACGAAGGTGGGATTGGATGACGTCAGAGCCAGCTAAAACAATGACGAAGACAACCAAGCACGTGGCTGAAATGCACAACGGCGGAACCATGTCCAATGGCGTAGTACCACCCGCTCCGTTCGATCCAGCTCAAGAGGACTGGGAGTCCTACAGGGACCATTTCCAAATGTTTTTGGAAACGAATAATCTGAAGGATGCCACAACCAGGAAGAAACGGGTAGTATTCCTGACGCACTGCGGGACGACCGTATTCAAAATGGCCAAGGCGCTAGCAAAACCGGCTGAAGTTAAGGCTATGGACTGGGATGTCCTCGAACCGCTACTAAGGGCCCACTATGCACTGACGGTTCCAACGCTCGTAAGACGGCACGAGTTCCACCAAAGAAACCAGCGGAAAGGAGAAGGTGTTGCTGATTTCGTTGCGGACCTCCAAAACTTGGGAGGCCTCTGCGATTTCGCCGACCTAGAAGGGGCCTTGAGAGACCGAGTAGTTCTAGGATTAGATGCTCTAAACGTGCAGAGCAAAATAATGGCTAAAAGTGACATTAGCCTTGCCGATGCCATCACTGAGGCTACGGCAGCGGAGGCGACCAAGAAATTGGCTGCCCAACTACGCCAAAATCGCGCTCCAGCACACCAACCAGCCGGCGAACTTTCACCTAAGTCGGAAAGACAGCTTTCGACGGCCCACCATGAGGACCTCTCTTCGTCGTCAGACAGCAACGAAGAAGAGGTCCATCGACTGCGGTCCGATTGGGACCGTTACCCAAAATCCCAGCAACTGTGCATTGGCTGCGGGGCCAACCATTACCGTTCTGATTGCAAATTCCACGACGCGCTCTGCCACGAGTGCGGGAAACGAGGCCATATCGGACGGGTCTGCAGAAGTCTCCTCGGACCCAGCCAGACCTCGAAGGGGACCAATCTTCGCCAATCGACAGGAAACCGTCCTGTAAGGCGAGAACTAGCAAACCACTCCTACAGAAACCGACCCGTGAATCGCCTAATGAGACGAGAAGAGGCTCACCAAACACTCACTATCGGCCACGCCTCTTCACTGGATGCCAAGAAAATTCGAGTTAAAGTGGACATAGAAAATCAGCCTTGCCAAATGGAAGTCTCTTTCAATGGTCTCCTGGAAGATCCTCAAGCAACTCATCCCTACTATCCGGCGCCAAGACCTTCAATTCCAAAGGCTTGTGTTAAAAGACTACCAGGGGAACCGGATTCCAGTCGTAGGATCCAGTCGAGTCTGGGTTTCATTCAAGAACCGCACATCGTACTTACCCCTGACTGTGATCGACAAGGACCGGCCTAGCCTGTTAGGCCTGCAATGGTTCACACCACTCGGCATTGAAGTGGCTGGCATTAACTGAATCGGCGGCAGTGACTGAGAGGAGGACCTCACCCACCAGTTCAAGGACGTCTTCGCGGAAAAGCTAGGCAAGTACAAGGGGTCCCCGATATCCTTTAGCCTTAATCCAAAAATAGCTCCCATCCGCCTTAAGCCTTGTCGAGTTCCGTTCGCGCTAAAGCCAAAAATCGATGAACAGCTTGATAAGTTGATAACCCAGGGAGTGTTAAAGCCAACTGATCACTCCCCATGGGAAACCCCAATCGTGACACCAATTAAGCCAGACGGCTCCATTAGAATTTGTGGGGACTACCGAGCCACCCTAAACCACACCCTGCAACAAAATCTATATCCGGTGCCGGTGGTGCAACACCTCCTCCATTCCCTGGGGGGCGGAAAAGTCTTTGCTAAACTAGACTTAGCCCAGGCTTAACAGCAATTGCCGATTGATGAAAAAACGGCACAGGCACAGACTATCGTAATGCACCGAGGTGCCTTTAAGTGTACGCGGCTCCAATTCGGAGTCAGTGTAGCCCCGGGGATCTTTCAGAGCCTAATGGAGAGACTCTTGCAGGGGATCAAAGGCGTTGTCCCCTACTTTGACGATGTGCTCATTGCTGCCCCCACTCCAAAAATTTTACGGGATCGTTTAAGACTGGCTTTACAAAAATTCCAAGGAGCAGGCCTGAAGGTGAAGAAAAATAAGTGCAAGCTGTGTACAGATCGTGTTGAATTCTTAGGGTACTTGATTGACAGTCAGGGTATTCACCCTACCGATAGCAAATTGAGAGCAATAAAAAACGCTCCCAGACCCCGGAACAAGGCCGACCTCCAGGCATTTTTAGGCCTCATCAATTTCTATAACCTATTCTTGCCGCACAAGGCGACTGTTGCTGAACCTTTACATCGCCTACTAGACAAAAAAGCAATTTGGGTATCGGGTCACAGAGAAGAGTAGGTGTTCCATAATGTAAAAAAACTACTGCTGTACTAATGCAGTACAATGAAACTTTACCGTTGAATATCACATGTGATGCCTTGCCTTTTGGAGTGGGCGCCGTTTTGAGCCATGTATTGCCTAACGGTAGCGAAGCCCCTGTTGCTTATTTTTCAAAAACACTCTCGAAAACTGAGCAAAATGATAGTCAGATTGATAAAGAAGCCCTGGCAATTGTATCGGCTATTAAAAGATTCCATGAGTACGTGTACGGCCGGGCTTTTACTATAGTAACTGACCACAAACTGTTGCTGGGGATAATCGCTGGGGATAAGCCAGCTCCCTACATATTTTCTCCCAGGATGACCCGCTGGTCAGAATTCTTGGCTGCCTACAATTATCAGCTACAATACCGCCCCGGTAAAGCCATTCCCCACGCCGACGCGTTGAGCCGTGCACCGCTCCCAGAAACCATCAATGATCCCGCACCAACGATGACAACATTGCAGATCAAGACACTTCATACGCCGCCATTAACTGCCCGGGATATCACGAGAGAAACAAAACGCGACCCCATCTTAGCACGAGCCCTCACATGGGTGGAACGTAAATGGACATTGGACCAAGTACCAGACGACTTTGCACCATTCAAAAGTCATCAAACAAAGTTGTTCTCGCAAAAGGGCTGTATCATCTGGGGCGATAGAGTCGTTATCCCAGAACGACTCCAACAGGCACTGCTAAGAACCTTGCACAATGGCCACCCTGGCATCGTGCGCATGAAAGGCCTCGCACGTAGCTATGCGTGGTGGCCAGGCATAAACAGACAAATCGAATCGTGGGTCAAAACTTGCCAGAGATGCCAAGAAGTAAGCAACGCTCCACCAAAGGCAAGCCCAACTGAATGGGAGACGCCGCGGGGACCCTGGTCCCGTATCCATCTAGGTTTTGCTGGGCCGACCAAAGGCCACACATTCTTGTTAACCGTCGACACCTACTCGAATTGGCTCGAGATTCACCAAATGAGGAACACGACCACCAAAGCGGTCATCAAAAGACTGGAAAGACTGTTTGCAACCCACGGATTACCAGGCATTCTGGTATCCGACAACGGGCCCCAATTTACCGCGCTGTCTTTTCAACAGTACCTGGCTGACCGCGGTATCCAACATGCGCTCACTTCACCTGCGCATCCTGCGGCCAATGGTAGGGCTGAGCACATGGTACAATTTGTCAAGAAAACGCTACAAAAAATAGACTACGACAACATCGACGAGAAAATCAACCGAATTCTTTTCCTATAGCACATCACACCTCATAGTGTCACCAACAAAACTCCCGCCGAACTGCTAATGGGACGAAAACTCCGCTCCCACTTCGACCGGTTACACCCAGCCTACGAACCAGAAAAACCCCTTGGATCTAGCGGCCGATGCTGTACCTTCCAGGTAGGCGATTTAGTATTCGCTAAAAACTTATCGGGCAATCCACTGTGGGTAAAAGCGACCGTAATCTGCGTAAGCGGCCCAAGATCATACCTTGTACAGTGCCCTGACGATAGACTTTGGAAGCGCCATATAGATCAACTACGATCGCGGCTGCAGTCACGCAATTCCGAACTCCCTTATAACCAAACTGAGAGGGGGGAGATACAGAGGAAGACAAATTTCAACTAGAGGAAAATCTTTTCGAAGGGAACAATAGCGGAACTGAAACGCAGGAACAGGAACCAGGGATGGGAGTGAGTTCACCTCAGGGAATTACCGAAGATAGTGGTGACAACGGAAACGTGAACTCTGAACCAGAGGCACCCCTTTCGCTAAACAACGATCTACCTCAACAAGAGTGCAGCCAAATGCCAGGCACACAGCGAAAATCAAAAAGACTAATAAAACCACCGTCCTACCTCAAGGACTATTGTGACCGTGCCCCATAAGCAGAAGCCAGGGGAAAGGGGTGTTGTGAATGAATAAATGTTAAAATAAAGTTATCTTGAGCTTGAAGTCAAGTGCAGGGTTCTGGCCCTGCACTTCTGATTGGCTGTTAATGGCAAGATCAGATTGGTCCGTTCAGGAGCATCTGATTGGCCATTAACAGGCCATTCTCATTGGTTAACGGAGCTAGCACTCCCGGATTGCTATTGGTTGAATAGTTAATAAGTTGCCTATATAAGGAAGGCTATAGCAGCCATCCAATTGAGCTGTCACACCATGTAAATAAAGAGTTTGAAGCGCACTGTTTCTACTGGCTCGTCTCCAATTATTCGCATCCATGCTCCAGACTTAACAACTGGGCTGGTCAGGAACCTCGTTTGGTTCTCCAGACTTCACGTTGGTTATTCATTCAATAAGGATGGACTATAATCTGCAGCTACCTATAAGATGATCCATTTCAAATGTTTTGGGATATGGAGTGGCTGGACTACATGGCACTGGATATCAGGCGTTTCAGAGTGACTATTAAAGCTGTGGATTTAACCACTAAAGGGTTTGGTTATTAAGGGTGAAATTATTGAGAGGATATCACCCTCAACTGTATCAACCAATTCATTTTTAAAAGCCAGTCATTTCTCTTGCCTTCTTTGAGGGTGACAAGCTGATCAATACAAAACAACAGGGTTTTTCTACAGCACTCTACATGCCTGGAATGGTTGGCATCTAGAATCTATCAAGCCTCATTAATTTTAGACATTCCTGAATACATATTTATTATTTTCTGCTTTTTACGAGAGCAATGTGAGGATAGTTCTGGGATTAGATGCAATTGTATTTTGATTTTAATATTGACTGGTCTTAGTATTATTATGATGCTGTGATTTTTATCCTTTATCAGTGTTTACAATTTCATTATTTATGTATTTATTCCATGTGAATGTATTATGTAAGCGGCCTTGGGAAAGATTTTGCCCTTAAAAGCATTTTAAATAACATAATTTTCTATTCAATTTGCTCATAGAAGAGAAAAAGGAAAGAATTATACCAAAGATTCACAGAATTAAAGAAGTTCTATCAATTTGTTTAAAGCTTTTGAAAATCTTAGTCATAACAAGAAAAAGAAGCAAGTGCTAGATTTAATTAACATTAATCTTTCATGGTTGAAAACATTCTGAAAATAGACAGCCCTGTTTTTATTAACAATCAATACATTATAATTAGTATATTTAACTTTTCATGAATGAAAATTAAATTATATAACTTCATGTTGTCGTCTACTATAATTTCTATAAAGTTTTTGATGTGTAGGTAGAAAAGTTATTTCCTGTCCCATAAAGAGGTCTGCTTTTGTATGCATCGGGAGAAAAACTACCATAAGTGCCAATGGAAATCTCTTAGCAGGCATAGAGCAAATTTATAAAATACACGAGGGTTGGGTGAGGATAGAAGACTCTTCTAGGAGAATCATGAGGGTTAATTCCTCAGTGCTGCAGTCCTGATTTTGCTCCCCATAACATTTTTTTGGAGAAAGCATATTGCTTAGGCACATATTTATTATCTTATTTTGTTGGGTGTTTGAAATTCATTACACATGTTATATTGTGGCCCCAATTAGCCTCTTGCTGTCAAGCCCAGATTCTCCAATGGAATGACGAATCATTGTATTGTTCAGATAAAAAGATGGTAAAGCAATTCAGTTTTGGAATTCCATGGCACATTTTTTTTTTACCTTTATGGGGAGACTCCTGTAACAGTAGAGCAATTATGTTGGGACAGGAAGATAGAACAAATTAGACTTGTCCGAGACGGTTGTCATGACAGATTGCTCTGGTCCTGTATAATAGCCCCTCTTTGTTTTATTTATGTCAGGCGCCTTAGGGATATCCCGCAGCATGAAGGATCATGTCACGAAGCCCACTGCCATGGGGCAGGGCCGTGTTGCACACATGATTGAGTGGCAGGGCTGGGGCAAAGGCAGCAGCCAGCAGCAACATACTCATGAGACAGTACGCAAGGATGCAGATGCTTACTCTGACCTGAGTGATGGAGAAAAAGAGGCCCGATTCCTTGCAGGTATGCTACCACCTCTCTGCATGCAAATAGCTCTAGGTAGACAAGGAGGACGAAGAGGAGGGTAAATGGGATACAGAATAGTTTTTCTAGATTTGTGGAATCACATGACTGTTCCTCCATTATGATGGTTGCTTGCACAGATAGTCAGATGTTTAGTTTGGATTTGACATTGTTGTCTACCTGTTGAGTCCTTCCCAAACACCTGAATTAGGCAGATGTTGTTATTTCATTAGAATCAAAATTCCAAATCTATTTATTTGGAATATTGCTTTTCTTTGGATTGCATAGATGGACTGAGGATATTCAGATGTTTGGACATAACAATTTCTGATCTGTTCCCCTTACATTTGAAGAAGTGTGAAAATAATCCAAGAGTTAGCTTAGAGGAGATATACTTACACTGGAGTGGATCTGGACCCATTCAAATCTCTCAATGGAGATAATATCTTTTCACTATCTTATTCCCCTGGCTCAAATAAAAACAAATAAAGATTTCAATTGAAAACATCTCTAAATTATTCCTTTTCCCTTCTTAGATATTATAGATCATATTTCTGACTCTGATATCATGTATAATTTTACTATACAATTCTGTATTCCTATTCCATATTTTTAGCAACTTCCAAACATTGCTGAATGCTTTGAAGGTGGGCTTTATTCCTGTGCCACTGGCTATGTACCTATATGCATGAGACAGCCATTCTGATACAAGATTGTCCATTCAAAATATAAAATTTCAGGATCCGGGTTGGAATTTTGAGATAGGGTATTGATTTGGATATTGGACAGTGAGGCAGCAGGGAAATGACAAGTGTATGGAGTTATTGGCAAATGGGAGAAAGGAATGAGTTGGCATCATTGACATTTACTCATTTCTGTCTTTTGATCATTTAGGAGTGATGCAACAGTTTGCTATTTCAGAAGCCACACTGATGGCCTGGTCTTCCATGGATGGCGAGGATGTAAGTGTCAACTCCAGTCAGGAAAATCAAGCTGGCAACTACAATGAAAACTATCAAGAGATGATGGAGAATCAAGGTGAATATTTATTTTCCTCTTAAGCTTCCAGGAGATTTGACATAAAGCTATAGGGGGACAGGTAATCTTCTTTTCATGAGACAATTAGAGAAGGCTAAGGCTATTCTGATTGGGAGAAGCACACCAGTCCTAGTTATCTGTTATGAACTTTCCATTTATTTGTGCAATATATTGGATAAGCACTAAGCAGGAAAACCCTAGTTTTAAATGTTTTATCAGCACTGAACACATTAAATAATGTTAAGAAAGCTGTTTTCAGCCTTAAATCCCCTAATAATGGCCACTATTAGAAAGTTATTGTAACCAGTATTCAGTTAATATTATCTAGATCATCAAACACTTTAAGGCACAGCTTGTATTCTGTATTATATTATTTCCTCTACTTTCATTATTTGTCTCTCAACACCGCCTGGTAGGTCTCTTTGTGCCTCAAGCTTTGTAGAATTTAGGTCAAACTTGTGTCTAGACCATGTTGCTTTAGCATACAAATAGAGACTGATGAGACTCAATGGATGTCCTCCAGACTGACTTAAAATCCCTCTCAGCAGCAAGCTGGGAAGTTACTAAATCTAGCCTTCTCTCTGACATACTAATTGTCAACAAGCAGATGGTATTTATTTGAAGATCATTTGGGATGATGAACCCTTCTACTGGGAGTAAGGTAGAACCATTCTAAATTAAACCAGGCATGCTTACATTCCAATCAACATATGTACAGTTTGCATTTGTATACATATAGTTAGTTAATATGTACATTCATAATGTTCAAGAAATTTAAAAATATAATTTTTTTAGAGAAGTTATTGAAATACAGTAATAGAGTAAAAGTTGTTTACTTATTCTTGGGAAATGTAACTGACAAAGTAAATACCAGTTTTGCAGCAAAAATTTAAAAAAGAAAAGAAAACTGGCCTGCATTTTTGAGATAATTCTATTGTTATGGTTTTGTTTTTAATTGATACAATTGACCATTAAATCACTGCCTCAAAAATGGAAGTGTTTTTTTTTTAGAAACTAACTCCACCTCCTCTGGGGCCATAAATGAGTTGCATGCAGTACGGTATGTGACTTGTAATTTTTGCACTTCTAGATTAGGGCAGAGCTGGAATGCAACTTCAATCTTAGTCTTCCTTTTTGTAGCCTCAGAGCTGCTATAAGATGGTGATTGTATAAATAATGTATTTGCTAGAAGTTCAACATCTTCTACTGCCTTCTCTCTGGTAGTCAGATTTCTTTCTTCACTTGGATCTTTTAGTCTTGTTTCAGATCACTGGGAAAAAAATGTCTGAAGACATTCTAGAATCCCCACTGCAGCCTCCCTGGAGCACAAAAGATTATGGTTCAATCCAAGCATCTGCATCTCATAGACACCTAACATGAATATGTATTCTCAGTCCATATTCGCTTAATCTGTACATTGGATTAATCAAAGTGCCTGGGTATAAATCATGAATGCATCTTCACAGCTGTGAGATTCCAAGAGTCTAACAGCTCTGTAAATAACCATTTTAAGGGATGTTCATTGTAAATTGTGTACTCTCACAACCTCCTCGGGCAACTGCTAAATAAGCTTACCATCCTGCCACAAAATATTATTGCTTACGTCTTTCCTATTTCTTCTGCCTTTCACCTCTCTCATTTTTATTTTCTTCTTTTCTTACCTCCTATGCAGAGCACCTGGCCCAGGTGCAGTATGACAGCTGGCCTCACTCTTACGTCTCACAAGGAATGTACTGCCTGGGTTCGTCTGATGCTTGGGAAACCAGTGATCAGTCCCTCATTGCATCCCCAGCTGCTGGTTCTTACCTTGGCCAGAACTTTGAGGAATGCCAGTCTAACCTGCAGGAAAGTGTTTTAATCCAGAACAACCTTATCCAGCAGCACCAACTATTACAAATGCAACAACAGCAGCAGCAACAGCTACAGCAACAGCAGCAACAACAACACCAGCAAGTGCAACAAGCTGTGTTCCAAAATACTGGCCTTGTAGATGTATGGCCAGCTCAGACAACTCCTAGTGGTGATGATAGCATTGCTAATGGGGGGGATGCTGAATCCAGCACTCTTGTGGGAGTTCACGCAGAAGAGGAAGGGAACCCCGTGCTGGAGAAAGCCCCCCTGTTGAACAAGAAACCTTCTCCAGAAGAGGACGATGTTGTATGCCGGGATCTGGAGTCTCTTTCACCCAGAGAGGAGGCAGAGCCTGCTGCCCTTAGCCGCAAGGTTTCTGATGTTACATCATCTGGAGTTCAGTCCTTTGATGAGGAAGAAGGTGAAACCAATAACTGATGCTGGCTGTTGAAACCTTTGACAATATGCATGGGAAACACGGGTGGGGGAAAGTGTCAGGGAAGCCCCTCTCCAGCTCCTCAATTCCCCCTATCTCAATTCCCCAGGCTTCCCAGTTCCTCATAGCACACTTGTTTATCCTTAGATTTATGGAAAGGTAAGCCAAGGACCAAAGTGCTGGGCTCCCCCTTTCCTCCTGCACACATTAGGCTGAACTTGTAAGACTTATACTGCCCAGAAAGCTCAGGGAATGCAAGATAGTGGCCTCATGTGGACATTGCAAACAGTGGGAACAGGTTATGCTGGTATCAAGAGTGGCTTTGTGAGGCTGATTCCATTAACACCACCTCTGAGAAAATGCTGCTTCGGTCTGGCTCTTGGAACCTGGTGGATCAATGATAGGGAGAGAGGGATGCTTCTTAGATAACTTTGCAACAAAAAAAAGCCAGGCCTCATCAAGAATTCTACTCATGGAAATGAGGTGCTATTTGGAGAGAAGCTTTCACTTGAGGCCTAGAGGACCATGAAGTGGAGGGCATGGATCCAGACTGTGGGACTTTAGGGGTAGTGACTATTCCGTGAGGTACTCTGAGTCCAATTCAAACCTCATTCTTCAGCACGTGTGCATGCATTTGCCGCTGAAAGCCTCTTTATGCACCCACCCTCAGTTAACTTTGCCTATATGGGGGCTGGAGAGGGTTTTCCCCCTCTATTTATTATTGGGCACTGCATGTAGGGAAAAGGGAGCGGGGGTCATCTGTCAATCTTATAATTTATGCAGACATGGAGTTCAGTCTTTCCATTGTATACAGGGAAGACAAGACAAAGAAACAAAAACAAACGCATACCACAGCTTAACTAGTTTTCCTCTATTTTTTTCCCCAAATGTTTATATTGCAACAGTTTTTTGGCTGTCAGAGGGAATGGCCTGGTGCCATCTAGTAGTGTAAGGTAATAGACTTGCAAGTTCCTCTAAAAATATTGCAAAATTGAGACTGGGCCAAGAGTAATTCTCTATTGTATTCCTGCTAGGATTTTTTTTCAAATGACCACTATAGTTAATGCCTAGTTCAGTCAAGAATAAGAAAAAATTAAGGGGCACATTTCTCTCATTTTTTATTTGAAGAAGGGTTTTTTGGTGGCAAATAATTGCTAAGTTTTGTGGCCCATAGAATTTGAGCTCAAGTTATCCCTATTTCTAAGTCTTGGTTTGTCTTGGCAGATAAATGGAAATTAGCATTGTAAAACCTAGTTTTTAATACTGTGTTCTTTGACCATTGTCTGTCAGACACAAACAATGGAAGAAAATAATAATATAAAAAATGGCCAGAATTAATTTTTAAAAGTGTATGGTCATCATTAAAAGAGCAAAAATAAGGACGCTGCCATAAAAGGTGACCCTACCTTGTCCTGTGAGAAAACATCCACAGGTAATTGCATTTTCTCTGCTCTCATTCCTACACCAATTGTATTTACCTGAAATTTCAATGTGGCTTGCAACTAATTGGTTTTCTCTGGGTCTACTGGCTAGAAAATTGAAGAGTAAATTGCACAGCAATGCTTTATTTACTCAGATCTTACCCCTTTGTGTAGAGAAAGGGGAAAAACTTTGCGTTCAGAAGCTTTGCATTCAGATGTCATCAGTAAAAGGGAGCTGAAGCACCCCCACTCTTTTCATGACGTATTGAGGGAAACTCGACGTATTTCAACAACCAAGAAACTCTGTCTTCCCCTTTACTGCACCTTCTTTGAGAACATTTTCATCCTACAGATATGGTCAGGCAAAAATAATCAAAGCAAAATGCATGAAAGAAAAGCCTTTTGTCGCCATTCTTTTCCTTGTCTCTGTTTCCTTAACTCTTCCTGGCTCCTTGGGTTGAGGAGGCTGCTCAACCTCTGAGCCTTTGGGAGCCCACCTCTCTTTTAAAATATGTTTACATGCTACAGTGCCAACCTCTGAAAGCTAAAGAGGGTTGGATGCAGAACTTCGCTGGATATGAGGACAACACCTCATGTTCTTGCATATATATTTTTTCTTAAATTGCTGCATTCTGACTTTCAGTCAGTTTTGGAGAATTCTCCCAGCAATGATGCAGAACCATGAGGAGCACAGAGTGTGCATCTCTGCAGATGAAGAATGAATGAAATTCCTGTTACACCAACATCATCGAGCCTTCAGGATAACCAGAAAGCTTTGAGATGTTTCCAGTATTGTGATGGGGGAGGGTGGAGATTCAGGCAGCTTGATTCTCCTTTCCTCCAAACCATTATGCTCCATGTGCCTATCCAGGACCAGGACTAAACCTGGATGTTTACGGTAATTTGTTTCTGTGTAAATGTATCCTGCTTTCATCTTGGCGTTCACTGAACTTGATAATAAGTAGCTCATCTTGTTTAGATACCTTATTTTATTGTCTGTCTTTTTTAAAGGAAAATGTAAGCAACATGCATTTGATAATGCCACATATCACAAATGTTTGGGAGATGTATATTTTTCTCATTCTGAGAGATGCCAGAGGGTCATATTGCATGGAAATCAGTAAAGAAACAACAAAAGAAAGCCAATTTTGTGTTTGTGGAACTGGAGATGTGACTGAACAATGTGTATGGTGGGATAGAGAATCTCAACTGTATTGTAGATTTCTATAACTGTCATTGGAAAGTTCTACCAAACAAAGATATCCGTATTTTCTTTTAAATTGTACAGTTCTTGGGGAGGGTTTATAAATAAATAGAATTGTTCGGGATATGAAACTCCATTTACCTTCCTCTCCCTCTACCCTTTGCAAAGGGGTCTTGCCTTTTAAAATATCTTTCCTATTATTCCCTATGTTTAAATGTACTGATGGCTCTGCTCTTAGCCAGATACATCAGCAGAGGAAAAAAGTTAGTCAGTTACACTTAGTCCCAGATGAGGGGGAAAAACCCTTCAGCTTCTGTTATCTGTTGTGTAGCATTCCAAATCCTAAAAGATTACAGCTTTCATTTTATTGGACAAAATAATCAGAATAGCCCTATTGCTCTGTTCATATAATAAAACAGATCTGTGTGACACCTTAAAGAGTAACAACAAATGTTGCGATCTCAGCTACTAAACAGAGTCAGGTCAGGTTCACTGACCTGAATGGAAACAGCTCAAAGTGATTCCTGATATAAATGCATTAGTCCCAGCTAACTGAAGAACAAATACTATTATCAAAAGATGGGACTGCCTGTACCAGGTCAGCTCTGCATCTCTGAATATATTGTGGCTAGAAAGCCTCAAGCAGGAAAGTTGGGGGTGGTTTTTTTTAATTTTTTGTAGAAGAAAACAGGCAGGTAGCAGAGCGTACTGCACACCCTTTTTCCATTGTATAGGTGAGTTTATTTCTGGATTTGGAGCCTGACTGGGGGAAAAGCCAGGGAAGATTATTAGAAAAAAAAAGGTCAGTGGAGGGATGTTTGCAACCCCATGCCTCAGTCTGCTCTCTCAGTTCTCCAATTCTACTGCCTTATTGTTATCTATCAGCAATCTGTGTCTGAAGACCCCAGTCCCTTACCACAGAATGCTAACAGGGGAAAAAAAACTTTTAGTCTATGAGGGCTGCGTTTATTAACTCTCAATGATTTCACGTTAACGTGGTCGTGTTCAGAAATTTCACATTTGTTACATGCATCACATTTGAAATGTGCATGCCTTTCTTTTTAATCACTTGGCTTCTTCTTAAAAACATGGAAGCAAAATGAAACCATGAAATTCAGAATACACCATGTAGCTTTATATTTTGAGTGTCTCTGAACTGATAGTGAATTCCTGACTGAAGAATATTGGAAGGGATGTGTAAGTTTGTGCTCATGTATAAGATACTGTTGTCCGATGCTAGAGGTTATGTCAAGGTTGAGGAATACACCCCTCTTCAGAAGTTGTAAACCTGAAATGTTTAGTGTCCTCACCACTGGCCCTACCGCCCAAGACTTCTGGGAGTTACACTTCAACCACATACAGAGACTTTAGATTTCCCATTCTTGGTTTATATACTTGAGTAATAATAACACCCTTCTTATAGAGGATTATTCATGAAACCATTAGGAATATCTGATCCTTTTTTAATGAAGTAAAAACTGGCATTGGATTTCCTTAACATACTTTGGGGGGAGAGTTCCCTTGATCCTTTGCATGAATCATAGCAGCAGTAGACTCATAGTTAGCAAATAGTGTATTTTGTATTATTCACTAAATATTTTTCTCTGATGCAATATTGCAGTGCTTATGTTGTGGCATGAATGCTAGCTAGCTTTATTCCAAGGTATTTGAGCAGTTTTATTGAAGTATTTTAATCAAGGGATTGCCAAAGAGTCCTGGAGGAAACATTCCACAAATGTTTGTCCTTGTCTGTGAGCCTTAAATCCCTCTCCTTACTCATTTCTTAATTGCTAGAAGAACTGAAAGATGGCATCATAGTGGATGACAATACAACACTGGGAGCTTAATGACAGGCTCTATTTGCTAGTGGCTTGCTCTAGATGGAAGAGAATTAACTAGGAATGAAAGAAAACAAAATGTCCTTGAACTTTGAGGTCCAATTAAATCCTCCATTCCCCCCACCCCTTAATTTAGTTCAAAAATTGTTGGAGGGACTTTTCTTAAGTGAGAAGGCCACTTAAATAATTTCTAACAGAATTATTCCACTGATAAGGGGAAACCAACATGTTTTGTGAAGGAAGAAATAGCTGTAAGAGCTACTTTCGAGCAAATCAGCAGCCTCTGAGGAAAGAATAAAGCATTCTCCCTTTTTAAAAGTAAAACCCAAAGTTTTGCAGCTGCATTTTTAAAAATGAACCTAAATCAGATACTTTATGTGCCTCCTATATCATGCCTAGTCAGTGCCTAAGGTCTTGCATCATTCGTGTTTTTCCATTTTTCACCTAAGCTAATATGGATAACTAACTCTTCCCCATCCTGCTTTTTTCTGCTTGAAAGAAACATCTAGATATATATGAAAATCACCAGGATGTTTATGAAAATAAGATTTTTGTAGAAATGCCAACCAGATATAAATTGTGTCTTCTTAAATATTAATATCAAGACATTATTTCAGTGAGTTGCATGGTTAATAGTTATATATATTAACACGACACATTTAAAATGTCACAGAAGTGAGATGGGTAGCTATATAAATTTAATACATAAATAGTGAAGTGGAAAACAGCAAAGCAGAAGGAAAGAACTGGATTAGAGAAATTAAGCCAAGAGACAGGTTCTGAGGACAGCATTCCTGTGCCCTAGCAAGGTGTTTTTCAACTGTATTGGGTTTCAGTTTCCATCATCCCCAGCCAATTTATTCACCTCTTTTTAGGGACAGGTTTTGGCAATAAAAGCTGTAGAATTGGTGATTGTTGAGATAGGCTTGCTTAGAAAGGCTTCTATATTAGGTGTGAGAGAGGGCCTTGCCCTGTGTCACTCCAGGATGTAGAGAAAGGCATTCATGAAGAACAATATTTTTGTATGTTTCAGAGGAGTTGAAAAGCAAAATGATCACCCCTTTGAAGACCCCTTAATTCCCTGCTACCCACTCAGGATATCTTCCTTTAAAAAAAAAGTCTTTAAGGAGCAAAGAGGCATTTCATCCTCTTCAGCACCCTTCCAATGGGCTCTGAAAATGTCAGCCCCATTCCACAGTGACCTTTACAGCTCTCAGGTAGGGAAGGGCAGAAAGCATAATGTGTCCCTCTGTCCATCATTGTTCTTGGCCCTTAGATTTCTCTCATTCCCTGGGCAGTTAAAGCAGAATGTAATATGTATTGTCAGACCAATAAATTAGGAAATGAGTTGGCTCGTTGTGAAAACATATTCAAAGTCTCAGCTTAGTTATGCTGAAATCACAAATAAGCATTTTTGAGTGTTTTTCCCCTACATTCCTGCATATTTGAAGGGCAGAGGAGTGTGAGAAGCAATGCATTTTTAGGCAGACCTAAAGAAGTGGCTTCCATGAAATGATGGTGGCCAAAAAAAACTCAAGATGGCGATCATGACCACGATATTGAAGTTCTGTCCCTTTGTACATGTGTGCGATATACAAGTGGCTGGGCTTCAATCACATGGTCGTTATTGCCATCTTGACTTTTTTGACACATACCATCCCCATGATGGACTCACCTGCCTAAAGTCTGCCTGTTTTGAACTACATTATTCTGTGGTTGATGAATTGTTTCTTACTCTTATTTGCATTTCTCTATTCTAAGATCTGTTTGCTTATTCGTATATGCAACATACAGCCTTTCTTTCTTTCCTTCAGGAGCTCACAGTAGTGGATGTAGCAGTTGCTCCCTTACCAAAGTCTGTGAGATAGGTTGGACTGAGAGAAAGTGAACAGACCAAGTCACCCCATGAGTTTTTATAACAAATGCCAGGCTGGAATCCAATCCTCTTATAACCTTAACTATTACAGCACACTGGCTTTAGATCAGTCCAGACAATGGCAGGTATTTCTTGCATAAGTCAGGAATAAAACAAGAGAAATTGGGGCTCTACAAAGAACTACTGTGATCCGTGCATTTGTATTATGCATTAAATTAAATTATTCTGTAAGAATGCTAGATGGCTAGTGGCTTAATTTATTATTTCTTTGGGTACTCTCAAGGAGATTGAAGTCAATCTCTTAATCATATTTCACTTTAAAATGTAGCCATCTAGCAAATAAAAAGATGGCACATAGGTGCAAATAATTTAGCTGCAGAAAGGCTTAGTTTTTGAAAGTCACTAAATTAGCTCTGATGTCAGAAGTGTTGCTTACTTCATTGTAGCCCATTGTGACAAGTCATTATCTCTCTGTATTTATCTGCTGCTCAGAAGAAAAGAAAAATTGAAGGGATTAATTCTGGAACAAACTGACACAACATTTGCTTTGTTTTATATGTACAGTATATGAGAGGTTTTATTCTGATGCCTTACCTTCCCATCACTGAGCTTCTTTAGAATCAAGATAATTGGGAGACTAAATAATTGAAGCAATGATGGAAAAGCTGCATTTGCTCTTCTTGTTGCTACTTTTTCATTTTAAATCATCCTGATTTTGTTTTGTGGGCGATGCTGTCAAGTGTATTGAGGTCCTGGCCTGGATTTCACTGTATCTAGATGGTACCATTTTTGATTGCTGGGGTAGGGGAAACCTAGGTTTCAGTGCTTCTCTATGCAAAGATAATTCTCAGCAGTTGATGGAGCAGGTGATCAGGGATAAGTTATTCGAAGCCAGGTTTCCATTTAATGCTCACTTTTTGTGCACAAATAATTATCTGAGTGGAGGAGCATTATAACTGTGGAAAACCAAGTTATAATCTGATATTTGCATATTCAAGTTGAGAGGCTTAGTAGTGAAGCAAGCAGAAAAATATTTTAAATAAATGCATAGTTTATTTTAATTAATTCAGTTTTTTCACACTTTTTAGTCCAGGCATACCTGTAGTGTATGCATACTTCAGTATATCACTTTTGTTTCCTTTTTCCTTAAATATCTTTGCCATAGATGTCTGAATTTTGTTCCAAACTTTGTATGGACAATTATAAGTTTGGATGCTACTTTACTGTAATTTTAGGAACTGCAAAATATTGTTTGAGAGGCAAAGATCATTTTTGAATATAGTACCATATTTTTTTAAATATTTCTCCAGTTCATTTGGTGCTGTGCATCCTCCGAGCTAGAAAATGATCCTCAAAAATAATTTTCCAATTAGAAGGGACCTTTTTTAAAAAAAGAAAAGCTTTTCATAGAGGTGGATAAGCTTAAGAGCAGAACACAGGACAATAAATACAGGACCTATATAAAAAGTAATAGTGGCTAGTGTAATTGAAGCATGTTTAAAGAAACCAAAGGTTTGGGATGTTTTTTTTTTTTTTTTTAAGATTAAACTGATTACGGTTCATTACAGGGAAGTTTATAAAGAGAGACCAGTCTTAAGAGTTTTCACAATTCTGAATTTCTGAAGAAGGGAGGAATAGTTTTCTTCCAATCTTTAAAATATGGGATTAATTGAGGACAGTGACTTTCCAGGAAAGGCATGGGAGGAAATGTAGAATTGGGTTTACAAAAATAACCCTCTCACCTCTTTCAGTCCTGGAGCACGTGAGCAGAAAGAAACCAGATTTGCCTTTGGTCTTCCAACTCCAAAACATCTTTGCTTATTTTATTTTATTTTTTTTGTTATTCTGTGCATGTTTTTGATAATGTGACTTATGAGAATATATATTCTCTCTCTCAATATATATACATATATCTTTTGTGCACGCATACACATGTGTGTTTGTGTGCCTGTGTGTAATTATATCTATAGATATAAAAATTATATGGCGCTTCATGCCTGATTATGGTTAATAGCCATTGAGGAAAAGAGAGCTTTGCCTGCAAGGGGATGTAAGAACCTCATCAAGTTAATGTTATTAAACAGCACGCGGTTTTGCCATTGTGGTTGGTGGAAGTGTGTTTTATTTCTGTTGGGAAGTTCTTCCAAATGGATTTTGCAATATGATAGGTTCCTGTCTGCCAAGTGTCATGGTCTGAACAAATAAAACATACCTTCTTCTCCATTCAAAAGTACCTTCACAGTTAGTATCTGACAAACATTTCAATGGAAGAATATGCAAATATTGCTGTAAATGTAGAGTTGTTACTGAAAATTGCAGCTGTAAATCAGGTCCTTCTCTTCCTCCATAAAACCTATAGCAGGTGATTTCAATTTTTTCCAGAGCAAGAAATGTAACTTGAGCTCCTGATTAGAATACAAAGCTCCAGTGATGGAAAAATTGGATGCATTTGACTTAGCTTCTCTTTTTATCCCAAGTTTCTCATTTCATCATATTTTCAAGGATTCCATATGGAACAGTTTGAAAAACTTGGATCTAGACCACGGATGTCAAACTCATGGCGTCACATTGTCGTCACGTGACGTTTTGTGACTTTTTTTTCCCTTCACAGAGCTGGAGTGGGCCATGGCCTGCACTTGACGCATTCGGTCTATGGGCCACCTATTTGATACCCCTGATCTAGACTGTAGGGCTTACTTCACATCTTGATTAACACAGCACCTCATTAAATGTTCTAACCAAGATAACAGATCTATAATTCAATGCATCTGCTGTGCACTGGCTTAGTAAAAGCTACTATAACCTGTGATAAATTTTACTACTTTTTAATGGAGGGAGTCGGAGGAAATAATAGTTGCCATTTGTAGCAGTATTTATAGAGATGTCTGTTGTAATCCTTTCAGTGTAACTCTGCATTAGTTACAAAGAGTTGAATGAGTGTCCTTAGCCAAGTGAGTGTTTTTAAAACATGGTTAATACTTAATATTTGTCATTTAATTTTAAATATACTGGTGTCAGTGTAAAAAGAAAAAACAGCTTCTCTCCCCCACCCCATTTTCTTCAGATTCTACCTAATACAAATGAAATATGGAGCATGTTTACTCCATAGAAAGAAAGGGGCTGAAGGAAAAAAAACAAGCAGTGGGCAATCTCTCCTGTGCCTATGTACAGAAGAAAAAGATTGGAGAGAAAGGGATTGCATAAATAGGCAATGGGGAATACACCAGACAGTTTGCATAGCACATTCATGGTTGCTGATTCCAGCTCATGTTTTTGATGTGGATTCTCCATTGTAGGCCTGCTTACTCTTACAATCCCTTCCTCTCCAATTAATGTAAATGTAAACATTAATTATTTTCTTACTAATTATCCCAGAACTGGGATGAACATTCGAAGAGTAGGAGATTGGGGAAAGGAAAGCACAGTTGTGGTCAGGTCATGTGATTTCCAACCTTGTGACCACTTAGCAACACAGCTGTTGGTCCCATTTGGGTCACTAAATGAGGACTACATGTAAATAGATGAAGCACATGTACTCAGAAAAATCCATAATCTAGACTTCCAACGACTGCAAAAACATGCTGATGTAAAGGTGAGAAGTTTCAGAAACACCATTGGCAGAAATATAATTTACATTACAGGATCTCTTCATATTTTTGGTCTAAAAACCAATCTGTATCTATGCACTCCTCTCTTTGTGTTCTTATAGTCCCGCCCATATAACTTTTCTATTCCAGAAATATGTTTATGTGCATGCATCTGCATGAAACTGATGTGTTACAAAGCAACAGCCTCCAGAATAACATTTATAAGATTGTCTATAGAATCAAAAAGTGCATATTTCATCCTTCTGTTTTATTTGAAATCTACTTTCTAGCCCAGAAAGGACAACCAAGGTAAGTTTACACCGGTAGAAGAGTAAAAAAGGGTCTTTCTGGACAGAAGATTATGGAATTTAATAATGACTGCTACTAAAGAAATTGTACTGCCAATCTTGGAACAAAATAAAGATATTATCGGAATACATTAATATCCCTAGGCAAAGCAAAATACCATTGGTAATTCTGAAGAATGTGAGCAGATACTATATGGAGTTGCTTGGTTTGTTTTTGCTTCCTCTAATTAATGGTAGGCTGAAAAAAATCTTAAAATTTCTACAAGGTAGGGGTGTGGCTGGCACAACCTTGCTTTTATATTAATGAGACTCTTCACATTCTTGATGCACAGCTTCTAGTTTCTCTGGACATTTTTTTTAAATGAATGACTATTGCAACTATCTTCTAGCTACAGTCTGAAGCAGTATAAGCCAAATGAAAGATTTATCACTCCAGTAAAAATGTGGGCTAAATAAATTAGAGGACTATTTAGGTCAAGGATGCCCAGATGTTATAGCTTGTAACATTGGAGAAGCAGAAGCTGTGGGGCAACAACAAAAACAAAATGAATACTTTCTGTGCTTTTGAGAGGTGTCCCGCTTATTACTTAACTGAGAACAAGCCCTGTTTGCATTCTCATTTGATTTCGTAGGCACATGAATGACAGAATCCAAATTCAATGATTTACAGACCTATATCCATTTTGACTCAGACATGGAACAATCAAAGAAACTGGCAATGATTTGCCTTAAGTACTGTTCCGAACAGCCAGTATCCCTCTGGTGACAAACGAATAGAAATCAGCACTAAAATGTATATACCAGCAAATTGTGTATTTGTTGAAAGAATTACTAAACAGTGATTAGATAAAGCTGATCTGCATTTAATCGGTCTTGTGGGACATAGCTATCAAATTGCCTCAAAACACTCAGACACTGCCAGATTCCCAACAAAAACCCTTTCCAATGTGGTTCTGACAAACCTTTTGTAAAATCATTACCATTATCATCATAACATTTTTTTTCTCCATTTATTAGACCAAATCTTGCTCAGAAACACTTAGTTCAAACAATTAACACATCTGTACTGAATGGCTGATGATATACTACTGGTACTGTACAGTACTAGTGACACAGCACAGAGTTACAGTCTGAGTGCAATGGCTGAAACAAGAATTGATTATAGGTGCAAGAGGTTAGGTTAAGCAAGGATTTTTCTTATTTGGTTATGTGTCATATATTTCCAATGAGTTATTGAACCCAATTAACAATCATTAAGTTTAGTTGTGCTTGTTATTTCTTGTTATCCTCTTCTTAGGGATTCCTTTGGAAAGAGTCAATATTGTTAGATTTGTATAAAAGTTACACAGTACAAGGAAGAAATGCAGATATATCCTTAGAAATGCCACCCCTTCTTTCATTTACTGATACTGCTTCTCAACACATCAACTTCTTCCCACATCAGTTTTTAGTCATCAGGTACAAATATGTTTAAGACAGCATTTGTAGAAATTTCTTTCAAGTAATAACAGTAGGATATTTAAGATGTGAGTGATATTTATACAGCCTTAATTTGAATCCTTGGCTCATCAGCATTTAGAGTTCATTGACGTTCCTCTTCTGGTTTGATTTTTTTCCCCCCAAAGTCTTCAATCAAACTAATGTTCTGACAAATGCATCACCACAGGTAGAATTGAAGGTTTATGATTGTGCCTGCATAGGCAAGATGGGGAACTATCTGGATTAACAGCAGTTACTTTATTACTTAGTCAAGTATATTTTGATAATATCCTCAATAAACAATCAGACTTGGTTCTAGTATTTTTACCCCAGCAACAAGTATCAGAGGAATATTTCAATATATGGGAGATTTTTTGTAGGACAAGGATGTGCAAATTAGTAGAAATAATAGATATTAAGCTTATAATGACAAAAAGAAGAATTTGTGAGGGGGTGAATTAGTTTCACATGTAGAACATAGATTGGAGTTTATTTTTACAAAAAGGACACTGCAAAAAGGTAAAAGGGGGTATGAAGCACTTGTCATATTCTGTTTTGTTTACAAATTGGGATGAGTTCTCTACATCAGGACTGAGCCTGGGCTAAGTTTTCTGACCCTCCCTCAGACCAGAACACCTCAAAGGGATGAAGATGGCCATACATAAGGGCTTGTGGGAATGACCTTTGGAAACAGGAGGAAAAGCCACAGACTGGACAACCAGAGTGTAAAAGACAGCCCTCAGATGGAAGTAGGGCATGGGAAACATTTCAGAAGAGATCTTCCCTAGTTTTCTGGCAAGGAAAAAGAAAGGAGGGGAGAAATACTTTCACTCTGGCAAGATTCTCTTAAGGCAACCTTACAATAAAGTTAAGAGTTAGAACTCCTGGTTACACTTCTTGTCTGGACTACCCCACCAGGCTAGTGTCATGACATGCTGGACTACCCCACCATATAAGTGGTAGATTTACCTGAAGAACACTTGGAATATATCCCTACAGAAAACGGGGCCATACCATGTGCCCACACACACAGGGATCATAATCAAAGGATACAAAACTAGAGGATATAGGCTAGGATCCTTCCTCCCATTTGCTTTTCATGTCTTTCTTGCATCCCACTGAAAATGGCAGAGGAAAGCCAATCCACATAGCCACAAAAGTTCACCAGGATGAGTGGTCTTCCACTGATACCAGCAAAGCAGGTCACAAGCCTTTCCTTGAAATGTAAGCATGGTGGGCAGGTTATGCTGAAGGATGAGGTAATTTTTTTTCCAAGGTGCAATTATATTGTCATATCATTATCATCCTTCTCCTCCTCTTCCAGGTTTCTGGAGCACAAATCCTTGAGTATGTCTGAGATGTTCTCAGCAGCTGGGCCAGAAATTTTTATGTCCTCCAATTCTATATCAGCATATGAAGCAGAGAGAATCCCTTTTCTTTACCTGGGAAGGGAAGATTGCTGTGCGACAGGAGAACTAGGACCCCCTGAGTTCTCTGGTCCTGAGTCCACTGCAGATTTCCCAGCGACTGTATCACTGTTACCTTTGCTCCACATCTTTGTCGACCAATTGATATTCTCTTTGCTGCTTGAAGTCTGAGCGGCATCACGGAAACTTGCAAGTGGAGGACGAAGTTGGACCCCAGTACGTGTAGACCCCTCAATAGCTTTCTGGAGCTGAGAGTTTGAAAGGCACAGAATTAACAAGCAAGTTGCACAAAGATACCCTTCCTCAATCAAAATAGCAATAGCACTTATTTATATACCACTTCACATTGCTTTGCAGCCCTCTCTAAGCGGTTTACAGAGTCAGCATATTGGCCTCAACAATCTGGGTCCTCATTTTACCCACTTCGGAAGGATGGAAGACTAAGGCAAAATAGTTTCCATGAACCAGAAAGGCAATCATTTTCATCCAAAGGACCACATCTTTGGACCTTGCTAGATGTGCCTTATCACATGACAATGTCACCAAAATAGGCAAGACCCTTTAATCCCTTTTTCCTCATTCGCTTGTTCATTCATTCATTCATTCATTCATTCATTCATAGACTATACAACATATAAATTTCAGCAGAATACACAAAGTAAGATTTGGAAATATTTACCAAAGTTAGCACTTTCCATAAGAAAATTTGGGGGAGGCAGGGTCTTTAAGGTCAAACTAGCTGCTCTAACTGCAAAAGCTAAGGCACCTATTTTGTTTCTTAAACAAAATAAATGCAGAGAGAGCCACAATTTTTATCCTTGCCTAATATATGAGGCATTAAATGGGCTGCTAGGAGGGGAGGGGATTGAAGTTCCAGACAGAACTCCACTCTGATATTTACTACTATGTGCTATTTTTGTCCTTCATAAAGGGAGAAAATAAGCAAATGATATGCTCATCAGCCAGAAGTTTATAAATGCTCAAGGAAGGGGGGAAACCTTGATTATCATTATCTTTACAGTACAATAGGGTTTTTTTTTTAACCCCCAACTTGGTGTCAAGTAGCGATGGCTGGAAATTTGGAGAGCTGTTCTATAAAAAATACTGACGAGTACATTTACATGAAGTAAGGAGTTCAATAGCCATTATCTCCATCCTAGAGAACAAATTTCCTTTGAAGGAAATGGCAAATAAATACATAGCACCATCACAAACCAAAAGGTTCCAAGATTCTTTGGAAGAAGACAAAGCCATGGAAGTTAAGCATGTATAAATTCAACTCAAGTTCACAACCTAATTTCTCCTCTTTTGGAAAACGCCACAATCCAGTTGGCTTCATAGCCAATAAAGTCGTAATAAGACTAAAGATAGTTTTTCTTCTGAATGTTAAGAGGTTTTAAACTGGGATTCCTCTCATAGACTAGATGGTGGTATATTATATCAGATTTTGCAACTTTTAGCAAGGGTGTACTAAGACTTCAAGTGAGTACACTTCAAAAATTAGGTAAGTCTGAAAAAGAAATAGAGGCCAGAATAAAATAAAATATTGCATTTCAATTTAAACTTAATGAAAATAAAATTAAATAGTACACACATTACTTTTTTTGCAGCTATGGATACTACCGGTACAAGTTATATTTTGCTAGCTTTGGATGGAAAACTCTGGGAACTGAACCTAAAGTCCATAGGGGAGTTGTGTTATATGTCACTGATAGTATTAAAAGAATACATGAAATGTAAAATATAACTAAATGGAAGAGAAAAAGTCTTAAATGTCTTTTCTAAATGTGGACTGAGAAGGCACCATCAGGAATTCAGAAGGAATGATAAGAGTGAGGTGTAAGTAGTGTATAAGGAGTAGTACTCCCCTTACAATCTTTTTTTCCCCCAGTTTGGGTTTTCCATTAGACCTTTTCTTTACTCTCAAGCAAGACTCAACCAGACAAAATACAAAGATAACATGATTTAAATTACCTCTTCCAGTGCAATCACACCCTTTAGTTTCCCCATACTGGTTACGTAGGCATTGGTGAGTCCTAGCAATGAGAACAAGGTATGTGTCTACAGAAATGAGAAAATAAGATAAATTAACAAATAAAACAGACCAACCATTGCAAACTCATGGAGAATTTGAAACAGGTTGAGAATAGTGGGATTTTTTTTTTACCCATATTAGCATGAATAAACCTGAAGCAAAATATGAAACCTTTATGTTTGAAATTGGAACAGTTAGAAATAGAGATCCATTTGTCCAATTAACATAAAGCAATACTTTGTTGGCATTAAAAAACACATTGTACCAAGTCAACTGATATTGAGTTACATAGTAATGCAATATACATATACAAAATAAATAAAAGATTATGGTTTAAATAATTTTCCGATTCTACATAACCTATGACCTAGCAGACTAAATTATCTTTATCTTGTGTGCTAGCATGCTAAGGGTACTCTCAAGTAGCAAAAGCAGGGAAAGTTCATCTAGATGGGATATAAATGGAATTAAGCTCTTCTGAATTCAGAGGAATATAGAATAGCAATAGCACTTAGACTTATATAGTGCTTTACAGTGCTTTATAGCCTTCTCTAAACAGCTTACAGAGTCAGCATATTGCCCCCCCAAAAAAAATCTGGGTCCTTATTTTAACCACCTTGGAAGGATGGAAGGCTGAGTCAACCTTGAGCCTGATGAGACTTGAAGTGCCAAACTTCTGGCAGCCGGCAGTCAGCAGAAACAGCCTGCAGTACTGCATTCTAACCACTGAGCCACCACGGCTCAGAAGGGTCATGGATAGTCATAAACTCTTTGGAAAAAATTAGATTATAGTAAAACCGGGTTGTATTGTAAACTTGAATAAATCAAATGAGGTAAAAGGGAAAATATGCCTTTTGATTTTGTATATATCCTTGCAAGTATCATTTTAAGTGAGACCAAGACTTTTCTTCTTTGAAAGACAGGGAAATAAGCAAGATCTTTGTGTATAATATGGCCCATCACTCCTAATCACAGATGTGCATATATTAAACAAAACCTTGCTACCTAATTAAAAAGGGCACCTTATACATAGATTGAAAAATTTGGAATTGATTAAACATAAAAATTCTAAATAGGTTTTCTTCAATTTTATATTTATTGATGGTTCATATTCATAAGAAGCATTGTTATTAACTTCTTCTTTTTTTTGAGTTATGCATTGGAACAACATTGAGAATAAAAAACAACTTATTCAACAATTTCTGTTCCCAATTTTATTAGGAAATTTGCTCCTGCAAAGATTAAATAGTAGCCCAACTCCCCCTGTTTCCTCCACACAGAAATCTTTTTAGTAGACAAGATTGTCTAAAGAAATACCACTGCTTCTTAGATGAAATTTTCTGCTAATAGCACAAGCTAAGGGTGGTAGTAATAAGACACAGAACCGGCAAGATTGATAACAAATAAAATAAACAAATTGAACATTGGGATGGTTCTTTTGCTTTTAATGCTATTTTTCTCATTCAAATTCTAGAGGCTTAGCTTCACATTGAAATCAACTTTGCAAAATTGTGTGGCAAGGTGGTGACTTGAGATGGAAAAGAGACAGATGAAAAGAAAATATATATGATAGTAAGACAATTTGGCAGGAACTGCGGGGGGGGGGGGGGGAAGCAAGAAGGAATTGAAGAAAAGAGAACAGGTCTATATTTTGTTGATTCAGCCCAGTTCTCTATCTTTTACTTGTGTGAAAGAGTAAAATTAGAGAAGAATCATCAAGGCCATACAGAGAGCCCTACTAGTTCTGATAGGTTAAGCTTAAGCAAGATCACACCATATGTTGAAGATCAAGAAATACAAAGAGAACATGAAATCAGAAGAAGGTGTAGACCTTGATGGGGGTAGAGTTGGATAGCAAGGAAATGCAGCACCCACCTTATGCAGTGATGTTCTCTCAACCAGCTGAAAGGGAGAAGGATCTATGCGGCAGCTGCTGAAGCATACCTTTTTCTCGAGCTCCTCCTGCTCCCAAACTTCTATCTGACACAGGAAAAAAAGAGTTCACAAGTTCAGAGAAATAATTTGCACCAACCACTTTCCCAGGCTGCTTATTTTAGCCAATGGGGTAGCATGATTTACTTGTCTTGGGTACATTTCCCAATTTATCCAATTCCTCTTCTAACTTCTTGGTTGACTGGGATCCAAAAGGGACCAGTTACAAAGCCATTTCTAACAGGAATCTGAAACTAATCTCTTTCCTGAAGCAAACACTGCATTTTTATTATTTTTTTCCTACTCTTCTCAGTACACTTTACATTTTCTTTACATTTACATTCCTTCTCAAAGATTCCTTTTTCCATGAATATTTTGGTTTTAATTTCTGAAGCCCATCCTCTAATGAAATCAGGAACAAGGTCTACATGTATATTGTATGGACTCTCACTCATACAGACATTATACAGACTCTCTTAAGAACAAAGACTATGTGTCCCAACACCCCGGGTAGGATTCTACCAGTTCGCACCTAGAACCAGTTGTTAACATTCTAAGCAGTTTGGAGAACCGGTTGTTAGAAGAAATTACTGGCCTAATCCTGTAAGGAAGGCAGGAAGGAAACATTCTGGTGTTGCTTACACAAACTGCCTCTCTGTTAACCCTTAATTCTTAAGGGTTAAGAATTAATTCTTAAGGGTTAATTAACATTAATTCTGTTAATTCTTGGCAGGACTAGACTTCCTGTCTCAGGAAGGTCTCTGGAGTTTTTTTCCCCTCCTTTGCTGGTACTTTGCTTGTGTGGAGTGACCATTCAAAGTTACAATGGCACTGAAAATAGTGACTTATGACCTTTTTTCACACTTACGACTGTTGCAGCATCCCCACAGTCATGAGAGACCAGGCAAGGAGATGCATGCCTCAATGTGAGTGATGTTGAGTTGGCCATTCCCAGCCAGTCACATGACCACCTAAGCCATGCCCACTACCTAAGCCACGCCCACAGAACTGGTTGTTAAAAATTTTGAATCCCACCCCTGCCCAACACATTCTCCTATACTTTTCATTTGCAAAGCCCTAGTTTTCCATTTAATCATATGGTTTTTACTCATCATGCTGGCTGCTGCAAAATGAAGCCTCCAATGAAATGTCTGTAAAAACACAAGCTCAGAGAGCACCAAGGACCCTTCCAGGAGTATGTTACTTACCAGGCCTGACAAAACAACACAAATTCACTTCAACAAAGCATTGGGATTACAGAAATGATCTGATTTACTTCACCAGAGTGAAGTAGGTTCTACTCAGTTTCTCCTCCAGTGTTTTAAAGTCATGCAACTTTAGGGCTATCCGCAGCATTCATCAAAAAAAAATCTGATTCTGTGTACCACCATAGATAAAAAAAACTGGATGAAAGTGAACATCCCCTACACCAACTAAAACCTGCAATTGCAGTACAATTAGGTATCTCTCAACTCTGTGGCGTTATTAATATTCCCTGTTTTCTTTAAGTTATGAGTCACGCAGCTCACACATAGGTTATAAGCATAATATTACACTGTACTTTTTGTCATACGCCTGTTAAGTACAAATATATTTTTGAAAAATTATTTATGCAATGCTTTACAATGGTAGAGTTAGTGTAGTAACACACATCTTCCCCCTTTAACTTTCAACTTTTTCTTGCCCATTGTTATATTTTTATATTATATTTTTGCCCATTGTTGTCTGAGGTGCCACGCATACTGATAGCAGGATATATGACAGTATAGTTGTTGCAGAGAAAATAAGAGGTTTTCAAAAGTCACATTTTATAGTGGAGAATGGCTAAATAATCTTGTGATTGTTTTAAAATAACCATATGGTTCTTTCATGGAATCTCCTGGCATGACAGATCAACCCCCTCAACTTTGGCTGCTGCTTTACTTCCAAACGTACCTCTTCTGCCTTCATTGGGTCTTCAACCTCTGCAGAATCCTGAAAGGAATAAGCAATCAGTTCTAAGATCAGAAGAAAGGCAACAAAGCTTCAATCCAATTCTCATTTTCAGGACATAAATGTTGCTTCTTCCCTAACACCATTGTTATAAATGAGCACTGTATGTATTATGAGATTTGGCACATGGGTAAAGAAGCAAGTCGGTGCATATGATATGGTCATGCATTCTAAGCTTCTTGGGTCACAGTTTCTAAAATAAAATTTATTGTCCTCTGTTCCATATTAGCAGGCTCGAAACCCTGTGATCCTATTGGTCCAGACAAGCCAGATCGTAATTGGTTGGCTTGAATGTTCCTGATTGGCTCACACGGGGTTTGCCGCAATTGGCTAAAACCAAGCGCGGCAAACTCAAAGAGTTGTCATTGGCTGCCTAGCCGCGGCCAGCTCTATAAGAAGAGCTACCGCGGCTAGGGGTTTTGTCTCAGAATCTATCTGTTAATAAAGAGCTGTTGTTCACTACTCAAGCCTCGTCTGTTCATGGGACCCACCGACCAAATTTAACATCCTCCATCCCTGCAAATTTGAAAACAATATCTGATGAATCTCAAAGTTATATTCCTTTGTTTTATATAATTGCTTTTATTCCTTAGAGAAATGCAGAGGAACTTCAATTTAGTTCTTTTTAGTCTTTCCCTCCAATGAAATGAACCATATCACATTCTCACAAAAGGACAGAGATAAACTTGGGTTCTGAGTACTTGGTCCACTCCACATCTTCCGTTTCCCTTCACTCCATTTTCTTTCTTAAATACAATGCTCTGAATGTGCACACCTTTGTGACGTACGTGTGCTTGTGTAATTTTTATAAACAAATAAATGAACCAGAATTCCAAAAAGACCCTTTTATCATTCTTCCTGTTGCAGTTTTAGGATTCTTATGTTTGTAACAAAGAAATCTATTCTTTGAAGAAAGACTTTACTATAATAATTCAAACAATCAATGAGGAGGATTGTAGCATATTAATCTGCAAAGGATTTTTTTCCTAGGCAGTGATATCATCTCTTAGAAGAGGGAGGGGTGAAGAATTGCTTCTTCACCCCTCCCCCTTCACAATCTCAAAAGCAGTCCGGTAGTGTAGGCGTACAGATTTTTAAAAAATAATAATAAAGAAAAACAATTTGCAGTTAATTCATCAATTTCTATCACTAAACAATAGCAGGAAATCATCCTTATTCATTCCATTCAAAGAAATACAATGACACAAAGATGGAAAACATACGGTATTCTCAAGTGGTTTGGAAGTCTGGCTTAAAAATACATTTGAAAAATAGATATGCATGCTAATGTATAAAACATCTGTGCTCATGCCATGACAGTTCAGGGATGAATGAACAGGGATAGGTCAGTTCTGGTACTGAACATCTTCCAAAATATCTGGCAGCAAAAGGTCAGGATTAATGCTAAGCTTCCCTTGCTATTTTAAGTTTTCCTGCCTAAAGGAACCCCTATTAAGAAAAAGAGACAAGGGTAAAACACTGATAAATGACTACGGAATATCAGTGTTGCATAGCTAACCTATTTCATTACCATAATGAAGTATGTATGTTGTGTATCCAAGGTCTGTCTGGAATATAAACAGACTGTCCAAAACCATAACATTTCCATTCTCTTTTACTATTTAAGTCTTTGATGTCCTGCCTATCCTCTTCATCCCAGCCAGTCCAGCCAAAGGCAGTGCAAAGGGCTGTCTGGAATGTTAGATTCAAAAGTAATTCCAAGTAATTGGGAAAGTCCTTCAAAGGAGGAAAGTTCCCTGTCATATCCCAGCCTGAGACTACAAACACTGTCCAAAAGAATGGAACAGAAGGTACTTAGGCAAAACATTCTGGAATTCTACAAAATTCTGTGCAGGATAGCACAGATTAAAACTCATGGAATGCACATATTCACTTCTCTTTCACTTGTAGATTTGTGCCCACATGGACTTCTGAGCTATCCGGTTCTTCATTTTGAGAAGTTTAATTTATTTTATTTCCCTCCCACTCCTGACTCTAAAAATGCTATTTTCTCAGGGTTTGATAGCAATCAGAACTTTTTTCCCAAAATTATTTAGGTATAGGATAGCTTTCTTGTTCAAACCTGCTCGGTGCTTTTTCCCTGGGGGGATGGGCTGAGACAAAGAAGTAGCTCCATAAGTCTCCTCAGCTGCCAACATCTCCCGGCTGTGAGAAGGGAAAAATGCAAGGAATGAAATGGCTGACCACTGGGCTGTCTGCAGGTATGATAAAAAAAAAAAATCAAGATGGCAGCCACAACCTACAGTCAAAGCTTCACCCATTTTTATGCTGTGGCTGCCATCTTGATTTTTTGTATTACACTCTGCAGACACTTCTGGCTAACCAGTAGCAATGCTTTTTTCCCTACCCTTTCAATAATGCATGCACATTAGGTTGCCACCGCATCACTTCTGATTTGTAAGGTACTAAAATGTATATTTTCCATAGTAGAACAATATAAAGCCAAACTGCAACAATATAGCTTCATCTAAATATAATTCTTCAATTATATTTAGATTATATTATTCTTTCAACTCAGCATTTGGTGTTTGATGGCTGCCAGGCCTGTTGGTAGACCAGGCTATGAAAACTCCATGGAAAAGTTAAAACTACTTTTATTGACACTGGCTACAGTAAGAGAATCTTGGGAATCTAATCTAGCATGATCAGTTTATAATTGGCTCTAAATCAGACAACCCAAACACATCAGTTTTATAGTTTGGCTCAAAACCATACTGGCTAATTTTTCCCTGCTTGTTAGTTGTGCTAAACATGATTAAAGATTGGATCTTCAGTGGAGAATATGAAATGACTTTGAAGTTGGAAATGCAGACAGAATATTGAGAAAGGACATATCTAATATGTCCTTCCTTATCAAACTGCACCTTTCCTTCCAACCATGCCCAATTGTTCATTATGCCTCAAATAGGGGTATACATTTTCATATAGGAAGTTAGGAAGGAGATTGTACTGTTGTCCTGCTCCTTTCCTGAATGGATTAGCTGCAGCAAGAAAAAAATAGCAGAAGGATGGGAAAACCTGGGGTGAATGTAGATGGTTTCTGATATTGTCTGGACCTTGTGTAGAATTGTGTGAAACGAATGACAATTGCACACTGTCTAAAAAGATGTTGGAAATAAAATGTAAAATGCATTGATTGCAAGAGCCAATAAGCTCTAGGCTTCTATATCAAAAGTAGGGAGGGAGAAGTTTGAAAGAAAACAGGATTGGACAAATTAAGAAAGACAGATCTACTTGATTATTAATAGATGCCAGACTATAGAGCAGGGCTGTCAAACTCGCAGCCTGAGGACCAGATGCATCACATGCTGGCCATGTCCACACCCGATTTAGCAAAGGGGGGAAGAGTCATGATATGTCACTTGATGCCGCCATTTCAATACAAGTTTGACACCCCTGTTATAGAGACTTTGGCCTGATCCAGTGGAGCAGTTGCCTACCTTCAATTGTGGAGCATTGTGGATTCACAATTGGAACCTCACTCTGCTCCATTCTTCATGCTAACATGCTTGTGAGTAAGTACCCCAAATATAGATAATAGCTACCCTTGGAACTGAGAATACATTATAGGGACTCTCATACAAAGGTTTCTATGACCAATCATAAAATAAGGATATACCAATATAAGAACAAATCCCTGGGCTGTACATATCCCAATAAACTATTTTCTAAGAAAATCTTTGTGGATAACACTAGACCCCCAAAACACCTGCTGAAACCTTAGGTTAATCTCAAGGGTGGTATTATTGTTTTGGAGCAGCCTTACTTCCCAATAATTTTCTTTTAATTCAAAGAATTTTAACAAAACTGGCCTTCAAGGACCTGGGGTACCCATGGGACCTGTAGACAGGCATACATAGTCACCCCAGGCACCAGGCTAAGGATTCTGGTATTACAGAAAAATAAACTGTGATATTTTACTGCACAAATTTAACAGAGATCAAATGCCAATCTCCTGTTATGCATGCTTTTATAATATTGATGTCTGGCAAATTCACACTTCATTTTGAAACAGAAAGTACCTAGAAAAGTACGTGGACCTAACAAAGTTATATGTCAAGAAGTGTTATCTATTTCACTTGTTCTTGTCTTATTCAAGATAAAATATGCAGAGTCTGATGAAGTGTCCTCTCTCATGTGTTCAATAATCCCCCTATATTTTCCTAGCAGTTGTGTTGGCATTTTTCTTTCCAGATGGAAAACATTAAGGAGGAGGAGATGGAATGGCTATCCTGTGCTTTTTCATTAGTAACACTAGGAGTCCCCTATCTGAAAGCAACTTGGATTTGCCAGTTCTCCTTTTTCTTCTTTTAAAATAAATCTGGCAAACCTGAACATATGTGGACATATTTGGAGGTTCCAAAGGCTTTGCACTGAAACTATCCTGCAATTCTTTTACTTTAAATGCTTTATGATATTTTATTTTGTTTTCATTGTAAATGTATTAAAAATGTAAATAACCCTGAGGAAATACGCCTGGCAAAGCAGGCAACACTCATTAAAGAAATCAGTAGCCTTTTGGTTCTATTTTTATGGAATGGTGACCTTGAGAGATAAAGCAATGATGAATTAAAAGAATAGGAAGTTCTGTCATAAAACCTGGTGGGTGAAAATACTATATAAAATTATCATAATATTAAACAGCCTTATTTGGTGGTCTAATGCATGAGTAAGTGGATGAAAAAAGGTATGGAGGGATAAACTGTATAACTTAATTGTGTGACATAACTTCCAATTTAGGAGCTCTCATCTCTTAATTACAACAAATACCTCTAATACAAATGCATTCTGTACTTGCATAAACATCTTGTTTCTTTTATGATTGCCTTTCTGTTCCCCTCAAAGTAAATATTAGCAAGTTGATATCAGATATCTGTACACTCTCCAGAAATCCAAATGAAGTCTCTCATCCCTCCCATATTCCATAACCCAATTAGAAAAGTCCCTTTCAGTCTTCAAATATTGGCCATCACATCCTACCACAAAAGATCAGTAAGACACAGTACTTGGAGATTGTGGAGGTTTTGGTGCCTCTGCCACTAGCTTGTGAGGAGTCACTGGCCCATTAGGTCCTTCTAGGTAATCAGGGGTTAACGTAGGCTGCTGTGGAAAATATTATAGAAAATAAAATAAAGCAAGAATTAGAATTTCTCTTCATAAATACTTTTTAAAAAAAAATCTGCTGCTTCTCCAAAAATTATTATATATATTATTTCAGCAAGCTTATGAACTCTTCAGCAGAAGCAGCTATTTCTCCCATGCTGCAAAGGGGATGCTCTAAGGCAGGGGTCTCCAACCTTAGACAAGCTAAGCCTGGAGGACTTCAACTCCCAGAATTCCCCAGCCAGCTGGCTGGGGAATTCTAGGGGTTCAAGTCCTCCAGGCTTAACGTGGCCAAGGTTGGAGACCCAAGGTGAATTGCAGTTTCCTTAGTGGTACTCAGTGATTTTGCTCTGACATTTGAACTTAAGACTTCCTGTTTCACATCTCATCTACTTAGTCACTATCTTTTCTTAGTCACTACACTTTCTTTTTCTTCTTCCCACTATTGTTTTTTTTTTAAATTTAATCCCCACATTCACTACCTCAGTCTTTTCCTTGTCCTCTTCTTCCTCATCTACATCCTCATCCACAAAAGCGAATGATTCATGCTTCCACTGGTGTCCATCATAAGATGCTTCAATCAGTTTCTGTGGCATCTCCCTGGCAAGATGCAGGCGTCGCTCTGGGCTGAGGTGTCTGAGCAGCAGAGCCTGGAGCTCAGTTCGCTCCACGGAGCCCATTAGAATCATGGAATCTAGAAATAAGAAAATCTAAGGTCTAAAATTCAGGGATGATCAGAGAGTCACTTGACAGACCTTCAGTTTATGAATCAATTTTATATGATGATCCTTACACCTTTATGAAGAACAGTTAATGTCTCTGGGTTGCCTTATGATTTTAGATACATTTTCTTCTAAGAACACAACTAAACTCCAGCCATATCTTAGGAAGGTAACTCCAGGAGATTTCCATCTCACAATCACCTCATAACTCTCTTAAACATGGCTAGTATCAGGTCTGGGCTGTAGGAAAACAGGTCAGAGGAAAATTGAAAAATATCAATGACTCCATCTCAGAAGGCTGATTCATCATATGTTATAGAACAGCAGATTTCCATATATTTGGAAGAGCTTGGAGAACTCTGGAAAACTGATCTGTTTCCCAATGAGAAATAATCTAACAGTAGGCAACATTCCTTTCATATGAGAAGACTCAGAGAAGTGCATTAAATGAAATTTAATTTTAGAAATGGAGAAAATGGAAGAGAGGAAACGTGGCAGGAATCTATTTATATAAAAAAGTAGTTAGAAATTAAGACACTCTGGGCATATCTACTTTCTGCTTTGTCCACACCACTTCTCCTCGGCCTAGACATGTGCATTCTTGAAACATTCAACAAATTCAGAATATAGCTCTGAACCAACTATTGAGGTTCCATTGTAGAGAAGTAACAGACAAAGGAACACCATTCCAGAGTCTTGCTAGAATCAAAGTGTTTGTTCAGTCATGATTAGGGTGTAAAAGAATGAGTGGAATCTAAGACTATATAAACATTTGATCTATTTTTCTTGCACAGCTGCCCAACTCACAAAGACTTAGGATAGCATACAAATTAAAAACAATAATAAAATCAATGCACTTCCAAAACCAAAGACATTCAACAATGCACTACCAAGGACCTGTATTTTGCAGTCCAGTTATCTGTTATCTCCTCAACTATCATTGAAGCTTTCTGATCATGAAGCGGCCTTCATGTACCCCTTCCAGAAATACATTGCCCCCTCCTTCCCTCCTCCTCCTTCTCTTCCATCAGAGTGAGATTTCCTTACAGGACTGCAGCTGCTGCTGATTCAATTCAGTAAGGTTTGGTCACTAATCACCTTGCATTAGAATCCAGTGCCTTGTGTGGGAGAGAAGGCAAGGCACTGGATTCTAATGCAAGGTGATTAGTGACCAAACCTTACTATCCAGGCATTCTATGGCAATTGGCCCTCTCTGTTGCCAATTCTCAGTGCAATTTCTTCAACACACATGATAGGAGGATTGCTGGGTTCATCTATGGTGATAGAATATCACAATGTGTCTGGTAGCCCTTTTTAAAACTATATATCTATAGTTTTAAGCCTGAGGATGGCAGATGAGATTCTGCCGAAATGTCAATATCACCTGCCATCCTCAGGCTTGTGAGATTCTGCCAAAACATGTATGTATGTATGTATGTATGTATGTATATGTATATACATATATATACACAGACGGACACAATCAGAAGCCTGATGATGGCAGATGAGATTCTGCCGAAATGTTGCTACAACTTTAAAAGCACAACTACAATGACGTGGGAAAATACCCGAACAAAGCTGAATACCATACATGTAAAACTTAAGAAAACATACACACACACACACACACACATATATATATATTTGTTTTCTGAGGTTTTCGCGGGTATTTGCATGTGGATCTTTGGTTATTCAGATTTTCTCGCACATAAAATTGGAATTATTTTGGCGATGTTTCGACAAAATCTCATTCGTCATCTTCAGGGTTGTGTCTTCGGCTTTGTGCTTCTTGGAGTAATGTGAGCTTGCAGCTGTTTTTTCTTTTAACTGCCAGTGGGAGTGCTTCAAACTTAAAACCTCTCCAACCCATACATGAAGCGAACTGATGCCCAACATGAAGATGTGGCACGACCACGAATGCAAAGCCAAACAACAGGATCACAGCTCACCAGCTCAAATCCCCCAACAACTAAGACTAACCTGAACACAGCCAAGCCCCCACCTGAACAAAACACACCCCCAACCAATCAGATCACAGCCAGGTCCCCAACCAATGAGAACACACCTCCAACCAATCAGAACCCAGCCAAGCCCTCACCCAGTCAAATCGCATTCCCACTGGCAGTTAAACAAAAAACAGCTGCAAGCTCACATTACTCCAAAAAGCACAAAGCCGAAGACACAAGCCTGAAGATGACAAATGAGATTTTATCAAAACATCGCCAAAATACTTCCAATTTTACGCGGGAGAAAACCCGAATAACCAAAGATCCATATTATGATGTGGGAAAATATCCGAACAAAGCTGAATGCCAGACATGTAAGTACCCGCGAAAACTTAAGAATATATATATATATATATATATATATATATATATATATATATATATATATATATATGGCATTCAGCTTTGTTCGGGTATTTTCCCACGTCATAGTAGTGGTGCTTTTAAAGTTGCAGCAATGTTTCAGCAGAATCTCATCTGCCATCATCAGGCTTCTGTATAGTGTTCATCTGTGAGTCAGACTTTTACAGTGGTTTCAGATTTGAATTTGGGGCAACCTATTGCTGTGCCAGAATGATTTTTTCTTCATCCTGATTGGTTGGGAGTCTTGGTCTGTGTTTATTGGTCTTGGAGTTTGCTGTGTTCTGCTTGATTGGTATTTCTAATATCTTCTGTCTGTTTTTAGATTCTTTTTGTATCTTGATTGGCTGGCAACATTGTGTTACTCTATGGGAGGCCTTTTGTGCAGCTTGGCTCCGGGTAAATGGACGGCTATCATTATTTAGGAAGCTAGGTTTCATCTGGGTGCCTGGTTGGGGTGTGTTTGAGCTGGAGGTATCAGGGGGGATCTGTTTGTGCCCAGGTGTTTGCCTGGCTTGTGGTGTGGAGATTTTTTTGTTTGTGAGTGCAGGCTTCCAAATGATTGACAGTCTGGTGGAATCATCTCTTCTGTTCATGCTTTCTGGTCTTTTTTCAATCTCTATGGCTTCTCTGATGATTCTGTGGCTGGGGTTTTCTATAGTGGCTAGTGTTTTGGTGCCATTGAAGTTGATGCTATGACCTGTGGCTTCCATGTGTTGGACTAGTGAGGAAGTGTGTTCCAGCTTTTTGACTGCATTTTTGTGTTCATCCAGGCGGATACTTATTCTTCTATTGGTCTGTCCAATGTATGTGGCCGGGCATGATGCACAGGGGACTTCGTATATGCCTTGGTTTTCCAGGTCAATTTTATCTTTGGGGTTTCTAAGGATAGCTGCTATTTTTCTGTCTGTTTTGAAGGCAGTCTTGATGTGATGTCTGTGTAGTATCTTACTAATTTTGTCTGTAGTACCTCTTATGTAGGGCAGGAAAGCTGTTCCATAGGTCTGTTCATCTTCTGGGTCTCTATTATGTCTCAGTGTGTTTTTGTGGATCAAGCCAGTGATTTTGCTTTTGTGGAAGCCATTGGCTGTCAGTACTTTAGTCAGGGTGCATAGTTCAGTCTTGATGTGTGTCTTGTCTGCCAGGCGTTTGGTTCTAGTAATTAGTGTTTTAGCCACGGAGTTTATCTGTGCTGGGTGGTGGTGGGATTGGGCATTGAGGTAGCGGTTAGTGTGTGTTTTCTTCTGGTATACGGTGTGTCCTAGTGTGCCATCTGTTTTTTTGTAGATTAGTACATCTAGGAATGGTAGTTGTTTGTTTGTTTCTGTTTCCATGGTGAACTTGATTTTGGGATGTGTTCTGTTTAGGTGTGTTAGGAAATTGTTTAGGTTTTCTTTTCCATGGGGCCAAATCACAAATGTGTCATCGATGTATCTTAACCATAGTTTGGGTTTGTGGATGGCATTGGCCAGGGCTCTGGATTCGAATTCTTCCATGAACAGGTTTGCAATGACGGGTGACTGTGGTGATCCCATAGGGGCTCCTTCAATTTGTTTGTATCTTTGTCCTTTGTATATGAAATATGTGTTGGTTAAGCAGTGTTCTGTTAGTTCCATGAGGTGTTTAGCTGGTTGGTATTTATTTTTGATGATTTCAAGGGTCTCTTTTATCGGGACTTGAGTGAATAGTGAAACCACGTCGAAATTTACAAACAGATCTTCTTGCTCCACATGTAGATCTTTGATCATTTCCAAGAAGTGGTATGAGTTTTGTACATGTGAAGCTGCTGTTTCAGCATGGGGCTGTAGCTGTTTTGCTAAGTGTTTAACTAGTGTGTTTAGCTAGTCAGCTCCAGAGGAGCACCACTACACACTCTCACCGGCGTGCTGACAGCCAATGGATTCCAAAAAAAGAAGATCACCCACCTAATCCAAAAAGAAACCCCAACCAAAATCCAAGACAGAGAACAAGAGAATGGAAAATCCCTTCTCCCATATATAAAAGGCACTACAGACAAAATCAGCAAGATCCTCCAAAAACACAACATTAAGACAGCATTCTGCACAAACAGAAAGATATCCACCATCCTAAGAAACCCAAAGGGCAAAATCGAGTTAGAAAATCAAGGAGTATACGAAATCCCTTGCACTGCCTGTCCCACCACATACATTGGACAAACTAACAGAAGAATAAGTGCACGCATTGAAGAACACAAGAACTCAATCAAAAAGGAAGACCAAGCCTGAAGATGATGAATGAGACTTCATCGAAACGTTGCCTAGATACTTCCAATCTTACGTGGGAGAAAACCCAAATAATCAAAGATATATATATATATATATATATGTGGATCTTTGGTTATTCGGGTTTTCTCCCGCGTAAGATTGGAATTATCTAGGCAACGTTTCGATGAAGTCTCATTCATCATCTTCAGGCTTGGTCTTCAGCTCTGTGCTTCACAGAGCTGAAGACCAAGCCTGAAGATGATGAATGAGACTTCATCGAAACGTTGCCTAGATAATTCCAATCTTACGCGGGAGAAAACCCGAATAACCAAAGATCCACATACAAATACCCGTGAGAACCTCAGAAAATATATATATATATATATATATATATATATATATATATATATATATATATATATATATATATATATATATGGCATTCAGCTGTAGCAATGTTTCAGCAGAATCTCATCTGCCACCATCAGGCTTCTGTATAGTGTTCATCTGTATAGTGTTCATCTTTACAGAAGCCTGATGATGGCAGATGAGATTCTGCTGAAACGTTGCTACAATATATATATATATATATATATATATATATATATATATATATATATATATATATATATATATTTTCTTAAGTTTTCGCGGGTACTTACATGTCTGGCATTCAGCTTTGTTCGGGTATTTTCCCACGTGGTGCTTTTAAAGTTGTAGCAACGTTTCAGCAGAATCTCATCTGCCATCATCAGGCTTCTGTATGGTGTTTGTGAGTCAGACTTTTACAGTGGTTTCAGATTTAAATTTGGGGCAGCCTACTGCCCAATCCTACCACCACCCAGCACAGATAAACTCTGTGGCTAAAACACTAATTACTAGAACCAAACGCCTGGCAGACAAGACACACATTAAGACTGAACTATGCACCCTGACTAAAATATTGACAGCCAACGGCTTCCACAAAAGCAAAATCACCAACTTGATCCACAAAAACACACTGAGACATAATAGAGACCCAGAAGATGAACAGACCCATGGAACAGCTGTCCTGCCCTACATAAGAGGCACTACAGACAAAATTAGTAAGATTCTATACAGACACCACATCAAGACTGCCTTCAAAACAGACAGAAAAATAGCAACCATCCTCAGGAACCCCAAAGATAAAATTGACCTGGAAAACCAAGGCATATATGAAGTCCCCTGTGCATCATGCCCGGCCACATACATTGGACAGACCAATAGAAGAATAAGCACCCGCCTAAATGAACAGAATGAACAGCATGAACAGAAGAGATGATTCCACCAGGCTGTCAATCATTTGGAAGCCTGCACTCACAAACAAAAAAATCTCCACACCACAAGCCAGGCAAACACCTGGGCACAAACAGATCCCCCCTGATACCTCCAGCTCAAACACACCCCAACCAGGCACCCAGATGAAACCCAGCTTCCTAACGAATGATAGCCGTCCATTTACCCGAAGCCAAGCTGCACTAAAGGCCTCCAATAAAGTAACACAATGTTGCCAGCCAATCAAGATACAAAAAGAGCCCCCCCCCCCAAAAAAAACAGACAGAAGATACTAGTAGCAGAACACAGCAAACTCCAAGACCAATAAACACAGACCAAGACTCTCAACCAATCAGGAGGAAGAAAAAACCATTCTGACACAGCAATAGGCTGCCCCAAATTTAAATCTGAAACCACTGTAAAAGTCTGACTCACAAACACCATACAGAAGCCTGATGATGGCAGATGAGATTCTGCTGAAACGTTGCTACAATTTTAAAAGCACCACGTGGGAAAATACCCGAACAAAGCTGAATGCCAGACATGTAAGTACCCGCGAAAACTTAAGAAAACAAATATCAAACCTCTACGGGGAGGGAATAAACAACCAGATCAAAACCTACGAGAAACTGGAAATTAAAAGAGCAGTAATACTATGTGACCTCCAATTCCTACGCAGCTGCAGAGACAACAATACTACACCAACCTGCTTCAAATTAACATTTCATCAAAGCACAGCAGCCACTAAACGTATCCTGAAAAGAACTGAAATGGCTCTACTAAGGAACGAGCTCCACAGTAAGAGATTCCAATTAGATCAGTTAAACAAAGATTTGCTAGCACTACACCTGGAATTGAGCAGCAAAATCCACCCTCTACTTTGGGACAAGATAAAACAACTTACAACTTGGAGAGCTGAATCTGCAAACATTTACAAACAGGAAAAGCTCTTGAAAAAATTAAAGAAATTAGAACATGACAAGAAAACCCCCAACAACTCACAACAACACCTGAAACAATTAGTGTACAATGTTTCCAACAGAGAACTCACCAAAACAGAAACAGAAGTCCTAACCAAAGGATTCAATTATGCTATAGCACCCCAAAAAATCCCCACAGAATCCATCATATGTGCAGTAGAATCCAGCCTAACTAAATTAAATACAGATGAAGCTGATAAAATAAGACACCAAGTTACCAACATTCTAGGCACAAGCAAACCACCCAAAAGCAACTTACAGCAAAATGAAATTAAAGCGCTACAAACCCTGAAAAGAGACAGCATCATAATCATCCTCCCAGCAGATAAAGGGAATGCCACTGTAGTAATGGACAGAAAAGACTATGAAACTAAGTTGACAGACCTACTCCAAGACTCCACATACAAACCCATAAACACAGACCCAACCACATATCTGGAAAAATTAACCAAGAAGAAAATTATAACCAGCCACATAAGCAAAGAGATCCAACACATGATCATACCCAGAGAGAAATCTTCCAGATGCCCCAAACTATACGGCCTCCCAAAAATACACAAAGAAGGCATACCTCTCAGACCCATAGTCAACTCCAGAGGAGCACCACTACAAAACCTGGCTAAACACCTAGCAAAAGAGCTACAGCCCCATGCTGAAACAGCAGCTTCTCATGTACAAAACGCATACCACTTCTTGGAAATGATCAAAGATCTACACGTGGAGCAAGAAGATCTGCTTGTAAGTTTTGACGTGGTTTCACTATTCACTCAAGTCCCGATAAAAGAGACCCTCGAAATCATCAAAAATAAATACCAACCAGCTAAACACCTCATGGAACTAACAGAACACTGCTTAACCAACACATATTTCATATACAAAGGACAAAGATACAAACAAATTGAAGGAGCCCCCATGGGATCACCACTGTCACCTGTCATTGCAAACCTGTTCATGGAAGAATTCGAATCCAGAGCCCTGGCTAATGCCATACTCAAACCCAAACTATGGTTAAGATATATAGATGACACATTTGTGATTTGGCCCCATGGACAAGAAAACCTAAACAACTTCCTAACACACCTAAACAGCGCACACCCCAAAATCAAGTTCACCATGGAAACAGAAACAAACAAACAACTACCATTCCTAGATGTACTAATCTACAAGAAAACAGATGGCACACTAGGACACACCATATACCAGAAGAAAACACACACCAACCGCTACCTCAATGCCCAATCCCACCACCACCCAGCACAGATAAACTCTGTGGCTAAAACACTAATTACTAGAACCAAACGCCTGGCAGACAAGACACACATTAAGACTGAACTATGCACCCTGACTAAAATATTGACAGCCAACGGCTTCCACAAAAGCAAAATCACCAACTTGATCCACAAAAACACACTGAGACATAATAGAGACCCAGAAGATGAACAGACCCATGGAACAGCTGTCCTGCCCTACATAAGAGGCACTACAGACAAAATTAGGAAGATTCTATACAGACACCACATCAAGACTGCCTTCAAAACAGACAGAAAAATAGCAACCATCCTCAGGAACCCCAAAGACAAAATTGACCTGGAAAACCAAGGCATATATGAAGTCCCCTGTGCATCATGCCCGGCCACATACATTGGACAGACCAATAGAAGAATAAGCACCCGCCTAGATGAACACAAAAATGCAGTCAAAAAGCTGGAACACACTTCCTCACTTGTCCAACACATGGAAGCCACAGGTCATAACATCAACTTCAATGGCACCAAAACCCTAGCCACCATAGAAAATCCCATCCACAGAATCATCAGAGAAGCCATAGAGATTGAAAAAAGACCAGAAAGCATGAACAGAAGAGATGATTCCACCAGGCTGTCAATCATTTGGAAGCCTGCACTCACAAACAAAAAAATCTCCACACCACAAGCCAGGCAAACACCTGGGCACAAACAGATCCCCCCTGATACCTCCAGCTCAAACACACCCCAACCAGGCACCCAGATGAAACCCAGCTTCCTAACGAATGATAGCCGTCCATTTACCCGAAGCCAAGCTGCACTAAAGGCCTCCAATAAAGTAACACAATGTTGCCAGCCAATCAAGATACAAAAAGAGCCCCCCCCCCCAAAAAAAAAACAACAGACAGAAGATACTAGTAGCAGAACACAGCAAACTCCAAGACCAATAAACACAGACCAAGACTCTCAACCAATCAGGAGGAAGAAAAAACCATTCTGACACAGCAATAGGCTGCCCCAAATTTAAATCTGAAACCACTGTAAAAGTCTGACTCACAAACACCATACAGAAGCCTGATGATGGCAGATGAGATTCTGCTGAAACGTTGCTACAACTTTAAAAGCACCACGTGGGAAAATACCCGAACAAAGCTGAATGCCAGATATATATTCAGCTTTGTTCGGGTATTTTCCCACGTCATAGTAGTGGTGCTTTTAAAGTGGTAGCAACGTTTCAGCAGAATCTCATCTGCCATCATCAGACTTCTGTATGGTGTTTGTCTGTGAGTCAGACTTTTACAGTGGTTTCAGATTTAAATTTGGGGCAGCCTATTGCTGTGTCAGAATGATTTTTTCTTCCTCCTGATTGGTTGAGAGTCTTGGTCTGTGTTTATTGGTCTTGGAGTTTGCTGTGTTCTGCTACTAATATCTTCTGTCTGTTTTTTTTGGGGGGGGACTCTTTTTGTATCTTGATTGGCTGGCAACATTGTGTTACTTTATTGGAGGCCTTTAGTGCAGCTTGGCTTCGGGTAAATGGACGGCTATCATTCATTAGGAAGCTGGGTTTCATCTGGGTGCCTGGTTGGGGTGTGTTTGAGCTGGAGGTATCAGGGGGGATCTGTTTGTGCCCAGGTGTTTGCCTGGCTTGTGGTGTGGAGATTTTTTTGTTTGTGAGTGCAGGCTTCCAAATGATTGACAGCCTGGTGGAATCATCTCTTCTATTCATGCTTTCTGGTCTTTTTTCAATCTCTATGGCTTCTCTGATGATTCTGTGGCTGGGATTTTCTATAGTGGCTAGGGTTTTGGTGCCATTGAAGTTGATGCTATGACCTGTGGCTTCCATGTGTTGGACTAGTGAGGAAGTGTGTTCCAGCTTTTTGACTGCATTTTTGTGTTCATCCAGGCGGGTGCTTATTCTTCTATTGGTCTGTCCAATGTATGTGGCCGGGCATGATGCACAGGGGACTTCGTATATGCCTTGGTTTTCCAGGTCAATTTTATCTTTGGGGTTCCTGAGGATGGCTGCTATTTTTCTGTCTGTTTTGAAGGCAGTCTTGATGTGGTGTCTGTATAGAATCTTCCTAATTTTGTCTGTAGTGCCTCTTATGTAGGGCAGGACAGCTGTTCCATTCAGATTCTGCTGAAACGTTGCTACAACTTTAAAAGCACCACTACTATGACGTGGGAAAATACCCGAACAAAGCTGAATGCCAGACATGTAAGTACCCGCAAAAACTTAAGAAAAAAAAAAAATATATATATATATATATATATATATATATATATATATATATATATATATATATATATATGGTATTGTTTTGTATTACATATATATAAAATATAATACAATACTATGTATATATATATATATATATTTAACAATTTTATTAAATGACATAAGCTTTCTTGAGCTGTAGATTTCTTTACTGCTGAATTGTTATTCATCAGATGCATCATGCTTTTAATTTAAAAAAAAACCTGTTAGTTGGAAAATACTTTTCAACTACCATACTTTTCCTGATTTTTTTAGCACACATCTTCAGCCATAGATGACTATGGTAGTATTGTTCTCAGTAGTGCCAAAAGTATTGATGCCTTTCATGGACATCCTTGTTTGGGAGGAATGGGTATATTTGTGAATTCTTTTTAATGAGATGATATTCATTGTGTGTAGAAAGAAAGGATAGGTTCAGTTTATACAAAAGCTATGAACTGGGAAACAATAACATTAATTTGGAGATGACTCACAATTCTTGATAGTTCTTTCTTGATCAAATATACAAAGTTCACCAATTTGTCACCAGTACTATAATCTTTCCCCATTGATGCCACTCCCAAATCTCTAGTGCTCAGATTCTAGGAAGATCTGGAAAAAAATCATGTTAATCCTTATTTGCCCCTCCCCCCTTTTCACCTTTTTGGCTCTGCCTCTCTACTAGGAAGAGGTAATCAGCAAATTTTATTTCAACCTGTTTCTGCCCTAGTATACTTGTTTCAAAACAATGCATAAATATTTAACAAATCTGCTAACCAGCTGGATTTTTCTTTTCAATGGAAGAGCAAATTTTTGCTTGGACATTCCCACAGAGCTAGCAGACATCATAAATGTAGTCAGAAACTCTGATCTAAAAAAAAATTAAATCAACACTTAAAAGAATTACATCTCTTAATTAAAACCCATCAAATGACTGATTGGAAATGCTTGGAGTGGACAAAAGTATATCCTGGAGGAGCCTTTTCCTGAAACTCAGTTGGCTAGATTGCTTTAATTGAAAACAGGAATTGATATGTTTCCCTACAAAGCTCACCTGGAGAATCCACCAGAGGAAACGTGCTGACAGTGGTGTTCTGGAGTACATCTTTCAGATCCCGATATTTACAGTTAGAGGAGATGAATTTGACATCAGATACCATAATGTCCTCAACAAAAATATTGTATTTGCTTGAGTGGGTATAAGTTAAAAATTAAGAAAGAATAAGTAAAATGGGAGAAAGAGATTTATTTATTCATGTCATACGTTGAGCCCTTGCTGAAAGCTACTTCCTATCAAAAAGTTACCATAAAATCTTACTAATTAAAGCCTAAAGGATGTCATTAAAATATTGAAACATCTAAAAGAAAAACATAAAACATAAAACCCCACAGGCTTTTAGAAAAAAAAATGCTTTAATTGCTCTTTTTTGCTTTTTTTTCCCCCTTGATATTTTCATTTCCTGGTCTTTGTATGCCATGCAGTCAGGTTGTTTGAGTTAGTCAATCATATAAATGCAAGAAATAAATGAACACACAAACAAAGGAACATAGGAGCTGTTCCCAATAAAAGAACAGAGGAGCTATTACAAATGCCTGGGGGCAGCCATGTGGCAAAACAGAGATCATTATTTCTTAGGGCTCAGAGAGGAAGAAGTGACATAATTTTCTGAAATTCTTTCCATTCAGGCCATTAGGCAGCTTGAAAGTTCAAACCCACCACCCTATTTCCAGGAGTTAAAAAAGAACCAAAGATTCCGAATAGACAGCTGTAATACACTTCCTGGGTGTTCACTCTACTAACAAGAAAGTTGACCTGTTTTTAATGAATTGAGGTTTTTGGGAGTTGTGAACGCACACTGTGTCCCAAACATAACTGAACTGTATTTTACTTGATCCATTTTTGGATCCATTTCTGTTCAAGCAAAGATGTGATTAGCTGCTTTCTGGTTCAGGATATCATGTAAAGAGCCAAACTTCAAATCATCCACACTTAAAAGTCTTTATAGTAGCTATTGAGCTATGGATTACTGTTAAGTGTGGAGCATGGGTGCGAAGAATGGAGACGAGCCGGTGAAACAGTGAACTTCAATTCTTTATTACATGGTGTGACAGCTCAATAGCCTTCCTTATATAGGCAACTTATTAACTATTCAACCAATGACAACCTGGGAGCGCTAGCTTCGTTGACCAATGAGAATGGCTTGCTAATGGCCAATCAGATTCTCCTGAACGGACCAATCTGATCTTGCCATTTAACAGCCAATCAGAAGTGCAGGGCCAGAACCCTGCACTTGACTTCAAGCTCCAGATAACTTTATTAAACATTTATTCATTCACAACACCCCTTCCCCCAGGGTTCCTTTTACGGGTGCGGTCACGTAGTCCTTGAGGTAGGACAGTTGTTTTGTTAGTCTTTTTGATTTTCGCTGTGCACCCGGTATTTGGCTGCACTCTTGTTGAGGTAGGGCGTTGTTTGGCGAAAGGGGTACCTCTGATTCTGAGTTCGCGTTTTCATTGTCACCAACATCTTCGGTATCACCCTGAGGTGAAATCACTCCCATTCCTGATTCCTGTTCTCACATTTCTGTTCCGCTATCATTTCCTTCAAAAGGGTTTTCTGCTAATTGAAGTTCATCTTCCTCTGTATCTCCCCCCCCTCAGTTTGGTTATTAGGGGTTTCGGAGATGCCTGACTGCAGCCTTGATCGTAGTTGATCGATATGGCGCTTCCAAAGTCTATCATCAGGGCATTGTACAAGGTATGATCTCGGGCCGATTACACGGACCACAGTCGCTTCTACCCACAACAGATCACCCGATAAGTTTTTAGCAAACACCAAATCGCCTACCTGGAAGGTATGGCATCGGCCGCTGGATCCGAGTGGTTTTTCCGGTTCGTACGCTGGGTGTAACTGGTCGAGGTGGGAGCGGAGCTTTCATCCCATTAGCAGCTCGGCAGGAGTTTTGTTGGTGATGGTGTGAGGAGTGATATGCTGTAAAAAGAGGATTCGGTTTATCTTCTCTTCGATGTTGTCATAGTCCACTTTCTGTTGCGTTTTCTTGACGAATTGTACCATGCGCTCAGCTCTTCCGTTGGCCGCAGAATGCACAGGTGAAGTGAGCGCATGTCGAATATCACGGTCCGCCAGGTACTGCTCAAAGGACAGCGCGGTAAATTGGGGCCCCTTGTCGGATACCAGAACATCTGGTAATCCGTGGGTTGCAAACAGTCTTTCTAGTTTTTTAATGACCGCTTCGGTTGTCGTGTTCCTCATTTGGTGGATTTCGAGCCAGTTCGAGTAGGCGTCTACAGTTAACAAGAAGGTGTGGCCTTTGGTCAGCCCAGCAAAATCCAGATGGATACGGGACCAGAGTCCCCGCGGTGTCTCCCATTCGGTTGGGATTGCCTTTGGTGGAGTGTTGCTTACTTCCTGGCATCTATGACAAGTTTTGACCCACGTCTCAATTTGCTTGTCGATGCCTGGCCACCATGCGTAGCTTCGTGCGAGGGCCTTCATGCGCACGATGCCAGGGTGGCCATCGTGCAAGGTTCTTAGTAGTGCCTGTTGAAGTCGTTCTGGGATAACGACTCTATCGCCCCAGATGATGCAGCCCTTTTGAGAAAACAACTCTGTTTGTCAACTTTTGAATGGTGCGAAGTTGTCTGATACTTGGTCCAATGGCCATCCACGTTCCACCCACGTGAGGACTCGTGCTAAGGTGGGGACGCGTTTTGTTTCTCTTGCGATATCACGGGCAGTTAATGGCGATGCACGAAGTGTCTCGATCTGCAATGTTGTCATTGTTGGCGAGGGGTCGTCGATAGTCTCTGGAAGCGGTGCTCAGCTCAATGCGTCGGCATGGGGAATGGCTTTCCCGGGGCGGTATTGCAGCTGATAATTATAAGCAGCCAAGAATTCTGACCAGCGAGTCATCCTGGGAGATAATATATAGGGGGCTGGCTTATCCCCAGCTATTATTCCCAGCAAAGGTTTGTGGTCAGTCACTATAGTAAAAGCCCCGCCATACACGTATTCATGAAATCTTTTGACAGCCGACACAATTGCAAAGGCTTCTTTCTTAATCTGGCTATAATTTCGCTCAGTTTTCGAGAGTGTCTTTGAAAAATAGGCAACAGGAGCTTCGCTACCATTAGGCAATACGTGGCTCAAAATGGCGCCCACTCCGAAAGGCGATGCATCACAAGTGATATTTAACGGTAAGGTTTCATTGTACTGCATTAGTACAGCGTCAGAAGTCAGTAGTTTTTTCACATTACGGAACGCCTGCTCTTCTCTATGACCCCATACCCAAATTGCTTTTTTGTCCAGTAGACGATGTAAAGGTTCAGCGACAATCGCCTTGTGCGGCAAGAATACATTATAAAAATTGATGAGGCCTAGAAACACCTGGAGGTCAGCCTTATTCTGAGGTCTGGGAGCATTTTTTATTGCTCTCAATTTGCTATCTGTAGGGTGAATGCCCTGACTGTCAATTAAGTACCCTAAAAATTCAACACGATCTGTACACAGCTTACATTTATTTTTCTTCACCTTAAGGCCTGCGTCTTTGAATTTCTGAAGGACCAATCTTAAACGATCCCGTAAAATTTTTGAAGTAGGGACAGCAATTAACACATCATCAAAGTAGGGGACAACGCCTTTAATCCCTTGTAAGAGTCTTTCCATCAGGCTCTGAAACATCCCCGGGGCTACACTCACTCCGAATTGGAGCCGCGTACATTTAAAGGCACCTCGGTGCGTCACGATCGTCTGAGCCTGTGCCATTTTTTCATCAACCAGCAGTTGCTGATAAGCCTGAGCTAAGTCTAGTTTAGTGAAGACTTTTCCGCCCCCCAGGGAATGGAGGAGGTGTTGCACCACCGGCACCGGATATGGGTTTTGCTGCAGGGCGTGGTTCAGGGTGGCTCAGTAGTCCCCACAAATTCTAATCGAACCATCCAGCTTAATGGGTGTCACAATTGGGGTCTCCCAGGGAGAGTGATCGGTTGGCTCTAACACTCCCTGGGCTATTAACTTATCAAGCTGTTCGTCGATTTTCAGCTTTAGTGCAAACGGAACTCGACGAGGCTTAAGGCGGATGGGAGCTATTTTTGGATTAAGGCTAAATGATATCGGGGTCCCCTTGTACTCGCCTAGCTTTTCCGCGAAGACGTCCCTGAATTCATGGATGAGGTCCTCCTCTCAGTCACTGCTGCCGATTCGGTTAATGCCTGCCACTTCAATGCCAAGTGGTGCGAACTATTGGAGGCCTAACAGGCTAGGCTGGTCCTTGTTGATCACAGTCAGGGGTAAGTACGCTGTGCGGTTTTTGAATGAAACCCGGACTCGACTGGATCCCACGACTGGAATCCGGTTCCCCTGATAGTCTTTAAGTATGAGTCTTTGGGAACGAAGGTCTTGGCGCCGGATAGTAGGGATGAGTTGCTTGAGGGTCTTCCAGGAAACCATCGAGAGAGATGATCCCGAGTCGACTTCCATTTGGCAGGGCTGGTTTTCGATGGCCACTTTAATTCGAATTTTCTTGGCATCCAAGGAAGAGGCATGACCAATAGTGATAGTTTGGTGAGCCTCTTCTCGCTTCGTTGGGTGATTCATGGTTCAGTTTCTGTAGGAGTGGTTTACTGGTTCTCGCCTTACAGGACGGTTTCCTGTTGATTGGCGATAGTTGGCCCCCTTCGAGGTCTGGCTGGGTCCTAGGAGGCTTCTAGAGGCCCGTCCGATATGGCCTCGTTTCCTGCACTCATGGCAGAGCGCGTTGCAGAATTTGCATTCGGACCGGTAATGGTTGGCCCCGCAGCCAGCGCATGGTTGCTGGCACTTCGGGTAATGGTCCCGATCGGATCACAGTCGATGGACCTGTTCTTCGTCGCTGTCTGATGATGAAGAGAGGTCCTCGTGGTGGGCCGTTGATAGCTGTCCTTCTGACTTAGGTGAAATGTCGTAGGTTGGTTGGTGTGTCGGAGTGAGGTTGCGGCGCAGTTGGGCAGCCGACTTCCTGGTTGCTTCTGCTGCAGTAGCATCAGCGATGGCATTGGCAAGGCTAATGTCACCCTTTGCCATTATCTTGCTCTGCACGTTTAACGCATCTAATCCCAGAACTACTTGGTCTCTCAAAGCCTCTTCCAGGTCGGTGAACCCGCAGAGGCCTCCCAAGTTTCGGAGGTCCGCAACGAAATCGGCAATGCTCTCTCCTTTCCGCTGGTTTATTTGGTAGAACTCGTGCCGTCTTACGAGTGTTGGTACGGTCGGTGCATAGTGGGCCCTTAATAGAGGTTCGAGGACGTCCCAGTCCATAGCCTTCACTTCAGCCGGTTTTGCTAGCACCTTGGCCATCTTGAATACGGTCAGCCCACAATGCATTAGGAATACCACCCTTTTCTTCCCGGTTGTGGCATCCTTCAAATTATTGGTTTCCAAGAACATTTGGAAACGATCCATGTAGAACTCCCAGTCTTCTTGCGCTGGGTCGAACGGAGCGGGTGGTACGACGCTGCCAGACATAGTTCTGCCGTTGTGCGTTTCAGCCACGTGCTCGGTTGTCTTCTTCGTTGTTTAGTCAGCTCTGACATCTCCACATCCCACCCTCGTCGCCAGTGTTAAGTGTGGAGCATGGGTGCGAAGAATGGAGACAAGCCGGTGAAACAGTGAACTTCAATTCTTTATTACATGGTGTGACAGCTCAACTGGATGGCTGCTATAGCCTTCCTTATATAGGCAACTTATTAACTATTCAATCAATGACAACCTGGGAGCGCTAGCTCTGTTGACCAATGAGAACGGCTTGCTAATGGCCAATCAGATTCTCCTGAATGGATCAATCTGATCTCGCCATTTAACAGCCAATCAGAATTGCAGGGCCAGAACCCTGCACTTGACTTCAAGTTCTAGATAACTTTATTAAACATTTATTTATTCACAACAATTACCATAACTGATACCTTGGCTAATAGATTATTTCAAAATAAATACATTCCAATCTATGGGCCACCTGCTTTGTTGCTTGGGATTGAATTGATCTCTTGCTGTGGTTCGCCGGCAGCTGGTGCAGACAGCAGCAAAATCGGACAGTGAGGAAGAAAGGGGACCAATCCAGGAGTCTGGATGAGGATCCTGCATCTGATGCGGGGATGGGGCCAGGACCATCTGGGATTGGGGTGCTCCCTTTGGAGCCTTCAGAGTCTGGCAGCAGCGAAACAGAGCACCCAAGGGAACCTGTTCCCAGTGCATGTGTGCACCAAGCTGCTAGAAGGCAAGAGCAGCTGAAACAAAAGGGACGACTCGGGAGTAAGGCTGGGAGGTGATGGCCCCTCCCATAAGGGATAAAAGTCAGGCCCAAATGATGAAACCTTTGCAGGAAGCAAAGTAGTTCAATCGGTTCCAAGTCATCCGCAAGCTCTGTGTACTTTGGTTGGTTTTTTCTTGTACTTAGATTGGTTTCTTTTATAGTTAATTTGGATACTTCTGTTTTTGGCAGCTTTCCACAGAACTAGAAAGTGTGTGCTTATCTTGGGGAACTGTTTAAGATTAGTTTTGGCTGGGAATGGAAACAATTCCCAGCATTGCAGTAAAATGGGTTTTGCTTTTAAAAGAAGTTTGTAATTAATTAAGTTTGCTGAAGCCTGGGTCAGAACATCTCTATCTCCTCTTGAACATCTCACCACCTTTTAGCATACTCCCTCCCTTCTTGGTCAGCCCTAAGTACCTTATTTGGTTCCAGCCCAAGTCTGGTAAATAGGGCAGTTTCTTCACTTGGATGATGCTGTCATAAAGGCTTGGCTGCAAACTCTGAGCCACCATATTGGCAAGAATGACGGCCACCATCATGGGTAGGATGTGGGCAATCTGACCGGTCAGCTCGAAGCAAATCACTGCTGTGGAGACAGTGTGGCTGACAGCACCCGTGAGAGCTGCAGCTCCTTTCCCAGTGGCAGAACAGGACAAGGGAAAAAGGGGCAAAGTTAGCATCACTTGGATCACAACAGGAACCAGAGACAGAAAGAAGGTCCTACACTTACCAATTACTGCATAACCACCAGGTAAGATTTTGTAAACAAAGCCATCAAAGAGAATCCCATCAGGAAAAAGCCAGGCCATGATTTCACCAATCAAGCGTCCGAAAGCAGCCCCTAAAACCCAAGAAAGGTAGTTTCTAAACGGTCTTTTATTAGAGTCACTAAAACACTCTCATGTCCTAATAATATTTTGTAGAAGGGCAACAAGTCACATCCAGAATTTAAGCAATACCCATCCTTGCCTCCTTTTATGCCAAAATAGAAAGAGTGGGCATTGCTGCTATTTCTGAGCACTCAAAGTAGCCTACATTTGGGTTTGCCAAAGAGTCAGATTTTCATGTTTTCCAGTGCTAGTCCTCTATTAACCTGTCCAAGAAAGTATCTTGGAACAGAAAATAAATAGATCATCACTTATGGGACTGTCACAATCATTTACAGAACTTGAAGGACATAGGAAAGTGGTATGTAGGTAAAATAGGAATAGATTGAGGGAAAGAGAAATGGCTTCAGGACACTCAGTCATTTCATAGAAACACAATTCCGCTTTTATATACGACTCTATCAGCAATTCCCTCCATCACAATCTGCCTGAAAGTTTTCACAAAAAGATTAAAACTTACCCAGCACAAACACTGGCATGAAGCCTCCACAGGGTATTGGCATAGTTGTTGCAACGACAGACATCCAGAACTAGGACAGGGGTAATAAGCAACCGTGGTTATTGAGCACTCTCTCTCTCTGTCTCTCTCTATGTGTCTCTCTCTCTGTGTGTGTGTGTGTGTGTGTGTGTCTTTCTCTCTCTCCCTCTCTCTCTCTTTTAGAAATAGCTTGAGGGCAGCCTCAAAAAATAGCTTGAGGGCAGATGAAGGTTTCAACAGAGTCCCTGTCTTCTATTCTGACTGGAACAAAGTAGCAGAGTGCAACCAAGCCTCCTACAAGGAATCTTCTTCAACAACTACCTTTCTAATCTATTCTCTCTGGTCCTCTTCCCCACATAATGGACTTCTCTAAAAAGGAACATTTCTCTTCCCCCATAGGCTATGGAGCAGCTATTTTGAAGTAGAGCAGAAAGATCATATGGTTGTTAAATTATAGAGCAGGAGTCCAGACCAATCCATCTCCGTTGATTTGACAAACTGCTGTCTTCCATTTAGTGATATATGGGTGTGTGAGTGTGTTGTGAATCAATTAGTTCAACACTTTTTAAAAATAGTAGCATAAACGCTTCTTTTGAAACTCCCCTTAGGTTAGATAACATACTACATGGCTCCCATCCCACAATTTTCTAAAAAAATATTTGTTCCACAAGGGATGGAAATAAGGCTTCAGATGTAGATGGCTTCTAAACCTTGATCTGTCATGAACCTAAAATAGTCCTTTTTCCATAGTCACCTGGATGCAAAAATAAAATGTTGATTTCTGTAGCACTTAGCATAGCTTTGTATGTTCCATATGGTGCACCAATACATACAAATATGGCCAAATTCCCATAGAGTACACTAAAGTAAATTCTATTTATGTAAATCCCTTTTCTAAAAATTAAATGGATGAACATAAAAAATAATTAACTTTTATTATTTTTTATATTGCATAAATTCACAAATTCATTCATTAGGAAGAAGTAAAGGACAAAAGCCTCCTCCCAGTGGAACAAGAATAAATGATAGCCAGGGGTTCCGGTTTGAAGTTTCTTCAGCGACAGACAGAAATCTGCAATTGTGCATGGTTTCAGTCTGGGTTTGCCGCTGGAGCACCTCGAACCGGCTGGTTTTGAGGCTAAGCCACCCCCTAGAGGTGGTGAAGAGGGGGGAGACCACCAGCAGGCTTGAGGAGAGCCATATCTCTCCTCCTCAGCTGGCCATTACTCCCTTTCCCAAAGGCAGTTACAGCGGTGGTCAAAAATAGCCACCACAAAGAAGAACTCGACCGAAAAAGAATGTGCAGGAGGAAGATAAGAAGTGAAAGTTTTGGCTGACCGGGTTAAATTGTAAAAGCAACAATTAAGGTACCCTGGAATTTAAACTTACAAAAAAATAACATCGCTCCCAAAGAAGAGTTGGAAGCAGCGAAGGAAAGTGAAAAGGGAAAGGTTTGGCTTTTTTTCCCTTCTTTCTCCTTCCCTATACTGATAACTAGGAGACTTAAATAAGAAATCGGAAAAATCCGCTTTGACATCAATAGGCAATTAAGCTGAAAATAAAACAAAATGTCCATTTCTGGACACTATTTTTTTTTTTCATAAGCAGGAAGGGAGAGAAAAAGAATAAGGGCAGGATCTGGAAGAGGGAGGAGACTGCCTGGAATTAAAAAGAATCTACAGTAAAACTTCAACAAGACTTCTAAAAGATACATTTTAACTGAAACTTTGTAACTAAACAGTAACACCAGGAAGAGAAAGTGAAAAAAAAGAGCAAAAAGAAACAGCTTGCGTGTATTTGGATTATTTGGTGGTCTTTGGATTCTTGGTTATTACATTTGAATGACTAAAATTAATCGGGTGGTTGTTTAAAAATTTATACAATGGCACCACTTCTGGATGAATTGAAAATGGAACTTAAAAAGTACAAAGAAAATGCACAAGAAGGGAAGGGTTCTTTTGGCTTCATTTTTCAATTCTTAGAAATTGAGATTTGGAACTATGAGAAACAACAAGAAATGTCTGCAAAACAAGAAGACTGGGACAAAGAAGAAGCCATCTTAAATGAACAAGTAATTTTATGTGGGGAAGAAAAAGGAAAGGGGGGAAAGAGAATGGAGAATTTAAGACTTAAAAAAACAACCAAAGAAAAGAAAAATAATTCGAAAAATAAGTATAATACTGGAAAGCAACAGAAAAGAGGAATACAGAAGAGAAAAATAGAGGTAGAGAGACAAGGGGGTAAAAAGGGGAGAGAGAAGAAGAGAGGGAAGAAGGAAAGGAAAAGAAGGATCTTTTACAAAGGATCAGAGCAAGAGATAGAGAAACAGGACCTATTTAGAGATAATGGGTGAAAATCTAACTGAAAAAGGGATTCTGTAAAGGTAGATAAGATTGTATTGTTATATTAGTGATAGAAATAACTTTGGAAAATTGGAAATAATGTATGATTAAAATGAGGGATAAAATAGTGTAATTTAGTGAAATGTTTGTTAATAAAATAAGTGACATAAAATAAATGAGAAAATTGAATTAGGAAGGAATGGGAACATTTTAATTAGTTAATGTTTTATAAAATATAAGTGAAGAGGGGGGGAATTAATTATGGAAAGCTTATAATTGTTCCCATAGAAGTATGATATTTAATTGAAAAGTAATGTTAAAGAAGTTAAGACTTTAATGAATATTAATATTAATGATAGAATTGAATTGGAATGGAATGTGTTGTTTTCATTACATACATTTATAATTTTTTTCTTTTTTTAAGAATATAGTGTGTATTTTAAGAATTTACCAAGCAGAATCCGAATGGAAGTTATGTATTATATTGAATGTTATAACTTTAGGGTATATATTGATGCCTAAATAAGAGTTAAATGGATAAATTTAAAAGATATAAAGGCATCATACTCCAATCAGTAACTGCAGGATAAATTTTGTTTAATGAGAAAAGATTATAGATAATTGAAACAGGACAGACAAAAAATATAAATACAATGATAAGAATTGAGATGAGATAATTAAAATAAAATTGGATAATTAAAATAAAATTGAGATAATTAAAATAAAATTGAGAAAATTAAAAGAGGGGAGAAGCTATGCAGAAAATGTAAAATAGTAATAAGATATGGAATAGAATATAAAAATGAGCATGAACCTGAATTTCTGTCTGTACGAAGAAATGTAACCCGGGATTACGCTACTTTCAAAAAAGATCTTTTATTTGTACTTTTTTTCTCTTTGTGAAAATTCAAATAAAATTTACAAAAAAAAGAAAAGAATAAATGATAGCCGTTTAAGGATAAATTCAAGGAGCAACTTATTTACACTATTAATAAAAGAGCAAGGAACAAAGCACTTACTTTAAGGAATGGTTGTTACAATATCATTTTGACCATTCACCTTGGAAATTTGGCATTAAAACTATATTTTATGCAGTACTGCTTACACAAATCTTAACTGAAAAAAAAAGGTGGGAAGTCAAATAGCATTGAGATAAAATGTTTGGGCAACGGTAAAACTGAATTTCTCTACAAAAGTAAACCAGGAATTGAAAGTCTTCACAGTTCTTTGATTCTGCTCATGGGAAATGGCTTGTAATATGGTGGGAACAGCATTGAACTTGCCCTGCCAGGTTATCTCCCTACCTTCATAAGGAAAAACAACAAGATAATGACAAAGACGCTGACTTTGGGATGGATCCAAACTGCAGATCTCCCCAGAATCTGTGGGTCCTCTGTGTGCTTTACCCAAGTGAAGTTATCAAAGAGGCTGCTGATGGCTTCTCTGGGCATCAACTACAAGGAGAAAAGGCAATTAGGCTTGTCTCTCAAGAGACGATTCTTCCCTACCACAGTGAGGCAAATTTAGCAACAGACACTGACATTTTGATATGCATAAATTATGCAAATTTGCATTGCATATTTTCACTTCAAGCATGGTATCTCATTGTAGATGTGAAAAAAATACAATTGTTTTGGCTTTTTGTTATGAAACTGAAGAACCTTAGAAAGATGTATTATGTGACAGAACCATGCTCTGTCACCCTTCCATGCTGCTGCAGGATCTCTTTATACAAAAAAAGCCTTAATTACATTTGTTAGAGGCCACTTTTGAACAAATAGACTTTCTGTCACCCAAGCCTCCAGTCCAGATCATATATCAAAACAAAACCAGGCTTGAAAAAGTCATTTACATTGATCCTCGGGATACAACCACCACAGCATGCCTGCTTCTTTGAAAATCTCTAGTCTTGCAGAGAATCAACAATCCTGGTCAACAGAGAAGCACAGAACTGATGCTCCAACTGGTGCTCAACTGCTAACCAGCCATCTTTTTAGTGTTGTGCCAAAGTAAAACCTTTGCCCCTTTGTAAAGCTGCTATTTTCAAAAGGACCACCCATCTTGAATCAGATTTGGAGGATTTTAACAAGATGCCAACATTCCAGTAAAGATAAAGGTTCCCCTCACATATATGTGCTAGTCGTTTCTAGCTCTAGGGGACAGTGTTACATAGCCGAAGAGCCCAGTGGTGGGATTCAACATTTTTTGCTTCCGGTTCTGTGGGTGTGGTTTGGCGGGCATGGCCATGTGACTGGGTGGGAGTGGCTTTTTTTTTTTTGCTTTTTTGCCACCCCCACCCATTTTTGGGAGCTTCCTAGCCTCAGAGGAGCCTCTGGGGGTGGTGGTTTTGCACTCTTAAGGCTCCTCTGGGGCTCTAGAAGGCAAAAAATGGAGGGGGCTCAGCTCCTCCCTCCATTTTTTGCCTTCCTGGGCCTCAGCAAGGGGAATCCCGGCACAGCTGATCTATGCACAGCTGATTGTTGGGAGGGAAAAAAAATACCTTAGGTGAATGTCAGGTGGGCGGGTGGATAAATGAGCATTGGGCGGGAGGGCAACCAGATCGGGGGCGTGGCCATCCAGAACTTACTACTGGTTCGGTGACCCATGCCAAATTCTTGCTACCGGTTCACCTGATCCGGTGAGAACCGGTTGAATAACACCACTGAAAGAACCAGCGCTGTCTGAAGACATCTCTGTGGTCATGTTGCCGGCATGACTAAATGCCGAAGGCACACAGAACGCTGTTACCTTCCTACCAAAGTGGTCCCTATTTTTCTACTTGCATTTTTTACATGCCTTCAAACTGCTAGGTTGGCAGAAACTGGGACAAGTAATGGGAGCTCACTCCATTACATGGCACTAGGGATCTGAACCACTGAACTGATTGACAAGCTCAGCATCTTAGCCACAAAGCCACCATATCCCAACATTCAGCTTTAAGGCAAAACACTGGGAACTGGGAGGCAGCTTTCTTTTCTAACAAGTTCTAGAACTGCAGTGCCCAAGAGATAAGCCAAATACTATTTCTTCTGCAATAATCATTCCCAGTTTCAAATCAGCCAAGTCTTATATGGCTGGAAAGGAGGTTGTCTCAATCCCTGATCATATTTGCAATCCCATCTGACAGCTCCTTCAACAATCCAAATGTAATTTCTATTGTTTCAGAATCCAGGATATTATTTATATTTTCTTTAATTGTTTTGACTATGTCCTCTTTTTCCAGCAAGCAGAGAATAACTATTTAAGAGAAAGAAAAGTGCATAAGATTGGTGTGAGCAAAATTCTCTTTGGAGACTGCTCCTGTGGAATTCATCCTTGGTCTTTAGTAGAACAATTACGGATTTCCTGACAGCATAAAAAATATTAGCTTTCATACATCAAGTTAAGCCATAATGTGTTGGGTCCACATGCTGTGTGAACTTAGCCATTGTGATTTGTAAACCACTTATCCTTATTGAGCCCAGTTTGTTCTATTTGCAGTTCATTCAGTAAATCATGAAACCATGGCTTAATATGAACCTGGACAGAATGAATTTAGATCTTATTTTTTCAGAGGCCTGCCCTTATCCCATACAACAAAAGAAGGGATTTATCATTGCTTTTCTTTTCAGCATGCAAACAAAATAGAAGGAAAAGCAAGTTTATTCACCACTGGTATGCTAGCACAAACAAAGAAGTGTTAGTGCTATTTGAAAAGTAAGTGCAAATGGAAAATGCTGTATCCTACACTGTATGAAACAGACACTTGGTATGTATTTTTATACACTGTGTTATTACAACTGTTAATTTTATTGGGCTTTTATGAATTCTATTATTTATATTTGTACATTGTCCAGGAATGTCAGGCAATGAAGAACAACACCATAAAGTTAGTTGATAAACAACTATACAGGTAAGTGGAATACTCACTTCTCCAGCCATAAACTGTCCAAAGCCAGGGGGGAATGTCAGAGAAGCTATCACAAAAGTTATCACCCCAGGATACACAAGGCGGCTGAAAAATAAAAACAGGAATTAAATTTATACAATGATCTGGTCATGCCCTCCGTAGGAGCCTGAACCTGTGGGGGAAGATGAGCTTGAACAAGAGCTTATAGAGATCAAGAGAGCAGCTCCGTTGGCCTTGGAGAAAACTGGGGAAGAGCAGAATCAGTCCAGGCAAGGCTTTTCAGGATTAGAAAGGCTTGCAGACAGGGAGGAGCAGGAGAGACAGAGCTCAGAAGAAGATCAAGGACCACCCCCTCCTGATCCGAGAGCACGGAGAGAAGAGAGAAGGCGAGCCCAATGCAGACTGAGCTACCTATGAGGGAGGAGAGTGCCAAGCCATCCTTCACAAGGCACACCTGGGAACTGAGGAGGTGCCGGTCTGTTTGGCTAAACCTGGCTTATTGGACTGCTGGCCTTGTTGCCTGTTTGGCTAACCTTGCTTACTGGATTACTTGCAACAAGAGGCTGCTGAAGGTGCATGGGAGAGCTTTGGTCCAGGATTTGTAGTAAACATGGGGACGTTTGGGGGCAAAGTTGGTGCAGTAAAGGAAAGTTAGACCTGTTCTCTGGCTGTGTTGCTTTCATGCCACGCCCCGAGTTATCACCAGTCTCTGAAAGATGCTGCATATGCTATGTAGAATGCAAGGGCTCAGCCAGTGCTTTCAATACTGATTCCGGAGAATGTGTGGAATGGTTTCCTCTTAGCTAGACATCAGTGTAAGTTAAATACAAAAAAAAATAATAAAAAATCCAGCCACTTATCAGGAAGTAAGATAAACACTAATCTATCGGAAGAGTTTCTTATTTAATCTGAACCAGAGCATAATTCAACAGTTTCTACCAGTTGTCTATCTCTTGAATATTTTTCTCTAAATTTCCAGATCTGAATTGCAAAAAATTCAATTGATCAATAGACAATAGACAATAAGTAGAATGTTATTTATTTCTTTGCTGGCATCTCTAAGATATTTACAGCCCAGATTTATTAGTCCTACCTGACAGCAAATCTAGCTTTAGTTTAACAATGTCCTACTTACTGTAAGACAAAAATAAATATTTCAATTGGCTATCTACCATAAGCTCTTGAAGTACAATAAATTTTAAGACAATATATTTTTAATGTCCTATGTTAAGAACATTTTCTGAATTATAGTTCCTCCAATTATTAAAAAAGGCATTAAAAGGCAAATTTTAATGCTAGCCAAGTTAATGTATGCATTATAGAAAAGAAAACATAGCATCAATCTTAAACTTAAAATATAATAATTTAGCAAAGCATACTCACTATTTGCTTAGGAACCGACTTAGAGTAGCATGTTGTCTGACAGTTAAAACCACCTGCCGATTAAAATAAACAAAAAATGCTCCAAGGAGCCCAGAACAGACCCTATAATAGAAGATTTGAAAAATAAAATTAATCCTAGGCTTTGAATTTACATAAGAACACTGTTAAAATTAGATTTAAAAATCTATAGCTAATTTTTCAACAGCCAATCAGATTCTTCCAGAAAAGTTCAAGGATAACTAGCAAAATATATTCAATTTTGAATTCTGCACATTCATTTATATTTAAGTTCAACAGTATATCCAGAAGGCATAAGCAACCAGAGAGAAATAAACCTTATTGATTAAGATACTAAAATCTTGAAATGGCACATAACTTTTCTGGCTGCAGGGCATCTATTTGAATGGTTAATTTATGTGACAAAAAATTGGCTGTATCATTACTGGAGATCTCAGCTCTGTTTCTGCATCTCGTTTTACTGCAAGGAGAACATTCCGAGATGTCATCCATTTTAAAATACAGTTCAAAATGATAAAACGTGGTCTACCACCTCGGAATTCGATCTCTAACAATATTAGTCCAATCTGTTATGATTTGTATGCTCCAGAAGTGGCCTTCCTTCTTTATATATCCCCATAGCTTGCTTTTCAATACTGTAGTTGGATGTTCATCTGATCATAAAACTAAGATATCTCCCAAGATAATCTCCTACTGTACAGTACTATTTCTGAACGAGCGGTCATAGGACATTGGGGGTGGAGGGGCTCCCAACACTTTTTCAGGAGTCTTCAAAATCAAAATTATTTAACAGCTTATGTTGAAAAATAATACAACATTAACATCCTATCAATCAATCATGAATAGCAATTGCGGTAGTGAATTCATTGGCGTTAATTTTTTATATAGTAAATATCATTAAAATATAGCCCATGCAAACAAAAGCTCTTTTGGGTCCTTCCTAAGCTTTAGAAGTGGGAAGGGTCAAGAGAAAAAAGTTTAAGAAACACTATTCCACAGCATTATATGTTTCAGAGAATGTACACATAACATTGTATATACTCTAATTCTGATTTTTTTCCCCCATTAATATAGCTAAATTAAACAACCACATATTCTTGAGCTGTAAGAGATCAAAAAACAATTAGAGGAATCACTACTTTTTGAGTTACTTGGTTAAAGATTCAGGACCTACAACTGCAACTCAGCACTGAAACTCTTGGCAAAGCATGAAAGAGTTTGGGGTTCCTAAACTAAGACTAGAATATCAGCCGCAGCTTATTCTTAAACTACATGTGCATAAACATGCCATTAGGGCTACAAACTAATCGTTGAATGAATTCTGTCAGGAGTGAATTTCAAAGTTTGTTTTGATGAAAAGGGCTTCTAGTCGGGTTGCATACAAAAAAATGCAGCAAACAGCTTTTCTGCACCTGCAATATTTCTCAATCCTGTATGATAAACTGCACAACCAAAACTTTTAAGATGATGATCTCAGTCATGGAAATTCACCAAATAATTTTGAGTCACAGTCACCATCTCTCAGCACAACTTAGCTCACAAGTCTCTAAAACTGAGGAAAGGATTGTTTATATAATTTGTAGAAAAGGCAGAATAGAAATCTAACACCAATATCTAGTGTTTTCTTTTGCATCTGATCATCCCAAAGCAGTGTGTAATCTCTGTTTCTCCAAACAAAAGCAAAACAGTTCCTTGTCAGGCAACAGGAGTGCTGATTTACCATCAGTTGATAAGGTACTTAGAAGCCAAGGACTTGGCAGCACAAGGAAACAATAGCCAATAACTGGCCATCAACGCACCAATCAACACGCCAATCAACATTCCAATCAACCAATAGAAAGCCATATCCAAATAGGCACCACACAAAAATGACACATAGAATAGCCCAAAGCACACATTCTGGTAGAGAGAAGACTCCTGAGGATGGGTCCAGCATGAATCCAAAAGAATCATCATCATCATCAGGGACCTTGGAGGTCTTCTCGTTCAAATTCCTGCTCATGCAGGAGACTCCATACCATTTCAGACAAATGGATGGCCAGCGTCTTCTTAAAAGCCTCCAATGATGGAGCATCCAAAATTCCTGACAGCAAGACGTTCCTCTAGTTGATTGTTCTCACTGTCAGGAAATTTCTCCTTAGTTCTACGTTGCTTCTTTCCTTGGTTTCTATCCGTTGTTTCTTGTTTTGCTTACAAGTGCTTTGGAAAATCAGTTGACCCCCTCAAATATTGGAGCACTGCTATTATGTCACCCCAGTCCTTTTCTTTTCTAGACTAAACATACTCAATTCTTGCAACTGTTCTTCATGTGTTTTAGCCTCCTAATCATCTTAATTGCTCTTCTTTGCACTCTTTCCAGAGTCTCAACATCTTTTTTTTATATCATGGCAACCAAAACTGGATGTAGTATTCCCAGTGTGGTCTTGCGTGTGGACCAGAGGTTTAGACTAAACCACTAGTCCTGGTTACTGACCCAGATTGGACCCAGATTGCAACATTATTCTGGGATGCATATATTTGCTACTATAAGGCAGCTTGAAATACAGGTGTGAGAATTGTATTGGGAAGAGGGCAATGACTAACCACTTCTGTACTGTTCCCAAGAACTTGCATTAACATATCTATGAAATCCCCTTAAGAGTTGAGTAGGATTCAAGAGACCTTACCTGTTTCTAATATGGAACTTTTTAATTTAACTCTGCTTCATTTGGAGAACTTTCAATACGGCTTACCTTTCTTCATCCCTGCAAACAACCCCCCCCCCCAACCACACACAACTGCAATTAAGTGTGCTCCAGTGGGCTTACCCTATTATAGCAAATGCCGGCAGCTCCTGTAGGTCAAAGGGAAAATCCATGCGAAAGTTTGTTCTGAAGAGGGCTGTAATGGTGACTGTGAAGGGGGATGGAGAAAAGAGACAACCAGGGTGACCAGGGAAGAAAAAAGAACATGAAGTCAGGCCCTCAGTACCTGAACAATGAGAGTCTGAGAACTAAGAACTAAGCCTAAGAAACTTCTTTATTACCATCATCTCAGTTTTAAGAACTTCACTGTAAAAAAAAAATCATAAGTTTTCCAAGAAGAGTGAGATAATTTAGCCTTAATACCACTTGTTTAAAAATGGTTCTGTTGTTACTAAAAACCTTTCTGCCTTACACAGACGCTCCCCTACCCCATTACTCCCCATAATCTTGCAGGAGTTGTGTGTAAAGCTACTTGTGGGAGGCAGCAATAATGGCAAGAGAGGCTGGGAGGAGGTGCGTCTTCTTATCTTACTTGCATCCTTGTTCCAGACAGCAAAGACTCGGAAAACGAAGGCACTGAATGTGGCTGCAAAGAATCCACGCCAATAGTTACGAACTGCAAAATAGGTGGAAGTGACTTCAATGCTAAAGAGGACACCTACAAAGTAGATAAAAATTCTCATCAGTACGTGACACTTCACACACATAAAATGCATGCAAATACTATTTCCCTCAGCCATCCCTCCCCAAAATAGGTTTTTGCAAAAGAGATAAAAGTTACAACAATAAACGGGCATGAAGGCAAAGTTTACTTTTAATTTCTTTTCATTTTGCAAAAGTTTTGTTTTGTTTTGTTTTTAAGGTTAGCATTAAGGCCACATAGGTAAGTGTAAGCAAGATTGAAGTTCCCCGAGTCACCCTTTATGTTAACTCCCTACTTTCCCAACTTTCTACCATCAAAAGAATATTTCCTGTGGAAGAACCATTTGAGGCTGGATTATATATGAAGTTCACCTCACAATAAGTTCTGGGTAGCACCAACCCACGGCCCACTATCAGGCTCTGACCATTCAGAAGTGGACCATGGAAGTGGTGGGTGAGTCATGGAATCATTCCCTCCCCTTCCCCTGCTGGGCCGCAGAGATGGAAAAGGTGGGGGACTCTGCCTTACAGCAATTGAACTTGATTGTAAAATTTGTTTTCTTACTGAAAAAAAATCCAAAGAACTTCAGGGTTATCTGGAATGAATGTTGAAAAGCCTGTGTTTTGATGGAATAGAAGTGGCCACCACCCATCCAATGTGACATCACTGTCTCCTAGTGACAAGGGGCTTGTCAGAACATTTCATTGACCTTGTCCACATGATTCTCAGTTGAGTATGTATTGGAGCAGCATGAGAAGATGCCATGAATGAACACTAAGATTCTAAAAATAAACGGAGCACTTTTTAATGGGTTGGAAAATGATGACCAACAGGATCCTCTGAGGAGCCTTTGTGGCGCAGTGGTTAGAGTGCCGTATTACAAGCTACTTCTGCAGCCAGCTGCCTACAATTTGGCAGATCGAATCTCACCAGGCTCAAGATTGACTCAGCCTTCCTTCCTTCTGAGGTGGGTAAAATGAGGACCCAAATTGTTGGGGGCAATAGGCTGACTCTGTAAACCACTTAGAGAGGGCTGTAAAGCACTATAAATCAGCATATAAGTCCAAGTGCTATCGTGGGAAGGAAGAGTGCCATCAATATAAAATAAATAATATTATTAATAATAAAGAGTCTTATAAATGAAGACTAAAGCATGATGTAAGAGAGAGGATGTGATGTGTCTTGGAAAATGTAGACAAAAGCAAGCAGCCACTTGCCTCCAAGTGGTGTTCCGAAACAGCAGCCAACCCCTACTGCACATCCCACAGTCAGGACATCTGTGTAATAATATGGCTGCTACTAGTGGAAGAGATGAGACAGAGAGAGAGAGGAAAAAAACAGGACAGAAAAGGAGTGAGAGGATTGGAAGCTAATATTACAAGGCAATCAGTTGATGTTCTGTAGCACATCTTGGACCCATTTACTATATATATTCTGTATATGTCATTGTTTCTGTTTTCTGTCATTCTGGCCCAGACAGATTCCAATACATTTGTGCAAGAAATTGGGGCATTGTATCTGAATGCTCAACTCCTATAGAAACAGAATGCTTTCACCTTTTCAGATCTAACATTTTTTTAAACATCAAAAAGGCTGCTGTATATCAACAGTTGATGGTTAAGAAGCATATGTTGTGAATAGCTTTACACATTATAAAACTCCAGTTTGAAGGTATAGGAATTTGGATGTTTTCTTCATGTACAGGCTTTTACCTGTGAATACACAGACTGGAGAATTTGCTACAAAATGGAATTGCTGCATTATCTCGTAACTTCAGTAAGTTAGAATGAACTCCATTGTAGTACAGCCTTTATAAAAAAAAATTGTGAACAATGAACAGATGCTGTGCATGAGAACAGCTTTCTCATCTGATTGATGAGAGAGGGACATACCACTTTAGGAACCATAAGGGATGTACCACTTTAGGAACCATTCCATTTGGAATTCTTTTTTTAAATAGCAATTTTATTAAAAGATTATAATTGCAGTAGTAGGCGTTATTCCATTTGGAATTCATGAATGTGCCATAAAGGTAATGCATCTGGCTAAAATTCTTTCCTTAGATGGAACTGAAATGGTTTGACTCAATCTGCATTTGTTGTCCAATTCATATGATTTACTGCTAGACACAGATGACAAAAAATAAGAAAGAAGAAACAAATGAGCAACAAGGCCTCTCTTCAGAGAAGCACATAGTTCAGGAAGAGAATTGCTGAAGCCACCAAAATACAGCTGGTAAACCAAGAGTCATCTCTATATGGGTAGGATTATTATCAATAATGAATTCTATCTACTAAAGAGCTCTCGTTCAAATTTAAACAGACACTTCAAATGCATGTTTGCAGTACTTGCCTTCTTTCAAAATTACCAAACACATATTCTTGTTTAGAGGATTCAGCAAAGAAAAAACAACAAAGGGTATTAATTAACTTTATCAATAAGTTAAGAAAAAAATATTAGCATTCACCAACCAGGATTGCAGGAGATGGTGGTGGTAAGGTTTTAAAGATATATATTGGAGCCATGGTGGCACAGTGGTTTGAATGCAGTATGGCAGAGTAACTCTGCCCACTGCCTGGAGTTCAATCCTGATGGGCTCAAAGTTGACTCAGCCTTTCATCCATCCGAGGTCAGTAAAATGGGGTTCCAGATTGTTGGGGACAATAGGCTGGCATTTGTAAACTATCTAGATTGAGAATTCTGTAAAGCAGTATATAAGTCTAAGTGCAGTTGCTCTTGCTATCCATTCAAGTATACATTTCCAAATTAAGTTTGGAAAAGTTGCAAAAGTCAAATAGCAAATTTCCAAATTATACCTATTTGTCACTTCAGAAAATAATGATCCATGTCAGGTATAACCATAGGGGAAGGGTGATAATTCACTGTCAGGCTTAGTCTCACTGAATATATTGAAAAATTGCTTTCTATTCAAGTGGGGAGACAGGGAATCAAGATGCCATCAGATTTACTGCTCTTGGCCACTTGATAAAGAATCTGCTATAATTAGCTTATGGATTCAGTTGTATTTCTCCATGTACTAATATAGGCTATTTGTTTCTTTTATTTATTTAAAAGACTTCTAGGACTACCTATCTTTTGTGCTCTAACTTTTGGCAGCTCACATAAATAGCAAAATAAACAAAAAACAAACAAATAAATAAACAATGAAACCAACATTAAACAAACCTTCCAAAACAAACACTTCTCCATATGGCAATATTTAAATTTACTGGGGTCTTGGAAAAAAGCTGCCAGACTGAAATCGAAGTCAATTTATCTCTCATCTAACATTTCATCTTTATAAAATGACTTGAATATTTCTAAGATCCTTAATCTCATACCAAGAACCATTCATTGTCTCCCTACCGCCAATGGATCAAATTATTTTCTTGAACAACAACAAAATCTCTTCTTAAGGTCTTTAACCCGAAGTATTATTTTATCATTGTTATGACTATACTTGTTATTTATAGACTAGCTGTAAAAACAGTATTTTCAGCACCTGACTTGGCAGTTTTAAGGTAATGGTGAAAAGGAAAATAGCCTACAGTATACATATAATGTACATAGTAACGTATTTTAATTAAAGTCCCTATTTTCCCTAAGAAAAACAAAACAAATGGGGGAGATAATGGGGACAGTCATTTTCCCTTGTCACTGTCTAAAACTTAGAAGAATGTGACCTGGAAAACGGAAGTATATATAATTGCCATGGAAATAATTTCTTGGTTGTCCATCCCATGTCATCTCCTTGCACCATTGCTACGTCCTGTGGATTTCCACAGGATGCTCATTCAGTTTTTTTCCATTTTCCTGCAAGGTTACATGAGATAAAATAACTGCACCGTTGTGTCTCAAGAGTTCTTGGATCTGTTACAAAGAAAACACATCTTTCCTTCCAGAAATGTCTTCAGCCTAGAGCATCAGCATGTTGTATAAACACAGGAATGCACTTGCCTCCAAGAGGGGCCCCGAAGCAACATCCAACACCAACTGCGCAAGCGGCCACCAGGAGGTCCAGTTGCCTATGCATGTTCTGGAACAAAGAGTCCAGCCAGAGAGAGGCATGCCAGGGTTAGAATGAGCACGGGCAAGAGTTAGTCCTTTCTTCTCCTGCTGCGCCAATGCTAAGCATCTGCCATCAGCCTTCTTTTAGAGCCTTGTGAGTTGGCTTTAGTAGCAAGGGCAGCCAGGATCTACAAGAAATCAGTCTCTTCCTGCCTTACTGCCATTTCCAGTATTTTCCTTGTATTAGTTTTATTTATTAAAGTTCAGGTTGATTAGATGATGTCTAAAATAAATCATTTAAGCATTTAAGCAACTGGAAGAATACAGCATGGCTGAGTCATAAAGCTGTTGATTTATTTTATTTCTGCAGCTAGGGTTAGAAGCAAGAAGCTTCTAGAGCAGAGCTGTCAAACTCCCAGCCCATGGGCTGGATGCATCACGCACTGGCCACACCCATGCCTTGTTTAGCGAAGGGGGGGAAGTTCCGATATGCCATGTGATGCCACCATGACATGAGTTTGACACCCCTGTTATAGAGTCACAGCCAGCCTCAAGACATAGCTGCTTACAACAGCCATAGCTATAAGCACAGTTTGCATGTTTATTGTTCTCAATGAATCTGCTCTTAAATACAAGAATGAGGTGAGGGGAAATCATCCTTATTTACATCTATTCAACCACTCCTGTAACAATTGAAGTAAAAACTCTCAGTCCCAAATTATGCTGCTCTTTTTTGCAACCAGCATATATGACCGAGATATAGCCATTCTTGTTTATCTTTGGCTCTTCTGCATATTTATGCTTGTAAAAGTTTGGAATTCTGTTTTTATCAGGAGAAAAGGTGCAAATCAGAATGATTTGATACGCCACAGGGTAAGTAATGTTCAGTTTTAGGATGAGGATAGGAAACTGGGCAGAATATTAAAAGCCCATTCCAGATGCCAGATTACCTGTTCAAATGGTTCCTTTATAACTAATTCCAAACTTTTATTTACACAAAAATTGATATTTTGGAAAAGCCAAACATTGTTCCTGGGGGGGGGGGGGTGTTTCAGTACAATTACAATTGCACTACATTATTCTTGAGCAATTCTTCCATGTTTCACTGGACATAATTGCAGTCAAAATACCTAATACTCCTCTCACTGTCATTTCCTGTGTCATTCAGGTTCTTGTTTTTGAACAAACTTTTTCATTTTAATGTCCTCAGTTCTGCTTTTATCATCAATAGTCTATAATGTTCTCTCCCCCAGCAATCTCACTCTCAAACTAGATGGAGCATGCAGAACACTTACCTCATAAACCCCACAAAAGATGGACAAGAACTTGCTGAGGACAGCAGCACAGATGCTTGCAATGTGCACAAAAGGGCCCTGTGGGGCAGGGAGAGAGATTGTGTAAATAAATAACTGGGAAGAACTAGGCTGAGTAGCATCACAGTGCAGGCCAACAACAAAGGATATGCCTCCAACCAGCTCCTGATCATTCTCTTCCTGCCTACATTGAACTGAAACAATTTCAGCATCTTAGTATCTTTTGTTGTTGTTGTTGTTGCTGTTGTTATCAAATCCACAGATCCAACTTCTGTCCTTGATGATCAGGTGTCGTCAGAGGCGGTATTCAGCAGGTTCTGACCAGTTCTGGAGAACCAGTAGTGGAAATTTTAAGTAGTTTGGAGATCTGGCAAATACTACCTCTGACTGGAGATTTTACAGTATCCTTCCCCTGCCACACCCACCAAGCCACGCCCACCAAGCCATGTCCACCAAGCCACACTCACAGAACCTGAAGTAAAAAAAATGTGAATCCCACCACTGGGTGTCGTGATCCAGTGATGATCAGGTGTTATCAAATCCACAGATCCAACTTCTGTTCTTGATGATCAGGGGAAGATCAAAAGCACTGGGGGCTGGAATTGGGAGTCCTTAATTAAAGGGAGGGGTTGCACTTGGGTCCCCCAGGCCTCTGGGCATGTGGGAGTGGCTCAGTTGCTTCTAATAAGTAAGTTCATTTCTGCAGTTTCTGCTTGCATTCAGTTGTAGACTAGGCTTCTGTGTGTTTCTATTTCTTTTTGGATGGTTCTGACTGCTTCCCAGACTGCTCCTTTATCAAGTCAAGAAGCAGTATATCCATGTAGCTGCAATTCCTCCCTTCCATTTGCTATTTGAGCTGAGTCTATTTCTGGCTCAGAATATACCAGTTAGTTGCTCTCCTCTGCTTGCTTGGCCGTAATGCGAAAGTGAAATTGCAATCCAAGTACCGTTATCCAATTTATACCATCCTCCAATTCTTGAGATGCTGGTATCTTCACTTGTTATTGTGCTTTATGTCTTTAGCTTGACAAATGCCTTTGGCTCAAAAGTTTTTTTCTGAGGAAATAAAAAAAACACTGGAACTGCCAGAAAGCAAGAGTTGCAATGATCATCAGCCATGTGTTTCCGCTGCATATGTAAGGAAGATCTTGTATCTTTCTCTGTTAATTAAATAGAAGGGCATGACCTAAAGAAATGCTAGCATCTGACAGTGTCAGACTAATTAAAGGTATTGTCTTACAGCCAGCAACAGAGAACTGGCTAGTTTAGGACTCCAGTGGGAAAACTAGCCAGCCAGTAAAAGAGAACTGGTTAGTGCTCCAGTGTGGAAAATAGTTTAGTTCAGAAACATTCTCACACACTTATTTCAGTGATAAGAGAATATGTGTAGCTCAGGGTTAAGCTGTGGAATGTTTTTTGAGCTTGATTGTTTGTTTGCAGATGTTTCGTTACCCAACTAGTGCAAATGAGAGTGAGTTTTACTGCCTATTTACGTGCAATAGCTTGCTCTGCCAGTTTGCTGAGGGTGTGGTTTTCTCCTTGGTTATTGTATTGTTTTCTGCTTGATTGTTTGTCTGGTGTTAATCCCTGCTTACCTGGGTGTTGGCAGATGGAGAGGATGTCTTTGTTTCCTTCTTGGCTTTTTTTTTTTTTTTACTTGTGTCTTTTAAATGTTTTGTAAATGTGGTTTAAGATGCATCTGGGTTTTTTTCCTTCATTTGATCTATTCTGAGTTTAACCCTAGAATCCTTTAGTTCAGGGGTCTCCAACCTTGGCTCCTGGAAGCCTGGCGGACTTCAACTCCCAGAGTTCCACAGCCAGCTGGCTGTGGAATTCTGGGAGTTGAAGTCCGCCAGGCTTCCAGGAGCCAAGGTTGGAGACCCCTGCTTTAGTTCTTTGCAGCCTTTGTCTTCAAGCAGATATCTGCCATCATTTATCCTCTTTTCTCTCTTACCTCTCCTCCCAATTGTACCTACCTCTTTTCCAACAGGAATCCCACTTCCCAGGCCAGCTGTCAGGCTTACAACTTTGGCCACAAATGCTTTAGGTGTGAGGTACTCCTTGAGGACTACTCCTCGCATGATAGTTTTTAATTCTGGAATCCCAGAGCCTGAACAAAACAGAAAGGAATCAAGAAAAATGCTGTTCAGAGAGAACATAGCCCAAAACATATTGAGATACTACAGCACAAGGAACCTATGTCCGATAATACCAGACCTCTTAGGTGACACCCAGGTCCACCTCAATCAGATAGGAAGCATACTTCACAGGTTTGTTATTGTGGGGATAATAGGAGGAGAAAGTTATGTTGGTTATGTTCAAAGTTACGTTGAGTTATTTGTCAAAATAACAAAGGCGGGATACAGACAAATAAATATGAGTGCTTGAAACTTCAACAATAAGAATTAATGGGAGATATTAAAGTGTCTTATCTGCCTGCAGCAAATCTCTGCTTGTCCTTACATGGACCCAATAGAATTAGTGCTTCTTGATTGTGTACCCCTTTTGCCCTAAGAATGAACATAGGGCGGTGAATTGGCAGGCAAAAAAAGGCGCACAAGGAATTGCATCTATGACTGGGATTGACAAAAAAACAAAAGTCTGCTATGGTTGTGTACTTTGGGCCTAAGATGAACAGACATATTTGTCCCTTGATTCCTCACCCACAGCCTGTGGAGAGACAAGCTGGCAGAAGAGGGCAGCAAAGAGGATAAGGACGAGGGGATAGGTGACCCAGGCCAGGAACTGCATAGGGATGCTGGGTTGCATCTCTTTGTATATCCACTTGTAAGCTGTAGGGGGAGAAATGACAATAGACGTGAGTGATTGTAACACCTGAACAGAACCCAAAACACCATAAATTCAACCCATGCAGGAGTTGCCATTGGCTAGACTCAGCCCACTGCAGAATGATAACCAACAAGCACAGAGCCCTAACTAAACAAGGCAAGAACATTTTCCAATCTCACTCTGCAGTCTTTCCTACCTCCATCTATATTCTCAAATGGCTTGTGTCAAGTGCAAGGATTGGCAGGGTGGAATAGAAGAAATCAGTAACAAGCATTCCCTTTTCTTTTTGTGGAAGGGCATTTTGCCAGGATCTGTGCAGGGTTCAAAGAGGGCAGGATCTCTCATTGACCAATCTGAAGGCAACCCAGACAGACACGGATCAATTTCTATGATCAGCAGCAACCCAACATCCAGCCTAATGAACAAATGAAGCACTTTTCCAAGGCCATTTCCTTCCTCATTTGGATAACAGATGATCACTAGGAATGACAGCTCTCTACCTGCCTGGTGAAAGACCCAGCTCTTAAAAGGGGAAAGCTCAATGTTTGGTTTTTGGAAAGAGCAAACAGTAGGAAAGAAAACAAACAGGCACACTTTCTATGACCAGAACTGGTACCTTTCAGTCAGCTTTGTTTTCAAGAAATTATTCATCTCTCTACTCTGTCTTGTCTGACCTTTACGTGCTATGTTTGTTAGGTTTTTAATTGGTTTCAGTTGTGAATGATAGCACAATAATAAAACAGAGTATTTTAAGTTGTAGCATTTCTTCAGAGTGTGAACCAACCTACCTTGCAAGCTTTTGGCACTGGCATAATCTACCCCCCAACTGACTAGTGCCATGACCAGACCCAGGAGAATCAAGAATATCCAGTCTTCTCCCAGCTTCTTCGTAATATATTTCTTGATACTTTTAGTACAAGCTGCAGAAAAGGAAGGTCTTTTAAATAGTGGTAAATTTTCCTCCAACATTACTACTTTATAATTCTATATATCACACTGGGAACTGTATGACACTGTAATAAATGTGTCAAATTTCTTCCAATGAAATCAACAAGGATGAGAGGACTTAAATCATGCCAGATTGTGTCATTTCCTTCCAAACAGATGGAGATGCATTTAAAGCTTGCAGAAACTCTCCTTAATTCAGAGATGTTGAAGAACATAAGCATTGGTAAATTCATCAGGTTTAAAGTGCCCTGATCCATACTTTATGAAGCATGTGTTATGTGACTCGTTGAAAATAGCAAACAGTAGGCTTAAAACAACAAAAGAAAAATAAACATTATCCATTTCACTTAACTGGAAAAATAATCTTATACTGATGTCCAATCTGAATTAGAAAAAGTGACTTAGCCCACAGTGCTCTGAGAATGCAGGCGAAATACAGCAAATAGCATATGGGATTATTTTTAACAGGCCATTAACACCTACTCTTCAGCATTGCTAATTCAAGGCCCTATGTGAATAGGTTTGAATTTCTGATTATCTCATTAATTAATCTTTATGTATGCAGAAGTAGAATTATCATATATTGCCTAATTGTCTTAATAACTTTTAAAAAAAGAACTCTACAGGCTTTAGACTCAGATTCTGAGCTAAACAGCCAAAACTGTTCAGCTTCCCTCTCACCATATGCAATAAACTCCAGTGCAGTTAACTCCCAAGATACTGTGAGCTTCTTGGAAGCTTACCATGATACTTAGAGTAGCTCTCCTCTTTGAGTTCAGCTTGACTTCTCCGCTTTGAGGACTCTTGAGACTTCTTATTCAGAAGTTCAGCTGCTTCCTTCTGAGAAAGACTGGGAAGCTGTTCTGTATACTGGCCATAGAGCTGAGAGAAGAGCAATAGGTGGTCAAGACACTCCAAAGACAATACAGAAGAAGACAGCCAGAGACTTCAAGACACATAGGAATAGCTATATCAAAATGGAATACCTTTAATTATAATGCACAGTGGAATGTAGTCATGATCCCAGGTCCTCTGCCACAAATGGCATTCATTGAATCTAAACCAAGTATATTTTGCTCCTAATCCTGATCGGTAAATGTTCATAGCAGTACAGTGTAAACATGAAATGGTATGAATGTTCTGCCTGTGGCAAAAGATTTAGGATAGCTCATTCAAGCATAATCTTATTTCTTGCTGCATAATCATTGATGAATGATGAATCTATGTTAACCGATTCCAACTCTTGAAGAGATTTTTAATCCCTGCTGGTAGATACCTATATCCTCAATCTTCCAAACTGCACAATAGTTCAACATTGTGGATGCAAGATGATGAGGGACTCGTCTACAGACACTTACAATGTATAGATCAGATCTTATTTGAAGAAATGGGGCAAGGATAGTCGACTCAATCTGAAAATAACCCAGATTATTTCCAGGCATTTATTGAATGTTAAACTAATCTAATTAATTATTTCAAGAAGGAATAATTCTAGTATAAAAATCAACAACTGCATGATACATGAAAAGAAGGACTATAGCAGTCTTCTAATTGTTGAGGGGCAGTTACAGAGAAGAGGGAGTCATCTTCAAGCTATTCTCCAAAATACCTGAAGACAGAACAAGAAGCAATGAGTGGAAACTAATTCAGGAGAAAATCAACCTAGAACTAAGGAGAATATTCTGACAGTGAGAACAATTTATCCAGAAGTTGTAGGTGCTCCATCAGTGGACAATTTTAAGAAGACATTGGACAATCACTTTTCTGAAATGGTACATTCTCCTGCTTGAGAAGAGAGTTGAACCAGAAGACTGAGAACCTGTTATTGTTCCAACTCTGTTATTCTAATTCTGTTAAATTGTAGTACGCTGTATATTTGATTATTTGAAAACTAATCACTGCAATAGGAGCCCCAAGTATACTATCTCTGTGGTTTCTGGGTCCACATATTTATAAGAAACTCATCTGTGTTGTCTAGCTGCATTAGAAGCTAAACTAAATAATCTGTAGCAGGCAGACAAGATGCAATTGGTTTCCAAGAAGAAGGTATTTCTTACTAGCTCAGAACATGTCCTGACAAATAATAGGGAGGCATTCAAATTCCCGAGCAGTGGGGAAGAATTAACTTCAGGTATTAATCTTTTTTTTTTTTTCATTTCCTTATCATCTTTATATATACACATTTCTTTCATTATACAATTTCAACTTAATATATAAATAAATATAGATATATATGAATATAGATATAAGTATTTACATAGTTTCTTATTCTTTACGTAATTGCCATTTTGATTTCTTTTTATTCTTAAACCATTCATACCAGGCATCCCAGACTTTATAATATATCTACTCTTCTTTCTCTCTTAATTTCATTGTTAGTCTGTCCATCATTGCACAGTCTAAATTTTTTTTATAACAACACCCTCTGGTGATACAATTTCTTGCTTCCAGAATTGTGCATAGGAAATCCTAGCAGCTGTTAAAATATATAGCATAATGTATTTATCTTTTTTTTTTATTATATTTTTCCATTATTATGCCTAATAGGAATAGTTCTGGTTTGGATTCAATTTTCTGTTTTATTATTTCTTCTAACTACAATTGAGTTATAGTCCAATATTTCTTGACCTCTGGGCAGGTCCACCACATATGAAAATAGGTACTTTTTTTCCTTCTTACACTTCCAACAGCTTGGGCTTAAGTTGAACATTTTTGCTAGTCTAGCAGGAGGAAGATGCCACCTATAAAACATTTTACATAGATTTTCCCTGTATGTTGTGGACATAGTTAATCAGGTATTAATCTTTCAATGAGTTAACAAGTTTACTTTACAAATTCAAGCAAATAGCCATATGGAAATAAATTATTGTAATTAACTGCATTTGTAGAGAAGAAAGTGATTTCCTTAATTTGCCCACTCTATAGTATATGGACAGTTATACTAGTCTTGCGAGGCTTAAAGTACATATAATTCTCCCACCATCACCTTTACAGCCCAATGATTCGGAAGGGTTCCTCCTGAACTTCTTTCTCCACCCACTATGCAGCTGTGGGATTTGTATCCTCTTGTCTGATTGGTCTTCAGGCAGCATTTCTTCGCCAGGTGTCCCAAGTTCATTCCCATATATCCATTATCCTCTGCCTTTTCTTGTTACCTCTTAGCGTTTTGCCATCTTTATTGAGCAGACGATATTCTGATTCTTTTTTTTTTTCTTTGAAGGATGCTAAGAATAACAAAAATAGTTTCTTTAGGCATCTTCAAAGGAAAAAAAAAACCTAATTCTGCACTTTCACTTTTCTGACTTCAACGCTGCAATGCTGGGTTACCTGACTGCACTCTTCCTTTGTGCGCTGCCCATTTTCAGATTCTCTCTTTATGTATCTTTTTTGGTTGTTTTCAGATCTTCACAGCCTTTTTTGGGGATTGTCATTTAGACTCCCATGATTCTCTGTTTTTCTTCTTCAAAGGAATTGTTTGCAATTTTACTTTTACCTCCCTTAGGGGTTTTTTACATCCTTGAGTGCTTTTTTCCATTAGCTTTTCCTATCACATGATCCTACTTGCAATTACTTTCTGAATCTACGGCATCTACTTGTGAAGTCCAAGATCTGTGTATGACTACACTCAGTTTTAGTTTTCCTTGAAATCAGGACCAGCAATATGTGGCCACTTCATCACATTACTGCTGTTTCTGTTTCCTCAATAAACAGAACAGAACAGAATTTGTCTTCCTTTTTTTTAACTGAATAAGAGAGTTGGAAGGGACCTTGGAGGTCTTCTAGTCCAGGGGTCACCAACCTTTTGGACCTCAGGGACCACCAAACTCATAATTTTAAATCCCATGGACCAGAGACCCTGGGAAAATCCCCAAAAAACTCTGCAAGAAAATTCCCCATTCTGTTTTCCTACCGATCGATCATTCTTTATTTGGGATCGCAGGATACTGTCTCCAGTTCCATTCTTGGGGGGGGGGGGAGAGAGAGAGACTTTTGGCTTCATGCAAGGAAAGCAGCAGAAGCAGCAGAAGTCTTTCTTTCTCTCCCCCAAACTCTGCCAGAAATGAGTCTTTGTGAGACTTGTCATGCCGGCACAGCCTCTTGGAGCAGGATACCTTGCACGGTCCCAAAGACTCTTTTCTGGCAGAGTTTGGGGGAGAGAAAGAAAGACTTTTGCTGCTTCTGCTGCTTTCCTTGCATGAAGCCAAAAGCAGAAGAAGGAAGAAGTGGAAAGAAGCAGCCTGGTGGCCAGGCAAGGCACATGGGGTGAGTGGGGCAAATTCTGCCTTTTCCCCCTCCCCTCACTACCTCATGTTGTTCTCAATGCAAGCAACGCAAGCCTTGTGTTCCCGTGGGCCATTTGGGAGATGTTTTGGGGGTAACATTTCTCTGTCACCACCAAAATTTTCTCACGGACCACCAGTGGTCCCCGGCCCACTGGTTGGTGACCACTGTTCTAGTCCAATACCTTGCTCAGGCAGGAAGCATTATACCATTTCACAAGGATAGGATTCAAGTTTTTTAACAACTGGTTCTGTGAGTGTGGCTTAGTTGGTGGGCATGGCTTGGTGGTCATGTGACTGGATGGACATAGCTTGGTGGTTATGTTATTGGCTGGGCATGGCCAACTCAACATCACTCACATTGAGGCATGCATCTCCTCACCTGGCCTCTCATGATTGTGGGGATTCTGCAACAGTCGTAAGTGTAAAAAATGGTCATAAATCACTTTTTTCAGTGCCATTGTAACTTTGAATGGTCACTCCACACAAGCAAAGTACCAGCAAAGGTGGGGAAAAAACTCCAGACACATTCCTGAGACAGGAAGTCTAATCCTGCCAAGAATAATAAGGGTTAATGGAGAGGCAGTTTCTGTAAGCAACACCAGAATGTTTCCCTCCTACCTCCCTTACAGGATTAGGCCAGTAATTTCTTCCAACAACCGGTTCTCCGAACTGCTTAGAATGTTAACAACCGGTTCTAGCGAATAGGTGTGAACTGGTAGAATCCCACCCCTGACATTTCAGAGAAATGGTTGTCCAATCTCTTCTTTAAAATTTCCAGTGTTGGAGCATTCACAACTTCTGAAGGCAAGCTGTTCCATTGGTTAATTTTTCTAAATGTCAGGAAATTTCTCCTTAATTCTAAGCTACTTCTCTTCTTGATTAGTTTCCATCTATTGCTTCTTGTCCTGCCTTCAGGTGCTTTGGAGTATAACTTCACTCCCTCTTCTTTGTGGCAGCCCCTGAGATATTGGAATACTGCTATCATGTCACCTTTTCATCAAACTAGACATACCTAGACCTACCCATACCCTGCAACCAATTTTAGCCTCCAGTCCCCTAATCATCTTTGTTGATCTTCTCAGCACACTTTCTAGATTCTCAACATCTTTTTTTATATTGTGGCAACCAAAACTGGATATAATATTCCAAGTGTGGTCTTACCCAGGCATTATAAAGTGGTATTAACACTTCACATGCTTGATTCGATCCCTCTGTTAATATAGCCTATAATTTTCTTGGCTTTTTTGGCAGCTGCAACACACTGCTGGCTCATATTTAAGTGATTGTCCACTAGGACTCCAAGTTCCCTCTCACAGTTACTACTATTGAGTGATGCTAATACCTGTGCATTTGATTTTTCTTCCCTAAATGTGGAACCTTACCTTTTTCACCATTGAATTTCATTTGGTTACCAGTGGAAATTAAATACTCTCTTTTTTTGTTAGACAATTAAATCCTCCCTGTTAATAAATTATTTCTTAAATTTATGTGCCACTATCCCGCCATCTTCCTTAACCCTCTAAAATAGAATAGTATCAGAAAGACAAGTTAGGAATTTGCTGGAAGGACCAGGCTTGGCAAGATCTTAGAATACTGCATATTTGCATTCTTGCAATTAGATGACTCTTTGACAGATTTGCAATATGATTTCAGAAGGCATTATTAACATCATACGCTTAGCTGAGATTGCAATATTGTAACAGTCTTTTTTTTAACCTGTAGTGTAACTTTAGTTGCTTCTATTTGTTTTGAACAAGTTTGCATCTTTCAGTGACTATATTCTAATCAGGGATGTCATCCCACCAGTTTGAAAAATAAATATTTTTATGTATTTAATTTATTTATTAAATGTGTAGGCCAGCCATCTTATTCGTAAGGTGATTATCTAGGTCTAGATCAGCTACAAAGATAAGATAATGTTTATTGTCACTTTTTTCTGGGAACACATTAAAAAATGAAATTCTGATGCTCATCCTCAAAAGAAAATATGTCGTGTGTATACAGTGTTCCCAAACCCATACATGCACCTACATATACAAATGCTATTAGTTAGATAATACATATGATATTAGTTTGATAATGTTTTCCCTTCAAGATCATTCTATTTATTTCCCATATTGCGAGTGTTAAACAACACTCACACTTTCCACAATATAGAAGACTTTATTGAGCTCCTTACTTCCAGTCCCACACTAAATTTCAGTTGAAAGTTCTTCCAATGAACCTTGCCATACTTTTGTGGTACACATTGTATCAGCAGTACATCAGTAGTCTGCCCTCTTGGCAACTCAGGCCATCGTCCTAGGAATCCCACCATTCAATGCCATTTGCATAATGATAATTGAGCGCTAGAATTACCATTACTTATTTCCATTTCAAAACTTCTTTCATCAGATGGAAGGAAGGATAAACCCTATTGCCTTCCCTCCGAGATTTTCAGAGTCTTTGCTGGTGTGGTTGTAGCTGTTCTATATAGTATAACACAGGAGTGTCAAACTCAATTTCATTGAGAGCTGCATCAGGGTTGTGTTTGACCTCGGAAGGTGGGGATGGGCATGACCAGCTCGATGTCGTTCATGTGATCAAATGCCACTTTTGCTAGTAGTTTTCCAGCAAAAACGGAGCTCGAGAGGCCCATGCGAGCTCCATTTTCACTGGCAGAAGGCTACAGGAGGCCGTCACAGCTGAAAATGGAGCCTGGGTATTCCATACATGGCCCTCACAAGCTTCATTTTCACTGACAGAGGCACCATAGGCTGGTCCTTTGCTGTTTCCAAGGCCAGATCTAAGCACCCTGTAGGCCGGATCTGATCCGTGGGCCTTGAGTTTGTCACCCATGGTATACCTGTTCCCTCATATGTCAGCAGGAAAGGATCATTGCCTGTTTTGGAAATTATGACCTAGGACAGCTCCACTATTTGTACAGGTTTTTTTTCCAGAAGAGAATGAAATTCACGTTAAAATTTCATCCAATCATGTTTAGCTGTGGAAGCAAGTGATATGGCAGAGCAGTACCTGTGTGCACCGTACATTATGTAACATATGATACAGGGTGAGATATGTAACAACCAGACACAATGTTTTTAAACAATCAAAAGTAGCATTTTTCCCTTATCATAATTCTTCTATACATGAAACTCTTGCTTTGTGGGAAGAGAAGACATCAGCTTCTGAGAAGGCTGGTATGGAACATGGAAGGCCAATAGCTATGTCTTAAGTTTGGCAAGAGTTGGGATAATTCACCCAGTTATTGAAGCAACTCTTTCCTTAAACATTTTACATTCTCCTGGACTTCTGAGTTACTATTTTTTAGGCCTTCTGATAGTGTTGAGCCTCAGAGTCCTATTTTGAAGTGGGGTCCTACTTTGCTCTGTCCTATTGGTATGGTCCTGAGGATGTTATGCAGGAGAACTATTCAATACCTAGGTCACTGACCCAAAAGGCTTTCTCTTCTTTCTGTGCTGTTTAACATCTACCATCTAGCAATAGCAGTTAGCCTTATATACCGCTTCACAGTGTTTTAAAGCCCTCTCTAAGTGGTTTACAGAGTCAGCCTATTGCCCCCAACAATCTGGGCCTTCATTTTACCCACCTCAGAAGGATGGAAGGCTGAGTCAACTTTGAGCCTCGTGAGATTCGAACTGCCATATTGCAGGCAGCCGGCAGCCAGCAAAAGTAGCCTGCAATACTGCCTTCTAAGCACTGCGCCACCAGGGCTCATGTTTATCCAGATTAGCATCCACCTGAAATGACTAAAGATCATCCAGAGCTTTAGAGAGGGATATCATCAGTATGCTGATAGCAGTCAGATATACTGCTCCCACCATCTAATTCAAAGGAAGCAATCAGTATCTGAGAATTTTATACGATTTCAGTAATAGTCTGGATGAGACAGGACAACCTGAAACTAACTCCAGACATGTTGGAGATACTGTTGGTAAAGAAAATCTCTGACTTGGCTGTTAAGCCTGTTTGGGAAACAGCAGGTTCATAGTTTGGGAGTGCTTCTTGAACTTCACCTGTCAATGGATCGTTGGTTGATGGTAATTGTTGTGAGGAACTTATCCATGCAATTCCAGCTAGTGTGCAAACTGTAATAATTCCTGAGCCAGTCAGATTTTGTAGCAGTTATCCAAGAGCTGGTTACAACATGTCTGGCCCATTTCAGTGAACTTTATGTTGTAGCTGTCCTTGAAAATTCTTCAGAAATAGCAGCTTCTGCTAAATGCAATGGCTAGGCTTTCTACTAATGTAAACTAGAGAGATCATATGGTTTTTGTATTGGAAGCTCTCCATTGACTGCCAGTTTCCTACTGGATACAATTTAAGATGTTGGTGTCACCCTTTGAATCTGTAAAGAACTCAAAGCAGCCTTACTACTGGCGGAGCTGCCTCAATCAGTCAATGACTTAACAGGAAGAATAAAGGACACTTGGATCTATTATTTTGCAGGAAGGAAACAGCTTCAAAATGAAAAAAACCCGTAGAAAAAAGGGTAAAGTTCCATAGCCCACCCATCCTCCATTGAAATAGTTCTTTCTATGGATGCCTAATAATAGGGAAAAGAAACCTAACTCTCTCTCAAACATCATTCAATTTATTTTTCAGCCACAAGTTGACTTACACCTTCAACTCCTTGGAGGAAAGTGAGATTTTAACTGGATGAAAAATCAATAAAAGCACCTTAGCAGAGGCTGATTTTTTCTTCAGAAAAAATAGTTCCAGCTTTCTTCAACTCACAACCAACAGATTCAGCTCCAACTACCAATATTATATTATATTATATTCAATCTACCTCATATTAACTGGACCCGTAACGAATGTACAACTGAACCCACACATGCAACCTTCTACAATGCTGTAACAAATCTGAGACTAGAACAACTAGTAACCAACAACACTAGACTTAACAATTGCCTCGATCTCATCTTTTGCAATAGTTTGAGTTCAATTTACAGAATACAAATTAAAGAACCCTTTCCCAACAGTGACCACAACATGATTGACTTTTGTCTCAACATACGTACACACAAAAATCATCACAATGATGGAATCCCCAATTATAACTTCAAAAAAGGCAACTATGATCTTATAAACAATGATCTCTCATCCTTTGATTGGCAATTTCTATGCTCTGGATGCAATACTGTAGAAGACCATTACAACATATATTTACTTGAAATCAAAAGAGTTATCAAACTATATGTACCATTAACAACTCCCAAAACCAGAAAAAACAAATTACCCAAAACAATAAGGAAGCTTCAATCCAAAAAGAAATCATTTTGGCAGAAAAACAAATCTGGTCATGTTGCCACCTTCAAAAGCCGATACAAAAATTTATGCCACCAGATAAAAACTGAATGCACCAATTATCACATTAAACAAGAAGAAAACCTATGCACCAATTCCACCCGCGCTTTCTACAATTTTGTAAATAACAAACTAAAAGACTCAAGGTCCATCAAGGACCTAATGGTAAAGACTGCAACGACAACACTATTAAAGCCAACCTCTTTAACACATTCTTTGGCTCAGTATTTGTAAACAGCAATGGATCATGCCCGGTATTTCCTAGTTGAACCACAGACAACTACAATGATCTAATACATATCGATTTTACAGAAGATAATGTTGAAAAAGCACTATGCAATCTAAAACCATCTCTATCTATTGGACCGGATGGAATATATGCTTACTTCTTAAAAAAGCTACTCACTGCCACAGCTGAATCTCTAAGCATAATCTTTGAAAAATCTTTCAGGACCAGCTCCTTGCCACAAGCCACGGTCATCCCCATCTTCAAAAAGGGAGATCCCAGCCTAGTTGAAAATTACAGACCAATCTCTTTATGCTGCATCACCTGTAAAGTCATGGAATCAATTATTAACCAGTCCATCCTCCTCCACTTAGAAACAAACAACCTACTCTCTAATAAACAATTTGGTTTTAGGAAAAAACTATCATGCAACTCTTACACGGCAAAAACATAAGAATTACACAACTCGATCAGGGCAAAGCAATAGACACAATCTACATAGACTTCTGTAAAGCCTTTGATTCAGTGGTACACGACAAACTACTCCTAAAACTAAAATGTTACGATATCTCTGGACACCTGCATAACTGGATAGAAGCATTCCTGTCAAACAGACAAAAATGGTCAAAATTGGGAGCATCCTATCAAATTCTGTACCTGTCAACAGTGGTGTCCCCCAAGGCAGTGTTCTAGGACCAATTCTTTGCGTACTCTACATAAATGACCTCTGTGATCTGCGTTCTCTTCGCTGATGATGTAAAACTATTCAATACCACAAGACAATACTGCTACCCTTCAAAAAGACCTTCACTATGTATCAGAATAGTCAAACAAATGGCAGTTTCAAATCTCAACAAATAAATGCTCTGTCCTACATATTGGCAAAAAAAATCAGAAAATAAAATATGGCTGAATAGTCAAGACCTTGTTGATGATCCAAACTCTGTCAAGGATCTTGGAGTACTCATCTCAAATGACCTAAGTGCTAGAGTTCACTGTATCTACATAGCCAAAAAGGCGTTAAGAGTTGTTAACCTAATCTTACGTAGCTTTTTCTCTGGTAATATTACACTAATAACTAGAGCATACAAAACATTTGCTAGACTAATACTCGAATACAGCTCATCATCTGGAACCCACATTACGTATCTGATATTAACACAGTTGAGAAAGTCCAGAAATATTTCACAAGAAGAGTTCTCCACTCCTCTACTTGTTGCAGAATACCTTATGCCACCATAATTCTTCGAAATTCTAGACCTAGAAAACCTAGAACTACACCGCCTTTGGTCCGATCTAAGTATAGTATATAAAATCATACATTGCAATGTCCTACCAGTCAATGAATACTTCAGCTTCAACCATAACAACACAAGAGCAAACAATAGATACAAACTCAAGGTTAATCGCACCAAACTTGATTGCAGGAAATATGACTTCAGCAACAGAATGGTCAATGTCTGGAATACTCTACCTTTCCCCAAACCCCAAAAACTTTAGCCTGTCTACTACTGACCTCGCCCCTTTCCTAAGAGGTCTGTAGGAGGCATGCATAAGTGCACCAACGTGCCTACAGTCCCTGTCCTATTCGTTTCTTTTACGTTTTTTTTATTTTTCTTATATGTATCCATGTATTCATAACTATGTTTTTACTTATACCTATTATCTTGTAAGCAATTGACAAATAGAAATAAAATTTAAAAACTCTATAATAGTCAACGTTTATGCACAATCTACCTCCTATGGCAATGTTAATCAACCTTGGCAGCATGAAGATGTGAAGACTTTAACTCCTAGAATTCCCCAGTCAGTGGGTTGAAGTCCACATATCTTTAAGCTGCTAAAGTTGAGAAACAGCACCTTCAATGGTTTAAGCAAGATTTTAACTACAATGAAATCAAAAGAGAGAAATAGGGCGAGTGAAATATCGTCTCTATAAAAAGAAGGCTTTGATGTCCTATCCTCACTTTTTTTTTTCATTTACCTTTTGTTACTGCAAAAATAAAGGAGAGATAATATGCTCAGCACAGCTTGCAGCACAGGTTAAAATATAAACCACATGAGGTTGTGGACCAGGTTGGAAAGTTGAAAAAAAGACAAGGGCAAACTACTTCTATGTCATTCCACAAAGCAAAATGGAGGGGTCCGGCTACCTGTTAGAGGCTGAGCTCAAATCAAGGGAGACTATATCTATTTTTTAGTCGTCTTTGAAGCAGCATCTTGTGTCCAGAAGATTCTACTCCACTTTCCTGTTGTTGTTTTTTATAATAAATACAACCTGTGGCCAGGCAAATTTCTGACTGGTGATCTCTTTCTTCTCTGTGTGAGTGTCGGGGGCTGGCGAATTTGTTTGAGAATACCCATGTTCTTCAGTAATCCAGGATAGGTTATTTGAATGCTCACTTGAAGTTCATCTTCCTCCACTGATGTGTATCTAAAGATCTTAAGAATTCACACCTCCAATATATTGAACCCTCCTCGCTCCCTGAACACACATCCTCTCCAAGGCCCTAAGGAGCAAGGAGAATGGATCAGCAGAACAAGAGACTGCAGCCACAGCAGAAATGTCTGCTGTTCCTGCAAAGCACCCCAGGGAGACCTGAGCCTGCTGCCTCTCCTCTAAAGAATGGGAAGGGAACAGCTAAATGTCAGCGAAGATGAAAAAAAATAAGTCATCTGGAAGCAGGAAACCTGATGCTGGTGTGATTTTGAGCACAGAAGCTGTGGGCTAATAAAACAATCACATACTGTACGCACATTGCTGTTGCTTTGCTCTTTTTCCTGAGAATATTTTTTAAAAATTTAAAAAAATATATTAAATCTCTTGACAGAGATTTAATATGCAATTTGGACAGTAATGAAAATACATCTATGTATCCTCATTTACAAAAGTTTCTAGCCCTTTTCTACACATCAGAAATGATAAGAGCCTTGATGGCGTAGTGGTTAGAGTGCAGTACTGCAAACTACTTTTGCTGACTGCCAGCTGCCTGCAATTTGGCAGATCTAATCCCACCAGGCTCAAGGTCTTTCAACCTTCCGTGGTGGGTAAAATGTTGGGGGTGATATGCTGACTCTGTTAACTGCTTAAAGAGGGCTGGAAAGCACTATAAAGTGGTATATAAGTCTAAGTGCTATTGCTATTGATATAAAGATGTAGACAGCTGACATTACACTAATAGTTAATATAGTGTCAGGCCCTATGTTTTGAAACATAATAATTTGCTGTCACAAGTATTTTCTTGATGAAAGTTGGAGATATTTTGATACAACTATATAATTCTCATACTAGAAGTATGCATGCTGGCTTAGACCACATGTCCATACCCACAGCTCCACACACAAGACATACAATTACAGATGTACATATTCCTAAAAGTTATTTTTTCATGACACCCTCTGTGATTTTCTTTATAGCAGCTTGTCCTAAAGTGCAAAACATTTTAAAATTTATTTAATCAAATTTGCATAGCTGTCCAACTCCCAAAAAGCAGCCCTAGGTGATGCTATACAATAGAATGATTAAATAAAAATAACAGACACAAAGATACAATACCCAAATTAAAAGATAAATATTATTATGCAAACCATACATGAATTAATAAGCTAACCATGTTTTCTTTTTAACTACTTTAAAAAGTTTAATAACATTTAATAACTCATTTTTTTAAATTAAAGTATTGTTTAAGTTTTACTAGATAAAGCAATAAGAATAAAGGAATATAATAATTTATTCCTTTAGAATAATAAGGAAACTAATGAAAATATTCAGTAAAAACCAGGACAAGCAACCACATAAATAAAACGCTTTCTCAAAAGATAGTGGTCTTCTGGGAGAAAAAAAGCATTAAGGCAGAGAAATGAACCTCTCAAAATATTGCAGTTCCAACGTATTTGTGCAGCCACAGAGAAGGCCATTCATAGATACAATTCATAGATGCCAATGTGGTTTGCTCATGACATCCAATATAAGTAGGATGTTATTAGAAAATCAGAAATGTTAGGAAAGAGAACAGAACCTATTCCCTGAGATACTTAGCACTCAAGCAATTTACTTTCTAACAGTTTTATCGTCTTTAGGCTACCATATCTGAGATACTGTTCCTGAAATGCATTTTTTTTTTTGTGGAGTCCTTGATGATCTCTGAGCTTGGTTGTTTGCTTACAGATGTTTCATTCCTCAGCGAGGCACTGATGATGTTACCTAGCTGGGTAAAGAAACATCTTCAAGCAAACAACCAAGCTCAGAGTCAACCAAGAATTCCACAGTTCCACCCTAAACAATATTCTCTTCTGTTAGAATCATTATCTCATGTATTGTAATGAAAATTTAATAGTGAAGTCTGGTGTGCAATTTTCCCCATACATTGAATTTTGGAAAATGAAGCTCAAGATATCATTTCCCACGTACTGCCCAAGGCTGTCCCATCTGTAGGTAGGAAGAGCTGCTTGGAGTTCCAGGTCTCTGTGTGGCTATGGGGCTCCTGAATTCCTTTTTTATCCCTAAATTCCATCTGAGAACGCATAACAGTTGTGTAACACACAAAACTCAGACTTCACTAAAACCAGGGGGGAAAGCCAGTCCCATGGCAGTTACCAAAATATTGGTATCTCATTGTTCTGAGAATGTTAGATGTTAGAACAGCCCTCTTTAAAGAAACCCTATTACCATAAAACCAATTTATTGCATGAAGTTGCATTTTTATGGCTTTCTGAGTGGTCTGGCCCTTGAAGAATATTCTTAATCAAAATATGGCATCTATACTTTCCAATTGTGATTTTTAGAGGGTTTTCAGCTTTTAATTTCATTGGTTTACTATTTTTTACCTGAGCCAAAAAAGGTTATTTGTTTAGAATTATGCCTCTTGTGAATGAAAGCCAACTACTTAAGAAGGTATCATGAACAAAAATATGCCTCTGTATTTTGTTGTGATTCAATTATTTGTTTAGAAAAAAATTAAATAATTAACAAGCATTCCCGCCACCTCAACTGAATCATCATGAATCATTTTTGCTGACTCCAGTCTTGATCAGCAACCACCAACCTACACCAAAAAGAGTGGAAACTTCTAGTAGAAACTCCAGGTCCTAATACCATCCCAGAGTAGAACCTAATTAGCTACAAGCCCTTTGGGTCACTGATTTCCATCTACGAATCTCAAAGACTGCATCCTGGCCTAAATTGATCCCTTTTATACTTAGGAGACTTACATGTACAAGTGACCGTCAATTAGCATCAACAATGAACAGGTAGAAAACTCTAGACCAGTGGTGGGATTCATTTTTTTTACTAATGGTTCTGTGGGCATGGCTTGGTGGACATGGCATGGGAAGGATACTGTAAAATCTCCAGTCAGAGGTAGTATTTGCCAATTCTCCGAACTACTCAAAATTTCTGCTACCAGTTCTCCAGAACTGGTCAGAACCTGCTGAATATTACCTCTGCTCTAGACCAAAGGATGCCTCCTTTAAGGGTCTCAATTCCTCAGAAAGAAGGTGGAGTCAAGATGTGATTGTCTAGTTCAAGAAGTAACAAGGGCCCATTGAGCATCAGTTGTTATCAGATTAGGTTTTCCACATGAAAGATCCAAGGAGCTGAAACTCCTACATGATAACATCAATTAATTCCCTGACTGAGCCACCCTGAAGCATCAGTCATACTTCTGGACACCTATAGGTAGAGAGAAAAGTGTAGCTCTGCTTCTAATTCAACTCAACACAGTCCACTTCTGCTAATCTATACATATTTGTGTGTTCCCCTGCACAAAGTAGAGTGTGAAACAATATTGTATTTGCATGTGTTCCATGTAATACCTACAGTGTGTCCATTTACTCTGTAGTAAATATACCCATGAAAACCTCTTCTCCATGCTTGTCTTGAGCTAGTCTTGGTTTATTGTTTTATTGTGTTTAATATATGATTTGGACATGCTGCCAAATTAATTACTAGGCAAGACTTCAACTGCTTGTCATTTTCATTTCCCTGAACGCCTCTGGGTACCACCTGCCAAGAATCATCCATCAAGGAGGAAGCCCACACAAAAACCAGCTGGCCATTTTATGAGCATGAAGACATCTGAAAATAAGTTCATTCCATTCCATCTGAATACAGCTTACCTGAGTATTATATCCTGTGTATCAATTGTGCCACCTCTTAAAGGTTCCCCAGAATGATTGCCTCAGTTGTTCTTAATTAGGACTTCCTTGAGCCAAAGGTTGATGCTGCCAAGATCTGATGCCTACCAGGTGTGATTGGAAATTCTGGCATTGCAATCCCCAATCGAAAGGTGCCAGGATGGACAAAGCTGCCATAAAATATGAGGCTCTTTGAACATATGTGCCAATTTAAAAAAATCATCTTGTGTGCTGTAGTGAGTTTCTTTTACTGTTGAATTGCTTTGATTTTTTTAATTACCCACTCTTTCCCTATAATTTCTGTTCTCTACTTTCAGCAGGGTAGTTTATCTCTTTTGATTCCAGGATTTGATCATTTAAATAGCATCTTAAGTTCAAAGAACTTTAGAACATTCACAGATGAGTACAATGCATCTCTTTCCAGTCCTGTTGAAAACTGGCTTTGAAAGAGACATGAACAAAGTTTTAGAATGGAGAGTTGCATTCCTCAAAGAATGAAAGAAGTGACTGATGGATGACACTAGAGGCAAAACTAAAGGAGGACCAAGTTCTGTAGTTGCACTTCCCCACAAAAGCAAACCCACACTATAAGGGCTTTCCTTGACCCCCAATTATCTCTGGATGTCCAAATAGCAAGGGGCCAATTTACATAAATATGTCCCAGCTGCAACCATTCATGCTGGTTGGGCCCAGAAGCTGTTAATTATGCCTTTGTTGCATCCTGACTTGACAGTTGCAAAGTGTGGTCCTTGGACTATGCTTAAAGGGTGTCCAGAAAGTTCAGCTGGTGTAAAACGCAAGAGATAGAATATTAACAAGTGCATATTACAAGGACACATTTTTAAAAAACCCTCCCTTTTAATGACCCTGTCATCCCTTAATTCAGGGTAGAGTCGGGGTGACTGGGTGGAGCTGAGCATTTACTAGCTGAATGCCCTTCCTGACAACGTGTTCTAAGATAGAAACATCTGCCGCTACCTAGGATTGAACTCTCAACCTTTCGAGTGGGATGTGAGTGTCACCACACTGCTTAAGATATAAGGACCACATTATGCCCTTGTTTAAAATTCTTCAACGGTATAATTCTCATACTAGAAGTACACATACTGCCTTAGACCACACATGAGACATACAATTACAGATATGTATATTCCTAAAATGCTAATTTTAACTTTTAAAAGTCTAGATAGCTTAGGACCTGATTCTCTGAGCTGGTCACTAATTTCATTACAGCCTTCCTGAGTTCTAGATTCAGCAGGCAAGATTGGCCTAACAACTTTACATTAGAAAATCTGCTTGGCGGACAGACAGCTATAGGAAGTCTTCTATGTTCAGAAGAAATTCTTCCTGTGGGCAAATAGATAATCATGGGAAATATTTCTTCTCCAGAGTCCACTGGAGTGGGTGTCTATGATTATGGTTGCTCAAGAGCAAGCTGTTTGAACTAAGGCAATCAAGGCCAGAATTTAAAAAAAAAATATATTCAAATGAGTCAAAGAGTAGGTAGTGCATAGAAATAGTTGATCAGCTCAACTCAGCTCAAGCAAGAAGAAGATTATAAACAATGACATAACACAGCCGTCAAAATGATTCACTGAAACATCTATAAAAATTATCATGTGCCAGAAATGAAAAATCGATGGGAACATATAGTTGAAAAAGTAGTTGAAAATTATTAGGTTAAAATGTGCACATTGATAAAATCTTCATCTGTCAATTACAAAAGGCTATGCTGCTTGGATATGCTCATATATTACAACACTCATTATAACATCCTCCAATAGGTTCTTGAGAAGGACTCAAGGACTATGATTTCATACTATTGTGTATATAATAAAGATAATATCCCAATTCCGTGAGAAAGATGGATAAAAATTCCAGTCTAAACATCAGGCTGATTGTGCAATGAATCATAATAATACAAGAAGCTAAAATGCCGCAGGACTTTAGAATTCAAACAAACCTGTCATATAACACCCCAAACTTAAAAGCTTTTGATAAGAAAGTAAAAAAAAGTCTGGATAGTGGACATAGCAGTACCTGGGTCCAATCTCAAAGCATTTGAAGTACCACTCGAACACTGTTGGCATTGACAAAATCTTCATCAGTCAATTGCAAAAGGCAGCTTTACTTGGAACACCTTACATCCTGCGGTGATACTTCAATATCATAAACGAAAATATCTGCCTACCCTAGATCCTTGGGAAGGACTCACATAGCTGGATAAAAATTCCAAATCCTGTCTAAACGTCTGGCTGACTGTGCAACCAACCCTAATGCTCTCAATACAGAATGCACTTCACCAGGACCAGTGTTCTGCCCTAACTCTTTCTTAGGGGTACATGTTGAGTATTTACGGTAGCTAGTTAACTCAATATAATAATTTTAATTGTTAATTGTTAAATTTAATTGTTATTTCAAATACTCTCATTTTATTTTGTGGATTATGTAAATTACTTTGTGTGTCAGTGGACAAAAAGCAGGATACAGATTTGATGATGATGTTTCTACTGCTGATGAAGATGGTGATGACAACAACAACAACTGTTGTCCTGAAATCCAGGGCAGAACATTGTTGAAGACAGATTGCACTGCTCATCCAGATAGCTTGTGGAAAATGGAATGAGAACATTTTTGCATCCTTTTTGTGTTTTATTCAGACTACAATAAGGCTGAAGTACCAAGTGGCTATTGCTCTCTGTGGTTAGCCTTCTGACACCTGCTGAGAAATGCCGTAGCATCTCAAATTAGACTGTCAATAGGAGAACACACCAATCACAGTACCCTTTTCCTCCTTTCCCCATTCCCCTGGTGATTTCAGGGGATGGAAGAGTCATTAGCAGGGGGAACTGTGGGAAATTGTCACAGCAGGAGCACAGTTGAGTGCCCTGGCAGTGCATTTCCAGCAGACACTTCTATCAGGCAGCAATGCTATATAGGAAGATGCTGGAGGCAAAATACACACTTGAATGATAATGATAATGGCAAAGGCAAAGGCAAAAATGTTCTCATGCAGGAGAATGATAAACCACTCTTCTATTTTACCACAAGGATGGACAAAATAGAACAAACTCAAGTTATCATATTCTGGACTCAGGTTTCTTGAGAAGTCCATAGTTCTGGAAAATATGGCAGGAAAGAGGAAAAGGATAACCAGCAGCGAGGTGGGTGGACTTAGTTATAGCAGCAGTGGATGGATCATAAAAAAATAATCTGAAGAGCTGTTACCTAAGATCAGGTGTGGAAGGTCTGAAGGATTGAATAGGGAACAGGTTGTCCTGGAGAAGACCTAACAATGTGGTCACTAATAGTCAACCCTGATTTGATAGCATATAATAAATCATAAAAATCTAACACTAATGCTATAAGTTTGCATTGACTTTTACAACATTAACTTTTTAAAACAAATAATTAGGGAAAAGATGCATCTTACCAATCAGGCAAATCTATATTTCATTGAGTTAATGGCTTAGGCTTACTAGAAATTGCTAGAGAGAACAAAAGCAGTAACGGTTTCAAATACAGAATAACAGAGTTGGAAAGAACCTTGAAGGTCTTCTAGTCCACTCCCCTGCTTAAGCAGAAGATCCTATACAATTCTGGACATGTGGCTGTCTAATCTCTTCTTTAAAAACCTCAGTGATAGAGCACCCACAACTTTTGGAAGCAAGCTGTTCAATTGGTTAATTGTTCTCACTCTAAGGAAACTTCTCCTTAGTTCTAGGTTAGATCTCTCTTTGATAAGCTTCCATCAATTATTTCTTGTCTTGCCCCAAGGTGCTTTGGAGAATCATTGAGGGCCTCCCTCCGCTCTGTGACAGCCCCTCAAATATTTGAACACTGCTGTTATGTCACCCCTTGGTCCCTCTCTTCATTAGACTAGAAATACCTGGTTCTTGCAACCATTCATCATACATTTTAGCCTCCCATCCTGTAATCAGAGGTGGGCCGCTCTTTCATTGACAAGGGGTTCACTGGTCATGAGCACACATGCACCGTTTTGGGGCTGCAATGCAGCTTCAAACAGGCAGCTAATCTACTCGGGCAGCTCCAGTGAATACAGCAGGGCAGTGTGGAACTCACCTGGGCAACCTGGGCAGGGGAAAAAGTTAGTTATTTATGGAAAGCATAGCACAAAGGCGGGTGGGCAGTCCCAGCCAGAGACGACAGCAAGGAGTTCGCCCGAAACTCGCCAACCATCCAGCAAGCCCTCCACTGCCCGTAATCATCTTTGTTGCTCTTCTCTGCACTATAGTCTCAACAGCTCTTTTGCATTGTGGTGGCCAAAACTGGATGCAGTATTCAAAGTATGGTTTTATCCCAAATACTATTTGATTTGGGATAAATGGTATGACTGGATAGATTGTTAAAAAAAAGAATGCATAAAAAAAGGTGAAATAATGAACCTATGAAACATACTATTATATAGAGGTTAAAGGATAGGAATTTATAGAATACTAGTTTTATTCCTCTCTCTCTTTGAATAAGCTATATAAATGACTTATCTATAAAAATACATAGTTATAATCCAATAGTAATAATAGATCATTATGTATTATTATATTATTCATGCAGTTATTCTACAAGGGATAGAAAGTAACTGCTATTTAATACTTTCTATGAGATATTTAAATCACTATCAAAATGTATTAGAGGAAAATATGATTAGTCTTTACTACAGAATGTGTTGTGATGTTTATTTGTATGACTTTTTATTTTTTTACTTTTGTATATTTGTATAATTTAATCTTTTGTATTCAATAAAGTATTTTTTAAATTTTAAAAAAAAAATTATGGTTTTACAAGTGCAATATAAAGCAGTACTAACAATTTGTGTGATCTTGAAATCCCTCTTTTGATGCAGCCTAGAATTGCGTTGGCTTTTGGGGCAAACCTAAGTGACTCCTTGATCTTTCTAGCAATTACTACTGTGAGAAGTGAACAAATGTGAACCTTTTGTCTTTGGATGCTTTGCAAGTATGTCATTCTTAGCTACTAGGATGACCTTCCCAAACCATCATTTCTGCCAGATTAGCACAATAAAAAGATTTTCCCTGTGTCTTATCAGTCTCACTGTGAGCCTTCAAGCAAACTACTCCCTGATCTGCTCCATAGCGTAGAAAATGGAGAGCCAACTGGACTGAGCTCAGTGGGAGACAATGCATTAGATTAGGGCCATGATACCTATCTTCTAAACAATGTTGCACCAGAAATGAAGGCAGTGCCAGTGAGAAATTGAATGAATGTTCTTAAAATCTAATTGATGCAGAAGGCTGATCATCATCGGCATGAACCTCACCAGAAATTGATTTGAATATGACAAGCAAATTTATGGAACATTATTAGCATGTTCAACCCACTGTCTGACTCAGATGAGAACACCCACAAGAGTGTAATCTCCAATGGGAGATGAATGAATATGAATTTATTTCTTTATTAAATTTTTATGCCACCCATCTCACTAACATTCCAGACATTTGAGATTTTTTTAAAAAATGACACAAAAATCTCCTGCCCCACCCTCCAAAAAACCAGCATCTTGGAGGTCCTCAACATTAACAATAGGTAGTACTTGACTTGCAATGGCAATTGGGATTTTAGAAATTCTGTCACTATGCAATATGGTTGTTAAGTGAGTCACACCCAATTTTACAAACTTTTTTGTCACAGTCATTAAATAAATTTCTGTGATCATTTAAGCAAATTATGTGGTTAAGTAAATTTGGTCTCTCCCATTGATTTTGTTTGGCCAAAGCTACCAGGAAGGTTGCAAATAGTGATCACATGACCCCCAGGATCCTGCAACTGTTACAAATACATGCTGCTGTTACTGAGCTCTCAAAGTTTGATCACATGACCACAAGGATGCTGCAGAGTGGTGCAGTGGCCTAGAGGTGGAGCTCTTGCCTCACAATCAGGAGGCTGCGAGTTTGATCCTAGGTAGCGGCAGATATTTCTCTCTCTGGGCACAATGAGTAAATATCAGCTGCGAACTCTGTACTGGCAACAGGAAGGGCATCTGGCCAGTAAACACTCAGTCTATTCAATTGCTCCGACTCCACCCCGATGCAAGGGATTATGGGGTCATTAAAAAGACCATATGTGGTGGACTTGTGAGGATGCTAGAAAATATTGGACTATAATTCACATGTGGTTGGAAAAAATGACAAAGAAACATATAGATTTGAAACCGGAGATCTTCTTATTGGGAATTTTACCTGATATATATAGTAAAGATTTGAAATACCTGATTGTAAATGTATTAACAGCGGCCAGGATTGTATTTGCTAAAAATTGGAAGAATGAGAAAATACCATTACAGGAAGAAATTATTAAGAAAATATTGGAATGTGCTGAGATGAGCAGATTGACATTTGAAATTAGAGAGCAAGAGGATAAACAATTTTACGAAATTTGGGATCTTTTTTATAAATGGCTAGATGATAAAATACGATAATAGAATATTTAGAATGCTAAACAGTAAGGAATATCTTTATTTTGCTATTATTTTGCTATTTGATATTATATTTATAAAGGATTTCTTAGGATTGATTTGATATGATTAGATGATTTGTTATAGAGTAAACTGGTTTAAAGTATTGTTAGCTCATTAAGCATGAATGATTAAAAATATAGTCAAAAACTTCTTTTTTTAGTGATATTAGGATATATAAGTTTGGATTGACAATATGAGTTGTTATATAACATAATTGTAATTGAGACTACAGAATGAATGCACAAAAATGATGAACCAAATGACACACTGGATGTACATATAAGAGTTGATGTTTTTATGTTTTGTTTGTCTTGTTTGTTTGTAGAAAATTAATAAAAACTTTTTAAAAAAAAAAAAAAAAAGACCACGGGGATGGTGCAACAGCTGTACGTGTGAGGAAAAGTCAGAAGTCATTTTTCTCAGCCCGGTTGTAATTTTGAACAATCATTAAATGAATGGTCATAAGTCAATACTACCTGTACTGGTAAGAAGAGTGTTAGAAGCTAGATGGTCAGTGTCTTCTTTGTTCCATAAGCCCAACACAAGAGAGGCATTTAGAATTGAATATCATCATATGCCACCAAATATGGAGAAAAATACAGTTTTCCCTTGAAATCCCAACAACTCCCTAGCAGGGAGTCACTATTTTTTAAATCCACTTCCTTTGTTGTCAATGTTAATTTTTATTCATTTAAACCATAGCTTTTTTAGAACTTCTGTTATATTTATTTATGGTTGCATATTGACATATACAATAAACCTCACCAAACTCAAATATTCCTTCTACATCCACCCACCCACAAATCTCTTTAATTCAGCCCCCAAAACAGAGGACACAGAAAGTCATTTTGCCTGTTCTGAACATCACGCTAGCTCTTTCCCCTCCAAGCAGGCTCTGACACCAACAAACTTGAAAGAGGACTTTTCCAGTATGTTACTATGCCAAGAGGCAGGCGTAGGTCCAAAAAGGCCCTGAAAAATTGTTGGAGAGCAGCTGGGGAGCCCGATGTGTAAAAGAAGATGAAACAAGCTGGCTAAATGATGACTAAGAAGCAATATGATATCGCTTCAGATATCTGAAGGGTGTAAACATCCAGTAGAGAGAAACCACACTGTTGAGCAAAATAAATTTAAAACATGACAAAAGCAAGCCTTTATCCTTCATTATGGGAACAGAACTACAAAAGAGAGCTGTATCAGAAGAAAGCCCATGAATCTAGTCTCGGCTACAATTTTTGATGATCTTAACAATAATCTCAGTTGGCGCTACTACTCTTATCTTGGAAGCTTCTTGGAATAATCACTGCATAAAGCTAAGTTTTCTTCTTATTGACAACCAGGAGCCTTGCTGGGCCCTTGAAGTATTTGGAGAATGAGCCCATGTTGCAATTCAAAGGTTATTTTAAATAGGGTGTTATTGTGCAAGAGAGTTAAAACCTGAAGAATCCTAATAAATCGCATCGGTTTTTTTATCCAATTCTACATTTATTAAATTAAGGTGCACCCCATCCTATATCATTCCAAAGAAGCTATTCCTTTTAGATAGCTCACCAATAGATGATTCACCTAGATCTGTTTCAAATCAAACTTGAAGGAAATAAAAAACAAAAAACCAACCGGAGGAATAAAAAACATGACAAAATGGAAAGGGAGGAGAGACGTTGTAGGACAGAGGTCTCATTCTCGCAGCCCGTGGGCCAATTGCAGCCCGCAGGACGATATCCTGTGGCCCCCACCGTGATATGAAAGTATAATATTAGTGTATATTATAAATATAAAGTATAATATAAAGTATAATATTATGCAGCCCAGCCTTACCCAGACTCTGCCTCCAGCGGCCCCCAGGTAAATTGTGTTTGAGACCCCTGTTGTAGGATAAGGGGGTAAGGAAGATACCTGAGCCAAAGCACAGTCAGATAATCCAATGTGATTGTTACATGCAAGACCTTGGTGCTTTGAGCAGGTTAAAAAACAGTGCATAAAGGTCAAACCTCTCTCACATTATTTGTCCCACATTAATTGGCACCAAGATACATTCCATTTGAAAATGAAGGCCCTCTTTGAAATATCTCTCCACATATTTTAAACACACCCATGCACACACACATCAAGTCTTCAAGCCTCCCACCATCTCACAATAATGAATCCAATTTGAATCATAACCTAGAGCAGAAAAATAAGAACTGAACATACAACCTTAAAGCCAGAGGTTGGCTGTTCCCTGATGAGCTTGTCACTGAGACTATTAACGATTCACCTATCTTGAGTCCATCTGAAACAAGATTTGGTGCTCTCACAAATAAATTTGGAGCAATCTATTTAGGCGAAGAGTAAATCTCTGTTTGTTTTATATACCTATCATATTGTAATGAGGTGTTGTTGTTGTTTTTTTTAAAAAAAGAAGAGTTAAGAAAGTTGTGAAAGGGAAGAGAAAGAAGGGGAGATGGGGGCATCGGTCCTGTGTACCCACCCCTAATCAGTCCCGTGTGGTCAGCTCATCAGCTGTTTTGTTTTCTATCCTAAACCTAAGCTTCTCACTTCTTGCAAAGTCTCCAGTGGAATCTCTTAGTCATGAGTTGCACTGAGCTCCTTGGTATTTCTGTCCTGGGTTCCGTCCCCTCATTCCGCCCCCCCCCCCTGATATTTTTGCCAAACCACCACTCTTATATTGCTTAGTTTTACCCTAGCAATGCATCCTGTGACTTTAATCTCAAAATTCAAATAGGTAAGTTTCTTATATCTAGAAGTCTAAACGTCAAAACCTGGCTTCTACCCCACACTAATGTCATACTGGCTTCTACCCCATTGCTCCTTCTGTTCTCCTCACCATATTTCAGCTCTTTTGGCTTCACTTCTCCCTCACTATGGACTTTGCATCTCCAGTTTTAGTACTTGGAACACTTGAAGTAAACAGAGTATTGATCATTTTACTTGCGCATGTCCAGTAGGAACCAGCAACTTCATTTTAAATTCTTTCTCTCTGAAAAATATGGAATTAAATTGTATGAATATTCATCTTAAAACGAACCTAGTTTGATATTAGTTCTTTTTCTGGTTGCTGATGCTTGGATCTCTCCCCAAACAGCTAAAGTTGTTACTTCCTCAGCAGCAATCCAGTGGCCATGTTTGCTCATCGGATTGATGGGATTATGTCATAAAATCACCTGGCAAGTTAAACTAAACATATGGTAATATTATATGTGGCACTTTTAATGCCACTCCTCCATGGTTTTGTTTAAATTTTATGATTTAAATGGTTTTTAAGGCTCTATTATTTAATTATTTTATTTCAATTGCCCATTCTGTGATATGGATAAGTATATACATTAAATAAACTATGACAGATATTACTAAGAGGCAAATCAATGGAATCATTCACATGAGCCCATGGGATCATCGGTTCTGTTATCATGTGCTGAGGAAGATTAAAAAGACTTGAATATCAACATAGTACCTTACATTGACCAGTCAGGAGGAGGAATTGATCCCTTTGATCTAGCTGAGAAAATGTAAACTTGTTAGTATCATTAGAATAGGCTCAGAAATCAACTATGCAGCAAAAGCCTGTTATTTTTCCTTGGGTCCATGGCTTAATTTGCATTATTTATGAAGTGCCAAAAATCAATACACACCCTCACAGGAAAACCCTAGGAAGATGGCTGCAGCCAGTGAAGCGGGAAATATTTCACTAATAATTGTCCATTGTCAGAATTTTTCAATATCATTTTGTTCCCGGTCCTTGCAAGGAGTCCAACATTCTTTCTCAAGATGCATGGTCAAAGAAATGTATTCCCCCAATTATACAGATATTGATCTGATTTATGAATGTTATTTTACAAAAGTTATTTTAGTCCATAATCATACATGTCCTTTTTGTACAATACACCAATTCTCACAATACACTCAGAACATGAGACTTAACCACAGAATGATTGTTGCCCAAATATATTCAAGGCCAGAAGCCTAAAACATACCCCTGATCAAGATTTTACCAGACAGATTTTATCGAATCGAATCAAAATAGAAACAGAATATGATTATTACAATAGTAAACTTTTCCAGCTATATTAGATCTACTCTCATAATTTCTAATTGCTATAGCCAGCCGCACTCATTAGAAAATTGTCCAAAATTTTTGAAGCATATAGGTAGTCCTTGACTTACATCCATTAATTTAGTGAACATTTGCAGTTAAAACCACAGTAGAAAAAATTACTTGCAATTGGTACTCACAATTTCAGCCATCACAGCATCCCCGCAGTCATGTGTTCAAAATTTGGGCACTTGACAACTGCCACATATTTATGATGATTGCAGTGTCATGTGATCACTATGTGTGATTTTCCCAGCTGGTTTCCAACAAGTAGCATCAATGATGGGAGCCAGATTCATTTAACAACCAAGTTATAAACAATTACAAGTGATTTGCTTAACAACCATGGCAAAAAAGGTCATAAGATTGGATGTGACTCACTGAATAACTGCCTTGCTTAACAACAGAAATTCTCATCTCAGTTGTAGGGTAAGTAAAGGGCTACCTGTATCAGCTTTGGAAAGGCTATTGTAAGACTGAAACAGCACTCTGCAAGCAGGGACAAATAGACAGACAAAGATATAACAGATGAAACAAAATCTTCAGGTATAAAATATATGCATCCTTGCAGCTTCTATGAAATATGTGAAATATGATAACATTGTGTGTAATACAATGTTCTTCTACTTCTACTTTAAACTTCTACTTTAAAGGCATAAAAACCCTCCCTTTTTTCTCTGCACTAGATTTTCCACACAGAAGCCTCTGACTTTCTGTATGACACGGAAAAAAGAATCATGTCTCCAATGCTTAAAACCTCCAGGGAGGATATTTCAACCACAATGCACATTGAAGCATTTTCCAAAGCATAATACATGGGTATCATCAATATTATAGAACATTTATTCAGAGTTCAATACAGGATATGCATCATCTTAAATGCCTTTTAATGCTAGTCGTACCAGATAAGTGTGAACTAACATGGTCAGAATTAGATATTGAAGTTTCTTTCAATATTATCCTCATGGCACCAGTTTGATCACTTAGGGTGTCATGATAGAAGTAATAAGCAATCTGATCCAGAATACCTTCCATGTTCCCCAAACTCCACTCTACCTGGATGTGATTGAGGGCCTTCTCCTGGTAGCGCATATCATCTCCAGTCCCACTATCCTCAGATGGGATCCCATAACTGGTGCAATTGTCATAATGGACGTAGTCGTACTGGGGGGCACCACCCCACAGCGTGGTGTCCTTCCGGCTCTTGAGCTCTGAATGCTCCATAGCTCAACTTTTGCTGAGGTGGGACAAGGACACTGCAGAAGAAACTCCAGGCCCCCCCAGCTGATCAGTCCAAGTCATGCCCCCCTCCCAACTTGGCCCTCCTCTCCTCCCCTATTTCTTAGGTCTTTCTCACTTTCTTTTCTTCCTGCCCCCAAAGGGGTCTGGGGCAGTGATTGCAAGGTTTGACTATATTTATAGCAGTCTTCTTCTGTCACATGACCCCTCCAAAGCCACATCTGATCTGAGCAAGAGGCATTAACTTGGTCAGGATTGAATATCAGGTGTGACAGGAGGAAACCCTCAAGGAGTGGGGGGGGGAGCGAGGGAGGGAGGGAGGAGAAGGCAACAGCCAGGGAAGGAGTCCTCAGGGTGGAACTCAAATGTGCCCAGCTCTATATTCATGTCAGAGGGCTTTCCGCTTCTAATGCATGCAAGCTTACATAGGATACTTGGGACTGACTAACGGCTTCCTTGCAAATTCTCTACATCAGCAGCCTTGTCCGAAGGCGGTGAATATTGAAACCTAAGTAACCCAGCGCCAGACTACAGGAATTATTCCCTCTTCACATACATCCAAAACTCTGCTCACTTTTAAATACTCCAAATTTAAGCATATTCTCTTTATATCCCTGCCCGGGGTTGCTTGCTCCAGCTGTAACACTGCCAGCAAAAGCTCATAGCAATTACTTCCAAAGCCCACATAGCCTTTTCCCCACCTCACATCCTGATAAATCCCAGACAGCCACTGATGCTTTACTGAAAAATTTCAAACAATTATGTTGTGTATGCATAAAGATTAATAAAGTATGAGCTTGGAGTAAGTGGAGGGTTCTGGCCCTGCACTTCTGATTGGCTGTTAAGTGGCCGGACCGGATTGGCCTGTTCCGGGGAATCTGATTGGCCCTTAACAGAGAGTTCCTATTGGTTCTAAGAGCTACCGTTCCTAGCTCATTATTGGTTAAAAGTTACAGGGTTTGCCTATATAAGGCAGGTTTAACTGCTATTAAAATGAGGAAGTCACAATGTAAATAAAGAGCTGAAGTTCACCGTTCAGAGGCTTGTCTCCATTCTTTCTCGACCATGCTCAAAACATAACACTGGCGACGAGGATGGGATTTGGAGAAATCTGAACCAACGAAACTTAGAAGAACACCGAGCATGTGATAGACGACGCCAACAACAGAACCATGTCCGGCGGCATCGTGCCACCTGCTCCGTTCGATCCAGCACAGGAGGACTGGGAGTCCTACATGGTTCGCTTCCAAATGTTCTTAGAAACCAACAACTTAAAGGACGCCACACCAGGAAAGAAACGGGCGGTGTTCCTAACTCATTGCGGTCCAACCGTATTTAAGGTGGCTAAAGCACTAGCCAAACCTCGAGAAGTGAAAGACATGGATTGGGACGACCTCGAACCTCTCCTACGAGATCACTACGCCCCAACCATGCCTACGCTCGTGAGACGCCACGAGTTTTACCAAAGGAGCCAGTGGAAGGGAGAAAGCGTGGCCGACTTCATAGCAGACCTCCGAAACCTGGGAGGCCTCTGCGGATTTGCCGATTTGGAAGAAGCACTAAGAGATCACATAGTTCTGGGACTAGATGCACCAAGTGTCCAAAGCAAGCTGATGGCGAAAGGTGACATCAGCCTTGCCGACACTATCGCCGATGCTACTGCAGTGGAAGCAACCAGGAAGTCAGCTGCACTACGCCGAAACCGCGCTCCGGTACCTACACCGACAAGCGACATTTTATCCAAGTCGGAAGGACAGCTCATAACGACGCACCATGAGGACCTCTCTTCGTCATCAGACAGCGACGAAGAAGGGGTCCATCGATTGCGGTCTGACCGGGACCCTCACCCGAAGCCCTTACGCCCTTGCGCTGGCTGTGGAGCAAACCATGCCAGGGCCGAATGCAAATTCCGCGACACACTCTGCCATGAGTGCGGGAAACGAGGCCACATCGGACGGGTCTGCCGCAGCTTGCCAGGACCCAGCCAGGCCTCAAAAGGGGCTAACTATTGCCAATCGACAGGAAACCGTCCTGTACGGCGAGTGCCAGCAAACCACTCCTACAGAAATCAAATTTTGCAGAAAGAAGAGGCTCACCATACTATCACTATCGGTCACACCTCAGCCTTGGACACTAAGAAAATCCGAGTTACGGTAGCCATCGAGAACCAGCCTTGCCACATGGAGGTCGACTCGGGATCGTCCCTCTCAATAGTGTCCTGGAAGACACTCAAGCAATTCATCCCCACAATTCAACGCCAAGATCTCTGTTTCCAATGCCTCATCCTCAAGGACTACCAAGGGAATCGAATCCCCGTCGTTGGGTCCTGCCGAGTCCGGGTCTCCTTCAAGAAGCACACAGCATACTTACCTTTAATGGTTATCAATAGAGATAGGCCTAGCCTACTAGGCCTCCAATGTTTCGTGCCACTCGGCATTGAAGTGGCCGGCGTAAACCGAGTCAGTGGCTGTGACTGGGAGGAAGACATTGTCTATGAGTTCAGGGACATCTTCACGGACAGCTTAGGCGAGTACAAGGGGACCCCGATTTCATTCAGCTTAGATCCAAAAATAGCTCCCATTCGCCTAAAGCCCCGTCGAGTTCCATTTGCCTTAAAACCGAAAATCGACGAACAACTTGACAAACTGATAGCTCAGGGGGTGTTAGAGCCCATCGATCACTCCCCTTAGGAAATCCCTATTGCAACACCCATCAAGCCAGATGGGTCAATCTGAATTTGTGGGGACTACCGGGCCACTTTGAACCACGCCCTACAGCAGAACGCATATCCAGTTCCGGTGGTGCAGCATCTCCTCCATTCCCTGGGGGGCGGAAAAGTTTTCGCTAAATTAGATTTAGCTCAGGCATATCAGCAATTACCAGTAGATGAAAAAACGGCACAGGCCCAAACTATTGTGACACACTGAGGTGCCTTTAAATGTACCTGGCTGCAATTCGGAGTTAGTGTAGCCCCGGGGATTTTTCAGAGCCTTATGGAAAAGTTATTGCAAGGAATTAAGGGTGTGGTCCCCTATTTTGACGATGTATTAATTGCAGCCCCTACAAAAAAAATCTTACAGGACTGGTTAAAATTAGTCTTAAAAAAATTCCAAGAGGCCGGTCTTAAGGTCAAAAAAAACAAATGTAAATTATGTACTGACAGTGTTTGAGTTTTTGGGGTACCTGATTGATAGCCAGGGCATTCACCCTACCGAAAGTAAATTAAAAGCAATTAAAAATGCTCCCAGGCCACGCAACAAGGCCGATCTCCAGGCGTTCCTAGGCCTCATCAATTTTTATAATGTATTTTTGCCGCACAAAGCAACTGTCGCTGAACCGTTACACCGGTTGTTAGATAAAAAAGCCAATTGGCTATGGGGTTACCGTGAAGAACAGGCGTTCCGTAACGTTAAAAAACTGCTCACTTCTGACTCTGTACTCATGCAGTATAACGAGACTTTGCCATTAGTTATAACCTGTGATGCATCGCCTTTCGGGGTGGGCGCCATTTTGAGCCACGTACTGCCTAATGGAATGAAGCCCCTGTTGCATATTTTTCAAAGACTCTTTCAAAGACTGAGCGAAATTAGGGACAAATCGATAAAGAAGCCCTTGCAATTGTCTCAGCTGTGAAAAGATTCCACGAATACGTGTATGGCCGGGTTTTTACTATTGTGACTGACCACAAACCTTTATTGGGGATAATAGCCGGAGATAAGCCGACTCCCTACATATTATCCCCTAGGATGACCCGATGGTCAGAATTCTTAGCTGCTTATAACTATCGGCTGCAATACCACCCGGGGAAAGCCATTCCCCACACCGACACATTGAGCCGAGCACCGCTTGCAGAGACTCTTGACGATCCTGCACCAACGGTAACCACGTTGCAAATCGAGGCACTCAACTCGCTGCCACTAACCGCCCGAGATATCGCGAGAGAAACCAAACGCGACCACACCCTAGCACGAGTCCTAGGTTGGGTAGAACACGGATGGCCATTGGACCAGCTATCAGATGACTTCACACCATTCAAGACTCGACAAACCGAGCTCTTCTCCCAGAAGGGTTGTGTCATCTGGGGCGATAGAGTCGTTATCCCAGAATGACTCCAGAAAGCGCTGCTGAGAACCTTGCACGATGGCCACCCTGGCATTGTGCGAATGAAAGCCCTCGCGCACAGCTATGCATGGTGGCCGGGCATTGACAAGCAAATTGAACAGTGGGTTAAAGCTTGTCCCAAATGCCAAGAAGTCAGCAACGCCCCACCAAAAGCCATGCCTACTGAATGGGAGACACCACGTGGACCCTGGTCCCGAATTCACCTGCATTTCGCGGGGCCAACCAAAGGCCACACCTTCCTGCTTACCGTCGACGCCTACTCGAATTGGCTCGAAATCCATCGCATGACGACTACGACCTCCGAGGCGGTTATCAAAATCTTAAACAGACTCTTTGCAACCCATGGATTACCAGATGTCCTGGTATCCGATAACGGCCCTCAATTTACTGCACTAGCATTCGAGCAGTACCTCGCTGACCGTGGCATCTGCCATGCGCTCACCTCGCCTGCGCACCCTGCGACCAATGGCAAAGCAGAACGCATGGTCCAATTTGTGAAGAAAATCTTGCAAAAGGTAGACTACGACAACATTGATGACAAGGTCAATCAAATCCTCTTCTTGCAACACATCACCCCACATAGCGTCACCAACAAAACTTCCGCCGAGCTGCTAATGGGACGAAAGCTCCGCTCCCACCTTGACCGGTTGCACCCAGCTTACGAACCGGAGAAACCACTAGGATCCAGTGGCCGCTGTTGTACCTTCCAGGTAGGAGACCTGGTTTATGCAAAAAACCTATCAGGCGACCCGTTGTGGGTGGAAGCGACAGTAGTACGTGTAACCGGTCCCAGATCCTACCTTGTACAATACCTTGACGATAAACTTTGGAAACGGCATATCGATCAAATACGATCGCGGCTTCCAGTGGCCAGTCCGCAACTTCCCTACGACCAAACTGAGGGGAGGGGAGGTACGGAAGAAGATGAATTCCTAGGAAACCCATTCGACAGAAACGACGGTTTAATAGAAACTCAGGAAGCGGAGCCGGAGGGAGAAACAGTTGCACCTCAGGGAATTTCAGAGAATGTGGGCAACGACGTAGAAGTGAACTCTGAACCAGAAACAGCCCCACTGCCAAACAACGATCTACCTCAGCGTGATTGCAGCCAGCCAATACAACGGAAATCAAAGAGACTAAAAAGACAACCGTCCTACCTAAAGGACTATGTAACTGTGCCTTGCAAATAAGGAGCCAGGGGGAAGGGGTGTTGTGTATGCATAAAGATTAATAAAGTGTGAGCTTGGAGTAAGTGCAGGGTTCTGGCTCTGCACTTCTGATTGGCTGTTAAGCGGCCGGACTGGATTGGCCCATTCGGGGAATCTGATTGGCCCTTAACAGAGAGTTCCTATTGGTTCTAAGAGCTAGCGTTCCTAGCTCGTTATTGGTTAAAAGTTACAGGGTTTGCCTATATAAGGTGGGTTTAACTGCTGTTAAGATGGGAAAGTCACAATGTAAATAAAGAGCTGAAGTTCACCGTTCAGAGGCTTGTCTCCATTCTTTCTCGCCCATGCTCAAAACATAACAAATTATATTCTGTCTGGTCCCTTTTATGTAGAGATGACTTCTGTGTCCTCCCAAATTCTTGCTCCAGATGCCTTCCTCAAAAAAAAGCACCTTTTCTATATATAAAAAAAAAAACTTAGGCACATATCTCTAGCCACCAAACTCTTCCATAACTAAGCCTGTGTATAAAATGAATACTTTATTTTTCCAGCTTTAGTTCCAGATCCCTCCCCTCCTCCTATTGTCTTCTCAAGTCAAATCAGAGAGTAAGCTCCTTCAAGGCATTTGGAAGACACTATAAACCAGAGGCCTCCAAATTTGGCAACTTTAAGACTTGTGGACTTCAACCAGTTCTCTGGGCGTAGCGTGGTAGGCACAGTGTGTCTTGGTGGGCATGGCAGGGGAAGGATACTGCAAAATCTCCATTCCGACCCCACTCTAAGGGAAGGATATTGTAAAATCCCCATGCTGTCCATACCCCACGAACCTGTTTTCCAGCTCTGTTCTCCTGTGCAGGGCAACAAAAGAAAACCAAGCCAAAATCAGCTGGGACTCAATGGGAGGCAGAGAAGAGATGGGGATGGGGCCAGCCAGAGGTGGAACTACTCAAAATTTCAACTACTGGTTCTCCAGAACTGGTCAGAACTTGCTGAATACCACCTCTGCTTCACAGCAAATCATACACATTGAGAGGGAGATGTGTTCTTGAACAAAATAAATATTCCATTTAATTGAATTTTCTGTTTTCTGCAGTGATAATCAAATTGTCTCCGAGAAGCTGTAAACAAGATACGAATGCAACTGGCCTGTACTTATTTATTCATTCTGCAATCTCCTTCACAGGTACAGTACCTAGTTTCTGCTCAGGGAAGGTTCTGTTTAATTGCAGCCAATGGAGACACCTCTCTTTCATTCATTCATTTAACACTTCTTTAAAGAACAAAACTTAATGTAGCAACTTATCTTTTCTTGCAGCAGTGGATGTTGTCAGTTCAGTGTGTGTTATGTAGTTCCTTTTGCTTGTCCTGAATCAGCTGCATTTGAATCCTGTTTTTATTTATTTATACAATCATTTGTATGCTGCCTACTCGGAAGGTCCTAGGTGCTTGCAATCATAAAAGCAAGAAGAAATAGACAACCACAATGTATCACTTTCTTCTTATACTGCCGGCTGTCTGAATTAAAAATAAGAAAAATGCCTGTCCTTCCACATCTGCCAGAAGATATTATTTTGCCAGTATTTTAGACAGTTTTAAATACAGATAGAGAATAAGTTTGCATTCTGAACAAGAATGTCCTTCAATTCTAGAAATCTGAAACTAACAAAAGAAGAGCATCACTACTTCTCCATTTATGAATCTTGAAAACACCAGACTGGGACTTCTGCCCCCAATTCAGTTCACATACTCTTAGCAAAGAGTTGTTCTGCCCCCCTTTCCAAACTTTTCCTTCCCTTAAAAGAGTATCTTCATTACATGGTCCTAGCCAATTCAGAATTATTTAATTAATATACTAAGGTAGCAAAACCAATCAGATATAGCTATACAGTGACCTCTCTGGTGGCAAGTTAAGTCTTTTTGTCATCTTGACTTTCCATGTGTATTTATGTGAATTGCCAAGTGTCCTACTGGCCAGACAAGATGGACAACGTTCCCAGTCTTTTGCCTCTGCACTGGGATGTAGTATAGGTAGTTCTCACATCACGACCACAATTGAGCCCAAAATTTATGTTGCTGAGTGAGGAAGTTGTTCAGTGAACTTTGTCCCATTTTGTGACCAAATTTTGATCACATGATCATGGGGATGCTGCAATGGTCATAAGTGTGAAACATAGTCATTTTTTCTGTTGTAACTTCAAACAGACACCAAACAAATTGTTACAAGTCAAGGACTGCCTGTATAGCATCGTATCATTCTAATTCAACTATGATCCCATTAAATCATGTCATGTCCAAGCAAAATGTGGACAAGAATGAATCTGAATGTCAATCAGTTTTCATGTGAAATTAATGTGGAAGAAAACATCCACATTCTGATGCACTTTTTGGATATCGATGTGGGCAGTTCTGAATTATTTCACGAACAGGAATAAGCCACTAAATGTGCATTTCCAATTTCCCAATGCGTCAGAGGCATATATAAGATTCTTTCATCATGACTTTCAAAAATGTTGTCGGTGGTTAAAATAGAAAAAGCATGGCACAGCAGAATGTCTAAGGGTTGAACTTTATTATTAAAGATGGGGCATCACTAGAAAATCTCTAGATTATAAATTAAACCAGGACATTGTCCCTTCTCCACGCCCCCCCCCCCCCAAAAAAATATCCTGGGAGCCAGGATTTCTATGTTTATTATTGCCAAGACATAAAACGGCTTTGTTCACCAAGAGTTTATCCCAATATGAAAAAAATTACTGTATATCTCCTTTGTATCTACAGTGGTATCTTGTTATTCATCATTAATTGGTTCTAGAATGTATGATGAGTATCAAAAACAATGAGAATCAAACAAATTTTTCCCATAAGGTTTAATGTAGTGAATCACAAGGTAGCCATCACTGACAAGTTCTAGCTACTGCGTTGAGTACCAAACAAAAGATGAATAACGGGACAAAATTTTCACATCAAAATGCATTGAGTACCAAATTCAATGTGTTTCAAAGCAGTTGAGTACCATGGTACAACTGCAAATCTACCTATAGACAGTACAATTTCCAAATAATAATTCACTGAGCTTAATTCATTCCCTCTTTCGGTTCTGGATGATAATTGTTGTCGTCCAATTAACATAGGGCTGTCTTTCTACTTCCCTGTCCCTGCAACAATTACTGAGCTCACTTCAGTTTCTGCATCAACTCAGTTCATCACCACTTCTTGGAATTAATACATCCATATAACTGAATTAAACTTGCATTTGAAGATTAAAATACCTAATACTTAATATGTTGCCGGCTGGTAACTTCAATGATTTAACTGAAGCATTAATTGGAGTGTATAGGAACACCCCATTTCCCACAGCTAAGTGAAAAGTACTTTTTCATTGTGCTCTGTAATATAGAATTGTAAATAACCAGCATTAAGATATTTAAATTTTCAAGTAAATGAAAGCAGCCAATTATGAAACACCGCTATCTATCTATGCAGAATATGAACACAACACAGAATTAAGAGTATTTAGTTCCCAATGTTTGTATTTCTTTTATAATAAAGTATTTTATTTACCTATCAAATTTATATTGAGAGCTATCTCACAAAAATAACTCTGGATGGCACACAAGAAGGATAGAAAACAATAAACATATTTACAAAAACAGCCATTATTAAAATGATTTTTTAAAAATCATGTAAGAGATCAGATATTAGCAACCATAATGGAGCCACATATTCCATAGTATCCTTTTTTCCAAAGGATATTTATAACAGTTATAGAAATTAAACAATTAACTGCTGTAAAAGAAAGTAATTCCCATGGCTATGTGTTACATTCACCATAGCATTCTGCATCCTGTGTTGAATTGTCGCATTTTCAGAAACATTTAAAACTCATCAGTGTATGAAAATGGCAGAGATGAGGGCTTCTGGATACCCCTTTAAGCATAAGACAGGAATGGTCAAAATCTCTCATTCAGAGGAAAAGTCTATAAGTGTTCTGTTCTTACATTTTTCTAGAAGGCAAAGATCCTTGAATTATATAACATAAAACTTAAGCTTTGTATTTATATGGGGTATGATACATTTTTGGTAAATAAATTGTTCAAAGACTTCCACATAATCTCGAAAGCTGTAAACCATAATCTCAATGTTGTAAACCAAGCTGGTCTAATTACAGAACATAGGATACTTCACAGCTTCTCTCAACCTATGGAATGGAGTATACATCCAACTAATGGCAATCAGGACATTCTTGTTGTCTTTTCCATATATATATTTATATTCAGAATGAGGAAAACTTGGAAAAGAAAGAAAATGGAAGGGATGTTGAAGCTCACCTGACATGGAAGTTTCCTGCTGTCACTCATATTTCACCTAAAGTGTTGATTCCTTCAATTCTGTTCTCCCTTCTTCTACCTGTTTCCCCAGATGACAGTGGCCCTGCTGACCTAATATAGTTGTTGCTTCTTACCTCCACCCCTATCCCCATGTGCTTCACTATTATGTGAACACCCTGAGATTATCTTTGCAATCCATGGTTCAGAGGGAACAGGAAAGTACATCTATTGACCTTGAGTGTCAGTGCTGGTCTCATATCTTGTGCCAAATGGGTGATTTATCACCTCATATCACAGCACTATCTATCACTGGAGGAAGGATTAATTCTTTGCGTCCTCCACCCCACCCCTGCATCTCTTAGTAAAGGTTTTTTGTTCCAGTCTAGACACTGGAACAATGAAAGTTCTGATTTCCCAGCCAAGAGCTACCTTGTCCAAGCTAGTGTCCTTTAGATGTGACAGGCCAGACACTCTCAAAAAGTAGCTACTCTATTCTTCATAACCCTGACATTTTGGGCAAAGCCAGCATTCACATAACTCTTGATATTTACACACAAGTTTTTCCAGACCCAGTGACAGTAGGTGTATTGTGGGATCTCTTGATAATGCTCAGGTAGAAAGCTAAACACCAGGAAATATGCTGAGTATGATAGAGGGAGAAGGAGGTGATAACCAGTCCAGAAGTTTTTTTAAAAAAATAGTTCTTACTTGGGTGAGAAATAGGAAGAACAAGAAAAACAATGCTATAGCTTTATTGTTTAACAAGGCAAGCTAGTTCTTAAAGACATGGGATATATTATCAATAAGATGTGGGATATATTATCAATAGGTCTGTAAAGAGAAATACTTCTTTAAATAGTTGTGGGAGATACTACAAGGATGGAAGGGATGTCAAGGAGGAAGAAAATTTGAGAAAAAAATCAGGATTCTGGAATATCCACAGGGAAGAAGAAATTAGAGAAATCACTGAGGAAATGTCTGATCTGCAAAGAAGAAAAATAGAAGAAAAGATGGCAGATGGGAATAAGTAAATGAGAGAGGTTAGAAATACATCTTGTAGAGAAAGAGGTCCACAGAAAAATAGAAAAATATTACTGAATTCGTGATACAGAAACAGATGGTATTAACAAATGGCTTTTGGATGTTTATGAGGGCTGATATTATGCATTTCCAAATGGTTTTGATGCAGTAAAATAATACAAAATGTATTATTCCTAATGACAAATGATAGAGATTATATTAACAAGTAATGGCAGAGAAAAGTTACATATTTTAGTGTGAAACCTTTTATTTAATACACTTCCAACTTGTTTTAAATAACAAAATTATGTTGACATGCAGCATTCCATGTTAGTGGAAGAATTTAGTGTATTGAAGATTAGAAAATAAAAATAACACCTTTTATGGTGTTGAAATGGGATTTTACTTTTGTCTTTAGTAAAACTAACATCCCACTTTTGAATAAAAGAGTCATAGAATAATTAAGTTGGAACAGACTAATTGATCTCAATGCCTGTTCAAATATGGGAATCCAAATGAAGGTATCATTGATGGACAGCTCTCTAGTCTATGCTTGAATACACCCAATAAAGCAGCAGCCTCCAACCTTTTGGGCATCAGGGACTGGTTTTGTAGAGAGAGGTTTTTCCGCAGACTGGAGGGAATGTGATTTCATGTGCTGCTTAGATGGGATGTGCTTATTTGCACAGATCCATTTCTGGCATGCCACAGATTGGTGCTGGACCACAAACCGGGGGGTGGGGGGTTGGGGACTCCTGCAATAAAGGGAGAAACAGAGCCTATCACTTATATTGGCAATTTGTTCCATTCTCAAATTGCCCTAGCCCTTGGGAAATTTTCTGTAACTTATGAATCTGCCTTGCTTTAATGCTTGTCCATTATTTGGTGTTCTGTATTCTGGATCAAAATAGAATATACCTTGTCCTTCTATATGACATCCTTTCAAGTAGAATAATAGGGTTGGAAGGGACCTGAAGATCTTCTACCCCAACCCTCCTCTCATGCATGGGACCCTATACGATCCTGGACTTGTCCAATCTCTTCTTGAAAACTTCCAATGATGGAGCAGCTTCCAGAGCTAAGCTGTTCCACTGATTAATTGTTCTCACTGACAGGAAATTTCCCCTGAGTTCTAGGCTGGATCTCCCTTTAATGAACCTCCACCTGTTATTTCTTGTCCTGCCCTTAGGTGCTTTGGAGCTAAGCTTTCTGGCTCCATGGACCAGCAGAGGTGGGGGGGGGAAATGGTTTCCCCCACACATGCAAATGAACCTTCACATGGTCACCTATTGCTTCTGTACCCAGCCCAGTTCCCAACAAGCCACAGCCTGGTAGTAGTCCGCAGCCCAGGAGATACCTGCTTTGAAGAATAAGTTGACCCCATCTTCCTTGTGACAGTCCCTCAAGTACTGGAAGATTGCTATTGTGTCACCCAATATACCTAGTTCCCTCAATTGTTCACCAAATGGTTTAGTCTCCAGATCCCTTATCAACTTTGTTGCTCTTCTCTGGGATCTTTCTACCATCTCAATATTTCTTTTTATATTGTAGTGACCAGAACTGGATGCAGTAATGTGTGAAGAGTGGTGTCAGATTCTTCCTACACAGCTTCCTCCATCTTTCCTCATAGGATTTTAGTTTCTAATAAGGCTGTGCCTTGTTGGATTTCATTCCAAAACGATGCTTCAGAGCATGTATGACCACAAATGTAGCCTCTGAATGCAACTTTTTAAGGCAAGCACGTAAAGCTCTATCTTTCAATGACATTTTTATTTCTGACATCTTAAAATGAACCATCTACTGCCAATTTTATGTCACTGGCATATCTAATAAACGGTCCCATCATCTCTTCACCCAAATCACACTAAAGTATAATTCAATTACATTAATTCTGCATTGTGCACTGTACTACAAATTTTCCCCTGTCCATCTCTAGGGGGCAGTGCTCATCTCTCTTTCCTAGCCAAGGGAGCATTTCCAAAAACATTGTCATGTGGCAGGTATGGCTATGCACCAAGGCGCACGGAATGCTGTCGTCCTCCCACCAAAATGGTACTTATTTATCTACTCACATTTGCATGCTTTTGAATTGCTAGGTGGGCAGGAGCTGGGGCAAAAACAGGAGCTCACTCCATCTGTGCTTGGGTCTCGAATGGCCGACCTTCCAGTTGACATGCCCACCATCTTAACCACCAGACCACTGCACCTCCCTACACTGGACTGGACATGTGAATGTAAATCCCATGCTTATATATAAATAAATGATTTGGGCATTTTGCATTTTCCCCCTTAAATGCACATTACACCATAGCAGCATCAAAATTATTAATAGCATGAAAAATTTTTTGTTTGAGAGCTCAACATTGTCAAAGAATTTTGGCTGGTGGAAGAGCCATTTCTATCATAGGCCCCGCCCTTTTGACCATCTTGCCGCAGGGGGTGAAATCCTTCTGGAAGGGCCTTAAAACTTGAGTCTGCTGGTTGGCTTGTGGTTCCAATGGGGGCACTCTATGCTGGAGATGGCTGCTGGAATAACCAAGATTTCCCCTTCATAGCAGGCTGTGTGCTGCTGTATTTTTTAGTCTTTTTTACTAATTCTTCTTGTTGTTAATTGCTTTTATACTTATGATTTTATTGTCTTCTAAGCAGGGGTGTCGAACTCATGACCCACAGGCCAGATGCGTCATGTGCTGGCCCCGCCCCTGCCCAGTTTAGCAAAGGGAAAAAAGTCCCGATACATCACATGACAAAGCTGTGACAACACGAGTTTGACACCCCTTTTCTAAGCCATCCAGAGTCACTTTGGATAGTGAGATGGGCAGCGTATGAATTTGGTAAATTAGATTTAAATTAAATTAAATTTAAAAGTCTTGTCATGTGACTAAGCAAGGATATTTTCTCCCTGCAAAAAAACTGTCTTGAGTTCTCTACAAGGGAGGTTTCTAAATGAGGTTTTTATTTTCTTTTTGTATAAAGAAAAGAGCTATTGGAAAGTCACCGTTAGTTACTGTACTCTTTTGAACAAAAAATATGGAAATTGAACACTTTGTGTCTTTCAAGAACTTAGCTAAGAGCTTGAGATTTCACTGATTGGAGGATAGCAGGTGCTGTGTCTGTTCTGCAAATGAAACTCAAGCAATTTTAGAAAACCATATTCTGAAGACAGATTACCTCCAAGAGCTCATTCACGGGATTCTTGGTAACACAGCCAGGACGCTGAGCTTCATACAACCTTAAAATAGCAGCTGCCTCTTGGATGAGTTGCAGTTAAAAGGGGAAGCAATACACAAACAAAATCTTGCCATCTGTATAGCCCACCACAACTACGATACTGCCAAATCATTCTGCATGTTCTCCTTTTGAAGAAGTTCCCAATTTATCGTTCGACTCTGGAGAATTTTGCCAATGGGAACATGACTCTCCTTCTTTGTGTCAAAGCAACTTTGTAGAAATTACTGACCAGGGGTTTTTGGAAAATGACTGAGACAAAATTGATTTCAGCTCAATCAGCTGGTAACACTATTCATTTGCAGAAGGAAGATGTGGCTTATAAAACCAAAGACAAGCAGAGCGAGAAAATCAGAATCTGGAATGTCAAGGCCAAACTTGCAATATGATTTATATATACTATTGTAGACATTTGATCTCTGAGTTTGACCCTCAGAAGAGCTAATCAGCCACACCAACAGGAACAGAATTGGGAGGGCTGAGCCAATTTACACTGCTCAAAAAAATAAAGGGAACACTTAAACAACACAATGCAACTCCAAGTCAATCACACTTCTGTGAAATCAAACTGTCCACTTAGGTAGCAACACTGATTGACAATCAATTTCACATGCTGTTGAGCAAATGGAATGGACAACAGGTGGAAAGCATAGGCAGTTAGCAAGACATCCCCAATAAAGGAGTGGTTCTGCAGGTGGTGACCACAGACCACTTCTCAGTTCCTATGTTTTCTGGGTGATGGTTTGGTCACTTTTGAATGCTGGTGGTGCTTTCACTCTAGTGGTAGCATGAGATGGAGTCTACAACCCACACAAGTAGCTCAGGTAGTGCAACTCATCCAGGATGGCACATCAATGCGAGCTGTGGCAAGAAGGTTTGTTGTGTCTGTCAGTGTAGTGTCCAGAGCATGGAGGCGCTACCAGGAGACAGGCCAGTACATCAGGAGATGTGGAGGAGGCCGTAGGAGGGCAACAACCCAGCATCAGGACCACTACCTCTGCCTTTGTGCAAGGAGGGACAGGAGGAGCACTGCCAGAGCCCTACAAAATGATCTCCAGCGGGCCACAAATGTGCATGTGGCTGCTCAAAAGGTCAGAAACAGACTCCATGAGGGTGGTATGAGGGCCTGACGTCCACAGGTGGGGGTTGTGCTTACAGCCCAACACTGTGCAGGATGTTTGGCATTTGCCAGAGAACACCAAGATTGGCAAATTCACCACTGGTGCCCTGTGCTCTTCACAGATGAAAGCAGGCTCACACTGTGCACATGTGACAGATGTGACAGGGTCTAGAGACGCTGTGGAGAACGTTCTGCTGCCTGCAACATCCTCCAGCATGACCGGTTTGGCAGTGAGTCAGTAATGGTGTGGGGTGGCATTTCTTTAGGGGGCCGCACAGCCCTCCATGTGCTCGCCAGAGGTAGCCTGACTGCCATTAGGTACCGAGATGAGATCCTCAGACCCCTTGTGAGACCATATGCTGGTGCGGTTGGCCCTGGGTTCCTCCTAATGCAAGACAATGCTTGACCTCATGTGGCTGGAGTGTGTCAGTAGGTCCTGCAAGACGAAGGCATTGATGCTATGGACTGGCCCACCCGTTCCCCAGACCTGAATCCAACTGAGCACATCTGGGACATCATGTCTCGCTCCATCCACCAATGCCACGCTGCACCACAGACTGTCCAGGAGTTGGAGGATGCTTTCGTCCAGGTGTGGGAGGAGATCCCTCAGGAGACCATCCGCCACTTCATCAGGAGCATGCCCAGGCGTTGTAGGGAGGTCATACAGGCACATGGAGGCCACACACACAACTGAGCCTCATTTTGACTTGTTTTAAGGACATTACATCAAATTTGAATCAGCCTGTAGTGTTTTTTTCTACTTTAATTTTGAGTGTAACTCCAAATCCATTCCTCCATGGGTTGCTAAATATGATTTCCATTGATAATTTTTGTGTGATTTTGTTGTCAGCACATTCAACTATGTAATGAACCAAGTATTTAAGAAGAATATTTCATTCATTCAGATCTAGGATGTCTTATTTTTGTGTTCTCTTTATTTTTTTGAGCAGTGTATATTGTTCAGGTAATTCAGCTGCTGAGACTGTTAGATCACAAACTACCCAGAATCCCTCTTTCTATCTTGCAGTAATTGAACTGAATTCTTTATTGTCATTGTACGTATATACACAGTATACATACAATGGAATTCACAATAATACAATCAAGGGACAACCCTGTCTACAGCAATGTAGATAATTGTAAAAGTTGCTTTTGACTAGGTATTTTTTTCATTTATGTATACAGACACTGCTGTAATATTGATTTGAAAGAAATAAACTCAAAGCTGTGGAATTTTCCTTCCATCCTCCCTCCAGGACTATCATTGGAGATGTTACTTAGTGGTCAATATACTTTCAAGCTTTTCTTCAAGTGTGAAGGAACAAACAGAGGAAGAAAAGAGAAAAGGGCAATCTACTACAACTAGTAAAAAGCATGAAACTTTCCCTGAAGTATGAAGTATAAATACAGAAAGGATATATTTCGATTCAAGATCTATAACCAAGTGTTACCATGCCATTTCCAGAACATGCAAGGGTCTGGGACTGGCACCCATCAGAGGCTTCTTTTGGCTTTCTCGGCTCCTGGCTCCTCAGCCCCACCTTTCTGCCGCAGCCGGAGCATTCGAGCTACTTAATCTCCTGCAGTTCCAGTTTTATGAGCTTTGCAGAGAAACTGCCTGCTGCGCCAGCAATCAATCTGGCATCAGAGGCTCCTGCCTTGCTTCTTGGATCCTAAGCCCACCCCCAACTGAAGGAGGGACAGTATCTTTCAGTGTCACATGGTACTGTAATGTTCTCCCCCCCAATCCATTTTTTTTTTTTTTACAAGAGCAGTACATTGCCCTGGCCTTGCCAGTGATAGATTTATTAACCTTGGGAGCTCATTTCTCTTCTCTGCTTCCCTCATATCTCATTTCAGGTGACGCTGCTGCCATTGTGCCTCTCGTGGGAAGCAGCATAGACATTCCTGAGCCAGTGGTGGCCAGTCATTTCCAGCAAGAGAGCCTCCAAAGAGGAAGGCCAAGATTGATGGGATGGCAGCAGAACTGTTTTGTTCTACTTTTAAATCCCACAGAAGGGAGAAGGGGTCCTTTTTAACAGCAAAAAGGTGTTACACTGAGTGACAGCTCCCACCCACGCACCACCCCTGTGTTTCTTACTTCTCAGAGTTTGTGTTTTTCCCTCTGATCAGCAGGCAATCATTGTGGGAGTGTCCATTTAATAAATTAAACTAAATTATATAAGCAGTTAAGAAAACTACTTTGGACAATTGGTCATAGGGAAGTGAACTTCTGAAGAAATAGTTCATAGCTGTTTAACATCACTCTCCTTTTATAATTAAAAACTGACCCAATTCCTTCCCATGTAGGGGGAATATGTATATATTTACATACAAAGAACTTCATATCTCCTTGGTCACCAATGGAACTAATGTGTGTTTGTGTCTTGATTTATATAGAAGCCACCTGTTTTCTAAATATCCCTGGGCATCTCACACTTAAGGAACTAATTTATAAATAAAAAGGCATCTAAAGAGCCTTGGTGGCATAGTGGTTAGAGTGCAATACTGCAAAACTACTTCTGCAGACAGAGAGCTGCCTGCCATTTGGCAGATCGAATCCCACCAGGCTCAAGGTTGACTCAGCCTTCCATCCTTCCGAGGTGGGTAAAATGAGGACCCAGATTGTTTAATAAATAGTATATAAGTCTAGGTGGCTAAAAGATACAATTCACACAAAGAAGAACAAAGCATTCAGAACAAGATTAAACAATACAAATCAAATCAGGTAAAAGAATGGAAGAGGGATCCTTAATCATCCTGTCCTCAACATCTAGTTTCCTAGTGACATAACTAGTGATACCACACAAATATCCAGGGAAGAAGATCATTCCAGAGGGCAGGAATTGCAAGAGACATGAGTACATGTCGTCCTATGAAATGGCTCTTGAACCTGGATGACCTGGAATGCACCCACCTTACAGAACCATACTAGGCAGGCAAATGGAGTTTGGTGGGTCTGTCAGATAGACCAACCTGGTTTCTTCTGATGTTTTGTAGCTACAACTTTCAGACAATAGTAACATCCTGATGGACAGTAAGAAAGGTAGAGAAGGGATTGAAATGTTGCCTTAGCCAGATCCACTGATCGTAGGTAGGTGTAACAGAAATCTATGCTTACTTGCCTCAACCATTTGTGACCTATTGCATTCTCCAGCCTGATGTTCTTCAAATGTGTTGGAATATACTTCTCAAATCCTGAAGCTGTGCTGACTTGGGGTTATGGGAACCAAAATTCAGCAAACTTCTAGCAGTTACCAGATTAAAAAAAAGGCAGTTTATTTTTCTCACCTTGTCATATCACGATCACACAATTGCTTTTTCAGGCTAAGCAAGCTTATCTAGTTCAAAAATGGAAGATGAAATAGTCAAAGAAATTAGAGCCATAAAATAAAGAAAGATTTATTGCAGATACAAAGTTGAGAATCTTTCCTACCTACATAATGTAAGTTACATAATTCATGATTGCTTATCTATCTTCGTTATATCCTATGTAATCCTTTGCCTAACTGTTGGGCTCTTGATCTGGTCGGCTGGGAACCCAGTGATCACTTGAGAGATTTTAATAAAGAAACTTTGCTTTGATTCTGCTTTCTGGATCATAATTTTTTTCCTAACAATTTGAACCATTATGTCTCCTTATTTTGACTTACATTAGTAAATTTTAACTGTTTATGAAATATATTATCAACTATCTTTTGCCATCATCGCTTAAAAATTGTAATTTAAAAAAAATATTTTTTTTAAATTTTTAATTAAAAAATAAATAAATTTAAAAAATAAATTATAAATAATATTTTTAAAATTAATAATTAAAACAATAAAATTAACCAAAAATGTTAGTATTTTGATTTTTTACATACTGTTTTATACTTCAGTGTTTTATTCTGTACTGTCCAGAGTCCTCTTTGAGGGAGATGGGAGATTTAGAAATATGAAAAACAAATAATAAATAAATGAATATTTGACCATATATTTTCTCATTTTGAGTAAAACAAGGTGCCTACATTCATCTGCTTGCTTTAGCCTTCAGCTTTTGTATATAACCTGTCTTGTTTATTCCATTTTCCCTGCCTATAAACACAATTACTGTATACTGGTCTTTGATATATTAATTTTCAAACTTCTGGGCCCAGCTATGCAATTTGAAACTGCTGAAAACATCCCATACAAAAATGTCTCCCAAATGCTCCAAATACATGTTGGAATGTAAACCTTTTTGTCTGGAAATAAACATTACAGAGTCTATTAAAACTACTAATTTTTGCAAGAAGGGCAATACCTAACATGAAAGTAACAACATATTTCAGCGCTAGTTGCCCGTTTAATATTAACTTTAAAATTTAAAGTCTTGTGTTTAATTTTATGTTGCAGTGACTAAAATCCTCATTTAAGGGCAACCTATTTCGTGAAACGTGCCTGAGTTTGAATAATCATTCCTCATCTTGTGTGATGTATATTATTAATTAATGCACTTTGTTGCAGGAATATTAATAGTCTAGCTGTCTTAACATACTGGGGGATATTAATAAGCAAAAACGGGTGTGGCTCTTCTCCATAGGGAAGGTTCTGACATGGTTACAATCTTCATTCCTATTATTAGTATTTGGCAACAGCAGCCATACAGCTGTTGAGGATCGAACAAATCCCATCAAAAGCATCTAAATGCATTTTTAAAAAGAGGCTTGCTCATTTCATTTCCAGTGTTATAGTTAACACTGAAGAAAAGTCCGATAATCGTGCCTATACCAATAATCCTCAACTTAGAACTGTAATGGAGCCTACTTATAATGGTTGTAAGTTGTGTCAATCATAAGTCATATGACTAGACTGGTTTTTATGACCTTTATTGTGGCAGTCGTGAAGCAAATGCCATGGTTGTAAATTGCACCCATTTTTCACTGTAGGGCTTTGGGGTTGTTGTTGTTTTTGCCAAAAATCAGAAGTAAAAGGTGATTTCATGACCACAGGGTGATGCAAATTGTTGTAAATGTGGGGGAAGGAGCCATTGGAACTTCATAACCAGGTCATAAGTACCTTTGGGGCTGTGGTGGGATTCAAATTTTTTTACTACTGGTTCTGTGGGTGTGGCTTGGTGGGCATGGCAGGGGAAGGAGACTGTAAAATCTCCAGTCAGAGGTGGTATTTGCTGGTTCTCTAAATTACTCAAAATTTCCACTATTGGTTCTCCAGAACTGGTCAGAACCTGCTGAATACCATCTCTGCTTTGGAGAGGTCTCTCCTAAGTTCGAACAGACACTAAGAACTTATCACTAAGGCAGTGTTGGGATTCAAAAAATTTTACTACCGGTTCTGTGGGCATAGCTTGGTGGGCATGGCAGGGGAAGGATACTGTAAAAGCTCCAGTCAGAGGTGGTATTTTCCAGTTCTCCAAACTACTCAAAATTTCCGCTACCAGTTCTCCACAACTTGTCAGAACCTGCTGAATACCACATCTGCACTAAGGTGATAAGTCAAGGACTGCCGGTAACTATAATTAATATTGATAAAATATCCCCTTTTTTCTCTCACCTATATTCAATACTATACAGCACCCAAATAACAAAATATTAAAAACTTTATTAGGTATCAAAATCATCGTATCGAAATACTTTTTTCTACCAAAACTGCGAAAATGAAGACGATCTATATGTCTAGATTTAATGTTAAAGCTTGAACTAGTTCCATATTAACATTTTACAGATATACATTTTAGTCTCTACAGATGTTCCTCATTTATTCTCTATTCTGTAAATCTTCTTCTGATTTTATTAATACAGTTACCGTTTTGGTTGCACTTCATTATATCCTCTGGTTGTTACACTTACCAATAAAATACTGTATATACAGACATTTTTCTAAAATAAAAAAGTGACATGCTCCAATAGAAAGCTAATCTAATCTAATTGGCAACTTTTCCATCACGTAAAATCAAATTCCCAAAAAAGAGAATTCAATTTCTACTCTTTATGCTCCATTTCTAAACTCAGTAGGGTAAAATGTGTACCAATTATAGCACAGTGGATCAAAAAAAAAGCTGAATTACCGTATATATTTCCTATTTCCTCTTAGGCTACAAAGACAGTCAAGAGAAGACAAGTTCTTCCTCTTCCTCATTCCTTTGAAATGTAAGCTCCTGAACTTGTAATTTTTTTCAAAGAATTAGGTAATTTTTAAACTATTTCCAACATTTCTGAATGTAATGATAGCTAGATTTAAATTATCACCCCAAAGGATGCAAAGGCACTTTGGTTAAGTTTGTTCTTTTTCTTCTTCAAATTTCTTACCTGAAGTCAAACTTTTATCTTAAGTGCCAATTTCCTTGTATAAATTTAATTACACTTGCCTTTTGTTTAGTTTGAGCTTGGAGATAATCCTTACACGTATCACCACTCTTCTTATACTATTGAAAGCCTTTCTTTCTTTCTTTCTTTCTTTCTTTCTTTCTTTCTTTCTTTCTTTCTTTCTTTCTTTCTTTCTTTCTTTCTTTCTTTCTCTCTCTCTCTCTCTCTCTCTCTCCTCTCTTTCTTTCTCTTTTTCCTTCCTTCTTTCTTGTCTCCCTGTTTGTCTCCCTCCCTCTCCTCCTCCTCCTCCTTCTTTCTTTCTTTCTTTCTTTCTTTCTTTCTTTCTTTCTTTCTTTCTTTCTTTCTTTCTTCCTTCCTTCCTTCCTTCCTTCCTTCCTTCCTTCCTTCCTTTCTTTCTTTCTTTCTTTCTTTCTTTCTTTCTTTCTTTTTCTTTCTCAGATAATCCATGAAAGAAAAGAGAAATTAGCTGAAAATTAGAGATTATACAGTCTTGAAACCAACATCTTTAGCTTCAGATACTTGTTTAGTTTGTCTCCAGAACTCATGTAGCCAAAGGGGAGGGGGGAGAAAAAAGAAATTGTACAGCTCCAGTACTTCAAAACATCAGCTGTTGATTAAGCCCTCCAAGAAAGCTGCGTCCAAGTAATGCACAGACATTATTCAACAGTACTACATTTTCCCCTAAATGATGCTTTTAAACAGCATTTGAATTTATAATGTGTTACAGTGACTTTTTCCTGAAAATATCTTCTAGTAGTTTGCCTAAATTGTTCTGCCTTAAATAATATAGGCCTTTTCATTGGTAATTTTATTTCCCCAATGAATGTTCCCTAGCTATTCCTTGGTATTTTGGGGGAAGACTTCCTAGCAACAAACCTGCATAATTAAGAGACAAAGAACATTTTCTCATTAGCATCTAAGTGTAGTAAAAACACAGCCTGATAGCCATTTATTTCTTCTGGATCCCCATTACCTTCTTATCAACCTTTGAGCACATCTCACCAAACACTTACAAAAAGAGAGGATGTTTTTTGACAAATAAACTAAATCCACCAATCTTATAGTTTCTGAACTATAGTCCCTCCTACAGTCTTTGAAATAGTCCCTCTACCCCACCTCCAGCACCACCCATATTAGGAATCCAATAAATAAATAAACCTTTGTTTTTTTAATCTTTTATTCTATTTTAATTGGCAGGGCTGTTTTTTGCAGTTTTTTATTACAATGTAAACTTCCCAGAGTCCCTATATTAGTGAGATGGGCAGCATAAGAAATCCAATAAATAAATAAATAATAAGGAATATGATTCATATCAGTTGGTGGCATTTAGTAGGAAGGGAGGGGAACACAGCCAAAAAATAATAATTCAATGTACCGTGTACACACCAAGTAAGGACAGTGCCATTGGCCTGTATGGACCATTGCCTGTGGCACAATAGGATTGCCAACGGAGGCGGCTGATGTTATCCCTTTATAGTTTTCTGCTACCTCAAGAACTGATGGATAGCACCACAACATAAGAAAACAAATCTATTCTTCACAGCTGACACTCCCCCTCATTGCCAGTCATCAATTAAGGATTTGCTTAAATGGAAGCCTATAAAAAAAAAAAAAACCAGGAAAGCAACAGAAGATTTTACATCAAAGTAATGTTTCTCTTGGGTTTTGGGAGAGTGTTTGATTCCCATTACAGGCATGATGATGTTAATTTTGAAAGAAATGTAGGCCGGTTAAAAAGAATGTTACACCACTGAATGGTAGCTTTTCTGTTAGGCTTTTCTGTCATATTCTCTGGCTTCCCAGCTTCTGAAAAGATTCAAGGGGGAGGAGGGGACTGCTATCAGAAAGGTCCAGAAAGAAGAGGTGTTGAGTACTTGGACATGGGTTGGAGTAAATGGAGACAGTCTTTGAATGTGAACTTTCAGCTCTTTATTGCATAGTGACTTCTCGAAACAATAACAGTGAAATCTGCCTTATATAGGCAACCTTTGTGAGAATTGTCCAATAGCGAGCTATGAACGCTAGCTCTTTAAACCAATAATAATCCTCTGTTAAGGGCCAATCGGATTTCTAAGAACTAACCAATCCGATCTGGCTGCCTAACAGCCAATCAGAAGTGCAGGGCCACAACCCTGCACTTTACCTCAAGCTCATACTTTATTAACTATGGTAGATACACAACACCCCTTCCCCCTGGCTTCTTAATTACGGTGCAGTTATATAGTCCTTTAAATAGGACGGTTGCCTTTTAAGTCTTTCGGATTTTCGTTGGACTGGTTGATTGCAATCCTGTTGAGGTAGATTGTTGTTTGGCAGTGGCTCTGCTTCTTGCTCCAGTGCAATTTCTTGCGGAGCAAACAATTCTCCTTCCTGCTCCATTTCCTGAGTCTCACTTGATTCATTGCTCCCTTCGAGCAGGTTCCCTGGAACGTCATCTTCTTCTGTACCTCCCCCCCCCTCAGTTTGGTCATGGGGGAGTTGTTGACTGGCCGTTGTGAGTCGTGACCATAATTGATTGATATGCCGTTTCCACAGTCTATTGTCACAGCATTTCACTACATAGGATTTGGGGCTGGTCACTTGCACTACCATTGCCTCTATCCATAACGGATCGCCTGATAAGTTTCGTGCGTAAATGCGGTCTCCTACCTGGAAAGTGCGATAGCGGCCACTGGATCCTATTGGCTTTTCCGGTTTGTAAGCAGGGTGCAACCGGTCGAGGTGGGAATGGAGTCTTTGTCCCATCAGTAGTTCCGCGGAAGTTCTGCTGGTGACGCTATGTGGAGTTATGTGTTGCAAAAAGAGAATTTGGTTGACTTTGTCATCGATAGTCCATTGTCATAGTCCATTTTTTGCAAAGTCTTTTTAACAAATTGGACCATGCGTTCCGCTCGGCCATTGGTCGCAGGGTGCGCAGGCAAGGTGAGCGCATGGCGGATGCCGCGGTCAGCGAGGTACTGCTCGAACATTAGTGCCGTAAACTGTGGCCCGTTATCGGACACCAGGACGTCAGGCAATCCGTGGGTTGCAAAGAGTCTATTTAGGATCTTAATCACTGCCTCGGAAGTTGTGGTCGTCATACGATGAATTTCTAACCAATTGGAGTGTGCGTCGACTGTCAGCAGGAAGGTATATCCTTTGGTTGGCCCCGCGAAATCCAGGTGGATTCTGAGCCAGGGTCCACGTGGCGTCTCCCATTCAGTAGGCATGGCTTTTGGTGGGGCGTTGCTGGCTTGTTGGCAATTGGTACACGCTTTGACCCACTGCTCGATTTGCCGGTCCATGCCCGGCCACCATGCGTAGCTTCGTGCAAGCGCTTTCATCCACATGATACTGGGGTGGCCCTCGTGCAGAATTTGTAGCAGCGTCTTCCGGAGTTGTTTTGGGACAACGACTCTATCACCCCAGATAACACAGCCTTTTTGGGAAAAAAGTTCAGTCTGTCTTGCTTTAAATGGTGCGAAGTCATCTGGGACTTGGTCCAATGGCCATCCGCGTTCTACCCAGCCTAGGACTCGAGCTAGAGTGTGGTCTCATTTGGTTTCTCTCGCGATGTCTCGGGCGGTCATAGGCGGAGAGTTGAGTATTTCAATCTGCAACGTGGTTGCCGTTGGTGCCGGATCGTCGAGAGTCTCTGGAAGCGGTTCTCGGCTTAATGCGTCGGCGTGGCGAATGGCTTTCCCCGGGCGATATTGCAGGTGATAATTATAAGCAGCTAGGAATTCTGACCATCGGGTCATTCTAGGGGATAATATGTAGGGGGTTGGCTTGTCTCCGGCTATTCTCCCTAGCAACGGTTTGTAGTCAGTTATAATGCTAAATGTCCTTCCAAACACATATTCATGAAATTTCTTTACAGCTGAAACGATTGTGAGAGCTTCTTTATCAATTTGTCCATAGTTCCGCTCTGCATATGAGAGAGTCTTCGAAAAGTATGCAACAGGGGCTTCGTTCCCATTAGGCAGTATATGACTCAAAATGGCGCCCACCCCGAAGGGTGAGGCATCACAGGTTATAACTAATGGTAAAGTCTCGTTATACTGCATAAGTACAGAGTCAGATGTGAGCAATTTTTTAACATTCCGGAACGCTTGTTCTTCCCAGTAAACCCATACCCACAATGCTTTTTTATCTAATAACCGGTGTAACGGTTCAGCAACAGTCGCCTTGTGCGGTAAAAATACATTATAGAAATTAATGAGGCCTAAGAATGCCTGGAGATCGGCCTTGTTACGTGGCCTGGGAGCATTTTTTATCGCCTTTAATTTACTTTCGGTGGGGTGAATGCCCTGGCTATCAATCCGATACCCGAGAAACTCAACACTGTCAGTATATAAGTGACATTTATTTTTTTTCACCTTAAGTCCTGCCTCTTGGAATTTTTTAAGAACACATTTCAAACGATCCTGCAAGATTTTTTTGGTAGGGACTGCAATTAATACGTCATCAAAATACGGAACCACGCCCTTGATTCCCTGTAACAACCTTTCCATGAGGCTTTGGAATATCCCCGGGGCTACACTAACCCCAAATTGCAATCGAGTACATTTAAAAGCACCTCTGTGCGTTACAATTGTTTGGGCTTGGGCCGTCTTTTCATCCACTGGTAGTTGTTGATAAGCTTGAGCTAAATCTAATTTAGCGAAAACCTTTCCGCCCCCCAAGGAATGGAGGAGGTGCTGCACCACCGGAACTGGATACGCATTCTGCTGTAGGGCGTGGTTTAAAGTGGCCCGGTAGTCCCCACAAATTCGGACTGACCTGTCTGGCTTAATGGGTGTTACAATAGGGGTTTCCCATGGAGAGTGATCGATGGGCTTCAACACCCCTTGAGAAATTAGCTTGTCGAGTTGTTCGTCGATCTTAGCTTTAAGAGCGAATGGAACTCGACGGGGCTTCAAGCGAATTGGGGCTACTTTTGGATCTAGACTAAATGAGATTGGGGTCCCTTTGTACTTGCCTAAACAGTCCACGAAGACATCACTGAACTCAGAAATGAGGTCTTCCTCCCACTCACAACCACTGACTCGGTTCACGCCGGCCACTTCGATGCCGAGTGGCGCGAACCATTGGAGGCCTAATAGACTAGGCCTATCTCTATCGATGATCGTTATAGGTAAGTACGCTGTATGCTTTTTGAAGGAGACTCGGACTCGGCAGGACCTGACCACGGGGATTCGATTTCCTTGGTAGTCCTTGAGGATGAGGCGTTGAAATTGGAGGTCTTGGCGTTGGATTGTGGGGATAAGTTGCTTGAGTGTCTTCCAAGACACCATCGAGAGGGATGATCCCGAGTCGACCTCCATGTGGCAAGGCTGGTTCTCGATGGCTACCGTGACTCGAATTTTCTTAGTGTCCAAAACTGAGGCGTGACCTATAGTGATAGTATGGTGAGCCTCTTCTTTTTGCAAAGCTCGATTTCTGTAGGAGTGGCCTTACAGGACGGTTTCCTGTCGATTGGCGATAGTTGGCCCCTTTTGAGGCCTGGCTGGGTCCTGGTAAGCTGCGGCAGACCCGGCTGATGTGGCCTTGTTTCCCACACTCATGGCAGAGTGCGTCGCGGAATTTGCATTCGGCCCTGGCATGGTTTGCTCCACAGCCAGCGCAAGGGCGTAAGGGCTTAGGGCGAGGGTCCCGGTTGGACCGCAGTCGATGGACCCCTTCTTCGTCGCTGTCTGACGACGAAGAGAGGTCCTCGTGGTGCATTGTTGCAAGCTGCCCTTCTGACTTGGGTAAGATTTCGCCAGTCGGTTGTGTTGCCAGAGTGCAGCTTCGCCGTAATTGTGCAGCCGACTTTTTGGTTGCCTCCGCAGCCGTGGCTTCGGCGACGGCATCAGCAAGGCTGATGTCGCCTTTCGCCATCAGCTTGCTTTGCACGCCTAGTACATCTAATCCCAGAATTACTCGATCTCTTAGTGCTTCTTCTAAATCGGCGAACCCGCAGAGGCCCCCTAAATTCCAGAGGTCCGCCACGTAATCGGCCACGCTCTCTCCTTTTCGCTGGTTTCTCTGATAAAACTCGTGGCGTCTCACGAGTGTAGGCACGGTTGGCGCGTAATGGTCTCTCAGGATGGGTTTGAGGTCGTCCCAGCTCATGGCTTTCACTTCTCGAGGTTTGGCGAGTGCTTTAGCCATTTTAAATACAGCTGGGCCGCAGTGCGTCAGGAACAGTGCCCGCTTCTTTGCTGGTGTGGCGTCCTTCAAATTATTCATCTCAAGAAACATTTGGAAGTGATCCATGTAGGATTCCCAATCCTCTTGGTTTGGATCGAACGGAGCGGGTGGTATGATGCCGCCGGACATGGTTCCGTTGTTGGCGTCGTCTTATCACGTGCTCGGTATTGCTTCCTGGCTTCTTAGGTTCAGACATCTCCAAATCCCACCTTTGTCGCCAGTGTTAAGTACTTGGACATGGGTTGGAGTAAATGGAGACAGTCTTTGAATGTGAACTTTCAGCTCTTTATTGCATAGTGACTTCTCGAAACAATAACAGTGAACTCTGCCTTATATAGGCAACCTTTGTGAGAATTGTCCAATAGCGAGCTATGAACGCTAGCTCTTTAAACCAATAATAATCCTCTGTTAAGGGCCAATCGGATTCCTAAGAACTAACCAATCCGATCTGGCTGCCTAACAGCCAATCAGAAGTGCAGGGCCACAACCCTGCACTTTACCTCAAGCTCATACTTTATTAACTATGGGACATACACAACAGGAGGGTTAATTGAGGAACCAGAAGCACATTTAAACTGGTGAGAATCTGTGTCAGCCCTGGAACTGATGTGCAATAAATTCCAGTTTAATATATGAATGGGATAGGTAGGAAAAATGCAACCTGAGAGGTAGGGAAAATATCATCCATTAGCAAAGAAAGACTTAAAATGTGGCACCGCTCTTCGTCTTGGACCGAGTGTGATTATCCTCACAAATCAGCTTAAACCAGTCTTCTTTCATGAAGGTTATTAATCTTGATATCTGTGACACAGATATGCTTTAATTTACGTAAAAAGCAGATTTGGGAGTGAATGTAAAGTGATAAGGGTTGGACTTTGTCCTCTTGTTACGTTTTTTTATACAAGGATGGGCTTGTCATCCAGGTGTCAGTTAATATTTTATTGGAATTTTCTAGAGGGAAAAATGGGCAAGGTTTGCTCCAAGGATACCCAAATGCTACAAAGCTACAAATATTCATGTGACATGCTGTATTTTAAACTCTCAGAAAGGCACAAGTCCTACATTCATACGGGATGCTATATCCAAAGAAACTATTGTGTGGCTTGTCAGAGTTATTGGGAGGGAGGGGAGGCAAATAGGATATCAAAAAACCAAAAGGTCAGTTGCAACCATATGATTGAAACTCCAAGCAGATAAAAACGAGTGGGTTATTTTTAAAATTTTCTTACAATAGCAACTAAGTTGGTCTTACATACAGTATATCAGTTTAGCTCACATATATCATATATCATAATAGCCCATGGTATAATTAATTTGTGTAGGTTTTAGTCAATGTAGTTTGATACAGTGGTAAAGGTACCAGGAGGCCATGAAAACCAGCTGGCTCTCTCTCCTAAGAAAGGGGCAAGGGCAAACCACTTGTGAAAAACCTTGCCAAGAAAACTTCAGGACTCGTACAGGAAATTGTCAGGAGATAAGTCAAGATTAACTCAAAGGTGCACACACACACACAAAAAAATCAAACCATGTCATGTGACCAAGGGAGGCGGTTGTTGGAACTTCGGAACCTGTTGTAAGTACCCTTTGTGCAGTAAGTACCCTTGTGACCAGTTCTGGAGAACCGGTAGCGGAAATCTTGAGTAGTTCGAAGAACTGGCAAATACCACCTCTGACTGGCCCCGCCCCCATCTATTCCCCTGCCTCCTGAGTCCCAGCTGATTGGCTGGGTCTTCTTTTGTTGCCCTGCACAGGAGAACGGAACTGGAAAGCAGGTTAGTGGGGTGGGGAGGGAATGGGGATTTTGCAGTATCTTTCCCTTGCCACACCCACCAAGCCATGCCCACAGAACCAGTAATAGAAAAATTTGAATCCCACCACTGCTTTTGTGGGTGTGGGTGTCTATCATGACTTCAAATGGTCATTAAGAGTCCAGTTGTTATTCAAGGATTACTTATTTTAAAAAGAAGAGGAAAAAACCAACTAGGAGCTTAAGCATTCTAAGTAGTATAAGCAGACTACTTTTTGCCTTTATTTCATAAATCTTAATAAAGAAAAAACAGTACTGTAGTAAAATAAAATCAAAAATTATATAAAGGCTCTTTATATATGTATGTATGATTTTACACAACAGTTTCAGAAATGTTTGATCATATTTCATTGTCCAGCTCCATATACGATCAACATCCGTAAGCAATTCATTTAAAAGTTACAAGTGACATCAGGTCTTCAATCCACTGAATAACTAGAGACGTAAATTGGAAGTGTTAAAGGCTTAGTCTCTTAGCAATAAGAACAGGACAGAATCCTTTTTGTTTTTTAGCTGTTGATTTCCATGTTATATCATTTAAGACGCCTTGATTTACTCATTCCTTTTTTATACAAACACAATAGATTAAAACAGACTAAATTTCTAAATTGTTGTCCAGTTTCCCAGAATGCTGGCACAAATACAGTAAATCCTTCCTATCATTATACAACTAGTGGAAAACAAATTTATTTTCATTCTTGTATATCTCCAGCAATAATGAAACAAGTTTCAGATTTAATCATGTAGTGAATATGCTGTACTTGACGTGCCCTTGCTAGGATGTATTGTTAATGGCACGAATTATGCAAAACATCAGAATGGAGATTTTTATTAAAAGATGACTAAACGTCAAGGGGGGGGGGGAGAAAAGAAATGGGTAACCAGATGTCCTTCAGTTGCTGAGAACATTGAAAGCAATGAATCAACCCAGCCAACATTTTTTCTATGGCATATATCTGCAGAACTCAGCCCTTGATAAAATTCAAAGAAAAATCCAGCTAAACGTGGTTTTTTTTTTCAGGTTCCTGAATACTAAGCTCTCAGGTTGCCATTCCACCATTATCTTTAGGTGTTTTTCAGTAGCAACTTGGATCAGATCTTGAGAATGTGTTCACGCAGATGCAAAGAAGAACTGAAAAAAGGCTGTCTTTCTTCTAGCCTTCTTCTGCATTTCTTCTAACACTACAGATAGTCCTCAACTTAAAACAGGTCAGTTAGTGACTGTTCAAAGTTACAATGCAGTGAAAAAAGTGACTTATGATCATTTTTCACACTTCCAACCATTGGAACATCCCCATTGTCATGTGATTAAAATACAGACACAGATAACAGACAATCAGAGTTGGAAGGGACCTTATAGGTCATCTAGTCCAACTCCTGCAGAAGCGGGAGACCCTATACCATTTCTGACAAATGACAGTCCAATCTCTTCTTCAAAATCTCAAGTGATGGAGCTCCCACAACTTCCTTGGTTGATTGTTCTCACTGACAGAAAGTTTCTCCTTATTTCCAGGTTAAATCTCTCCTTGTTCAGTTTCCATCCATTATTCCTTGTCTGGCCTACAGGAGCTTTAGAAAATAGCTTCACCCCTTCCTTTCTGTGGCAGCCCCTCAAATATTGGAAGACTGCTATCATGTCTCCCTTGGTCCTTCTCTTTACTGGACTAGCCAAGCCCAGTTCCTGTAACCGTTCTTCATATGCCTTAGTCTCCAGTCCCCAAATCATCCTGGTTGCTCTTCTCTGCACTTTTTCTAGAGTCTCAATGTTAGATCTGGGAGCGTGGGTGCAAGGAACGGAGACGAGGCATCGAATAGTGACTCCAACTCTTTATTAGTGACTTCAGAACAGAGCGAAAAGCTAGGGCAGCAGCAGCTCCTTTTATAGAGCTGGCTGCTGTCACAACATCCAATGATTTGAGTTTCCCGCGCTGGAAAGCGTCCAATCAGCGGCAACCCTCTAACAGCCAATCAGATCAGCCGACAACGACCAATCACGATCCGCTATTAGCGGGCCAATCAGAAGTGCAGGTTTACGAGCCTGCTCTGAAAGCAAAACTATTAGAATTGCAAGCTAACGAGTTCGCTTAGTTCATAACAACCCTCCCCCCTAGATTCCGTTTCAAGGGTGGGGTGATGTATTCCTGCAGGTAGGCAGGTCGTCTCACTTGTCTACCTGATCTTCGTTGCTCCACCAGTCTTTGCCCAGACTCTGGTTCCGGTGGTCTGTTCGTTGAACTCAGCGGTGATGGTGAGCTGGCTGCTTCGATGGGCGACTTGGTGTTGTCATCTCTACTCCCGTCAAGGCTGTCATCTGGATTCTCTGGGGTTGCTGATGCCGCCGTGCTGCTTCATGGAGAGATGGCCATCTGCCCCTTCTTCGGAAGATGAATAATCCAGGTTTGGTTGCGCTGATTGCTGGTTTTCAAGTACTGGGTAGGATACTAGTTCGTTTTCGGCCCCCTCGATTTCCCTTCCCCCCCTGGTTTGGAGTTCAGGGCTTGTGAAGGGGGTAGATGCCAGCCAGGAGCGTAGCTGGTCGATGTGGCGCTTCCACAGTCTCCCATCAGCAGTTTGTAAATGGTAGGAATGGGGACCCGTAAGTTGAGTTATGGTAGCGGGGACCCACAAAGGGTCACCGGGAAGGTTTTTTGCAAACACCGGGTCACCTACCTTGAACGTGCGATACTTGCTACTGGAACCCAGAGGCTTTTCCGGCATGTAGGCAGGGTGTAGATGGTCAAGATGTGCCCGAAGTTTCCGGCCCATCAGGAGTTCAGCTGGAGTTTTGTGTGTGGTGCTGTTTGGAGTAATATGTTGGAGGAGAAGCATCCTAGTTACCTTGTCATGGATGTTTCCTTGTTCCATCTTGTGTAAGGTTTTCTTTATGAACTGGACCATTCGTTCAGCCCTACCATTGGCTGCAGGGTGAGCCAGCGATGTTAAAGTGTGGCGTATTCCCCGGTCTGCTAGGTACTGTTCAAATGCCAAGGCAGTGAACTGTGGGCCATTGTCTGAAACCAAGACGTCTGGCAAACCGTGTGTGGCAAATAGTCTGTTTAGTTTTTTAACGACTGCCTCTGTGGTGGTGTTCTTCATTTTGTGGACCTCAAGCCAGTTGGAATAGGCATCCACTGTTATGAGAAATGTATGTCCTTTTGTGGGTCCTGCAAAATCGATGTGTATACGGGACCAGGGACCTCAGGGTGCTTCCCATTCGGTTGGTGGGGCTTTTGGTGGGGCTGAGCATGTTTCCTGGCACTTGTTGCAGGTGGCTACCCAAGTTTCTATTTGTTTATCTATACCTGGACACCAAGCATAGCTCCATGCTAATGCCTTCATCCGCATGATGCCCGGATGTCCATCATGCAATAGTTTTAGGACTTTATGCTGTAGTCTTTCTGGGATGACGACTCTGTCTCCCCATAACACACATCCTTTTTGGGTGAAAAGTTCTGTCTGTCTGTGTTTGAAGGGCTTGACGGTGTCGTTGAGTTCATTGTGAGGCCAACCTCTTTCTACCCAGCTGAGGACTCGTGCCAAACAAGGGTCTTTCCTTGTTTCGGATGCGATGTCTTGTGCAGTCAATGGTGGTAAAGGGGGTGTCTCGATTTGTAGTACAGCTAGGGTTGGAGCTGGGTCGTCTAGGACTTCGGGTAGCGGAGAACGGCTCAGGGCGTCAGCATGGGGAATGGCTTTCCTCGGACGGTGTAGCAGTTGGTAATCGTATGCGGCTAAAAACTCTGACCAGCATGTCATTCTTGGCGATAGGATATGGGGAGTTGGTTTATCCCTCGCCAATATGCCCAGTAATGGTTTGTGATCGGTGATTATAGAAAAGGACCTTTCATATACGTATTCATGGAATCGTTTGATTGCAGCCACAATCGCGAGAGCCTCTTTATCTAGTTGGCTATAGTTTCTTTCAGTTTTAGATAAAGTTCTGGAAAAAAATACAATGGGTGCCTCAGTGCTGTTTGGTAGGACGTGGCTCAGGATGGCTCCTACTCCAAACAGTGAGGCGTCACAGGTGATGTTTAAGGGTAAAGTCTCATTATATTGTATCAATACAGCATCAGATGTTAAAAGGTCTTTTACTTGCTGAAAAGCTCGCTCTTCTCGATGTCCCCAGACCCAGGAAGCCTTCTTATCGAGGAGCCTATGCAGGGGTTCAGCAACAGTCGTCTTCTGGGGTAGGAAGATGTTATAAAAATTAATAAGTCCCAGGAAGGCTTGAAGATCTGTTTTGTTTCTAAGTCTTGGGGCGTTCTTTATTGCAGCCAATTTTTTCTCAGTAGGGTGAATTCCCTGTTTGTCAAGAAGGTAACCAAGGAATTCAACCCTCTCCGTACACAGTTGGACTTGTCCTTCTTGACCTTCAGGCCAGCTTCTTTAAATTTTTGGAGGACCATTCTAAGCCGCTTTTCTAGTAGACTTCTAGTGGGGGCAGCTATCATCGAAATATGGCACGACCCCTTTTATGCCTTGTAGCAATCTCTCCATCAGACTTTGGAAGATGCCAGGTGCTACACTCACTCTGAACTGGAGTCTATTACACTTGAATGCCCTTCTGTGCGTAACTATAATTTGGGCTTCTGCAGTCTCTGCATCTACAGGCAGCTGCTGGTATGCCTGGGCTAGGTCCAATTTTGCGAATATTTTCCCGCTCCCAAGAGAGTGAAGTAGGTGTTGGACCACAGGCACGGGATAAGTGCTCTGCTGAAGCGCGTGATTTAGGGTGGCCTTGTTATCCCCACAAATTCTCAAAGATCCATCAGGCTTTATGGGGTTTACAATTGGGGTCTCCCATCAGGCGTGGTCGATCGGTTCCAACATGCCTTGGGCTATTAATTTGTCCAATTGTTCGTCAATCTTTGGTTTAAGTGCAAAAGACACTCGACGGGGCTTAAGGCGAATGGGCGCAAAATCTGGACAGAGGTTAAACGATATAGGGGATCCCTTGTACTTGCCTAGCTTCTCGGTGAACACTTACTGGAATTCTTGGACGAGAGCCGCTTCCCAGTCATCGCTTTCGTTTTGGTTGATGCCCGCCAGTTCAATTCCTAGTGGCGCGAACCACTGCAAGCCTAATAAGCTGGGTCGATCTTTATCGATGACCGTAAGTGGTAGAGTTGTGGTGTGGTCTTTGAAGGAGACTTGGACGTGGCTGGAACCGGCGACTGGGATCCTATTTCCTTGGTAGTCCTTCAATATGATTCGTTGAGGGCTGAGATCCTGGCGACGGATGTCAGGGATCAGCTGTTTGAGGGTTTTCCAGGAGACCATTGATAGGGATGACCCGGAGTCAACTTCCATAACGCATGGACGCTTCTCAATGGTGACCTTCACTCGGATCTTTCTTGCATCAAGGGATGAAGCATGGCCGATGGTGATGGTTTGGTGTGCCTCTTCTCGTCTGGTAGAAATGGCTGGTGCTCAATTTCTGTAGTAGTGGTTCCATTGGTTGCTTGGGCGGTCCCAATTTACTGGTGGGATGCCTGTTGTCTGCCAGAAATTATTTTCTCTTCGGGTTGGGCTGGACCCTTGCTTGCCTCTACAGACTTTTGCAATATGGCCCCTCTTTCCACAGGAATGACAGAGGGCATCTAGGAATTTGCAGTCTGATCGTGGGTGGTTTCTCCCGCATCCAGCACACTGATACGAGGGCTTACGAGCCTGTTGATCTCGCTGATCACGGTCTGACCTGAGTCTGTTTACCTCCTCTTCCTTGCTCTCTGAAGAGGATTTGAGATCTTCATGGTGCGTGGTTGCTACATGCCTTTCGGAAAGGAGCGTATGGTCACTGGCGAGTTGGCGGTGCAGTGCGTTCGCTCGGCGCATTCGAGCTGCCAATTTCCTGGTTGCTTCTGCTGCAGTAGCATCGGCGATGACTTCTGCGAGGGCGATGCCCCCCTTTGGCATGATTTTGCTCTGGGTTGTGGGGTCTTTTAGACCCAGGACAATTCGATCTCTCATGGCTTCTTCAAGGTTTGCGAAGCCACAGAGTCCCCCCAGGTTTCTGAGGTCCGCGATGAAGTCTCCAACACTTTCACTTTCCTGTTGGTCCCTCTGGTAAAACTCGTGTCTCCTGATGAGTGTTGGCACCGCTGGGGCATAATGGGCCTGGAGGATTGGGGCAAGGTTGTCCCAGTCCATCATCTTGACTTCAGCTGGTTTTGCGAGTGCCTTTGCCATTTTAAAAATGGTGGGCCCGCAATGGGTCAGGAATATAGCTCGTTTTTTGCCAGGTATAGCATCCTTCAAGCTGTTGGTTTCCAGGAACATCTGAAACCTGTCCATATACGAGTCCCAGTCTTTGTTAGCCGGATCAAATGGAGCGGGTGGTATGGTGCCACTGGTCATTCTGCCACAATTGGTGCGCTCTCAACCACGTGCTCTGTTTGCGTTCAATGAGTGTTCATTCAGCTCTCTCGTCTCCGCATCCCACCTTCGTTGCCAGTGTTACATCTGGGAGCGTGGGCGCAAGGAACGGAGACAAGGCATCAAATAGTGACTCCAACTTTTTATTAGTGACTTCAGAACAGAGCGAAAAGCTAGGGCAACAGCAGCTTCTTTTATAGAGCTGGCTGCTATCACAACATCCAATGATTTGAGTTTGCTGCGCTGGAAAGCGTCCAATCAGCGGCGACCCTCTAACAGCCAATCAGATCAGCCGACAATGACCAATCACGATCCGCTATTAGCGGGCCAATCAGAAGTGCAGGTTTACGAGCCTGCTGTGAAAGCAAAACTATTAGAATCACAAGCTAACAAGTTCACTTAGTTCGTAACACTCAACATCTTTTTTATAATGTGGTGACCAAACTGGATGTAGTACTCTAGGTGTGGTCTTACTAAGGCAACTGAGACTTGGCAACTGAGTCATATTTTCGATGGTTGTAGTGTTCCAGGGTCATGAGATTACCTCTTGTGAACTTTTGGCAAGCAAAGTCAATGGAGAAGAAATTACATTCACTTATTTATTTATTTATTCTTTTTGTTTGTGTGTGGTTTAATATTTTTATTGAGTTATAAGATAAAATAAGATACAAAATACAAAAGTAAATAGAATGGTAGGGAGGAAGAGGGGGAAGAGAAGTGAGGAAGGGTAGGAAAAAAAGGAAAAAGAAACATTGACTTCCGACTCTCTCTATTGCAGTAAAATAAGGCATTAACATCAAATCAAAACTTTTTGCTTTTTCATAATAATATAAACAAGCCATTTCTATAAAGATCTACCAATCTAATTGGTAAAACCCAAAATCAAAGTTTCATTCTTTTCTACTTCAAGCACAACGTTCAGAAGCTGGCTCTATGTGGAAACAAAACTACTTGTGTTCTTTTCTTTAATAAAAATAGTCAACTCCATCAATTTCATTTAAGCTACATTCACTTAACTACCGTGTTACTTAACAACTGCAGTGATTGACTTAACAACTGTGGCAAGCGAGATTGTAAAATGGGGCCAAATTCATTTAACAAATGTCTCACTTAGCAACAGAGTTTGGGGCTCAGTTGTGGTCATAAGTTGATATTTGTCCCTTCTTATTAATAACCTTCTTCAGTTTTCCTATTCCATTACCCCGATAGTATCACTTTTTTTGCAATCATAATTTGCCTGCTGTCTATTGTTTTGGTCCCATTATTAGCTTCTACACCATGGCCACAAGGTTTAAAAGAACATAAGCATTTCTAAAAACCAATGAATCATCTGAAAACAATACATTTATGAGAAAGAACTACTAGGCAAAAGGAAGCCACTAGTATAGAAGTGTGGCTTCTATATTTTGCTAACCTTGTCCCTAAAGTTTGGTCAGTTTCTTCCAGAAAAGATCCAATGTTCAATACATATGACATAATGTTTGTTGAACTACTTATAATTTTACATTTATGAAAATATGACACACATACAAAATAAGTATCTTTTGACATGGGAGCACTAGACATTCCAGTATCCTATTCCAAACGTCCGTTATGCTACTGAATATTTTAATTAACAACTGCTTATAAATAATAATCATAGGTTTAAAATTGGTTTAGTGAACTGTATATCTGATAATACAAGGCATATTGTGAAAACACTTAGAAAACTAAAAATAGACAATAGGTTTCAACTGTGATATGCCCAAGTAACACCCCCACCCTCCCAAAAGGACAAATAGGAAACACAATGAAAATTATCAAAACATGAGATTTCACTGTGTTAAAAATTCATTTGCTCCAAACACCATAGTACTCAGAGATCCTTGGACAGTACATACTGAATATGCTAAGAGTTGATATGATGGCATAGATAATATAAAACAATTCAAGTACTCAATACTTTGATTTTGCTTATATTTTTTATATAAAATATGTTTAAAAATGGAAGGGGCAGAAGGTCTACAGAAATGTGACCATAAAATTATATTATTTATTTCCAAATATGAACTCCTATGTTCTTTAGGACAAAAACATAAAACTGGGGGTATTGATTTAATTTGATGGTTTCTGCATTTTCCAAATTGTTTTAGTGGTCCATGACTGTTAAAAGTTTGAAAAAGACTGATGAAAGAAGTTGCAGATATTAGTTTGATTATATGGAGAACCTATGTATAAAAACCAGTTTAAAAATGGTGGTGCTTACTGAACCAATTGACAGGGACCATATTTTCCTTCCTGCATAAATCAACATCCATACATCTTATTTCATTATCATTTTCTTTCTTTCACAATCCTTTAGAATGCAATTAACTGCCATACAGAGGCAACCGCAATATTTACAACTAGAACATATATTCGTAGATGTTCTATAAATGTAACAAACAATTACATTTTAATTTAATTTTAATTTAATTTTAATTTGGACCAGGAGCATTTTGAGATTCAAAGATTATTATTTCAGATTCAAAGTCTATTATATAAATTGCTTAAATAATTACTCATGTTTATAAAATTAAAATCCCATGAAAAATCTTTATAGATATTTGTCAATAAATCAATTTGCCATGCAAATTATAAAGAGCAAACGGAAAAAAGAAATAGTTAAATCCCTATTTGGTCCAAGTAATGGGAACTATCTTAACATCTGTATCAAAAGTTCACTAAAACTCAGACTGCAGCTTATTCAACAAACATAATATTTCAGAACTGTTGAAAACCAGTGAAGCTGTATAGAAAAGAAATGAGTAATATTGTTGGAAATACAATGAGAATAATTGTCCTTAAAACACATGGTTTTGCAATGCCCTACAGTTGTCATATTTTGGAAGGAATAAGTACACATATACTTTGAGATAGGATTTAATATTTTCAGACATTCGTATTCTTTTGAATTATTCAATTAGAATGAATTCTCCATACAATTATTATTGCTTAGACTTAGAGGCTTATTCTTCAACATTAGAAAAATAAATCTACGGTCCCAATTAATCAATGTACAGAAAACCTGATATTACCTGTAACTTATAAACAAGTTGCGTACACACGTAGACAATATAATACAAAATTGTAATTAAGTAAGTAATCTTTAATTGAAACATTTATGTAGAATGCTATAAACCTATACATATGTATGATATGCTATCATATAATTTTTTCCCTTTCTTTTTTCTGTTCTATTTAATTAAATAAAGGCAAAAACACCCAGCATCATTTTGTGCTACTTAATAAGTAGGCACATAAAGCATATAACCAGGAGAAATCATTTTGTATAAGCATTTAAATAAAAAAGAAAGGACATTATATCATAAATTAAATTATTTTCTTTTTTTTCAATTTGCTCTATGGGTTTTATCAGGAGCTGCAAGATGCTAACAGAATAAATTACCTTTTGCTCTTTTATGCCTATAGCAGCATTATTAGGAACTGGGTGAATGCCCAGGTAACATTTTGGCATATAGACTAAAGCAGCAATGAATCAAGAGTTTCTCTCCAATAGTGAGGAGAATTGATAATACATTTGTAATGCCTGAAGACATTTATTCAGAAGAACATTACAAAAATGAATAAAATTCTTTCTTTTCCTAGCTGAATCTTCAGATAATCCACAGAAAAGGCTACTTTCAGAGCCTATTCAGGAGGAAGAAATCTAATGCATGATATACAGTATACAGAGACAATGGAAAAATACCACAGCCAGATGGTTTCCCTATAGAGCAGAATGGTATGAAGCCTACAAAGATGTTTTGACTGAACTTGGCAAGGTTTATGAGAAGCTGCTTGAATTTGGTAGGTTGCAGACTTATATTAACAAATCTTTGAAAAAGTAAAGTGTCCCCCCACTCCACTCCTAGCACTAGCAGACTCCTGGTGATGTTTTCTTGGCAAGAAAGCAGAAAGATTTTGCCAGTTGTTCTTCTGGGATGCATTTTGACTATTACAGTCTAGCCTACAGGCCTGGTTTTCTCTGCTGGTCTCCCATCCAAGTTTTAATCGAGCCCAAACTCAGAAGTCAGCCAGGTGCTGCCATCTGCTGAGATGCACCAAGCTTCTACATAACTTCCATTTCTAAAACAGATCCAGGTGGATTTCCCCAATGAATGTAGATGTCAAAGAATATCTGGGATCTTTCTTAGCTGCTTCCAGAAGATAATTCCTGTTCAGTAGGGATTTATTTGCTATAACCAAGGACCTGGTCATTACATTTTTGAAACACCAAGATAGAACATCAATGGAGATTCTCAATCATCCAGGTCGTGGTTATCCCAAAGGTGCTTTCTTGGTTATTTTCTTTGAAAATGTTTCTTTGAAAACGTTTCCCTTCTGATCCAGAAAGCGTCTTCAGTTCTAACAAAGTCATGTGATAGGTGCTTTGCAATGCAGTGAGACATGTGCAGGCTTGTATATCGGACAAACAAAATGACTATTCACAAACGCATGGCACAACCAGGGGTAGGATTCTACTGGTTCTTTCTAGCCGGCTGTGCCAAGTCCGGCTCTGTAGAACCGGTAGCTCTGAACAGCAGCAGACACAGAACCAGTTATGTGTCTGCTGCTGTTTTGGCCCACCCATCGACCCAGGCTCTTAGCTGACCTTTATTTTCTGCTTTTTAAAAAGCAGGAAAATAATGCTTTTTCAAAAGCTGTGCACTTGCGTGCAATGCTACTCAGCTGTCCAGGCTGCACAGCTGATGATGTGCGTGCAGCAAAACGTAAATCACCAAACCGGTAGTTACACTGGTCAGATCCAACCCCTGGGCACAACACAGTAGAAAAAACTCATCGGGACAGGATTAGGCAGTCCATCTGAATCTGAAAGACATGGGTTGCTCTTTTGAAGACAGCAACGATCACATTCTGGACACTGGTTTGAAAGAGGAACCCAAGAAGCCATCTATGTTAAAATTAAACAGCCCTCTGTCAAAAGAGGGGGAAGGATAAAGCACCACCTATCTCCTGTTTACAGTGCAGTCCAATTGTTTGGGGAAATTTGCTTCCCATATATTAGCAATAACAATAGCATTTAGACTTATATACTTCTCCATAGTGTTCTACAGCATATGTATGTTATTTATTTTATTTATTTCATTTGTCAATTGCTTACAAGATAATAGGCATAAGTATAAACATGAGTAAGAATACAGGAAATAGGTACAAATAAATGGGGACAATAGGACAGGTACGGTAGGCACATTTGTGCACTTATGCACACCCCTTACAGACCCCTTAGGAATGGGGTGAGGTCAATACGAATATACGAATACGAATACCTTTATTGTCACTATCCACGTGTACAACTTGCATCATACGCATACACAGTGAGATTAAGCGACTCGTCGTTCAGTACAACCATACATGTTAAAAAGAGAATGTGCATAAGAATATCTAAAAATATCTAAAACAACAAAGAAGAATAAAATGAGTAAAATTACCAGCTTATTGCACTTAATTTGTGCCTATTCACAGTAGGAGTTATTGCACTTGTCAGCCAGCACAGTAATAGTCATGATATATTGCACAAAAATTTCCCAATTGTCCCAAAGTATTATTTACAATATGTTTGACAGGACTTAAAGTCAGTGCATATGTAAGTTCAGGGTAGTTATAGCTTTGGGAAAAAAACTGTTTTGAAGACGATTTGTCCTTGACCTGATGCACCTATAGCGCCTCCCCGAGGGCAACAGGTCAAACAGTCCGTTACCAGGATGGAAACTGTCTTTTATGATGTTCACAGCTCTACTAAGACAGCGTGAGGAATAGATGTCTGACAGGGAGGAAAGAGGGCAGCCAATGATCTTCTGAGCTGTTTTGACTATCCTCTGTAGTCTCTCCCTGTCTGCCATAGTACAATGACCATACCACACTGTAATGCAGTATGTCAACAGGCTTTCAATGGACGCACGATAGAAGGTAATCAGCAGGCTGGAGGCCAGATTGTGCTTCCTGAGCACTCGCAGGAAGTGGAGTCTCTGCTGAGCCTTCTTAATAACTGCCGTGGTGTTTTCCGTCCAGGAGATCTTATCAACAATAGTAACACCCAAAAACCGGAAAGTATGGACCCTCTCCACCTGCTCTCCATTAATGTAAAGGGGAGCCAGGTCAGTGTTGTGCCTCCTAAAGTCCACAATGAGTTCCTTAGTTTTCTTGGTGTTCAGAGCTAAATTATTGTCCGAACACCAAGCAGCCAACATCAGGACCTCCTTCCTATAAGCTGCCTCATCTCCCCTCGAAATGAGTCCAACCACCGTGGTGTCATCAGCAAACTTCACAATGAGGTTGCTATCATGGTGTGGACTACAGTCGTGGGTATAGAGGCAGTACAGGAGTGGGCTCAGCACACAGCCCTGTGGGGAGCCAGTGCTCAGCGTACGTGTGGAAGAAAGGTGGGGACCAAGCCTCACAATCTGGGGCCGATCACTCAGGAAGTTCTTTATCCAGGCACAAGTAAGGGGGGGCAAACCCAATGTATCCAGTTTTTTGATTAAAATTCCTGGTATGATTGTATTAAAGGCAGAGCTGTAGTCCACGAAAAGCATCCGGACATAGCTCTGCCGTTGCTCCAGATGGTTCAGCGTAGCGTGCAGAGCTATGGCTATGGCATCCTCCGTAGACCGATTAGTGCGGTAAGCGAACTGATAAGGATCAAAATCCAAAGGGAGATGATTCATGATGTGGATAGATTGAGGTTAAAGGAGTGGGGGTTAGAGCAGGGGTCCTCAACCACCAGTCCCCGGACCGGTACCAGTCCATGGATCATTTTTTACCAGGCCGCAAAGCTTGAGCGCCGCGAGGGAGAGAGAGGGAGAAAAGAGTGCTATGGTATGCCCAGCGCTAGTCTCCCTTTTCTCTCCTTCTCCTTCTCCCCCGTCACGCACACGCACGTGTGCAGATAAAACTGTTGCTGCTGCTGCTGCGCCATGACCCGGAGGAACAGATTGAGCATAAGCGCTGAAGGAGTGCCACGGCGTCCGTCACCAGAGCACAAAGAAGAAGCAGCAGCAGCTGCAGCGGCGGCAGCGGCTGTGCCTCCGACTTTCCCAGGGAAGGTCATTCCCTGACCAGTCCCGCTTCCCGGCCCACGCTTGCACCCCTCGCCGCCCCCCCCGCCGCCCACTTTCTCGCAGGCGGAGGTGGGAAGCTGCAAGGAATTCGGGCGTGCTTTCTAGCCGCTGTGCCAAGTCTTTTTTTTTTTTTTTTTTGCCCGAGGCTGGAAAGAAGAAGAGCGACAGGTCACTGAGGAAGGTGAGAGAGACTGAGAAGGGAGAGAGAAGCCCGGCTAAAGCATCTCCGCGCTGCTTTAGGGACTAGTAGTAGAAAGTACTGGTCCGTGGAAGAATAAATAATCGTAAAACCAGTACCTGGTTCAAAAAAGGTTGGGGGCCACTGGGTTAGAGGATGTAACAACAAAGTCAGGTCGTGCATTCCAGGCATTGACCACTCTGTTGCTGAAGTCGTACTTTCTGCAATCAAGTTTGGAGTGGTTAAAATTGGTTTGTATCTGTTGTGTGCTCTTGCATTGTTGAGGTTCAAGCTGAAGTAGTCATTGACTGGTAGGACATTGTAGCAGATAATTTTGTGTAGTACACAGTCCAACCGTAGGTGGTGCAGTTCAAGATTGTCCAAGCCCAAAATTTCAAGCCTGGTGATATAGGGTATTCTGTTGTGAGCAGAGGAGCGTAGTACTCTTCTTGTGAAATACTTCTGGACTCACTCAATTGTCCGATATACAGTGCGGATTCCAGCAGATGAGCTATATTCAAATATTAATCTTGCAAAGATTTTATTTGCCATAGTTAGCAATTCTATATTTCCAGAGGACAAGCTTCGTAAGATTAGATTTACAACTCTTAATGCCTTTTTGGCAATGCTGTTACAGTGAGCTCTGGTGCTTATGAGAACTCTGAAGTCCTTGACACAGTGAGAGTTGTCAACGAGGTCATATCCGCCTAGCTTATATTGCCCTCAGCAATCTGGGTCCTCATTTTACTAACCTCAGAAGAATGGAAACCTTGAGCTGGTCAGGATCGAACTCCTGGCTGTGGGCCGAGTTTGCCTGAAACTACATTCTAACCACTATTAGCCACCAGAAAGGTTTGATGCTTATGAACATGGGGAATCAAAAATTATGAATGACAATGTGTATGCATTGTCTTCATTTATTTCCATCACCATCATTCACAAAGAAATGCACATGCTAGTTTGATCCCAAACTCCTATTCCTAACTACTCTAGATGTTTGTGAAAATTTACTCCTATGTTAAGCTAATCAGAGCCACTGCTTTCAAAGGCTTTTGTTTAATGGTTCAATATTGATATTTCCTCACCAACATTTTCCTAGAGCACTCTCTCAGAAAGGTATTATGTGTGTGTGTTTGCAAGACACCATCACATTTATTTTTTCAAGATTCCTATATGGTGCTATTTAATTGGTTTTAGATATATGACTGCAGAATGAGACATTTCGTTAAAAAGAAGGAAAGACTAAAATTGGCTTTTTCATTCTGTATCCTTCAGAACTGTTTACATTCACTCACTATTGGTTATTTAAAGCACCATTCTGTTTAAACATCAAACTGTGAACCAATAGGCATAGTGAATTAAATGAGAAAGTAACACAAATTCTGTATCAAGAGAGAGCCATTGACCTCTTAGCAAGGTCGGGGTCTCACCTTACTTTTTTTTTTTCTTATATAAGTAAATTATATAGAAGTGTAAACCATAAAAGAAATAATGGCTGGAATTTAGACTTCTTTGCAGAAACTCAGAATACAGGTCCTCAATAATAGTAGTGTTTCTGTAAGCTTATAGATCCCTCTGAGGAAACATTTCAGTGGCCCTGGCTTGATTGGACTCTTTACGGTCTGGTGTGGTTAGTAGGGTAAGAATTACAGTCTCTCAAACTGCTAATAACAACATTGTGAAACACCCCCCTCCAAAAAAATAAAACACATTATGGGTAATTAGAGTATAGGAATCAGTTTGGATTGATCAATGTTATTTTCACTGAATACTAAATTTAAATTGTAAATGTAAGATCCTTGTTTATTGTTTCAATGCATTTATTTCATTTTTATTGGACAATTGCAAGCCACCTAGAGTTGCCTGTGGTGAGATGAATGGCATATAAGTTTAATAATCTATATATATAAAAGCGAAATACCACTCATGTATCATCACAAAATCTCCAGAACCGAAAAGCCTACAAACTTGAAATTTGGCACGTATGTTCCTCTTGGCTTCTTTGGGCTCACTCAGAAAAGATTTTTTGAAATGGCCATCAGAGCATTAGTATTTCCTATATTATTATTAACATGCTCTAAAGATTTTTTGAAATGGCCATCAGAGCATTAGTATTTCCTGTATTATTATTAACACGCTCTGATGCTAAGGAGTTCTACTCCCCCTCCCCACCTGAAAAGAAATTGTTCCAAATGCAAAACACAAGCAGAGGAGTTTCAGTTTCAGTTTTAGTTTCACAGCAGCAACCAGCTTTAGTATAGAACAGTTGAGCTAAGCCATGCCCAGGCTCCTTGCTGTCTCCTTCTTGCTCACACAGAAAATACTGTTTCAGTTTCTAAATAGCCCTCAACTCTCACACACTGACCGGATGCTAGCCAGATGAATATCGATGGATGCTGGCAAGCAGAGGCAGAATTTTCTTTTCCTTATTTTCCTCCCAAAAAACTAAACCTGACCACATAGTTTCCTAGGAAAACACAGCTATCCAGCTAGTAAATAAATAAAATCAATCTGATCCCCTTTTCTGAAGCATTAGGATGGGTCACCTGGTTCATGTTGAACTTTCCAGCTCCATAGGTGTCCTGCTTTTGGTTTCACATGCTCTGCACACAATTGCTGTGATAGTTCACAGTTTACTTAAGGTCGAAGAGGTAGCTAAATACTGCCAAGTTAGAATTTCTGGCAGAAGCTTGCCTGAATGGTTGGCTTTTAACTACTCCAAGCCAGCTCATAAGGTCCTGTAACAAAAGCTTCATACTTAACACAGTAATCAATAGATTTTGTTTTCTATCTATCATAAAAAGCAATCTTGTTTGATATCAGATTGTTACTGACAGGCATCCCATCTAGCCTCACTTGCTTTTCGCTCTAAAGACTCTGGAACAGTTTCCTGGCCTTGGGAGGTTATTGAAATGTATTACTCTTTTCCTCAGTTTTTGATAGCACTAGCAGTTAGACTTATATACCACTTCACAATGCTTTACAACCCTCTCTAAGCAGTTTACAGAGTCAACATATTGCCCCCAATAACCTGGCTCCTCATTTTCCCGATCTCGGAAGGATGGGAGGCTGAGTCCACCTTCAGCCTGGTGAGAATTGAACTGCCGAACTGCTGGTAGCTGGCAGTCAGCAGAAGTAGCCTGCAGTACTGCATTCCAACCACTACGCCACCACAGCTCTAATCATCAGCTAAGCTTTCTACTCTTGGTTCAATTTCCTGAACTAGGTTCCTTTTACTCTTTTTTTAGAGGAGAGAAGGAGCATCAGAAATATATGATTGCTAGATATGAGGGGGAAACATAAATTTAAATAAATAAATAATTATTTCTTACAGGCCAGACCTGGCTTCAGAAGAAAAAGAGCACAGCTCTGCTCTCGGTACAGGTAGTCCTCGACATATGACCACATGTGCGCTCAAATTTTCTGTTGCTAAGTAAGATGGTTGTTAAAGTGAGTTTTGCCCCATTTTGTGACCTTCCTTTCCATGGTTGTTAAGTGAATCACTGTAGTTATTAAGTTAGTAACACACTTGGTTAATCTGGCTTCCCCATTGATTCTGCTTGTCAGAAGGTTGCAAAAGGTGATCCCGTGACTTCAGGATACTGCAACCGTCATAAATATGAGGCAATTGCCAAGCTTCTGAATTTTGATCACATGACCATGGGAATGCTGCAACAGTTGTAAACTTGAAAAACAATTTAAAGTCCTTTTTTCCAGTGTCATAATTTCAAACAGTCACCAAACTGTTATAAATTGAGAACTGCCTGTACTTGTCAACTTGTTAAGACAGAATTTGCCTATCCTGCAAAGTTGTCCTAATGTGTTGTGTATTATGTTTAAAAGAAGAAAGAGCATCCTTTTGCAAACAGGTGAAGTTATTTATTCCTGGTCTCCTATACTGCATTTGGCACAATTGTATGAGCAACATGCATATGAAATTATAACTGACTTTTCCCTTTGAGGTCACATGAGCATTATCTGCCAAGTTAAGAGTCATCATTCCTTCTAATAGAAGTAAGACACTGGAAATTAGCTATCAGTGTTATATGACAGTGTATTCTCTATTCTGGGAAGTTTTGTTGTTGTTTTTTTCACCTTGAGCTCTTTCCAATGCACCAGTTATTCCCAGGCATCCCAGCCAGAACACGGTCCAGATGCTCATGATGACTCAATCCTCACAATGAAGTTAAACAAGTGCAGAATACGGTCATGAGATTTCTGGGTTGTCTTACAAACTCTATTTTGGTTTCAAGAAAGACAAGGGGATGATAAAATAATCCCTGCTCCTTATCATCCTAAAACTTGGCGGTTGATTCTGCTCCCACAAGAAGTTCAGTACTTTCTGAACAACAAACAATAGTACAAAATAATATTTTAAACAACCAACAAGCTCTTTGTCTTTCAATGAATTGATGAATTCTGTTGCAGTACAGAAAGTGCCCAAAGACTATAAGGCCTAGTAGTCCTCTGTTAGCCACAAAAGCTAACTTGAGGGACTTTGAGACAGTCTCTCTCTCAGCCCAGCCCAGCTCACAGGCTCGTTAATGTGAGAAAAATAAGAAGCAGGAACCTTATATATGCTGCTTTGAATTGTACCAAGTAAATGCTGATTACAGCAATAGCAATAGCACTTAGACTTATATACTGCTTCACACTGCTTTACCGCCCTCTCTAAGCAGTTTAAAGAGTCAACCTATTGCCCCCAACAATCTGGGTCCTCATTTTACCACCCTCGGAAGGATGGAAGGCTGAGTCAACCTTGAGCCTGGTGAGATTCGAATTCCTAGAGTGGGCAATGAGGAGTTAGGCCTGCAGTACTCCATTCTAACCACTCCACCAGTACAGCTCTTCAAGTTATTATTATTATAACTTGAAGATAACAATCATCCTCATGCTTCCCGATACTGAAGAAAACACAAAACCTGCATGGTCCCATACAACTATCTAAATATATCAGGGCAACAACACCCCCAAAACTGAGTAAGTGCATAGCTCATAGCTCATGCAAGAGAATTTTTTATTTAAAAATGAGAATGTTTGGACCAGTCTCCCTCACCCAAATGAAGTCTCTGTGGACAAGACAGGGACTAAAACCCTTGTTCACAAAAACTGCAGACCAGGAGGCAAGCAAATGGTGTTCACTTAATTACAGTGCTACCAAGGGAATAGTCTGTGCTCAGCCAACTCACCTTGCAATCAGATAAAGACACAAACCACATTTCTTCCTCAGTCCCACTTTGACACTTGTCCTTCCAAGGGGAAAAAAATGAGTAGCCCTCTTTATTGTCTTAAGTTCACTACAGTTCAATTTGGCAAAGTGAGAGTAAGGAGCCCTTAATGGCGCTGGCTTTCTTTCCTTGAAATCATTCTCCAACCTTAATCTGAATAATTTCCAGATTGGATTTTCCCCCTCCCTAACAGCAGTGAGAGAACAACCACTTGGCATCAGTGAGAGCAAAGCCCAGGCATGTGTTTGTTTGTATCCCTATTGGCATAATTTGACCCTGGGTACATCCAGCTTGCTATTTTCTGCAAGGCTAGAATTAGCACCGGGATTTCCCCCCTCCCCCGTGACCAGCCCATCCCTTCCCGCTATTCTGTGGGATTCACAGGGAAGAAGGAAAGTGCCAGAGGGACACACTTTCTGCCTGAGGAAACAGAATACAGTGGAATATTTTTAGAACAAGTCTTGCAGAAGTGATGCAAAGCGTGAGAGATACAGCAGGGGTGTCAGCAGATCTAGGCAGGGGTGGGATTCAAATTTTTTAACAACCGGTTCTGTGGGCGTGGCTCAGGTGGTGGGCATGGCTTAGGTGGTGAGTGTGACTGGGTGGTCATGTGACTGGGTGAACATGGCTTGGTGGTCATGTTATTGTCTGGGTGTGGCCAACTCAATATCACTCACATCAAGGCACGCATCTCCTTGCCTGGCCTCTCATGACTGTAGGGATGCTGCAATAGTTGTTAAGTGTGAAAAATGGTCATGAGTCACTTTTTTCAGTGCCATTCTAACTTTGAATGGTCACTCCACACAAGCAAAGTACCAGCAAAGGAGGGGCAAAAACCCCAGAGAAGTTCCTGAGACAGGAAGTCTAGTCCTGCCAAGAATGTAATAAGGGTTAACGGAGAGGCAGTTTCTGTAAGCAACACCAGAATGTTTCCTTCCTGCCTTCCTTACAGGATTAGGCCAGTAATTTCTTCTAAAAACTGGTTCTCCGAACTGCTTAGAATGTTAACAACCGGTTCTAGCGAATAGGTGCGAATTGGTAGAATCCCACCCCTGGATCTAGGATCCTGGAGATGAGATGAAGGGTATCAGAAAGAGACAATTCAAGAAAAGGATTGAAAATAGAAAGTGAATCTCTCTTTTTGTTTAGCATTTAGGGCCTGGCTGCAAACATCTGGAAGACCATCAGATGGGAGCAAAGAAATAGAAGTCTCTGTGCATCTTCGCTGCTATCTAGTGGTCAGCTATGTTCATGAAGCTTAAGAGTTGCTAGCCCTGCAGTGTTGAAAGAATGATACAACCCAAATCATTTTTTCATGCAAAATAAATACTCTTTAAAATCCTCTTGGATCAGATGATCCTTGGCACCATCAGTGGGAGCAGGTGCCCTTTTTCAGAGCAGTTTCCACCTTCACCCTGCACCTAGAGATACCTAGTCATACTCTAAAACCTGTTTCTGTTGTGAAAGGTGTGAACAGTACTTTCTGAAGGCAAATTCTAAATCGGTATGAAGAACCTAGTATACAGACTTATTATAGAAGCAGTTCAAAATAATTGATGGTACTTTCTCTTTTTTTCTTCAGTCTCATAAATTATTTTGGATTCAGACTAATGCTAGGGGAAGAATTAGGCATTCACAGAATCCAAACCAAAGCAATTCAAAACATAATGCAGAAGTCTGCATTAAATTTCCTGAAGTCTTCCACCACATGTATGCAACTCGACTCTTTTAAAAATTTGCTGCAGCCTCCTATTAATCATACAGATCAATGTGTCTGAAATGCAAATCCCCCCAGATCCTATCCACCATTAAGTATGATTATTATATAAGATCAACTCTCGACTCTTTTAAAAATAACATTTTACCTACTCCTTTCTCTATCATTAGGAATTAAAGATACATTTGTGAGGTGAGGAGCTTACCGCTTAATTCCCTTTGGACTGTATATGTCTGTCTCTCCAATTAACCTGTACTATATTTTGAACAGAAAAACAAACAAAATGCTTTAAAAAAAAAACTTCATCCATATTTCCTTTGAAGCAGATTCCTATTAAGCCTTAGAATATTCTCATGGATAATTAATTACCTTTTTTGGGGGGGGGACACTTTCAGGTATAGGTGAAATTCACATTGTAGATTGTTCTATGTGGTGCAGCATTATACATTTAGGAAAAGTAGTATGTTTTCTCCTTGACAGTTGTTTTTTTCCGAGCGCCCCCATTTGAGTTGAGAATCACGTAAGATTTTGCTTACAGCATGAAGGAAGACGTTTTGCCACCAGAGAAAAGTCAGCATGTTGTGCATAGTGTAGAATATTGATTCATTCTTCTGTAACATTGAGTAGTTTAACCGAACGCAGATAAAAAGATTAACAGGCCATTCCCTAAAATAGTTTCTCTCTCAGCCTTTTGTCATACTATATTATGGCTCTATATACTGATTATTTATTTACATAGGCATAAAGAACACCTGACTCCAAGTGACTCTGCACTATTTACATTATAATACCTAGAACAATAAAATAGACAGATGATACACATCTAGAGAGAAAGTGTGTGTTTGTGTGTGTGTACAATATAGCATCACAGAATCTTAGTGGGGCTCACCAGCGACCTACCTAGCCTGGAAAAATAACCCAAGTTTTCAGTGCCTTTCAGAATATCATCAGAGCGAGAGCCAGCCAGATCTCTAGGAGATGCTATTCTAAAGAACAGGCACTGCAACAATGACCTATACAAGAAAGAGTTTTCTGCATGTACATCCTCCAATTTGGGAAGAGTTGATGGGACTAACTACGATGCAGTTGCACTAGCCTTGTGCTGCTTTAACAAAGGTGGTTTCTGAAATTAGCATTAATGCCAATTGAAAAAAAAAAAGATTAATTAATTAGTACAACAGAAGGATCATTATTGAACATACATTTTTGGAAAATCAAGACTTGGTCCATTTCTGTGTGAACTGACTTTCATCTTCAGGCATCACCCTGTTCTAGAATTTATAGACATCTACATTTAAAATGTATTTTCAATGCAACCAAGAGTTCCATACTCTCCTGCAGTGCTATAAGTGCTATTTTGCTTAACACAGGCCAGAGCCTTCCAGGTGATTTGTAGAAAATAGATGTGGTCCATACACAAAACCCACCATGCTTCATGTACCCTATGCTAACAGCAGTGCTGCGGGTGAAAACATGCAGTTGGACGAAGAAGTTGCACTAGCTAGTCTATGTATGACAAAATTAGTTTCAGGTGGGAATTCCAATTAATTCTGATTATGTTCTGGATGCACTTAAGTGATAAGTTGCGATGTTTTGGATCTGATTTATAAAAAGTGCTTTGGAGACTATTTAATGACTGCTTTGTGTCTTCTTAGGGGGTCATATAGCTGCCTTCTATAGTTGCCATATATCGTATTTTTGGGGCACTTCCCCCCCCCCAAAAAAAGTGGGTGGAAATGTCTGTGCATCTTATCAAGCAAATGTTGTCAAAGCCCCGCCTACTCTCTGGCCCCCACCCTTCGGCCTCTGCCTCCCAGCAATTAGCCTCCTTGCAGCAAACAGCAAACAGCCTGGTCAGTTTCAGCACAGCCTGATTTAGCACGAGTAGCTGAGTGACAGTTGGATTGGCTTCCCGGAATACCGACAACCACCTGGAGTTCCAGGCTCATCACCACCGGTGCTGTCCATCACCACTGCCACCTATCACCGCATCCATGTGCCCCTTTTTCAGCCTTTGAACATTCCATTTTTGTCCTCCATGCGTCCCATTTTCAGCCTGTTCAGGTGGTGGGGATTGCCTATCTAGTGCCAATTTGCCTTGACGGTTAGCTGATCAGATTCTTGTGTACAGATAGCATGAAATAAACTCACAGTACTTTGAACTCTATCCTGGCTCCTGGTTTCTTGTGCCTGGCAATGCATGGCCCTATTGAAAAAGCTTCCAAAAATACATTAGATATGCTTGAGCATTTACAAGTGCCTATCTAATGAAGAGGTCCTAAATAAAATACAACAGGCAATAGGACCACACGACAACCTTCTTACTGTCGTCAAGAAACGGAAATTGAGATGGTACGGACACGTGTCTCGCTCTACTGGCCTCGCAAAGACCATCATGCAAGGGACAGTAAGAGGAAGCCGCAAACGGGGAAGACAACGAAGGAGATGGGAGGATGATATCCATGATTGGACAGGCTTGAACCTGGCAGCATCCCAGAGAGCAGTGGAGGACAGAGACGGATGGAGAAGCGTGGTGGTTAAATCTTCGCAGGCGCCCCAACGACCTCAAAAGAGGTCACGGGATAGGTGAGGTGAGGTGATCTATTGAGATCTGGCAAATAAAAGAACAAGCCAAGGGAAAATAAATAGGCAAGTCTGCCAAATAGACTGTAATTAATCCTTAAACATAGGGATAAAGCTTTAGGCTACACTCCGGCTGTTTGTGGATAACTACATACTGCTGGTCTAAATCTAGTTTTTAAAATGGAATGAAAACAAAATTTAGGGGGGAGAATAGTTAAGAATAGTTAAGAAAATAGTTAAGTATAGTTAAGTGATTAAATAAGTGATTACTTATTTGGGGAAAAAGATTAATCTTATCATTCATCCATGACAGTTCCAACTCAGGATCAATTTATCTAGAACAGGGGCTCCCAAACTTGGTAACTTTAAGACTTGTGGAATTTAACTCCCAGAATTCTCCAGCCAGCTCTAGAATATAGCAGTCAGATCCTTTATGGGATTTTATTAAAGGGAACACAGTGTTGTGCTGTAGTGACCCTCAGCTTAATTCAAGGACTGGTTCAAAGTTCTACTATCAACTTTTAAAGCTTGAGTCAATACCTGGTGTGTCCCATTCTTGCTAAGGAAGCACAGCTAAGCATGACATGGCTACCTGTGGTAAAACAGGCAGCAAAACCTTCTTGGATTGATATTTGCCCTGTCTTTGGAATGTCCTGGTTACAGAAGCTGATTTGCATCACTCATAAGGGACAATCAGGCTTAGGTATATGTTAAGAGAAGAGGGTGCTACCTAGACGCCTGCTTGTTATGGCCAGGGAAGCCAATGAGGGAAGTCCATGTCAACGTAATGATGTTGATAGGGCCAAGGTGCTTTGGAAGGATGACGCATTAAGGGCTGTGCAAAGCTTCAAAGGGGCACCTTATCTCAGCACAGTTGTGACTGGCACACGGCTTCAAAACAGTTCCCTTCTTTGGAGCCAAGAGAATGTGCCACTGCCTTTCTGCAAATACACAGGACATGTGCAGAAGCCATTTGTCAAGGAAGGTGATGGATTGAGATGGACTCAATTTGGCCCTTAAGCAAGGCAGAATGGTGCCACTGTATACATGTGCCTATTAAGCATCTTCCCCTGCCTGAGTCTTCTTCCCTCCATAAAGTATTTTTTTCACTATTTTTTTTATTATTATTTTCAGTGTTGACTGGCTCCCAAATTTGGCTTAAATTTTGCCTTATGGTGGAAGACGTTTTCCCTGTCTGCTGACTATTTTTAATGACAGTGATAGTTGTTCAGCTAATTGGATTGCTTAAGATTACATTGCTTTGTCCATCCTCGTTATATAGCTGCCATAGCTAGGTCAACGGATTGTTCACAAGTATTAGTATTAAATAGTAAAACTACACAGATGAATTTTTTAAAAGATCAAGACAGTCATTTGGGAGGGAGGAATTGTTTCTTTGCTGTAGGAACACTCATTTTCCATCTCATCCCTAGCAACTGTTTCTCTCCAAGGATATTCTCAATGCTGCCTTGAGTTTTAGGGGTGCTTTCTCAACTGCTCTTGTGCCACAGGAAGGACATCTATCAGGGAGAAGGGCCTTTCAAGTGGGCACTTCTCTTTATGACCTCTGGCCAAAGGTTATAGCTGAGCAGTTTGTTCTCATGAGGCTCCAGACTGACTTGCACAAAGTGATAAACAGTAAAAGCCCTTCTGATCATATGAGTCATCTAATCACCTTGCAGAATGCCAGGACAGCCACAAACATAGCAACGATTGTAGCTCCTCTTCAATAAAAAGCCGTATTAACAAGTTAACTGACTTTTTTTCACCAAATGCAAGCTATGAGCCTGCATATGCTTTCAGTGTGCATGTTAAGTTGCCTATTCCAGAACTCAGAGCTGTTTTCCTTAAAAGCCAATATGGATCCTGAGATACTGCCACACATTAGCAGCATCTAAGCAAGAATGTATCTGTTGTTTCTTTCGCTAGGAATTAATCATCAATTAAAGACTGAGTTCAGACTACCTCCAGCCTTAGCTTTTAGGAAGCTATTAAAAATGGAACTTTTTCTAAAAGTACCCTCCAACCTCTTCTTGTAACTTTTTAAAAAAATCAGATTTCAGTATTACTGCAAATTGAGTTTTATGTTTTAAATCTATTGTTTTTACTGACATTAAAATCAAATCAGTAATTGCAAGATTTCAGCAGGAGTAAGTTAGTAAACAGTAACCAAAGATTCACACGACTTCAAATGCAGATAGTATTGCTACTTTGAGCTTTCCAGTCAGCCTTCTTCAACCAGTGACTGGAGAGCCACCCACTGAGGCGATGCTTCGAGGGAGTCTTGCTCACTGCTTACTTCACCCAACTGCAAAGTTGAAATCTGAGTAAAGCTGGCTGACTGGTAAGTCACAGTCACTTTTTGCCCTTAAACAAGGGGCGAAAATATCCAAATTACAGTATTATATATTGTATGTGAATATATATGCATAAATATCCTTCTCACCGCATACTTTAACAAAGACATGGAGTTGATCCATCTCTTGTCATGCTTTTGGTCCTTCTAGCGCAGGGGTGGGCAAACTACGGCCCGCAGGCCACATCCAGCCCGTTGGTCTTTTTAATCCAGCCCGTTGGTCTTTTTAATCCGGCCCATTGGTCTTTTTAATCCGGCCCGCCGAAGATTGGTACAGAATTAAGGTTTGATGTGAATGATTGAATGATTGCATTTTGATTTTGACTTGTAATGACAGGCATTTCGACACCAGATGGCGGCCCGTCTGTCAAAATTTAAAAGTCAATGAGGCCGAGCCAAAAAGTTTGTCCACCCCTGTTCTAGCGAGTCATTCTTGCTCTCTTCCAAACATATTTGCTTTTAAAAAGAGCAGGGGGTTGAGTGGGAGAGACAAAGCTAACAAGGCAACAACCAGCTCTTGTTGGAGTATGTGTATGGCAGTGGTGGGGTTCAAAAATTTTTTATTATCGGTTCTGTGGGCCTGGCTTGGTGGGCATGGCAGGGGAAGGATACTGTAAAATCTCCATCCCCTCCCCATCCCACTAACTTGCTTTCCAGCTCTGTTCTCCTGTACAGGGCAACAAAAGAAGACCCAGCCAACCAGCTGGGACTCAATGGGAGGCAGAGAAGAGATCCATGCGGGGTTAGTCATAGGTGGTATTCCAAACTACTCAAAATTTCCGCTACTGATTCTCCAAACTACTCAAAATTTCTGCTACCGGTTCTCCAGAACTGGTCAGAACCTGCTGGATACCATCTCTGGTGTGTGGAAGTAACAGAGAACTCCCTTAGAAGGACTGGGAAAGACAGCACGGCCACTAGAAAGGTATCTTATGGGAATTTCAGTCAGTGGGAAAAAGTGCCATTACAATATTCTCCCTGAAATAGAAGAAACTGAGCCAAAATTTAATCAGTTCAGCCTGCCAAGATCTAAACATTTCCTAGAGCATCACAGACACCCAATGCACAACCACAATCTAAGATTGATATCACCTCAAGTATGAAGGAATTGCACTGTTTTGGAGAAGCTGTTCAAGGTACATCCTGATTTCAGAGCCACTATCTTGTCCAGCTAGATGCTCCAATACCTGAAAGATTGCCTTTTTCACAATAATTTCATTCCATTGTCCAGCAAATATTGATAGACCTTTTCTCATTTTTCTCTCAACTGTATATAGTGCACATACACTTGCACACATATTACCAATAGGATGGGATTGCTCTAGTTTCAAAGAGAAAGCAGTGGCAAAGTATCCAACTGTAGCTGGGAAAGACTGGATATGAATAAACGAATACCAACTGCAATAATGTGAATGTCCAAAGAAACTGGGTTTCTTAAATCAAGAGATTTAAATTTCTTAGCCAAACTTCCACTGGTAAGCATATTTTATAGAACTCAGCTGGAAGTGTAGTCACCTCGCCTTCTCAACATATTTCTCTGGAAAGGTTATAAATTGGCTGGGAGCATCCAAAATGGTTGGGGTGGGTGATTGCTTCTTGAGGAAGGGATATTCCACCACCTTTTTCAAAGCAAGTTACTGATCACCAACATCTTAACCCAGCCTTGTGTCACCTCCTGGCGTGTTTACCAACCAGGGAAGAAATCCTGGTCATAGTGATTGACTTGGAATGATCAAGTATCCTTTTAACTTCCTCAAGAATAAGAGATTAGGACTTCCATGGGAGGTAAGGTGAGCTGAAGATGGCTCTGTAACACAATAAAACTGTTATGAGTTATTAGTGAATTATAGCTTGTCAGAATCACCTTAATCTCTAACTAGCATCCCCAAGAATTGCTTGTTTGGGCAATCTCATAATGCAATGATGCCGAATATGTAGTTTAATTGTGTGTTTAGTCTGGTTCATTCCCATGTTATGCATGACCTTATATTACTGCCCTATGGGCACGGGAACTCCCTTGCAACTACCAACCACATCTGTCCATACATGCTGTGCTGTTTATTTCAATAGAATGGAGCATCATATCTATGCCAGGGGTGAGCAATTAATTTTCTCAAGGGACCATATGAGAAACTGGGACTGCTGTGGAGTTGAACCAGTGTAACTATCTTCAAAGTGTTTTACTTCAACTCCTCAGAGCACTGCACAGGTGCAGAAAAGCACTTTCTCTCCTCACCCTCCTGCAGACAAAGCTGACTGTGGGAGCGCGTGGGTTGGCTGTGCAGAGTTCAACCTGACTTGGCTTCTTCTCTTGCCCTCTGCCCACTTGACATCTGATTTCTAATTTCCAATTGACCTCAAATGGGCCAGACAGGAACAACCAAAGAGCCAAATGTGGCCCGGAGGCCATAAAATGTCCAGGTGAAATATATCCCATGGACTGACACAGTTCTTACCTAGCATAGTTATGAGACAAGAGTCCTATGATCTATTAAATCCAATGTCTTTCTCCAAGATATATTTTATTAATAATTGAGGGGGAATATCTCTTCAAAGAATTCAAAGCCACAAAGAGAAAGAATTCCAACATCTTTGTCAACTCATAATCTTGCTTGATTATACCTATCAGGCCTCATTTTTTACATTTCTTAGAGAGGGAGGGAGGGAGGGAGAAAGAGAGAAAGAGAGAAAGAGAAAAAGAGAGAGAGAGAAGCGAACTTAAAGAGTTTTTGAACTCTAAATATACAAAACCATACAGTTTGAGAAGCCCATGAAGCTAGTTGTCAGAGTTCAGCTGTGCTTCAGTGACACATTGCACCTTCACTTAACAAAACTAAGTTACCATACAGCCTTTCTGTTCCTAAGTCTAACCAGATACGTGTAATGTAACAGGTTTTGTTTGGTGATTAAATCTACACTTCTCTAGTAGTATTTGAACATGTGTTGTTTGGGGATGGCTGGATGATACACAATGTGCTCACTGCAACATTGAACACCTGAACATATGAAAACGTATCTCACCCAATTCTATTATTTAAAATATTTCTGCAGTAGGGTTGTGTGATTAGATTAATCTCTCAAGATAACTGACAAAATGACGATTAAAATCCAAGACTAGACTAGGAAAAAAACTCTGGCAAGATCACTGCCAGTCTGAGTAGCTAAGCATTGGCTAAAATTCCATCTTCTTTCTTGTACTCTGTTTTCTAATCAGGACACAGGCTTTTCTAAAATAAATGTGGTTGCTGAGAAATAAGCCAAATAATTCTGAACAGCATTAACTAGCTAGGAGCTAAAACTGATTACTTCAAAACAAAAATAACAGCACAGCTCCCAACATTTTTAGTTGGCACAGCTGTTAAAAAAATCCAAAACTGAAAAGCTGGAATATTTCTTTGCTCTGCAGCAAAGGAACAAATGTATGTAAACAAGGGTTATATACACTACAGATGTCAATATTAATCAATGAGGTATCAAAACAAAAGACAAGAGCAATTATCAAGGCTGATTTCATTATCAATAGCAATGATCAAGTCTTCCACTCAAGCACTAACTTTTCTTTTGCTGGGAGTAAAGGGTCGATGGGGAGTCTAGAGCATCTGTTTTCTTTGCATCAGCCAGGAAGCTAAAAAGCATCAATTCTGATTTTATCAACAGCAACCATAATTTCCCAAAACCAAAACCAAGCCGAAAGTTGCCTTCAAAGTCAATTTCTGAAATATTAGAATGTGTGCAATGTACAGTAGTCATTTTTTCCCCTCTCCAAAATATCAAAAGCACTTTATCTGAAAATTAGAAATGGTAACATTTGCCATCTACATTGATTTGTCATGATGCTTCAATACATGGAAGATCCATGCAATGGATTTGAAGCCCTGCTCTTGCAAGGGGCAAATGCCCACCGTTAAAGGTCTCCAGCTTTAGCCTGGGGTAGACGAGACAGTAAAGGAATACCACTGTACTCACCAGTGACTGCTGATACCATAGTGTCCTTTTTAGAGGGGTATTCCCAGTCATACCCAAGATTTCCAAATAAGGCATTGGGCATTGTGGGGGAGATGCCTTCTCTTTAGCCTGCTGGTAGCAGGTTCATGGAATGAGAAATAATAGATGTCCCTCCGAGTTCTCTGGCTGAAGCCTGCTCCATGTATGTGGGTGGGGGGAGTTATGTAACCAGAGACCCCCACTTGTTTATGCTGTGACACAGGCGTCATGGCTTTGCTCAATATCTTTTAACTGCTGCCCTGGCATTCAGTCAGCCCAGTAAATTAAAAGGTGGTAAGATTTCTTTCTGCTGGCTACAGCAAGTTTGTTTATGTCCCTGGACATTGATTCTGGAATAAGAAGAGGAAACAATCTGAGGTTTGAGGGGAGAGGAGAATAAGAGGATGTCAGTTCTTTGACCCATAGAGACAAACAGAACAATGGAGAGGATGAATTACCATAATTACTATATTTACAGGGATATTGTGGTGATGCTGCCAACTTTTCCCTCATAGAAATGCAGGATCATTATCCACCATGTTTAGGGTATTTTGAATACCCTCTCAACCCTTAATTCTCCCAGGAGGCTGAAGTCCAATCCCACAAGCTTCACAGATGTGAAAAAAGGTTGTGGTTGCAATCCTTGTGGACAAACAGGCACCAATGAAATCAGCAAGACATTAATTCTATAGTAAGCATAATGAGTAAGGACATCCATAATTTCACCCCATGAAATCAATTCTACCTATTTCCCCTGAGGTTACCATGTTTTAGTCAGTAGAAAAGTCCATTAGAAAAGTCTGCTAAATTATGGAAGTCATGCCAGAATGGGTTGTCAACCTTTTGAGCCCTATTGGCTACATAACATAGCTTGTGAAATTAGGAATCAAAGCCACAAAAGCATCAACACATCTCACTGGTTATTGGCTTGCATAGTGCATCCTTCCTGCTTTTGCACAATCTAATTAAAGAAAGCTCAGATAGTTCTGAAGTAGATTTTTGCTTTTCTAAAACCTGTCAGCAAAAACCCAACACCAAGGATACTTTTGTATCTAATAAACTGACTTTAAAAGGAAGCAAAAACATATAACATAATCTTCAGGGACAATATTACAGTGTAACCCATATATTCTTCACACAGCAAACAAACATGGTAAACAAAAACAGCAGGGAAGATACCACTCTTGCTAATTGCAGTAAAGATAAAAATAGCATCACTGGTTTGGTTGGTTAACGTGTTCTTCTTGTTTCAATGAACCTAGTGGTTCTGGACAGTTGAAAGACAAAAGAAAAAAGATACTGCATTGGATCTTAAGCTCTTTCTTATTCATAGCTTTCCAGTCGGAGTTGTCCAGCCAAAAAGCTCCATGCTTCTCCCCTGCGCTTTAAGGAAAGGATATGACTAGAACGCTTTCTGGTTTCACTTCAAGGATGCCTATCAGGAATACTTCCAAATATATTAAACGTGAAGAACTTAAATTCTCAATGCTGATCTTTTTCTAAACTGCAGCATTAACCTTTTCTTATCCTATCGCTGTTTAACAGTTGCTTCAAGAATATGGTGTTATAGGTTGGCAGGAAAAATCTAGATATAATTCTCACAAGTGAAAGAGGGAAAAAGAGGCACAGAATTAGGAAAATGAGAGTACTTTTTATTTTGGCATATATGAAAGCAATTTATATACAACATATATAGGCAGTGATTTTAAAAAAACTTATCATTTGGTTGACAAAACACTTTTTTTAAAAAAATACAAAAATAAGTGTTCTTTAAAAAGAGCACAAAATATTCCAAATGTATTTTCAAAGGTTTCAAAAGTTAATTAGAGCAGGGGTCTCCAACCTTGGGCCCTTGAAGCCTGGCGGACTTCGACTCCCAGAATTCCCCAGCCAGCTGGGAGTCGAAGTCCGCCAGGCTTCAAGGGCCCAAGGTTGGAGACCCCTGAATTAGAGGAAAGAAGCTATTTCTCAAGTACTGCAGCAAGTTCAGGGGCTACCAATCTAATTACTGGAGCTACTGAGCGGCTGGCTTGTTATGTTTCCTAAAGAGACTATTCACACATATCAAGGAAACTGTCTTGCATCTGTTCCGAAGCCACTGGAAAAGAAAGACAGGACAGGTCCCGCCCAAGGGGCCATTTACAGTAGTAGAACTAGATTCTGAAAAATAATGGGTTTAAAATCTTCCTCTCTTTCACTTTCTATCCTGTGCCTGGTCCAGGCATCCTTACAAGCAGAAGAGCAAAATATTTCCTGTTCTACATTAAAAGCACTTCCAGTTTATGTTAAATCATAAACTGTTTCAGATCAGTAATTTTAAAAACAAATAATAAGCACAATAACCTTTCAGTCAATGCTATTCATTGAAGGAGCAGGTAGTGTTGGAATCATAACCTAAAGCTATTACAACTTAGAAACTTACATTTTATGTAACTGGAAGCATCTTGAAGAATGAAAATCACTATGATTATTTCCAAGTCCTGCTCTCAATTTTCTACAAGAATGATCTAATTTCACTGTAGAAAATATTGTAACCAGCAAGCATATAATGGAAAGTTCTATAACAAAAACTAGTAACTCAGTAACTGCTTGAATATCATCTATATGCATAAAGCAACATTAGCACTGGCCTACCATTCTAACTTGGCCATCATAGTCTGCAAAGCCTCCATTTTTAGAGTTAAGGTTCCCTTTCAAGCCTACTGCTACGGGCGACCAAACATCAATTAAAATTAAAAAAGAATTCAATGTGTAACTTTTAAAAAACGTTTTATATCTTTTTCTTTATAAAAATAATTACATGAAATTATAAACTCACATTTTCTATAAACACTTACATAAAATCATTAAAGTGCTCCCCATCAATCAGTTTTTGGCACATGGAGAGAAAACCCCCAGAACAATGGCCAAATCCTACTCTGAAGAGTAATTTTAGCAAACTCTGCATATAGTGTAAGAAATTTGGCATGGCCAGGCATTATTTACTTACAGATTATAGCTTAGGATACCTCAGGTTTTTTTAAAAAAAGAAACAAGAAAGCAAATAGCATATGCCATAGCTCATCAGTCAAATTTTCACCATCATACAAAGTTTGAACTCATCTGATAGCCATGAAGATCATAACAATATAATTAATTCTCCGAAACTATCCCTGGAAATAGGTAAAGGTCTTGGCAGAGAGTGCTACAGTACTCTGACATCTCTTTACAACGATGAAACTCTGTGCCAGGGGCATGGCCTTCACGGTGTTTGATTAGTCTGTTTACCTGTTAAGACAGAAAATAATAAAAGGTTATCTAAAAATGTAAATAGCTACCCAAAAGAAAAAGAAAATATAAAGACCTATTACATTGTGTCTCAGAAGTTCTGCTGCACCATTTTGGGTGGGCTGCAGTTTGCCAAAAGTGCCCCCCAAAAAAACAGCCTGTTTTAGGTTTTGGCTGAGATAAATTCCAGTGAGGAATACAGTACACCTTTTCCTCTGCACAATCTGTGCTTTGACAGACTTATCTCTCCAGCACCCTCTTTTCCTGTCTCTTATCTTGCTCTTGAAGTCAAGGACATCAGCAACAATTATGGCTAGATCGGGGGAGGGATCCACTCAAGCAACATACTTGACTTTCCTTTCCATACTTCCCTTAGTTACCATGGCTGACATATATGACTTTAAGAGCAAGATAAGAGGAGGTAAGGAAACAAAAGGTCTGAGAAGGTAAGAGGGCAGAAAGCCAGATTAGTTGGACATGCTACCTTCAAACCTATGGTGGCAGTGATTATCCAACCAGCAGTTCCCACTCCATGCTCTCTTCTCAGTCCCTTCCTTCCTTACCTGCCATCTCCCTCACCATTCTGCTTTCTGAAACTCAAGTATTTTGATTCAAGCACTGACTATTAGAGACTAGTTGGGGGGGGGGGGGAGGGTGTGTTTCTGCATATCCTTAGTACAGACAATTACTTTAAATTTAGACATAACATAAAATAAACAAAGCACAGTATCCCTGCCCACCTTGACCAGCATGTCAGCCACATGCATGTTTCTGGCATCCTCAGCAAACACAGAAGAAAGAGCTTCTATATACCATGATCCACGTTTGGTATTTCTCATAGCAGCTGTACCTACAAAAAAAACCAAAGCTAATTAAAGGAGAAAGAAATCGAAATATCTTAGCTGCATAACAGGAGAAATAGTGTGATAATATGACAGCACTTGTATTATCCAAACTACCTTTCAGACAGGCATATCCACAGATCATATCAGAGCAGGTGGGGAGGCGTAATTTAGGATTTTCCTTCTTGTTGGCATCGCTCTCTTCACAGCCAGGAGAATTGGCCCGGTCATTCCCATCTATCTGATCCACTCCACGGTCTGTCTCATCTAGCAAGAGAAAAAAGATCAACCCTATGCAGCTCTATTGTATATCTTTGTTAAATCACAGGCATACTCATTTAATCCTCAATCAGTGGTTGCAACTCTTAGATACAGACTTTCATATATGTATTCACCAGTAAACCTGGTGTTGCAATGGTTAGAATGCAGTATTGCAGGAAAACTCTGCCTGCGTTTGATCCTGACGGGACTTGAAGTTGACTCATCCTTCTGAGGTCAGTAAACTGAGGACCCAGATTTTGGGGGGCAATATGCTGACATTGTAAACTGCAGAGTGTGGTGAAGCACTATTGGAGCAGTATATAAGTTGAAGTGCTATTGCTGTGTGTGATATAAACTAACTTTTCTTAAAACAGTCCTCTTATTAATTAACCTTATATAGCATTCACAAGCACAGAAATACGATGCAGATAAAAGTATATGCAACTCCCATATCAAAAGTAAGGAAGAGACATGACTGGTAAATTGCAGTCCTTTTAGTTTACTTAGGATATTTTCTGTCAGAAGCTTTTAGTGGAAGTTAAAGAGATTGGCTAGAAAAGGGAAGCCACCTACTGGAGAGACAGGCTGGCTTTAGGAAGAGGTCAATCCATGACTGATCAGTGCTTGCAACATCTAATCAAGAGGTATTCGACACACATCAGGATTTGCTATATGAATTTTCTCACGACCTAATTCCATGTTTGACTCTTACAACTTGACTCTGGGAAAAACCAAAAAACCTCTCCAGTTAATTAATACTTGTTGTTTCTTAGTCATGCTCTTCACAATAGCAGATCCCTGACAGTCAAATGAACCCTTAAGGCCATTCACCAAGTGCTGTTCTAACTCACAAGAGTATTAAACATACTTGTCCCATTCCTCCTGCATAGTGCTTTTCTGCTCTATCCAGATGATGTAAGAATTCTTTCCGATGGGACTTAGTTGTGTCTTGGTAATCCTAGTTCTATAACTGAAAATAAACTATTAAAACCTTCAAACCAAACATTTTGCAAGGAAGCCTGGTATATAAACAGGAGTATAATTGAACAGGTCTCATATTTTAAATATCTGGGGATAGTCTACGAAATTCAGGCATCCAGAACGCTCATAAGAGCTATTTTGTCTGAAACAAACAAGCACTTTATTGCCACTGTGAATTTTTTATTTTTAAGCAAAGAAAGGTATTGGTAGCTCCAACTAGCTACAGTTGATACAATTTATAGAGATCAATAGAAGAGAATATTTGTAATTCAGAACTGAACTGTGAGATCCTTGGTAGTCTGAGCTTAGTGGATTTCTTGCAGACATTTCATTACCAAACTAGGTAACATCATCAGTGCTAGAAGAGAGCAGGATTTGCTTTCATTTTATATACTAGTGACTTGCCCTGTCAATGTTAATGGGATTGATCCTGGTTGTTCCCTGCTTAGGCTGTTATTTACTGTTAGCTTGTTTGTCGGTGCTGATAACCCAGTCAGTACACCAATCAAGGAATTGCAGACAAATAAGTTTAACAGTAAACACAACTGCCTGATCAATACCCCTCTCACCAACACTGACAAGGCAAGCCACTGGTATATAAAACGAAAGCAAATATCTGCCACAAAACAACCAAGTTCAGAGACCACCAAGGATCTCACATTTGTGATCAGTTGAGCTTATTTCCAAGACTGCACTTGTGGACCTTGTCCAGTTTAAATGCTGGGAGATGAAACTTAATATAAAGCAATTGTAACATCACTCTTCTCTACCACTTACTCTCCCTAGGCCAGTGGTCCCCACGGCTTAGTGGCCCAGCAGGGGGAGTGGGAAACCAACCCACAGAAGCAGCGGGATGGTGCACCTGTGCATGTGCCATCCTGCCACTCATGCAAGTTGACGCACACATGCACTGGCCAGATCTTACGCAGCCTAGTTCCAAACAGGCCATAGCCTGGTAGTAGGTCACAGTCCGGGTTTTGGCTGGGGACCCTGTCTTAGGCTATGAGTAAGTCAAAACCACTAATGGGAAGAATACAATGGATACTGGATGCCAATCTGGCTTAAATGCATCACTTTTTTAAAAAAATGAAAGTAAATGGCAGTTTTCTCATAGAAGGGCTTTTATTTTGGCTCAGAACAATACTTTCCCTTCAACTGAACTCGACGGAAGGTATCTTTTCCAGAACAACTGGGCCCTTGTGATGACGGACAAGTTGAAACTATCAAGCATAACCTTCTCAACTGCTCATTTAATGGTGTTGGCAGTATTGACATTCTTTATTCTCTAAATTGCTAAGCCATACAAATCAATTTTATATTTCTTGATTACTTTCTGAGTATCTCCTCCATAACTTATGTCACATTCTGCACCAGCAGTAAGAAAGATTTGGCAAGAATTGATTACTAGTATTGCTATACCTGTATTTTTACTCCAACTTTTTATATTTAGTTTTGTAATCTGTAATGTTGTAAAATTTTTCAGTATCTTTTTACTATACAATTATCATAATTTTAATTGAGCATTATTTTCAGCTATAAAAACATGAAATCTGACTGGAATTCAGTCATTTTATAGTTGTTTTGCTAATATTTCTCAAACTTCCCTCTATTGTTTATTCATCTTATACACACCAGTTATCGTAAAACTATAAGCTATTAATTTTGCAACTAGTTCTGTAATTTTTGAACCTTGCACTTTATGCTAGACTTAAACATTCTTCTGTATTGTCAGTACCAGCCATCATAGATCAGACTGTAATAACGGGGAATTCTGAAGGCACCATATAAATTCCTAATACTGAATGAATTACATGTAGAGTCTACAGACTACCTTAATATTACCAATAAACTGCTGCCAACCTCCCTCCATACTTATTGTATCCAATTTCCAACAGTTAAAGAAAGGTCACCAGTGTCTCTAATACACTCTTTGTGGTTGCTATTTCCAAGACAGCCTTAGGAATTTTCAGCTATGGGAAATCTTCTATACTTTTTTAAAAAAAGAATATATGAAGGGAAAATTTTCCAATCAAAATGGCGCTGAATAAAGAATGTACACATTCATAAAGTCTTAGATGCAGGCTTTTTACAAACAAGCTAAGAATACAAGTGGAATTAAAAATAAAAGTTTTCAATATCTATATGCATTACCATAAATGCCACTATCTCCTTTAATACTCATCTAAAACCTGTCAATTTAAGCATTTATTTTAAATATGGCTTTAATAGTTTTAAATAATTACAGTATTAATTTATGGTACATTTTAAAGACACCATAGGAAAATGAAAAGGTAGGCTTCTGAGGGCTCTAAAAATGGAGGCAGGATTAAAAAAAACTTTTTTTTTTCTATTTATGGAAAATATATCAAAGCAAGAAAAATGAGGTGGGGGAATAGCTGATTTATAACCACAGCTTTCATCAGAGGCTTCAAATATTAAGTCTTTCTCACATTCTCTGCTCCAACCAAGTGGTTTCTTAACTAAGTAACCTTGTTTTCAAGAGCTTCAGATGGAGAGAAAACAGCTTATACTCTGTATATTTCCTTCCTTTTAATTATTCTTTCAGCAAATCCAAATTCAGCTAATTCTGCTCCAAAAATCTTTCCTTTTCTATTCAGTCAAGTGTTAAGTTTTACTAAAAGTGTAAGCTCCCCCCACCCCACTCCCCCAAAAAAGGTTTTTAGGCTATTAGCTTATTTTTCAAAGCTAGTTTTATCATTATTTACTTCCAATTTATCTTGGGGGTGGGGGGCTTTCTTGCTCATTGTTCTTGTTGCATGCTAAGTATTAATAATAACACATACGGCTGGACTCACAGTGTCAAGTGCTTTGAAATTGCTTTATGCACACTATTGTTATTAAATTGTATACTTACCCTACTGCTATTTATATTTAATATAAGCATTTTGAAACCAGTTCATAATAAGGGTGAAATCATAAGATGCCCCTAGAGAAAGCAGAGTTGTTGCTGACCCTTGCTATTCCTAACCAAATTAACCTTCCTTCTTTTCCCTTCCCCTTTAATATGAAATAAATCCAAGCATTCAGTATTTACTGGCAGCAAGGCTGCAGAATAGACATAACCACTCCATTCCAGCTGCAAGGAATACACAGCAGGAGCCAGTCCACACCTACTGGGAAGGAAAGAGCAGCTAGTGGACAGATGAACGCCTCACAGTGGGAACTGCAATACTGAAGCAGCAGCAGCGTGCTGTGGAAGATTGGATCAAAGTAGGACAAACAAGAAGCCCCCATGCATTTAGACAATGTTAACAATATGGTAATCAAAATAAGCATCAAATTTCAGGTTTGCATAATGAAGCTCTTGCAAGTCGTTCTTTATTTTATAGCTATAATAACATAACATAAAGCTAAACAGAACAGCTAACACAGCTTTTAAGTCAAACATTTAATTTCTTGGAGATGAATTCATGCGTGAAACTATAATGTACAAGCTATGTCGTAAAAAAATCTTGATTTTTTTCCCCTCCTTTGGTACATGAGCAAATAAATTGTTAACCATGCATTAAACTCTTTAGTTCTATCTTACTAAACATTTGTCTCTGTGATCAATCCTCTGAAGATAAATCAGTAGAAAAATACCAGTACCAAACACATTTGGGGAACACTTCTAATCCCCAGGAAAAGACACATCATATGTCAAGCAAAAGAAAGCATTTTTCTTCTTCCTGAGGTCCCCAAGCAGCTCTCTCTATTCATTGGTATTTTTCCTTTCCTAATTCTAGCAGTTCTGCAGATCCAGTATCTCCACAATGAGTGTCAGAGACAGGGATATAGATCCCAAATGTGTTTCTTCTGAAGGTCTTCCATTTCAACCTTAACCCTAACCAAAGAAACCGAGGCGATGTTCATAACTCATACTATAGCATAAAGTTGTTTGGCAGATTCTAGCTTAGCACAAGATGTTAATCTAATTACTGTGGCTTCTGAGTCATGGTTTATGGATTAGCATACCATGTGAATCTACTTTCCTGACTTTTGTTACAAGTTCAAGCCATTAAGTAGTTTAGGGTTTGGCTTGGGCTATCTTTCTGTACATTTTATTTCCAACTAAGTTAAAAGATTAACCCTAAATTTATTTACTCATGTTGTCCTAGCCACATTTCTTGATCCAGTTTATTATTCACTGAAAAACTTAGCGCAAATGGATACCAGACAAAAATATCAACTTTAAATTGAACAGAGCAAATTAATAAATTAAATTTAAATTAGGTCAAAGAAACAAATAGAAGTTCTCTTTGCTTTTACTACACTTATAAAATTATGTTCAGAATAATCCATAGAGGCATTTTTGAACATATTTTATAAGCCTCCACTTCTTCAATTTTTATAATTATACCAAGTAAATAATTTTGAAATGTTTAAAGTAACCTGTTTAGTCACAGTGCTTGATTTCTCAATGGAAGGACATGATGAGGTCCTTTTTTTCTTTCAATCCTTGGTCATTTCCTAAATACTTTTAGAGAGATTTCAGAAAATATTCTCCATAATATGCTAATATGAATCCTGCCATCAATGAATTTAAATCTGTATTTGAAAACAAGATAGTGCATAAAGCTGCTATGACTGCAGCATTCTCTTTAATAACATATTTTATCCACAAACTACAGTATGCTGTTTGGAATTATCAGAAGACTGAACTGTTTCATATGGCTTTTAATTCACAGCTTGTTGGTATTAACAGACACCACAGAGAATTTAGCACACTGTCATTTTATGTACTAGCTTTATTATTTTTAATAGAAACACTGCAACCTCTAAGAGTTGTGCAGTAATGCAGCAGTCCAAAAATATTGTAAGATAATACAATAATAAATAATACCATTTATTTAACCATAAACAGGTGCATAACCCAGGGGATTTGCATCCAGTTCATGGTTGCTCTGTGCAAGGCACATACTGGATTCCTGCTTTCCCTGATGAAATATTCCTGGTTTTAGCGGTAAATTCCATTCAGTTATGATCTGTAGCACTTGAATTTCAACAAAAAAGGGAATATAATAATTATGTCACAAATTAGTTCAAATGTTTATATGACAGATAGGTATTATGAAATTGTGTGCGCCTTAAATAAACTTGCTTAAGTTTAATAGGTTAATTTTATTATAACAAAGAAGTGTTATTGTAATACTAAAGTTTTATTTACATACCTCAAAAGCATATATTACCTTAAATAAGGTGTCTGCAGCCCTGGCACAGTAATAGAATACTAGCTCTATTCTGGTTTTGCACATCAAAGAGAAGCATCGGTATTCTCCTAAGATCTGAATCTTGGCTAAAATAAATAAATTTAAATTTAAGGACCATTTAAGTGCCCTATTAAAAATGTCCAATCAGTTTTTCAACCTTTATTCCCTATAAAACCTTTTTCAAGCCTAAAATGTATTCCCTATAAAAAGCAAACATTTAAGACACTGCATAAACAGATTTTCTAGGCGCTGGTTTCTAATTTACTTCACAGAGTTCATCTGTACTGCAGGTACACTGTCTGAAGGTTAAAATAATCTTTAATGCAAAGGGGAAAAACTGCAGCCCTCAAGATATTGCTGAACCCAATTATCTAGAATCTCAGCCTTCATAAATTGTAATGGGAGCTATAATGTTGCTGTAGGTATAAAGGAAAAAAATAAAGCTTTAGATAATAAAGCTTGTAAGATGGAGTCAATGCTCTCTGCTACTTGGCTTCATGGAGAAATTGAATAAGGCTGCCTAGATGAAGTTAACTTTATCTTGGCAGCCTTGTTCAATTCCTCCATGAAGCCAAGTATACTGCTGACACTACTAACAATTTCTAAATTTGAATCACAGAGAATTTAGGCCTTTATGTATTAAAGCATTTTTCCTTTCCAAGATAACTCTAACCACAATTAGCCCCACAATTAGGGCTCCTAATTTTAAAATATACATGCAAATCCTTTCACCAGAATCATCTTGCCAATACAGGCCTTCTAGGAAAAGGTGATGGTTCCCTACTTTTGTGAGATGAGGGTGTTGAAGTCCAGAAAATCTATTTCATAGCAATGGCCCTATTTCACAGAACAGCCTTTTTCCAGAAATCAGATGCACCAGTTTTTATCTTTCCCTAAGTTGGATAAATTGAAGCCTTTTATAAGAAAAGCATTTAGGGAATAATTTGGAATTATGATGCCTGTTGGCTTATTGGTCCATATTATTCATGTTGATATTATTTTTCACTTTGGATGCTTTTACTTAAAATCTTGGAAATCCTTTAAGATTATGGTGATATGTTTGTGCTTAGCAACTGAAACATTTCCTACAAATTCTAATCAGCTGAAATATCTGCTGAATCATTCGCAGTCCTTACATCAGTTATAATCCTTTGATTATGATATAATCTGGCTAAGATCAGTCTTATATTCTATATCCTCTTTTTTTCTTACATCCCTATAACTTGTTTTAGATTCAAGAAACTTTGATGAGAAGAGACATGTTTTAGGATGTCTTTGGATCTTAACAGTATTTTAAATTCATCTGCCCCCCCCCCCATGCATCTGAATCAAATAAAAACGCAAAATAACAAACTTTTTCAAGCTATTCATACAAGGTGATCTCAATCTATCAAAGTTCAGCACAGGTAGGAAATACCAGAGTCCAGTGGCCAAAGAGAGAAAGAACAAAAGTTCCAGCACACAATCTCACTGGAGTGCGGTTAGTAGGGCTAAGTGACCCCATTATGCATGCAAGAAGCAGAGATTACAAATCTCCTTCTTCTTTTTCCATGTTACTGCAAGGTCTGCAAGTTGCTGACCAAAGCCATGCACAGTGAGAACCACTTACAGAGAAAGGTAGTGGCAACAGCAAGGCAGGGAGGTGAAATGGGTTCCGCTTATACCTGAGAGAAGTAAAGAGGAGAGGTGAGCACAAGCGTGCGAAAAGGGGAATGTCTGTCATGAATCACAGGACACCCTCCCCAGTCACTTACCCCCCCGGCATGCCTGGATGAAGAACATTTTAGGCTTATTCTGAAGTTTAGGACAATTTGCATTGTCAAAAAGACTGAAAATTTCCTGCAGCTGGAAAAGAAACAAGAAGACAAGGTAACTGAGTAAAAGGAAATTGTTAAATCGATTCTTGTCATTTTACATTTTTTATTTTATTCCTTTAATATTTTACTGCATAGTGATTCAAAGACTCTAAAGGCTGCCATATTTTTTTTAATTATTACACAATGCAAGCATACTATCTACTCTGTCCAGTTTTTCCCTCCATTTGTCTCCCCTTCACCAAAATATCTTCCCATTCTATTTTAAGACAGAATCTCATAATACATTAGAACTGTTTAACGCTTGATTGTTTCCATGATAGCCAGTCTGCTCCTCAGATTCCCTGCAAGATCACATTCTGAAACAAAGAAGGAATCTGCGTATGATTGAGTTACCTGAAGTAGCTTTCCATCCACTCCGTAGACTCCACCCTCTACGCCATGCGAAAGAAGTGATACTATGCAGGAGTCTACGTTTTGGTGAACTGGATGCTTGGAAAAAATTTCCAACTGTTCTTTCATTTCCTAAGGACAAAAAAGTATCCCTAATCAGCAATCTCTTGAACCATATAGGCAAATGAAGTTGGAAATTAGAGGAAAAACCACCAAACGCCATGATAACTAGGAGATAAAGGATTCAGGAATGATCAAAATTGAAAATGTATGAGCATTGTTTCTAAAAGTGTTCATTATGTTATATCATTTTCAATACAGACTCCAAGGAAATTTCAATTTTTTAAATTTAAATCTGAAAATCTTTGTTAATGATTCAAATATATATTTATATAGAAATAAAGAAATAAAGTTGTGCTCATGAAACAATCAAGAAATGGAAATTAAAAACAATATTATAGATAATTAAAATTTTAAAATATAAAAAGGAATTCTAAGAGGATACGTTCACTCTAGCACAATCTAGATGCCATCTTAAATACAGCCAATTCTGGAAAATAAATTTTGTGGAACTTATGCAAACATTTGTCACAATCGTCACATTTTTCAATTTACCTGTGCAGTCTGATCATGTTTTACAAACACCTGATATCCAAGATGCTTGAAGAGCGTATCTAGAACAGCATTGTCCACATTTCCTCCAGAACGCAACTCCAGATCAGTCTCACTGCTGAAATGCACATTGCTAAGGATAAGAGCCAGGCCTCGTGGGCGTGATTTCAATTTGTATGCCTATTAAACACAGATAATGTATCAGTTTCTTGGTATATATACTGAAAGTAAAAATCACAAGTTGCTTTTAAAATATACCACTCTCTCTACCAGGGGTCAGAGAGAAGTCAAAATACAAAATTAAAACACTAATGTAGAATCCCCCAATGCTTTTATTCAAAAGCTCATTATCTATGAACAACTTTCCAAGTTTTCTAGTGATTACTTTTTCAGCTTGCGAAACTTTTGAGTTCTGCATAGCCCATTTATTTAACTGCTTTCCTGCAAAGAAAAAACTCCAGACATATCTATGAAAAGCAGCAAAAGAAATTATCAATGTCCGCTTTCCAGTTTACTTACCAAGTGTGCATGCGTGTGATAAAATTCTGGAGTGCATGGTTTCACCTGGGAATAGTGAGGGCCATCTCCATCATCTAATGAATGCTCCATAGGCACTGCTGCAAACCGAACAAAAATATGTAAAAGGGTCAACAGCAAAGCAAGCCACTGTGTAACAGCATGCTTTAGAATTACAGTAAGGTGACAATATTTAAGAAAAAAACTATACAGTATATGCATTTCTTAATCTAAGCATTCTATCTCTATTGCATATATTAAAAAGTATTCTACAGGTAGTCCTCAACTTTCAACTATTGTTAAAAAAAGTATTGAAAAAAGTGACCAGTTTTCACACTTATAACTGTTGCCGCACCCCCACAGTCATGTCAAAAACATCAGACAGTTGGCAACTGGTATGTACTGATTTTTGCATCGTCCTGGGGTCATGTGATCACTGATTGTAACCTTCCCAGCCAGCTTCTGATAAGCAGCCAATGGGGGAAGCCAGATTCATTTAATGACCAAATGATTCACTTAATAACTATGGCAAAACTGTAAAATGGGGCAAAAATTCATTTAACAACTGACTTGCTTAGCAACATAAATTTGGGGCTCAATTGTGGTCATAAATCAAGGGTTACTTGTATTGTAATGCAGTATTTCTTTTTATCATTGAAATACTGAAATCCAAGTGCTTCAAATGAAACCATCTCACACCCTATAAGAGTTCCAGCAGAAATTAACTCTCAACTGAACTTTTCCTTTAAATAACAGTAGCTGTTTGAACTAGTGGAGCTATTCTGAGTATCAAGAGAGGAAGGTTACCATGGATGAAGTACAACTTAAAAATGTGAACCTTCAACAAAATTTGAGCAGAGTAGGTAATATTTGCACAACCTTAGGAAAAACTGGTATTTCACCATCACTATCTTTCTCCTCCTTTAAGATGAGACACAAGCAAATTACAGTAGACTGAAGTATCTGGCAATAAGGATGAGGATTTGGGTGAAAGGAGATCTGTAGTTGGATTCAGCATGAGGACCCAGTGTTTTCTTCTTTGTTTTATGATGGTCTGCAGCAGGGATGTCAAAGGCCTGGGGGCTGGATCTGGCCCATAGAGTGCTTAGATTTGACACCCCTGGTCTACAATATTAAACAACTCTAACTCATGTATTTTGAACACATGTATAACTTTTAACATTCTTTAAATAGCTTCATATTCTTCCATTTACTGCAGTATATAAATCTATGTTTATATCACAACACATTAACAATGAAATATGACTAACAGCAGCCAATTAACTTTTGTAAATATGTCTAGGTTACAGTCATAGCCATGGAATATGAATAGTAGACTCATCCAATGAATAATCTATACAATTATTAGCTAGCAAAACAGTTTGCAATTTAAAATCTCAGTGGGATACAGCTAAATCCCAAGCATTAAATTTGGATTGTTTTTCATAGTTTTTTCCATTATTCCTTCAAAAAGCTATAATTTCATACAGGAATATTGATTTCTGTATATCCTTCAGTCAGGATTCTAGTCTGGGAGTTCCAAAAATAACTCAACCACGATCTGTATAAAAAGAAAAGGTGTGGGCAATAATGTGAAAAGATGTCAACCTCCAAAGTATTTTCTCTTTTTTAAAAAATAATTCACAAAATAATTCATATTGTATAATTAATTTATTAGAAAAACATTTTTGAAAGAAACACGCTGGAAAATGAATTTTAAAAATTATTCAGATGAAACTAATACAAGAAAAAAGTACAACAATGCCTCTCTTAGAAATTGCAGACCAACTTTTTATTCAAATGTAGAAAATTGCATTAGGCTAGATGATGTTTCAGGGATTAATCCTGAATAATACTTTACTAGATCCCTATCCTTGATTTCTTTCTCTTAGGACAGGAGTGTCAAATTAGATTTCTTCCAGGACCAGATCAGCATTGTAGTTCTCCTCTGTGGACCGGCAGAGGGTCAGCACCCTGCCAGCCAAAACAGGGTGTCTATTGCACCTCATTTTTGCCCTCCATGGTCTCGCAACACTCTGCCCGCTGAAAACAGGCCATGTGGCCTGTTTTCCAACCCATTTTTCAGCTCATTTTCAGCCAGGGGAGTGCTGCAGGAGGCCATGGAGAGTGAAAAAGAGGCACGGGGGGAGGGGGAGGCAGCACACGCAGGCTGTTTTAGCCACCAGAGGCACTGTGAGGCGGTCTCTTGATATTTCCGGCCCCACCACACCCCACGGGACAGATTTAAGCACCCCATGGGCTGGATCTGGCCCAAGGGCCTTAATTTGACACCCGTCTTAAGATATCTTTAAAATATTAAATTATGGGGGTTTTTTTCCTCCTGTCAAAGAGCCAGTCCACAGTCAACACTTTGATTTTACAAGCTACCCCAATATCTCTGAGCACCCTCTTACGCAGAACTATAGCACGGGTTAAGAAACCATGCATGTGATTTCAAAAATGCTTGAAAGATCATACTTTTCTTTTAAAGTTAAGAGAAAATAATTTATGTAACCAAATAGTAATAATAAGTAAGAGTATTTTTAAAAACCTAACATTTTGGTGTGAGTTTTTATTTATCTATCTGCTAGTACTATTGAACTTTGGGGAATACAACACAAAGCAAAAATTGTGTAAGATACTCTCCCATCTCACCACTCAGACAGAGAAGACTAAGCACACAGACCATAGCACACAAAGGTCTACATCTGTTCAAGAAAATAGACTAAGACACGGAACTATTTTTCATGGCCTGAAATGAAAATAATAACAAAACCTCCCTGGGTGTCTCTAGGTCCTATTGCTACTGGCTTTCAGAAACATACTTTATGCTCAGTGTTGACATTAAAAATACTGAGACAATTTTTTTCAGACTTGTTCCTATTAAAAGATATGGAGCTTTTTTCCTAATATACTAATTTTAAAAACATTTGACATGTCTAAATTTACAGGCACAAATTGGCAAATAAGCATATTACAAAAATAGCATTTTTTTTCTTTTACATATTAGTTCTTATGTCGGATATGGTACATTCTGCAAGTCTATGAAATAATGTCAGTGCTGTGACAAAGGCAGATTGTATTATAAATTTACCATTATTCTGATATAGTCTTTTCTGGGATTCACAGGATTCAGGCACTGGAAACGGGAAACTTTGATCATAGCAATGAGGTCGCTGAAAAAAAGACCAGAAAGTACTATGAAACTATCACAGAGATACTGTGTTCATCAAATAAAACCTTAGATGAGAAATGGGGACAAAAGATGAAGAAATTCCCACCATTTATGATAGTGCAAATAGGCGTGCATATGCACATGGATATTAATAATTCCCTAAAGCCAGTCAGTTCGCAAAATATATTGAATGAACAATAATCAGAAACTATTCAGTTCTGCCCACAGTACTTACCACGCAATACAGATTCCTACTGAATCAAATTTGAATCAATGTTTTCCTATTGAATCAAATTTGACTGCTATACTTCATCACATTCAGTCAACCAAATACATGCACAAATGTATTTATGTATTGCCTCCTATAATTCTGTGATGACTCACCTTTCTATAAAAATATATACTGTTTTATACTCTTAATTTGGATCTTCTTTGTTTTTACAGAGTCTCCTCAAAGAACATTTCTAACAAATGCATGAAATGCATATTTCACATATATGAAGAAAAATGTTATTTTTTGCATTGTTCTGTTTTTCAAAAATTCAAACAAACCACCCAGTTAGTGAGAATCGGGCAGCACATCAAGGTAATAAATAATATTTATTTAAATAAATAATAATTATTATTATTATATTAGTTCATAACCTGAAGTCACAGCTGCCAATTCTTTAGCTGGTGCTGGCCTTCATATGAACAAGTTCTTCCCAAGAACCTAGGATATTGTAATGTATATATGCGGAACCAAGCAGTGTGGTTCTTTCGTAATTAAAAGATGGAAATTTTGTTAATGTGATGGTGTTCAAAACATTTTCCAAGAATTTTTGGTATGATGCCCACTGTCCCAATAACCACCTGGACACTAAGGGCAGTTTATGCCATAATCTTTCAATTTTGATTTTCTTGATACTTCGTGATCCTCTTTAATTCTTTGTTTTCTGTTCTACTATCCTCTGATGTTGCTACATCAGTTATCCATACTTTCTTCTTTTCAACCACATTTAATCTGGTGAATTATGAGTTTGTATCAAAATTATCAGTATGTATTTGGAAATCCCACAATATTTTATCCTGCTCATTTTTTACTACTTTTTCAGTTGTTTCCACCAAATTTTCATTATTTGTACATGATAATTTTTGCAGATGTTCCAGTGAAACATTTTGGCAACTACGTTATGTCATTGTTTGTTATCAGTATGTATGATCTTCTTGCGTGAGCTGAGTATATGTTCTATTATTTCTTTTGCTTCTTGCATAATCTGCACTTTGAATCATTTGATGATTTTTCCATTTTGGCTCTGTGTGTATAGTTCGAATAGCTTGCTCTTATAAAACCATTTTTGTTCTTCAACAGTTCACTTCACCTAAAGTAAATCTCCATTTCTGCAGAACAGATATATTCTATTTATTTATTAAATTTACATGGCACCCACCTCACTGCTGAAGCAACTCTTATCGTCATTATGGAAATATAATGCACAGTGAATAGTCAGTTTTCTTGTTTCTCAGTCCAAACTGTCCAGTTCAGCTTGTGTACAATTATTATCTGTTCACAACAATGTGAACAGTAAAGCTGTTTAGCTGGTGTTATTATTATGTTAAATTAAAATTATACTACTTGATGTTGCCCTTTCTGTCCTATCCTAGCAGAATGAAAAGTGAGATGGAAGGGTTTATGTTCATTCTCTTCAAACATCTCAAATGGAATTCTCTAAATTCTAGACAAGCCACTCCAGGTTTGGAAAAAAAACATTACAAGCACTTTACTGAACTTGCTGGTATCTTCCATGTAACTTTAGCTTTGTTCGTTGTGAAATCTATCGTGATAAGGCTGAATAGCTGTAATATAGATTTATTGCAGAATAATTCAAAAGCTACTTTGTGTTATTTTCACTATCTAAAGTAAAGGGTAAAATAATATTTTGTAAATCTAATTATAAATTCATATTAAGCCAATATACAAAGAATGGCTGAAATACAGTTCTGTCACTTTTAATCTTACAATCACCATGAGTGTCAAAACAATTCCTGGTAAATACTTCTCAGAATATAAGAAAAAATAGCTTCACAGCAAGAAGTGTGTGCATACCATTGTATAGTCCTAATGAAATATATCGGTTCTAAAAGTTGCTTGCCTGTAGATGCAATGAGATCCAAACCTCCCAATGCTTGTAAAACTATTTATAATGAAAACTAAGTTAAAAATCTTCTCTATGAGATATTAGCTTTCTAAGTTTAGGAAGTTGAATACACAGGATCAAGGGGGACTGAAAATATCACACTGGTGTTGCATGAAAAAGCAATATGAAATCACCAACACTAAATGTGCTTCTCAATTATATATTTTATCTTTCCTTACCTTTATAGCTTCTGTCCTATGGCAGGGGATAGTGCTCAAGAGCATTTCTTCTAAGTGCTGTTGTTTAGTTTCTCGTAAAGCTTCACAAAAGGCTGAAAAGGCTTTGGGGCCCCTCTTCGGAAGCAAATTCAAGAATTCTATGTTTTGGCTAAAATTTCCAGACTTTGCCTGTATTAATGCAAAAATATATGCCATTCAAAGAATATTAAACAGCAGCAATAACAACAAAAAGCTATCCAGACCCAGAAGATATTATTACTACCTTTGTCATCAAAACATTGCTTGCAATGATGAAATTTTGCCAAAGTTAATTTTGTTATTATGGCTGGCCATTGTCAGTCAGATGTTTAATAGCAATAGCACTTAGACTTATATACCGCTTTATAGTGCTTTACAGCCCTCTCTAAGCTGTTTACAGAGTCAGCATATTGCTCCCAACAATTTGGATCCTCATTTTACCCATTCGGAAGGATGGAAGACTGAGTCAACCTTGAGCCTGGTGGGATTTGAACTGTAGGCAAATTGTAGGCAGCTGGCTACAGAAGTAGCTTGTAGTACTGCACTCTAGCCACTGCACCACAGAGGCTCCTGGATTTTGCATTTTTATCCACCTATCAATTTTTTCTCAAGAACCTGAGATAGGCCAATGTTATCTGATGATGTTAAATGTATGGTCATTATGGTTAGATTCACAGTCTAAGACTTAACAATACAAGTCATAATAACGGCCTAAGAATAATTAAGATAATGTCTAAGATTATAGGCAGTTACAAAGCAGGGTAGATTTTATTATTACAGTTGGTAGCACAGTCTTATGTGTAGACTGGATTTGGCATTTTTATCCATCTATCAAGTCCCTCCAAAGGATCTGAAGCAGGCAGATTTTGTTTGATGGCAGTAATTATTAATTTGTTGTTGTTGTTGATTAAAATGTTCAACTTGATTTACTGGGACTGGTAAAAACGTAATAATTCAAGCCCTAACCAAGGATCTCTGTTAAGATAAACATCTGAGTATATAGGCAGTTCTGAGTAAGGTGTTTATTATTATTATTATTATTATTATTATTATTATTATTATTATTATTATTATTATTATTAAACTTATTCATTAAACATGAAACTCAGTCAACTGAACATTTAGCACAGTCTTTTGCAACTCCCGTGGCATTGCAGCAGGAAACTGCAACTTTTTGATGTATTTTGCAAAATTCTTGGACATGGTATCAAGTGCCCCAATGACAATGGGCATCACTGTTACAACTTCAGTGCATCTTTTTCATTGTCTTTTATATATTCTTCCAAAGCCCTTTTTTCTTCTTCAATCATCTGATGTACATCTGATAACAATCCACGCCCACTAATTCGCCTTGGTAAAGTTTGTCAATGTCACTGCAAGGATGCATGGTTCATTGTCATTGTTTGTCTGGTCTTTCTATCCATTGCTTTTAGTTCTGCTTGAGTCCAGTTCACTATTCCAGCTGAACTGGATTGCCCAGGTATTGATTGCCTTGGTGGCATTTCCTCCATTGAGTTTGGACTTCAAGATCTTCTTCACTCTCTTGATGTATTCATCTCTAATCCTTTTCTTGACTTCAGTGTGCTTGATGTTGTCAGTTTGAAGGATACCCAGGTATTTGTGGTAATCATCTTCACGCAGACTCTTAATGTTATTTTCCTGGGACATCTTGATTCCTTCAGTTTTCACTATTTTTCCATTGTTTTGATAGTGAGTGCGGCATATTTGTCCAATCCAAACTCCATTCAATATCTTGGCTATATATATGGACAGTGTTGAGCAGCGATTCTATTTCTGATGATGTTTTTCCATACAGCTTCAGAACCTCCATGTAAAGGAGGTGGGATAGTCTGGCAGATGTTTTTGATTTATTATTATTGTTAATTGTTATTACTCATCCCACCCAATTAAGTAGGGAAGGTATGTTGCAGACGCCTTAAAATTTTGACTGATGGAGTCTAGGAAGAGTCTTCTCTGCCATTGCACCATCGCACCACTCTCCTGGCCTTCTGAAAAGGAGTTAAAACATGGCTCTGTACCCTGGCTTGGGGGAATCTCAGAAGGGCCTGCAGCTGTGGGGCTGGTTGGAACCCTGAGAACTCTCCTTTTGCATTGTTAATCAATGTTTAACTGGTTCAATCATCCTTGCTTCCTTTTAAATATTATTTTTCATTTTTAATTCTTATATGCTGTTTTTATATTAAGATCTGCTCCTCCTAGTGGTGCTGCTGGATACTACCAGCCCATTAGGACTGTGATAAGCTGAGCAGTGACCAAACCAGCAGCAAGCCAGTTAAGGTGATGGGGGTTTTTTTTTTGTTTTTTTTGCAACCAATGGATCTACAGCCATCTCTGTCAAAATGCAGTCATGACCAGTATTTGATCATGCAAGATGGCATTTGTCAATCCAAAAAGCAGAATAACACTAGGAAGATGATAATATGCTGTTTTTATATTTTAGCATTTTATTGTACACCACCCAGAGTCCCTCTCTGAGAGATACATGGGGAATCAAAAATGTGAAAAATCAATCAATCAATCAATAAAATATTCCATCTAATTATATTTTTGTCAACTCAATGGTCAAGAGTTTTTATTAACCTTTTTCCTATACTATTATCTTTTGTCTCACAAAAAGCAACGTAAGTTTGTTGTTCTTCTGTTTAATCATATCTTATTCACTGAGATTCCCTGGACAAATCCATGCAGTTTTCTTAGCATGGTTTTTCAGAAGTGGTTTGCCACTGCCACCTTCCTAGGGCTGACAGAATGACCAGTCCAAGGTCATCCAGATGGCCTTGTGCCTAAGGTGAGGCTAGAATTCAATCTGATTTCTAGCCTTATGCCTTAGCCACTAAACTTAACCACCAAACTGATTCTCAAATATTATGTACCCAGACAAAAAACTCACAGATGAGAAATTTAAATATAAAATATGTATTCTGTTTCACTAAACATACAATGCTTAAGATAGTGACAATTAAAAAACCCTACATAATAATTTTAATGTTTGTCATGCAATTAAGCACACGAACACATGAAGAAGTTCAGACCAGATCTCATAAATAAACATCCTATATAAGTTTTTTTCTTTTCTTTTTTTTTTGCTGAATAGGAATAGAAATAAATCTGGTTGATATTGGTGAGTTTGTCTCCCAGCTTGCAAGCGAGAAAGTTATATTGCTTTCCAGCATTTACATTCCTAAAATATATTGGTCAAATTTTCATCATTCAACACACACTGAGACAATTGCAATTTAGGAAAAATATGGAATATGAATATTTCAAAAGCATTCCAATAATTTAGTTACTATGTTTAATGATGTAAATGATTTTAAAAAATTAACTTTTGAGAACTACTGAGAAAAGAGGTTCTTACTTCAATAGCTATATTTTGATTACTTATGTAAGCACTGCTTGCTAAAACTTATGTTTTATTTCCTCTTCTACTTGTTATTCTGCAGTGTGGCTTGTAAGACAGAAAATTTATCAAACAACCTTTTATTACTATTAGTATTGGTTGACTAAAAGTTAAAAAAAAAAAGTTTGTTCCACTTATAAAGTGTTCCCATTTGTATTTAGAAGCAATTCTCACCACAGATGATCAAGCAAGACTCTATAAGCTTTCATTCATCTATAAAGGTTTAGTTATACCACTGTACGCAACCTGAAACTGCTGACATTTATTCATGAAGAATGCAATATTAACAACTGAAAGCATAAACAATATATTAGAGCATTAATTACTTGAGGTAATTAAAATTAAGCCCAGGTATGATAAAACCAAACACACCTGTATTGTCTCCATCATTGTTTCTGTGATAATATTTTTTTCTATAAGATGTTCCATTAATTCCGTCAACACTAGTTGACTTGCTAGGGATACGCGGTTCTTTCTGAGCACCTCTTGGTGACATTTCTGCATGCCATATGCACCCAACATCCTAGAAACAAAACAAATCTAAATGGAAATAACTGTTCTTCACATCTTAGATAATGTTTAAAACTTACAAGCACAAAAGAAGCAAGTGTTTGAACATTTAATTTAATTAACCATTATAGTTCTAAACCTACTAATGGCTATAAAAGGAATATTTACAATTTAAATTTAAAAAATTTAAATTTAAATTTATTTTTAAGCATTGGAAAATACATATTATAGGCTCTGGCAAAATTATTCAGACCTGCAGTCAAGTCAGATCAAGGTCAAAACAAGTATTTCTTGGACACATATGAAACCATTTCTTGCATCACAGTAATACACCCAACTAAAAATCTGTGAACTATAAATACACATGTTTTCTATCACTTAATAGGATAATTATTTTGTATCATTTTAATCAGTGAGCTGCTGCTCCAATCAACCAACAGCTGCCACACAAGTGCAAATCAGCAACTGAAACATTTCACAGCAAACTCTGTGGTATGTACCTGACAATGCTGGACGAATAAAGTCTACTCAAAAATAGAATGATGGCTTGAAATGTTGGTCATAATTTCTTCCTTTCCAAAAATAATTTTACATTTTGTGATTTAAGTCCGCATCAAACCAACATAGCTTATGGTTGTTTTTAATGGGGCATTCACTTCAGATAACAGTATAAAGCACACCAAAGAACAGCCAACTTCAGGCAACAGGAACAAGTTTCCTTCATAGCGTTCCCTTTCCAAATTGATGATTCCTATTGAAAAGTACATTTCAAAAATGTGTTCTGCTATATTTATTATGTTTATACCAGAGTCAAGAAACATTACTCTCAGCAGATACATCATACTATGTGGACGTAACAATTATACAGGAATTTTTATAAATATCTCACACATTACCAAGGTACACTTGTTAATAATATTTAAAAGCTATACCCTTATTTGCAAAATAAACCCCAGCAAGATGATGAGAGCTATGTCACAGCAAATATTTATGAATGATGCATTTATGGCTTTATGTAAAACAGGCAAGGATTCGCTGAATTCATTTTCATTTTGCACAGAAAGCATGCAAAACTCCAGCCCTATAACAACTGACATCCATAGCAGTGCCACCACAGATGTATATAACCCTTATTCTATAATCAGATAAACAGAAAAGGGCTTTAATTTTGTCTTTGCAGAGAGAGAGAAAAAAATACTTCCAATGCTGTTCAAGTCCTTTGTAACTACAGAATTTCTGAAGCTGATTTTTTGTTCAAATTAGAACATCCCTTCGTGCAAATCCCATCTCTCCTAAGCATGTACTTTTTTCAGTCCTCGGGTGACCTCCGAAAGGAAGTCATCTTTTCCTCTCGCTCCATTTGCACTGCAAACCCAAGTGATGGGACGGCTGCAAAAATCAGTTAAATCCAGAACACGAAGAGAGTTTCAGAAACTCAACGTGCTCCTCCCATCCAGGCTTCTGCGTGCTGAGCCGAAAAGGAAAGGGCAAGACAAAAGGCGAGCAGGATTGGGGCAGGCGGGGGGTGAAGGAAGTCGGCAACACGCTGGGGGGGGGGGGGGCACGTCAAAGGCCCAAGTGGGAACTTGGCCCCCAGGAACAGCCTCGCCCTCCCAAGGCACCGCGCCGCAACTGCAAGGCGGGCGGTCCTTCTGCTCCATCCCTTGCCGTTCCCTGCAAGCAGGAGGCTTCGCCAGGCTCCCTCGATCTAATTCTACCTGCTCCACTCCCGTCCCTTTTGGCGTCGGACCCTGACTAAGAAGCGCGACGCGGGAGACACCGCCAAGCAACGCACGGCACGTTCCGGTCCTCCTTAGGGCGCCGCCATCCCTGCTAGGCCACAGGCGGAAAAGCGGTTTCCCGCTCAAATTCCTCGCTCTTTAGCCAGCAGGAAAGAAAAAGAAAAAAAAAGCCAGCATCCTTGATCACGTGGGAGCGCCTTCGTCTCCTGCTATTTGTGCGCTTGCGCGAGTGGCGGATTTCCCCCCCCCGAGAGAGAGAGAGAGAGAGAGACCGCGCACGCGCAGTTATGTCTTTCCCAGAACAAAGGGAAAAGATTTCTGTCCGATTCGGTGTTTTTTGTTTTGTTTTGCAGAGTTCGGGATTTTTTCACCTGCTCCAGATCCAGGCGGCGGTTGTTTTCGTTGATTTATCCAATCTTTGGACTTTATAATCTGCCTTTCTTGCGACTGCGTCCCTTATGAAAAAGACTTCCTTTGTGGCTTTCTTGTTGGTCCTTCCCGTGCTGCACATCGTTTTCACTGAGTTAAAACGAGAGTGGAGAATCGCGCTGCGCCGGATGCCGCTGAACTACAATTCCCAGCAATCTCAGCTAGCAGGTTCAATAGTGAAGAGTTTTGGGAGTTATAGTTCAGCGACAATAAGGCAATCTCACAGATTAGTGATTACCTCCTGTTTGTTTGTTCTGTCAAGCAATTATAAGATAACAGCTATAAGTATAAACATAGTTATGGATACATGAAATGGATACATATAAGAAAAATAAAAAAAATTAAAAAAGGACAGGGACAGTATTTACATTATTACGCTACCTGCTTGTTAGCTACCGCTAACTAAGCCATAATACATTGCTCAAAATAAATAAACAACCCAATGTAACTCCAAGTCAATCACACTTCTGTGAAATCAAACTGTCCACTTAGGTAGCAACACTGACAATCAATTTCACAAGCTGTTGTGCAAATGGAATAGACAACAGGTGGAAAGCAGAGGCAGTTATCAAGACATCCCAATAAAGGAGTGGTTCTGCAGGTGGTGACCACAGACCATTTCTCAGTTCCTATGCTTTCTGGCTGATAGTTTGGTCGCTTTTGAATGCTGGCGGTGCTTTCACTCTAGTGGTAGCATTAGACAGAGTCTACAACCCACACAAGTAACTCAGGTAGTGCAACTCATCCAGGATGGCACATCAATGCGATCTGTGGCAAGAAGGTTTGCTGTGTCTGTCAGCGTAGTGTCCAGAGCATGGAGGTGCTACCAGGAGACAGGCCAGTACATTAGGAGACGTGGAGGAGGCCGTAGGAGGGCAAGAACCCAGCATCAGGACCGCCACCTCTGCTTTTGTGCAAGGAGGAACAGGAGGAACACTGCCAGAACCACAAATGTGCATGTGGCTGCTCAAACGGTCAGAAATAGACTCCATGAGGGTGGTATGAGGGCGGTATGAGGGCCCGATGTCGACAGGTGGGGGTTGTGCTTACAGCCCAACACTGTGCAGGACGTTTGGCATTTGCCAAACACCAAGATTGGCAAATTCGCCACTGGCGCCCTGTGCTCTTTACAGATGAAAGCAGGTTCACATTGAGCACATATGACAGACGTGACAAGGTCTTGCTGCCTGCAACATCCTCCAGCATGACCAGTTTGGCAGTGAGTCAGTAATGGTGTGGGGTGGCATTTCTTTAGGGGGCCGCACAGCCCTCCATGTGCTTGCCAGAGGTAGCCTGACTGCCATTAGGTACCGAGATGGGATCCTCAGACCCCTTGTGAGGATCATATGCTGGTGCGGTTGGCCCTGGGTTCCTCCTAATGCAAGACAATGCTAGACCTCATGTGGCTGGAGTGTGTCAGTAGGTCCTGCAAGACGAAGGCATTGATGCTATGGACTGGCCCACCTGTTCCCCAGACCTGAATCCAACTGAGCACATCTGGGACATCATGTCTCGCTCCATCCACCAATGCCACGCTGCACCACAGACTGTCCAGGAGTTGGAGAATGCTTTCGTCCAGGTGTGGGAGGAGATCCCTCAGGAGACCATCCGCCACTTCATCAGGAGCATGCCCAGGCGTTGTAGGGAGGTCATACAGGCACATGGAGGCCACACACACAACTGAGCCTCATTTTGACTTGTTTTAAGGACATTACATCAAATTTGGATCAGCCTGTAGTGTTTTTTTCTACTTTAATTTTGAGTGTAACTCCAAATCCATTCCTCCATGGGTTGCTAAATTTGATTTCCATTGATAAATTTTGTGTGATTTTGTTGTCAGCACATTCAACTATGTAATGAACAATGTATTTAATAAGAATATTTCATTCATTCAGATCTAGGATGTCTTATTTTTGTGTTCCCTTTATTTTTTTGAGCAGTGTATATTGAAGTAATAGGTACAGGAATTGCCATACTGATTGTTAATGTACCTTGAAGTCTGTTGACTCTTAGCAACCACACAATTAGATTTTCTCCATGATCTATCCCTGACCTGGTCCTTCCCAGTCTTCCAATAGTGCATCCATTGCAACTGTAATTGAATCTATCCACCACGCTGGTGGTCTTTCTCTTGCACTTTTGCCAACATTAAACCCTTCTCCAACCAGCTGGTTTTACCATTTTCATTATTGTTGTAAAGTAACAATTATGATTTATGTGTTGGAGGAACTGCAGCAATTGTTTTGTTCAATCAAACATGACAAAAAGTATCCAGAATTTAGTGTTCTATGTTAAGCACAGCTTTTCACTCATAAAATAAACTCTATATGAGTAATTGTTGGCTCTATGGGTGTCCGCGACTTGTGATCACAATTGAGCCCAACATTACCATTGTTAAGCAAGTCTTGCCCCATTTTATGAGGTTTTTTTTCACTTCAGTTGATATGCAGGACCAGTTGGCTTATGTGCTTTTTTCTTGAAAAAGCTTGCTACCATCCTAGGTGAACATTTTCATGTACAATTTTTGAAGTATCATTTTGAACTAGTTCTCTGCCTGATCTATGGTCATCAGCTATAGTTATACCAATTTTTAAAAAGGGTGACCCTAGTTCAGTTGAACATTATAGACCAGTCTCTTTGTGTTGTATTACATCACAGTTATGGAAAACTATAAACTATTCCATTGTTCACCACTGTAGGAAGTTGGCATCCAACCCCCTCGTAGAAAAATGAAATATCCTGGGAAATATTAAAAAGGCAGAATATTTCCTCTAAAAAGAGTAGAAACTCAGAAGCAGTTCTATATCAACGATTTATATGATCAACTTAAAAGCAATTGCATCCTTTTTGCCGATGACATAAAGTTATTCAATACTACAGATAATTCTGTTGTTTTGCAAAGTGATCTCGACTATGTGTCCGAAAGGTCATCTATTTTGCAACTTCAAAATTTTGATCAATAAATGCTCTGTCTTACATATTGGCAAATGTAATCAGAATGTCAAGTATAAGCTAGGTGGCATTGAACTAGCTGATGACCCTTACTTTGTCAAGGACCTAGGTGTACTTATCTCTGACGATCTATGCTCCAAAGTTCACTGTAACAGCGTTGCTAAAAAAAAAAAAAGGCATTTAAGAGTTGTAAAACAATTTTTTGAAACATTGTATTGCTAATTAGAGCTTATAAAACTTATGCTAAGCCAATTTTAGAGTATTGTTCAACTGTTTGGAATCCCCACCATATATCTGACATCAGTACAATTGAGCGGGTTCAGAAATACTTCACGAGAAAAGACTTGCACTCTTCGGTACACAGTAGAATTCCTTATGCTACTAGGCTCGAAATTCTCAGTTTGGATAACTTAGAACTGTGTTGCTTGCGATTAGACCTAGGTATTGCATACAAAATCATACGTAGTAATCTGTTACCTGTAAATGACTTTTTTGGGGAGGGGGTTAATCGCAACAATCCGTACTAACTTTAAAGTCAGTGTAAATTGTTCTAAACTTGACTGTAAAAAATATGATTTCTGCAATAGAGTTATCAAAGTTTGTAATTTTTACAAAGTTATTACAAAGTTTGTGATAAGTTTGCCCTACCTGATTCAGTTTTCTCAGCTACAACTTTTCAGTTTCAGTCACAAATTGACTTCCGTGGACCTTACTTCATATTTAAGTGGTTAGAGAGGGCGGGCATTAGCGCACTAACGTGTCTATTGTCCCTGTCATTGTATTTTTATTCTCTTATTCTTGTTCTCGTTTTCATTTGACAAATTCTAGTAAATAAATTAAATGAATAAATATGTTAGTAGCCCAGTTGTTAAGTGAATCTGGCTTCCCCATTGACTTTGCTTGTCAGAAGGTCACAGATCGCATGTCCTTGGGGATACTGCAAATGTCGTAACTGTGGAAAAAAGATTATAAGTGACATTTTTCAGTGCTGTTGTAACTTTGAATGCTCACTGAACAAACTGTTGTAAGTTGAGGACTACCTGTATTTATATGAAGACAATTAAGCTTTCACTTTTTCTTGTTCAGAACTAGAAAAATGACGCTAATAAATAAGGAAGCCTTTGAACCACCTGTCAGCAGGTGGCAGCATAAGCCTGTGGATAAGATTGGCTCCACTGTAAACTTTGGTGAAGAATGCAACCCCAAACCATATTTGTATTCTTGTCAAGCAGACTACATGCACTTGTCCATAAAATCAAGAATTGACTTTGACATGAATGAGACCTGTTATTATTTTAATGTGTTATGAAAATCACGCTTTGCTCTAAAAGCCCCTGGGAATCAACTTATAAAAGGAAAGGCTAGCTGAATTATAGCTTTGTGATTTCATTAACAGGAAACATTTAATTATACGACTTAATCATTTTAATCAATTATTTTATTTAACTAATCTGTAATGTAATTGGCAAAGGGGGGACGCCATCTTCCCAAGCTGCTAAAAAATTTTGCACGGAATAAGAACAATAATGTGTTCTGTAGTGTAGAATGATGGTACCCTAATATAAATAATTTGCAATCACTAGGTACACAAATGGCTTGCCTATCAACTGAATCTCATGTGTTATTTAATACAGGTAGCCCTTGACTTATGATCACAAGTGAGCCCAAAATTTCTCTTGCTAGGTGAAGCAGTTGTTAAATGAGTTTTGCCCCATTTTATGGCTTTCTTGCCACAGTTGTTAAGTGAATCATTGCAGTTAAGTTAGTAACACAGTTGTTCAGTGAAACTGGCTTCCCCATTGACTTTGCTTCTCAGAAGGTCACAAAAGGTGATCCCATGACCTCAAGACAATGCAACAGTCATAAATGTAAACCAGTTACCAGGCGTCCAGATTTTGATCACATGACCATGAGGATTCTACAAAAGTTGTAAGTGTGAAAAACGGTCTTACTTCACTTTTTCATTGCTGTTGTAACTTTGAACAGCCACCAAATGAACTGTTATAAATTAAGGACTACTGTAATCCAGATTCCCTGGAGACATTCCGTTGAGCAACATATAGTTCTTAAAATAGGCATGTATGTACAGGACAAACCATGTAAGTCTTTGACCTACATTGCAGATGTGAATATAGTCTTTGATCTCTTCCCTCCTACTCACAGTTATTTCTTTTCCAATTAACAGTCCCCAATCAAAAAAGTAATGAAATTCCCCGCCTTTCTTAAGCAAAGTTTCCTACTGGATTTGGTAAGCTACATGTACTATCCTAAAAGTAAATGATATAATTGCACTCTTCTTGGCTTATTTAGCATTAGGCAATATGAACCAATATAGGGTTAAGTTCGATGTGGGCCAAGAAAATTTGTGCATGCCTTCCACCTGAAAGATTAGTAATATTTCCAAAACAAAGGATCATTTTATATTTTACAGTAAATGTAAACTCCTGGCATGTCATTTTCCATCAGGTAACATTATTTCATTTCTCATAATAGGAAAAAAGAAATATGGTCAGTGGTTTGTCTATGATTCCCATCTATTTTGAAATGTGTCATTTTAGATCGTTAGTAACAAATTAAGATTCAGTTCATTGGGTTAATTGAATATTACTTGCAAAAATGAGAGGTGATAGGTGTTATGTGTGGAGCATGGGTGCGAAGAATGGAGACGAGCCGGTGAAACAGTGAACTTCAACTCTTTATTTACATGGTGTGACAACTCAAACTGGATGGCTGCTATAGCCTTCCTTATATAGGCAACTTATTAACTATTCAACCAATGGCAACCTGGGAGTGCTAGCTCCGTTAACCAATGAGAACGGCTTGCTAATGGCCAATCAGATTCTCCTGAACGGAGCAATCTGATCTCGCCATTTAACAGCCAATCAGAAGTGCAGGGCCAGAACCCTGCACTTGACTTCAAGCTCTAGATAACTTTATTAAACATTTATTCATTCACAACAATAGGGATCAGTTCTGTTCTATTACCTGCCTATAATATGTGTGCACCTTATATAAAACCAAGATTTTTTATTTTCCTCCTTACACATATATTTATGTTCATATTTATACTATTGAAGGAAATAAATGGTCTTAATAAGCAGAAAATAGCTTTATTTTATTTGTGTTTTGCAAAATAATTAAAGTTTAGCTACAAGTGTGCATAGAGGCAAGGGAGGTTTTAGGATTCCATTCTGATTGCAACAGTTTATAGATAATAATATTTGGCAGGAAAGATACTATAAGGATCTAAGTGAAGAAAAATATAGGACATCATGTAGGGCAGAGAGCCAATGTAAAGATTGCACCTGATTAGTGGAATGAGAGATGGATTATTTTAGCAGCTGAACTCTAAACAAAGGTAAGGGACCTGAGACAGACCACATACAATCAGAAATAAGTTTGCATTCAAATCAGCTGATGTAAGAAGTAAAAAGATGCAAATTACAAATAATGTCAGCTCAAGTTATTTTCCTTGCTACGTTTATTTGTCTCTTTCACAAATTGAAATAGGGATTATTTGAAAAGATGAACAGAAAATGTCAACGGAAAATCATGCCTGTTATTTTCTATATGTGTTCTGCAAAGAACACATAAAGAGCAAGAAATGGCAGAGTCTTACAAGGGTTGCAGGATGAACTATCACCAGTATTAATGAAATGGCAAAATCATTATCTTTTGTGTGTGAGAGTGTTTTTTTTAAAATATGATTGTACTTGACATGTTTGTTTTCATATTTTTTCACTGTATGCTACCCAAAGTTACTTCATGTAAGATTGGCAGCCATATAAATTTGATAAATAAATAATTGAAATAGCAATAGCAATTAGACTTATATACTGCTTCATAGTGCCTTAGTGCCCTCTCTAAGCAGTTTTACAGAGTCAGCATGTTGCCCTCTATAATCTGAGTCCTCATTTTACTGACCTTGGAACAATGGAAGGCTAAGTCAATCTTGATCCGGTGAGAATTGATACTCATTTTAATCAGTGGAAAAATATACTGTATGTGATAAACTGCAAAGGTCCCCAAACATTTTGTTCATGTTGATTTTTATATCATAATTCAATAGGACACAAACCAGGGATCCACATATGATGTCACCTTAAACAGCTTAAACATACTGTTCGCAATATGGCCCTAAACAGCTTACTGTATAGCCAAAATTTCACAAAACATTTATGAAACTAAAATTTGTGAGACAAAGCAAAATCTTGGAAGATTATATAATATGAATGTGAAAACTATGAGAGACTTCGTGTGTGTGTGTGTAATTTTTTTTGTTTTGAAAACAAGGTAGAGAAAGTTGCAGAATGCAGCTTCTGCTTTTCGAACACTTTAATAACACAATAGGAGCCCTTTGACCAGAAAGGAGGCAAGAAGATTGGAATGGAGGAGTTGGCTACGTTCTGAGATGCTGACCAAGGCTTAATTTATTTCATATTTACGTGAAGCAATTACCACTTACGATGTTGTGTCTATTTCAGGTAAAATTAATGAAATCTGATTGACTAGCCCCCTTCACCAAAGGCGGATTCGAAAATTTTTAATTAAATTCTTTGGAAACTATATTGCACTAGCTTGTATGAACTGTTTGTATATAAAAGCTTATTTTCATCACAAGAGATTCTAAGGTTGTGACAGAGATCCATACCAGATTCATTATCTTCATAACAGAAAATACTCCACATATACTCATCGTGATTCACATAAAGTGAGCCCAGTTTCAATAAATAAGAGAAAGGGGACACTTCAGTAGTATCCTCTGGGCGCTGTCCTCTGCATTACAGAACCTCTACTTGTCCCTACTTGATTTTAAGGAAGATGTTCATTGTTACAGTTAGCTTCCATTCAGGAGAAAGTTGAAATAAATATTTGGATAAAATGCCTACTCCTAACAGAAAACACAGACTAATACAAATGCTAACCCTTACCATGACAGGTATGATACAGAAAATAATAGTAACCAGTTTTAAGATGAATTATCACCATTGCGATGTATTTTATAGGCTGATTTTAATCTTTCCAGGGAGATCTTTTAAAACCTTCCTGGATCTAGACTAGTTTATCAGTGAAACTGAAGTTTAAAAAAATTAAAAACTTCCTGCTTTTTTTTAAAAAAATCGTTATTTCACTGGCTCTCTACCCTGCCCTGTTCTTCCCTCTCTCCAGACTTCTGTTTGTATCAGCTAGGCAGAATGATTAACAATCTGTGCCTACAATCCGCCTCCTCCAGATATGCCACCCTGTCTTTTGTTCTCCACTCCCTAGGCAGCCTAAGCTACTGTTCAATGCTAAGAACGTATGAATGACTCTGGAAATGTCTAACCATATCAAATGAAATGTCTAAGAACCTTTCTATCTTCCCACTCCCTGAAAGAAACTCCCAAGGAAGCAAAGGAGTCCTTACCATGGCTGCATGTCTACAATGCATGCCTTTTTCATAAAAGAGAGCCAAGCCCCTTGCAAGCAAACTTTGCTTCAGATGTAGCACAGGCTATAAAAGCAAGTTGACCATGGGCTCAAAAGAAGTCATGTGAAAATACTGGCACTGCTTATCAATCTCCAGCCTTTCAGTCAAGGTTTTGAAGGTTGAAAGTATCCTTCAAAGACTTCGTCAACATTTGCATTCTCATACGCAGGAGGTGGAGTGAGAGGCTCCAGGCGTTCCAGACGTTCTTCACTCCCTCTGAGTTCGTGAGTATCTGAGACAAAGCGTTGCAGTCTTGGGGGTAGGACCAGTCGGAGGCGCAAACTCGAGTACAGATCTGTTTCGGAGGCCCGCCGTACACCTGGCTCCACTGAGACACTCAATGCCTCCACCACAGTCTCTCCATGGGCAGGAGGCTCAATAACCACACTATAGGGAGGGGGTTCTCCTTGGGTTATTCCAGGACTAGATGTAATGGTCCAAATTGTGGGCGCTGAATCTGACAAGTAGCCAGTAGCCAACACTTGCTCATATGTTGGTGCTTCATAGGTTGTGTTGTCTCTGTATTAAAAAAAAAAATGGGAGGAAAGTTCAAAATAACTGCTTCCTGGTTCCATGAGAAACAGTTACCTATTTTTTTTTAATGAGACACAAGCAAAATTCTAAATCATTTCAAGCAACTGGGCTCATTGTGTCTAATTTCTACTTAATCCCCATAATTGCATTCTACATCCCATTTAATTATTACTCTGCAAGAATGCAAAAATCTTTTCCTTTTTGGAAATTATGCTATACATTTCAACTTCAGAACTATCACTGACATAAATAAGCACTGACAGTAATCTAGGATTCTTCTGGTAGATTAAGTGACTTACATATGGATGAAAGCATAACAAACCACAAAATGCTTAGACACATTGTGGTCGAGCATAATTGAGACTATGTCCACAGCTTCGTGTAATCCAAAACCATTACATAAGAGCTTATCCCACATTCTGTCCCAACCCCGGGGGGCAGGGGAGATAATGGCTTTTTAAAAACCTTATGAAAAGCCACCCTACAGTCAATACTATCCAAATTTCAGAGACTATATTGTTCCAAAGAGTAAGCACTGTAACAGAAATTATGCTTTCCAGTTCCTCTAGTGAGAATGTTTTCTGTGGAAGGGACCTGAAACACACTTACTTTGCTGGATAGTCATTTAAAACACAGCCCAGGAGTCTGCTTGTATTCCCCTCGCTACAACTGAGAAACCCCTGATTCTGGCTACCACACAGCTTCCCAGATGATCATAGAACATCAGATGATCATTACTAAAAAAAATACGTTTTGAGCAATGGTCAAAAGAGTTTTGCTTCATTTTACAACCTTTCTTGCCACAGTTGTTAAGTGAACCACTGCAGTTGCTAAATCAGTAACGCGATTCTTAAATGAACCCAGCTTCTCCATTGACTTTGCTTGTCAGAAGGTTGCAAAAGGTGATCACAGGACCCCAGGACGGCTGCAACCATCATAAATATGAGTCAGTTGCCAAGCATCTATATAGGCAACTGTCATAAGTGTCATTATGATGACCATGATTCATTTTTTTCAGTGTCAAAGTTACAACTTTGAATGGTCACTCAACAAACTGTCATAAGTCAAGGACTACCTGCAGTTCAATCTTATCTCTTGGATCACTTTTCAGGTGTGTTGGGATTACAGAACCGAATTCCCAGTCAGCCCGTTCTCTATGAAATTGGCTTAGAATTCTAGGAACTGCATTTTCAATCCCTCTGGAGAAAGGCAGGTAATGGTAATATAAATTAAACTCTCTAGCAGCATCAGAGTAGCTGCCTTGAGTCCGATTTTACTGCAGAATGAATGAATAAAAATGCAGGCGTGCGTGTCGGCCCTCAATGGGTATATGAAGAAACATTATGATGCAGATACATAACAGTGAAGGGTTAATGTCTTCATGTCTTTCCTTATACATATCCCAAAATGCTTGAGCACTCATCATTGGAATTAGGTTTCTAAACTAGAAAACTCCTTGGTATATGCCAGTTTCCCTTAAACTGGTGTCAGAAATGGATGCAAATATCCTGTGATTAAGATTTGTGGAAATTAGCACAACTACGTGGTCTTACCTGTTGTGATTTTGTCTTCTTGGGGCTGCCTCGGGCTCTTCTGCATTCTGATGTGTCAGACAATGTTCAGCTGCCACACTAATGAGGTAGCCAACCAAACACAAGCCCCCTGCTACAAGAAAGAAAACCCCAATAGGATTGATTTCAGAGGAGATGGCCAGCATGGTTATGCCAATGAGAAGGGTGGCTGAGAAAAGCACCAGCAAGGTATGACGGAGACCCTTCCAGCGTGACGCTGACAACATGGCAACACAAGTGGGAGTAACAGTTGTTGACAGGACAAGGCAAATCAGCTGGTAGTATGGATGCCTGTGAAAGAGAGGAAACATAGTGCACAGAATAACACATGCCTTTTTATCCATAGGACCGAAAATATTCATTACATGAAATACTAGCACCTGATGATGTGACGAACATATGGTTTGTGCAGCTCAAAGTGCTATAGAAGCATACAGGTAGTCCTTGATTTCCGACCACAATTGAGACCAGAATTTTGTTGGTAAGTTGTTGCATTCACAAGTTGAGCCACCACATGATCGGACACTTTTACAAACATTTTTACAATGGCTGTTAAGGGAATCATGTGGTCATTAAGTGAATCACCTGGTCATAAATCTAATTCCAGATTATTCAAAGTGCGGGTGGGGGAGGTTTGCCAGGAAAACAAAAACAAACAGCATCACAAAATGTGATCACTTGATTGTGGGACACTGCAACCAATTGTAAATGAGAGCTAGTTGCCAAGCACCCAAAATGCAATCACATGACTGTGAGAATGATGCAGTAGCCATAACTTTGAAGACGGTAACCTTAAGTAATTTTTTTGAACTCCATCGTAACTTTGAATGGTTGTTAAGTAAGCAGTCGTAAATCAAAGATACTTGTATGGCAGATTGACAAGAAACACAGATTCAGGTAATGTAGGCTAGACTATGAACTTAGCTACCAAGTTTCTGAAAAGATGGTAATATCATTAGTCTGCACTGCAGTCTCTGTTGTGTCCGCGAAATGATGCCAGGAGTCGGTGACTTAGTGCAAAGCTCTTTATTGGCAAGTTGGAACCGAACTGGCGAAAGGAAAAAAGCCCGCGGCTTTTATTCCTTTCGCCGCCGCGGCCGCGACCAATGGCACCGCTTTGAATCTCCCGCGGTCCGAATGGACCAATCGCGGGAGATTCTTAGCGAGCCAATCGGCGCGGCTCACCTGACCAATCAGAGAGCCCCGCGCTTTGGCCAATCAAAGCGCGGGGATCTCGAGTATGTTAATGAAGGACAGAACAGTCTCCAACAGTTGAAATGGCATCCACCAAAACAGGGTGATATGCATAACTCAATGCATTTCAAAACATTAAGCAGTTAAGGAGGGTGCTAGACACAACCATTCACAGTACATTTGTAAACACTTAACAATTCCTGCTTAGTATAACCAGGAAGAAATTCAACAATGCATATATTCTGGTAAAAGTCAATGGTTACTGAGCTCTGTATGGGAGATGTAATCTTTTAAATACTAGGGTAAGGATCTAATAATGTCAAGGATTTTTTAGAATAACAACAGAAAAACAGGGAGATAGACTCAAGGATAGAGGAGGAAGGAAGAGGAAAAACCAGGCAGGAAGAATTATACTTTGCTAAAATCTAAGTTGGCCATGAGTAAGTACAGAAATATAATAAATGAATGGATGAAAGGAAAGGAAAAAGCAAAACAAGAGAAAATAGGTTTTTCTTCTTATAGTAAGGACAACATTTAATAAAATGTAACAGAATAAAAGACACAAGAATATAACATTTCCAGCCCACTTAACCACTCAAACTCCAAAATATAGTCATGCATGCTTGGTTGACTAGCCTTCCTTTGAGTACTTGCTCACCAAGTACTCTAAAGCAAATACCAAGTAAATGAAAGAGTTAGAGGAGGACACAGGTGACTTGCAAATGGTTTTTATATACCTGGAAATACTCTATGTCCTTGAAAAGTCACACTCTTCAGCTAGGTTGGGGTGTGGGGAAGCTTGTATATGTGTGCCTTCAACTCATTGAGGACTCCTGGGGACTGCCTGGACTATAGTAAAATTACTATAGTAAAATTAGCCTAAAGGTTAATTTTTTAAATCTGTTTTTTTTTATACAACTCAAAAGGTGAACATAGGACTAGAAATCCCAGTTTCCTGGCTTCTAGGCCAGCATCTTAACTACTACAAATTTGTTGTCCTGCTAAGATTTTCAGAAGTGGTTTGTTCTTGGCATCTTCCTAGAGTTGAGGGAGCAAGAGAAACTGATCCAAAGTCATTTACCCAATTTGGTGCCTAAGGCCAGACTAGCACTCAATGTATCCCTGCTTCCAGCCTTATGCTTTTATTTTTTTTAAAAAAATTATTTATTTATTTATTTATTTGAGTTGTCAATCGCTTACAAGATAATAGGTATAAGTATAAACATAGTTATGAATACATGAAAAGGATACATATAAGAAAAATAAAAAGAAACAATAGGACAGGGACGGTAGGCACATTTGTGCACTAATGCACACCCCCTACAGACCTCTTAGGAAAGGGGTGAGGTCAATAGTATAGAAGTCAATAGACAGTCTAAGGTTAAAGTTTTTGGGGTTTGGGGAAGAAACCACAGAGACAGGTAGAGTATTCCAGACATTGACCACTCTGTTGCTGAAGTCGTATTTCCTGCAATCAAGTTTGATGTGGTTAACCTTGAGTTTGCATCTATTCTTGTATTGTTATGGTTGAAGCTGAAGTATTCATTGAGAAGTAGGACATTGCAATGTATGCTATAATATACTATATTTAGATCAGACCGAATTCTAGGTTTTCTAGGTCTAGAATTTTGAGTCTGGTGGCATAAGGTATTCTGCAACAAGTAGAGGAGTGGAGAACTCTTCTTGTGAAATATTTCTGGACTTTCTCAACTGTGTTAATATCAGATATGTAATGGAGAAGGCGGAGCTTCGTGCCGGCGTTACAGCTGCGATCTCGGGGCTCTGAGATCGCAGCTGATATTTTCGCCCCTGGTCGGTCCTAACGGACCTAAATCGTCCCGGAGAGACGGTGATTGTGAAGGGCACTGTTCCAGGATCCCAGAGACATCGCAAAGTCTCTGGTTAGATTCGGAAGAAGCCCTTTTGCTGGCGGCGGAGAGGCAGCCTCCATAGCTGCTGAAGTCGGGACAGCTCCGAAAAGAAAGTGACTGGATTGAAGTGTGTCGGTTGGGTGAGAAAAACTCTTTTGTGTTGAAAATTCGCTGAGATTGGAAAGTTCATTCTGAAGAGAGGAGGAAGCTGTGGGATTTTTTTTTTTTGACTGAAATTGTTTGAGCGGCGTTTTTAAAGTGCTGTCAAATTGAGGCTTGGGGTGTTTTTTTTTTTTGTTTTTTTTCTATATTCTTTGGGAAAGATTTTACTGTGACTTAGGTAACCGGACTGAATTTTCTTATATATATACTTTTAGGCTCCCTTTGACTTTTTTATTTTTTTTAGGATAGAGGCTTCCTTTGGTCATTTTTTTCTTTTTTTTGTATATATTAATTTTTTTTTCCGGTTGGGGCTGAGAAAGAGCATTAAGAAACTTTGTAACACTGCCAACTAGAGGCTTGAAAGTATTCTATCTGAATTGGAGAGAATTGCAAAAAGACCTCATCTCAAGGACTTTTTAATGTGATAAGATAGAGGGAGAGCACAGCAAAATATTATTGCAGGTGCTTTCCTGGACTGTTATCAACACTTGAGGTTTGGCTTTGAAGTTGCTGGAGAAGAGAGTCATAACAAGAGCCTTGGATAAATAACAAAGTGCAGTGTGTTTTCTTATATGGACCCCATTTGTTAGCTTTTTTTTAAAATCTTAATTTTTAGTAATATTTTTATTTTTGCCTTTTATTTTAAAGGGAAAGCCTCAGAGTTTTTTCTCTTTTCTTCTTTATTTTTTTTTTCCTTTTTATTGGGACTTTTTTGCTTTTCATATTTATCTTTTTGGATTATTCTGTTGTTGTGGTTGATTTTTTTTTTTTTTTTTTCTTCTTCCTCTTTTGGATTATTTTTTGGATTATTGAGATTTCTTAATTGGATTAAGGTGTGAAGAACCTGAAGGAATTTTTTGTTTTTTGTTTTTCTTCTCTCCCTTTTTGCTTTTTCCTTTTTCTTTTGCTTTTAATCAATATTATTATTTTTGGATTTGTTTGTTTTTTCCTTTTTATTTTTTCCTTTTTTATGGTGGATTATCTCGTAATTGGATTAGGGTCTAGAAGAACCCGAAGATCTGTCTTCTTCCTTTTTTTCTGTTTCTTCTTTGGTTTCGTGTTTTTTACTATTGGAGTTCTCCATTTTGGATTATAATTGGCTGCCCTACCAGTTGGGTTAAAAGTTAAGAAGAATTTGAAGTTTTGCAAACATTGAAATGAGCAAGAAACCAATACCATCTGGCATTGCTGCTTCTACCTCTGCTTCCCCACCAGCTGGAGGACAACGTTTAATTCAGACAATGTTGAAGCAAGATAAGGAACAAGAAAAAATAACTTTACAGTTACAGATGATTATGCAAGGAATTCAAGAACTTAAGACAAAATCAGATATTATTGAACAAAGAACAGAAAATATTGAACAAAGAATAGAGAAGACTGATGAAAAAGTGGAAAATATTAAACAAATGATGGTTAAGTATGAGGAGAAATTCCAAAAAATTGAGGAAGAAGGAAAACAAAGAGAGAAGAAGATTGAAAATATTGACAGCAGATTAACAGCGGTCGAACAAGAAAAAGGTGGGATGCTGAGGTGGGAGATGGAAAGGTCAGAATTTTACCTCAGATTTCAAAATATAGAGGAGGAAAAAGGAGAAAATTTGGCAGCGGTAATGATAGAAATTTTGGCAGATGCTTTGGAAATTACAGAGGAAAAGAAGATGGATGGAATAGATGAGATATACCGAGTCTATACAAGATATGCGATGAGAAATAAATTACCCAGGGAAGTTCATATTAGATTTACCAAAAAATCCATTAAAACGCAAATATTACAAGTAGCAAGAGAGAAAACACTGAAATACAAGGGTAAAGAGGTTGTGGTCTTGAAACAAATACCTAGAAGAGTGAGAGAGATGAGAAGAGAATATCAATTTCTGACCAAAATACTATTGGAAAACGAAGTGAATTATAGATGGCTGATTCCAGAAGGATTAATGTTTACGTGGCAAGAGCAGAGACATAGAATTGACTCAATTGAGAAAGCAGAACTTTTTCATGCAGAATTTTTCGGAGGAAGAAGAGAGGAAGCAGAGAAAGAGGCTTCATTAATTGAGTTTCAAGATGAACAACTGGAGACTGAAAAAGAGAAAGGAGCAATAGGGGGACAGATTGATAGTAAAAAACAGCGTGAAGTGAGATCCACGAGAGTTGTTAGACCTAAATATAAAGCATAATCATGGAGGAAAAAAAACTGATTACAATGAATATAAACGGACTTAATTCAGCTGTTAAAAGAAGGAAAACTTTTCATAAATTAGAGAAATTAAAATTTGATATAATTTGTTTACAAGAAGTTCACATTAAAAAACAACATGAACAATTGTTATTACAGCCAAAATTAGGGAAAACATTTACCTCTTTGACTCAATGTAAGAAAAGAGGTGTGGTTTTATATATTAAAGAGGCTATTCCAGCAAAATTGATTTACTCGGATGAAGATGGAAGAGTATTAATGGTAGAAATAATGGATAATAATATAAAAATATTCTTGATTGCAATTTATGCTCCGAATGATAAACAAGGAGAGTTTTATAAAAAACTGCACATGAAAATAATTGGACTGGACTATGTTAATATAATTATGATGGGAGATTTTAATGGAATTGTGGACAATAAACTGGACTATATAGCAACAACAACAAAGCAAAATAGAAAGGCTCTCCCAAGGTCCTTTTTTAAAATGACAGATGAATTAACTTTAAAAGATATTTGGAGAGAAAGAAACGTTAAAGCTAAACAATATACTTTTTATTCAAATAGACATTTATCATGGTCCAGATTAGATATGATTTGGATCTCAACAGAACTAATATCTAATATTAAAGAAACAAGCATTGAAACAAGTACCTGGGCAGATCATAGCCCAATGACAATTAAATGGAAGGGACAAAAAAAAAGATCGAGATGGACATTAAATAATACTATTTTAAAGGAGAAAGATTTTACACAATGGATGGAGAAGGAATTGGCTTTTTTCTTTAGAGAAAATAAAAAAGAGGATACTTCAACGCAAAATGTGTGGGACACTATGAAGGCATATGCTAGAGGTTTGATAATAGATTATACAAGAAAAAAGAATATTAGGAAAAGGCAAGCTTCTAAGGCCTTGGAAAATGAGTATAAAACTCTTGAAAAAGAATCACAGAAAATGCCACAGAAAAAGGATATTAAATTGAAGCTGGATGTAATTAAACATAAAATGGATTTAATAGAGAAAGAAGAATTGGCACAGAAAATTAGAAACTCTAAACAGAATTATTTTGAAGATGCAAATAAACCAGGTAGATGGCTAGCATATAAATTGAGAAAAGAGAAGGAATCAAGAAAAATATTGAAGTTAATAGATGAACAAGGCCAAGTTTGTTATGGGAATAAGGAGAAAAAAGAAATTATCCGAGATTTTTATGGGCAATTATATAAACAAGAGAATATTGATGAAGGAAAAGTCAAACAGTATTTACAGGAAGCTAATCTACCAAAGATACCTAAAGAGACTGAAGAAATGCTAGAAAGCAATATAACAATGATGGAACTAAATGAAGCATTTAAGAGACAAAATAATGGGAAAGCTCCGGGCCCAGATGGGCTTCCAGTAGAATTTTATAAAACATTTCAAGAATTATTGAGCATCCCATTGTTAGAAGTTATGAATGAAGTTATGTTAAAAAAGATGATACCTAAAACATGGTCAGAGGCTTATATTACACTTATACCAAAGGAAGAGACTGACCCATTGCAAATTAAGAATTATAGACCTATTTCTTTATTGAATGCAGACTATAAAATCTTTGCTTCAATCTTAGCAGAAAGACTTAAAAAATATTTAAATAATTTTATTCACTCAGATCAAAATGGATTTCTGCCAAAGAGACAAATTAGAGACAATATGAGAGTAATCTTGGACACTTTGGAATATTATGAGGCTCATCCTGAAAAGCAAATGGCTTTGATATTCCTAGATGCTCAAAAAGCATTTGACAACGTGAACTGGAGATTTATGTTATTATTATTGGAGCAGATGGGTTTTGCTAAAAAATTTATTCAAGCAATAGAAGCTATATACAATAAACAGATAGCAAGGGTAATGATGGAGGGGGAACTTACAGATTTTATTAATATAAGAAAAGGCACAAGACAAGGATGCCCCCTATCTCCTTTGTTATTTGTGTTGACCTTGGAAGTCTTGAATAGAAATATTAGGGATGATAAAAGCATAAAAGGAATGAAAATTAAGAAGGAAGAATTTAAGCTACAAGCTTTTGCTGATGATTTAGCTTTTATTTTGGAAGATCCGATTGAAACAGCTCCAAAGTTACTGGAAAGGATAGAGTCATATGGAGAGGTGGCTGGTTTGAAAATAAACAAAGATAAAACAAAGATTTTGACAAAGAATATGTTATTGAGACAGAGAGAAGAATTGGCAGATCTTTTGAAAATTCAAGTTACAAATAAGGTTAAGTATTTGGGGATATATTTGACAACAAGATGTAGCACATTAAAGGAGAATAATTATATTAAACTTAAACAACAGATAACTACAGATTTGAAGAAGTGGGAAAACTTGCAATTGTCATTAATAGGGAGAATTTCAACAATTAAGATGAATATCTTACCTAGAATTTTATTTTTGTTTCAAACAATACCAATAAGGCTTGGAAAAGACTATTTTGAAGATTTAAATAAAATTATGTTGAAGTTTATATGGCAAGGTAAAAAAGCGAGAATAAAGCTAAAGCTTTTGCAAGATGCTAGAATTAGAGGAGGTTTTGGTCTGCCTAATTGGGAATTGTATTATCAAGCTGCAAGTTTGATGTGGGTCAAAGAATGGATAACATTAAGGAAACATAGGTTGTTGACATTAGAAGGGCATGATTTGCTGTTGGGTTGGCATGCTTTTTTATGGTATAAGGGAACTAAAACACAGGGTTATTTTAGAAGACATTATGTACGGGAGTCTTTGTGGTTAAATTGGGAGAAGATAAAAAGACAATGTTATTTGAAAATTCCAGTTTGGTTATCGACCATTGAAGCATTTTCCTATCCTATAATTTACAAGAAGGAACAAACAGTTAGATATGGGGAACTTTTGGATGAAAAGGGTGAACTTAAATCGATCCAAAACTTAGAAGAACAAGGTATAAGGATGAATTGGTTTTCATATGCACAAATACACTCAAGGTATGATGAAGATTCTAAAACGGAGGGATTTTATGATAAACAGACTGATTTAGATAAGATCTTGATGGGTACTGATGAGAAGGTGATTAAAAAATTATATGGTTATTTACTGGGAATGAAATTAGAGGAAGAACAAGTCAAAGAAACTATGATTGTTTGGGGGAAGAATTTTGGATATGGGATTGATTTGGAGAAATGGCAGAAATTGTGGTCTCAAAATTATAAAATGACAATGTCAACAGCATATAAAGAAAACTTGTATAAGATGTTTTACAGGTGGCACTTTCCTCCGACAAGAATAGCAAGAATGTTTAAGAACAAATCTGAAAAATGCTGGAAATGTCATCAGATACCCGGCTTGTATTACCATATGTGGTGGACTTGTGAGGATGCTAGAAAATATTGGACTATAATTCGCATGTGGTTGGAAAAAATGACAAAGAAACATATAGATTTGAAACCAGAGATCTTCTTATTGGGAATTTTACCTGATATATATAGTAAAGATTTGAAATACCTGATTGTAAATGTATTAACAGCGGCCAGGATTGTATTTGCTAAAAATTGGAAGAATGAGAAAATACCATTACAGGAAGAAATTATTAAGAAAATATTGGAATGTGCTGAGATGAGCAGATTGACATTTGAAATTAGAGAGCAAGAGGATAAACAATTTTATGAAATTTGGGATCTTTTTTTGTAAATGGCTAGATGATAAAATACGATAATAGAATATTTAGAATGCTAGATAGTAAGGAATATCTTTATTTTGTCATTATTTTGTTATTTGATATTATATTTATGAAGGATTTTTTAGGATTGATTTGATATGACTAGATGATTTGTTATAGAGTAAACTGGTTTAAAGTATTGTTAGCTCATTAAGCATAAATGATTAAAAATATAGTCAAAAATTTCTTTTTTTTTAGTGATATTAGGATATATAAGTTTGGATTGACAATATGAGTTGTTATGTAACATAATTGTAATTGAGACTACAGAATGAATGCACAAAAATGATGAACCAACTGACACACTGGATGTATATATAAGATTTGATGTTTTAATGTTTTGTTTGTCTTGTTTGTTTGTAGAAAATTAATAAAAACTTTTTTTTAAAAAAAAAAATATCAGATATGTAATGTGGGTTCCAGACTGATGAGCTATATTCAAGTATTGGTCTAGCAAATGTTTTATATGCTCTAGTTAGTAGTGTGATATTACCAGAGAAAAAGCTATGTAGGATTAGGTTAACAACTCTTAATGTCTTTTTGGCTATGTAGTTACAGTGGGCTCTAGCACTTAGATCATTAGAGATAAGTACTCCAAGGTCCTTGACAGAGTTTGGTTCATCAACAAGGTCTTGACTATTCAGCTTGTATTTTATTTTCTGATAATTTTTTTGCCAATATGTAAGACAGATAATTTATTTGTTGAGATTGTTGAGAACTGTCTCTCAAGTTCAGCCGGTTCAACAGCCTGAAAAAAAAAATCACAGTAGCTCTGAATATAGGATTATATAGACAAAGGTCTGGGAACTCGCTGGAAATGAAATCATTTTGTGATATAGAAATTCTGTTGTGACCTAAGGCAGCAGTTGCAGTAGTTAGTCTGCTCTTTATTTGCTTTCAGCATTTGCAGCTTGTATACTTGTAAATAAGATGCCAATAGGATCTAGTTATGTGTATTCGCTTACACTCCAGAGTTTTATTAACATAAAATTCTCACCTGGGAAGTGTGATTGCTCAGGGAAAAAGAAAGTGTGTAACCTTAAGTCAAAAAAAAATATGATTTTACCCAAAATGAAAATAGAAACCATCCATCGGAGCATTGCATTAGGAGACGAATTACATGAATCAGGGGACTGTGGAGGATGAAGACACTGACTCAGAAAGAACCTTATTCAGTACCTGCTGAGTCAAAAAGTTGCCAAGGATTCTGTTTGCAAAAGACTTAATCATTTATGCAAGAAATATAATTGTAGCATGATTTATTTCAAAATGTAATCTGGAATAGACTAAGTGATGACGAAAGTTTACTCAGATTGTTTGGGGATAAAAATGAATAGCATGTTTTATTTTATTATTTTATTTTATTTACATCTTGCTTTTATTATTTTTACAAATAACTCAAGGAGGCAAAACATCTCTCTCTCTCATTCTCATTCTCTCTCTCTCTCTCTCTCCCCATCCCCTACCCCCAGTGGAAGTGACAATGTAATTTGACCAGAGTGAAAGATTGAGGGTGCCAACACTGAAAGAAAAATTGCTTGCTTTACACATGCACATAGGATTCATAATTCCTATATGAAGAGCAGGTGGTAGCTGTGACTCAGGCTTTTGCACAACTTCATCTTTTGCACAACTTCACCTTTTGCACAACTTCAACTGCACCTATTCTTGGATTGAGAGGTCCCACTCATGATTACCCTCTGACTATGGGTCTCATTACTTGCCCAAGTCTGAAGTCCAATGAGAAGAGATCTAGATAGCTTTCTTCCATAGATCTTTGAAATTGAAGCACCAACCAAAAAGAGAAAGTTGAAGATGGGTAAGAAATTGTCCAACCTTGTGGCTTCTTGAGAAGAAGATAGACCACTGCCTCCTTAGGAATAGAATAGAATAGAATTCTTTATTGGCCAAGTGTGATTGGACACACAAGGAATTTGTTTTGGTGCAAATGCTTTCAGTGTACATTCATCAAGAGTCAAGAATCATCATGTACAACACTTAATAATCGTAGGGTGCAATAAGCAATCAAATCATACTAGAAAACTGTCAATGTAAATTGTAAGGATACAAGCGACAAAGTTACAGTCATACAATCACAAGTGGGAGGGGATGGGCGATAAGGAGAAGATTAATAGTAATGCAGACTTTGTAAATAGTTGGATAGTGTTGAGGGTACTATTTGTTTAGCAGAGTGATGGCATTTGGGAAAAAACAGTCCTTGTGTCTTAAGCTCAGATGAAACTACTCCCTCACTCACTGTTTGGAGCTTTGGCTTTGACTAATCAGGAGAGGCAGGTCCAATGGCTACTCTCACAGGTCAACCAACTTCCTTGAGATGAACAAGCACAAACTCTTCTCAGATAACTGTGTCAAGCTGGAGTCACTAAGGACTAACCCAAGTGATATTACCTGACAGATGTCTCAAATAATCTGAAGTCAGAAATGTACACAAAGATGCCTATCCATGCCTTGGTAAGATATGCTAGGTAATAATGAAGGAATGGCTCCTGAATGAAGGAATGGCTTATTACAGAGCAATATGGCATTAAGGACCATTGAAAAATCAGTGGCCAGCACTTGAGTTGAGCCTGGAGTCTAAAAAGCAGAATTGGTACAACAAACTGACTACACTTTCCCTAAGACTGCCCATACCTTGTCTCTTGCCATATCTCCCTCTGCCCATCACCAGCAAATAGCAACCTCCTATCCCTCGCCCCCATTGAATCAATCATCCCCAAAACTGAAAGTTCTCCCCAGGGTTGAAGTAAGATTCAAGCTATCTACTCTCTAACCAGCTAGCATGTCAGAAACCTTAATTCACTTCTACTCATGCATGGAGTGGAACTTAATGTAACCAGTCACATCAATACTATAATTCAAAACCCTGATTTCATCCCACACTGACAACTGCAAACTGGCATCACCTGAGGAGGATATTGTTGCCTCTACTATGTCACACTCGGAGAGAAAACAGACATACCCTAAATTGGACATTTCCAGCCTGAAAAAAATAATCACCACAATCCTTCCTAAGCACCTGCCCAAAGTCCTAGCGCTTCTCAGTGCCTGGTCCTCTGGTGTCTTTACATGTAAACAGTACAAAAATCACCTCCAGCATTTGGATCAAAGAGCTGATAGTCCACTTTCTTGTGGTGCCAAGGACAAGGTGGGACGGGAGACAAGGTAGCACTTGTCATGTATTCCACAAAAGCTGTGGACTCAGGCCAGCAGCCAATTCAGTGCTTGGCAAGATTGAGGGAAATGGGAGAGGAAAATGACAAATTGCATGGATGAATAGAATCCAAGAAATTACTGGAATGTCTTAGAAAAGCTATGAGTTTTATTAAAGACAGGGAAAGCTAGCAAAGATTTGTTCAGTTACCCAGAAGCAAATGAGTCAATGATCCCTAAATAACTGTGGGCCTTTCTCTGCTATTACGTGCTATTTATTTCTTGTGTTGGAGACAAAGCACAATGCCACCATAAACTTTGATTATGCCTATCACCAATTCCATTTTTGTCTCTTTTGCATCTGTTCCATGTCACTGTCAAGTTGTGTCATAGAGATTTGCACATATGTCGTCATTAAAATCAGTGGTTAGTCTTCTCTGGTTAAATTGTTATCTTCCTTCAGAAAATCACCAGGCAGTGGGAAAAATCAGCACCAATCAGGACACTGCAGCATGAATGGAGTGGGCTTGGTTTGGGGATTCCTTTCTACCCTAATCTGTCCCTCCTGTCACATCCCATCTATACATCTCCCAAGTTAAAATATGAAATTTTGAACAGAGAAACATTAGAATAGAAATAATTGCACATTCTAGAAGGCACGTTCCACTATGACTGAACAATTAATTATGTCCTCTTAAAAGGGATAACTAAATCTGACTAGCTGCTGTGTGAGTAAAACTAACCAATGACCAACAAAGGCCCAGTTTGAGGTTTCTCGTGATTTTCAGGATCTTATTTTGAGAAAAAAGTGACAATCCCATACTTGAAAACAAAAATACTGCTTCTAGCATAGTGCTAATAAATACCCCCCCCCCTTTCTTGGTCAGATTAAATACTGGGGATATAATCTCAATACACCTCCCTTGTTGGAAGTCTGATAAACTGGTTTTAAAAACAAAGAGAGATAGCGGCATGAGAAGAAACAAATGGGGAGAGCAAACACCAGCAGAGAAGTGAATTTGGGAGTGGGGGCGCTAATGGCCATGCCAAATACTCACTGAACATGGAACTTCTTATGTCTACAACTCAGGATAACAGATGGCACAATGTCACACATTTTGCTTGCCTTGAATCTGAGCAGGATAAAATCAATTTAAGGGGGGGGGGTATTTTTATTCTAATACGTTAAAGGACAACACAAGGCTAGAGATAAGATGAAGAAAAATCTTGGAGCAATGAATTGGAAGAGATGAAATTTGTCTGAGCAGGATGAGGACTGCAAGCAGGGATCAGCTCCAACAACAAATCAAAACATACATCACAAATGAATTCCATCACCTACTGCCATCTGACACAGGATTAAGAATGACCTCTGTAGATGAAATGCTTAGAAGTTTACCTGGCCTGAAGTAACTGTTCTGTATCTTACTTTGCATTCTTGAAATCCCCGCGTTTTGATTGGTCAAAGCGCGGGGCAATCTGATTGGTCAGGTGAGCTGTGCCGATTGGCTCGCTAAGAATCTCCCGCGATTGGTCCATTCGAATCGCGGGAGATTCAAAGTGATGCCATTGGCCGCGGGCGCCGCGGCTAGAGAATAAAAAGCCGGAAAACTTTCCGTTGCGCGAGTTCAGTTTTCCTGTACCCAATAAAGAGCTAATGCACAAGTCACCGACTCCTGGCATCATTCCGACAGACACAACACTGGCGACGAAGGTGGGATCCTGATCCTGAACCGAAGCACGTGTCCGACGGAAGCCAGACAAAACTACAAGATGGCAAACATCGCACCACCCGCACCCTTCAACCCCGCCAGCGAGGACTGGGAATTGTACTCAGACAGATTCCGCATGTTCCTCGAATGCAGCGACCTGAAGGACGCCATCGGCCCGAAGAAGCGAGCCGTTTTCCTAACCCACTGCGGGCCCGCAGTGTTTAAGATGGCCAAAGCGCTAGCCAAACCCGCCGACGTGACCGCGATGGACTGGGACGACCTCGAGCCAATACTCCGGTGACACTACGCCCCAGCCATGCCCATCCTCATCCAACGACACGAGTTCTATCGGCGGGACCAACGGTCGGGTGAGAGCTTCAGTGACTTCGTCGCAGAACTACGGCGCCTAGGGGGGCTGTGTGAATTCGCCAACATGGACGAAGCCCTGCGAGACCGAATCGTGCTCGGCCTTTGGGACCCCGTCCTCCAAAGTCGGCTGATGGCCAAGGGCAACATCGCCCTTGCTGATACCATCACCGAAGCCACAGCAGCCGAAGCTACCCGACAATCCGCCGACCGCATGCACAGACCGAATGCTGGGGACCGCAGCGGGAACAACCACCCTGCAAGGTTGACCGAGGCCCAACCTGAGACGACCACCCACCAGGGCGACATCCACTCTGCATCGGGCACTTCTGACGAGGACCCGCGGAACCGGCAGGGTCGTAAGTCGAGGACCACCTGTGCCAGTTGCGAAGGCAACCACCCCAGGACAGAATGCCGGTTTTTCGACTCAATCTGCCGGCATTGCGACAAGAAGGGGCACATCGCCCGCGTCTGCCGACTCAAAAAGAACCTCAGCCCTACACGATGGGAACAGAGCGAACGGAGACGAGAGAGCACACCACCCTGGACCAGAGATCGCCCCGCTGACAACCGATGGGACCGGAACAGACGATCCCAACGAGGCGGCGAGACCCGGCGAAGAGAGGAGACCCATCAGACGGTCACCATCGGCCACGCCACAACCAACGACGCCCGGAAGGTCTACGTGGAGGTAGGCATCGAAGGCGAGCCATGTAAAATGGAGGTGGACTCCGGGTCCTACCTCTCCATGGTAGCATGGCAAGAAATAAAATGCTTGGTGCCTACCATCCAGAGGAAAGGCCTAGACAACCAGAGACTAATCGTGAAAGATTACCAGGGAAACCGCATCCCTGTAATCAGAACCGGACAGTTCAATGTAACCTACAAAGGGCACACTGAAAGACTTCCCTTGACCATCGTCAATCGTGACTGCCCAAGCCTACTGGGACTCCAATGGTTCGCACCGCTCGGCATCGCAGTCACGGGCATCGATCACATCACCGACGACGACTGGGAGCAACAACTAGCCCGGGAATTCCAAGAGGTGTTCGACAGAAACCTAGGCAAGTACCGAGGGCCCTCTATATCATTCAGCCTAGACCCAAACGTCCCCCCGAAACACCTAAAACCAAGGCAGGTACCATTCGCGCTTAAACCGAAGATTGACGAGCAAATTGACAAGCTCGTCAAGCAAGGGGTCCTACAACCCATAGACCACACTCGGTGGGAGACCCCAATAGTCACCCCAATCAAGCCGGATGGGTCGGTGAGAATCTGTGGGGACTATAAAGCTACCCTAAATGGCGCCTTGCAGCAAAGCGCTTACCCCGTCCCAGTAGTGCAACACCTACTACATTCACTGGGAGGGGGCAAGGTTTTCGCAAAACTCGACCTCGCCCAGGCATACCAACAATTGCCGGTCGACGAGGAAACGGCAGAAGCGCAAACCATAGTCACCCACCGGGGAGCCTTTAAATGCAACCGACTCCAATTCGGAGTCAGCGTGGCGCCTGGAATATTCCAAAGCCTAATGGAAAGGCTGTTACAAGGCATCAAGGGGGTGGTACCCTACTTCGACAATGTCCTAGTGTCGGCAACCAACTAGGCCGAACTAGAGAGTCGCCTAAGGGAGGTCCTAACCAAGTTCAAAGAGACCGGGCTCAAAGTAAAGAGGGAAAAATGCCAATTATACACGGAGCGGGTTGAATTCCTAGGATATCTCCTAGACTGTCACGGCATTCACCCCACCAACAAAAAGATCAAAGCCATCAAAGAAGCCCCCACACCCAAGTCAAAGACAGAACTGCAGGCGTTTCTGGGGCTGCTTAACTTTTATAATGTCTTCCTGCCCCAAAAGACGACAGCGGCGGAGCCTTTGCATAGGCTCTTGGACAAGGCGGCGACCTGGACTTGGGGGAAGCGCGAGGAAGCCGCCTTCAAGAAAACAAAGGACCTACTCACTTCGGATGCCATCCTCATCCAGTACAACAAGACCCTACCACTGGCTGTCACCTGCGACGCATCACCTTTCGGCGATGGAGCTGTCCTCAGCCACACTCTTCCCGACGGAAAGGAAGCACCCATCGCGTTCTTTTCAAGGACCCTCAGCAAACTGGAGCGGAACTACAGCCAACTGGACAAAGAGGCGTTGGCTGTCATCGCAGCGGTGAAGAGGTTCCACGAGTACCTCTACGGCTGGACCTTCACCATCGTCACCGACCACAAGCCGCTTTTGGGAATACTCGCCGGGAACAGGGCCACCCCGAACATTCTGTCTCCCAGAATGACAAGGTGGTCCGAATTCCTGGCCGCATACAACTACAGACTCACACACCGACCCGGTAAGACTATCTCCCACGCGGATGCCTTAAGCCGTTCACCGCTACCCGAACTGGACACTGACCCAGCACCCATAATGACCACCCTGAGCATAGAGACTTTACCCGACCTACCCATAACCGCGTCAGACATTGCCCGAGAAACTAATAAAGACAAACATCTGGCGCGGGTCTTGCATTGGGTAGAGAAAGGGTGGCCGGAAAGAGAAAATGACGAGACTTTCAAAACATTCCGGAACCGACAAACGGAACTTTCATTGCTAAAAGGGTGCATACTATGGGGGGACAGGGTGGTCATCCCGGAAAAACTACAAGGGAAGGTACTGGAACTGTTACACGAGGGGCACCCGGGCATCGTCAGAACGAAAGCCCTGGCCAGAAGTTACGCTTGGTGGCCAGGGATGGATAAACAGATCAAGGCCTGGGTAGCAAGGTGTCAACAATGCCAGGAAACCAGGCCAAGCCCACCCACAGTACCCATCCTAGAGTGGGAAAACCCCAGGGGACCTTGGTCTAGAATCCATATAGATTTCGCCGGGCCCACAAGAGGCCACACTTTCCTAATAACGGTAGACGCTTACTCCAACTGGCTGGAGGTAAGCAACATGAGAACAACCACCACGGAGACCGTGACAAAAGAACTCTGCAAACTTTTCGCAACTCATGGCCTCCCTGACATCCTCGTGTCCGACAATGGGCCCCAATTTACCTCGCTGGAATTCGAAAAATTCCTAGCGGAACGGGGCATACGGCACGCACTGACAGCCCCGGCGCACCCGGTGGCGAACGGAAGGGCGGAACGGATGGTTCAATTCACAAAAAAAACCATCCAGAAAATAGACCACGGGGAGATCCAGGACAAAATAAATAAATTACTATTAACACAACACATAACCCCGAACACCACAACAAACAAGAGCCCGGCGGAACTACTAATGGGGAGGAAAATAAGGTCCCCACTCGATAGACTACACCCCACGTACAACCCAGAGAAACCCCCAGACTCTACCAGCAAAGACCGAACCTTCACACCAGGCGACGCGGTCTACGTGAAAAACCTAACCGGGGATCCAATGTGGGTGCCAGCAACAATAACACAAATAACAGGCCCACGCTCATACCGGCTGCAAACAACCAACGGACGAGCGTGGAAACGCCACATCGATCAGTTAAGATCGAGGACGGCCACATAAGATAGACAACCAAACACAACCAGCCCCCTCAATGCAAACCAAGAGGGGAGGGAATACCCCGGAAACCAAAACACAGAAGAAGGTAACCAGCGATACTCACCTGCAAGCAACCAGCACGAACCCTCACCGACAAGGGAAAGCCAGGCCAGCTCAACCATCCCGGAAAGACCGAGTGGGAGTGGCGAAAACCGCAGCTCAACCAACCCGGGTAACCCAGGAGGGAGCTGTGAAGAGCGGCCCGGCAGGACAGACCAGGCGGTCCCCATGACGGAAGCAGGAGGAACAGGTAACCCGACCGAACCGGCCGGGATCCAGCCGACGACTGACCTGCGCAGGTCCGGTAGGCAAAGACGGAGCCCCGCCTACCTTCGGGACTACGCGACATAAGGACTGAACCAAGAGGGGAGGGGTGTTCTGTATCTTACTTTGCATTCTTGAAATCCCCGCGTTTTGATTGGTCAAAGCGCGGGGCAATCTGATTGGTCAGGCGAGCCGCGCTGATTGGCTCGCTAAGAATCTCCCGCGATTGGTCCATTCGAATCGCGGGAGATTCAAAGCGATGCCATTGGCCGCGGCGGCTAGAGAATAAAAAGCCAGAAAACTTTCCGTTGCACGAGTTCGGTTTTCCTGTACCCAATAAAGAGCTAATGCACAAGTCACCGACTCCTGGCATCATTCCGACGGACACAACAGTAACTGCCTTTGTACTTTAGAAGTGAAATAGCCTAATATGGATCTGGGTTACTGAGATACGAAGCCAGGCTTTATCATGAATGGAGCAAACAGGCCCTCTACTGCCTGTTAGAGGCATAGTCTTTAAAGCAAAAAGTTCAGAAGGAAAATATTCTTAAGGTATTCGGTGCCACTTGCATGTTGGCCTTTTTTGGCCTGAAGGAAATTCCAATTGATGGAAGCTCTGCTCTTATTCTCCCATTTGCAACAATAACTTTAATGCTGGAGTCATATTTCTTGGGGGTTAAATCACACACAGATTGCCTTGTGTACTTAAGCTCACATCTGCTGACAGCAAAAGGGCAGGAAAATTCCACTCTTAGAGTCAGAAGGTGCTTATGAAACCCCAAATTAGAAAGGGAGGGAGGAAAAAAGAAAAGAAAAGAAGACCGAAAACTGGGAGTGGAAAGGGAGAGATAGCAAGAGTTGCATAATGGCTCGAACAAATGAACTATCTGTGAATCACTGTAGTCTTTACTTCCATCCACACAGGTGCCAAGAAGCAGAACAATGTACATATAGTACAATGAAGTATGCATGCCATTCACATATGCATACAGTTTCAAATATTAAACCTTGCTGCAATCCTAAATATCATAGAATGGAGCAGATAATCATATACAAAGTAACTAAGAATTCTGGGGGGGGATTTTTTTTTTAACTCACTTGTTTCTTGAAAGAGACTATCGACCTTTTGACTTCCCTGGGCCAAATTGAGTAAAGATAAATTATCTTGGGCCACAAATAAAATATATAATATAATCAATCTATATAAATACATTATTAGTTTAAGATACTGTGGGGCTGCATTACTAGCTGTCTAGGACCGCATGTGGCCTGCAGTGCACGGGTTGAATACACCTGCTATGGACTTCTAGATGCCTTCAGGTTCCTCATTTTAGGCTACGGCTGTCTAGAATAAAATGTGGTCATGGGTGGTATAAAACATACAGCTTTCTACAATAATTTTTCATGAAAACAAGCATGTCTATGATGAGCAGGATTATGTGGTATGGTTTGTCATGAATGCTGGCTAACATTAGACTAGGAATCAAGAAACCTGGCATAACTCTCTTCTTGCCCATGAAAGCTTACTGTGACCTATGTCCAGTTGAACAATTTATTGCCCTAACCTGTCTCACAAAGTTGTTCTGAATTTAGATGAATAAATATGTGAGCAGGAAGCACTGTTAGTTAGGGACTAGAATTTGGAGGGGAACAGTTGAGGCTACTGTAGTGATACTGCTGGACACTAAGGCACTGGGATTGTTATGGTAGGTTTTTTAGAGACAATGTTTGTGGATTTTTTTTTAAACATTCCCTAACATTCTGTTTTTTCAGTGATTTGTTGAGGAAATTCGACTACAATTTCTAGAAGCCATTCCCGCAAAACCAATTAGGAATTATCTGTGGCTCATGGAAGATAAATAATTCCTTCCTAGAGTTATAAACTTTATAATAATATAACCTTTATATAATAAAAAAGTTAATATGAATATATACCTTTTGAAATCTTGAACAGAAAAAGAACAGCCGGTAGAAAAAAATAAATTGTGCAAAAAGAAAAGAAAAAGCAAAGTAAATGCTGCTTCTGATTTCAAATTAAATACTATTACAACATGTTCTCATATTTTCTGATGACAAAAAAGCTACAAATTGTGCAGTCAAATTTCCTCAACAAATCAATGAAAAAACAGAATGTTAGGGAATGTTTTAAAGAAACTAACACAAACTTTGTCTCTAAACTGAAAAAAATAGCACTCCCAATGCCTTAATCTCCAGCAATATCACTACAGTAGCCTCAACTGTTCTCCTCCAATTTCCAGTCCCTAACTTTCTATTGTCCAGCTTTTTTTTTCTAATAATCAAAACTACAAATTAAAACTGCATTTTTCTGTTTCATGTAAAAAGTTTATAAGGGGTTTGTTTTCAGCCATAATGTTTATACCGGTTTTTTTCTCTAATCAAAGAGGTTAATTTAGACTTCACCATTCAAACTATTTCTACATTGTGAGTAGTGCCGACCTTACCATATTTGAATAAATGACAACTCAGAGTCTCATGATGTAAATTTTGCAATGTCTTTGTAAAAAGTTAAGAAATGTTAGAACAGTTATGAAAATAGACTAGGGTGATACCAATGTTAATGTATCTGAATGTTATATATCTAAATATAACAAGTGATATTTACAAGTTTCAGACTGAAGTTCTCTTAAGTTTTTTAACAATATTTTGTTGTTATAAATCTGTTATAACAAAAGTACCAGGGATTAAGATTCATGAACATAGTAAACTCTGAAGAAACGTGAATAGGACTGCATTGTCAGCACATCAGTAAATTTTGTGAAGAAGATACTTTGATCTCAAAACTGAAGAAGCTTCTTGGATGATTAGCAAAACATTTTCAAGGGAAAAAAATAACCAAGAAAAGTCCATTGCCTTTTGAAAAGCACCTTTGGGACATATTCTGATCTACTTTTATGTTTGTCAACCATTCTCCAACAGTACCAGTTGTGTGTGTGTATGTGTGTGTCTTTTCATATAGCTACAGGAAACTCATACTTAATGTATTTACATACTCCGCCCTCATCTCTCTACAGTCCTCTTTGCCAAAGATGCAATAAGCTATGGATACTTACCAGGCATGGAGATCCTATGGCTGATCCAGCCATGTATTCTTGACTCCTGCTGTCATCTCCAGCTAGCTGCAGTAACTCCTTTGCCACTGTCTCCAGCTAAAGCAACTCCAACAACTCCTCACACTTCCTGTCTTTACCACTATTTCAGAAAGTCAGAGCAAAGACATAATTGCAAATTCTCACTCTTCAGCTTTGTTAGATTCCCCCCCTCTCAAACAAAGGTGTCTTCTTTCAACTTCTATCAATGTTCTTCACTTTTCTTTGCTGTCTTTCAGGCTAAGCTACTCAAATGATCAGGAAGCTAGTGAAGGAAAAGGGCGGTGTAAAGGGAGGAGAGAGGGAGGGAATATGTATGAGGTTTGCCTCTTACCTTCCTTCCCCTATCGGGGTTAATCTCTCATTCTTCTGTAAAAAGGCTTCAGGCCGGGACACCTCCCTCCACAGGGTGAGGCTTTGGCCTAGCCTTTAACTCCATAGCCTGTTCTTCATTAAACTGTTTATGAGAGCTATAAAGATATACACAAGGTATTCTGATTGCTTGCCAGGTGCTGTTTCCACCCTAGCTTTTGTACTATTGAACTAGTAGCAGCCCAATTAGCTTCCCAGGCAAGGGAGGTGTCTGTAATTAAGAGTACCCACCTGATGAATACAAGTTTAGAAAAAAATGAGAGGGCAGGTGCTCAACAATTCTGTAAAGTTACAACTGCCTAGTGGAAACATCAACAAGAGTCTGAAGATTCTCAGAAGTCTTGCTCAAACAGAGGAATTAAGCTTGCAGCAAAGATTCCTGAGCCGTGGTTTTCTGAGGGACTTCCATTAAGAAAGAAACACCATGCCATAATTCAGAAAGGCCCAAATGTTTTATCTTTAGGAATCAATGATTTATATCAAAAGACCAAAATCACTTCCTCTCCATCCATGGCAAAATTGTTATTCTACTTCTCCTCCATACCTGTGATAGGGACTGAAACTTGGCACTTATGTGAGAATTGGAAATAACTGCTTGAAAGAGGAACCATCAGGTAAAGCTAAATTCCCATCTTCTAAAACAGGGGTCTTCAAACTTGACAGCACTCCCAGAATTCCTCCTCCAGTCATGTTTGCTCGGGAATCCTGGGAGTTAAAGTTCACAAGTCTTAAACTTGCCAAGGTTGAAGACCCTTGTTCTAGGAGAATTTGGAGGGTTTTTTTTTCTTGCTAATCTCCCAACCAGATTGTGGCTTCCAAAATTGTCTCTCAGTTAAGATTTCAAGATATAAAATGAAGGAAGAACTATAATTCTGTCTTTGCAACTGTGGCATGATGTTGTTATAATTCTTCAGGGAATGGAGCTACCTGGATTTCTATTTTTATATACCTTTGTACTGATTTGCATTCAACACATATTCCAGGTATGATTCCATCTGTGTCCCAGAATCAGATGTTAGTCCAGTTAAACAACATTTCTGTGTACAGCTGCGTTGTGTTTGGAGTCTCTTCATACTGACAGAAAGCATTACCTGCTTTGCTTACCTAATCTGGGATGAAGCATACACACATATCCAGGGCTTTCATAACCCAGATCATTTAACGGAACATCTAACAAAAATTTGGAAGCTAGATATCAGAAAAAATGTGACCATGAATATATTGCAAGCATTTGAAATCACCCCTCGATCAAAAGCCCAGGGCAATCTGGAATTTCAATGGGCTCACTCTGCCAGTTAAAAGGGAGGAAGTTTAGAACAATTATCAACTGCTCTATAAATTGTCTTGTAGGAAAGATGATAAAAGTTTCTTGCTTGTTTTTAAACATTTGTTGTCTCTTTATGTACACTTTCCATTATTTGTTCATTTCTTCAATCTTCAACTTGACATGGCATCTAGCTCGCAATAGCAATTCTAGGCAGCTTGCAACATTTTAAAATAATACAAAATATATGTTAGTTTAGCAAGGTAGTCCAGACAAGATGTACAACCATGTGTACTAGCTCTATATAAAGTTACATAAACAGACTCTTGCAAGAAAATATTTCTCTCCTCCTTTCCTTCTATTGTCTAAAAAACCTTCTGAAAGAATCTCTTCTGAAACACTTCCCAGGATGGCCCTGTTCTTTTACATGCCAGTTGTCCGTCTTGTCCTCTAAGGTCATTTATACCACAACATAATATCGAACACAGTGATATAAAGCCCACAACCTTTTTTGTATCACTGCCCGGTACCAGCATCACAAAATGATCCATGAACCGGTACTGGCATCAGCATGCACGACCAAGGCAAGGCGAGCCAAGTGACCGGCCAGCCAGCTGTCCCCCGCTTCTCCACCCCACCTTCAACTCCTCCTTTGTACCTTCTCGCGATCGATGGGCTTTTTGGGCTCTTTCTTAATCTCCTCCTGAGTAACGCAAGACTCCACCGCCATCAGGACGGCTCTTCGTTCGAAGCCACCCCCGCCCTCTTCAACGAAACTAAGGCGCAAGGATTCCTTCAGCACCCAAACACCAACCGACAACCGACAAGCTCACTCGGAAGCACCATTGAAACAAGATAGCGGCGCCCAAGCAAACTAGACGGCCCGGTACAAAATGGTCCACGGACTGATACTGGTCTGGGGCCTGCTGGCTGGGGACCACTGATATAAAGTATATATAACAATGGAGATATTGGTTGTGAGCCGTTGTTATTCTGAAAAGTAAGATTCTAATTAATTAATACAGCATTTTAAGATAGTGCCTTGGATTGGAGAGGTGGTAAATGATAGCAAAAGTCACAGGACTGAGCTGGGAGTGTTCTACTTGGCTTGATCCTGTTCTTCCTAACCTGAACTCTGCCCTCAAGTGGAGGCTACAGTTCTATTGCCACTTAGAATCAGCTACCAGTCCTGTAATGAAACATGGAGGAAATTACTTGGTTGTGGTTGTCAATTAAGCAGAAACCTTGCACAAACTCTGTGGTATGTGACCAATAATCTAGTGAATTAGTTGAAATGAGGCTTCAAGGACAGGTAGAACACTTTGACACATCACTCATCCCTTTCATAATAGTTGGAAGCAATTTGCCAATTACCCTGCTGAATTCAGAATACTGATGACACCAAGTGCCAAGCACTAAATGTACAATAAAAGCTTAGCTGGAAAAAGTTATTCATTCAGTATCCATGCTACTGCTGGCCCAGGAGCAACAATACACCCTTCACCTCTACACAAAAAGGAAGTGGAATAAATCACTAGGTCCCAGACAGAGTCCCAGAGATGTATTTATCTGATGCAGTGTGTCAAATTCTCAAATGTTTGAACAGTCAGCTCTTATGTACTACAAAAGCTATGTTGCTAAAGAACTTTATGTGATACAAAATCACACAAATGAATAATATGATTTTTGGGGAAGAATAGGATTAGAAGCAGACTGTTCCGAACTAGCAGGCTCGTAATCCTGCACTTCTGATTGCTCCGTGAACAGCGGGTTGTGATTGGTCATTTAGAGCTCATCCGATTGGCTGGTAAACGGGCTGCCGCGATTGGTCACTCCAAGCGCAGCAAGCTCAAATCTCTGTCATTGGACGCTTTAGCAGCAACCAGCTCTATAAAAGGAGCTGCTACTGCTAGGCTTTTTACCTCCGATCTGAAGTCACTATTAAAGAGTTGAAGTTACTATCCGAGATCTCGTTTCCATTATTGCGCCCATCTTCCCAGACTTAACACTGGCAACGAGGATGGGATGCGGAGACGATAGAGCTGACTGAGCACTCGCAGATTATTCAGAGCACGTGGCTGAAGACGTGCAGAGAACGGCAGAATGGCTATACCACCCGCTCCATTTGACCCAGCTAGCGAAGACTGGGACTCATATATGGACAGGTTCCAAATGTTCCTGGAATCTAACAATTTGAAGGATGCCACATCGAGCAAAAAAAGGACGGTTTTCCTAATGCATTGCAGACCCACCGTTTTTAGAATGGCAAAGACGCTTGCCAAAGCAGTTGAAGTCAAAACAATGGACTGGGATACCCTGGTTCCCATCCTGCGTGCCCATTACGCCCCAGCAGTTCCAACCCTCATCAGAAGACACGAATTCTACCAGAGGGACCAACGTGAAGATGAGAACTTCAGGGACTTTGTAGCTGACCTACGGAATTTGGGCGGATTATGTGGTTTTGTAAACCTAGAAGAAGCCATGAGAGATCGAATTGTCCTTGGTCTAAGGGACCCCACCATTCAAAGCAAAATTATGGCAAAGGGAGACATCACCCTCACAGATGCCATAGCCGATGCCACTGCAGCAAAAGCCACTCGCAAATCAGCAGCACAAATGCGCTGAGCAAATGGGGCCAGCCATCAACCACTCAGCGACCCAGCCACCACCTCAGAGAAATACACATCATCCACCCACCATGACGACATCGACTCTACATCAAATAGTGAGGAGGAGGAAGTCAACAGACTCAGGTCAGAGCGCAAACAGTGAGACCAGCGGGGTCGTAAATCCAATTTCCAATGCAAGGAAACCACCCACGATCAGAATGCAGGTTCCTAGACGCCATCTGTCGTTCCTGTGAGAAAAGGGGGCACATTGCTAAAGTGTGCCGGAACAAAAGAGAATCCAGCCCCAAGAGAAAAGAGTCTAACTTCCGACAAGCAGCAGGCACCCCACCAACAAATCGGGACTGCCCAAACAACCAGTGGAGCCAGTACAACAGGAACCGGATGTTCACTGGTGCAACCAGACGGGAAGAGGTACATCAGACCATCACTTTCGGCCACGCTTCATCCTTAGATGCAAACAAAATCCGGGTAAAGGTCACCATTGAAAATCGTCCATGCATCATGGAAGTGGACTCTGGGTCTTCCTTATCCATGATCTCCTGGAAAACCCTCAAGCAGCTGATTCCTGACATCTGCCGCCAAGACCTCAGCACCCAGAGGCTCATATTAAAAGACTACCAGGGCAATCGAATCCCGGTTGCTGGGTCCAGTCCAGGTCTCCTTTAAGGACTACACTGTTATACTACCACTCACCATCGTTGACAGAGACCGGCCCAGCTTATTGGGTCTGCAGTGGTTCGCGCCATTAGGAATCGGAATGGCAGGCATCAACCAAACTGTAGACATAGACTGGGAGGCGGCCCTCGTCCAGGACTTTCAAGAAGTCTTCACTGAGGAATTAGGCAAGTACAAGGGGTCCCCCATCTTGTTCAATCTATGCCCTGATATCGCGCCCATTCGCCTAAAGCCTCGCCGCGTTCCTTTTGCTCTCAAACCTAAAATTGACAAGCAATTGGACAAATTAATAGTGCAAGGCTTGTTAGAACCTATCGACCATGCCTGCTGGGAAACCCCAATTGTAACCCCCATAAAACCTGACGGATCCTTGAGAATCTGTGGGGATTACAAGGCCACCCTCAACCACGCATTACAGCAGAGCGCCTATCCAGTACCCGTGGTCCAACATCTCCTTCACTCACTTGGGGGTGGAAAAGTATTCACAAAGCTTGACCTGGCCCAAGCTTATCAACAGTTGCCAGTAGACGTAGATACTGCAGAAGCCCAAACTATAGTTACACACAGAGGTGCCTTCAAATGTAACAGACTCCAGTTTGGAGTAAGCGTAGCACCTGGCATTTTTCAAAGCCTGATGGAAAGGTTGTTACAGGGCATAAAAGGGGTCGTGCCCTATTTTGATGACGTATTGATAGCCGCCCCTACAAGAAGTCAGTTAGAAAAATGCCTGAGAACTGTCCTCCAAAGGTTCAAAGACGCAGGCCTCAAGGTTAAGAAGGAAAAGTGCCAGTTATGCACTGAGAGGGTTGAATTTCTGGGTTACCTTCTTGACAAACAAGGAATTCACCCTACTGAAAAGAAATTGGCTGCCATCAAAAATGCCCCAAGACCAAAGAACAAAACAGACCTCCAAGCCTTCCTGGGACTCACTAACTTTTATAACATCTTCCTACCCCAGAAGGCGACTATTGCTGAATCCCTACATAGGCTCCTCGACAAGAAGGCTTCCTGGTTTTGGGGACGTCGGGAGGAGCAGGCTTTCCAACAAGTAAAAGACCTTTTAACTTCGGACGCAGTATTCATCCAATATAATGAGACACTTCCATTAACTGTGACTTGTGATGCCTCGCCCTTTGGAGTAGGTGCCATCCTGAGCCACATCCTACCCAACGGTACAGAGGCACCTATTGCATTCTTTTCAAGAACTTTGTCTAAAACAGAGAGAAATTATAGTCATCTTGATAAAGAAGCCCTCGCTATTGTATCTGCAATAAAAAGTTTCCACGAGTACGTGTATGGAAGATCCTTTTCCATCATCACAGATCATAAACCATTACTTGGCATCTTGGCAGGTGACAAACCGACCCCACACATCCTATCCCCTAGGATGACACGATGGTCGGAGTTCTTAGCCGCCTATGACTACCAATTGAGACACCGACCAGGGAAAGCCATTCCCCATGCAGATGCTTTGAGCCGTTCTCCACTGCCAGAACTTCTCAATGACCCAGCTCCCACGCTCTCAGCACTACAAACTGAGACGCTTCCATCGCCTCCACTAACAGCACTAGACATAGCCTGGGAAACAAAAAAGGACTCTTGTTTGGCACAGGTTCTCAGCTGGGTGGAGAGGGGATGGCCAGAAATCGAACCAAATGACATCTTTAAACCCTTCAAAAACAGACAAACAGAACTTTTCTCTGAAAAAGGGTGCGTGTTATGGGGAGACCGAGTGGTCATACCAGAGAAGCTTCAAAAGAAAGTTCTGAACTTGTTACACGATGGACACCCGGGCATCGTTCGAATGAAAGCGTTGGCAAGGAGCTACGCCTGGTGGCCAGGTATGGACAAACAAATTGAAGCCTGGGTTGCCTCTTGTAGCAAATGCCAAGAAATACACTCGTCCCCAGCAAAAGCACCACCAGCTGAATGGGAAACGCCCAGGGGTCCTTGGTCCCGCATCCACATTGATTTCACGGGACCTACAAAAGGACATACTTTCCTGATAACAGGGACGCCTACTCTAACTGGCTCGAGGTCAACAAAATGAAGACCACCACTACAGATGCGGTCATCAAGAAGCTAAACAGACTTTTTGCAATACACGGATTACCAGATGTCTTGGTTTCCGACAACGGGCCCCAATTTACCGCCTTGGCCTTTGAACAGTACCTTGCAGACTGGGGGATACGCCACGCCCTGACTTCACCTGCCTACCTAGCGGCCAATGGCAGGGCTGAACAAATGATTCAGTTCACTAAAAAGACATTACAGAAAATGGAACAAGGAAACATCCACGACAAAGTCACCAGGATGCTTCTTCTCCAGCATATTACACCAAATAGTACCACAAACAAAAGCCCAGCTGAACTCCTGATGGGCAGGAAACTCAGATCGCATCTAGACTGCCTACACCCAGCATACACCCCGGAAAAACCCCTGGGTTCCAGCAGTAAACACTGCTCCTTTAAGGTAGGAGACCCTGTATTTGCAAAGAACTTTTCAGGAGACCCCTTGTGGATCCCTGCCAAAATAACGCAAATCACAGGCCCCCGTTCCTACCGACTAGAAACCACAGTTGGGAGATTGTGAAAACGCCACATAGACCAGCTACATTCTAGGCTGCCCGCAACTCCCATCACTAACCCCAACTTCGAAACCAGAGGGGGAAGGGAAACAGGGGGGTTTGAAATTGAACCAACATCTGGCGCAGGAAGCATGACCCCACAACCAGCACAGCAAAGCCTACTATATGCACAGACGAAGGAGGAACCTTGGCAGATGGTTGTATCTCCAGGAGCTAGCAGCCAAACAGGGTCCGCGATTCCAGAGAACCCCAATGACAGCAACAATGGAAGCCTTGCAGGTATCCCTGAATCACCTCCTAGGAGACCCAGTGTAGAAGCCGGGTCGCCACACCAGACAGTTCCAGTAACAGTCTGTCAGAACCAGAAACTTAGCAAAGACATTTTGAACAACGCAAATCAGGTAGACAGGTACGAAGACCCGCCTACCTGCGAGAATACATCACCCCACTCCTTTGACGGAACCTAGAGGGGAGGGGTGTTCCAAACTAGCAGGCTCATAATCCTGCACTTCTGATTGGTCCGTGAACAGCGGGTCATGATTGGTCGTTTAGAGCTGATACGATTGGCTGGTAAACGGGCTGCCGCGATTGGTCGCTCCAAGCGCGGCAAGCTCAAATCTCTGTCATTGGACACTTTAGCAGCAGCCAGCTCTATAAAAGGAGCTGCTGCTGCTAAGCTTTTCACCTCTGATCTGAAGTCACTATTAAAGAGTTGAAGTTACTATCCGAGGTCTCGTCTCCGTTATTGCGCCCATCTTCCCAGACTTAACACAGACACTCAAAAATAAAAATATTTTTGCAGAGTATTATAAAAAAAAGATGTTGAGAGGCTAGAAAAAGTATGGAGAAGAGCAACCAGGATGATTAGCGGACTGGAGACTAAAACATATGAAGAACAGTTACAGGAACTGGGCATGGAGTCTAGTAAAGAGAAGGACCAGGGGAGACATGATAGAGGTCTTCCAATATTTGAGGGGCTGCCTCAGAGAGGAAGGGGTCAACCTATTTTCTAAAATGCCTGTAGGCCAGACAAGGAATAATGGATGGAAACTGAATAAGGAGAGATTTAACCTGGAAATAAGGAGAAACTTTCTGACAGTGAGAACAATCAACCAACAGAACAGCTTCCCCTTGGAAGTTGTGGGAGCGCCATTACTTGAGATTTTCAAGAAGAGATTGGACTGCCATTTGTCAGAAATGGTGTAGGGTATCCCACTTGGGTGGACGGTTGGACTAGATGACCTATATGGTCCCTTCCAACTCTGATTATCTGTTAAGAATCTGTTAAGAATAAAGAATCCCAATATAGTAGTTATACAGTTGAGGGAAACATGTCTTCAGGATTTTCAGCTTTTTCTCTGAAGTCTTCATATATTGCTAATAAGTCTCTTTTATCAAGCAAAATCTTACCTCAGTCTCCTCTTTGATCATCAATCCAAACTCTTCATAGATGTCCCATCTCCTTCCTTATGACCTTTCCTAATAGACTTTGTAGCACTTTACTGGTTCCTCCTAAAAAGTTTGTGGATATTTTCTCAGCATTTTTTTTCAGTTGTCCACAAAATCACTTCAGCAGCATGCATGATGTTACATCAGAGGTGGCAGGTATTCAGCAGGTTCTGACCAGTTCTGGAGAACTGGTAGCAGACATTTTGAGTAATTCGGAGAACCGGTAAATACCACTCTGACTGAGATTTTACAGTATCCTTCCCCTGCCACGCTCACCAAGCCATGCCCAAAGAACCGGTAGTAAGAAAAAATTGAATCCCACCACTGTGTTACATGCTCTTTTTGTTTTGTTCAAAATTTCTCCTCAGTTGATAAAGTTCTTTCTCTACCTGAAGTTTTAACACCAGTATCATTGTTCGATACCTTACTTTAAATTACTTTACTATTTTAGGAGGGAGAAAGCACACTTAAGTAGTAATAACACCTGGGCAATCTTCAGGAAGCTAATTTTAGAAAAGTCAGGATGATGACTACAATCATGCATTGTGAGACAAGATTTTGATCTTGTCTCAAAATGCAGCTTAAAAGAGGGACAGGGCTTTGATCATAGGTTTGTGGTCACTGTCTTTTTTTTTTACCTTGCCTACCTTACATCCTTGACTAACATCAAAAAATGAGAAGAGAGGCACCATAGATGCTAACAAAGTAGCATACATGTAACAGACTGTTGAGTGAGCAGTAAAGAAAGCAGCAATCTGTTAATGTCCACTTAAGTAATACTTGCAGCATTCATCTGCTATGTCTCATTATTGCAAAATTGAGTGTCAGGAAAATCATGGATAAGCGAACATGCTTCCTGCTTTACAGAGATTATCCCCTGATTTAGTAATTGTGCATAGGTAAATTCATGTTGTATAAAAACTTGTTGTATGAGAACTGACTGGAATAGGATGAAGCTGTCAGGCCATTTCCATAATTCCTGCTGTATTAAAAAGTTCAGGGAGATGGCAGAACTTTACATCAGCAAAATAATGAAGTAGATAATTATAGACTACTGTGGACTCAAAATAAATTGCAGTTTTAAGCTCTGGAATTTCTTGTGCCATATTGCCACCATTTCTAATCCCCTAGAGTAATCAAAAATTGCTTCACTCCTCACTCCACCCAAATGAAGAAAAAGGTAGAAAAAAGAAGGAAACACAGACAGCACATTGCTCCTCCCATTGGAAACCAAGGGGAAAACTGACAGGAAACTAGTCAGTTTCACTTTTTAACTTCTCCTTAAAGCACCTGCAAATGGAATACCTGGGAAGGCTGAAGGTGAGGACCCAGCAGAACAGGGGAGATGAAAGTTTCTTCCTGTGAGGAAGCGGATGCCCCCACACACTTGCAAATGGGTTGACTGGTTGCAGTTTGGGTTCACTGAAGCTCAGTTGGCAATAAAATCAACTGAAGTCACAGAAACACAAGGGTCCAGAATTGCTTCCTTATCTGAACTTAACCTCGGCATAGACAAGTCCCGGCAGTATCTATTCTGTGCTATATACACAATGACATCACCTTCAACTTATCCCCAGCCCATGTAGGTGAAAGAGTTAAGTCATCCTTAGTTGTGCAGTATCAAAGTTTTTCCTCTTTCTACTGACATTGTCTATCAACAGTTCCAAACTCTGTTAGGCCTTTTTCCTCCTTAATAGAAAGTTAGATGACTAAACAGAATAGGAATAGAGGCAATAAAGGCAGGGTATAGCCAATTTCATGCCAGCATAGCTTTCTGTTGACTCAAGGATGGGTGGAGAGCCTCCAGTTCCACAGTGGAGAAAGGCTTCTTGGATGGAAGTGCTTGTAGACCTGGAAGGCCTATCACTCTGAGGTCCTATTCTTTTGTGCACTTTGAAAGATCAAAAATATCCTTTTTAATTATTGTTATATTTTATTTGTTTTTATTATTATTATTTTTGTTGGATGATAGACATCTGTTTATCCCCAGCATGTTTAACCTCATTAACTGATAATTGATCAACTTCCTCTGCTGGAAGTTGATTCCAAGCTTCCGTTACTCTTTTTGTGTGGTAATATATTCTAACATTATTTTTGAACTTCCCTCCTGTCAGTTCAAAGACATGCCCCCTTATTCTTGATTTTTTGCTTAATACTGAAAAAAATGCCTTCTAGAACCTTACTCATACTCTTGATCTAGTTAGAAATGAGAATCTTTGCAACACTTCCCAAAAATGTTTTGCCTTTTCCTTAAAATTCTGCCAATGCTTTGCCTAAATTTTAAGAATCATAAAAATCACTTTATATAAAATCCCGCGCCAATTTTCTTGAGATGTCTCCTGCAAGTCAAAGGTGTTTCTGTTGAATGTACAGATCTATGTGATGTGAGAAGTGGTTTTAGTGGTCCCCAGAATTCTTTCTGAATATTAACTAGAGACGAGAAAGTTACTGCAGGATATGGAAAGAAGTCTCATCTTCCAACCTGGATGCTCAGTCACAGGGAACACTAGTAAAAACAGAGTAGTCTGATAACCTAATTTTAAAACCTCAAAAACTGCTATTTTCTTTTGTGATTAATCCCATTATTTTAGCCTTTTGTACAAGATGTTGCTCATTAAGTCTATTGACCCACTAAATTTCTCTTCCCTCTTTTTTCCCCTCTCTTTCTTTTCTTCTCTCTTTCTTGGAATTTTTGATTGCCAATTTCCTTATTTGTTATCTTTGTGTGTGTGAGTAACAGGAATTATATGAAATAATTTATTGGACTGAGGTAATAGGGAACAATTGCTGATAACAGATAAGAATAGCAGCGCAAATATTATATCTCCTAGAGTAAATTCAAGCAAAGGGTCCCCATTATCCTGGCAAAAACTAAAGAAAAGCTAATTGAACTCTCATGGCTATGAGCCTTGGCTAATAATGAGTTCTACTGGATCAATCTGAATGCCTTCCACATTTTTTTTTTCTGTCTCAAACCATAATATTTCCTGTCATGGAAAACTCTGGAAATAACTACTTGATGACTTCCTAATTTAGTACTCAGAACAAGAAGATTAGTGAGAAGATTAGTGAGACCAATGGAAAACAAGAGCAACACAGCTTTGTTGTTGCAATAGATATATCACTTTTTTTGTTTTGGTTACACCAAGGATGAACCAGAAATCAGTTAACTCAGTTGCTCAATACAGATGATGGCCTGAGGACACAGGGAGGCAGAAATGGGAGGTATGAAGGACGTCTGCCCTTGATGTAGCATAGTGGCTGATATAAACAGAGAAATCTAGGGTTCCATTTTTAACTCTGTCCCTGAGGACGGAGTGGTCTTCAGAAAGCTGCAATTTTCTCAGTTTCAGCATTGCTAATATAGGGATAACAGTACAGCTCTTATCTTATATGGTTGTTGATATAAGTATATGAAGCAAATGGTAATGCTAAACATTTTACTGGTCCTGTTACGCTAGTCTATAGTTGTGGATATAATCATTTGTTTTGGAGGAACGGAGGGCTGGTTTCATGGGAATCCATTCCAGAATGGGATGGTTCTGGTTTTGCTTTGTAGCGAGGAACCACTTAATCTTCAACATCTTGTGAGATGATATCATCCAAATGACTACCAGCTGCAACAACAGTCCTAGATAAAAGGGGGAAGGGGAATTACACTGTGATGTTCATGTTTGCTTTTAAAAATTTAAATGGTTTTAATAGTTCCCTAAATTTCATGTATTTGGCTGGAAAAATCAAAAGTACAATAAATAAAGAAAACAATTTGTACAGAAGTGCCACTTCCACTAAAGACCTGCTACTTCCTTAAACCTTGTGCTATAGCAAGATGGAGCCCCTCACTGGCTGTGTTTTATATATGTTGTTCTATATTGCCCATCTGGGTCAGCATTGATTGTGTGATTTGTATTTTGTTTTGGAGTTAGATTGCACCAAAATCAAATAGACAAAGTATATCTAGTGTATGTGACTTTAACTTTGTTTCTGATTTGGCCATCCATAAGTTCGTCAGATCTTAGGTCGCTACTTCCTTGCCTGTCCTAAGTCCATGGGGGGATGTACTTTATCAGTGTTCTAGGCCAGTAATAGAGATCTCATGTCTACATGCTCAGTAACCAACCCTAAGACTCCTCATTCTTCCTTTGAGGTTCAAAGTTACCACAAATGGAAAATACAAAATAGCTCAGGGTTTGTAATTAACTGGAAAACAGATATTGCACTGTAATGTACATAGGAGTGACCTTGAGAGATAGAGCAAGAAGATAAGAGGTAGCATAGCCCACAGCTGCACAGTGGGCAGAGCAAGAGGCTCAGGAGGGACCCTCCCTGAATTGGGTCTGTAAAGGGGGTGGTGGAAGAACTGAAATTTCAAATTTACAAGATTCTGCTAATGTAGCTTAATTAACTGATAAATTAGCTGGTATTATATGTATTTCTTATCTGGTCTGCCTGTAAGGTTGACAGCCTTAATCTGCCTGAATCTGAAAAAGCTTTTAGTTAAAAGGATTTTAATTTTCCCCTAAATGGGAGAATATTTCAGTCAAAGACCCCTCTCTACAGCCTGAATTTTAAGAAACATCTTAATTTTAGATTTTCCTTTCTTTGGCCTGAAAAATCTTTCAGGACCAGCTCCTTGCTAAAACTATGGTCACAAGCCACGGTCATCCCCATCTTCAAAAAGGGAGACCCCAGCCTAGTTGAAAATTACAGACCAATCTCTTTATGCTGCATCACCTGTAAAGTCATGGAATCAATTATTAACCAACCCATTATCCTCCACTTAGAGACAAACAACCTACTCTCTAATTAACAATTTGGTTTCAGAAAAAGGCTATCCTGTAATCTGCAACTCTCACACTGCAAAAACATATGGACTACACAACCCGATCAGGGCAAAGCAATAGACGCAATCTACATAGACTTCTGTAAAGCCTTTGATTCAGTGGTACACGACAAACTACTCCTAAAACTAAAATCTTACGGTATCTCTGGACACCTGCATAACTGGATAGAAGCATTCCTGTCAAATAGACAACAAAGGGTCAAAATTAGGAGTGTCCTATCAAATTCTGTACCTGTCAACAGTGGTGTCCCCCAAGGCAGTGTTTTAGGACCAACTCTCTTTATACTCTACATAAATGACCTCTGTGATCATATTAAGAGCAACTGCGTTCTCTTCGCTGATGATGTAAAACTATTTCACACCACAGATAATACTACTACCCTCCAAAAAGACCTTGACTATGTATCAGAATGGTCAATCAAATGGCAACTTCAAATCTCAACAAATAAATGCTCTGTCTTACATATTGGCAGAAAAAATCAGGAAATAAAATACAAGCTAAATAATCAAGACTTTGTTGAGGATCCAAACTTTGTCAAGGACCTTGGAGTACTCATCTCTAATGATCTAAGTGCTAGAGCCCACTGTAACTACACAGCCAAAAAGGCATTAAGAGTTGTTAATCTAATCCTATGTAGCTTCTTCTCTGGTAATATCACACTACTAACTAGAGCATACAAAACATTTGCTAGACCTATACTTGAATACAGCTCATCAGTCTGGAACCTATATCATGTATCTGATATTAACACAATTGAAAAAGTCCAGAAATATTTCACAAGACGAGTTCTCCGCTCCTCTACTCATTGCAGAATACCTTATGCCACTGGACTCGAAACTCTAGACCTAGAAAACCTAGAACTACACCGCCTTCGGTCTGATCTAAGTATAGTATATAAAATCATACATTGCAATGTCCTACCAGTCAATGAATACTTCAGCTTCAACCATAACAACACTAGAGCAAACAATAGATACAAACTCAAGGTTAATCACACCAAACTTGATTGCAGGAAATACGACTTCAGCAACAGAGTGGTCAGTGTCTGGAATACTCTACCTGACTCTATGTTTTTTTCCCCAAACCCCCAAAATTTTAATCTTAGACTGTCTACTGTTGAGCTCACCCCTTTCCTAAGAGGTCTGTAAGGGGTGTGCATAAGTGCACCAACGTGCCTACCATCCCTGTCCTATTGTTTCTTTTATATGTTTTTTATTTTTCTTATATGTATCCATGTATTCATAACTACTGTATGTTTTACTTATACCTATTATCTTGTATGCAATTGACAAATAAAAAAATAAAACATTCTTGCTTTTCAGTTGCCTTGTAATGCTTACATGATATGCTGAATCATGCTGACAGGAATGGATTTGATTTTTCTGCTGTTCTAAACAGGGATAGGTTTTATTGTCTTGAAAGTAGTTTTAGAGTGTCATTGCTTCACCTTTTCATACTCATAATATTTTGTCTGAAGCAGGTTACATATGTCCGTATAGAACACAAAGGATTGCTGATCCTATGTTGGATCTGCAGCCTCATCAGCCCCAATAAATTTGGAGGATGGTAGATGGAGGAAACCATTCTCTGTCATTAACAAGAGAAATTCATTCTGAATTACTTTCAGTTCTCTGAAGGCTACTGTTGCTCTTCAATTTTGTGTAAAGGGACTTTCCACAGAAATGAGATTGTGTAATTAGTGCCTATCATGCTTATTTGCTGTGCCCAATTAATACCTTTTACACTTTTTATTCAGTCATGTACCCCAAATAAATTTTAAATGTTATTCAGTGAACCTTAATTGCAGCTATATAGTATTTGCATTTTATTTGATATTCCAAGTTTGTATTATACAGATTGCTAACTTTAATCATTTTTTGCCATAGATATGTAGCTTAAGCAAGCCTTTTAGCAAATTCTGATTTAATATCATATTTTACCCAAGAAATTTTGTGTATATGTACTTTTCTGACTTTGTCAAATTAGTTTTGGATGTTTGACTATCAATTCTTTTGTGCTGATTAATGACTGCAATAAAGTAATTTATATTTACTCAAATAAAGACTGATAAGCTTTGGCTTCTACATTGGATTACCTGTTTACTCATACTCCAAACTGTTGATTAATCATACCTATGGTTAATTGTAAAGGCTAGCTACTTAAACCTGGAATGCTGAAATCAATAGACTCCAAAGCCACCCTAGATTTTGCACAGCCTAGTAAGTACCTTATTCTCAAAGAGATACAGGGGTGGGATTCTACCAGTTCGCACCTATTCACTAGAACCGGTTGTTAACATTCTAAGCAGTTCAGAGAACCAGTTATTAGAAGAAATTACTGACCTAATCCTGTAAGGAAGACAGGAAGGAAACATTCTGGTGTTGCTTATAGAAACTGCCTCTCCATTAATCCTTATTACATTCTTGGCAGGACTAGACTTCCTCTCTCAGTATTTTTTCCATCCTTTGCTGGTACTTTGCTTGTGTGGAGTGATCATTCAAAATTACAATGGCACTGAAAAAAGTGACTTATGACCATTTTTCACACTTACAACTGTTGCAGCATCCCCACAGTCATGAGAGGCCAGGCGAAGAGATGCGTGCCTCGATGTGAGTGATATTGAGTTGGCCACATCTAGCCAATAACATGACCATCAAATCATGTCCACCCAGTCACATGACCACCAAGCCATGCTACCTACTAAGTCACGCCCACAGAACCGGTTGTTAAAAATTTTGAATCTCACCCCTGAAGAGATAGGTCAGGTGGTGTATTTTGGGAGGAGAGTATAGGATAAAAAGAGTTACTGCAAAAGGTACCTAGTTTATTTCTTCAAAATGTGTGAATAGAAGTACCAAATTTCTGATCACCCTCACTCAAATCACAAAATGTTTGCAGCTTGAAGTTTTTGCACTCACATTTTAAGCAATTATTTGACATGTCCTGATGTTAATATGATAGAAGAATGAATGAAGTTCCAGTCTTGTGTCAGATCTGCATTTCTGCTTGTTCCATCAATGATATGAGCCATGCATCACTTTCTGAAGAAAATAGGAGATGCTGTCCTCCAATTATTCCCAGCCCATCACAAATGCAACCCTGATTGTGTTTTGAAGCTCCACTTCAAAATGGCTGTTTCACATTCTAAGCTATCTTTAGCACTGACTGGGGGAAGCTGAACTTGCTTAATGACTGTGGTGATTCATTTAATGACTGTGGCAAAAAAAGGGTCACACAAGGTTCACAACTGATTTTATGGAAAGACAGTTTGGTCTCATTTGGGGTCATAAATCAAGGACTTTGATCTTTATATTTATATATTTTTTAAATTCTTAATGGTTTTTACAGTTGTTTTTAATTATTTTGTTTTTACTGAATGCCACCCAGAGACACATATATAAGGATTAGTGGCTATGTCAATTTGATAAATAAATAAAAAACCTGAAAACTGACTACCCTAATGTTTTGCACATTTTCTCTATAATGAAATTGGAAAGTTCCTGTTTCACCATCACAAGGGAAGTATTGTGTGTCCTTGCTTCAGACTTCATCAAGAAAACATGCAAAGAGGATGGCTGAGTCATTCTTACTTCCTTTCTTCCTTCTTCATTTTTCTTGTAATTTTGAGGTAATTTTCCTTGCTGAGAATAGTCTTATAATTCTAAGAAAAAGCAATATACCTTCAGGACTTCAGTTACTTTTACATGAGTACCAGGTACAGGACGTAAATGCAACATTGTTAAATGCTCAGGGAAAAGGGCATCTTGTAAAGTGATATATGATTATACAAACAGGCTGTTCCTCATACATTTACAATAGCACACAGTTTTTTGTTAAATAATGTACAGCTTTCCCAGAAACCTGAATCTGTGTTAAAGTTCTACTGCCATTTTATTGTGTTTAACAGTGCATTACATTCAGGGGTGAGATTCAACTGGTGTTACTACTGGTTCGGTGAGAGTGCATTTTGCTGCATGCGCGTGTACAACATTTGCAAAAAAAATCACCTGTGCCACCCAGACAGCTGATAAGCGCTGTGCGCAGGTGTGCAGTGTTTGAAAATCCTCTTCTTTCCTGCTTTTTCAACCTCAGCTGTGCCATGCAAAGCAGCTGAGGTTGAAAAAGCAGGAAATAAAGGACAGCCAGTGGGCGGGCGGGCCAAACAGCAACCAAAAGGTCATCGCAACGAACCAATTTGATGACTGCTGCTCTTCAGAGCTACTGTTTCTATAGAACCGGGCCGAACCGGTAGCATCCCACTCCTGATTACATGCATTGAGGATCATATCCTCAATATAGAACTGTACCTCTAAGACAGAGGTGGGGAACGATGGGCCCTTTATGATTTGTGGACTTCAACTCCCAGAATTCCTTAGCTTGGCTCAAAAATTCTGGGAGTTGAAGTCCTGAAGACATAAAAGGGCCATTGTTCCCCACCTCTGCTCTAAGATATATATGCCTGTGTGAATCACATTGGCCTTAATCTAGTCCTCACCACATAATTTAATCAGTTTCTGTCAGTTCACATGCCTGGATAAAAGGTGCTGCTCCACCTTCAGTCAGATCCCATCACAAAGTGTATAAAATGAATGTCACTTACAGCCTTTTTTCAGGATAATTAGTAAGGTGTCTTGTTCTGGGCCTAGCTCTAGATTTTAATGTCACCACAAAGTATGATCACACTTCTTTCTGATCACTGCCCAGCACTTGCCACCATGAATTTTCTTCCAATTTTGTCTTCTGAGTTAAGAAGTTTCTCCTACTTCCACTCACTTTTTAAAAACCCAATTGTTAAAATATGTGGCCTCATTGTTTCTTCCGACCAACTTTTCCTTGTTTTATTATTACCTCCCCTCTCCTCAGCCATGCTTCCCCTCTGACATGAGAATGGACCTCACCCAATGAGGTCTGTCCAAAATTAATCAAGAAAGAACAATACAGTCAATTTCAGTCTCTTTTGTAAATGCAGTCTGTCCATTTTCAGTTGGAGCCACAGATAAAGTTTTATGACACCCTAAAAATAAAAGTAGAAAGAGAAGAGTGGTACACTAGATAATACAAAGTTGAAATGGTGGAAAAGGAAAGTAATTTTAAGGGGTGAGAGAGTAGCTGGTTTCCCTCTGGTTAATCCCAGTCAATGTTCCAGATAACCATGGTTAGGATATTCCCCCCACTTTTTGCCATAAATGGGCAGAGTGGGTGATGTTTTAAAGTTTAAACCAAAAATAGAGAATTTGCTTAAGAGTACATGCCTTCCAAGAAGCACAATCTGACCCCATATTATAACTTTTAAATTATTTCTGTTTACTTGAATGAATATATTTGTTCCCCTGTTGGTGTACTGTGCTTCTTGATTTGATGCCAGACTTAAACATATTAGGATGATCTGTGCTGCAAAAATCCAGACAACCACAAAGTGGTGGAAAAAAGTGGGCAGTAAGTACTTTGCTGCCACTTGGTGGTCATCAAACATTTTGCAGCGCTGATCTGATACAGTAGTTTTATTAATTCCAGAATTTTCTCATTCTGAGGAGTGCAAGTAGCTTCCAGAAGACACCTTTTACTGGACATCTGCTGTATTCCTTCATGCAATTTTGTGTTGGATCCAGATGATTGTGTCTCCAGCTTCTAATTATTACATATTTTCTCACTGTTTGTAGAGAAAAATATCAGTTAACAAGAGAACAATTTATGCAATGACTTTTATTATTGATTGATTGAACCTATATCCTACAGCAATCAAGTAACAAGCATACAATCCAGTAATAATCAAAAATTCCATGGTAAAAACCAGCATGGATGACAAGAAAATAAAATAAATAAAAATAATTAAAATGTAATATATCAAGAGTAGACCATGCCAGAGACCATTCCAACGATAGTGTTGTTTCAGAAAAACAGTGTCATCTTGCCTTGACTTCCTTCACCTCCCAGAAGTGTGAGATCACTAGCAGCCTTCCAAGATTTAATGAGATGGACTGATTCTGGTTGAAGGAGACAGCTCCGCAGATGCCTGAATTTCAAATTCCATTTTTTGGTTAACACCAGAACCTTAAATTGTATGCAGATCTGTAACAGTGCATGGTCAGGAAAATGTTATTTGCTCCCATTGCTAAAAGCTAGCAAGTACATAGGTCACTACATTCTGGACCAGTTGCAGTTTCTGAGTGGTAAGACTGGGCAGTGACGACAACTTGAATTACTCTAGCTAGCTTCTCCTGCACCTGGGGCATTAGCTACGGCAAATGCCTCATTAGATATGCCTATTTTAGCAAGAGCTATGAATCTACAAGGATCCGCCAGTTGTGAATTTGCTCTTTAATGGATAATGCCTGCCCATTCAGAAGCAACACTGATGTTGACAGAGGATCCAGGTATAAATATAGTAACTTTGGTTTACTTCGATTCAGTTTCAGTATTCAGTTTTTTTCTCCCATCCAGGCTTTTACAACAGTTGAATTAATAATATTCAACAGTATTATAAACCCCCTGACTGAAACCACCACTAAGGAAGGAATAGAATCATTTTAAAACAGGGTTTCCCATCTACATATCTTATAAGTGGACAATAAGATACCATGAACAATGATACTGAAGGCCACTGAAAGATCCAAAAGGACAAGGAAGGGTACATTATTGACACCTAAATCCTGAAACAGGTCATCAAAAAAAAAGGCAACATTTTCTGTCTCTGTCTCAGCTTGAAACCTGACTGCAAACGAGACTGACTGATAATCCATTTCAACTAGGATGCTGTGAAACTGGTATGCCACTACTGTAGTGCCAAGAGTGTCTCAAAGAAAGTTGGAAACAGAAAGAAGTCCAACTCCCCTAAATTGCCTCTTTGGAAGGGGGCACACCACAATTCCTTCAAGGCTGTTAAAAACTTCCCCTCCTATAAAATGAATTTTATTGTCTCTCAGAGGCAGGTGGTCACCCCTCTACCTGCTCCTTGCATTATCCAGGATGGTCCAGGGTCTAAAAAGGAGATGGTAAATGACAGCAGACTATCTGCTTCCACCAAGGTCACAGAACCAAAGAAATCCCAGGTAATTTCACAAGCTTACCTGTCATTTTGGCCACGTGAAGAGTCATGGCTTCAGCAAATCTGAGTGATTTTACCAGCAAAGTGCTGGACAAAGTGGTCAGATGGCAGTTCTTAATGTTTTTCATAGTAGGGAGTTGGTCACTCTAAATAAGGCTGTTGGGTGCCCATTGGCACAGTAAAGAAGAAATACACCATCCCTTGCTGCCACATTGTAGACTTGAATATAGACACATACCATGTTCCATCTACTCCACTTGTCTTCCTCCAACTCTCCAAGTGTCATTTCAAATGTTTCATTTTCAAGACAGTTTTAGAAAACCATGGTATCAATTGTACTTGGCTGCTAGGAAGACACCATTTGGAGACAATGTTGTCCAGAGCCTGGCACAATTTTTGCAGGTAGTTGCACACTAGATAGTGGGACTTCTTGTCCAAGAGTTGGGAAATTTCTGAAGTGGACACTGGAGACAATTCGGATCCATTAGAAATCTGGGGTGGACCACACAAATAGGTCCCAAAGGTTCAAAGAGGTCACATATGGCTCTGAATTTTAATGGATTAGGAGATAATCTGACTATGGCAATGAGGTGATACACATCCCTTTCTCCTCCGAATCATCAACTAGCCACTCTGAGATGAGTACAAGATCCAAGATGTAACTGTTGCGTCCGCGAAATGATGCCAGGAGTCGGTGACTTCAAATCATGCTCTTTTATTGAAAGTTGGAACCGAACTGGCGTAAAAGAAAAAGCCCGCGGCTTTTATTCCTTTAGCCGCGGCGGCCGCGGCCAATGGCACCGCTTTGAATCTCCCGCGATCCGAATGGACCAATCGCGGGAGATTCTCAGTGAGCCAATCGGCACGGCTCGCTTGACCAATCAGAGAGCCCCGCGCTTTGGCCAATCAAAGCGCGGGGATCTCAAGAATGCTAATTAAGGACAGAACACCCCTCCCCTCTTGGTTCAGTCCTTACGTCGCATAGTCCCGTAGGTAGGTGGGGCTCCGTCTGAGCCTACTGGACCTGCGCAGCTCAGTCGTAGGTTGGATCCCGGCCGGTTCGGTTGGGATCTCTGCTGCTCCTGCTGCCGTCGTGGGAACCGGCTGGTCGGTCGGGCCGATCCGCTCTCCGTAGCTCCCTCCTGGGCCTCCTGGGTTGGTTGAGCTGCGGGTTTCGCCGCTCCCGCTCGGTCTTTCCGGGTCGGTCGAGCTGGCCTGGCTGTCTCTTCCTGGCGAGGGGTCGTGATGGCTGCTTTCCGGTAAGTACGTCTGGTTTATTCTTCTTTGGTTTTGGTCCCCGGGGTATTCCCTCCCCCCTTGGTTTGTGTTGTGGGGGTTGGTTTCACCTGTTTGTGCGTCGGTGGTCTCTTGGTTGGTAGTCCTCGACCTTAGTTGGTCGATGTGGCGTTTCCACGCTCGTCCGTCTGCTGTTTGTAGCCGGTACGAGTGTGGGCCTGTTATTTGTGTGATGATGGCTGGTATCCATAGTGGGTCTCCCGTCAGGTTTCTCGCGTATACGGGGTCGCCGGGTGCGAAGGTTCGGTGTTTGCTGTTTGAGTCTGGGGGCTTCTCCGGGTTATACGTGGGGTGTAACCTGTCGAGTGGGGACCTTAGTTTCCTGCCCATTAATAGTTCGGCTGGGCTCTTATTCATTGTGGTATTTGGGGTAATGTGTTGGGTGAAGAGTAGTTTGTTTATTTTCTCCTGGATCTCCCCGTGGTCTATTTTCCGGATGGTCTTCTTAGTGAATTGGACCATCCGTTCCGCCCTACCGTTTGCCGCCGGGTGCGCCGGTGCTGTCAGCGCATGGCGGATGCCCCTTTCCGCTAGGAATTTTTCAAATTCCAGCGAGGTGAATTGAGGCCCGTTGTTGGAAACGACGACGTCTGGGAGGCCATGTGTTGCAAAGAGTTTGCAGAGTTCCTTGATCACGGCCTCCGTGGTTGTCGTCTTCATGTTGCTTACCTCCAGCCAGTTGGAGTAAGCGTCTACTGTTATGAGGAAGGTGTGTCCTTTTGTGGGCCCGGCGAAGTCTATGTGAATCCTAGACCAAGGTCCCCTTGGGGTTTCCCACTCTAGGACGGGTGCTGTGGGTGGGCTTGGCCTAGTTTCCTGGCATCGTTGGCACCTTGCTACCCAGGCCTCTATTTGTTTGTCCATCCCTGGCCACCAAGAGTAACTTCTGGCCAGGGCTTTAGTCCTAACAATGCCAGGGTGCTCCTCGTGTAGCAGTTCCAGAACCTTCCCTTGTAGTTTTTCTGGAATGACCACCCTATCCCCCCATAGTATGCACCCTTTTAATAACGAGAGTTCCGTTTGGCGGTTTCGGAATGTTTTGACGGACTCGTCGTTGTCCCTTTCCGGCTACCCTTTCTCTACCCAATGCAACACCCGCGCCAGACGTTTGTCTTTATTAGTCTCTCGGGCAATGTCTGACGCGGTTATGGGCAGGTTGGGTAGAGTCTCTATGCTGAGGGTGGTCGTCGTGGGTGCTGGGTCGGTGTCAGGTTCCGGTAGCGGCAAGCGGCTTAAGGCGTCTGCATGGGAGATCGTCTTACCCGGTCTGTATATGAGTCCGTAGTTGTAGGCTGCCAGGAACTCGGACCACCTTGTCATTCGGGGAGACAGAATGTTCGGGGTGGCCCGGTTTCCTGCAAGGATTCCCAGCAGCGGCTTGTGGTCGGTTATGATGGTGAAAGTCCGGCCGTAGAGATACTCGTGGAATCGTTTTACGGTGGCAACGATAGCCAGAGCCTCTTTGTCCAGCTGGCTATAGTTCCGCTCCGGTTTGGTGAGGGTCCTTGAAAAGAACGCGATGGGCGCTTCTTTTCCGTCAGGGAGGGTATGACTGAGGACAGCGCCGACGCCGAAGGGTGATGCGTCGCATGTGACGGCCAGAGGTAGGGTCTCGTTGTATTGTATAAGGACGGTGTCCGAAGTGAGGAGGTCCTTTGTTCTTTGGAAGGCGGCTTGCTCGCGTTTCCCCCAAGTCCAGGTCGCCGCCTTGTCCAGGAACCTAGGCAAGGGCTCCGCCGCCGTCGCCTTTTGGGGCAGGAAAACATTGTAAAAGTTAAGTAGCCCCAGGTATGCCTGTAGTTCCGTCTTTGACTTGGGTGTGGGGGCTTCTTTGATGGCCTTGATTTTTTGGTTTGTGGGGTGAATGCTGTGACGGTCTAGGAGGTATCCCAGGAATTCTACCCGTTCTGTGCATAGCTGGCATTTCTCCCTCTTGACTTTTAGTCCGGTCTCTTTTAATTTGGTTAGGACCTCCCTTAGGCGACCCTCTAGTTCGGCTTGGTTGGCTGCCGACACTAGGACGTCGTCGAAGTAAGGTACCACCCCCTTGATGCCTTGCAGTAGTCTTTCCATTAGGCTTTGGAATATTCCCGGTGCCACGCTGACTCCGAATTGGAGTCGGTTGCATTTAAATGCCCCCCGGTGGGTGACTATGGTTTGCGCTTCTGCCGTTTGCTCGTCGACTGGCAACTGTTGGTATGCCTGGGCGAGGTCGAGCTTGGCGAAAACCTTGCCCCCTCCCAGTGAGTGCAGTAGGTGTTGCACTACTGGGACAGGTAGGCGCTTTGTTGTAGCGCGCCATTTAGGGTGGCCTTATAGTCCTCACAGATCCTCACCGACCCATCGGGCTTGATCGGGGTGACTATGGGGGTCTCCCACCGGGCGTGGTCTATGGGCTGTAGGACCCCTTGCTTGACGAGCTTGTCAATTTGCTCAACTATCTTGGGTTTAAGTGCGAATGGCACCCGCCTTGGTTTCAGGCGTTTTGGGGGGACGTTTGGGTCTAGGTTGAAAGATATAAGGGGCCCTCGGTACTTGCCTAGGTTTCCGTCAAAGACCTCTTGGAATTCCCGGGCCAGTTGCTGCTCCCAGCTGTCGTCGGTGACGTGGTCGACTCCCGTGACTGCGATGCCGAGCGGGGCGAACCATTGCAGTCCCAGTAGGCTTGGGCGGTCGCGGTCGACGATTGTCATGGGAAGTCTTTTGGTGTGCCCTTTGTATGTGATGTTGAAGTGTTTGGTTCCGACTACCGGGATGCGGTTTCCCTGGTAGTCCTTTACAATGAGTCTCTGGCTGTCTAGGCTCCCCCTTTGGAGGGTAGGCACCAGGCGCTTTATTTCATGCCATGCTATCATGGAGAGGTAGGACCCGGAGTCCACCTCCATTTTGCATGGCTGGCCCTCGATGCCTACCTCCACGTGCACCTTCCGGGCGTCATTGGTGATGGCGTGGCCGATGGTGACCGTCTGATGGGTCTCCTCTCTTTGCCGGTTATCACCGCCTCGCAGGGATCGTCCGTTCCGGTCCCATCTGTTGTCCGAGGGGCGATCTCTGGTCCGGGGTGGTGTGCTCTCTCTCCTCCGGTCGCTCTGGTCCCATCGTGCCGGGCTGCGATTCTTCTTTAGGCGGCAGACACTGGCGATGTGTCCCTTCTTGTTGCAATGCCAGCAGATCGATTCGAAAAACCGGCATTCCGACCTGGGGTGGTCGCCGCCGCAACCGGCACAGTTGGTCCTCGACTTACGACCCCGCCAGTTCCGTGGGTCGCGGCCTGTATGGAGGCGATGGACGTCCTCCTCGTCATCTGAAGTGCCCAATGCCGAGTGGAAGTCGCCCTGGTGGGTGGTCGTCTCGGGTTGGGCCTCGGTCGACCTCGCCGAGTTGTTGTTTACGCTGCGGTCCCCAGTGTTTGGTCTGCGCATGCGGTCGGTGGAAGTTCGGGTTGCTTCGGCGGCTGCGGCTGCGGTGAGGGTGTCTGCTAGGCTGATGTTGCCCTTGGCCATCAGCCGGCTCTGGAGGACGGGGTCCCACAAACCGAGCACGATTCGGTCTCGCAGGGCGTCGTTCAGGTTGTCGAATTCGCAAAGCCCCCCTAGGCGCCGTAGCTTGGCGAAGAAGTCGCTGAAGCTCTCACCCGACCGTTGGTCCCGACGGTAGAATTCGTTGCGTCAGATCAGGATGGGTACCTCTGGAGCGTAGTGCCGCTGAAGTATTGGCTCGAGGACGTCCCAGTCCATCGCGGTCACATCGGCGGGTTTGGCAAGCGCCTTGGCCATCTTGAAGACCTCGGTCCCGCAGTGGGTCAGGAAGACGGCGCGCTTCATGGGGCCGGTGGCGTCCTTCAGGTCGCTGCACTCGAACACGCGGAATCGGTCGGAGTACGATTCCCAGTCCTCGGTGGCGGGGTTGAAGGGTGCGGGTGGTGCGATTTTCGCCATCGTGGTGGTTCGTCTGGCTTCCGTTGGACACGTGGTTCGGTTCAGGGTCTGGATCCCATCCTCGTCGTCAGTGTTGCGTCCGCGAAATGATGCCAGGAGTCGGTGACTTCAATTCATGCTCTTTTATTGAAAGTTGGAACCGAACTGGCGTAAAGGAAAAAGCCCACGGCTTTTATTCCTTTAGCCGCGGCGGCCGTGGCCAATGGCACCACTTTGAATCTCCCGCGATCCGAATGGACCAATCGCGGGAGATTCTCAGCGAGCCAATCGGCGCGGCTCGCCTGACCAATCAGAGAGCCCCGTGCTTTGGCCAATCAAAGCGCGGGGATCTCAAGAATGCTAATTAAGGACATAACAGTAACCACCAATATGAATCAGGCTCAAGGTTCTATGAACAAGCCCATTGTGGTTATGAAGGACATGAATTCCCAAGCTTGATTGGAGTTGGCTCTCATGGTGGGCAGCTTGAAATCCCCAAGCATTAAAAGGCAGCGATTCTCCAATCTCTTGCTCAGAAACCAGCTTTACAGCTCAAGAAGAGATCCTGATGGATAACAAGGAAGTTGGTACACCAGCAGGAGCCCCCAGGACTCCTGACTTATGGTATGAAGATTGTCTACAATATTTAGAAGCACCTACTCTTTCAGAATTGGAGATTACAATAATTGAAAAACAGAGAAATGTTTTAAGTACAAATACATCTATTTTCTAGGCGACAGGCTACTACACCCAATGAAGTAAAAATTTCCATAGCACTTTAGTGCAGTCAGCTGTTCATTAGATCCTAGGGCAGTATCTATATTTTTACTAAAATATTTTTCAGAAGTTCAGAGAGTTTTTTTCATGAAGCGTAAAACCTGTTTTTCTCATGCATGTGATCAAAGCTGGAGGCTGTGAATTTGTCCTTTTTGCAATCTGTTATCCAGTGGACAATAAATAACATTGCATTATACCCAAATTACTTTCCATTGAATTATCATGCCATTAAAAATACAAGAACATCTTTGCTAAATGTTCTCAAGGGTCATTTTTGGAATGGTAGCCAAATAGATGTTTTCTGGAAAGTTTTCAGAGTACATTACTTCACAAAAGACCATTCCTGTTGGTTTGTCTCCATATAGCCCAATACTCAGAAGTATGCTACTTTTCTACACTTCAGTATCCAGATTACTTGTTGATAAGCTATTATTTCTACAACACTATTTAATTGCAAGGCACATTGTCTTTCACTGCTATGACTTTGTTTGAACTCACAGCACTAAGTAACTCATGCTACTTTCATTGTGAAAAAAGTCTTGCAGGACACTTCAAGATCTGTAGCACCAGATCTGTAGCAAGATCTGTAGCAGAATTTTGTATTTGGAAAGAAAAGAAAAAGGTTCAAATCAACATCAGTGTAATTTTTTTAGGTTTGTCAGTCTTAGATAAACCCTAGCTAGTTATACATAACATTCTCAGTAACTGAAATACGAGCATTTGTCCTGCCAGGAATTTTGCATTTAAATCCTACTCTTTTAATCCACTTTGCTGAATTGTTATTTATACCTGGTATCAGGCTGATTTGCTGCCTCCTGGAGGCTGGTAGATTAATTAAGTAACTCATTAATTATTTAGCTACACTTTGAAGATATGGAGAACTGTATCAATAGCAACAAAGATAATTTGGTAAGCACAGTAGTTTACAGTGCTTTAACCTAGTTCTAAGATGGAAAAAGGAAATTTCACTGAAAAGTTCCATGCAACCCTAGCTCCAGAAATGTTCACCCTACAATAACACAGTGATCAGATTATTCAGAGAGAGAGAGAGATGTACAATTGCACCACTGGTAAAATGCTCTTTCTCACAGGCAAGTTAAAGTGATACCAATCAAGTGAGCAGAAAATGTGCTACCTCTGTAGGAATCACACTTGTACCATAGCTAGAATGACAGCAAACAGCGCTCTCCAATGCATTTCTCAAAGCTTTCAATTTAACTTTAGTTAAATTTTATTATTTAGAGCAGATTCCTGCATTTAAGCATCTGTCTAAACTTACACTCATTTTGTGCATGTGTGTTGTATGTTCGAAAAGAGCTTATAGTTGAGCTGCCACTTAGATTATATCCAGAAGCACTGGTTGAACAAACGCACCAATCCTAGAGAGTATTATTGGACTCCTTTTGAACATGAACTTAATACTGTTCCAGAAAAGCATTAACCTCATGTTCAAAAGCAGCCCAGACAATGGCTGACAAGAACAATGAAACAGCAGAGATCTGTTTCTTGATCAACTCCCTTGGCAGCTTTCTCTATCCCTATCACCAATTTGCAGGAGCTCATCAGTGATCAGGAAAGCACAACAGGACAAACTAACTTGCAAAAACAGACTCTCTTGCTGCCTAGAACTAAATGACATTGAAGAGAATTAAATTAGTCAATAGTGTCTGAGTTTATAGCAATCCAGCCAGCACACAAACAAATAATTCAGCAGGATTCATTATATAGAAGAAACTTCTTTATATATAATAATATAAAACATGATGCATGTATACAATACCCATGCAGCTCTTGCAATGTGATAGAGGGAAGTAACAAATACAAGCACTCTCAAGCAGAGACAAACAAACTCTCTTATACACAGAACAGTTAAGCTAAGCCATGCCCAGGTTCCAAGCCATCTCACATAACTCACACTACAAATCCTGTGTTTCAGTCACCAAACAGTCCCCATTGGCTGACTTGTTGCTATGGCTATTCCAGTTCATGAATTCTTATACACTGACAAGTAGGAGTGATCCCACTCTCCCAGGTCAACTGAATGGACACTGAAACACATTGGATTGCATCCATGGGAAATGGATGTGCCTTATGGCTGGCAGTCAAATCTTTATTACAGTCAAAGACCAGTATATAGTAACATCAGAAGCACTGGTCTCACAGTCTTACTTCTTTTAGATGAAACCGCTTTATCAAAACGTAACTAAAGAGGAAGCATTGACTGTAGCTCTGGCTGCTATTATTAAATCATTCTATTCTCCTCCATATTTGGGCAATAAGGAGAATGGATCCCAACCACTGACCTTTGATGTTCAGTACATTGAAAAGTTTCACCTACTGGTTTCTGATATGCAAGTTCCTGTTGACGGCATAAAGATAGGTCAGCAACTTTAAACCTATCCATTCACAATACATTTTCTAGTTTACTGGGTTCACTTACATACAATATGTATGTTGGTTGATAGGTCTCATACATCGATGATTGTTAGGAATAACAAGGTTACCTAACGTAGCTTGCGTAAAATAATATATATAAACTATGATAGTGAGTTTAAGTGTGTGTCACTTTAAACTGCAAAGCATGTAAGTTTGGATGCGGTTGTAAAACCGCCATAAGAGGGAGCAAGAGAACCTGCTGGCTTACTGGCTTGCTGGATTGCTGGATTAACTGACTATGCTGGATTGATGGTTTGATAACTGCATGTTCCCTGCTGCTGCTGCTGAAGGAAGAAAGGAGGTTTGACTTCTTTATATCTCTACTGCGAAGAGATATATTACTGGACTGATATTTGTAAGTTTACTGACCTCTTTTTCGACACTGGATTTTGCAACTGAATAATCCCCGGACAGACTGAACTAGTGAATGATATATGGACTGTTTTGACTATGCTAAAAACTATTACTGGAATTGTTATAAACTTGGACATGGGTTGGAGTAAATGGAGACAGTCATGAATGTAAACTTTCAGCTCTTTATTGCATAGTGACTTCTCCAAATCAATAACAGTGAACCCTGCCTTATATAGGCAACCTTTGTGAGAATTGTCCAATAGTGAGCTATGAACGCTCTTTAAACCAATAATAATCCTCTGTTGAGGGCCAATCGGATTCCTAAGAACTAACCAATCCGATCTGGCCGCCTAACAGCCAATCAGAAGTGCAGGGCCAGAACCCAGCACTTTACCTCAAGCTCATACTTTATTAACTATGGTACATACACAACACCCCTTCCCCCTGGCTTCTTAATTATGGTGTAGTTATATAGTCCTTTAAATAGGACGGTTGCCTTTTAAGTCTTTCGGATTTTCGTTGGACTGGTTGATTGCAATCCTGTTGAGGTAGATTGTTGTTTGGCAGTGTCTCTGCTTCTTGCTCAGGTGCAATTTCTTGCGGTGCAAACAATTCTCCTTCCTGCTCTATTTCCTGAGTCTCACTTGATTCGTCGCTCCCTTCGAGCAGGTTCCTTGGAACTTCATCTTCTTCTGTACCTCCCCCCCCCTCGGTTTGGTCATGGGGAAGTTGTTGACTGGCCGTTGTGAGTCGTGACCGTAATTGGTTGATATGCCGTTTCCACAGTCTATTGTCACAGCATTTCACTACGTAGGATTTGGGGCCGGTCACTCGCACTACCGTTGCCTCTATCCATAACGGATCGCCTGATAAGTTTCTTGTGTAAACGCGGTCTCCTACCTGGAAAGTGTGACAGCGGCCACTGGATCCTATTGGCTTTTCCGGTTCGTAAGCAGGGTGTAACCGGTCGAGGTGGGAACGGAGTCTTCGTCCCATCAGTAGTTCCGCAGGAGTTCTGCCGGTGACGCTATGTGGAGTTATGTGTTGCAAAAAGAGAATTTAGTTGACTTTGTCATTGATATTGTCATAGTCCATTTTTTGCAAAGTCTTTTTAACAAATTGGACCATGCGTTCCGCTTGGCCATTGGTCACAGGGTGCGCAGGCGAGGTGAGCGCATGGCGGATGCCGCGGTCAGCGAGGTACTGCTCGAACATCAATGCCGTGAACTGTGGCCCGTTATCGGACACTAGGACGTCAGGCAATCCGTGGGTTGCAAAGAGTCTATTTAGGATCTTAATCACTGCCTCGGAAGTTGTGGCCGTCATACGATGAATTTCTAACCAATTGGAGTATGCGTTGACTGTCAGCAGGAAGGTATATTCTTTGGTCGGCCCCGCGAAATCCAGGTGGATTCTGGACCAGGGTCCACGTGGTGTCTCCCATTCAGTAGGCATGGCTTTTGGTGGGGCGTTGCTGGCTTGTTGGCAATTGGTACACGCTTTGACCCACTGCTCGATTTGTCGGTCCATGCCCGGCCACCATGCGTAGCTTTGTGCAAGCGCTTTCATCCGCACGATGCCGGGGTGGCCCTCGTGCAGAATTTGTAGCAGCGTCTTCCGGAGTCGTTCTGGGACAATGACTCTATCGCCCCAGATGACACAGCCTTTTTGGGAAAAAAGTTCAGTCTGTCTTGCTTTAAACGGCGCGAAGTCATCTGGGACTTGGTCCAATGGCCATCCGCGTTCTACCCAGCCTAGAACTCGAGCTAGGGTGTGGTCTCGTTTGGTTTCTCTCGCGATGTCTCAGGCGGTCATAGGTGGCGAGTTGAGTGTTTCGATCTGCAATGTGGTTGCCGTTGGTGCCGGATCGTCGAGAGTCTCTGGAAGCGGTACTCGGCTTAATGCATCGGCATGGGGAATGGCTTTCCCCGGGCGATATTGCAGGCGATAATTATAAGCAGCTAGGAATTCTGACCATCGGGTCATTCTAGGGGATAATATGTAGGGGGTTGGCTTGTCTCCAGCTATTATCCCTAGCAACGGTTTGTGGTCAGTTATAATGGTGAATGTCCTTCCATATACATATTCATAAAATTTCTTTACAGCTGAAACGATTGCGAGAGCTTCTTTATCAATTTGTCCATAGTTCCGCTCTGCATATGAGAGAGTCTTCGAAAAGTATGCAACAGGGGCTTCGTTCCCATTAGGCAGTATATGACTCAAAATGGCGCCCACCCCGAAGGGTGAGGCATCGCAGGTTATAACTAATGGTAAAGTCTCGTTATACTGCATAAGTACAGAGTCAGATGTGAGCAATTTTTTAACATTCCGGAACGCTTGTTCTTCCCGGTAACCCCAGACCCACAATGCTTTTTTATCTAATAACCGGTGTAATGGTTCGGCAACAGTCGCCTTGTGCGGTAAAAATACATTATAGAAATTAATGAGGCCTAAGAATGCCTGGAGATCGGCCTTGTTACGTGGCCTGGGAGCATTTTTTATCGCCTTTAATTTACTTTCGGTCGGGTGAATGCCCTGGCTATCAATCCGATACCCTAGAAACTCAACACTATCAGTATATAAGTGACATTTATTTTTTTTCACCTTAAGTCCTGCCTCTTGAAATTTTTTAAGAACACATTTCAAACGATCCTGCAAGATTTTTTTGGTAGGGGCTGCAATTAATACGTCATCAAAATACGGAACCACGCCCTTGATTCCCTGTAACAACCTTTCCATGAGGCTTTGGAATATCCCCGGGGCTACACTAACCCCAAATTGCAATCGAATACATTTAAAAGCACCTCTGTGCGTTACAATTGTTTGGGCTTGGGCCGTCTTTTCATCCACTGGTAGTTGTTGATAAGCTTGAGCTAAATCTAATTTAGCGAAAACCTTTCCGCCCCCCAAGGAATGGAGTAGGTGCTGCACCACTGGAACTGGATACGCATTCTGCTGTAGGGCGTGGTTTAAAGTGGCCCGGTAGTCCCCACAAATTCGGATTGACCCGTCTGGCTTAATGGGTGTTACAATAGGGGTTTCCCATGGAGAGTGATCGATGGGCTTCAACACCCCTTGAGCAATTAGCTTGTCGAGTTGTTCGTCGATCTTAGCTTTAAGAGCGAATGGAACTCGACGGGGCTTCAAGCGAATTGGGGCTACTTTTGGATCTAGACTAAATGAGATTGGGGTCCCTTTATACTCGCCTAAACGGTCCACGAAGACGTCACTGAACTCAGAAATAAGGTCTTCCTCCCACTCACAACCACCGACTCGGTTCACGCCGGCCACTTAGATGCCGAGTGGCGCGAACCATTGGAGGCCTAATAGACTAGGCCTATCTCTATCGATGATCGTTGGCGGTAAGTACGCTGTATGCTTTTTGAAGGAGACTCGGACTCGGCAGGACCTGACCACGGGGATTCGATTCTCTTGGTAGTCCTTGAGGATGTGGCGTTGAAATTAGAGGTCTTGGCGTTGGATTGTGGGGATAAGTTGCTTGAGTGTCTTCCACGACACCATCGAGAGGGACGATCCCGAGTCGACCTCCATGTGGCAAGGCTGGTTCTCGATGGCTACCGTGACTCGAATTTTCTTAGTGTCCAAAACTGAGGCCTGACCTATAGTGATAGTATGGTGAGCCTCTTCTTTTTGCAAAGCTCGATCTCTGTAGGAATGGTTTACTGGCTCTCGCCTTACAGGACGGTTTCCTGTTGATTGGCGATAGTTGGCCCCTTTTGAGGCCTGGCTGGGTCCTGGTAAGCTGCGGCAGACCTGGCCGATGTGGCCTCGTTTCCCGCACTCATGGCAGAGTGCGTCGCGGAATTTGCAGTCGGCCCTGGCATGGTTTGCTCCACAGCCAGCGCAAGGGCGTAAGGGCTTCGGGCGAGGGTCCCGGTTGGACCGCAGTCGATGGACCCCTTCTTCGTCACTGTCTGACTACGAAGAGAGGTCCTCGTGGTGCGTTGTTATAAGCTGCCCTTCTGAGTTGGGTAAGATTTCGCCAGTCGGTTGTGTTGCCGGAGTGCGGCTTCACCTTAATTGTGCAGCCGACTTTTTGGTCGCCTCCGCAGCTGTGGCTTCGGCGATGGCGTCAGCAAGGCTGATGTCGCCTTTCGCCATCAGCTTGCTTTGCACGCCTAGTGCATCTAATCCCAGAATTACTCGATCTCTTAGTGCTTCTTCTAAATCAGCGAACCCGCAGAGGCCCCCTAAATTTCGGAGGTCCGCCATGAAGTCGGCCACGCTCTCTCCTTTTCGCTGGTTTCTCTGATAAAACTCGTGGCGTATCACAAGTGTAGGCACGGTTGGTGCGTAATGGTCCCTCAGGATGGGTTCGAGGTCGTCCCAGCTCATGGCTTTCACTTCTCGAGGTTTGGCGAGTGCTTTAGCCATTTTAAATACAGCTGGGCCGCAGTGCATCAGGAACAGTGCCCGCTTCTTTGCTGGTGTGGCGTCCTTCAAATTATTCGTCTCAAGAAACATTTGGAAGCGATCCATGTAGGATTCCCAATCCTCTTGGTTTGGATCGAACGGAGCGGGTGGTACGATGCTGCCGGACATGGTTCCGTTGTTGGCGTCGCCTTATCACATGCTCGGTATTGCTTCCTGGCTTCTTAGGTTCAGATGTCTCCAAATTCCACCTTCGTCGCCAGTGTTATAAACTTGGACATGGGTTGGAGTAAATGGAGACAATCATGAATGTGAACTTTCAGCTCTTTATTGCATAGTGACTTCTCCAAATCAATAACAGTGAACCCTGCCTTATATAGGCAACCTTTGTGAGAATTGTCCAATAGCGAGCTATGAACGCTAGCTCTTTAAACCAATAATAATTCTCTGTTAAGGGCCAATCAGATTCCTAAGAACTAACCAATCCGATCTGGCCGCCTAACAGCCAATCAGAAGTGCAGGGCCAGAATCCTGCACTTTACCTCAAGCTCATACTTTATTAACTATGGTACATACACAACAGGAATAAACTATTTAACTAGCACAGTGTATCTGTTTTACTGAGTGTAAGCTACAAAAACATTTATCTCACATATTTGCCTGCCTGCCTGACTGCCGTGCAGATTCTGCTAGGCTGTATCCCTAACAATGATCAATAAAAGAAAATGCACAATCAATGAAGTTTTGAAAGCATAAGATTTCAGCAGTGAGTAAAAAAAAATTCCATGCTAACCTTACAGGGACATGAAGTGAATGCTTAGAAACAAATACAGCTTTTTCCTCCACTCATTTTGCTATGAAGGTAAAGTTCTCTCACAGGGAATTTTTCTTTTCCTTGATCTCTCTGGCAGCAACAGGACAGAGACGAGGGGATAGTTGAATGCAAATAAAGTTCACCATCCACACTATAAGAGTTAGTTCTTTCCTACTTCATAATTTTTCTGAAGAAACCTGGTTTGTTTTTAATCTAGTACACAAACAGAAGTACCAACTGACCAGTTAAAGGAATTGGCTTTCTTTTGTGATTTATAACAGTCATAATGTTTATCTTTTGAAGGAGAAGCAGTGGGTGACCTTGGGCAAGTCATTCTCTTTCAGTTCTAGGAAGGAGACAATGGCAGACCACTTCTGAAAAACCTTGCCAAAAAATCTGCAGGGGCTTATCCAAGCAGTCAGCAGATGTCAACACTGACTCAAAGGGACACCTCCTCCCCTCCTCCAAAAAAATCAGCAACCCCAAAAGTTATTTGCAGATACACAGATCAAACTTTCTTGAGAAATTTACAATGCTGAGAATGGTAGAAAGAAAGAGAAGAGGATGATGGACTTGATTACAGCACCAATGGGTGCTCCACTGGAAGATCTGAAAGCACAGGGTGGGGACAGATCATACAGAAGTTGTGTTTATGTGCTCCCTAACAAGCAAAACCAATTTGATGGCACACCGTCAACTGAAAAATCCGCCTGAGATAAGAATGACAAATGACTATGAAAAGGAAGTCATCTTACTCTCCATCCCAAATAAGTGAGCCTCTGTTGCCAGGATATGTAACAAGGACTCTCTTATGGATATGAACATGTGATGTTTAATAGCAATAGCACTTAGACTTATATACCGCTTTGCAGGGGTGGGATCTGATAGGGTTAACTACCGGTTCGATGATTTATGAGGTTCGGTTATTTACGGTGTGCTTCCCTGCATGCTGCGCGCATGCCTGTAAATTGTCATCAGCCTGATGCTTGGACAGCTGAGCAGCGCTGCGTGTCAAGAAGCAACCTTTGAAAAAGTACTTTTTTCCTGCTTTTTTAACTGCAGCTGTGCCTCGCTCAGCAGCTGAAGTTGAAAAAGCAGGAAATAAAGGTCAGGTAAGAGCCCAGGCGGGCAGGTGGGCAAAAACATCAGCACACATAGAACCAGTTCTATGTCTGCTGCTCTTCAGAGCTACTGGTTCTACAGAGGTGGACAGAACCAGTAGAAACTCACTCCTGCCACTTTACAGTGCTTGTCATGCCCCTGGTGGAGACTGACTCTGAGGAAGAGGAGGAACAGCCAACAGGGAGTGGGAGTGTGGCTCCAGAGGTGAAGAGGAGGTTGGGGAAGGGCAGAGGCCAGCTGAGCAATCAGAAGAGGAACCAGGCCCATCCCCTATCCATCCTAGGATGCGCAGAGAGGAGAGGATCAGGGAAAAGCGAGGTCTACTCAGGAGGAGATTACCATGATCCTCCTCGTGACTTGCAGCTAGGAGGTATATATATAAGTTTGTAACTGCATAGTCAGAATTGCTGGAGTCAAAGTTTAGTGAAAGAGGTTTATCCTTTGAAAAAGGTTTATCTTTGTTGGCATTCTTCCCATGGATTCTCCCCATTATCTTCCTGGAATGTATGATTAATAATCTTGGCTTGCTTTGGAACTCTCGTCAATGCGGTTTGTTTTGGTTTTCTTTTTGCCTCATTATTTACTTTTGTGACTTTAAACTGTGCCTAATAAAACAGTGAAGTTAAGTTGAAGTCCTTACAGGACTTTAATGTATGTTTTGGGTTTGGGGTTATTTTGAGAGACTACAGGTCATCACAGTGCTCTATAGCCGTCTCAAAGTGGTTTACAGAGTCAGCATATTGCCCCCAACAATTTGGGTTCTCATTTTACGCACCTCAGAAGGCGGAGTCAACCTTGAGCCTCATGAGATTCGATCTGGCAAATTGCAGTAGGAGTAGCTTGCAGTACTACACTCTAACCACTGCACCACCAAGGCTCATAAGCCAATAATGGCTTCAAAGATGATAGGCAGTGTTCAATTGGGGTCTGGATGAGAGTCTGAAATTTGCTAAGACTGTTTCATAACAGTGCCATATAATGTTCTGATTATTGGCCCCAGCTTGCTTTTTCAATCTGATAATTAAAAAAGGGAATACAGAGTACAAAACCTGCAGTAGAGAGAAGGAGAGGACTCAGATAAGGCATTTTGTTGTGCAATCACTTGCCTCATTCAGGAATTTTATAAGGTTTTCATGTGACTGTTTGCTTTTCTTTTTCTTTTCAAACACCTGTGCATTCTTTGGCTTTCTCTATTTTTATCTTACCAGAGAAGCTCCATTAAGGAAGGAAATGCAGAATAGTTGTGCAATACCTATTGATTGATCATATTAAGAGCTCACTGTCTGGAAACAGGGGAGAGGATGCCAAGGGCAAAAGTGATAATGGATAAAAATACGATCAGATGCAGATATGTGCCTTAAGCTTTGTTTCCTTCAGAGGTTTTTAATGAAATTCTCCAACACTATTCATTTTCTGCCCAAGTACTATTTTTCAGGGCTTTTCTCCCTGTAATGATTACATTCATGACCTTTTTAGCAAGAAAAGAGCACTGGATCCTGCCACAGTTTTTTTTACAAGTCCTATTCTTTTTTATGCAATGTGTAGAGAAAAGTCATATTGCCACTGTGAAATAACCGATTCTGTATAATAAGTGGTGTGTTTTTTTTTTAATGGGGATCTGTGGCTAAAAAAGAATTGTTGATTTTTGATCTCTTTAGTACATTTTTCTTGCTAAGGTGAAGCAAGGAAGAGACAACTGTGCTCAACCAGAAGCGGAGGAAACCTCATCCTTTTGAGGAACTGAGTGCTGCAGACCCCACCTAGATTTTACCTGGATGTTTGTTTTCACTCTGTACATTTATGACATCCACAACACATAGCATAATGTGAACTTTGTCTCAATAATCCAATACAACTACCTAGTTAATCTTCCAGGAAGCAATGGTATCAGAATTCCTGCTGTTAGTTGTTTACCAATTTAATCCATGTCAGGTCTCACAAATTGGCAATGAAGGTATCAAAGTGTGTGGATAGGGTCTCCCTTTCAGGATCGAGCATCAAGTGTAAAGGACCAAAGAGTCAGTATGGCCTCACACTTGGTTGAACAGCTATGAAAGCCTTGGCAAAAATAGTCAAATGCATGATGAGTTTATGTTGTAAGCCATGGTATTCTCTATGCTAGTACTGTACGGAAATGAAAGTTGGGCTTTGAAGAAGCAGGATAGGACACTTACTGATGCCTTTGAACTCTGGTGTCGGAGACGTTGGTGAATATCATGGCCAACCAAGAAAACAAATAGATGGATCATTGAATAAATCAACCCCAAATTCCTGGATCGAGATACAAATGACCAGATTTAAATTACCCAAATTCGGGCACAATATGTGAAGAGCCAGCTCTTTTCCATTAAGAGTGGGGAAAAGGCTCTAATGCTGGGAAGGGTGGAAGGAGAAAAGAGGATGACCAGCAGCAAGGTGGATGGACTCAATTACAATTGTAATGAGTGTGACACTGGGAAACTTGAGAGAACAGGTTAGGGCAGGAGTAGGCAACTATGGGAACGTTATGATCTGTGAACTTCAACTCCCAGAATTCCTGAGTGAGTATGGATGCCTCAGGAATTGGGGGAGTTTAAGGCCACAGGTCATAAAGTTGCCATAGTTGCCCAGCCCTGGGTTAAGAATAGATCATCATGGAGAAAATCTGTCTATGTGTCAATAAGGATTGAAAAGGATTTGACGGCACATAATCAAAATGAGCTTTCCTGCATCCCATTCCACCTCATCGGAAGTAGGATCAAGTGGACTGTAATCTGGGAAACGGAGGTAGTAATGAAACGGAGGTTTACCCTGTTAACCGCCACACTCTTAGTTGCTCTTCTAGGTGATTTAGGGCTGCAACTCCAACGGTACAAATAGGAAGCCAAATGTGCAGGTGGCACAATATGGGAGAACTGGTTTGCCCAAAACGCCTTTTCAAAAAAGCAAAAGCGAAAGCAAGCGAACTCGAGCCTACCGGTCAAAGCAAAACCAACTTTCCAAAGAGAGAGGGCAGGTGCGGAAGAAGGAAGAAGCTGCAGAACCACAGAGGGGTGTTTTTTTCCCCCCACTCAGTTCCCCTTCTTTTTCCCTACGGGACCCCATGGGGCAATGAGTCATCGTTAAACCATGAAATGTAGCTAACGGGAAATACGATCCTAGAGGGGCAAGATGAAACGCAGCGGCAGAGGCCGATTGCCCGGGCGGGCTGCTACCCGGTCACCTTCGGCACGGCTGCGTTCCTGAGGGGGGCTTTCTTTGAAAGGCAGGTAATCAAGGAGGCCGCAAAACGTTGAGGTAATGGTATATTTTTGTCCCTGTCGGCAGTCCTTCTGGCCCACTCCCCCATCCGGACCACCCCACCCGCGCCGGCCTCCCAGACTGCAGTACATCGTGCGATCCACACTAATCAGCCTCCGCTCCGCCTGCCTTTCTCGAGACGGCGGTTTACGTCACTCCGTTGCACAGGCAGCAGCTGTTAAATCGGTGGGATCTGCAGAGCTCCGGCGCTTTTTTTTTTTCTCTCTCCCTCCGCCTCCCTCTTATTTCAGGTTTAAGCTCCGTTGCCTGGGAAAAAACACGGCTGTGGATTTTATTTTATTTTGAGTCTGAAATCTTATGGGATGTCCCCTTCGGAACCAGGCATCTTTTTAAAGAACTGGGTTCTGGTTATAAGCTTTGGATTGCAAAACTCCAGCGACGCGTCCGGATTTCTGCATTCTAGATGTGGTAAACGCGAAACGAGGTAGCCACATGGACTTGGTTAACTGGCCCCTCTCATCTGCTCTGCGCTCCTCACCAAAGACCCCCGATTCACATAGTGCAGTTGGTTAAGATATGTAACTCAAGTATGTTTGTTTCTGCTTCTGAACCGAACCTGGAGAAATAGGACTACAGGAGTTATATTGAAAATCCCGGCCTCTGTTTGCATAAGCAACCTCAAGTGTTTTGAGGGTAAAGGAGCTTTTCTTAACTCTTGAGTTGTGTGCAGTTCTTCCAGCTTTCCCTCCCTAAGCCTGTGTTTTTATTTTTTTGCTTTTGTGGCAGGTGTTGGTAACAGGGCTAGCAAAATATAGGAGAATAATACATTTCAGTATCATAACATCTTCCCGCTTTCCCTATAAAATTCCACAAACAGGCAAGGCAAGAGAAAATGTTCCTTTGGAATCCTTCCTGTCTTATAATTTTTGTTACTGCTCAGATGGGGATCAGAATGTGAAACCACCTGCTGGTACTAGGGAACCTTTAATATGATGAATGCATCTAAATGCAAATAGCAAAGTCATTTGAAACATGAATATACCAGCTATTGCAGCTACTTGACACTGGGCGTGGATGGAAACTATTGTGTGCCAGTTCTATGCCTATTTACTCAAAAGTAAGGACAACTGGGTTGTTACTCCTAGGCATACATAGGCCTGGACTGGGGCAAGCAATAGTGTTGGGTGACATATGTTTGTTTTCCACTGCATAGCAGTTTGAACTTTAACTATACATCCCACCAATGTTATTTTTATCATTTCCTTCAGCCAAGAAATTACCAGTCACTATGAAGAATGCAAAACTGACAAGAGTAGATATCTGTCTGGAAAAAGGGTCTTGAAACTCATTGCTTCAATATGTAGAAATTCCTGTAACAACCTTTGCTTCCTTGTAAAGAAAGAAAATTTGAGATTCCAGGGTTTTAAAAGTGATTATGATCTTTTTCTTTTGCCTCTCTAGGTAGCTCTCAGCAAGCCACAATCTCTTTGCACCAAACCACTGATGATGTCTTTGAAGATATCGGTTGCCATCCTGGTCTAATAATAGCACTGGAAGCTTGGGCATTTCAATAGGGGAAACAACATAAGAAGAAAGAACTACAGCACCAAGTGAGATAAATTTCAGAAGAAATGTGGAAAGGGAAATCACAGGTCACCTGTTTTTTGATGCTTATCGCTCACCTGCAATAAGAGAAATATATTCCTGACCTAGAGAAAATGACTGATTTTAAGGATTATTGAGAGAATTTTGTAAAGTGCTAAATACACATTTATAAGGTAAACACTGGAGACCTTATATGTATCCAAACTGAATGGCACACAACTGAATTCTCCCATTCTTGGTCCTTTTCCATTGTTTCTACTTGACCCAAGCTCATGGAGTATATTCATTGGTTAATAGACACCTGCCATTGAGAATAGTTTAAGAAAGTCTCTTCTAGCTACCATGAATACATTTCTACCTGTTCTTGGAATAAGATTTAGATTAGGTGAAAGGAAGTAACCTTCTCCTTAACTGAGCAAAACAAAATTATTTTTAAAAAAATCCTCCAAATTGCAGAGCTATATTTTCTTAAAATAACGTTACAGTAAGTGAAGGGAATGCATAGCTTCTATTCATTTCAAACCTACCTTTTGTTTATCCTTCCTGTCACAATAAGCTGTGGTGGAAAAGGAGAGCAATTGACAATAGAAATCGGGAATTCTATTCAGTTTAACCCAAAGGTGCTTTTCCAAGAGGCGACTGGACTTTCTGTTTCTTCTTTGAAGACATTTCGCTTCTCATCCAAGAAGCTCTGAGAGCTGAAGAAGATTCTTGGATGAGAAGTGAAATGTCTTCAAAGAAAAACCAGAAAGTCCAGTCGCTTCTTGGAAAAGCACCACTGGGACAATCTAGGACAGGGGTCTCCAACCTTGGCTCCTGGAAGCCTGGCGGACTTCAACTCCCAGAGTTCCACAGCCAGCAAAGCTGGCTGTGGAATTCTGGGAGTTGAAGTCCGCCAGGCTTCCAGGAGCCAAGGTTGGAGACCCCTGATCTAGGAGCTTCTGTGGTGCAGTGGCTAGAGTGCAGTACTGCAAGTTACTTCTGCAGCCAGCTGCCTACAACTTGGCAGTTCAAATCCCACCAGGCTCAAAGTTGACTCAGCCTTCCATCCTTCCGAAGTGGGTAAAATGACCCAAATTGTTGGGGGCAATATGCTGAGACTGTAAACTGCTCAAAGAGGGCTGTAAAGCTCTATAAAACGGTATATAAATCTAAGTGCTGTTGCTAATCTGGATGACTGAGAATCTCCATAGACATCTAGTGTTAACCTCTGCTTGCTGAATGACACATCTGAGCAAAACAGATTCCCTTTCTTTGAAGTTTCTCAACACCAGATATGTTCCAGAGGCCTAATGGATTGCCTATCAGATAACACTGGCATCAGTAGATCCAGGTAAGTATATTTTGGAAAAAGGACTACACATTAAATCTTCCCATCCTTTTGCATAGGCATTGATGCATGAGATTTACAGGGTCCTTCTACAAAAAATGGAATCTCAAAGTTTCTTTTTGGCTAACAATTTTTAATAAAAGACAATACTTTCATGAGCTGGAGCAAATATCATCAGATGCATAGAGTGGCTAGGCATGATTTAAATTTAAATATGATTTAAATTGGGGTAAGGGAGGGAGGGGAAGACAGGGTGGCTATGCAGAAGCAGGTTACATACGAATCAGATTACAAGTGTCTTATCGATTAATAATTGTACAGCAGTGTATTAAAACCCATGAACTGAACTGAAGTTGAACTGTTCAGAGGTTAAATGAAACGTTTGATTATAAGTGAGTTCAGTGATTTCTTGCTTGGTGATGCTTTTTCTCTCCCAAAACACACATTTTGAAGTCTGCCACAGAGTGAGTCCTGGTTAGTATGCTCTGATTAATACTTCTTCCTTTTTTTTTTTTTTTTGAAGTCCTGATGTTAAATTTGTGTCTACTTTTTGTGCAAAAAATGTTTCATTTCTAATCCAATTGTTGATCATATTAGAACAACATGTGAAGGTGGCTCTGGTCTAATGTGTGTGCTTATTGGGGTTGATGTATATTTGGGAACAAAATAAACATCTGGGTTTGTTGTAGAGTCTGGTTTCCATGTGAACATTATTATTCTGTTTTTATCCTTGTGAAAATCTGTTTCAGGTTGGGTTGCTGTCTGTTTGCAAGTATGGATCTTCCATCTTTTAATAGATCTTCTCTACTAAGAGTGCTTTTTCTAAGGAATTCCTTAGGTATTCCATTATTTTCTAGGGATGTGGATGTTTGGATGTTTTACCATGCCATTTATAGTCCTGCAGAGACATACATACTTGGGAGAACTCAGTTACGCATATTGTAACGCTTGCTAAAGACACAGATATTTTTGAATAAAATAAAGTATATCAAGGAGAAAATGTATGTGGTTGCTGAGAGTTGACAGTAACTTCTTAATATATAAACAATTAATATATAATACTTTATCTTATTCTTAGAGGAGGCATAAACTGTAGAAGACTGCATATATCTCTGTTGTGGAATGGTCTGTCATTAGGCTCTATTGCTGAAAATACTGTGTCAGAAAAACAAGAGCATTCATATGTCAGCAATCACCCATTTGTCCTTGACTTTCTTTTTTACCACAAGGAAGAAGTCATCTCTGCCAGCACGACTAACTGGCTGGCACAGTTACTGCCATCTTCTGGAGATGATTTGGTTTTACAAATCTCAAATCTTTGTCATTTCTGGTGAATGGAAAGGAAGTGGGTTAATCAAGTTTTGTGTCATCAACAGCGATGGTTGAGGATGCTTGGAAAAAAGATTTTGCCACAGTTCAGAGATTGAAGTCAAAAAATGAACACTTATCTAAAAATTCTGAAACCACAATCATATGACCACCTTCATCAGTCAGAACTAGATTGCTCTTCAATTCTTTTGTACTACTGTAGTTCAAAGATACGAAGACACATTATTCTCACTGCTGGAATGATACCTTTCCTTCTGCCAGGTGAAACTGCTGGCTGAATTCTTATGCCAGTAGGAGAGTTCTAGTGCAAAGCAAAAGAGAAGGGTCATTGTCACCCTTTTGAGAGGATGGCCCCTTACACGCTTACCTGTTATACCTAAAGGAGGCAAGCCACAAGCTGCTGCAACCTAACTTTGGAAGAACAGTCTCAAATTGCCAGTCTTTCACCCCACTCCTGGTTCAAGATAGAGAGGAGATAGATGCAGCCTTCATAAGGAAACAAATTAAGTTCCTTGCTTACTGTTTTTCCCCCCCTCATTTCCCATTACTTTCTATCTTTCACCTTCCCCCAAGGGCTCTCAAAGAATCAGAAGCACCCTAGCTGTGGCTTTTAGGTCCCACCTTGCTCCCCTCATAACACAGATAGCAAACATCATGATAGGAATGAACAGCTCCAGAAACAGATTTCTATATCAGGAGATTTCTGAGTCATGATTGCCATCTGCTATCCCTGTACTGTCACTCTTATTTTCTGACTGGAACCCATTACTATTGTTATTTTTGCATTCCTAACTTTACCATCCCACCCATGACTGGATAATTCAGCAGTCATCACAGTGAACAGTTTTTCTGGACTACTGGCAATTGCAGCATCAAATCAGGCTCAACTCTTGGAAACTCCATGGTTGCATCCATGGAGATTTAAGATAAAATACAAAGCTGGTTTGCTACTGTCTTCTTTTAATTTTTAAAAATGTCCTAGTTACTTTACAGGCCTGCATTTACTGCTGGTCTCCCTTCCAGGTACTAACCATACTGCACCTTGAGCTTAGAGAGAGTCTGACATGAACAATATATGACTATTTCTTTTTTGTATGTCAAATTCTATTATGCTTGCCTTCCCATGAAATAAGGTACTCTGTGATAATACCCACTGGTAAGCTTTAAACTGTGTCTTAGAGGCATTTTATATGTAAGAATTTAGAACTGATACCAATAGAAGAGAATGAACTCAGGATTGAGCTGTGGAATCTTTGGTGCTGAGACTGGTTGTTTGTTTGCTTTTGTTATCTAACTAGGTAACATCTTTAATGCTAGAAGGGAGTGGGGTTTGCTTTCTGTTTATATACAGTAGCTTGTCCTGTCAGTGTTGATGGAGATATGGTTTTCTCTTTAGTAGGTTCTTGACTAGGCTGTTGTTTACTATTTGATTGTCTGCAAGAAAACAACCAAGCTCAGCGACACCAAGGACTGCACAGATTAGAAATGTTTATGATATTTTGCCTTTTGGTTTAAATAATAAACAATGTGCCTTGCAATATGAAGATTAAAACAAGATTCTGTCTCCCACATGTGTAAGAATTCAGCCAGAGAGACAGCAGATCGCATGGCTATTGAATTTTTTAAAAAAATTCTCCCGATTGGAATTCTCCATCAAAGAGAATGGGCAGAAAGATTTCAGACACCTATGGCAGCTGTTAAAGGAGAGCTTGTGGGGCAGTTTAATCCTTCAGAGACAAATGGGAATGTCAAGGTAATTACCTGAGTGATCAATTGCTCCTGAAACAGATTGGAAGCCAGTGAAGCTGTGACAAAAAGAATATGCTCTCAAATAAAAGGGATGCATTCAGGAGAAACGTTGCTATTACTATATTAAAGTCTCACAATAATTAAATTATAAGTCATCTGAAGCAAAAACCACTCTTTCTCTAAGAACAACGTTTGCTGGAACTCCTGCTGGGCAAAGCTCAGGTCAGGGTCATTCCTGATCCAAAAATTGGACAGGAAAATATAACCCATTGGTAAAAATCCCTATTGCCAGATCAGCAGTTCCATTAACTAGGAAACTGTTCTCTGATTTTTGTCTTATCATATTTCCCTGCTTCTGGCTTTAGTTACCAATTCAGAGCCTTGATAGGTACCCTTCAACCTGCTATAGAGATATGGATGGATCACCAACACACTCCAAATCTTCAGACACCCATTACAAGCATTTTGATGATGCTATGGGAACCCTGAAGGACACTCTCAATTGCCTTTCCTTAACGTCCCATCTAGGGTTGCCCTAAAAAGTTGTTTAGGACTATTTGGGATGGCAGCACTGTTTGGGATGGTGGCAGGATGGAAGGAAGTGGAGGGATGTGGGGTTCCTAGAAACACAGCACACACTTTGCAGTTCGTGTTGGAAGAATTCCTGGAAAATCAGATGGAGGAAAGGCAGAACACATAGGTCTTCTACTCACTCGTGGCCCTGCCTTCCTCCTGCAAAACAGCAGCAGCTTCCAATGCATTGAAGCTCATAGAACAGTTCTCCAGGAGTGCTTGTTTAGCACATACTCTGCGCCTTGGGTCGCAAATTGCAAAGGTTAGCTGCCAGCAGTGCTGGGTGGCAGGGGTAGATGGGAGAGTGCAGGACAGCCAAAAGAACAGAGTTGGAGTGGGAGATAAGGATGGCATTGTCCTGGCTTAACAACTGCAACAAGGACCACTGAGACTGCTGTCACTAAGCAATGCAGTCCCATAGTATTTTATCTAATAACTGCATCCCTGAGTGATGGAAATTCCAACTCCAATTGCCATTTTGAGGGCTAACTGTACACATATTCAACAAACAAACCAACAATGTACCATAGGAAGGTGAGGGTTAGGGATACTCCCTCCATTTTTATGGTATCTACAACATGCGGGAGCTGGGAGTTTTAGATCTCCATGCAACCCCTCTGTTGGGGTTGCACATACCAGCTCAAGATTCACCCTTTCAGCTCCAGGGATGACAAGAAGTTCCCTACCATGGGACCTCTTGATGAAATACAGTCTTCAACTTACAACAGTTCACTTACTGACCGTTCAAAGTTGCAACAGCACTGGAAAAAGTGACTTATGACCATTTTTCATACGTACAACTGTTGACCATGGTCACGCAATTTACATTTGAATGCTGGACAACTGATTCATAGTTATTATGGTTACCGTGTCCCAGGGTTATATTACCATCTTTTGCAAGTTTCTGACAGTTAATGGGAATGTTAAGATTCATTCAACAACTGTGTTACTAATTTAACAACTGCAGTGATTCGCTTAACAAATGTGACAAGAGAAGTCATAAAATGGGACAAAGTTCAGTTAACAAATTTCTCACTTAGCAACATAAATTCTGGGCTCTATTGTGGTCGTAAGTCAAAGACTACCTGCAATCCAGTTGATAGCAGTGGGACAGGACGTACGGACATGAACTTCCAGCTACTAAGGGGAAAGCAACAAAGTGAAGCACATTGTGTGGCTGGATAATACATAGAAGACTGTGCAGGTGCCAAGTATTTTGAGGTCACCATCTGAGCTTTTATTGTATTGCCCTATTAACCCTTTGAGGGACTCAAGCCCATTACATTTTATATTGAGCTACAGCTTGACCCAGAATCATTTCATTGTTGTCAACCTCAGGATAGAGACAAGAGAAAGGCAGTAGCCATTGCTGTGTTGTCTCGGTTTTTTAGCCACTTTTGCAGTCTCTGAGCTGTTGTATGGGAGCACAACCAGACAGTGACAGCATCCATTTTGATAGAACTGCCTTTAAGAATCAGCGTTCTAATAAACTGAGCAGAAAAGCAGCGTCTCCACATTTCTTTAAGAATATCTAATGTTGAGCAATAAAACCTAAAGTAATCCATTAAATACCAGATGGAATATTAAGTTATGCAACAGAGGGAACAACTAGGGAGCATTGTTGACCTGTTTGGTGCCATCTGAAAGAGATCAGCATCTGTTTAAGCTGGGCAGGCTTGCTATTAGGCATAAAGAGCTGGCTGCCTTGGGCAGAAAATTGTGTTAGGTATGACAGAATAAAACCTGAATTTCCCTCTTCTTGAGTACGCGGTCCTCTCCCCCAGGTTGTGTTAATCTGAGTTACCTTTTCATCCCACCTAGACCCCAAGCTGCCAGGCACAAGGCAATTTAGAAAGGCTACAGGCTAAGTAAACATGCTAAGCAACCCTAACCTGAAAAACATCTTCTGGATGAAGGTGGGAAGCAGATAGACTCTTGTCACCCCTCAAATGTATAGTATGTAATGTATTAAAAATTAATACAAATTTAAATTTCCCTACAACCAAGCCCATTTATTGAGTGATTTGATCCCACCCACTCATTTCTCTCTCCCCCCCCCCATTCTGAAGTTATCTACTCATTTGCTATTTAATAGAAGCTATGATTAATTTCAGACAGTGGCTTCAGAATGAATTATGGCAGTTCCTGAAAAGAGAGGGGAATTTGCATTTGCTAAAAGGAGAAAGATTGCAGGTGAATTTGAGAATATTCCCCAAAGATCATGATTGGGAATGATCAATACTTTTGAGACACAGATGGGCTCTGAGAAAAATGGGATGGCCTTTGATCGAGTGGATGTACAAAACCAGTCAATGATGGTTTCCATCAGAGTATGTAGGTCAGCATTTTGTGTGAATCTGACTGTACAGAAAACACAGTTAAAACAATCACAGCCTAACACAATACAAAAATTTAGGCAATGTTTGTTTTTGTCTCCATGATAGAGCTCTGGCCAGCCAAAATCCCATTCCCAAGCCATGAAATTTCCCAGCATGAGTCGAACCACTTTTTTCTGGATTATTTTACAGTAAAAGAGATTAATTTGTATGTGAATTGAAACTTCTCTCCCCCATCCACTTTGAAAAAGGGGAAATTAACAGAAAACCTTTAATGAAACCAAACACTGAGGTATCGATCACCACTTCTCCCCTTCAGTGAAGATTTCTATTTAGTTTCCTGCTTCTACAGGGACAGGTTGCTATTGAAAGCTTGGAAAATGAACAGCCAAGGTCACGGAAGACTTTTGGGTTCTCGTGTTTCGTTGTGTGGCTTAGCAATAGAAAACCATGGGACTTTCTCCAAAGATGTTGAACTGGGGGAATCTGGCTTCAAGGAAGCACAGACAGGATCCGACTGACTGTGTCACCAGCCACCTGACCCCTGCTGCTTGTCGGAACTGAGGCAAATTATGTTAAGGCAGGTTTTGCTTTCTTAACTCTCTCTCTCTCTCTCTCTCTCTCTCTCTCTCACACACACACACACACACACACACACACACACTTTAGTTAAAGTAAAAAATCCTACTCAGATTGGGCCGCCGTTCAGAGATCACCAGCCTGCATTTTGAGAGAGTTCAAGACATTAATTTAAAACCATCAAAATTGCTAGTTCGGCCGGGGAAACAGAAAACTGTCCTGCCTGATATAATAGGCTCAGATTAGCCGCCGCGTCCCTCATCTCCTTCATCGGGAGCAAAATTAGGACGGGGCTCTGAACCGCATCTCCTCGCCAGGGTGCAGCCAGCCAGTCCTCCCTCTCGGGGTCCCTGCGCCCTTTTGCCCCTTTTCCGCCAAATCGCCCTCAGCAGGAGAGCGGCTGCTGTCTGCAGGTGGAGTCGCGGCAGCGGAAGGGGAGGAGAAAAGGACGCCGCAACCTACTTGAATAATTGATAGGCTGGGCTGCGAAGGGGAGAGCTAGCAAATGCGGAGGAGCAGCCGGGCGCCGGGCTCCCTGCGTCGTTGCCGCCGTCCCCTTGCCTGCTCGCCGGCGATGAGAGAATTGCGCGCAGGTAGGGGAGCTCGGCCGCCGCGTGGCGCCTGTCCTGCCAGGCTAATTAAGGAGGCGCGGGAAAAGGGAAGGAGGCGAGGAGGGAGAGCTGGCAATGGCTCTTAACCGCGACAGATAAGTCGAGCCTCCATCTTCAGAAGCAGTGTACCCCTTCGTGATTTACTGAGAAGGGCTGAGACATTCGGACTTCTCTATTAAAAAAAAAAAAATTAAATGAGTGAATGAATACCTGGACTGAGAAATGTTTCGGCTGGGCTGAGCTCTTAAGTTGGGCGCAAATCACATCCCTCCCCAGGTGGAGCTAGTGGACCGAAAGAAAGAGGAGGAGGAGGAGAAAGAGATGGTCCAGAAGAGTTACCACTTCTCCCATATCCTTTCTTCTGGGGCAGTTTAAGTCATTGCAGGCAGAAAATGCTGCAAGAGTTGGTCCTTAGGACTGCAACTTGACGCCCCTCTTGAACTGCTGCCCTGTTATTGCTATTGTTGAAGGGACAGTATTAGAAGAAATGGCGATCCTTGGCTAGTAAGAGGTCTTGATTTCTTGCACCAATAATTATGGTCTTTGTATTGCAGGAACACAGTAGTATTTAGATCTAGCATATGGTTTCATTGCTAAGGCTTATCTGTGAAATATATCAAGGCTTTTGTTGTTAAGAATGTTCCTGAAGCAGGTATAAAATAAGAGAGGAATTTCTATTTAGGCAAAAACTATCCCAAAACTCATCAGCCTGACAAATGCAATTCAGGATTGCTTGCCATTTGTGTCTGTGCCTGCTGGTCAGCTACTTTGGTCTTTGAGGTGTTTAGGAACAAATGGTGAACCCAAAGGGGCTCTGATTGCTCCAACTGTATCTTGTCTAGGAGGCATTTTTTGTATGCTTGGTATCAATGAAGAGGTCTTGCTTCCATTTTCGTGCATTAAAAAAAGAGATGACCATATTCATGTCTTGGTTCTGCTGCTTGCATGGAGCAGATGTTTGCATTTGTGTTTGAGACTTACTGATCTGTTGCAGCAAAAACAGAAGAGTGTGTATGTATGTGTTTGTGTGTTCTGTGGCATTTTAAGGACTAACAGATTCATTGTGGCATAAGTTTTTGTCAAGAGGATTCTATTTCATCAAACATCACTATTACCTTCAGTTGAAAAATGTATTCTATGGGTGATAAAAAAAAAAAAAAGGTTTAAGCTGGTATCTCAGTGACTATGGCTCTGTCCTGTTTTTTTCTATTTCACATTGGGCTTGTACAATCTTGATGTCATTTATTTAACTGATGGATGGCACATCAGTTTGTTTGATCTACTCATGCAGCATAAATCATGCCCTTTCATCAAAGATAGGGAAATCTATTTTGACATATTTGAAGATAGCCTGGTATGGAGTGTTTTCTCTTACCTCTTTACTGCACATACAAATTAAAAATGTTGTAACATCCACCAGGAACAAAAGAGGATACTTCTTGGAACACTGACAATGAAAAAACTGTTTTCCATGAAAACCTAAGCAAGTGAATTTAAGAACAACTATGCTAAAACTTTACAGTTTTATATCAAGCTGCTTTTTAAATTTTTGCTTATAAATCACTGCGCCAAAAATAAAAATCTCCCAGTATGCACTTAAATTCCAATTTGGCAGCAGAATAAATTCTACCTTATTTCAACTGAATGTTGACAAGTAATTTTAAAGGGGAAACATGATTGGATTAGTAAATCTGAACCGAGTTAGCCAATCTGGAAGAGTTTGTAATTGCTTTTGGAAAGCTAACATCTGATGCCAGAGATGCTATCCATATGCTAAACCAAAAGGTGGTGTTGCTGTATTTTCCTTTCAGCTTGGAGTATTTCCATTTCCATTTTTAATGGAACTAAGAAATCTAAGATAGGTCTTATTCTTTTATACTGAGATTGTCCCAAAACAGAGTTCCACAAATTTTCTGTTGTAGTAATGTAATCCTACTTTGTTTGCCTTTAAATGTCCGAATTATAGACAGGAATTATTGATGTTCAGATGTGCAAGATTGAGGTTTATTTTTCATTTAGCCCAATTAAGGAATAGGGACATAGTTTTCTCCCCAGCATATTCAGCATATATTTATTTGTTTTTGCATAATATCACAACCTGCACACACTCCTGATGAGTGACATCATTAAAACAGCACATAAATCTAGACCAAAGCAACACCTGGTAATCCAGACAGCATTAATCTATTATCTTTCAGATGTTCCCTGGAAGACCTATTTTCACTACCTTCGAGAAAACCTTCCTAAAAGCAGGTATAAATGGATCTACTGTCTGTGAGCTCCTGCCCTCTTAATCTCACAAAAATGAGGAAGTATTAATATGATTTGTTGGAGAGGACACATTATTGATCAAATCTATATGAAGAAGTCGGTTCAGAAGTACTCAGGAGCAAATTCATATAAGGTTGTATTGGTTAAAATCGGCACTTTGAATTGTACTCAGAATATGAATAGCTAGTGCAGGTTGTTACATTTTGCATCAACTGTCATTTTTTAGTAGTCCTCAAGGGCAGTCCCAAGCAGAATGCAACGCACTAATCCCAGAATTTGGAGTTCTATACAGCCCAGAAAGAGAGTGAACATCTTCAACTTAAGCATGTTCTAATGGGCCAATATGGGCCTGATACTTTGGCATCTTCAGAGGCACCTGCGTTGCTTTCTTACATGGACTCTATGAGAGAAGTAAAACTTATAGTATATCTCCACCAGAAGCTCAATAATATTTTTAAAGTGGACAGTTTTAGTATATTTCAAATATGGACTAAAGAACTAAAGTGTCCAGTTACACCCCATCAATGGCTTCATGTCCCTTATGGTATCCACAGATTTGAGATTCAAGTTGATTTATGATGAATCAACTTGAATCTCAAATCTGTAGATACCATTTAAGGGACATGAAGCCATTGATGGGGTGTTACTGGAGACTTAAGTATACTTGACACCTCCAAGGATGTCTATTTTAAAAGGATGGACATCAGATTTTCTACATTGGTGAAAAATTAAAAAACTGAAGATTCATTAACCCATATTATGTGGGCAGGTAATCTGGTACATTTTTGGAATAGTATTTTAATGTACATAAGTAGATTCAAAGGAAAATATTTAAATTTTAAGAAGTTAACATGAGATTGAATTATATACCAAAGCTTTAAAATCTGACTCTTTATTGGAAATTGTGATTCTATCAAGTGTGGGGATGATTAAAATAATTATATTGAGAAACTGGAAAAGTCATTATTATTCCAGAGATTAAGGAAAGAAAAGGGATTTTTTTTACTAATCAAAAGATGAAAAAATATATTCTACTGTAGCAGAGATTTTGTAGTATTTTGCAATAGTATTTTATATTAATTAATTAGAGTAATGTATTAGTAAATTAGTAACTATTGATAAGTTTAATATATAAGATAGATATAGGTCTAGTTTGACTTTTTTTTTTGTTTCCTTTCATTACGTTTGCATAGAGTCTCATTTAACTGTGAATTCTTTTTTAGTATGTTTAGCTGTTTTGCCACTTTTTAAATGTTTTGAATATAAAAAATAAAAAATCAGGGAGAAGAGAAGAAAACTCTGAGACACCCTGCAAGTGAGCTCCCACTAGACCAAGCTGTCTTACCTACCCACCCACTGTGACCCAGCACCTTCAACTCCCAACTCTTGTAGATGGTCCGGAAGGAAATTGTGGTCAGTGATACCAATTAACCATGAGGCATCTAATAAGGGAAGGGTGGGAATGGGGAAATATTTGTTTAAAATAGCTGGATCCAGGAAAGATAATATTTTGAGGAGATGGCATACTAACGTCTATTTCCAGGGCTAGCATCATCTCCTCCATTGACTATCTCCTGGACCATCTTTTCTCTCTCTCTGAGAAAAAATCAGTGGAACGGCTTATCTCTAGATGTTGTGGGTGCTCCATTACTGGAGGTTTTCAAGGAAAGACTGGATAGCCAGATACACAGAGGAAGAAACTTGATGGACTATCCTCTGCACAAGCTGCTGGTGAACCACAACAGTTATATCAGAAAACATTCTAGCCACTTCATTGGCATCTACAGGCAGAAAGGCATCCCAGATAACTGCATGACACTGCCCCAGGCACCACTTTGACTCTGCCCATAGTCAAGAACACAGTGAACAATAAATAGTTTTATTTTTATATATTACTGTATATTATTATTATTATTGTTGTTGTTGTTGTTGTTATAACTTTTTGCTCCTATATCTTTTGAAGAAATAACTGGAATTGGAAACAGGAGAAGAATGAAAATGGATACTGCATGGGTTTATAACAGTGAAAAACTGATATTACAAAATTGAAAAGACATCCATTTCCTTTCAGTTATATAGTGGTCTGAAAGATATACTTCTCTTTCTATATTCAAACAAGGATTTTAGTAACATTCTTAATTTGAAGACTGTTTAGACATTTGATCTGTGCATTCTAGTTTATTATTTTGATTCCTGTCTTTTTGTATTACACAAACTATTGCATGTGAACATTTGTACTGTATTGTATGACTTGATATACCTGTAAGGGTATTTTTGTCTCTTTCCTTTTTTGCATGTAAAATAAAATTTGAAAACGCCATTGAAGAAGATAAAACCTTCTTTTATTAGAATCTTTTATGAACAAGGAAGAAAATAACTGTATTATCTAAGTCAGGGTGATTCTATTTGTTAATAGCCAAAAATCATTATCAAACTCTTCAGCAGCACTTGAGACCTGAAATGAAACTTCTCCTATTATATTTTTGCATGAAAGCTGCCTTACAATCCATAAACTTAGTAATACATAATGTTTGTATAGAGAAAGGTGACTTGATCTGAAATTTGCCTTCTTTTCTGAAAGATCTTATACATCTAATCTGTGACCTCCAATCTGGAAATATATCTGTTGATTAATTTTGCAAGCAATCAGCCAAGCTAAATGATTTTTACAGCCTTCTCCAGTCTGACATTCTCTAGGTTAGTTGAATTTCAACTCCCAGGTAGGAAATTGTAAAGATTATCTACTTTTGGGAGGAAGGAGAGGTGTGTGTGTGTGGGGGGGGGGAATAGTCTATAATTCAAAGTTATAATACAACAGCATTTCTTCCTCAAAGTATAGAGGGGAACAATATTCCTCTTGCAGAATTAGTATACATAAAGACTTGAAACAAAATTTGGAATGCAGTTCTAGTCCCTTGCTCCTTTTCATGACTTTGAGACTTTCACTACTATTTGTTGCTCAGAATGGAGATATGTCTGTTCTTACCCCAATTCCACTCCTACAACTTTTGGTCCATATATGCTTTATAGCATCAAAACGTTCAGAATTAGAAATGGCAGGCTGAGGAGATGGAAGTTCACAGCAAAGACAGCAAAGTCCACATTTTGGATAGAGAGGATCATTGGTATCATTGGAAAGAGGGCAGGGGTGGGATTCAAATTTTTAACAACTGGTTCTGTGGGCATGGCTTGGGTGATGGGCGTGGCTTGGTGGTCATGTGACTGGGTGGACGTGGCTTGGTGGTCATGGTAATGGCTTGGCGTGGCCAACTCAATATCACATCGAGGCATGCATCTCCTTGCCTGGCCTCTCATGACTGTGGGGATGTTGCAACAGTTGTAAGTGTGAAAAATGGTCATAAGTCACTTTTTTCAGTGCCGTTGTAACTTTGAATGGTCACTCCACACAAGCAAAGTACCAGCAAAGGAGGGGGGAAAAACTCCAGAGATGTTCCTGAGACAGGAAGTCTAGTCCTGCCAAGAATGTAATAAGGGTTAACGGAGAGGCAGTTTTTGTAAGCAACACCAGAATGTTTCCTTCCTGCCTTCCTTACAAGATTAGGCCAGTAATTTCTTCTAACAACCAGTTCTCCAAACTGCTTAAAATATTAACAACCGGTTCTAGCGAATAGGTGCGAACTGGTAGAATCCCACCCCTGAAAGAAGGGTAAAAGAGGCCATTTATGTTAACATTGGACAGCCCTCTCTCAACAGAGGGGAGGAATAAGACACCGCTTATCTCCTGTCTACAACACAGCTCTTGCAGCGGTTCCAAGAAGATTTCACAACCAATTGCACTTTGATTCAGATGACACTTAGATCAAAGATAAAACCTCACATGGCTCAAGAGCTCTCAGGGAGAGTGCTAATGACCAGATGACTGCAAAGAAATACAGTCCTTCACACGCACACGCACATCTGGTCAGATTCTATCTTTGCATCCCCCCACTATCCAGTCTGTCAGTACCTATCTTTCCATTCTGCCCCCCCCCATCACAACTGGTGATGTTTCTTGGATAAGAAACAAAACCCTTTTTTCTTCTTCCTCAAAGGGGAAAAAATAAGTCCATTTGCCTTTTGAAAAAGCACCTTTGAGATATGAGGATAGCAGAAACTCCTAGTTTTTCATCTGTGAAATAAGGATATTCTTGCACTGATGAAACATGTAGTTTGGGACTTGGAAATGAGATTCTCATTTCTTCATTGCCCTCAAAGTGGTGCTGAACCTCAGAACAATATTGTTGGAGATTCTGGGAGAAGAGTGCAAACTTCTAAACAGAGAGTCAAGATTCTATATTCACAAATAATGGCCATATAGGAGGAAATAAGTCTTTCTGATTTTTTGACAAGGCCATGGGATCAGAAAGACAGGATTCATAAGCTACCTTCAAACCAAGCTTCAGATTAGTGCTTCTTGCCAAAAAAGCCAGAGATTGTTATTGGGTTGACACCAACACTTTATTATACAATTATTTCCAGAGCTACCTTTCAAAACTGATAGTAGTATAGAGTTTATTAGTATGGATTGTTTAAAACACAAGAGAACAATTTGTCCCGTGGGTTTTATTGTACTCAGCAAAGTAAATTCTACTTCATGCTGAGTATAATTTGTTTTTAAACAGTGTATTTTAAATAAACCACAATGGCTGGATTCCATAATATGCAAAGCCTAAGCCAGAGGTCTCCAAACTTAGTGACTTTAAGACTTGTGAATTCTGGGAGTTGAAGTCCACAAGTCTTAAAGTTGCCAAGTTTGGGGACCCCTGGCCTAAGCCATTAACACAATATGGCTTGGTGGGATATGTGCACCCAGGTACTGGAGAGAATTACATTTCTCAGATAAAATTTAACATCTGTATTTTCCTGTGCAACTTTGACATTTTAAAGACTTTTTACATCTTTTCCTTTTAGTTTTCCTTCTAATATTTATGTTTATAATAAACTTACCCCAAATAATGAAGATTGGTTTTTTTTTAAGATTGTGGCATGAGAGAAGAACTTACATAAAAGGACCTTTTGCATACTTCTAGGCAATAATTCATTGCCTTTAATCTGGCAGGATGTTTCTCATCAATGTTAAAAGTCCTAATATATTATTAAATATATTATTAAACATTAAACAATAGAGCGCTATACAGTGTGATATGTGTTGTGAATGCATAGAGTTAATAAAGATAACTTGAGCTTGAGGGTTCTGGCCCTGCACTTCTGATTGGCCGTTAACGGCAGGATCAGATTGGCCCGTTCTGGGAAATCCGATTGGCCATTAACGGAGAGTTCCTATTGGTTAAGGGAGCTAGCGCTCCTCGATTGTTATTGGTTAATAGTTATTGGGTTTGCCTATATAAGGAGGGTTATAACTGCCATTGAGTCGAGAAGTCACTATGTAAATAAAGAGTTGAAGTTCACCGTTCCAGCGACTGGTCTCCATTCTTTCTCGCCCATGCTCCAAACTTAACACTGGCAACGAGGATGGGATTTGGAGACGTCTGAGACGACGGAACTAAGAAGAAACACCGAGCACGTGGCTGACGGCACTACACAACGGAACCATGTCCGGCGGCGTCGTACCACCCGCTCCGTTCGATCCAGCGCAGGAGGACTGGGAATCCAACATGGATCGTTTCCAAATGTTCTTAGAAACTAACAATTTAAAGGATGCCACACCCGGGAAGAAAAGGGCGGTATTCCTAACGCATTGTGATCCAACCGTATTTAAGATGGCTAAAGCACTAGCAAAACCTAGAGAAGTGAAGGCAATGGATAGGGACGACCTCGAACCCCTACTAAGAGGTCACTACGCACCGACCGTACCTACGCTCGTGAGACGGCATGATTTTTATCAGAGAAACCAGCGAAAAGGAGAAAGCGTCGCCAACTTCATAGCAGACCTCCGAAATCTGGGAGGCCTCTGCGAATTCGCCAATTTGGAAGAGGCACTGAGAGATCAGATAGTTCTGGGATTAGATGCTCCAGGCGTCCAAAGCAAGCTGATGGCGAAAGGCGACATTAGCCTTGCCGATGCCATCGCCGGTGCTACTGCAGCAGAAGCAACCAGGAAGTCAGCTGCACAACTATGCCGAAACCGCGCTCCGGTACACCAACCAACAAGCGAAATTTTATCCAAGCCAGAAGGGCAGCGTGCAACGACGCACCACGAGGACCTCTCTTCGTCATCAGACAGCGACGAAGAAGAGGTCCATCGACTGCGGTCCGACTGGGACCACCACCCGAAGCCCCTATGCCCTTGTGCTGGCTGTGGAGCCAACCATGCCAGGTCTGAATGCAAATTCCGCGACGTGCTCTGCCATGAGTGCGGGAAGAGAGGCCACATCAGACGGGTCTGCCGAAGCTTACAAGGACCCGGACAGGCTTCAAAAGGGGCTAACTATCGCCAATCGACAGGAAACCGTCCTGTAAGGCGAGAACCAGTAAGCCACTCCTACAGAAACCGAGCTTTACAGCGAGAAGAGGCTCATCATACTATCACAATCGGTCACGCCTCTGCCTTGGATGCCAAGAAAATCCGAATTACAGTAGCCATCGAGAACCAGCCTTGCCACATGGAAGTCGACTCGGGATCGTCCCTCTCGATGGTGTCCTGGAAGACACTCAAGCAACTCATCCCCATGATTCAGCGGCAAGACCTCTGTTTCCAAAAACTTATTCTCAAGGACTATCAAGGGAATCGAATCCCTGTCGTTGGTTCCTGCTGAGTCCGGGTCTCCTTCAAGAAGTACACAGCGTACTTACCGCTAACTGTAATCGACAAAGAACGGCCTAGTCTGCTAGGTCTCCAATGGTTCGCGCCACTTGGCATTGAAGTGGCAGGCATAAACCGAATCAGCGGAAGTGACTGGGAGGAGGACCTCATCCATGAGTTCAAGGACGTATTCGCGGAAAGTTTAGGTGAGTACAAGGGGACCCCAATTTCGTTCAATCCTGATCCAAAGATAGCTCCCATCCGCCTTAAGCCCCGTCGAGTTCCGTTTGCCTTGAAGCCGAAAATCGACGAACAACTCGACAAACTGATAGCTCAGAGGGTGTTGGAGCCCATCGATCACTCCCCGTGGGAAACTCCTATTGTAACATCCATTAAGCCAGACGGGTCAATCCGAATTTGTGGGGACTACCGGGCCACCCTGAACCACGCCCTACAGCAGAATGCATATCCGGTGCCGGTGGTACAGCACCTCCTCCATTCCCTGGGGGGCAGAAAAGTCTTTGCTAAATTAGATTTAGCTCAGGCATATCAGCAATTACCTGTTGATGAAAAAACGGCACAGGCACAAACGATTGTGACGCACCGAGGTGCCTTTAAATGTACCCGACTCCAATTCGGAGTCAGTGTAGCCCCGGGGATTTTTCAGAGCCTGATGGAAAGGCTACTATAAGGGATTAAAGGCGTGGTCCCCTACTTTGACAATGTATTAATTGCTGCACCGACAAAAAAAATCTTACGGGATCGTTTAAAGTTAGTCCTACAAAAATTCCAAGACGCCAGGCTTAAGGTAAAAAAGAATAAGTGTAAATTGTGTACAGATAGTGTTGAGTTTTTAGGGTACCTAATTGACAGTCAGGGTATTCACCCTACAGACAGTAAACTAAGGACAATAAAAAACGCTCCCAGGCCTCGGAACAAGGCCGATCTCCAGGCGTTCCTAGGCCTCATCAACTTTTATAATGTATTTCTACCACATAAAGCAACGGTCGCTGAACCGTTACACCGGTTGTTAGACAAGAAAGCAAATTGGGGTCAAAGAGAAGAACAGGCGTTCCGCAATGTAAAAAAACTACTGACTTCTGACTCTGTACTCATGCAATACAATGAGACTTTGCCGTTAAATATCACATGCGATGCTTCGCCTTTCGGAGTGGGCACCATTCTGAGCCATGTACTGCCTAATGGTAACGAAGCCCCTATTGCATATTTTTTCAAAGACACTTTCAAAAACTGAGTGAAATTATGGCCAAATCGATAAAGAAGCTCTCGCAATTGTATCGGCCGTTAAAAGATTCCACGAGTATGTGTATGGCTGGGTTTTTACTATCGTGACTGACCATAAACCGTTATTGGGGATAATAGCTGGAGATAAGCCGACTCCCTACATATTATCCCCCAGGATGACTCACTGGTCAGAATTCTTGGCTGCTTATAATTATCGGCTGCAATACCGCCCGGGGAAAGCCATTCCCCACGCCAATGCATTGAGCCGAGCACTGCTTCCAGAGACTCTCGACGATCCTGCACCAACGGTAACCACATTGCAAATTGAAATGCTCAACTCACTGCCATTAACTGCCCGAGATATCACGAGAAAAACCAAACGCGACCCCACCTTAGTGCGAGTCCTAAGCTGGGTAGAACGTGGATGCCATTGGACCAATTATCAGATGACTTCACACCATTCAAGACTCGACAAACAGAGTTGTTCTCCCAAAAAGGCTGCATCATCTGGGGCGACAGAGTCATTATCCAGAACGTCTCCAAAAAGCACTGCTGAGAACCTTGCACGATGGCCACCCCGGTATCGTGCGAGTGAAAGCCCTTGCACGAAGCTACGCATGGTGGCCGGACATCGACAAGCAAATCGAAAATTGGGTTAAAGCTTGTCATAAATGCCAGGAAGTAAGCAACGCCCCACCTAAAGCCATCCCTACCGAATGGGAAACACCACGGGGACCCTGGTCCCGTATTCACTTGGACTTTGTGGGGCCGACCAAAGGCCACACCTTTCTGCTAACCGTCGACGCTTACTCGAATTGACTCGAGATTCATCGCATGAAGAACACGACCACTGAAGTGGTTATCAAAAACTTGGAAAGACTATTTGCAACCCGCGGATTACCAGACGTCCTGGTATCCGACAACGGGCCCCAATTTACAGCGCTGTCATTCGAGCAGTACCTGGCTGACCGTGGCATCCGACATGCACTCACCTTGCCTGCGCACCCTGCGACCAATGGCAAAGCAGAGCGCATGGTCCAATTTGTTAAGAAAACCTTGCAGAAGGTAGACTACAATAACATTGATGACAAGATCAATCGAATCCTTTTTCTACAACACATCACACCTCATAGCGTCACCAACAAAACTCCAGCCGAACTGCTAATGGGACGAAAACTCCGCTCCCATCTCGACCGGTTACACCCAGCTTATGAACCGGAAAAACCACTAGGATCCAGCGGCCGCTGTCGTGCCTTCTAGGTAGGTGATTTGGTATATGCTAAAAACCTATCGGGCGATCCGCTGTGGGTGGAGGCGACAGTAGTTCGTGTAACCGGCCCGAGATCCTACCTTGTACAATGCCTTGACGATAGACTATGAAAACGCCATATCGATCAATTACGATCGTGGCTTCCGTCAGGCATTCCTGAACTCCCATATGACCAAACTGAGGGGGGGGGAGATACGGAAGAAGATGAATTTCAAGTAGGAGAAAACCCGTTCGAAGGGAACGACGGCGTCATAGAGACACAGGAAGTGGAACCAGAGAGGGAAACAGATGTACCTCAAGGAATTATCGAAAATAATGGCAACAACGAAGAAATGAACTCTGAACCAGAGGCGACCCCGTTGCCAAACAACGAGCTACCTCAGCGAGATTGCAGCCAAATGACACAGCGAAAATCAAAAAGACTAATAAAGCAACCATCCTACCTAAAGGACTATGTAACTGCGCCCTGCAAACAGAAGCCAGGGGGAAGGGGTGTTGTGAATGCATAGAGTTAATAAAGATAACTTGAGCTTGGAGTAAATTGCAGGGTTCTGGCCTGCACTTCTGATTGGCCGTTAACAGCAGGATCGGATTGGCCCGTTCCGGGGAATCCGATTGGCCATTAACGGAGAGTTCCTATTGGTTAAGGGAGCTAGCGCTCCTCGATTGTTATTGGTTAATAGTTATTGGGTTTGCCTATATAAGGAGGGTTATAACTGCCATTGAGTCAAGAAGTCACTATGTAAATAAAGAGTTGAAGTTCACCGTTCCAGCGACTGGTCTCCATTCTTTCTCGCCCATGCTCCAAACTTAACAATATGCTTTGCATTAAATTCCGCTAATAGCCAAGCAAAAGGTATTTAGAATGTCCTTCTATTACTACTTTTGGATTATTCATGTCTCAATGAGGTTTACTCTGCCTGTCTGGCAGAGAAAAGCCATTTTGACATACTTCTCTTGCTGTTAAATGACTGCTGCAAATTTGATTTTAGTTGCTTGTATTTTAATTATGTATTTGTTCCTTTTACTTTTTGCAAGGGCCTAAGGATAATATCAATAAAACAAAAAGCACAGCAGGGAAAAAAATCTGAAAACATCATAATTAAAGATAAGCCCCAACCTCTCTTAAGAGAGAGAGAGAGAGAGAGAGTATATTTGTGTATGTGTGTGTATATATGTGTGTGTGTGTGTGTGTGTGTGTGTGTATGTATGTATGTATGTATGTATGTATGTCTGGCATTCAGCTTTGTTCGGGTATTTTCCCACGTCATAGTAGTGGTGCTTTTAAAGTTGTAGCAATGTTTCAGCAGAATCTCATCTGCCATTATCAGGCTTCTGTATAGTGTTCGTCTGTGAGTCAGACTTTTGCAGTGGTTTCAGATTTAAATTTGGGGCAGCCTATTGTTGTGCCAGAATGGTTTTTTCTTCATCCTGATTGGTTGGGAGTCTTGGTCTGTGTTTATTGGTCTTGAAGTTTGCTGTGTTCTGCTTGATTGGTGTTTCTAATATCTTCTGTCTGTTTTTTGGCTCTTTTTGTATCTTGATTGGCTGGCAACATTGTGTTACTTTATTGGAGGCCTTTAGTCCAGCTTGGCTCTGGGTAAATGGACGGCTATCATTAGTTAGGAAGCTAGGTTTCATCTGGATATATCTCCATATATATATATCAGGCTTCTGTACGGTGATGGCAGATGAGATTCTGCCAAAACGTTGCTACAACTTTAAAAGCACAACTACAATGACATGGGAAAATACCCGAACAAAGCTGAATGCCATACATGTAAGTACCCGCAAAAACTTAAGAATATATATTTTTATACATACATAAATATATATACACATACATACATACATACATACATACATACATATTACATACATACATACATACATACATACATACATACATACATACATACATATTGCACACATACATACATACATATTACAGGAACTAGCTACCTTATAGTTTCATGGTTTAGTTCAATTTATATTTAGAGTCCTAAATACATTTTAAGACCAGAAGATCTTGAATCGGCATCTACATACCATAATAAGTCAGAATTTAAAAAAAAAAACAGGCATAGCACATGATATATAACCGACCCTATCTCTCTGTGCAGCCTATTAGCAAAAATTACTGTTGTGAGGATAAAGTAAAGATGATACTTTCATGTATTTCACCCTGAGCTTTCATACAAAAAATTGGTATTAATAAGTTATGGGTAATTCTGCTTGAGATTTATTACTGTATGAAGTAACTAAGAGAATAGAATTTCTGTTTTTTCTGCTTCTATCATCTATTTTGTACTATTCCTTTTTATCTAGTGAAATGGTTTAGGTTAATTCTGATATAGAAGAGCAAGATTCAAAATATTAATATGAACAAAATATTACCAAGAAGTCTCCTTTAATACCCTAATCCCATCTATCTTAATATTCTTGAAGATAGAAGCAGACAGTATTAATAACACTGGCCAAAGAATTTCTAAGTAAAGATCTCTACTTACAGAACATCTAGGATATGAGTAGATTCTCATCCTGCATAAGGAGAATTTTTACATAAAGATTTTCTTTTATCTTAGTAGTTTAAGGTAGGAAAAATAGATTTGAAGAGCTAGTTTTACTTGGTGTAGGGATGGGAAAAGAAAAGAAAAAAATTGTATTTTATTCTTTTAATTTATTTAGGAGAAAAATAATTTATTAAAGATTATTGACCAGGATGTGACCTGAGGCAACCTAAATGGAATTATATTGTGCCTCTACATTGTTAGCACCATTGAAACATGTGGGCTATTCCTTAAAAATTCCACATAAATTCTCAGAATGAGGATCATTTTGTCCTTCAGTAAAGATTGAATACATATTACACTATTCTTTCATTTCTATCTTTGCTTCCTTGCAAATGTTATCCCTGTAGCATCTTAATATCTATTTTGCATGATATACCAGAAATCTCTCTTTGTATTTTTGTGGCATGTAAACCATTAAATAACAAACATGATGAGGACTCAGATTACAGGACTTCTATAGAGGATATGCTATGCTTTAAAACGTATTTTCACTTCCTTCCTTTTTGTTTATTTCATTCAATCCTGCTATTATTTTCTTTTACATGAAGCCCCTCCTCTCTCGTTTTCTCTGTGGTTTGCTCGCTCACTCACATTCCTGGTAACCTGCAGAGTCTCCCCAGGAGTTTCCTGCTCTTGCGCATAATAGCCTCTTCTTTTTCTCATTTGAAGTGTGTCTCAGGAAAGAAAGGCAGTAGCCATTTAACTTCCAAGGAGGAAGTGATTTGGGGATAGCAGTTGTGTCCTCTGGAGACAGGCTGGCCAGTGTATACTGCACAGAAAGAACAAAGCCTACATGCAGGAGACCAACAAAGCCTCAACAGGCACAGAAGAGCCTGCAAGAAGATAACATGTTTTCTTGGAAGCGTAGTTTGACCTTTGGGACCTATGGAGGGTATGTATCTAGATCAGCCCTGACTTTATTCTACATTCCTTTCAGATATGTTATCTCTCTCTCCGTGCTTATTCCAGGGAAATAAAGGCTGCCATGTGCTTTTAGCACATCAAAGAATCTGGAGCCACTTGCAAGAGAAGTATGGCTTTGTATAGTTTGGTGAGGAAGAGGAATGTGCTTCATTATTTCAGGATGCTTTTGCCTCGGGTTCTCTTTCTCCCTTCCCCAACTAGGTCCTCTCCAGAGATGTTGGAAGTAGTGAAGCTTCCAATATTGCTAGATATTGTTCATGTTGCTTGGATTTCTTGGAGTTGCTATCCCAGTAAATCTAGAGGGAGCCAGATTATGGAAAGTTGACCTACATAGTTCTGGAAATGTAGAAATGGCTAAATTTTATTGTTCATAAGGTATTACCTTTAAAATATGTAGATACAGAAGGACTTAGTAGTCTTCAGATGTGAATTAGACTGGAGATAGAGGGCTAAAGCAAAGGATTTCATTTCATTTACATTTTTATAAAGATCTAATGGTATGCTTTGAAGCCCAGAGTATCAGTATAAATTAACCCAGAGTATAAATTAACCCAGAGTAGGTAACCAAATGTGTTTTCAGTTATTTAATATTAATTTTAACAGGATGCTTATTTTTATAAACCATAAATTAAAGTGCCTCGTGTCAGTTAGCCCAGAGAAGATGGGAGTTTTGCTTTTGTTGGCAAAGCACTGCAGGCTAAGAGCAATTAAGAATAATTTCTGCCCATAATCTACTGCAAATCAGTAGAAGAAAAACATTTTATCACTTGTTTTTCCCCCTCACTCTTTGGAGGGGAGCATCAATAAGTACGCAAGGTGGATAGTAGAAGTATTCTACTTCTGCCATCCCTCTGCATCCATCACTAGTTTTGTGCACTGTCCATGTATAGAAGTTCCTGTAGCCTCTCTGCACAACTTAGACATCTGCATTCTCAATTGGGCAAAGAGTATCCAAAAATACACAAATCCCCTTGCAGAAGACCATCATTCCCTCAAATATGAGGGAATGACAGTCCTCCTTTGCACTAACCTTACTTTTTTATTCTTAAAAATTAAGAGTGCACTGGCTGACATCTTTTGAAATCTTGCTTTAGCCACAAATCCAAAAAATAGCTTTAGGCAACTCCTCTTGATATTGAACTCTTCTCTTTACTTTGGATTATTATAAGGGAAGAATCTAGTCCCATTATTTCCTTTCATTTTCTTACTAGAGAAGATTTGTGGAAGATAGAAGGGCTGCCAAATTTATTTTGACTTCTAATGCTGAGAGTGGACTGGAGGCTACAACATATGAAGAACGGTTGCAGGAACTGGGCATGTCTAATCTAATGAAGAGAAGGATTAGGAGTGACATGGTAGCAGTCTTCCAGCACCTAATGGGCTGCCACGCAGAAGAGGAAGTTAACCTATTCTGAAGGCAGGACAAGAAGCAACAGATGGAAACTTGTCAAGCAGAGATCCAACCTAGAACTAAGGAGAAATTTCCTGACAGAGCAATTAACCAATGGAATGGCTTGCCTTCAGAAGTGGTGGGTGCTCCGTCCTAGAAGGTTTTAAGAAGAGTTTGGGTAGCCATTTGTCTGACATGATACAGGATCTCCTGCTTGAGTAGGAAATTGGACTAGAAGATCTCCAAGGTCCCTTTCAACTTGATTATTCATTATTCTGCTAGAAACTGTTTGGGAATATAATGGCTATATCAAGGTTTTCATACGGAATCCTGGGAACAGTACTTAAGTGAAATAGTGGGACTTCTCTCAAATATTCCTGTTTTATTAAAATCGAGTCATTCTGCATGATTGTGTCTGGACTTTGGAGCTTCCTGCAGAAAGGGAATAATGCATTATTACGATCACTTTGAGCAGTCAAATATGCTATGGAAATGTTCAGGGCCTAAACTTCGTGTCTTCCAGAAGTTTTGGACTATAAATAGACCCTGGTCACTTTCTGACCATGCTGAATGTAGTTGATGGAAACTGAATGCCAAAACCACTGGAGGACACCAAGCTACCTTCTCCTGCAATGTTCTCTTTTTTTATTGCTATTGAAACTTGCCAGATAGCCATTATTCTGTGGTACCAATCAAATATCCCACTATTGGAAGGTTTTAAAAGCTAATACATTTTAGTGGCCACTCAACAAGAGTTTTATTATTGGCCTCTGGCTGTTGATCCTATCCTTTCTTTTTTTATCAGTCCATATGCCTGGGTTCAGTTCCCATTATTTCTTCTCCTGAGGAAACTAACATTTTTAGTTTGAAGTAAATTATTCTGGTAATTGTTGAGATGTTTCAGAATTAGATTTGCAATAGGCAACCCAGCTGTTCTTATTTGATTTTCTAGCTGCTTTAAATCTACATTACAAAGCTTACAGTGAACACCTTAATTTGCATTTGACACAAATGGTTTACCTATGTGAATGAGCCACGATGAGGTAATTTTTTTCCTTCTAATGCACATTTGTTCTAGAAGCACTTTTATACTTCCCTAGAAGTATAAAAGTGGGTTTGTTGGAAGCAGTAATTGCTCCTTGCTGTGCAAAGTCTGCCTTGCTCTTTTACATGATTATCTGTGAGAAACGGATGTGAAGGCAGAGCTGCTTCCTCTTTACATATAGGTAGGACTTTAGTTTCAAAGAAGACATGTGGTTGTGCAGCTCATCTGTGGATATTGTTATGACCCAAGTGGTCAAGGCAAGGCAGGCTTCTAGAGCAAACTCGCATCATCACGGTGGCATCACGTGATGTATCGGGATTTTTTTCCCCTTTGCTAAACCAGGCAGGGGTGGGGCCAGCGCATGACGCATCCAGCCTGCGGGCCGTGAGTTTGACACCTCTGTTCTAGAGATTTCTTTATTGATTTAAATAAATGTTCCAAAAAACACCCCTCCAACCACTGCTAAATCTTCACCCCACACTATCCTGAAGGCAGCCATCCTCAGTCACCCAACAACACCCGGTATGTAACAAAGAAAGTCCACAGAGTAGGAGCTCACACTCACAGGGCAAGGTCCAGGGTCTCAAGTCCAGTCCATTTGGCTAAGCAAGTCTAGAAGGTAAACTGTAGTTCACAAGGCAAAATCAAGGCACAAGACAAAAGGCAGTCTTCAGGGCAAAGACAAGGTACAAAGCAAAAAGCAATTCTCATGGAAAGGAAAGGCAAGAAGCAGTCTTCAAAGCAAGGGCAAGGTAACAAGGCAAAAGGCAGTCCTCAAGGCTAGGCAAAGCAAAAGGCAAAAAGCATGAGTCAAAGCTGGGGAAGTGTAAGTCAAAACTATTGTTCCTAGCAAAGACTAACTCCCTACTGCTTCTCCTTAAGTCAATCCACTCCACGTGTTCCTTGTGAGGAGGGGGGGTGATCTTCTTTTGAGTAACCTTGCAATCCTTCTTTGAGTTTGCCTACTCTCTGCTCTCTATGTCCTTGGATCAAGTGGGGTAGGCAGTTGTTTCTTATCAGAAGGGATCAACTACCTATCAGCCCCACTGCTTGTCAGCAGCCTATCCACCCCGGCAAGGTGGATATCCAGTCAATGGCCTCTCCAAACATGCCAAGAGAGGCATTCCATCCCCGTTGGACAATCCCGGGTCCAACTCCTCCTCCTTTGAACCGGGCTTTGCATTCTCAGTCTGGGATGCAGTCTAACACAATGGAGGCACTGAAAGTCCATTGTTGCAGTAACTGTGGATGTTGTTCTGTGATGCAGTTCACAGTTTTCTATCAGTTTTTGTTAGCATCTTTCTTCAAAGCTGACAAAAGGAAGCTTCATAGCTCAGAGTTGACCAACAGATTGTGTCAGCAACCACAGCTTCCGGTTCCCTTAGTTGAATGTCACAATGGCGTTAGTTTCCTTCACAGCATCTTTGTAAAAGCTTGTGTGAATAACCTCCAGGTCTCTTTCCAGCCTCCAGTACATTACACAACAACTGGCAAGGTATACAATGGTCATCCATTTGGCTGACATGTCCCATCCACCACATATTGGCTGTGATAATAAGGGACTCAATGCTGTCACCCAGAACCTCCAGGTTGGAGACAAGGTCTTGCCATCAAATGTCAAGGATGGAGCTGAGCACCCATGTGAAATTTCCCCAGTTGTTTGATGTGTCATTGATACAGAATTCACATCCATATAAGAGAGAAGGGATAGCCCCAACTCTGTAGACTTTGAAGTTTGTGGACAAACATTGTGTATTTGAGCACTCAAGTATACAGCTGCCCCAGTGCTTGGCTGGTCTTGCTGGTCCTAGAATCAGTTTCTTTGTTCAAAGAGCCATCACTCAAGATAATGCTTCCCAAGTATTTGAAGCTGTTTGCATTTGTCAACTGGGTGGCATAAACAGTGATTTTGGGTTTTATGGCCTTGGTATTTGGCATAGCCTGGTCAAGTATTTCAATCTTATTCAGGTTTATAGCCAGGCCGAAGAGCATAGCAGAATCTGAGAATTTACATAATACTGCTAATTATAGAAAATTTACAAAGTACTGCATAATAATACTCATTATATAATGCTGCTATTAATGCAGGTAAGCTCTCTGCAAAACTAAACAACAGCTTAGTCACTGAATCCCAGATGGAGTGTATGGCAGGCTGCAGCTGGAGGTAATCCAGACCGAAATGTATCTGGAGCAGCAAAACATGTATCTTGGCCTTCTCTATGTAAATGGCTCATATACAAAAGCAATTCTTATTATAGTACTGGATGAGTCTTTTTATTGCTTTGATAAATGATCCTTAATATCCAAGCATATTCTACCTTCTACAGGTATTGCCTGCCACTTTGGAGTGGAAAAGTAGCTTGCTGGTTGATGTCTTGTACTTTTTAGGATAGAGGGAGCTTGTCATCTGTAAGTAATTCAGCTGCTGTCTCCTGTTAAGACAGATGTTTGCATCCACTTAAAAGGTTTGTTTAGTAACCGTTCAAAGTTACAATGGCACTGAAAAAATGACTTATGACTGATTCACAGTGATTTCAGCATTCCTGTGATCATGTGGTCAAAATTCAGGTGCTTGGCAACTGATTCATATTCGTGTCCCAAAATCATGGGATCATCTTTTGCGAACTTCTGTGACCAGTGAGGAAGCCAGATTCACTTAACAGCAATATTACTAACTTATCAACTGCATTGATTCACTTAACAACTGAGGCAAGAAAGATCATAACATGGGGCAAAATTCACTTAACAACAGAAATTTTGAGCTCAATTATGGTTGTAAATCAGGGACTACCTGTACTACAAAAAGGTAGGCAGGCATTAAGAGAGAAAAAAAAACCTCTATGGAAATTTTGTTACCTGACTTCAAGTAACAAACATACATTAAAGCATTTGGGCCTCTTAGAATGAGGGCAGATAGGAAAAGATACAGCAGAAGCATATAAAATAATGTTCAGCATTGATGGAAAATGTGGCAGAGATGTATTTTTCTCCCTTTTTCCTTGTGCAAGGAGCCCTGTGCAAAGGGAGTCCGGACTCTTTCAAGGAAATAAATGATTATACAGAAACAAATAGGGAAGATGTGATAAGGAGGGCTACAATCTTAGATGGTTGTAAAAGAAGAACACTTCATAGAGGACAGGACTTTCACTGGCTACTAATCTAGTAAATTAGTCTAGAATCAAACACAGTCTATCTTAAAATACCAGCTGTTGGAGACCAAACATAGGGAGCTGTTGCGAAGGATAGCAAGATAAATTAGCGCATAAAGGAAGAAGGCTATTGTTATTATGTCCTAATTCTGAACTTTGTGGATGTACGTGTCAGCTGCTGGGGTACAGAACATTGGAGTAGATGGTCTTTTGTTCTACTCTGTCAAGCATTTTGTCATGTATTGTAAGAACTTCTATACTGTTGCATTGTGTTTTTGTATGCATAAAAAACAACATATTTCACACATACCAAATAGGAAGCCTTTCTACAGCAGAGTAGGATTTGTGTGTGTGTGTGTGGTAAAAAGTTAAAACGGGTGAAATTATTATTTGCGGAACTTCCACATCACACATCTTTCGGGGCATCAACCCAGGAGGATACTGTTTTTTATTCACAGCATTTTCCTCTGTTATTTATGAATGGTCCTAATATGATTCTTCAGGGTTTCTCTTTCTAATTATACTTTCTTGTACATCCCATCCCATGTAAATATTTGTGTGGAAGAAGAGAGAGAGAGAATTGTCACTGCATCAGGCCAGAGTCCTGTGCATCTGAAATGGGATGTGAAAAAGCAGGAGTCTGGCAGCACTTGTTTCTGACACATTTTATTATAAGGAATCAGCATTCACAAGTTGCAGCTCACTTCATCACATGCATAGAGTGGCTAGACTGATGCAGGATTTAACTGGGGCTGAGATAGGGAAAAGAAATTATGCAGTTACATGGGCCACAGATTATCTTATCAGTTAATTGTAACGTGTTAAAAAACCCTTGTTGAAACCTTCTGAGATTGGCTGAAACTTTTTGATATATGTGAATTCAACAATTTATCATTCAGTGGCACTATTAATAATTGCTCCCCAAAAATTGCTCTGCGTGAAAGAGAAAAGGCAGCTGTAATAGAAAGTTGAAGGGGCAGACAGAATAATATATAAAAGGTCATGATGTCATGCCGGCCACAAGACCGTGGAATATCTCCAGACATCACTGGCTCTTTGGCTTAAGAAATGGAAGTGAGGATAGCCCGCTTAAGGCGGTCACAACTGGCAGGGTTAAACCTGCAGGAACACCTTTACATCACTCCAAGAATGGGAGGGAGAGATTATACTTTCTTGTACATCCCATCCATGTAAATACTTGTGTGGAAGAAGGGGTAACACTGGCATTAGGGAGACTTAAGTCCAAGTCCATAGAAGCTCCCTGGGTGGCTTGGGGGCCAGTCATTCTCTCTCTCAGCCTAACTAATTTCACTGGGTTGCTGCTGTGTAGAGAAAATGGGAAGAGGTAGCGCATATATACACTGCTTAAGCTCCTGAATGAAAGGTGATTTGTGTCTAACAAATAATAAACAGACTAGAATCCAAGCAGGGCTACAACAATGGATGGGCAAGGATGATTTGTGATTACATGTCTAGCCTGCACAAGCTCTGTTCTTGGTTTTTAAACATGCTTCCATTTGACTATGCTTCTATTTGACTACTCACTGGCTGAGTAGTCAAAACTTTTATCTCTGAAACCATATTCAGCGTTGAATGCTTGTGTGAGATGCCTTAATAAATGTCTGCCTGCGATGACTAGGGGAATTTACCTAGGGTTTCTTTATTTTAGTGCTATGCTTTGGCTAGATGTCATTTAAAACAGTGGTCGCCAACTGGTGGGCCGGGGACCACTGGTGGTCCGTGAAAAAATTTTGGTGGTCCGCAGATAAATGTCCCCTCCAAAGCACTCCCCCAAAGCAATTAATCCAGGCTGCATGGGAACACAAGGTGCTCCACTGACATGGCCCGCCCACCCGCTGGCCTCCACCCTTTGGCCAAGTGCAAACCTTACCTTGAGTAGAGCCACGCAAGCTGGAACTGGAAGGTAACACCAATGGTCGGGGAGGGAAATCTCCCGCAGGGTGGCTTGCAGATGTTGGTGGGAAAGTCAGTCCCATATTCCAGAGCTGCAGTAGTCACAGGACTGGCCCTTTGGTCATCCCAGAGCAGCTTCTCCAGTCCATGGTAGGCTAATGCATCTGGGTGGAGGAGCAGCTGCTCCGGGATGACCAAAGGGCCAGTCCTGTGGTTACTGAAGCTCTGGAATATGGAACCGAATTTTCCACCAAAGTGAGCAAGCCACTGTCAGTCAAAATTCATATTAGTGGTCTGTGGGATTTAAAATTATGAGTTGGGTGGTCTCTGAGGTTCAAAAGTTTGGCGACCCCTGATTTAAAACCTACTCTTCCTGCCCATTCACAGTTATAATCTTTTCTTGAAAAGAATTAAGTATATTTCTCTGAATGGGCTTCATAAAAATACAGTCTGGGCCTTGTCTGAACTACAATCAGGCCAGTTCCTTAAGCTTATGAAAAAAGGTGTCAGCATCTGGGTAAGGTGACAGGTCTGCAGCTGTTGTTTGTTTTTATTATGCTAACTGGCATGGCCTCCTTTTCATACAGGAGATCTGAAGAAGCAGAACACTGCATCAGTGACATCTTAGACTCACCTATCCAGGACTCTCAGGCTGCCCTTAATCTAGGTGTTCAGAATAAGGTAAGGAATGCCCTTGCTTTCACCCTGATTCTAATAATGCGGATGTGTTTAGCTCAACCAGTCTTGTCTTTCCTTTCTGTCTGCTGTCTTCAGAGCTACCAGTTCTACAGAGGTGAACAGAACTGGTAGAATCCCACCCCTGATGGAAGGCTGTCAACCTTGAGCCTGGTGAGATTCGATCTGCCAAATTGTGGGCAGCTGGCAGTCAGCAGAAGTAGCCTGCAGTACTACATTCTAACCACTGCGCCACCGAGGCTCTATCTTATCTCTCTAATCCTTGTTACCCTTAGGGACATAAGTAAGCTTGAGAGAGAAGCTAGTTTAAGGTCACCCAGACAGTTTTCTGGCTGATTGGAGATCTTCTAAACTGTATGCCATTAGTATCAGGGACAGGAACTGGGTAAACATAGCTGGACGATTCTGAGCTCTTTCAGCTGTATAAACTTAGAGCATCAGTTCTTGACACCCAAGTATGAAAGATTGGAAATTGGAACCTAGGGATTTGGGGAAGGTTTGGAGCAAGCGGTTTTTCCACATAAGCTCTCGTCTCTTTAGATAACAAATCTACCTTTTGTATCACAATTTGATGCTGTCAATAATATAATTCTTTTCTGCATTTTTTTACCTTACTGCTTACAGTTCTTCCTCTTTCCTTCCTTGCAGTTACAGTGGCATATATACTGCTAAGTCAGTAATATTTCCTGTGTTTTGTCTATGAAAAACTATCATCTAGGTGTTTAATGAACAAAGAAGAAGGTTCTATTCAGCCTTCTCTCATTAAAATACTATGTATAGTCTTCTAGGACCAGTTGTTTAAGAGATGGAAGCCAGGAAAAATATTGATGAGAGATATATCAGTTGTATTTGACAGTTTGAAAGGTTTGCATGTTGAATATGCAGTAAATTAATTTCTTTTGTCTCAATGAGAAAAATATGGATTCAACCAGAAATAAATATTTGGCTAAAATTTAGAAGAACTTTTAATGGTAACAGACTGCCTTAAATAGGATAGTTGATGTTCCTTAAAGCAGGGGTCCCCAACCACCGGTCCCCAGACCGGTACCGGTCCGTGGAACAATTTCTACCGGGCTGCCACTTTGCTGGGCACCACCATCTTGTTTTGATGAAAAAGTGCTTCCGGTGAGCTTTTCTGGGTAGAAAGCGGAGTTTGGGTGTTGAAAGAATCCTCGCGCCTTAGTTTCATCGGGCGGGGGCGGCTTCGAACAAAACTAAGGTGCGAGGATTCTTTCAGCACGCATGGCAAGGCGAGCCGAGCGACTGTCCCGAAGCCGTCGCGAAGCCCATTGACACAGGTACAAAGGAGGAGTTGAAGGTGGCGGGGAGAAGCGGGGGACAGCTGGCTGGCCGGTCACTCGGCTCGCCTTGCCATGCGTGCTGATGCCGGTACCGGGCCGCGGATGATTTTGTGATGCCGGTACCGGGCCACGGCACAAAAAAGGTTGGGGGCCACTGCGTTAAAGTGTTTAAGCAGAGCTGGGCAACCTGATGTACCCCACCTGGAGTCACTCAGAATAAGATGGAGGTTATCTAACTTAGATGAGTGAGAGAGGGACAGAAAGAGAAAGGCAGAGATGATTGATAGATAAAATATGTTGGGAGTGCTATAGTGCTTTCCTGCTTTTAGCAAGTACTTGGACTTTCCAGAGTCTCTTCCAATTATATTTTTTTTAAGGTTTAAAATTTAAAGGTTGTCCTTTAAATGGCAAAATATTTTGTTCTTTTCAGACAAAAAGGAATATCTGAGTAAGGAATACAATAGTAATGAGCAGCTCGTTAAAAGTATAAGACATGATACTTTTCCAAAGTGGCCTGGTTTCCAGATAATTGGAGTTTATACAATATGGTTTTTTCTCTTCTGAGACAGCAACTATCAGGAAGCATTCTGTATTTTGTATTTTGATTTTAAAAAAACCCTGCAGTATTGAAGGCATGATCTAATGAAACAGTAATAATGACCTAAAGTTTGGAGTCTGCAAACTGATTTCTGATTTTATGTGATTCCATACAGGTAGTCGACTTATTTGAAATGATTGAAAAAATGCAGGTATGTTTTTCTTGTTTCATGATCAAATTTTGAACCTCTGATAACAAGCTGCTTCTGCTATGGAGTCGTCTTGCCACCTGAACATTACCACAACCCAAATGCAATAATTACCTGAAAGGTCTCCTGTCCAGCCTATAGCTGTGTAAACTGTTAACCCCCTCCACACAGCTGACTTCTGGTGACTCATCTTACTTTGATGCCCTTCTATTTCACCCTTCCTGTTCCTGCCCGTGCTCTTTCTATTGGTTCGTCTGGCTCCTGGGAGATTCTCTTTGTAATTTAGGAAAATGTTTTTACCTCTCTGCTGTGCCCTTGTTAGAAATGGATGCTTTCTTTCTGCTGTACTTCTGGAAGTCATGTAGCTCCAAGAGCTGTGCTTTTCCTTAGTGATACCTCAATTCTCTTCCTCTGCCTGTGGGCTACATCTCTGTTTTCATTTGGGCCTGACTGCAGGGATGCCTACATGAGGGAAATACATTGGATGAAATGCATTTTGGGTCACTTCTCTTGCATATCTGTGTTCACACTTTCTCATGTATTGGACTTTAAACTGAAATCACTCTATTGATAAAGTCAGTTGAGATTTGTGGAATGGATTATTTTTTTAAAAAAAAACTTGCTTTCCAGGGCAAATTGTGTAATAGATATCACATACAGTCTGAGCCTAACACATTGCAGATGTGTTACCTAGAGTAAGCTTTTGGTAATTTGATGAATGAAATCTGTTTTTCCATTTGAAGCTCTCAGAAGAAAGTGGATGGAGGAGGTAAATTAGAAAACTTAGTTTCACTGAATTATTACTCTGATGAGTGCCTAGATGAAACTGGAGCAGCCAGTGAGGGGAAAAAATAACATTTGGACAGTTGCATTACAGGTAGTAGTGATTCGGTTTGGGGATGGATTGATTCCCTCACTTGGGTGAGCAAGAAACCATATACAGATAGTTTTGTTAGTTTTTTTTTTTTTTTTAAAAAAAGCTCTCCTGCTTTATCAGAGTTGATACCTTCTGTCCCTTCTTCCCAGGATTTTAGGCCAATGATATTTTTCTCAAATGTCTTAGCATTTCTGAATATCATATTTGTTCTGCAACCTGATGTTACCTATACGGAAATGTGTGTGTGTGTGTGTGTGTATGTACATAAAACAAAAGTCCTGTTTTGAAAAGAGGTGATTATTCTAGAGTGAATGATTAAGCATAGGAGCATAACAAAAGCACATTCTCTAAATATGTTGCCTATAGTGAACTTTGAGATTCTTATTCTTTGCTCCTGAAATGTGAAGTGGTTTGGTAGTGAGGCTCTTGGCCCCGAAAAGAGCAGTGGTTTGCTGTTGTCAGCTGCAGCTTCTAGAGCCCCTCCAAAAATGGCCACCAAACCTTAATATTTAATATGATAGAATGGAAGTGGTACTAAATATGTGAAAAACAATTATATTAACTATGTTTAATACCATTATATGTAAATTAAATTATATTTAGTTCTTAACCTTGCCCCAGAATGTTTGGAGCATTGTCCCCACTATATTATTCAAAGGCCAGATGGACTTTCAACAGCCTTCCCCCTCTGAGGCAGAGGGAAAAATAAACTTAATTGTTTATTGATTGATTGATTTCTTCCTTCCTCCCTCTCTTCCGGACTTCCTTGTCTCCCTATCTGTCTATCTAGAGAAGTCGTTTGGATGAGCAAAGATGTTCACTTCCAGCAACACTGAAGGTCAGTTTCCATTGCTCATTGCATTTTTTGAATTAGGAATGGTAAATCCAAAGGTCTGCACATTATTCTATGATGGGACAAGTTGCACCCTAGTATTTCAGCAGAATTTCAGTCAACGAACAACCCAGCAAGAGAATAGAATTCTTTATTGGCCAAGTGTGATTGGACGCACAAGGAATTTTTGCAAATGCTCTCAGTATACATAAAAGAAAAGATACATTCGTCAAGAGTCAAGAATCATAAAGTACAACACTTAATGATAGTCATAAGGTGCAATAAGCAATCAAATCATACTAGGAACAGTCAATATAAATCGTAAGGATACAAGCAGCAAAGTTACAATCATACAGTCACAAGTGGGAGGAGATGGGCGATAAGAAGAGATGAGAAGATTAACAGTAATAGTAGTCAGACTTTGTAAATAGTTGGACAGTGTTGAGGGGATTATTTGTTTAGCAGAGTGATGGCTTTCAGGAAAAACCTCTTCTAATGTCTCGTTCTGGTGTGCAGTGCTCTATAGTGTTGTTTTGAGGGAAGTTGAAACAGTTTATGTCGAGGATATGAGGGGTCTATAAATATTTTTACAGCCCTCTTTTTGACTCATGCAGTATACAGGTCCTTGATTGAAGGCAGGTTTGTAGTAATTGTTTTTTCTGCAGCTTTATCTGCAGGCTTTGTAGATAAGATTTGGGGGGGGGGGGCTATTCTTAAGAACTTGAGGTAGGCTTCACTCCCAATTGAATGGAATCCTCTCTTAGGAGTCATGGAACGAATAGCAGTCTTCTGTTTCTATACAACTATGGAGTTAGAAGAGCTGGTTCAGGGAATAGACACCCTTAGAGGAATGAGAGCAAGGCTTACAGTTTTGGTGAGGGCAGAAGTCACAATGGATTGTATAGTTTGGCGACAGACTGACATATTTGGGCCTGTGCCCAGTTTGGGTTTTCTCTGTCTTTGATTTTCTTCCTTAACTCAAACCTTATACATGGTTTGCATTATGCTTTTCATGTCAGAGAACTATACCATGACTTTTCAGAATTGTACACTAAAATTTAGTGGTGCTGTCAGAGGAAGTCCAAGATCCGTGGGCATCACTGTAAGTACTGATTAGAGGCAAATTGGAGTAGAGAGAGAGAGAACCCTAGTCCAGATGAGGGAAGAAGAGAAATAAAAGAAATAGAAATTATTATAGCAATAAAGGAAAATTAATATTAATGTAAATCAATACCCCTTATACGGTAGTATTGGCTTATTATGAACTTTAAAGTTGTATTACTCTCATCATGCTAGCTGGGAATTCCTGGCCCTAAGGGGAAGGCAGAAAACAGAGCATTGTTCGTGTATATGTTTCAGTGTTCAGGAAAGTAGACTATTTTGGTCTAGTGGTTAAGGCACCAGGCTAGAAACTAAAGGTCTATGAGTTTCTAGCACCAGGCTAGAAACTAAAGGTCTATGACAGCCAGCTGAGTGGTTTTCATGCCTAAACCATTCTCTTAGCCCAAACTAACTGACAGGGTTGCTGGGGGGGAAATGGGAGGAGGAAAGAATATTGGGTTTATTCACCAACTTGAATTATTTATAAAAATAATAAAGGTGGAATATTAATTAATTAAAAACAAACAAATAAATGAAGTATTCCAAAGCAGACTAATCTTCCCAAACTGACACCTTCTAATTGTACTGAGACTGCAGGGCCAAGAATTCCCAGTCAACATGACTACAATAATACAACTTCAAAGATCACAATAAACCAATACTATTAAATAAGGGGCATTAATTCAGGAATACTTCCAAATAACTCTGGAAGAGCAGGAATGGCAAGATGAAAAGGAAAAGTCAGTCTTTGCACCTATTTCCTGTTCTCTTGTGGTTGTAAATGCAATTGGGTGCCAATCTAGCATTTATACTACTTTAGTTGAATGTTTCCTGATGCATCCAATAAAATATCCCTCTGATTTTTTTTTTCTTCGATTCAGTCATGTCTAATTCTTCAAGATTGCCTTGACAAGTTTTCTTGGCAAGGTTTTTTTCTTTTTTTCTTTTTGAAAAGAATTTTATTAATTTTCTACAAACAAACAAGACAAACAAAACATTAAAACATCAACTCTCATATGTACATCCAGCGTGTCGGTTGGTTCATCAGTTTTGTGCATTTATTTTGTAGTCTCAATTACAATTATGTGACTTAACAACTCATATTGTCAATCCAAACTTATATATCCTAATATCGCTATTAAAAAAGAAACTTTTGACTATACTTTTAATCATTCATGCTTTATGAGATAACAATACTTTAAACCGTTTATTCTGTAACAAATCATATAATCATACCAAATCAATCCTTAAAAACCCTTTATAAATATAGTGTCAAATAACAAAGACAAGAAAAAAAATAAAGATATTCCTTACTGTCTAACATTCTAAATATTCTATTATCGTATTTTATTATCTAGCCATTGATAAAAAAGATCCCAAATTTCATAAAATTGTTTATCCTCTTGCTCTCTAATTTCAAATGTCAATCTACTCATCTCAGCACATTCCAATATTTTCTTAATAATTTCTTCCTCTAATGGTATTTTCTCACTCTTCCAATTTTTAGCAAATACAATCCTAGCCGCTGTTAATACATTTACAATCAGGTATTTCAAATCTTCACAATATGTATCAGGTAAAATTCCCAATAAAAATATCTCTGGTTTCAAGTCTATGTGTTTCTTTGTCATTTTTTCCAACCACATGCGAATTTTAGTCCAATATTTTCTGGCGTCCTCACAAGTCCACCACATATGGTAATATGAGCCAGGTATCTGATGACATTTCCAGCATTTTTCAGATTTGTTCTTAAACATTCTTGCTATTCTTGTCGGGGGAAAGTGCCACCTGTAAAACATCTTATACAAGTTTTCTTTATATGCTGTTGACATTGTCATTTTATAATTTTGAGACCACAATTTTTGCCATTTCTCTAAATCAATCCCACATCCAAAATTCTTCCCCCAAACAATCATAGTTTCTTTAACTTGTTCTTCCTCTAATTTAATTCCCAGTAAATAACCATATAATTTTTAATCACCTTCTCATCAGTACCCATCAGGATCTTATCTAAATCAGTCTGTTTATCATAGAATCCCTCCGTTTTAGAATCTTCATCATACCTTGAATAAATACATTCATATGAATGTATATGAAAACCAATTCATCCTTATACCTTGTTCCTCTAAGTTTTGAATCGATTTAAGTTGACCCTTTTCATCCAATAATTCCCCATATCTAACTGTTTGTTCCTTCTTATAAATTATAGGATAGGAAAATGCTTCAATAGTCGATAACCAAACTGGAATTTTCAAATAACATTGTCTTTTTATCTTCTCCCAGTTTAACCACAAAGACTCCCGTATATAATGTCTTCTAAAATAATCCTGTGTTTTAGTTCCCTTATACCATAAAAAAGCATGCCAGCCCAACAGCAAATCATGATCTTCTAGTGTCAACAATCTAGCCTTTCTTAATGTTATCCATTCTTTGACCCACATCAAACTTGCAGCTTGATAATACAATTCCCAATTAGGCAGGCCAAAACCTCCTCTAATTCTAACGTCTTGCAAAAGCTTTAGCTTTATTCTCGCTTTTTTACCTTGCCATATAAACTTCAACATGATTTTATTTAAATCTTCAAAATAATCTTTTCCAAGCCTAATTGGTATTGTTTGAAACATAAATAGAATTCTGGGTAAAATATTCATCTTAATTGTTGAAATTCTCCCTATTAATGACAATTGCAAGTTTTCTCATTTCTTCATGTCTGTAGCTATCTGTTGTTTAAGTTTAATATAATTATTCTCTTTTAATGTGCTACATCTTGCTGTCAAATATATCCCCAGATACTTAACCTTATTCGTAACTTGGATTTTCAAAAGATCTGCCAGTTCTTCTCTTTGTCTCAGTAGTATGTTCTTTGTCAAAATCTTTGTTTTATCTTTATTTTCAAACCAGCCATCTCACCATATGTCTCTATCTTTTCCAATAACTTTGGAGCTGTTTCTAGTGGATCTTCCAGAATAAAAGCTAAGTCATCAGCAAAAACTTGTAGTTTGAATTCTTCCTTTTTAATTTTCATTCCTTTTATGCTTTTATCATCCCTAATATTTCTATTCAACACTTCCAAAGTCAATACAAATAGCAAAGGAGATAGGGGACATCCTTGTCTTGTGCCTTTTCTTATATTAATAAAGTCTGTAAGTTCTCCCTCCATCATTACCTTTGCTGTCTGTTTATTGTATATGGCTTCTATTGCTTGAATAAATTTTCTGGCAAAACCCATCTGTTCCAATAGTAATAACATAAATCTCCAGTTCACATTATCAAATGCCTTTTGAGCATCTAGGAGTATCAAAGCCATTTGCTTTTCAGGATGAGCCTCATAGTATTCCAAAGTATCCAAGATTAGTCTCATATTGTCTCTGATTTGTCTCTTTGGCAGAAATCCATTTTGATCTGGGTGGATAAAATTATTTAAATATTTTTTAAGTCTTTCTGCTAAAATTGAAGCAAAAATTTTATAGTCTGCATTCAATAAAGAAATAGGTCTATAGTTCTTAATTTGCAGTGGGCCAGCCTCTTCTTTTGGAATAAGTGTAATATAAGCCTCTGACCATGTTTTGGGTATCATCTTCTTTGACATAAATTCATTCATAACTTCTAACAATGGGATGCTCAATGATCCTTGAAATGTTTTATAGAATTCTACCGGAAGCCCATCTGGACCTGGTGCTTTCCCATTATTTTGTTTCTTAAGTGCTTCATTTAATTCTATCATTGTTATATTGCTTTCTAGCATTTCTTCAGTCTCTTTAGGTATCTTCGGTAAGTTAGCATTCTGTAGATATTGTTTGACTTTTTCCTCATCAATATTCTCTTGTTTATATAGTTGCCCATAAAAATCTTGAATAATTTCCTTTTTCTCTTTATTACCATAACAAACTTGGCCTTGATCATCTATTAGCTTCAATATTTTTCTTGATTCCTTCTCCTTTCTCAATTTATATGCGAGCCATCTACCTGGTTTATTTGCATCTTCAAAATAATTCTGTTTAGAGTTTCTGATTTTCTGTGCCAGTTCTTCTTTCTCTATTAATTCCATTTTATGTTTAATTACATCCAGCTTCAATTTAATATCTTTTTTCTGTGGCATTTTCTGTAATTCTTTTTCAAGTCTTTTATACTCATCTTCCAAGGCCTTAGAAGCTTGCTTTTTCCTAATATTCTTTTTTCTTGTATAATCTATTATCAAACCTCTAGCATATGCCTTCATTGTATCCCAAACATTCTGCGTTGAAGTATCTTCTTTTTTATTTTCTCTAAAGAAAAAAGCCAATTCCTTCTCCATCCGTTGTGTAAAATCATTTTCCTTTAAGATAGTATTATTTAATGTCCATCTCGATCTTTTTTTTTGTCCCTTCCATTTAATTGTCATTGGGCTATGATCTGCCCAAGTACTTGTTTCGATATTTGTTTCTTGAATATTGGACATTAATTCTGTTGAGATCCAAATCATATCTAATCTGGACCATGATAAATGTCTTTTTGAATAAAAAGTATATTGTTTAGCTTTAACATTTCTTTCTCTCCAAATATCTTTTAAAGTTAATTCATCTGTCATTTTAAAAAAAGATTTAGGGAGAGCCTTTCTATTTTGCTTTGTTGTTGTTGCTATATAGTCCAGTTTATTGTCCACAATTCCATTAAAGTCTCCCATCATAATTATATTAACATAGTCCAGTCCAATTATTTTCATGTGTAGTTTTTTATAAAACTCTTCTTGTTTTTCATTCGGAGCATAAATTGCAATCAAGAGTATTTTTATATTATTGTCCATTATTTCCACCATTAATACTCTTCCGTCTTCATCCGTGTAGATCAGTTTTGCTGGGATAGCCTCTTTAATGTATAGAACCACTCCTCTTTTCTTACATTGAGTCAAAGAAGTAAATATTTTCCCTAGTTTTGGCTGTACTAACAATTGTTCATGTTGTTTTTTAATATGAACTTCTTGTAGACAAATTATATCAAATTTTAATTTCTCTAATTTATGAAAGGTTTTCCTTCTTTTAACAGCTGAATTGAGTCCATTTATATTCATTGTAATCAGTTTTTTTTCTTCCATGATTATGCTTTATATTTAGGTCTAACAGCTCTCGTGGATCTCACTTCACGCTGTTCTTTACTATTCACCTGTCCACCTACTGCACCTTTCTCTTTTTCAGTCTCCAGTTGTTCCTCTTGAAATTCAATTAATGAGACCTCTTTCTCTGCCTCCTCTTCTCTTCTTCCAAAAAATTCTGCATGGAAAAGTTCTGCTTTCTTAATTGAGTCAATTCTATGTCTCTGCTCTTGCCACATAAACATTAATCCTTCTGGAATCAGCCATCTATAATTCACTTCGTTTTCCAATAGCATTTTGGTCAGAAATCGATATTCTCTTCTCATCTCTCTTATTCTTCTGGGTATTTGTTTTAAAACCACAATCTCTTTGCCTTTGTATTTCAATGTCTTCTCTCTTACCACTTGTAGTATTTGTGTTTTAATAGATTTTTTGGTAAATCTAATATGGACTTCCTTTGGTAATTTATTTCTCATCGCGTATCTTGTATAAACTCAATATATCTCATCTACTCCATCATCATCTTTTCCTCTGTAATTTCCAAAGCATCCGCCAAAATTTCTATCATTATCGCAGCCAAATTTTGTCCTTTTTCTTCTTCTATATTTTGAAATCTGAGATAAAATTCTGACCTTTCCATCTCCCACCTCAACATCCCACTTTTATCTCGTTCAACCACTGTTAATCTACTGTCAATATTTCCAATCTTCTCTCTTTGTTTCTCTCTTCTTCCTCAATTTTTTGGAATCTCTCCTCATACTTCACCATCATTTGTTTAATATTTTCCACTTTTTCATCAGTCTTCTCTTTTCTTTCTTCGATGTTCTCTATTCTTTGTTCAATGGTGTCTGATTTTGTCTTGAGATCTTGGATTCCTTGCATAATCATCTGTAAAGTTACTTTTTCTTGTTCTTTATCTTCCTTCAACATTGTCTGAATTAAATGTTGTCCTCCAGCTGGTGGGGAGGCAGAGGTAGAAGTAGAAACGCCAGATAATATTGGTTTCCTGCTCATTTTAATGCTTCCAAATCTTCAAATTCTTTTTAACTTTTAATCCAACTGGTAGAATAGCCAATTATAATCCAAAATGGAAAACTCCAATAGTAAAAGGCCCAAAACCAAAGAAGAAAAAGGAAAAAAGGAAGAAGAAAGATCTTCAGGTTCTTCTAGACCCTAATCCAATTACGAAGTAGTCCACCATAAAAAATGAAAAATAGAAAGAAAAAAAAACCCAAAAATAATAATATTGATTAAGAAAAAAAAGAACAAAAAGAAAAAAGAAAAGAAGAAATTCTTTCAGGTTCTTCACACCTTAATCCAGTTGAAAAGTCTCAATAATCAAAAAGAAAAAACAGAGTGGTCCAAAAACATGGATAGAAAAAGCAAAAGGATCCCAGTAAAAATAAGGAGAAAAAAAGAAAAATAAAGAAAAAGCTCTGAGGCTTTCCCTTTGAAATAAAAAGCAAAAATAAGAATATTACTAAAATTGGAATTTACAAAGAGGCTTGTGAGTAGGGGTATCACAAGTAAAAAAAAAAAAATGTAAGAAAGCACACTGCACTTTATTTAGTTGTCCAAGGCTCTTATTATGACTCTCTTCTCCACCAGCTTCAAAGCCAAGCCTCAAGTGTTGAAATATTTATAAGAGTCCAGGAAAACACCTGTAATAATATTCTGCTGTGCTCTCCCTCTATCTTATCACATTAAAATGTCCTTGAGAAGGAGTCTTCTTACAGTTCTCTCCAATTCAAATAAAATATTTTCAAGCCTCTAGTTGGCAGTGTTACAAAGTTTCTTAATACTCTTCCCCCCCCCAGCCAGAAAAAAAGGATAATTTATACAAAAAAAAGTAGCCAAAGGGAGCCTCTATCCTAAAAGAAAATTAAAAAATCAAAAGGAGCATAAAAATATGTGTAAGAGAAAATTCAGTCTGGTTACCTCCAAAGTCACACTAAAGTCCCCCCCAAAAAAGTAAGAAAAAGAAAAAAAAATCCAAGCCTCAATTTGACATCACTTTAAAAAATGCCGCTCATACAGTTTTTGTCAAAAAAAAAATCTCACAGGTTTCTTCTCTATTCAGGGTGCCCTTTCAAATCTCAGCGAATTTACAACAAAAAAAGAAGTTTCTCACCCAGCCGACACACTTTCACTTCCAGCCACTTTCTTTCCGGAGCTGTCCCGACTTCAGCAGCTATGGAGGCTGCCTCTCCGCCACCAGCAAAAGGGCTTCTCCTGGATCAAACCAGAGATTTTGCGAAATCCCTGGGATCCTGGGACTATGCCCTTCATGATCACCATCTCTACAGGACGGTTTAGGTCCGTTGGGACCGACCAGGGGCAAAAATATCGGCTGCGATCTCAGAGCCCCGAGATCGCAGCTGTATCGCCGAAACGAAGCTCCGCCTTCTCATTTGGCAAGGTTTTTTTCAGAATTGGTTTGCCATTGCCTCTTTCCACAACCTGAGGGAAAGTGACTAGCTTAAGATTACCCAGCTGGCTTTGTGCCTAAAGTGGGACTAGAAGTCACAGTCTCCCAATTTCTAGCCTAACATTTAACCACTACAACAAACTGACTCTCTTCACTATGATTTACAATAAAGCATAAAACCAAAGTTAAACAAAAAGTGCCATTTTAAGAACTATTCAACTATTCAAAAAACTGCCCTGTCTAAACGTACATTTAAAGCCTTTTATTAAAAAGAAATGTTCTTGAATTAAATTGTATTGTGATGATTTCATCCATGCTGTTTCCTTAGCACTATTATGGAAGTAGTTTTTTTGGATGCATGTTTTGACTTCTAGCGTACAATTTATAGATTATCGCACATCAAAATACTAACCAGGACTGATCCTGTTTAGCTTCTGACATTAGCCAAGATTCTATTACCCACTAAAACATAACCTTTACAAAATCTATCAAACAGGTCAATTGCCTGAACTCAGCAAGAAGCACCTTACAGGCTTTAAAAGTGGCAATCAGCCTCTCTTGTTAATTAGGGAAAAAAAGGCAGTCACTTCAATGATCTTCATGGTCTTTAAGTCTTTCAAAGACCAGCTTAGTTCAAGTTCTTGTAGGGAGCCATGGAGATGACCTTGGAAAAGTTGTTAGGGCAACAATGGATGTTGAAGCATATGTTAATGTTGGAAGTGGGAGAAGAGTATTAGGAAAAAAAAAAACCTAAGACTTACCGTATATACTCGAGTATAAGTCGACCCGAATATAAGTCGAGGCACCCAATTTTACCACAAAAAACTGGGAAAACTTATTGACTCGAGTATAAGTCGAGGGTGGGAAATGCAGCAGCTACTGGTAAATTTCAAAAATAAAAATAGATGCCAATAAAAACTTTCACTAGGACAGTTGAGAATAAGTTTGATGTTCACAATTTCCTCTTTGAAAGAGACCAGTAAATAGGGAACAAGAAGATGAAGAAAAAGAAGTGTGTTTTTTCACACTTTTCACACTGAAGTGAACAAAAATGGCATCATAGGAACAAGCTTATTCTCAGCCCAAAGGTTTGTTTCTGATTTCTTCCCTGATTTAAGGGAAATTTGGGAAACGATCTCACTATCATGAAAGGTTTGATTGATTCACTAACGCAAAAGATGATGATGATGACAGTGGTAGGCAGGAGTCACTCTCTCCCTTGCAAGAAAAAACCAAGAGCCGTTCTTATGATATCTCTCTCTCTCTCCCCCCCCCTCCTCCCCCTCCTCCCGAGTGGACTGAAAGCAGCTGGAGCTGAGGAAATGAAACTGAGTGGAGCGACCTCCACTTGCGTTGCTTTCTCAGCCTAAAGCTCAGAAAAGCCTCCCCCTCCTCCTCCCCCTCCCCCTCTTCCCGAGTGGACTGAAAGCAGCTGGAGCTGAGGAAATGAAACTGAGTGGAGCGACCTCGGCTCGCGTTGCTTTTTCAGCCTAAAGCTCAGAAAAGCCTCCCCCTCCCCCTCCCCCTCCTTCCAAGTGGACTGAAAGCAGCTGGAGCTGAGGAAATGAAACTGAGTGGAGCGACCTCCACTCGCGTTGCTTTTTCAGCCTAAAGCTCAGAAAAGCCTCCCCCTCCTCCTCCCCCTCCCCCTCCTCCCGAGTGGACTGAAAGCAGCTGGAGCTGAGGAAATGAAACTGAGTGGAGCGACCTCAGCTCGCGTTGCTTTTTCAGCCTAGAGCTCAGAAAAGCCTCCCCCTCCTCCCCCTCCTCCCGAGTGGACTGAAAGCAGCTGGAGCTGAGGAAATGAAACTGAGTGGAGCGACCTCGGCTCGCGTTGCTTTTTCAGTCTAAAGCTCAGAAAAGCCTCCCCCTCCCCCTCCCCCTCCTCCCGAGTGGACTGAAAGCAGCTGGAGCTGAGGAAATGAAACTGAGTGGAGCGACCTCCGCTCGCGTTGCTCTTTCAGCCTAAAGCTCAGAAAAGCCTCCCCCTCCTCCTCCCCCTCCCCCTCCTCCCGAGTGGACTGAAAGCAGCTGGAGCTGAGGAAATGAAACTGAGTGGAGCAACCTCAGCTCGCGTTGCTTTTTCAGCCTAGAGCTCAGAAAAGCCTCCCCCTCCTCCCCCTCCTCCCGAGTGGACTGAAAGCAGCTGGAGCTGAGGAAATGAAACTGAGTGGAGCGACCTCCGCTCGCGTTGCTCTTTCAGCCTAAAGCTCAGAAAAGCCTCCCCCTCCTCCTCCCCCTCCCCCTCCTCCCGAGTGGACTGAAAGCAGCTGGAGCTGAGGAAATGAAACTGAGTGGAGCGACCTCAGCTCGCGTTGCTTTTTCAGCCTAGAGCTCAGAAAAGCCTCCCCCTTCTCCCCCTCCTCCCGAGTGGACTGAAAGCAGCTGGAGCTGAGGAAATGAAACTGAGTGGAGCGACCTCGGCTCGCGTTGCTTTTTCAGTCTAAAGCTCAGAAAAGCCTCCCCCTCCCCCTCCCCCTCCTCCCGAGTGGACTGAAAGCAGCTGGAGCTGAGGAAATGAAACTGAGTGGAGCGACCTCCGCTCGCGTTGCTCTTTCAGCCTAAAGCTCAGAAAAGCCTCCCCCTCCTCCTCCCCCTCCCCCTCCTCCCGAGTGGACTGAAAGCAGCTGGAGCTGAGGAAATGAAACTGAGTGGAGCGACCTCAGCTCGCGTTGCTTTTTCAGCCTAGAGCTCAGAAAAGCCTCCCCCTCCTCCCCCTCCTCCCGAGTGGACTGAAAGCAGCTGGAGCTGAGGAAATGAAACTGAGTGGAGCGACCTCGGCTCGCGTTGCTTTTTCAGTCTAAAGCTCAGAAAAGCCTCCCCCTCCCCCTCCCCCTCCTCCCGAGTGGACTGAAAGCAGCTGGAGCTGAGGAAATGAAACTGAGTGGAGCGACCTCCGCTCGCGTAGCTCTTTCAGCCTAAAGCTCAGAAAAGCCTCCCCCTCCTCCTCCCCCTCCCCCTCCTCCCGAGTGGACTGAAAGCAGCTGGAGCTGAGGAAATGAAACTGAGTGGAGCGACCTCAGCTCGCGTTGCTTTTTCAGCCTAGAGCTCAGAAAAGCCTCCCCCTTCTCCCCCTCCTCCCGAGTGGACTGAAAGCAGCTGGAGCTGAGGAAATGAAACTGAGTGGAGCGACCTCAGCTCGCGTTGCTTTTTCAGCCTAAAGCTCAGAAAAGCCTCCCCCTCCCCCTCCCCCTCCTCCCGAGTGGACTGAAAGCAGCTGGAGCTGAGGAAATGAAACTGAGTGGAGCGACCTCGGCTCGCGTTGCTTTTTCAGCCTAGAGCTCAGAAAAGCCTCCCCCTCCCATGCTTAAAAGTTGCAAAGGAAACACGGAAGCAGGGAAGCGGCTGCCCAGCTTCGGAGCTCCACACCATTTTTTTTTCAGAGGGGAATCTGACTCGAGTATAAGTCGAGGGCAGTTTTTTCAGCACAAAAAATGGGCTGAAAAACTCGACTTATACTCGAGTATATACGGTATTCTTTCCTCCTTTACTGGAATAGAAGGAGGAGGGGAGGAAAAACATAGGCAGACTTACAAGATTTAATTACTACAGCCAATCTCCACAAAGTGTGGAGTTTAATTTTCCTATGGAGCCAGTTTCCTGATCTGTTCTACCATGTAGAGCTGAAAGTTGCATAGAAACTGGAAGTTTCCGAATTAAAGGCATAGACAATGTTATAAAAAGTGGGTTACAGTATTCATGCCTAAGCCTGGTCTAGAAGCATTTGTAATATTATAACTGAGGCATTTCTGCCACAGCAGGTGGCAATATACAACAAACTGATCTGTTTAGTATTTAAAAAGGGCACCATAATGAAATCCCACCATAGACTATTCTCCCTCGAGCTGCTCGGAGCATCCAGAGAGTGGGATGTGCTTCTGAGTCCTCTTCCTGCAGGCTGAGCTTTAGCTAAGGAAATGCTCCGCCCCCTCACGTGACTCCATGTAACGTTCCCCCAGTCTTTTGCTCAGCCTCGAGGAGTCAGGCTGCTGTTGAAAAGAGCTCCTTGGCTGATTCAAACCACGTACTTTATTCTGTCTAATTTCTTTATTTCTCAGGTTTGGTATTTCCCTTCCTCCTCCTGCGCAAAAGGTTGGGACTTAGGGGAAGTCTCCCCTCGCCCCTAGGAGCCAAGTGGGCGGGTTCGCAGTGCTTTGCGCGACCCCCCCATTATTAGATCGTGTCGCTGCCTCGTGGCACGCATTTTTGCTGGATTCCCCCCCACCCTAAATGCCGACCGGGAAGGGCTAGTCGCTCCTTAAGAGCACCAGGCGTGCTGAGCAAACCGGACAAACCCTTCTTGCCGTCCCGAAGGCGCCCGACATAGCTCAGCTCGCGGCTGCCATCTTGGCACCGCGTTGTGGTCGGACGCCATTTTCATTTCCGATTCTTGCCGCTGCGATGGATGCAAGTGTCCCAGACCCCTTGGGTCAAGAGTTTAGTTATTTTTAGCAATCTTCCTGGCTCGCTTTCATTATTCTGTTGGCCTCCCGCAGCCTTTATCGGGGCAAAGTTGCAGCCCCCCCCCCTCCGGTTTGTTGTCTGGAGGCCTGCTGCAGAGGCCTCGCTCTCTAGGCCTCAGGCGTTTATATGGTAAATCCGGCCTGTACTGTGATACTTTTCTAGTTCCTTCCTGTTATCGTTTATATAAGAAAAATAAAAAAAAATAAAAAATAAAAAAGAGAAAAATTTATATATACAATTATATGTATTTATATGTATATACATAGATAACCTTTCATGCAGACAGCATAAAAAAAAATCAGAAGATTATATACCTGTACATATTATACATACATACATACATGCATACATACATACATACATACATACATACATATATATATATATATATATATATATATATATATATATATATATTACTACCTGTTATCACCTGTACATATTTTATTTTTATATATATATATATATATATATATATATATATATATATATATATATATATATATATATATATATATATGTCTGGCATTCCGCTTTGTTCGGGTATTTTCCCACGTCATAATAGTGGTGCTTTTAAAGTTGTAGCAACGTTTCAGCAGAATCTCATCTGCCATCATCAGGCTTCTGTATGGTGTTTGTCTGTGAGTTAGACTTTTACAGTGGTTTCAGATTTAAATTTGGGGCAGCCTATTGCTGTGTCAGAATGGTTTTTTCTTCCTCCTGATTGGTTGAGAGTCTTGGTCTGTGTTTATTGGTCTTGGAGTTTGCTGTGTTCTGCTACTAATATCTTCTGTCTGCTTTTTTGGGGGGAGGGCTCTTTTTGTATCTTGATTGGCTGGCAACATTGTGTTACTTTATTGGAGGCCTCTAGTGCAGCTTGGCTTCGGGTAAATGGACGGCTATCATTAGTTAGGAAGCTGGGTTTCATCTGGGTGCCTGGTTGGGGTGTGTTTGAGCTGGAGGTATCAGGGGGGATCTGTTTGTGCCCAGGTGTTTGCCTGGCTTGTGGTGTGGAGATTTTTTTGTTTGTGAGTGCAGGCTTCCAAATGATTGACAGCCTGGTGGAATCATCTCTTCTGTTCATGCTTTCTGGTCTTTTTTCAATCTCTATGGCTTCTCTGATGATTCTGTGGCTGGGATTTTCTATGGTGGCTAGGGTTTTGGTGCCATTGAAGTTGATGTTATGACCTGTGGCTTCCATGTGTTGGACGAGTGAGGAAGTGTGTTCCAGCTTTTTGACTGCATTTTTGTGTTCATCCAGGCAGGTGCTTATTCTTCTATTGGTCTGTCCGATGTATGTGGCCGGGCATGATGCACAGGGGACTTCATATATGCCTTGGTTTTCCAGGTCAATTTTGTCTTTGGGGTTCCTGAGGATGGCTGCTATTTTTCTGTCTGTTTTGAAGGCAGTCTTGATGTGGTGTCTGTATAGAATCTTACTAATTTTGTCTGTAGTGCCTCTTATGTAGGGCAGGACAGCTGTTCCATAGGTCTGTTCATCTTCTGGGTCTCTATTATGTCTCAGTGTGTTTTTGTGGATCAAGTTTGTGATTTTGCTTTTGTGGAAGCCGTTGGCTGTCAATATTTTAGTCAGGGTGCATAGTTCAGTCTTAATGTGTCTGCCAGGCGTTTGGTTCTAGTAATTAGTGTTTTAGCCACGGAGTTTATCTGTGCTGGGTGGTGGTGGGATTGGGCGTTGAGGTAGTGGTTGGTGTGTGTTTTCTTCTGGTATATGGTGTGTCCTAGTGTGCCATCTGTTTTCTTGTAGATTAGTACATCTAGGAATGGTAGTTGTTTGTTTGTTTCTGTTTCCATGGTGAACTTGATTTTGGGGTGTGCGCTGTTTAGGTGTGTTAGGAAGTTGTTTAGGTTTTCTTGTCCATGGGGCCAAATCACGAATGTGTCATCGATATATCTTAACCATAGTTTGGGTTTGAGTATGGCATTAGCCAGGGCTCTGGATTCGAATTCTTCCATGAACAGGTTTGCAATGACAGGTGACAGTGGTGATCCCATGGGGGCTCCTTCAATTTGTTTGTATCTTTGTCCTTTGTATATGAAATATGTGTTGGTTAAGCAGTGTTCTGTTAGTTCCATGAGGTGTTTAGCTGGTTGGTATTTATTTTTGATGATTTCGAGGGTCTCTTTTATCGGGACTTGAGTGAATAGTGAAACCACGTCAAAACTTACAAGCAGATCTTCTTGCTCCACGTGTAGATCTTTGATCATTTCCAAGAAGTGGTATGAGTTTTGTACATGAGAAGCTGCTGTTTCAGCATGGGGCTGTAGCTCTTTTGCTAGGTGTTTAGCCAGGTTTTGTAGTGGTGCTCCTCTGGAGCTGACTGTGGGTCTGAGAGGTATGCCTTCTTTGTGTATTTTTGGGAGGCCGTATAGTTTGGGGCATCTGGAAGATTTCTCTTTGGGTATGATCGTGTGTTGGATCTCTTTGCTTATGTGACTGGTTATAATTTTCTTCTTGGTTAATTTTTCCAGATATGTGGTTGGGTCTGTGTTTATGGGTTTGTATGTGGAGTCTTGGAGTAGGTCTGTCAATTTAGTTTCATAGTCTTTTCTGTCCATTACTACAGTGGCATTCCCTTTATCTGCTGGGAGGATGATTATGCTGCTGTCTCTTTTCAGGGTTTGTAGCGCTTTAATTTCATTTTGCTGTAAGTTGCTTTTGGGTGGTTTGCTTGTGCATAGAATGTTGGTAACTTGGTGTCTTATTTTATCAGCTTCATCTGTATTTAATTTAGTTAGGCTGGATTCTACTGCACATGTGATGGATTCTGTGGGGATTTTTTGGGGTGCTATAGCATAATTGAATCCTTTGGTTAGGACTTCTGTTTCTGTTTTGGTGAGTTCTCTGTTGGAAACATTGTACACTAATTGTTTCAGGTGTTGTTGTGAGTTGTTGGGGGTTTTCTTGTCATGTTCTCATTTCTTTAATTTTTTCAAGAGCTTTTCCTGTTTGTAAATGTTTGCAGATTCAGCTCTCCAAGTTGTAAATTGTTTTATCTTGTCCCAAAGTAGAGGGTGGATTTTGCTGCTCAATTCCAGGTGTAGTGCTAGCAAATCTTTGTTCAACTGATCTAATTGGAATCTCTTACTGTGGAGCTTGTTCCTTAGTAGAGCCATTTCAGTTCTTTTCAGGATACGTTTAGTGGCTGCTGTGTTTTGATGAAATGTTAATTTGAAGCAGGTTGGTGTAGTATTGTTGTCTCTGCAGCTGCGTAGGAATTGGAGGTCACATAGTATTACTGCTCTTTTAATTTCCAGTTTCTCGTAGGTTTTGATCTGGTTGTTTATTCCGTGGCTAAAACACTAATTACTAGAACCAAATGCCTGGCAGACAAGACACACATTAAGACTGAACTATGCACCCTGACTAAAATATTGACAGCCAACGGCTTCCACAAAAGCAAAATCACCAACTTGATCCACAAAAACACACTGAGACATAATAGAGACCCAGAAGATGAACAGACCGATTGGAACAGCTGTCCTGCCCTACATAAGAGGCACTACAGACAAAATTAGTAAGATTCTATACAGACACCACATCAAGACTGCCTTCAAAACAGACAGAAAAATAGCAGCCATCCTCAGGAACCCCAAAGACAAAATTGACCTGGAAAACCAAGGCATATATGAAGTCCCCTGTGCATCATGCCCGGCCACATACATTGGACAGACCAATAGAAGAATAAGCACCTGCCTGGATGAACACAAAAATGCAGTCAAAAAGCTGGAACACACTTCCTCACTCGTCCAACACATGGAAGCCACAGGTCATAACATCAACTTCAATGGCACCAAAACCCTAGCCACCATAGAAAATCCCAGCCACAGAATCATCAGAGAAGCCATAGAGATTGAAAAAAGACCAGAAAGCATGAACAGAAGAGATGATTCCACCAGGCTGTCAATCATTTGGAAGCCTGCACTCACAAACAAAAAAATCTCCACACCACAAGCCAGGCAAACACCTGGGCACAAACAGATCCCCCCTGATACCTCCAGCTCAAACACACCCCAACCAGGCACCCAGAAAACCCAGCTTCCTAACTAATGATAGCCGTCCATTTACCCGAAGCCAAGCTGCACTAGAGGCCTCCAATAAAGTAACACAATGTTGCCAGCCAATCAAGATACAAAAAGAGCCCCCCCCCAAAAAAACAGACAGAAGATATTAGTAGCAGAACACAGCAAACTCCAAGACCAATAAACACAGACCAAGACTCTCAACCAATCAGGAGGAAGAAAAAACCATTCTGACACAGCAATAGGCTGCCCCAAATTTAAATCTGAAACCACTGTAAAAGTCTAACTCACAGACAAACACCATACAGAAGCCTGATGATGGCAGATGAGATTCTGCTGAAACGTTGCTACAACTTTAAAAGCACCACTATTATGACGTGGGAAAATACCCGAACAAAGCTGAATGCCGGACATGGAAGTACCCGCGAAAACTTAAGAAAAAAAATATATATATATATATATATATATATATATATATATATATATATATATATGTGTGTGTGTGTGTGTGTGTGTGTGTGTGTGTGTGGGTGGGTGGGTGGGTGGGTGTTTTCTGAGGTTCTCGCGGGTATTTGTATGTGGATCTTTGGTTATTCGGGTTTTCTCCTGCGTAAGATTGGAAGTATCTAGGCAACGTTTCGATGAAGTCTCATTCATCATCTTCAGGCTTGGTCTTCAGCTCTGTGCTTCTCAGAGTGATGTGAGCTTGCAGCTGCTTCTTCCTTTTAACTGCTAGTGGGGGCGTGACTTGATTGGGTGGGGGCTTGGCTGTGTTCTGATTGGGTGGGGGGGTGTTCTCATTGGTTGGGGGTTTGGCTGTGTTCTGATTGGTTGGAGGGTTGGCTGTGTTCTGATTGGCTGGAGGCGTGTTCTGTTCAGGTGGGGGCTTAATTGTGCTCAGGTTAGTCTTAGTTGCTGGAGGGTTTGAGCTGGTGAGCTGTGATCTTGCTGTTTGGCTTTGAGTTCGTGGTCGTGCTGCATCTTCATGGTGGAGGTCAGTTCGCTTCAAGTATGGCTCAGAGGGGTTTGAGGTGGGTAGTGATGCAGCTGCAGTGTGGCTTCTGGTCCGTGGTCGTGTTTCATCTTCTGTGTGGGTTGAGATTGACTTTAAAAATACCAGAACTATCGCCAAAACCGAACACTTCAGCAGCAGAATCATCAGGGAAGCCATAGAGATAGAAAAACGCCCACACAGCATGAATAAACGAGATGATACCTCCCGCCTACCAGCCATTTGGAAACCCGCCCTCATGAACAGACGCATACCTAACATGAAGAATGACACCAGACCCACAGCCCTGAGAGCCACACAAGATGCCACCACCACACTTCCACGTAGAAAGCAGACTCACACCCACACAGAAGATGAAACACGACCACGGACCAGAAGCCGCACTGCAGCTGCATCACTACCCACCTCAAACCCCTCTGAGCCATACTTGAAGCAAACTGACCTCCACCATGAAGATGCAGCACGACCACGAACTCGAAGCCAAACAGCAAGATCACAGCTCGCTAGCTCAAACCCTCCAGCAACTAAGACTAACCTGAGCACAATCAAGCCCCCACCTGAACAGAACACGCCTCCAGCCAATCAGAACACAGCCAACCCCCCAACCAATCAGAACACAGCCAAACCCCCAACCAATGAGAACACCCCCCCACCCAATCAGAACACAGCCAAGCCCCCACCCAATCAAGTCACGCCCCCACTAGCAGTTAAAAGGAAGAAGCAGCTGCAAGCTCACATCACTCTGAGAAGCACAGAGCTGAAGACCAAGCCTGAAGATGATGAATGAGACTTCATCGAAACGTTGCCTAGATACTTCCAATCTTACGCGGGAGAAAACCCGAATAACCAAAGATCTATATATATATATATATATATATATATATATATATTTATATATATATATATATATATATATATACATATATATATGTATGTATGTATGTATGTATGTATATATGTATATATGTATATATGTATATATGTATATATGTATATATGTATATATGTATATATACACCTTACTACCTGTTATCACTGTACATATTAAATTCCAAAAGGGGGAGCAGGCCAGCTCAAACCTCACTCGGCCCTACTCAGGCCAACTCCAGGCGAGCCCACCACCCTTTGCTATTATTACTATTATTATGATTATTATCATTATCATTATCAAAATGGCAGACGACAATCTCTCTAAACGACCGTCCTTGAAGGCTAAGGCAAAGTCCCACTACTTGTGCAGGCAGGACAAGGAACCTTCCAAAGCCTCCCAATGAGACGCCTTAAGGCACCATAAGGTGTTGGAAAAGGAGTTTGATAGGCGGTCAAGGGAGTCCTGCTTGGGGCCTCCAACCTTTTCTCCTCCCACTCCCTCCACCTCTACTCAACCTCTTCCCCCTTCAGACCCGTCTTCCCTATCTAGGTGCAGTCCACTTCAGGATCACTTGACCCCTGGACCACCGACCAGACAGACCCCTGAACCCACCTTTACACCTACGGCCGCGGGTCTGCACCAGGAAGAACCCTCTACATCCGAGGTTCCAGCCCACATCAAGGCTTGGATGGAATCGGCTATCCGCCAGGGCATTGCGGAGGGCCTGCAGCACATGTCCAGATCAGGCTTCTCACCATGGGCTCCCGAGCACGACTCTTTATCCATCAGATCCCTTCCACAGCCAGATCCCCCGGTTGGTCAGGTACTCTCTCAGAGGGACAGCCCTCCTCCGGTAGGGACCCAGGAGGAGCAGGAAGGGGACTTTGGTGACTTCAGGGAAGAGGAAGAGGTTTCCCAGACGGGATCCTCCCGTTATAGTGAGCCCCTCTTAGAGGCAGACCTCATGGAGGGGGAGATGTTGGAGGACGAGGGGGCTTCTCCCGACCAACTCGTATTCGGGGGGCTGTTCAAGCCACACTTGTTTAAATGCCTCCTCTTTAAAGCCAAGAACGTCTCTGGTCTTCTTCCCCAGTCTTCCTCTGACCTCCCCCCTGCCTCAGAGGGACCAGAGGACTCCATTTTCACACAACCAGTGGTGGAGGCTGAGGTCATCCTGACCCCACCCATCTTCGTAGACCTAGTGGCGAAGCAACTTGCTTCCACGGGAGCCCCCCCTACACCCTCTAGCCAAGACAAGAGATTTTTTAATCTCGACTCGGCAATGTCTAGCCTTCTAAACATCCCGGAGGTTGACGATCCCGTTGTGGACCTTGCTTCCTCCTCTACCCCCAGTGAGGCCTTAGAGGCCTTGAAACCTGAGGACAAGCAGATGGAACTGGCGTTGCGCCGGGCCTATCTATCCGACGCTTGGGCCATTAGATCAGCTACAGCCGCTTCATTCTTCACAAGGTTCTCTAGCCGCTGGCTCCGGCAGCTGAGAGAACATGTCCCCGCGTCCAATGTGAGGGTGCACCAAGACATAGCGAAACTGGTGGCCGCAGCCGAGTTCTCAGCTGACGCCACTTACCAGTCGGTAAAGTTCTCTTCCAGAGCCACAACGTCCCATGTCACAGCTCGCCGCCTGCTGTGGCTCAAGCACTGGCAGGCGGATGTCAAAAATAAGGTCAAGCTGGCCACTGCTCCTGTCAAGGGAGATAAACTGTTCGGCCCTGCCTTGGAACCCCTGCTGGTCGAGGGCCGCAGCAAGAGGAAGTATCTGCCCTCCCTTTTTTGGAGGCCAGAGACAAGAGGCCCTCAGCCCTTTCGGAGGAGCTTCCCCCGCCCCTTCTACCAACACCCCTTCCCGCCCAGATACCCGACACCCCCTTCCTTCCGGTCCCAGGATCGCTCGGACTCAGGCGACAGAAGCAGATGGGGCGGCAACTATAAGAGGCCCTTTAGGGCATCGGGGGGGAGGCCCTACCGCCGACCCAGATAGATCTTCTTCCTCCCTCCCCATCGGCGGCCGCCTCAGGCACTTCGCCGCCCAATGGGACAAATCCACATCTGATGCGTTGGTTAGGGACACTGTCAGGTTTGGTCTCGCCCTTGAGTTCCGGTCCGCCCCCGCTGATTTCTTCATGACATCCCCCACCTCAAGGGATCCCGCCAAACGTGCACTAATGGATGCAGCCATCCAGCACCTGCTTGACATTCAGGCCATTCAACCCGTTCCACTGGCCCAGAGGGGATGGGGATTCTACTCCCACCTCTTTGTGGTGCCCAAGCATTCTGGAGGATGCAGAGCTATATTAGATTTAAAACGGCTAAACCGCCACCTTATCCAGTGCAAATTCAAAATGCACACCTTGCAATCGATTCTCTTGGGTACCAGGCGGGGTGACTGGTTATCCTCCATAGATCTCTCGGAGGCATACATACATATTCCAATCCGGCCCTCTCACCACAAATTCCTCAGGTTCTGTTATAATAACCTTCACTATCAATACGTGGCCCTCCCCTTTGGTCTGGCCTTGACCCCCAGGACCTTCACCAAGGTCCTCACGGCCCTGGCGGCTCACTTCAGGAGCGTTCCCGCCCGCCTCCATTGCTATTTGGACGATATCCTTATTCTCTCCCCGTCCAAAACCCAGGTAGTCAGGGATACCAGGGCCACCCTCTCCGTCCTACTGGCACACGGGTTCCTCGTCAATTGGCAAAAGAGTCAACTGACCCCATCCACCCGAATCACCCACTTGGGAGCCATGATTGATTCAGTTACAGAAAAGGTCTTCCTCTCTTCGGAGAGATTCCTTAGCATTCAAGCTCTGGTTAAACAGATTAGGCAATCAAGGAGGGTGGCGTTACTTGACCTTTCTAAATTATTGGGTAAGATGGTTTCATGCATCTCAATTATTCCCTGGGCCTATTTACACAGCAGATCCCTTCAGTGATTCCTGCTCCCATTCCAAAGATCCGGAAGAAGCAACTCGAAGTCCAGAGTCAAGGTGCCTCCAAGGATCCTCACGTCTCTCCTCTGGTAGACCAACCCCGCCATCAACAGGGGCCACCTCTCCACGGAACCTCAGCGGCTAACTCTCACCACGGACGCCAGCCTATTCGGTTGGGGCGCTCATGTCAACTTGCTCTCGGCACAGGGCAAGTGGTTGCCGATCGAGCAAAGATGCAGCATCAACTGGCTGGAGCTTCACGCCATCCACCTGGCCCTGCGCAGCTTCCTCCCCCTGGTCCGCGGACATCACGTCCTTATTCTCACGGACAACGTCATGGCCAAAGCCCATATCAACAGGCAAGGAGGCACCCAGTCTATTCAGTTGATGAGGGAGGCCAAGTGTCTCTGCCGTTGGGCAGAATCCAACCTCCTCTCACTAAAAGCCGAGCACATCTCTGGAATCTCCAACAACCAGGCAGATTGGCTGAGCAGGGCCACGGTGGACCAAGCAGAATGGCACCTCCATCCATCCCTATTCAAGGAGGCGTCCAGAATATTCGGCCTCCTGAGGGTGGATCTCTTCGCCTCCCCGTCCAGTGCACAGCTTCCACAGTTTTTCTCCAGGTACCCGTCTCACGGGTCGGAGAACCACAACGCGCTATGCTGCCCATGGCCCCCAGGGCTCCTATATGCCTTCCCTCTGCTGCCACTAGTTCCCAGAGTCATACAAAAACTCATTCACGAGAAGGCAGACCTGCTCCTGGTGGCTCCTTATTGGCCCAGGCGACCGTGGTTTGTGGACCTCCGCAATCTTTAGGTAGCACCCCCATGGAGGATCCCCCCGGACAGGGTCTCCCTCTCTCAGGGGCCCCTTCTGCATCTGGAGCCTCAATGGCTCCAATTAGCCATCTGGAGGTTGAACGGATCCGTTTGACAAGAGAGAAATTCTCCAGTCAAGTAATCACCACTATTTTGGCCGCTAGGCAACCCTCCACCACACGAATTTATGATGCCACTTGGAAGGGCTTTTGCAAGTGGTGTAGCGGGTCCAAAGTCGACTCCCTCTCTCCCTCTATTGCGCAGGTCCTGGAATTCCTTCAAGAAGGCCTACGTAAAGGGCTTGCCCCTAACACCCTGAGGCGGCAGGTCACTGCCCTCTCAACCGTTGTCTCCTCTGATAACTTTGGTTCCCTTTCTCATCACCCCTGGGTTAGGGCTTTCCTCAGGGGCACCACCAACTTGTGCCCTCCGACTGTTCACAGGTTCCCCACATGGGACCTCAACAAGGTCCTCGTTTTGCTTACAAGACACCCGTTTGAACCCCTGAGGGAGTCCTCCCTTCAATTTCTAACATTTAAGGTAGTTTTTCTAGTGGCCATCACTTCTGCTCGTCGAGTCTTGGAAATAGCAGCATTGTCAATCAGAAATGATTTATGCGTGTTCCACGCTGATCGGGTGGTCCTTCGCCCTGACCCCACCTTCTTACTCAAGGTTAACTCACCCTTCCACAGGTCACAGGAACTGGTCCTCCCAAACTTTTGCCCCAGATCCTCGAGGGACAAGGAAATCCTTTGGCACACCCTGGATGTTAGAAGGGCCTTGCGCATATACATTAAGCACACACAACCCCTGAGAAGATCGGAATCCCTCTTCCTCTCCTTTCAGCCCAGGACACTGGGGCTCAAAGTCTCTCCCTCAATCATCAGTCGCTGGATCAGGGCGACTATCACCAGGTGCTACCTATCACAATCTCTGCCCGCACCTGGTGGAATAACCGCTCATTCCACCAGGAGTGCAGCTACTTCGCCGGCTTGGGCCACGCAAGCCCCAATCGCTGACATTTGTCAGGCAGCCACCTGAGCCTCTCCGTCCCCATTAATCAGGCATTACAAAATAGATGTATATGCCTCAGCGGAGGCCTCTTTTGGCCGACGAGTCCTACAGAGGGTCATCAGTGACCCGGAGGGGCTTCCGGCCCAGACGGAGTCCCACCTATAGGATAGCCAAGCTTTGGTATGTCCCACTCTCTGGATGCCCCGAGCGGTTCTTGGAAGAATGGGCGTTGGTTCTTACCTGATACGCCCCTTCTCGGCGAGCCGCGAGGAGCATCCAGCCCCACCCTAACTCCTCCGTCTGGTGGGGACTCTTGTTTCAGCCAAGGAGCCAATAGTTGATTAGAAGGACTTCATAACCTTTCTTCTCGTTATCACAAAAAACTGGAGGAATGCTATGTGGAGTCACGTGAGGGGGCGGAGCATTTCCTTAGCTAAAGCTCAGCCTGCAAGAAGAGGACTCAGAAGCACATCCCACTCTCTGGATGCTCCTTGCAGCTCACCGAGAAGGAGCATATCAGGTAAGAACCAACGCCCATTCCAGGAAGTTAAAAAAAAAAAAAAAAAACTATCCTGGAAAAAGGCATCCAAACCATTGTTGCCAAAAAACTATATATGTAATCTTTGACTTACAACCATTCATTCAGCATCCATTCCAAGTTTAGACAGTGCTGAAAAAATGACCCGTTATGGCTGTTCATACAGTTGCGTTGTCTTCAGAAAGCCTTTGAAAAGATAGCACAGCTTTACAAAGATAGAGCAACTTTCTGAAGACTCAGGAAACTATCGGTAGGAAATGTTCATCAGAGAAGCTGAGTCCAAAAAGGAGTGAAACAATAGCTGAGAACAAAAGCTGAAAGGTCAGTGCAGGGAACTGGGAGTTGTGTGAATGAATGCTTACTATCATTTGCTGGGGTGGGCTGGGTACCCCAATGTGGTTCTGGGCTGCTTGCCATCCAGCAAGGCATGGTGCAGGATAGAAATGGAGGTGTGGGGTGGAGATTGGCTGTTGAGGGAGTAGGAGGTAGTCCTTTACCAGGGGCTCTGGCTCTGGGCTGGAAAAGATCATACTTAGGATGGTTGAGAACTCGCTTGATGATCCATGATTCTTGGTAAACAACTGCAATGGGGTGTGCCAGGATTGCTGTCATAAAGTCATGTGCAGTCATGTGATGTTTCACTTTACAGCCACACTGATTTATAATGGCAACCCTGGTCTGAACTGTCATAATTTAAGGATTACTTCTTGTATACCCATAGAGCAATATTTGGGGGCAGTGGGCAGTGAGGAGGAAGATGCATCTTAACTTTTGGGTTAAATGTTGAGCAGAGACAAAGAAAACTAGGGGTGAAGTAAGCTATTTCCAATAGGGTGTTCAGTTTCTCTGGTATACCCTCATTTCGTTTCTGTCCAAAATTACCAGAGACTCCCATAATTGAATTTGCTACCAGACTGGCCAGGCTGCAAAAGATACTCTCCAGAAAAGGCTCATTAAAAGCAAGTAACTGAAGGTTCTGTGATCTAATTAAAGGAGGAGATGGTAGAGGTAAAAATCAGCCCTCTCACACCTGAAGTAATTCATCAGCTCATGAGCCTGCAGAGGCAATTTGTGCAAAACAATCTTGCTTTGCAGCATGTTTGCCTCAACATAATACACACTGATATTATAATGGCTCATATTTATGTTGAGTCAACTTCCACTGCACTTTGATCATCAACTATACCACTGCAGCTCCTGTTCTTCTGTATGTGTGTGTGTGTGTGTGTGCATACATGCATATATACACACATATATATACATACATACATACATACACATGCACAAACACAAAAGCTCTATTTTTGAAGTATATTGGAAAGAGCATTTAGGTGCAGTTGTGCCAATTTCCTTAGTAGTTCCCTATTCCATATCCCACCCAAGACAAAGGCATAATTGTTGGTGGGACCAAACACAAACTCTTTGGAGGTCTTTTGAAATCCATTCCTACATATGGACTTGGAGGTCCATCCATGACAATTTATGAAAATGTTTTTGTGGTCTCTGAGCTTGATTGTTTTCCTGCAGGCATTTTATTACCCAAACTAGGTAACATCATCAGTGTTGCTTTTACTATTTAACAATGGCTTCAACCAAGGATAACTTAAAACTGTCTACTCGTGATCTGGAGACTAAATAAAGATATCAAGTCATGTCATATTCTGATAAGGTAGAGAAAGACCTTAAAGTAGTGGCTTCTAATGTATTTAGAATATCTATCAGCTGAATTTTATGATTCTATTACTTGATGTCTGAGGCATATCAGCTCACATACGATCATTTTGCTGGTTTACAATTGGAATGATAGTAGGATAAGGTGGACATTTCTAAGTTTTGCATTAATGAAGCATTATTTTTAGGAGGTGAAATAAATACAGATATTTTTGATCCAGAAAAACTGCACAATATAGTAAAGAGAAATTATATAGTGATGCAATAAAAGGGATATATTGTTGATTTTAAAATGTTTTCTGAGTTTGCTCCTCTACCAGCAGAGGTTTCATGATCAGACAGGGAAGAGTAGAATTTGATGATGATGATTATTATTATTATTGTTGAATAGTATTGTTGTATTAGCAAGGAGACTAAAATACTAATGCAAAATAGTATTTGGCTACTGAGAGTAATAAATTTGTCTGCCAATTTACTAGCTGTGTTGTGGTGTATGCTCACACGCTTCGCAAGGTGTGCTACTGGAGGGTGATCTAGGTTTGCAGAAGAAAGGTGAGCAGCTCTTCCTGCAGCATCCAAGGCCCTCCTCCCTCCACCAGAGCTGCCTCACAAATGCAACCAAGAAGGTTCAGAGCTTGCAAAAATCTTCCTGCCTTCACAAAGCACCAGCTTGTCTCCCCAATGAAGTGGTACCTATTTATCTACTCACATAAAATATGCTTTTGACTTGCTAAGTGGGCAGAAACCTAAGCAAGTGATGGGAGTTCACCCTGCCATGCAATGCTAGGGCTCGAATTGTTGGGGCAGAGACCATCTTCAGCATCATTAAACCACTGAGTCACCATGCCATTTGGATGATAATTATTAACACTTCAGAAGATAAATTCAAGATTCAGAAGGATCTTGATAGTTTGAGCATTGGCCCCCTACCAACAAGATGCAATTCAGTGGGGTCCTGCACTTAGGTAGGAAAAACCAGATCCACAGATGCCATATAGGCAATATCCTCCTCATCAGTGGTGCCTATGAGAGGTATCTAGGTGTCTTGGTGAATCACCACTTAAATATGAGTCAGCAGTGTGCTGCGCTGCTATAAAAAGAACAACAACACAATTCTGGGCTGCATCAGCAGAGAGATAGTATCAAGGAAAGTGATTCTCAGGTCACATTTGGAATACTGCATCCAGTTCTGGTCACCATTAAAAAAATGCCCAGGCTCTGAAAAAAGAATGCAGACAATAGCAACAAATATGATAGCAGCTAAATCCTATTAAGAACAGCTAAAGGAACTTGGTATTTTTAGTTTAATGAAGAAAAGATTGAGGGGAGACCTCATAGTAATCTTCCAATACTTGAAGGGTATTGGGAAAGCGCATTGATTTATTCTTCATAGTACCTTAGGGTAGAACAAGAAGCAATGGGTGGAAACTTATCAGAAGGAGATCCAACGTGGAAATAAGGAAAAATTTCAGAATTATTAAGCAATGGAACAGCTTGCCTTCCAGAGTTGTACATGCTCCATTGCTGGAGGTTCTCAAGAAAAGATTGGACAACTAATGGTATTTGTCTGAGGTCGTATGAGGACTTCTGTCTTGATCAGGGGGTTGGACTGGAAGACCTTTAAGGTCTTTTCCAACCCTGCGATTCTACAAAATGCTACAGAAACTGTCACCCAGCAGGGTGACTAAATGCAAATGCACTCTCTCTTGGAGCGCCGGTTAAGCCTATTTTGGTGGAATTCTTCAGGGATGTGTTTGTGCATGGTTTTGAGGAACCAAGGTAAGAATTTCCATATAAAAGGCTCTTAGAAAAGACTCAAACTCAGCCATTTCTGACGGTTGATTCTATACAGTGTGCTCTCAGAAATAAAGTTTACCTCTGGTTCAGGCAACTGCCTTCATTCTTTATTCTCAGCTTGGAAGCAAACTTCTTTCCAACACTCTTATGTATTTACTAATGGCCACTATGTGTTTTCAGAGGGAAGAGGAATACATTCCATACCCCAGCATCCATGAGGTAAGTCAATGATGGTTTGAGTTAATTGAAGAAAGCTAAATCTGGCTCAGGTTTGTCAGCTAAAGAAGGATCAAGTATCAGTTTGGGTGATTGCACATCTGAGTTCTTTGATAGGATTTTCAGTCTCCAGGTCTAGTTCCTTTTTTGAGATGAATCCATAGCGCTTTCATGAGGATGAACTCCTTGGCTCTGAAGTAGGAGGAGGATGCTGAGATATGCGTGATAAAAGTTATAATCTAATTCACCTGGAAGAAGTGGACTGAGTTGGGGTGATTTAAAGTGTTTCAATGTGTACAGCTATGGAATTTGATAAATTTCAAATGCAAGTGCAGATTCCCCTGCCTTCTTTCTTAAAAGGTATTACAGAGGGGCTGGCCATACCCTCTTATCATCTTACCACAGTTTGGGGGTTACTGGATTGAAGGGACCTCTCACAGCCTTCCTGTATCAGGCCCTGACTTGCAAGACTTACCGTCTCCTTGCAGTGGCAAAGTGAGGTTGGAGTGTGATCCAACAGCAAAGCTGTACCGCAAACACTTCCTAGGAAAGGTAAAAGTTTATATTATTTAACATACTCCAAACCTTTATATTTTAGGGTTTTCTTTGTAATAATTTGCAATATAAATCTGTGGGTGCAACTTGATTAAAAAAGCAAAACATTATACATCGATGTTAAAAATGTTACTTTTCAAGTAATTTTATTAGAGATTCAAACTTGAAATTTACTACGTCAACTCAATTTTTAATTTTATTATAGTAGAGTAGAGTAGAGTACTCAATCAGGGCAAAGCAACAGATGCAATCTACATAGACTTCTGTAAAGCCTTTGATTCAGTGGTACACGACAAACTACTCCTAAAACTAAAATCTTATGGTATCTCTGGACACCTGCATAACTGGATAGAAGCATTCCTGTCAAATAGACAACAAAGGGTCAAAATTGGGAGTGTCCTATCAAATTCTGTACCTGTCAACAGTGATGTCCCCCAAGGCAGTGTTTTAGGACCAACTCTCTTCATACTCTACATAAATGACCTCTGTGATCATATTAAGAGCAACTGCGTTCTCTTCGCTGATGATGTAAAACTATTCACACCACAGACAATACTGCTACCCTCCAAAAAGACCTTGACTATGTATCAGAATGGTCAATGAAATTGCAACTTCAAATCTCAACAAATAAATGCTCTGTCTTACATATTGGCAAAAAAAATCAGGAAATAAAATACAAGCTAAATAATCAAGACCTTGTTGAGGAGCCAAACTTTGTCAAGGACCTTGGAGTACTCACCTCAAATGATCTAAGCGCTAGAGCCCACTGTAACTACATAGCCAAAAAGGCGTTAAGAGTTGTTAACCTAATCCTACATAGCTTCTTCTCTAGTAATATCACACTACTAACTACAGCATACAAAACATTTGCTAGACCTATACTTGAATACAGCTCATCAGTGTAGAACCCATATCATGTATCTGATATTAACACAGTTGAAAAAGTCCAGAAATATTTCACAAGAAGAGTTCTCCGCTCCTCTACTCATTGCAGAATACCTTATGCCACCAGACTTGAAACTCTAGACCTAGAAAACCTAGAACTACGCTGGCTCCGGTCCGATCTAAATATAGTATATAAAATCATACATTGCAATGTCCTACCTGCAAATGAATACTTCAGCTTTAATCATAACAATACAAGAGCTCACAATAGATCCAAACTCAAGCTTAACTGCAGCAAGCTTGACTGCAGAAAATACGACTTCAGCAACAGAGTGGTCAATGTTTGGAATACTCTACCTGACTCTGTGGTTTCTTCCCCAAACCCCAAAAACTTTAACCTTAGACTGTCTACTATTGACCTCACCCTCTTCCTAAGAGGCCTGTGTGCATAAGCGCACCAATCGTGCCTACCGTCCCTGTCCTATTGTTTTTTATTTTTCTTATAAGTATCTATCTCATGTATTCAAAACTATATTTATTCTTATACCTGTATCTTGTAAGCGATTGACAAATCAAATAAATACTAAATACTAAAATATTCTACTATAGTAGAGTAGAATAGAGTAGAGTAGAAATGATAGAGAGAGAGCAATATTTTTAGAATAATATAACTTCAAAATTAATCAACATCATAATAAAAAAACAAAAAAAGGTTGAGAAATTATGTAGTCAACAGAACAGTTCCAGAACTTTGTTTCTATTGCTTGAAAGTATTGCACTGTGCTGGAAAAAATGAATTCAGATTCAAACAGACAAGACATACCTTGTAAATCAGGAATAGATTTTTTTCATTCCACCACTTAGCAATTAGCAATAGCACTTAGACTTATATACCACTTTATAGTGCTTTACAGCCCACTCTAAGCGGTTTACAGAGTCAGCATATTGCCCCCAACAATTTGAGCCCTCATTTTACCCACCTCGGAAGCATGGACGGCTGAGTCTACCTTGAGCCCCTGGTGAGATTTGAACTGCCAAATTGCAGGCAGACAGCAGAAGTAGACTGCAGTACTGTATTTTAACCACTGCACCACCATGGCTCTTGCTCAGCTAATCCTTTGTCCTTCAAAGTCAAAATTATTGATGTTTTGATTTATGATACATTCTGATAAGGTGTACTGATAATTAGAATCAAGAAAAACGTAAGCATCTTGTATGCTTAACATTTATCAACAGTAATGTATTTATCCTGCTAATGTTAGTCCCAAATGTGACAATAATAGGACAAGTACAAAGCCATGTGTTAATGCTTCAACTCCTGGTTGCAAACAGTCCTTATTAGCAGGACAATTGCAATGAATCCTTATTAAACATTTTTGAGATATGCAATCAACATGAAGATTTCAAAAATTAATCTCATTTTAAGATCATAAAAAACTAATTTCATGTTATTTGAAGTAACTCTTTACTATTTCACTAAGACAAACTCAAGCTTATTAATTCTGACATCACACACAAAACTAATATCAACTTCCTTCAACTCCCCAAAAGATTTACTGATTTAGGAGCCATATTTAGTTCCTCCATAAGCAGGGGTGGGCTGCTGGGGGTTCGCAGAAGTTCAGGAGAACCCCTAGCTAAGATTCTGCACAATTCAGAGAAGCCCCAAATCCCACTCCTGACTGGCCCTGCCCCACTCCTCCCAGGAGTCTCCACACGGCCTGTTTTGGGTACAAGTAAGTGCAGGTCACATGCGAAGGCTCAGGGAGGGGGAAAAACGGGCCTCCTGGAAGTTCGGGAAGGCTGGAAACGGGCCTGTTTCCAGCTTCCAGAGAGCCTCCAGAACCCGGGAGGCCATTTTCGCCCTCCCAGAGAGTTAAAGAAAACCTTTGGAGTCTGGGGAGGGCAAAAATGCCTTTCTGCCGTGGTGCAGGAGGCCGACTAAGTCTTGCCCACCATGACCCCCCCCCCAGCAACCAGGCAGAGAACCCATTGCTGAAATTTTTGAAGCCCACCCCAGTCCATAAGGTCCAACCACTATACATCTTAAAAAACAACAGTAGTATCTGGACACGTGCTTGAGTTGAATGAACTGCCAAAGCATGCATCAAATGAAACGTTAATTTATTCATTTTCCAAAAAGTATTTAAAATGTCTCTCAAAATTGAACTGATCTAAAGTAGTATTTATAAATAGCCCCAATTTTATGCATAATTAAATTAGCCAACATATTATCCCATAATATGACACTTTCATTGTTAAAAGAGCTGAACATTCATTGGCAACACAGGGTTTTCAACATATATGTGACATTACATTCAGCATTGAAATGAAGTCTAAATGCATATAAAACAATCCATCAATCCATCTGTTTGTCAGAATTGTTCCCATGATCCAGTGGGATCCAGCCTGACTTCCTCTAATTTATAGAATAACCAAACAGGATATTATGCATGTTTTAATTAGAGTATGAAAACCTGTCTATAAAATACAACCTTGTGTGTATGTGAGAAAGAGGATACATTAGAATTTGTGAGAACATTTCCATGGTGTATAACTTGGCATAGATCAATACATTTATACAATAATTACCAATTTTCACCTATGATTTACTGGTAGAGTGGACAGTATCAATCCAAAATCTAAACTTACACAGAAGCCCAAAATGAGTTAAAACCAAACTCAAAAACCTCATCAAAAACTTTTCAGCATCCAAGAAAGCTATATTATAGTTGATGAGTCCTATTTTAAACAGAGCTAGAATAAATATCAGGTTAAAAAAACTTCAATAATGCCAGAATTTTTATGGTCTTGCACAAATCCAGCCTGAACTGGTTATTCGGTAGTCAGAAGAACAAGCTATAATTTGTGGGCCAAAGCAGCTTTTAAAAACTTAACTCCCACATTTATCAAGGAAATATAGCTATAATTAGAACACAGAGGGATAATTTTCCATCATAACTGTATTTGTCTGATTAAAAGCCAGGGGTTTTTCTTTTGAAAAGCTACAATATGCCTGCAGTATAATAAAAGATATAAATAGCTGATATACATTTTGTACCAATCCATTGAAAAACCATGAAGTCTGAAAGACTTCCCCAATTTCAGGAATTTAATTATGACAATTTCTTGAAGCAAAAAAAAATTAAGTAAGGTTAGAAACCTGGTCCTGATTTAAATGTAGAAAGCTCACTTCAATTGGTAAATAATTGGCACTATACAATTTAGAATATTTTTTTTATAAATCACTGATAGTAAGCCTAGTAATTGTAATTTCTTTTTCACCCAAAATTCTTTGATTATTTTTATTTATTAAATTATTAGTTTGTTAAAAGTATTTGCATAATGAGTTACTTAGCTTTCAGTACTAACTAGCTAAAACAAAAAAGGCCCTACTAAAACGATATAACATAGATTAATAAGCAATGAACTACTTAGATAAATAGCAAAACTGAAAGCTTCCATTCCTATGCTTAAAAACATGGCATCGTAGTGTTTTAGAAACGCCACTAGAAGCAGAGCAGTCTTGTTCTCTCAATATTTCCCCAATAAATGTGTATGTAGAAAACCTTTGAGGCTTTCCTGACAGAATATTCACTCCATCTTAGGGATATCCAGTCTTGAAAAAGAGAGAAACACAGAAAATTCAAAAGTGTTGTAAAAAATGTCAGGACTCTATATAAGTCCTTGAAAGTACACTGATGGCCACTAGACAGAACTACATTGGTAACTCCTGCAGTATGCTGTCCCCTTGAAAAAGTACCTATGTCACAGTAGCACAGTACTTGGGCATATTACCACAACTCTCTTGTTATTTCGGAGGTGTGAAAGGAGGGAATGCCTCAAGTCAGTCTTGATTCTTGGTTACTTGCTGGACCAATCTCTGCAGTTTTCCTGGTCAGTGGTTTGTCCTTGCCTACTTCCTAGGGCTGAGAGAGAATGACTGGCCTAAGATGGCCCAGCTAGCCCTGTGCCTAAGGCAGGACTAAAACTCTCCAAAGTTAGCCTGATGCCTTCAACTCTCTACAGCAAACTGACGCTCTCTTGTTACATTATACATGGGTTTTGTAGGAGAGACAGAGCCTGATCATTTATTTACTTATTTTGGAATATCGTAAGATAAGGCAAGCATTTTGATGTCTTTGTTTTAGGAGCATCAGAATTTTTATGCCAATGATTCAGCTTTGGGCTACTTGGTTCTTTCTATGAAGTATGAACAGGTTGAAGGGCAGGACAATCTTCATCTGCTGCTGAGGTAAAACTGCCCTTTGATGCCACCACCCTCATGATATCACAGGGCTAGTCAGCCTTTTCAGTAAGTTCTCCTTATGTTGGTTGATTTTCTAAAGCTTATTTTAAATCAACAATTGCCAGTCCTCATCCCAATTTGTTTTTAAAGCTTTTCTCAGTGACTTGTTTGGTTCAGTTTCATTGCTGCCAATGTAAGAAATATCCACAAGTCTCATATGAATCCCCTTAGTGTAATAATTAATTTACGTGGGGGTTTTTTTCCCCCAGTGGGACTGGTCTATCTAATTCAACACAATTAATTTACGTGTAGCAGAATTTGCCACTGTGTGTCTTTTTCTCCAGCAGATTAGATTGTGGTGAGAGAAAAGTGGCTGTAGCTCATCAGGAATGATTGCTTGGTTGCCCTTTAATTTATTCTGCTTCTTCTTGTTGTTCAAATAGAGCTCGAGCCTCTACCAAGCATGATCTCATTCCCATATCCTGCCTGACAGAGTTTCCTAATGCTGTCCAAATGGCCAAGGTAAGTACTTCAAACTTTATTCTTCTACTACCAAAGCCTGGCTTGGGCTTTTGCTATTTAATGTCTCTGCTTAATGTTGTTTTCCCTGTGATGGTTTAAAATTTCCATGAAAACCATGATTCCTTCAGTTACGTTATTGCAGCATCTCTTCAAGTTTTGATAGTTAACACGCTGTCAAAGGTTAGGTGGAAAATCTTTACTGTTCAGGGATTACATGTGTATAACAGACATACACATGAAGATATATGCTGCTCTTACACCCCTATCCTTCACATTTGTCCACATACAAAATCACTGATCCAAATCAATATATTTCTAGAATCTATCCATAGTGGAGAAACAGCAAAGAAGGGGAAGCTGCTATAAATCTCTACAGGAATGAAGGATCTACTGAATTGGTTAGATTTAGGTTTATCAGGAAAGCTGAGTGCATTTAAGGAAATCCAGGGCTTGAGTATGAAACTAGCTTTATGACTGTGGAAGGTGATTAATTCTTCCCTGAGAGATATGTTAAGTTCTGTGCATGGGTGCAAGGAACGGAGACGAGGCAATGAACAGTGAACTTCAACTCTTTATTAATCATCATGAACAGAGCAAAAACCCTAGGGCAGCAGCAGCCCTTTTATAGGGCAGGCTGCTGACCTATTAACCAATGAGAAACATGGAAGTGTTAAACCCTTGAACCAATGAGAGTGGCTCGTTAACAGCCAATCAGATTCCCCAGAACGGACCAATCTGATATCGCTATTATCGGCCAATCAGAAGTGCAGGATTAGAACCCTGCTTTTTCTTTAAGGTTTGTTAAAACTTTATTTAAGTGTTTTTATTAGTTCATAACACCCCTTCCCCCCGGGTTCCGTTTGAGGGGTGCGGTGACGTAATCTCTAAGATATGTAGGTTGTTTTAACTGTCTATTAGATTTGCGCTGTCCCACCAGTTCCTGTCTGTAGTCTGGTTTCGGTGGGACGTTTTTGGACATATCTGGTAGAGGCGGTTCCGCATTCTCACTGGACGACTCAGTGCCGCTAATTCTGTCATTGTTGTCCTCCGATCTTTGCGGGCTAGCCTCCGTTGAGGTATTCCTCTGTGGCGAGGACACTCCCCTCCTTGATTCTTCTTCATTTATCGCGCCTGATTGCTGACTTCCTTCACTTCTGCTTTCCACCATCTCGAATTTGGTTTCTTCGACATCCCCTCCCCCCTCAGTTTGGGAGTCACAGGAGTTGCGGGAACTGGGTTGTAGCCTAGAGCGAAGCTGATCTATATGGCGTTTCCATATTTTTCCGTCGCAGGTTTGCACATGGTATGATCTGGGCCTGGTGGTTTGAATTACGGTTGCTTCGACCCATAATGGTTTGCCAGAGAGGTTTTTGGCGAAAACTAAGTCGCCTACCTTGAACTCGCGGCATTTTCTGCTAGATCCACAGGGTTTCTCTGGCTCGTAGGACGGGTGAAGCCGGTCGAGGTGGGAACGGAGCTTGCATCCCATCAACAGTTCAGCTGGGGTCTTGTTGGTGATGCTGTGCGGAGTGATGTGTTAGAGTAGGAGTATTCTGTTTATTTTGTTGTCAATGTCCCCATAGTCCATTTTGTGGAGAGTTTTTTTGACAAATTGTACCATGCGCTCGGCCCTGCCGTTAGCCGCAGGATGCGCCGACGAAGTTAGCGCATGGCGGATACCCCGGTCCGCTAAGTATTGTTCAAACGCCAGGGCGATGAACTGGGGTCCGTTGTTGGAGACCAAAACGTCTGGCAGCCAGTGCGTTGCGAATAGCCTATTCAATTTTCGGATGACAGACTCGGTTGTAGTATTCTTCATTTTGTGGATCTCAAGCCAGTTGGAATAGGCATCCACTGTTAGGAGAAACGTATGTCCTTTAGTAGGTCTCGCAAAGTCAACGTGGATGCGGGACCACGGTCCCCGGGGGGGTTCCCATTCTGTTGGAGTTGCTCTAGGTGGGGCACTGCTGACTTCTTGGCACTTTAAACAAGTCTTTACCCAGGCTTCAATCTGTTTGTCGATGCCCGGCCACCACGCATAGCTTTGTGCGAGCGCTTTCATACGCACGATGCCGGGGTGACCGTCATGCAATGTTTTCAATACTGCTCGTTGTAACCGTTCTGGGACGACGACTCTATCTCCCCATAGGATGCAGCCTTTTTGCGAAAAAAGTTCTGTTTGCTGGTTTCTGAAAGGGGTGAGGTCATCAGAGGTTTGTTCTATTGGCCATCCTCGTTCGACCCAGCTAAGAACTTGCACCAAGACAGCATCTCGTTTTGTTTCGATTGCAATGTCTCTGGCTGTTAGCGGTGGTGAATGTAGCATTTCAATCTGGAATGTTGTAAGGGTTGGAGCTGGGTCGTCGACGGTTTCCGGAAGTGGGGCACGGCTCAATGCATCAGCATGGGGAATGGCTTTCCCCGGGCGGTGTTGTAATTTATAGTTGTACGCAGCTAAAAACTCCGACCAGCGAGTCATTCTAGGTGACAATATATAGGGGGTTGGCTTGTCTCCTGCTATAATCCCTAGCAAAGGTTTGTGGTCAGTAACAATAGTAAAAACTCGTCCATACACATATTCAAGAAACCATTTCACAGCAGATACAATAGTAAGAGCCTCTTTGTCGATCTGGCTATAGTTACGTTCAGCCTTTGATAGGGTCCTTGAAAAATAGGCAATAGGGGCCTCACTACCATTTGGTAACACATGACTCAAAATGGCTCCTACTCCAAACGGTGACGCGTCACATGTAATTGTTAAAGGCAGAGTCTCGTTATATTGCATTAAAACAGCATCTGAGGTTAATAAGTTTTTCACGTGTCGGAATGCGTGCTCCTCGCGGTGTCCCCAGACCCAGGTTGCTTTTTTGTCGAGGAGTCTATATAGGGGCTCAGCTATGTTCGCTTTGTGGGGCAAGAAGATGTTGTAAAAGTTAATGAGCTCCAGGAAAGCTTGGAGATCAGTTCTATTTCTGGGTCTTGGGGCGTTTTTGATTGCCCTTAGTTTGCTATTAGTGGGGTGGATGCCTTGTTTATCGATTAGGTACCCCAGGAACTCTACTTTGTCTGTACACAGTTGACATTTTTTTTTTTTAACCTTAAGGCCAGAGTCTTTAAATTTCTGGAGAACCATTTTAAGCCACTTTTCTAGTATTTCTCTATTCGGGGCAGCAATTAAAACGTCATCAAAGTGTGGCACGACCCCCTTAATCCCTTGCAAGAGTCTCTCCATCAGACTTTGAAAAATCCCTGGGGCTACGCTCACTCCGAATTGGAGTCGGTTGCACTTAAAGGCACCTTGGTGCGTAACAATCATCTGTGCCTCTGCGGTTTTTTTATCTACAGGCAGTTGTTGGTAGGCCTGTGCTAAATCCAATTTAGTGAAGACTTTTCCGCCCCCCCCAGGGAATGGAGAAGGTGTTGTACCACCGGCACCAGGTAAGCGTTCTGTTGAAGGGCATGATTAAGGGTAGCCCGGTAGTCCCCACAAATCCTTAACGATCCATCCGGTTTGATGGGTGTTACAATTGGGGTTTCCCAACAAGCGTGGTCAGTTGGTTCTAAAACACCCTGGGCTTTTAATTTATCGAGCTGCTCGTCAATTTTTGGTTTAAGGGCAAAAGGTATTCGACAAGCCTTAAGGCAGATGGGGGCTACTTCAGGGTTAAGGTTAAATGATATTGGGGTCCCCTTGTACTCACCTAGTTTGTCTGCGAAAACGTCCTGGAATTCCTGTATGATGGCGTCCTCCCAGTCGTCGCTTCTGGTTTGGTGAATGCCGGCTACCTCGCTTCTGAGTGGGGCGAACCATTGAAGGCCTAACAAGCTAGGCCGGTCACAGACGACAACGGTCAGTGGTAATGATGCAGTACGATTTTTGAATGATACTTGGACTTGGCTGGATCCAACGACCGGAATTCGGTTCCCCGGATAATCTTTGAGTAAGATTCTCTGGGCTCTAAGGTCTTAACGCCGGACGGCAGGGATTAATTGTTTAAGAGTCTTCCAGGAAACCATTGAGAGGGACGGTCCTGAATCGACTTCCATCACGCAAGGCTGGTTTTCGATGGTGACCTTCACTCGGATCTTCTTTGCATCTAGCGATGAGGCGTGATCGATTGTAATGGTTTGGTGTGCCTCTTCTCGTCTCGTTGAAATGGCCAGTGTTTTATTTCTGTAGGAGTGGTTGTTCCATTGATGGTTCAAATGTTCCCGACTCACAGGACGATTTCCTGTGGTCTGGTGGTAGTTGTTTCCCCTCTGAAATGGGCTGGATCCTTGCTTGCTTCTACAGAACTTCCCGATGTGGCCTCTTTTCCCACAGAAATGGCAGAGCGCGTCGAGGAATTTGCAGTCGGATCGCAGGTGGTTTGCCCCACAACCCGCACATTGGTGCGGTAGTCTTTGATTCTGCTGATGGCGTTGGTCACGTTCAGACCGGAGCCGGTTGACCTCCTCCTCATCACTTTCTGATGGTGATTCGAGGTCCTCATGGTGGGTCACTGTTGTGTGCCTCTCTAGGCGAGGTGAGGTATCATTGGCGAGTTGACGGAGCGGTGCGTTGGTGCAGTGCATTCGGGCAGCCGACTTCCTGGTTGCTTCTGCTGCAGTAGCGTCCTTGATGACATCGGCAAGGTCGATGTCCCCTTTGGCCATGATCTTGCTCTGCGTAGTGTGGTCATCTAATCCCAGAATTATTTGGTCTCTCAGAGCTTCTTCGAGGTCTGTAAACCCATAGAGGCCTCCCAGGTTCCGGAGATCTGCGATGAAATCTGCAACGCTCTCTCCTTTCCACTGGTCCCTCTGGTAAAATTCATGTCTTCGGACAAGCGTTGGTACGGCAGGTGTATAGTGGGCCCATAGAAGGGGTGTGAGGACATCCCAGTCCATGGTGTTCACCTCAGCCGGTTTTGCTAGTGCCTTGGCCATCTTAAAGACGGCAGGCCTGCAATGGGTCAGGAACACTGCTCGCTTTTTTCCCGTAGTGGCATCCTTCAAGTTGTTGGTCTCCAGAAACATCTGGAACCGGTCTATGTACGAGTCCCAGTCTTCTTGTGCCGGGTCAAATGGAGCGGGTGGTATGGTGCTGCTAGACATGGTTTTCGTTGTCGATATGCCTTCAGCCACATGCTCTGTTTGGTGCTCTGTAGTGTTCAGTCAGCTCTGATGTCTCCGCATCCCATCCTCGTCGCCAGTGTTAAGTTCTGCACATGGGTGCAAGGAACGGAGACGAGGCAATGAACAGTGAACTTCAACTCTTTATTAATCTCGTGAACAGAGCGAAAACCCTAGGGCAGCAGCAGCCCTTTTATAGGGCAGGCTGCTGACCTATTAACCAATGAGAAACATGGAAGTGTTAAACCCTTGAACCAATGAGAGTGGCTCGTTAACAGCCAATCAGATTCCCCAGAACGGACCAATCTGATATCGCTATTATCGGCCAGTGCAGGAATCAGAAGTGCAGGATTAGAACCCTGCTTTTTCTTTAAGGTTTGTTAAAACTTTATTTAAGCGTTTTTATTAGTTCATAACAAGATATATGTCTTTCCCTTTGGTTAAAGATCTCAGTTACATAAACTTTAATTTTTAAAAAGTCTTCCTGGACTTGGAAAATCTTTGAAATTATAGAAATTGAAACTGCTGTGGGAGGTCATTGCCAAATTTGTAATGTCATAATGTCAGTTCTGCACTCCTAATTTCAAAGGAAGCCATTAGCACTTAGAATGTTGATTGAACTCAGATTGGATGGAGCAGAACAAGCTGAAAAACGTTAGGGGCTATTGGTAAGAAGAATGTGTGACTTGAGGTTTAAAATGGAATATGTTTGGAATGGCACTGTTCTCCTCCAGAAAAGCAGATTTCCAGTCTAGGAAAGTTCCCTGATTTGAGATGTCATTCAGTTGTGGGGAGAAGCATGTTTGCACAACTATAAGCAGTGGAGTAATTGCCAGTCATTCCTACAATCCTAATCACACTTTAGAAAAATCCTGTCCCAACTACTGCTTTTTGTGGGGCTACACTTAAACAGTTTCTACAAATTGCAACTGATGTAAATTGCATTGGACAAGCTACTGATTACTGCAAGGAACATCAGTCATAAGATGCCCGGATTGAGAGATCTTTATTGATTTCCAATTGCATACTGGAGCCATTTAAATTTTTGGTTTTGACCTTGGCATTCCTAAACAGCTTAGGACATGAATATCCAATTTTCTCATGATAAAGCTTCCAATAACTTTGATCTGAGTTTCTTGGCTTTCTGGCTCCTTTTCTGTTGAATGGGCTCCTTTGCCCATGGAATCCTTTACTTTCATTCACCTAATGCAGCAATCTTCTCCAACCTGGCAACTCTTTGTTTTGGCACCTTTGTAAGATGAATGGAAGAGAATTATTGACATTAATTATTAAGAGGTTTATTCTTGGGCAACTAAGCATAATTATTTTTTTTCAGCTAACTTGCATGTAAAACTCCCAAGAATATATGCTTTATCCAGTCTTTAAAAGTGTGACATTTTAACCAATTACACATTTAAAACCCACATTTAATTTCAAACACCCACATTTAATTGCATTGAAAATTTATAAATGTGAGTTTAATAATTGAACAAGAGAAGGAATAAATTAAAAGAGAAATCCCTTGCAAATGCAAATCTGTTGAAAATACAAAGCCTCCTATGACTCGTAGTAATCATAATGGCATTTGTCTGTTGGCTAGCTAGGAAGTCAGGTTCCTACATAAGGAATGCTAAGTCTTCCTACTTTGCCTTGCAGCTGCTCTGTGAAGATGTGAATGTTGACCGTTTCTTTCCTGTGCTGTATCCTAAGGTAACCCCTGTATGTTTCTGAATGTACCATATAAATATATTTTTTTCCAACCAGCTGCCTGCTAACTCAAGCTTTTTTCTCCATCTCCTAGGCTTCCCAACTCATTGTTGCATTTGATGAACATGTCATCAGCAATAACTTCAAGTTTGGTGTCATCTACCAAAAATTTGGGCAGGTAAAAATATTTTTCATGCTCACGCCAGTGGGGAAACTGGAGACAAACTTCCATTCCCTCCATTGCATCCTCCCCTCTCTTCTCCTGCTTATATATAGTTACTTCTTTGTTGTTAATCTTATGCCCGCTCTTCTCAGTCACTTCTGCCTTATCTTCAGTAATCAAAAACAGGAGCATTGAGAAATAACAGGCAAGGTTGGAAGAAAAAAGTTGCTTCAAAGGTTGGAGCCATTTCAGGACACATGTGACTCTTTTTGAAGAAAAGGTCAATTGTCTTTTGTTCCTTAATCTCAGTGGAAAATTATACTGTAGTATACCTATTATTAGAAATGTAGACTCTAATTTTTAGAGGATTTTTTTTCTTCTGCAAATGAATATGATTCCACTTTAATATCCTACACGTGTATTTGGACTATATTATTTGATGTGGAAAAATCAAAATCTAGTCTGTTTGATGAAGCATCAACTGTACATTCAAAGAAATTAAAAGCTTTTAATGTACATAGTATTGGAAACAATGTTGGGCAATAGATAATCAAATTCCATATAGTTTTGAAACTGCTAAATTCGTTTCAAGTGGAAAATAGTCTGCAGAACATTTTGATCTGAGAAAGTTTCCTGATTCCACAGCTTTGCAGCTTACAGAACAATTAACTCTGCCAACATCTGTATCATCATGGTTTTGTTTTAAAGTATAGAATAGAAAATGAGTATTCAAACAGCAATAAAAAAATTAAATGAAATTAACATTTTTCTAAAATGGTAAAACATAGATAAGTAGAGACTTTTCATGCAGGCAGACACTGGATATGCCTCCTACCTTTGCTGTAAACCTAACATTTATTTTCCCCATTGCATCTAGTTTGGCTGCATCTTTCTTAAAACCTGCACAGGAATGACAGGGTTGGGTACGATCATCAATTAGTAAATGTATGCTTGCCACACAAAGAAATGAGGCACATTGAAAAGTAGTGATTTTTTTTCCCCACCATAAAGAAAGAGTTTTTCAGGCTAGAGTAAAGTACATACTGAGTTTTTGGCTCCATGTTCAAGTCATACACATTCAGTCTGGAAAATCTTTGTTATTGTTTGAAGAGCTGAACAGATAAAGGGGAGGGAGATCCTCCAAGAAGACTTCTAACCCCACCCATGTTAACTGTGAATAGACAATTGTTCTGGTGTTGCTCTTTAATGTTCTGTCATGATTCTTATGAGACATCCTGAAGGGCCCTGGGCCAAGAACCACTAGAATCAACATCAAAATCACTTTTCTTGTGTATTTAAGGCTGTGCTATAAATAACATAAAGTTTAATTTCAGTGCAATATCATTGGAACTGCAAAATCAGAAAGTGTTTTTCATAGGCTCCATGGGGGTTATGGGTCAACCAAGAAGGCAGCTTGGTACTGTCTCGATGTCTTTAGGCCCAGCCTAAACCAGCATAGTATGTTCATCATTCTGTTGGTCAGGGGACAATGAGGAAGTATTGAACAGAAAAAGGGTTTATTTTTGACTTCCGGTTTGCAAGGCTTCAGCGGCAGCAGGGATTCGCGATACTGCGCGATCCCTGCTGCGCTCGCTGCCAAGGTTCCCCCGATCCATTTGGATTTGGGGGATATAGCTGTCCCATAGAGGCAGCTGAAAACAGGGGGGATCTGGATAGGGGTTTGGGGGTGTCGCAGACCCCCTCCCCAACTGGCAAAACCCCCTTTTCCCATGGCGGAGGAGCGGTGATCAGTAATGGCCGCCACGAAGAAACCTGCAGCCAGACGAGAATGTGCAGGAGGAAGAAAGTTGGAAGAGCTGTGAAAGTGGTTTTTGGACCGGGACAAAGCAAGAGAAAGTACCCTGGAATTTTGGAAGTTGCTAAAAATACATTGTTTCCAGAGAGAGTTACAAGCATCAAATGGAATTCTAAAAGGGAAAGTTTTTTTTCTCTTTCTTTTCACTCTCCTTCCTAACGTGACAGCAGATGGAACCATAAGAAAAATTGGAAAACCTGCACTGGAGGTAATTAAATGCTGAAGGGATAAGGATTTCTGAACATTTAAAAAAAAAAAAAAGAATCTTTTTTGGCTGTGAGTGGGAAGGGAGAGGGAAAAAAAAATTGGAGCAAAATTTGAAAATAAGGAGAAGATTGCCTAGAATTCTAAAGAGTTATTAAACATCAATAAGACTTCTAAAAGATATATTTTAAATGGAACTTTGTGATTAAACTTTAACCCCAGAAAGAGAAAGTGAAGAAGGAGAAAGTATTTAAAAGAAACAGCTTGATTGTTGTTTGGAGATTTTGGAACTTCTGAGAATTATCTCTGATTAAAAGCACTTGGGTGGTTGTTTGGAAAAACTTTTTCTCTCTACAATGGCATCACTTGTGGATGGACTGAAACTTGTATACCAAAAATATGAAAAAGAAAAGCAAGAAGGGAAGGATACTCTTGGCACTCTTTTTCATTTTTAGAAATGGAGGTTTGTACTTATGTAAAGCTGAATGCGCAACAGGATGACTGCGACAAAGAAGAAGCCATTTTTGATGAACAAGTGACTTTGGTTGGGGAAGGAAAAGAGAAAGAGAAAAAGGAAAAGAAGACTTTAAGACTTGGAAAAACAACCAAAAAAGAGAAGAATAAGGTGAAAAGGGGATATTATGTTAGAAAACAACAGAAAGGAGGAAAGCAGAATAAAAGGGGGGGTGGAGAGACAAGGGGGTAAAGAGGACAAGGAGAAGAATAAGCAAGGGAGAAAGGAAGAGACGAGAAGCCTTAATGGTGGGGAGCAAGATGCAAAGAAACAAAAGTCTTTTAGAGATAATGGGTAAAATTTATTGAAAAAGGGATTCTGGAAAGGTACACAAGATTGTATTTTTACATTTGTACTTAGAAATAACCTTAGAAAATTGGAAACAATATGCAATTTAAAATGTGATAAAATATTTAGTATAATTTAGTGAAATTTTTGTTAAGTAAAGGGGAATACTTTAATGAAACAATGATTTAAGATATGTGATGGAGGGGGGAATAATTATGGAAAGCATAAGTGTTCCCATAAAGACATGATATTTAACTGAAATGGGTAAAATGCTTAAGATATAATTGATTGTTAATATTAATGATTAGATTATATTATCCTAGTGAAAGTTTTTGTGAAATGAGAGATTTGAAGTAGAAGAAGGGGGAACATTCTAATGAAATAATGATTTATAATATGTGATGTGAGGGGGGAATAACTATGGAAAGTAGGTGCTCCCATAAAAGTATGTGATTTAACTGAAAAGTAATGTGCTAAGAGTTTAAGATATGAATAAATATTAATATTAATGAATAGATTTGCATTGGTATTGATAATATTGTATAATTTTAGAATGTACCAGACAGAATCCCAATGTAAGCTATGTATTTTATATTAAGTATTATAAATGTAGGGGAAAGAGATAAAGGGGTCATACTCCAATTAGTGTACAGGAGAAGTTTTTTCAAAGAAGAAAGATAAATGGATAGCTGGAAATAGAACAGACAAAGAATAATAAATATCATGATTTGAATTGAGATGAGATAAATAAAACAAAATTAAGAATATTTAAAAGAGAGGAGAGGCTATATAGAAAATTGAAAATGCTAATAAGATATGGAATGGTATACAAAATGAATATGAATTTGAATTTGTGTCTGTAAGAAGAGTTTTAACCCGGGACTAAGCAACTTTCAGAAAAGAGGTTTTTTATGTTTCTATGTTTTGTGTTTTTGTGTGTTTATGTTTGATTGAGCTAATAAAACCTTGGAGGAATGTTAGAAAAGGACAATGGAGAATAAAAGATAGAAGAGAATAAAGCAAACCAGAAAGGAAAAATAAGTATAGTGAATAAAAACATATAAAATAGATAAATATAGAAAATAAATATAATTGAATAGAAGTATAGGGAGAAATAATGAGGAATTTGAAAGGATATTTATGTGTTTATAAGGAGATGTGTCAATGATGTATAAGATGTTTTATTTGTTTAAAATTTACAAATAACCTTCAGAAAAGAGGTTTTATGATGTTTTATGTTTTGTATGTCTTTAAAAATTAATAAAATTTGTTCAAAAAAAGAAAGAAAAAGGGTTTATTTTTCTACTTCCATTTTGTTATATTCTTTTTTTCTTGAAAAGCAAACACTGGAATGCATATTTCATCCCAAATACATTTTACTCTTATAACAATTCTTTAAAGAGGTTGACAAGGCTGGGAAAGTGGCTTGTTCAAAATCACCCAGGAAGGTGAATAACTTACTATGATTGGACCTGAGCACCTCAGCTATACAGCATTTCAGACTTGCATCTTTTGTACAAAAAGGATAATTTAAGAAAGAATGAGAAATGTCTGTCTCTTCCCACTTTCTTTTCTTGTCTTTTTTACCCCCAGACCACAGAGGAAGAAGTCTTCAGTAATACAGAAGAGAGTTTAGGCTTCTTGGAGTTTTTAGCTCTCCTAGGTGACAGGATCCAGTTGCAGGATTTTCGTGGGTAAGTGCCCCCTAACATGGGGGGCAAATACTTTAGCCCTAAAAAAAAGACTCATCAACGACTGTATTTTTTAAGACTTCTAAGATCACAACAACTGCCAGAGTGTCTGTTGGTTGCCTTTTATCAAAGCTCTATAGAGAGCATTTTATCCTATTGCCTCTGTGTGTGGTTTAGGAGTTGTACAGAGGCAGAGAAAAGGGCATTCCAAAGAGTGATAAAAAGGGCACAAAAGATCAGCGGATGTTCTCTTCCCTCATTGGAGGATTTGTATAACATGGGATGTAGAAGGAAGACACAAAAGATCTTGAGAGACCCTTCACATCCAGGCCACTCGTTGTTTGAGATCCTACCATCAGGAAGACGATATAGAGTGCTGAAAGCCAGGACAAGTAGATTTAAACATAGCTTTTACCCAAGTGCTGTGATCAGGTTAAATGCAGAGTTATGAATCTGGTGGTCTTAGCATATATATATCCCGGTTGTATAGTTTTTTAACTGTTATTTGTTTTAATTTGTTTTACATTGATACTTGTATATGGGTTTTTTTTTGGTGTTGTTCAGTTGTATGTTGTGAAAGAGCACCTTATTTCGTTGTTCTCAGGTTCTGAGTACAATGACAATAAATTTATCTTATCATATCTTATCTTTCTACGTTAACCCTACTACCAAATTATCTTTTCTGTATTGCCCTTGATGGCCTTCTATTTAAAATATAATTTTATTGAAGTTTTTAATAAACCCAGTAAAAACTAATACAAATAAAACTAGAAGGAAAATGTGCAGGAAGTGCAGGAAAAAAGAACAAAAGAACAAAAGGAAAAGGCAGAAAAGAAAAAGGCAACAATAATAAAAAAACAGACATCTTCCAAGCTTTGTCACACCAAGCATAAGATAATATAGCATTTCAACCTCATTTAAAGTTACAAATAAAACCCTTATCCCCATAGCCTAACTATTTATCTGCAGTTCATATAATGTCATTTTTTCAGATGCTTCAGCAAAAGTTCATTAGGAGTTACCAGAAATATTAAACAAATTATTTATCACTGATCAAAGAGTCCAACTTCTTTCTTTTTGCTCTTCACAATTTTAGCCTTTAAATCATTCCCATGGATTTGATTTTTCATCAGTCTTTGGCATTCAAGACATTCCAGCCTACTGATAAATCCCATAAAGACACCTTGTCTGGGATTTTTATTGCAGCTGTACCTTGACCAGATTCTTTTTCTTGATTTGTCCTTTGTATTCCCATTTTGGGGATCTCAATTTTGTTGTCTTCCATGCTTTCAAACTTTATAATGGACATACCTGTTTAAAAAAATAAATTTTTTTTCTCATCTTTTAAAAATGTATCCAATGAAATTTGTATTTATTCTGAGATTTTAGTTAACATTTTGGTCCTACTTATCCAGAAATTCTAAGATAAGAAAAAGGCTATAGCCACTTAGCCGTTTTGACTGGGTTTTTTGTTTGTTTGTTTGTTTATTTGTTCATTTGTTTGCCTGGCCCTTTGGTTCCCTCTAGTGTCCATTTGCAATCTTCATCAAGCTTCAATTCCTATTATGGGTTTATTTCCCTTTTAGTCATTTTCAAGAAGCATATTATTTAATTATCTACTTGTTTCTCAGATCTTTTAGCAAAAATAGCCAACACTCCTAGTCTCCCAATCCATTTAACTTTCTTAAAAGTTTTTCTTTGTTTTTTGCTTATTGTATTTTATTTTAAATGCTTAAAGTTTATTTCCCCATTTAAGTTTTGTTAAATCAAAAGAAATAAAAGTCACAGGTTCCAAATTCGTTTTGAAGAACCCTAGTATCCATAAAGTCATTAAACTAAACATTTCCAAATATGATTAGAAAGTGAAGTTCAACTAGTTTAGTGCCCTTGTTAAAGGTTCTACCTTTGCTGAGAGCAAAGATGTTGTCTTCCTCAGCTCCTGGCACTCTAACCGATAGGAAGCCATTTTTTTTATTATCTGTTTATGAGGGCTACCTTTCAGAGCACTTCTGGGCAATCTGCTGTTCTCTCCTTCTTTGGAGAGCTTTGAAGGACCGGTCTACCCACCAGTCTTTCATTCTACACAGTAGTCATCATTTCCACTCATTCATGGAGAGATGTCTTCAGTCAGGCATGCTTCACAGTGGAGGCCAACAGGGAAGATTTCCCACCAGTCCTGAAAGGTACCAAATGACTCAGAATACTTGTTAGCACTTGAGAATAGACCTGCTCTCATCCTTGTGGAGCCTCATCCTGGTATGGTTTGCCTATGATGATAAACCATGCTGTAATTCTTTTGTTTTCAGGCTAGCACAATGGATGAGCCCATCCTAAGAAATATTTTTATTTACTTATTTTAAAACATTCGATAACCCTCCATCTTCAAAAAACAAATTTAGGTGGCTTTACAAGTGATAAAACAGTATACAACCAACAACACTAGAAGGTCATGGCACCCCAATTATTCTGCTAGTGTATCCATATCCTGATCTTGCCCTATCCCAAAGCCTGATGGAAGAGCCATGTTTTAAGCCCTCTCCAGAATGACAGAAGGATAGGGGCCTGATGGATCTCAATGGGGAGGATGTTTCATACGGCAGGAGCTGCAGCAGAAAATACATGCAGCAGAAAAGGACCCACAAGGTTGGGTGTAAAGGAAAGGACCTGCCGTCTGCTCAGATGGAATGGGAAAACATATACTTACTCAGAAATAAACTCCTCTGCAGGTTCCTTGTGACTCTGTTTGCATCTGTGTGCGCCATCAAATCAGTGTTGGCTTCTGGCAATTGCCTGAGTGAATACCTGCAGTTTTCTTGCCAAAGTTTTTCAAAAGTCGTTTGCTCTTTCCTACTTCAAGGCTAAGAGAGAATGACTCACCCAGCTGGCTAGTACCCAAGGCAGGAGACTAGAACTAGAACTCATGGTCTCTTGGTTTCTAGCATGGTGCCTTAACCACTATACCACACTGACTCACAAGTGAGTTAGTTTATCTTCACTATCTTAAAACAGCCCCTCTGGCTCAAGCTCACCCCAAATGATGGAAAGGTGCTGTAATATGCTAATGGGGGGGGGGTTTAAATCATTCCTTTAAAATATTGAAAATAGAAGGGAAATGAAGCAAATAACAATCTTCACTGATATGGCTATAGGTTTCCTTAGTGGCCTATTTTTTTTCCCTGAGATATGTTTCGGACTAAAATTTTGACCAATAGTAGTAGATGCAATTACTGCAAGCATGAATTGGGTCCCCATCTGTGCTAATTAAAAACAAAACCTAATTTTTGTCGTCCTTCTCTTGGCTTTCTTTTTATCTTCTCTCTGTTGTTTTGTTCAGCTTCCGAGGTGGACTGGATGTTACAAGAGGTCAGACGGGAGCAGAATCCATCTATACAAATTTTCGGGGCAAAGAGATTATGTTCCATGTCTCTACAATGTTGCCTTTCACAGAGGGAGATGCCCAGCAGGTATGTTGAGTAGAATTGGGATGGGCTGCAAAATCTCCTTGGGAACCTTCAAATTATCTAAATTGCTTATTTTTCCCAGAATGAGAAGCCAGCATGAACTCCCTTCTCAGCGATTGCAGGATGTATACTCTAAAACCCTATTAGTAGAGTGCATTTCCTCATATGACCAGGGAAATTGAAACAATGCAGTGTGTTCTATTATATTGTATCTACAGGGATCTCTGTGTAATCTTTTGGTCGTCTTATACTAATATTCTGCCAGAATGAATGTGTTAAATTGCTTTCTTTTTAGACCCAAACATTCCAGCATGCTTGCCAAATATACTATAGTAGCAGTGAAAATTAGGCATTGCAATGACAACCATGCTTCTGTTATGTTTAATGTGTTTTTGTAATGTTGCTAATTGTTGATTGTAAATAAAAAAAACCTCTGCACTTAAATCTAATCTTGAGCTGTGCACGAGTTGGAATTTGACAATGACAAACCAGGATTCAGGATCTAGTCTTAAATTCAAATTCTATTACATGGGATATTTTGAAGTCATTCATAAATTTCCCAGTTTAGTTGGATTATGGTCATTTTCAGTCCTGCGTCTTTTCTTACATGAAAAAAGATAAAATAAAATGTATTGTATATAGGTGCAAAATATTTACATATTCTGTCTTACAGAATTTGATATCCAAACCTTGGCCCAGGACTGAACAAACCTTTAGAAAAAAGCCACAGTCTCTGCAGTATACTGGTGGAGCTATGATTTTTGTAATTTCTTAGATTTGGTGGGTAGGAATTTGGCAAGTATTCTTTCTTTCTAAACACCATTAAGCCTATTTTAGGATTTACACTACAGTTTTAAGTTTAGGTTTCTGATTTCCTGTTCCAAAATAATAGAATGGCACCATTGTTTTTGAGCAACAGAAATTGCAAAGAATGACAAGATTGGCAGGAAGAAAATTTCTAGTTGTAGATCAACAAACCTTTTATTTTATTTATTTATTTATTACATTTTTATGCCATCCATCGTTTACAAGGTGATTGTGGGCAGATTAGAGCTTGCTACCAACATCCCTCAATTTGGAATAGGATGGTTTGAGGATTGCCTAAACTGGATAGGATAGGTTGCCATGTTATGCAATCTTCTTTGTTCCCTTTCAGCTCCAACGTAAGCGCCACATCGGGAATGATATTGTGGCCATCGTCTTCCAAGATGAAAATACTCCTTTTGTGCCCGATATGATTGCATCAAATTTTCTACATGCCTATATGGTGGTGCAACTCCATCACAATGCCAGTGGAGAGACTCTGTACAAGGTAAAGACACACAGTCCACAATTTATCATTCCTGGGGAAGCCATAGAATATTCTGTGGTATTACAGTGCCTGCTGCATTCTGAGTTCCTGTTTTATCATTCTCTAACTTTTCTATTGTCACTATTGCTGGACTATCCTTCTTTTATTCCTCAGCAACAACCATTAGTCTATGCCAGTGATGGCTAACCTTTTCAGCTTGGTGTGTCGAAAATCGGGAAAAAGTGTAGCCTTCCTCGGGTCGTGTGTCACTTCAAGAAATATCAATAATTTGGTTTATGACAGACTGGGCTGGGGTGATCACACAGGGCTGTGAAACTCGTCTCCCTGGTCTCAGGGCTGCAGGTGCAGGATGTGGGGATCGGAAGGCCACCTTACAGAGCTGTGAACCTCATGGATCTCCTTTCCTCCTGTAGCGTTCCTGAGGTAATGAAACTGACAAACCTCAGTTTATGGTGGTTAAAACTGGTTCTCTGCTGCAAAGATCTTGCGGCAGTGGTGACACCATGCCTCCACGCAACAAGCAGAGAGCAGGGATTGGAGCAGAGCACAGGCAGCCTCTAAATGTGCAGGTTTTCCCCACACCAACAGGCGTGTCAGTCAAAGTGCCTTGGTGTGCCACGAGTGACACACGTGTCATAGGTTAGCCATCACTGGTCTATGCTCATATGTAGCTATTTTATTTTGGGAAGACTAAACGGGGGTCAAGGGGAAACACCTTGTTCTCGCTTCTCTTTCTTCAGAATTTTCAATCCATTCTTCCTCTCATTTTTCAACAAAAATAAAATATATGTATTTCTTCTTCTATCTATTAGTAGAATAAAAAGTATGCATTAGCCATAATATGGTCAGAGTAATTGTTCTTGATGATAGTTCTTGGAAGAAATATTGCAACTGCATTAAAAAGGACCCATTACTTTAATGTCAGTACTGTACAAATATCCATGTAAAGTAGTAGTATACAGCTTCTGTGATTGTGTGCAAAGGGAAGTCTTCAAGTGTCAGTGATGTGACCACCATCTTGCCTGTTTTGACCCTGGTGGATGCTGTGCCCTTACTTACTTAGTATGTAGATCAGAAACTTAAAGAGAATAAGGGAACTAAACTAAAGGATATTAATAATTCATTTAGCATTTCAGAATGGCACTGCTTGAATTAACTAGAACTTTTAAAATTCAAGCATCAATAGAACATGAACTTTATCAGGAACTGAACCTAATACTAAACAAATCATTACATTTATATAAATCTTTATAATATAATAGATGTCATATTAAACAGATTTTTAAGGGTAGAGAAAGAGGAGTGGAGTTAAGTGGAATGGAGTGGAGTAGAGTAGAGTAGAGTAGAGTAGAGTAGAGTAGAGTAGAGTAGAGTAGAGTAGAGTAGAGTAGAGTAGTTTATTGACCAATTGTGATCGGACACACAAGGAATTTGTATCCAGTGCATAAGCTCACAGTAAACATATCAACAGCAAGTAATAGATCATAGGTCATAATCAGTTATAAAAATTAATCATAAGTTACAAACAACAACTGATAAATCATAAGAAACCAATAGGAGAAGATCGAAAAGAACAGAAGAGATCAGATGAAAAATGAGACATTGGTGTGGGAATTAAGTGTTCATTAGAATGATGGCACAGGGGAGAAAACTATGTTTATATGTGGTTGTTTTGGCATGCAATAGTCTATAGTGATGTTCTGAGGGGAGAAGTTGAAATAGATTATGTTCAGGATGTGAGGTGCCTGTAGATATTTTCTCAGTCTTCTTTCTGGTTCATGAATTATTCAGGTCCTCAGTGGAAGGCAGGCTGGTTGTGACTATTTTTCCTACAGTCCTATCCATTGAAGTCTGTATCTCTCCTGTCTGGTTGCTATGCAAAACAGACAATTATTGAGGTGCAAATGACAGACTCAATAATTATTCTGTAGAACTGTATCAGTAGATCTTTGGGCAATCTTGAGATTTCTAAGTTGACACAGGAAGAACATTCTTTATTGTGCCTTTTTAATGATGGTTCTAATGTTCGGTGTCCATTCCAAACCCTTGGAGATAATAGAAACTTCTAGAAACTTGAAGACATCTATTGTTGATACTATGTTGCCTAATATTGTAAGAGGTAGTAGAATAGGAAAGTATGTGAAATGTAGACAAAATTCCCTGCCCGTGGAATTTGGAAATTTATTGGGATGTATAATTGGATAAAATATAAAAGCAATCAAAGCAGCATAATAAATTAAAGTTAAAACTGCAAAGAACTAAAATCAAAAATTCAATTTAAAAAATAGTTTGTTCAACTGCTTGATTTTTTTAAAACCCAGTTTTACAATGCTTCCTTCTTGTCCTGAGTCAATTTGACATAAAAAAAAAAGAAACCTGTAACTGGAGTGTTGCCAATTCCATGCTTTGGAGACTGGTTGGCAGAAATGTAACTTATTAATTCTTGTCTTAAGGCTGCAGTGATCTTTCTGCTCTCTCTTAACTCTGTTAATTATGATTGTTTCAGGTTTCTGTGACTGCCCGTGATGATGTTCCCTTTTTTGGGCCTCCTCTTCCAAATCCAGCAGTATTCAAAAAGGTTGGTATGTCACTGCAGGCTTGATATTTCTACAGATTATCCAGGACTGAGAAAAATCATACATGATGTCAAATACTCTTAGGGATCTAACTCTTCATATCTGTGATGTGCAGTTTGATTGTACCTGAGTAATAATCCTTCTTCCCCTTTTAATACAACAGCCAATTCAGAGGCAATGATTGCAATTCATTTCACATTGTCAAACAGTGAACCAGTTAATAACAAGAGTAACAGCATCATGCAGTTATTCTTTCAAACAAATCTTGCTTTTCTATTTTTAGATCTACCTGGGCAAACCTGAAGCTTATTTTTTCAGATTTGGGGAATGTTTCAATCTATGTCCAACAGTGAAGTACAGAGCAAATTCCAGGTGCAAGACGTTAGAGTTTGCTGCAGTAAGGACTCAGCAAATAGGAGCAAGGAAATTTTTTTAAAGATTTGTATGTGCTGTTCCTAGGTCATAGGTGTGATAGGTGCAACTGTTTGAAAGATACAGTGAACAGAGAGAGCATTGACAGAATTCATGTTCTATTAATGCTCACAGTCCTCAATATATATCCTGAGGCAACAAGATCAATTGAAATTCTTCAGTGAAGGATAAGTAAATCCCTTGGATTTTTCAGGTAGTACTTGACTTATGACTGGTCACTTAGCTACTGTTCAAAGTTATGACAGATCTCCCAGGAGTATTTTCAACCCAGTTCCAACAACCACTCCCCCACAGTCATGTGATTGCATTTATTGGCAACTGGCCAGTATTTATGACTATTTGCAATGTCCCACAGTCACATAGTTACGATGTTTTACTGAAAAGTGGCATTTACTTCTGATTTTTGGCACACACAAAAAAGCCTGTAGTGAACTGATTGTTTAACAACCAACATAGAAAAGATCATAAAATCCAGGTCAGACACTTAGGTGTCCCATTTTCCAAACATCAGGCTCTATTACTGTTGTAAGTTAAGAACTACCTGTATACAAATTCCTGCTGTCTGCATTCTCCTCTGTGCAAAAGAATTCCACACCTGAAGAAAAGCTCACACACTTTTTATATAGAAGAGGATTTTTTCCCTATGAGAATCATGTACATTGTTGTGGGAGAGAACAACTTTATAGCTACACTGTCCAAGCAAGGCTGTATTAAAGTATATTTCAGTGCATTCATCAAGGCTGTGAATGGAATCAATATTCTCTGGGCTCTTATATTTCCAGAGTCTGTGTGAATTTGGCTTGCTAAAAAGCATTCCCAAACCCTCCATTCTTAAACCAGAATGGATGTAGCTCTCGTTGGTTAAAGTGAGAGGAGATGCTACCGAATGCCCAACATGATGGAGAGGAGCCTTCCTTTTTTCCTCCCTACAGGGCACAGACTTCCGTGAATTTCTTCTGGCAAAGCTTATCAATGCGGAGTATAGCTGTTACCATGCTGAGAAATTTGCCAAGTTGGAAGTAAGTCTGGTTACTTAATACATTTCTATTAATAACTTCCCAAGCAAATATCTGTATGAAACAAAATATATGAAATGAAAATGCACAATTAAGCAATGAATATAAATTGCTGAAATATCCACTTTGGAAAACTTCTCCCAATGTTAAAATTACATTTTGGATTCCTAATGGCTGGGAGTGGATGAAGAGAATTTGATGCCCTTTTAAAATGAACATTTCTTTCAAGAAAAGGACAAATTCTCAAATAAGGACATAATCAAATGGCATGTAGTTTTTGCCATTTAATTTCTAACAGTCTTCAATTACCCTGGAGCATTTGGGGAAGCTGGATCAGAGATTGGCTGTACTTGGAAGTGGGGTGGTACAGGTTCTCCTGAAGTCCTTGCATAATTTAGTTGACGCAAATGTACTTGAACACTATCAGCCTTGATTTGTATGAACTCTGTCCAGTAAGATAATATTTAATTTGTTACTATTTGCTAGTTTAGTTGTACAGACATAGATCTTTCAGAAGAAATAGAGGAGTTACTTATTATAGTCATTTCTATTAATTCGTTTCTGCTAAATGCTCCAGTATAAACTACTGAAATCACAAAATCAAGAAATAAATAAAACTTCAGCAAATCCAAAATGAAAAATAGATGTTCTTAGTTTCATTTTAAGAAATTCATCTGCAGACTGGTGCCTTCTGATTGCTCACTTTTGGCCCTATTAGTTATGGGCCTAAAATTCCGCTGGTTCAGAATAGCTATTTTAAAAAAGGAAGTGGAGGGTGTATTTGTATGATGTTTTTAGCAGATGCATTCTGACTCTTACTTGGAACCTCGGATGAAAGATTTTCAATAACATAATATTATTTCTGCTGACTCTATGATATACAGAAGTATTGTGTGTAAAAGGAGAACAAAAAGAACAACAAAATAAAGGAAAACCTGAACTTACTGGCAACAAGAATAAACTATTTTATACCTCAAAGCTAATAATTATCATCTTCATCATCAACTTATCAAGATACAGGTGTTCATTTTCTGGCAGATTTTAACTAGGAAACATTCTATACCAGGGGTCGCCAACCTTTTGGACCTCAGGGACCACCAAACTCAAAATTTTAAATCCTGCGGACCAGAGATCCTGGGAAAATCCCCCAAAAAGTCTGCAGGAAAATTACCCACCCTGTTTTCCTACCGATTGATCATTCTTGATTTGGGATCGCAGGATACTGTCTCCAGCCTCATTCTCAGGAGGAGGGAGGGAGGGAGGAAGAGAGAGACTTTTGGCTTCATGCAAGGAAAGCAGCAGAAGCAGCAGAAGTCTTTCTTTCTCTCCCCCAAACTCTGCCAGAAATGAGTCTTTGCCGGTGCAGCCTCTTGGAGCTGGAGGCCTTGCAGGGTCCCAAAGACTAATTTATGGTGCAGTTTGGGGGAGAGAAAGAAAGACTTCTGCGGCTTTCCTTGTGTGCAGCCAAAAGCAAAAGAAGAAAGAAGTGGAAAGAAGCAGCCTGGTGGCCAGGCCAGGCACGTGGGATGAACGGGGCAAGTTTCCCCCCTCCGCTCTTTTTCCCCTTCCCTCATACCTTGTGTTGTGCACAATGCAAGTGATGCAAACCTTGTGTGTCCCACGCAGCCTGGATTAATTGCTTTGTGCAATGTTGGGGGTGACATTTCTCTGCGGTCCACCAAAATTTTCTTGTGGACCACCGGTGGTCCATGGCCCACCGATTGGCAACCACTGTTCTATACCATCACTATGAAGACATTCCTTTCCCAGAAGTTCTCTTGCTGAATCTCCAAGAAAGGATTTAGATTATAAGACTTTTGATATTAAATATTAATTTTCATGCAGGCTTGTATTAAATAATTCCTAAGGAACGGTGGGCAGTCTTTTTCAACTGGAATTTTGAATTTGTAAGCATACCTGGATATTCCCTCAAAAGGACTGTCCAGGTTTCTTTTTTTAGTGTAACCTATATCTACTTGCCAACTTCCTATTTACTCTTCCTTTTTAGAAATAGGGTTGGATAGACAGAGAATCCTCAAGCATCCCATTGCTTATTTGCTCCTAACTTTCTAGCATTGGCCCTTTTTAAATGAAAGGCAGAATTAACATATGCTTAAGTAAATAAATAGAAGGAGACTTTTGAACTGAATGCAACATCATAAGGGACATACTGGAGGGTGTAAGTTCAGAACAATGACTCAACAGATTATGTTAGCCATCCAGGCATGAAATGCCTTTCTGTTTTGCCTCTTCCCCTTTTGCAGGTGCACTCCAATCTTTGACAACAATGCTTCTCTTTGTTTCTCTCTTCCTGGAGCAGGACCGCACCCGCAGTGCACTTTTGGAGAGCCTTTATGAAGAACTGCAGATTCGTAGCCGCAGTATGATGGGCCTGGCCTCGGGGGATGAGGACAAAATAGAGAATGGGGGTGGTGGCTTCTTTGAGAATTTCAAGGTGAGAGATGGTGTAAATGCTGAATTTCTCAATGTCCTTCCATGTTTACTAACTTGATGCTGCTCTGGTTAGTACCAATAAAGAAAAAATAGCGTACATATAATCTTCAGCCAAGGTAAAAAAGAAGATCTACCACACAGGTATTGCTCGGACTGAGACCTACTTGCAGATCCCCAGGCCCAGTGACTAAAAAAACATGTCTTTAAAAGGCGGTCAAAAGGCCAACAGAGTTAGAGGCAATTTAATCTTGAGGGTAGGAGGTTCCAACCAAAAGTTGTCTGACTAGAAAAGACTCTCTTACCAGTCGCACCATAGGGCACTCCCTAATAAACAGAAAGTCTTTTATTGACACCTTGAATTGCACTCAGAAGTACCATTAAACAACATATGAGTGACAGGAAATGATGCCTCATACTCCAAGAATGGACACAGTTGGTGCACAATATGTAAGTTGTGCAAAGGCCACTTAAAATACTGCAATAGATAGGCCTGTAACTGCAATAGATAGATTCATATTATGTTGGGTGTGTGGGTGTGTGTGTGGATTTCAAAGCTGAGAAGGAAGCCCAAGAATTTCCTACCTCAGAACTCAAGTCTGTTAGGTACTGGTCTAGCTATTGATCTATTGATTTTTGTTGGAAAATAAGGCCATGGAAAATCCCTACTTCATGTATCAGTGCATTAGCTGGAGGGGAAAGTATATTAGATCATTATGTGGAAGGGAAAGTGCATTTAATCATTTATACTTCAAATATAATACATTCTACATTCCAGGGAAAATTTGTTAAACTTTATTTAATTTGGAACTACCCATCTCCCTCACAGATGGACTCTGGTTAGTGAACAATAAATTATTAAAACATAGAAACAACATATACATTTTCAAACAGGCTTTTTGTCCAGTTTATGTAGTCTTGCCTCCCCTACTCTTATTACAATACAGTGGAGGAGAATGGGGATGAGAAATTGGAGAAATAATGTTGGAAATCTGGAGGACTAATCATGATGATGCCAATTCTAAAAATGCTGAAATGGGTGTTGTGATATCACAGCACAAGAACTGCCTTTTCATACTAACATCACTGCGTTGTATACGCTGCGTTATATACATAAGGGGGAGAGGTGGTATCATAATCCATGTTTCCTCACCTCTGCTTGCCATTCCCCCTCCCCTTTACCTGTGTTTGAAAGGTGGTTTAACAGGGTATTCCTTTTCACAGCTATGTAGCAATAGCCAGGATCAATTACATGTATATTTGAGTGAAATAAATTGGTGGTCTAGAAAAGGGAATCCAACTCTAGTCTGTAGCGACACAAAAATGCATACTTGTTGGTAATTGATGTGTGAATCAGATCAAAGATTTGAAGGATCTCAGTCTACACATCACCAAAAATATTACATTGATTTTTTTTCTTCTGTGGCATATGCCATCACAGAGAAAATTATTTTGTATTTTAGACAAGTAATCTTTGATTGAAGACCACAGTTGAGTCCCAAATTTCTGTTGCTAAGTGAAACAGTTTATGAATTTTGCCCCATTTTACAACCATCTTGCCACAGTTGTTGAGTGAATCACTGCAGTTGGTAAGTTAGTAACATGGTAGTTATGTGAATCTCAGTTCACCGTTGACATTGCTTGTCAGAAGGTTGCAAAAGGTGATCACATGCCCCTAGGACGCTGCAATTGTCAAAAATATGAGTCAGTTGCCAAGTATCTGAATTTTGATAGGATCTCAGAATAGTACATAGCTACATGTACAGAATAATACATAGCCCCAGGATGTGCTAATTTGTATTGGGAAGACTTCAACTTCTAGTTGACTTCCAGGAAACATTTTAAGGAAAGGTTGAACTACAGTCATGTAACATGGGATTTCTAATTCTTTAATTTGATTTGTGCTTGAGCAGTACACAGATATAAAACATATCACCTGGACCTAGGTTAGAGGAAGGAATGTGCGAGGGCAGGATAAGCTCAAAGTCAAAATAGGTCATGGTCTTAATAGAGGAGAATAGTTGTAGCTAAGGGTTGAAATGAGGGTTGAATTGATGCTTTCTGAGCTTGATTGTTTTCTTGCAGAACTTTCATTACCCAAACTAGGTAATAACATCAGTACTATCACTGTCAATATTACAAAAATTGAAGGACAGGGGAAAGAGCTTTCAACATAAGCTGTCTGGTATGATATAATTTTGGTAGAAGAGCAGTTGAATAGCTGAAAGAAATACATTTCCTACAGAAGTAAAAAGTGAAATATAAGTGGTTATATATAAAACTGCTCCCAACATCATGGAAATCAGTACCGCTTTTATTCTTCTATGCCATTAAGAGAAAACCATGAGGATCTTGGTTTATAATTCAATGTATCATCATTTTACTTTATTAAATTAATTTTATAATTATTTTTTCAGTAATTGTAGTGGAAGTACTACCTTAGAAAAGATAATTGAATTTTTATTGATGACATTTTCAGATAGGAACCTTCAGGATAAATATTATCTTCAGGATGAATATTAAATTTGACATGAAAGTTGTTAAATGTCAGGGTAAGTGGGGGAGAAACCTCCATGAAAAGGAGTAATTGATGCTTACATTTAGGATTTCAGGATATGTGACTCTTCTGCTTTTCTTTCTGGATAATAGTTCATTATAAAGTGCTGCTTGTTCCATGGTCTAAACTGACCAGACTAGATAGAACTATCCATAAAAAGCTAGAAAATCCATTCATATTTTTTTTTAAGGTAACATCTTACTCTCAGTACTGTAATGTAGATTTGGTGTCCCAGTTTGTGTCTTCAGGGTTCATACAATAGAGGAAAGAGTTACCCTAGAGAATCATGATTGTAGCTGGTTAGTATCACTTAGAGGAAAGCATGAAAGTTCTTAATAAAAACTGTAGCCTTGGATAGTTTGGGCAACTTGGATATTGGGGTGTGTGTGTGTGTGTGCTTTCTCTGCTTGAGATCCAATCGTGAGAGGAAGTCCAGGATTAGTTTTCTTTGCCGCCCAGTTCTTATCCACCAGCATCTCTGCTACTCTTCATGCTTTCCTTGTGTGTGTATGTCAATGTCTCTATGTCTGTTTCCCTGTTGCCCTTCTCTTCAGCGGGTGATCCGAGGCCGTAGCCAGAGCCTGGACACTATGGGGATAGCCATGAAGAAGCAGCAGCAGCAGCCCCAAGCAACTCTACCCAGCCGCCCAGCTACTGCAGGCCTTGCCCTCAACCAAAGTGTCGCCGAGGGTCCCAAGGCCATTGCTGCGGTAAGGTTTTGTGGGCTAGGGACTGGGGAAGTGAATAAGCATGCCTTAAGCCCCCTTCTCCCCCATTTTTCTCTAGACTTGCTGCTTGTCAACGCTCTTTGTTGGTAGCTGTAATTCAATAAAAATACCTCAGATGTCTAGATGAATTTGTTTTCATGTCTCTGTGCCCATTTGTCAGTCATTGTCCTCCGTGTTTGGAACCTGACTCCATTAATGTGAAAAGTGGCATAGTGAAAGAACTTGACAATAGGGAGATAATCTAAAGTAAAACTCAACAAAGATTGTACTGTAACAAATATACCATATATTTTAAAGGCCAAAAAAAACAAAAAACAACTTTTATCCTAACACCAAAAGATTGATTCTCACCTGCCTCAGATGCCAGTGGCATTAGAGGAGGGCTTTGGGGAAAGATGAAGCAAGATGTAAATAAGATGATTTGGGGGAAAAATTCAACCAAGGCCCAAGATGGGCAACACTGTGCAAGAAAAGCACTGGAACTTTGAAATTGTATTTGCAAATGGCTTCATACATGAAAGTAGGTTGTCATATGCATTTTCTGAAAGATTGATGGTTGTCAGAATATGGATCATCCTGGCTATTTTATCTCTGGGGAAAAAATCAAGTATCCCTTGAGGCTTCAGTAACAAAGCTTAATTAGTAAGCAATGGTATGTTTAAATGAAGGAGCTTATCAGTGGCATCTTGAAAACACCAGATGACCAAGCTAAGTGATTTCTTACAGATAATTATGTAAAATCAGGTGGAACTCTTGGGGATCGTTTCATGTTAATGTCCTAAGTCTGACTTCATGGCACTTCCTTGTAAAACCAATTCTATCAAAACATTGTGTTTTCAATTCTCCATCCAATTCATCTAAAACTTTCCGTGGTGCTGAATTGAAGTGTTTTCCTCCCACGAACAGAAATCCATGCCAGCATGACATTTACTATCCCTGTTACCCATCCCAATTTTCCTTGCATGGTCCTGCTTTCCTCTCATTGCCAGCCAATTTCATTGTGTTCCTGACTGGCCATGTTGCAGGGGCATACCAGAGATTAAAGAGATTGCAGGGCATGTTTATGCAAGATTAGGTGCAAATTGGGTGGGACCCAAGTCGACTGAATGTCATGATACTAAAATTCTTTAAAAAATGAAAAAGAATATTTCCCCTGTTCTCTGTTTGGGTAGTTTTCTCAATCTTTAATTTCACATGCTCTGAGGATTAAGGATAATTTGATAGGGGATACAGCAAATGAAGTCTGTTTTGTGAATATCTGACAGCCTCAAATGAAGGAAAGAGGAATAGTTTTCACCAGGCATTAAACCTGATGATGTGCACAGAACTAGTTCAGGTTGATTTCTAAGTATGCAAGTGAACATTTCTGATTTAACAGGCATGGAAAGCATGTGGAGAAAGCCCTCCTGTAGACAGTCTGGGCAATTAGGATGGAGTTGTCACTAGTGTGAGAAAATATGTGGATTATTAGTTGGTCTGACTTGGCTGCATATATTCTTGGGAGGTTTTAGCTGGGATCTACTGCATTCAAATGATGTGTTCTTCCATTCAGCCATGGCTCAGTTCACTGTTAATGAAGGACAAGACCTTCTTCCAACACTGAACTTGCAGGTCTGGGAGCAATGTATGCACGTGAAGTTGCTGCTTACAATGAATCCTGGGTGTTGGAGTCCTCTTAGGGGACTACAGTTTTGTTAACTTGAAGATGGCATTGAGACCCATAATTATAAATCTATGTTCAAGGTGCTAATTATTTTTCTCAGACCACAGCTGTAGATTTCTAGGTCCCAAACTGCTTGTTGGAAGGAAAGCCAGGAGAGGAAAGTTCCATTTGGAGAAATTATGTACACAGAAAAGAAATGCTAGAATGACACGTAGATAATGACATTCTGTTCAAGATGGGTGTTGCTTGTTATCAGTGGTATAATGCAAATTTATTTTGAAGGGGGACATTCAGGAAGGGAATGACATTATTAGACCATCATTTTAAATGATAGTTGAAACTTACTTTAGTGCTCAAACTGTGGCTCTGTATATCTTTCTCTCTATTTTTCTTTCTCCTTCAATCTATACTGTCTTTACTGTCTCACCGCCAGTATCACTCTATACATCTAAAGTATTTCTCACTGTTGTCTCTACAATTGCTAGTTTATTGCTTTTAGTGTATTGCTTTTTCTTTCCTTACTCTACATTTTCTCTATTGAATGAGCTTATCTAGCTTTCTAAGTTTGACAGATTGATCTGTTAGCAATTAAATGTATAGACAGGATCTGGAAATCTAGTTCTCCATCTTTTGCTCCTGTTCCAACTCGTGCTTTTCTATTTCTTTCTTCCTCCTTCCTCTTTTTTTCTTTCTTTCTATCATTTCCTCTCCACTAGTCCTTTGCCCTGCCTGGGAGAAGCCCATCACGCAACCGAGGCAGCCGCTTCAATGGGAGACGTAGTAGTGCCATTGGCATTGAGAACATCCAAGAAGAGAAGAGGTATGGACCACGGGAAGAATGGCAGGACTAGAACTAGAGCAGGGGCAGGAAACAGTGCTTGGTGCAAGTGTTAATCCAACCTTGTACCCTCCAGGCCTAGTGGGACTGCATCTGCCAGAATTCCTAGCTATCATGGCCTTTAACCAACATGTAAGAAAGGTACAGTCTGCATATGTCAGAAGGGCACTAATTTTGAAACATGGGGTTAGTATGGCTATATGTGTGTTGTTGGCATGAGAGGTCTTTTGTGCACTCAAAAGGTAATTTTCTTTCTCATTAGCAGCAATTTCAGCTGTAACTTTGAATCTACTGTTGTGACTCAAGGGCTCTGATTTTATTCCAAGAATCAAGAGCACATTTGTCCAAAAGCTGCTTGCTAATCAAACCCAACTGGAATGTTCTGTTCCTCTTTATTTATCATGCAGCTTCTTGACCCCATTTTCTCCTTCTGTGTGTTACCTGTTTTGTTTCTGATGTGTCATCAGAATGACTTTCCTAACAGTTCTGTGATTTCTGTAATAAACACCTTAATACTTTCATGGGACAATTTCATAACAGTTCTGAATTTAGTTTCTTGAACAATTCAAAACCCAAGTTCTGAACTCGCCATAGGACATAATTTTTTTTGTTGCAGAATCTAGTTTAAATAGATTAAGAGAATACTAAACTGAGCCTATGTGAAGAGAATCCATAGAGAAATGAGAAAGATTCAAGGGAAAAGAAGCAGAGAGGAAGGAACAATTATCAGGGTTGACATGAGGATTAAAAATGAGAGAAGGGGCACTGTTCTTGCTTGAATCTGGGCCTAAACAAATTACCTCACTGTGTTTTTCTGATCAAATTACAAGCATGCTCCGAAATTATAGCAAGCTGATTTGGGACATGCTATGGCACTACAAATTAAGCAAAAAGACTCTAAAAGAAGATAATTACATTAATGCATTTGTTGCAATGGTGGGATTCAAAATTTTTTTACTACCGGTTCTGTGGGCGTGGCTTGGTGGGTGTGGCAGGGGAAGGATACTGTAAAATCTCCAGTCAGAGGCGGCATTTGCCAGTTCTCCAAATTACTCAAAATTTCCGCTATCGGTTCTCCAGAACTGGTCAGAACCTACCGAATACCACCTCTGACTTCTTGACTTAGATCAAGTCAGACAACTGTTTTCTGGCTAGAAACTGCACATATCATAAAATCAAAGTGATTTCTGAGATCTAAGGAGGGCATGATAGTTATGTGGTGATATAACAAAAACAATTTGTTTAGACCATTGCCATGTTTCTACATTTGAGTGGAGAGGATTAATCTGCTGTTTTTTGTCTGTTTGTCTAAGTGCAAACCTGTGCCACTGAAATGATTTGTTTTCACTTAAATTTGGTAGTTGGATCTCGGAGGGCAGCACACAAGATGAGGTTCTGTGGCTCTATTAAATTTCTGGGGTGCCTGCTGATGGTCTAGATCAGGGGCATCAAACTCATGGCGTCACATGACATACCAGGACTTTTTCCCCTTCACTAAACCAGGCGTGGGTGTGACACATCTGGTCCGTGGGCCGCGAGTTTGACAGCCCTGGTTTAGATAGACAGATACATGTACAAGCACATTGCTAGTAATTTTTGAAGAGCTGAAAAATATATTCATTGTATATTACCGTGTTTCTCCAACAATACGGCCTCTACCAATAGGAAGCCCCACCATGTTTTATTGGCATAAAATCAAATTAAGCCCCATATTAAACATGCGAAATGGGGGGGAAAGGGGGGGGCTTGCCCTTAGGATGTACTTTTGTTGCATGCCCGGATATGGTGCTGGCTGCATTGGTGGGGCACTTCATATCAGGAGACCTTCCACCGTTGCTTTCCCTTCTCCCTTGCTGCCCCTTCTCCCTCGCTGCCGCAGTGTTTAGAGCAACTCCGCAGCGTTTGGTGCAGCCATGCGCGGCCAATCAGGGCTCCTGCTATGAGTGTCTCGGACCCGCTGCTGCTCCTCCGCCCGCCTGGCCTTTCTTTGAGGTGGAAAAGCTCGCTGGGCTGAAGGGACCGGCGCGTCAGAGGCGCGCAGTGTAGGGAGGTCAGGGAGGAACAGAAGAGGCCCCGGGAAATTAGCCTCCCCACGTGGGGTTGGGCTGCCCTCTCGGGCAGGGGAGGCTTTGTAAAATAATTCGCTTTACCTTCGAAAGCAAAGGGAAGACGGGAGTGCCTGAAGCCAAGTATCTCCTCAGGGCTCCGGTTGCAAGAAGGAGCCCTGACTGGCCCCACGTGGCTGCGCCAAACACCGCGGCAGCAAGGGAGAAGGGCAGCAAGGGAGAAGGGCAAGCAACAGTGGCCCAAACCCGAAGGTCTCCCGAATATCCAAGCTGTCGCTGCCCACCCACCCACCCACCCAAGGAAGCAAGTGGGGGGGGGAATTAAGTCACCCCGAAAAGACATCCTAGCCGTTTTTTTCGGGGGTCAAAAAAAAATAAGGCCCAGCCTTATTATGTGAGAAACATGGTATTTCTGTTGTATAGTATATTAACAATTAACCTTGTACCTGTAATAATTATGAACCTGATCCATACAGGATCCATACTGTTTTCTAACTAATCTACTTCCCCTTGTCTGATTCCCAGATGAACATGGTCTGTAGTAATAATTATTTTGGAACAGTACTGTTAATTACTCTGAGAAGCTCCTCACCAACATTTCAGCTTGTTGCAGTATACAAGTGACTTATGGAAGCAGTGCCACTGTTACATACCCTTCAACCCCTCAAAATAAAAACAAATAAAACCCAAAATCCCTTTCTTTCTATCCTGAAAATGGAATGAAAGCATAAGAAATTAAAACTTTCTAAAAGGAGTGGTATTCATATATTTTTGCAAGATCATGCTAAAGTGTTGCAAATGTAATTATATTGAAAATACACTGTAATTTGATTTTAAATTTTGCATACAAGTTCTACTTTAGTGGTATTATAGGTCAAATTTTAAAACTGGGGAAGGATGATTAAATGTTTCCCCTTCTTCCAAGAAAGAGATAGAAGCTAGCAAGCTATGGTAGAGCAGAGACCTTGTGGTTCATACACTTCCACGCTTTTTTTGCCTCTGCCCTTGTTGATAGCCATGGCGCCATTGGTAGGTGCCCAATGGTTTTGGGGGAATCAAATTAATCCAGTTCCCTGCTAGGTTAATCTAGGATCAAGTCCAACAATTGCTCAAGTTGAATAAGGAGGACCCAAAGTAGAACAAGTGCCTGCAGTGCTAGCAGATGTGTCAAGAATGATACATTTTACAAAGTGAAAGAAAACTCAACTTGTGTTAGATTTGATGGGAGATCCAAACATTTCTGGAATTTTGCTTGAGTGCAAAATTCAGGAAACTTGTTTTCTTCTTACAAAGAAAGTTAGAAACACTGACTGAAGGAAAGGGGCTAGTTTCCCTTGCCATATTTGGTTCAAATTAAATTTAGTATCTGTTGTAGCTGCTTTACCTTTAATCAGTATGAAATGGCAACGCTGCAGCCTATCTCCTGAGATCAGAAGACTGCTGCTGCAGTCTTTCGTCCTCTACTACAGCTGAGCAAGGAGATAATTAGCTGCAATTAGCCACAAAACAACTGCTAAAGAGTTCCAACAACATGGGAATAAAGACCAAAGCAAAGTCCTGCTCCATCAGACCTCTAACCCAGCAATATTTCTCATTGCCAACCAACTGCAGAAGGAAGCCAGTTTCCAGCAGGTGACTTTCAGAGGCTGTAACATTGCTCTCAAGGCTAATCGCCATTGATCCCCATGATCACTTGGTTTTGGTTTTGGTTTTTTTGAAGCCACCCAAGCTGGTAGCCAGCACCAGATCTCCTGCTAGCAAACTTCAAATCTGAATTATGCATTGTGTAAATCAGTTGATCCATTTCAGTCCAAACAAATGCAATATGAGCAGGGTCTTATGAGTATTTTTCTTTCAAGAAAAACTGGGCTGGGGCATAACTGCTATGAAATGGCTTCTGGTCTTTTGAGATATAAAAAAAGTGCTGTTCTCACCCATAAAATCATTTTTTCAGCCCAATGTTCAGCTGAAAAATGTATGATTTACAATGAACTGGGAAGGTAAATGTAATGATGTTTTCAGACACTTTGGAAAAGAATAAGACAAGAGCTTTTGGCCATTTTATCATACTAGAAGTGCTTTTGCAAAATGATGGCTGGGAGGCTTATTCATTCACTTGATGGTTGCTGTGAAAATTGAGCCCCTTTCAAAGGACTAATTTATCCCATTTGCCTTAACCATCACCACATCAGACATCAGTACAACCTATAAGTTCCGCTTATCTTTGTCCTTTGTCCAGGCAAATGGATTCATTTCTGAATAAACCCTGAATTGCAAAAGCCTTTCATTTACTTGAAAAACCATACTGCACCCAGACATTTTTGGAAGTTAAAAATAAGGGTGCAAGAGATTAATACTTTGTTTTACAGCTAGCCGTTTATCCCACTGTTCAATTATTTATTTATTAGCAGCCATAAGGATTAATGAATCTGGCAAGTTCCAAGAAGGATGTTACAGAATAGCTATGTGTGTTTCATATGTGCGTGGGGGCTGTTTTCCCAGATTATGAAAAATGGTTGGATTTCTGGGGAAGGACCAGCCTTTATTCTGGAGATGAGAACTTCTGGAGCATCCATAAAATTAGTCATGAATTTTTACAGACCTCATAGGACTCTTTTCTCTCTATTAAACGGTTATTCTTTTCTCTCTAGCAAAGATGTGGCTGAAAGGATACAGAAGGTATTGGAGAGTCCTGGACCCTTCTTTGATCTCAAGTCAGATGGTTCTTCCAGTCCTAGTTCACCAGAATTCCCTAACAGGAAGAGCAAGTGAGTTGAATGTGAAAGATCATAATGGCAGGAGGGATGAGTTGAGGTTATTTCCACAGAATATTTCCACAGAATAAAGAAATATAGCACCTGTCAGTGTCATTAGGGAAGATCCTTTCTTTAATCTAGTAGAGGATTTAGGAAACAGTAACTCAGATTGCTATGCTACATAGACTGACTTTTGTCAGAAGGGAAGATTAATCTTTAGGATGGGCAGATAGCTCTTGAGGATTTGTGACAGTGACTCTTTGGAGCTTGTGTTCCTTCAGCAGAGGCCTCTCCAATCAGACATCAGGATATTGTGTGATGCAGCCCCTGTCCCGTTCTTCATCCAATGTGAGCAGCTGTTGTAGTGGAGTCAGAGAGAATGAAACATCAGAGGAGGAGGAGAATGAAGCGGTCAGCGTGGGATCTTTTATTACTCCCTTTCATAGAAGCAATCTTCCAGATACAGACTAAGTGACCTCTAAAGCTGTTTCCCATTTTTCTTGTGCAGGAGTTAATGTGTTCTCTTGAAGGTCCCCAGAAGCAGGATTCCCTGGTTCAGAATGCATGGTTAGATGACAGTGTCTGTACACCCAGTAGTACCAGCTCACCAGGTAAACCTGAAATGTGTTCATTTCTAAGGCAGATCTGTTAGGCAGAGTAGAATCCTTTTGTATCATTGGTGTTGTTACAAAACTGTAACTGGTCTATGCTGTCCCACACAGCAATGGTAGATAATGAATCATCTGGATTAGGAGTTTTCTGTGTTCATGATCCTCAAGAAGAGAAATGTAATCAAAACCCAAAGAAGCACAGATGGTTAGGGGAGCATAACATTCATTTAGAAAAGGACTACTCCCCCCCCCCACTTTAAAAACAGCACCATTAAGGACTGAAGGTCCATAGAAGGTTGATCAACCAGGAAGGGAGGCAGCCATTGTAATTACTAATGCATTATTGAAAGCATGTACAGTGGTACCTCAGTACTCACCATTAATTGCTATCAAAGATGATGAGTACCAAAAAAAAATTCCTATAAGGAATAATGTAGAGTCACAAGGCAGCTGACACCAACAAGTTCTAGCTTGTGTGTTGAGTACCAAACAATGAGTACTGAGACGAAATGTTTGCATCAAAATGCGTTGAGTACCAAATTTGATGAATTTCAAAGCTACCAAGGTACCACTGTAACTGAAGTATTACAATTTCTGAACCTGCTGTCAGTCAGTTACATGTTTACCATAGAGTTTTCAGTATAATTTCATATATATATTACCACCTTCTGGAGCGGAGACAGTGGTGGAACTAACAGGTAAAATTTAACAGAGATGTTTTTTACTTGTTCAGCCGACAGGCTATTTAGAGAACAGAAATGGTGTGGGTATGTGCGTGCATGTGCCCGCCCTTAACCTTAGACTGCCCTTAACTGATCAGTCTAAGATGTCAGAGAATTCTATCTAGTTGGATCTTAAAGGTAGTTAACAAAAGATGGTGCAGTCCTTACCAATTGAATTACAATCGGCATTTGTGAAATAATTTCAGAATGTAGTAATATCTTGGATGAAACCATTTATTTAAACACGTTCCAGCCTAATTTAACCTGGTTTGTGGGCTGAAACTCTACTGGTAAACATGTAACTGATTGACAGCAGGTTCAGAAATTGTAATACTTCAGTTACAGTGGTACCTTGGTAGCTTTGAAATTCATCAAGATAGGTGTCTATTCCAGCAGATGAATGTAGAAACTGTGATTATTTTCTCCTAGAATTCTCTTAATGAGCTTCTGAAAGCTAGGGTAAAATTAGGCTGAGTTCATATTTAGCTTGACCAAATTCTCTCTGGTGTTCTCTAGTCCAAGTAGTTCCAAAGGTGCTTTTTCAAGAGGCAACTGGACTTTCTGGTTTTTCTTTGAAGACTTTTCACTTCTCATCCTAGAAGCTTCTTCAGCTCTGACTGGACGCTGGGAAATGGAAGGATTTATACTCCTTTCAGAAACCTGGACATTAGCATTCTTTTAGCGAGTCATCAAGGTGACCTGGAGGTTTATCTGTGCCATCAGGGTCACCTGAGTGGTGCAAATGGATATGGAGCCTTCTTCTGTAGAAAGGACTGTGTTATAGACTGGAGATAGATGATGTCATATCCTTCCCCCTCTGTTGAATTTTGACATAGATGGCCTCTTTGACCTCTCTTTCAAACCAGCTGTCCTCTCTGTCCAAAATGTGGACTTTTCTGTCTTCAAAATGAGAGCGAAACATCTTCAAAGAAAAACCAGAAAGTCCAGTTGCCTCTTGAAAAAGCATCTTTGGGACAACCATGACCTGGATAGCTGATAATCTCCACAGACATCTAGCCCAAGTACTAGAAGCAGATACAATCCAATCTAAGATTGGTCAGGCCCTGCCACCACCTGATGTTATATGTTATGTATGTTATGTAGGGGCAAATATATTTTGTTTCAAACCCAGAATGAATACATTATGTTTCAAGATTTCAACCAAATTGGGCTAAGGTTTGACAGAACTAAAACATGGAATATTGTGGTTCTAGTTTTCAGTGAAGACAAATTCTGGAGAATCTTACTTGATGAACAGGACAATTCTATCAATTTTTTGAAGGTTGCTAGCATGCATTTTTAATGGACTTTTCCCTACTATGTTTGTTAGTAATCCTCCTAATATGCATTATTATACATTTACAGCTTATCTAATGTGTTCGTTTTTAGCAATGAACTACATCACAATATTCAGCCAACAGTAGCTCTCAGAATACACATTCAATGCAAATTCAATAACTTCCCCTTAAAAAGTTAATCAAATTAATTTCAATTTATATCCCAGGGAAGATATGTTCTTCTCCTCCCCCCCCCCCCAAGATTTAAATTCTAAAATAGAATTTTACTAAGGAGCATTACCAAATGAGAAATATCCCAGATAAACATGCCATGTGTATTTCATAGGTTGTTGATAACTGATTGATCCCATTCTCAGTCTTTTTCCATCACAGCTGAGTCTCCTCCAATATGTTTTGATATAACTTACTGTTATTTTGTGTGCTTGGTTCCTTTCAGTAACTCAGCTGCTCCCTTCTAGCAATGCTGCGGGTGCCATGGAAAAGGGGAAAAGCAGTAAAGTGGATGCTCAACGTTACAGCCCAGTATGTTTTATACTTTTTTTAAATGCTTGTAGGAAATTCAGGTAGGGAGGTGATTTGTGGGTTCTTCATGTACAGGGAATCAGGGCAAGGAGAAGAAGGTTAAAGAAATTGCCACTTCCTTGTCCCACAGGCCTCCATTTTATGCTGTGTGTGATGCCATCGCTGGAGGGGTATCTCAGTGCATGCTGGGTAATTCACAGGTAATCTGCTTCCTAGGGGGTCTCAATACCCTAGGACACAGGGGGATAAGGGCACATATGGAAAAAGTGACAGTAGAATTGGTTATCTTTGCTACTCTCTACAGATTCCACCTATTTGAAAAACAGCCAGATGCTGTCAAAAGTAAAGCCGGTTGGTTTTTTATATTTTTTTTAGTCCTATAATACTTTCCAATTCTCTATTTTCTTAGGCCCTCAACAATTTGGAACATTTTTTGAGGCAGCCACTCAGTCCTTGCCCAACATGGTTTGTCAACCCACATCCATGTATCTATCAAGGCAAACTTCATAACTTGGCAAACTCAATACTGTATCCTCTTGATTCCCACAGTGCCCTTTTCCGGCCCATCTCCTCCCATTGCTGTGACTTATTATTTGCTGAATCATCACTCAGCTCACTAGCTAGTTTTGTCTGTTTCTGTCTACTTCTGCTTTTTCACTGTCATTGGGAGGTGTGCATCCTTGGTATATTATTGCAAATGGTCAAGATGGGAGAACAGAAAGTTCCCATGGGGTGAGGGGATTTTTTTTAATGCAAATATGTAGCTTCTTCCTTAGTCTTCATAATGTCTTTTAACACATTGTTCCGTTGGAACATTACTTCTCCCCTGAGCATTGCAGAAAAACAAGTGCTGAATGGATATCAAGTTGTCAAGCTAGTCAGACAACTTTATAAAGATGTTACCACAATTAACAGGAACCCCTCTGGATCCAATTCTGGTTGATCACTGCCTTCTACCTACTTATACCCCACAGCATTATCCTTATCAAATACAAGGATATAGCTTCTTGTAGCTTCCCTACCCTTACTCTATAGCAGAGGTGTCAAACTCGCAAAGACACATTGTTGTCAAGTGATTTATCACAACTTTTTTCCTTCGCTAAAATGGGTGGGCGTGGTCAACATGTGACGCATCTGGCCCGTGGGCTGCTAGTTTGACAGCCCTGCTCTGTAGAATACTATTATCTTCTGCAACAGAATAAGTATTCTGATAAAGCTTTTGAGCAATCTACATAGTTGTTTCCTTGTATTTCCTGTAAGATTGATTAGGGAAAGAGTTTGTTACCGAACCCATGGAATTTCTTAGCTTACTAGCAGTGTTAAACCAGATTTCTGCATAGTAATTTGAACATTATAGTTACCCCATTACAGACTCTTCAACTTGGTCAATTACTGGACTGTTTCCCATGGCTGTCATTTTCAAAGCTGCAAATATAAAATTGGTCACCTTATAGGAAAGCTTTACTGACCCAACTATGCACCTATTCACAAATGGGTCATTGCTGAAAAGGATGTTTTGGCTTCCCAGTTGCCACGATGAAAGGTATAAAGTTTTGTTTTTTCATGGCTGAGATTGTCTTCATTAAGCTTATCCACCTCAGCTGAAACATAGGAGGAAAATGTCCCTGCAATATCCAGTGACCACATCTGTCCATTAGTTGATTCTTTGAGTTATCTTCGTATTTTCTCTATACGTAGGATCTGCTGCTGAAGTGAGAACTCACAGCAGTTCACTTTGGGATTCAGAGGAAACAATGGTGGATTCCCAGAAACGCCTCACCTGGCCCTTCTGCTTCATTGACAGCTGCACCACAGGCAGCCTGGAATCAGAGTCCAAATGTGGCATTTTGCTCATCCATATGTATCATTCCAATTCAGCAACCTCAGGAGAGCAGAACCAATCTAAACCTTAAAAAAAAAAAAAAGAGAGGGAGGGCTCTCCCATCTGCCATAGCTTTAGAAGCAAACAAAAGAGGAGTGCTTTTTCTCTCTCTCTGTTATTACAGCTAAAATGTAGATATCCAAGATCCCACTTGGAAGGATTTGAGTGTCCTATTGGGCCCTTTCAAGGCTGTATTTGTGTTCATTCTTCAGCATGAAGGCCTCAAAAGAGGAATATATCTTCGCGCTCCCAGGATTACACCTGGTTCATAAGCAAAACATCAGAGCTGCATTATGCAGCCTAGACAGGACACATAGTGCCAAAGAGCATGTATGTGTGTATGTGTGACTATTAAAGAGCATTTGTTTCATTATTCATCAGATCCCTCAGATCTGTTAAATATTTCACTGTACCACTGCCACCCTCTTCCCTCCGTCTTTGTGCCATCAAGAACCAAAACCTATAAATGTGAATCTATGACTCCTTGTCCAATGCTTGTTATGTCTGTGGTGTGTCTTGGGCTTGCAATAAAAGACTACTGTGACCAATTCACCCGCGTGTGGGTTTTTTTGTTTAAAGCTAACAAACACCTAAGCTTTGTTAGCCAAAGCGGGTTAGGGTTATTATGGAATCATAATGATCTGTAGCTTAGTTAACACTTCAACATTTCACCTAAAATGTTTAATTATGGGGGTTCGTAAGCCCTAGTAGAAATGTATTCCACCAAATAATGTTTTGATAAAAACCCTAAATACAATGACAAGTGTGTTTTGCATTGTTTGTATAGAATCCGTAAGAAACATTCTCAATGTCTGTGTCAACATAACATCTATCCCCTGCTCTTAACAATTGTTTTTAAAAATGTTAGAAACTATTTTAATATCACTATTGTATTTATAGTCCTAGAGCTAATTTTACATGCTCTTCACAAAAAAAAACCCTCCTCCAAACATAATAGTTAATTGTTCAAAAATTAGAACAGACCTGTAGCAGATTACCAACTGACATTAAATTAAAAGCATTTGCCATCAATTTCCCTATCTTCTGCCTATGTAAATCAGAGTTCTTAAGCTACAAAAGGGTCAGTGCATCCGAGCTCTATATAGAACATGGTACTGGGGCCTGAAAGTGGCTGGCGGAGCAGGCAGCAGAGTCGGACAGCGAGGAGGTTGTGGAGGAACCTGGGCCAGTCCTGGAGGCTGAGGAAGACTCAGAAGAGGGATCTACATCAGAAGCAGAGATGGGGCCAGGGCAGGCTGGCAGTCATCAATGGGCAGACTTTTACAGAGAGGAAAGGGGCTCATGGATAGTTCTTGTTTAGAGACCACAATTGGGACCCACAATCCGAAAGTGAAGTAGTTGCTAAATAAAACAGATAGTGCTTATTTATGATCTTTCTTCAGCTTTCCTTTGCTATACAAATATGTGAAGGTTGCAAATGCAAGGATTGTTTGTCAAGTTATTTTTTCATCACTGTTATAATTTTAAGCAATTGTTAAATAAAGAAGTCAGAACAAGAGTCTTATGTAGTCTGAAGTGGGGGGAAATGGTGAAAAACTACCTTAAACTATAATAATAACTGCAGCATATGCAAAATAGCACCATCCAGTTTAAAATACCCGAGAAAACACATTTACATAAACAGATCTTGAACTTAAAGCAACCACAAAAAGTTAGAAGAATGTTTTATTATTTCAGTGGTTTTTTTCCTGTTTTATTAATACAATTACCTCAATTTGTTCAGGCATTTTAACAAATCCCTTTCATGCCAACTCTTTACCAACTTTAATATTTCAAGTATTTTAAAAATCATGTTCAAATTCAAAAAATCATATTTGTTTCTGCCCAAGAAATAACAGTATTTCTTAAACTGTCTTTCATAAATGGACTACACATGGCTTCACTCTGCTGTTTAAACATACGAGGACCTGTTACGTATCAACATGGTCCTCTTTCTAGTCTGCAGTTCAGGCGGGAGTTGTGGCCATTGTTCATTGGCTGGCCAGTCTGACAGCTGCAATAAAAAAGGAGCTGTCAGGGTGCGTCAGCTGTTGCCCGCCACCACACGCGAACTTGTTAACTTGTGGCAGCCACGGGTAGCCAGTTATGTTCAATAAACATGTTTAACTATTCATGGGTTGCTTATGACTTACTGACATCACCAATTTAACAGGACCTTTACAGGCCTATAGGCTTATAGGGCTATTAATCTGTCCCTCTGTTTTCATGCCTTAGCAGTTGCATGGATAGCTTTGTAAGATACAAAAAAGATAAAGGAGTCCCCATGGGGGACTCTGCTAGTCATAGCCAACTTTAGGGGGTGGCATTCATCTCCACTTCTGACCACTGAGCCAATACTGTCCAAAGACGTTTCCATAGTCATAACATCACGCAGCACAGAGCATGCAGCAAAACAAGGGGTGCTGTTACCTTTGCACCAAAGTGGTACCTATTTATCTACTTGCATTTACATGCTTTCGAACTGCTAGATTGGCAGGAGCTGAGGTAAGTAATGGGAGCTCACTCCATCACGGAGGAGGAGGAGAAGTAGGGTTCAAACTGCTGGTGTAGAGGCCTTCTCAGAGTCTTTTAAGCCACTGAGCCACCGCACCTGTTTTGTATGAAATAGGAGACCTGCAATTTGAGCCTAGAAAAAAAAGCTAAGGGAGCCTTCCCTTAGCAGTAAATATAGGCAATATATTTACCAGGGACATAAAGGGGATTATCCTGTGCTATTCTGGTAAAGCATTCCAACACTTTTGGAATGGCTCCTAATTGCCCCAGAGCAACTTACAATTCATCTGCAGCTTTGAAGATCTCTAACTTTAGAAACGTAACAAGAGTTTGCATTGTATTTTAAAGGATGAACTGGCATGTTAATTATACTTAGCTTTTCTACAGCTTGTGTGTGATATAGAACTCCAGCCAATTTGATTAGCTTATTATGATTGACTGAATGAATGGTCTTGACTCAGAAAACGAGTTTATTCAGTAACCAACTGAAATATGTTTACAAGCTAAAGATTTGCAATATCTAAGAGGATCCTAGCCAGGATCCCTAGCTCTGACTTCCGCACAATTTAAGGTTCAAACTGAATGTTGAATTTGGAGAAAAAAACACTTTCTTTAAAAACATTCCTATCAGTCAAAAGAAGATAATAGCTATTACAAGAAAATCTAAGCAAAGAAAGCAGAGTGAATAGAAGGCACAAAGATATTATCAATCTTTTCTTTTTGCGAAACGTCTAATTTAAAATTCTTCTATATTCAATCAAATATTGTTATCAATTGTATTTGAATCAGAAAACCTCTTAACTTCCTTAAATGGTCCAGTGAGCCAAGATGTTTCCAGGGCAGTATTTCTATTCCAATTTGATTGCAACCTATGAATTCTTCACTGAAACACAGAAAACAGGTAGGGAACATCATGAATCAATCAATGCTCATAGATAAAAGGTGGGATATGCAATCACTCCTCAGCAGCTACCTTGGTTAGTGACAGTTTGCATATGCAACAGTAATAAATGGTAATAAAAATTCATTTTCTGACCAAATGTACACACTTGGACCAAACTTCTTGTGCCGAAGAACAATGCACGCTGGATTGAAAGTAACACTACCCTAGTTGCATGAAATCTCATCTGACTGAGAAGGCAGCAACCAAAAATATTCACAGCATCTCTCTCTCTCTCTAATGCACACCTGTTTAGAAACTATTTCCTTTAACAACAAAGTTGCTGGAACAATGCTGTTGCTAAACAAGGAGATGGGGTAAAATGCAGCATTATATAAATGAGAATGATGGTGAAAAGTAACCCAGAAATTTTTTTACAGATAGGTGCTTTTCTCAACTAGACTTATTATAGCTTATTGCTGTGGTGGCTGGGGTAGAGGGTGAAAGAGAGCAAATAATTCTTGCAGGCAAGCATCCTAAATACTGAAAACTCCTAATGCATGGGAATTGTCAGTTACCTTGACTACTAGGTGGCCAGTTTCATCTTTTGGGGAAATCATCAGTCGCAGGTAACAGATGATATTCTACTAGGAACTCAACTCCTGGACCTTTCCATGACAATTCCTTACCTTTAGAACCATCTAGATCCTGGTATTCAGGTTGCAAGAAGGGGTATAAAACTGCTCTGAGAGCTTCAATCTCGCCAGCTGCATGGTATTTGAAGACAGTTATTGTGATCTTTTATATTAAGCTGGCCTGTCATCTTGTAAAAATAGGAAGGATAAGATGTTTATCGTTTTATTAGGTTGCTTACTTTTCTCATTGCTCCTGAGAACTAGAGCTTAGATGATGTGGGAACTGGCCCCAGCCACTTCTCTCCTGTGAAGGAAATCAATACCAAATAAAAAATCAAATTCAGAAAACAGGTTAAAGCCACAAATGAGAATAAATTTAATTAAATCTCCTCCAACACTTCAAACTTTCAGATCTGAAACATTTTGAGCAAAGAACAATTGCCCCCATCTTACTCTAACCCTGTCCCAAGGACCATTCAGCAAACACTTCTGGCAAAACTGAGGTGTATTTTAAGCTTGAAATGTTTTGAGCGTGAAGAATTTCACACAACTTTAATTGTTAATACAAAACATTATCGCATTTGCTTTATTACAAGATCCAATTTGACTCAATATTCCAGGCTGCTCAACTGGATTCAAGACTTGAGTCCAAAGTATGATTTGTATCTACTCTACTCTAATCCTAGCCCTAAAATACAATATGAAGAAATAAAGAGAGATGATCCTGTAACTATCTGAGAAATATTTATTGTGCAAAATACTGCACTGTATATCAGACTCCAGAACTTTGTTCCAAAGCAAAAGAAAGCTCTGAGATCTCAAGAAAAGATCTGAAATATGACTGATCTATAGTTGGCTCTTTGCAGGTGCATTTTACTACTTCTATTATCCTCTCATATTTGATTTTTGGCATGACAGAAAGACATCCAAATGTAAAAGTTACACAAATATACAAATCCCATTTATACAGAACGACGTCTTCCTTTCTGGAGTACATCGGTGTGCAGGTTATATAAAAAGGTTATGTTTCATTTCAATTCAGAACACAATTGCAGGGATTCTCCCTATCTTATAAAGCCGCCCTTCCAAAGAGCCTGTCTGAGTTCAGAAGTCAGCCTCATCTAGTTTATACAATGCACAACTGCCCAGAGCAGTGCTTACTCACTTGCTGAGTGCTTCTGTTTCAGTAAGGCTTAGATCCATATTAATGGCTATACCGAGTCTGCTTGATATTCTCATTTGGAAAATTTTGTAATGAATTTTAAATGCTTTTGGCCAGAGAATGTTTCTGGCTACTATGTTCCAGCAGCTTACTTGCTGACTAGTTGAAACTCTGGGTGATCTCACCCAATTTTAGACTGACTGCTTTTGACATCTCAAAACTCTTCTGTTTCAAACAGTATTTCCAGATTAAAATGCACAGGAGGGCAACCTTAACATTTTCACTAAAAAACCTACTAGGTTAACCAAATTATAAAAATGCCAGATTGTTTCCCCTGTAAAGGAAGTTGGCAGTTTAGCAAAGAAATTGCTCTGTGCTCCAAATGAATCTGTTCCAGTTTTTTCCCAATGAGTTAAATTCAGACTCCTTTGCTTTCTTACTTCTGCTATCTAAAGTAATTCCCAAGAGCAATAAGCAACTGGATAAAAGCATCAATAGTGAGGAAAAACCTTCTTTCTTCCTCTTTTGGGAGCTTTAGAACAAAAGTACAATTATAGAAAGGGTAAGTTACAGGGGTGAGATTCAAATTTTTTAACAACTGGGTTTGTGAGCATGGCTTGGTGGGTGTGACTGGGTGGTCATATGACTGGGTGGGTCAAAAGAGAAACTCACTTTAACAATGCTCTCGGAGCAGGGGGTTGGACTAGATGACCTCCACGGTCCCTTCTAGCCCTGGATTGCTGTGCTGTTTCAAAGCATCCTCTGAAACTGCTTCTAGTGCCAGGATTTGTGGTCCTTCCTTCCTCTCCTTTTTCTCTCTCTCCCTCCCTCTATCCATCCGTCCATCCATCCATATCTCATTTACTTTACTTTCCCTTCCCTCTTTCTCCCATCTCTCGATTTCTTTCTACTGTACTTAAACCTCAGTAAAACACCCAGATATTTAAAGCCCTTAAACATCTTAGATTAATCTTGAAACATTCTGCATACTTGTACTTAAACAGAAAGAATTTTTTTTTAACATATATGGCTTCAATTCCAAAGCTACTTTTTATGAAAATGAAGACCAAGTCATGAAACGGAGGTTGGAAACAAAGCAAAGGTTAACCTTCTCATTCTTTCTAAATGGTAGAAGTGAGCCTTTTTACTTGCCATTTTATTACCAAGAATTTACCACCAGGGATGGGATTCCACCGGTATGGACCGGTTCTCTAGAAGTGGTTGTTATGATTCTGTGCAGTTCGGATAAACAGCAAAATGCGCCACTGGCTGGCCCCTCCCCTCCCCGCCCAGTCACTCCTTACCTGGCATGCATGCCATCTAACTTGCCTGCATTGTGCTTTTGCCTAATTTTGGTAAGTTGCTATTTTTCCTTTTTTTTTTTAACCCTGATGATCAGCTGTTCCAACTATGAACTGCCCCTGCGATTTAGAATCAGGTAGAAAGCAGGAAATTGTTGGATTTATTGCTTTCTAGCTAATCAAAATGGCCGCTGTACTGCTTTGCCTTTGCCCAGGAGGCCCTTTCCTGAGGTGGTATTCAGGGGGTGGGGTGGAGCAGACAAGTGGCTTGACAGAGAGCTGAACCTTCCTTAGGACTGAAGCATCTATTTTTCAGTGCAGACTCAGGCAGCAGATTTCAAAAAGGTAGATCTGTGAGTGACTCTGTGATTCTGTGAGCAACTCAATCTGTCTGCCTGCTCTGCCTGATTTTGGGTAAAAGTTGCTATATTTTTAATAAAAAAATTCAATATTTACATAAATATTTACATTTACACACAAGCCATGCCCACCCAGTCACATGACCACTAATCCACACCCACAAATTAGGCCACACCCACAGAACTGGTTGCTAGGAATTTGAATCCCACCCGTTTACCACCATCTTCAAATGAACAAAAAACACAAGTTTGCAAACTGCCTGAATAGTAACACAGCATAATTTTGTATGTTAAATATCGAATCACAAAATGGAAGAAGGAAAATATTTGTGAGAAATATTTACTGTGGTTTTTTGCTTGTCAAACTTAAAAGGCCATTGGACTCCGTAAATGTTGTGACAGCAATAGAAGTAATGATGTGTAACCATGAAGCAGCAGCTAGGCAAACTGCTGAATAGTTGAATTATGCTTTGGAAATTATGTAATGTATGCTCTGAAATTGAGCAAATTAACCAGACGCAAAGGTAAGCTGTTCTCCATTCTGAACTTACCACACTAAAAAGCAGAGCAACTTACTAATTTTGAAGAGGAGGATATGGAATAAAGAAAAAAGATTGGCCCCAACAGTTTTAGGAGAATGCATAGTTTTGTTTACCTAGAACATTCCCAAGGCAGTAATCAATATTTTTATTAGCTCCAAATGTTATTTTGGTTAAACATTGAATCCAGGTATACTGGATGGCTGGATGCTCCCAGAAGGCTGCAGGGAGGCCTCCTAGGCCAAAAACGGGACCTGGGAAGCATTCCTGGAGCCTCCTGGGAACAAAAATGGGGCGCGGGGGGTGTATTCCCCCCCCCCGGTTCATTTTGCTCCCAGGAGGCTACCCTACACTTACCTGGGAGCCAGATAGGCCTCGTGAGGACTCCTGGGAGAGGATGGGTGGGGTAAGCAGGTCCAACTGGTCTTCAGAATTACTGGTTCACCGAACTGGATGTAAAATTAACATCCAGTTTGTCTGAACTGGCCCAAACTGGCAGAATCCCACCCGGTAAGTTACAGTTATATAATGTTTAAATTATGAGGACATTTCACGTCTCTTTGTAAATTCTCGATTAGACATATCTCCTCTTTCTTTCCAGTACTTTGTAAACACACTTATATATGCCTTCTAAGGCAGCAGTCCCCAACCTTTCTAATTTGGCGACCTGGCCCAGCACAAGGTGGGCATGTGAGCGGTAGGCACATGTTCACACACAGAGTTCAATTGGTATAAGCACTGGCTGCACACACCCATCACCCGCACAAGTGGAGCTTCATGCGTGAGTGGAGGGAGCTTGTGCTCATGAGTGAAGCTCCACTTGCACAAGCGTAGAGTGCTGGTGCACAAAGCTCCATTTGCATAAATGGAGCTTCACAAGTGGAGCTTTGCCCACAAGCACACCTGAGTTGAAACTCCACTCAAGTGCCCACCGCTCACGTGAGTGGAGGTTCGCATACACGAGTACTTGCCCATCATTAGTGAGCTCCAGCAGTTTTAAACAGGCCATGACCTAGGGGGGTGGAAAACCCTGTTCTAAGGTCCTCCGAGATATAGTATGTTAATAGTAAGCTGTTTTAACAGGGAACCCAGCTGGGCGACGTCAACTGGAGTATTTTGAGAAAGCTAAAAGGGTTTGGGGGCAACACTTTAACATTAAGAAAAAGAAAGCAATGGCAAACAACTTCCATACTATTAAGTGATAATAGCAGTAAAATATTTTTCCCCAAACCCAGGACATTCAAAGTTTTCCTTTTTTATGGAAGTTACAAGTAAAATCATCTTTTGTAATGTTTTGGTCTATTATGGAACCTAAAGAAAATCCCTCAATAATTCACGACGAAAATATTTATAATACTCACCCAAAACATTTCCTAGTAGTTCTATACGATCTGAGCCAAAGAAAAGCTGAGGTTGTCCATCAGTCTGGATAACAAAACTTGGCAGTCCAAATGCCTACATAGGAAAACCCAACGTAAGTTATAAGTAGAGAATTCTGCTTCATCTAACTAGTTCAGGGTAACAGATGCAAACCAGAAGAGTTCCAATGTGTCAATTAGCTTCTGTATTAGGTGGCTGCTGCACATTTAACCTGCATTTCCCAAGGACAGTTTTTTTTTAAAATGCACATTACTGCATCTCCCACAACCCAAGAACTGGGAAATGGGTCCAATTCACCTGTGCCTCCACACCAATGCTATTTTGTAGGGAAACATGTTCAAATACCATCAAAATTCACCTGCTCACCTGGATGAGGAGAAAACAGATCAAAAGCCATAAAAGGAAAGATAGATCAACTACCACACTTTTTAAAATCTCCCAAATTGGCCTTTTACTTGTCAACTTTTGGAGTGTTCTGAGTATCACTATATTTCACAGTACTGAACACCACTTGCCATCCATCCATCTATACTTCTGCTGGTGCACTTTAGCTTAAACTATAAAACTTAAGTGAGATTAAGAAGCATCCTAGGCAAATCCTACTACCTCCCATTGGTCCAAATGTGGATTATGCTCACTGCTTTTCATTACAGTAATGTTGGCACATAAGTATACATTAGTTCTCATAAACAGATTTTGCGCATTATTACACATCAGTTCAAGCTGATCTGTGCATGGAATAGTTTTGTAAAATAACTCACTAAATGGGAATAGGCAGTTACCTTGCTGCTGTGCTATATTATACTATTATAAGGCTGCACATCTGCCCCGTTCTTCACAAATTTGACAGCAATATTTCAATGCTAGTATGGATAATAGTTACAAAGAGGCAGAAAAAACCAGCCAGAAGGTTCTGAGGGGATGCAGGTCTTCTAAGGTGACTTCATTAGCCAACAAAGTTGCTCATTAAAGAATTCAGCTTCCCAAGATCCTACATCTTTTTGAAAATGAACTGTGACTGGAAGATATATTTCATAAAATATTAGCCCTTACCCCAAACTTCAGGACTTCATCCGTTGTCTCTTTCAGGCGATTCTTTATCTCAGGTGAGGTGCTCATTTTCAGAAGCTCCTGGCTTTTGTCTGAGGACAACCCTGCTTTCTTTGCAGCCTGAGGGGGGAAGAGAACCAAATATCCTAGAAGATGCAGCCAGATTTATTTATTTATACCACATATTTCTTAACTGCCAATCTCCCGGAGACTCTGGGCAGTATAAAGTTGACTGAATAAAACCTCAGGCAGCTTTCCATGTTGAGAGAGACACATAAGCCACCTGAGATATTATAAAGGAAGAAGGGGTTTGCAAAAATATCAAATACTGTCATGTCATTTAACTGAACTGGAAAACAAAATGGCCCTGTCAAAGAAGCAGCATACGAAACTGTGACCCAACTTAAATTGTTCTTTTTGGTTTGCTGGTATTGACTTAACGATTAAAATACTTAAATTCTCTTTCGACAATGGATTCTTTTTTTTCACACAAGACTTCCTTTTTCACTCCAACAGTAAGATGATAATCTACAGCACTCCACAATCACAAGGAGTCTGGTAGCACCTTTTCTGAGCAGCCAATGTTATGAAAGGGCCTAAGCTTTTGTGAGCTGCAATCCATGATGAAGTATGATGAAATAACCTGCCGCATATGGAAGCTTATACGCTTTCTTCAAATTTATTAGTCATAAAATTACTACCACATTCCTTCTGGGTCGGTATTATTATTAGTCTCTGTGGCTAAAATTTTCCTCCTCTCTCTGGGATCTCCAGAGTCTTAGGCTGAGACTTTTCTACCTAAAGATTCTAGGAATGAGGGAATCAACTAGCAGAGTATTTACTGATTTTGAGATAATATTCCATATAAGTAGCATACAATTCTTTTAAAAAGTAAAGGACAGATTACATGGGCCTTAATAATCACTCTAAGGCCTAGGAAAACTGCATTTCCATGCACCAGACCTTGTGAAAATGCTACTGACAAACTTATTTTCTCCTAATTTGCTAATTTTAAAAAAATAAAAGACTTCTACATCCTTCAGAGAATTCAAAGACTGAAGAAGAGAACAAAGTACACAATTTCCCTTCTGCATGGACAATCCTACAAGAGTTCCACATTCAGGACAACAGGCATCTAAACACTCTCCAATTTAAACTTCTTTCAGAATTATCCAGCCAGAAGCACAGACCAGCCCTTTTGCATCTAAGCCACCCTGAAGGAGAAAAGCAAGAGAAGAACATGAAGAGGAGCAGAAACTTACTGCCAATATACTTTCTGGCTGAACTATGTCTTCATCCTGGAAAAACAAAATGGCAACTGATTAATAAACCTTGTGGATAAGATGGGTCAAGGAAATAGTGATATTAGACAACTAAACAAAACAAAAACCATGAAGGACAACAATGGCGCTTGTCTAAATGACAATTTAATTTAATTTAATTTAATTTAACCTACCTGGGGAATAGGGAGAGAAGAGAAATAGTTGAAATTCCAAACTACCTTATTCATTTAACTGGGTCTTAAAGAATATTTAAATTTCTGGAGCCCCCATATAGTTCTCTATTTGGCTTAGTTGACTGACATGCATGCAAGCCTCATTAAAATGATTTCAACTTTCTCGCTTAAGTGATCCTCTGAAAGGACAGAGAAATGCCAAGAGAGATGGATAGGTGTGCAGGACCTCAATACTTACCCTGGACCAAATGCGCATCCAGAGTTCTCTAGAAACAGACTCCAGAAACTGAGGTTCTGCTGTATCCACAGCAGTGATGAAACGCATGGCAAGCAGACTTCCTGTAGACAGTAGAGACGTACACAAAAGCGCACTAGAGAAGCTGTATAAATGCTAAAAGGGGACAAACACACCCTTACTTTTAAAAGGATGTCCTTGACTTTCTACTTCCTGACGTGCCACACGTGGGCAGAAACCATCATTTCCAAAATGCCTGACTGGCACCAATTTGGAGAAAACAATCTCTTTCATTACCTTTCACTATCACAGTGTTTACAAAATCCTTCGGTGAATTCACAGGCACTTGGCAATACTTTGCCATTCGACTGATATCCTTTAGCAAATACTCTCCTCTCTTAGGAAGCATTGCTGGAGGCTGGTTCCCTGTTGCAAAAGACAATAATTCACAAAATGTGATTTCAATTGATTCTAATTTTCTATTTGTGTTTTATTTCCCATCCATCAAAGTATGGGAAGCTAACATTCCGGGTTTGGATAGGATTGTGGGAACCTGAATACTGCATGCTTAATTTTAATGCAGAGAAGAAATTATACATTTTGTTTGGGTTTTTTTGCTTTAAGAAATTTGACCAAAATAAGTTGTTACAAAACAGCCAAGTACACAGTTAACTGAACAAATCATACTAAACAGTGGCAATTCTCAACAGGATTGAGCATCAGCTCAGATCTTGCTCTCAACCCAGCAAAGCCTTTAAATAGGAAAATAATCCAGCTGCATTCATTTCTAATTACCCTTGGAAATGATCAATTTAATGATTTCATGGATATCAGAGATCTTGAAAAATGACAAGTTTAACACCTGGTGTTTGTGTGTATGTGTGTGTGTGTGTGTGTATGTATGTATGTGTATGTATATATATATGTATGTATGTATGTGTGTGTATCTATCTATCTATCTATCTATCTATCTATCTATCTATCTATCTATCTATCTATCTTTGGTTATTCGAGAAGCAGAGCTGAAGATCAAGCCTGAAGATGATGAATGAGACTTCATCGAAATGTTGCCTAGATACTTCCAATCTTACACGGGAGAAAACCCGAATAACCAAAGATCCACATACAAATACCCGCGAGAACCTCGGAAAACATATGTATATACATACATACATACATACATACATATGTAGGTATGGCATTCAGAAGCTGATAAAATAAGACACCAAGTTACCAACATCCTATGCACAAGCAAACCACCCAAAAACAACTTGCAGAAAGAAGAAATTAAAGCGCTACAAACCCTGAAAAGCCTGCACTCACAAACAAAAAAATCTCCACACCACAAGCCAGGCAAACACCTGGGCACAAACAGATCTCCCCTGATACCTCCATCTCAAACACACCCCAACCAGGCACCCAGATGAAACCCAGCTTCCTAACTAAAGATAGCCGTCCATTTACCCGAAGCCAAGCTGCACTAAAGGCCTCCAATAAAGTAACACAATGTTGCCAGCCAATCAAGATACAAAAAGAGCCAAAAATCAGACAGAAGATCTTAGAAACACCAATCAAGCAGAACACAGCAAACTCCAAGGCCAATAAACACAGACCAAGACTCCCAACCGAAAAGGATGAAGAAAAAACCATTCTGGCACAGCAATAGGCTGCCCCAAATTTAAATCTGAAACCACTGTAAAAGTCTGACTCACAGATGAACATTATACAGAAGCCTGATGATGGCAGATGAGATTCTGCTGAAACATTGCTATAACTTTAAAAGCACAACTACTATGACGTGGGAAAATACCCGAACTAAGCTGAATGCCATACATGTAAGTACCCACGAAAACTTAAGAAAATATATATATGTATTAATATAATATATAATAGACATATGAATTTTTAGAGACCTTAGAGTTTAAAAATAATATATTGACAAAAAGGGGAAAAGATTAGGAAAGTTATAAACAGACTAGGAAACCAGAGGAATAAATCAATAAATTTTCCAAATAAATAAATAAATTTGAAACATTTGTACAATTTAGAGAAAAAAGTATACAATTAAATAATACACCAGTGAGAACAGAATTAAATCTATATTAGGAACAGAGATTCTTTGAATGCTGTAAATGAACACTAGAGGGGACTAAAGGACCAGGCATAAAGAAAAAAAAAGGGAAAGTGCATTTATCAATGTTTAAACTGAGGTTTAAAATGGCCAATCCAGTATGTTTTGAATTACTTGAAGAGCTCTTCAAAGATGAACCAAGATATTAATAATTAATATCTTAGAAAACATAAAAGTTCCAATACAGATGTTAAGGGAAATTTTAAAAAGCAACTTATACTGAACCACATATACAGAATCACAGAGTTGGAAGGGACCTTTGGAGGTCTTCTGGTCCAACTCCCTGCTCAATCAGGAGACCCTACAGCATTTCAGACAAGTGACTGTCCAGTCTCTTCTTAAAAGCCCACAGTGATGGGACACCCACCACTTCTGAAGGCGAGCCATTCCATTGTTGGTTGTTCCCATTCTTAAGAAATTTCTTAGTTCAAATTTGCTTCTTTCCTTCATTAGTTTCCACCCATTGGTTCTTGTCTTGCCTTTTGGTGCTTTGGAGAAGAGGTTGATCCCCTCTTCTTTATGGTAGCCCCTCAAATATTGAACATTGCTATCATGTCACCCGTAATCCTCTTTTTCTCTAGACAAGCCATACCATACCATACCATACCATACCAACCATCCATACCATACCATACCATACCACACCATACCATACCATAACCATACCATACCATACCATACACCATACCATACACATACCATACCATACCATACCATAACCATACGATACCATACCATAACCATACCATAACCATACCATAACATACCAAACCATACCAAACCATACCATAACCATACCATAACCATTACCATACCATACCATACCATAACCATAACCATACCATAACCATACCATACCATACCCATAACCATACCATAACCATACCATAACCATACCATAACCATACCATAACCATAACATAACCATACCATACACCATATCATACCATACCATACCATACCATAACCATACCATACCATACCATACCCATAACCATACCATAACCATACCATAACCATACCATAACCATACCATAACCATTACCATTACCATACCATAACCATAACCATACCATAACCATACCATAACCATACCATAACCATACCATACCATACCCATAACCATACCATAACCATACCATAACCATACCATAACCATACCATACCATAACCATACCATAACCATACCATACCATACACCATACCATACACCATACCATACACCATACCATACCATACCATACCATACCATAACCATACCATTACCATACCATAACCATACCATACCATACACCATACCATACACCATACCATACACCATACCATACCATACCATACCATAACCATACCATAACCATACCATAACCATACCATAACCATACCATACCATACACCATACCATACACCATACCATACCCATACCATACCATAACCATACCATACCCATACCATACCATAACCATACCATTACCATACCATACCATACAACATACCATACACCATACCATACCATACCATACCATAACCATACCATACCATAACCATCCATAACCATACCATACCATACCATAACCATACCATACCATACACCATACCATACCATACCATAACCATACCATTACCATACCATAACCATAACATAACCATACCATAACCATACCATACCATAACCATAGCATACCATAACCATACCATAACCATACCATACCATAACCATACCATACCATACCATACACCATACCATACACCATACCATACCATACCATACCATAACCATACCATTACCATACCCATACCATACCATACCCATACCATATCATACCATAACATACCATAACCATACCATTACCATACCATACCATAACCATACCATAACCATACCATACCATACACCATACCATACACCATACCATACACCATACCATACCATACCATAACCATACCATAACCATACCATTACCATACCCATACCATACCATACCCATACCATATCATACCATATCATACCATAACATACCATAACCATACCATACCATAACCATACCATAACCATACCATTACCATACCATACCATACAACATACCATACACCATACCATACCATACCATAACCATACCATACCATACCATACCATAACCATACCATACCATACCATAACCATCCATAACCATACCATACCATAACCATACCACACCATAACCATACCATACCGTACCATAACCATACCGTACCATACCGTACCATAACCATACTGTACCATAACCATAACCATACCGTACCGTACCGTACCGTACCATTACCATAACCATACCATAACCATACCGTACCATACCGTACCATACACCATACCATACACCATACCATACCATACCATACCATACCATAACCATACCATACCATACCATACACCATACAATAACCATACCATAACATAACCATACCATACCATACCATAGCATTACCATACCACACCATACCACACCATAACCATACCATACCATAACCATACCATAACCATACCATACCATACACCATACCATACACCATACCATACCATACCATACCCATACCATACCATACCATACCATACCCATACCATAACCATACCATACCATAACCATACCATACAGCATACCATACAGCATACCATACCATAACCATACCATAACCATAACCATACCATAACCATACCATAACCAAACCATAACCATAACCATACCATAACCATACCATACCTTACCATACCATAACCATACTATACCATACCATACCATACCATACCAAACCATACCATACCATAACCATACTATACCATACCATACCATACCAAAACCATAACCATACCATACCATAACCATACCATACACCATACCATACACCAAACCATAAACCATACGATACCATACCATAACCATATCATACCATACCATAACCATACCATAACCATTACCATACCATACCATACCATACCATTACCATACCACACCATACCACACCATACCATAACCATACCATACCATAACCATACCATCCCATAACCATACCATAACCATACCATTACCATTACCATACCATACCATTACCATAACCATACCATACCATACCATACCATAACCATACCATTACCATAACCATACCATACCATTACCATAACCATACCATACCATACCATAACCATACCATACATCATACCATACCATAACCATACCATACCATTACCATACCATACCATTACCATAACCATACCATACCATACCATACCATAACCATACCATAACCATACCATACCATACAACCATACCATTACCATACCATACCATAACCATACTATACCATACCATACCATACCATACCATACCCATACCATAACCATACCATAACCATACCCATACCATACCATAACCATACCATACCGTAACATAACCATACCGTACCATAACCATACCATAACCATACCGTACCATAACCATAACCATACCGTACCGTACCGTACCATTACCATAACCATACCATAACCATACCGTACCATACACCATACCATACCATACCATACCATTACCATACCATAACCATACCATACCATAACCATACCATACCATACACCATACCATACACCATACCATACACCATACCATACCTAACCATTACCATACCATTACCATACCATAACCATACCATAACCATAACCATACCATACCATACCATACCATAACCATACCATAACCATACCATAACCATACCATACCATACCATAACCATACCATACCATAACCATACCATAACCATACCATAACCATACAATACCATAACCATACCATACCATTCCATAACCATACCATACCATACCATACCATACCATAACCATACCATTACCATACCATAACCATAACCATAACCATACCATACCATACCCATACCATAACCATAACCATACCATAACCATTCCATAACCATACCATACCATAACCATACCATACCATACTATTACCATACCATAACCATAACCATACCATACCATACCCATACCATTACCATACCATAACCATACCATACCATAACCATACCATAACCATACCATACCATAACCATACCATTACCATACCCGTAACCATAACCATAACCATACCGTAACCATAACCATACCATAACCATACCATACCATACCATACCATTACCATAACCATACCATAACCATACCATAACCATACCATAACCATACCATACCATAACCATTACCTACCATACCATACCATACCCATACCCATAACCATACCATAACCATACCATAACCATAACCATACCCATACCCATACCATAACCATACCATAACCATACCATAACCATACCATAACCATACCATACCATAACCATACCATACCATAACCATACCATTACCATACCAAACCCATACCCATACCCATACCCATACCCATACCATACCATACCATTACCATAACCATAACATACCATACCATACCATACCATACCATACACCATACCATACACCATACCATACCATACCATACACCATACCATACCATACACCATACCATACCATACCATACCATACCATACCATACCATACACCATACCATACACCATACCATACCATACCATAACCATAACCATAACCATACCATACCATACCATACCATACTATAGCTAGTTCAGATTCACAATACATGAGAAAAGCAAACACGCAATACTTCACCAATCTCTGATCTAAAGTTTTGCAACTCTACGTTTGTAACTAGTTGCTACAGGAGCATGTCTAATCTTCATCTAAGTTCGGTTGAATAATTAAATACTTACTTACCAGTTGCCTTCATTATCCCTGCAAGGAAAACTGGCCGCAAATGCAGATCCAGATTCCAGATGGGACGGTACCTGCAAATAATCTACAGAGGTAAGAGGGATTATTAATATTATGGGTGGTCCTCCATTTATGATCACAATTGAACCCCTATTGCCCATTGCTAAGTGAGACATTTAAGTGAATTTTGCCACATTTTATGACCTTGCCACAGTTCTTAAATGAATCACTGCAGTTGTTAAGTTAGCAACACAGTTATTAAGTGAATCTTAACTTTTGCTTGTCTGAAGGTCACAAAAAGTGATCATATGACACCAGAACATTACATCATAAATACGAGCCAATGGCCAGGTGTCTGCATTTTGATCATGTAACCATGGGGATGGTCACAGATGAGGAAAATTGTCATAAGCCACTATTTTCAGTGCCGTTGTAATATGTTCATTGAAAATCAGGTGTACATTTATTAGGATATAAATCCAGTAAAAGTAAAGTATCACAGGAACTAAACATAAACTGTGGGGTTTTTTTTAAAAAAAACCTATCTCTATTATTTTGATAGCGGGGGTGTGTGTCTGTCATAACTTTGAATGATCTCTAAGAACTATCTCTAACTGTAATTTGAAATGGGATTATAATACTTTAATGCTTTAAATAATATTATGCATCATAGCCCACTGACATCAAACCACCCAAAATATTAAACATTCTTTGTAGGTAAACTAACAATGAAAGAATCTATATTAGCAAGGTAAAAAAATGAAAACATCACAGTAAACATGGCTTTCTTTTCCTAATAAACCAAGTTACCCATTTGGTTTACTTGCAAACAGGTTCTCTCACAACAGAAATTAATATATTCCCCAGGTAAAATGGATAAAGTTTGGAAATAATACATTAACTTTATGGATATCCTGGTACTGGAAGCCATATTGTGTAATCATTCAAGATTGGAGTACTGCACAGCAGGGCTGTCAAATTCATGGCCTGCCTGGTTTAGCGAAGGGAGGGGGGAAATCCCAATATGTCACATGACATGGCCGTGATGCTACGAGTTTGACACCAGTGCTGCACAGCATAAACCCCCACTCCTTTAACCTCAAACTATCCACCATTGACCTCACCCCATTCCTAGGAGGTCTGTAAGGGGCATGCATAAGTGCACCATCATTCCTCCCATCCCTGTCCTAATGTCCCCATTTAATCATACCTATTTTCTGTATTCTTACTCATGTTTACACTTATACCTATTTATCTTGTAAGCGATTGACAAATCCAATAAATAAATAGGGATCACCACTAGATGGCAGCAAAAAGATGCAGAAACCCCTAAACATCTGGACTTGGATTCTTGAAGACCAAATACACTGCTCAAAAAAATAAAGGGAACACTTAAACAACACAATGTAACTCCAAGTCAATCACACTTCCCTGAAATCAAACTGTCCACTTAGGTAGCAACACTGATTGACAATCAATTTCACATGCTGTTGTGCAAATGGAATAGACAACAGGTGGAAAGCATAGGCAGTTAGCAAGACATCCCCAATAAAGGAGTGGTTCTGCAGGTGGTGACCACAGACCACTTCTCAGTTCCTATGTTTTCTGGCTGATGGTTTGGTCACTTTTGAATGCTGGCGGTGCTTTCACTCTAGTGGTAGCATGAGACGGAATCTACAACCCACACAAGTGGCTCAGGTAGTGCAGCTCATCCAGGATGGCACATCAATGCGAGCTGTGGCAAGAAGGTTTGCTGTGTCTGCCAGCATTGTCTCCAGAGCATGGAGGTGCTACTAGGAGACAGGCCAGTACATCAGGAGATGTGGAGGAGGCCGTAGGAGGGCAACAACCCAGCATCAGGACCGCTACCTCCGCCTTTGTGCAAGGAGGGACAGGAGGAGCACTGCCAGAGCCCTGCATTCATTCAGAGCTAGGATGTCTTATTTTTGTGTTCCCTTCATTTATTTCAGCAGTGTATATATAATTGTATTTGATGAATCCATAAGTGACATGATCAACTTCTCGCTTGACAAGAACATTCTGAAATATTCATATATATCATTTGCTTTCATCCAGCTCAAGGTAACACACTTCACATTCACAAATAGTTCCAAAGTCCAATAATTAAAACTAAAGTCAGACTTATGTTACTTATTAATTGCTACATAGCTTAATTTAATGTTACACTTGTTTCCCAATATACCCACGATCCATACACGTAGTGCAGACATGACAAATGTTGCAATGTTTTCAGGAGCCACAGAAAAGTGGGTCAAAGTTGAGGTAAGAGGGAACGGCTTTGCTTTAATACGGCTTTTTCCAGCGCTCTCACCTCAAAGCCAAGCCAGGAATAGGGCGATAAGACATCGTAGAAAAATTCCACCTTCTTCTTGCTGACCCCGGAAGTCTCGCGCGCTGTGGCCATGCTCCGTCGGAAACCCAAGTTGAGGAGAGAAAACTTGCGGTTCCACATATCTCCAAAGGGAGAATGCAAACCTCCCCTCCGGTCCAAAGACTCGCTTTTACGTCGTCACGTGCAGGTTTCGGAGCCCAACCCACTCCAGGGTTCCCTTTCGGGCCAAGCGGAGGAAGGCCGGCAAACGTCACTTGCAGGCGCCGCAACAACATTAACAACGGCAACCGACTGTGCAACGATTGAAAAGTTTCTGCACACGCGCGCAACCTTCGGATGTTCGTGCTTTTCCAATTTGTTAGATTCGAGAACATACACACACACAGAGAGAGAGAGAGACAGTGATACACAGAGAGGGGGGAAAGTAGGGAAAGGGGGAGAGAGAGACAGAGAGAGAGGAGGGACAGAGAGGAGAGGGGGAGATAGGGAGACACACACGCACACACACAGATACAGAAAGCGGGGAGGAGAAAGGGAGAGATAGACAGTGGGGAGGGAGAGGAGCAGAGAGATGGGGGGGAACGACATAAACCCATAGAAGAGTTTTGTGGCTTAATAGGCATGGCTATGGGTCATATGACTGGATGAGAGTGAGTGACAATGAGTTGGCCACGCCTGCCCAGGTTTTGTGGCTCCCAGTGTTTTCCGTTTTTTTTTCTGTGGGAAATGGGTCCAAATGGCTCTTTTGAGTGTTTAAGGTAGCAGACTCCTGGATTAGGGAAAGAGTTTGTTACCGAACCCATGGAATTTCTTAGCTTACTAGCAGTGTTAAACCAAATTTCTGCATAGTAATTTGAACATTATAGTTACCCCATTACAGACTCTTCAACTTGGTCAATTACTGGACTGTTTCCCATGGCTGTCATTTTCAAAGCTGCAAATATAAAATTGGTCACCTTATAGGAAAGCTTTACTGACCCAACTATGCACCTATTCACAAATGGGTCATTGCTGAAAAGGATGTTTTGGCTTCCCAGTTGCCACGATGAAAGGTATAAAGTTTTGTTTTTTCATGGTTGAGATTGTCTTCATTAAGCTTATCCACCTCGGCTGAAACATAGGAGGAAAATGTCCCTGCAATATCCAGTGACCACATCTGTCCATTAGTTGATTCTTTGAGTTATCTTCGTGTTTTCTCTGTACGTAGGATCTGCTGCTGAAGTGAGAACTCACAGCAGTTCACTTTGGGATTCAGAGGAAACAATGGTGGATTCCCAGAAACGCCTCACCTGGCCCTTCTGCTTCATTGACAGCTGCACCACAGGCAGCCTGGAATCAGAGTCCAAATGTGGCATTTTGCTCATCCATATGTATCATTCCAATTCAGCAACCTCAGGAGAGCAGAACCAATCTAAACCTTAAAAAAAAAAAAAAAGAGGGAGGGCTCTCCCATCTGCCATAGCTTTAGAAGCAAACAAAAGAGGAGTGCTTTTTCTCTCTCTCTGTTATTACAGCTAAAATGTAGATATCCAAGATCCCACTTGGAAGGATTTGAGTGTCCTATTGGGCCCTTTCAAGGCTGTATTTGTGTTCATTCTTCAGCATGAAGGCCTCAAAAGAGGAATATATCTTCGCGCTCCCAGGATTACACCTGGTTCATAAGCAAAACATCAGAGCTGCATTATGCAGCCTAGACAGGACACATAGTGCCAAAGAGCATGTATGTGTGTATGTGTGACTATTAAAGAGCATTTGTTTCATTATTCATCAGATCCCTCAGATCTGTTAAATATTTCACTGTACCACTGCCACCCTCTTCCCTCCGTCTTTGTGCCATCAAGAACCAAAACCTATAAATGTGAATCTATGACTCCTTGTCCAATGCTTGTTATGTCTGTGGTGTGTCTTGGGCTTGCAATAAAAGACTACTGTGACCAATTCACCCGCGTGTGGGGTTTTTTGTTTAAAGCTAACAAACACCTAAGGTTTGTTAGCTAAAGCGGGAATCATAATGATCTGTAGCTTAGTTAACACTTCAACATTTCACCTAAAATGTTTAATTATGGGGGTTCGTAAGCCCTAGTAGAAATGTATTCCACCAAATAATGTTTTGATAAAAACCCTAAATACAATGACAAGTGTGTTTTGCATTGTTTGTATAGAATCTGTAAAAAACATTCTCAATGTCTGTGTCAACATAACATCTATCCCCTGCTCTTAACAATTGTTGTTTTTAAGAATGTTAGAAGCTATTTTAATATCACTATTGTATTTATAGTCCTAGAACTAATTTTACATGCTCTTCACAAAAAAAACCTCCTCCAAACGTAATAGTTAACTGTTCAAAAATTAGAACAGACCTGTAGCAGATTACCAACTGACATTAAATTAAAAGCATTTGCCACCAATTTCCCTATCTTCTGCCTATGTAAATCAGAGTTCTTAAGCTACAAAAGGCTCAATGCATCCGAGCTCTATATAAATCATGGTGTTGGGGCCCGAAAGTGGCTGGCAGAGCAGGCAGCAAAGTCGGACAGCGAGGAGGTTGGGGAGGAACCTGGGCCAGTCCTGGAGGCTGAGGAAGACTCAGAAGAGGGATCTACATCAGAAGCAGAGATGGGGCCAGGGCAGGCTGGCAGTCATCACTGCCTTGGACAGCAGTGAGGCGGGGGAGCAGCTGGAACCGGTTCCCAGCCTGCACATGTGCAGAGCTGCCAAAAGGAAAGAACAATTACGCACTGAGGGTCGCCATGGAAGTAAGGCCACAGGTGGACGATGAATGGCCCCTCCCATAAGGATTAAAAGAGGAGCAAAAGGGGAGAGGGCTCTTGCAGGAAACCATTCATTCACTTGTTCCATCATTGTGAAGATCTGTCTGTGCATCCTAGAGACTCTGTGCTAAGCCCTTGTCAGCACTGCATTTGGAAATATTTACCAGGCAGCTTTCCAAGATAGATAAAGTTTGAGCTCCTAATTATACCCTTGAAAGACTATTTGCCAGGCTGCTAGCTGAATGTGAATGCAAGAAATTCACATTAGTTTAATAAAAGGTGTTTGGTCAGGACAAAGAGTCTACTTAGTGCTTTTTGGGGAAGCCTAGGACAGAACCTTTTGACATCTTGTCTGTTTTATTTTAGAAATCTTAATTTTTCCATTGGATGTTTTAGGGGCAAAATGGTTTGAGATACTCATTTTACACTTTAACTCTCCCCTAACCCCCCCTCCCAAATTCAGAAACACTTCCATCTTAGTAATTCTAGTAACATAATTACATCACTAAGCATGTCTCTTGTGAGGCCCTAGGCAGGATACAAAATTAAAAGCAAATCCTTGACAACAAATTACACAAGTTGCTTCAATTTGCCTTGATTCCTGGAGGGATACCTGGTAACTATTAGTGGAAATGGCTCCTTTCCATCTTCCTTTTCAGCAGTTACAATAAATATTCTTTATTGCTCCATTACTGTGTATGTATGGAAAAAAGCAGTGAAGCATGAACACAGACATTTAGAGCAATGTGATCAATGGGCAGACTTTTACAGAGAGGAAAGGGGCTCATGGATAGTTCTTGTTTAGAGACCACAGTTGGGACCCACAATCTGAAAGTGAAGTGATTGCTAAATAAAACAGATAGTGCTTATTTATGATCTTTCTTCAGCTTTCCTTTGCTTTACAGATATGTGAAGTTAGTAACTGCAAGGATTGTTTGTAAAGTTACTTTTTCATCACTGTTGTAATTTTAATCAATTGTTAAATGAAGAAGTCAGAACAAGAGTCATATGTAGTCTGAAATGGGGGGAAATGGTGAAAAACTACCTTAAACTATAATAATAACTGCAGCATATGCAAAATAGCACCATCCAGCTTAAAATACCTGAGAAAACGCATTTACGTAAACAGATCTTGAACTTAAAGCAACCACAAAAAGTTAGAAGAATGTTTCATTATTTCAGTGGTTTTTTCCTGCTTTATTAATACGATTACCTCAATTTGTTCAGGCATTTTAACAAATCCCTTTCATGCCACTCTTTACCAACTTTAATATTTCAAGTATTTTAAAAATCATGTTCAAATTCAAAAAATCATATTTGCTTCTGCCCAAGAAATAACAGTGTTTCTTAAACTGTCTTTCATAAATGGACTACACATGGCTTCACTTTGCTGTTTAAACATACGAGGACCTGTTACGTATCAACATGGTCCTCTTTTTAGTCCGCAGTTCCCTAATTTAACCTACCTGGGGAATAGGGAGAGAAGAGAAATAGTTGAAATTCCAAACTACCTTATTCATATAACTGGGTCTTAAAGAATATTTAAATTTCTGGAGCCCCCATATAGTTCTCTATTTGGCTTAGTTGACTGACATGCATGCAAGCCTCATTAAAATGATTTCAACTTTCTCGCTTAAGTGATCCTCTGAAAGGACAGAGAAATGCCAAGAGAGATGGATAGGTGTGCAGGACCTCAATACTTACCCTGGACCAAATGCGCATCCAGAGTTCTCTAGAAACAGACTCCAGAAACTGAGGTTCTGCTGTATCCACAGCAGTGATGAAACGCATGGCAAGCAGACTTCCTGTAGACAGTAGAGACGTACACAAAAGCGCACTAGAGAAGCTGTATAAATGCTAAAAGGGGACAAACACACCCTTACTTTTAAAAGGATGTCCTTGACTTTCTACTTCCTGACGTGCCACACGTGGGCAGAAACCATCATTTCCAAAATGCCTGACTGGCACCAATTTGGAGAAAACAATCTCTTTCATTACCTTTCACTATCACAGTGTTTACAAAATCCTTCGGTGAATTCACAGGCACTTGGCAATACTTTGCCATTCGACTGATATCCTTTAGCAAATACTCTCCTCTCTTAGGGAGCATTGCTGGAGGCTGGTTCCTTGTTGCAAAAGACAGCAATTCACAAAATGTGATTTCAAGAGTAAACCTTTAATTTTTTATTTGTGTTTCATTTCCTATCCATCAAAGCAGTGGTGGGATTCAAATAAATTAACAACTAATTCTCCACCTAACTCAACGTCACTCACGTCGAGAGGCACCTCGCCTCGCCCAGCCTCTCCTCACCATGTCCAGCCCCCCCACAGCCACTCCTTGTCATGCCTGGCCTCACCTCGCCTCGCCCGGACTTACAACCACAATTGAGTCCAAAATGCATGTTGCTAAGTGAGAAATTTATTATGTGAGTTTTGCCCCATTTTATGACTTTTCTTGCTGCATTTTTTTTGTGAATCACTGCAGTTGTTAAGTTAGCAACATGGCTGTTAAGTGAATCTGGCCTTCCCATAGACTCTGCTTGTGAGAAGGTTGCAAAAGGGGATCACATGAAGCCTGGGAAAGTACAACCGTCATAAATGTGAGACTGTTGTCAGTCATCTGAATTTTCATCACTTGACCATGGGGATGCTGAACTGTTGTAAGTGTGAAAACAGGTCATAAGGTACGTTTTCCAGTGCCATTGTAACTTTGAATGGTCACTAAATGAACTGTTGTAAGTCAGGGATTACCTGTACAAAAATACAAAAAGCTTCTTTGTTTGCAAAAAGCTGCCCTAAGTACCAATCATTAGATTAGAAATGGGGGAATACACACTGAAGATCCTTTTCATCAGCAATGCCTGAGTTACAGATCAGGCAGGGTGCCAGAGCACCTTGAGGAATTAAAATAGTTAAAATGCAGTGATGACTATCAAGCAGCCAACTCTTGCTCATAAAAGTGAAACCCTTTAGCAGAGAGGTCATTTAAGCTCTCCAGAAAGTGGGTGGGCATACTTGGACTACAAAATGACGAGCTAAAGAGACAAATTAACAAAGTATATAGGGGACCCAGGTTCAAGTCTCTGCCCTCCCAAGCTTGTCAGGATCACAATAAAATTAGAACATGCCACAGATATCTAAATAAACTTCAAGCCGGGTGCCATGTTACTAAACCTTATTATCATGAGAGAAAACCAAAATGAATTGGAGGGAGGATCCACACCTCTACTTCCTTTTTTTAAAATCTTACAATTAGTGAGCAATCATGTGCCTTGGCCAAGCAATGCAAGAGACTCCTGTCCCAAAGGTGCTTTTTCAAGAGGCAACTGGACTTTCTGGAAACAAGGAAAGTCCAGTTGCCTCTTGAAAAAAGCACCTTTGGGACAACCATGACCTGGATGACTGTAGAATCCCCATAGACAAGAGACTCCTGTGCTCAGTGAACTGAGAAAGCACCCTTTCATACCCAGGAGAGGCAATCCTTAGATTCATTTGCACTACTTAAAGATACCAGTTGATCTCACCTCACAAGATATCCTAAGGAAAGCATCCAGATTTAAGGAAAGATCACATGCCCCCAGAAAGGCAGTTAAAAAAAAATCAAACAGAGTGTCAAGCTTGCATCCTGTCTGTCAGCCATTCGATCAGGCAGGCAGTGGCAGTCTGAAAAGATTACATCGTTGCTTTCCCAACAGGGGTTGGGTGGGGGGAAGAAGACTCCCAAAGAAGCCCTTTTTTGGAACAAACAAAGAGGCCAAAAACTAGCCAAATCACTCCATTTAGAGAAGATTACGGATCCAAAGAGGCCCATGATCGCCCCCTCCCATCCTTCACTGGGGACAGGTAAGGAGTGCTGACAGGGGATTCAGTTGTGTTGGAAGTACAGCCCAAAAGGACAGTGTCAGGAACCACTAAACAGTGTAAAAAGCTTAAAACAACCTTTCCCCTTTAAGAAACTCAAGCCCTTCCCTTTAAGAAAGTCAAAAATGAAAGTACCAGCAAAAGAAGGAAAAAACCCCAGAGAAGCCTCTACAGCAGTGGTGGCTAACCTTTTTCAGCTCCTGTGCTGATAATTGCACATGCACAGTGGGGCTCTTCCGGGTGATCCCTTGCATGCCGGCAGAAGTGGCTTTCCGTGCCACTTCCGGCATGCATGCCATAGATTCACCAACACAGCTCTATAGAAAGTCTGCACCTACTGCCAAGAATCATTAAGTTTGCAGCATTCAAAAAATCTCCGTTGTTAATACAAATTTAATTCTGTTCTCACTGATGTATTATTTAATTGTATACTTTTTTCAAACGGTACAAATATTTGATTTATTTATTTATTTTGAAAATGTATTGATTTATTCCTCTGGTTTCCTATTCTGTTTATAACTTTCCTAATCTTTTCCCCTTTTTGTCAATATATTGTTTTTAAATTTTCATTAAGTTAAGTAACTTAACTTGTTTAAGTATAACAAGGCTTAACAGCAGAGGCAGTTTCTGCAAACACTAAAGCAGGACAATAAAGATAAGCAGGATTAGGCTAGAAACAACACACAGAGACACACCAGAAAACCTCCTTCCTGCCTTCCTGACAGGATTAAACGGTAAGGTGGGAAAAACAAAAGGCTCTTGGAAGGAATTTCTTCCAACAGCAGGTTTGAACTGCTCAGAAAGTTAATTACCAGTTTCCCCAAATAGACAGGAACTGGCTGAATCTCACCACTGCATCAAAGTATGGGAAGGCAATATTCTAGGTTTTGATAGGATTATGGAAACCTGAATTCTGAACACTTAATTTTAATGGGGAGAAGGAATTATATCTCTTTGGGGTTTTTTACTTTAAGAAATTTGACCAAAATAAGTTGTTACAGAAAAAGCCAAGTACACAGTTAACTGAACAAATTATACTAGACAGTGGCAATTCTCAACAGGATTGAGCATCAGCTCAGATCTTGCTCTCAACCCAGCAAAGCCTTTAAATAGGAAAATAATCCTGTTGCACTCATTTCTAATTACCTTTGGAACTGATCAATTTAATGATTTCATGGATATCAGAGACTTTCAAAAATGACAAGTTTAATTTGACACCTGGTGTTCTACTTTTTTTTTCTCTGATAAAAGGCTTTTTAAATTTTAAAAGGTTTTGAAAATTTAAAAACAATATATTGATAAAAAGGGGAAAAGATTAGGAAAGTTATAAACAGAATAGGAAACCAGAGGAATAAATCAATACATTTTCAAAATAAATAAATAAATCTGAAATATTTGTACCATTTGAAAAAAGTATACAATTAAATAATACATCAGTGAGAACAGAATTAAATTTGTATTAACAACGGAGATTCTTTGAATGCTGCAAATGAATACTAGAGGGGACTAAAGGACCAGGCATAAAGGGAAAAAAGGGAAAGTGCATTTATCAATGTTTAAATTAAGGTTTAAAATGGCCAATCCAGTATGTTTTGAATTACTTGAAGAGCTCTTCAAAAATGGACGAAGACATTAATAACTGATACCTTAGAGTCGAGATGACTTCGAACCCTGCATTCCCGCCTTTCAGACTGACAGCAGAAACATGGGAATCCTACAGAAACTGATTTGACTGTTTTCTAGATGCCATAGACCTTGCTGACATTTCCGACCATAGGAAAAAGTCCTACTTTTTAAGCTTTTGCGGAGCCACAATGTTTGACACTGCTACGGCATTATTATTATTTTTTTTGATGAAAGTTTTATTGATTTTAACGATAAACAAAAACATATAAAACATAAAACATAACATAAAAAAATATCATTCTTCATAAATTTACAGTGTACTCCCTTTTGTGCATCCATTTCATAGTCATCAAAATAATTATATTACATTATAACTCACACCATCAATCATCAGTTAAATATCCTAATATCATTATTGAACAATCATTTGACTGTAATTTTACTAATTCATACTTAAGCGAGATAACTATAATTGAGTTAAATTATTTTATAACAAATCATAGAATCATACCAAATCTATCTTAATAAAGTATTCTAAAAAATTATCAAAACCAAGAAAAATTATATATTCGTTATTTCCTAAATTTCTAAATATTCTATTATTATATTGTATTATCTAACCATTGATAAAAGAGATCCCAAACTTCATAAAATTGTTTATCTTCTTGTTCTCTAATTTCAAATGTCAATCTACTCATTTCAGCACATTCCAATATTTTCTTAATAATTTCTTCCTCTAATGGTATTTTCTCACTCTTTCAATGTTTAGCAAATACAATCCTAGCCACTGTTAATACATTTACAATCAAATACTTTAAGTTTTTATTATATATATCAGGTAAGATTCCCAATAAAAAAATCTCTGGTTTCAAATCTATGTGTTTCTTTGTCATTTTTTCTAACCAAATGCGAATTCTAGTCCAGTATTTCCTGGCCTCCTCACAAGTCCACCACATATGGTAATATGAGCCAGGTATCTGATGATATTTCCAGCACTTTTCAGATTTATTCTTGAACATTCTTGCTATTCTTGTCGGGGGAAAGTGCCACCTGTAAAACATCTTATACAAATTTTCTTTATATGCTGTTGGCATTGTCATTTTATAATTTTGTGACCACAATTTTTGCCATTTCTCTAAATCAATCCCATATCCAAAATTCATCCCCCAAGCAATCATTGTTTCTTTAACTTGTTCTTCCTCTAATTTAATTTCCAACAAATAACTATATTTTTGACTTTCATTCCTTTTAATATTTCTATTTAAGACTTCCAAGGTCAATACAAATAACAAAGGAGATAATGGGCATCCTTGTCTTGTACCTTTTTTAATATTGATAGAGTCTGTGAATTCTCCATCTATCATTACTTTTGCCGTTTGCTTATAATATACGGCTTCTATTGCTTATATAAATTTTCTAGCAAAGCCCATCTGTTCCAATAGTAATTACATAAATCTCCAGTAACATTATCAAATATCTTTTGGGCATCTAAGAATATCAAAGCCATTTGTTTTTCAGGGTGCACCTCATAATATTCCAATGTGTCCAGGATTACCCTCATATTGTCTTTAATCTGTCTCTTTGGTAAAAATCCATTCTGATCAGAGTGAATAAAGTTATTGAGATATTTTTTAAGCCTTTCTGCCAAGATTGAAGCAAAGATTTTATAGTCTGCATTCAATAAGGAAATAGGTCTATAGTTCTTAATTTGTAATGGGTCAACCCCTTCTTTTGGAATAAGTGTAATATAAGCTTCTGACCATGTTTTAGGTATTTTCTTATTTATCATAACTTCATTCATGACTTCTAACAGTGGAATGCTCAACGATTCTTGTAATGTTTTATAAAATTCTGCCGGGAAACCATCTGGTCCTGGTGCTTTTCCATTGTTCTGTCTGTTGAGTGCTTCGGTTAATTCCATCATTGTTATAGCACTTTCTAACATTTTCTGAGTTTCATCAGGTATCTTAGGTAGGTTAGCATTTTGTAAATACTGTTTAATTTTTTCCTCATCAAGATCCTCCTGTTTATATAATTGTCCATAAAAATCTTGAATGGTTGCCCTTTTCTCCTTATTACCATAACAAATTTGACCATGCTCATCTATTAACTGTGATATTTTCCTTGATTCTTTCTCTTTTCTCAACTTATATGCTAACCATCTACCTGGCCTATTTGCATCTTCAAAATAGTTCTGTTTAGCACTTCTAATTTTTTGTGCCAGTTCTTCTTTCTCTGCTTGATCCATTTTATGTTTAATTATGTCCATTTTAAGTTTGATGTCTTTTTTCTGTGGCGTCTTCTGTAATTCTTTTTCCAGTTTTTTATGGTCATCTTCTAGAGCTTTAATCATTTGCCTCTTCCTAATGTTCTTTTTCTTTGTATAGTCAATCATTAATCCTCTTGCATATGCCTTCATTGTATCCCAAATATTCTGTATTGAAGTATCTTCTTTTTTGTTTTCATTAAAGAAGAAAGCCAATTCTTTTTCCATCCATTGTGCAGTCTTTTTCCTTTAGAATAGTATTGTTTAATGTCCATCTAGATCTTTTTTTTTGTCCTTTCCATTTAATTGTCATTGGATTATGGTCTGCCCATGTACTTGTTTCAATATTTATTTCTTGAATATTAGATAATAATTCTATTGATGTCCAAATTATATCTATTCTGGACCATGATAAATGTCTGTTTGAATAAAAAGTATATTGTTGAATTTTAGCATTTCTTTCTCTCCATATATCTTTTAAATTTAATTCATCTGTCATTTTGAAAAAGGATTTAGGGAGAGTTTTCCTATTTTGTCATGTTGTTTTTACTGTATAGTCCAGTTTATTGTCTACAATTCCATTGAAGTCCCCCATCATAAGTATATTAACATGGTCCAGTTCAATTATTTTCATAAATAATTTTTTATAAAATTCTTCTTGTTTATCATTCGGGGCATAAATTGCAACCAAGAGTGTTTTTATATTATTATCCACTATTTCAACTATTAATACTCTTCCATCTTCATCAGTATAAATCAGTTTGGCTGGAGTGGTTTCTTTAATGTACAAAACCACTCCTCTTTTCTTACAATGAGTCAGAGAAGTAAATATTTTCCCTAACTTTGGTCGTATCAATAATTGTTCATGTTGTTTTTTAATGTGTACTTCTTGTAAGCAATTATATCAAATTTTAGCTTCTCTAATTTGTAAAAAGTTTTCCTTCTTTTGGTAGCTGAATTCAGTCCATTTATATTCATGGAAATCAGTTTTTTTTTTTCCCATGGTTATGCTTTATATTTAGGTCTAACAGCTCTCGTGGATCTTATTTCACGTTGTTCTTTGATCTCCATTTGTCCACCTATTGCGCCTTCTTCTTTTTCCATCTCCATTTGGTCCTCTTCAGATTCAATTAAAATATTCTCTTTTTCTATCTCCATTTCTCTTCTTTCGAAAAATTCCTTATAGAATATTTCTGCTTTCACAATTAAATCAATTCTGTGTCTCTGTTCTTGCCATGTAAACATTAATCCTCTGGAATCAGCCATCTATAGTTCACCTCTTTTTTCGATAGCATTTTGGTCAAAAATCGATATTCTCTTCTAATCTCTCTCACTTTTCTAGGTACTTGTTTTAAGACCAGAATCTCTTTGCCTTTGTATTTCAACCCCTTCTCTCTTACCACTTGTAATATTTGGTTTTTAACAGTTTTTTTGGTGAATCTAACATGGACCTCTCTTGGTTATTGGTTCCTCGTCGCATATCTTGTGAAGACTCGATATATCTCATCTACTCCATCCATCATCTTTTCCTCTGTTATTTCCAAGACTCCAGCCAGAATTTCAATCATTACTGCCGCCAAGTTTTGTCCTTTTTCTTCCTCGATATTTTGAAATCTAAGATAAAATTCTGACCTGTCCATCTCCCACTTCAACATCTCACTTTTTTCTTGTTCAACCATTGTTAATCTGTTATCGATATTTCCACTTGTATCATCTCTTTGCTTGTCTTTCTCTTCTATTTTTTGGATTCTCTCATCGTGTTTCACCATCATTTGTTGAAAATTTTCAAATTTTTCATCAATCTTTCCAATTCTTTGGTCAATACTCTCCATTCTTTGTTCAATACTCATTTTAAGTTCTTGTATTCCTTGCATAACCATCATTAAATCCACTTGCGCTTTATCTTGCTTCACTATTGTTGAGAGTCGTCCTCCAGATGACGGGGAGACAGGAGCAGAAGTTGAGATGCCCGAAGGTAAAATTTTCTTACTCATTTCGATAACTCAGGGTCTTCCGGGTCTTTTAATCCAATTAGTGAGGTAGCCAATTATAATCCAATTAAGAAAAAGGAAAACACCATTAAAAACAAAAAACAAAACCAATAATAAGTAAAAAGCCCAAAATTAAAAAGGAAAAATTCTTCAGGTTCTTCAAGACCTTTATCCAATTGTGAAATACGCAATTATAATTCAAAAGTAAAAATTAAAAATGAAGAGAAAAAAAGAAACAAAATAAAGCCCAATAATATCAAAAAGTAATTCGCAAAGAAAAAGGAAAAAGAAAAAAAAAAGAGTTCTTCAGGTTCTTTCCACCTTAATCCAATTGAAAGACCTCAGAAAATGAAAAATAGCCATAAAAATAAATCAAAAATAGAAATAAAGAGGCAGACATCCCTATGGAAAAAAAAAAGCGAAAAAAGAATATTCTTTCCCTTTTAAAAAGATAAAAATAAAAATGAGGTATAATAAAAAATAAAAATATCAATATTCCAAAATGCTGTGGGGTTGGAGGGGAGGGATAAAACAATTAATAAGGAATTGGAAAAAAAAACGCACACTGCCTTTTATTTATCCAAGGCTCTTATTTGGCTTCTCCACAAATTTCAAAGCCAAATTTCAAATATTCAGTTAATAGTAGAAGTTCCAAAGAGCACCTTTATAAACATCCTCCAGTACTCTTCCCTCTATCTTATCATTTCCAGTAGCCTTGAGAAAAGTTTTTCAAACAAGAGTTTTTCAACTTCAAACAGAATATTTTCAAGCCTCTAGTTGGCAGTGTTAAAAAGTTTCTTCAAACCACTCCCTCTTCTTCCCCCCTGAAAAAAGCCTAAAAAGAAAAAAAAAGTATATATGTATATTCATGTATATTAAAAAAAATATATTAAAGGGGGCCTCTATTTTAAAAAATATAAACAGTCAGAAAGGAGAAGAGAGAGCAAGTAAATATAAAAGTATAAAAGAAAAAAAACAGTCTGATTAACTAGATCGCAATAGAAATTCAGTAAAGAAAAAAAAAAGTAAAAATAAAAAGCCAAGCCTCACTTTGACATTACTTTAAAAAAAAATCGCTGCTAAATCAAATTTTGTCAATAAGTTTACAGATTTCTTCTCATATTAGAGTGTTCTTAAGTCCCCCCCAAAAAAAAAAAAGATCCTCACCAGCTGATACACTTCTTTCTATCTCGTTCTTCCGGAGCTGTCCCAGCTTCAGCAGCCTAATGGCTGCCTGTTTGCCGTTGGCAAAAGGGCTTCTTCTGGATTGACCAAGGACTTGCGATGTCCCTGGAATCTACAGAACGTGCCCCTTACTGTCCCTGTCACTATGAGATGGTTTAGGTCCATTAGGACCGACAAGGGGCGAAGATATCAGCTGTGATCTCGGAGCCCCGAGATTGCAGCTGTATTGCAGCGATGAAGCTCCGGCTTCCACTACTACGGCATTATTGTTTCCACATTCAATGAAGACTGTTCCATGGGAAGAATTGCAGGAAATTCTATCTAACCACTATTCCCCTAAGCTATCCCAAATTGCCAGGTGTCATGCTTTTAGAAGAGGGATTCAGGCTGAGGGAGAGACTATTAGTGGGTACATGGCTGCCCTACAAACAGCTGCCTTGCACTGTGGGTTTAGAGACTATCTGGAGGACATGTTATTAGACCAATTAGTTTGTGGAGTCAGGGATTTAAGGCTACAAAGGCGTCTATTGGCTAAAGGGGATTTAACCCTTAAATTAGCAATTGAGTCTCAAGCTGCTGAACTATCAGCACTTTCAGCAGCAGAAATTCAGGGAAATCCAATTAACCAGAGCAGCTCAGCCATCCATTACGATGAAGCCTCCACAGAAAAAGGCTATGAAGAGGCTAGTGATGTAAATCGCCTCAGGCAGCCCAAAACCAGTCAAAGGGAAAACAGGTCAACCCCCAATCAACCTCCACAGTCTCAGCCCATTTGTCTAAGCTGTGGGGGAAACCACCTCAGGGCATCCTGCAAGTTCAGGAATGTAATTTTTCTAAAATGCCAGAGGAAAGGTCATTTAGCCAGGATCTGTCAAGCAGGAAAGACTTTTGCCCAAAAGCCTCAGACAACTCAGCATTTCCAAAAACAAATTGAAGACTGTTTCACCTGCTATCAAGCCAAGCTGACTAACAAAGGGTCTAACAAAATTAGTGTTTTTGTTTCTATAGAAGGGAAACCTTGCAGGATGAAGGTTGACACAGGCTCAGCACTGTCCATCATCTCATGGAGCACCTTGAAACAACTACTTCCCAGAATGGATAAGAAGAAGCTTCACGGCTGCCAGTTAACCCTACGTGACTACCAAGGCAGAACCATCCCAATCATCGGAAAAGGCAAGTTTTTTTATTCAACTTCAAAATTTTAAAGGTCACTTGCCTTTAGTGGTAGTGGATGGTGCCCTCCCAAGCCTGTTGGGGTTAGACTGGTTCCCTGCCCTTGGCCTCCATATAAGTGGAATCTACTCTATTGCAAATGCTGAAGTGGATGCCTTGTTTAATGACTATGCTGATGTGTTCAGCAGGGGGCTGGGCTGTTACTCGGGAACCCCAATATCTTTCAACTTGGACCTCTGGCAGTACCAATCTGTTTAAAGCTTTGAAGGGTACCTTTTGCAATCTGCCCCAAACTAGACATGGAGCTTGGCAAATTAATTAAACAGGGTATATTAGAGCCTGTTGACTTCACAAAATGGGAAACCTCAATAGTGACACCCCTGAAGAAAGATGGTAGCTTAAGAATCTGCGCAGATTACAAGAGTTCTTTGAATAAATATTTACAAATCAGCGCTTATCCAGTCCCAGTCATCCAGCACATGCTGCATTCTTTTGAGCGTTGTTTAATGACTATGCTGATGTGTTCCGCGGGGGGCTGGGCTGTTTTTTTGCTAAATTAGACATGTCACGGGTCTATCAACAGTTCCCTGTTGATGACACAGCTGCTGAACTACAAACTATTGTAATGCACAGGAGCGCTTTTAAATGTAGGCACCTCCAATTTGGCGTAAGTGTGGCCCCAGGAATTTTCAAATCATTAATGGAAAGACTACTTCAAGGATTACCTGGCATAATTCCTTATTTCAATGACATTTTAATATCTGCCCCTGACAAGCCTCAGTTACTGCAAAGAGTTAAAGGAGTTCTTGATTGTTTCAGGAAGTATGGTCTTAAGTTAAAGAAAGAGAAGTGCACTGTTGCCACCCCACAGGTCGAATTTTTGGGATACAGAATTGATGCCTCTGGTATTCATCCAATCAAATCCAAAGTAAGGGCTATTCATGAGGCACCCACACCAACTAAGAAAACCGAGCTCCAGGCTTTTTTAGGACTTCTTAACTTCTACGCTTCATTTTTGCCACATAAGACTTCCATTGCAGAACCTCTGTATTGACTCTTGGATAAGCAATCCTTAGGCATTGGGGACCTAAGGAAGCCCATGCTTTCTGTGCAGTCAAATCATTGCTTACATCCGATGCTGTTCTGATCCAATTAACGAACATTTACTTTAGTTTTAGTAGCAGATGCTTCTCCTTTTGGCATAGGAGCCGTTTTAAGTCATAGACTGCCTAATGGTTCTGAGACACCATTGCTTTTTTCTCCAGAACTTTTTTCCCAGCTGAGCGCAACTACAGCCAAATTGACAAGGAGGCTTTGGCTGCAGTTGCTTCTGTCAAAAAATTCCATGAGTTTCTATATGGATACCATTTCGAATTAGTTAGGGATCATAAGCCTCTGTTAGGTCTTCTGTCAGGCGGTAGACAAACTCCTCAGATTTTGTCTCCAAGAATGACCAGGTGGACTTTATTTCTGGCTGCCTATTCCTTTTTTTTTTTTTTTTAATTTTATTTGGGTTTTCACAAAAACAAAATACAAATAAAACATCTTTTTTTGAAAATAGCATGGTCCCAGGTTATCACTTCTTCATACAGACACAGACTCAATTTCATGCTCATTTTTATGTTCTATTCCATATCTTATTATTGTTTTATATTTTCTACATAGTTTTTCCCCTCTTTTAATTTCCGTAACTTTATTTTAATTATCTCATCTCATCTCAATTCAAATCATTATATTTATACTTTTGTCTGTCCTGTTTCAATTTCATATTATCTTTTCTCATTAAATAAATTTTTCCCTGTAGTTACCAATTGGAGTATGACACCTTTATATCTTTTAATTTTATCCATTCAAACTCTTACTTAAGCTTCAATGTACACCTTTAAAATAATAGCATTCAATAAAATACATAACTTCCAATTGAATTCTACTTGGTACATTCTTAAAATACACACTATATTCTTAAAAAGAAAAGATTTTATATATATATATATATGGATCTTTGGTTATTCGGGTTTTCTCTCACATAAGATTGGAAGTATCTAGGCAACGTTTCGATGAAGTCTCATTCATCATCTTCAGGCTTGGTCTTCAGCTCTGTGCTTCTCAGAGTGATGTGAGCTTGCAGCTGCTTCTTCCTTTTAACTGCTAGTGGGGGTGTGACTTGATTGGGTGGGGGCTTGGCTGTGTTCTGATTGGGTGGGGGTGTGTTCTCATTGGTTGGGGGTTTGGCTGTGTTCTGATTGGTTGGGGGGTTGGCTGTGTTCTGATTGGCTGGAGGTGTGTTCTGTTCAGGTGGGGGCTTGATTGTGCTCAGGTTAGTCTTAGTTGCTGGAGGGTTTGAGCTGGTGAGCTGTGATCTTGCTGTTCGGCTTCAAGTTCGTGGTCGTGCTGCATCTTCATGAAGATGAAGATGCAGCACGTAGTCATGAAGATGCAGCACGACCACGAACTCGAAGACCTGATGATGGCAGATGAGATTCTGCTGAAACGTTGCTACAACTTTAAAAGCACAACTACTATGACGTGGGAAAATACCCAAACTAAGCTGAATGCCATACATACATACATACATACATACATACATACATACATACAAATAAAACACACATTCCATTCTAATTCAATTCTATCATTAATATTCATTAAAATCTTAACATCTTTAACATTTCTTTTCAATTAAATATCATACTTCCTTGGGAATACTTATAAACTTTCCATAATTAATTCCTTTTTTCCATATTTCTCACTTATATTTTTATAAATCATTAATAATAATTAAAATGTTCCCATTTAATTCTCTCATTTACTTTAATTCATTTATTTATTAACAAACATTCCACTACATTACAGTAAATATTTTATCCATCATTTTAATCATATTTTCTAAAAGTATTTCTGTTTGTAATATAACAATTCTATCTTATGTACCTTTGCAGAATACCTTTTACAATTAAATTTTCACCCATTATCTCTAAACAAGCTTATGGTTACAATCCTGATATCTTTTCCCTGTTTCTCTATATCTTGTTTCTGTCTTTTACAACTTCTTTTCCTTACCTTCTTCCCCCTCTTCTTCCCCCTCCTCTTTTTACCCCCTTGTCTCTCTACTTCTAACTCTCTCATCTGTAATCCTCTTTTCTGTTGCTTTCTAATATTATACTTATCTTTCAAATTCTTCTTCTTCTTTTTGGTTGTTTTTTCTAATCTTAAACCTTTCACTCTCTTTCCCCCCTTTCCTCGCCCCCCACTTAAAATTATTTGAACATTAAAGATGGCTTCTTCTTTGTCCCAATCTTCTTGTTCTGCAAGCTTTTCTTGTTGTTTCTCATAGTTCCAGATCTCCATTTCTAAGAATTGAAATACGAAGCCAAAAGAACCTCTCCCTTCTTGTGCATCTTCTTTCCATTTTTAAAGTTCCATTTTCAGTTCTTCTAAGAGTGATGCCATTTTAAACACTGTTAAACAACCACCCGGTTAATTTTAGTCATTTAAATGCAAAAACCAAAAATCACCAAGTAATCCAAATAATCCAAGGCTGTTTCTTCTTGCTTCTTTTTTCCACTTTCTCTTCCTGGGGTTCTATAATTTTGCTGCCAAGTTTCAGTTAAAATGTATCTTTGAGGAATGTTGTTAAAGTTTCACTGTAAGTTCCTTTTAGTTACAGTTCCATTCCTTAGTTCCAGGCAGTCTCCTCCATTTTTCCAGATCCTGCCCTTTTATTCTTCTTCTTTTTCCTCTTTTCCTGCTTTTAAAAACTTTTAAATATCCAGAAATCTTTATTATCCCTTTGACTTTTATTTTCAGCTTAGATACCTATTAATGTCAAAGTGGATTTTTTTCCCCAATATCTTGCTTGTCTCTTAGCTGTCAGTATAAGGAAGGGAAGAAAAAAAAAACTAATCCTTTCCCTTCTCTCTCTCCTTTGCAGCTTCAAAATCTTCTTTGGGAACAATGTTATTTAATTTAAATTCCAGGGTACCTTACATTGTTGCTTTTTCAGTTTAACCCGGTCGACCAAAACTTTCTCTTCTTATCTTCCTCCTGCACATTCTTTTCCAGTCGAGTTCTTCTTTGAGGTGGCCATTTCTGACCACTGCTGCAACCGCCTTCGGGAAAGGGAGTAATGGCCAGTTGGGGAGGAGAGATGCAGCTCTCCTCAACCCTGCAGGCAATCTTCCCCCTCTTCACCACCTCTACGGGGTGGCTTAGCCCTGAAACCAGCTGGCTCGGGGTGCTCTGGCGGCGAGCATGGATCAAAACTGCACATGATCGCAGATTTCAGTCTGTCGCTGAAGAGACTCAAACTGGAACCTGGCCTATTCCTATACACTGGTTCATCGAGCTGGCAAGAGTCTCTGCCACACTGATGCCCTTAGCCGCTGCCCCCTGACTGTTCCTGTTGAGGATCCTGCACCAACTAATGCTGTGTTCCTGATCAACAATCTCAATCTTCCTATCACCGCCCTCGATATTGCTGCCCACTCTGCCAGGGACAAGGTAATCTCCCAAGTCCTTGACTAGGTGGGAAGGGGGTGGCCTGAAGTTCCTTATGCCCCCGAATTCATGCCCTTCAAAACTCGCCAGCTAGAACTGTCTTCTTTGCAAGGCTGTTTACTTTGGGGAACTAGGGTAGTTATCCCTTCCAAGTTGCAAGCCTCAGTTTTAAAAGTCCTGCATGAAGGACATCCGGCATTGTCAGGAGGAAGGCCCTAGTTCGCAGTTATGTATGGTGGCCGGGCATGGATGCTCAGATTACAAGTTGGGTGAATGCTTGTCAGCTATGCCAAGCTACCAGACCTGCTCCACCAACATCCACTCCTGGCAGGTGGGAAGATTCTGGGACCCCTTGGTCCTGAGTGCATATTGATCTGGCTGGCCCTTTCCATGGGCGTACATTCCTGGTGATGGTTGATTCTTTTTCTAAATGGGTAGAGCTGACCAACTTCAGAAGCTGTCACTAAAGCTCTATCAAGGATATTCGCTACCCATGGCCTCCCTGATACCATCGTGTCTGATAACGGCCCCCAGTTTACTTCCTGTGAGTTTGAGGTTTTCCTAGCTAATCTGGGAATCAGGCACGCACTTACAATTCCTTTCCATCCTACCAAAAGTGGTCTGGCTAAAAGGGCAGTCAGATCTGCTAAGGAGGTCCTGGAAAGGCTTGGGCCCATAGATTGGCACTCTAGGCTCGCTAAGTATCTTCTAACCCAGCACACGACTCCCTGTGCCACCACTAATAGGTCTCCAGCTGAACTTCTCATGGATAAACGTCTGAGGACTGCTTTAGACAGACTCCATCCATATTACGCACCAGTCACACCCCTAGGATCAAATAGTCAGACAAGGGAGTTTGCTGAGAGTGACCAGGTCTATGCCAGGAGCTATGCGGGGCACCCTTTGTGGATGCCTGGGCAGATTGTGGCAGTAACCGGTCCTAAGTCTTAAGGGTCCAACTGCAAGACGGGAGCATTTGGTGCTGCCATATCGATCAATTTAGAAGGCATTGGAGTTTGTCTGCAGATGGCCCTCGTTCCTGCGACAGAGAAGCCACCGGTGTCCGAAGAAACTTCCCACAAACCTGACAGTGACACAAGCCTACCTGAGCAGTCATCAGTCCCTCACCCAGAGCCACCTGAAGCCAAGACGCCAGTTTCGTTGGTGCCAGAAAATGCCCGACAAGCAGAGAAGTTCCTTCCAGCAGCAGCTCCATTGGAACCTAGATCTGGCCGCCTGCGCAAGCACCCGAGTTACCTAAAGCATGCTCCATTCTGGGGGAAAGGAGTGTGGTGTTCGGAAAAGACTGAGCTGAAGTCTTCACTCCAGTCCGTGTTTCCAGTGGGAACACGGACCATTCCTATTGGCTGGTGCCATTTGATAGCTGGTTATAAAAAGGAGCTGTCAAATGGCATCAGCTGTTGTCCGCCAACTGGCTGCCTTGTTAGCGCGGCAGCCGCAGCAATCCTTTATTGTTACAATAAAGTAAAAGCTGAAGTTTGCTCCATGTTCGCCTCAGTTATTCTGCCGCTCCACAACAGAATATATTGGGAGGCATATTAAACATAAGCAGCCACAGATCGATGAGCAAGAGAAAAGCATTTAAACATTCAAAAGGACTCTACTTCCAGATCAGAATTGCAGGCGCCAAGGACAATTTCCAAGATTTTGTGTTTTGTTTCATTAAAATGTCTTGTTTTTTGCAATAATTTTATTAAACATTACATTACACAGATGAAACTGATACAGTCTACATAGAGTAAAAATATATAAAAAGAAACAGCAGAAGAAAAGAAAAAATGACCTGTCTTCCTCCTCAGCAAGTACAATCAACACCAACAACTTACCTCCATTTTCTCAAATGAAAAAAAAACCAATCATTTCTTCATCCCATATTTCAAACACATTTTCTACTTTACCACTACATCTTAAATCAACAAAAGTGCATTAAGGGCTATTAGAAATAACAACATAACATACAAATTACATTAATAAACATTTTTGCATCTCTCCTTTTCCATTTATCTGAACTTTTCGTTTCCTATTTAAACAAATTTCCCTAGCCCATTTTCAAATTAATTTTTTTAAACATCACTATACAGTCGTAATCAAAAATCCATTAAACATTGTCAATAATAGCAGCCCATTTATATTAACCTTTCTTTTTCTCCACACTTTTAGTTCCCTTCAGCAAAGTCCAAAATTCTGCATTCTCATACTCTTTTTACCTCTTCTCTCATTATTGGCATCTTTATCAAGTGTCTCTTGTAATTCCAGCATTGAAAAATTATTCATGTCACTATTCATATTCTCACTGTCACTTATGAAATCTTTGACAACTTCAACAAATCCCTTTTTTAAAATCCATTTAAGATAAATTATCCACATCACTCTTCTGGTTTAATATTTGTAATAAATCATCTTCCATTTTCTTTTTTAAATTTATTATTTCCATATTTTTCTCATAGGCAATCAATTTTTAAATTTTAAATTTTTCAATTAATTTCAGTTTCATTCAATGGAACTTGGATCATTTCCCAAGTTTTATAGTAGCAGATTACACCTATAGCCTATTCCCCCAAAATTTTCTTTAATGCAGCCATCATTTACTTCCTTCTACTGCCCTCTGGTGCCCAATCTTTAAGTCATTTTATTAGTTGTTTAGATATAAACATTTCCCATGAAAAAAGGATTAGAATAGAATATAATTCTTTATTGGCCAAGTATGATTGGACATACAAGGAATTTGTCTTGGTGCAAATGCTCTCGGTGTACATAAAAGAAAAGATACATTCATCAAGAGTCAAGAATCATAAGGTACAACACTTAATCATAGTCATAGGGTACAATAAGCAAACAAATACTATGGAATTATTACTTACTAGGAAATATTCAATATAAATCGTAAGGATACAAGTGACACAGTTACAGCCATACAGTCACAAGTGGGAGGGGCTGGGTGATAAGGAGTGATGAGAAGATTAATAGTAATAGTAGTGCAGACTTTGTAAATAGTTGGACAGTGTTGACAGATTATTTTTCAAAATCTGAAATCAAATCCATCTGAACCTTTAGTTCATTTAAAGCTTTCTAAAATTAATGCTGTGATTATCTTTTGGGTATATATATTCCAAAAAAAAGTTGTTATAAAATTTTAAATGTATATTTTTCTTTCTTAACAGTTTGAAGGGAAATTCATCCAGCAAATACAACCCAACTTGCAGTTCTTAAAGTTTTCAATCTTTTTTTTTTAAAGAAAATTTTATTAATTTTCTACAAACAAACAAGACAAACAAAACATTAAAACATTCAACTCTCGTATGTACATCCAGTGTGTCAGTTGGTTCATCATTTTTGTGCATTCATTCTGTAGTCCCAGTTACAATTATGTTACATAACAACTCATATTATCAATCCAAACTTATATATCCTATAATCACTAAAAAAAATAAAAAAATTTTTTGACTATACTTTTAATCATTCATGCTTTATGAGCTAACAATACTCTAACCAGATTATTCAACAAATCTTATAATCATACCAAATCAATCCTAAAAAAACCCTTTATAAATATAATATCAAATAACAAAATAATAGCAAAATAGCAAGATAAAGATAGTTCTTACTATCTAAAATATTCTATTATCGTATTTTATCATCTAGCCATTTATAAAAAAGATCCCAAATTTTATAAAATTGTTTATCCTCTTGCTCCCTAATTTCAAATGTCAATCTGCTCATCTCAGCACATTCCAATATTTTCTTAATAATTTCTTCCTGTAATGGTATTTTCTCATTCTTCCAATTTTTAGCAAATACAATCCTGGCCGCTGTTAATACATTTACAATCAGGTATTTCAAATCTTTACTATATATATCAGGTAAAATTCCCAATAAGAAGATCTCTGGTTTCAAGTCTATATGTTTCTTTGTCATTTTTTCCAACCACATGCGAATTATAGTCCAATATTTTCTAGCATCCTCACAAGTCCACCACATATGGTAATACGAGCCGGGTATCTGATGACATTTCCAGCATTTTTCAGATTTGTTCTTAAACATTCTTACTATTCTTGTCGGAGGAAAGTGCCACCTGTAAAACATCTTATACAAGTTTTCTTTATATGCTGTTGACATTGTCATTTTATAATTTTGAGACCACAATTTCTGCCATTTCTCTAAATCAATCCCATATCCAAAATTCTTCCCCCAAACAATCATAGTTTCTTTGACTTGTTCTTCCTCTAATTTCATTCCCAATAAATAACCATATAATTTTTTAATCACCTTCTCATCAGTACCCATCAAGATCTTATCTAAATCAGTCTGCTTATCATAAAATCCCTCCGTTTTAGAATCTTCATCATACCTTGAATGTATTTGTGCATATGAAAACCAATTCATCCTTATACCTTGTTCCTCTAAGTTTTGGATCGATTTAAGTTCACCCTTTTCATCCAAAAGTTCCCCATATCTAACTGTTTGTTCCTTCTTGTAGATTATAGGATAGGAAAATGCTTCAATGGTCGATAACCAAACTGGAATTTTCAAATAACATTGTCTTTTTATCTTCTCCCAATTTAACCACAAAGACTCCCGTACATAATGTCTTCTAAAATAACCCTGTGTTTTAGTTCCCTTATACCATAAAAAAGCATGCCAGCCCAACAGCAAGTCATGCCCTTCTAATGTCAACAACCTATGTTTCCTTAATGTTATCCATTCTTTGACCCACATCAAACTTGCAGCTTGATAGTACAATTCCCAATTAGGCAGGCCAAAACCTCCTCTAATTCTAGCATCTTGCAAAAGCTTTAGCTTTATTCTCGCTTTTTTACCTTGCCATATAAACTTCAACATAATTTTATTTAAATCTTCAAAATAGTCTTTTCCAAGCCTAATTGGTATTGTTTGAAACAAAAATAAAATTCTAGGTAAAATATTCATCTTAATTGTTGAAATTCTCCCTATTAATGACAATTGCAAGTTTTCCCACTTCTTCAAATCTGTAGTTATCTGTTGTTTAAGTTTAATATAATTATTCTCCTTTAATGTGCTACATCTTGTTGTCAAATATATCCCCAGATACTTAACCTAATTTGTAACTTGAATTTTCAAAAGATCTGCCAATTCTTCTCTCTGTCTCAATAGCATATTCTTTGTCAAAATCTTTGTTTTATCTTTATTTATTTTCAAACCAGCCACCTCTCCATATGTCTCTATCCTTTCCAATAACTTTGGAGCTGTTTCTAGCGTGTCTTCCAAAATAAAAGCTAAATCATCAGCAAAAGCTTGTAGCTTAAATTCTTCCTTCTTAATTTTCATTCCTTTTATGCTTTTATCATCCCTAATATTTCTATTCAACACTTCCAAGGTCAACACAAATAGCAAAGGAGATAGGGGGCATCCTTGTCTTGTGCCTTTCCTTATATTAATAAAATCTGTAAGTTCCCCCTCCATCATTACCCTTGCTGTCTGTTTATTATATATGGCTTCTATTGCTTGAATAAATTTTTTAGCAAAACCCATCTGCTCCAATAATAATAACATAAATCTCCAGTTCACGTTGTCAAATGCTTTTTGAGCATCTAGGAATATCAAAGCCATTTGCTTTTCAGGATGAGCCTCATAGTATTCCAAAGTATCCAAGATTACTCTCATATTGTCTCTAATTTGTCTCTTTGGCAGAAATCCATTTTGATCTGGGTGAATAAAATTATTTAAATATTTTTTAAGTCTTTCTGCTAAGATTGAAGCAAATATTTTATAGTCTGCATTCAATAAAGAAATAGGTCTATAATTCTTAATTTGCAGTGGGTCAGTCTCTTCCTTCGGTATAAGTGTACTATAAGCCTCTGACCATGTTTTGGGTATCATCTTTTTTAACATAACTTCATTCATAACTTCTAACAGTGGGATGCTCAATGATTCTTGAAATGTTTTATAGAATTCTGCTGGAAGCCCATCTGGACCCGGTGCTTTCCCATTATTTTGTCTCTTAAATGCTTCATTTAGTTCCATCATTATTATATTGCTTTCTAGCATTTCTTCAGTCTCTTTAGGTATCTTCGGTAAATTAGCTTCCTGAAAATACTGTTTGACTTTTTCCTCATCAATATTCTCTTGTTTATATAGTTGCCCATAAAAATCTCGAATAATTTCTTTTTTCTCCTTATTCCCATAACAAACTTGGCCTGGTTCATCTATTAACTTCAATATTTTTCTTGATTCCTTCTCTTTTCTCAATTTATATGCGAGCCATCTACCTGGTTTATTTGCATCTTCAAAATAATTCTGTTTAGAGTTTCTGATTTTCTGTGCCAGTTCTTCTTTCTCTATTAATTCCATTTTATGTTTAATTACATCCAGCTTCAATTTAATATCCTTTTTCTGTGGCATTTTCTGTAATTCTTTTTCAAGAATTTTATACTCATCTTCCAAGGCCTTAGAAGCTTGCCTTTTCCTAATATTCTTTTTTCTTGTATAATCTATTATCAAACCTCTAGCATATGCCTTCATTGTATCCCACACATTCTGTGTTGAAGTATCTTCTTTTTTATTTTCTCTGAAGAAAAAAGCCAATTCCTTCTCCATCCATTGTATAAAATCTTTCTCCTTTAAAATAGTATTATTTAATGTCCATCTCAATCTTTTTTTTTTTTTGTCCCTTCCATTTAATTGTCATTGGGCTATGATCTGCCCAAGTACTTGTTTCAATATTTGTTTCTTGAATATTGGATATTAATTCTGTTGAGATCCAAATCATATCTAATCTGGACCATGATAGATGTCTATTTGAATAAAAAGTATATTGTTTAGCTTTAACATTTCTTTCTCTCCAAATATCTTTTAAAAATAATTCATCTGTCATTTTAAAAAAAGACCTTGGGAGAGCCTTTCTATATTGCTTTGTTGTTGTTGCTATATAGTCCAATTTATTGTCCACAATTCCATTAAAATCTCCCATCATAATTATATTAACATAGTCCAGCCCAATTATTTTCATGTGTAGCTTTTTATAAAACTCTTCTTGTTTATCATTCGGAGCATAAATTGCAATCAAGAGTATTTTTATATTATTGTCCATTATTTCTACCATTAATACTCTTCCATCTTCATCCGTGTAAATCAATTTTGCTGGGATAGCCTCTTTAATATATAGAACCGCTCCTCTTTTCTTACATTGAGTCAAAGAAGTAAATATTTTCCCCAATTTTGGCTGTACTAACAATCGTTCATGTTGTTTTTTAATATGAACTTCTTGTAGACAAATTATATCAAATTTTAATTTCTCTAATTTATGAAAAGTTTTCCTTCTTTTAACAGCTGAATTAAGTCCATTTATATTCATTGTAATCAGTTTTTTTTCTTCCATGATTATGCTTTATATTTAGGTCTAACAACTCTCGTGGATCTCACTTCACGCTGTTCTTTGCTATCCATCTGTCCCCCTATTGCTCCTTTCTCTTTTTCAGTCTCCAGTTGTTCCTCTTGAAACTCAATTAATGAGACCTCTTTCTCTGCCTCCTCTCTTCTTCCTCCAAAAAATTCTGCATGGAAAAGTTCCGCTTTCTCAATTGAATCAATTCTATATCTCTGCTCTTGCCACCTAAACATTAGTCCTTCTGGAATCAGCCATCTATAATTCACTTCGTTTTCCAATAGCATTTTGGTCAGAAATCGATATTCTCTTCTCATCTCTCTCACTCTTCTGGGTATTTGTTTTAAAACCACAACCTCTTTACCTTTGTATTTCAATGTTTTCTCTCTTACTACTTGTAATATATGCGTTTTAATGGATTTTTTGGTAAATCTAATATGGACTTCCTTGGGTAATTTATTTCTCATCGCATACCTTGTATAGACTCGATATATCTCATCTATTCCATCCATCATCTTTTCCTCTGTAATTTCCAAAGCATCTGCCAAAATTTCTATCATTACCGCTGCCAAATTTTCTCCTTTTTCCTCTTCTATATTTTGAAATCTGAGATAAAATTCTGACCTTTCCATCTCCCACCTCAACATCCCACTTTTTTCTTGTTCAACTGCTGTTAATCTACTGTCAATATTTCCAATCTTCTTCTCTCTTTGTTTTCCTTCTTCCTCAATTTTTTGGAATCTCTCCTCATACTTAACCATCATTTGTTTAATGTTTTCCACTTTTTCATCAGTCTTCTCTATTCTTTGTTCAATATTTTCTGTTCTTTGTTCAATATTTTCTGTTCTTTGTTCAATATTTCCTGTTCTTTGTTCAATGATGTCTGATTTTATCTTGAGATCTTGGATTCCTTGCATAATCATCTGTAAAGTTACTCTTTCTTGTTCCTTATCTTGCTTCAACATTGTCTGAATTAAATGTTGTCCTCCAGCTGGTGGGGAAGCAGAGGTAGAAGTAGAAATGCCAGATGGTATTGGTTTCCTGCTCATTTCAATGCTTCCAAAGCTTCAAATTCTTCTTGACTTTTAATCCAACTGGTAGAGCAGCCAATTATAATCCAAAATGGAAAACTCCAATAGTAAAAGGCATGAAACCAAAAAAGAAACAGGAAAAAAGGAAGAAGAAAGATCTTCAGGTTCTTCTAGACCCTATTCCAATTACGAAGTAGTCCACCATAAAAAAGAAAAAATAGAAAGGAGAAAAACAAACAAATCCAAAAATAATAATATTGATTAAGAGCAAAAAAAAGAAAAGAGAAAAAAAAAAGAAAAAAGAGAAAAAACAAAAAGTTCCTTCACACCTTAATCCAGTTGAAAAGTCTCAATAATCAAAAAAGAAAAACAAAGTGGTCCAAAAACATATATATATATATAAAAGCACACTGCACTTTATTTATTTATCCAAGGCTCTTGTTATGACTCTCTTCTCCAGCAGCTTCAAAGCCAATCCTCAAGTGTTGAATTATTGATAACAGTCCAGGAAAGCACCTGCAATAATATTTTGCTGTGCTCTCCCTCTATCTTATCACGTTAAAATGTCCTTGAGAAGAGGTCTTTTTGCAATTCTCTCCAATTCAAATAAAATACTTTCAAGCCTCTAGTTGGCTGTGTTGCAAAGTTTCTTAATGCTCTTCCTCCCCCCCCCAGCCAGAAAAAAGGAGTAATATATGCAGAGACAAAAAAAAAAAATAGCCAAAGGGAGCCTCTATCCTAAGAAAGTTAAAAAATCAAAGGGAGCATAAAAATATATATAAGAGAAAATTCAATCCGGTTGCCTACAAAGTCACACTAAAGTCCCCCCCAAAAAATATAGAGAAAAGAAAAAAAAAAACCCAAGCCTCAATTTGACATCACTTTAAAAAACGCCGCTCAGACAGTTTCAGTCAAAAAAAAAAGTCTCACAGATTTCTTCTTTGATCAGGATGTCCTTTCCAACCTCAGCGAATTTACAACACAAAAGAGTTTTTCTCACCCAGCCGACACACTTTCACTCCAGCCACTTTCTTTCCGGAGCTGTCCTGACTTCAGCAGCTATAGAGGCTGCTTCTCCGCCGCCAGCAAAAGGGCTTCTTCCGGATCAAACCAGAGATTTTGCGATATCTCTGGGATCCTGGAACAGTACCGTTCTCAATCCCCATCTCTACGGGACGGTTTAGGTCCGTTGGGACCGACCAGGGGCGAAAATATCGGCTGCGATCTCAGAGCCCCGAGATCGCAGCTGTATCGCTAAAACGAAGCTCCGCCTTCTCCCCTAGTTCTTAAAGTTTTCAATCTTTAATAAGCAGTATTTAAAAAGTGAACTTCAAAGTATTTACAAAGATGAGATTTGGTCAGTCCTTAGGTTCATGAAAGGCTACACAGCCCTGAAGTTGATGGAATCTGGTGACTCCCAGCTATTTACAACAGGAAGCAAGTTTCCTGCCAGTAGGGTAATGTATTGCCCACAGACTCCATCAAGGCACAACACTTCAAGCAAAAGATTGTACTTATTCTTTCAAATATATAGTGTCTATGGTAGAAATAAATCAGCTAAGTAGCTGAACCCAGATGACAATGACAGAGATCAGACTAATGGCAAAAGTGATCTCGGAGTGGTGCAAAGATCCTGTGAGGGTATGCCCTGAGAAACCAGAACAAAATAGTACCATTATATAGTCATCTGAGCAAATCTCCAATTTGTTTAAGTAACATCCGTACATGTCAGTTCCTGTTGCTATTGCACTACAGTATTTTTCTGTAGCAATCGTTATTTAATGAAAGTAACTAAAATGTTAATTTCAAAATTTTCATGTACATTCTCACTTAATCCTACAAAGAAAAATCTGAATAGGATATTTCCTAGAAGATTCCAGATTACATCTTTATCATCAGTAAATATAGCAGTAAAGATATCAAAGATTGCAAAATCCTGCCTGAAACCATGAAAAGTTGTTGCCCAAAAGAAGAAACAGAGTTTATAAACCACTACAAGGCATCTTATTTGTTTGTTTGGCACTCCACAAAGTCTTCAGAACTGCAGGATTTTAGTCAAGGCTGTTTTCATATCTTTATTCTTCAAACTATAAATAATGGGATTGCACAAAGGAATAACAATGCTATAAAACAGAGAAATCATTTTATCCTGGCCTGGAGAGTGACTGGATTCAGGTCTCATGTACATAAATATGGCACTGCCATAGAAAAGTACCACAACCATCATATGGGAACCACATGTGGAGAAAGCTTTGCGCTGCCCTTTTGCAGATTGGACTTTCAAGATGGCTGCCAGAACGCGGATGTATGTCATGGTGATAAAAGTGATAGGAACAAGCAAGGTAAAAATGCACCCTGATGAAGTAATCTTTTTAATAACTCCAGTATCAGCACATGCCAGCTTCAGCAAAGCTGGCATTTCACAAAAAAAGTGATCTATCAAGTTAGGGCCACAGAATGGCAGCTGCCAAGTAAGAACAGTATGGACCACTGGGAGGACGAGGCCACTCGTCCAGCATATCATGGTCATAAAGATGTACATTCTTTTGTTCATGAGGACTGTGTAATGCAGTGGATGGCATATTGCCACATATCTATCATAGGCCATCACTGCCAGGAGAAAACACTCTGCTGTGGCCAAGGCCAGAAAGATATACATCTGCATGGCACATCCAAGCACTGAGATGGCTTGTCCTGGGCTTTGACGGTTTGTCAGCATCTGGGGGACGGTGCTGGAAGTATAGCATATGTCCACACAAGCCAGATGGCTCAGAAAGAAATACATGGGAGTGTGGAGCCGGGCATCCAACCATACGAGGATTAAGATGATTATGTTACCCACCAGAATGAGAGAATAGACAACTGAAAAAAGTCCAAGCAATAAAAGACGGATCTTCAAGCTTCTGGAAAGGCCAAGGAAATGGAATTCAGTCACATAGGTTTGGTTTGACATTATGGCTTCCTGATCTCATTTTACAGACACGAGAGAAATTGTCAACTACAATATGTGTAGAGCAATGAATATCAGTCACTTCCACTTCTGTAAAAAAATAAATTGACTTAATATCTGAAATAGCAATAGCACTTAGACTTATATACTGTTTCACAGTGTTTACAGCCCACTCTAAGCTGTTTACAGAGTCAGCATATTGCCCCCAACAATCTGGGCCCTCATTTTACTGACCTCGGAAGGATGGAAGGCTGAGTCAACCTTGAGCTAAATGAAAATTGAATTGCCAAACTGCAGGTAGCCAGCAGTCAACAAAAGAAGCTTGCAGTGCTGCATTCTAACCATTGCGCCACCACGGCTCAAATGTCATGAATCCTATAAAAGGTAGAATTAAATACATTTGTCAAATATTTTTGATCTACATACATTTCTTTATTTTTTCTATTTATCACTATGCAACACCAATTTTTTCACTGCAGTGTTGTTAGTCCATTTTATATGAATGAATTATATGAATGAGTTATTTAGGTATTTGTCATATTGATATGGGGACGCGGTGGCTCAGTGGCTAAGACGCTGAGCTTGTTGATCAGAAAGGTCAGTGGTTCAAATCTCTAGCATGGTATAAGGGAGTGAGCACCCATTACTTGCCCTAGCTTCTGCCAACCTAGCAGTTCGAAAGCATGTAAAAATGCAAGTAGAAAAATAGGGACCACTTTGGTAACAGCGTTCCGTGCACCTTTGGTATTGGTTAAATTTGAAACAAAATGTAACAGCTTAAACATTTTCTGAGCATTTTAGTAGAGAAAAGCAATTTTTCTGGACCAAACATTGATTTACTTTCATTACAGACTTTTTTTGATCTTTGAATTTCTCTCCTTCTGCTTTTTCTAGTGTCAAGAAAAGACTTTGCAAGAAAAATGATTGCAGAATAAAACAACTGTAATTCTGCAAGTATTGTAAGATTTTGCCTATATTGGTATTTTGTGTAGACTCATTCAGAGAATAGAAGCCTAATTACTATGTTTTGTAGAAGAAAGGAAAATTGTTAGGAATGTAAGTCACCTAACAGTTGGGTTGGAAAATATATAAACCAGGATAGACATTTTAATACTGTCTCTTTAAGGGAATGCTAAAATGGTAATTGGGTGTGGTTCCTCAAACGCCATAAGATGGAGCTGCGTTGTTCTGTTCTCCTGTTGCTGAGAGTGATGCCTTCCTGCATTTCCCTATTGATTGTTGCTGACCATAGTTTTTCTTGGATTTGATATAAGTCTGTTACTGAATTGTTTTTGATACTGGACTTTGTTATTTGGATTATCCCTGGACTGAAAACTGACTGCTTTAACTGTGAATGACTTGGACTGCTTGTTTGGACTTTGCTTAACTGTTTACTGGAAGTAAAACCTACATTTTACTATACAGTGTAGCTGTGTGCTGTTTGTGTATTATTCTTCACCACTCTCACTACGCCTCCCTGTGTGCACTCATTCTCCTAACAAGGAATTACCTCAACAAAAATGATGGCTTTAAATAGATGTTCCTTCCTGTCTTCATGCTAATTTTTTTATCTGCCTAAGTTCAGTTGCAAAATTTGACATTTATGTACTAAATGGGGAAGATGAGGCATGTAAACATTTTTACTCTGTGTTAGGGATAACATTGTTTTACCCTAACTGGTTTAGGTAAATAATAATATGTAATCATAATTTGTATTAAGGGAGTGGTTGTGAAAGCACTTTAAAAGAAGCAAGGCTGCAGCTTGCTATCTCTCTGGCTTTGAAGTTCCTGATTACTGCAAGGACACAAGACTGCATTCCTCGAATGGGAGAGAAAACAAAGGACAGACTTGTAAGTGTATTGACATAGGGTATTCAACACGGACTTTGCTAACTGAATATCCCTGAATGGACTGACTAAATGATACATGACTATTAGACTGTTATTTTGACTATGCTATGAACTCATAATGGAATAAACTATATATTTGATAGCACAAGCGTATCTGTCATTTTTACTGTGTGTTAATAAACATACAAGCTTAGCTCACTCATTTTATCTGTGTGCCTATCTGACTAAGCTGCACATTCTGTTTAGCTTGTCTCCCTAACCCTGGTTGGGGAAACCAGGCTTAACACTCTGTATTCTTAAATCAAAGGTTCTTCACTATGGAATAAAACATTAGACTTTTATGTCAGTACATAATATATAAATATAAATAAATAATATGTACTGTATATATCCCTGATTTAAATTCATGAAACATAAATTTTGACTATTTGCTAAAATTATTTTTAAAAAGACACAAAATCTCTTTCATTAGTTAGAGGATAATTAAAAATTTCTTTTTGTGATCAGTAAATTTTGTATGCAAAGTTTTATTCAAATATTGTTTGATCATTTTCAGATGTCGGTTTATTTTATAATATAAAATAATATTTAGCAAATTGCTTTCTCATTTTCTTTGTTGTTAAAACCTATCTAATAACCATCCCAAATGGAAGTAACAATTCTTTTACTGTATCTTATTTCTTATGCAGATGATAAGCCTGGATTTATCTTCTTCCTTACCTTTTTCAAAATGTCTATTCAATAACATTCAACTTATAGTAAGTTTCATTTACTTCCATTAAATCCAACTGATTGTGACATGATTTTCCTTATTTATTTGTTCTAAATCTGGGACTGAATTATGTTAATGCCTTGATTCTCATTTTTTCAAATCATTCAGGAATATGTGCATCTGTTTCTGCATAGCTTTACTTCTGTTTAATGCCAGGGAGATAAACAACAAATACTTTACCAAACTCCATTGTTTGGATAAAGAAACAATGGGGTTAAGTAGATTTGGAAGGAGTTATTCTTCTCCAATGTTTGCTCCATTGTTTAAGGTGCTGGACCAGAAACCAAGAGAGCATGGATTCTAATCTAGTCTACATATGGTAATTTGGGGTCTCTCAGTTGTCAATGCTAGGAAGTTACTTCTGAAAATGTTCTCAAGAAAACAGCAGAGAATTTTCCACGCAGTCTCAAAGAATTAGGAATGGCTCAGTGGACCATATAATAATATTACATTTAATATAGTTCGTACAATTATTGAAATAAATATTACATGGAACAATATATATTTTAAGAGGTATCTAATATTAGCCCCCATTAGATATTTTTGTACATAGAGAGTTAGTAAGAAAATGTTTTATGGCAGGCAAAAGCCCTTGAGCATTCTTGGCTAAATTGAGGTTAGTTACAATTGTAATGGCCATAGAGCCTCAACTACATATTTGGGCATTTATTTTAACTATTATTATTTTTTTAGAAAAACAATTATGAATATTCTTCTCCATGGGTCTTTATGGAAAATAAGTTTGTTACACCTCTGAAAATGTGATGTTTTAGCATCCAGGTACATTAAATAGGATTCTTCCTTTCCAGCCTTAAATATGTTTTGATTCCTAATCATAAGAAATAGTTGAAAAATGACACAAATTTGAAAATAGTGCAGAGATTTACTAAAACATTTAGCAGAATGCTTAGACCAAACAAGAGATCAATACTATTCTTAATGGTTATTTTGAAGATCTTGAGGTATTGTATGATCAATGTGACTTTCCTACAAAATTTTCTTGGCAGGATACCTATACTTTAAAGATCTTTAAGAGAAGTAATGCTTGACTAAAACCAAAATTCAATATTAAAAGGAATTTCAAAGTAAATGAAAGTCAGTATCAGTTATATATATGTATTTTGGAATAAAAATGAGAATACCAAATTTTGGAGAATCAATGAGTCCACAACAATATAATTTTTATGATTAAACTTGATATTAATTCATCAAAAATATTATTTCATGTTCATTGGACATTTTAAATAATGTTTGAAAACAGTTACATGTTAGATTCTTTTCTGTTGGTATAGTAAGGAAATGGAAGATTCTTAAGCTCATATGAACTGATCCTGCCCAGCATAGAATCAGTTTGGTTTCAGATTATTACACGTACATTAGAATGATTTTGGGAAGAAATAAAGTGAAGGATCTTAAAATAACGTCAAACTGTATACATAAAGAATGGAATCTCTTGTCTCATGAAGAGTTTTGGCTCTATTTAATTTCTATCATGACAAAGAAGATAATTTTACCTTCATGTAAAGAAATTTCCTAATTTTAAAGAATAGATCCAGGATTGAGTCTGTTGTCTCTTTGTGAAAAGTCTCTGTGTTCTAGAGATGAGAAGTGAAGCAATTTTTTTCTCTAGGTTAAACCTATACTATAGAGAAAAAAATTGCTTATGTTTATCATTAAAGGACTGAATTAATTATATATTTTTATTAATGGCTATAATAATATGAATCTTTCAAATCATTTTTCTATTAATTTGTTTTCTCTTTTTTGTTATATTTATTTTATTTTAATCACCATGGTATATCCAGGTATATGCTTTTTCCTGTATATTCACCATTTATCCTTTTTTCTATTGGCATTGTATTCTATTTCATAATATATATATATATATATATCTGTTGAAACTTTTGCTAAAACATTGCATTGATTTTCAATTAAAAAATATAAAGATTGTACTGCAATGCACCCACCTGTTAGTTGCAATGTTGTGGAAAGGTTTGTTCTATTTTTTTCTGTGTTGCATGCCATATTCATTCCTGCTTTTATTTATGGGCAGAGAGGTATCTTCCGTTCAGTTTTAAATGGGAGGAACCAGCACTCCAGTGGCAAAACACATGCTTCTTCAGAAGGAAACCTCCAGTTCAGTGGAGCTTTCATAACAAAAATTGCTGTGTGATGCCCTGGAGACCTCCACTTGGATCTAAACCAGTGTTTCTCAGTTTTAGCAACCTTGAGTATACTTCAATTCCCAGAATTCCTCAACCAGCCATGCTGTCTAGGAAATTCTGGGAACTCCATTCATTTTAAAGTTGCTAAAGCTGAGAAACACTGGTCTGGACCATCATATGTACAGGTGAAACTCGAAAAATTAGAATATCGTGCAAAAGTTCATTTATTTCAGTAATGCAACTTAAAAGTTGAAACTAATATATGAGATACACTCATTACATGCAAAGCAAGATAGTTCAAGCCGTGATGTGTCATAATTGAGATGATTATGGCCTACAGTTCACGGAAAACCCAAATCCACAATCTTAGAAAATTAGAATATTGTAAAGGTTCAATATTCTAGGCTCGACGTGTCCCATTCTAATCAGCTAATTAAGTCATAACACCTGCAAAGGGTTCCTGAGCCTTTAAATAATCTCTCAGTCTGGTTCAGTAGGAATCACAATCATGGGAAAGATTGCTGACCTGACAGTTGTGCAGAAAACCATCATTGACACCCTCCTTACGGAGGGAAAGCCTCAAAAGGTAATTGCAAAAGAAGTTGGATGTTCCCAAAATGCTTTATCAAAACACATTAATAGAAAGTTATGTGGAAGGAAAAAGGGTGGAAGAAAAGGGTGCACAAGCAGCAGGGATGACCGCAGCCTGGAGAGGATTGTCAGGAAAAGGCCATTCAAAAGTGTTGGGGACTTTCACAAGGAGTGGACTGAGGCTGGAGTCATTGCATCAAGAGCCACCACACACAGACGGATCCTGGACATGGGCTTCAAATGTCACATTCCTCTTGTCAAGCCACTCTTGAACAACAAACAATGTCAGAAGCCTTTTACCTGGGCTAAAGAAAAACAGAATAGGTCTGTTGCTCAGTGGTCCAAAGTCCTCTTTTCTGATGAAAGCAACTTTTGCATCTCATTTGGAAACTAAGGACCCAGAGTCTGGAGGAAGAATGGAGAGGCACACACTGCAAGATGTTTGAAGTCCAGTGTGAAGTTTCCACAGTCTGTGTTGATTTGGGGAGCCATGTCATCTGCTGGTGTTGGTCCACTGTGCTTCATTAAGTCCAGGGTCAACGCAGCCATCTACTTGGAGATTTTGGAGCACTTCATGCTTCCTTCCACAGATGAACTTTATGGGGATGCTGACTTCATTTTCCAGCAGGACTTGGCACCTGCCTGCACTGCCAAAAGCACCAAAACCTGGTTTAACGACCATGGGATTACTGTGCTTGATTGGCCAGCAAACTCATCTGACCTGAACCCCATGGAGAATTTATGGGGCATTGCCAAGAGAAAGATGAGAGACATGAGACTGAACAATGCAGAAGGGCTGAAGGCCGTTATTGAAGCATCCCGGTCTTCCATAACACCTCAGCAGTGCCACAGGCTGATAGCTTCCATGCCACGCTGCATTGAGGCAATAATTGCTGCAAAAGGGGCCCAAACCAAGTCCTGAGTACATATGCATGCTTATACTTTTCAGAGGTCCAATATTGTTCTATGTACAATCCTTGTTTTATTGATTACATGTAATATTCTAATTTTCTGAGATTGTGGATTTGGGGTTTTCATGAGCGGTAAGCCATAATCATCTCAATTATGACACATCATGGCTTGAACTATCTTGCTTTGCACATAATAAGTCTATCTCATATATTAGTTTCATCTTTTAAGTTGCATTGCTGAAATAAATGAACTTTTGCACGATATTCTAATTTTTGGAGTTTCACCTGTAGAACAGAGAACTACTGAAGTCAAGGGATCCCCTCAAAATATGATTACTGTGAATGTTCTTCATATAATCAACCTTTCCATTTGCCAATCCATTGAATCCAGTTTATATGTTATATATTTATGTTATATATTTGCATACTTGAAATACTGCCTTTTGATTGGTCCGTCAATACTGCCTTTTGATTGGTCCGTCAATACTGCTTTGATTGGTCCGTCTTATACATTTGAATACTTGTAATACTGTCTTTTGATTGATCCATCTGATGGCAGGAAATTCAAGGAGCCGTCAATGGCCGCAAGCCGCGAGCAGCCGCTATAAAAAAGGCTGCTGCGGCTCCGTGGTTGTTCAGTTTTTTCAAGAGACTAAATAAAGAGCAGAAGTAACACTGGTGTCGAGTCAGTCTTTCCCGCAACTTAACACTGGAGACGAAGGTGGGATTCTAAGATGAAGGGATTCTAAGATGAGTTGAGCATGTGGCAATGAGAACCGAGCGAAGACGAAATGGCTGGCAGAAACTCACCACCCGCACCATTCAACCCAGCGACGGAGGACTGGGACTCTTACATCGACAGATTCCTCTTAGAGAGCAATGAGTTACAAGGGATATCCGACAACAGAAAGAGAGCTGTTTTCCTAACCCACTGTGGGCCTACAGTCTTTAAGATGGCCAAAGCATTGGCAAAACCCCAAGACATGAAGCAGATGGCATGGCCAGATTTGGACAGTGTTGCGAGCCCATTATGTGCCAGCTGTCTCCAGCCTCATCAGGAGGCATGAATTCTTCAAGCGGGACCAGAGATAAGGTGAGAGCATAGGAGATTTTGTTGCAGCTCTAAGAAACATTGGCGGAGCGTGCGAATTTCTCAGTATGGACGAGGCCATGCAGGACCGCATGGTCCTCGGACTCAGAGATCTCACTTTGCAGAGCCGATTACTGACCAGACCCAACATAACAGTAACCGATGCTATCGCAGAAGCTACTGCAGCTGAAGCAGCACAGAAATCAGCAGCCACAATATGGAAAATGAACAGAGCAACCCAGGAAGCTCTAAAAGACCCCAGCACAGCCCAAGACGAGAAGCCAGAGGGAACACAGAAGACCTCCACCACAACACAACATGAGGACATCGAATCCCTGTCCAAAACCAACGAGGAGGAAGAAGAGATCAACAGACTCCAGTTGGAAAAAAGCAGACGAGACCGAAGAGAACAGAAATCAGAATTCTGTTGTGCCGGGTGCGGAGGGGACCACCCATGTTCTGAGTGCCATTTCCTCAACACTGTTTGCAGATATTGTGAAAGGTGGGGACACATAGCCCGGGTCTGTTGCAACAGAAATAGCTACAGCCCTAGACGAAGAGGAAGCACTCCCCCAGAACGAGGGAGAGACAGACAGGGAGCCGTTGGAGCCGAGAAAACAGAAATAACCGTTTCACCGAGACCAACACGAAGAAACACACCAGACAATAACCATTGGCCACTTGAGTGCAACCGATGCAAGAAAGGTACACGTACAAGTAACCATAGAGGGACAGCCATGCGAGATGGATGTGGATTCCAGTTCCTATCTGTCCATGGTATCGTGGAACACCATAAAGATACCAGATATGCAAAGTCTGATAGTCTGATACCAGATATGCAAAGAAAGGAATTAGAAAGGCAAAAACTAACACTGAAAGACTACCAAGGGAACAGGATTCCCGTTGTCGGAATTGGACATTTCCAAGTCAAGTTCAAAAGAAACATGGAAATCCTTCCATTGATGATAGTAGACCGGGATTGCCCCAGTCTGCTGGGACTCGAATGGTTCGCACCTCTGGGAATCGGAGTGACCGGGATCAACAGCGTCACCGAGACGGACTGGGAGGAGAATCTGATGAAGGAATTCCAGGACGTCTTCGATGGAAAACTAGGCAAGTACCAAGGGTCCCCTATCTCATTTAATTTGAATCCTAACATAGCCCCAATCAGGCTAAAGGCAAGGTGAGTCCCTTTCGCATTAAAACCAAAATTCCACCAGCCAGGGAAGAACATATCACACGCTGATGCCCTGAGCCGTTACCCCCTACCTGAATTGGAAGACAACCCGGCACCAACCACATCCACTCTACAAATCGAGACATTACCAAATCTACCCATAACCGCATCAGACATCGTGAAAGAAACCGCAAGAGACAAAAAACTGGCGCGGATTTTTAACTGGGTAGGTAAAGGGTGGCCGGAAACCAATAATGACGAGACTTTTAAACCATTCCGGAACAGACAAACAGAACTCTCGATTTTGAAGGGATGTGTACTATGGGGGGATCGGGTTATCATACCGGAAATACTAAAGGAAAAAATACTGTATATATTACATGAAGGATACCCAGGTATTGTAAGAATGAAATCCCTGGCCAGGAGTTACGTATGGTAGCCAGGGATGGATAAGGATATTGGGACATGGGTGGAAACATGCACACAATGCCAAAAATCCAGACCTACCCCCCTTCTGCACCTGTACTCGACTGGGAAACACCGAGGGGGCCCTGGTCGAGGATACACATAAATTTCACAGGAGCCACAAAAGGACACATATTTTTGATAGTAGTAGACGCTTACTCCAATTGGCTGGAGGTAAGAGTAATGCACTCCATGACGACAGAAGCCTTAATCAGACAGCTAAGGAAGTTGTTCACAACACATGGGTTACCGGATCTATTGGTCTCAGACAATAGGCCAAAGTTCACGGCATTGTCATTTGAAAGGTTCCTCGCTGAACAGGGAATAAGGCATGCCCTAACAGCACCGGATCGCCTGGCTACAAACGGACGGGTGGAACGCATGGTTCAGTATACTAAAGAGACACTAGATAAATTAGACACGGGTGACATACAGGAGAAAATCTATAAACTGCTAACTATACAGCATATCACACCAAACACAACAACTAATAAAAGCCCAGCAGAACTATTGATGGGCAGAAAATTAAGGTCACACCTAGATAGATTACACCGCACATATAGCCCCAAAAAGCCAACAGACTCCTCCAGTAAGTACTGCACATTTGGAACAGGGGACCTGGTCTGTGCAAAAAACCTCACGGGGGACCCACTTTGGATACCAGCAAAAATAACCCAAATAACAGGACCCCGGTCATACAGAGGACGGAAGAAACTGGAGGAGACATATAGACCAACTGAGATCAAGAACACTAGCGAGAAACGCTAACAACCCTAGGAGCGAAGGGAAAGATTGTTAGGAATATGAGTCACCTAACAGCTATTTGGTTAGAAATATATAAACCAAGATAAACATTTTAGTACTATATCTTTAAGGGAATGCAAGAGCATGCAATTGGGTGTGGTTTTTCAAACAGCCATAAGATGGAGCCAGAAACCTGGGTTGTTTAGTCTTAGTCTCAGAAGAGAGTGTGTCTGAGTGATTATCTCTGTTTCCTTCTGTTGGAAAATATTGCCGTTGCTCCATCTCTTCTAATTGACTGATATTACTGGATTTAATGTAAGTCTGATACTGAACTGTTTTTGACACTGGAATTTGATATTTCGATTATCCCTGGATTGAAAAACTGACTGATTTACCTGTGAATGACTTTTGGACTGCTTATTTTGGACTTTGCTTAAACCTTTCTGGAAGTAAAAACCTACATTTACTGTACAGTGTATCTGTGTGCTCTGTGTGTATTATTCCAACACTACTCTCTATACGTCTCCCTGTATGCGCTCATTCTCCTAATGGGGAATTACCTCAACACTGGTTATGGGCCCAGGCCATACCAGGCTCAGATAACTGAGAGTTAGTGTGAATGCACAGTACTGTATACAGACAGCCGTTTACTGTTTAATTGTGGTTTACTATCCTGATAAAGATGGCACAAGACATTTCAACAAGTCTATCACTGATAACCCGATTGGATGGAACAAACTATGTTTCCTGGTCTATGAAGTGCCGTCTACTTCTGCATAGAGAAGGTTTATGGAATGTAGTTCAAGATCCACCAGATGTAAATGCTTGGGATCCAGAAAATGAGGATGATGTCAAGAAGCTTGCTGACTTTAAACAGAACAACGAACAAGCTCTTTGTATAATTAGACAAACACTGAGTGACCAGCAGCCAGTCCATATTCGTGGAGAAGAGTCTGCTGCTAGGTGTTGGGAGAATTTGAAGAGGATTTATGTTCATGACAGTGTAGGTGCACACATACATCTTAAATGTAAACTGTTTAGAGCACATCTTCTGAAAGGTGGAGATATGTTAGCTCATTTAAACTTCATGAAAAGAACTTTTCAAGAGCTACATGAAAAAGAACTGATATTTTCAGAGCTGCATCAAGTTTACATCATTCTTTCCTCATTGGATGAAAGTTATGATGATTATGTATCTTCATTGGAAGTATTGCCCAGAGATAAACTGACATTGACTGATATAACTGGAAGATTGTTGGAAGAAGCAAGAAGACAGCTGGATAGGGACTAACTGAGGAAGCAACAACCACAAGAAGAGGATTTATCTTCAACTGCCTATACTGTTAGGAAATGTTTTTCTTGTGGGGCTAGGGGACATATAGCTAGATTCTGTAAGAAAAGAAAAGGACAGAATACTAGTAAACACCAGAAGGCTAAGAAGAATGTTAGTTTAGCTATGTCTAGCAATTCAACTGTAAACAATGATTTGTGGGTTGTTGATAGTGGAGCATCGCAATGCATTACTAAAGATAGAAACAGGTTTGTGAAGATGTCCACAAGTAAACAACAGGTATCATTGGCAAATGGATGGAAGATAAATGCATCAGGTGAAGGTACTGCATATTGTCCTTGTATAAACGAACATTTAAGTATGTTACATGTACCTAAACTAAAATTTAATTTATTATCAGTAAGAGCTTTAGTTGATCTTGGTTATGTAATAACCTTTAGGGGAGATAACTGTATAATAGAGAAAGAGGGTAAAAGTGTTACTGCTACTTTAAAAAATGATTTATATGTGATACATGATGACCGGTTGAAGATGGCGAACTCAGTTTATAACAATGTTAAGCCGCATGATGAATGTATACATTTACTACATAGACGTCCAGGGCACATTAATTTCAAAATGCTCAAACAAACTGTTGAATTGTCAGAGGGAGTAAAATTGAAACCTTGTAGCAAGTATTTACACTGTAATGCTTGTAGTCAAGAAAAGAGTAAGGTTACTCCAGCAAACAGACTTAATGGGTTTAAGATCAAAGAACCTTTAGAGGTTTTTTTTTGCTGACATAATTGGTCCTAAGAAACCAAGTTTAGGAAGTGCCTGTTATATTTTGAGTATTATGGACCATTACTCACGATATGGTTTCTGCTGTCTTATGAAAAACAAAACAGAAACATTCCAACATTTCTTTAACTGGCTAAAGTTTGCTGAGAGAAAAATGAAAAGTAAAGTAATTAGTAACTGATAATTGGAGTAAGTTTGTTAACAAAAGATTCCAAACTAGGTTGAAATTGGCTGGTGTTGAGCATAAACGTTCTGCACCTTACAGACCACAACATAACTCGTTTATAGAATGAAGAGGGCAAACATTACAAGCCATGGCTCGCACTATGTTATCTAATTCAGGTTTAACTGAAACACTGTGGGGTGAGGCCATAATGTGTACTAACCATGTTTTGAACAATGTAGTTAATACAACAACTGGAGAATTGCCATTCACTCGTTGGCATGGCAGAAAACCAAATTTAAGTTACCTACACACATTCGGAGCTCCAGCATGGGTGCATATTCCCTCACAAGTAAGATTGAAAGGGCAACATAGAGCTAAGAAGTTCTTTTTTGTGGGTTATGAGGCCAACCATAGATCATTTAGATTCTGGGATCAAGGCACAGCTCATGTTTATTGTACTGCTAGTGCAAAATTTCTCGAGCACGTTGGGTGGGATAAACTGGAACAGGAATCCAGCAATGATATTATTATTGACACCCAAATAGTCCCTAAAGATGATATCAGTAAACAACAAATAGCCATTAAAGAGGAAGCACAGGAGGAAGTAGGAGGACAGGCACAGGAAGAAATAGAAGAAAGGAGCAGGTGGCACAGGAAAGTCCACCAGTAAGCCCTGTGTTATCAAGACGTTCAACCCGAGTAACACAACCACCTGATAGATATCAGGCTAGTGTTGAATGCCAAGTGAATACAGTTCCAAGTAATTATAGTGAACTGAAAATGTATCCTGCTAAGGATCAGGCTGCTTGGCAGAAAGCAATGGATAAGGAACTGGAATCATTAAAAAGACTGGAGGTATGCGAAAATGTTAAGTTACCACCAGGTAAACATGCCATAAGGTGTAAATGGATATATAAGCTTAAGACAGGTGTAGATGGGACTGTTACCCATAAAGCCAGGTTAGTAGCACAAGGGTTCAATCAGACAGCAAATGACTATGATGAGGTGTTTGCACCTACTACATTAAGGGCAGCATTAGTGTGGGCAGCTAAGCAGAAATACATTGTAATCATTTGGATGTAGAGACAGCTTATCTGCATGCACCGCAACACACTATATATTTATTTAGGTCTCAAAAATGATAATACTGATAATAATGATTGCTGGAAATTGAAAAAGAGTGTTGTAACTATGTATCATTCATGTGATTGCAACTATGTATCAGTGCAACCATGTACCATTCAAGCATTGTAATGATGTATCTTTCTCATGTAAACATTAGACTCCTGTCTGCATTGTAACGATGTATCTTTCTCAAGTAAACATTAGACTCCTGTCTCTTCAGTGATCTTTGCCAGGCATGCAAAAGAGAAGAGGAGTTAAGCATCTGTCAATACAGAATGATGTTCTAACTGACCTGGATCGTTATAACTCACACACATCCTGTTAACCTGTAATTCTAACTGACCTGGATTGTTATAAATCACACACTTTCTGATAACCTGGTATCTTAACTAACCTGAGCTATTATTAATCATATGTATCCTACTGACTTAAGCTATTATAATTCATGAATATCCTGTTTACCCTGGGCTTTGAAGAATTTCACCCCCCTGTGAAAAAGCATAATAAAAGAGCGTGTGCTGAGGCATTCGGGGCATGCTCATCCCAAGAAACCTCATCTCGTGTCGTTTCTTCCTCCTTCGCTCCCTCTCATGAGGCGCCCATCTAATGCGGGATAGCAGATACCGCATTTTGGTGACCCCGACGTGATTCCCTAAGGGGGATACTCAGCGGCGTGCCCATATCTTATCAGCTCGGTCGGAGCTGTGCATCGCCAGGCGCCTGAGCGAATTGCACCTCATCGGATCTGAAAGACGGTCTCGACTTTAGTAAGTATGGGTGGAGGCTTTTCTCAACAGCAGACGCAGCATCTGAAAGAATTGAGAGAGCTAGTCGCTTCTTCTTCTAAATACTCTGCTAATTTAAAGGGCTCTCCCATAAAAAAGAAATATATTGCTACATTATTGGCTTATGTGTGGCAACATTGCCCCAATTATCCAGAGAGAGGGTCCTTAAAATTTTCCAATTGGCAAAAAATTGGTGAATATCTCCATAATCCTTCTCGTGCACCTATTGGCATTTTGGTCACTTGGAGGAAAATTATGGAGGCTTTAAAAGTCCATTATAAAATAGAAGCAGGGAGTGTGTTTGAATCTCCCCCACCAAGTTATGATAACTTTTCTATCCTTCAACCTTCCGCTCCCGATGATCATAAAGCAGTACGGGAGCCTCCTTCCATTCAATCCACTTCTTTAAATGTAGAGCCCTCGTGTCCTCCACCCACCCCCCGAGGAGGGGTGTGTGTTGTAAAAGCCATTCAACAAGCCTTTTGTGAAGGAGAAATAGATGAGGACACCCTTGCAGCTGCCTCCCTTTATCCTATCATTCAAGCCGGCAATCCTCCAGCTCCTCAGTATAGTCCAATGCCGTACAAAATAATTAAGGATTTAAAGGCAGCTTGTAAGGAAAATGGTATTCAATCTCACTATGTACAGGGACTTTTAGGATCAATAACCCAACCAGGTGCTGACTTGGTAAATGCTGATTGGCGTACATTATTTAACATGATCCTCACGCCTTCACAATTTTTGGTCTGGGAGTCAGAATTTCTTAAACGTACCGCAGCCGCAGCCGCTAGAGGCTTGCCGGCAGCTGTCATTTTGGATATGCTTAACAGTACTGGCACCATGTCTACCATTGCCCAGCAGGTTGCCACAGATCCAGCTGCTTTCCCTATAATACAGGAGTGTGCTTTGGCAGCTGCTCGAAAGGTTGATAATGCGGGATGCGTGCCTAACTCTTTCTCTAAAGTTATTCAAGGACCTTCTGAGCCTTTTTCCTCCTTTATAAACCATCTCACAGAAGCCTTAGAGAGACAAATTGATAATAGAGAGGCTTGTACTGAATTACAAATGAAACTTGCTTATGAAAACGCAAATGCTGATTGTCAGAAAGTTTTGCAACCATTAATTAATAAGAAAAATGTTACCATGGCAGATTATCTTACAGCCTGCTGAATCATAGGAACCACATCCCATTCCATGTCTACGCTGGCTACAGCCATTACTGAAGGCATGCAGCAGAATATGGGCTCTCTTCTTCCCATTTCCCAACAAAATACTCGCAAAATGGGAAATTGTTTTAATTGTGGCAAGCCAGGTCACTTTAAGAGCCAATGCAGGGTCCTGGGCAGGGGAGCAAATATGTCAAGAAACCAGGTTGCTCGCCCAATGACACCATGCCCTCGATGCCAAAAGGGCTATCACTGGGCTAGTCAGTGCAGAGTCCAAAAGAATGGACAGCAGAATAGCCCTGCGATCACTCAAAAACCTTTCTTGAATCAGGGAAACTAGAAACGGGGCAGGCAGCCAGCCCCACAACAAAGGCTGCTGAAACTTGCAACTTTTCTTCTTTCGCTTACGATCTTGTTGCTAATGAAACTGTTACTTATTTTCCTGGTGACGCTGACTTTCTCTTTGTACATCCTGTTCAGCCTTTTCATATGCCCCCCGATATCCCAGTGCTAGTTTTTCCTGTAAGGGATTTAGCTGAACAAGGTATTCTTGCCTCTCCTTTTCTGCATGACCCCACTGTATTGTCTGATGTCTGTCTGTATGTACTAGCTAATACAGAAGTTACTATAAATGAGGGGGATGTTGTGGCAAAAATGATTGTGCTCTTAGACCAACAACAAGAGCAACTCTATGCAATTGAAAGACCAATTAGTCAACCAAAACCTACGGTGACATTCTTATTGAATGGTCGATCCTTTCTTGGTCTTTTAGATACTGGAGCGGATATTTCCGTCATCCGAACCGCTGAGTGGCCGGACACCTGGCCTGCAGATGTGGCACCAACGGTGAGAGGAGTGGGGGGACTCCAGGAGACTCGCATTAGCAGAAACTGGGTAAAAGCCCATTCCCCTGAGTCTCAATGTGCTGCTTATATTAAACCAGCTGTAATTCCTCTGTATACTAACTTGTGGGGAAGAGACCTTATGTCACAGTTTAATGCGCAGCTTACTCTCCATTAACCATGCTTCGCTTATGTTTGACTAACAGTAGCCTTGTGTGGATTGATCAGTGGCCTCTCCCTTCTATAAAACTTGAAGCCTTACATTCTCTTGTTCAAGAACAATTAGATAAAGGTCATCTAGAACCCTCATTGAGTCCATATAATACCCCAGTTTTTGTTATCAAAAAGAAAAACGGCGCTTGGCGCCTCCTTCAGGATTTAAGGGCTGTGAATTCGGTCCTCCTTCCAATGGGACCCCTGCAATGTGGTCTTCCAAATCCTAACATAATTCCTCAAGAATATGACCTTATCATTATCGATTTAAAGGACTGTTTTTTCTCCATTCCATTACACCAGTTAGATAGAAAATTATTTGCTTTTACAGTACCAACCTTAAATAATCAGAGACCTACCAAACGATATCAATGGAAAGTCTTACCACAAGGCATGTTAAACAGTCCAACTATGTGTCAATTTTTTGTGGATTTAGCCTTGCAACCCTACAGAGACAAATATCCTCATTTTTTAGTCTATCATTACATGGATGATATATTGGTATCTGCACCTGGTCCAAAGGGCATGGTATTAAAAACTCTGCCGTGCCTGAACTCCATTTTAGGTAAAGCAGGTCTCACTATAGCCCCAGAAAAAGTTCAATCCAAACCACCTTTTTTCCATTTAGGTCACAAGTTACTTGCTTCGGCTGCTGTTCCTTCTCTTCCCCTCCCAACACTTCCCCCGAAACCAACACTTGTGATTTTACAGCAGTTCCTGGGAACCTTAAATTGGGCACGTCCTTATTTGGGTTTGACTACAGCTACATTAGCTCCTCTCTTTAATGCTCTCACGCAAGGTAAAGCCCCGTCTGATGTTATCATTCTAAACAAAGAGCAGTTGCAGGCATTGAAAGACATTTCCCATTTAATGGCTATTAGATGGGTGGATCGGGCTGTAGAAAATTGTCCTTTATCAATTGCTTTACTAAATACTGCTCAGAGACCAACAGCTGTCATTATGCAAATTCATCAGACACAGGTTCTGATTTTAGAATGGCTGCATTTGTCTCACACCCCACGGACCACAATCACTAATAAAACCTCTGCATATTCTCAGTTGATCTTTAAAGGTCGACAAAGATGTAAACAACTCATGGGATTTGAGCCTGTTTGCATATTCACTCCTTGTTCATTGACTACTTGGGAAATGCTATGGTGTAATTCAGAAGAACTGCAATACGCTTTAGAAGAGTGGCCAGGGCAAATTTCTTGCCATTTACCAGCTGACCCACGATTCACTTTTCTTAAAACTCTCCCTTTTGAATGGCATTCCCCCCTCTCATTATCTCCATTAGTAGATGCACCTACGCTTTATGCCGATGGGGGAAAAATGTATGGTGCTTGCGCATGGTACCAGGAGGGAGAGTGGAAAACTAAAATTACCCCTCCACAATCTTCTGCTCAACAGGCAGAACTTGCTGCATCTCTTATTGCGTTTCAACAGTTTCAAAAGACTCCTTTTAATTTAATAGTAGATTCCTTATATGTTTCTCAGATTTTGAAAAATATATATCAAGCCTATTTATCTCCTAGCATATCTGTTTCTTTGTTAAAGTTATTGCTTTCTCTACAGCAATGTATCAACAATCGCACACATCCATTTTTTGTAGCACATATCAGGAGCCACCAACCTCTTCCTGGTATATTACAGGAGGGAAACAAGGTGGCCGATGCAGCTGCTTCAGCCGCATCAGGTAAATCAATTTGTAATCTGACAGCATCACAAAGTCATGGTTATTTCCATCAAAATAGAAAAGCATTACAAAAACAATTTTCCTTAACCCAGGCAGAAGCTACTGCAATAATTCAACAATGCCCCACATGTAGCAAGCAAGCACATTCTATTCCAATAGGGGTTAACCCTAGAGGATTAAAAGCTTGTGAAATTTGGCAAATGGATGTAACTCAGTATCCACCTTTTGCCCCATGGAAATATTTACACGTTTCAATCGATACATATTCAGGATTTATTTTGGCTACTCCTCAAAGGGGAGAAGCTGTGAAACATGTCATCAATCATTCAATTCGTGCCTTTGCTTCGCTGGGACGTCCAAAAGAAATAAAAACAGATAATGGGCCTGCCTATACAAGTTCTGCTTTTCAGGACTTTTGTAACAGATGGGATGTAATCCACAAGTTTGGGATTCCCTACAATAGCCAAGGGCAAGCTATTGTAGAACGGGCTCATTTGTCTCTGAAAAGTGCTCTTGATAGATATTCACTGCGGGAAAACCCCCCGAACATCCCAGCATTGCAAAATTCTCTTAACATTTGTCTTTTTACTCTAAACTTTCTTAATTTAACTGGAATTCCTCCTACTTCTGCTGCTTTTCGCCACTTTTCCTCCCCCTCTCCCCCTCCTAACAGACCTTTGGTATATTACCGTAGATTGCCAGATCCTGCCTGGCAGGGTCCTGCTAAACTTCTCACTTGGGGGAGAGGATACGCTGCGATCTTACTGCCAGACAAAACCACTTGCTGGATCCCTGGTCGGGCGGTAAGACCCTATCATGGGAAGTCCTCCGATACATCTGCATCTTAAACTCTTCCTGATATTATTGCCTATATCCTCTTTGCAATTTCTACCTTATTCATATCCTACTTATACCTTTGTTCAACATGGTCACTGGACCACATTAGAATTTCGCTTTATTAATTATGATAGTGACTGTCCTATTGTTTGTTGGCATGATAATCTTCCCATAAATCTATCTCCTTATATTCACACATATTTCAACAAAACACATGCTTCCTGTCAAAAGATTATTCGTGTTAAAGTTACTCCTTTAACAGAAGGCTCTTATACTTGTTCCATGAGGGTACGTCATGAAAATGCTACCCGTAGCTTTCACTCTGTCACTTCTGTTTTGTTTACAGAACACTCTACCATTCGTTATTTTGTTTCTCCTTTACTCTTCCTATGGAAAGGAACCTTAAAATCTTTTCCTCTTTTTAATCTAAACATAGGGGGATCTAAATGTCCTTATATTGTATCAAGGGTTTCCCCACCCCATTTAACGTCCTTAATGAATGATCAAGTTAATCTTCATTGTCATTATTGTAATTATTATCCTTTTTCTACTAATTGTATTCCTTCCTTATATCGTAAATGTTCCACAACTAACTTGTCCCTAGCCCTTTCTCCTACCTGTCATGCTTTTATATACCCAAACTCTGATCCTGTCAACAAACGACGCTTCAAAAGAACTGCCCATGACGATCCGCAGAAGCCTCATAGAAGATACAATATTACATGGACTATAACTGACTTTCAAGGCGTTCGTTTAAACTTCACAACCAATTTTTCTCGCATAGAAGACTTTTACCCACCGCTTCAATTCGATTTGGCAGAGATGCTTGTAGGCTCCACCGCTTACAATTCACCTTCTCATACAACGGAGCCTAATCATAGTTTTGTGAATGAACATAGGTTTTATGTATGCCCCGGACAGCCCGTTTCCGACACTCAGTCCCCTGCCCAACAACTTTTTGACTGCGGGGGGTTATCAGATTACTTTTGCAAAGACTGGTCGTGTGTTTCAACTGGACACATTTATTGGGATCCGGGCACTAAGGGTGATCTCATTACTGCCACTCGCACCACATGGAATATTCCATGTGGTGGTAGAAAATGGCCCAGATGCAACCCGGTAACTATAAGGTTCACAGACAAAGGCAAGGAAAGTACTTTATGGGACACTGGCTTGAAACGGGGTGCTCGCTTAAAAATAGCTTGGCCAGGAGAGCATCATGGAAATATTTTTTACATTCAACGTCACATTGAACTCCCTCGCTTTGACCCGGTGGGACCACATGAAAAGACTATTAAATCCCCTTTATTGCAACCTATAACACAAGAAGTTAACCCATTGATTCCATTGATCAAAGCTTCCTATGCCTTGTTGAACTCCTCAAACTCATCAATTGCCTCCACATGTTGGCTTTGTGCTTCTGCCTCTCCACCTTTTTACGAAGCCATCGCTTCCCAAGAACCCATTGTTAATTCCACATCAGATGAACGTTGCCGTTGGAGAAACTCCACTATTACTGTTTCTTCCATCACTGGGGTTGGTTGTTGTTTGGGAAATATTCCATCCAATTACTCACAATATTGTCATAATGTTTCTAATGGCTATCATTGTCAATTATATCTTCCTAAGCATCGCCTTGGCCGCTACCACACCGTTGGGGGATATGTTCCAGTCTACACCTCTTCAGGAGGAAATTTAACATCACTCCTAAAAGGAATGTATTTTATCCCTGGCAAAAATTCTGTCTGGGCTTGTAACACCGGTCTCACAACATGTGTCTATGGGGATGAACTTGTTAAATCCAAATCATTTTGTATTCAAGTATGGCTTGTACCAAAAATTAATGTGTATAACTCTGATGATTTTATATCCCTACAGGCACCCATGGAATACCCCCTCAGAGCAAAACGGGAAATTATTAGTACTCTCACTTTAGGTCTACTGCTTGCTCTGGGCGCCACGGGCGCAGCCACGGGCATTGCAGGACTAGCTGTTTCTGACAAAAGAATTACAGCTCTGGGTTCAGCCATTGATGATGATTTATTACGAATTGAAAAATCAATTGTAGCTTTGCAAAACTCCTTGACGTCCCTCTCGGAAGTAGTCTTGCAAAATCGTAGAGGTATAGATCTGTTATTTTTAAAACAAGGGGGATTGTGTGCTGCACTTAAAGAAGAATGTTGTTTCTATGCTGATAGCAGTGGGGTCGTGCTGGATTCTATGAATGAATTAGAAAAACGTTTAAAAGATAGAGAAAAAGAAAGGTCAAACATGTATAATTGGTATCAAGGTTCGTTTTCTATTTCACCATGGCTTACAACCTTTTTAACTGCATTGGCAGGACCATTAATAATCATTATATTGATATGTATTATAGGACCTTGTTGTTTTAATAGAATATTGCAATTTTTTAAAGATCAATTATCTTCCATGACTGCTGATGTTGATGTGTTATTGCAAGCTCATGTTATGTCTTTAACACCGGATGAAGAAATGTCATTGCTGAGTTACTGCTCCTTGGACAACCCTGATGCTGACGGGTCGCATGCCTGCCTAGATGACGGGGATGGAGAACATTTCAGAAAAATAGTTCCTGTTTTCTTGGACAAGGAAGAAGACTCGTCATAAAAAAAAATAAAAACAGAGGAGATGTTGTAACTATGTATCATTCATGTGATTGCAACTATGTATCAGTGCAACCATGTACCATTCAAGCATTGTAACGATGTATCTTTCTCATGTAAACATTAGACTCCTGTCTCTTCAGTGATCTTTGCCAGGCATGCAAAAGAGAAGGGGAGTTAAGCATCTGTCAATACAGAATGATGTTCTAACTGACCTGGATCATTATAACTCACACACATCTTGTTAACCAGTAATTCTAACTGACCTGGATTGTTATAAATCACACACTTTCTGATAACCTGGTATCTTAACTAACCTGAGCTATTATTAATCATATGTATCCTACTGACTTAAGCTATTATAATTCATGAATATCCTGTTTACCCTGGGCTTTGAAGAATTTCACCCCCCTGTGAAAAAGCATAATAAAAGAGCGTGTGCCGAGGCATTCGGGGCGCGCTCATCCCAAGAAACCTCATCTCGTGTCGTTTCTTCCTCCTTCGCTCCCTCTCATGAGGCGCCCATCTAATGCGGGATGGCAGATACCGCAAAAGAGTCTTTATGGTTTGAAGCAATCAGGATATGAGTGGAACCAATGTATAGTTAAAGAATTGACTAAAATAGCCTTTGTAGCTAGCATGGCTGATCCATGTTTGTTTAAAAGAGAAAGTAATGGTGTAATGTCATTATTGTTATTATTTACCAGGCATGATATTCCCCTCTGAAAAAAAATCTGAAAAGTAGCCAAGCTCTTTTTTTTTTTCCCCTCCGCGTGACTTCCCGCGGGAGAATTTTCTGGTAAATGAACATTTCTTTCGCTCTCCTGAGGGAGCTGCAGCCCTCTGGCTCTTTCCACACCTCTGCATCCCCGGAAACCTCTCCCCCCCGCCCCATTCCACCCCCGTCTTCTTCCCTTCTCCCGCCTTTCCCTGCCTTGCAAGGTAGGTAGCCAAGCCATTGTTTGGCTCGTCCACTTGCCAAGCCAGCCCGCCCGCCCACTGCAGGGATGGTTTTGCCACTAAAGTATCCATGGACCGAAAGGTGCCAGGAGGAGGAAAAAACCCAGGAGCCGCTGCGCCTCCTCCGGTGCTGCTGCAAAGTGCTGCCATGGCTCTTCCTTTTTGCCTTTCCCTTCCCGAGACAACGCGGGACTGGAGCCGCGCAGAGGCGCACCAACTCCTGACTCGGGGCCTCTGAGGGGAGGGGAAGGAGGAGAAGAAAGGGGGGAGGCGATTCCCAACCGGCAAAGCTGAAAAAAATCAGAATTCCGATTTTAGTCGGAAGAATATCATGTATGATTTACTGATGACATAGCATTAATCACCAAAACTGAACAAGAAGCTACTGACATAATTTCACTATTGGAGAAGAAATTTAAGATAAAACAATTAGGAGAAATCAAACATTATCTTGGTTTAAAGATAGATAAAACTAGGGGAGGATACAAGATCTCACAGGCAAATAAAATTAACCAATTACTAAAAAGTTTTAAAATGGAACTTTCTAAAATGGCTAAGACACCAATGAGCCAGGATTTTAGCCATTGTGATGTTCAAAGTCCTGTTTTTGATAAGAACATTTATCAGGCCTTGATTGGTAGTTTATCTTATCTCAGCAATTGGTCAAGGCCAGATATTGCATACAGTGTTGATCAATTAGCGAGATTTTACGCTGAGCCCACTGAAAGGCACTGGCAAGCTGCTAAACGTGTGTTAAGATATCTGAAACAAACAATGCATTATGCATTGTATTTGGAGCCAAAAGATGAACTGAATTTGACTGCATATGCTGATGCAAGTTTTGCTACAGACATAAATACACGAAAATCTACATCGGGTACTGCTGTATTATTGGGAAAAGCATTGATTGGATAGAGATCTATTAGACAGAAACATCTAAGTTTCTCAACAATGGAGGCTGAATTCTCATGTTTGTCTTTACTATGTACAGATTTAGTTTTGTATAAACAATTATTAATTGATATGGGAATTGATGTAAAAGATCCTATTGTTGTTTACGAAGACAACCAATCAGCAATACAGATGGCTTCAAATATTGCTGTTAAAACAAGAACTAAACAAACAGATTGAAGATATTTAAATGTGAGACAATGTGTGCAAAGTAAGATGATTAAGCTAGAATACTGTATGTCAGAAAACAATATAACAGATCATTTTACAAAGGCCCAAGGCTCTATAAAGCATAAGGCTAGCTGTGAAGATTATGGACTTAGAATGTAAGGTTGTATATATTATCTTACCCAAAAGAGGAGAATGTTAGGAATATGAGTCACCTAACAGCTATTTTGGTTAGAAATATATAAACCAGGATAAACATTTAGAGCATGCAATTGGGTGTGGTTTCACAAATAGCCATAAGATGGAGCCAGAAACCTGGGTTGTTTAGTCTTAGTCTCAGAAGAGAGTGTGTCTGAGTGATTATCTCTGTTTCCTTCTGTTGGAAAATATTGCCGTTGCTCCATTTCTTCTAATTGACTGATATTAGTGGATTTAATGTAAGTCTGATACTGAACAGTTTTTGACACTGGAATTTGATATTTCGATTATCCCTGGATTGAAAAACTGACTGATATACCTGTGAATGACTTTTGGATGCTTATTTTGGACTTTGCTTAAACCTTTCTGGAAGTAAAACCTACATTTACTGTACAGTGTATCTATGTGCTCTGTGTGTATTATTCCAACACTGCTCTCTATACATCTACCTGTAGGCGCTCATTCTCCTAATGGGGAATTACCTCAACAAAGATCACGCACACACACAGGAACCACATCAAACATTAAATGATAGTAATAACCAAACCAGAGAGGGGGGAGACCCCTCAAACACAAATGAACAGGGAGGGGGAGACCCTCCACAAACACGAGAAGCAATGACGCAAACCCCAACTCACCAACCAACACCACCAGTAGCCCCGGTAAGAAATCGCAGTTACTTACCTGAAGACGACTCCGAAAGAAGGGAGCAGGCAGCGGAGAGTCAACATGAAGACACTCCTGAAGGGAGCAGCAGATGCCGACTCAACCAGCCCGGGAAGACCAGGCAGGAGCGGCATGGCTGACTCCACCTTCCAGGAGGTTCCAGGGAGAAGGACGGGAGAAACAGCGATTCTGTCCAAACCAGCCGAAGACAACACTGCAACTGAATTGCGCAGGTCAAGTAGGAACCATAAAAGCGCCGCCTACTTACGTGACTACGTAACATAGGTTGGACTAAACCAAATGGGGAGGGGTGTTATATATTTGCATACTTGAAATACTGCCTTCTGATTGGTCCATCAATACTGCCTTTTGATTGGTCCGTCTTATACATTTGAATACTTGTAATACTGTCTTTTGATTGGTCCGTCTGATGGCAGGAAATTCAAGGAGATATCATTGGCCGCGAGCTGCGAGCACCGCTATAAAAAAGGCTGCTGCGACTCTGCGGTTGTTCAGTTTTTTCAAGAGACTAAATAAAGAGCTGAAGTCACACTGGTCTCGAGTCGATCTTTCCCACGACTTAACACATGTTATCTGCTGATGTTGGTCCACTGTGCTTCATTAAGTCCAGGGTCAACGCAGCCATCTACTTGGAGATTTTGGAGCACTTCATGCTTCCTTCCGCAGATGAACTTTATGGGGATGCTGACTTCATTTTCCAGCAGGACTTGGCACCTGCCTGCACTGCCAAAAGCACCAAAACCTGGTTTAACGACCATGGGATTACTGTGCTTGATTGGCCAGCAAACTCATCTGACCTGAACCCCATGGAGAATTTATGGGGCATTGCCAAGAGAAAGATGAGAGACATGAGACTGAACAATGCAGAAGGGCTGAAGGCCATTATTGAAGCATCCCGGTCTTCCATAACACCTCAGCAGTGCCACAGGCTGATAGCTTCCATGCCACGCTGCATTGAGGCAGTAATTGCTGCAAAAGGGGCCCAAACCAAGTCCTGAGTACATATGCATGCTTATACTTTTCAGAGGTCCAATATTGTTCTATGTACAATCCTTGTTTTATTGATTACATGTAATATTCTAATTTTCTGAGATTGTGGATTTGGGGTTTTCATGAGCGGTAAGCCATAATCATCTCAATTATGACACATCACGGCTTGAACTATCTTGCTTTGCACATAATAAGTCTATCTCATATATTAGTTTCATCTTTTAAGTTGCATTGCTGAAATAAATGAACTTTTGCACGATATTCTAATTTTTCGAGTTTCACCTGTAGAACAGAGAACTACTGAAGTCAAGGGATCCCCTCAAAATATGACTACTGTGAATGTTCTTCATATAATCAACCTTTCCATCTGCCAATCCACTGAATCCAGTTTAAACACACCTACAATTTGTTTTTGTTTTTAAATCTACTGGGAACCAAAGGTACTAATGATCCCTACCATATTTCCAATTTTTCTGTGTGGAATTTAAAGGAATACTGGCAAATTAAAGGAATACTGGCTAATATCCTTTTGGATAAATACTGTATTTGCATATAGACCAAGATGATTAGGGGACTGGAGGCTAAAATATACGATGAATGGTTGCAAGTACTCGGTATGGCTAGTCTAGTGAAGAGAATGACCAGGGGAAACATGATAGCAGTGTTCCAGTATTTGAGGGGCTGCCACAGAGAAGAGTGGGGCAAGCTATTTTCCAAAGCACCCGAAGGCCAGACAAGGAATAATGGCTGGAAGCTGATTAAGAAGAGATTCAACCTAAATTCCAGCATGCTTCAAATAAATGTATAAAGATCTTTCCAGTTATGTATTTGTAAAGGTCTTTGGACTGGCCATATGTTAATTATGAGTACAGTGTTTAATTCTTTTGTATAGATTAATTAATTAATTTGAGGAGTCCTTGGTGCTCTCTGGAGTTGCTTGTTTTCATGCAGACTTTTCATTATCCTGTTGGAAGTTAAAACCCACCCCTCTCCTAGAAAAATGAAATATCCTAGGAAATAATAAAAAGGCAGAATATTTTCCCTTAAAAAAGAGAAGTAGAAATTCAGAAGCAGAAGCTCACTCCCACATTTGCTAATGGGTAGGGGACAGAATATTTTATATAACAAAGATAACAGACATACCAAAGGTCCAGGCAGAGCTGCCAAAAGCCCTTTCATTACATTATCATCTAGCAAGGCTCAACCAAGCCTAGGATTTAGGACAGCCTACAGAGTTGCCTCTGCATGGCCACATGGGAGTCTGACAACCAATCAGAATACAAGCTCAAATTCAAATCCCAACTGAGGGCATAAAACCAGGCACTTTCAGCCCTCCTCCTTCTTCTTGATCTTTTCCTTCACCTTGAAGCATGTGGTCATCCTTCCTTCTTTGGAGCTACAAGCCATGTGGTTTTGTCCAACATTAAACCATCTTTCTAAACAGCCTCCATGTTTCCAGTGGAACTGAACCCAGAAGGATAATTCTTCCAGCAACCCAAACTAGGTAGCATCATCAGTTCTAGTCAGGAGTGCAGTTTGCTAACAGTTTATATTCTGGTGGCTTGGCCTGTCAGTGTCAGTGCAGATAGTCTTAGAGATTCTTTGGTTGGGCTTTTTACTGTTGGCTCTTTGGCATTTTCTTGATATTGTTTACTTGACTGTTGGTCTGATGTTAACTTTGGAGTTAACCTATGCTGATCTGGGTGCTGATTGCTGGTGGAGAGGTGCTTGGATCCTTTTGTTCCTTTTTGGGCTAAGTGGTAGTCTCTGTTTGCATAATCTATAGATGGTGTCTATGTGTCTATTGATGGCTGATTTGCCAGGCTTCTAAAAATTCCCTGCCATTTTTGGACTTCAACCCTGAGCTACAAATATTGTCCTTTATTAATAAATTGATTTGTCTGGAATCCAAAACAGGGAGAATGCATAAATTGTACTTTGTGGAAATTTTCTTGTTGATCAGAGAACAGATTTTTTATTTAAAAAAAAAACAAAACTGTTGCAATCAATTAAACATTTACAACAGGGAACATTTTTGCATAAACATTTCCTGCTTCAGTGCATTTAAGGAAATACTTCCTCTAAGAAGTTACTTAATGTAACATCTATATTTATCACTTAAAAACAAAGGAATTTATTTTTTGCAAGTGTCTCATTGTGAGCAGATTGTTATTTACATAGTGGATTTAACTTGGTTGCTCTCCCCCACCCAGTACAGAGGCACCCTGTGCATTTCCAAAATGTTTTTCCAAAGACACCCCAATGCTTTAAAACTAGTGTGGATAGTTACATTGGTCTGCAAGGAAAGGGAAATTTTGCTCCATTTGTAGATGTTATTCCAGGGAGAAATGGGCTCAGTCAGAAATCACACATGATTTCTCTAATGTGGACATTTATGAACAATTACTTAATCAGTCAATCTGTAAAAACTCATATAGATGATTTTGAATCAGTTCTGATCAATAGTAATAATAATGCGGACCATTGTTCATTACAACTTATATTTGTTCCATTGCCAGAGTGAGACTGCTATTAGCGCAATGGTATTAAAGCTCAAAAAAGTGGTTCTTTTCGCATTCTAATCATTCAAACCTAACATTATTACAGCATTTAAAAAAAAGCATCTTTCATAGTTTTGTTGTTTAGACAGTATATCATGGGGTTGAATATGGGTGTGACAATGCTATAGAAAAGAGAGACTATTTTGTCCTGCCCTGGAGAATGGCTGGACTCTGGTCTCATGTACATAAATATGGCGCTGCCATAGAAAAGCATCACAACTGTCATATGGGAACCACATGTAGAGAAAGCTTTGCGCTGTCCTTGTGCAGATTGGATTTTCAAGATGGCTGCTAAGATGTGGATATAAATCATCAAGATAAAGGAGATGGGAATAAGTAAGGTGAAAATGCACCCCACCCAAGTAACCATTCGAACCATTTGGGTATCAGTGCATGCTAGCTTCAGCAAAGCCGGCATTTCACAAAAGAAATGATCAATCAAATTAGAACCACAGAATGGCAATTGCCAGGTAAGAACAGTATGGACCACTGGCAATAAAAAACCAGTAGTCCAGCAGATCAAGGCTAATCTCATGCACACTGTCTTGTTCATGAGGGAGACATAATGCAGTGGGTGGCATATTGCTACATACCTGTCATAGGCCATTACTGCAAGCAAAATTCACTCAGTAATAGCCAATGCCAGGAAAATATGCATCTGTATGGCACAGGCAGCCAATGAGATGGTTTGTCTTGGGCTCTGAAGATTAGCCAACATCTGAGGGACAGTGCTGGAAGTATAGCAGATGTCCACACAGGCAAGTTGGCCCAGGAAGAAATACATGGGGGTGTGCAGTCGCACATCCAACCAAATGAGCATCAGGATGATTGTATTGCACACCAGAGTCAGAACATAGACAATTGAAAAAAGTCCAAGCAAAAAAAGACGGATCTTCAAGCTCCTGGAAAGACCAAGCAGAAGGAATTCAGTCACAGATGTTTGGTTCATCATGATGGAGTTTGTTTGTTTTTTGTTTCATTGGATGTATGGACAAGGACCTATATATATACACAGGGAACAAAAAAAATTGATTGTGCTTATAAATCTTACACAAACATCTTGAGACAATTTTACCAATGCATTCCATTATGTGGGGAGAAAACCCTCTCACTTTATTATATTCTCAGCATTCATTTCAATATTTGAAAAGGGAAAGAAGCCTACATATAGATACACATTTCCATGGAACCAGGACACTTGCATGACAGAGATTTTGGGAGAATATGCACACCTGCAAGTTTTCCCTTTGCAAAGACTGCAGTGATCAGAGAGTATTGGGCAGTACCATACTTCTTCCCCCCAAAGATACATATGGGGATGGCCATTGGAAAAAGCTATCATGTCTGTGACACACAGTATATGATGCTGGTCACAATTTTTAAAACTTTCAAAAGTATATGATACTCTAAAAGTTATATTATTCCGGTAGATAATTGTTCAATATAACCTTAGATGCTTGGGAAATGGTTGATAAATCTAGTTAATTAAAATCCCTTGCAGTGAAATAGATTCAGTAATCATGAATTATCACCAGTTCATATAAAAATTAAGACCATTGATCAGTGTATGTAATTTTAATGCATACAGTAACTGCATTTTTTTCCTCTAGCAGACAACAATATTGGCTTTAAATACTATACCCCAATTTCACATATATATGAATGGTACAGCTGCTGTAAAAAAACATACGTAATAAGAACAGAACTGAAAGGCAAACTACGAATATAATAATGCCCTTCCGTAAATCTATGTTAAGAGCATGCATGATACGCTATAAACACAAGTGTCTCTACCGACAAAGAAAAATACGGTAGAACAAGAAAATATATCTGCCCCCAAACCCCAAATGGTTAGGGGACGGAACAGTCACTGGGTGTCTTAATTTCAGACTAAAGATGAGGAAAGACAACCATTACCAAACATGACCATATTCCATTATAGAAACAGGATAATGGAATTTCTACATTTTTCTTCTGCAATGTTAAAAGTAAAACTGTGAAACCAAATGCGAGGGGATTGTACCCATACCCACACTTAAAAGTATATATTTTGGTGGCATCAGATAGATGAGAGACAGGCCATTGAATGAATAAGTGCTCTTTCTCTTCTTATAACAGCCAATCCTTTTGTCTAAAGACATATCAGTGCAGCATCATTGTTTAAAAATGAAACAAAAACTTGAATTAGTCTCCTCTAAATATTATAAGTAACATTTTGATACTTTATAAGGATTCGGGCACTGATTTATTACTGTGGGATGTTCCCCCTCTATTCTAGCATTCTTGCAGATAACTAATACCTACCTTAGCAGAACTTTTTCAAAATTTATGCCCATCTTCCCCTTGTGGTTCTTCTCTCAGTTTAGTCTTCCAACCTTACCTGCCCATTCTACACTCCATATATCTCTCCTTGTGCCATCTCCAAACTTCATCCAACTTCCAGAATTGCAAGTCAAATGTAGCTCAGCCCTTTCTGAAGACTTCTTCCTAGATGTGCCCAAAAGGACCATCATCAGTGAACTACTCTTACTACAACTGAAACTATCCCTTCACTTGTAGCTCTGCTATGATCCACAAAGTGTTCCTTAAAAAAAACCAGCAGAAGCTGTGCAAAGCCCACTTTTCCAACTCATTTATCTGAAGCACAAATATTCCCTCAGAGATCTTGTCTCCTTCTCCCTTGTTACAAGTGGGGCTGAAAAATAAATCCCACTTCACTTAGTAGTGAAATAGTGATGTCTAATGCTTAAGAGGTGACAAAGGATACATAACGCTCCTGAGAAAATGGAGGAATCCATGGATTGGGACCCAGCCATATCATTATCTAAATCCAAAGATGAAAAGACTGTCGACAAATATGTGCTAATCCCTTTAGATTCTTGCCTCTCAAAATAATTATTACTCATATTTTCAATACTTTATTTTCTAAGAAATAACTAAGAAATAGCTAAATTAGAATTTGTGTTCAATATAAATACCATATCTATATTTGAAAACTTTACTGTCCCTGTCAAATAATGCACACCCAAACACAAAGAAGCAAATAATTGCCCTATTAGCAAACATTTTTTTAACTGACCTTAACCCATGTCAACATAAGTTCCCTCAGTGAAGTAATAAAGTGTTCCAGAACGCTGAGCATGTAGATCTTTCATGGTCAACACTGTAACCTTATATATTCATTATTTTTATTGAATTTGAGATTCTGGTTAGTTCACAAAGTAAAAGCCACAGAAAAATTGATAAAAAACATACTACAATAAAAACAAAGGAGCAAAAAGATGGCAAAACCAGGCTAATGTTCATCTGTGAGTCAGACTTTTGAAACCACTGTAAAAGTCTGACTCACAGATAAACACTATACAGAAGCCTGATGATGGCAGATGAGATCCTGCTGAAATATATATATATATATATATATATATATATATATATATATATATATATATATATATATATATATATATATATATATTTGTTTTCTTAAGTTTTCGCGGGTACTTACATGTCTGGCATTCAGCTTTGTTCGGGTATTTTCCCACGTGGTGCTTTTAAAGTTGTAGCAATGTTTCAGCAGAATCTCATCTGCCATCATCAGGCTTCTGTATGGTGTTTGTCTGTGAGTCAGACTTTTACAGTGGTTTCAGATTTAAATTTGGGGCAGCCTATTGCTGTGTCAGAATGGTTTTTTCTTCCTCCTGATTGGTTGAGAGTCTTGGTCTGTGTTTATTGGTCTTGGAGTTTGCTGTGTTCTGCTACTAATATCTTCTGTCTGTTTTTTTTGGGGGGGGGCTCTTTTTGTATCTTGATTGGCTGGCAACATTGTGTTACTTTATTGGAGGCCTTTAGTGCAGCTTGGCTTCGGGTAAATGGACGGCTATCATTCGTTAGGAAGCTGGGTTTCATCTGGGTGCCTGGTTGGGGTGTGTTTGAGCTGGAGGTATCAGGGGGGATCTGTTTGTGCCCAGGTGTTTGCCTGGCTTGTGGTGTGGAGATTTGTTTGTTTGTGAGTGCAGGCTTCCAAATGATTGACAGCCTGGTGGAATCATCTCTTCTGTTCATGCTTTCTGGTCTTTTTTCAATCTCTATGGCTTCTCTGATGATTCTGTGGCTGGGATTTTCTATAGTGGCTAGGGTTTTGGTGCCATTGAAGTTGATGTTATGACCTGTGGCTTCCATGTGTTGGACGAGTGAGGAAGTGTGTTCCAGCTTTTTGACTGCATTTTTATGTTCATCCAGGCGGGTGCTTATTCTTCTATTGGTCTGTCCAATGTATGTGGCCGGGCATGATGCACAGGGGACTTCATATATGCCTTGGTTTTCCAGGTCAATTTTGTCTTTGGGGTTCCTGAGGATGGCTGCTATTTTTCTGTCTGTTTTGAAGGCAGTCTTGATGTGGTGTCTGTATAGAATCTTACTAATTTTGTCTGTAGTGCCTCTTATGTAGGGCAGGACAGCTGTTCCACGGGTCTGTTCATCATCTGGGTCTCTATTATGTCTCAGTGTGTTTTTGTGGATCAAGTTGGTGATTTTGCTTTTATGGAAGCCGTTGGCTGTCAATATTTTAGTCAGGGTGCATAGTTCAGTCTTAATGTGTGTCTTGTCTGCCAGGCGTTTGGTTCTAGTAATTAGTGTTTTAGCCACGGAGTTTATCTGTGCTGGGTGGTGGTGGGATTGGGCGTTGAGGTAGCGGTTGGTGTGTGTTTTCTTCTGGTATATGGTGTGTCCTAGTGTGCCATCTGTTTTCTTGTAGATTAGTACATCTAGGAATGGTAGTTGTTTGTTTGTTTCTGTTTCCATGGTGAACTTGATTTTGGGGTGTGCGCTGTTTAGGTGTGTTAGGAAGTTGTTTAGGTTTTCTTGTCCATGGGGCCAAATCACGAATGTGTCATCGATATATCTTAACCATAGTTTGGGTTTGAGTATGGCATTAGCCAGGGCTCTGGATTCGAATTCTTCCATGAACAGGTTTGCAATGACAGGTGACAGTGGTGATCCCATGGGGGCTCCTTCAATTTGTTTGTATCTTTGTCCTTTGTATATGAAATATGTGTTGGTTAAGCAGTGTTCTGTTAGTTCCATGAGGTGTTTAGCTGGTTGGTATTTATTTTTGATGATTTCGAGGGTCTCTTTTATCGGGACTTGAGTGAATAGTGAAACCACATCAAAACTAACAAGCAGATCTTCTTGTTCCACGTGTAGATCTTTGATCATTTCCAAGAAGTGGTATAAGTTTTGTACATGAGAAGCTGCTGTTTCAGCATGGGGCTGTAGCTCTTTTGCTAGGTGTTTAGCCAGGTTTTGTAGTGGTGCTCCTCTGGAGCTGACTATGGGTCTGAGAGGTATGCCTTCTTTGTGTATTTTTGGGAGGCCGTATAGTTTGGGGCATCTGGAAGATTTCTCTCTGGGTATGATCGTGTGTTGGATCTCTTTGCTTATGTGGCTGGTTATAATTTTCTTCTTGGTTAATTTTTCCAGATATGTAGTTGGGTCTGTGTTTATGGGTTTGCATGTGGAGTCTTGGAGTAGGTCTGTCAATTTAGTTTCATATACATATACACACACATACATATATATACATACATACATATACATATATACATGTGTGTGCACGCACACGCATACACACACAATTCTGAAGGGGTTTCAACTATCCTAGGCAAAAGCCTTGGCAAAGAGCCAGATCTTCAAGGCCCTGTGAAAAAATGCTAGTAGCTGGTTAGTTGGCAAATTAAATTGTTCATTTCCTCAACTGGAAATAGTGTGTTCTGCTCTTGACAAATATAGGACTCTTATCATTTTCTTTTTACTCATCGTAAAAACATTGGCCTGTAGATCAAAAACACATAGTGCAACATAATTTTGAGGCTTCTGTTTATGTAAAGTGTGTGTGTGTATGTTAATGATAAAATATAATTAAGATTATATTATATTTTTGTAAATATTTTTGAAATAGAACAAAAACTGATATTAACAGCATCTCAAACTATAATTCATCATCAAAACCATTTTTCAAAAGTCTCTTACCCAGTTTCTTTTTTCTGTTCAGTACATTGTGCATTCACTTTACATTCAATATATCCATCCTTCAAGAAACATTTCCATGTAAAGCAGGAGTTCCCTCTCATATTTCTTCCCTTAGAATTGTTCAGTTCTAAAATATACCATCACGATAGTATGCACTATCTAGATACTGTGATGTGAAAGCATTGGTGGAACAGGAATTCAGCAAATTCACCACAGGTACTCCTTGAGTGGTTAAAGGGAATGTTCTGAAGGTTTACCAAGAGGATCAAATGATCCAGTGTCATTTTATTCTCTAATACATCATTATTTCTTGATATTTTTAAAAAGTTTATAACCAGAAATTTGAAACTTGAACATTTAGGATTCAGCCTGCATAGTGTAACCAACATTTGGTGTGCATAAACTGGAATAGTTTAGCATGTCAACGTTGTTTTAGTTGATCCTCACACTAGAATTTGTTTAAGATAAAAAAGAGCAAACACCATCAAATTTCAGCAAGAGCAATAGCACTTAGTCTTATATAACCATTCCATAGATCTCTACAGAACTCTCTGAGCAGTTTACAATGTCAGCTTATTGCTCCCCATATCAGAAAGGATGGAAGGCCAAGTCAACCTTGAGCCAATCAGGTCTGCACCACCATGGTTCCTTAATAAGTTGCTCCACTAACTTAATTTTTATTTATTAGCTATTGTTGATTTTTTTTTAAAAAAAATTCCTTTTAGCTTTAAATTTTTAGGTCTAATACATTCAACAAAATAGTCATCTCTGCAGCAAGAAGAAAGGCAGAAAGAGGGGCACTACCATTGTTGGCTTTCCCAAAACACTGTTCTTGTGACAATAGCTTGGTAATTCATTCTAATCTCAGCATCAACTGTGATATATTATAAAGGCACTTCATAATCAATATGAATCTTTCAAAAATTTGACTTTGGAGAAGATGTTCAAATCAAAAGGCCCATTCCACTAGATGAAAAGTCTTATGCAGAGAGAAACCAACGCTATATTTTCCTGAAATTGGTCAAAGATAATCACATTCAATGCTGTCCTGATCTGATTCATTTATTGTTGACCAGCATGTAGACCATAAAATAAACTATATTTATAATAATATTGTAATATTATAATAAACTCTTATAAAATAAACTATGCATGCAAAAGCTAAAACTTGCCAAAACTAACTAAAAAAAGTGTCCCTCTCCCCACAAATAATGGTGTAACACAAATATAGAAATAATTCCAATCTCAAAAGATTGGTACTGGTAGCATTCTACAGTATCAGATTCTTAACTTTAGATAGATACAAAACTTCCCTGTTTAAATCAACCTTTAAACAGGTAATTCTAATATTTCTGAGATAAAAACAACAACCAATTTTCATTAGACTATTTTGGAACTCATGAAGATTACACACAAAACCAATTTAACACACAAACCCCCAAAATGTTAAATCCAGTTATATTCAACTAAGATAACAGACCCAATTGTAGGAAAAGCTGGGAAGTGCCCAACATTTTGTCCAAAACCATATATCCCACCACAACCGATGTCCCCACGTGCACAGGAAGAAAAAAATGCAACAGAGAATCAATAAATTCCCACATGGTTCTCTCACATCCTGGGAGTGTTAATATTATTTTATATTGCTGTTTAGTCTCAGGTGCCCTTTATGTTTTGAATTGTATGTTTAGCAACTGTATTCTCTTCACTGATGATGTAAAGCTATTCAACACCACAGACAATACTGCTACCCTTCAAAAAGATCTTGACCATGTATCAGAATGGTCAAACAAATGGCAACTTCAAATCTCAACAAATAAATGCTCTGTCTACATATTGGCAAAAAAAATATCAGAAAATAAAATACAAACTGAATAGTCAAGACCTTTGTTGACAATCCAAACTCTGTCAAGGATCTTGGAGTACTCATCTCTAACCTAAGTGCTAGAGCTCACTGTAACTACATAGCCTTTCTCAACTGTGTTAATATCAGATACGTAATCTGGGTTCCAGACTGATGAGCTGTATTTTTGGTCTAGCAAATGTTTTGTATGCTGTAGTTATTAGTGTAATATTACCAGAGAAAAAGCTATGTAAGATTAGGTTAACAACTCTTAACACCTTTTTGTCTATGTAATTACAGTGGGCTCTAGCACTTAGATCATTAGAGATGAATACTCCAAGGTCCTTGACAGAGTATAAGAATATAAAGGTGAACACTTATTATTTGGAATATTTCTGATTCTGATCCAAACATTTTGGAATAAAAACTGAAAAAATAAAAAAAGTATGGCAAAATTGGTATTCTCAAAAGTAAGTTGTAGGTAATAACTTATTTTTCAATAAATGAACATGGCAGAAACTGAATGAACATGGCCAACAGCAGTAGACATCCTAAATGGAATTTGCAGTTCCACTTCCACTAAGGAAACCTTTTTTTTAACCAGTAAACCAAATCACTAGTTTTCTACTATTTTTCTGATTTTCCACAAATTTGGGTCCATCTGTTTATGGCTTTTGAAAAGCATGTAACCAAATCACCTTTTTTGTAAGCTTCTGATATTTAAAAGATGTTCCAGCCCAGAGCTTCAGCAGAAAGTTCTTCCTAAATTTCTCCCTCATGTGCCAGCAATACATTACATATTCCAGAAATAGTTTCACCACAAAGAGCTATCTATTGCCCTCTCTCTAATGCAATTTAGCAGCTTTTAATGTGCAGTTTCCATGTTTGGCTCTGTTATGATATAAACTTCAGGTTAACTTTAGTCCCCAAATGCTCATTAAAATGTAAGGTGGTCAAAAATTTATTTTGGAAACACCTCTCTGAAGTCGCAAGTGTGCTGTCCCAGCCAGTCTATGGGAATTGGATAGTTACTTAGGAATTATGAGCTGTCCCCTTAAGGGAATACATCATAGTAAATGTAGTTAAAGGTATCCTGGGAAATGTAGTTCATGTCACGTGGCCACACCTACAATCCTGATTGGTCATTAAATTGACCCTCGAGGGGTTAGGGGAAGTTTCCCTCCATTCTTGCCTGGACTCATGAACTAATTGTAGCTTTTTCTACCCCTACGAGATGGGTTAGGAGATAACCATCTTTTACCTACAAGGCAGATATACAAAGGATTGGTCATAAAAGAAGAACTTCATCACAAATGTGAGTTATGAGGATACCTGATGAACCAATAAATGTTCTTTGTTATGGACGTCTTGTTGAGTTATCTATCTGCATCTGTACAGTTCATGAATCCACCTCTGTACAAGATACAGAAAAGCAAGATTTCCAAGATTGGAAATGTCCCTTGGAAAGTCAGCCAAGGCTCTCTTTAGACTTAATTTACCCTCAACTGTTCAATTCACCTCTGAAGATTAGTTGGTCTTAATCCCCATTGGGTGGAACAGAAGGTGATAACAGAATACACAGATGTGTAATAGGCTCATTTGGCTTCCGAATTGCCATACATAGTTGAATCAAAGATGTATAGTTGCAACAGGTGATCTCAGTAGCACATAACCTACAACAGAATCAATTTATCAATTTCTTTAAATCATCATTAACCTGGGTAAGTAAAGAAAAAGCTACTATTGATTTTTTTCCTATAGCTGAAACCTATAGAGGAAGCAATTTTTTAAACTGCAGATATTTATTGTAGTCCAAGACTGACTGGGATTGATAATTTGGAATTTTGCAATATAAGGATTTTCTAAGAAGCCACTACTAAAACTGTACTAAACTAGCAATCCCTTCCCTCTCTGATATTTCTCAGATCTATTGGACAACATTTTTCTCCTAACCCTGCTGAATGAGGATGGTGAATAGCACTAAGTTTGTTTAGTATGTTGTCACTTGTACATTCAAGTTATATTTATTTTATGTAGAAAGAATAGTATCTGTTTCAGAAAGGGAGGGAGAGAGAGAGAGAAAGAATGTAATGCTTATACATTGGAAGTATTTTAGGTCTGCAACAGATTGGGGAGCATTTCATTCATGTTGGTCTAACATTGTTTGAAGCTGATGCACAAAGGGCTTTGATGCACAATTTGTTAGCAATTCAAAAAAGAAAGCATTTTTTGATACTAAGGATGATAGCAATATGAAAATGATGATAGTGATAATAAATGTTTTAAATAAGTAAAGTAAGGAAGCAGGTAAACAAGTAAGTAAGTATGGGGAGTATATTTGTGAATTAAATGCTTGATGTAGCTTTAGGTAAACAAATTTCTGTAGGCCAAGTCTCCCATTGTTTTTGCATGTTGTTCCTAAAGATAGATCATGGGACTCTAGTGAAAAGCAAAATTGCTTTCCCATGCTGATGTATTGGGAACTTTGACTAGGAATTCTGCAAAGTATGCTCTTACCACATTTGGAGAGCACAAAAATAATAATTGCTATCTTTGATGTTGTCTAGGAATTGTATTCTCCTGATGCCAAAATTGAGTCCTAAGTTTCTGCTAGCTTTCAATTGCAAATTTGTCATACCTTATAAGGTATTCTCTCTTATTTATTATTATTTATATTATGTACAATATATAAAATATTACATTTGCATTAAAAATTGCAATATTGTTTATATTGTTATTCTAATTTATTATTAAATTAGTTGAGGCTGCTTCCTCATTAGGAATTTAAAGCACTTCCTTACCCCAACATCACTGAAGCGAAGTAGGGCCAATCCGGATTACTTTTAGATTTGCACAATAGTTGGATGATTCTAGAAAGTGGCAAGTTTCTATTGAGGGAATGGCCACAGTTTCACCATGTCTCTCCACTTTCTGATCATACTTACTTGGAAGGAACTTCAGTTTATCTGTGATACTTTCAGCTGTATATATTCACATGGCCCTCACAAGGATCTTGTTAATTTTGGCTAATAATAATTTGGATATTTGTACAACCACTTTGCTACATGTGCATTTCATTTTCACTGTACTTTGTCTCCTTTCAAAACTTTATGCCTTATGCCCTCAGTTTATGCCTTATTTTTATTAGTAATTTGAATTACATTCCTGCAAAATATCACTCTGAGTTCATTGTGATGAAGGATCCAATTTATGAATTTAATACATAGATAAACAGAATGACAAAAACTGAAACCCCTGAAATTTTGTAATGATATATACTGCTGGGTAGGAATTATTCCAGGAATGAAGAAAACCAGAGCTGTCGAATAAATGTTCCTTCTTTGGCTTTAATATAAGTGAATGTAAATTCTAATAGGATCTCTCATTGATTAATATACTTGATAACGTAAGCCATTGTATTTTACAGAGGAAGCTGTTTCTTCCACTGCAGTGGAGGAAGAAATGGCGAATCAAACAACAGTGACAGAATTTTTCCTCTTGGGTCTTGCCAGTGGACCAAAGATACGTTTTGTTGTCTTTGGGATGTTTCTGATTGTCTACAGCATCACACTAATGGGCAATGTGATCATCCTAATGTTAATTTGGCTGGATTCTCAACTCCACACCCCCATGTACTTCTTCTTAAGTAACCTCTCCTTTGTAGACATCTGGTATATAACTAGTATCATTCCTCAGTTATTAGCCAACTTGTGGATCCCAAAGAAGACCATTTCATTTGCTGGTTGTGGTGTTCAGATCTACTTTTTCTTTGGCCTGGCCATTACTGAGTGTGTCCTTCTTGCAGTCATGGCCTATGATCGCTTTGTGGCCATATGTTACCCTCTGCGCTACACCGTCATGATGAACCAGAAAGTCTGCATCAAGTTGGTGTTAGCAGCCTGGCTCTTTGGCTTCCTCCTTGCAATGGTGCATGTAGTCAATACTCTCCAAATGCCTTACTGTGGTCCAAATGTCATTAACCACTTTTACTGTGACATCCTGGTTCTACTGAAACTTGTGTGTGCTGACACCCATCTCAATGAAATGATTGTGTTTGTGATTGCTGTCCTCATTCTTTTGTGTCCCTTTTCCTTTATACTGATCACATATGTCCACATTCTAATAACCATCTTGAAGATTCACTCCACACAAGGTCGGCATAAAGCTTTCTCTACATGTGTCTTCCACATCACTGTGGTGGTATTATTTTACGGAAGTGCTATGTTCATGTACATGAGACCTGGCTCAAGCCATTCACCAAACCAGGATAAAATGGTCTCCTTGTTCTATAGCATTGTCACACCCATGTTTAACCCCATGATTTACAGTCTCAGGAACAAGGAAGTGAAAGGGGCCATGGTGAAAGTGTTGCAGAGATGCAATGTCTGTCATAGGACTTAAAAATTTATTGGAGGTCAGAATGAAATGTTCACCCCAAATGTGGTCTAACTGGAAACGTGTTAGACTCAACGTGGTTGATGCTTTGTATTGATAACCTGGAGACTTATGCCCTCTAAACAACGTAATGGTAGTACAGCAGTGGATATTTAAAATCTTGCTACATTCAAGGCATGGGTGAAGAGAAAAACTGTAAAGATTTTGCAAGGGGCCTATACATTTTTGCACACCAGGTGGGTGAGGCTGGGCTGAACTGAAAGTTGTTTGCTTCCTCATCCATAATATTTGTCATATTAGCAATGTTGATTTTTTTAAAGTTTCGTAATAAGAATTGTTTTTTTTCCCCTGAAGTATCCATTTAAGCTCTCTTTGCTGAAAAGGAGATTTCTTCTAATTGTTATCAAAGCATGCTCTATTTTCATTTCTGGTTTGTCTTTTATTAAATCTCAGTGTTTTTTAGAGTACTGATTGATAAGAATGATTAAGATTTCATAGTGTATATATTAAAAACATTAAAATTAATATAATGTTCATTTCATTAACCAAGTAACTTTGGACAAATTGCTCTCAGGTGAGTCTAACACCTTCTGTTTTGTTATGTTGATAAGATGAAATTATTTTTATGTATTCCAGCCTAAGAGGAAGTGTGATATAACACTGCAATGGATGGCTAAATAAATATTTTCCTGAAGGGGAAAGTTTCTAGATTGTTGTGTGTTTATTTTTCAAAATCATTCAAACTTTTATTTTTCCTTATTATATAGAGAAGGCACTTGCAATTCCTGTGTCATAACAACCCATTGAACTCATAGCAATTAGTAGTGATTTTAATAGACTACAATCAGTCGTGATTACTACAATAATAGCAATCATTTCCACCATGGTTTGAATTCAGACTAAGGTACCATCAAGCCCAAACTAGACTCAGATTATTATTCCCATCAAGACCAAGTTGTAATCATGACTGGGTTGTAAGTGAGAACTGTGACAGAACTATGCAAGAACCATTTCCTAGGCAAAAAGGGGTAAACATTATTTCAGTCCTGGGAAATAAGATAATATTTAGAAGCAGCTAGTTCTGATTCACTGGGGTATATGAAGAAGGGAAGGCGCAATCAGTCTTGTAGAATTTTGTTATAGCCTATCTATCTTAATAAAGTATAGTTATAGTCTTTCTATTGCTTTGTGCCTAAGGCAGAACTAGAACCCCCAGTCTCCCAGATTCTAGTCTGATTCTTTACCCATTAGGGCAAACTGGTCCCCCAATTTAACAAAAGCAATTATCAATTTGATCCAAGGGTGGCATGATAGTAGAACAGGGCAACAGTGTTTGATCATTGGGTAAAGGGTGAGCTTTCACAAAAGCAGTTGAGTTCTTGATAAAGTATTCAACATATGAATTCATATTTGGCCAATATAACTCAGGATAGAGAATCTGTTTGGATTGCATCACATCTTGATATTATCATCAGCTTTAATAATTTGCACATACTAATTCTGGGATAACAATTCACTTATTCTGCATATTCTTAGATTATTGCAGTGGAACAGGGATTGCTTGTGGTCATGGATTGGGTTTGATCCATATGTTGAAGTGCTGTGATCAAAGTATCTTACCAACCATAAAGCAAAGGTTTTTAAATGATAATTCCTTAAAATTCAAACATATCCAGATCACCAACCTGACAAGCATATTCCTCTAAACAATGAATTTGATTCTGAATCAGGTAATGAAAGTCAAGAAAAGGAATTGGGTACATTCAGATTCCAAAATTTAGTTGTAATATGAAAGTATACAGTTGCAATCTCCAATTGAGACACTGAATGCAAGATGACAAACTTCATATCGTTGAACCATGTGTGTGAGCAGTTGTGAGCTATCAGCAGCACAAATGGACATTTCCATAGGGAACATTAATATGTTCTATAACTTACATGGCATGTGTCTCAAAATTCTATGTGGAACAAGAAATACATGTTCAGTATTATTTAATATTGGTAATTCAATGTCCTAATGGACTTTTACATAGAGGCCTTGAACATGTATGTAGCTTAGAGTTTTCTGCTTTTCTTCCTCCAAAATATTGAACTACTTGAGCAAGGAATGAATATCATCTTCAAGAAGCATTTTTTTCCATGATAGTTTTCAATGTTCAAAACGTGATCCTGTGCTTGGTTTGGTTTCTCTGCTGACAGTTACCTATGTGGCCAGTAGTTATGATGGAGCAGGCAGCGTTGGTGAGGCTTGGAGATGGCTGTGAAAAATTAGATGGCAGCTTCTTCCTGGTGGTGCAACATTAATCAATGGAATAGGGATGAGGTCTTCTTATCCCATCAGTCACCTTTAGCAATGAACACCACACCCCTCAGGGTCCCAGGTCAGCTGACAAAGCCAGGTTTTGATACCCTTCAAAGGGAGGGGGAAATTCTTCCCTCCAGTGGCAGAATATGCCACAAAAATGGGGCCACAGCAGAAAAGGCTCTTTTCCTTGACCCTGCCTGTTTCTATTCTCTAGTAGGCATCTTCCACCATTGCAAGTGGGGCAGGCTTAGAGAGAGATGACTTAATTCTCAGATATCCTGCATTTAGTATAGTGGATTGGATGAGTTTTCCAAAATTGCAAGTGGGCTGGTCAAAGCTGCTTGGTGGGTTGCATTGTGTGCATGCCTATTATAAAGTATCTATTATTCTTTCTATTAACTTCTCAAGCCTTGAGCCAGTGGTGGGATTCAATTTTTTTTTACTACTGGTTCTGTGGGTATGGCTTGGTGGACGTGGTTGGGGAAGGATACTGTAAAATCTCCAGTCAGAGGTAGCTAATTTACCGAAGATACCTAAAGAGACTGAAGAAATGCTAAAAAGCAATATAACGATGATGGAACTAAATGAAGCATTTAAGAGACAAAATAATGGGAAAGCACCGGGTCCAGATGGGCTTCCAGCAGAATTCTATAAAACATTTCAAGAATCATTGAGCATCCCACTGTTAGAAGTTATGAATGAAGTTATGTTAAAAAAGATGATACCCAAAACATGGTCAGAGGCTTATAGTACACTTATACCGAAGGAAGAGACTGACCCACTGCAAATTAAGAATTATAGACCTATTTCTTTATTGAATGCAGACTATAAAATATTTGCTTCAATTTTAGCAGAAAGACTTAAAAAATATTTAAATAATTTTATTCACCCAGATCAAAATGGATTTCTGCCAAAGAGACAAATTAGAGACAATATGAGAGTAATCTTGGACACTTTGGATACCATGAGGCTCATCCTGAAAAGCAAATGGCTTTGATATTCCTAGATGCTCAAAAAGCATTTGACAACGTGAACTGGAGATTTATGTTATTATTATTGGAGCAGATGGGTTTTGCTAAAAAATTTATTCAAGCAATAGAAGCCATATATAATAAACAGACAGCAAGGGTAATGATGGAGGGGGAACTTACAGATTATATTAATATAAGGAAAGGCACAAGACAAGGATGCCCTCTATATCCTTTGCTATTTGTGTTGACCTTGGAAGTGTTGAATAGAAATATTAGGGATGATAAAAGCATAAAGGGAATGAAAATTAAGAAGGAAGAATTTAAGCTACAAGCTTTTGCTGATGATTTAGCTTTTATTCTGGAAGACCCGCTAGAAACAGCTCCAAAGTTATTGGAAAGGATAGAGACATATGGAGAGGTGGCTGGTTTGAAAATAAATAAAGATAAAACAAAGATTTTGACAAAGAATATGCTATTGAGACAGAGAGAAGAACTGGCAGATCTTTTGAAAATTCAAGTTACAAATAAGGTTAAGTATCTGGGGATATATTTGACAACAAGATGTAGCACATTAAAGGAGAATAATTATATTAAACTTAAACAACAGATAACTACAGATTTGAAGAAGTGGGAAAACTTGCAATTGTCATTAATAGGGAGAATTTCAACAATTAAGTTGAATATTTTACCTAGAATTTTATTTTTGTTTCAAACAATACCAATTAGGCTTGTAAAAGACTATTTTGAAGATTTAAATAAAATTATGTTGAAGTTTATATGGCAAGGTAAAAAAGCGTGAATAAAGCTAAAGCTTTTGCAAGATGCTAGAATTAGAGGAGGTTTTGGCCTGCCTAATTGGGAATTGTATTATCAAGCTGCAAGTTTGATGTGGGTCAAAGAATGGATAACATTAAGGAAACATAGGTTGTTGACATTAGAAGGGCATGATTTGCTGTTGGGCTGGCATGCTTTTTTATGGTATAAGGGAACTAAAATACAGGGTTATTTTAGAAGACATTATGTACGGGAGTCTTTGTGGTTAAATTGGGAGAAGATAAAAAGACAATGTTATTTGAAAATTCCAGTTTGGTTATCGACTATTGAAGCATTTTCCTATCCTATAATCTACAAGAAGGAACAAACAGTTAGATATGGGGAACTTTTGGATGAAAAAGGTGAACTTAAATCGATCCAAAACTTAGAGGAACAAGGTATAAGGATGAATTGGTTTTCATATGCACAAATACATTCAAGGTATGATGAAGATTTTAAAACGGAGGGATTTTATGATAAGCAGACTGATTTAGATAAGATCTTGATGGGTACTGATGAGAAGGTGATTAAAAAATTACATGATTATTTACTGGGAATTAAATTAGAGGAAGAACAAGTCAAAGAAACTATGATTGTTTGGGGGAAGAATTTTGGATATGGGATTGATTTAGAGAAATGGCAGAAATTGTGGTCTCAAAATTATAAAATGACAATGTCAACAGCATATAAAGAAAACTTGTATAAGATGTTTTACAGGTGGCACTTTCCTGCGACAAGAATAACAAGAATGTTTAAGAACAAATCTGAAAAATGCTGGAAATGTCATCAGATACCCGGCTCGTATTACCATATGTGGTGGACTTGTGAGGATGCTAGAAAATATGGGACTATAATTCGCATGTGGTTGGAAAAAATGACAAAGAAACATATAGACTTGAAACCAGAGATCTTCTTATTGGGAATTTTACCTGATATATATAGTAAAGATTTGAAATACCTGATTGTAAATGTATTAACAGCGGCCAGGATTGTATTTGCTAAAAATTGGAAGAATGAGAAAATACCATTACAGGAAGAAATTATTAAGAAAATATTGGAATGTGCTGAGATGAGCAGATTGACATTTGAAATTAGAGAGCAAGAGGAGAAACAATTTTATGAAATTTGGGATCTTTTTTATAAATGGCTAGATGATAAAATACGATAATAGAATATTTAGAATGCTAGATAGTAAGAAATATCTTTATTTTCCTATTTTGCTATTATTTTGTTATTTGATATTATATTTATAAAGGTTTTTTTGGTATGATTATATGATTTGTTGAATAATCTGGTTAAAGTATTATTAGCTCATAAAGCATGAATGATTAAAAGTATAGTCAAATTTTTTTTTTTTTTTAGTGATATTAAGATATATAAGTTTGGATTGATAATATGAGTTGTTATGTAACATAATTGTAACTGGGACTACAGAATGAATGCACAAAAACGATGAACCAACTGACACACTGGATGTACATACGAGAGTTGAATGTTTTAATGTTTTTTTTGTCTTGTTTGTTTGTAGAAAATTAATAAAATCTTCTAAAAAAATCTCCAGTCAGAGGTGGTATTTTCCGGTTCTCTGAAGTATTCAAAATTTCCGATACCGGTTCTCCAGAACTGGTTAGGACCTGCTGAATATAATCTCTGCTTTGAGCTTTCAATCTTTATTTCAAATTTACTAATTTTTTAATTTTATTTTCTCTTTATCTGCATCGCTCTTTATAAAATTCTTAATCTTAGTTTTTAATACTGCCTCTATTTTCTCCATCTCATTTAGTATTTAAGGAGTACTTAGTGAGTACTTAGTAATATTTTTTTTTGTTTTCTTAAGTTTTCGCGGGTACTTACATGTATGGTATTCAGCTTTGTTCGGGTATTTTCCCACATCATTATAGTTGTGCTTTTAAAGTTGTAGCAACGTTTCGGCAGAATCTTATCTGCCATCATCAGGCTTCTGTATTGTGTTCGTCTTCTGTATTGTGTTCGATGAACACAATACAGAAACCTGATGATGGCAGATGAGATTCTGATGTATGGTATTCTGATGATGGCAGATGAGATTCTGCCGAAACATTGCTACAACTTTAAAAGCACAACTCTGAGAAGCACAGAGCTGAAAACACAAGCCTGAAGATGATGAATGAGACTTCATCGAAACGTTGCCTAGATACTTCCAATCTTACGCGGGAGAAAACCCGAATAACCAAAGATCCATATATATATATATATATATGTCTGGCATTCAGCTTTGTTCGGGTATTTTCCCACGTCATAATAGTGGTGCTTTTAAAGTTGTAGCAACGTTTCAGCAGAATCTCATCTGCCATCATCAGGCTTCTGTATGGTGTTTGTCTGTGAGTCAAACTTTTACAGTGGTTTCAGATTTAAATTTGGGGCAGCCTATTGCTGTGTCAGAATGGTTTTTTTCTTCCTCCTGATTGGTTGAGAGTCTTGGTCTGTGTTTATTGGTCTTGGAGTTTGCTGTGTTCTGCTACTAATATCTTCTGTCTTTTTTGGGGGGGGGCTCTTTTTGTATCTTGATTGGCTGGCAACATTGTGTTACTTTATTGGAGGCCTTTAGTGCAGCTTGGCTTCGGGTAAATGGATGGCTATCATTCGTTAGGAAGCTGGGTTTCATCTGGGTGCCTGGTTGGGGTGTATCAGGCTGCGCTCCTTCTAGATCCCAAGAAAGAAATACTCAGACTCCATGGTGTAGAGCAAAGTTATCCTTTTACTGGGAAATAAAGTGGTAGCTACAAAGCAATTCCGAAACTGAGAAATTGGCGGGTAGAATGCACATACAAAGAAATAGGTTTGCTCCCCCCTCCCAAAGTTCAAATGATTCTTCCAATTAAAACTTTTGAAACGGCTCATGTGGTCATCTCCAGATGGTGATGAGACGTCTTGTCAAATGACCTTGACATTTTTGATAAAAGTTCGCAGTTGCGCAAAAGAGGAAAAAGATAGCCAAGAAACGGAAAGTTAAAGACAAGAATCCCCCCTCCCCTTGCTAGCCCAGCAAGGAATGCAAACACCTCCAGCTCTCTTCCCATATAAAATCCCCCCTCCCACCGTTGCCATGACAGCCGAGAGAAATAATGAAACAATAGCAGAAAGGTAGAAGGGGAAGATATCTTAGCAGAAAGGTAGAAGGGGAAGGTATCTTAGCAAAAAGGTAGAAGGGGAAGGTATCTTGAGGCTGACATTCGGACCCCCTAGAAGAAGGACATAAGTCCCTGAAAGAAAGCAAAATAGTTACATGTTAACATTAATGTACATCTCTATGGTTTATCAGGATATTTGGCATGAAATTTCTTTAACAGTTCAGGAGCCCTAAGATCCTTTTCATTTACCCACTCAGAATGGGATGGAGGAAAATGTTTCCAAGCTACAAGGTATTGGGTACGACCCCTCCATTTTCTAGAGTCCAGAATTTCTTTAATTTCGAAATGTTGTTCCCCCTCAATTAATATTGGCACAGGGGGATCAGATTGGATCGGTCTCAAGGCACAGGTACGTTCTGGTTTCAACAAACTAACATGGAAAACAGGATGAATACGACGAAGAGTCTTTGGTAAAGTCAGTTGAACAGTTACAGGATTTATAATCCTCTCAATGGGGAAAGGTCCTACATACTTAGGACCCAACTTCTTTGATTTTTGGGTAGTTTGTAAATACTTGGTCGAAAGGAATACTTTATCGCCCACTTGATATGACATCTGTGGAGCTCGCTTTCTGTCAGCAAATTTCTTATGAGATTGGTGCGCCTCATCCAAAGCTTTGCGGACAACTGGCCAATTAAGTTGAAGCTGAGATATCCAATCACTCAATGACTGGACAGTTGGGTTTTCACCCGGCAGTTCAGGTATGGGTACAAAATCTTGCCCCATTGCTATTTTGAAAGGGGTGAACCCCGTACTACTGTGAACAGAGTTATTATACGCCACCTCCGCAAAAGGTAACAGATCCATCCAGTTGTCTTGTTGAAAATTTATGTAGCATCGGAGATATTGCTCTAGTACTCCGTTAGTCCTCTCGCAGGCTCCATTAGTTTGGGGATGGTGGGCGGAGCTTAAGCTTTGGGTGGAGCCTATTAACTTCAGAAATTCCCGCCAGAAATTCGAGGTAAATTGGACTCCTCGATCAGAAACTACACGTTCAGGTACACCATGCAATCGGTAAACATGAAGAATGAAGAGTCTGGCTAAGGTTTTCGCCGAAGGGATCTTTGAGCAAGGAATGAAATGAGCTTGTTTGGAAAACAAGTCAGTCACCACCCAAATGACCGTGTGTCCACTGCTTTCAGGTAGATCTACTATAAAATCCATGGAAATTTCCTTCCAAGGGGCAGTTGGTCTGGCCACATTCTGTAACAGTCCTGGTGGCTTACCCGGCGGTCTTTTTGCTGAGGCGCAAATCGGACAACTTGCCACATAAGTCTCAATGTCCTTTTTCAAGGAAGGCCACCAAAACTGTCGTTTCACCAAATGTAAGGTCTTCACAAAACCAAAATGACCAGCCACTTTGGAATCATGGGTTTGTTGCAATACATGGCTTCTCAGGGTTTGTGGTACATACAATTTCGCCCCCATCCAGGCTAGGCCTTCTATTCGCATTTGCCAGAAACCACTCATCTGTCTTCAAAGCCTCCTTAAACTGTTCCATCAGATCAGTAGGTAGATCCCTCTCCTGGTTTCTTTTCTGTGCGCGGGTAACCACAGGGGCAGCCAGTTGTGTAGTGGATACGATTGGCCTTATCACTTCTTTTCGGATACTGTTGTATTGAGGCATTCTAGACAAAGCATCTGCCATAAAAATTTTTCCCCCTGGGATATATTTCAAGGAGAAATTGAATCGCTTGAAGAACTGAGCCCACCTAACTTGTTTAGGGGATAGTTTCCGAGGGGTCTTTAAAGCTTCTAAATTTTTATGGTCGGTCCACACTTCAAATGGGTGTTTCGCTCCTTCCAGAAAATGCCTCCAAGCTAATAAAGCCCAACGGACTGCAAATGCTTCCTTCTCCCAAACGGCCCATCTCCTTTCAGTCTCAGTGAATTTACGAGAAGTGTAAGCGCATGGTTGTAGTGTCCCCTTCTCGTTCAATTGGAGTAAGACTGCCCCCACTGCTACATCGCTTGCATCAGCTTGGATCACGAAAGGGGCGTCCATGTCAGGGTGTTTCAGTATTGGTTCTGCAGCAAAAAGTCTCTTAAGTTTTTCAAATGCAGCTTGGCACTCCATAGTCCAATTCAATGGTTGACTGGGCTTTGGTTTCAATTCCCCTTTTGTTTTTAGGAGGTTGGTGATAGGCATAGCTATTTTTGCAAAAGACGGGATGAATTGGCGGTAAAAATTTGCAAATCCCAGAAAACTTTGAAGCTGTTTACGAGTTTTCGGTGGGGCCCAGTCCAAAACGGCTCACACCTTTTCTGGGTCCATTTCAATGCCTTCGGGGGAGATACGATATCCCAAGTAGTCGATTTTTTCTTGATGGAACTCACATTTGGATAATTTGGCGTACAGTTTGGCGGCCCTCAGCTTGTGCAACACAGAGCGTACCAACTTCACGTGGTCGTTTCTTGTCTCCATGTAGGTAAGAATATCATCAAGGTATACCAGAACCCCTTTGTATAAATGTTCGTGAAGCACTTGATTGATCAATTGCATGAAAACAGCAGGCGCCCCCTGTAAGCCGAAGGGGAGAACATTGAACTGGAAACACCCCATTGGGCAGTTGAACGCAGTCTTCCACTCGTCTCCCTCCTTTATCCGGATTCAGTAGTATGCCTCCCTCAAGTCCAGCTTTGTGAAAATCTTCCCCTTTGCCAGGTGGGCTAACATGTCCTTCATCAGAGGGAGGGGGTACATGTTCTCTACAGACACTGCGTTCAGGTTTCTATAGTCAACTACCAGATGTTTGGAGCCATCTTTCTTCTCGCGGAACATCACAGGGGCCGCCACTCGAGGTCTGGCAGGCATGATGAAACCCCATTTCAAGTTCTTGTCGATAAACGCCCTCAATTCCTCCAACTCCCCCGGTGTCATCGGATACATCTTCGGTTTCGGGAGTGTCATCCCCGGCAGGAATTCAATGCTACAATCGGTCGACCGATGTGGGGGGAGCTCGTCGGAAGCCTCTTCACTAAACACCTCTCTTAAGTCCCAATACTCCTTCGGGATTTTCTCTCCTTCCACGTGTTCGGCACCCGTAAAAGCTATCTCGGCGGGTGCCTGGGACTTCGGATGGGATTCCTCCTTCCCTTCCGGACAGGGTTGCTCCTCCCCTTCCGGTGGCCGATCGGTGCGGATGCGTATCCACCCCTCTCTCCAGTTTACATGGGGATTCCACTTCCGAAGCCATGGTAGTCCCAATATTAGAGGCTGTTCCATCCCAGGGGCCACAATAAAACACAGGGTCTCATGATGGTTTCCCATAGTCATCTCTAGGGGTTCGGTTACAAAACGTGCGGGGCAACCTCCCGCTACCGACCCATCCAGTTGGCAAAAGGATATGGGCGTTTTTAAAGTTCTGTCCAATGCCCATCCCCTTAACCACTTTCATGTTAATTACACACCTCGTGCACCCCGAGTCCAGTAAGGCCATCATCACTCCCTCAGTCCCCGAGATGGGCCGCCTTAACTTTATTGGGATGGTCATGGGCCCTTGATTAGGACTTAGCGGGACGTCATCTTCCGAATCTGTCTCGTTCTTGAGTGGAGTTGGAGGTCCCAGCTCCTCTCCCGCCGAAAGGGCGACCTCTACAACCTCTCCTGTCTTCAGCCCGGTCTCGCGAGGTTTGGTTGAGGGTTTTTTTGGCTTTCTCCCAGGGTCCCGCGCTTTCGGTGGGTTCACCTTTACTCGACAATCCACCATCCGGTGGCCCTCCTTTCCACAACGGAAACATGCCGTGGTCTTGGCTCCTGCCGCCATCCCTCTCGGTTGGGGCCCTGAGGTCTCTCGGAGACGGGGGGGAGCGGTTTTCTCCAGGCGGGACCTCCTCTGCGTCTGTTTCTGGCTAGATCAATGTCCACCTCTTCCGCCAGCAAGTACCATGACTGTAACTCACGTGGATCCCTTCTGGAGATGCACGTGTGGTATACATCTTCATTTAAGCCATCTTTGAAGGCTTCTACCAGGGCCCCCTGGGACCAACCTCGGATGTGGTATGCCAGCTGCCTGAATTCTTGGGTATAGTCTGCCACCGATCTCCCCCCTTGGACTAGGGTCTTCATTCTGATTCTGGCCTTTCTCTCTGCCAGAGGGTCCTCAAACCTTCTCCTCAGTGCAGTCATGAAAGCACCGAGGGTTTGCAGTTGGGGGGAGTTATCATTGTACAAAGTCACCACCCAATCTGCTGCCATCCCTTCCAGGTTTCTGGTAACGCATCTCACTTTGGCTGCTTCAGAGGTGAACTCCCGCTCAAATTCTGCCATATAACTCCCAACTTGTACCAGGAAAAATCCCAAATCTTTGGGATTTCCTCCAAACTTTACATCTAGGGGGGGCAGGTGGCATCTTCTAGGAGCCACTCCTATTGCTGGGGCTCCCCGGGTGGCAGCGGGCGGCTGCGCTGGCGGAAGCTGGGCAAGGGGGGTAGAGGTAGCTTGGCTCCCCCGGGCTGATCTCGCTCCCTCTTCCCCCTCATACCTTTGAGTTGTGCCGGGCTCCCGAGGAACATCCATAGAGAATTTCTCGGCTTGATCCAGTTTGCCTTCCATCTCCTCCCCCTCCTGCCAAAGCCGTCCCCTCGCACCTTTTCATCTTACAGTGATCCTGGGAGGAGGGGGGTCTTCAGGGTCTCTCCAACCAACCCCCAACGACCATCTGGGCATCTCGGCTGGGGTTCCTTCCAGAGTCAATTCGGACAGCATGTCAGCCACCGACGCCTCCGGTAGCGGCATCGGCTGCCCCCCCGCAGCTCCCTGATCCTCTTCATCGCCGGTTGGAGACGACATGGGATGAAACCCCCTCTGAAGAAAAGTTGCTGTTTTCTCCGGGTTGGTTGATGTGGGAGTTTCGGAATAATGTCAGGCTGCGCTCCTTCTAGATCCCAAGAAAGAAATACTCAGACTCCATGGTGTAGAGCAAAGTTATCCTTTTACTGGGAAATAAAGTGGTAGCTACAAAGCAATTCCGAAACTGAGAAATTGGCGGGTAGAATGCACATACAAAGAAATAGGTTTGCTCCCACCCGCCCCCAAAGTTCAAATGATTCTTCCAATTAAAACTTTTGAAACGGCTCATGTGGTCATCTCCAGATGGTGATGAGACGTCTTGTCAAATGACCTTGACATTTTTGATAAAAGTTCGCAGTTGCGCAAAAGAGGAAAAAGATAGCCAAGAAACGGAAAGTTAAAGACAAGAATCCCTCCTCCCCTTGCTAGCCCAGCAAGGAATGCAAACACCTCCAGCTCTCTTCCCATATAAAATCCCCCCTCCCACCATTGCCATGACAGCCGAGAGAAATAATGAAACAATAGCAGAAAGGTAGAAGGGGAAGATATCTTAGCAGAAAGGTAGAAGGGGAAGGTATCTTAGCAAAAAGGTAGAAGGGGAAGGTATCTTGAGGCTGACAGGGTGTGTTTGAGCTGGAGGTATCAGGGGGGATCTGTTTGTGCCCAGGTGTTTGCCTGGCTTGTGGTGTGGAGATATTTTTGTTTGTGAGTGCAGGCTTCCAAATGATTGACAGCCTGGTGGAATCATCTCTTCTGTTCATGCTTTCTGGTCTTTTTTCAATCTCTATGGCTTCTCTGATGATTCTGTGGCTGGGATTTTCTATGGTGGCTAGGGTTTTGGTGCCATTGAAGTTGATGTTATGACCTGTGGCTTCCATGTGTTGGACGAGTGAGGAAGTGTGTTCCAGCTTTTTGACTGCATTTTTGTGTTCATTTTTTGTGTTCACACTTCCTCACTCGTCCAACGCATGGAAGCCACAGGTCATAACATCAACTTCAATGGCACCAAAACCCTAGCCACCATAGAAAATCCCAGCCACAGAATCATCAGAGAAGCCATAGAGATTGAAAAAAGACCAGAAAGCATGAACAGAAGAGATGATTCCACCAGGCTGTCAATCATTTGGAAGCCTGCACTCACAAACAAAAATATCTCCACACCACAAGCCAGGCAAACACCTGGGCACAAACAGATCCCCCCTGATACCTCCAGCTCAAACACACCCCAACCAGGCACCCAGATGAAACCCAGCTTCCTAACTAGTGATAGCCGTCCATTTACCCGAAGCCAAGCTGCACTAAAGGCCTCCAATAAAGTAACACAATGTTGCCAGCCAATCAAGATACAAAAAGAGCCCCCCCCCCAAAAAAGACAAAAGATATTAGTAGCAGAACACAGCAAACTCCAAGACCAATAAACACAGACCAAGACTCTCAACCAATCAGGAGGAAGAAAAAAAACCATTCTGACACAGCAATAGGCTGCCCCAAATTTAAATCTGAAACCACTGTAAAAGTTTGACTCACAGACAAACACCATACAGAAGCCTGATGATGGCAGATGAGATTCTGCTGAAACGTTGCTACAACTTTAAAAGCACCACTATTATGACGTGGGAAAATACCCGAACAAAGCTGAATGCCAGACATGTAAGTACCCGCGAAAAATATATATATGTGTGTGTGTGTGTGTGTGTGTGTGTGTGTTTTCTGAGGTTCTCGCGGCTATTTGTATGTGGATCTTTGGGTATTCGGGTTTTCTCCCGCGTAAGATTGGAAGTATCTAGGCAACGTTTCGATGAAGTCTCATTCATCATCTTCAGGCTTGGTCTTCAGCTCTGTGCTTCTCAGAGTGATGTGAGCTTGCAGCTGCTTCTTCCTTTTAACTGCTAGTGGGGGTGTGACTTGATTGGGTGGGGGCTTGGCTGTGTTCTGATTGGGTGGGGGTGTGTTCTCATTGGTTGGGGCTTTGGCTGTGTTCTGATTGGTTGGGGGGTTGGCTGTGTTCTGATTGGCTGGAGGCGTGTTCTGTTCAGGTGGGGGCTTGATTGTGCTCAGGTTAGTCTTAGTTGCTGGAGGGTTTGAGCTGGTGAGCTGTGATCTTGCTGTTTGGCTTCGAGTTCGTGGTCGTGCTGCATCTTCATGGTGGAGGTCAGTTCGCTTCATGTATGGCTCAGAGGGGTTTGAAGTGGGTAGTGATGCAGCTGCAGTGCGGCTTCTGGTCCGTGGTCATGTTTCATCTTCTGTGTGGGTGTGAGTCTGCTTTCTACGTGGAAGTGTGGTGGTGGCATCTTGTGTGGCTCTCAGGGGTGTGGGTGTGGTGTTATTCTTCATGTTAGGTACGCGTCTGTTCATGAGGGCGGGTTTCCAAATGGCTGGTAGGCGGGAGGTATCATCTCGTTTATTCATGCTGTGTGGGCGTTTTTCTATCTCTATGGCTTCTCTGATGATTCTGCTGCTGAAGTGTTCGGTTTTGGCGATAGTTTTGGTATTTTTAAAGTCAATCTCATGTCCTGTGGCTTTGAGGTGTTGGACCAGGGAAGAGGTCGGTTCTTCCTTTTTGATTGAGTTCTTATGTTCTTCAATGTGTGCACCTAATCTTCTGTTAGTCTGTCCAATGTATGTGGTGGGGCAGGCAGTGCAAGGGATTTCGTATACTCCTTGATTTTCTAACTCAATTCTGTCCTTAGGGTTTCTTAGGATGGTGGATATCTTTCTGTTTGTGCAGAATGCTGTCTTAATGTTGTGTTTTTGGAGGATCTTGCTGATTTTGTTCGTAGTGTCTTTTATATATGGGAGGAGGGCTTTGCCATTCTCTTGTTCTTTGTCTTGGATTTTGGCTGGGGTTTCTTTTTGGATTAGGTGGGTGATCTTCTTTCTTTGGAATCCATTGGCTGTCAGTACACCGGTGAGAGTATGTAGTTCGGTCTCTAGGTGTTGTTCGTCAGCTAAGCATTTTGTTCTGGAGATGAGTGTCTCGGCTACGGAATTGATCTGTGCTGGGTGGTGGTGTGAGAGTGCGTGTAGATAGCGGTTTGTATGTGTTTTCTTCTGGTAGATGGTGTGTCCTAGGGAGCCATTGGATTTTTTGTATACCAAGACATCTAGGAAGGGAAGTTGGTTGTTAGCTTCTGTTTCCATGGTGAATTGTATTTTGGGGTGTTGGCTGTTGAGGTGTGTGAGGAAGTTGTTCAGTTTTTCTTTCCCGTGTGGCCAGACAACTCAGAAAACTACAACAACGCCAGAAACCAACTCCTCCCCCCTCACAGCCACACATGAAACAAACAGTGCATAACATCTCAGATATATATATTCATTCTGAGGTTTTCGTGGGTATTTGTATGTGGATTTTTGGTTATTCAGGTTTTCTCCTGCATAAAATTTGAAGTATTTTGGCAACGTTTCTATGAAATCTCATTCAACATCTTCAGGCTTGTGTATTCGGCTTTGTGCTTCTTGGAGTAATGTGAGCTTGCAGCTCTTTTTTCTGTTAACTGCCAGTGGGAGTGCAGCTTGACTGAGTGAGGGCCTGGCTGTGATCTGATTGGTTGGGGGGTTGGCTGTGTTCTGATTGGCTGGGGGCGTGTTCTGTTCAGGTGGAAGCTTGGCTGTGTTCAGGTTAGTCTTAGTTGTTGGGGGATTTGAGCTGGTGAGCTGTGATCCTGTTGTTTGGCTTTGCGTTCGTGGTCATGCTACATCTTCATGTTGGGTGTCAGTTCACTTCATGTATGGGTCGGAGGGGTTTGAAGCGGGTAGTGATTCAGCTGCAGTACAGCTTCTGGTCTGTGGTTGTGTCTCATCATCTGTGTGGGTATGAATCTGCTTTCTACGTGGAAGTGTGGTGGTATCATCTTGTGTGACCTTTGTGTTTGTGGGTCTGGTGTCATTCTTCATGTTAGGTACTCATTTATTAATGAGGGCAGGTTTCCAAATGGCTGGTAGGTGGGAGGTATCATCTCGTTTATTTGTGCTGTGTGGGCGTTTTTCTATCTCTATGGCTTCTCTGAATATTCTGTTGTTGAAGTGTTCGGTTTTGGCGATAGTTCTGGTATTTTTAAAGTCAATCTCATGTCCTCTGGCTTTGAGATGCTGGACCAGGGAAGAAGTCGGTTCTTCTTTTTTGATTGAGTTCTTGTGTTCTTCAATGCATGCACTAATTCTTCTGTTAGTTTGTCCGATGTATGTGTTGGGGCAGGCGGTGCATGGGATTTCGTAAACTCCTTGGTTTTCTTACTCGATTCTGTCTTTAGGGTTTCTTAGGATGGTGAATATTTTTCTGTTTGTGCAGAATGCTGTCCTAATGTTGTGTTTTTGGAGGATCTTGCTGATTTTGTCTGTAGTGCCTTTTATATATGGGAGGAGGGCTTTGCTGTTCTCTTGTTCTCTGTCTTGGATTTTGGTTGGGGTTTGTTTTTGGATTAGGTGGGTAATCTTCTTTCTTTGGAATCCATTGGCTGTACGTTAGGACATTAGTGAGAGTGTGTAGTTCGGTTTTTAGGTGTTGTTCATCGGCTAAGCATTTTGTTCTGGAGATGAGTGTCTCGGCTACGGAATTGATCTGTGTTGGGTGGTGGTGTGAGAGTGCATGTAGATAGCAGTTTGTATGTGTTTCCTTCTGGTAGATGGTGTGTCCTAGGGAGCCAATGGATTTTTTGTATACTAAGACATCTAGGAAGGGAAGTTGATTGTTAGCTTCTGTTTCCATGGTGAATTGTATTTTGGGGTGTAGGCTGTTGAGGTGTGTGAGGAAGTTGTTCAGGTTTTCTTTCCCGTTTGGCCAGATTATGAAGGTGTCATCTGCGTATCTGAGCCAGAGTTTGGGTTTGTGATCATATTTTTCTAGAGCTTGTGTTTCAAAGTATTCTATGTAGAGGTTTGCGATGACAGGTGAGAGGGGTGATCCCATGGGTGTTCCTTCTATTTGTTTGTATTTTTGTCCGCTGTAGGTGAAGTATGTAAATACAAAACCCAGCAGAGATAAACTCCGTGGCCAAAACACTAATCGCCAGAACCAAACACCTGGCAGACAACGCACACATAAAGACTGAACTATGTACCCTGACTAAAGTATTGACAGCCAACTGCTTCCACAAAAGCAAAATCACCAGCTTGATCCACAAAAACACACTGAGACATAATGGAGACCTAGAAGATGAACAGACCTATGGAACAGCTGTCCTGCCCTACATAAGAAGTACTACAGACAAAATCAGTAAGATACTACACAGGCATCACATCAAGACTGCCTTCAAAACAGACAGAAAAATAGCAGCCATCCTTAAAAACCCCAAAGATAAAATTGACCTGGAAAACCAAGGCATATATGAAGTCCCCTGTGCATCATGCCCGGCCACATACATTGGACAGACCAATAGAAGAATAAATACCCGCCTGGATGAACACAAAAATGCAGTAAAAAAGCTGGAACACACTTCCTCACTAGTCCAACACATGAAAGCCACAGGTCATAGCATCAACTTCACAAACAAAAAAATCTCCACACCACAAGCCAGGCTAACACCTGGGCACAAACAGATCCCCCGATACCTCCAGCTCAAACACACCCCAACCAGGCACCCAGATGAACCCTAGCTTCCTAATAAATGATAGCCATCCATTTACTCAGCCAAGCTACACTAAAAGCCTCCAGTACAGAAACACAATGTTGCCAGCCAATCAAGTAAAAAAAAAGCCACAAAACAGACAAGATATTGAAACACCAATCAAGCAGAACACAGTAAACTCCAAGACCAATAAACACAGACCAAGACTCTCAACCAATCAGGACGAAGAAAAAACCATTCTGTCACAGCAGTAGGCTAGCCCCAAATTTCAAACTGAAACAACTGTAAAAGTCTGACTCACAGATGAACACAATACAGAAGCCTGATGATGGCAGATGAGATTCTGCCGAAACATTGCTACAACTTTAAAAGCAAAACTATAATGACGTGGGAAAATACCCAAACAAAGCTGAATACTACACACACACACACACACACACACACACATATATATATATATATATATATATAATTAGGATACCTTTATTGTCATTGCATTCTACAAATACAGTGAAATTTGAAAGCTACTCCAGCACAGTACCCCAAACACCATATCACAATCACACTACAGAGTATTTAATAATAATAATAATAATAATAATAATAATAATAATAATAATAATAATAATAAACCCTAGTCTAAAACCTATCTAAAACATATAGTAAGTTAGTTTAAAAATGTCACTATATACATAGGACTAAATCACATATGCATTGTTTGATTCAAGACAATTATTGCCTTGGAAAAGAAACTGTTTCTCAGTCTATTAGTCCTCATTTTAAGACACCTATAGCGTCTCCCTGATGGTAACAGTTCAAAATATGTGGGTGCTTCATCATTGGAGGTTTTTAAGAAGAGACTGGACAGTCCTTTGTCTATAATGGTATAGAGTCTCCTGTTTGAACAGTGCCTGGGCTAGAATACCTCCAAGCTCTATTCTTCCAGCTCTATTCTGATTCAAGATTATATATCGCTTCCTACCAGTTTGACTGATTTGCTGTATCACACTTTTTTTATTTCATGCAGACAGCTTGACTTCAAAGACAACCTACAAAGTTACCCCTGCATGGCCCCATGGGAGTCTGACAACCAATCAGGATACATAATTTGCATCCTTAATCACAATGAATTTGGGATGGTATGCAGTAAAATTTAATTTGAATTCATTATAAATATAAGAAACAAATGAACATTTTAATTTTAAAAGGAGACAAAGCCAAGTGTTAATCTAAAGTTTCATTAGTGGCTTCTTTAGAATCTCTACATTGTGCAAATCTTCACATCATCAACCTCAGGCTGACTTGGACCTATGGTAAATATGTAGAATAAACAAATCCCTCTGTGGTTTCCAATTATTCCCAGAAGAAGAAAAAACCACCAGTTGTGGCTTTGTTTTTACTTACCCAAACTAATAATCATTAAAAGAAAAGAATAACTTGAATCTATTGTGGGTTATGTGCTACTGAGACCACCTATTGAAACCATATTAATTTCACTCAACTATATTCAGCAATTCTGAACCCAAAGGAGCATATTAATGGAGTACATATCTGTGTATTTTGTTATCACCTTCCAACCTGGATTAATAATCCTTAGAGGTGAGTTGAACGGGTGATGGTAAAATAGGTCTAAAGAGAGCCTTGGTTGACTTTCCAAGGGACATTTCTAATCTTGCTCTAACTATCTTGCCTCTTCAGGGAGATGTTTTCAAAGTTAAAGTTTTGATAATCTTAATGACCATCTGGGGACTAAACTTAATGAGGTTTACATCAGAACAGAGACTTCTTCAAAGTCCAACTTTGCTTCCACACAATGTCACACAGAATACCGTGGCTTCTACAGTTCTAATTTTTGTAAAATATATATTTTCCAAGACCTTTATGACTGCTCTACCAAATGCTAATCTTTTCCATGTTTCTTGTCTGCTTGTTCCTTTACAGTTGAACAGTTAAAAAAGAGAGGGCTAAATGAGAAGTCATTTGTTGAATAGATTGTGATTTCACTATTCATAAATAAAATGGAACTTAAATTATTTATATCTCCCTGTAGTAGAAGAAAGTAGAATTAGATACTCTAAAAATGAACCAAATTCAGTTCTGTTTAATCTACTTTAAAACATCAATTTGGAACAAGATGCTAGTTAAGGCACTTTGGAAAAAAAAATACAATATTTATATTATTTCAATTCAAGCATTCCCAATTCAAGCATGTAATCATTTCATTCCCCCCACCCTCCAATTTACAACTCCTTCAGTTCTAACACACATAGGTTTAATACAGTTTTTAATAAAATTAACTAAAAATGTATAAGCTCATTCCTTCAGGTATTCAGCCTCAATTTCTAACAAGGAGATGTGAGAGTAGAGAAGAAAAATATAAATGAATTTTGGGAACTCCCTAAGAATGGATAGCTTTACAGTGGAGTCCCACATTGGGTAGCATGGTATCATTCGATATTATCCGGTTTGGCAAGATGCAGTCAACTGTTTCAGGCTTGCGGTTATGGCTGTGCATAATTCTGTCACCATCTTCCTATGTCTTAAACAAGATATAAAATTCTTCTCAGCCATATGGACAAATAAATGTGATGGATTCATGATTCCTTTATGCCAGATGAATCTGGCTTCATGGCAGCCATCAGTTAGTTAGTGGATTTCAAACAGAGTTTCTATCAACAATATCTAACAGTAAATAACCTTATATGATGATGGAAAGAATACAACTCCTGAAAGAAAACAATTCCTACCCAAACTATATATGTTATGTCTCTTCTTTTTAAAAAGCGTTTGAATTGAGGTTCAAATACAATCAATCAGATTCAATATAAAAAATATTCCAATTCATATTCAGCAAAGGTTGAATAGTCCATCTCGATTGATTCTTAATATTTTCAAGTTTCAAATATCTGGGTGTAATCCTTATAAAAGATGTTTACCAACTTAGTTGGAAAGTATAGTACATCAGTTACTAACAGTAAACTGTATCTTCAATATTGTCATATTTGAACAACTTTTAATACAATATCAGTGTATAATAACAATTTATGTAGGAGTCCAGTCACATTTATATCCAGAATAGTCTTTGCTTGATTGACAAAAGAGGTAAATATTTCTTTTGTCAAATTAAATATGAGAAGAGATAAAAAGCATCCGTTATACATTCCATAAAACAAGTTAATTTATAAGTAAATAATTCCATTTGTAACTGTTAAGCCTGGTTTCCCCAACCAGGGTTAGGGAGACAAGCTAAACAGAATGTGCAGCTTAGTCAGATAGGCACACAGATAAATGAGTGAGCTAAGCTTGTATGTTTATTAACATACAGTAAAAATGACAGATACGCTTGTGCTATCAAATATATAGTTTATTCCATTATGAGTTCATAGCATAGTCAAAATAACAGTCCAATAGTCATGTATCATTTAGTCAGTCCATTCAGGGATATTCAGTTAGCAAAGTCCGTGTAGAAATATCCTATGTCAATTCACTTACAAGTCAGTCCTTTGTTTTCTCTCCCGTTCGAGCAATGCAGACTTGTATCCTTGCAGTAATCAGGGATTATCAAAGCCAGAGAGAGAGCAAGCTGCAGCCTTGCTTCTTTTAAAGTGCTTTCACAACCACTCCCTTAATTACTGTCCCACAGTTAAAGCTGCAGACACTTTAACATACAAACTATGATTACATATTATTATTTACCTAAACCAGTTAGGGTAAAACAATGTTATCCCTAACATTCTCCCCTTTTAGGAAATAATAATATAACTATTTACATCTTTAAATCATATTTGTTACAACTCTCTTTAAACTTAATTACTCCTTGAGCTTTTGTAAATTGGTCTGCAATGTTTTCTTCCGTCATGCAGTATTCCAATTTAATTAGCCCATTCTTTACAGATTCTCTAACATTTAAGTATCTTAAATCAGTATGCTTTGATCTAGTTTTTACAGCAATACTAGTAGCTAATTTTATAGCTGTCTTGTTGTCCTCGTACACAATAATGGAATCTTTTACAGTTATACCCATGTCTAATAACAACTGTTTGTACAAAATCAAGTCAGTGCATAATAATGACAGACATGAAAATTCCGCTTCCATCGTGGACAAGCTGATATGCTGTTGTCTGATTGACCTCCACCCTATTAGTGTCTTACCAAATAATATAGCCATCCCAGATGTTGATTTTTTAGTGTTTATATCAGTTGCAAAACTTGCATCTGCATAGGCACTAAGACTCAAATCACCCTTTGGTTCTATATACAATGCATGGTTCAGTGTTCCTTTAAGATATCTTAAAATTCTTTTCAATGATTGCCAATGACATTGTTGTGGATCTGAATTAAAACGTGCCAGCTGATTTACACTATAAGCTATATCTGGCCTTGACCAATTGCTTATATATGATAAGCTGCCAATCAAAGATTGATATACAGACTTATCAAATTTGGGACTTTTATCATCAGTTTGGCAAACTTCCTGACTCATTGGAGTCTTTGCCGGTTTACAAAGTTCCATTTTAAACATTTTAATTAATTGGCAAATTTTATCTTCTTGAGATATCTTAAATCCATTTTTTGTTTTGTTAATTGTCAATCCTAGATACTTTTTAATTTCACCTAAATGCTTTAATTTTATCTTTTTGGCTAATAATGATATAATCTCATTAGCTTCATTATTAGTCTTAGTTATCAAAGCAATATCATCTGTAAATAATAACAATAATGACACCGTTCCATTATTTTCTCTTTTAAACACACATGGATCTGCTAAACCAGATTTAAAACCTATATTGTTTAACTCTTTCACAATATATTGGTTCCACTCAAACCCAGATTGTTTCAACCCGTAAAGACTCTTTTTGAGTTTCCAACAATCATTACTATTTACTTTATTGTCTTTTATACCTACTGGTTTTCTTAAATATATAGTGTGCTGCAATGGTGCATGTAGATAGGCAGTTTCTACATCTAAATGGTTAATGACATAGTTTTTCTTAGCTGCCCACACTAATGCTGCTCTTAAAGATGTTGCTTTAAGACTTGGTGCAAAAACTTCATCGTAATCAGATGCAGTTTGATTAAATCCTTGAGCTACTAACCTAGCTTTATGGGTAACAGTCCCATCATTTCCAGTTTTTACTTTAAATATCCATTTGCACCCAATGGATTTTTCTCCTGGAGGTAATTTAGCATCTTCATAAACTTTCATTACCTTTAATGAATTTAGTTCTTTTTCCATTGCCTTTTGCCAATTTTCCTGATCCTTAGCAGGATACATCCTAAGTTCATCTACACTAGTTGGAACTTTAGTTACTTGGCAAACTATACTTGCTTGATATCTATCAGGTGGTCTAGTTACACGTGTAGTACGTCTAGGTATTACAGGACTTACAGATGGACTTTCATTTATTAACTCTTCTTGATTATCTAACTCTTCCTGATCAACTGTTTCCTCTTGTTCTGGTCCTATTTGCTCTTCATGGACTTCTTCTTTAATTTGGACTCTTCTTATAACTAATCTGATCTTTCTGCCTTTTGTAGGGTTCAATAATTACTTCATTATTTAAATCTTGCTCTAATCTATTCCATCCTACATGTTCTAGGAATTTTGCACTAGCACTGGTGCAAACTCTAGATGTACCTGGTTCCCAGAATCTATAAGATCTATGATTAGATGTATATCCTACAAAATATAATCTTTTAGCTCTATGCTGTCCTTTGTGTCTAAGTTGTGAAGGGATATGCACCCATGCTGGTGCTCCAAATGTGTGCATGTAACTTAAATCAGGTTTTGTACCATGCCACAGTGTGAATGGTAATTCACCTGTTGTTGAATTAACAACATTATTTAATATATGATTACCACACATTATTGCTTCTCCCCATAAATTGTCAGGTAATCCTGAATCAGACATCATAGTTTGTGCCATTGATTGTAATGTTTGGCCTCTTCTCTCTATAAAGGCATTATTTTGTGGCCTATATGGTGCAGACATTTTATGTTGAATTCCTAACATTCTAAGTCTGTTCTGGAATTTATTATTTGTAAATTCCGTACCATTATCTGTTATAAGAGTTACTAATTTCTTTTTAGTTTTCCTTTCAGCAAATTTAATCCAATTAAAGAGATTTTGATATGTTTCAGTTTTGCTCTTCATTAAATAGCAAAACCCATATCTAGAATAGTGGTCCATTATACTTAGTGTGTAACGAGCTCCTCCTACACTTGGTTTTTTAGGACCTATTAAATCTGCAAATACTACTTCTAAAGGCTCTTTGGTAGTAAATCCATCAACTCTATCAGCCGGTGTGACCCTTGCTTTGCTTTGATTGCAGATATTACATTGCAAATACTTATTACAAGGTTTCAAACTTATTCCCTTAGATAATTCAACAGTTTTCTTAAGCATTTTAAAATTTAAATGCCCTAGCCTTCGATGTAACAAGTGAATACATTCATCATGAGGTTTCTTATTTTCATAAACTGTGTTAGCCACCTTTAAACCATCATCATTTAACACATATAATTCACCTCTTAAAGATGCAGTAATTCTCTTATCTTCTTTCTCAATTATGCAGTTATCTCCCCTAAATGTAACTACATATCCTAGTTTAACCAAAATTCTAACTGAAATTAAATTAAACTTAAGTTGTGGTACATATAACATTTTTACATTCTCTTTTATAAAAGAACAATATGCTATACCTTGACCTTTAGCTTTCAGTTTCCAGCCATTGGCTAACGATATCTGCTGTGTACTCTTGGACATTTTAATAAAATTTTTCTTATCATTAGTTATACAATGAGATGCTCCACTGTCAACCACCCATAAATTATTTTTTTACAGCTCCGTTACTATACATGGCTAACTCTAAATTTTTATTTATCTTTTGATGACTTTTTGTATTCTGGCCAGCGTTCTGGCGCTTTGCCTTTTTACAAAATCTTGCCAAATGTCCTCTTCCTCCACAATTAAAGCACTTTTTAATTGCATATGCAGTAGGAGTTTCATTATCTTCTTTTTGAGGTTGCTGCCTCCTTAACTCGTCTCTTTCAAGCCTTCTTCTGGCCTCTTCAATCAATCTGCCAGTTATATCAGTTAAAGTTAGGCTTTCCTTTGGCAATATTTCAAGTGAAGTTACGTAGTTGTCATAGCTTTCATCAAGGGAAGATAGAATTATATAGACTTGGTGTAGATCAGAGAAAATAAGCTCTTTCTCGTGCAGTTCTTGAAAAATGCTTTGCATAGTTTTCAAATGACTCAGCATATCACCATTCTTATGGAGATGTGTACTGAAAAGTTTCCGTGTTAGATTTATGTGAGCACCAACATTATCTCGAACATAAATCCTCTTCAGCTTCTGCCAACACCCAACAGCTAATTTCTCTCTGTGGATATAAACAAGCTGCATATCAGTTATGGTTAAAGCAATAATGCAAATAGCTTGTTGATTTTTATGCATAAATTCTTCTATCTTTAATTTATCTTCCTCATCCTCTGGATCCCATTCTTCTACGTTTGGTGGATTTTCAATTATGTTCCACAAACCTTCACTTCGTAGAAGCAGACTACATTTCATAGACCATGATACATAGTTTGTTCCATCCAGCTTGGACATAAGGGACAAACTTTGTTGATTGACTTGTGCCGTGTTTTCTTATATGGATATAAAACTATAATTAATAAAACACAGCTGTCTGTTTACTGTAATGTATAACAACACAAACTCTCACTTTTACATAAATCTGTTTTATCCTAGTTAAACTGACTTTGCAGCCTCTGGGCCCATAACCAGTGTTAAGCCTGGTTTCCCCAACCAGGGTTAGGGAGACAAGCTAAACAGAATGTGCAGCTTAGTCAGATAGGCACACAGATAAATGAGTGAGCTAAGCTTGTATGTTTATTAACATACAGTAAAAATGACAGATACGCTTGTGCTATCAAATATATAGTTTATTCCATTATGAGTTCATAGTATAGTCAAAATAACAGTCCAATAGTCATGTATCATTTAGTCAGTCCATTCAGGGATATTCAGTTAGCAAAGTCCGTGTAGAAATATCCTATGTCAATTCACTTACAAGTCAGTCCTTTGTTTTCTCTCCCGTTCGAGCAATGCAGACTTGTATCCTTGCAGTAATCAGGGATTATCAAAGCCAGAAAGAGAGCAAGCTGCAGCCTTGCTTCTTTTAAAGTGCTTTCACAACCACTCCCTTAATTACTGTCCCACAGTAATTAGACACTTTAACATACAAACTATGATTACATATTATTATTTACCTAAACCAGTTAGGGTAAAACAATGTTATCCCTAACAGTAACAATCCTTATAATAGCATTCTTTAATCCAATTACTGTATTTTTTGCACTATAAGATGCTCCAGATAATAAGACGCACCTAACTTTTGAGGAGAAAAACAAGAAAAAAATCTGTCTCTGCCTCCCAGCAATTTGCCTCTTTGCAGCAAACAAGCTGGTCAGCTTCAGCACAGTCTCATTTAGCACAAGCAACTGATTGGTGATTGGATCGGCCTTCCAGAACACCACTGATCAGCTGTTCCAGGCTGCAGGGATCGCTGTCACCCATCACCACTATCGCTGATTGCTCCCTATTACCGCCTCTGCACATTCCAATTTTGGCCTCCAGGTGCTCCATTCTGGCCTCCACACACCCTGTTTTCAGCCCATTCCAGGCAGCGGGAATCACCACTGCTGCTGATCGCCACTGATCACCAATCACTGCCACCTATTATATCTGTGGCAGCGGTTGGCAGCAATAGGTGGCATCAGAGTAGGCAATCCCCACTACCTGGAATGGGCCAAAAATGGGATGCATGGAGGCAAAAAATGGGATGCATGGAGGCAAAAAATGGGGTGCACAGAGGCCAAAGATGGGGCACACAGAGGCAGCGATAGGCGACAGTGGTGATGGGTGGCGGCGATCCTCACCGCCTGGAAAAGCTGATCATCGGTGTTCCGAGAGGCCGATCCAACCGCCAGTCAGCTACTCGTGCTAAATCAGGCTGTGCTGAAGCTGACCAGGCTGTTGGTTGTTTGCTGCAGGGAGGTAAATTGCTGGGAGGCAGAGGCCGGCAGGTGGGAGCCAGCGGGTGGATGGGGTTTCGGCAACATTCGCTCTATAAGACGCGCAGACATTTCCACCCACTTTTGGGGGGGAGAAGTGTGTCTTATAGTGCAAAAAATATGGTAATAAATATGTGGGCAATCCGTATTTGGCAAAAGATAAGATAAGATAAGATAAGATAAGATAAGATAAGATAAGATAAGATAAGATAAGATAAGATAAATTTATTGTCATTGTACTCAGAACCTGAGAACGAAATAAGGTGCTCTTTCACAACATACAACTGAACAACACCAAAAGACATATACAAATAACAATGTAAAACAAATTAAAGCAAATAACAGTTAAAAACTATACAACCAGGATATATATATGTTAAGACCACCAGATTCATAACTCTGCATTTAGCCTGATCATAGCACTTGGGTAAAAGCTATGTTTAAATCTACTTGTCCTGGCTTTCAGCACTCTATATCGTCTTCCTGATGGTAGGATCTCAAACAACGAGTGGCCTGGATGTGAGCTCAAATGAAAACAAGAATTGAATGAACAAAGGTTAGAGATACATTAGTATTTGTATACGCAAATACAATCAAGGTAAGAAAAAGACATTAAAGATGAAGTGATTAATAAAGAGTTGACAGAATTGGATAAAATACTAATGGGAACAGAAGATAAGTTGATTAAAAGACTATACTGTTATTTATTAGGTGTTAAGTTGGAAGAGGAACAAGTTAAAGAAACAATGATAGCATGGACAAATTTTTTTGGATATGCCATAGAATTAGATAAATGACAGAAACTATGGGACAGAAATTATAAATTAACAATATCGATAGCATATAAAGAAAACTTGTACAAGATGTTATATAGATGCTACTTGGCACCAGCAAAACTAGCAAAAATGTTTAAAGATAAATCAACCAAATGCTGGAAGTGTCATCAAATACCAGGAACATATTACCATATGTGGTGGTCTTGCTAAAATATATTGGTTGGAAAAAAAACAACATATAAACAACATATAGATTTGAAACCTGAAATATTTTTATTAGGAATGGGTACCTGAAGGTTACAGTAAAAAAAAAACATATTTAATTATACATGTATTAACAGCAGTTAGAATTGTATATGCTCAGAATTGGAAAAGAGGTAAGATACCGATAGAGGGAAAAATAATTGAGAAAATATTTGAATGTGCAGAGATAAATAGGTTAACATTGGTAATTAAAGAAAAAGAAGATTTTGAATATTACATGGTATGAGATTTATTTTATCAATGGTTAGAAAATAAAACAAATTAAAATACATTAGATGTATATGTAAAGCAATAAGAGAAGATTGTAAAATAGATACATTGGATATTACTTATACAAATATGTGATTATTGTTATATTGTTATATTGTTAAGAAGGGTATTAATTACAAACTGTAAACACATGAAATATGGACCTAATCGACACACGGTTGAAATGAAATGAATTTATTCTATATATTTAAAAAATATTTTTTTAAAAAAGTCAATGGACAAATAGTGTAACAGTAAATGTCAATATTGGAAACAGGTTGCTAAGATATTGAATCGTATGAAAAAGAAATTCTTTGCCTTGAAATGTTTGATGAACAATGTGCTATAGACAGATACAGACTGGTACAGGCAGACAGGTACAGACAGGTGCATCAACAACCTGTCTGTAGTGCATTGTAATATATGAATGATGTACCTGTCTGTAGCTACAGACAGGTACATCATCAGTCATCATCAGATACAGACAGGTACATCAATGTGCTAGATCATTATCATCAAGATTATTCAGGCTCCCAGTGGCTTAGAGCAAAATAAAATTTAACAAAACCTCCATGGTAAAAAAAAGGCAAATATAATAAATATATAATGTTGTAGCCAGATCCATCCTCTTCAAGAAAGTCTAAATAAAGTAGGGCAAAACTCTTTTAGTCACAGCTTCCATGTGCCATTCAACAATAGTTGTGAGTTTAGGAGGACCCCCAAGTTATGGAATAGCCCCCTCTCCCTCCTTCTCTTCCTCAATGTAAAATTGTTTATTGCTGCTAAACCTAACCTGGTTAATGGCATCAAAAGCCCCCAAGATAACCAAAAAGAGTGCTTCTATCTCTGCCCCTACTAAGATTCCAATAAATGGCATCTACCTGAACAACTAATGCAGTCTCCCGCCAATGACCAGGCTTGAACCCTGAATGAAAAAGGTCAAGATAATTCATTTTTCCTAGGGATCTGCAACTTTATTTTATAAATTATTCTATTTTTCAGCTGTTTCCATTTTAATCCCTATCCTTCTTTCATCTACAAGGCTGGAATTACACTTCAAAAAATATTTCACAGAAACACAACTAAAGATAGCACAGACATGATCACTCAGAACATATGAGTCAAAATATGTTAATTAAATATCCAGCCTGACTCCCACCAGAGGTGGCATTCAGCAGGTTCTGACCAGTTCTGGAGAACTAGTAGCGGAAATTTTGAATAGTTCGGAGAACCAGCAAATACCACCTTTGACTGGAGATTTTACAGTATCCTTCCCCTGCCATGCCCACCAAGCCACATCCACAGAACCGGTAGTAAAAAAAAATTGAATCCCACTACTGACTCCCACATACACAATCTTGAATTTAGTTTTCACTATTTTGAGTGCACTTTCTGATATACAGGAATCTTTATTGATTTCAGCAATGTTCTTGTTTGTAGTAAGCTCACAGTGGATGTAATTAAGGAACCAGAGTTTTTCCCCACAGTGTAATCCAGCCTTGGCAATCATAACAAGGAGTTGCAATGGACTTTATTATTAAAAATGAACAATGTTGTTTATAGATAGCATGTTTACCATTGAAATCCGTTGTGGCTCATTTTTTTTAAGGTGCCTTTGTTTTTGTACCTTCAGTATAGCAGTAGATTCTTTCTTTGGGAGACCCTATTAGTAGACATGTGAAAGGATATTAACAACCGAGGCCCTTCAGTAGAAGATGTGAGTTCCTCTACCCTTCATAGAATTGGGAGGGCAGGAATCTAACACAGAAATATGCCTTGTAAATGGATTATGTTAAAATGGGCTATATAAAATATTCTGAGTTGTTTACTCAATATTTAAAATTTGTAGAAAAAAGAGATATCTTATTATTAGTATAAATTACATAAATAGCAATAACACTTACCAATAGCACCTAGATTTATATACCACTCCAAAGTGCTTTACAAATCATTGAAAGATTAGTATGATAACAATGAATGTTAACAACAACATCCTTTTTTAAAAAAAAAATCAGAACAGGAAATAAATTATTTTTGACCCAAAACCAGTTGGGTGACCTTGGGCCACTCACTTTCTCTCTCCCAGCCTTAGGCAATGGCAAACCACTTCCATAACATTGGCAAGAGTATTGCAGGAATCTATCCAGGAAGTCATCAGGAGTCAAGACTGATAGCAAAAAAGATAATAATCAGAAGCATAGAAGCTAACCAGATGAGAAGATATTATGTCCTTGTCTCTAAAAGTACAAGTAGGAGGAAGCATCTTCTTCCAAAATGTTTGGAGACTCATTAATTTTACTAATTCTCACCAGGAGGTGCTGTTGGCATTTTGAGCCTTTTTTTTTTCAATCAGAAAGCATTCTCACCACTACTTTAAAACCAGAACTTTGATGCTTATATTTACACAAAATCACCCATACCAATCAATGCTTGTCACTTAGATCATCATATGATGCCCTCTTCCAAATTCTTCCATCATGAAGAATGAAGGTTGGTGCTTTCTTCAAATTGGCATCTCATTCAGGCTCTCCTTCTCCCAAGTGTTTTAATACATTTTCTGTATAATATACTCCAGAGCCTTATTTTTCTATTTTGCATAATAGCTTCCCTTGAAGCATAAAGAGGAAGGAAGGAAGGAAGGAAGGAAGGAAGGAAGGAAGGAAGGAAGGAAGGAAGGAAGGAAGGAAGGAAGGAAGGTGTTCCATATTAGCAGGCTTGAAACCCTGCATTCCCATTGGTCCATTTCAACTGCTACCTGATTGGTCAGCCTGGGCGGTTATGATTGGCTCACTAAGAGCCTGCCGCAATTGGTTAAAACCAAGCGCGGGAGACTTAAAGCGATGTCATTGGCCGCCAAGCCACAGCGAGCTCTATAAAAGAGCCACCACGGCTGCTACTTTTTTGAGTCTGATCTAGCCTATAAATAAAGAGCTGTTGTTTACTGAACCCGAGTCTCTCGTCTCTGAAATCCGACCTTCCAAACTTAACACTGGCAACGAAGGTGGGATTGTGAGACAACAAGACATCTAGGACGTGGCAAACGGCGCGAAAACAACCAGCAAGATGGCCAGCAATACCACGCCACCTGCACCCTTTAACCCAGCCACTGAAGACTGGGAGTCCTACATCAACCGGTTTCAGATGTTCTTGGAATGCAGCAACCTGAAAGACACAAACGGCAATTGGAAATGGGCCATATTCCTAACACACTGCGGATCCGCCATATTTAAAATGGCCATGGCTTTGGCAAAACCGGCGGACGTTAAGGCAATGGACTGGGATGACCTCGCATCCATTCTCCGTAGCCACTACGCTCCAGCCATGAATGATTCGCCGGCATGATTTTTACCGACGAGACCAGTGCGAGGGCGAGAGCATCAGTGATTTCGTGGCTGATTTGAGGGACCTTGGAGGTTTGTGCGGATTCACGGACCTAGATGAGGCCATGCGAGACTGGTTTGTCCAACTACAAAGCAAGCTGATGGCCAAGGGCAATATCTCCCTCGCCGATGCCATAGCAAAAGCAACTGCAGCCGAAGCCACCCGCAAATCGGTGGCCCGGATGCGCCAATCAAATGGAACCGACCGCCATCCCGTCAGCGAGGCAGCTCCAACATCAGAGAAACACATCATCACCCACCACAGCAACATTGAATCCCCCTCTGACAGCGACTACGAGGAGGAAGAAATCCACTGACTCCAGTCGGAACGCGATCGGCGGGACCGGCGGGGTCGTAAGCCAAGTTTCCAGTGTGCCAGATGCGGAGGCGACCATCCCCATTCTGAATGCCGATTCCTTGACGCAATTTGTCAGCATTGCGAGAAGCAGGGGAACATCGCAAAAGCATGCCGAAATAAATGCAACCAGAGTCCACGGCGCCGAGCAGGCAGCCCCAGACGACAAGATGGCACCCCCCAAGCATCGGGAAGGCCAGACTGACAGCTGTTGGAACCGAGACGGCCGAATCAAATGATTTAGTGAGACGGCACGAAGAGAAGAGACCCATCAAACAGTCGTCATTGGCCATTCCTCAACCATAGACCCCCGAAAGGTACACATAGTAGTGAACATCGAAGACCAACCCTGCACCATGGAAGTGGACTCCGGTTCCTACCTTTCCATGGTTTCCTGGCACACCATCAAGTGCCTAATACCCAGCATACGCCAACACGAGCTAAGTGACCAAAAGCTGATCCTCAGAGACTACGAGGGGAATCGCATTCCCGTAGCCAACATCGGGCACTTCAAAATCACGTTCAAAGACCGCACCAACATACTGCCACTCACCATTGTGGACAAAGACCACCCCAGCTTGCTCAGGCTGCAATGGTTCGAGCCGCTAGGGATAGAAATGGCTGGCATCCACCACACGAACGAGGAAGATTGGGAAGCGAAACTTGCAAAGGACTTCCAAGAGGTCTTCGACAGCACCTTAGGCAAGTACAAGGGGTCCCCAATCTCATTCAATCTTAGCCCAGATGTCACCCCTATCCGCCTCAAACCGCAGCGAGTGCTATTTGCACTCAAGCCTAAAATAGACGAGCAACTAAATAAGCTCATCGCCCAAGGGGTATTGGAGCCTATTGACCATGCCTGCTGGGAAATGCCTATAGTCACCCCTATCAAACCAGATGGCTCCATAAGAATCTGTGGGGACTATAAGGCCACCCTCAACCATGCCCTGCAGTAAAGTGCCTACCCCGTGCCAATAGTCCAGCACCTCCTGCACTCACTGGGGGGAGGCCGGGTCTTTGCAAAGCTTGACCTGGCACAAGCCTATCAACAGCTGCCGGTTGATGCAGAAACCACTGAGGCACAAACAATTGTAACGCACCGGGGCGCATTTAAATGCAACCACCTCCAATTCAGCATCAGCGTAGCGCCCGGGGTCTTCCAAAGCCTCATGGAAAGGTTGTTGCAAGGAATTAAGGGAGTAATGCCGTACTTTGATGACGTATTAGTGGCAGCGGCTAATAAAAAACAACTAGAAAAACGCCTAAGGGCAGTACTCCAGAAATTTAAAGACTCTGGCCTGAAAGTTAAAAAAGAAAAATGCCAACTATGCACCGAGAGGGTCGAGTTCATGGGGTACCTCCTAGACAAACACGGAATTCACCCCACTGACAAAAAACTCAAAGCCATCAAGGAAGCCCCCAGACCGAAAAACAAGGTGGAACTTCAGGCGTTTTTAGGACTCATTAACTTTTATAATGTTTTCCTACCCCAAAAGGCGACCGTGGCGGAACCATTGCATAGACTCTTGGACAAAACCGCCTCCTGGATTTGGGGAAAACGAGAGGAAAACGCCTTTCAACAAATAAAAAACCTCTTAATCTCCAACGCAGTCCTCATCCAGTATAGTAAAACCTTACCATTAACAATTACATGCGACGCCTCACCTTTTAGAGTGGGGGCAATTCTCAGTCATACCTTACCGGTTGGCAAAGAGGCACCCGTCACCTTCTTTTCAAGAACCCTGTCCAAGTCAGAAAGAAACTACAGCCAGCTGGACAAGGAAGCCCTAGTGATCGTCTCCAGAGTGAAAAGGTTCCACGAATATATCTACGGTAGGACCTTTTCAATCATTACTGACTATAAACGCTTGCTAGGCATATTGGCGGGCAACAAGGCCACACCAAACATCCTGTCACCTCACATGACTAGGTGGTCCGAGTTTTTGGCCGCCTATAATTACTGGCTCACACACTGCCCCAGTAAGGACATTTCGCACACTGATGCGTTAAGCCGTTCACCCCTTCTGGACGTGCAAGATGACCCAGCACCCACCACACAAGTCCTTCAAATAGAAGCCTTACCCAGCCCACTCCTCACCGCGCCAGACATTGCCTGCGAAACAAAAAAAGACAGGCAACTGGTGTGAGTATTGAGCTGGGTAGAACGGTGTTGGCCAGAGAATGACAAGGACAAACATTTTAAAGCCTTTTTTTTCTCAAAAAGGGCGCATACTTTGGGGAGATCGGGTGGTGATACCAGAGACTTTGCAAAAAACCGTACTGGACATGCTGCATGAAGGGCACCCGGGCATCGTCTGAATGAAAGCCCTGGCAAGAAGTTACACTTGGTGGCCAGGTATGGACAAGCAGATCAAAACATGGGTAGCCGCATGCAACAGTTGTCAACAAACGCGATCCACCCCCCCACAGCACCACCCCTGGAATGGGAAACACCCAGAGGCCCCTGGTCACGAATCCATGTTGACTTCGTCAGCCCCACTCATGGACACACATTTCTGATTACCGTTGACGCATATTCAAATTGGCTGGAAGTTTGCGCTACTGAAGCCGTCATAACGAAACTTAACAAACTCTTTGCCACACACGGTTTGCCAGATGTGATAGTGTCCGACAATGGGCCACAGTTCACGGCACTGGCATTCGAACAATACCTGGCTGCCCGTGGCATCAGACATGCTTTAACTTCGACCGCTCACCCGGCGGCGAATGGACGGGCGGAACGAATGGTTCAGTTTACCAAAAAAACCATTCAGAAAATAGAAGACGGCAACATGCAAGAGAAAATTAATAAAATGCTGCTGATACAACATATCATGCCTAACACAACCACTAACAAATGCCCAGCAGAACTACTTATGGGCAGAAGACTCCATTCGCCACTAGACCGACTACATCCCACATATAATCCAGAGAAACCCCCAGGCTCCACCAGCCAACATCGTGCATTCAACATCGGCGACACTGTCTTTGCAAAAAGTTTCACCGGGAACCCTCTTTGGGTACCCGCACGAATACCCAAATAACCGGACCCCGGTCATACCGCCTAGAAACAACCGATGGGCGAAGCTGGAAGCGCCACATCAACCAGCTACGGTCAAGGCTAGCCAGTACAGACTTTAACAAAGGAATCAGTGGGGGGGGGACCTCAAACATCGAAAAAAAAAAAAACAACTCATCGCAAGCAGAACACCCCCCAAGCAGAAGCCAAATAATTAACCAACCATACTCACCTGAAAACACAGAACCGTGGCAGATGGGTGCTTCACTTGGAAGGAGCAGCCGGACAAGTTCGACCAGCCCAGAGAATCCAGGCAGGAGTGGCAGAGTGAATGACTCGACCAACCCGGGCGAACCAGGCGGGAGTCGCAGCTTTAGGCCCGGCTCACCCTTCCAGGAAGTTCCATCGGGAAGTTTGAGAGCGACACGAAGCCCGTCTGAACCGGCCGAGGACCAGAGACTGAATGAAGTGCGCAGGTCAAGTAGGCGGGTGCGGAAACCCACCTACCTACGTGACTACGTCACCCCGCCCCTTGGGCGATACCAAGAGGGGAGGGGTATTCCATATTAGCAGGCTTGAAACCCTGCATTCCCATTGGTCCGTTTCAACCGCTACCTGATTAGTCAGCCTGGGCAGTTATGATTGGCTCACTAAGAGCCTGCCACAATTGGTTAAAACCAAGCACAGGAGACTTAAAGTGATGTCATTGGCCAACAAGGCACAGCAAGCTCTACAAAAGAGCCACCGCGGCTGCTACTTTTTTGAGTCTGATCTAGCCTATAAATAAAGAGCTGTTGTTTACTGAACCCGAGTCTCTCGTCTCTGAAGTCCGACCTTTCGAACTTAACAGAAGGAAGGAAGGAAGGAAGGAATTCTAATCCTCCCTCAAACCTTTATGAATATGAGTTAATAAGGCACATGTCTTATCCAAAATGTCTCCATCCAGTGTTATTCATCTGCAAATAATAATGCAGACTGTTTAACATATGAAATGAGGATGCTAAGACTTTATGCTATTTAAGAGGTTGCTCACAAAATATTTTGCTAAATTTTCTGATAGAATTACAAGAATATAAAACAAAACACTACTGAAGCTGTTTGGAAGGTGGGGGAAGGATGTCCTACCCCATATGTAGCCATTCTTAGCTTCAATACTTTTCAGAATATGAATATCTCGCTTTTCTTCCAAGAAGATAATGGTAACACTCATAATTTTATTCTCACCACAGGCATTGACTGAATGATGAACGAGCTGCCCTAATGGCTAGAAGGAAATCTAAATCCAGTCTCCACTTAGCATTGTACTCATGGCATCTGATTGGCTTTTCAAAACAAGCAACCTCTGATATTACCTGTTTTGCTTATAAAACAGCAGACAAATTATGGAAATCCCTAAAAACGTATTTATTTCAGCAAGCTTGAGGATTCCAGAGAAATGGAAAACCTGTGAAATCCTTACATTGCACGCAGCACCCTGGTCCATTCTCCTGCAGGTTGTTGAGGGGGGTGGGGTTGGTACTCTATTTGTATTTCTATTTTTGTCTAATTGTTTTTAACTGATTGTTATTCTACACGACCCAAAGTTAGATTTGGGAAATGGGAGACTATATAAATCTGATGAATTAAAAATAAATAATGAAGATGACAATGCATGGAAAGATATATATATTCCTCTTTGATATAGCCAATGCACAGTGTACACCTACAAATATATGCTGTAAATGAAACATAAAGAAGGGATTTCTCCAGGCAGTTTTTGAAGGGAAGGATACATTCAAAAGCCACAAAAATAGCTCTGCAGATTGTTCTCTCATACCAGCTCCATAAAGTGAATGGAAGCATGAGAGGAATGTACCACAACATTGGGTTAATGGGTTGTGCCCAAGATAGAGTTCACTGCAGGAAGGCAGAAACTGAATTTATAGCTGGATCTTTCTTGATATTAAAGTATTAAAAATCCAGGCAGTAGAGTTTTATCAAGGCATTCCTAATAATTACACTAATGGCTAAATTTAAGTTATTTCAATATATCATTATTGTGGTAAAACAATTGGAATTGTCTTCAAGTAATTCTTGATTCCTGGCAGCTGCCTAGACATGCTGCAAGGGGGGGTTGGCAATTTTTTTGAAAGGGGCTTGCCCTTGCTGCCTTCCTCCCAGAGCTTAGAGAGAGTGACTGGCCCAAGGTCACCGAGCTGGCTTTCTGCCTAAAGCAGGACTAGAAATCCAGTGTTTCTAGTCCAGTGCAGATACTGGATGTCTCAAGACATGAACAGGTACTCTCCAAGACATAATTTATGGAAGAAATGACTCACTTTCATTTCTTTGGCTTCTCCAGAACACCCAAATGGACCAACGTAATTTCCAGGAAAAATACATTGTTGAACATGCCTCTCAATTCCTTCTTCCTTGTTCTTCTGAAGATTCATATCAGCACTGAATAAACAGACTCAGGGAACGAAAGTTGACATGTCCTTTCCCCCAGAAAACACAATGTGCCATCCTACACTTTCACCATTGAGAGATTATCTTCTTCAAGATAAGCAGTGATGTTCCCCGGTTAAAAGTGCTGTTTTTATGTAATGCTTTTAATATGTGATTATAATACATGGTACATATAAAATAAGGAATCAATGCACCCTATACTAATAGTTGGGCTACCCCAAAACATTGTCATAAATTTTCTGAAGATACCTAGACATAATCTAGGAAACTGAAACTTTATAAACAATCCCCAATATTAGCCAATATATTAATAAGAATCTGAAAACCAAAAGTAAGCTTTTGGCTGTTAGAGATATGTTGTTAAAGCCAAAAGAATATTCCCGATTGGATATCCTAGTACTTTATCCTGCCTACTGAAGCATTTAATAGGAGGCTAGCATTAATACATTGCATGGAGAGACTAAAGATTGAAACAACTAATTTATAGTGACATGTCATGGCAATTATTGCTATGGATCCAGTAAACCTGATGGCTATTAGCACCTACTCAAAGTCTTGGGCTAAATAAAATGTTAGGTCATTTCACAAAAGGAAGTTTTCCATCCCCATATCTCAGGCATTCTTCTGGCATATGGAGTTTTGCATTGCTTCATATTTTCTTTCATCTAGCAGATTGTGATTTAGAATAATATCCAAACCAGTGCACTGTCACTGCTCTAGAATTTGGAAAAGAATACTGTTGCTGCAAAAGTCCTGTTTTCTATTCTAGAAATGCTTGTGAGAAGCAGTGAGTTAAATGCAGTTGTATGCTAATGCTGAGATTCCAGCAAGCAAAATAAGAGAGATGTGTGTGTCTGCGTGTGAGTCTGTGTATCTGTGTGTGTCTTTGGGAGGAGAGGTAGTCAGAGTTTTAAAAATTGTGTAGGACACGGTGGCAATATGCATAAATATTAGTTCTCTTAAGGAAAGGAAAAATACTGCATATTCTTTCCTGATGAGTTGAAAGGTTGCAGTGCTTGGGAAAGTTTTGTTACCATGTGAGCATAAGATCCTGAAAAGAAAAGATTAAGCAACCCTTGTTTTGTTTTTTTTTAAAGAAAACCTCTTGTTGGAAAAATACTAAGTAAACTTTATATTTGAACATAGGCCATATAATTATGAATTCTGGGCATGGTTTCCTAGCAATGGTTCCCTCTCATGAACACCAGATAATCAAGGGTCTTCTATAGTCTTCAAAAACTTTGGTATTTCCAGAACAACCTTGCTAGGAGCACCCTATCTGTAGGGAAATAGTTACAGAATTCAGTTGGAAAGAAATAAACTCATCCCACAAAATGTGAGCCTGCTCTTTCTGCTTGTTCAGTTAACTGAATTGAAAGTGTTATGAACTAATAAAAATGCTTAAATAAAATTTTAACAAACCTTAAGAAAAAGCAGGGTTCTAATCCTGCACTTCTGATTGGCCGAAAATAGCGATATCGGATTGGTCCGTTCAGGGGAATCTGATTGGCTGTTAACGAGCCACTCTCATTGGTTCAAGGGTTTAACACTTCCATGTTTCTCATTGGCTAATAGGTCAGCAGTCTGCCCTATAAAAGGGCTGCTGCTGCCCTAGGGTTTTGCTCTGTTCAGAATGATTAATAAAGAGTTGAAGTTCACTGTTCACTGCCTCGTCTCTGTTCCTTGGGCCTATGCGCAGAACATAACTCTGGAAACGAAGGTGGGATGCAGAGACATCAGAGCTGACTGAACACTACAGAGCACCAAACAGAGCACGTGGCTGAAGGCACATCGACAACGGAAACCATGTCCGGCGGTGCCATACCACCCGCTCCATTTGACCCGGCACAAGACTGGGACTCGTACATAGACCGGTTCCAGATGTTTCTGGAGACCAACAACTTGAAGGATGCCACTACAGGAAAAAGCGAGCAGTATTCCTGACCCATTGCGGGCCTGCCATCTTTAAGATGGCCAAGGCACTGGCGAAACTGGCTGAGGTGAAAACCATGGACTGGGATGTCCTCGCGCCCCTCCTATGGGCCCACTATGCACCTGCCGTACCAACGCTTGTCCGAAGACATGAATTTTACCAGAGGGACCAGCGGAAAGGAGAGAACGTTGCAGATTTCATCGCGGATCTCCGGAACCTGGGAGGCCTCTGTGGGTTCGCAGACCTCGAAGAAGCTCTGAGAGACCGAATAGTTCTGGGATTAGATGAACCAACGGTGCAGAGCAAGATCATGGCAAAAGGGGACATCAGCCTTGCTGATGTCATCAAAGACGCGACTGCAGCAGAAGCAACCAGGAAGTTGGCTGCCCGAATGCGCCGCACCAACGCACCGCTCCGTCAACTCGCCAGCGATATCTCACCTCACCTAGAGAGGCACACAATGGCAACTCACCACGAGGACTTTGAATCGCCATCAGAAAGTGATGAGGAGGAGATCAACCAGCTCTGGTCTGAACGAGACCAACGCCACCAGTGGAATCAAAGACTACCGCACCAATGCGCAGGTTGTGGGCCAAACCACCCGTGATTAGACTGCAAATTCCTCAACGCGCTCTGCCATTTCTGTGGGAAAAGAGGCCACATTGGAAAGGTCTGCAGAAGCAAGCAAGGATCCAGCCCACTTCAGAGGGGAAACAACTACCGCCAGACCACAGGGAATCGTCCTGTGAGTCAGGAACATTTGAACCACCAATGGAACAACCACTCCTACAGAAATAAACCACTGGCTTGTTCTTTATCTTGCTTCAACATTGTCTGAATTAAACGTTGTCCTCCAGCTGGTGGGGAAGCAGAGGTAGAAGTAGAAATGCCAACTGGTATTGGTTTCCTGCTCATTTTAATGCTTCCAAAGCTTCAAATTCTTTTTGACTTTTAATCCAACTGGTACAGTAGCTAATTATAATCCAAAATGGGAGAATCCAATAGTAAAAGGCCCAAAACCAAAGAAGAAAAAGGAAAAAAGGAAGAAAGATCTTCAAGTTCTTCTAGACCCTAATCCAATTATGAAGTAGTCCACCATAAAAAAGGAAAAATAGAAAGGAAAAAAACAAACAAACCCAAAAATAATAATATTGATTAAGAGCAAAAAAAAGCAAAAAGAAAAGAAGAAACTCCTTCAGGTTCTTCACACCTTAATCCAGTTGAGAAGTCTCAATAATCAAAAAAGAAAAACAAAGTGGTCCAAGAACATGGATAGAAAGAGCAAAGAAGTCCCAATAAAAATAAGGAGAAATAAAGAGAAATAAAGAAAAAACTCTGAGGCTTTCCCTTTAAAATAAAAAGCAAAAATAAGAATATTACTAGAATTGAAATTTACAAAAAGGCTGGTGAGTAGGGATATCACAAGTAAAATATATATATATATATATATATATATATATATATATATATATATGAGAGCACACTGCACTTTATTTATTTATCCAAGGCTCTTATTATGACTCTCTTCTCCAGCAGCTTCAAAGCTAAGCCTCAAGTGTTGAAATATTGATAAGAGTCCAGAAAAGCACCTGAAATAATATTTTGCTGTGCTCTCCCTCTATCTTATCATGTTGAAATGTCCTTGAGAAGGAGTCTTCTTACAGTTCTCTCCAATTCAAATAAAGTATTTTCAAGCCTCTAGTTGGCAGTGTTGCAAAGTTTCTTAACGCTCTTCCCCCCCCAGCCAGAAAAAAGGAATAATGTATACAAAAAAAAGAAAAAAATAACCAAAGGGAGCCTCTATCCTAAAGAAAATCAAAAAATCAAAAGGAGCATAAAAATATATATAAGAGAAAATTCAATCCGGTTACCTACAAAGTCACATTAAAGTCCCCAGAAAAAAAATAGAAAAAAAAAATCCAAGCCTCAATTTGACATCACTTTAAAAAACGCCGCTCAAACAGTTTTGGTCAAAAAAAAAATCTCACAGGTTTCTTCTTTGTTCAGGATGCCCTTTCAAACCTCAGCGAATTTACAACACAAAAGAAGTTTCTCACCCAGCTGACACACTTTCACTTCCAGCCACTTTCTTTCTGGAGCTGTCCTGACTTCAGCAGCTATGGAGGCTGCCTGTCCGCCGCCAGCAAAAGGGCTTCTCCCAGATCAAACCAGAGATTTTACGTTATCTCTGGGATCCTGGGACAGTGCCCTTCGCAATCCCCATCTCTACGGGACGGTTTAGGTCTGTTGGGATCGACCAGGGGTGAAAATATCAGCTGCGATCTCAGAGCCCCGATATCGCAGCTGTATCGCCGAAACGATGGGGATATATTTGACAGCAAGATGTAGCACATTAAAAGAGAATAATTATATTTAATTCAAACAACAGATAGCTACAGATTTGAAGAAGTGGGAAAACTTGCAATTGTCATAAATAGGGAGAATTTCAACAATCAAGATGAATATTTTACCCAGAATTTTATTTTTGTTCCAAACAATACCAATCAGGCTTGGAAAAGACTATTTTGAAGATTTAAATAAAATCATGTTGAAGTTTATATGGCCAGGTAAAAAAGCGAGAATAAAGCTAAAGCTTTTGCAAGACGCTAGAATTAGAGGAGGTTTTGGCCTGCCGAATTGAGAATTGAATTATCAAGCTGCAAGTTTCATGTGGGTCAAAGAATGGATAACATTAAGAAAGCATAGATTGTGGACATTAGAAGGGCATGATTTGCTGTTGGGCTGGCATGCTTTTTCATGGTATAAGGGAACTAAAACACAGAGTTATTTTATTTATTTATTTATTTATTTGGTAAAAGTTTTATTGATTTTAACAACAGACAAAAAACATATAAGACATAAAACATGACATAAAAAAAATAAAAAATAAAAATAAAAAAAATTATAACATTCTTCATAAATTTACAGTGTATCGGTTGGTTTACCACTCCCTTTTGTGCATCCATTTCATAGTCATCAGAATAATTATATTACATAATAACTCACATTATCAATCATCAATAAAATATCCCAATATCATTATTGAACAATCATTTGACTATAATTTTACTAATTCATACTTAAGCGAGATAACTATAATTAAATTAAATTATTTTATGACAAATCATGAAATCATATCAAATCTATCATAATAAAATATTCTTAAAAATTATCAAAACCAAGAAAAATTATATATTCATTATTTCCTAAATTTCTAAATATTCTATTATCATATTGTATTATCTAACCATTGATAAAAAAGATCCCAAACTTCATAAAATTGTTTATCTTCTTGTTCTCAAATTTCAGCACAACACAGTTATTTTAGAAGACATTACATACGGGAGTCTTTGTGGTTAAACTGGGAGAAGATAAAAAGACAATGTTATTTGAAAATTCCAGTTTGGTTATCGACTATTGAAGCATTTTCCTATCCTATAATTTATAAGAAGGAACAAACAGTTAGATATGGGGAACTATTGGATGAAAAGGGTGAACTTAAATCGATCCAAAACTTAGAGGAACAAGGTATAAGGATGAATTGGTTTTCATATGCGCAAATACATTCAAGGTATGATGAAGATTCTAAAACGGAGGGATTCTATGATAAGCAGACTGATTTAGATAAGATCTTGATGGGTACTGATGAGAAGGTGATTTAAAATTATATGGTTATTTACTGGGAATTAAATTAGAGGAAGAACAAGTCAAAGAAACTATGATTGTTTGGGGGAAGAATTTTGGATATGGGATTGATCTAGAGAAATGGCAAAAATTGTGGTCTCAAAATTATAAAATGACAATGTCAACAGCATATAAAGAAAACTTGTATAAGATGTTTTACAGGTGGCACTTTCCCCCGACAAGAATAGCAAGAATGTTTAAGAACAAATCTGAAAAATGCTGGAAATGTCATCAGATACCCAGCTCGTATTACCATATGTGATGGACTTGTGAGGACGCTAGAAAATATTGGACTAAAATTCACATGTGGTTGGAAAAAATGACAAAGAAAAACATAGACTTGAAACCAGAGATCTTCTTATTGGGAATTTTACCTGATATATAGTAGTAAAGATTTGAAATACCTGATCGTAAATGTATTAACAGCGGCTAGGATTGTATTTGCTAAAAATTGGAAGAATGAGAAAATACCATTACAGGAAGAAATTATTAAGAAAATATTGGAATGTGCTGAGATGAGTAGATTGACATTTGAAATTAGAGACCAAGAGGATAAACAATTTTACGAAATTTGGGATCTTTTTTATCAATGGCTAGATGATAAAATACGATAATAGAATATTTAGAATGCTAGACAGTAAGGAATATTTTTATTTTGCTATTTTGTTAGTACTTTGTTATTTGACATTATATTTATAAAGGGTTTTTTAGGATTGATTTGGTATGATTATATGATTTGTTACAGAATAAACCAGTTAAAGTATTATTATCTCATAAAGTATGAATGATTAAAAGTATAGTCAAAAATTTCTTTTTTTTTAGTGATATTAGGATATATAAGTTTGGATTGACAATATGAGTTGTTATGTAACATAATTGTAATTGAGACTACAAAATGAATGCACAAAACTGATGAACCAACTGACACACTGGATGTACATATGAGAGTTGATGTTTTAATGTTTTGTTTGTCTTGTTTGTTTGTAGAAAATTAATAAAATCTTTCAAAAAAAAAAATAAACCACTGGACATTTCAACGAGACGAGAAGAGGCACACCAAACCATTACAATTGGTCACGCCTCATCACTAGATGCAAAGAAGATCCGAGTGAAGGTCGCCATCGAAAACCAGCCTTGCGTGATGGAAGTCGATTCAGGATCGTCCCTCTCGATGGCTTCCTGGAAGACCCTTAAACAATTAATCCCTGCCGTCCGACGTCAAGACCTCAGAACCCAAAGAATCATACTCAAAGATTATCAGGGGAACTGAATTCCGGTTGTTGGATCCAGCCAAGTCCAAATATCATTCAAAAATCGTACTGTGTCATTACCACTGACCGTCGTCAACCGTGACCGGCCTAGCTTGTTAGGCCTTCAATGGTTCGCCCCACTCAGGATCAAGGTAGCCGGCATTCACCAAACCAGAAGTGACGACTGGGAGGAGGCCCTCGTCCAGGAATTCCAGGACATCTTTGCAGACAAACTAGGCGAGTACAAGGGACCCCGATATCATTTAACCTTAACCCTGAAGTAGCCCCCATCCGCCTTAAGCCTCATTGGGTACCTTTTGCCCTTAAACCAAAGATTGATGAGCAGCTCGATAAATTAATAGCCCAGGGTGTTTTAGAACCAACTGACCACACTCGTTGGGAAACCCCAATCGTGACACCCATCAAACCAGATGGATCGTTAAGGATTTGTGGGGACTACCGGGCCATCCTTAATCACTCCCTTCAACAGAACGCTTACCCGGTGCCGGTGGTACAACACCTTCTCCATTCCCTGGGGGGCAGAAAAGTCTTTGCTAAATTGGATTTAGCACAGGCGTACCAACAACTGCCTGTAGATAAAAAAAACAGCAGAGGCACAGACGATCGTTACGCACCGAGGCGCCTTTAAGTGCAACCGACTCCAATTCGGAGTGAGCGTAGCCCCAGGGATTTTTCAAAGTCTGTTGGAGAGACTTTTGCAAGGGATCAAGGAGGTCGTACCATACTTTGATGATGTTTTAATTGCTGCCCCGAATAGAGAAATACTAGAAAAGCGTCTTAAATTGGTTCTCCAGAAATTTAAAGACTCTGGCCTTAAGGTTAAAAAAAATAAATGTCAACTGTGTACAGAAAAAGTAGAATTCCTGGGGTACCTAATCGATAAACAAGGCATTCACCTCACTAACAGCAAACTAAAAGCAATCAAAAACGCCCCAAGACCCAGAAAGAAGACTGATCTCCAAGCTTTCCTGGGGCTCATTAACTTTTACAACATCTTCCTGCCCCAGAAAGCGACCGTAGCTGAGCCCCTACATAGACTTCTCGGCAAAAAGGCAACCTGGGTCTGGGGAGAGGAGCACGCATTCCGACAAGTGAAAAACTTACTAACCTCAGATGCTGTTTTAATGCAGTATAATGAGACTTTGCCTTTAACAATTACATGTGACGCATCACCGTTTGGAGTAGGAACCATTTTGAGTCATGTGTTACCAAATGGTAGTGAGGCCCCTATTGCCTATTTTTCAAGGACCCTATCAAAGGCTGAACGTAACTATAGCCAAATCGACAAAGAGGCTCTTGCTGTTGTATCTGCTGTGAAACGGTTTCATGAATATGTGTATGGACGAGTTTTTACTATTGTTACCGACCACAAACCTTTGCTGGGGATTATAGCGGGAGACAAGCCAACCCCCTATATATTGTCACCTAGAATGACTCGCTGGTCGGAGTTTTTAGCTGTGTACAACTATAAATTACAACACTGCCCGGGGAAAGCCATTCCCCACGCTGATGCATTGAGCCGTGCCCCACTTCCGGAAACCGTCGATGACCCAGCTCCAACCCTTATGACACTCCAGATTGAAACGCTACATTCACCACCGCTAACAGCCAGAGACATTGCGATCGAAACAAAACGAGATCCTGTCTTGGCGCGAGTTCTTAGCTGGGTCGAACGAGGATGGCCAGTAGAACAAACCCCTGATGACTTCACCCCTGTCAGAAACCGGCAAACAGAACTTTTTTCGCAAAAAGGCTGCATCCTATGGGGAGATAGAGTCGTCGTCCCAGAGCGGTTACAATGAGCAGTATTGAAAACATTGCATGACGGTCATCCCGGCATCGTGTGTATGAAAGCGCTCGCACGAAGCTACGCGTGGTGGCCGGGCATCGACAAACAGATCGAAGCCTGGGTAAAGACTTGTTTAAAGTGCCAAGAAGTCAGCAGTGCCCCACCTAGAGCAACTCCAACAGAATGGGAAACCCCCCGGGGGCCGTGGTCCCGCATCTGCATTGACTTTGCGGGACCTACTAAGGGACATACGTTCCTTCTAACAGTGGATGCCTATTCCAACTGGCTCGAGATCCACGAAATGAAGTTTACTACAACCGAGTCCGTCATCCGAAAATTGAATAGGTTATTCGCAATGCACGGGCTGCCGGACGTTCTGGTCTCCGACAACGGACCCCAGTTCACCACTCTGGCATTTGAACAATACTTAGCGGACCGGGGTATCCGCCGTGCGCTAACTTTGCCAGCACACCCTGCGGCTAACGGCAGGGCCGAGCGCATGGTACACTTTGTAAAAAAAACTCTCCACAAAATGGACTATGGGGACATTGAAGACAAAATAAACAGAATACTTCTACTCCAACACATCACTCCGCACAGCGTCACCAACAAGACTCCAGCTGAACTGTTGATGGGACGCAAGCTCCATTCCCACCTCGACCGGCTTCACCCGTCCTACGAGGCAGAGAAACCCTGTGGATCTAGCGGAAAATGCCGTGAGTTCAAGGTAGGCGACTTAGTTTTCGCCAAAAACCTCTCCGGCGAACCATTATGGGTCGAAGCAACCGTAATTCAAACCACCGGACCCAGATCGTACCGTGTGAAAACCTGCGATGGAAAAATATGGAAACGCCATATAGATCAGCTTCGCTCTAGGCTACAACCCAGTTCCCGCGACTCCTGTGTCTCCCAAACTGAGGGGGGAGGGGATGTCAAAGAAACCGAATTCGAGATGGTGGAAGGCAGAAGCGAAGGAAGTCAGCAATCGGGCGCGATTAATGAAGAAGAATCAGGGAGGGAACTCTCCTCGCCACAGAGGAATACCTCAACGGAGGCAAGCCCGCAAAGATTGGAGGACAACAACGATAGCATTAGCGGCACCAAGTCGTCCAGTGAGGATGCGGAACCGCCGGTAGCAGATATGTCCAAAAATGTCCCGCCGAAACCGGATTACAGACAGGAACCGGTGGGACAGCGCAAATCTAATAGACAGTCAAAACAACCTTCATATCTTAGGGATTATGTCACCGCACCCCTCAAACGGAACCCGGGGGGAAGAGGTGTTATGAACTAATAAAAACGCTTAAATAAAATTTTAACAAACCTTAAGAAAAAGTAGGGTTCTAATCCTGCACTTCTGATTGGCCGAAAATAGCGATATCGGATTGGTCCGTTCAGGGGAATCTGATTGGCTGTTAACGAGCCACTCTCATTGGTTCAAGGGTTTAACACTTCCATGTTTCTCATTGGCTAATAGGTCAGCAGCCTGCCCTATAAAAGGGCTGCTGCTGCCCTAGAGTTTTGCTCTGTTCAGAATGATTAATAAAGAGTTGAAGTTCACTGTTCCCTGCCTCGTCTCCGTTCCTTGCACCCATGCGCAGAACATAACAGAAAGGGAGAACAAACTCCAAAGTTGTTATATCCCACAGGTGACATTCCAGTTATAGAACTATAGGGGGAAAGGGATATAAGTATTAACCAGCATTGGGTTTGAAATCTACATTTCCTGTTTCTCATTACTGCTGCCTACTAGGAGTCACTCCACAACTGAAATTTAGCCATTTTCATTATGTAAATCCCAAGTATATTAGATGACATTCACACAACACTGGCCACAATAATGACTCCAGGTAGAGCTCACTGCAGAACTATGATACATAATAAAGACCACAGATTTTGTTCCTAAAATATTAAAAAATTCTTCTATAAACATAACAAATGAATATTTAGAAATTGGAATGAACACCTATGCACGGAACATTTCAAGGAACAAGAATAGCCAATCACACATAACAGGGAGATGTGTAGGAAAAAAAACCTCCATAATCTTGATAACTCCAGGTTGCTGCTTATAGGTCTGCAGATGTTCTGCTGGTGATGGAGATCTTAGAAAGGCTTCAACTGCTTCTTGTTGGGTTGATGTTATGGACCTCCCAGAGCCTAGGAAAGAGGTGGAAAGGATTGCATGGCACAGACTTACAAGGCCCTCAAAAGACCCTGCAACCACAGCTAGGCATCACATGGAGGATCTCAGAAATGGGGGGCCTCTGTCACAATTTCTATCTGATACAATTATAAGAATTATACAATTGTAACAATCATGGTAACAATACAATTATAAGAAATGTGAGTTTCTTATGGGGTGGGCATTCATGCACAGCCCAAAGAATTCTCTGTGCAGTTTGGTTCTCATTTTTTCTTCTGCATTCTTTGCTTTGTTTTGGGCAGGTTAAAGGACCATCTTAACACATACAAGTGTTAACTGCAGTTTTGCCCAATGCATTAAGCCATGGTTGCTTATTGGGTTTTGGCCAGGGCATCAGGGGAGGGGTGGAAGTGGACCAAATGAAGGCAGATTGGCCATATTTTTGAAGTTTCATCTCCTTTGTACATGTGTTGACACTGTACAGCATACATATACAAAGGAGTGCAGTTCAATCAGACAGTTGCATTTACCATCTCAGCCCTCCATGCCCATGGAGACTCATATTTTTCACATGATGAGCCACTTTGGTTTGCAAAACATAGATTATAAGTTAGTGAGGACCCCAACCAATTGCTAGTTAAAAAACAACCATGATTAAGCAAGCCATGGGTTAGTTCAACATCTGAAGCTAATCAAATGTTTTTCCCTATTCTGCTAAATTCTTAATTTTGCAGTTTAAATTGTAATAGTAACTCGACAAGCATCTTTAATCACCAATATATCTTATTATCCTTTCCTTGACCAGTTTCATCACTTCTTTTCTTGATCATTTTTATCTAAAAGGAAACACCTTGAATTTAAGGCAATCCTCCCTCCAAAGAAAGAAGAGGCAGAAAACTATAAAGAAAAGGTATGTAGTACCCAAACTCTGCACTTTGCCTATCTGGGATTGCCAAATTCAAATGAAGATTCTGGCCCTCCCATAAAAGTGTATATGTAATATACTAATGTATAAGTATTTGGGGCTAGTTCAAAAATAAATGATAATGATTAAAATGATGCCTAATTAAAATCAGCACCCTTTAAAATACACTATCTTGCTAGGTAGTAAAGTTATCTCCATCTCCACTCCCATACATGCACTCATACAATTCAGAGATAATTATTTGGAAAACCGATACATTCTCTTTGTGTCAGCAAATATTTTTTGAACTTTACAGGGCAAAGTGAAAGCTGAACTTACATCTACTGTAAATAAAAGATTCCTATTTTGAAATGGTTAGCACATCTGACGCATATGAAAAGGGATAATACTAAGAGATGTTTACATTTGCCAGATGACTTGCAAAGCCAAGTTCGTACTCCTTGAAGACTCAAGTGCATTCTACTTTTCCTATTGTATTAAAAAAGAGCTAGACACCATGACCAAAAAAACCAAACCCCACCAACAATTCTAGAACCAGTGTTTGCATTGGCTATGTAATGTATTTTGCTCTCTCATGCTGTAATAAGTCTAATGGGAACAATGGGATAATTCATCTAATCCCAGGCTGGACAGTCCAAAGGAAATCTGATCACCAACCGCTCCTAAGAATTGGATTTCCTCCTACCCACAGGGCATACCAGCTTGGAATAGTCCTTTGGAGCTGCCTAAACTTTTTAAAAATGGTTCTCTGCTCATATGAAAATTGTCCTCTTCTATTTGGCATGTAGAAAGTTATAAAGGCTCAACAGGTGGAGAGACTTGGCCCATAGAATGGCCAAGAGTCAGACGTAATTGAATGGATAACATCATCATCATCATCAAACATGATCATATGATAACTTTTGGAAATAGTGTGTTAATATATGGGGAATTTATAGGGGAAATCTTTTATTAAAGATGGCAATGTCACGTTGACTTATATAGATAGTTAAGCCTTGGAATCTGACTGTTTATCAATAATTATGGTGGGACTGAGCAGGGAAATGGCTAGGAAAATCATACTGAGAAATCGGAAAAGTGATGTTAAGGAGCAGCTTCCAGAAATGTGAGATGTACTGTATCTATTTTGAAAAAAGCAATATTTCCTAATAATCAAAGGCTAAAGCAATATGTGTTACTATGGCAAAGATTTTGTAATATTTTACAATAAATTGTTGCACTAATATTATAATAGAGTATGGTACATATTAATAAACCAATCATTACTGATAATATATAAGGAAAGGTAATTTCTTTTTCTTTTTCTCTCTTAATTTATTTGGGATTTTTCTTTTTTTGTTTTGATATTTTTTTTCTTTACTTTAGGTATAAATGCTGTTTCACTTCATGAGTTTTTGCGTTTTGATTAGCTTTTCTTGTAACTGGTAAATAAAATTAAAAGAAGAAAAACTAGTCCAATGAATCAAGACTTTCCAAAGGTACCTTTTTGCATTCAATTAGACTTTTCCTTGGCAAATGCATATAAAACAATAGCATAACTTTTGTAATGCTTTCTTCTCAATAATTCAGCATGTTTTCAAAACAGTAGATAAAACGCCAAGTGTCATGTACTTTTCCAGCTTCTCACATTGTACCTGGACCTAATTTAAACAGGAAGCTAGGCCTTTGACTACTGAGATTTCGCTGGTGCGCATGGAAGTTTGCTTCCTGGTTACTGGTACTGATCGCGGAACCCTTTCTGCCAAGTTCAGGCTTTCATTAAGGGCCAAATTAAGTTAGAGTTCCACCAAACATTTGGTCTGGTGTCCACTGCATGGAACCAAAGGGAAATCCATGGAAGGTTAACAGGTATTGCACAAAAATATGAAATGAGCAGGTCTTGACATTTTGCATGTAGCTGGTCAACGCACCCTACCTCCCTACCTCCAAGCTCACATGAACTAAGCAGGGTGATATTCAGGACAAAAAGCTTCTTAAGAGCCATGGTGGTACAGAGGTTAGAATGCAGTATTGCAGGCTAATTCTGTCAACTGCCAGCAGTTCGATTCCGATCGGCCAAGTTTGACTCAACCTTCCACACTTTTGAGGTTGGTAAACTGAGGACCCAGATTGTTGGGGACAATATGCCGACTCTGTAAAGTGCTTAAAAAGAGCTGTAAAGTGGTATATCAGTCTAAGGGCTATTGTTAAGGCAACCCAGGCTACCTCCATAACTTTGAAGACTGTTGTGATGAGTTGTAAATGATCTCCTCCAATACTGGAACCCATAAGAAAATCCTGTCAACTTGATTTGGAATATATAAGGACCATTCTTAAGAGCTCCCAGCAAAACCCAACATTATGAACATAAACTTCTTTTTTGCAGGGTTGAAATTGGATGTTTCCAAGTAACCTAATATAATGTTTGATGAAGAGGATCTTGTGTTTCAAGTACATATCAATTTCTTACATAAAATGGAAAACCTATTGTCAGAAACTTCGGGGGAAAAGAAGAGACTCCAATGTCATGCCAAAGGCCTACGTATTTGGCTTGAGGGCCCATATCTCTGTCCCAAGCAACCAAGCAAAGGCAGTGAGATGGTCTAAAGGAAAATGGAGAAAAAGTTGGTGAAAGTACACAAGAGCCATTAGCAAATGAAAGAAACAATAAATGACAATGTAACAGTGGGAAAGGAAAGGAAAGGAAAAAGAATTTCAAGATAGCCTTGCCTTGATTTTACTGCATAAGGTATAAGAGTGGGCAGTGGCAGGTTTTCAGAATTCTGTTTTTACACTCGACAACAATAACATGGTATTGTGATAGCTATTTTTTGATGCAGCCTACCTTGAAATGCTGATGGAGATAGTAAAGGGTGGTAGCATCTTCAAAACATGCTGCTTATATAAGCATAATCCTGAGCCTTCTTCTTTGTCCAGAAACCTTAAGTCCTGTAGGGCATATAGTCCCCAAATATGTCTGTAACCCCATGTTTTTTAAAATTATTTGTGATAATAATTTTCCCATCCCAGAATTCACAAAAAAACTTCTCTCCTTAGCCCTTCCTCCTCAGTTCTGCAGACCATTTGTAAATGCTCAAAGTGCTGCTTCTTAAACTAATTTGTAGGCTGCAGGTGCAGACTGGAAGACATATTTATAAAAGTATTCCAGTAAATGTTTAATCTTACTCTACATTAAAAGAGTAATTATAACTTAAGACAACTTCCTGCAATGACAACCCCAAAAGGCCAACCTGAGGCTGAAAAGCTGGAGGCTGGATCTCAGGTGACAATCAAAGTGGTGGACCAAATACCCAACTTCTGTTTTTGAGCTTGTTGGTCTTATGGCTCTGCCTGTTCCTTTTCCTCCAGAAAAAGTTTGAAATTCATTGCCCAAGATAACAATCTCATTTTGCCTAGGGGTCACCTGTGAGGTTTTGCTGCTCCTGTAATTCTGAAATTATGTTTTCTTCCTGAGTGGCTGCTTCTAGCACCATCCAGGCATTGCTTGTTTGCAAGAACCTACTCTCAGCAATGCAATTAACTTTTCATACTTGAGCGGTAAGAGTATTTAAAGCCCTTTAAAAAAAATTATGTGTAACTTGATGCTTCCTTGCAGAGCATATTTAATGGGGTTTTTTAAATGGGTAGCTAAAGAGGATTAAAGCAGATCAAAAAAAGATTCATCTATAGGCTTCATAAAGATAATACAATAATTATTAGAAGAAGCAAGGATTCATAAAGAACAAGTCTTGGTGGACTATTCTTATCTCATTGGATAATTGCACTGTTTCCTTATCAGGTTGTGAAAATGCTACAGACAGAATATGCCTTGATTATAGCAAAGTATTAGATAAAGTCCCTCATTCATGCTAAGTTAACTAGCCAGCAAGTTATCTAGGCTGGTTGGGAAAGAAATTAAGCAGCACAATTATTCACTTAGAAAAGACAAAAATCAAAATGCAGGTATAAGATAGAAGATAACTGGTTTGGTAACAATATTTATGAAAAAGAGCTTGGAACAATAGTTGTTTGCAAACTGTGTATGAGTCAATAGGTGTCAGCCAAAAATGCAGTTTTTGTTGCATTAACAGAAAACAATGTACTTTAAATTATGTGAGACAACATAATTACCCATTTAGCTGTGAAAAAAGCAGAGTGGTATGATACCACAGCAGTTCAGATACCTGAATGGATATCATACAGTTCTACATACACATAAACATATGTGTTCTCATTAATTCTCAATATGCAGATATGGTATTACAGATACGTCATATGAGGAAAAACCATTTCTAATTCAATATAGAAGAGAGAATTCTTCCTATTATTAAGAATCCTTTGACAGTGGGGATTCCACCAGAGAAGCAGGCTGAAAAGATATTTACTTGCACCATCCACCGAGTTTGAATAAATACCTCCAGCCAGCCCTGCAGTTCTGTGAATAGATAGGAAATCCCCTTTTTCACTTGAACATTGCAAAATGAACATAAGCAATTCATGGTGTGTGTTTTTTAAAGGTGTGAAATGCTTTTGTGCTCTTAAAATTGCACCAATTGCACCAATCCAAACTTATACTAAAATAACTCTACCCTATTCTTTATCCTTAAATTTGGCTGGTATCCATCCACCGTGGTTGTGCTGATGTCATAATCTAAGTAAATACTGTCGCAAGGTGTGTTTTCAAAAGTTGTGGTTTCTCATCCCCTTGGAAAACCTGTTTCCATTGTCTCTGTCTCATTTCAAAATAAATGAAACCTGCAATGTAGTTCAAAACCATCCTGTGTTTGTAGGTATCTGGTTTCCCACTAGAGGCAACACTAGCCATGCCCCCAGTTTCTCAGCTTTCTTTTTTTTTGAGAGACAGATTGAGTCTGCTTTTCTCCTTGTAAATGAAAGGTGAATAGATATTTATTAATTCATGCATAGCAGAAAGCTCTGGGGCAGGACATCTCAACAGCTGGTCATCGGGGTGAGTATGGGTGGGGAGAGCCAATAGTAATTGCTTAGCATTTGGCACAATTGCTATTGGCTTGACAGTCAAAATGTGAGCAGCACCTGAAGACATTCTCTGCCAGCTCCAGATATCTAAGCATATAGACAATGCGGTATTAAAACCATTTCAAATCTGCAAATAGTGATCTGCAAATGTACATACAATGAGTTGGTTTTAAAGTGCCTTGTGAATGACTGATAAATAAAAGGCTGCTTTGCGGTAAACTTCAAGATATAACCAAGCACAAATCACATGGGCAGTTATATCACTGCAAATGCCAAATGTCAAAACCACTATTCTTGGGGGGGGGGGGGGGAGTGGAACCATGATGTTAAGTGGGCTAGTGAGGTGTATTTCATTCTTTCTCCAATATAATCATAAAATAAATAAAATAAAACATTATCATACCTGGACTAAAGCATGTGGTTATTCCAGAGGAAACTTGTATTGGGGAAACATTCTGAAATTCCAATCATCTCTTTCAGCTAAGACTCTTCTGAATGGCAACTCCAAGTTTAAAAATAGTTGAAAGAATTTGAACTCATGTGAGGGCAAAAAGATTCAGAAAGTCTCAGATTTGAACTTCCTCTGTTTCAGAAACTTATTCGAGAACCATTTTAATACCTAGATCCAGTGGTGGGATTCAGCCAGTTTGAATCAGTTCGGGAGAACTGGTGGTTAACTTTCTGAGCAGTTTGGTGAACTGGTTGTTGGAAGAAATCATTAGGTCAGAGAACTGGTTGTTAAATTATTTGAATCCCACCACTGCCTAGATCCACTGTTTAGGGCAGTGTCATGGCTCAGTGGCTGAGATGCTGGGCTTGTCGGCTGGAAAACTGGCAGCCCAGGTTCGAGACCTGAGCACCACGATAGAGTGAGCTCCCGTCCTTGTCCCAGCTGCTGACAACCTAGCAGTTTGAAATCATGCATATGCAGTGGGGAGGTAACAGTGCTCCGTGACGTCATGCTGGCCACATGACTGTGCAAATGTCTTTGGACATCGCTGGTTCATTGGCCTTGAAACGGAGATGAGCACTGCCCTCTATAGTTGGCAACAACCAGTGAAGTAAAATCCACAGGGACTCCTTTACCACTGTTTAGTGGGATCACAACTGATCCCAACATTTCTGTGGTGAAGACAGTTGTTAAGTGAATTTGCCCCTTTTTAATGACCTTTCTTGTCACAGTTGTTAAGTGAATCACAACAATTGTTAAGATGGCAATACAGATCGTTAAGTGAATCTCGCTTCCTCGTTGACTTTGCTTGTCAGAAAGTCACAAAAGGGAATCACAAGGGCCCAGGACACTGCAGCAGTTGTAAGTACAAGTGAGTTGCCGAGTGTCCAAATTTTAATGACATGATGATGGAGATGCTGCAACAGTTGTGTGTAAAACAGTCATAAATCACTTTTTTCGGTATCACTGTAACTTCAAATGTTCACTAAACAAATCGTTGTAACTTGTAAGTTAAGGATACCTGTATCAATCTGAAAACTGGTTATTCCAGAGTCTAAGGTAGATAGCTTTGATTTAAAGATGCTTTATTTCTCTATGTGGACTCAAAATCAAGCTCCACAGCAAAGCTAGAAAGGGTTTCCATAAGCTTTAGTGACTGCCATGTTGACTTGGTTGAAGATCTCCTGATCAGAATGGCTTTTTATCCAGCTAGCTTTTAAAAAAAACAAAAGCTCTGGGGCTTCAAGCAGCAGCTAGAACAGGGGTGGGCAAACTTTTTGGCTTGGGGGCCGCATTGACTTTTAAAATTTGACAGACGGGCCAGGTCAGCACAAGATTTTTTGGGAATTGCCCCCCCCTTCTCCTCCTTCCCCTCCCCTCGGAGGCCCCCTGAGTCAGGAATTGCTACCACCGGTGCGGCTCCGCACGGCTCCAGTCCCGCGTTGCCTCGGGAAGGGAAAGGCAAAAAGGAAGAGCCGCGGCAGTGCTTTGCAACGGCAGCAGCGGCACCGGAGGCTCAGGCTCAGCGGCTCCTGGTTTTGCCTTTTCCTTCCCAAGGCAACGCGGGACTGGAGCTGCGCCGGCGGTAGCAACTCCTGACAGCCCCAGCCGGACACCTGAGCGGAGCCCGGATGGAACTGCTGTTGCTGCTGCCAGAGCACCGCCGGGTGGCCTCCTCCAAGCAGCCCACCCGCCCGCCGGGCTTCCCCTCCGCCGCGCGGCTTGGGGCCAGGCGCGAGCGCCCGCAAGGAAAAAGGAAGCCGCAAGTGCTGGGAAGTTGCTCGGGTGCTGGGAGCAGGCTTTTAAAGTGCCGCCCGAGCAGGACCGCTGAGCCGGGAAACGGGGCACCAAGGCAGGGCAAGGTTCCACCAGCAGCGGCCTAGCTTTAGGTGGCTCCAAGCAGCCCGCTCCAAGCAGCCTGCCCGCCTGCTGGGCGGAACCCTTCCTACTCCTTGGCCGGAAGACGCTCCCGCCTGCAAACTTTGCCTTTGCAAAGTTTAAGCCTGGAAGCCCCAGAAAAAAAAGGGGGATCAACGGGGACTCACCTTCGGAGAGGTCGCACTCGAAGGTGATTTCGAACTCCCTGCCAAGGCCTTTGCAAAGTTCTTCTTTTCTTTCCTACCCCGAGAGCGCTCCGCACTGTTTTGCAGCTTTGGGGGCCACGTGGCGCAGGGCAATACGTCACACCCAGCTATTTTTTTTTCAGGGGCGGGCCGGATTGGACAGACCAACGGGCTGGATGTGGCCTTAGTTTGCCCACCCCTGAGCTAGAAGCAGGGGTGGGATTCTACCAGTTCACACCTTTTCGCTAGAACCGGTTGTTAACATTCTAAGCAGTTCAGAGAACCAGTGGTTAGAAGAAATTACTAGTCTAATCCTGTAAGGAAGGCAGGAAGGAAACATTCTGGTGTTGCTTACAGAAACTGCCTCTCTGTTAACCCTTATTACATTCTTGGCAGGAGTAGACTTCCTCAAGAACTTTTCTGGAGTTGTTTTCCTCCTTTGCTGGTCCTTTGCTTGTGTGGAGTGACCATTCCACGTTACAATGGCACTGAAAAAAGTGACTTATGACCATTTTTCACATTTTCAACTGTTGCAGCATCCCCACAGTCATGAGACGCCAGGCGAGGAGATGCGTGCCTCGATGTGAGTGATGTTGAGTTGGCCACACCCAGCCAGTCACATGACCATCAAACCATGCCTACCAACTAAGCCATGCCCACAGAACCAGTTGTTAAAAAATTTGAATCCCACCCCTGGCTAGAAGGGCTGAAAGATTATACCCTACCATCTAGCCCTGTGATGGCAAACTTGTCGCATGCAGAGCCACTTCTGCCAGCATGCGAGAGGTCACCCAGAAGAACCCCACTGCGCATGCACGCTTGCCCCCCGCCAGCCAGCTGATTGTCAGCTATCTGCCATACATGCATGGGGGGGATGTACACGCATGCGCAGAGGCATACAGTGTGGAGGATGTTGCAGGCACATGTGGAGTGTGTGGGGCAGGGGGGTCACAGGTGCATGTGCAGAAGGGCGGGGGAGTCGCATGCTCATGGGTGCAGGCACACGAGTGCACTTTTGGCACGCAACATGGAAAAGGTTAGCCATCACTAATCTAGCCTATTGTTGCAGTTTTGTAACTGGGTTCCATCTTCCATCCACCCACATGATCTTCAGCATCCTACTTTGAGAAAGGGCTCCTGAGAGTGAAGCATTGGGAAATATTTCAAGGAGCTCCAGTAAGCATAGAGAGTGCTGCCAAAGAAAGCAATGTTTGAACTCTGCAACCCAACTAGAAGAACCAATGGCTGATTGAGAAAACTGTGGAGTCCCTGGTGCTCTCGGGTTACTTGCTTGCTGAAGTTTCATTTTCCGGTTATGTAACATTTACAGTGCTAGAAAAAAGTGGGATTTGCTCTCTGTTTATGTGAAAGTAGCTTGCCCTGTCAGTGTTGATGAAAGCATTTGTTTCTCCGTAGTTCATTTATTAGGTTGCTGTTTACTGATTTATTGTTTGGTGTTATCTTGATGGGGATCCCTGATTATCTGGGTATTGATTACTGTCTTGGTGTTCTTGTCTTTTTGTTTCCTTTTTAGCTTTTTTATTGTTTCTTTGGTATGGTGTATACATTTTGTTTTTCTCTGTATGCCTGTTGATGGTTGATTTGTCTAAGCGCCAAGCTTCCAACAATTCTCTGAAATATTTGGATTTAGCTTGGTCTAGGATGTTCACAGTTCCCCAGTCAAAGTTCGTCTGTCCATGTGTTATGAAATTAAAGAATTTTCATCATGTCTTCTGATTGTATTCCAACAGCCTCATTGGATGTTTCCTGACAAAACCATAGAAAGATAATGAACAAGGCCAGGAAAATTGTGGACATGGCTCTTTAGGGGCAATTTAATCCCACATAGTTCCATATCTCCAGGTCATAGTACTTCTCAGAACACTTCATTTTATTTTCCAAATGGTGGAGATAATAAAACAATGGACATGGCTGTGTGTAAGCACAGATAACATAATGCACAAACCGATATAAAAAGAATGTTGACATTGGTTCATTGTCTATGGACCAGAATATAATTTAGTCATTATTGCTTTCAAATCCTCCGCTCTAGATGTGACTTCAATTGGAGAATGTTTTATTAATGGTATCAAACATTCAGAGATCCAGGAGAATGAATAGGGGTGTTCCATTCCCATTAATTTCCCACTTTAATTTATCAACTAAAACAATGAAGACAGTTTATTTAAAAATCCAACTCACAAGGGTTAAAAAGTAAGCTCACTAGAGTCAACTAATTCCCATTATTCCAGGTTCTTGTTTACATTGGTATATTGTTGACTGGATTCTGATTTTTTTCAAAACATAGAGTTTCTATCTGGGTTTTTTAGAAGTACTTTCAATATGTATGCATATTGGGACAACTCTATCATAACGAGAATTCACCATTTCTGATAACAGTACTCTTAGCTTAATCCAGGAATGTTACACAAAATTTTATGGAGAAAGGATGGGCCTCCAGAAAGTCTGCTCATATTCTCAGATTAGAAAACACAGCCATTAACAAGACTAGACATTGCAGTAGCTCAATACATCTCTGGTTTGGATAAAACTGTGGCATCTATAAACAGATACTGATAATTTGTGTTGTAGAATGCAACACAAATCATCCACAAGGGCTTGGTCTCCTCCAGGATGGACTGTCAGTGAGAAGAGTAGCTGATATGAAAGGAGTGGCAGTAGTTTATCTGAGTATGTTCACCTAGCAGCTGTGAAATTTATACTACATGATGGCACCCGATTTCCAGTGTGCATCCTAATCTTTATATCATTTTCTAGTTAAATTCAATTTTCTAGTTAAATGCAGTAACTGCAGTTTGTGCAGTAAAATTAAGAATCAATTTAACCACAGGAAATCAGTCAACTTTAAAGGGACTACTCTAAAGTATTGCAGCAAAATTAACTAGTCATAGGACACATTTATTACAGCATAACCTGTAGAGCAATAGAACCTACCTAATCTAAATGGACAAATAAGCAGCAGCAAGATCAATCCTCAGTAATTTTCACTATATGGGGCAGAGTTCTTTACACTTTCATAGGCCAGCAAAACATATTTCTATTTATGCTTTTAGTCTTCCTTCCTTCCTCCCTCCCTCCTTCCTTCCTTCCTTTTGGGTAGCTTTGAAAGGAAACGTTGCAACTGTCCAACTGCAATTAAATAGTATACAGAGGAATGCAATGATGCCACACAGTGGGAAAGAGCTCTCCCAGGACAGCAAATACAGCAAATCTAAACCACAGTCAACGTAAGCAATGAGCTGCAATGTTAAAGTGATTGGGATATTGGGATGTTGAGCAAAAGCATGGGCAAACCACCTTTAGATCCTAAGTCAGCAGTGAGTTTCATATATGCACAGGTGCCAAAAAAATGGGCTGAAGAAGGAATGAGACCATCCGTAATATTTCCGCAGCTGATCAGCACTGAAGTCTGAATAGAGTTGGCAAGTGTAATCAAAGCCTCTTTTCAGCTTGGAGAGTATTGTCTTACGAGGGTTTCCCGTCATGCAGATGAACTTAACTAAAATGCTGGACATCTGCCTAGAATCAAAACTGGAAGTCAAGTGCGCCTCTACAGCAGGGTTTTCAAACCTTGGCAACTTTAAGATGAGTGGACTTCAAACTCCAGAATTCTGGGAATTGAAGTCAGGAATCTTAAAATTGCCAAGATTGGGAAACCCTGCTGTACAGAGACATTAGAAATGGGGCTTGGATGCATGTTCTGACTTGTACATACTGTTAGCACTTATAAATCCAAGCAAGTGGGGCTAACGGAAGCATAGCTATCTCTCATATATGTACATTGTAATGTAAACTTGTGCGTGTTTCTCTGAATTCCTTGAAGGAAGAATAGGTAGAAATTATTACAAGCAAATGGTATCATTACAATTTATATTCCTTTCCTGGGTTTGCCATAGCACAGGGATGCACATTTTGGAGCATTCCCACATGACCTCACCACTTGGTGTCAATTGTTGTGCCCGTTGTGTGATCCTTCAGAGAGACCTGAGCCTTCCAGGTCATGAAATTTCCACAATCGTTATGTGTTGGCAGAACCTGCATATGCTTATTCCTTGTTCTTGGGCCATTTTTTTTTTCTTGGAACTGAATCACTTCTTTGCTCGCTTTGAAGTGGAGACATCAGAGACAGCTAAAATACAGCCACCAGCCAATTGTAGCCCCCACCCCATTATGCAAGAACAGAAGGTAAGGAGCATTCTGAAGGCTGAGGACCCTAGAAAGGCTGCTGGTCCTGACAGTATCTCTGGCTGAGGGTTTAAAGACTGTGCTGCTCAGTTGGCTGGAGTCTTTACCAGGATCTTCAATCGGTCTTTATCTCAGCCCACTGTTCCATCTTGTTTGAAGGCTTCTGCCATTGTTCACTGCCAAAGAAGTTTCCTATCAATAATCTCAATGATTACAGACCAGTGGCACTCACTCCTATTATCATGAAGTGCTTTGAGAAATTGGTCTGCTGGCACATCATTTCTGGTCTTCCGCATACATTTGATAAACACCAGTTTGCATACAGAAGAAATAGATCTACAGAGGATGCTACAGCCATCGCTCTTCACACTGCTCTGATTCATCTAGAACAGCAGGGCGGATGCTTTTTGTAAGTTTTAGTTCTGCATTTAACACAATTCTTCCACAGAGTAAACTTCTGGACCTTGGCCTTTCTTATTCAATCTGCCTTTGGATTATGGATTTCCTGTCTGGCTGCTCACAGAGGGTCAGATTAGGTAATCATACCTCTTCAGCCCTTATTCTTAATACTGGTACACCACAGGGTTGTGTGTTGAGTACCTTACTCTATAATCCTTATGTTCATGACTGCATTCCCGCTCATGCTAGTAATACTATTACTAAATTTTCAGATGATACAGCAGTGGTGGGACTCATCTCCGGGGGGGGGGGGGATGAGTCTGCCTAGTGAGATGAGGTGGATCAGTTGCTTTCGTGGTGTGGAGACAATAACTTGGTCCTCAGCACCAATAGGACCAAGGAGCTTATAGTAGACTATAAAAGGAACAGGTCAGACATCCACCCCTTGCTTATCAATGGAGACCGAGTGAAGCAAGTGGCCAGTTTTAAGTTTCTGGGTGACCATAAATAAAAGAGGACCTGACCTGGAGTGCTCACATTGCAGCCCTGGTCAAAAGGACCCAGCAGAGATTATACTACCTGAGACACTCAGAAAACAACTGAATGAAAAACTGCTGGTGACCTTCTACCGCTGCACCATAGAGAGTATTTTAACATACTGCACCTCTGTATGGTTTGCCAATTGCACAGTGGCAGATAGGAAAGCACGCCAGAGGATTAACATCATTGCCCAGAAGATCATTGGTTGCCCTCTCCCCTCTTTGGAAGAGCTTTATAGCTCCTGCTGCCTCAAGAAAGTTCAAAACATTCTCAAAGATGCATCTCATCCTGGGAACCCTTTTTTTTTAACTATTACCATCTGGCAGCTGGTACAGAATAATAAAAACAAGGACAAATAGGCTGAAAAACAGCTTCTATCCCAGGACAGCAGCTCTGTTGAATTCTATTGTATAGTGCAATATTAATGCAATATCAAGGGTTTTCAATTCAATGTGTGGAGTATGAATGATGTTTATGTTAATTTTCAGTCATAATGTACACTGAAGGTGGTATTTAATTTCCTTGTATGAGGTACAATGATAAAAAAGTAAACTAAACTTTTGTAGCATATTATCTCTGATCACCTGCACATTGGCAGGGCTTGTCCAAGAGCTCCAGGTTCATTTTCTTAACATTTTGAGTGTTTCTGAATACTTGGACAACTGGATACAGAAATGGCTGAATGAATAAATATTTGGGAAAGGGAAGAAAAATCATAAGTCATTCTCAAAGTCCTGTTTTCCCACAAACACTTGGAAGCAGGAGGCCAAATGAAACTGCATCTGTAAGAAAAAAAATCCTCCCTGTCACCTTTGTGCACAGAGTGAAGCCTCTTTCCGACACATTAGAAGCTATTGGTCAAAAAAGTAGGAGCAGCTGATCAGATTCACTGCAGAGAAGGGCCATGGTTCACAATGGGGTGAAACAGTCAATATCACAATGTTGTGACAACATGGACAGTTTAGACTTCCTATCAAATCCAAAGTGTAAAGAGGGGAGGGGGGGGACTGACTTTGGGTTTGATTCCTGAGGATTATGTGGACACATCCATGTACTTTTCTGGCTACTTTGGACAATAATGGTTTGCCACTGCCTCATTCTGGGGTGGTTGTTTAACTTCCCAGTTTTCTCTCCAATCATGTCTGCCTGATCCTATTTAGCTTTCCATCCCAGGCAAAGCCAGCCAGATCCTGTATATCCTGAGTGATCCCCTCAAGGAGGAAGCATACTTTCAAAAAGAGGGACAAAGAAAGATTGAATCTGTACATGATCTGCTGCATATGCTAATATATTGTTGCCCTTAGTCAACATTGAGAAATGCAATATAAATAGAAATATAACCACTTTCACTATAATGATATGGTTATCTGCAAGATGTGCCTCCTCGTGTAGGTCTCCAACAGCTCACTTTTTATGGGTGACATCAAACGATGAAGCCCTCTCCCCTGTTTCAGGAAGGGACCATTGTCTGCATTCTAACTCTGAAGGGGGGCATAGGCAGAGGTGGTATTCAGCAGGTTCTGACCAGTTCTGGAGTACCGGTAGCAGAATTTTTGAGTAGTTCGGAGAACCACTACCTCTAACAACTATAAAACGTGTATACAAAATGTCTCTGACTGGCCCTGCCCCCATCTATTCTCTGCCTCCCAGTGAGTCCAAGCTGATTGGCTAGGTCTCCTTTTGTTGCTCTGCACAGGAGAACGGAGCTGGAAAGCAGGTTAGTGGGATGGGGAGGGAATGGGGGTTTGCAGTAACCTTCCCCCAGGAGTGGGTTGGGAATGCATATTTTGTAGTTTCCTTCCCACGGAGTGGGGTGGGAATGGAGATTTTATAGTATCCTTCCCCTGCTATGCCCACCAAGCCACGCCCACAGAACTGATAGTAAAAAAAAAATTGAATCCCACCACTGGGCACAGGCATTAGGAAGTGTGTAACTCCTAAGCATGGACAGTAGACAAAAAAAAAAAAAATCAGGCAATTGCCTGAAGTTTCCCCCTCTCTAAGGATTCGTTTCCAATGGTCTTCCTCCTTCTCCCTCTCTCTCCCTTTCCTTCCTTCCCTTTCCTTCTCCCTCTCTCTCCCTTCCTTCAACCTTTCCTCCCTACTCAGCAACAGCAGTTGTTTACCTGCTAGTCCCCCACCCCTGCCCTCACCCCTGCCTCCCTTTCTAGGAACATTGTGTTCTTTACTGCAGCTTGTAGTTATACCCTGGAGCAGAAAGTGTATTTCTTCCCATCCTCCCCTTTACAAGTGGCAGAAAAGGGCCAGGAGATTGCAATCGCACTAGGCAAGACTGTTAAGCAAGATATAGGACAAAACGGTCAACAGTTAAGATCACCACCGTTCATTTACTGATCTAGCAGCAAATAAAATAGCCAGGGAAAATCTCACCTGTCATGGAACTGTTAGAGGTACAGAAATTTTACCGCTCCTATCAGTTGTGGTCAGATCTCTTTGTCCTGCCCAGGCTGATTCATTTGAACATTTCATTGTTCGGTAATTTCGCAAGGACTCAATAGGACTTGGGGGGGCAATTTATTCTGCCAAGGAGGTCTGAGGTTCTCTTTTCCCCTATTCACCTAGGTCATAAGTTTGCATTTAAAACACAAGACCTGGTTTTTAAAGAAAGTCCAGGATACCACCACCACCCCAAAAAAAATTCCTGAGACCTCAAGGCACGTTTTATTTATTGTTTCATTCTGCTCCACTGCCTTTTTAAAATGGCAAGTAGTACTTCAATACTGTGAATAAAATAGATGATCAGTAAAATGTATTGCACAAATTCCTCAGTTTTAATGAAAATAGGAAGAAAAACCCAGTAGAACTGGACCTGCAAGGAAAGTGAGAGCAAAGCAATCTGAGTAACCGAGTCCAATAAAAAAGTGAAATAAATAAGAATCTACCACAGTCAACCCACAACTGTGAAGAGCAATATGAACTAACAATGGGTTTTTAGTATTTGTTAAAATAATAAAGGAATTTTGTTACATATAATTGGGATATAGTTCTCATGGTCTTTGGATTTTTTAGTCAGTGCTATGCAAACTGTTCATGTCACCAGAGTTAAGAAAAGATCCAGAGAGTGCAATGTGGGATTAAGCAGTGTCTCAGTCATCATGATGTCATCATGATGTCATAATGAAGATGTGACTTCATCTAAGTTGCATGGTGATTCAATGCATGTGATGTAATCATAGCTTGTACTGAACAGCTATGGGAAAGCAACTTTTTGACTTTTTACTTTGGTCTCTGCTGAAAGAAAAAAAAAGTCAGCAGCAGTCATGCTGCAACTTGGATTATTGAAATGAGAAGGATCATAAACAGTCACAGAGTCTACTTTGGGGCAAGGCAGGCATTTTAAAAACAGTATATCCAAGGCTGATTTTTCCCCATCTCACTTTTTGGCTTCTGTTATCATATGGAGGATATATATCCACAAATGAAGATATTCCACAGCTTTTTCTTTGTCTAAAATACATATATTAATTTGTGGCTTTTGTTTGGGATAAATCATCTGAATCACACTATAGCACACGGCATTCAAAGCTGCTGCCCATTATAATTTTACTGGGGAAAAGTCAAGCCCCACCCACTTTCCATATGCAGATACTGCCTGGCTGGCCCATATTATTTCAAGGTTCCCAGCTCTTTGATATTCATCACCCGAGGCAGCTGCTCCCTGCCCAGCAGTAGAGCATATTCTCTGCCCAATTCCAGAAACATCCAGTTCACCACATTGAAAGATCTACCTCCTCAGTTTCATTATAGGTGTGAGGTCTGAAAATGGTCTGGGATTGGTTTTATATTTGCAAAGAAGACCAGCTGGTCATAATCTAACAAAGGCAGCATATAATATAGAGGACATAAAAATAGGATTCACGTCCTTTCCAAGAAACTAATTTGAGAAAGCATCTCAGACAAGCCACTCCTCCATACACACAAAGAGGGGCAGGAGCACTTGTAGAGTTGCAAGATTCAGCTACTACAGCTGTTCCACTAAAAGTAGTTTTAGATCTATATGGCAATAGTTTCTTAGTCTAGTCTATCTTACAGGACTGATATGTATAGTATAAGGCAGGGTTGTCAAACTTGATTTCATTGAGGGCCGCATCAGAGTTGTGTTTGATCTCAAGGGGGCAGTGTGCGTGTGGCCAGGGTACGCATGGCCAGCTCGATGTCACTGGTGCTGGGGGCACCTGTGGTGGCCCAAGCGCTCTGCCAGTGAAAACAGGCTCCCAAGCTCTGTTTTCAGCTGCAACGGCTTCCTGCAACCCTCTGTCTGCAACAATGGAGCTTGAGAGGGACCATTTTCTCTAGCAGAGGCCCCACGGGCCAGTCTAAAGCACCCCGTGGGCCAGATCTGGCCCCCGGGCCTTGAGTTTGACACTCCTGGTATAAGGCCACATCCCATTACCAGGAGATCAGAGACAGTCCCCCTGATCTCTTCAGATTATGTTCCTCACCTCCTTCACACACACACAACCTGAGGCCACTTTTCTGGGCCTTTATTTGGCACCCCCATGCATAGAAGTCCTTGATGTATATGCAGGTATGTTTTTACTCATATGCTTTTTTTCAGGTAGCCCTTGACTTTGGACCATTTAATGACAATTTGAAGTTATTATGACCTCAGAACAAATTGCTTAAGACTTATCCTCAAAGGTCCGACCATTGCACTACCGTATGGTCATGTGATCATAATTTGAGTGCTTGTCAAACAGTCTGCATTTATGATGGTTTGCAGTGTCTTGAATTCACATGATTGTGACTTGTGACCTACCCAGTCAGCTTCCAAGCAAAGCCCATTGGAAAAATTGAATTTGCTTGATGATTCTGGTGTTTTGCTTAATGGTCATGGTAAAATAGTAATCAAATCAGGTCCAGTCATGTGATAATTTGCTTAATGATACATTGTGTATCAATCAAATTTGATCTTATGGTTGTGTCTGCCATCTTGGCTTTTTTGACCTTACAATGGACGCCTCTGACAGTCTGTATATATGAGACAAATACATGTCTGCATATGTCAAAATTTATCTGTCAACCAATAAATTTACATAATCATATTGACAATTATTTAAAATAATTATAAACAATGATTAAATTGATTAAATTTGCCAATTCATGCAGTAGTCATGTGGCCATACCTCTTTTTGCTGTGCAACCTCCATAATTCCTTGAAAAGCTATTTTGACTTAACAAAAATTGTGCACCCATGGCTAGAATCCAACCCATAATTATTCAAATCCAGAGGGAGGGAAGAAGGCAGATTAGGATTAATCCAGTTTAGAAATCCAGAATTTCACTCAATTATATATCAAATGGAGGGGGGGAAAACTCGAGTGTGACTAAAAGTCAAGAGTTTGGAGTGTTGTGCATGGGAAGGATATATAATGTATGTCCTTGTGTATCTCATTCTGTCTGCTGTTTGATCTTTTTTGCGCTCTTATTTTTGGTATGGTTGTAATGAAGAAGGTTGTAATGAAGAAGTATATAACAAGCAACTTCCATGAGATTTTTTAAAAAGTTAACTCCAAGGCAGGGTCAGGAAGCATCTGTAACTGCCAGAGTAATAAATTACTCTTTTATGAGTCACTTTGGTATTGGGTGGTCCTGACCTGAAACTGAATAAAATAAATAAATAATGTGGATTAAAGCCAAAAGAAAACATGGCGTTAGCCACATAAACACAACATAGTTAAATTCTCTTTCCACCCTTTCACAGGTAGAAATGCACCCCATCAATGTTTGGCCCTTCTCCTGTATTTTATGCATTGTCCATATTGCACCTCCCATTCTTTTAGCCAGCACCCTCTATTTTCTTGCCCTCTTTTTCTCTCCTGGTTATGAAAGAAAGATCCTTTCACAGATTTATTTCACAGCCAGTTGCTGCCCCTAAACTCATAGAAGATATGATACGTCAGTGACCATAAGCTGGAGCTAAAGATGAGGCAGGTTTGATGCACAGTTAGAAGCTTGTGAATCCAAGTACTGTTTAAAATTAGGGACTGTAGTCTAGTAACTCATAGATCTTCAGATTTAAGCAGAATGTGTTGTACAGCAATTATCTCCTTGGTACTTTCTCTTGGTTTTACCAATTGTTTCTTATCCTCATCTGCTAATCAGTGAATTGAGACACAGCTGCAGCTTGCCACAGCAGCACAAAAAACTTTTCTTTCATCCCAGCCCCTTGTATGGGCGGAGAGAGCCAGGGAGGGCGAGAGCAGGACAAGTTGCAAGATTGATCTGGAAAGGAACCAGTTTATTCCCAACTATCAGGAAAAGGCAGCTGCCAGCAAACCAAGACCAGACTTCTCTGATCAGACTGGAGAAGGAGGAGGAGGAGACCACCTCTCTTCTGGAGGAGAGACCTCTCTCCTCCCCCAGATGTCCTTCACTGGAGAAGCCACCAAGACATGAGCATCATCACAAGAAAAAGGCACGAGGTTGGTCTCCGTTTACTGTAGTCCTGCAGGTAGAGAGAGCACAGGGGGGGAGAGAGAGAGGAAAAATCTTTGGGACGAGATCAAGGACAAGTGAGATGCACGCGAGGAGGAGGAGAGAAGGATGCCAATGATTTTCTAGTAGACTATTAAATTGTACCATCGTTTCAAAATCTATGTAGCTGAACAGGATTTCCAGGCAAATAGAGACACACACACACAGAGAGAGAGAGAGTCACAACAGGTAGATCGATCAGATTTTTCCTTGGATCCAGACTTTAAAGGCATCCCAGAGCCAACTTTGTAAACTCATCCTTGATGGAATGAGCCCACTGTTCCATCTTGTGAAGGAAATATTTTCTCTTTAGGGATCCTGTGCCGTGATGCTGAAGTAGCAAACTGTCAGTAGCCACCCTCTACCACCCTCTCTCGTTTCCAGAGCAAATCTTTCCTCGCTTCCATGCAATTATGGTATGTAGCACTTTCAAGAACAGAATGTCTCTTTATTCCCTCCTGCCGCTGCCACCGCCGCCACGATTCCTGTATCGCATTGTTTGTACAGCCGCTCCTTTTGTAGCTTACCTTGTGCCTTGTATCTCCTGAGATTTAATTACTGGGTTTAAAAAAAAGATCAGTGCTTTTTCACATGCCACGATGATGAACTGTCAACAGTCAATGCAATGATTTTTTAAAAAAACATGGAAAAATCATAGCAGGCTGGTTTTGATTTATTCTTAGAACAAGATAGAGATGAGACTCAAAGTGGGTGCATTAAAACTTCAATTATATTAATAAGCGTCTTTTGATAAGCTGATCCACAGAGTTGGAGTGGGTAAACTTTCCTTTGCTTGATGCCCCAGTGCTTCCCACTTGTTTTGTCTTCTGCCGGGAATTCTCTCTTGGCTTGCATGAAAATCAAAGATGCTGCGTTTGTGTATATATCTGGGGAAGAGGTCCTAAGTGCAGCATCCAGAGAGCTGGATGTTAAGAGGTGATGTGCCCTCTTAACATTGTCTTCTTTTCTGGACTGGGGGTTAACTGGCAGACAAAGGAGTTTTAAATGCCAGAACCCAGCCAATGGATGGGTGATGGAGAGAGAGGGAGAAAGAGAGGAAGGGAGGGAGAGAGGGAAGAAGGGAGGGAGGGAGAGAGAGAGAGAAACATGAGGCAGGGAGCTAATAATACAGATTCATAATAAAAAGTGGTGCATTGCAGAAGAACATCTTTGGCACAGCCCATTGACCAATTCTAGTGGATTAACTTTTTTCTGGAAATAGACAATAGGAGTGTCCCTTCTTTGCTAGCACTGGGCTTAAGTTAACTTTCAGCACAATGGCAAGTTTTTTTAAATTACGCTTTTAAATTTTGGCAGGTGTTTTAGGGAAAACCCTCCTGTGGGTTTCTTCCTGTTTAACAAATGGACTCAGAGGAATAAAAAACCCATTTTCATTTCTGGAAATTCTGCTGTAAGCTTCCACAGGTATCAAAAGGTCATCATCAATACTATTCTACTATTTTGCTAGTATTCTGCAATACTATAGTGTTAATAGCTACCTAGTAAATGGTTAATACTATCAATCCTATAGTACTGTTCAATGCTATATGAAGCTCTTTGGCTGAGATGGTCTGTAACTTTAAGAGATACATATTTTACCTCAGAACTTGGGAACAGCTGTCTTTATCCTAGATATTTGGAGGCTGATTAGTTGGGAAGAAGACACAGACAGACAGACAGACAGACAGCACTGATACTATATAGAATTTGCTTGCCTAGAGTGATATGTTTCAGTCAGTTTAAAAGTCTTGCCCTAATTCTGTGTCTATCCTAGCTTCTGGTGGAGTGTCTTTTTGCCATTTCAGTTCACTTAGAAAGCTTGTCTATTTTCTCTCTCTACATCAGGAGCTTGCAATGCTGATAAACGCTTTTAAGCTCCAGCTTGAATACCGCACCATTCTTTTCATGGCAATTCACTTGAAGACAATCCAGAACCTTCAAGTTATGATGCAACTATGTGTTCTCCACGCTGTTCAAGCTGTGATCCTGCTGGGACAAAGTGTTCACAAGTGTTTAATCAGCATGGACAATGATTGGAATGGAATGCCTGGCCTTTGCCAGAAGACAGTTTATTTCCCTACAGCAATATATAACTTCCTTAGGCAGAGTTTTGTAACTGGGCAGTGATTGGGAACAGAGTATATAGAATTACATGCATCCTAGTCATTGGCTTGAGGGTGACTATGTTGATTCCCCATCCCATCCTCTGCCATACCTTGTGAAAAAAATGGCAGGGAAATATCAATTTGCATTTGATGTAAAACTGCACCTTCAACCTGGGTATGAACATTATATTAAGGGATGAAAAGTGGTGCTTATTTGCTTCTCCTTATTTTATTCACAGCCTGCCTCAACTTTCATTTCAGCTTTTCTACTTATATGACTTTAAGTAGGACAAGAAATTGAATAATATATTTGACCATTACATACCTGAAATGCCCACCTAGCAAAAATCTTGTGACAATGCCCTATATTTCATGTTTATATCTGGCACTCTATTGATTTAGCATTTTATCAATGTCAGAGGAGAGACAGAGACAAAGAAAGAAAGAGATTCAGCCCTAATGTCAGTATATTTTTAGCCAGACGGTACATCCCCAATGAACTAGCTTCAGACTTATTACAAGTTTTTAAAAACTGCTTTTCAGATAAGGAACTTCACAAAGCAGTTTATAGTAATAATAGAACACAAATTGCAATAGCCAGTGCAGAGATTAAATCAAAGATTTAGTCTAAAGAATGATAAATACTTTTAAGTCTATGTAAAGAAATAACAAAGCTGGCAAGTTTTTATTTCTGATCCTCGTTTTCTTTACGAGACAACCATAAACAGATTTTAAGATTAAATGAACCAGCAACGTCTATTTTCTCACTTAATACCTATAATCCCAGATCTACACTGTTAACATATTTAATAAATAACCGAGTGCAATTGTCTGTAAATATATGGTAAGGAAGGACCATCACACAGCAAGGACAACTGGCTTTTCACTTTTCTGAGTGAATGTATTGTTTGTTATGAGCAGATGCTATGTCTTTTCTCTGAGGCCTTTATTTTGGAATTTTTTGATTCATTGACAATGGCATTTCTTGCTTGGCTGCTGCATCAGGTCTTTATTGATTATTCATCACTTATTGATGTACATAATACAGGACTTTGCATAAAGAGTGACAAAAGCAAAACCCAATGCTCAAGGAGTTAAACTTTAATAAGAAAAAAGAGAAAAACAAACAGAGAAGAGGGCATAGGAGAGGACCACTCTTCTACTCACATGATTCATCCATTCATCCATTCATTTATACCAGGGGTCTCCAACCTTGGCTCCTGGAAGCCTGGCGGACTTCAACTCCCAGAGTTCCACAGCCAGCAAAGCTGGCTGTGGAATTCTGGGAGTTGAAGTCCGCCAGGCTTCCAGGGGCCAAGGTTGGAGATCCCTGATTTATACTGTACAATTTATCATCTCAGCAGAGTCCAGATAGTTGACAAATAATGATGAGCAAGCTCTGGTGCAAAAGACTTCAGGGAAAAAAAGGATTTTTGGCATGTCTTCCCCAGTTTGAGTCCATTTTTGGTGGATATTAATTCATATTCTGTTCTGCTGTTACTTTTTAGGCACTGAACAGAAGGAACAAAGTCTGCACAAAGATTCATATTTAACAATACGCAGCCCATGCAGTTATTTACAGTATGGTTTGTTGGTTTATTGCACAAACTCACAAGTTAGACTAATGGATAAAACCATTAAAGTTAATCAGAGCTCGTCTTGTGTTAAGCACTGAACAAAATAAATTTATTTGTACATGATAATACAAATAAAGTACATGAACTTGTTATACGTAATATCCAGCATTAATGTTAAATGACCACAAAAATCCATATTTTAGTTCAAAGATGTATGTTATAATAGACAAACTAATGTTTAAAGTAATACTTTTAATATTTTGCATAATTTTATAGATTCTGAAAAATTACATGTGATGCCTGCCAATATTATAACGATACATGGAAGAGGATTCTGGTTGCAATGTTACCTGGAAGCCTAGTTGCATTGAATTTATTTGGATTTATCTTCAAGGAAGCATGCATAGTGTAGGGCTGTACTCCATTCAATTATACCAAGACACAATGTCTCATTCAAAATGCCAAGTCTTTTTATCTGATATCAGGACTTTCATATATGAATGGTAAAATCAGAAGCAAAAAATTCATGGTACTGTTGAATATTTCTTTTCAGCTTTCAACTATGAAGGCTGAAAATCAGTCAGAAGGCAAGAAGGTGGAGCAGCCCAGACTGGAGGCAAAGCAACAGAATGTGAAGGTGGAAACTGAGATGGATGAAGAGAAGAAGGAAGAAAGTGAAGGCCTCATTGAATTCTTCAGTTCCTACCAGGATCTTTTCCAATTCTTTTGCAACAATACAACCATCCATGGTGCCATCCGGCTGGTTTGCTCTAAGAAGAATAAGATGAAGACTGCATTTTGGACAGTTCTTTTTTTCCTGACTTTTGGCCTCTTGTATTGGCAGTTTGGAATCATTTATAAAGATTATTTCAGCTTTCCAGTCAACCTGAATTTGAACCTGAACTCTGATAGGCTTACCTTTCCTGCTGTCACATTATGTACTCTCAATCCTTATAGGTAAGACCGGTGGTCTTTCAGGTCTGTGTGTTGTGCTCTTCTGGGGAACTGTGACCCATTAGGGCATTTGATTTATAAAACAGAAGCTATTGACCGTTAAAGTACACAGTTACCCTTCCCCTCAAAGCTTCAATACAAGGCTCAGAACTCAATAAGGGAGGTTTTAGCAATCAACTGCACCCAAGACAAACTCAAACTTCTTTCCCTGGCCTCCTTGAACTTCTTTCCCTGGCCTCTTTGAACACTGTGACACCCCCCCTCCCCCCAACTCTTGCATATGATCTGCCCTAGGTCTCCCCCGCCTCCCTACCTCCTCCAGGCACTCCATCCTGCTTAACACCTTTATGTCTGGAATTACAATAACTGGACAGCTAGGGTTGCCATGACTAAGAGATGCAGTCATGTGATGTCACATGTTATGACTGCATTACTTAACAACATTGTAAATTGTGGACTACCTGTGTCTGTTGCATTGTAGATTTTAGTGGTGTAGAACTAAAGGATTATTTAGTAGTCTTCCTATAACAGTTTTTATATTATTTTCATAAGGCACTGTTACTTGCTACAAATTCCTCTGAGTAATCATTAGTGCCCAAGCAAAGCTTCAGGATTTTCAGAAGAAATTTAAATTTTAAATGTAATTGCCCTGAATATTTCTGCAGATGTTCAGATTATAGAGGTTGAATTCCTGAATTCTTCTTCAAAGGTGCGACTTATCTAGAGACCTGGCTGCTATTGCAAAGTATCTTCCCAGTAATGCCAAGTATGGCATAACCATGCCCTAATAATCTTTTTTATATTTATATTCCCTGATATTCCCTTTATTTTATCCCCAGTCCATGAATGAGACAGGCAGCAGCTTAAACTGTCCTTAGCTGCACTGGTGGCAGTAATTTGCTCCACATCCTTCCCCAAGGTGTGTGAAAACTGTTAGGCTTTGTCAAGTCATGTGATTCAGAGTGACTGGGACCTGGATATCACTGAGATGGATAAGGACAACGGATGTCATGCTATCATATTTTCTTCCAACACAAGAATGAATTAATAGTATTATTAGAGGGGAGACATGCTCCAAGAGTCAAGAATTCCAGAACTGATTTTAATTATGTGGTGCTTGGGCGAGAAAGCATAACAAAAATGATAAAGACTAGGTAATTATTAGGATTTAATTTAATTGAAGGAATTGTAAGAAAGAGAAAGATTAAGTCAATTGATTATTTTAAAAATTATTCATAATGGTAATTGATTTTTTAACAAAATACTATCATGGTTGATGAGAATGGATAAAAACAGAATAATCTCAAAAATAGATGCACTTTCCTCACTGTTCAGTACTGTAAAATAAATTATAACTGTATAACTAGGGATTAATTTCAGCTTAAAATTATTTATTAATCAATGATTAAAGATACGTTGATGGGAATTCAACCACCAAGCCAAGGATTAGAAGAGTGGGGTGAGGTGATCAAGACTAAGATGCATGGGCACACGTTATTGTAATTGTGTTTTGATTACCACAATTGCTTTTCCCCCGGCCCTGCCCATTTCTGGGAGTGTAAGCCTTAACGTGTTACAGAAAGCTAAAAGTGATCCTAAACCTGAAATACCATAGTTAGATCTTCCCTGTTCTAGAAATGATAGCTTCAGTCCAACAATCTTGGTAAGAATCTCAGCACAGCTGGATCCTAAATTCATCTTTTGTTCACCTCTGATATACTGTATTGTTAAAAGAAAGTGAACTTCAGCCTTCCAGAGCTTGTGCCTTTGGATATGTTGAATTTTGGTAATGTTGACAGATTTCTGGAGTTTATAGTCTCACACATCTGAAGACCAGCAACTTATTAACAATTGGACACTATATCCCTGAAGCCAAATCTTCCATCTTTTAGGTACAGTGCTTTTCGGAAAGACATGGAAGAATTGGATCAAATGACCCGACAGACTCTTCTGGAAATGTACAAATACAATATGTCTTTGGACCATAAATCCTCTCAGAAACGCATCTCTAGGAGCCTATACAATCACATCCAGCGCTATCCATTGCATCGACGCAAACGTGATATACGAGCCATAGAGGATAAAAACCGTCAAGTGGGCAAAAGGAATTCAAGCATTGGTTTCACCCTGGTAAGCATGACTTTAGATTCTTCTTGAACAGCTGTGCCAAGACCCCTCAATCTCCTTCATGACCAAATTCCTGGATCTGAAAAGTGTCCATAAATCAAAATCATGAATATGTTATCCTCCCATTATCTATCGTGTGTGTGTGTGTGTGTGTGTGTGTGTGTGTGTGAGAGAGAGAGAGAGAGAGAGAGAGAGAGAGAGAGAGAGAGAGAGAGAGAACGAATGAGAACTAAGTATGTTTATCCTAATGAAGAAAAGGCTTAAGGGGGACGTGATAGCAGTTTTCCAATACTTGAGGGGCTGTCTTAAATTCACTGGAGCTATTCAGGAATTGGGGATAGGGAAAATACAACATCAACTCCTCATAATTTTTAAGGCAAAATAGCTAATACAGTCACAAAAATCTTGCTTTGGTGGTAGGGAAGAGAGAGAAGAGAGGGGAAGAGCAGCACATGATTAAGTAAAAAATTCTCACTGGATTGTTCATTTATTTACAAGTATTTTTATGCCACTCACAGAATAACAAAATTCATATTAATAATGTTGCCTCAACTAAATCCAAATTAAAACATCATCTTCATAAAGCCACAATATATACTGTAGCGCCATCCCAGATATCTACTTATCACATCCTCTGCTCATGAATGAACACTTAAACCAACAGGTTTTCTAAATTCTAATAATGAGGGTGCTTCTTTATTTCTAAGGAGTAACTGATTGCTCAAGATTTGTGTGGAGAATGTTGTCTCCAAGTCCACTCCTGCCTCATCCTGCAGCGGGGTAGAAACTCTTAGCAAATATGCTCTGTTGGCATGCCTCAGAGAAGCAGATATTTCCTGGAGCAAGCAACCTCATAGATACCCAGTTGGGATTTTGAGGATTCGAATTGTGAAGTGAATCTGAAAGCAAACCGGCAACCAATGCAGTTCCTGCAGTCTAGCAGCCATGCAGAAGTGGTGTTCCTGGTGCTCTCTGAGCTTCATGGTTTGCTTGCAGATATTTCATGGCCCAATAATGGAAAATCATCATGTATGCAAGTGTATCAAGCCATAGCCATCAGGATGGGAGCTGCTACATCCCTGTACTAGTTGTAGTTCTTAATGGTCTTTGAGGGAGTCCCATATAGAACAAGTTATGGTATTGGTTCCATTCCCAGAGGGCAGTCATTGAACTAAATAAGGCAGTCTTATCACATGTGATTAAGTTATTTGAGGGCAGTTCTATTGATTATTGAATCCAGTATATACCTGTCAGCCCTGGATCTATCTTGATTCAGATTAGGGCTGCCACAGAGAGGATGAGCAACTGTGGGAATCAGACAATAGTGAGGAGGGAGGATAGCCACAACAACATTTTCAAAAGAGCTCAAGGCCAAGTTGCTGGAGTTTGGAGGGATGTGTGACAGGACTTGGCGGGAGTTCAGAATTGAGGTAGATTGGAGAATGAGACTAAAGAATCATCAATAGGGGCTGGGTGTGAGTTTTAGTGTAGAAGGGGGAAAACATGGGAATTCAGATTCGGGTTTACCCCGGATGTGCCAATATGACTTCTCTAATAAATTCTTACTTGGATGGACTTTGTCTCTAAGTGCTGAATTTGGGATGAAGAGTTTCTTTGGAATGCTGACAACAGCATCATCACCATCATTCTTATATTACTGAAATATAAGTAACAGCAACAATACAGAATATAATTTTTAAAAGACTACATGTTATTACTTTAAAAAATTAAAAGGAAGAAAAATATGTTTTATAAAAGATCCACATCATATTCTTGTATATCACTATGGGATTGATTCAGTTCTTAAGGTTGTCATTAAATCTAGACGAAATAGTAAAAAATTACTTCATCTTCTGATTTTTGAGAACGTAAATAGTTTCAGAAATAGAAATTTGCTGAGTTCATTACATTGAGAGTTTTGTTGATTTGTGGATAAAAACATCATACGGACATACTGTACATCTGATTCTATAGATGGAAAAGAGGATTTCATAGGGCCATATGGACCATCATAGGACCTTGTCCACTGATTCCTCTATAATTGGGAATGTTTTCCTATCTTGCTGAGTTCATTCTTATTCCAGAATGGATTTAATGGGATTGGTTTCTTTTTCAGTGTAACGAAGATAAGACCGATTGTTTCCAGCAAATGTATTCTTCTGGTGTGGATGCTATACGGGAGTGGTACAGTTTTCATTACATCAACATTTTGGCAAAGTTCCCTGACACTAAGGCCCTAGAAGAATCCAACTTCACAAGTTTCATCTATGCCTGCCGATTCAACGAAGTGACATGTAACAAAGCGTGAGTTCCAACATTGTTGCTCCATAGATCAACTTAAGTCCCTACCATTCCGGTCTTAGTTCTCACCGTTTCCTTTTACTTAAACTATCAACAATCCACCTTTTTATTATCAATAATTTGATTATTGGTATTGACTGATTCATACTACCATTTAAATTTATTTCAAAAAAACAAAGTGGTAGGTCTGGGTCATGAGCTTAATGGAAGGAAGTCCTGACATAACCTACATACTGTATGTTTTTAATCACCATTTCAATTCAACTACAAAGAGCTAGTTGGATTATAGTCTGCAGTATAGTCTGCAGTCAAGTAAGAGAACTACCACTTCATCTGTGAAACTAAGTTTCTAAAAGAAAACTCTAAATTTCCCAAAGAAGGGAAAGTTTTCATGATACCCAAAAATGCATCTAATAGCTTTTCTTATGAGCACGAATGGAAAACTTATCAGTTGGTCTGAACACCTTTTTGGCCTCCTTCTCTAGCTGATTCCCAGAGGAATGTGACAAGGCTTGGAGGACACACTAAACAAATCATGCTCTGAGCTATTTGTGGTTAGATTACTACTATTATTGATGGGAGTAGCCAGCAGATGTAGTCCATACCAACACTTCACTTATTCATCACAAAGCCTGAATTTCAATTGCTTTAGTGGTGCGTACAATGAATCTTTATACAGTCTTATGGGGAAGGCTGTATGTAGAGTTCCGAAATACACAGTTCATTTCAGGCCTTCCACTGAACATATAAATATCTGAGTTTGGGCTTGGAAGTATAATTTTACTTCTTATTAATGTCTCAAATCAACATGCATATAATAAAGGTAAAGCTAGATGATCCTCAGAATAACATATAAGAAAAAGGAATTGAATATCACTCAGAGTTTCCTTTGGAGCAGCTTATAAGCCTTGCAAAATAAATAAAAAACTCTACTTACAATATGCTCCTTATTGGGGTAAGGAGCCATCAAAGATGCTTTAAATGTTTAAATCTGTGCTCATACCTGAATGGTTTTCAACATGCAGGAAGGTAGTTATGGGACATTTTTCCCATGGTGCCAGATCCTAAGCTAAGAAGAGTTGCACTTGTAGGTTGAAATGTGCCCCCAATTTCTTAGCCCTTTTCACAAGCTAGGTTCTCAATCTCCAGTCTATTAAGCATCTTATGTATTTTGTTCTAATATCATATCTACTGCCCTGACAACACAGGGAGCTGCAATGGACTTACTTCACTAAACATAAAAATATATAAAAATAGCTTCCAAGACATGCTGACATGTACCTATTGAAGTTGTGTAGTCAATACATTATTTGAGCATACATTTATTTATGATCCCATGCAGTTACCCAATAGATCAGATTATGTAATGATATCATATACCCACAGCAGAACAGAAATGTTATATTTGTGACATCCCTTTGAATAAAGTGTCATTTTTACTTAGTTTCAAAGATTATTTTAAAGAACTACAAAAAGGGTGAAACAGATTTTAGAAGGGGAGGATAAGATATTTTCTCATAATATTTGACCCATTTTCATTGCACTACCCATTTTTCCCCTTAGCATTTCCTATTCCAGGAAGGTTTTTAAAAAGGAGTCTCTGCAGATTTTATTCCACTAGTTGTTGCCAACTACAGGAGGCAGTGCTCATCTCCATTTCAAGGGCCACTGAGCCAGCACTGTTCGAGGACATTTCCACAGTCATGACATCAGGGAGCACTGGTATCTTCCCACTGAAGTGGTACCTATTTATCTACTCACATTTGCATGCTTTCAAACTGCTATGTTGGCAGGAGCTGGAACAAGGAGGAAGTTCATCCTGTCACATGGTGCTGCGTCTTGAACCTGGGTAGCCAGCTTTCCAGCCAACAAGCTCAGCATCTTAAGTGCTAAGCTACTGTACCACCCCCATTCCAGGGAGGGGGATTGTTTTAAAATTAATAGCTTAGAACATGGAGATTAGCATTAACAAAAGTCACCTGGATAAATGTTTTAGATTTGTTTCTCATCAATAACTGTTCAACAACTAGTTTCACTTTTTTATTTGCCTTTCTTTTGAAAATGCTTCTGTTTGCCTGCCACTTTATATCTCTTGCTCTCTCTTTCTGTGGAGATATATAGAGAGAGGGTGGTGTGCATAAGCGTGCACAAGTTTATGTACATCATAATCAAGACTTAGAGCAACTGAGGCATGGAAAAAGATAGGATACAGATGAAATAAGAAAAATAGTGATTCCTAGTTAAGATCATAAGGTTTGTGAAGCTACTAACTCTGATGAGAGTCATCCCTACAAAGGGAAGACTGAAGTAGGCAAGATTTGAGGAAGAATGGCTTCAAAATACCTTGGAGGAATTTTTTGGAGGGAATGGTAAAGGAGTCACAACATGTGACTCATCAAAGCCGACACAGTCCACTAGCCATGCTATTCAAGACTGATGCCAAGGGCTTATTAACCACACCCTGTCCTTTTCTCTGACTTTTCAGTGTCAAGAGAACAGCAAAACCAGGAAGTCTATTAAATCCCTAGTGGGTTCCATTTGCCATGGTGATGAAATAATGACTACATATTCACACTTAAAATTGGAATTAGCCACATTGATTGGGTCTTTTGTTGGGAACAATATGGCCTTTTTTCAGTGCAGTTGAACCTTGGCTCATTTGGAGCCAGCTGGCACCTGGACAAGCCACCATGAGTTGCAGCAGTTGTTTGCAGACTTTGTTAGTCAACCTTTCTCTGGAATTTCTTCACAAATTGTGTATACTCCACCACCACCACTCCACACACCTCAGCCAAGCTTACCTGCTGCTGGCACCAAGCTTCTTCCTACATATTTAAAGCCATTAATAAATGCTAGCTGCACGGTTGATTGTACCTGATGCAGGGATCATAAGCAATGTGAGATGACGTGAAGAAGTTCATCCATCTCATTTTAGAAGTTGATTTTCTCCAGAGAAGCCAATTTATAAATCTATCAAGATTTCCCACCAAAAACCACAAGTAGTTCACACATCTTTCCTATTGTCAACTAAATAAGGTTATAGTTCATTGAATTTTTCGTTAAGAAAAAAATATGTTGTCTGGCTTGATTTTTTTAAAAAAAGTATCTGCAATAGTCTTTAACATGGAACAAAAGAGGCGTGATAAGTTATTAAATCTTTCTAGTACAAAAAGAATCTCAAGGTGTAGCATGTATAGTGGTAGAATTATTTGGTTGGGTTCACACAATACATTAAACACAGATTAATAATGCATAACTGCTGTGTTCAATAACAAGTTATGCTCACAGCATATTTTATGTAATAATCCAATTCTCACAATAAGCTGATAACTGTGTTCTCAGTTTTATTTATTTATTTTTATTTGATTTGATTTGTCAATCGCTTACAAGATACAGTTATAAGAATAAATATAGTTTTGAATACATGAGATAGATACTTATAAGAAAAATAAAAAACAATATGACAGGGACGGTAGGCACGATTGGTGCGCTTATGCACGCCCCCTACAGGCCTCTTAAGAAGGGGGTGAGGTCAATAGTAGACAGTCTAAGATTAAAGTTTTTGGGGTTTGGGGAAGAAACCACAGAGTCAGGTAGAGTATTCCAAACATTGACCACTCTGTTGCTGAAGTCCTATTTTCTGCAGTCAAGTTTGGTGCTGTGCTCTTGTATTATTATGATTAAAGCTGAAGTATTCATTTGCAGGTAGGACATTGCAATGCATGATTTTATATGCTATATTTAGATCGGACCGGAGGCAGCGTAGTTCTAGGTTTTCTAAGTCTAGAGTTTCAAGTCTGGTGGCATAAGGTATTCTGCAATGAGTGGAGAACTCTTCTTGTGAAATATTTCTGGACTTTTTCAATTATGTTAATATCAGATACATGATATAGGTTCCAGATTGATGAGCTGTATTCAAGTATAGGTCTAGCAAAAGTTTTGTATGCTCTAGTTAGTAGTGTGATATTACCAGAGAAGAAACTACGTAGGATTAGATTAACAACTCTTAATGACTTTTTGGCTATGTAGTTTCAGTGGGTTCTAGCACTTGGATCATTTGAGATGAGTACTCCAAGGTCCTTGACAAAGTTTGGATCCTCAACAAGGTCTTCATTATTTAGCTTGTATTTTATTTCCTGATTTTTTCTGCCAATATGTAAGACAGAGCATTTATTTGTTGAGATTTGAAGTTGCCATTTGATTGACCATTCTGATACATAGTCAAGGTCTTTTTGGAGGGTAGTAGTATTGTCTGTGGTGTTGAGTAGCTTTACATCATCAGCGAAGAGAACGCAGTTGCTCTTAATATGATCACAGAGATCATTTATGTAGAGTATGAAGAGAATTGGTCCTAGAACACTACCTTGGGGGACACCACTGTTGACAGGTACAGAATTTGATAGGACGCTCCCAATTTTAACCATTTGTTGTCTGACAGGAAAGCTTCTATCCAGTTATGCAGGTGTCCAGAGATACCATAAGATTTTAGTTTTAGTCGTAGTTTGTCATGTACCACTGAATCAAAGGCTTTACAGAAGTCAATGTAGATTGCGTCTATTGCTTTGCCCTGATCGGGTTGTGTAGTCCATATGTTTTTGCAGTGTAAGAGTTGCAGATTACACGATAGCCTTTTTCTGAAACCAAGTTGTTTATTAGAGAGTAGGTTGTTTGTCTCTAAGTGGAGGATAATGGATTGGTTAATAATTGATTCCATGACTTTACAGGTGACGCAGCATAAGGAGATTGGTCTGTAATTTTCAACTAGGCTGGAGTGTCTCTTTTTGAAGATGGGGATGACCATGGGTTGTGACCATAGTTTTGGTAAGGAGCTGGTCCTGAAAGATTTTTCAAAGATTATGCTTAGAGGTTCGGCTATGGCAGTGGATAGCTTTTTTAAGAAGTAGGCACATATTCCATCCGGTCCAATAGATAGGGATGGTTTTAGATTGCGCAGTGCTTTTTCAACAATGTCTTCTGTAAAATCAACATATATTAGATCATTGTAGTTGTCTGTGGTTCAACTAGGAAGTACTGGGCTTGATCCATTGCTGTTTACAAATACTGAGCCAAAGAATGTGTTAAAGAGGTTTGCTTTGATGGTGTTGTCGTTGCAGTCTTTGCCATTTAGGTCCTTTCAGGGTGGGATGGTCCTTGAGTCTTTTAGTTTGTTGTTTACAAAATTGTAGAAAGCACAGGTGGAATTTGTGCATAGGTTTTCCTCCTGTTTAATGTGATAATTAGTGCATTGTTTTTATCTGTGTATCGGCTTTTGAAGTTGACAACGTGACCAGATTTGTTTTTTCACCAAAGTGATCTCTTTTTGAATTGAAGCTTCCTTATTGTTATGGGTAATCTGTTTTTCCTGGTTTTGGGAGTTGTTATCGGTACATATAGTTGGATGGCTCGATTTCTAGTAAGAATATGTTGTAATGGTCTTCAACAGTATTGCATCCAGTGAATAGAAATTGCCAATCAAGGGAAGAGAGATCATTGATTATAAGAACATAGCTGCCTTTTTTGAAGTTATAATTGGGGATTTTGTCGTGGTGATTTTTGTGTGGATGTATGTTGAGACAAAAGTCAATCATATTGTGGTCACTATTGGAAAAGGGTTCTTTAATTTGTATTCTGTAAATTGAATTCAAGCTATTGTAGAAGATGAGATTGAGGCAGTTGTTAAGCCTAGTATTGTTGGTTACCAGTTGTTCCAGTCTCAGATTTGTTACAGCATTGTAGAAGGTTGCATGCATGGGTTCAGTTGTATATTCATTTAGGGTCCAGTTAATATGAGGTAGATTGAAGTCACCAAGAAAGATAAAAACCCATTTCAACCTAGCCTGTCACAACAGAGACAATCATCTTAACATTAAAAAAAGCTCTCTTAGCTGAAATTTTACATGTTGATTGTCCAACATGCAAAATTTTAAGAGAACTTTTATGTTAAAGAGAATCCCAATAAAAATACTATTCTTTTTTCTCTAAGGGCTGCAAACTCAACTATTTGAATCAGTTGTGTAGTTAGCTGCAATTTTTATTTTTGTTCTTTCAGGAACTATACACATTTTCATCACCCTATTTATGGGAACTGTTACACATTCAATGACAATAGCAGCACTTTGTGGATGTCCTCCTTGCCTGGGATGAACAATGGTGAGCAAATGCCAAAAAATGGTAATGAATGTCTGGAAAGGCTTTTAGAACAATAGGCGTTAAGTCCCTTGTTTGTATGCACAAATAATGCTAGAGGCCAAATAGAAATACAAACACACACACACACACACACACACACACAGAGAGGGAGGCTTAATTGCACTAAGGAGATACTGCCATTATTTCTTAAAACTACAAGGCTTTCTCTATCTACTGATCATTATGGCCAAGAGATTGTGAGTGTGCATGTGTTCACACTCATGCATGTTTAAAAAAAGGAGTTTTCACTGTTATCTTTCTTTTCTAAGTGACTTATCTTTCTTAGGCATCGTATTGGTTTGGTGATATTTAATTTAATTTCCTTCTCAATTCAGCTGTGTTTTTCTTCTAGCTCTTGATTGTTACATTTCAAGTTCTTACGAGACTACTCTCTTCCAAATAAAAGACAGCAGACTACAGGCTTTTGGTTGCAGAGCCTTAAATGCCTGACGCTTTCCTACCACACCACAATATTTTTAATATAAAGTTGATATTTGGGTTATTTAACGCAAAGCACCAGCCTCAAGATTTTTTTTTTTTTTTTACAAAATATATACTCTTAACTTTAGTTTCAGTCTGTGTGCAGTCTGTTTCAATAGTACACAATGGCTAAACTGCAACTCTTGTGTTAGATGGTTTTATTATCTATGCTGAGAACATTTTGTAAAAAGGTGTATCCAGCAACAGAACTTTCCCTGCCAGTTTAAAGTGATGTTTGCCTATTTATATAACACAGGCCTGGCCTCTATGACTCAATTACAAAGGCACAAATTGTACCTTGACTCTACTCCAGCCAGCATTTTTTCCCCTCTTCAGGTTGTTTTACATCCATTTTAAGATTAGCAAATTCTACTCAAGAAACTTTTTTTTAAGGTCAGAACATTCAGGGATAAGGCCATTGTATTGCTACATTAGAATTTCACCTCAGAAACATATTCAAAGCTTTGGAAGGCTACTATGGCTCATCACATTTGTTTCCAACATTGTTTGGACTCCTTCCACACAGCAACATTTATTTTAAATTTTATACCTCCCTCCCTTAATCACTTGATCTGTTGAGATAATCAGCCTTGGTTTCTATCTCCGCAGGCCTTTCTCTCGTCGTCCGCACAGAGCAAAATGACTTCATCCCACTATTGTCTACTGTGACAGGAGCCCGAATAATGGTCCACAATCAGAATGAACCCGCCTTCATGGATGAAGGGGGTTTTAATGTGCGTCCTGGCATAGAAACATCCATCAGTATGAGAAAGGTGAGAGACTGGGAGGAAGATAAGCCTTGTGTTGAAGTGGAATCTCTTCTCTTCCAAAGAAATATAAGCACATGATTAAAAAAAGAATAGGCTGTTCAATTCAGTTTTATTCAGTTCAGAGTTTATTAGAACTCACAGTTTACCAAAAGAAAACATGAACCATTATGGTGCTGTAAAACTAGAGTCTTGTCAACAAACCATCAATTGTCATAAAAACATCCTACCAGTTTCTTATGTAAGGGTGTGTGTTTATGTGTATATATGTGTTAAAAGTTTAACAAGGCACAGAACAGAAAGAACTGGCTCTATTATTGGCATATATAGTGTTCTGTGCTGTTAAACAGAAAATTTACACAGCACAGAACATTCTATGCTAGTAATGTTAAAATGTGGAGAACATTCAATTCCCAGAATTCTCCAGACAACATTCTAGGAATTGAATTCACATAGGTTAAAGTTACGGGGTTGAGAAAAACTGATCTAGTCTTAAAAGTGTTTACTTGCTTCTATTCCACAATGTAAGAAGCAACATCGAAATCTGTTCAGTGAAATTACAAGATGTCACAGTTCCCAATGAGTGTCCTCCCATAGTGCTTATTGATTTAAAAAATGACCAAGGGTTTGTGTTTTTCCTTAACCAAAAAATGTGATTGGTAGTTGTTGGTCAATTGTTTTATCTCAGATAGATAGATAGATAGATAGATAGATAGATAGATAGATAGATAGATAGATAGATAGATAGATAGATAGATAGATAGATAGATATAGATATAGATAGATAGATAGATAGATATAGATATATAGATATAGATATAGATATAATTATTTACCTTAGAGAAGGTAAAATAGCCCTTTCACATCACTTGGTAAATACGAAAGGTACAATTCTCCATGCTACGTTTGTGAAAAATAGTGCAATGCGTAGCTTCACACAGTATATAATTCTCCTTTCCACTTATTGTGCCATTGTTATGTCAAGGAGGCATTTAAATTTGAAATTTCACTATGGAGTACCTACCATCATTTTCACAGGCTCCCATCACATGCCTTTTAGCATTAGAAAAAGGAGTGGCACCAACCACAAGGACATGGATGCTGTCAGATTACACAGAGGAAGGCTCCTGGTTTAGCTTTTATGACTTAATGTGTTATAATAACAAGAATATAGGTAGTCCTCGACTTCTGACCACAATTGAGTTCAAAATTTCCACTGCTCCATTTTATGACCTTTCTTGCCACAGCTGTTAAGTGAATCACTGCAATTGTTAAGTTAGTAGCACAGTTGTTAAGTAAATCTGGCTTCCCCATTGACTTTGCTTGTCAGGGGGTCGCCAAAAGTGATCACATGATCCTTGCAGTGTCTGGGAGTTGAAGTCCACACATCTCAAAATTACCAAAGTTGAGAAATAATGACTTGGAGTGTACCGGATGCTTTTAGAAAATCTCCAGATCAACATCATTTCTAGTTTTGAGTTTGTGTCAGGCAATACCTTCAGCCAGCAGGCAAAGAAAAGTTGACACCCAGATGCAAAAAAGAAAAAAAATTGCATTGATTTGACAAGCTGTAAATTGACTTGACAGGAAACCACCCAACGTCTTGGGGGAAGCTACAGTGACTGCACAGAAGATGGAAGTGATGTGCCAGTGAAGAACCTATTCCCATCCCGTTACACTGAGCAGGTATCTTGCCTCAACGGAACCGCTCTCATACCCAATCTGGGCTCTACCCAGCTCTTTCTCCCTGCATTGGAATTATTCCCATCACCCAAAATTGCCCAGCATGAATGCACAGCTGAATATTCAAAGGGCTCCTTTTGCTCTTTCTAGGTCTGCATACGTTCCTGTTTCCAGGCCAGTATGGTAGAACAATGTGGCTGTGGCCATTACTTCTACCCCTTACCCCATGGAGCAGTGTATTGTGACTCCACTAAGCATGTAGCCTGGGGTAAGTACAGAGAAAGGGAGGGAAGAATCCACTCGTATCACCTCTCTGTAACCCTCCCTCCCTCAGCTCTTTTTATTGATGAGTGATTGTTCTATTTATACATGCTTCTCTATTTCCTTTTAGGCTACTGCTATTATAAACTCCAAGCTGAATTTAAAGCAGACCACCTGGGCTGCTTCACTAAATGCCGGAAACCTTGCAAGTAAGTAGGCTTCGAAACTTGTGGAGTTGCATTCCTGGGTCTGGCCAAATTCCACAATGCTTGCTTAGCAATAGAAGATAAGTCAGGGAAATGGAACAAACAGATTTTATCCTTGATACATCCATGCAGGCTGGCCTGCCAATTCTAGCTGAAAAAAGGAGCACCCAAGCAGGGAAATAAAAGGAGATGATGCACCTCTGTTTAAATATTCTCAGATTATTTGAGCTGCAGAGCAATAAATGATGCTGGCAGGAACTTCAACTGTGGGACTTCCCTCAACCATGCAAGTTCACTTTTGAATAAAGGTGCCAGCTAAAGAGCTTGTCTCAAGTGTGCTGGGTGACACATCTGAAGTTTTTTTTAATTTTTCTTTAGAGTGACAGGGTACCAGCTGTCAGCTGGATATTCACGATGGCCTTCATCTGTCTCTGAGGTAAGAAGCTGATTTTTGTTGCAGGGCAGTGTTTCTCCTAAGAGCCAGTTTTGTATAGTTGCTAAATCATCAGGCTAGAAACCAGAAGACTGTGAATTCTAGTCCTCCCTTGGTCACAAAGCCAACTGGGTGATTTTGAACTAGTCTTACACCCAGGTAGGAGGCAACAACAAACCACTTCTGAAAAACCTTGCCAAGAAAATTGTAGAGACTCAACCAGAAGTGGTGGATTCAATATTTTTTTACTACTGGTTCTGTGAGCATGGCTTGATGGGCATGGCAGGGGAAGGATACTGTAAAACAGGGGTCTTCAAACTTGACAGCTTTAAGACTTGTGGACTTCAACTCCCAGAATTCCTCCTGCAGTCAACTCAGGAATTCTGGGAGTTAAAATCCAAACTTGCCAAGTTTGAAGACCCTTGCTGTAAAATCTCCAGTCAGAGGTAGTATTTGCCAGTTCCCCAAACTACTCAAAATTTCCGCTACCGGTTCTCCAGAATTGGTCAGAACCTGCTGAATACCACCTCTCCAGACCAGGCAATCACCAGGATTCAACCCTGACTCAAAGGCACCCCCAAAAAGTATTTCTTAATCTTAGCAATTCTAAGGTGTGTGGACTTCTTGGTGCTAGGGAATTCAGGGAGCTGAAGTCCATACATCTTAAATTTGCAAGGATGAGAAATATCTGGAAGCTATGAAGGACCAGATGAATGCTTCACAACAATCGATGTAATAGCATCCTCCCTTTAATGCCCATTTTATAAGTGAAAGGCATGAGGTAGAGAAATCTAAACCAGATCTAACCTATCATTTGGAGAGAAATACTGAAAGCAAAAAAGAACAAGTTCTTTTTTGTGTTCAAAATGCCTTCCTTTCCAAAATCATTCTTTTTATACCGATAGTTATATGTGTTTATGCATGAGTGGTTAATAGTCCTTGAACTGTTTAAGCTGATATTGCAAATCTATCATTTCAGTCTTGGGTGTTTCACATGCTGAACCGGCAGAATAAATACAATGTCATTTCTAAGAGGTAAGAGCTCCCCCTATAGATGAAATAATATTAAAGCTGTGGAAAAAGGTGTTAAAGGTAAAACCAATGGAGTGAAACAGCAGTGCTGAGGTAAAAAAAGATGAGGGAAATGGAGTAAAAGTACAATATATTAACTGCTTCAAGATCAGCTGGAAGTATTGGAATATAAAGTATCTATCAGTATAGTCTTGGTTATATAATTAGTTAATGGTTCAGGATGCTATGCAGTGGTGGGATTCAAAAAATTTTACTACCAGTTCTGTGGGCGTGGCTTGGTGGGCGTGGCTTGGTGGGCATGGCAGGATACTGTAAAATCTCTGAACTAACTCAAAATTTCCGCTACCGATTCTCCAGAACTGGTCAGAACCTGTTGAATACCACCTCTGATGCTATGAGCTCAGAAATTAGATTAAATAAATCTTGAATAGTGCAGCTTTTCCTAGGGACTGAACTTCAAGTGCAAAAAACTATTCAGAAGTTCATTCTTCCACAAAATATTAGTTTCTTTTAGACTACCAACCACAAACTGCTGAGTGGTTCAGAGGAAGTTAAAGATCAACAACAATCCCAGCATCTGAACTGATGCTCATATTAATGACAATTGCCTGATTTATTATATGATTTGCGTATCACAAGAGGAGTTTAAAGTAAAATTAGACATCCAATAAAGTAGCTATTAAAAACTGCACTAAAATTGGTATAGATCTGAGGATTCTGCCTTGAAGATTTGGGTATTAAGAGACTCCTATTGCAGATGTATTTGCCTAGCAGAAAGGTTCACTAAACTAAAGGACATTTATTTTAAGCAAATGCATCCTCAAAGATGACCTACTAAGATAAGATTCTTTCTAAATGAGGCTGGGTGGGATTAAAGTCTTAGACCAACGCACCTTTCAAAAAAGACTGGACTCATTCCATCTCTCTTCTATTGCCAGGGATGGAATTGCCAAAGTGAATATATTTTTCAACGAGTGGAATTATAAAAGCAATGGAGAATCTCCGGCTTTCACGGTATGTCCACACATTTGATCGCATGTTTCCAGCAGCCTAAAATATCACAGAGCTACCATCTTTAAAATGTCCTTCTACCGTGTTTCACCAACAATACGGCCTCTCCCAATAGAAAGTCCCAACATGCTTTATAGGCATAAAATCAAATTAAGCCCCTCCCCCCAATTAAATATGCGAAATGGGGGGGAATAGTGGGTGGGGTGACTGTTAAGAAGTACTTTTGTTGCATACCCGGATATGGTGCTGCCTGCGTTGACCTTGGCATTGGTGGGGCACTTCGTATTGGGAAACCTTCCACTACCATTGCTTTCCCTTCTCCCCATGCTGCTGGCGTTTGGCGCAGCCATGCGCGGCCAGCCAGGGCTCCTCCCTGCAACCGGAGCCTGGCAGAGACACTCGGCTTCAGGCGCTCCTGTCGCTGCCTTCCCTTTGCCTTCAAAGGCAAAGCCAATTCTTTTAAAAATGATGCCCTATTACCGGTACAACAAAGAATCCCCTGCCTGAGAGGGCAGCCCAACCCCATGTGGGGAGGCAAATCTCCCGAGGCCGCAACACAGGATCAGCCCACCCCGGGAAAAGTGCCCAGCCACCATCCCTGCCTGGCGCTGGGCAGAGTGCGAAGAGCTTCGCCTGGGGCGCCCAGTGCAGCAGACAGGCAGGCCCTCCTGTCCGACAGCAGAGCTCTTGCCAAGGAAGCGAGCGCCTCCCTGCCGGACCCTCCGCTTATCCCGCCAGAGCCCTGCGGGCTGGGCAGAGCTGGAAAAGCGAGCCACGGGAGCACACCCGTCTGCCAACCGAAAGAGCCGGGCCGACCTGAGCTTGACTTTCTTCCCAAGTCCCTCAAAGCCCAAACCCGAAGGGGCCACTGGGAGAGGCTGCCCGAGGCAATGATAGCACCTACCCATCCACAGGGAGGCGAGGTGACAGTGGCGCTGCTTCCCTAGCCGGTGGGTCTGGCAGAGAGAGCTCAAAGCCGCCCGTCCTTTCCACCCCTTGCCCTGACCGTCCCCATCCCCACGTATCTCCAAACACGCCAACAACTTCAAACGCTGCAGTGGCACGGGCATCGGGCAGAGGCGCTCACTCAGCAGGGCTCAGCTCGGAGGACGCGGCACAGGCTGTTGCCTTACCTCCCTGCCCACAGATAGGTGGGCGCTATAACTGCCTCAGGCAGCCTCTCCCGGAGCCCCTTTGGGTTCGTGCTGGAGGGACTTGGGAAGGAAGCCAAGAGAGCCGGATCGGCCCGGCTCTTTTGCTTGGCAGGTGGGCGCGCACCCGTGGCTCACTTTCCCAGCTCTGCTCAGCTTGCATGGCTCTGGCGGAATAAGCGGAGGGTCCGGCAGGGAGGCGCTTGCTGCCTTGGTGAGAACTCCACCGCCAGGCAGGAGGGCCCACCTGTCAGCTGCGCTGGGCGCCCCAGGTGAAGCTCTTTGCACTCTGCCCGGCGCCAGGCAGGGATGGCGGCTGGGCGCTTCTCCCGGGGTGAGCCGATCCTGCGCTGCGGCCCCAGGAGATTTGCCTCCCACATGGGGTTGGGCTGCCCTTTCAGGCAGGGGATTCTTTGTTGTACCGGTAGTAGGGCATCATTTTTAAAAGAATTGGCTTTGCCTTTCAAGGCAAAGGGAAGGCAGCGACAGGAGAGCCTGAAGCCGAGTGTCTCCTCCAGGCTCCGGTTGTAAGGAGGAGCCCTGGATGGCCGCGCGTGGCTGCACCAAATGCCGTGGCATTGCTCTAAACGCTGCGGTAGCACAGGGAGAAGGGAAAGCAACAGTGGCAGAAGGTCTCCCGATACGAAGTGCCCCACCAACACCGAAGTCAACATCCAAGCCATCGCCGTCCACCTGCTTGAGGATGCAAGGGGGGGGGATTAAGTCACCCCTGAAAAGACAGCCGAGCCGTTTTTTGGGGGAGATCAAAAAAAATAAGGCCCAGCCTTATTTTGTGAGAAACACTGTAGTTGGTAAAATTCTAGAACTATCTTTTATAGAACCTTCTGCAGCATCTTCCTTTTAGCTATGTTTCCATTTTCAATAGACTGCATTTTCTCACTTTGGATGCTATTTGGAAGGTGACAGACAGAATGCAGTGTCAGATAATGCTAATTATTAATACTAATTAGAGCAATACTTTTAGGCACATCCTAGCCTGACAGAGCAATCTCTCTTCCACTAATCTTAGAATAATTGATGGAGAAGTTCTTAGTCTTAGTTCTTAGCCTCAATCCTAGCAGGAAATTTTGAAATTATTATCAGCTACTGTGAAAGGTTACCCATACTAGGTTGATCAAAAAAAACTATTTATTTATCCTCAGTCTATCCATTCATTTAAGCAAACATTTATAGTGAAAATTCACAAAATGTACTCTAGATTTGTATGCTCTCAGTAATTTCTCAGTAATTGACATTTGCCATCCAGTAATTTTGCTATAGGTATCAGTAATTGTTGTTGATACATAACAAAATAAACATTTCATAGATAGTACAATGACACTGAGTAACTTTACCTTACTTTCATTCAACAAATCAAAACAATAGCCAAAGCTCAATAACCATTTATTTTTGCACTGTATCATTAAGCATTGGGTTAAATTTCAAAATGTAATTTCAACTTTGACAGGATTGATCCTGCTTTTGAGACAAAAGCAGCATGTTTATTCTTATTAAAAACAGAGTGATTTTCCAATTCCTAGAACCAACAACAAATCCCTTAAAATCTAAGGCAAGTCCAAAGCAAAATATGCTAGTTCTTCAACCTCTATCAATATATCAGCTGGACACAGAAACAGAAGTCTTTTTGAACCACTTTTAATTTTGTTTTGTTTTTTCCTTGTACAGGTGGTGACATTGCTTTCCCAGCTAGGGAACCAGTGGAGTCTTTGGTTTGGTTCATCAGTCCTTTCTGTGGTGGAACTGGTAGAGTTGATTTTAGATTTTTTGATCGTCACCTGCATCCTGGTTTTCCGTCGGCTGTACTCATATCAATCTTCAGACCTTTATACACCCAGCAACTCAAATAACTCTGTTTTCCACAACATCATTTCGACTCACAAAACTCCACAAGAAATACCTGCTGAGACTGGGATTGCTGCACTGCCATCTTATAACACCTTAGAAACATTAGACTTACACAGAGTTTCCTTCAGAACAGAATAAAACCCAGACCAGGATGCTTTGGATATGACATTATGTATTTTAATTAATGCTGACTTATAGACTCAGCACTTGGAACTAACTCGTTAGCTGGATTCTCATACCCAGAGAAGATAGGTCTGGATTTCTAAAAAAATTCTGAAGATACAGATCCAATGACATGAAAGCACCTTTCTGTCTCACTTTGTCCTTGGCGTCTGCAAGTCCTCAAGTCTGTATCTGTCCACCACCAAACAAAATTAAAAAGATGGATGCTGTGTATTTTTTCCCTATGTATTTTGAGAAATAAGTTTCTACAAATTGATCTTGGTTGTTGCTTTCAATTTCTTTTCTTTGAGGCCACTTGATGATCAAATTAAAGTCAAGTGGACAAAGATATCTAATCCCTTTCTTGTAGGTTAAAAACAAACACAAGTTTTTTCCCATCCCTTGAGATAGCTAGAACTCTTTGCTGATTGCAGCTAAGTATCGGCATGAAGATATGTACTGGAAACCGAGAACAGCTAAACAGGATATTAAAGCTTGCTAGGATTAGAACAACCCTTATACATGGATAAACTTCCATACTATGAACAGTAAACGATCCCTAATTCTGGGTCCATGAACTACCCAGGTACACTTCAATCAGTGCTTCTTTAAGAAAGCTATAACAAGGATTTTCATCCATTTTTCTTCCTTTTGAGTAGATCCAAACTTTGAAGACTGAATACTTTATTATGCATTTAATATGGATGTTAAGTCTTACTCCGCTACTCATGAGACTAAATATTCAGCTTCTGTACTGTATCTCTTCAACTTCTTGTGTATCTCCCTTCCGTTAAACAAGGACCTAAATTCTTTCACACTTCCTTTGTTCTCCTGGGACCGTATATTCTTAGTCTTGGGTTCATTCTTGAAGTGAATGGAAGGCCTTCATACTGTCACTATTTCCCATTCAGCAAATAACAAATATCCCTCCAAGAGCAAAACATGGTTATGTGAACATCAGCGTCCTTTTCTCCCTTTCAATAGTATTGTATAAAAAATCCAAGATGGGGTTAGAAGGTCAGACTTTCTAATTTATATTTTTAGAAAGCACTCTTGTTTTAATATAGGTAACTAGTTTGTATGCCAGAGGTTCTGCAGAAACCCACTTACCTAGTATATAGGATGATAATCATATGTTATATAAAGAAAATATTAATTTATGAAGATTCTACTAGCATTCCATCAATCTAGGTCCACCTTCTGTATTTCATTTCATCAACAAAAAAGGAAAGACATGGATCTTCAGCCCTTCTAAGTTAAGAATTTTACAGAATTAGAACTTTAATCCTTCTCTCCACAAAACATTTGCTATTTGCATATTACAGCCTGTAAAAATGGAAAGTACTTTCAGCTGTGAGGATTTCCATATTGGCAGTGAAGCAAGAATCAACATCAGTGTTTTTCTCCCAGTGTTTCCCTCTGAATTCTTAAATATTTCTTTCCAAATTCTTAAATATTTCAATGTTCCTCGACCGTATGTGGATAGCCTAAGCTAATTCTCCCTTCCCCAAAGTGGACACTCTGAATGTTTACTGATATATTAGCTTAACCAGATAAAATGATCATAGCTAACATTTGTGAATTTTTTTTTGCAAAAAAAAAAAAAGGTTTTGTTCTGCATTTTTAGCATTAGGAGTATCAAATTAAAAATAAATTTCCAAAAATGAAAGAGGAAAAATATCCTGATTTTGATTGAAAAGTATAAATAACTGTGACCGAAACCCAGTATACCAGTGCCTACAACCCTATAATCATTCAGGTTTCATTTAAAATGCCTTTGCTGTGTACCCTTCTGATATGTCTTTTAAAAAGTATATTATTGTAATTTGTGTTTGCTTTTCGAAATCCTCTCCGTATCTGTAAGTTAAGTCAGTGGTTCTTACCCTGTGGTGCACAAATTCCTGGTGGGGGGGCTGTGATGTTGTCATAGCTTGAAGAAATGTTATGATTTAAATCTTGAGTTAAGTCTTGGTGGCCATGGCCACAAAGGGTATTTAAAGGAGGTCCAATGTGAAGAAAAGGTTGAGAACCACCAAGTTAAACATTTCAGCAATGACATGTCTCTCAGCACTTCCGTACACACTGTATATGTGTACACATACACTGTCAGCAAGTTATAGCTTCCCATTCCATGAGCTACAGTTGGGAATACAGATGAATTGTTTAATGTACAATAGGACAGTTAATTTTTTCCAATACATCCTTATCAAATCCAATATTCTCTCTGCATTTAAATCAGCACATGATGGAGTGTAGAGAAAATATATCTGGCATGCAGAAGATGAAGTAACATAATGGGGATGGGACTTCAGGCAGTGACTGAAGGTAGATAACCTTTAAGTACATTAGAACAATCCTAATCCCGTGTGCCATATTAACAGTGCAAGACAGACAAGTATTGCTCTAATTTCAGTATGCTGTAGTCTATATAATTGCTTTGATAGCAGCTGGGCAGGATCTTAATGCAACATTTCCATATCATCTATACATAACAAAAGCAGTGCCATCTGAGAACTGTGTTTCTTTTGGTCTTATAACTCTGACTTGAACACAAATAATAAGAAGTAGATTATGAATATGAGAGTTGTGTACTCTTGTATGCATAAAGTGGACATAAGTTGTTGTCAAACAGCACAAGGCCTATCGTGACAATTGCTGTCCCTTTCATCATTACTTTCTCGTGCAAGGTCAGCAAGTTCATGAATTCTTTTTACAGACACGAGGCCATCATACAACTCTTTTGCACAGTAGCTTTGTGTTTAAACAGAAGGATCCGAACAAATTCTCATGCGCTCTCAACCACTGTATCCAAGAGGTTAGTTGTATACCGTTTATTTTCACACTGGAACTAATTAGGAATATTACACTGTTAGCATTTTGTTCTCTTTGACATTTGTTTATTCTGCTTGTAACAGCTATTTTGCTAAATTTCTTTATGCAAAAGAAATAGAAAATGCATTATGCCAGTATAATGGGGATTAAACAGGAGAGGCAGATTAAGGCAAAACCCAAAAAAGTGGGGGGGGGGAGGGGAGGGATATTTGTTAACCCTAGTCAAAGGCTGCCTTCGCTCAGGATTCTTCCAAAGATCTTGCCTTCCACTGCTCTTAACTGTAGCCAATTCTGTTAAAATTCCACAAGGGCATTTCAAGTCCAAATTAAGCACAAACGCTGCTCATCTAATCGATGTTCAGTGCAACATCCCGTTGTGCAATTGTACATATCAACTAGTTAAACCAGCATGCAGCCTGCTTTATGCAGCAATGAACAAGAATCCACATGGATGAAGATAAAGTTTGCCAGCCCTCCTGCATCTATCTGTCTGTCTGTCTGTCTGTCTGTCTGTCTGTCTGTCTGTCTGTCTGTCTATCTATCTATCTATCTATCTATCTATCTATCTATCTATCTATCTATCTATCTATATCTAGATGCCATGTTGGACACTTGTGATCCATCTCACATTGGGTTGCAGATATTTGGACAATATTGTTTTAGTACTCTTATTTCAGTCTACATTCTTCCGCTTTACTACCTGCAAGTAGAATGCTGTTTCCTCCAGTACTCAGACAGATGAACCCCATTCATTTTAGTGGGTCAAGAAGTATTTGTTAGTGGAGACTGTTAACATGAGCTGGTAGTTACACATGCCAGAAGAACATTATGGCTGCATTCCTCACAAGAACATACCACACATGTGTGAGAAAGCGGCTGAAGTCCTGTGCATAGAGAAAGTAGTCCCTTGGTTTAGGCAAAGAGGGCCTGGGGAAATGGGGTACTGTTTGCCCATGCATAAAGATGGAGAAGTAGGGAGACAGAAAGGGAAGAAGCGTCACATACAACATCTATGAAAACAGACAAGAAAAGCAGAAGAAAGCAGCCTAGTGGCCTTTTCTCAAAACAATACAGCAGCAGATTAAACCAAGATCTTGTCCAGAAGAAATCAAGAAGGGGCTGTACCACCTTACTGTGCTTCCTCTCATACTGACAGCAGCATCACACCTTGTGCCTCAGGCTCCTCTTCAGGTGTTGCACTTCCATCAACACAGTCCCACCGAAATAGGAAGAGAATTGTCCAAAGAAGATGGGTACTTCATTCCTGTTCTCCTCCATCATTTCCCCACAAAGGGGAAACAAGATGGGGATTGGCAAACAGATGGACTCTGCAAATGAAATGCTGGTGCATGGCAGTGAACATGCAAAAAATCAGCACCTCTGCAGCATGCTAGGGTGAAAGTAGGGTTACTCCTAGCACAGCCAGAGCAAATGTTGAGGAGTGCGATAAAATTGGTCTGAGGTTAAAATAAGCCCAGTGGCCACCAGTTGATAAGTCCTGTCAGAGCATTACAGCATCTGAGCCCCTGCAACAATATTCTCTGGTCAACTACTGACACTATAACAAGGCCTCTTACCAAGTTAACCCTCATCGTTTTATCAGTTTTACCAGATTGGAATAAGGAAAACTACCATTCTTCAGCATGTTTAAAATCATATTCACCACTCTCTGTACTTCTTCCACCCTGGAGTCTGATACCTTATTCAACAGAGGAATAAATGAGCATGAGTTCACCTACACGTGTCACTGTATATTCTGACAACTATCTCCAAGGGATGACCTGAAAGTAAATGTGGTGAGAAACAGCACATCAAGAAAATATTAATGCATTATTCCAGAATCCTTGGCATTTGCACTGCTATTTCCAAGTCAGGAAACCGGCAAGGGTCCTCACTTTATAGAACATTGCTTTTAAAAGGAAACACTTATAAATATACTGCAGAGGTTTCCAGGACATAGTTCCTACACTTACTATTCACTAAGGGGCAAGCAGTACAGGGACTTTCCAATTCAGTGAAACCCTCCCTTATCTGTTAATTTAGTCAAATAAGCTACCTAGCCTTTGAGAGCAAGGGGGATGGGACTTCAGGCAGTACACTAGAATGATCCTCATCCCATGTGCCATATTATTAATCTAACCTCTAATTCTGGCAGTATTGGGAATAAAGGCAGACTTGTTCATGGAGTCAAGGTTAATGAATCAAACCAGTAACTTTTCTACTAAATCCAAGCAATGAAACAGTAAAGGATGGCTGGCAGTCATCATAAGATCAGAGTTTTGGTCACCAGAGCAACAACAGGAGTTTATATTAAAATCTAAGAGAAAACTCCATCAATTCTGGTTACATGGCACAATACCAGTATCACTACTATAATGAGACCCAACTTTTCCTCTCTCTATTCTGGTGAAGTTTTTAATAATACTGCTTGTGGCTAAAGGAAATGCTTTCCTATAGACCAGGGGTCTCCAACCTTGGCCCCTGGAAGCCTGGCGGACTTCAACTCCCAGAATTCCACAGCCAGCTTTGCTGGCTGTGGAACTCTGAGAGTTGAACTCCGCCAGGCTTCCAGGAGCCAAGGTTGGAGACCCCTGCTATAGACTCACGGGAGAAGACATCTCAGAAGACTCAAGGTGTAATCAACAGACTCCTTCAATTCTCTACAATTCCTCCCCTTAGGCCCACTGCCACCCTCCAAAAACGAGCTGGTCCACTCAGAGGCTGCAGCAGCTGTGAAGGTCAACTCAAATCTGGTAACGGTGCATTACAGTCTCAAATGGAAGCAAACAAAACTAACAGAAAATCGATGACAAAGCCAGAAAGGAAAGAGAATGAAGAATTGGGTCTGGAAAGGGAAATGGGGTAAGAAGGCTATAGACTGGGTGGGGAAAGGGGGAAGGGACACATTCTCAGGAAAAAAAGTAAACTAGGAACAGAAGCAACAGAAGGAAGAGAAAGGAGAAAACAGAGGGCATGTTATACCAAGCACCCCACATTTAATAAACACGGTTTGAGCATCCGGAGAAGGAAATACCCACCCACCCACCCTCTCTGCCTGCCTCTCATGCAACAAGTGATATATCTCATGATCTCGAAAGGCAGAACTGTTACTGATCTGTTGGCCTTCAACAGTGCTGAGAGACAAAAGCAGTACCATTTCCCATGCCAGAGGGAAAGCAAACATTGTTGTTTAGCCAATGTTTGTGGCTCACAAACTCAGTTACTCTGATTCCCCTTAGTACTTACGTGCAATTGCAATGACCACAATGGCACAGATCACTCCCAGCATGATCATCATCTAAAGAGAAGAATTACAATGAGCCCATAGAGAACCCTCATACAACATCTCCTTTGGCAAAATCAAGGTCTCCAACAAAGATGGACAATGGACCACTTGAAACTGTTTATTCCAAGTCCATATTCATGTTCATTGACCCAACTATCCCAATACTCATTATTCTGTCGGGCATCAATTTCTTGGTTCCCAATTATATTTTCCCAGACATGCCAGTGTTTTCCTGGAAATATTCCAAATTGAACCTATAACTTTAAGCATGCAAAACATTGGCTCTATTTCTGATCTATGGGTCTCCATCCCCTGTTCAGGAAATATACTGTGGTTTTATTATAACAAAGTAGGAAAATTACTTATATAAAAGACTGGAAACCCTGAACAGATTTTTGGCTGAAATGGATAAAAATGAATTGGGGATTTTAAAAGTTTGTTTATTGGAAGAAGGGAACCATGATATGTAACTTGGGGGGATGGGCAGAAATGTTTATTACTATGTAAGTGCTGAAAAGATCAGAAGTTGCTTCTTTCTTTTTTCTTTCTTCTGTTATCTTTCACTTTTCTTTTATTCTTTTATATTTTTTCTATGTGTCCTTCTTTCCTATGGAAAGAATCTTAATGTAACATTTTCTTGCAATAAAAATATTTTTAAAAGTAGAATTGCCTCAGCAACTATACATTCAATCAGCTGCTCACTTCTTACTCACCTTACAATTCTTCCACCAATACTTCCTCTTGAGCGCTGCTGCACTACTTTCAAATACTTGGGCACCAGCTTGGAGAGCATCTGCTCGTTCGTCTAATTCTGAGAGTTTCTGATCTCGCTCCAAAACTTTATCCACATTTACACGCATAATATCCACCACCTGAAGAGAAAGAATAATTAGCTTCCTAGCAAGAGAGAAAGCAGATGTCAGGCATAAACAAGCAGATCCACACGTGAATAATTCAATTAGCTATTTTGTAATTCATGCCTATGACACAAGAATCTTCTCAGATTGCCAGTTTATACTTGAACCAGATAAGGTTCAATGGCATTCAAGAGAAGTCAGACCTAGCTCTCTTGTGCCTACATAGAAATTCCAGACTAATTCCCCACTTGACTCCTCCCCCTGGCATGGCCAGTCTCTCACCGACATCAGAGGATCACAAAGAACCATTTTATTCACTTACTTCTTCCACCTGTGCTTGAGTCTGTTGCAGGCGCCAATTACTGGTCATATTTGAAGATGCACCAGGGCCCCCCCCAGCATTTTCACCTCCTTCCTGTCCCGTCCCTGGGGCATCTTGCTGAGCTGGATCAGACCTGTGGAGACAGGTCAAGTACGAGAGATTATGCAGATGCCTATGTCCAATACTCAGCCAGAAACCAGAACATTAATATATACAACTATAATTTAGCTACAGGCTTATTATCAACACACAGAAACCCAAGCACTACAACATGGAAATGACAAAGATAAATATATTCAAATTTTCCAAAGAACTGGGCCATTCAGATTCTTGATCTGTTCAGCTTTAAAGCAAAAGAACCTTAAGAGGAAGCTGGAAGACTTAGGTCTAACATAAACAAGTATGTACTTGTATAATGATATAATTCACACTATTTTACATTGTTGTACTGTTTATTAATTGTTAATCCAGAGGATTTAGAAGTAGTGGTTTTCTAGATCTAACAAATAAATGTCAAATGCCTGATAGTAATGCAAGAAGTAGTGAAAAATAGCAGAGAATGTAAAAGAGAATGGGTTCAGTACCTATTAAATCAGGGGCCGAAGTAGCTCACATGGTAAGATGCTGGGCCTGTGCACCGCTGAGGTTGGCAGCTTGGCGGTTCAATTCCTGTGCGCGAATAAACCGCATAGGGACAAGAAAGGAGCCTCCCCCGAATGCCTACCGGTATTCAGGCATCCCGGGGATAAAGATAACACTGCCTGAAAAAATCCTTTCACAGAGGCAGGCAGCCACCTCAGTGATCCCTGGCTAACATATGTCATATGCTAAATAAAATAAATAAATAAACTATTAAATCAAAGGATGCAACTATATTTCAGATGTAGTCTTTCTCTCCCCCAAGAACAACTATTTATTTGTTTAATTTATATGCCACCCATCTCACTACTAGAGCAGTTCAGGTGTTACAATTCAATTACAAGTCAGGAGATATATTGGAGCATTGCTCTGACTCATCTGGGCTCTTGAGGATATAAAGAACTGAAGCAGAGTTCACAACAAGCATCGTAAGCAAAATTTAATGGAAATCCAGTGCATGGCAAGTGAAGGTTCAATGGCACGGTTGTGACAATTCATTTTAGCTGCTAAATTCAAGTCATAGCAGTGTCTCTTCATCGAGAAAATGCAAGTAAGATGACACAGCCATGTTCACTCAACTCTCCCCTTACCTCAGCAACAATTTTTTTTAAAGAAAGGGGGAGGATTATTTAACCCTCTCATCATCTTCTATAAGACACTATTATTTGACTCATTATCAGACACTGATTATGAAATGTGCTGAATTCATACAATGTACTACTTGAGTAATGTTAACAGAAACAATTAGAACTTGAATGGATAAATGAAAAGCAAGTCCGCAAGCATAAAAGAACTGCTGTGTCATGAGGCAGAAACATTTACCAATAAGTAACATTGTTAGATATATTTGGCTTTACTGCAGGAGGAGGAACCATCAAATAAGTCAGTTTAGATAAACAACGATGAATTTTCCAAAGGGGGGGGAGTGGGAAAAATTCATGAAGGTTACAGACTAATTAATGACCAGGTTGGCAAAAAATGCCATCAGAAGCTTCAGACAATGTTTTGGTAAGCAATCTTGCCATTATCCCACAGATGAAGGAGGAGACTGGAGAAATGCAATCATGGAAAAGGCAAGAAACAAAACAAAACTTCAAACTTTCTGTTCCACAAGCAAAGAAATATCTGCAGTCATTTGCACGCAAGCGCCCTGTACCTACAACAATATTTGCTTCTCTTTTCAATGATGAATCCTCCTCCATCATCAAATTGCACTTTCAGCACTTATTATTAGGGGGCCAACTTGAATGCTTCTGAAATTAACCAGCTATCTCATTACCCGGGTTCACACATGCACCTCCTAGGAGAAAGCCGTATCAAGCAGAGTTTGGTCACACCAAACTCGTGCTGCGTTTTTATTTCTTCATACAGGGACAATCGCCTGCGCTAATATACCGGTACATAAACTTTTAAGTCCCGGCTTGTACGCAAGGCAAAAAAACAAAAAAAATGGCCTTTTCGAAGATGCCTTCTAAAGTTCTGTGAAAATGCCCCTCTCCTCCATTGCCACTTATATTACCATTCAAGAAACCCGCTGGAGCCTCCGGCCACCGGATATCTCTCGCCTGAAAACTATTCAGGGGCCGGGGGCAGGTATCGCAGCGAGGGGACGGGGAGATGGCGAAACACCCGCTTGCCACAAGGAAAACTGCGGAGCCACCAGATGGGATGAGGCATCCGTCCCAGCTCCATCCCACTTCGGCACCGGACTACCGGGAAAAAAAAAAAAAAAGGAGAAAGGGAGAGGAGGGGGGCGGGCGGCGATGCTGCAATGCGCAACTCGGCAAGCGCCGCAACTGTGCGAAGAAAACCGGCCGCACATCACAGGAAGGAAAGCACCGACGAGAGCGTCCGTCCCGTTGCTTACTCACATGGCCGGCCTCGGCTCTAGGAGCCCTTTGTCGTCTTTTTCAGGAGAAAAGGCACGAAGCAGCGCCAAGGGTCGACGGCCGGCCGGTGGCAACGGACCACGCAAGACGGTCTCCACCGGAGGCTATCGAAAATTACTGCAGCAGGAACCTCGCCCCCGCTCCCGGGTTTTATGCAAGGGGAGGGGCGGTCCTCTCGGCCCCGCCCCGTCACGCAGCAAGCCAATGAACGGCGCGTTCCTATCATCACATGCCCCCGATTGTTGCCGGCAAAACTCAGCCAGCGAATCCGCGTTCCCTGCCTTTAGCGCGAAGGCCTCAGCGAGCAGGGGGTTGCGGTTCGATAGGGAATCGATGTTGGCCAAATTTGCAGTTTTATTTTCATTCATTCATTTATTTATTTATTTTTGTCAATTGCTTACAAGATAATAGGTATAAGTAAAAACATAGTTATGAATACAGGGATACATATAAGAAAAATAAAAGAAACAATGGGACAGGGACGGTGGGCACGGCGGTGCGCTTCATGCACGCTCTCTCTCTTATTTTCTCATTCACGCTTATTCTCTCTTCCGAACCTCTCCGAGATCCTGGGACTGCAATTGGGAACACGCGAGCGACAGTCCCAATAACTTCAGTCAGCAGTTTGCTGCTGTTGTCATATATGCTGGTGCGCGGTTCCTAACTTTTGCTTCTTTCAGATTCTTTGCGGGTGAAAAAGGGCGGCCAACTGAACTGAAGCTGTGAATGCGTCGACAGCAATATATTCCTTCAGGGAGGGGGGGGGAAGTCAAATAGAGAGATCCTGACGTTCTCTTCTGCTTAACTGGTGAACCCCCAGTTTTATATGGGGGGGGGTTTAAACAGCAACGTGTTTAAAAGTGAGAGATTCGTTTGTGAGAATGAGAGAGATCGAGTGTAATTTGAAGGGAATGATATTTGCTGTAGAAATGTGTGGGGAATTTCGGTTGGAGAATCCAAATCGGCTTCTTGTTCGTTTATATCGAAAATCGGAATGACAACGCTGCAGCCTTATTCTTCCAAGCGGAGCTCCGCCAACTTTATTTTTATTTATTTTATTTATTTTATCAAAAGCTTACAATACAATAGAAATAGGAATAAACATAACTTTAAATATAAGAAATAGGAACTAATAATTGGGGACAATAGGACAGAGACGGTAGGCATAAGGGTGCACTTATGCACGTCCCTTACAGACCTCTTAGGAATGGGGTGAGGGCAATCGAGGTTACTTTGAGGGTAAAGGAGTGGGGGTTTGAGCAGGTGACAACAGAATCAGGTCGTGAGTTCCAGACATTGACTACCCTGTTGCTGAAATCGTACTTCCTGCAATCGAGTTTGGAGTGGTTTACATTAAATTTGTATCTGTTGTGTGCTCGTGTTTGTTGTGGTTAAAGCTGAAATATTCATTAACTGGCAAGACCTTGTAACATATGATTTTATGTACCATGCTTAAGTCCAATCTTAGCTGGCGTAGTTCAAGATTGTCTAACTTCTTTTAATTCTTTCTACATTTTTATATCTTGCCTTTTTCTCAGAGACCATAGAGGTATTGTTGTTTCATGCTCCACTTGTAAACCATCCAGACCTAACCGTGACTACTATACTTTATCAGTAGAGCTGCATTAGCATTGGAGTTGCCACTTCCAGAATTGGCGGGTGGGAAGCTGGGAGTGGTTTGTCCTTGAAATGTTTTTAAAATAAGGTGTGTGCATACTGGAACATCTTTGAATCGTTTTTTTTTTTTCCCAACTCCAGGGCAAGTCTATGCAATTTTGCCAAGTTCTTTGGAAATATATTGCTACTAGATGGTGCTGGTGCTTCGTGATAACACTGTGATTGGGCTATTCAGGAGAAATCCAGTTCACAACCCGTTGGTTCAGTGGTGATTGGTGATTGAAACACATAAAGGAATATCGCTGCTACTGCCTTGAGTCTGGAAGTAGTTCCATAGCTGGAAGGCGTAGACATTTTGGTGAGGTACCACCATTTAGTACTGTAAGGAGCCCCAGACCACTCCTGAGTGAAGGAGTGGAAAGTCTGCCAGTTTGAACTGAGGTAATGGAATGTGAGGCAACTGGCAGTGATTGGGCTATGTAGAAATCTGGTTCACAATCCGTTGGCTCAGTGGTGATCAGTGATTGAAACACATAAGGGAATATTGCTCCTGTAGCCTTGAGTCCAGAAGCAGTTCCATAGGTGGAAGGCATAGACATTTTGGCAAGGTAGTTTAATACTGTAAAGAATCCCAGACTACTCCTGGGCTCTCCAGTACCCTCTGATGTTCTGCCATGGAGAAGATGGCTATTATATCAATACCACGTAAAGATCAAGGTTCCTCTCAAGAAGACCATATCTGTTGCTGACTTTTACAGCTACAGGATAATGGAGCGTGATGGCAGAGAATGCTACCTACTGCTGTTCCGCAACCTTGTGAGGTTGGAACAGTTCTTTTCAGGTGGGGAAGGGGAGTAGAAAACCTTAGCATCAGAGCATGTTAATTATTGTATTAAGAAATAGTAATGATCTGATGGTCATTTTGAAAAATCCTTTCTTAGCAAGCACCTAGAAGCCAAGGGGAACGTATGTGCCAAATTTCAAGTTTGTAGGCTTTATGGTTCTGGAGATTTTGTGATGAGTGAGTGGTACTTGGCTTTTATATATATAGATTGTTTTTTTCCTAGGATTAAGAGAGAGTGACTGGCCTAGGGTCCCCTAGCTGGTTTCATGTCCAGGCTCTCAATTGCCTGATGCCTTAACTGCTACACAAACTGGTTCTCTTAAAATATCAATTTTATTTACAGCCAAGAGTCCCAAAGCAAGTAATATCACCTAAACTTGGCATTAAAGCAGATTAACAAATATGTAATAAATACCACTTTAAACCCCAACTCATTGATTTATTACCAAGAACCTTCTTTTTATAGCTATAATTAAAAGTCTACACCTTTTAGATTGACTTCTTGAGTTAATTCAATCACTACACAGTACTTATCAACTTCTTTTGTTTTTGATTTATTGGCTTAATTAAATAGATTTTCAGTACTTCTGCCCAAATCTTACCTTGTTTTAGCTATGCTACAACCATATTGTTTGAACACAAATGTTCAGTTGCAATATAGTTTCTTAGAAATCATACAAGTATAAATCTTAGTACAGGTAGCCTTTGATTTACGACCACTTGTTTAGCACTGTTCAAAGTTACAATGGCATTGAAAAAAGTGACTTTTATAAGCTGGTCCTTGCACTTATGACCTTTGCAGCATTCCCCCAGTCACATAATCAAAATTTAGACATTTGGCAACCAGCATCTATTTACAATGGTTGCTGTGCCCTGGGGTCACATGATCACCATTTGCAACCTTTCAACCTGACTTATGACAAGTAAAGTCAGTGGGAGAAGCAGGATTTACTTACTGATAGTGCAATTCACTTAACAACTGCAATGATTCACTTTTTGCCGTGTTTTAACCATGGCAAAAAAGGCTATAAAATCAGATGCAAGTTCAATAGGAAACTGGACAACATTATAAAGTATGTATTTTTGGAAACAAAGAGGTTTATCTTACTTATATTAGTAATCCTTTTAGCCAGGATACATAACTCCACGGTGCTGAGAGCAACATATAGTAGCAGCAGATTCAGCAAAGTATCAGCTAAACTGCTTTATAAGGCATCTGATCTGTTCTCTTTCAAATTAAGGCTCCAAACTGAAAGAGGAGCAGTAAATCCCCTCACTTTTTAATAATTACACAAACTTAGTCATGATTAAAATTTGTTGAACTAATTTTCTGGGACCACAGGTCACATTATACAAATATGTAACCAGTATGATGTCGCCAAAAGTGATGGTGAAGTAAAAACACCCCGAGCCTGATGGAAGCCAACATCCATTTGAATATACAATATTATTCAGACAGAAATCTGAGTTCTCCCTCTATCATTAGCTTTGCCGTTTGGTTATGATATATAGCTTCTATTGCTTGGATAAATTTTTCACCAAAACCCATCTGTTCCAGCTGCAATAACATGAATCACCAATTCACATATCAAATGCCTTCTGTGCATCTAAAAATATCAAAGCCATTTGTTTTTCAGGGTATGCCTCATCGTATTCCAAAGTGTCCAAGATTACTCTCATATTGTCTTTTGATTTGTCTCTTTGGCAGAAATCCATTTTGATCAGGGTGGATAAAATTATTCAGGTATTTTTTAAGTCTTTCTGCCAATATTGAAGCAAAAATTTTGCAATCTGCATTTAGTAAGGAAATAGGTCTGTAGTTCTCAGTTTGTAATGGGTCGGCCTCCTGGGACAAGTGTAATTTAAGCTTCTGATCATGAGTTAGGTATCTTCTTCTTTAACATAACTTCATTCATAACTTCTAGCAATGGAAGGTTCAACGATTCCTGTAGTGTTTTGTAGAATTCTGCCGGAAGTCCATCTGGGCCTGGTGCCTTTCCATTGTTTTGCTTCTTAAGTGCCTCAGTTAACGCCATCATCGTTATATTACTTTCTAACATTATTTCAATCTCTTTAGGTATCTGGGGTAGGTTAGCATTTTGTAAGTACTTTTTAACACTTTCCTTATCAATATTCTCATGTGCATAGTTTCCCATAGTAGTCTCGTATAATTTCCTTTTTCTCTTTACTTCCATAACAAACTTGGTCTTGATCATTTATTAATTGCAATATTTTCCTTGATTCTTTCTTTCTCAGTTTATATGCCAACCATCTACCTGGTTTGTTTGCATCTTTAAAATAGTTCTGTTTCGCACCTCTGATTTTCTGTGCTAGTTCTTCTTTTTCCATTAGTCCCATTTTATGCTTAATTATATCCATTTTTAACTTAATGTCCTTTTTCTGTGGCATTTTCTGTAACTCTTTATACTCATCCTCTTATGTCTTAGAGGCTAGTCTTTTCGTGATATTTCTTTTCCTTGTATAATCTATTATCAAGCCTCTGGCATATGCCTTCATTGTATCCCATACGTTCTGCATTGATGTGTCTTCTTTTTTATTTTCTCTTAAAAAAAAAAAAGGCAGTTCTTTCTCCATCCTCTATATGAAGTCTTTTTCTTTTAGTATAGTATTATCTAACGTCCATCTAGATCTTCTTCTTTGTCCTTTCCATTTAATCGTCATTGGATTGTGATCTGTCCAAGTACTTGTTTCAATATTTATTTCTTGGATATTAGCTAACAATTCTGTTGACATCCATATCATGTCAATTCTGGACCATGATAAATGTCTGTTTGAATAGAAGGTGTATTGTTTAGTCTTAGCATTTCTTTCTCTCCATGTATCTTTTAAATTTATTTCATCTATCATTTTAAAAAAGGATTTAGGGAGAGTCTTTCTGTTTTGCTTTGTTGTTTTCTGTGCTATATAGTCCAATTTATTGTCTACAATTCTATTAAAGTCTCCCATCATAACGATATTAGCATAGTCCAGCTCGATTATTTTCATATGTAATTTTCTATAAAATTCTTCTTGATTGTCATTTGGGGCATAGATTGCAGTCAGGAGTGTTTTCATATTATTGTCCATTATTTCCACCATTAATAATCTTCCATCATCATCAGTATAAATCAATTTCACTGGGATAATATCTTTAATATATAAAGCCACGCGTCTTTTCTTGCTTTGAGTCAAAGAAATAAACATTTCCCCTAATTTTGGCTGTATCAACAGTTGTTCATGTTGCTTTTTAATATGTACTTCTTGTAGGCTGATTATGTCAAATTTTAATTTCTCCAATTTATGGAAAGTTTTCCTTTTAACGGCTGAGTTAAGTCCGTTTATGTTAATTGTAATCAGTTTTTTCTCTTCCATGATTATATTTTATAAGCAGGTTTAGCAGCTCTCGTAGATCTTGGTTCACGTTGTTCTTTAACTTCCACCTTTCCATCTACTGCACCTTCTTCTTTTTCAGTCACTATTTGCTAGTCCTCTTGGAATTCAATTAGTGACATTTCTTTTTCTGTCTCCTCCTCTTTCCCTCCAAAATATTCTGTATAAAATAATTCAGCCTTCTCAATTGAATCAATTCTATGTCTCTTTTCTTGCCATGTGAACATTAAACCTTCTGGAATCAGCCATCTATAATTCACCTCTTTTTTAAGCAGAATTTTAGTCATAAATTGGTATTCTCTTCTCATCTCTCTCACTCTTCTGGGTACTTGTTTCAGGACCACAATCTCCTTATCTTTATATTTCAATGTTTTCTCTCTTGCCACTTGCAATATTTGCATTTTAATGGCTTTCTTTGTAAATCTGATGTGAATTTCTCTTGATAAGCTATTTCTCATTGCATATCTTGTGAAGACTCGGTAAACCTCGTCTATTCCATCTATCATCTTCTCTTTGGTTATTTCCAAAGCTTCAGCCAAAATTTCTATCATTATCTCAGCTAGGTTTTGTCTCTTTTCTTCCTCTATGTTTTGGAATCTGAGATAAAATTCTGATCTGTCCATCTCCCATCTCAGCATCCCATTTTTATCTTGTTCAACCACAGTTAATCTGCTATCAATATCTCCAATCTTCTTATCTCTTCGTTTATTTTCTTCAATTTTGGGGAATCCCTCATCATACTTCATCATCATTTGTTGAATGTTCTCCACCTTTTCATCAGTTTTTCCTGTTCTTTGTTCAATGTTCTCTGTTCTCTTTTCAATATTCTCTGTTCTTGTTTGTATACTTTGTATTCCTTGCATAATCATCTGCAGCATCACCTTTTCCTGTTCTTTTTCTTGCTGTAACATTGTCTGTATTGAGCGTTGTCCTCCAGATGGTGAAGAGGAAGAAGTTGAAGGGCCAGCTGCTGTTAGTTTCCTACTCATTTCAGACAATTCAAAATCTTCAGGTTCTTCTAGACGTTAATCCACTGGTGAAATAACCAATTGTAATTCCAAGTAAAAATACTGGGAAAAAAAGAAGCCAAATAATAGTTATGATAAAAAAAAGTTTCTTCAGGTTCTTGTATACCTAAATTCAATTGATTGGTTAGATAGCAGTAAAAACTCAAAAAAGGAAGAAAAGACCATAAACAGAAAAAGGAAAAAATTGTTAAATCCTGAAAGAGGTAGAAAAATAAAAAACTAAAGAAGAAAAAAAGTTCTTCAGGTTCTTCAACACCTTAATCCAATTAAAAAGTCTCAGGTATAAAAAGATGTACAAAAAAAAGGAAGCCACAAAAAAAAAACACCCAATATTGAAGGTAAATTTATAAAAAACAGGAGGGAGAGAGAAAAAAGAAAAGAGACTACTCCCTTAAAAGAAAGAAAAAGAAGGAAAACATTAGTACTAAAATTTTTCCTTTAAAATAAAATGCAAACGTAAAAATTAGACTTCAAAAACAAAAAGAAAGATAAAAACAAGTTCCAAAAGGCCAAAAATCCAAATAGCTATTACTAAAAAGTAAACTAGTAAGGAGCAGGTTTGTTAAAGTAAGAAATAGCCCAGCTTAAAAAATATAGAAAGAGCACACTGCACCTTATTTGATAATCCAAGGCTTTTGTTAAAATGTATAACTCTCTTCTCTAGAGTCTTATCATCTTATTTTTCTGTAAACTTCAACACCAGACTCCAGCTACTGATAGAAACCCAGAAGAGCACCTGCAATAATACTCTCCCATGCTCTTCCCTCTATCTTATCAAACAGGCTCAAAGTCCTTGAAAAAAAGTCTCAGATCTTTCTCAGCTTTGTCTGGTCAAGAGAAAAAAAAAAGAGATAGAATATTTCCAAGCCTCTAGATCGCAGTGTTACAAAGTTTCTTCTGCTTTCACTTTCCCCCTCCTTTTCCAAACAAGATATAATAAAAATTAATTAAAAAGGGAAAAAGATATTTTAAAAAATGACTAGAAGGTAGTCTCTAGCCTAAAATATTATAAAGTCAAAAAGGAGAGAAAAAATAGGTAGAAAAAAACAAACAGTCCAGTTTCAAAATATAAAATCATATATAAAAAATCCAGCAAGGAGAAAAAAAAGTATTACTTTGACTTCCTGTTTAAAGATCGCTGCTCAGTCACTTCTGTCTAAAATTTTAGATTCTTTCTTTTCCTTAGGGTGTCCTTTCAAATCTTAAAGTAAAGAAAAAATTCTCACCAAACCGACACACTTTCTCTTTCTGTTCTCTTCCATTTCAGAGCTGTCCCAACTTCAGCAGCTTTAATGGCTGCCTCTTTGCCATTGGCAAAAAGAGCTTCTCCTGGATCTACCAGGGACTTTGCAATGTCCCTGGGATCGACAGGATGCGCTCTTTACATTCACCATCTCTTCGGGATGGTTTACATCCGTTTGGACCGTCCAGGAGCAAAGATATTGAGAGAGCTCTCAGACCTCCGAGATCGCATGCCATATCGTCGTGACGTCAACTCCGCCCTTTGAGAACTCATATTTTAAATCCATACATCTAACATTTCAACAAAAATTTTCAGATGCCACCTCCTTTAACTGGTGAATACAAGGTGAAAATTTTACTTTTCTACCAAGAGGGTCTTGTAAACCTGTTTTGAGATGAAAAACTGCTTATTTGTTATTTGATCCCAAAGACAGAAATCCTATAAATCAATCACCTTTTACAAATTATATTATTGGCATATGTTCACTTTCACAGCCAACACATATAATCAATCTTAAAACTAATACAATATTTATCTAGGCTCTAACTACACTTGAAATTATAAATTAATTACAAGCATCCTGTTTGTTTTAATAGATGAAATGAAAATAAATTACAGAAACTTCACTATTAAATACCATATCATTTTAAATACCTTGATTAAGAATTTAATAACCACTGTAAGGAAGTTAAGTTGTATTAAGCAATTATGCTTGGGCAAATCAAAGATTTGCATTCTTGATATGTAATTTAATAATGTAATAGTAATAATAGTAATGTACAATAATAATAGTAATGTAATACAAACATGTAAATTCTGAACAAAACATGTTTCTTTAGGAAAGGCTTGTTTTAGAAAGCAAGTATATAAAATGTTTTATATTTGAATATATTATAAATACAAAATACTATGTTAAGCAATAAAACCAACCATGTTATATACCAGTACTGGCTAACCTTTTTGGGCTCCTGTGCCAAAAATTGTATGCACGCTTGCACATGCGCACTTGCATACCAGCAGCCACAAAACAATGTGTGTGCCCCCCAGACCCTCTGGGCATGCATGCACAACACCCCCCTTACCTGCACCATGCCTCACAGCTGATTTTCGGCCTCCCAGAGGCTTGAAGAAAGACTCTGCAGGCTTTGCAGGCCGAATAATAGGCCCATTTTGTCACTTCCGGTATAACAGGAAGTAATGAAACAGGCCTGTTATTTGGCCTGCAAAGCCTGCAGAGGCTTTTTTCAAGCCCCCAGGAGACTGAAAAAGGTCTCAAACCAGTCAAAAAATCAGCTGTGAGATGCATGCATGCGCAGTGAGTAAGTTTGCCTGCAGTTCCCGTGCTGGCACAAATGGCTCTGCATGCCACCTGTGCCATGCGTGCCATAGGTTCACCATCACGGTTATATACTAACTCAGCTAATAAAGGGTGAGCCCATCACTTAATTTCAGATGCATTCCTAGACAGCCAAAAACAGTATGAATATAACGTAAAATAATGAGAAATAACACTTTGGCACTTGAAATTCTGAGACTTCTATTGTTTTTCATACTGCAGTCAACTGTAGCCTTTTGGGAAGAATTTCAGTTTCAGATATTACCAGTGTGTGGGTATAGTCAATTTGTGGAAATCAATGGCATTCTTCCCAGGCAAAATACCCTTCTGAATCTTGACGTCATACTGCAGCCCCAGCATGACTTCTCTAAGGCTGTATAAGGTCTTCAAGCACCAGATTATTTTAATAAACTCTTCTGACTAGATATATATTTATAAATTTTTCCCATTTTCATTTGAAACAGAGTTTATGTCAAGGACAAGATCTTCTCAGTAGTGAAATCACAGACATATGTTCTTTGTGATGAAAGATAAGCTGCTACTTTCTGGTTTTAGAACATTAGCTTACATGTTTCTATTCTGTGTTTAAACTGTACACACACATCAGTTTTTTTATGCTGTCTCCAAAACGTATTACTTTTTCCCTGCACTGGTAATTCATAATGTGGCAGTTGCCAATCTTTAAGAGTCACAGACCTCACATTTACTTTTAAAATATTTTAGGGAAGGAACTGAAGACCATTGGAAATTAGTTGATAGTATATTGTCGCTATAGTGAGTGAAGGCCAAATAGGGAACACATTTTGTTGGAACTGGTTAAGTTTTAAAGAAGAATATGAGTGCCTTAAGCATGAGACACCCATTTTGACTCTTTTATTTCTTCAAATCCTATGAAAAATGGATCTGATCTGATTAATCCTGCTTCTCCTAATCAGTTTCTTGGAACAGTTCTGTTGCCATCTCTTATTCACTTTGACTCTCTTTCTACTCTTCCCACCCAGAGGTGGTATTCAGCAGGTTCTGACCAGTTCTGGAGAACCGGTAGCGGAAATTTTGAGTAGTTCGGAGAACCAGCAAATACCACCTCTGACTGGAATTTTTACAGTATCCTTCCCCTGCCACACCCAACAAGCCACGCCTATAGAACTGGTAGTAAAACAAAAAATTGAATATCACTACTGCCCCCACCCCAGAAAACTAAGCATCCAAACAACTTTAAAACCTACCTACTATCTGCCATTCTGGTTTTCAGCACACTAGCATCTCATAACTGAGGTAGTGAAAATCTTTTTAAATAAAAAGCAGAAGAGACTGTGTGAAAAATTCGTACAAGGTATCTACTTGTGTCATGTTGAGGACCATTTGTATTTCAATTTCACTGAAATAGACCCAAAAAATTGGAAGTCAATCTCATAAAAAGAAACAAATACTATACTAAAACTCCTAAAAATATGGGTTGTGGGCATTCTACATAAACCAGTATGGAAAAAAAATAAATGGTTAGATACAAAGCAGCAACACACTATAAAACGATGAAATTTATTATTTGCAATTATACGTTAACCAGGTTGGCAAATAACCATATAATGTAACTAATTCTAAAGTACATGTTAAATCAAAACTGCTTGAAAGATACTTCTAAGAAATGACATATTGGAGCACTGAAGTATTTCAATTAATTAAGTGAAAGAAAAATAACTTGAAATAGAAAATAATTCAAAAGATGGAACACAACAAGGATGATGTTGGATGGCTTCACAAAACCATCAGTTTCTGAGCATTAGAGCCACTAATAAATATTGTCCAGTAATCCACAATGTTTGGGGATAAATGTTACGGAGAACTTCTCTTAGCGATACAGTCTATAGCGATTATATCGCTTGTACAAGAATTTAATCCTCTTATTCAGATTATGGTAATCGTCAACAAACATTCGGTCACCCACCATCTTCTTTTTGCGAATGCATCTCTGCAGCTCATTTCCCCTCCATCCACGTAGCCATACCGGCCCCACAATCAGGTTTTTGGGGTGGGCCTTGAAATCCCCTAAGAAGAAGAACACAATAGATATATTTTAGAATTCTATTACTTCAATTTTGAAAAAGGAAGTTTCTTCAGTAATTGCCCCCCCTTTTTTTAATCATAGAGTACTACCAACTTCAATTCAAAAGACATTCCCTTTCTAAATAAAGTAGCCATCTGAATGTTAAGCAAATAAAAATGTCTTTCTCTTCAATTTTCTTCTCAAAATCAATCACAGAACTTTTCTCAGATTAGGAACTTCCATGACAATTTCCTTCTTCCAAGATTGGGGGAAAGGGGAGAGAGAAACAGAAAGATCTATTAAACACCTGCCAGAATCACTAGAAAAGTTTGCAGGGAACTTGAGGGATGATAAGACTGCATGCATCCCTCCTATACATGCTGCTATTGGAAGACAGGTTGCTATTAGTGATAATCTACTGTAAAGTAATATTTACCCAGAATTCCAATATTATCATAGACACCAAAGAGTGCTCGTTTCTCATTCCATCTGTCAACCACTTTTGGAGGAGGAGGCTCTTTCACCAGAAATGAGCCAGGGATTTCTAATTTAAACAAAAGGGAAAAAATAGTCAATGTCACTTTAAAAATTGGCTTTGAAAATGTTATTATGACAAATCAGTTGGAGCTTTTATACAGCATATTTACAAATCAATGTTTATGTAAAATATAAAGTTAAATCATTTCTTTTAAAACCTTCTAATGGTACGATATCCCTGGACAGCTTTAGAAACTAAATTTACTGGTCCTTAAACCACTAGTTACTGTATTAACAAAGAATATCTAGTCAACCATCATAAATGTAGTACAGCTAGTCCTCAATTTATGACCAGAATTGGGACAGAACCTCTGGCTCTAAGTGAGGCAGTTGTTAAGTGAGTCTCACCCATTTTCATGATATTTTGATTCTAGTTATTAAGTGAATAACACTGTTCTAATTAAATCTGGCTTTCCCCATTGGAACTTGGCTGGAAAAGTTGAAGTGGTAATCATGTGACTCTGGAAGACAACAACCATCATAAATACATAAATACATCATAAATACTGGTGGAGAAATGTCTGAATTTTCACATGTGACCACGCTGCAACAATCCTAAATGCAAGAACTAGTTGTAAAACACATTTTTGTCAGTGTAACTGTAAATGTGAATGGTCATAAGTTGAAGACTACCTGTACTTAAAGATTAGTTACAAAGAAGACTGCAACTAAACAACCTCTGGATCAAGTGGCCAAGCACAATACTGTACAAGCTAACAGTTTATGAACTAAAGGCAGTCCTATTCAGAACTCCTATATTAACTGAAGCTGAAAATAAGGACTGTTAGCCACATGGGTCACTTGTATTTCAGTGTCAATGATTATTTTAAGTGCAATCTTAACATTCATTAGTGTGTGTGTGTGTGTGTGTGTGTGTGTGTGTGTGTGTGTGTGTGTATGAAGAGAATTCAATATTTAGAACAGACTGCAATACCTGTAATGTATGAAATCCCACCCAACCACCCTAAAAGCTCCCCTTCTACCTTGTCCCCTTCTCGCTGCCTCTGAAAAAGAAGGGGAAGGCGTTATAATTAATGCATGCTCGAGATAGTAAACCAGGGGTTCCCAAACTTGGCGACTTTAAGATTTGTGGACTTCAACTCCCAGCATAGCTGACTGGAGAATTCTGGGAGTTGAAGTCCACAAGTCTTAAAGTCGCCAAGTTTGGAGACCTCTGTAGTAGACAAAAAGAACCGGGGGCCGAGGTTTATCGCGCCAGTCGAATCGCCAAGGCAGGGTTCAGGTCGCTACGTCGCCCACACGACAGCCACCAGGGTCCTTCCACCCACTTGTACTGAACAGCCGACGAGCTGTAGAGACGAGAAGGCTGCTGCTGCTGCTGCCCGTCCATAAGCGCGGCGGGGCCGTCATCAGCCGCCACGCCGCTTCCATTGTTCGCCCTGACTCTTCGGCTAAGAGAGGCTCCACGCAAAGGCTCCACGCAAGGCAACCACCTCAGAAGCTTCCCAGAACACCCCGCGCCTCGCAGCTTTCGATCCGCAGGCGCGGAGAGGAAGGAGGAAAGTCACAACCATAGAGATAAAACCAAAGGAAGTTAGACGTGTCGATCAGGACCTCAAGACAAGAATGGCTGCCTTGCATTTTTGTACACCATTTTATTAAATATATCATTGTAGCCGATTCTTTTTTTATTCATTCCCCTCTTTTCCTTCTCCCCCAACAGCAGTTAGTTTCTCAGGGTTTTGCTCCACGGATAGGGGCTGCATCAATAAATCAGTGATTTTTAAACTTGGGAAATTTAAACAGACTCTGCTCTTCATGGCTGGCTAAGGAATTCTGGGAGTTGAAATGTACGCGTCTTCAAGTTCCCAAATTTTAAAAATACTGAACTAAATTTTCCGTGTGAAACAAGATTCTTCACTGTTCTAATTAAAGTGATTACCCGGTTAAAGCTTATGTTCCTTCACTTAGAAGGAAAAGTTTATCTGCCATGGAAGTTACCATGGTATAAAGTTAACTTTTAAAATGTATATAGATGTTTCACCCATGCAAATGCAACTGACCATTTCATGCACTGAGAATACAACTACTTGCCATTTGGAAATTCCATTCCCAGCAATTGCAGAGTTGTACTGTACTAGTTGAAGTAATTGACAAGCTTATCTCGAACTACTGTGACTTCCAGCGTCATCACTTACCTTAAGAAATAAATAACATTGTATCTATTGAGAGCATTTAAAATTATTTCGGAAGCGGTTTTGTCAGGTTACAAAGCAAATGAAGCACTTAAGCACTTTATTTCAGACAGTATCTTGATGTTGTTTTTTAAGATGGGAGCTTTCACTTTGTACCCAAAGAAATAAAAATAAAAATACAATGTACTGTAAAAAATTCGGGATTCAGTACAAATGTAACTCTACACTTTTTCATAGCTCTTCGCCTTCTGAATCTGAAGCGCGCTTGTCCTTGCGGGACTTGATTGCGGACCACGAGAGAACGATCGACCTTTAAAGCGATTGGCTGCCGAGCTTTCAAAGAACAACCTGGTTGGGCGAGCGGACATTATTCGAATTTCTGGCGCGTCATTTTTCCTTCCCCTATTGGTCTGCAATTGCGCGCGAGTGGTGCAGGCCAAGTTTGATTTCCACCCTCCACCCCCCCCTCGGTTCTGCCGCCGAACCGACCCTACCAGAAGTTGGGCCCGCTGGTCCTGCGTTTCAAAATCTAAGATGCTCTGAATTCTACCCGGCGCCGAGCTTCGGAGTGCGGGCCTTTGAGGCTCGATCTGCCTCCTATCAGGCTGCGGATCGGGAGGGATGATGGCTGATCCGACTTCGCTTTCGCCTCCCTCGTGGGAGTTCCACTTGCCTCTGTCTCCGACCGACTTGCTTCGCAGCGCGGGGTCTCTGCAGTACGTGGTGCAGGAAGTGCTGCCCCTCAGACAGCTCCCGGGACAGCTGGCAGGTTGGTGGGAGAAGCGGGAAGCGGGAATGGTCCCCTGGAGATTCCTCGTGTTGGTGTGCAAGTCCGGGAAATGGGAAGGAGGAAGACGAGTAATTAATGTGAGTCGTGCCTTTCCATCAAAGCAGCGCCCGAGGCAGCCCCGATTAAATAGTGAATTCTAGGCGGTGCTATCGGGTATCCCGAAGTAATCAGGTAGGATGTATAATTATTTCAGACATCCAATACCAGCTATTTAGATGGTGGTGTAGTTAATGGTTATATCAGGGGTCTTCAAATTTGACAGCTTTTAGACTTGTGGACTTCAACTCCCAGAATTTCTCCTCCAGTCATGTTAGCTCGGGAATTCTGGGAGTTGAAGTCCACAAGTCAACCTTGCCAAGTTTGAAGACCCTTGGGTTACATAATAAATAGCACACTTTTAGGATGTTTTTTAAAACCTTTTTTGAAATTATGTAACAGCATTTTATTACTCTGGTTATGTAGTGCATTTGTAATCTGCTTCAGAATATATGGGAATTAAGCATAACAAAACAGATCCACAAGATATACTTTCCAGAAAATTTAAAAGACCGTAATCTCGTCAAGCTCCTCAAAGATATAAGCTAAGGTTTAATAATTGTCAAAAGCATGCAAATCATATGTTGAAGCAGGTTTTTTTTAGTTGTTACCGTTTATTTTTCTTTTAATGTAACTGCATTCACTGCAGCAGTGTATAAACTGATTAAGAAGCAGTTCTAGTAAATTTTTCTAAGTGAGAATTAGGCATACAAGATCTGGATTAATAAAATCAGGGTTCACTAATTGCAATTTGATGTCTAAATTCAAGAATTCTGAGTACCAAAAATTTATCTGAAAATAGTTTCAAAGCTATCTTCTGCTACTTGATCTGGAGTTAGCATTTCTCACACATGGTCTTTCTTTTTGCAGTATTTCAGACAACATTCTGTACACAAGGAGCACTTGCTATCCTGCAGCATTTTGATACCCTTTTCAGTATTCTACAGTGAGTCTGCACGTTACTACTGGTATTGTTAGAGGGAGCTTTAATCTGAGGATTGAGAGTACATCATAAGAAGTCTTGTTCGTAACTGTGGTAACAGCACAAAAAGAAGTAAACATGTAAAAAAACAGAAAATGACTGGAGAATTCTTTGTGTCTTAATTAGTCATTTTGCTAAAGAAGCCATTTAATTTCCTGTACCCACATTGTTAAATGGCAGAGAGAAGAGGTTGAGACTGAAAATAATTATGTTTGATGTAAACAAAATTTGTAGCTGAGCTTTGGACATTGTATATGTGTTATAGGAAATTTCTTAGATGTTCCCAGAAGTTCTATTTCCAAAATTAATACAAGCTGAATGTACAATGATAACTTTAGATGAATAAGAATACATGGGATGCTTGAAAGAAATGTTTGTGTTTTAACTTAATATTCATGCTTTGCAGCTACTTCAGGACTGTAGATAAGGCTGTTAAGGAAGATGCCCTAGAACTGATGATGAAAGGTGAATACGTTCTCTTAATACTATAGAAAATACAAGTTCTTTATTGCAGCTAAATGATGATAACAAGGCAAATGTGACCTCATTGGCAGGTTGTTCCCTCAGCCTGTTCCTTTCATAATGGTCTGTAATCTTGGTGGTCAATGCAGAGTAATGTGTGTTCACTGTAAGGGCAGACCAACAGGACATCCCATTCCTTCTGTCTTCCATCTTTTTGGAATGCGAGATCCATCATTTGCATAGTATTGCAAGAGGTGGTTGGAGGGGTGGATACAGGATAAGCATAGTGTGCCTGGGTAATGGGTTGCTGGGTGCTCCAGAGTTTTGCTGATAGGATACTATGAGCACAAGTCTTTGGTAATCTGAAAGCTGTCCTGAAATCACATTTAGAACAAATACCTATTGAGAGCCTGTCTGAAGATGGTACCTTCTCACTTCTCCTTTTAGTTGTGACTAGTCAATCCAATGCCCTGACAACCATCCTGAATGATTCAGACCTCAGATCTTCTCTTCGGGTTCTCCATCTTAATGCTCTAAAGATGAATTGCTATATACTAGTACGGCTAGTGGAGGCGTTTGAAACAGAATCTGGCAAGACCAATCTAGTGGGATTGGAATCCAAGGGGAAGGTAGGTGGCTGGTATCTATTTGCTAGATATTTACTTCTGGGCAGCTTTTTCCTCTTTAACCTGTTGCCCTGAAATCTAATTAATTTTAGTTTTCTCTTGAGTTAGAGGATATGCCAGTTAGAGGATATGTTGTGTACCATATTGAAATTTATGTGATCTTTTATAATATAATTTTGTATTCATAGAGTAAAAGATAATCAGAAGCTTTTTTTTCCTTTCTGCACTCTCTTAGCTCTTTGTTAGTTTGTGTTAATTTTTATGTTCTTAGTAAATCTAATAAATATTTTGAAAACCTATATTACATTGTGGGAGTGGAGGTGTGAAATATTCCATTCTTATTTTGCTATGCCAAATATTGGCAGCTCGTCTCAGACCTTTGAATAGGCTGTGCCTTACAGGAAGAATCTACAGGCAATCAGTTGAGAATATGTAAATATTTAACATAAGCAAATCTGGACACATCCAAAGCTGAAATCAACAGAGGCAACTAATGTAATTTCTGAACATGACCTTCACGTACATCAGCTTTTGATGCATGTCTTCTCTTGAATTGATGTTCTGGATTTGTTTTGCAGAACAAGAAAAGCCATACTAAAGGCTTTGCTTGGGAGGAAGAAAGGCAGTCAATTATACAACTGCTCACACAATTACTTCAGTTGGATCTTCATCAGCTTTGGAATGGCTTGGTAGTGGAAGAAGAGTTTGTAAGGTATAGAAATGGAATGGAAAGCTGTTTTTAGACAAAGCTTCATTGGGCTGGAGGAAAGTGAAAGGTCAATCAGATCGGAAGAGAGGAAAATGATATGATTCATGTGAGCCAGAAAGAAAACATTGCTTTATTTTTAAGTGCTAAGTACATCTTCATGGGATTGTAAAAGATAAAGGAGTCCTTGCTCCGCTAGTCGTAGCCAATTTTAGGGAGCAGTGCTCATCTCCCTTTCTAGGCCATTGAGCCAGCACTGTCCAAAGACATACTTGTTTATCTACTTGCATTTACATGCTTTCAAACTGTTAGGTTGGCAGGAGCTCACTCCATCATGCAATAATAGGACTCAAACCGCTGGAGCATAGGCCTTCTCTGGAGTCTTTTGAGCCACTGCGCCACTGTGATAAGATTGTAGTACATAAAATATTGCATTGCAATACCCTTTTGCTCTAACTCCTGTTTTGACTTTCTTTTCAGTTTGCTAACTGGCTGTTGCTACCATATCCTGGAAAATCCCACCATTAGCCACCAGAAGCATCGGCCCACAAGAGACACAGTGATTCACCTACTAGGTGTTGCTCTATCTCGATATGACCATATGCTCAGTAAGTCTATTCCATTCTTTTAGCTTGGGCAGGCCAAATACTGAAATAGGTCTAATTTCTGAGCGCTAAATGGCTAATCTGAGCCATCCTAATTTCTCCCGTTACTGAAGAAGGTCTTCTCTTACCACAGTTCTCTTTGACAGGTGCCACTCTGAAAGTCACCCAGATGCTTCAGCACTTTGAACATGTAGCTTCAGTATTTGTGGAGGCTGTAACTGTGTGGATCAAGGATTATGGTATGAAGAGTATTGTGGGGGAGATACTAAGGTGAGAGAGGTTCCTTCTGTCTTCCTTACAATTTTCTGCAGCATCGATCACTGACTGTTCATTCATTGTTCAGGGAAATTGGACAGAAATGCCCCCAAGAACTGGCTCGAGAGGCTTCTGGGATGAAGAGCTATGCTGCCTTCTTGACAGAACTCACTGAACGAACACCAGCTATTGTTCTGTCCAACATGAGTGTCCTGTTGCATCACCTGGATGGAGAGGTTGTTTCACAGACTGTATTTTCCGTATGGAAAGTATATGAGAATGAAATAAATAACATTCTATTTTTATTGGCTGAAGATCTTGAAAAAAGCTTAATGGCTAGCCCAGGTGTCATTCTGAATCATGTTCTAATTCTTTAGAGTTATGGAATGCGTAATGACTGAACCCGGTGCTTTCCTTTTTTAAAAAAAAAAAACCTGAATCCTTCACTTGTTAACTCAAGCTTTTACAACTGATTTTGTCTTTGGGCTCTCTTGTTTCTTCAGAACCATCACTTGTCCTCTCTTCGAAGTTGAATAAACACTCGGGTTTCTGCTTTTTCCCTTGTAATCCTGCTTGGCTTCTCAGGTGGATACTTCTACCTGATAACTTCTGAGAAAAAACCTGAAAGTTTCAATGATATATTTGATTGCAAGTCTCTTGCTTGCAATGTCGAACTGTAGAACCTGTTTTTGAGTAAACATAACTTAAATCAAGGTACAAGTCTATTGAAGTGATGCTGCATGTGGAACAACAGTGGCATTAAAGTCTGCCAGGCCCAGAAGCAATTATTGCAAGTATATATTTGGCTCGCCAAAAGCTCAGCATTGGTAAATTTTTACTTTTCATTGCCTTTTCTCTGTAGCACTTGGCAATTCATTATCAGTAAGTCCAGTCTAGCAGAGAGCTACTGTTGTATAAAGAGCTTTGGGCCTGAAATTCTTACATAGATGAATCAATTAAGTCTGTTCCAAATTTAAAGCTTCTTTGGGATTTTGGCTTTCTGAGCATATCGTCTAGTTTGCAAGTTTTGGACATGGCCAACCCAGTTGTCATTCTGAACCATGTTCTAATTCTGCAGAGTTATGGAATGCGTAATGCCATTTTGGCTGCTATGGCAGAGATGCTGTTGCAAGTGCTGAATGGAGAACAACTGGAGGAAGCTGCCAGAAAGACAAGGGATCAGTTCTTGGATACTTTGCAGGCGCACACGTGTGATATCAGTAGCTTTGTGCGCAGTCGTGCGCTTCAGCTCTTTACCCGAATTGTGCAACAGAAAGTGAGTTTTGAAGAAAATATCAGGAGCAAACAACCACAGGCCCACACTTGTAGAGTTCAAACTAGCTACTTTATTGTTCTCTTCGTAGAGTTGTAAGAATCTCCCCAGACTGGTAGCTTTCCCCTGGGAAAGACCAGATAAAGCTATATGACATTCAAAGGTAGGGGGTGGAGCCAGGGAATGTCAGACCTTGCCTCTTCTATTGACATAGGGAGGCAAGGCTAATTCCTCACTTAAGAGGGTGTGGGGGGAGGTTGTTTTTTTTTTTTTCTATACTTTTTTTACTGCTTGTAAACCGCCTAGAGTCACTGAGAGCGAACAGAGGCTATATACATTTTCTAAATAAATTATCAATAAATAAGCCCTCCTCCCATTTGGGATAGTTGCTTGCCAACAAATACTTTTTGAACTTAATTAGGGTAACTAAGATGCTACGAATGACTTGCAAATGCTATCTTTGCCCTCCAAAATACATCATCAGCCTAAAATATAAAGTATACAATGCCGTATCTGAAGAATAAGAGTTAACATTTAAGAACTAGTTAAAATAGTAAAATTTGTAGTGGTGAAAACAACAAGAACTACATATATTCCTGCTTTGATTATTGCAATGTGCTCTACATGGGGCTACCATTGAAGAATATTTGGAAGCTACAGTTGGTCCAGCAGTGTTGGCACATGTAACATCACTGTTATGCAAGTAAGGTGTACTTTTCGGCCTTCAGTGAGTGCAATCCTGGGATGGAGACCTTTCCATGTTTATGCAAAAGCTCTAGTGGAACAGTTGAGACTTACTTCTGAGTAAACACATCCATTTTCCGGCATCAAGTGGCCTGTTGCAGAATTATTTTTGGAAGTTCCAGCTCCCAGGGAGGACAGCACTGGTTTTGCTCCTCTTACCTGATGTCAGAAACATTCCAAAAGACTATTACCTTTTTGTAAATTATAACAATGTGATATTGAAAAGCTTTTTGTAGCTTTCTTGGGACTGCTTGCCTTCCATTTTCTCTGTATCCAGTTTGTTCATACTTTGTGAGCAATTCATATAAGGATAACGGTAGTTTCAGGTGGGCACTTTCTACTTGCTACCTAACAGTTATTATCTAGCAGTGAAAATATGTTAAAACTGTTCCATATTTTTCTCTGGCAAAGCCAATCACGCTGCTAGGGAAAATGAAAGTTTGCACTGTATATCTAAGTCTTCTATATATCTCCAGATGGAAGAAAATATTTAGCACAGCCAATGTCTGAGCAGAGTTGAGAACTTGTTAGGAAGGAATACTGGTACTACAGAAGAAATATGTCCTTACTATCATGATTGTGTCAGTGTATGAAATAGCTTCTCTTTTTGCTATAGGCTCTGCCCTTAACTAGATTCCAAGCAGTTGTGTGCCTTGCTGTGGATCGGCTACAGGACAAAGCAGTAACAGTGGTTAAGAATGCTATCCAACTGCTCTCTGCCTTCCTTTCCAACAATCCTTTCTCTTGTAAGGTAAGCTTTATAAATCTATTTCTTGGCAAATTTTTAACTGCAGTATTTTTCATTACTCCTCACCTATTCTGCAAATGGGTTATTGCTCATCTCGTTTGCTTAAAAAAAAAAAAAAAGTATAGCCCAAAATATCTTGAATACAGAAAAGCAGAATGTAGCCTAGAACAAAAACAAAACATCAGTAAAAGGGTCACTGTCAGGCACAAGCAACCAGAATCACTTGTGAAAAGCCTCAGGCTGAAACTTTATTGTTTGTCATCTATGTGATAAGAATCTCATCAGACTGCTTGCCTCCCCCTGAGAATAACCAGATAAGGCTTCATAGATTCTGGGGGAAGGTCATGCTTATGGCAGCGTAACAACTCCAAGCCCTGGCTTGGCCTCTCCCTCCAGCCTAGCTGGCAATTCCCCCACAGTCATCATGCCATCAATCAAGACATTTTTTTCCACCATAATAGCACGAGCACTTAGACTTATATACCGCTTTATAGTGCTTTACAGCCCTCTCTAAGTGGTTTACAGAGTCAGCATATTGCCCCAACAATCTGGGTCCTCATTTTACCCTCAGAAGGGTGGAAGGGCTGAGTCAACCTTGAGCCTGATGAGATTCGATCTGTCAAATTGCAGTAGTAGCAGCTTGCAGTACTGTCAGTCGATGCTCCATTCAAAATCCAAGAAAGAAATACTTAGACTCCATAAATTAGAGAAAAGAATTCTTTTAAAATGAAGTGAAAAATGAAGTGGTAGCATCAAATAGGATTCTGAATCTGAGAATTTAGGCGTGCAGATCACATATACAAAGTGATGAAGTTGCTCCCACCCCCCAGAATTCAAAAGATTCTTCCAATTAAAAGTTCTGAATATGATCATGTGGACATCTTCAGGTGGTGATGAGGCCTCTGTCTGTTGACCTTAGCATATTTTGATAAAGGTTTGCAGCTGTGCAGAGAAAAGAAAGCTAAGCGAGAAATAGAAACCTAAAAGCAGGAATTTATACTCCCCCCCACTCCTCATTTACACAACACAAGAATGTAACACCTCCAGCTCTCTTCCCAGACCATATCCCCACTCCTCCCCCCGTTAGTTATGGCAGCCAAAAGATGCAAGGCAGTAGAAAAAATGCAAAGCAGTAGATTTTGAAGGCTGACAGTACTGCACTCTAACCACTGTGCCACCAAGGCTCTAATAATACAGGTAGCCCAACTTTTTCTTTGCTAAGCAAGGTCATTAAGTGGGTCACACCCGAGATTTACGACCTTTTGCATCACCGCTAAGCAAATCGCTGTGAACCATGGTTGTTAAGCAAGTCTGGCTTTCCCCATTGGTTTTGCTTGTCAGAAGCCAATTGGGAAGGTTGCAAATGGTGACCACATGCATAACTACCTGCCAGTTGCCAAGTGTCTGGGTTTTGGTCACATGACGATGGGGATGCTACAACAGTTGTAAGTATGAGAACTGGGCATAAGTTGCTTTTTCAGTGCCATTGTAGCTTTGAATTGTTGTTAAACAAATGGTTATAAAGATACCTGCACCCCTATTTCCTCTCTCATTAATAAGGTTTTTCTCATTCTAAGCAGCTGATTAAAAAAGAGGAGCTTGGCTCAGATTTGTGCCTTAATTTCCCCTTTGACTGCATTCAGTATATAGGGGGCAGGATGAGCTGCTCTGGAATGGGCAGCTACCATGTTTTCTTCCAAGATGGGTTTTTAAAAGTTGACTTTTCCTTGAATTTTCTACCAGTCACCCCATAACGTTAATATATTTGGTGATAAAAGAAATAAGCTCTCAAGAGAATATGAAAGTAGAAGTATTAACGAATACACCTCTCACATTTATAGTTGAATTGCGCTGACTTAACTGAACTTCTTGAAAAAGAGAAGCAAAAACTCCAAGAAATGAAGACAGCCAGGACCCCAATTGGTAATGTGCTTTCATCTGTGCCATAGCTTTAGGGAAGGTGGATAAGGATAGGCGTTGGTTTAAAAGGGAGGGGAAGAAGAATTGTTAAAATTAGATGTAACAGGTTCTCCTGCTTTTGGGGGGGGGGGGGTTGGTCTAGAACAGTGGTCGCCAACCAATGGGCCAGGGACCATTGGTGGTTCGTAAGAAAATGTTGGTGGTCTGCAGAGAAATGTCACCCCCAAAGCAATTAATCCAGGAACACAAGGCTGTGCCATCCGCAGGAACACAAGGCTTAGGTTGCATTGCAAACAACACGAAGTAGTAAGGGGAGGGGGGAAAGGACAGAGGGGGGGAACTTGCCCCACGTGCCTGGCCTGGCTACCGGGCTGCTGCTTTCTGCTTCTTCTTTTGCTTTTGGCTGCATGCAAGGAAAGCAGCAAAAGTCTTTCTCTCCCCAAACTCTGCCAGAAATGAGTCTTTGGGACCCTGCAAGGCATTCTGCTCCAAGAGGCTGCGCCAGCAAAGACTGATTTCTGGCGGAGTTTGGGGGAGAGAAAGAAAGACTTCTGCTGCTTCTCCTGCTTTCCTTGCATGAAGCCAAAAGTCTCTCTCTCCCCCTGAGAACGGAGCTGGAGACGGTATCCTGCGATCCCAAATAAAGAATGATCGATTGGTAGGAAAACAGGGTGGAGAATTTTCCTGCAGACTTCTTGAGGGATTTTCCCAGGGTCTCTGCAGGATTTAAAATTATGAGTTTGGTGGTCCTTGAGGTCTAAAAGGTTGGCGACCCCGGACTAGAAGACCTACAAAGTCCCTTCGAACTCTATTAATCTGTTAATAGGACTCATGATAGCTCAACCTCCTGTACTGCTATCTCCAAGAGCTACTATATCTTCTCATATTAGAGTGTTCTTAAGTCCCAAGCAAAAAAAAAAGATCCTCACCAGCCGATACACTTCTTTCTATCTCGTCCTTCCGGAGCTGTCCCAGCTTCAGCAGCCTAATGGCTGCCTCTCCGCCGTTGGCAAAAGGGCTTCTTCTGGATCGACCAGGGACTTGCGATGTCCCTGGGATCTACAGAACGCGCCCCTTACTGTCCCCGTCACTACGAGATGGTTTAGGTCCGTTAGGACCGACCAGGGGCAAAGATATCAGCTACGATCTCGGAGCCCCGAGATCGCAGCTGTATCGCAGCGACGAAGCTCCGCCTTCCCCAAGAGCTACTATATCTAAAAGGATGCCTCATAGCCATGCTTGGACCACCAGTCCTTATGCCTCACTATCCTATGTTCTTCCTCTTTGCTCTCTCAGGACTACTTAGCACCTATATTTCATGGTAATCAGTTTGTCTCAGTGAACAGATAGCTTTAGGGACCAGATGTTTTAGCCTGGAAGCAGTTAAATAGGGATAGTTTGAATGCCATGCTTCTTGATTCTCCAGTATTCATTTGTAAGTACTAACAATCACAGTAGGAATGGAAAACTGTAGCTGATTCTTCCATTCACCTCACAGAGGCCGTGATTTCCCCTGAGGAAGAATGGGAAGCAATGCAACCAGAGCTCCAGGCAACTCTGAAGAATTGTCTAGATTCAGAGCAGTGGGAAGAAGAGGAACATGACCTTGAGACAAGGGACCCAGCACAGCTAATCAACGATATTGTCCAGCTGTTGAGGAAATCCAATTACAAGTGAGTAAACTCCCGGGAGATGGATGCGCTTCTGCTCTGAATGTAACACGGAGCGTTTGGTGCTTGTTACAGGTAGCCCTCTACTTGCCACCACAACTGAGCCTGGAATTTGAGTTGTAAGTCATTGCGGTCATTATATGGGTCACCAAGTATCCTGAATTGATTTTTTTAAAAATGTTTTTATGACAGTCATTAAGTGAGTCGCTGTAATTAAGTGGGCTGCATGGCCATTAGGCAAGTCCAGTATATCAAATGGGTATATTTTTTCCCCCATTTTCTGCTGGAAAACAGCAAAAATGAGTTGCAAATCATGATCACATGACCATGGAATGCTGCAGTTGGTCATAAATGCGAGCCATAAGTGCCCAAAGGAGGCCTTAGCTGGCCATACCTTTGAGGACAGGTTATTGAGTGCAGTGTAACTTTAAATAGTTGTTAAGCAACCAGTCATTAAGTAAGGGCTACCTGTATAGTTATTAAGTGAATACTTTTGAGTTACACTACACTTTTTTTCTTTTTTTAAATAAACTTTATTGAACTTTTATTACATTAAAAACATAAAAATATATCACTCAATAACAGCAATTTGTAGTGCTTATCTTATAACAATAATTCATGCATTACTTACAGGTATTAATTTATGCATAATTACGTTCTTATTTTATCTGTTACTTGTATTTAACAACTACCTATCTTTATCTCTGTTCTATCCAGTTATACCATTGTTCCCACAGCTTATAAAATATCGAAGCCTCTTTATCTTTGACACTACACTTTTCAAAGGTTAGAAGATGAATGTGTAAGAAATAGCTAAATAAAGTTTGACTTTACTGTGCTGTATTTCCTAATATAGGAATGCCATCTGTCTGACACGAGAAGGTGTGCGCCAATTCCAAGGGTTGGAACCCTTCTCCAACAGCCCAGGAACAAAGGATGATGAGAAAAACGTTATCTTGAATGTATTGAGAACATTATATCTTGGTAATCGTCTGATGCTGCTCCAGTTAATTTACTGTTTGGTTGATTCTAGAAGATTCCAGTTATAATGGAAGTAATGATTGTTAGTTTGATGCCTCTTCTCTTTATGTATGAAATGGATAGGAAAATCTAATTTTTTAAAAAAGATGCATTGAAGTTTGCAGAGCTAAATTGTCCCTCTTTCTCTTTATTGGACCCAAGCATTGTTTCTGGAATGCCTCATATCACTTCTCGTTTAAAATATTTACCTTGGAAACTTCCAATTCTGAAAGAAAAGAACATTCCTAGACTGATAAATTTTGCACAACCCTTCTGTTCCACACTAGATGCTCCTTTAGAGAAACTATTTTTAATAATAAAAGAGAAGATACACTGCTAAGGGTTGAACTGTGAAGTTCTTGGTGCTCTTAGCTTGATTCTTTGCTTTCAGATATTTCATTACCCAACTAGGTCAGATTATCAGTGTGTCTTGATGATCTTACCTAGTTGGCTAATGAAATGTCTGCAAGGAAACAAGCATATTCAGAGAACACTAAGAACATCACATTTTATTGCAATAGAGAATGAAAGTTCACTCATAGCAATAATAAACCTTTATGTTGTTAGTCATACCTTGAGTTTGGGATTTGATGTATTCAATCCTTGTCTCTGCTGTGCAGATACCAAAATTACAGTTGGTGTCCAAGAATCCACAGATGATGATAACAGTACAGGGAATGAAAAGCAAACTGAGGAAGACCCTCTGCCAGTGGCGTTAGTAAAACAAGAGATGCTGGTACAATACTTACAGGATGCCTACAACTTTTCTGCAAAAATCACTGAAGCCTTAAGCATGGTCTCTAAGCTCATGTATGAAAGATCAGTATCTGGTAGGTATAATTATGCTTCTTTCGTTTATGTTTACCATGTGGTCATGTGCCATAAAGTTTCGATTAAGTCTTCATGTCTGGAATAAGATAGGTCCGAAAACTTGGAGCGTTAGTTATTTGGAACATTTCTGAAACGATTTTGGAGAGTTAGAGGGAGCCCTAGATCCACAGCTCATGACACAGGAAAAAATAGTTCCTTGATTCTATTCACCAGAATTTAGTTACCCAATTCACAACCATATATCTGAGAACCATGGTAGATTAAATAGCTGCTAGCCTAACTTTAGATTAATCACTGTTTAACATGAGCTGAAGAAGGAAAAACAGCTGAAACCTTGATAGAGTGGCCTGATGTCTGAATTGAAGCTGCAACCATCAGTCTTCTCCTTCCTATTCTCTCTTTTCAGTGGCCCAAGAAGCGATTGAGTTCTTTGTTATAGTTTCTCAGTTTGGCGTACCTCAGGCTGTGTTTGGAGTCCGTCGCATGCTCCCCCTGATATGGTCTAAGGAACCTGGAGTCAGAGAAGCTGTGTTGGATGCCTATAGGAGACTCTACCTGAATCAAAATGGTGGCTCTGAAAGGTATGGCTTTACTCATTCCTCTCAATCGCAGCAGAAAGGCAGGACACAAATTTTATACAGATAGTCCTCGACTTACGACCACAATTGAGCCCAAAATTGCTGTTGCTGACTGAGACGTTTGTTAAATGAGTTTTACCCCGTTTTATGACTTTTCTTGCCACGGTTGTTGAATGAATCACTGTCATTAAGTTAGTAACATGGTGGTTAAGTAAATTTGACTTCCCCGTTGACTTTGCTTGTCAGGTGGTCACATGACCACAGGGCATTGCAACTATCATAAATTTGAGTCAGTTAAATTTTGATTGCATGACCATGGGGTTACTGCAATCGTCATCAGTGTGAAAAAACGGTCATAAGTCACTTTTTTCTATGCTGTTGTAACTTTGAATAGTCACTAAATAAACTTGTAAGTCGAGGACTACCCGCACCGAATCTTAACTACAAAGCTCACTATTTAACATAGTTGAATCTAAGCTTTATCTTGGCTGACTTTCTCATTTGAAATGTGTTGCACAGAAACAGATTATGATCCCACAAAAGCAAGGCAGGCAGACCAAATGAAGAATAGCTAATCGGAAGTCTCTGCATGGCTTACACCTAGGAATGAACCTGGCTACACCCAGCTAATTTTTGGGTAGAATAATGCCATGATGACAGAATTAATAGAATTAACTCTACCTTTTCCTGATTATTTTCTACACAGGACTCAAGCTCAGAATTTGATCCACTCTCTATCTCTTCTAATGGTTGATGCATCATTGGGGACAATTAAGTGCCTTGAAGAAATTGTGAGCATGCATTCTCTTATATAAAAAAAGCCATCTAGTTGCATTTGATGGCTATTCTTCATTTGAAGAATGAAGATACTCTTCCTTTGAAGAATATTAGAAACATAATCTCTGCTCCCAAACTATCAGGATTATCTTTCTAAATTTTTATCTTATCACTTTAATCTTTAGATTTTTACAATGCCTGAGGTACTTAACTCAAACACAGATGTCACTAGGGCCTTTCTAATGTTTTCAGAATTAATTAAATCAGAAAATTGCTACTTTAATTGATGATGGTAAGTTGAATGTTTTAAGGAGACATCAGACTAGAATATAAAATCTTATTAGACCGTATTAGTGGTTATTTGGGACGATAAACTAGAGAAATCTTTATTTGATCTGGGATTTGCATCTGCTGTTCTAGTTTTATTTGTGTTAGAATAAAGATAACATCCCCAATCTCATTTCTACATTCAAATTTTAAAAAAGGAGCAAACATTTGCTTCTTTGGTAAACCCTTGGTATGTTCTTATCAATATAGCCCTGTCCCTTCATCTGCTAAATGGATGAATTTATCCTACATGAATGAAGCTCTCCCTACACTCTGTGTAAATCTCTACAAAAGGGAGAAAGTCAAGCTTCTGCTCAATCCTACTAATTCTGGTGCAATACCTTTTATGGCCACCTGATTGCTATCTTGAAAAAAAAAAGAGTAGCAGAGCCTGCAAAGTGCCAGAGATAGCTTTAGGGTTTGAGTTTGGGGATGAGGGTTGACTCTTGTTCTAGCTTTAAAAACTGCCTGGTTTCATTTCCTGACTGACTTTGTCATTTCTTAGATCTCGGAGTTTGTGCAAAAGGATGAAATAAAACCTATTGTGATTCAACTGCTCTGGGAACAATTTACTGAGAAATTGCAGTGTTCAAAATTGGAACGCCATGCTGCTATTATGCTTCTGGGAATGATGGCACAGTGAGTTGTTAGCTGTTTCTATATGGCTAATATATTTAGAAGATTCAGTATAATAATTGTATTTGTATGCGGCATATTCTAAAGAATCTAGCTCCCTGCTTCTTCCTGGGAAGCTTCAAGAAAGTTTTCTTGGTATCTAGTTGATCTCTCCCAGCCCTTCAATTTATGAAGTAGCAGTTTACAATCTGATGATACATATGTGGGTAAGACAAAGTCACAAGGAAATTAGATCATTTGTTGAAAAACAAACACATGAGAAAAGGTAAATGTCTCTTAGTAAATAAGATTTTCCCAATCGGGATTATTGTTCTTTTGTAGTGGAATCTTAGCATTCTGCTGTCAAGTACTTATTGGGTTCAGATCCTGTGCAACCTGTCCCTTCCTTCTGAAGCTCAACCTGCCAGTTTTTCTGAAAGCAGGTGGAGGGAGGGCAAGCCCAAACTTAAAGCCCCCTCCCCTCCAAAAATGTGGGAGTGGTACTTAAGTGCCTATCACAGTTATTTTATTTCAACAATATGACATGTTTCAAAAAAGACTCCTTCATCAAGAGCATTCTGTGTTTATTGATCAAACAGTCACGAGTATTTTCCAAAATACATTAGCCCAACAATCAAATGTTGACTGGTACTTGGCTATCCCCTCTTTTTGCTTTTCTTTTTGAAAGAGAAATATTTTCCTCTCCCTTTTGGTTTTTACAATTCCCCAACAAGAATAGTAAATTCTCAACGTTAATTGTTGCATGTGCATTGTATTGTGGCCCTGTGATGAAGTCATTTGTTTTTAGATGTTTTGTTACATAATTTTTGCTGCTTTCTAAAGATTTAAAGTTTCAGTGATTTAATTTGTGCTTCATTTGACAACGTTTAGTCCTGGACTGAATGGTTTTGATACCTTTTAGCCTTATAACTTGCCTCACCCCCAGCCACAAAGGTCTAGCATCTAGCTTGTTGAACATTTCTTGAGAACTTTATAGAATATTATTGGCCTAATAAAAATACTGTGCTAGTATAAATGTTACCATTTTTCATGTCAGTTACCTTATGTTGTATTCTTAATTTCAGCAACCCAGTGAAATCATTTATTTACATTATCTGTAAATAATTGATGTATAATTCATTATAATTGTGCATAATTCATTATAAGAAGCTAGTATTGGTCCATTGTTTCTCTAAGACAACTACTATAGGTTTTTGCTTTGGTCTTTCTTAAGGTCCTTGGAGATTTTTATAATGTTTGGATCTAATCGGGGATTTTTCTGCCCTCCATAGAGGGAAGCCGGAGATTGTGGGAAGTAACCTGGATCTTTTAATCTCTGTGGGATTAGATGAGAGAGTCCAGGAAGATTATCGTCTTGCCCAGGAAGTGTGCAATGCTATTTCCAAAATTGCCAAAAGCCAGAAGGTCAGAATGATGAGAATAATATTTTATTTTATTGATTTATTTCATGGACTGATAAAAACTGATAACCCACAAATGCCAGTTTTCAACCTGAGAATAACTCCAAGGGCAGAAAACTGTTTAATAGGATTCACTGATATCTGCCTTGTACACTGCTGTGGCTATCGTTTGTAATCCTATGCTGTAAACACATGGCCAGTTTTATACAAGATTACATTAACTAATTATATAGTTTTATTGGCTGTTTCAATGTACCATATCAAGGTGAGAATCCAGTTTTCACTATTTGCTTATCCTTCTTTGGAGCTATTAAATGTGTTGCAAAACATTAAAATAAATTTCCACATTCAGGGTAAAGAATCCCATAGTACTGTAAAGAAAATTTAATGGCCCTAAAAACAGACAAAAGAACAATACTATACTTTCATGTTGGAAGTTTCGAAGCACTTGGTGAAAGAATCAGAGGAAGCATCACTGTTGCCTGGAAACACCTAGTTGGGAACTCCTTTCATGTCCCTTTTAAGTTGCCCACCCAAGTGGTACCCACCTATTTGCAGTCGCCTGCTTTTGAACTGCTAGGTCAGCAGGATCTGGAGCATGTGACAGGAGCTCACCCTGTCCTGTGGCAGCAACTGGATCTTGAACGCAAGCCTGTCGATGGTCAGCCCAGCGTCCTAGCCTCATGAGCCACTACATTCCTATGACAAAAGAATTAAAGCAAGTTCAGTGTTTGAGTGTGTGTGTGTGTGTGTGTGTGTGTGAGAGAGAGAGAGAGAGAGAGAGAGAGAGAGAGAGAGAGAGAGAGAGAGAGAGAGAGAGAGAGAGAGAGAAGTAAAAAGCCAATTTAATTATGAAGAGAAAATAAAGTATGCATCAAATATAATAAGTATATAAAAGACCAGCAGTGCTGCAGGAATCTCTGAATAATATTTGTGGCTAGAAAATTGCCTTTTTTTATTAAAGGGGAGCCTAGCAGGGTAGAGGAAAGCAAAGGCCGTTCCAAAATATTTATACCAAAAGTGTTTGTATTCATTTTGGGATAACTGGCTAGATTTGAGAACATACTTTAATGAGTTAAAAAAATTCTCTTTCACTCTTTTACTAAATGCAGTGGGGAATAAGACGTTTGATAGAATGAAGTCATTTGGGCAGAATGTTTAAAGAAGACATTTAGGGGTTTTGCTTGAAAAGAAGGCAAGATGACTCTGTGATTATCCTAGGCAAAGAGCTTTTGAGGATGACCAGACTTCATTTTAGCAAAATTGCCTGAACTTTGACATGGCAGACTTTCCTATTTACTTTCCTTCCCAATTCAAATTGAAAGAAAATTTAAAGGGTCCAAAAATGTGGGTATATATAATCTAAAATTAATTTATAATTTCCCGTTTCTTTTGATTTAATGCAAATGTTAAGATCAGTTAAAAAGTATTACTTTAGGCTACTTTTATAGTACTTGCCTTCAGGCTTGATCTGTAGTTTTACATTTGTTAACAAGGGGATCCGTTTAAAAAATGTGATAATTAATATTCTTCCAAAAGTTCACGTATATATGCAGAATTATAAGTTCAAATATAGGATCTTCTCTAATTAGTGATGGAGCATCTTTCAATATATAGGAATTAAAAATGAAGTAAGAAAGTACAAAGTAGTTTTGGTTTCAGTAAAGAAAACCAAAAACATTCTGCTAGATGTGACTAATGTTTTGCTCTTTTCTCACAGTCTGACCTTGGGAAAAACACAACTCCCTTCCGACTTCCACAGTCACACTTACTTTTCAAGCGCCTGCATGAGGTCATAACTGTGGGTGAGTTGGTGAAACTGAGAGGAAGGTAGGCATAGCTACAAGTATGCTATTTGGTCTGATTGTAGGCCTTTCTCCCCTAGGTTTTACTCATTCAAGTGCACATTGGATTCCCTTTACTGAGAGAGCAGTTGCCCTTATCTACCTGTTGGCAGAAGGACCTGAGGAAATATGTGCTCAGATCTTGCAGTCTTGTAGCCAACAAGCCCTGGAAAAGTTGCAGGAGTTTAGTACAGCAGCTGAGGCAGGTGAGTTGAAGACAGGTGTGTTCTCTGCTTTTGGCAAAGTCTGCTTGGAATTACATGAGGCAGGTGACTTAGAAAGGGCATGGCTAGAGAGAGCAGCAAGAGAAAAGAAGAAAAGAGGATAAATGTACCATTAAAAAAAATGTCTGCTCTCCAGAGTTTGGATCTTCTTCCGATGAAGCAACTGGTGATTCGAACATGATTGATATCATTCTGTTAACACATTTGGTCTCCCTTGCGGGGGATGTGGCCTTGCAGCAGCTTGTACACCTGGAGTTATCTATAAGCAATGAGCTACGCAGGCGCCGTGTCCTTGGGGAAGAACGAAACACAAAGGAACAGGCTGCCAGCACTGTAAAAGTCCAGAATAGCAAGGTGAGGGCTGGAATTCTTCTTGTTTCCATGTCTACTTGACTTTGGTTATTTCAATGGCTCACCATCAGATCATGTTACTCATCTGATTCTTAAACACTACAGATTTCCATAATTTGGGACAGGGACCTTTGCTGAGCATATCCCTCTGTAGCAGTTCCCAACTGTGGAGTAGTGGTATAGCAGTAGCACTTAGACTTATATCCCGTTTCAGTGCTTTACAGCTCTCTCCAAGCGGTTTACAGGATCAGTATATTGCCCCCAACAATCTGGGTCCACATTTTACTGATCTCAGAAGGATGGAAGGCAGAATCAACCTTGAGCCTGGTGAGATTCGATCTGCCAAATTGCAGGCAGTCAGCAGAAGTGGCCTTCAGTACTGCATTCTAACCACTGTGCCACCTCGGCTTCTTTTTTCAATGGCATACATTAAAAAAAAAAAACAAAAAACCCCTCACAAGTGCCTTCAGCCTTTTCTTACATTTAGACTGCCTTGCTCCACTGAGGGACAGAACAGTGCTAGCTTTCAGTGATTTCTTCCTTCTGCACAGTGTACTGGGAATGACACCACCATGGAGGAGGACCTAGGCTTGGTTGGCGCTTCTGCTGAAGATACAGAAATGGAACTCATCCGTACCATTTGTGAGACAGAGCTCTTGGATGGTAAATACGGAAGCTGAGTAGATTCCCCGCCCCCCCCCCCTTTCTTATTGATGAATTTTGTAATTGTTTTTTGTGGTCTACTGGATAAGAAATCGAACCACCCACATATGCACAAATCCCTAGCTTTCAGTTTGTGCCTTGAACCTAGTGAGGTAACCAGCCTCAGGAGAATATGGAATATTAGATTATACTGAAATCATATTTAAAAATTTCAGAGGCAGAGTGTTATTGAATATTTCTCTCCTGCTGTGCGTGTTTGTCAGTGGCTGAAGCATGTCCTATCATGGGCCACTTTAAATGAATTATCTTATTCCAATTGTTTCTTTATGCTTGCCTAAAGTATGTATATATTTTGCATTCCTGAAGATTTTTACTTGTACTCTGTACAAGTTTAATGTTCCCTAGAATGATCAGTTTTCTTGCCTTTATAGGAAAACAGCTGCTTTCAGCCTTTGTTCCTCTTGTGGTCAAGATTTGCAACAATCCAGGAGTCTATAGTGATCCAGCACTCTCAGCAGCTGCCGCATTGGGCCTGGGAAAATTCTGTATGATCAGGTAGGGTCTATGAGGGATATTTTTTCCAAATCGTTTTTGCTTTATGTACCGCTTTATGTTTCTTCCTACAGTGGGAAGTCTTCCAACTAATGAACTGAAGTTTACCCACTTTTCATTCCCATGCAGTACAGAATTTTGTGACTCACATTTGCGGCTCTTCTTCACAATGATGGAGAAAGCCACACTCTCCAGTGTACGTGCAAACCTCATCGTTGCAGCTGGAGACCTGGCCATCCGCTTTCCCAACTTGGTGGAACCTTGGACACCCCACCTCTATGCCAGGTAATTCTTTGGTGGCAAGGTCTCTGGTCTGGAAGGAGTGAAGAAATACGCTAGCCAGCTGGATGTGGTATTAAGACTTTTCCAGCAACTGAAGCCTTCAAAAGGTCTGATGATGGCATACATCATGATGTCACATGACTTTGTTTCTTAGGCTGCGGGATCCTTGTCCACATGTCAGACGGACAGCTGCTATGGTGATGACTCACCTGATCCTAAAAGACATGGTGAAGGTGAAGGGGCAAGTGAGTGAGATGGCAGCTCTTCTCATTGACCCCGAAGATGAGATTGTTCATCTGGCTCGGAATTTTTTCACTGAACTCTCCAACAAAGTAAGGAAAGAGGCCTAATGTTAAACTCTCAGAAATACACAATCTACATTTCTTATTTCTTTGTTGCTATATTTCAAATAATGCTTTATAGACTACCTAACTGAAGCACGGTTGCCATTTAAATGTCCAAAATAGAAGCTTGAGACGCTCTCAGTATTATGGAACAGGCTGTAGCTGTTTGAGATGAGTCAACCAGATAAGCAAAAATACAAAAGGAATTTAATCACAAGAGGATACTATGCCAAATGTGGAAGCTTTATGTTAAATTGAATCACAGACTTGGTTTAATTTAATTAGTCCTATTTGTTTTCAGCAAATAATTTTAGAGAAGTATAAGCCCAGTTTTCACTAAGTGGAAAAAACGTGTGGTTTTACAGCCACATTTGTACACCTGTTACTAATGATACATATCGTGTCTATATTCCCCATCATTCTGTTCTCTTAGGATATGAGGACTAGAAATTCTGGGAGACACCAAAGTTAAGACACAAGTCTCGGGAAAGCAATGGTTTATTTTGTTATTTATTTATTAGATTTGTTTTCCACCCATCTCACTTTGAGGCAACTCTGAATTGCTTACAATAAAAACCAGTAAAATCATGAAGAATAAATATTTCTAATAACAGTAAAAATTACAATTAAAAACAATGGCGTTCTTCTAGTCCTCAGACACGTATATTAAATTACGGTAGTTAGAGAGCCTCAAACTACATATGTATTATAATGTTTCTCCAGTTATATATCTATACTTGTGATTTTTAACATTCTTAACATTATTCATAGTTTACTTCCTTTTCATCGTTTTAACATTGTTAACATTAGTAGCATGCACTACAATCCCACCCTTTAATATACAAGTATTCTCCTACAGAACTCTAAAATATTCTGATCATTCCCTCACTTCAGTTTTATCCCAACTAATTTCATTGCTTTTATTTTTAATTGTTTATACTTTGCTGAAAGCCCTTTAAGGAGTAAACTTCTTTTTCATGAAAATAATTCCTTTCAAGACACCCTTTATTTTTTTCTTTTAAACTTTTCTCATCTTGTTGGTGTATTTGCAAATTAAAACTACAGCCTCTTCCTATTTAGTCAAGCATACGTTTTCATACAATCCATTAATTTTAACTCTACAAATGTCTGTGGTATAAAGTTCTTTTCACAAAATGTACAATAAGCACAGCTGAGTTCACTTTTACCTTAGGTAGCCTCATTCTGCTCTGTGCAAGCTAGGATCTCAACTTGGGACATACCTTCCAATCCAATGTCCTGTTGCTAGCCTTTCAGCAACTACAAAATAGCTTGAAACACTAATCTCCATTCTGAAGAGGTGTTCAGATTGAAAGAGACTGGTCTGCATTCTTCCACTAGCAAAATAGGGCTGGTACTCGAGTAATTTCAAACATTAGAAAGGTTTTTTTTTTCTTTACTCAGCCCTAGTATGCCCACAACCTGCTTAATATTCAATGCTTAAATCCTGACCCTCTCCACCTTGCTGATCGAGAAAAGATTGTAAGTCTTTGCTCATAACCAAAGCCTTTAGCGCCAGAAAAACATGAATTAGAACCAAACTGCCATCCAATGTATTTTGATGCACATCTACCAGGAACCACTCTTAACTGAGTAGAAAACTTCAGTGTAATACACATTTTATTTAAGGGGGTAACAGCATCTTCTTATGATCATAATCATAAAAGAACAAAATGTACCGAATGAAAACTCTGTTGGCTGACGTTGACAGTTTTTTCTGTAGAAAAAGGCCTCTTTCCTAAGTTAGAATGGAATCTGGGTATAACTTCGGGATAAATGTGTCTGGCTTGTCTTGATCTTAGCATCTGTATTTTATCCAGTATTATGTCATATAGGTCCATCCCTGTCTCCAAGGCTGGATGGGTTCAAGAGTTTAAGAAGTTCCATTCTTTCTTTGCAATGCAGGATAATGCTGTTTATAACCTGCTCCCTGACATCATCAGCCGCCTTTCAGATGCAGACTCTGGCATAGAGGAACAGCCTTTCCATACCATTATGAGGTAGCCTTTTTTTTATTTGAGATTTTTTTTTCCTCCTCCAAACCTTTACGTGTCACATCTAAGGCACTGAGCTTCCTAAATGCCTAGAATTACTTGGCATCTAAAATGGGAGACAAAACGGTGTGTCAGATTATGAAGTACAAATTTGTTTGGTATTGTCAATGGAGATTCTCAATCATCCAGATCATGTTGTCTTAAAGGTTGTTTTCAAAAGGCAACTGCGCTTTCTTATTTTTTTCCTTGAAAATGTTTCGCTTCTTCTTCTGAAGCACTGATGAACTTTCTTAGATGAGAAGCAAAACATTTTCAAAAGGGGAAAAAACTTACAAAATCCAATTGCCTTTTGAAAAGCATTTTTGTTTTGATTATATTGAATGCCTGGAATTCTTGAGAAGGAAACAATAACAGAAGCATTATTGCCTTTGGATATTGCTTGTGGATGACCTAGCAATGAATTTCTCGAGCTAACTAAACAAGAAATGAGATCAAGAAATTCCTTAGCTTGCCTCCTGGTTTAAGTAATACTGAGAAGAACAGAAAGCTGACATGTCAGAAAATCTCATAATCTTGTAATTGCAAACCAAGAGTAAAATAATATTAATACTCAAAACCTTTTTTTTTTTTTTGTATTCCTTCCTTTTTCTTCCACACTCTGCCCCTCAGGCAACTTTTTTCTTTTATCACTAAGGATAAGCAAACGGAGAGCCTGGTAGAGAAACTTTGTCAACGATTTCGAACTGCTCGGTGAGTAAGGAATTGCTAAAGGAAGGAGCATTCTGTATGAGAAGATCTGTCAATCCTTTTGAACTTGAAATGAGAAGGTTTGGCCTCTGGAATGAGAATCCCAGCAGAACAAATTTAGAGAGAAGGGTTACATTCTCCTTACAAGTGTAAAGTAATATAGAGTCACAAAAACCCAAAATTAGCCTGCAGCCGTCTAGCAGGATGCAAATAGTGTGTCAGCGATTGTAGTTGGACAGTGGCCATGGCTTCATCTAAACCTTTGTAGGTTTAGAATGAGATCTTACCAGGTGACATTTAAGGAAGGGGACCTGGAACACTCCCACACTATGCAGTCTATTAGACTAGCAGATACCCTTAGAGAGAGGTTGTTTCTCAAATAACCTGGCCCTATACCAGGTGTAAAGCTGATAACCAGCACCTTGGATTTGCACCTGGAAGGCTAATGCAGGTCACACAGCAGTGGTGTCCATCCTGAATCCCTCTGGTTTTTGCTACCATTAATCATGGTACCTGGCTGGACTGGCTTCAGGAATTGGAAATGGGAAGCACTTTTTTTGCTGTGGTCCTCCTCCTTTCTCTCTGGCCAGTACACAAAAGAGGTTAATTATGCTGGGGTGGGGGGACTTCCTGGTGAAATTTCACACCATGCCACTGGGCTGGGATAGCTGGGGCTTCCAGAGGTAGCTGAGGCCAAGGCTTCTCGCTCTGCTATGGCTATGGGGATTTTGCAACCACCAAATAGCCTCTGAACTGTGATGTGACAAGCTCAAAGAGCAGGGATGATAGGCGGTTTGGGAAGTTAAAAGGGAGGAAGTACCTTGCCTTTGAAGAATCAATGCCCAGGACTGGGAGGAACCAAGCCTGGCTGGATCAGAATAAGTCCTCAGCTAAAAACCAATGAGATTTGGTTAACAAGAGCAACAGTGCCAGGATTACCATTGCTAGTGATGGGGGTTATGTGTCATAGAGCTAAATTTACAATTGCGTTGCTTAGTAATGGAAACTCCAGTCCATCATGACATGACTTGGGGCATTCTCCCCCCCCCCCCCCAGCCCTAATGAAGCAATGTAAATGGGAAGGGAGGGCAGGGGCTATATGACAATGCTAGCCTATAGGTAACTTTCATCGATATTGGGACCAGAAATTCTGTCATGTAGTTAAGTTATTAAGCACAACATCACCAGTTCTGGCTGCAATTGTTAATTGCAATGTCATGTGATTATAATTTATTCCGGGCTTCCCCATTGACTTTGCTTGTCAGAAGCCGGTTGTGAAGGCTGCAAATGCCAATCACTTGTTCATGATTGTCACTGCAATCATCTTATATGTGTGCCAAGTGCCCAAATCATTATCACTTGACTGAACAGTCATTGCAATGGCTGCAACTTTGAAGATCTGTGATATGTCTCCTTTTTCAGCACCATCGTAATGCTACACAGTCGATCAGTAAGCATGAGAACTACTGTGCGATCCTGCTTATAAGGAAACTATTTATACAATTATTAGAATCTCTACTCCTACCATTTATGAATGCTATTTTTATGATTTAGAATGACTACTTAAAATGTAATATCAATATAAGCAAATTCGGGCATTTGTTTTCTTAATTTTAAAACCAACCATTTTTGTGCTCTGTTCACTAGCATGGTAAAACAGGTGCATGTTTCAAAACCTTATCCCTACGCGATTTTGTCGACGTAGCAAAGCAGTCTCTTAAAAAAGAGTGATTTGTCCAATATGAATGCTGCCCTAGAATCTGAAAAGGCAACCAACCAGCTAATAGACCAGGATGTTTTGTAACACTTTTCTTTGTCAAAGTGAATCTGTAATCCAGCCTCAGACATATATGTGCCCAGTGAGTTTTGCTACTTTACATCAAACATTTGCCCATTTCATCATAGATTCTTCATTTCTAAGGAAAAATCTTACTGAAAACTGATCTTCCATTAACGGCCCCAAATTTATATTCTATCTTGTTACAACTACTTCTTTGCACAAATTCTCACTGAAAATAGCATAAGATCCTGATCTAGATACTTATATCTTGTTATTTCTGTACTTTTCGTTCATTCTGTCCAACGTAGTCAACCTGTATCAGGGTTGATTTCTCTAGACCAGTTTCTCAAACGCTGTAGGATGAGTGATATCAACTCCCAGAATACCATCACCAGCATCCTGGCAGTTGGTCCAATCATCTTAAAGTTGTTAGAGTTGAGTAGACAGCATTAAACAATAGTATGGATGGGTTGAAAATTGTAAACGGAGCAAACTAAATCTCAGGTGATTCTAACTATCAGAAACCAAGATATTCATAATCTCTGGGCTTTGTATTCTTGTGATTTCTACACAGTTCAGCATTCTGGAACATGAGCTGAGCTTTGGGCAGAAAGCCTGTGTTCTAAAATCAGATCGCACTGAAGTGCTCAGTTTTGGTTATGTTTTCATTAGCATTTTTTTATTTACTTCTCTACACCAGTGCTTCTATATAGCATAAAATTCTAAACAGTATGTTTTAAAAATGCATTATTTACAGCAATATGTTTTCCTTCTTTGAGACACATTTGCAGTATTTACTCTGTCTTGCAGAAAGCCACAAAGTGCTCGCTCAAGTAAGTGAGCTACAGCGTTGTTGTTTTTAAGGGCCAGCAAATCTATCTACATACTTAATTCTGGCTTGTCTAAAACTTAGTCCTTTTTAGTGCAGTTACAACCAGCACCTCAGCTCTCATTCCTGTTTTGTTTTTTAATTTGGCTACTTCCTCTCTGAAATATTTCTCTTACCAGTATATGAGCTAGAAACAAAATCTAGGATCTGAGGTGGTTCTCTTAATGATGCTCTATGTCTTTGCTTTGGCTTCTGTGCCAGTAATCAGTTGTGTCCCTCAGAAAGATCAGTTCTCTTTCGCCGCTAGGATACTTTGCTCCCAGCCACATTCTGCAACTCAGTCCATGAATCAAAACTCAGTGAACTCTTTTTCTCCATTTAAATGGTTTTCTTCTACATATCCAAGACTGTGCTTTGTCTGTTTGTTTACTACCCTTTTGTATGTTCTACCCGGAATTCTACTCTGTAGAAGAAACTATTTTACCATCAAGACAATTGGCAAATTATTACTTCAAATGAGTGGATTCAAATTGGGGGTGGGTCCTCATTTTAAGAATTGGCATTCTTCCGTCTTTGACCGGCATCCAAACTTTTCTTCTGCTCCCTCTGAAGAGGTAATCAAGCTACTGAATTAAAGGATCTGATTTACTGTTGCTAAGCAATAAACTCAGTCAATGTTCACTATTCTCTTAGTATTTTATAGTACCCGAGAAATATAGCAATCTTTCTCATTCTACATCCTTGCAATTTTATCCTATTGCAATATGTCTGATCTAATTTTATTCATTTTGGGTATGCATACATACTATAATCTTATTCATTATTATTATTGCTATCTTTTATTTTACCTGGTTGTTTATTGCCCAGTCTTAAATGGCTGGGTTAATCTAGAGATAAGTTAAATAAATAGGTTGATCACACATCCAGAAATTCCAAATGGTGTCAACTTCAAGCATCTTTTCTCTTCAAGTAGGAGACTGGTTTGCCACACAGGACTTAAAAGATGCTTATTTTCATAGAACCATCAAGCATGCATCACATATTATTTTGTTTTGAATCAGATTGACTCATGGCTATACTAATATTGAATGCTAGTCTTCAAACTTGCAACTGCCCAAAGATGATCCATCAAATGTGTAAATTTCTAATCACTCGTTTCTAATCAGATGTGTGCCCCATATGGGTGACTAGATTCTTGTTAGAAAAAAAAGATATATGATCTCTGCTTTCTGTGTTCTATTTCTGTATAATTATTACAAGTACTGTCGTATATAGAGATAATTTTGAACTCTTTTTTTTTTTAAATAAAGTTTTATTTGGGTTTTCACACACAAAATACAAGTAAAACATCTTTTTTGAAAATAGTATGGTCCCGGGTTGAACTTCTTTATACAGACACAAACTCATGCTCCTTTTTGTGTTCTATTCCATATCTTATACTATTCTATATTTTTTATATAATTTTTCCCCTCTTTTAATTTTCTCAATTTTATTTTTATTATCTCATCTCAATTCAAATCACTATATTTATACTTTTGTCTGTTCTGTTTCAATTTCATATTATCTTTTCTCATTAAACAGATTTTCTCCTGTAGTTACTGATTGGAATATGATGCCTTTATATCTTTTCATTACATCCATTCAACTCTTATTTAAACTTCAATATATACCTTAAGGTTATGACCTTCAATATAATACATAATACATAACTTCCAATCGAATTCTGCTTGGTACATTCTTATAATACATACTATATTCTTTTTAAAAAGAAAAAAAATTAAAAGGATTATAAATATATGTAATTATAAACCCTCATTGCATTCCAATTCAGTTCTATCATTAATAATCATTAAAATCTTAACATCTTTAACACTTCTTTTCAATTAAATATCATACTTAAAGACACATATAATCTCCATAATTAATTTTCCCTTATTTCTCTTCACATATGCTTTGTAAATCATTAAATATTCATTTTGTAACATTTATTTATTGACAAGCATTCCACTGAATTACGATAGCTATTTTATCAAACATTTTAATCATACATTGTTTCATATTTTCTAAAATTATTTCTGTTTCTAATATAACAATACTACCTTATGTACCTTTGCAGAATCCCTTTTTCCATTAAATTTTCACCCATTATCTCTAAATAGGCCCTGTTTCTCTATATTTTGTTTCTGTCCTTTATAACTTATTTTCCTTTCTTTCTTCCCTCTCATCTTCTCCCTCCCCTTTTTACCCCCTTGTCTCTCTACTTCTAATTCTCTCTTCTGCATTTCCCTCTTCTGTTTCTTTCTGATTTTATACTTATTTTTCACTCTATTTGGGGGGGGGGGGGTTGTTTTTCCCAATCTTAAACTTTCCATTCTCTTTCCCTCTTTCCTTTTTTCCCCTCACCTAAGATTATTCATTAAAGATGGCTTCTTTGTCGCAATCTTCTTGTTCTGCAGGCATTTCTTGTTGTTTCTCATCATTCCAAATCTCCATTTCTAAAAACTGAAATACGAAGCCAAAAGAACCTCTCCCTTCTTGTGCATCTTCTTTGTACTTTTTAAGTTCCATTTTCAGTTCTCCTAAAAGTGGAACCATTTTAAACAGTTTTAAACAACCACCCGATTGATTTTAGTCATTCAAATACGATAACCAAAAATCCAGAAATCATCAAGTGATCCAAATAGTCCCAAATTATATCTTCTTATTTCTTTTTCCACTTTCTCTTCCTGGGGTTTTTGTTGCAGTATTTCAGTTAGAATGTATCTTTTGGGATTCTTGTTGAGATTTTGCTGTTAGTTCTTTTAAATTCCAGGCAGTCTCCTCCCTTCCAGATCCTGCCCTTTTATTCTTTTTCTCTCCTTTCCTGTTTTCAAAAACTTTTGATTATCCAGAAATCTTTATTATCCCTTTGACTTTTTATTTTCAGCATTAAATGCCTATTAACGTCAAAGTGGATTTTTTTCCAATTTCTTGCTTAAGTCTCTTAGCTGTCAGTAAAGGAAAAGGAGAAAAAACCAAATCTTTTCCCTTTTCTCTCCTTCACAGCTTAAAAATCTTAGGGAACAATGTTATTGGGTTTTTTTTTAATAGTTTCAATTCCAGGATACCTTATTTGTTGCTTTTGCTGTTTGACTCAGTCAACCAAAACTTTCTCTTCTTATTTTCCTCCTGCACAATCTTTTCCGGTCGAGTTCTTCTTTGTGGTGGCCATTTCTGACCACCGCTACAACCGCCTTTGGGAAAGGGAGTAATGGCCAGCTGGGGAGGAGAGATGCGGCTCTCCTCAACCCTGCAGGCAATCTTCCCCCTCTTCATCACTTCTATGGGGTGGCTTAGCCCCGAAACCAGCTGGTTCGGGACGCTCCAGCAGCGAGCACGGATCGAAGCCTCGCAGAGACGAGGTTTTGGTCTGTCGCCAAAGAAGCTCAAACCGGAAGTCCAATTCTTTAACTCGCAACATACAACTATATCGGAAAACAGGGGTCTTCAAATTTGACAGCTTTAAGACTTGTGGACTTCAACTCCCAGAATTCCTCCTCCAGTCATGTTAGCTCGGGAATTCTGGGAGTTGAAGTCCACAAGTCTTAAACTTGCCAAGTTTGAAGACCCTTGTTGTAAAAGGTTAAAGTCTAAGAGGAATGGTCAAAATCATCACTGGGTTCTAGCATAGTATGGTTTTGGCTTCCATTACATTTGCCTTTGAGTGCAGATGTTAGGAGCCTTGGTTTGCCTTCGACCAAATGTTGCCTCTCATTTTCATCAAATTTTTTACTTCTTTTTTGTGGTGTGATGGGGAGGGAACAAAAGGGGGGACTTAGAAGGGACTAGGTTTTCCAGAATCTAATCATAAATAATTCCAGAAGTTTGAATGTGACCTCCTCAGAAAATTTGATTATACATGTATGTCTGGTGATTCTTGAATGTCCACATTTTCTTGCACATGCTCTTGAATGATGGTTGTAAAGGTGATGCCACACAATAGTAAAAATATATGTGCACATATCCACATGTACACACACAAGCATAAGGGAGGTAAACGCATTTGAAAATCCTTCAATAATCACAATTTAATCCTTGCTTTACTGCAGCAGATTAAAAAATTATAGATCTCAGGGAGATTTATTGGGCTGTTGGTGCTACCTTAATGCCTTTAAATATTCTTGCTTAACAAGAATAATAATTATGCCAGTACTATTTCCAGGAAACTAAATGTATTATTAGTGGCATTTAGATGCCTGACCCAGAGGAAACGAAAGTTTGGATGTTCCTTTTTTTTTTTTACACCAGCCCTATGAGCTTGCTCTGTATATCACATGTACATCGAATCCATGATAAATAGGAAGAATGTAACTGAGGTCATTCGTGCTGACATTCACACAATCCAAACAACCTTTCCTTATGGCAAATTCTTCTTTCTTATACTGCAGCATTTTAGTGGTTTAGGAATGAAAGGAGTCAGATCTGGGCCTTTGAGAGACAAATCAAATCCTAAAAGCCCTGCTAGAGAATGTTCTAGGTTAATTTGCACAGGTGAAACCTCCCATGTGTGTATATACATAGAGAAACACGCTTGAATAACCACTATTGTTCTCTTGAATAAATTAAGCCTGAATCACCTTGGTTTCAAAATACACTCTGAGGTCTGCTTTAGTTCTGGGCTAGTTGTTGCAAAGCTCAATAAGTAATGTCAACTTGTAGGCCGGAGAGAAAAGGTACATAGGCAGAATAAGTTTCCGTCAATCCAGAGTAGAATAGGACACCACCTCCCTTGTTAGTTCGAAGCTTGGAACTGAAAATTTCTTGAGCCTCATAGGGCAATTCAGAAAAGAAGTACAGTGATCAGAGATCTCCCTTGTCATCTTGGCAACCATTCTTTTCTTTGCCATCTAATCTTTGTCAACACTTTGAATTCCAGTAGTCATGATCAAATATTTTGCAACATCACACCTTCAGTAGTTCCTCTTTCACTGTCCTTTTTCTTTCCTTCCTCTTAAACAAGCTGTCAGAGTACCATACTTATTTTATTTTATGAGGGAAGAAGCAGCTACATTACTTATCTTGTATAAAGGCAGATGATTTATAATTCTGAGGTTCCCTGCTTTTGTTTGGGTGATTTTCAGTGATTTATTTTGAATCTGCAAAGAGGATCATCAATTATAGTGTTAAATATGTAATCCCAGAATCAAGGGCTCAAAACTTGAGTCAGGGGTGAAGTGGAAATCAGGATCCAAGTACAACAAACCTGGCTACTTATTCTGTACAGAGAAAATATATTAATTGTGGACTCTAGAATAACATACATCAAATATGAAACAGTTTTCTGGAGGAATTTTAAAAATCCATGACACCTATAACTGTGGCCGTTGTGTAGGTATCTTCCAATGATCTGATTGTGCTATGCAGGAGATGAAATGCTAAGCTAGATAGGTTTTAGCATTATTCAGCTGGGTTCTTTTCTTAATTAATTTACTTTTGTTGTATTATCACAGCTTAGGACACTTCTTGGGTATTGTGTGTTTTGTCCTTCCTGATATGGGGCCATAGGCATACTTTCTGTTCCAGCTCACTTTCGGAGCAACACTTCTCCCTATTCTTCAATTTAGTGTGCACTTTGTGTTGAGAAATCAGGCCTTGACCACTGAAGCCGCATTATTTTTCTTCCCCCTTTTTAGAACAGAGCGCCAGCACCATGATTTGGCATACTGCCTTACCTTACTTCCTCTCACAGAACGAGGTCTCCGTAAGATGCAAGACAACTTCGACTGCTTTGCTGATAAACTCCAGGACTTGACAGTCTACAACCAACTCCTGGTTGTGTTAGGCCGGGTTCGCAGGGTGTCCACTAAGCCAGAGATGAAGGTGAAGGTCATTTTTTTCCCCAAGCTAGCAAGATAGTATATGCCCTCTTTTTTTGTGTGTGAAGGGAAGAAAAATTAAAAATATCTCATTGCTAGATCATGGACGCATAATAATTAATTCTATGATATACAATTTATATTTCTGCTCTGTATGTGATATCATTCCTCAGGCTCTTATTGAAGAATTTGAACAGAAGATCCAGAAGTGCCACAACAAGGGTCTGGATTCCTTCACTGAAGCTCCACAGGAGACCACACACCAAGAAGGCAGTAATATACCTGTGCTGCAATCAATAAAGAAAGTAGTGTCACGTATGTCTGCACTTTATCCTAATGCTTCCTAATTCACATATTTCAAAAATAATATCTGTAGCAAAGATACTATATTTGACCATTAAGTTAAGCAGTAATTTTCACTATGGACTGAAAATATTTTGTAACATTCCAGAACATGCTCTAATCTGTTATGGGATGAGGAAAAATGGTGCCCAAGTTAATGTTGAACAAAAGATGTAAGGAAGCTCCACCAAAATATACAGAGAATTCATGAAAGTGGCTTTTCGATTGCTGTAAAGCACTGTCTGGTACAGGGGCTTTCAAACTTGACAGCTTTAAGACTTATGGACTTCAGCCAGAATTCCTCCTCCAGTCATGTTAGCTCAGTAATTCTGGGAGTTGAAGTCCACAAGTCTTAAACTTGCCAAGTTTGGACCCTTGGTCTAGCACATCTATCTTCCCATCTAATTTTGCAGATATGCAGAAAAATGTGTAGCTTTCCTATGAAGGAATAAGAGCATAACAGTCTTTTTACATGAAGATAGGAGATTTTACTTCACAATGATTTGATAGGATAATGACTACTGCAAATTGTTACATTTGTCTCTCCAGTGTTATACTTACTATATCAGCTATACTTACTTGTTCTTCCCATACTGAGGGGACAACAGCTGGTTGAAATACTCCTACTTTTACATTTAATTTTATATTAAACACTTCAAATCATCCGGAAACAGTATTATCTTGCTTCCTTTATAAGGAACACAAAATTTAAGCATGACTCCTGCTGACTCAGGTCTTTGGAAAAATATGACTTGCAACTATTTGAATGTTCAGTTATTAAAGAAAAATTAAATGTTTCTTTCCTTTCTTAGGATCCTGTCGGCGACCTCTTCGGGCAGGGAACAGAAAAACTGACTCTGCCTTTATCACTCCTAATCCCCACATTACTCGATCCAAGAGGAAGACTTCCAAACACAAAGTTCCCATTGTTTTCTCCAGTGATGAAGAGAACAGCCTAGATGAAGGTGAAAATATTTTCTGTCTGAATTTAAAATACTGGACTAGTCAAAACGTATTTTGAGCTTATTTTATGGGGAGACCAGAATACAAGTATAATTTTTGTGTTAATTTCATCAACCCTATTTAAAGTCTGGATTGTTTTTTTTATGACAGAGAAATTAATAAAATTAATAAATTAATATGAGCTGGTTGAATATACTGCCTATTGCCATAAGTTTTCTGTCTATGCCAGTTCCCTGAAGGCCATCTAAGATTTCTTGCTTCTTTCAGAGCTTGAAGCTGAATTGACAGAGGAGGAGACCCCCAGCAAAACAACTCCTATTTCTCGTTCATCTCATCGTTCTCGATGATTACCTGCCTTTTTGTTGATTCTGTTAGTTAATGGGAGCAAATTTCCCAAAATTTCAGAATGAATTGGATCCCTTTTTTATATTTGATAAAGTTACATGAGAGGGTTATCTTAGATTTCAAGGCTTAGCATTGTGACGATTGCATTCTCACATGGTTGATAAATTAAAATGTGCCTTTTGGTAAATACATGCTCTGATTATTATTACTTTTGTATTTCGACTTAAAGGAGCATGACTGAAATTCCTACATGTACATATTAACTAGGAGATGTTTGAGAACTATAAAAATGTATCTTGATATAATGTAAGACAGTTTCCATGTATACATTAATTAAAGAGATGCATTAGCATACATAAAGGACAGGGAATCGGAATGTTCTTTTAGGGAGTACAGTAACCAAAATGCTTTTTTTCTTTTTTAATAAAACCAAGTAATCAAATTGGAAAGCAAAATAGAGCAAAATGCAAGTTACTAAATAAGAAACAAAACTGATTGTAACCAATGTAAAATGCAGTGCACAAAAGAGCTTTATAAAATAAGAGTTCATGGCAGTTAGTGCATCTTGGCTGGATTCAAATGAAATTGAAACAATCTATGTAGCCATCATACAGGAATCAGTCAACAAAGCAGTAATTAAAAATTAAAAAAAAACAATACAAATTTAGAACTCTTGGTTTGATTTGAGTAAAAAAAAAGGAGAAATGTTCTGTCACAAACTCAGCACAGATGCATTTGAATAGGAGTGGTGTTCAACCTGTGGAAGAATTCCAGTTTCCAGATTAAAAGCTCTCTAAACAACCTTCTGCACTGCAGAAGCAAGAAAATGGCTATTTGAGTTCTGGGTTGCTTTGCTCATCTAAAACAGGGTTTCCCAACCTTGGCAACTTTAAGAAGTTAAAATTATTGGGAAAAACATCAGTTTTGTTGCAATTACTTTAAGATGGATTTAGCCAGTGGGTTACTAAATTTGAAAATACAATTAAACATGTATTTTTCTCCATCAAAAAGAAGCAATCTTTTGGCCTGAAAGTGCCAACCATCTGAAATTGATATTTATTCATCTCAAATTATTTCCTAACCATGGGAAATCTATCATTTCTTAAAAGTTATACCTCAGAAGAACCAAAGCAACTAAACCAAAGTAAATCAAAATAACTCAAGGTTAACCGTACCAAACTTGATTGCAGGAAATACGACTTCAGCAATAGAGTGGACAATGTCTGGAATACTCTACCTGACTCTGTGGTTTTTTTCTTCAAATCCCAAAAACTTTAACCTTAGACTTTCTTCTACTGACCTCACCCCATTCCTAAGAGGTCTGTAGGGGGCATGCATAAGCGCACCAACATGCTTACCGTCCCTGTCCTATTGGTTATTTTTATATATATATATATTTTTCTTATATGTATCCATGTATTCATAACTATGTTTTTACTTATACCTATTATCTTGTAAGTGCTTGCCTTGGAGAAACAGGAAGAAGGTGTTTCAAGCACTATAAAAGCACTTAGCACCATTCAGCTAACCAAAAACAAAGGAAAAGAAAATCTAGGATGGGAAAGGAACCTGGATTAGACAGATAGCAGACAAGAGAGGAGGGGGAAGCTGCCAAGTTAGTTTCCAACTGTTTTTTTTCCTCATTAGTTTATTTGTACCACAAAATTTCAAGATACCTATTTGTTTTATTAGATACATTCCACTTTTGCTCACGATTTCAAGGCAGCTTCTTTAGGAATTTCCCTGTACTTTATACAATAACCTGTGATAGACTGAAATGAGAACACCTAATCTGTGAAGGGAGTTAAATCTGCATCTCCTAAGTCCAACCCTTGTCTAAATTTTACCCACTGTGGACTAAACAATTCTGAGAATAACCTTTAAAAGTTTATACCAGCAAAGCCACATAAAAATACTCTCTGGCTTTGCTGGAATAAAGATTACCTTTAAAAAAAAAACTGCTTTCCCAGGACAGCAACTTGTGCACTTTTATTACCTACTTGAGGTAGAAAGAATGCTAAAGAATCTTTTTTGAGTTTTCAGAATTTGGCGGCAGGATTCTTCCCCAATCCATGTTAGATGTGACTAAGTTGATACCAACAATTGGAGTAATTGAATAATGAAATCAGTCTACAACCTCAACTTGGGGACTTTTAGTTTTTTAATAATGCTATATAAACATACAACCAACAGGGAAATAAAGATAAATGTGATTGCATAGTGAAGGTGGGGGGAAACTAGACATTATTGTGGTGATTACTAAATGTGACCCCCCCACACACACACCCAAAAAAGCTTATTCACAAAAAATAAGGTGGTAAATGATCCGGCCCTTTGAAACATCTTGCCCCCTGAGGAGAGGCTGACTTCTGACCTTCCCCAGAGAGCCTGAAGATGCAGCAGTGGCAGCTGGCTTGAGGCTCCGATGTGGGAAGCACCACGCTGGGCTTGGTGGATACACTAATAGCAACTCTTACCTCCCTCCGTACATTCTGCTCCTTTCCTCCCCATCTTTTAGTTTTAGTTATAATTTGTATGTTTGTTGTGATATATATATGTATGTATAGTTTTGTTTTAATGCTGTAAGACACCTAGAGTCACCTTGTAGCATGATGGGCAGAAAACAAATTTAATAAATAAATAATCTAAATAAAAAGCTCTATAATTTAACCCATAAGCTTATCAGTGGTGAGGCTGACTTTAAATTACATTAAAGAGGCTCAAAATCTCTCTCTCTCTCACACACACACACATTTGGTTTGATATTGATATAGGTACACAAATGTTAAACTGCAACTTGCTATAAGAACTAAATTGCAACATATTTACATGTGGCTTATTTATTTCTAATTTTCTGGATATTAATTTTATTATTCCATTCTATTTTGTATTTTCCTCACATCAAGCATTCTCAAAGTGTGTGTTTTCCTAGGAAAACGAGCAAATCTGAAGGGGTTCTGCATGTAAATGAACATCAAAGCCACAACTTGGCTTTTCCTTCTGCTTGCGCAAACTGGTTATCAGCCTCTCCAAGCCATCAAGGAGGAAAGCCCAGAGCAGGGCTTCAGCTTGTATCTGCAAGTCCTAATGGCTTATGCGCCCAAAGCCAGTGTCCCATCAGAACAGGTCCCTTTCTGCCTGGACAAAGCCAAGATTTCCGACAGTTGCCCCTATAAACAGCAAATATCAATTATCTTTAAAAAGATGGAATGAAAAACTAGAACAGCTATCTCAAAAGTATAACTTGAAGCTGACAGGAATTCTGGGAGTTGAAATCCACAAGTCTTAAAGTTGCTAAGGTTGGAGACCTCTGATCTAGTCTATTTTTAAAAATCTCAAGTTAATGGAACACCCACAACCTTGAAAGATTGATTAATTTATCTCATAAGAAAATTTCTGTCAGAAAGCAATGATTTTAAATTGATTGATTTGATATAATTGAAACAATGATGGAATCTCTCAACTTTTTAAATCAAACATTTTATCTAGAAATAAGCAATAAGGATGGTAAAATTTAATTATTAAAAGTAAGTCTGGTTTATTTTTTGCCCAACTTCAAAATCAACACCATCATTTTTATTTATGGAAGTTGCACACATTCAATTATCATTTTAGTCCATCCTACCCACAAACTTTAAATGATTTTAATGGTAAGTGCTATTAGATTTGACATGCTGCAGATGGCAGCAAAATCATATCTTTGTATCTCAAAATTACAAATTCACATTCCTACTGTTGCCAAAGAACTAATGACTGTGAAGACATGAAGGAATTGATGTTGACACAAATTGTTGTAGCTGCTAGTTATCTTTGGGGTCCCAAAGAAACATCTGTAGCATTATAAAAGTAGGAATTACCAACCCATTTTGCCATTGTTTTTAGTAGGCTTACAAGCAACAGTTTACAATGAGATGTAGCTGGCTCCAATTCTGCTCACTTTAAGAACATAGGATCATAGGTTTGGAAGAAACATTGGAGGTCTTCTAGTCCAGGGGTTCCTAGTACAGGGCTATGGCATGCTAGAAACCAGGCAGGGCAAAAAAGCGAAGCCCCATCCATGGGATGCAGGCAGCACACAAAACCACACCCCTCCAGTCCATGGAAAATCTCTCCATAGAACCAGCTCCTGGTGCTCCAAAAGATTGGGGGCCATAGTCCTAATCCAATCTCCTTTTACCATCCCAGTCAAACGGTTGTCTAGTCCAGGGTCTCCAACCTTGGCAACTTTAAGACTTGTGGACTTCAACTCCCAGAGTTGAAGCTGGCTGAGGAATTCTGGGAGTTGAAGTCCATAAGTCTTAAAGTTGCTAAGGTTGGAGACCCCGATCTAGTCTATTTTAAAAAATCTCTAGTAATGGAGCACCCACAACCTTGAAAGATGGATTAATTTATCTCATCATTAGAAAATTTCTGTCAGAAAATTTCTCCTTAACTTCTCTCTTTAACAAGCCTCCACCCATTATTTCTTGTCCTGCCCTCTGGTGCTTTGGATGTGATGGTACTGGAAGAGAGTGATCATGTCCTCCCCAATCCTTCTCTCCAATACACTAGTCATACCTAGCTCTCTCAGCCATACATCATTCAATTAAATCACCAGACCCTTTATCATCTTGGTTGTTCTTCTCTGCAAACTTTCCAGGGTCTCAATATTGCTAAACTGGGATGTCTCCCTCAATAGGGAATTTTTGGACAAGTCAAAGCAACACATTCTTTTAAATGCCTCACATCTGTGGTTGTGCCTTAAGAGCAGATCGTCCATGGCAGCCCTATTTTCCAATGTGGCTGCATAAACTTGTCTGAGTTCATGGTTCAGGCCAGCCAGCCAGGGCTTGTGAGATGGCATTCAGGTTCTTGGCAGTGATTCAAACCAGGCCCCTAACATTGTGAGTGTTGCAAGTGGTTAATCTTATGACACTTACCAGGGAGATGGCAAGGGAGACATATTCTGCTTTTTTTTAGTAGAATGGTGTGGGAGTCACAGTCAAGAGCTAGAGGTTGGAGGTCCCTTTTCTTCTGGTTTTGGATGTTATTTCGTCTTTCTTGTAGGCAAATTTAGTCTCTCCAGTGGATTCAGTAAACCTTCATGAGATTCTAGCTTCAGTGCACCATCGTTCAGATATTCTTCCAATGTTATTTTTTCTTCTGCTATGTGGTATACATGCAACATTCCACATCCATCTATTTTCCTCAGCAAGGAAGTAGTTTGTCATTGTCAGTGCATGAATGAAGGGCATGAATCATTGTCATTATTTTTCTGGACTTCCCATCCAGGATTTTTAGTTCTGCTTGAGTCCAGGCCACATTCCAGCTGTATATCTAAAGACTGAAGGTGTTAATAATTATTATTAACATCTTAATTTTTATGGCTGGCCACATAATTAGCCAGATATTTAGACTGGAATTGGCATTTTTATCTATCAAGATAGTTGGGTGGCCTAAAGAATTTTTACAACTAAACACACTTCAGATCTTATCTAATTATTACCTTTGCTATGTATTAGATTTGTAACAGGAGAATTAATGAAGGAAAGCAAATGATCAGACTTAGTATATGGCACAGGGCCATGTTATATAGGATCATACAAACCTTGGGCTGGAAGGAACCTTGGAGGTCTTCTAGTCTTTTTCTGTTAAACTGCTTTTCCCTAAGGACATCTGCCCATCCTACCAGGTCAGATAGAGTGGGCACACCCCTAGTCCCTTCCCCTAAATATTGTTGTCTGGCAGCCTGTCCTATGGAACATGCCCTGAAGTTGAGCAGGCCTTTACCCTCTTGGTCTTTTGTAAAGCTTTGAAGACCTGGAATTTCCCCCCAAGATTAGATAATTGCACAGTAGAAGATTGACTTGGCACCAGATCTTTGTTGCTTTTAAGGTTTCAGTCTGTTCAATGTTATAGTTTTAGTATGATTTTATATGTTGTTTTAACTCTTGATTGGGGGCCACTCAGAATTGGTTAGAAAATGGACAGCTATATAAATGTTTTAAACAAACAAACAAGCAAACAAAATTGCACTATAAGATAAATCATTTAGCTTTATCTTTCAGGCCAGAAAAGTGTTTACTCATACAATTTTGGCGTGTAAAATTGCAGATTCAAAGCAGCCTTGCCAAGCCTTGGGAAGCATCTGCCAAAAAATCCTAGGGAAAGCCACTGCCTGTCATTCAGATCACTTAGGATCCAATAAACAATGAACTGACCAATCACTTGATTCTGTATAAAGCTTCTTTTCATCATAGTTTTCATCAATGGGTGAAATTCAACCCAAATTAGATTCCCCCCACTTTTTTGGGGGGGGTGTCTCTTTTAGTGTATTCACTTCCTGATAGTTCTATCACAAAAAGGTAGGTTAGTTTTCTAATGCTAGTGACAGCATAAACAATGGAATACTAACTTTCAATGTTCCCCTGTTATTTGTTCTCTGCCCCTGCACAGAGTCCTCACTGGCAACTATTTGCTCATCAAACAAAATGCAATGATTGTGTAAATGATCCAAAAGCTTCAGAGTGAATTCTTCATGACCTTTCTATAGTTGAAGACTTGGTAGGGCACACAGTACATTTTGTTTGTGCAAGTTGGAAAAAAAGTTTCCAATTCCATCTCCTTTAATACAGGTTCCCCACAGGGCTGTGTCCTGAGTCCATTACTGTTCACCTTGATAACCCATGACTGTTGTAGCAAATCTGCTACAAATCATATTGTGAAGTATGCGGATGACACAGCAGTGGATGACAATGAAAATGCTTATAGGGTAATGGTGAAGACTCTGGTGGACTGGTGCAATAAAAGTAACCTGGTTCTAAATGTTAATAAAACAAAGGAGATCCTCATAGATTTTAGAAAGAGCTGGCATAGTCATACTCCACTCAGTATCAAGAATGCAGCTTGAGATGGTCAACAGTATTAAGTATCTGGGGGTGCAGATGTCTGAACTGGTCTCTCCACATCCTTAGTGAAGCATAAAAACCAGCTCCTGCATTTCCTGCTTTGGATGAGGAGAGCATATTATTTATTTATTTATTTATTTATTTATTTATTTATTTATTTATTTTTGTCAATTGCTTACAAGATAATAGGTATAAGTAAAAACATAGTTATGAATACATGGATACATATAAGAAAAATAAAAAAATTAAAGAAACAATAGGACAGGGACAGTAGGCACCTTGGTGCGCTTATGCACGCCCCCTACAGACCTCTTAGGAAAGGGAAAATCTTCTCTCCATGGAAGCAGCTCCTGGTGCTCCAAAATAGTAGAAAGTCTAGTAGGTCAATAGTAGAAAATTTAAGGTTAAAGCTTTTGGGGTTTGGGGAAGAAACCACAGAGTCAGGTAGAGTATTCCAGACACTGACCACTCTGTTGCTGAAGTCGTATTTCCTGCAATCAAGTTTTGTGCAATTAACCTTGAGTTTGTAGCTATTGTTTGCTCTTGTGTTGTTATGGTTGAAGCTGAAGTATTCATTGACAGGTAGGACATTGCAATGTATGATTTTATATACTATACTTAGATCGGACTGAAGGCGGCATAATTCTAGGTTTTCTAGGTCTAGAATTTTGAGTCTAGTGGCATAAGGTATTCTGCAATGAGTAGAGCAGTGGAGAACTTTTCTTGTGAAATATTTCTGGACCTTCTCAACTGTGTTAATATCAGATACGTAATGTGGGTTCCAAACTGATGAGCTGTATTTGAGTATTGGTCTAGCAAATGTTTTGTACGCTCTAGTTAGTAGTGTAATATTACCGGAGAAATAGCTACGTAAGATTAGGTTAACAACTCTCAATGCCTTTTTGGCTATGTAATTACAGTGGGCTCTGGCACTTAGATCATTAGAAATGAGTACTCCAAGATCCTTGACAGAGTTTGGATCATCAACAAGATCTTGACTATTCAGCCTGTATTTTATTTTCTGATATATATATTTTTTGCCAATATGTAGGACAGAGCATTTATTTGTTGAGATTTGAAACTGCCATTTGTTTGACCATTCTGATACATAGTCGAGATCTTTTTGAAGGGTAGCAGTATTGTCTGTGGTGTTGAGTAGCTTTACATCATCAGTGAAGAGAACGCAGTTTCTCTTAATATGATCACAGAGGTCATTTATGTAGAGTATGAAGAGAGTTGGTCCTAAAACACTGCCTTGGGGGACACCACTGTTGACAGGTACAGAATTTGATAGGATGCTCCCAATTTTGACCATTTCTTATCTGTTTGACAGGAATGCTTCTATCCAGTTATGCAGGTGTCCAGAGATACTGTAAGATTTTAGTTTTAGGAGTAGTTTGTCGTGTACCACTGAATTAAAGGCTTTACAGAAGTCTATGTAGATTGCGTCTATTGCTTTGCCCTGATCAAGTTGTATAGTCCATATGATTTTGCAGTGTAGGAGTTGCAGATTACATGATAAACCAAATTGTTTATTAGAGAGTAGATTGTTTGTTTCTTAGTGGAGGATGATGGATTGGTTAATAATGGATTCCATAACTTTACAGGTGATGCAGCATAAAGAGATTGGTCTGTAATTTTCAACTAGGCTTTTTGTTCTCCTTCTGTCCTGACCATTTTTGACAGAGGCATGACTGAAAGTGTTTTAACAAACTGCATCACTGTTTAGTTGGGGGCTGCAGTGCCTCAGAGAGAAAGTCCCTACAGAGAGTGGTAAGGTCAGCCAAGATAATAGGAAGTTCACTTCCTGTCATTCAGGATACCACTTATAAGCACTATGTGCTTAGAGCTCAAAGCATTGTTAGAGACCCCACGCACCCACTTCATGGTCTGTTTCTGTTGCTCTCCTCTGGGAGAGGTTTCAAAGTATTTCTAGCAGGACTACCAAATTCTGTAAAGTTTTGTCCCCTATGCCATCCATCTGGTGAACTTGCAAGATTCGTTTTTCTCGCCATGTATATGTATACATCAAGACGTGTTGTTTCTCTGTGTCATATAATATATGTGGGTATATGCATAATTTTATATTTATTTATTTTGTCATGCTCCATGTACATTGGAGGTGGTGACCCTTTGACAGCTGCATGCAACAAAATTTCATTTTAATGTATGCCCATTATAGTGTACACAACAATAAAGTTATTCTGATGACATAGACTGATGAGTGACATGCTGCTTGGTTACTTAATCAGCCATTTCCAATGGAGAAATTATCCTATGCAGATTATGGTAACAGGGACCACCAACCCCTTGGCATTTTGTGAGCATCAAATCATAAACTAGCCATTTGACCTTTTGATAAAGGTTGTAAACTCCACCAGGGCTAAACTTAGTCCCTAAGTTGTTCTGTAATGCAGGGAATACTGGTTGGGTGATAGGAATCAACTTACATCCTGAGCCAGATAAGCTTTCTCCAGAATCCCTTGGAATCTACTACCCTCCACCTGCTTCTCCTCAGCAGCTCCTCAGCTGTTTTCTCTTCATTTTCCATATAGCACAAGAAATAATTGAATTTATATTATCATGGCTAAAATATTCAAGTAATCATTTGTTTAAAAAGACCTTTCAGGTTATTCACTCATTGCTCAGAATCCTGCTTGAGGGTATAGGCACATAAGTAAGAAATTGACTAGATATTATGTGACTGGAAATTTTAAAAATGAAGGCCTTAATTTTTGCTAGCATGGTTTGATCTATTTTTAATGATAAATTTGATGATTTAGAATTCTCAAATAACATCACTGAGCAAAATCATTACTACATGTCATTTTCAAATGAAGTACTTTTTTAAAGAGGGGTTATAAATGCCCATGGTTCAGATCTATGAACACAGGCCTCACTGCATCCACATCAAATATATAAACACTGAACAACATTATCCCAGTGTATCTTAAAGTCTAAAATGTACCATTTCACATTTTATCAATGCTCATTGGCCTTGGTAAGTATCAAATAGCTTAATCCTTATACAGTTAAGATGACATCTGATCTGAAGTGCAGGCATTTATCCGAGGACCCAGAGGGTAAATAAGTAGTCCAGTTGGAGACGAATCACATTCAATTCCCCCCTCCCGAGAATTGCTAAGTACCATTTTGAAATCAAAGTTATAATATGGCCCAAACAGGTCATATATAGCTCACAGAGGTGGAGATTTACTTCCTCCTACCTCTAATCTGCAAACCCATTTATAGTTCTGCACTTTTCACAACAGCAGTGTATCACTATTTTTAAATTAAATATTTATATTTAATTTTGAATTATTATTAGTATTTAATTAAACATTATGAATATTAAATTAAATATTTTGAACTAGTGTTGCATATGGCAACTGTTTCCAGGAAGCATACAACTTGATCTGAGGAAGAATGGCAAACAAAGTTGTAGAAAGGACAATTCAGTGTCCAAAATGTTTTATTTCAAAAGTAAACCTGATAATTTACAATGCTATATATGACTTTGTACCATATATGAAATATGGGTTTATCTTAACATCTTAACATTCTTGCAGTAAATATTTGTTAAATCCTAGTAGATCTTTAGTAGCTTGAATATAATTTATTGTAACTTTTTACTTTTAATTTAAGATTAGTTTTCAAAAGATATTAAGTTAAAATCAATGAAATATTGAAAATTGTGACCTAACTCTATAGTGCTTCTAAATTCCCTGTTTATTCACCAAATTTATTTTTCCCTTTCCTTTCCTAAAAAAATATTTAATGGAAATGTAATAAAAATTAATGTATTTACCAGGAGAAACTTTGGCTTCTACTCATTTTGCTTGTTTGCTTTGAGGCATAATTCCCAGTGATTTGCTAGAGGGATACTCCTACCACTTACTCCTGCTTAACATAAAACATGCCTGCATCCCCCCATAGTGTGATTTCTTACTGCAGCAATATACTTTCTTGGGCTATGGATTGCTGGAGGCTGCTAAGGCAATATCCATGGCCTTTGTAGCCAACTCCAATTGTATTGTGCAAAGGGGGCAAGAGTGCAGATTCAATTGATCCGCACAGCCCAATGCAACTAGAAGGCGGGATTTCTGCTGTCACGTTCCTCCAGTAGAATCCTAGGAGGAACTTCAGTGTTTTTTTTTCCTTATTAGACATGCTGCTCACACTGAAGTAGCAAAAAGGCTGGAGAAGGGAGGGACTTTGTTGGATCAATGAGTAGCCTTTGCTGGAGGAATGCAAAAAAACAGCAAGAAAAGGCCTCCGTTGGGGGGGGGAGAGTTTTCCTGAATGCAATGTAGAAGTACATTGCAATGACCATAATTACCGTAATCTGCAACTCATAAATTTATCTAGGATTTATATGGGCTGAACTATTCTCCCAAAGGCTCTTTCAAATACACATTTGCTTCTAAACACAGTAACTTGTATTTCATGATTGAATGTTTCCTAGGCATGTGAGGAAACAAATGAAACAAAATTTAACAGATGGCCTGATACAAGTTGTTACACTAATTTGCCTAATAATGCAATCCTTATGCAGTTACATGGAACACTTACCCAAGGCTTCTGCATTGGACTGCTTTTTAAGAGTGCTTTCTGCAGAAGTAATTTTTAGCACAGTTATAAATATATCTCCTCTTGTGAGATATACCGAAATGCAGCCTGGGGATGTAAGAATCTCCTTCTGATAACAGATTATGCCTTGTCTTGTAAAGCCAGGGCAATTCTTTTGTTTTGGGACGGGGGAAAGAGTTGGAGGGAAGGATATTCTTTTCAACTTATAATGGGTCTGTCTTGGAAGACTATGTTTCACCTCTAACTCTGTTACTATTTCGATTATGGCACACACATTTCCTCTTTAGGCTGGGCGGGGGAAAAAGGAAAAGAGATGCAACTGAAGTAATTTTGTGGTTCTCCTACTAATCTCAGTGCAAGTAATTTTTGCAGAATTGTGCAAGGTTACAAGGCAGGTTGATTCCAATAATGAGCTAAATTATGTTGGTGAAATTACAGAATCAGAACTCTGATATCATACTTCATGATTTTTCTGCACATAATACTCAGATCTAGAACAATCAAAGGGTAACCAGGTTTACACTGTATAAGCAATCAGCCAAAATGTACATGATTTAGCTTAGCCTATCACTTTACTAAAAATGGTTTATGGCTAAGATATGGGCTGTGTGAATTCAGCCATTCTGTTTTGAGATATTGTCCTTATACTTAAGAAAGAGGTCTTGAACCATCCATTCCCAACGCAACTGCATCTTTCCAGTTGTCTGAACTTTCCTGAGATTCAGTGATTTTGGAAGAAGCCCCAACATTTGGCTGCTAAAGATTGCAAGTGAGAACTGATTCACAGTATTTTGATCTGTATGCCTTATTTCATTGCTTGTTTCATGAATCATTTTTTGGGGGGAAATGATACATATCAAATCATGTTCCATAAAAGTTGACTCTAGTTATTACTACAATTATTTAGAGTCAGACATTCCTAAGAATCTTGTGGGTTGTAGATTGTAGATTGATTTTTGCATTAAACTGCTTCTGAATATGTGGGTTCTGTTTTATGGTCACAGCTAATACAGGGATTGAACTATTGCATGAGAACAATATTTCTTCTAATTCCAACATTCTCTCAATAGCGGTTGACTGAGTTAACAAGCGGAGCATGAAAGAATATGATTTGGTGCTAGTTTTCCTAAGCCATACTCACAGAACAAGCTGGGCTGTAATGGCTTTGGTTCCTTACTATGTATTGTGTTAACCCAATCAATAGTGCGTTACAATACTGACTAGTTAAATTCAAACCACGACTTAATGGATTGCATGAATCTGGTGATAACATGACTCGTCTTTTGAGCCTGGCAAACGTACAAGGTTTAGGAAGCGGCTTTTGATTCCAAAGTACTTTGTCGAGATAGCAAAATCCCGCAGGGGCCTAACTTGAAGTAACTGATCGATAAATCATCTGCCGCCCTAGCCAAAATTATCCATTTGCCATGGCGATTCGGGTCAAACAAGCGTTCTTGGGAGTTGGGGAGGCCACCGAGCGGAGAAAGATGAGGAATCGTGGCGAGGGAGAACAAAGAGTCTTTCTCCGAGCCGGATGGAAAGCAGGGCGGGAGGGAGGGAAATGGCGCCGGATCTCCACTCCCGACATTAGCCTCCCCTCCGCCGCCCCCTCGCGCTCTGATTCGGTGTTGGCGCCGGAGGTCAGGCCTCGTCATTACCATACTGGGCTGTATAAAGGGTAGAGCCGAGGAGGCCTGCCTTCTCACCTCCTCACTGCAACTGCGGAGCTGAGTAAGGTCAGGACCTCTCGGGTAAGCGCTCCCTTTCAACCAGGGGGGGGGCGGCGGGTGGAGGCAGCCCCTGGTATTGCAACTTTGCTGGGCGGTGGGCTCGAAAGACGCTGTGGTGAGGGGAGCCGCCCGAGTACCGTCCCATGCAAAAAGAACCGGCTTGTGCCTCGTTACTGTGGGCCGGCTGGGAAGGGGAGCGTTTATAGACTGCAGTCGGTACCGAGCGTGACTGAACTGGAACTGTAATCTTGCATTGCGCGGGGTGGGAGCGGCAGCCGCGGAGCAAGGATACACGACTGAGCGGGCAGGGCGGGAACAAAGTTTCGAGAAAGTTTACAGGTTGCGTGTGTGGGAGGGAGAGAGGGGGGAATATTCCGGAAAGAAAGTTGCGCCCCCTCCCCACTCCTCAAATTCTCGCAGGTGTGGAAGGCGTCGCAGGCTGAGCGTGCGGTTTCCTTTCTCTTCCGTGAGGCTTCTTAATTCGCCTCCCGTGAGGCGGCGAAGCTCCTTCACAAAGGGGAAAAGTTTTCGCGGGCGAGGGGAAGGCAGTTGGGCGAGAAACAGGCGTTAGGACGGACGTTCATCGGCTCCGACACAATTGAAAGCCTGTGGTGAATATTTGGGGGTGGGGGAGGAAAGGTTTGAAGTTTGTGGAACCGGCTGACGAAGTTTGCCTCCTTCTTTCTCAAGGAACGGTTTTTCCAGCGGCCAAGATGGTGAAAGTTGGTGTCAACGGGTGAGTCCAGAGGGGGCGGACGTGCAGCGAGTCTGCCTGTGCATGGCAGGAGAGGAGGGAGGCAGGGAAGGAGGGGCAACCCCCTCATGGGAGCTTGAATAATTTTCCGGCCAATAGGGGGACTCTGGTGTAGGGATGGCCAGCATTGCTGTCCAGCCTGAGCTTCTTTGCAGACCTTGGGAGGCTGCAGTGGGAGCTTCCAGCCCAGCATTCCTTTCCTTTCCAAGGACATCTAGAAGTCATCCCAGCCCTCCCCCTTTTCGGCAGCTGTTTCTCTCCAACAGGATTTGCTTGTGTCTTTCTTGGCACTCTTTCTGGCTCAAGTGTCGCCCTGCATAAATTTTTAAGGCTGCCGTCTTTGGGCCTTTTTATTTCAACATGCTCTGGGAGAGCCGAAGCACATGGAACAGGCTTGTGGCTGCCATGGGTACAGGAAACCCGGACTGACTCATTTTCCTAAATGCTAATTGCTGAGTCATTCCTATCAGGAAGCTACAATAGTTCTCTGATCTTCTTTATATTGCTTTTAATTCTACATATATATATCTATATATAATTTTCCTGACACTTTTACATGCTGCAAACATGGAGCATCTCAATGTCTGCAGGGAGGATTATATATTCTTTGATCTGAAGGGCCTATTGAGAATGTGACCTTCTTGCTCTCCTTAGCAGCCAAACACTGTAACCAGATAACTCCAGTTTCTGAGAGGGACTGGCTCTAAAGTTAGTGATTGACCTTTTACTAGCAGGATGGAGGGATGTAAAGAAGGGAGTTTCAAGTAGCATTCCCTAGGATAGACAAATGGGCAGATGCAACTCAAGTTCTGCCTCTGTGTATAAAGACTGAGAAATGAAATAACAGGAACTGATTTTTAGAGCCTGGCAGGCAAGAGAAATGATTTATTGGCAGAAATTTGGGTGTGTTCTTTGAAAACCCTCGAATTTTAAATTTCAGAGATAAAACCCCCCGAAGCATTCTTGTTAGGTAACTTTTAAAGACTTTCCATAAGGCAGCCTTGTGCAACTGTAAAATTGTACAATCTTCAGTTTCCCTTTATGCTTTTGGTAGTCATAAAAATCTGTAATTTTGAAAGCACACACAAACATTTTAGAGCAATCTTGCTGATTTAAGAGGGAAATCCTTTCCAAACTGCAATCTGTATGGTAATTTCAATATGTGTTCATGCTGCAGAGAAAAAAAGGGTGGGTGTTGAAGGAGGAGGACCACAAGTTTGGGGGAGGGAGGAGAGTTATTCAGTTTCCTGTAAGAGCAGTTTCCTGGTCTTTGTTTCAAATACAAAGCGGTCACATGATCCTCTAAAGCCACATACTGTTTTAAGGCTCTGAAGTATGTTTCTATAATGGGGCGAGTCACATCCCTGCCATCCTCCCATCCTCTATTTTCTCATTGGCCCCTTACCTCTGCAAAGAAACTGAGAAGGATTTTCTGAGCAGTATCCTACCAGTCTTCATTCTGATATTGGTAGAGGATGGCTCTGTCAGCCTGGTGGTGTCTCCAGTTGAATTCTGTGATTTGCTGAGAGTAGGACAAGTCAAACGTGGAACTTGAGCTGTATATTCCAAAAGCAGTTACGCAGTATGTTTCTGCAGGGATGTTTTGCTGCCATTTAAAATGCCAGAGAGAAAGCTCAAATAGATATTCAGTGTTAAAGCAGAAAGTCTACCTTCAATAAATTCCTAGATCAAAGTTTAGAGACTAAACCAGAAATAGGTATCAGATATCTTAAGTATTTTGTAATACAATTGTCATCCTTATTTTGCATAGCCAGTGCTAATACACTATGTTAATGACTCTGATCTTCTGTAGGACACCATGTTATTTGTCCTAATATTTGCCAGTAAATATTTTCATGCCATCTGATTCTCAGTGATTCTAGTAGTTACTCCAATCTGGTTTTTTTCCTATCCAAAAAAGTGGCCCTTGATGCTTTTTCAAACTGCTCTTCTGTTTTTTCCTACATGTGGAGCTGAATTAGTTCTCTTAACCCATTCTGGAGATAACAGTTGTTTTTTATATTTTTCTTTTAGTTTTGGCCGTATTGGCCGTCTGGTCACCAGAGCAGCAACCAGCAATGACAAAGTCCAAGTCGTCGCCATCAATGACCCATTCATTGATCTGAATTACATGGTAATAACCCTCTGTTGTTCTTCACGGGGCCTGAGTTTGTCTGCTTTTTAAGGCAAAGCAAGAAGTTACACTCAATCATAGAAACATTCATATGTCAACACTCACCTCCAATATTCTAGAAATGTGTTCCAGTAAGCTACATTAATGTTATGTGTCTTAATTTCAGGTGTACATGTTTAAATATGACTCTACTCATGGCCGCTTCCCTGGAACTGTCCATGCTGAGAATGGAAAACTTGTCATCAATGGACATGCCATCACTGTTTTCCAAGAGTGAGTAACACCCCCTCCATTCAGATTTTCTTTACTTGTGCAGTCTATTTCTTGCTGAGTCTAAGCTTGTCCTTCTCTCTTTTCTTCTTGCCAGGCGTGATCCTGCAAACATTAAGTGGGGTGAGGCTGGTGCCGAATATGTTGTGGAATCAACTGGTGTTTTCACCACCACAGAGAAAGCTAGTGTAAGTATCTCTTACAGAAGGGAGCATTGTATACATTTCTGCTGTAAAGATAGTTGTACAGTCCTGATACTGATGGAAAATTTGGATGACATCTGGATTCATAAGTGTTTTATATTATATTTTTATGAAGGTTGCGAAGAGTGGGACATGACTTTGCAACTGAACAACAAAATTCTATTTTATTTTTTTAGAATTTAATGTCTTACTTACATATGCTCAAAACACCTATCTTCTGAGGAGGAATAGATCCTTTGATGGAGTGCTATGGTGAAACAATGATTTTGGCATTTAGACATGGCTACTTTAAATTATTTATCTGCTTAGCCGCTTGAATTATGAGATCAGTGGCAAATAAATTTGATAAATAAAAAATTATCAAACATTTCCATCATACTATATGACAGGGGTCTCCAACCTTGGCTCCTGGAAGCCTGGCGGACTTCAACTCCCAGAATTCCACAGCCAGCTTTGCTGGCTGTGGAACTCTGGGAGTTGAAGTCCGCCAGGCTTCCAGGAGCCAAGGTTGGAGACCCCTGCTATATGAGAAAAGAATTTGCATAGCAATGTGTGACTGGATTGTTTTTAAGAGTTGCTTGCAGTCCAGTCTTGGATTATTTGTATTTTTTTTTAAATAGGAAGTAAAATGTTATTCTTTTCCCTTATAGGCTCACTTGAAGGGTGGTGCTAAACGTGTTATAATATCTGCCCCATCAGCTGATGCTCCCATGTTTGTGATGGGTGTCAATCACGATAAATACGACAAATCTTTGAAAGTTGTCAGGTGACTATAGGGGAAAGCAAGGGGGAAGCAGGGCTGTATTGCCAGAATAACATAGGTCTTCTAAAATGGTGCATGTTCATCCACTGAGTGCTTCTTCCCTTTTATTTTTCCCCAGCAATGCTTCTTGCACTACCAACTGCCTGGCACCACTGGCCAAAGTCATCCATGACAACTATGGCATTGTGGAAGGTCTTATGGTATGTGAATTGCACAAGTCCTAGGTAGTTCCTCTGTTTCTCCAACACTTAAAAGAATTAAGAATTGTGTTCCATAATGGTGAAATGTTAAATGGGAATGGTGATCATGTGTGCAAATTTTTCCTGTGGTATAAATGATCTATGCTGCTGCTTCTATTCCAGACCACAGTTCATGCCATCACGGCCACACAGAAGACTGTGGATGGCCCCTCTGGGAAGCTGTGGAGAGATGGCAGAGGAGCAGCTCAGAATATCATCCCAGCATCCACAGGTGCAGCCAAGGCTGTAGGCAAAGTCATTCCTGATCTGAATGGGTAAGCCTGCCTGAGCACAAAGGCAAGTGTGTCATAGGCCAAAACAAGGACTATGTATATCTTAACTTGAATCTTTTCCGACATTCACAGGAAACTCACAGGAATGGCTTTCCGTGTCCCAACTCCAAATGTTTCTGTTGTAGACTTAACATGCCGCTTAGAGAAACCGGTGCGTACTCCTTCCGATGATAGCTCTGAACCTGCTTTTTACTGCTGGTACAAAACTGGGGTTCAAAAATCTAGATCAGCAAAGAGATTCAGAAAACTCATGTAATGGCTAACCAATGCTTGGCAGTCCACATTTGATGGCCCATACTTTTCTAGGTTTTGGGGTTTGTTCAAACTCAATTATGGGAGATACCAGATTGGGAAATGCTGCTCTAAATGTACTGCAATCAAATTCTTTGTAACTTAAATTAGGAGTGCAGAGCTTGTGGTCCTTGAGATTTTGAACATGCTTTTTGCCAAGGCTATTTAAATGGTAGCAGAAATTGGAGAGAATGAATTGACTGTAAGCACATTAGGAAATTGGGGCAGAATTCGATTATTTAATACTTCTGTCACCCTCACTTGCTTTCTTAGGCGAAGTATGATGATATTAAGAAAATTGTGAAGGCAGCTTCTGAAGGCCCAATGAAGGGTTTTCTGGGATACACAGAGGACCAGGTAAACTGAAAAAAGTTGATGATACAAAAATAACTTATCAGTCCATTGGAGCATTTTGTAACAATTGTAACATGTTTAAGTATTGTAGACATGACTGTATGTAGTCATAAAATATGCTTTTTCTTCTCTGTCTTCAACATGTAAAATGTGATCATCTCGTACAACCAACCATTCCATCTAGGTTCATTTGATTTGTCTCGTAAATATACATGGAGGCTTAAATTCGAGACTTCGCTTTGCAGTGCTTATCTTCATGGATTGTAACATTACTACTTCTCCCCCAGGTGGTTTCTTCTGACTTCAATGGTGATACCCACTCTTCCATCTTTGATGCAGCTGCTGGCATTGCTCTCAATGATCATTTTGTCAAGCTGGTCTCCTGGTAAGAGATGGAAGGGAGTTGATGATGGCTGTTAGTTGTCTTACTGGGTTTGGGAAGAGGTGGAGGTGCAACATTTAATATTCTGGTCAACAGCAGAGGTGGGAGTGTATGGTGGCAAGCAATGGCTTCATGCTGCTGTTTTTGCTAGTGGCTATTTTTCTCAAGACTAAAAGACCCTCCTTTTCTTTCTTAGGTATGATAATGAATATGGATACAGCAATCGTGTGGTAGACCTGATGGTTCATATGGCATCTAAGGAGTAAAGACTATATGGTTCTCTTATTCTTATAACTTGGCTCTGTATTTTGCAGTTAGAGGCACTTGGTTCCATCTGCCTCTGAGGAAGTAGAGAGGCTGGAAGAAACGTGAATGTTTCAGTAACATCTCCCCTCTTAATAAAGTCATCACTGTCTCAAACAATTTTTTTCTCTTGTGTGGCAATATTTGGACTGAAGTTACAAATACAGAAATGAGGCTTTCCAAAGGTTATGATCTAGCTTACATTTTTCAATACATCCACAACATATTTGCAGGCTCCAGGGTGCAGCTGCCATATGAAAATGCCTTACTTTACCTGGTATTCCAATTATGAAGAATCATTTTTTTAAATCCTGGAGTTTGGCTTCATTAGGGAAATACATTTAGCACTGGCCTTTAATTTATCTCTTCTAGAATCCATTTCAAAGTGCATTGCTTTTCAACTTGCATAAATTTACCTAATATTTTTTGTGTTATATTTCTCTAAAATATATTAATAGTTTTGATCACTCGCTTTGGGAATAGGCTACTGATTCTTAAATTTGGCTAAAGTATTAAAATAGCTGAAACTTGTTCAGCCTTGTTCCTTCCACAATCCTGAACAGCTATGTTTACTTTACTTTACTGTCATTGCACCTCGTACAATGAAATTAAATACCACCTTCAGTATACACTATGACTATGAAAATAAACACAAACACATCCTTCACATTCTAAACAATTGAATTGAAAACCCTTGATATTACATTAATATTGAACTATACAATAGAATTCAGTAGAGTTACTGCTCTGGGATAGAAGCTGTTTTTCAGCCTATTTGTCCTTGTTTTTATTATCCTGTACCATCTGCCAGATGGTAATAATTAAAAAAAAAAGTGCCCAGGATGAAATGGATCTTTGAGAATGTTTTGAACTTTCTTAAGGCAGAGGGAGCTATAAAGCTCTTCCAAAGAGGGGAGTGGGTAGCCAATGATCTTCTGGGCAATGATGTTAACCCTTTGGAGTGCTGTCCTATATGCCTTGAGTAAGTGGTTTTATTGTACTACTGGTAGCTCAAAAACTGGGCAATTTTTAATTTTTCCCCATTTCCTTCCCATTGTGGACTGAACTAAGGATATATGGGATGATGAATGAATGTTCCTGCAGAATTGAATGGAATTTGGAAATGCAAATACTACTCATTACATGAACTTGGGCAAGCTGAAACAGCTATATACTTCCAGTAGCAGTGGATTTAATGATAATATACATTTTCATATGCAAACGAGTGACACATTTTTGTGGAGAAAAATCTTTGTGGAGGAAATTTTGTATTCTGAGATACAACCCTTTGATCTTTGAGCAGCCAGAAGAAGGCTGCAGGTGGTGAGAAGGTCCAGGCCTGTTTCTTGCCCATATACATGACAAAGCTGCTGGCTATCAATTAGTTAATATTTCTGCTGCTGTCATCTATTCTGATTTCCATGCTACCTCTCACCTACTCATGTGAGATGGGCTCTCCCAGCCTGTGCAACCTGCAAACTTCAGAGTGACCCTGATGGTGGCAATCAAGATGAACAAAGAAAAATTTGAAGTATCACCTGCCTATCTGGAGTCCTTTCATATACCAGAAAGGGTATACAAAATGAGCATTTGGAGTCTAGAAGTAAAAACATATTTGTTACATATTAATGAATAATAAATGAACATCAATTTGATAACAATTAAAATTGCTAACATTGTAAAATCATGCATCCTTCCCTCCCCACCCCCAGTTATAAATGGGGAGAGGGACTAAATCATTAACACTGTAGAATGCATTCTAATGCAGAATTTAGTTGCCTTGGAAGTCATTTCTGCCCAAAAAAAGGATAATTTTTTTTTTTATCATGCCTGGTATCTTGCTTTTGAGTCAGTGTTATGTCAATTTCCCGTGACTGCCTCTACCCTGCAGTTTTCTTGGAACCCTAACCCTAACTCATCTTGCTGTCTTTAACCATTACACCAAACTCAACAGAAACTTCATACTGTTTTACTATTATAGTATTTTAAATACATGAGGTGAAAGAGGACATATTGTCTTGATTTGATCTCTTGCAAAGGATATTAGTGAATCTTCTGTTAAGAATGCTGTTCATCGTTCCATAAGAGTCGAAGGTAAGATAGTGGGCATGGCTAATATAAAAGCTTTCCTTTGTATGGGGTACATATTGGTGGAGTATTTGGCCATTGAGAATGCTCTCCCTAGGATACCCAAGTTAGAAATTATTGTAGTAAAGCTTAATTCCTTTTTTAAACCTAAGTCAAGTCATCATTTGTTTTATTTCAAACAGTTGTTTGTTAGCCAGTGAAGGTCAAGATTACGTGGAAAATTGGCAAAATCTTGGATTTCATTTCAATTAGCCATGGGGGAGGAAAGTTACTTTGCAAAATCCAAGAAATAATGGCTTTTAGAGTTTGACTCAGTATCTTTAGCAGAGTCAGAGAAACTGGCTGCAATGAAGACAAGCCTATTCCTATTTCTTTTTTTAAACATTATAATTTTTATTAAATAAGTATTTAATAGAATAAAAGCCATTTAAATTTTGAAGAGAAAAACAGAAAAGGAAATAAGTGAAAAGAAAAAAGATAGGGAAAAAAAGAGGAAAAAATAATAAAGTGACTTCTGGTCTTAACAGCAGTATGTGGTATTACATTTTGCCCTCTCTCTCTAAGGTTACAATGTAACTTTTCCTTTCCAAAAACTCCCCTTTGTAATAATCAAATCCATAAATCTCCAATGCATTTTTTCTTTTTTCAGCAAAAAGGTCCATAAAAGGTTTCCAGTTACTAACAAATGTAGCTGATCTTTAAGAAAACTAATCTTGCCATCTCTGCTAATTCTATCATTTTGACCAACAATTCTTCATTGTATTTCCAAGGTTTTCCTAGCATATTTCTATTTCTAGCAAAGAATTGTGTCATGATTAAGATGACCTTTTAGTATCAGTGAAGAATTATCTTATTTTTATTTATTCCCACCTTTATTATTTTTTACAAATAACTCAAGGTAGCAAACATATCCAACACACCTTCCTTCACATACATGTGTAAGTAACCTGTTCATAAGTTTCAAGTAATGTCAGGCCTTCAATCCATTGCGGTTTCTGTTTTAAAGCAACATAGGTAACTACCGAACATCACTACTTTAAGATGTCTGATGATTTTAGCTATGACTCTGATGTGCATACTACCGTGGGGGTTAATTTTTTAGTTATTTTTGCTCAACCATGGCAGCCCTTCTGCTCTTTTGTGATCTTTAGCTGGCATTTTGTCTAGCTTGTGATTTGTTGAAGATTAAACCTATAATAATTTCTATGAGCAAAAATCTTAAAACGGTAAATTCTATGACTTATCATATCACCCTTCCTTCCTCTCTGAGCCCTTGCTTGTAAGATAAGGCAGTTGTATTGAACTGTAAGAATGCAAGAAATGTTATATAAAGAGCAGTAAGAAGCATCTGCCCCTTTAGAAAAGGAACATAAAGCAGTACACAAATACAGATATTAAATTAACTGGTTAGGAATAACTGGCTTCCCAGTTGGAAGACAGTGAAGTTATCACTGTGCTCCAAACCTTGAAGGCAGTCACAATGCTAGTCTACAAAACTAGCAAACTCCATTTATCTTTTTTTTTAATGGAATGTAAGCACCAAGCTCCACCGACTTCCTTTAACTCCTTTAGCTTCAGCTGAGAATCCACTAGATGGCTCTTCAGGGCAATAAAATCTGCTTTAATATGCTAGCAGCGATTGCAAGACTGGTGGATTGAGTGTTCCCGTTTTTTATTTTCTGCAAAACAGATATATATCCCCATCTGCACCCTACCCTGTAAATAGGGGAAAGGCACATCATTTATGCTTCTAAACCAGGTTTGCCTCTCGCAATGGCATTTTCCAACCCAGCAAATGTTATAGCAGCATGATGACTGTCATGTCCATCGTGGGAAAGGAGACTCGGAGCCAGTGACTCAGTTTCAGCTCTTTATTTGGTCCCGAGATCAGCTCGGGCTTCAAGGGAAAACAGCAGCTTTTATTCTTTGGCCGCAGCGGCCATGGCCAATGGCACCACTTTGAATCTCCCGTGATTAATTTCCACCAATCGTAGGGGATTCGTGGCGGGCCAATCAGTGCGGCTCGCTCGACCAATCAGATCGTCGTGCGCTTGACCAATCGCTATGCAGTGTTTACAAGTATGTTAATGACCGTACAGAACACCCCTCCCCTCTTGGTATGGTCCTACGTAACGTAGTCCCATAAGTAGTCGGGGCTTCGTACTTGCCTACTTGACCTGTGTAGGTTAGTTGGTGCTTGGCTCCCGGCCTGTTCGGTCGGGTTCTGTGTTGCTCTCTGCCTCGTCGATGGAACCGCCTGGAAGGTTTCGCCGGGCCTTTCGTCGCAGCTCCCTCCCGGTCTACCCGGGCTAGTTGAGCTGCGGTTGTTGCCACTCCCGCCTGGTTTTTCTGGGCTGGTTGAGCTGGCCTGGCTGCTTCTCCCTGGTGAGGCTTCGAGCTGGCTGCTTGTCGGTGAGTATTGCTGGTTTCTTTCTGTTGGTGGTTGGTTCCCGTGGTCTTCCCTCCCCTCTTGGTTTGTGTTATGTGGGTTCCCTTCTCTCTCTGGGTGTCTGTCTGTGTTTGTGTGTCAGTTGTGTTTCCCGTGGTTGTTCTCGATCTTAATTGATCGATGTGTCGTTTCCATGCTCGTCCGTCGGTTGTTTGCAGCCGGTATGAGCGGGGACCTGTCACTTGGGTTATGGTTGCTGGTACCCAAAGTGGATCCCGGTAAGGTTCTTCGCGTAGACTGCGTCGCCTGGTGTAAATGTTTGGTGTTTGCTTGAGGAGTTTGGGGTTTTTTTCTGGGTTGTATGTGGGGTGCAGCCTGTCGAGTGGGGACCTTAATTTCCTCCCCATTAATAGTTCTGCCAGGCTTTTGTTGGTAGTCGTGTTTGGGGCTATGTGTTGTATAAAAAGCATTTTGTTTATTTTTTCTTGGATTTCCCCGTGTTCAATTTTTTGGATTGTTTTTTTTTTAAATTGAACTATTTGTTCTGCCCCCCCATTCGCTGCTGGATGTGCTGGCACTGTCAGTGCGTGCCGTATTCCCCGTTCCGCTAGGAATTTATCAAATTCCAGCGAGGTAAATTGGGGCCCGTTGTCCGACATGATGACATCTGGGAGGCCGTGGGTTGCGAACAGCTTGCTGAGTTCCTTGGTCACGGCCTCCGTGGTGGTGGTTTTCATGTTGCTTACCTCCAACCAATTGGAGTAAGCATCTACCGTGATAAGGAATATGTGTCCCTTAGTGGGCCCGGCAAAATCTATGTGAATCCTGGACCATGGTCCCCTGGGGTTTTCCCATTCCAGGATTGGTGCGGCGGGAGGGCTCAGCCTGGTTTCTTGGCAATGTTTGCATGCTGCCACCCAAGTCTCGATCTGTTTGTCCATCCCTGGCCACCAGGCGTAACTCCTGGCCAGGGCTTTTGTTCTAACTATGCCCAGGTGCCCCTCGTGTAATAACTCCAACACCTTCCCTTGTAATTTTCCTGGAATAACAACTCTATCCCCCCAAAGTACACAACCTTTTTGTAACGACAGTTCTGTTTGCCGATTCCAAAATGTCCTGAATGATTCGTCGTTGTCTTTTTCCGGCCACCCTTCCTCTACCCAATGTAACACCCACTCCAGACGCTTGTCTTTATTAGTTTCGCGGGCAATGTCTGACGCGGTTATGGGTAGATCGGGCAGAGTCTCTATGCTAAGGGTGGCCGTCGTGGGTGCTGGGTCGATATCTAGGTCCGGTAGCGGTGTGCGGCTCAGGGAGTCTGGGTGGCTGATTGTCTTACCGGGTCGGTGTGTGAGCCGGTAGCTGTAGGCGGCAAGGAATTCGGACCACCTTGTCATTCTAGAAGATAGAATGTTCGAGGTGGCCCTGTTCCCTGCAAGGATTCCCAGCAGCAGCTTGTGGTCGGTGATGATGGTGAACATCCGGCCGTAGAGGTACTCATGGAATCTCTTCACTGTGGCGACGATAGCCAGGGCCTCTTTGTCCAGCTGACTGTAGTTTCTCTCCAGTTTGGTGAGGGTCCTTGAAAAGAAGGCGATGGGTGCTTCTTTTCTGTCAGGGAGAGTGTGGCTGAGGATGGCGCCAACGCCGAAAGGTGATGCGTCACATGTGACGGCTAGTGGTAGGGTCTCGTTGTATTGGATGAGGATGGCATCCAAGGTGAGCAGGTCCTTGGTTTTGTTGAAGGCGGCTTCCTCGCTTTTCCCACAAGTCCACGTGGCTGCCTTGTCCAAAAGCCTATGCAAAGGCTCCGCCATGGTCGCCTTTTGGGGCAGGAACACATTATAAAAGTTAAGCAGTCCTAGAAATGCCTGTAGTTCCATTTTATTCTTCGGCATGGGGGCTTCTTTAATGGCTCTGATTTTTTTTCCGGTTGGGTAGATGCCGTGTCGGTCTAGGAGGTATCCTAGGAACTCAACCCGCTCTGTGTGCAGTTGGCATTTTTCTTTTTTCACCTTTAGCCCGGCCTCCTTGAATTTGGTTAGTACCTCCCTTAGACAACCCTCTAGTTCTTGTTGGTTGGCTGCTGACACCAGTACGTCGTCGAAATAGGGCACCACCCCCTTAATTCCTTGCAAGAGTCTCTCCATGAGGTTCTGGAAAATTCCCGGAGTCATGCTGACTCCAAACTGGAGTCTCTTACAGTGAAATGCTCCCCTGTGGGTTACTACAGTCTGCGCCTCTGCGGTTTCTGCATCGACTGGCAGCTGTTGATAGGCTTGCGCCAGGTCGAGCTTCGCAAAAACCTTGCCTCCCCCCAGTGAGTGTAGGAGGTGCTACATTACTGGAACGGGGTAGGCGCTTTGTTGTAAGGCGCAATTTAGGGTGGCCTTATAGTCCCCGCAGATTCTCACTGACCCATCAGGCTTGACTGGGGTGACTATGGGGGTCTCCCACCGGGTGTGATCGATTGGCTCTAGGACCCCTTGTTTGATGAGCTTGTCTATTTGCTCATCGATCTTGGGCCGGAGTGCAAAAGGTACCCGCCATGATTTTAGGCATCTCGGGGGAACGCTGGGGTCTAGGCTGAAGGAAATAGGGGGCCCTCGGTACTTGCCTAGGGTGCCGTTGAACACTTCCTGGAAGTCCCTTGCGAGTTGCTCTTCCCAGTCGGCATCTGCGACATGGTCGATGCCCGTAATTCGATCCCGAGTGGCATGAACCACTGTAGTCCCAAAAGGCTGGGGCGGTCTTGGTCCACGATCTTCAGAGGAAGCCTTGCTGTGCGCCCTTTGAAGGTTACTTCGAAATGTCCTGTTCTGACTACCGGGATGCGATTCCCCTGATAGTCTTTAAGGATTAATTTCTGGGTTTCCAGTCCCCTTTCGTGGATCATGGGCACCAAACGCTTGATTTCCCACCATGCAATCCTGGAGAGGTAGGACCCGGAGTCCACCTCCACCTTGCATGGTTCGCCGTTGATGCCCACTTTCACGTATACCTTTTGGGCGTCTGTGCTGGATGAGTGGCCGATGACGACCGTCTGGTGGGTTTCCTCTCTCTGTCGGTTCTTGCCGTTCCGTCAGCCCCGTCCGTCTCGGTTCCAGTGATTTTCGGCTTGGCGGTCTCTGGGCCTGGGGGGGTGCCGTCTTGTCTCCGGTTGCTGTGATCTCGCCATCGGGGGCTGTAGGCTTTCTTAAGTTGACATCGGGCGATGTGGCCTCTTTTATCGCAGTGTCGGCAGATTGCATCGAAGAACCAGCACTTCGATCGAAGGTGGTCGCCTCCGCACCTGGCACATTGGGGTCCCGACTTACGACTCCGCTGGTCGCGCCAGTCTCGTCCCGTCTGGAGTCAATGGATGTCCTCTTCCTCGTCTGTGGTATCGGAGGCGGAGTTGAAGTCGCCATGGTGGGCGGTGGTCTCTCGACGGCTTGCTTCGGGGTGTGCCTCGGTCACCGTGCTTGTCTCAATGGTCGCAGTGCGGTCCCCGGTGTCCAGTCTCCACATTCGAGCCACCGATTTCCGGGTTGCTTCGGCTGCGGTGGCCTCGGCGAGGGCGTCGGCGAGGGCGATGTTGCCTTTTGTCATCAGTCGGCTTTGCAGGACTGGGTCTCTGAGCCCGAGGATGACACGGTCTCACAGAGCCTTGTCCATGTCCGTGAACCCGCACATGCCCCCAAGGCTCCATAGATCAGCCACAAAGTCGCTGATGCTCTCACCCGATCTCTGGTCCCGCCGGTAGAAATCGTGCCGCCTGATGAGGGTGGGCACGGCGGGGGCATAGTGGGTTCGGAGCAATGGCTCGAGATCGGCCCAGTCCATCACCTTCACGTCCTTGGGTTTTGCGAGAGCTTTTGCCATCTTGAACACTGCTGGCCCGCAGTTTGTTAAAAAGACGGCTCTTTTCTTCTGCCTGGTTGCATCCTTTAAGTTGCTACTTTCGAGGAACATTAGGAATTCGTCTGTGTATGATTCCCAATCCTCGGTAGCGAGGTTAAAAGGTGCGGGCAGTGCGATGCTGGCCATCTTGTCAGTCTCGCTTCCTCAGGACACGTGCTTGATGGGGATTAGTCTTGAAATCCCATCCTCGTCGCCAGTGTCATGTCCATCGCGGGAAAGGAGACTCGGAGCCAGTGACTCAGTTTCAGCTATTTATTTGGTCCCGAGATCGGCTCGGGCTTCAAGGGAAAACAGCAGCTTTTATTCTTTGGCCGCGGCGGCCGCGGCCAATGGCACTACTTTGAATCTCGCGGCGAGTTTCACGATTCGGGATTCGCGGCGGGCCAATCAGTGCGGCTCACTCAACCAATCAGATCACCATGTGCTTGACCAATTGCTACGCAGCGTTTACAAGTATGTTAATGACCATACAGAACAATGACTGTGTGAAGTTCTGTGTGAGTTTTGGCTGGGAGAGGAAGAAATGTGGTGCAGAGATGGCTGCAAAGAAAGGACATGCAGGTTTATCTTAGGACATTTTCTTAAAAAATCAGCATTTATACCCTGAAGTGAATCCTTCCATTCCTCACCATCCAATCAGAGCTAAAGAAGCTTCTTGGATGTGAGGCGAAATGTCTTCAAAGAATAGCAATAGCACTTAGACTTATATGCCTCTTTATAGTGTTTTACAGCCCTCTCTAGGTGGTTTTTACAGTCAGCATATGGGTCCACATTTTACCCACCTCGGAAGGATGGAAGGTTGAGTCAACCTTGAGCCTTGTGGGATTTGAACTGCCAAACTGCAGGAAACCAATAGTCAGCAGAAGTGGCCTACAGTAAGGCACTCTAACCAAGACTCAAGAAAAAAAAAAGTCCAGTTGTCTCTTGAAAAAGCACCTTTGGGACACCCTGAAGTGGCAGGACTATTTGTGCGGTTGTGGCATGCTTGCTATTGCAAGGTAAAGTCCTCCACGCTTAAAGTTGCCAAGGTTGGAGCCCCCTGCTCTATCTAGCCACAACAGGACTACGGTAAATCCCCCCTCCTTTTGAATTCCACTGACCATATCTAGCACCAAAATAGTGCTGATGACCGTCAGTTGAGAATATTCCTATGCACAGGCACAGCTAGCAATAAATCAGTTTAAATGGACTTTCATGTGTGGATCTAATCTTTCCTGCCTGACAATTCCTAGCCTTTTGCATGTTTCCATGTAATATGTTTCCATTAGTTAGTCTGAAGTTCTGGGGATTTTCAACCCTTCTCTCCTCTTACAGAGTTCATTCCCTTCCTTTTCTCATGTTTGCTTGTGGAGTTCATGTTTTTACCTGACTCGCTCTCTCTTCATAAAGGAGGAGGGTGCCGTTCTTAGCTGTGGAGAAGCTTAGGTAACTTAGCCTACAAAATATTTTCTTGCAAAAATTTGGAGACTATATTTCTACCGATGCTGCTTAAAATGTCATTTGCCCTTTTAGCCGCCGAGGTCCTTATCCTGCATATTGTTACTGAGCGAGGCATTCCTCATCCTGTGTCTACATTTGATTTGTTTTTTGTTTCTCCTAAGTAAAGAACTGTGTTTCTCCCTAATGTGAAGTTATTTTGGGCCCATTTCTCTAACCTATAAACAGATTGAATGTTGTTTCTACCTTTAGATCGTTTGCTGTTCTACTGAATTCTGCCTTCTGCAAATTTTGATCAGCATTGTGTCATCATCTACTCCATTGATTAAAATTATATGAAGTACCAGGCCCAAGGCTGAACTCTGAACAGGTAGTCCTTGACTTACAACAGTTCATTTAGTGACTATTCAAAGTTACAATGGCACTGAAAAAATGTGACTCATGACCATTTTTCACACTTACAACTTTTGTGGCATCCCCTTGGACACATGATCAAAACTGAGATGCTTGGCAACTGCCTCATATTTATGTCAGTTAACAAATGTACAGGGCTCAATTGTGCTCATAAACCAAGGACTGACTACCTGTATACCTTACTCCAGTTTGATGAGGAATCACTAATAAGAATAATACAGTTTTCAAGTGCATTCTAGCTCCACTTAGTTAGATGTGCCATTTAACTATAGTTAACTAACTTGGACTATTTTAAATTCTTAATAAAATCCTGCTTTTTTCTATTTATTAAAGTCATATTTACTTTCCCTCTTTATCAATAATGTCAGCATTACCACTAATTTTATTTCATTTTTATCATGCTTGGGTAATTTTAATGTTATGTTGCCCTAAGTATTGTCTTGTTGGTGAATGACAGGCTATAATCTATTTTTTAAAATATACTTAAACATGCCCCAAGGAAACAAAAATTAAAATAAATTTATAATACAAACACATTAAAGAAATAATAAAAAATAATGCAGGTTAATATTTAAAATTTCATTGGTGCATAGGAATAAATGCATGTGCAACTTTAAGAAAAAATCATAGGAGATTGGACATATAATAATTATTTAATTATTATGTATAAAGAATTATGCACAAATGAAACATTTTTGCTATGTACAAAACTGAGTAAAAGGCAAGAGAATTGGAAATGTTTGAAGCAAAAATAGAAAAACAATAACTGTAACAATAACCAAAAAAATGTGCCATGGCTTTTTTCTTTACTTCCCCCCATCCCAGAAAAGTATGGTTTAATTGGTGTGAAACCTTGTAGCAAGTACCCCAAATATCTGGAGAAGCATGAAGTCCAATAACTTTTATGTCGTTTTTGTAATTCCCCATAATTTTGATTAGTTTAGCAGACAGTGAGGTTTGAGGGGAGACGTGACACAGTACTCTCACTGCTTCAGACTTCCTTGGCTGATTTCCCTCCCTGGCAATGTTGGTGTTACTGCAGCTTTGTCTCTCAGAATGCTGATACATGGAGAGACAGGAGCACTTTTTACAAGGTTTCGTGCCACACTTTGCACAAAGTGAGCATCAAATATGGGAATCCTTGAGGAAAACTGGCCTGAGCAATCCCCGAGGGACCCAGGCGGAACAGACACTTAAGCCAATGGGCCAATCCAGGATTTCGTGGCTACTGGTTTACACTGAGCATGACACACTTGAATTATTTTTTTCTGAAATGTTTACCTCTTCTGTTGGAGAAATGGGAAGGAAACTTGATGTCTTCCAACTCTCCTTATTTTCTCGTGTTGGAAGAAGCAAGGAAATGCAGGATGGATGAACCAGCAATCTTAAATACGTAGGAGCCCCATTCATGAGACTGACGGGCTATTTAATCCAGGCCAGAAGATACCCCCGAGAAGCCAAGTCAGACTTAAAACCCCCCCGCCCTTCTTGATCCCAGAAGATCCAAGTATTGAGACTTACTTCCACTGAAAAGCTGAATAGCAGACATCTCGTGGCTATGAACTCCATCAATTAAGGACTGTACATATTTATGTGTCCTAAATCTCCTATTACTTTTTCCTGGATTGCCTTAAATTCTTATTGCTATGTGAAATATTTTGCTACCATTCACGTTTTCCACCTTTATGATGTCACGTTCTCTGTCTTTCAAGCTTAGAAAGCCCCAAGTAGTATTACTATTAATCCTCCCATCCTTCCTTTCACCCATCTCCTCCCACTTATGACTGTATGACTGTAACCTTATGGCTTGTATCCAAACGATTTTTATGGACTGTTTCCTAGTATGATTTGATTGCTTATTGTACCCTATGACTATTATTAAGTAATTATTATTATTAAGTTAATAATATTATTAAGTACCTTATGATTCTTGACTCTTGAATGTATCTTTTCTTTTATGTACACTGAGAGCATTGCACCAAGACAAATTCCTTGTGTGTCCAATCCCACTTGGCCAATAAAGAATTCTATTCTATTCTATTCATTCCCCTCTTAAGAGACATTTCCCAGTTTGTATCATGGATTTAAATTTAGGAGGTTTTGCATCACTGTCTCATTTATAGGTGTCCCATCTGGAATTTTATGGCTCATTCACCATGTCTGGAGTGTTTGCGGTTTGCATATACCCTTGCGAATAATTTGGGATCAACTGAAAACCCACCCATCTCGTAGCTCAGAACAGGGTTATTATGTATCTTTTAAAAACTTGGCTTCATGAGACACACATTTCAGAAACAAACTCACTAACAACAGCTATTGAAAAAGGAAGATAATCATTTAATGTTCTTATTTCCAGACATAACACATCACATAGGACTTCGGCACCAGAAGGGCCCAGCCAAGCAAGGCAAGGACAGAGCTGAGGTGGAGGGATGGGGTTCATTCTGTGTCTCCACAACAGGCTGTCCCTGTTGTGTACGTTGTGGCCTGGAGGGAGGGCTCTATTAGCCCAGCCTTCGGTCCACTTGGCACCAAGAGAAAGTTCAGTTTTGCTGAGACAGGCAGACCCTCCTTACAAAGAGCTGGGGGAGGAGAGTCACATATGTTTGGAGGCTGCAAGGAAGACGGGGCTTCGTAAGGCAAATCTTCAGGGCGCCAGATACAGTTAGATGGGAGCCTCCCAACACAAGCAATGGCTAGTAGGAAGGAGTAGGAAGGGGTGGGAAAGAGCTGGGACATCTCCTTGCCCTGGGCATCTTGGTTGGCTCGGCTCCACCTTCAAGTAGGGAGGGCATGAGTGGCAGAATTCCCGGAGCGGCTTCTTGCCCCTTCCTTCCCCTCAGAGCTTTAGCTAGGACAAATCTCCCCCTCAATACGCTCACACTCCTGGGACAGGAGGGGGACACGCGGAGGGGACAAAGCCTCCCTCATTATCTTATCGAGGCATCACTTGGGAGATCATGATCGGACTCCTCTGTTTCCTCATTTGGGGCCGATTCACAGTTCGGTACCGGAGTAAAAGCAGGAGATTTTCTGAAAGAAAAAAAGGGCGGGGGGGTCACATGGGCACTAGGGCTAGGAGAAGAGGGAAGAGGCCTCAAAGGAGTCAGACCCAGGGTTCAAGAAGCATCAGGCCATCAGGACAGGGCACAAGTTCCAAGGAGAGACTTGGCTGAAGGCGGCTTCATAACTAGAGTGGGCCCTACTGAAGAGCACAAATAGGAAACTGAGGCGTGCAAGGAGGGAGCTGCATTGGATTCTTTGCTAAGCCTAGGATTACAGTTGGTTGGGAAAGTCAAAAGTCTTCCCTAGCCCCAATGCTGCATTGAATTCATTGTCCCATAAGCTAGTGCAAAGGCCCAGCCGATCATGGTGCTTCTTTTTCCGATGAAAGTTGTTGTTCGACAGCGATTGCATCTGACAAAACTGCATCACCTTCTAGAGATACATGGCACGAAACACAACTCCTGCAAGTCTGCAAGGGGGGGGGGGGTTACAGCCAATCACTCAGAATCCAGATCAGGTTTGCCATTATCCCCCAACCCCCACTTTGATGTGCTCCCATAACAGAGAACTCCAGATGTCCACGTTGGCCTGGTCTCATCCATAGACCCTTCTGCACCTTTTAGTGCTACCTGGAGGACTCCTATGATCGAACCCCCAACCCGCTCCCCATGCCCTCTAGGATTACAACAGGACTATATTGTTGTACTAGGACTGTTGTACTAGGACTATATATCCCGTGGGCACTTACCTGTCTCCAGATTGGGTGATGAGGCGACGGCATGTCTCCATCTGCACATCCAGCCCACGCTTCATGCTGCACATTTCCATGTATTCATGCAGATGCCGGTTCATGTCATTCTTTGCTGTTGCTAATTCCAGCTAAATAAAATGGTAGCAACACAGGGGATCATTCTGTCAACAATATTGGGGACAATACGCTACCTCCTGCTGCTTTCCAAAAGGCTGGTTGTACCTATGTGGCTAGTCAGGCAAATATTCCCTTATGCCACTCCGTATCCCAACTTTGTCATATACATACGTTCATACATACATACATACATACATAATTTCCTCTGTGGTTGTCCTTCACTACAGTGCTTCTTCCATTTGTACATAAAAACTGATTTTCATCATAGCCATGCTCTAGTTTAGTGTGATCAAGAATTAAGCTACCCTATGTTCTAGAGCGTTGCCATTTGACCGTTTACTGCACCTCAACTCTGTGGATGCAATAATTGGACACCCAGCATAAAAGGATATTCCTCTTTGCACTTCCAGTTTGAAGTCTCTTCCGCAACAGACAGAAATCCGTGATTGTGAGTGGTTTTGGTCTGGGCTTGCTGCTGGAGTGCCCTGAGCCGGCTGGTTTCGAGGCTAAGCCACCCCATAGAGGTGGTGAAGAGTGGGGAGACTGCCAGCAGGGTTGAGGAGAGCTGCATCTCTCCTCCTCAACTGGCCATTACTCTCTTTCCCGAAGGCAGTTGCAGCGGTGGTCAGAAATGGCCACCACAAAGAAGAACTCGACCGGAAAAGAATGTGCAGAAGAAAGATAAGAAGTGAAAGTTTTGGCTGGGTTAAATTTTAAAAGCAACAACTAAGGTACCTGGAATTTAAACTTACAAAAAAATAACATCGTTCCCAAAGAAGAGTCGGAAGCAGCGAAGGAAAGTGAAAAGGGAAAGGTTTGGGGTTTTTTTCTTCTCTCTCCTTCCCTATACTGACAACTAAGAGACTTAAATAAGAAATCGTAAAAATCCGCTTTGACATCAATAGGCAATTAAGCTGAAAATAAAATAAAATGCCAAAGGGATAATAAAGATTTCTGGACACTAAAAAATTATTTTTTCCTAAGCAGGAAGGGAGAGAAAAAGAATAAGGGCAGGATCTGGAAGAGGGAGAAGACTGCCTGGAATTAAAAAGAATCTACAGTAAAACTTCAACAAGGCTTCTAAAAGATACATTTTAACTGAAACTTTGCAACTAAACAGTAACCCCAAGAAGGGAAAGTGAAAAAAAAGAGCAAAAAGAAACAGCTTGCGTGTATTTGGATTATTTGGTGATCTTTGGGTTCTTGGTTATTACATTTGAATGACTAAAATTAATCGGGTGGTTCTGGATGAATTGAAAATGGAACTTAAAAAGTACAAAGAAGATGCACAAGGGAAGGGTTCTTTTGGCTTCGTTTTTCAATTCTTAGAAATGGACATTTGGAACTATGAGAAACAACAAGAAACGTCTGCAAAACAAGAAGATTGGGACAAAGAAGAAGCCATCTTTAATGAACAAATAATTTTATGTGGGGAAGAAAAAGGAAAGGGGGGAAAAAGAACGGAGAATTTAAGATTTAAAAAAACAACCAAAGTAAAGAAAAAAAAAAAAGTATAATACTAGAAAGCAACAGAAAAGGGCAATACAGAAGAGAGAAATAGAGGTAGAAAGACAAGGGGGTAAAAAGGGGAGAGAGAAGAAGAGAGGGAAGAAGGAAAGGAAAAGAAGTTACAAAGGACCAATATAATGATTTGAATTAAGATGAGATAATTAAAATAAAATTGAGAAAATTAAAAGAGGGGAGAAGCTATGCAGAAAATGTAAAATAGTAATAAGATATGGAATAGAATATAAAAATGGGCATGAACTTGAATTTGTGTCTGTACGAAGAAATGTAACCCGGGATTATGCTACTTTCAAAAAAGATGTTTTATTTGTATTTTTTTTCTTTTTGTGAAAACTCAAATATAGAGAAACAGGACCTATTTAGAGATAATGGGTGAAAATCTAACTGAAAAAGGGATTCTGTAAAGGTACATAAGATTGTATTGTTATATTAGTAATAGAAATAACTTTAGAAAATTGGAAACAAAGTTTGATTAAAATGAGGGATAAAATAGTTAGTGTAATTTAGTGAAATGTTTGTTAATAAAATAAATGAAATAAAATAAATGAGAAAATTGAATTAGAAAGGAACGGGAACATTTTAATTAGTTAATGTTTTATAAAATATAAGTGAAGGGGGGGAATTAATTATGGAAAGCTTATAATTGTTCCCATAGAAGTATGATATTTAATTGAAAAGTAATGTTAAAGAAGTTAAGACATTAATGAATATTAATATTAATGATAGAATTGAAGTGGAATGGAATGTGTTGTTTTAATTACATACATTTATAATTTTTTCTTTTTTTAAGAATATAGTGTGTATTTTAAGAATGTACCAAGCAGAATCTGAATGGAAGTTATGTATTATATTGAATGTTATAACTTTAGGGTATATATTGAAGCCTAAATAAGAGTTAAATGGATAAACTTAAAAGATATAAAGACGTCATACTCCAATCAGTAACTACAGGATAAATTTTGTTTAATGAGAAAAGATAATAGATAATTGAAACAGGACAGACAAAAAATACAAATATAATGATTTGAATTAAGATGAGATAATTAAAATAAAATTGAGAAAATTAAAAGAGGGGAGAAGCTATGCAGAAAATGTAAAATAGTAATAAGATATGGAATAGAATATAAAAATGGGCATGAACTTGAATTTGTGTCTGTACGAAGAAATGTAACCCGGGATTATGCTACTTTCAAAAAAGATGTTTTATTTGTATTTTTTTTCTTTTTGTGAAAACTCAAATAAAATTTATTAAAAAAAAAAAAAAGATATTCCTCTTTAGATAAACGCTTTTGGAATTCTTAAAATCCAGACATTATACCAGTGCAGATTTTGTTTTAACCACGATATGCCAAAGAAATCAGAAGTTGCTTTATTCTAGGTCAAAATCAAACCACATTATGCATTGTGTAAACTTGGCAACTTCCCATGAGTAATTTATCTATGTAGGACACACACTGGTTTTCATTTTTTCCCCTTTTTTTTCTTTTTCGAGAGAGATTTCACTGCTTTCCTTCATTATTATTTTTATTTTTGCCATTGTCATCTAGCTTTCCTAAGCCATGACATTTGCATTGGGCTATGCCAGTTTTCAAGATTTATATTTGATAAGGTGAAGGCAACTTGTGTTTCTCTTGCTTCCAAACCTGACAGATATTGTTTTTTCCCCACCTCAATTTGGCCAATGGTTTCCTGATATTCCTTCTCTCTGCTTTTGAAGAGTGACTCTGTGTCCTTGATCACTTTCTCCAAACTGTCATCTGATTGCTGAAGAAAGAGAGAGAACAGATACCATTCATTGAAACCAAGGTTAGAGGGGGAGTCATTCCTATCACATGGCAGAAGAGATCATATAACCATTGTTTCTCTTTTAAAAATCATTTATTATATTGTTTCCAGAAAGGCAATTTCACCTGAGAATTAGTGTAAGGTAAGTTTGGGTAAGCTAAATTCAAGCTGTAAATCAGGGATGTTCCTTTTCACTTTGCCTCAACCATGATGTTGGCTGGTTGGTATCAGGAAAATCACTTTCTCTATCTCTCTCTGCCTTTTTGTAACAGACAGCCCACATTTAGAGGTGGCTCAGAAAACATACATGCAACTGTTCAAAACTTCATATGCGTTATACAATAATGAATTGTATTTCAAGACGCTAAAAGCAGCACCAAAAAATGTGGGAGATGGTAAACAATCTTGGAAAATTGAGTTCTCATTTCTAATACATTTTCTAATAACTATGTTATTTATAGTGTTTTTAGGGGCTTACTGTTTCAACATGCTTTGCTTCAGGCTATTCTTATAGATAATCTAGATGCCTCAGCTACATCAAAATCCTCTCCACTTCAGGCAATCTGGAGCAATCAGAACCTACCATCATTTTCTTTAAAATCTTCAGATGCTTCTGCATCTATCTCTTCCAAAATATCCTTCCTACAAAGCATTGAAAGAGATTTCCTTCACCACCTTATTTTACCCTTTCATAGGGGAGAGAAGGAAACAATATATGAACTAAAAGCATCCAATTAATTCCCTGGTTGAGGAAAAGATTTAAACCTTACCCCAATTTCGCACCTTTGCATCATTACTCTACTTAGGCTTCCTTTCTTATTCCACTATTTTTCTAAACTGGTTTAAAAATTGGCAGTTATACTGCTAACTGGAACAAAACATTATGACTTTATTAAAACATCTGCACAGATTACTACCTATGTATCTAATCTGCCTAAATGCTAAAGAATAACAGAACAGAAGCATGTTCTATGAGTTAGGTGACAATGGAGTGAAGTGGAATGGAACGGAACGGAACAGAACAGAACAGAACAGAACAGAACAGAATATCTTTAATAGCCAAGTGTGATTAGACACATGAGGAATTTATCTTTGGTGCATAAGCTCATAAGTATGTGGAATGCAACAATAATAATCATAATAATGAAGGATAATAACCATAATAATGATACCAATAGAGAAAGTAGTGGGACAGATGAGAAGGATCAAAGTAACATAGCCATACTACATAGGCAATATACTTAAGACATAAAATAGAACTGTGGAAATTAAGTGCTTTGCAGGAAAAAAACTGTCTTTGTGTCTAGTTGTTTTGGGATACAATACTCTGCAGTGGCATCCCAAGGGGAGGAGTTGAAGAGGTCAACTCCTCCTGTCATCACATTGATCTATTTATTTTTTATTTATCACATTTATCTATTTTTTATTGTTTATGTATCTATCATATTTATGTAAGTGTGATAGATAAACGAACAACAGAGAAGCAGTGTGGTACAATGGTTAAGCAGTTGGACTAACCCTGGGGAGACCTCAAGCATGGAAGCTTTAGAATGACTTTCAACCAGTCATTTATTCGGCTCAACCTACTTTCCAGCATTGTGAGTTGTGGTGAACAAAATAGAAGTGAAATATCTATCTATGCTACCTTCAGCCCCTCCTGGAGGAAAGGAGGGATATACATTGATAAATAAATCAGCAATAAACCATAATAATAACAATAACAATAACAACAGGAAAGGCACTCTTATAAAGAGATTTTCATTCTCTGAGGTCCATTTGTCAGTTATATAGGAAAAGGGTTTTTTTTTTACTTCTTTTATCTCTTTACTTCTTGGGAAATACATTTCTTCTTCAGCCAGTTTTTTTTTTCAGTTGGAGCTAATTTATACTATTTTAATTGTTTTTATATTATATCAGGTATTCATGATTAATTTATTACTGTTAGTTGTATAATGTGTGCATCAATTGATCATCTATTTCAGGGGTCTCCAACCTTGGCAATTTTAAGACTTGTGGACTTCAAGTTGAAGTCCACAAATCTTAAAGTTGCTAAGGTTGGAGAGGAGACCCCTGATCTATTTTTCTTACTTTCTTATGCTTGGCCCAGTGATATGGTACTGCCTCCAAAGACAAATCAGTTCTACAGACACACCACAAAGGCTGAGTTTCATGTGACAGAAAAGAAGCCATAATCTGGCATATGCTGACAACTCTAACTTTATACTCTTCATGTACACAGAATCCTTGTCTGAGAACTTATTTCTACATCAATTGGCAAGTGCACCACTCAGTAGTATAAGTAACCCTGGGACTATTCATAACAGAATTCCAACCTAAACATTGTACAAGATGGGCAACAAATTACTCTGTTAGCCACCCTTTCAAGAAACCAGAGAAATAAATGTAGGGACTTCAAAGTATGTATAATTGTCTTCTTTCTCTACTAGAGGTTAGATGGATCACTTATGTGAGCACCCAGATTGTTGGGGGCGATATGCTGATTCTGTAAATCTCTAAGAGAGGGCTGTAAAAGCACTGTGAAGCAGTATATAATCTAAGTGCTGTTGCTATATATGACCAGATAGCAACATTTCACAATATGAGAGAATGGGGATTTAGGTGTTCAGAGTATACAAAGACTTGAAAATTGCATTATATGCACCTATCCTGTGGAACGTGATTGTTTCTAAAATCTATATTCTTTCCATCCTGAGTGTTCCTAGAATTGGACCCTGGTATTTTCCCTGGGCCTTAGGTTGCAATGGATGGATGGATGTGTCTTGTGTTTTGGTACAGAGTAACTGGATCCCATCTTTGCATTGTGGGGGATTTTCCTGTTTATTATATTGTGAGCTGCCCAGAGTTGTTATTGAGTTTGAAATAAATAAACTTTCCAAGAAGAGGCAGTTCTCCTCCTTACTTTGTGGATCATAGTTTATGTTACTTCAAAGCAAGGACAAAGTCTTGATAATTGAAGGGATTGCTGATGATCAGGCAATTCAACTTTAAATAACCTGATGAGCTCATTGCTCTTTAAAAAAAAAAGAAATTCAAATATATATTTGAAACCAAATAAATCTATTTATTCAAACAACTTGGTCAGAAAGTTGATGTGTCTTATATACACATGTGAACATGTGCCAAACACACAGCCCTCCTCACTATCCTGAAATGTACAGTAAAGCACTTAGCACTTACACTTGTATAAAGCTCCATAGTGCTTTACAGCACTCTCTGGGTGGTTTACAATGTCAACATATTTCCCCAACAAAACCTGGGTCCTCATTTTACTAACATCGGAAGGATGGAAGGCTAAGTCAACCTTGAGCTGATCAAGATCGAACTCCTGGCAGTGAGCACACTTAGCCTGCAATATTGCATTCTAACCACTGCGCCACCACAGTTCCACCACTAGGATATAGAAATGAGTCAAAGAACCCAGTAAACAATAGGAGAGATCTCATGTAGAAGTGAACGGGGCAGAATCTGGAGATGACAAAAAAAGACTGCTTGGAAGGCAGAAGCTGTATGTTACCTCTCCTTGTGCCTCAGCAGCAGCAATAGCATAGCCAGAAAAATCTTCCCACAACAGCAGCGTTTCTTCAGTCTCCTCCCAGGTGAGGCTGTCGCAGTCATCTTCAAAATCATATTCCCTCCTGAGGATAAATTGTAAATCAGTGGAGAGAATAAGTAAAAAATGCTACAACGAAAGAAGTGACTTTGCTACATTTTCTTCCACATTTCCTATTAGACATGACAGGTTTGGAGAAAACCTTCCAGTCAGAGTGGTATTCAGCAGGTTCTCACCAGTTCTGGAGAACCAGTAGTAGAAATTTTGAATAGCTTGGAATACCACCTCTGACTGGCTCTGTCCCCATCTATTCTCTGCCTCCCAAGTCCCAGCTAATTGGCTAGGTCTCCTTTGGTTGCCCTGAACAGGAGAAAGCAGGTGAGTGGGGTGGGGAGGGAATTGGGGATTTTACAATATCCTTCCCCTGCCACCCTCACCAAGCTACGCCCACAAAACTGGTAGTAAAATTTTTTGAATTCCACCACTGCTTCCAGCCCTCTCTAATTCTGGAGTGGATGTTTCTTGCATATGGTGGCCATATGTAACCCAGGAGTTACAGCAGTTGGGTAACGGACCGGTCCCCTCTTTCCCTGCACCCACAGCCAGAAAGCTTCCAGCATAAAGTGGGTTTCTCCAAGCAGCTCCTCCAAAAGGAGACATCCATGTGATTCTTGAATGGTCCCACAATACACAAGATTGTACAGAGGCTATTCCCCTTTCCAGAACCCAGGAGAATCATTCCATTTGACAGAGTTAAAGATAAGGGAAAGGCCTCTTCTATTTACTTTTTTCTTAAACGACCCTTGTTTTTCCAATGACAAGATTCAAATTCAGTGGTGCTGTTTAAAAAGCTTGCTTTCGGATACGGGATAGGCAATTCCTGAACTTGAGATTGATGCCTCTTGTTCTGTCCCCTCATTTGCATTCTTGAGATCCCCGTGCTTTGATTGGCCAAAGCGCGGGGCGCTCTGATTGGCTAGGCGAGCCGCGCCGATTGGCTCACTGAGAATCTCCCGCGATTGGTCCATTCGAATCGCGGGAGATTCAAAGTGGTGCCATTGGCTGCGGCCGCCGCAGCTTGGAAATAAAAAGCCGCGAAGTTTTCCTATATGCTCAGTTCGGTACCAGCCTAATAAAAAGAGCTTGAAACAAAGTCACCGACTCCTGGCTTCCTTCCACGCGGACTTTACACCTCTCTTTTTCCCCATCCCACTGCAGGCATGCCTCACTCACAACTGGTTCAGCATCCTCTGCATCTCTTCATTGATGCTCGCAGTGGTCTCATCCTCTTCTTCCTCTTCTACTTTTTTGGGGGCCTCACTCTCGCAGAGGGAGGTGTCCTCCTCACTGACCAGCTTTCGCTCCCGTTTCCGCCCCACTGTAGCTGGGACCTTAATGGGAGACAAGTGCAGAGACTACAGAACGAAGTTGGGTTGGAGATTGTAGGTGGATGGGTGAAAAGAGATGCAAAGGATGATGGGATGGGATGGGAGAGAGAGAAAAGGGTAGATAGGTAGGTAGAGAGAGAGACAGAGAAAGAGAGAGGGAAGCTTATTATGACCAAGTTAAAGATGATGTGATGACTAAAATGCAAGATTAGAAACCTTTATTTTATTTTTTTTAAATTAAAAGCTAGCAGCTGAAGATGGAATCGGATGGGGGTTCATATAAAGGAACTCAAATCACACATCAGAGATGGAGGCAAGAAGACAAAACAAGACATAAGGACAATGAGAAAAATGCCAGGATTTGCAGTTAAGTTTTATTTTAAAGGAAAGCTTCTAACTTGGATATTTTTTTCCAGCTTAATGAAAATAAAAACTAACCAACTGCTTCTGTAAAGGAAGAAGAGAAAGAAGAATGTGTGCAAAATAGTGCAAGAAAGTGAGCAAGTGAATAAGACAAAGAAAGAGAGAGAAAGGGGGTGGGGAGGAAGAGGAGAGAGACGGTGTTAGAGGGACACACATGCTTTGCACCATGTCTCCTTCTCCGGCAACTTTTCCCCAGAGACGGCCCACCAAAACTGGATGGAGAGACGTTCTGGGGCTCCCTTTGTGGGAGTTGCCCTCCAATTCAACATGCCTGCCTGACTCGGCCATAGTCAGAGGTGAACACATGGAATGAAGATAGAGTGATGGGGACTTTGCCCTTAGATGTTTCAGCTCCAGGTGGGAAGGGAATTGGGTGCCTCTCACCTGAAACATTTTGATCATGTCCTCACAGTTGCGCTGTTGAGCTACATCACACAATTTAGCTGTGATATCGATACGTCGACAAATGTCCATGTCTACCTTCATGGCCTTCTCCTGGATCTTGGTGTCCAGCTCACTAAGATTCTTAACACAGGCAGAAGAAACAAAAGAGAGAAGAATTAGGCCAATCTCTCTGTCGCCTCTAGCGCAAATTATTCTGGTTTGGAGGTCTCATTTAGGAGCAAGGTAGAGAAGCGAACAATTGTGTATGTATGGCATCATGTTTTATAGCCAGGCATTTGGTTGTTCTCCAAGTATTATGGCCATCTGTAGTTATTTATTTGCTGTCTCTTTCCAGTCCTGAAATAAATGTAATATTTAATTTCAGCATTTGGGTTTAGGACACTGCGTAAGTCCAATTGACTCTGGGTGGCTCAGGACATTAAAACGACATAACAAAAATGCAATCAAAATAGAAACATCGAACATTAAAAAAGATGGTGAATCCAGACATCAATAAACAAACATCTCATGGTACCCAATAAGGGTTCCCACCACCCTAACCCAAAGCCTGAGAAAAGAACCAGAAACACCATCAGGAAGTTGTGGGGGCAGGTGGGGAGGGTGTCTGCCTATAGAGGTAGACATTGGGAATAGCATGCTTACATTACTCATCAGTCCTTTGAAAACAACCAGCTCTGCTTTTAGCTTCTCCACCTTCATGGCCAGCTCCTCCTGGCAGGCCTCTGCTTCTTGGGCTTCCTGGTTGAGAGACAGAGACGCATAAAGACAAAGACAGAGGCAGGTTGCAGAGAATAGGAAGAAAACAAGTAACCTTACCTCATGTAGCTCAGTCACTTGGTCCTGCAGCTGAACACGCAACGTGTACTCCTCTTCCCACCTGAGAAGTCAAACAGGCCAAGGCTAGGACACTGGATTTGACCCCAGAGGGGTGCCATGATGCAAAACCCCAACCCTCCTTGACTCCGCGCTCCCCAGTGCAACCTGGTCCCATTGGAGGAACTTTAAATGGATGTCATCTAGAGCAGGGGTCTCCAACCTTGGCAACTTTAAGACTTGTGGACTACACTCCCAGAATTCCTCAGCCAGCTTTGCTGGGAGTTGAAGTCCACAAGTCTTAAAGTTGCCAAGGTTGGAGACCTCTGATCTAGAGCGTTGCTGGCTGAGGAATTCTGGGAAGTCCACAAGTCTTAAAGTTGCCAAGGTTGGAGCCCCCCTGGTCTAGAGAAGAGAAGTGCTGCAAATAAGCAGTTACCCCACTGGAATGTGTTCCTATGACAGGTGGGAGTCTCACCCCACATGCTTATCTCATCTTGATCTGGATTCACTGGCTACTCTCCCCCTCTCAATTGAGAAGAGTAACCACAAACTATGTTTAGTAACTGCAGCACACTCAGAATGTACTGTCATGACAGATGGTCCCCGCCTTTCATCCCTGCAATGCTGGATCAGGCCGATGGGCATGTCTAAATGCAAGAGTTTTCCTCTCCTTTCTTCCGCATCTATACCTGGCACTCAGCTGTCTCTGGCTTACAGAGTATCAATTTTCTAATGCCAACTAACTAGAGCAAATGCTTCAGAGCCATTCTAATCTCAAAAGGGTATTAAGTCAGCCATAAGAGCCTTTGTCTACAGCATTGAAACAATTCCTTTTCGTTGTAACAATAGTAGAAAGCTCTGGATTTGGGAGAAAATGGCAATCAAATGCAATTCTACAAGGGAAAGAGAGCAAAACAGAGATTTGGAAAACCCAAGTGCGAAGTACCAGAACCTGAAAAATCTAGAAAGGCATACTTGTATCCCAGCCCATGATAAATGAGGGCAGAGACGGACACCAGTTTTCATCTGAAAAAAGGAAGCCAGTTTCTGTAGTAACAGACTTGAAAAAGTACAGCTCAAAGGCAAAGTACACACTCAGGAATGGGGTGTCATGTGAATTTCCAGAAACCGATCAGAATCGGTTTGGTGAAGTAGTTAAGGCAGATATGTAAGAGTAGGGAGATTTGAATCAAGTCCTGTCTTATGCAAAAAGCCACCCTTAGGCCAGTCACCTCTCTCAATCCTAGGAAGAAGACAAAAAGACAAACCATTTCTAAATATTTTGTCAAGAAAACTGCAGGGATGAACTGTAATCCAGACAGACACTACAAGCCAAGAATGATTAAAAAGCACATGTGTGCGTGCACACACACACACACACACACACAAATGCAGAACTAGCAGAAAATATGCAACCTAACGTACATGAACGTGCATGTGTTACACAAAGGTTACAGAATATAGCTACTCTATAGATGTAGCTTTCAAATTGCTTAAATTGGTCTCCTGGGTTCTTGCCAAACGAATTTTCTTTTAACAGTAAAATGTGGGAAGGGACATGGAATATACCATAAATTATTTTTCAACAGCAAGGTTTTGATTTAAATGAAAAATAAGTACTAGAAGAAAGTGTGGAATGTTTCTAACTTTTTAAAAAGTTTAAAATTCTACCACAAAATCCCAACACTTATCATTAGAAATTGTAAGCCAAGAGTTACCTTGAGGTAAGCTGCCTATAAATTTTATAATTAAACAAATAATATATAACTAAATTAGAAAACAAGGGAGGCAGATTTTGCAATATGTGAAGATTTTAATATAGTTTGTCAGAATAGTCCCATCTAACACAATAACGGCCCTAAGGTTTGATATAAATTAAAGAGTGGAAGCTAAATTAAATAAATACACTTGGACTAAAGTCCCTTGAGCCAGTATATGTAAATAAGGTAGTTTAGAGTTTGCATATTTGCTTAGCTGCTGAAAATCACTGAATGTAGTATATTTGGAAGGACCGTATCATTGAGCTACAAATAACATCTTCCATTTACAATACAAAAATGGCACCATGAAGTTTCAGAGTAGGAATGAAACCAACTCCTCATCTACTCTTCCCTTTTATTCTACACTGGAAAACTCCAAAGCTCTAGTTGCATCCAATGGGAGAACTTTTCCTTATAAAAAGCAGACTCCAAGCGTTTCTTTCCAATCTGAGAATTCTTTGCCTTGTAATTTTGAAGGGAGCATTTTATGGGGATGGTAGCTTCTCAGAACCTCTTGATTGACCCCATGTCTTCTCTGTTCTGGGGGGGTCAACCCAGGGATGGGATTCAAATTTTTTAACAACCGGTTCTGTGGGCATGGCTTGGTGGTCATGTGACTGGCTGGGTGTGGCCAACTCAACATCCCTCACATCGAGGCATGCATCTCCTCACCTGGCCTCTCATGACTGTGGGGATGCTGCAACAGTCGTAAGTGTGAAAAACGGTCATAAGTCACTTTTTTCAGTGCCATTGTAACTTTGAATGGTCACTCCACACAAGCAAAGTACCAGCAAAGGAGGGAAGAAAAACTCCAGAGAAGTTCCAGAGACAGGAAGTCTAGTCCTGCCAAGAATGTAATAAGGGTTAATGGAGAGGCAGTTTCTGTAAGCAACACCAGAGTGTTTCCTTCCTGCCTTCCTTACAGGATTAGGCCAGTAATTTCTTCTAACATCCGGTTCTCCAAACTGCTTAGAATGTTAACAACCGGTTCTAGCGAATAGGTGCGAACCTGTAGAATCCCACCCCTGGGTCAACCTACACTCCAAAGCACCTGAAGGCAGAACAAGAAGCAACAGATGGAAGCTAATCAAGGAGAGAACCAGCTTGCCCCCAGAAGTTGTGGGTGTTCTTTTACTCAAAGTTTTTAAAAAGGGACTGGACGGTCATCTGTCTGATAATGGTATAGGGTCTCCTGCTTGAGCGGGGGGGGGGGGGGGTCGGATGAGAAGACCTTCAAGGTTCCTTCCAACTCTGTAATTCTGTGATTCGGTTACATAAAAGATGTTACTGTACCAACCAAACTACTTTATGATTCATATGCTAGATCTCCATGGAGAAGCAGAATGCTATAAACACAACAAGTCTGATGGAAAATATGTGCTGCTGGAATTGGTTGACCTACGTTGCAAGGCCAAGAGATGAATGCCCCAGAAACTGACTAGGCATAAACAAATCCATCTCACCATTCCCAGAAAGTCAACAGAGGGAAAGGTATTAGATCAGGAGATACAACATGAAACTAGTATGCCAGTGTTTCTTTTCCCTCCCACTCTGAACACCCTTTAAACCAGGGGACTCCAACCTTGGCCACTTTAAGCCTGGAGGACTTCAACTCCCAGAATTCCCCAGCCAGCTGGCTGGGGAATTCTGAGAATCGAAGTCCTCCAGGCGTAAAGTGGCCGAGGTTGGAGACCTCTGCTTTAAACACTGCATAAAATTAACCCCATTTTAACTGCTCTTTTTCTTTTAAAACCAAAGACCACCTTGCCTTGCTCAGTGGACTTTTTTTCTCCCTTTGGCAAAGTCCAAGGCAAATATCCATTAGGCTGTAGGCCAGAAAAATCTGCCACTCGCCCCACCCTAAAGAATCAAAACAAATGGATGATTACTCACAGAGAAAGAACACAGAAAAATGAGCAGAATATAGAAAAGAATGGATGACTCAAGTTGAGGGCATGAAGGAAGAAGTAAACACACACACACACACACACACACACACACACAAGCAAAAGTCTTTAGGAAGTATTAAGGGAGCAACAAATAGCTAGGATTATCATATACCCACTTAAAAATGTGGGTGCGCAGGCATACCAATCCAGTCCCAACCCTCCCCCTACAAATTATTTGCTGTGAATTCCAACAAACTCACTCTGCAACTCTTGAACATAGCAATTTGTTGCTCTTTTGAAATATAAAAGGATTCCCACACGAAACAAACACGGGCATTCCCATGTTATGAAAAACTGTACAAGATACTGCACATCTCTTGTTTCTGAAAAGTGTGCTTATTTATTCTGCAAGATCTTCATGAGGTATTTCCTCATGAAGGTATTTCCTCATGAGGTAAAAATGTGATGGAATATTTGGAAATCTCTCCCTCCCCCCCCTTCCACACATACAAATATGATGAGGGGGAGAGAGTACAACAGGGCAAGAGTACCTTAGAAGTACTCTCTACTTGAGAGTATCTTAGAAGCCCAAGTTCTCTCCCTGCAAAGAGATGGATACAAGAGAAACTGAGGCTGCTTATACTATAGAGAATGACTCTCTTATGTTTAAAATCACAAGTGACAAAATGTCAGATGCTGGCTTTTCATACATACAAAAAGACAGTAAGTGTGGTTTAAATTGTCTGCAGCTTCTATCTTTAGTAAACCATTCTACTTCACTAGCCTTCTGGAATGAGAACACACACTTTAGGTCCCTCCCAAAATCCATATGGCCAGCATTCAACTTTTTCATTTCTGTCTTATTAACGGGTGGAATTGGACTGAGTACTGGTCAAAGAGCAAAACCAACCAGACGATGTGCCATTAAAACCCGGGAGAAAAAGCCAAGCCTGCTTTCCCCTTTTTTTTTTCTACATTCAGCCTCAACTTCTCTTTGCCCTCCCCACCAGGTTTTCATTCACATCTGCAATGCACCAGTGCCTAATAATAGTCTGACTGCAAGAGTCTCTCCATCCCACTTTGCACAACCTAAGCAAGCAGAGGGCATCTAGCACGCCGTTTCCAGGACTGACCTCATTACTCACATCTCCCCTCCCCCCCAAAAGGGGGGGGGTGAGCAAACCAATTCCCAACTGAACCAAAGCAATTGAAAGAACAACAACCAATCAGCATAGCTCTCTTTTCCATGCAACAAAGTGCGATTTCCTGAAGACATCATCTTTTCAGCAGAAAGGGAAACTCTACTAGGCCTCTAGAATGAAGTGTATCCAGTCCAGGGACACCACTCTGGACAGCACTTTTTGTTCCCTGTGTCATGGCTCTAACATGCTCCCAGATTTATAGTGCAATAACTTAGTACATAATTATAAATGCCCATGTAGTCTGTGCTGTATAACTGATCTGACATTTTCTACTAAATGAATGGTTTCATAGAAATAAAAAAGGTGGAAGGTGTGGGGAAATAATTGTCCTAATTAGGCAGAGGGGGCCAGTAGATGATCTCCAAACTAATGTCCAACCCTTACATTCTATGACTATCTGATTTACATTAAATTCTGCAAATAAGGACGAAGCAATCATGTTTAGTCCCGGATTCAATCTATTGGGAATGGGGGTTCTATAAGTACCAGATTTCTGAAAATTAGTTTTGGTCCACAAGAGCCACATTAAATGACCCTTTACAGCCCATAACTAGAGTGAGACTATTCATATCTCTTGTACATCCCCTCTTTGTATAAATTGTAGAGGAATCTCATTGCTGTATTGGTCTAATTAAAGAGACAGAAAACCTCACAAATGCAGCATGAGAACAATGTGTCCCGACTCCTGCCCTGACTTCAGCACTTGATATTTGCCTTATATACACCCAGTTCTCCCACAATGGAGCCAGAAAGGAGGGTCATCATTTCAGAGCATATTTACAATGCAGTCTTACATTTGTTGACTGATTTCTGAAATTTTTTTCAGCATTGTTATATTCTATGTGAGGCAAAAAGATACCAAGGATTGCAAATAGATTCTCATTGCCATAATAAAACTGTAATTCCCAAGATTTTGGAGAAACAGGTACATGAGTTAGGCAGGTCAAGCAAATCAAAGCAAATTTATAACATAAATGGTCAAATTAGGTCAAAATTTAATAGAACTCAGAATTCTGTCTTGCTAGAGAATCAAATAAGTTGGTTGTGCATGGTACCTGATTTTGGTTCTTTCTTATCTAAACAAACCAGGGAACATCAACTATGACTTGTTTCAGCATCACTAAATCACAATCTCTGGCTAGAATCAAAACATGTTTTGAATACTGATTTTGGCTTGTTAGGAGATCTGGGAGCAAATGTTCTCTCAATTTACAATCACATCAATTAATTAGCTATCATCAAGTCGAATTTAGAAACTATTGCATCTTCACATCTCACTGCAGAGATCCCAGTTTAGATGTAATACTCTCCTAAACAAGGTTTTGTGGCTTGTTTAATGCTTCCAAATGGCAGGAAGAGCCATCAGGAATCAGGCTCTTGTTCACTATGACGTTGCTATAACTAAAGTAAACCTCAAAAAGGCACTTTATTCTGAACTTTATTCTAAAATTAAATAAATTAACAGTATTAAATAGAAAAAGGAGGCCAAATTCTTATATCATAAAATAAATGTGCCCTAGATGATTATCTGCTTAAGGTTAGAGAGATTTTGCAATCCTTTTTAAAACCCCTTCCAATTTTAGGACTGTTTTTTCTGCAGACATCAACTTTGCAAAGTCATCTCATGTCTACACTTAGCACTTCTAATTGTCAAAACTGAAAGATTAATCAATATACATTTGGAATCTCAAACTCCAACTCATTCCCCAATTTCTGCAAATGGACTCAATTTTTCTCTTGTCTCTTCTCCAGATAACAAAGAAAACAACTTGATCCAGAGTTTTCCCCCCTCCTTAAGTGAGAGGAGAAAACTCTATATCAAGTTGTTTTCTTCGTTGTCTGGAATGGATGGCACATGTGTGTGTGCATATGCACATACATGCCAAATCTGAATGCTGAAGGAAAAGGCTGAATACAGCTAGATACAGAAAAATCTCTTGTCCATCACAGTCTTAGCTATCCTAAAAGCAGCCTTTTCTGTCTAGCAGTCTCCAGGCAGGTAGGGGTCAAAGAAAATCATGGGAGCTGTAGGAAAAGGCATTCAATACGCTACCATAAGCTGTAGTTTAGGAAAAGGCCTACAAAATCCTCTCTAGGTGTTGTTGTTGCAGCATCTTTCACCCCTTGCCATGTCATCTGAGAATTGTGATTCAGCTGCCTCTACAGAACTACAGCGTTCCTGTTTCTAATTTAGAGGATTGCGGTACCGCAGAAGTGATTTATAAGGACAGCTTTAGAAATACGATGCAGAAACACAGAATGAAACAATTGTTTATTTTCTCCTCCAACTTGTGGTTAACAAGCAACGATCTATCCAAGCCTCAAAAACAGAGCTACAGACTCAATTTTCTGTGTAAAATACATTGCCTAATAAAGTGACCTTGACTTCACTTCATGTAGAAATATAGTCATATAAATGAAGTAAATAAAACAGTATCATGTACCAGTATATGCAAACTCACATTGAATCTGAATTCCCACTCACCCAACTGAGTTGGGGGATTCTATTCTTCTTATTGAACCTTTTCAACAACTATTTTCAAGAAGATTCAAAGGAGGAGGATTTGGTGTGATAAAATATTCCCTCATCCAATAATCCCACTTCAGACTAGGGAAAGATAGTGTCAGTCTACAGTTTAGATTAGACATATCAATTAGTGGATGAATTGACAATATTTGTCCCTACAAATATTGAACTGAAGAAACTTCTTGAATGAGAAGCAAAATGTTTTCAAAGAAAAACAAAGCCCAGTTGCCTTTTGAAAAAAAGCATCTTTGGGATATAGTATAATCTCACTTATTATTGGAAATATTTATGTAATACTAATATTACTATTTAATATAAATATAATACCATAAACTCCAGAAACATTTATTGCGTTTTTTAAAGTTTAAAGCATCAACTACTGCAATGATTTTGCTGCTTCAGATCCCAATATATCATTGGTCAGCCCTGTTTCCACACACCACCAAGAAGGGTAGGTTTTGTGTGTTAGTTTTTGTGGTTAATTACCCACAAAATAAAAATGCACGGAACTGAAGTCTTATGAGAGAAATTACAAAGTAGAAGGTAAAGTCAGTGCCTGGTCCTCATCTGCTCCCTCATTGGAAAAGACCTTGACGCTGGGAAAGGTTGAAGGCAAAAGAAGAAGGAGACAGCAGAGAACGAGATGATTATTCAGTATAATTGATGAAATGAACATGAATTTGGACAAATTCCAGGAGACAGTGGAGGACAAGGGGGGCCTGGCATGCTGTGGTCCATGGTGTGACAAAGAGTTGGACGTGACTTAGTGACTGAATAACAACACCCACCTCAACAACAACCATCTCAACTATTCCCTATCTCTCATTTACCAGCCCTACTGAGAAGGGATTCCAAGTAACAGGTTTAAGAGCAGAAATACGATCATGGTTCTTGCGTACACGTTTGAACTCTAAAGTTTTCACTTGAATCAATTTGTATAGTTCTAGGTTATGGTACCCAGAAATGTGATATTAATGAAGTGTCCTAGACTTTTTAATACAGCCTCTGGAAAGTGATTCAGCAGAAGGGACTTGTTTCGGTCTGAGCAAAACACTCAGCTGTATCCGAACGCTGCCAAGAATGATCATCTGTTTTCTTCTCACTTAACTTGTCAAGAAAGGCAATATATGGATGGGAGAAGTGAGGTTTCATAACTGTCTTGAAAGAGCAATGAATCATGAAAGATAATAATGAAAGATAATCAAGATAATGACAGCAATCGCATTGGAATTAGTTGCAGGTATTTTGCTAAGTTGGGTAAAAGCATACATATAGTGACAGATCATAACCTTGGTCTTTTAATCCAGGACTGGCCATTTGAATACCCTAGGACAGCCAGCAAAGAGGATGCTGGTGCAGAAAGCTGACTTATATTTATTTATTGATATAAACATGGTTAAAGTACAAGCATCATGTTTATAACAGAAACTAAGCATAACAGGCTTTTATTCCGATCCGGTCAATTTTAACAATGATTACACAGGATTTAGCTACTTTTCTGGGAACTTTGGAATATTATTTAGCAATAAATGCCCAATTCCCTGTTTAGGATCAAACTAAGGGATCAAGCTTGTTTAGGGAGATTAGTGCCAACCTTTAGGTGAGGGATAATTCCAAAGCACTTGTGTGACTGATCCAATTTCAGTATCTTAGCATGTGCATAAGCAGTTTTGATAGGCAATAATACTCGATCTCCCAGTCAATGCCGTTGAAGTAGGGTGTCTAGGCCTGCCAGCAAGAACACTCTGCTGTAGAAGAGCACAAGAACATGGTAAAATATTTGGGAATGGTAAGGGATTAACACAAAACCTCAATAAAGTAGAGGTCTGCCATATCAGTTCTCTGCAAATAAAAATCTCAGGTTCTTTGTCTGATCCCACTCCAAACTGTTCCAGCACTGATACAGATAAAGTGGTAAATCAGATCTGACATAATCTGATTCTTCCATAGAAAGTGTGTTTATCATTTCAAAATGAGCCAAGGACTCTGCTCCAATACTTTAACAAATTGGGCTTCCAATGAAACATCCAAATCCTAACCAAAGGATGGTTGGTGTGTGTGTGTGTTTTTTTTTTTCTTGGAGACTGAGCAAAGAGCAATGAAGATAGATCTCAGAAATGTACAGTAGATTGAAATGCTAATCCACAGCAATACCTTTATGCTATACAGACAGCACCGTGTGCCATACTGCAGAGGGCATAATATTTTAACTTTGAGCAATTTGATTGGTGAAGGAAGAAAAGCCCACCAACAGCAAATGAGATCATTTTATATTTCCCTGAAAGTGGAAGATATATCAGCTTACATCAGCATTGGGATTTTTTTTTTTCTACAGCTTTACCGATTCTGCTATGTAGACAAATATCTAAGACTTTGAAATCTGGCTAGCTTTCAACATTTAGGAACATTTAGTCTGTCTCCATTTTTGCATATTTAATGCTTCTGAAAAAAAAAATATTGCCAGAATCTCATATCTAATACCTAATTTTATATTTGGATAAAGCTGCAGAATGCAAAGCAATTTTTATTCCCTGATGGGCAATGTCTCCTTCTGATGTGCATAACTAGCTTCACACACTGCTTTTGTTGAATAAATCATCATGTCCTAGTTTACACATTATGCAATGCCAAAAATGATGACTTAAAAACAACAATGGTTGGGATCATATTTATACTTCAACTATAAACAAATAAACACATATGACTTAGTGCTCTGTATTTACTGTGTTAAATTCCTTTTGCCAACAGACCTTATTTGACCAATTTTGTAAGGGATAGCCAGCGAGATTCAAGGCTGACCAAAGATTTGAACTTGATACTTCTTATCTGTGTCTAATAAGTGAAGACTGACTTTAGAATATTTAAACACCCATGAACATTGCAAGCCCTGTATATCTCCTTATTTCTTCTGTTTCAGATTGATATTCAATTTATTAAATACAGTATATAATACTTTGTTTTACTAGATTGTGGGATGTTCAGTTCCCAAGAGGTTGGGGTTTTTTTTGACATTGACAAATCTAGATTTGAAAAAGAGCTAAGTTAAAAAGCCTGGATGAAAAAAATTATTTTAGAAAAAAAAATGACTTAGCAGAGGAAAGTTGAAATGGGCACGCCACCATGGGGTTGACCCAAAAAGGAAGGTCCTTTTGCGTGGATCATCCACTGCTTCTAAATGGCACATACTTCTGATAGAAGGAGAAAATCTGCAGAGGGTCTCTAGAGAACTGTAATAACTGAACACATTTCTGAGGAAGAATTTTTCCAAAAGTGTTCTCTGCCTTCACCCCTTTGTCCAAAGTATACCTGACATATATTCAACTGTACTTTCTTAAGTTCTTTTGAAGTCACTAGCCTAGCATTTCAGAAGTGACTGGTATAGAATGCTAATTAATGTTTGCCTTTCAGGGACTTATTTATTGAAAATCTGCTCTTGGCTGTTTTCCTCTTTTGTGGTAAATACACATTTGTAGCCTGCAAAGTATGTTAGGCTTCAGCAAGTCTTACCTGCAGAAGTAGTTTTCAACTGAAGGAAAGAAAAACTCAGAGGACCCACTCACATTTGGCTGATTATTCAAATGTATCTCTTGTCATTCCCTGTCTAAATCTAGGTGACAAGAATTCAGCCATCACTAATATAAATAAATCGAAGCTGTGCACGTCTCCTGCGTGCTACATGTGCCGACAGTAGGATATAAATAATACAGTACTCCTGTAACAGTAATATTGCATACCGAGATCTTGGGGAGAGTTGAATTTCTGCACCTTCCTCTCCCTCCTCCCCTCACCAAAAGATGTGACTGAGAGGGGAGAATAGTTAGGTGGGAACTGATAACAGGGGAGCACCACGCAGTCTTAGTTCTGTGGTGTTTTGTCAAGAAAATGGAGAAGAAACAGAGAAGGCACAAGTGGAGAAGACTGAAAAGCAAAGCAAAAGAGACTGACTCTGCTTCAAGCCTGATCTTTTTTTTTTAATGGTGTTTTTTTTTTAAAATGTTGTTCCAAGAAAGAATGAGCCCAGGGGAGGCTGCGCAACTGTTTTCTCCTCTCTGAAAGAGACCAATGCGCTCAAGAGGAGAAATGATGTTTCATTCTCCTCTTCCAATGAAAAGTCTCCAAAAGCTTAGATTTTGCCCTAAAATAGCATCATACCAAACAAGTTTATATAAGTGCCATACCGGAACAAGCTGTTCTCTCCTGTTTTTTTTTTTAACTTTTAAAGCTAGGAAAAACATTTCGAGGAGGGCTCACAGAGAAGGAAGTGCCCCCAATGCCGTTTTTTTTTTGAGATTCCCATGATGGCAGTGACTCTATGGCAAGGGCTCTCCGAACTTGAAGACTTGTGGACATATATCTGGCTGGAGAATTCTGGGAGTTGAAGACCACAAGTCTTCAAGTTGCCACGTTTGGAGACCTCTGCTCTATGGGGACAGAAGGCTCCCCGAAGAAGCCTTTAAAACTTTCCCAGGCCCTGACCGCAGCCAGCCCCTCTCTTGCCGCTTCACCTCACCTGCGCTTGTATTCATCCCGTTCCCTCTTCACCTTGGCCAGGACATTGTAGAGAGCCCGGATTTCAGGGGTGATGGTGTCTATCTGCACCCCAACTCCATCCGGGTGCATCCAGGAGACTCCAGGCCCCTGAACTACTGTGGTCTCTAGGCCTGGCCCCAGACGGCGAGCCTGGGAGAACGACCAGATGGTCCCGGGCAGGAAACGGGAGGAGGCAGAGAAAGCGCTGCTGGGCAAAAAGGGAGACTGACAAGAAGTCGGGGTGAGCGGTGCTCCTGGGTGGTGGCAACTGGGAGAAAGCGGCACCCTCGACGTGCTGCTGCCCAGTCCCACCGGCCGGATGCCGCTGCTAGCCCCGCTGGTCAGGGAGAGTCCCAGCGGGCGGATGGGGCTGACGAAACCGGTCTGGACGGCTTGGTCCCGGCACTGCAGGCTGTCCCGACGGGCCCCCCCTTCCTCCAGGGCCTGCTGGAGCTGCTTCTCCAGCTGCCGATTGCGGCGCTCCAACTCGTGCACTTTGGCCAGGAAGCATCGGAAGCGGAGGTTGAGGGTCTTCAGCACATTGATGTTGGAGCCCAGGTCGTTGCGGAGGGCCATGGCGGCCGGCGGCGCCGGGAAGGAAGACCCGGCGGCGAGGGAAGCCGGCGGGGCCAGTTCCCTGTCGAGCGAGTCCCCCTGGGGCTCGTGGGGAAGAAAAAGGAGGCCCGGCAGCTGCTGCCGTTGGCGCTGCTCGGGGCCCGCCGCTGCCCCCAAGCCCTGCTGCTCCTGCTGCAGGAGGAAGAGGTTTGGGCCGAATAACGGGTTCATGGCTCCGCCAGCCGTCCCGCAGCTGCGACAGGGAAGGGGGAAGCGGCCTCTGGGCGGAGAGGCGCAGCCCCAGCAGCCAATCCCCGCCGCCCGCCGCGGAAGAGGGGCGGGAAGGAGCCCCGCGCTGCGGAGGGAGGGATGCGGCGCTGGACAACAGAGGACGGTGCGGCGTCCTGCGGGAGGAGGGATGCGCGCCCCCACGGACGGCGGGTTGAGGCGACCAATCCCTGGCCCGCCTGGGCTGGCTCTGAGGCCGCGGCTGCGGTTGCCACCGAGGATCCGGCTTGCAGCTTCTCTCCCCCCAGCTAAAGCGTCGGTCGGAGAATGAATTGCTCGACTAGTCAGACAAAGCAGGAGGGTCCGCCTGGGGTCGGTCCCCCCCCCTCCCCACTTTTTCTTCTTCTTTTACCGCCTACCGTCGTTTTGCATCATCCCCTTCAGCTCGCCTTGGAGATCAGAAAGCTGGGCAAGTTTAGACCCCTAAATAGCGACAAAAGGTGCTGAACGGACGTGCTGCTGACCCTATCCAAAACCAACCGAACAAGCCTTTGCCAGCGACCGAGATCGTTTACACGCTGAAAAGCAGAAAACACACAAAATGGAACAGATGACTCCCCTGTTAACCTTAGCTTCTGAACCTTTTGAAGTCAGTAACCTAGCATTTCAGAGGTGAATGAATGAAAAGAAAGCTATGTAATGGTTGCCTTTCAGGGACTTCTTTATTTATTGAAAATCTGCTCCTGGCTGTTTTCCACTAAGTGTGGTAGAGACATATTTGTTGCCTGTAAAGAAAGTTAGGTTTCATCAAGTCCCACCTGCAAAAACTGTTTCCAACTGAACAAAAGAAAAAGTCAGAGTCAAAAACACACTAACATTTGGCTGATTTCTTCAAATGTATCTCTTGTCGTTCCCTGCAACTGAATCTTGCTCTCCAAATAGAGCATGAGATTTGGCATAAAAATCACAGCAGCATCAGCAGGCATTAAGAGCTGCAATTGTAATGGCTCACTTTAGGCAGACTTAGCGGTAAGTAGCTTGATGATGATTTATTTTAATATATAAAAATCCTAAGGACACCTGAGAATCTCCACGGAGCAGCTTTCTGTCCAAACTGTTTAACTTGTTCTACCATTATCTGAACCTGGGGGTGAACTGTGGAATATACATTTGGAAGGAACACTAATTTGTTCAGTATAGTATAATCCTGTGAAAAAGATCCCAAAAGATACCTACTAATGAAAAAAAATATCTTTGCACGTTATTGACAAGCATATTGACCACATTCTTAATGTCCAAACAAATTGCTTTCCTTAAAAGGAATTGAAAGACCAGCATAATCTGAAACAAAATGGGGCCCTGTATATTTACCTTCAGTCAGGTGGTTTCCACTTTTTAGCCTTCTTTCCAGCTGCTCAATTCACACTCATTTTGTATTCTGGAATTTACACAACATTCTGTGGTTTCAACAGTTAAGTTCCCGTACTTTGCAGGGGAATAGCCTCCTTGGGCTTCTGCTCAAATTCACTCCAGCTTACCAAATACCTGGTTCCATTTTGGCTCCCATCTTGTCCATATTCCCTGCTATTAGGGCAGGCATTAAAATTCAGACAAGAATAGGAAAAAAAAATATTGATCCAAAGACATTTGTCACTCAAATTCTGCAGCCTCAAGCAATGCAAATTTGCTAGGTTTTATTGAGCAAGTCAAATTCATTCTTAATTTTTTGTTATTATGTTTCTGTTCAGGAACAACTTTGTAGTATTCCTAGGATCTCTTCAAATTAAATGTACTTGCTTTACTTTCCCACACAAAAACGCTGACACATACATACTGGTAGATAGGCAGCAAATGTCCTGGCAGGTTTTCAAGCCCCAGACCTTCTGACTAGGCACACATTAGCTGAGAGTGCTTTAAAGAAGACGCCCAGGGCAGGAAACCTCACCATCAGGACCACTTCTGAAAATAGCCTCTTCTATTGGATTTTTGGAGAGCAGCAAGATAGATCAGGGCTTCAGCTACAGCGCTTTATCCTTACTGGTTAGATTTATACTCGCCCTTTCTCTAAGAGCTCCAGGCACCCTGTACAGTGGCTCTCCTTTTATTTTATTCCCCAAGATCATGTTAAAAACTCTGGACTGGGAGGAAGTGTGGATTAAGACTTGTCCAACATTGTAACACTAAACCATGTTGCACCTGTGTGCAATTAAGATTAAATTACAGTCTTTTGTTTTTAAGATTTCATATACGAAATTTGCAACTTTTCAAATCTAAACCCACCATCCCAGAAAGCAACCAGGAACCAATTAAATTGGTTAATGATTAATGAAGCCAAATTATGCTCTGCATAAAGTTGTGTGTGCTTGCTTGCAATGTGTATTAACCTTCTCCAAAATTCTTCCAAGAATTTTTAAAGCTTTTGCCAGCCCCAGATAACAAGCCTATTTATTACTCGTTGCATAGCCCCATGTGTCACAGGGGACAAGGAAGTGTTATCCAGACAGATCATGAAATCAAGGAAATTTTTAATGACAGGTAGGGGTCTCATACAAATAGTCTCTGCCCTTCAACAGGCTAAAAATAAATGAAACACCTGAAGTGCAAAGGGGAAATGCCTTCTGCATAAGTCTTGCCAGGACAAGTTATCTTGGTAGTCAAGAATTTCCCAACAGTCACCCCAGAATTGCCAGCAATTGTTCCATGGTGTATGAAACCTAACAGCCCCCTTCTACTGGGGGTTTCGTTGTACCCCTTTTTTTCTGGGAGTTGATTTAGCCCTTAGTCCTCCAGGAGAGGGCCTAGCAGCATTCAAGAGTCTGGACTTCTTCTGAAAATTGCTTTTCTTGGAGGCAACAAGCAGTTTCTTCTTTTTAATAGCATTCAATTCTCCTTTAGTCTCCTTCCTGTCTGCAATTGCAGCTGAAAGCTCTTGCTTTGAAGCTGGCTGCTGATTGGTTTTACTTTCTGGACCTTTTTTCTTTTTAGATGGAGGTTCAGTTGGAGCTGGAGCAGATCCATCTTTTACTGCTTGCGTTGTTAGCTCCTCACTGGACGCTTCATCTAGAAGTTAAAAAATAAAAGTTAGATTAGAAGCACCCATCAGATTATGACATCTCCAGTTTTTAATTAGTTTCAGGTTTTAACATCTTTAACAGGAAATTTCTGGGTCCCAATTATTTCTAAAGGTTTTGAGAAGAGGTGGTACAAATCCAATTCTCATTTTAATTCAAACTGTACCTTCCTCACTGCTATTAGAACAAAGTATTAGGATGTTCAAACCACACAATAATGTACATTTGATTAATTTACTTTAAGAGTTAGCTCCATTGGAATATGTTTGTAAAATGTCAAATTCATTTAGACATATTATTGTAAAGGTGTGTAGCATTTGGGTCTAATGGCTTTGGATCCATCTAGTTGAAGATGTTAATTCATTTCCAGGTTTATGATTCCTGTTGGGTGTTGTTAACAAGGTTTCTGAAAAAGGCAAGCTCTCAGATTCATTACCTTTCTGAGGTTTAGGAATGGCATTGGAAAATTTTTTCAATTTGGCCACAAAAAAACCATCCATATTGTGGGTATGCGGATAGAAACGGCGTGTGGATTTCAAGGAAGGATGGAAACGACGCTCCCTAAACCTAGACAAATAAATGCAAAGAAAAAGTGATGCATTTCCAATATCCAAAGCCTTTGAGCGAATGTCCACTGCCCCACTCCATTTTTCAGAATTAAGAGATACAAACCGGGTAAATCCTTCTTTGCCAAAGTCCAGACCTGTTGGTACCAAGCGGACGTTGCGCTTCTTCAGGGCATAATCCACCACCCACTCGTTCTCTTCTACCTATCACCACAGAGCACAGGCAGTCAGGTTGGTCAACGTCTCCAGCAGAACGAAAGCGTCAGTGGAGACAGGGAATAAAACAGGCACCTACCATGACTGAACAAGTGCAGTACACAATGTATCCCCCAGTCTCAGAGGTTGCGTTAACAGAGTCAATGGCACTGAGGATCAACTCCTTCTGCAGGTGAGCACAGCGCAAAATGTCCTTTTCATCCTGAAAAAATACAGGAAGATGAATGTTAATAGAAACAAATCTCAGTACTTTTTTTTAAAGGGAGGATTACAAACTTTCCACCAGGAGACAGATGGGGGACTGAACCCTGTACTTTTCTGCATTTTTCAGTCAACAAATGTGGACAGAAGAGGATAGCATGGATAGTGCTCATAGTTGGGAAATTGCTTTCTGGAGATGTTGCTAAAGAATTTAGTGAAATTATTCATTTTGCCAGAGCTTGTGTTGTTTTGTTTTTATTTATTTATTTGACTTTTATAGCTACTCATCTCAACAAGTAACTCAAACCAGTTATTTTCAGACTACTACCTCAAAAATAAAATAAAATTTTCTGCTCTTTTGGTTGCCTTTGTTCATTCAGCATACTGGCATACTCTTTGAACCTATTAAAATTAGTCTTATTCAGCAATATACATTTCATTATCAAGGTTGTAAATATACTCCAGAGATCCATAAGAGTTCAGACTGTTCCACAACTTCCATTATTTGAATTTCTCTTTGAACTTTTTCTTTGAACTAATCTGATTTATATGCCAGGCCTTAACCAACCCAGTGTGGATATTTCACACTGTTTAATTCCATGGTCAATTCTTCCAAAGGACAGATCTAGCCAAACATTTTAACCAGATGAAACCAATCAGTATACTTATATCATAAATCTCTCACTTCTTTCAGATATCCTTAAAGAGGCACCTTGGTTGAGTTTGTAGCCATTTATGAGAAGGAAGATGTATCATTCTGAGCTACTCCATGTGCCCATTCTGATACTGCTGTGTTTCATGCAGTGAGAATGAATAAATTTACCTTATTAGTTTTGACTGTGGGGTCCTTTGAAATAACACCAGTACCACTGCAGGGAGCATCAAGCAAGACTCTGTCAAATCCACCCAGCACCTTAAGATGAAAAAAAAAATGGACTCAGAAGGAAGTTTCTCTCTTGATTCTATCTGCTCTTGATTTGATCAGCTTAATAGCTGAAGACTAAACACTTACCTTGAAGTCTACTCTTCCCCACAGAGCAGAAGGCAAACCGGCTACATCTGGTCCTCCCTGCCCTCCTCAGTAACCTGGGCATGAGCCCTGATCAGCAGGGGAAGGTTGAGGCAGCTGGCTCATAAGCAGCTTTGCCCCTGACAGCTACCCCCAGAAGGGAAAGGTGGCCCTCGTCCCAGAAGACACATCCTCAGCGGCAGCATACCTTAGGAAACTGGCGCCCATCACAGTGGCTCACAACAGCATTTGTGACTCCTAAGCGGTGCAAGTTTCCCACCACACTGTGCAAACGTTCCGCATTGCTGTCATTAGCTAGTATCACCCCTGTGTTCTTCATCAGCTGAGCTGCCAGGCAGAACAGAAAGGTGCGCGTCAGGCCTGCCTTTGCAGCAATGATGCAGCAACTCCCAAAAGGCTTCCACTCCTTCCACACAATATGCTGTTTTGGAGTTTCCTACACAGGCAAGTCCTTCTCCTCCATGCAAATGGAGAAGATTGCCTGCATTTCCTATAAAGTAGCCTTCTCTGTGGGTTACTCAGCACGGCTGTTAAACTCCTTAGACTGTCTTTAAAAAAAAGTTGGTTGAGGACATTTCTCCATTTCCTCTCTAAAGCCAGATATGACATTTAGTTCCCTCTAGGCTGCTAGTTATGAAACCTTAGCAACAACCAAGGCAACAAGGTTGGCAATGGTGCTTTTATGGCATTTGAAGGCTGGCTGGGGAATTTTGGGAGGCTGAAGTCCACACGGCTTAAAAGTTGCTGAGGTTGAAAAACACTGGTTTAGTAAACAAAATCGAGGGGCAAATTAACCCTCCTTCCTATGAGAAATGCAGAGAACAAGGAGGATGATCAGGATATGCAGGCTTCATTACCAAAGCAGCAAGAAGTGAAATATATTATGCATCCACAATAGATAACATTTGGAAGAGATTTAGGTATTTCCCTTTTTCACAGGAGTATAAGGACATGAGACATAAGATCTGCTCCCACTCTCCTATACTTGCATAAGAGCTCTGCCAGTTGGCCTGGGGACCAAATGGATGATTCCACGTGGAGGCGGCTTCTGGATTGAGGGCAATCTCCACCTCCACACTTGCCCTCTGCTCTCCACCCACTTATTCTTTTGGTTATCATTTTGATGTATTATCCTTTTGTGTTCCTTTGTCATTGTTTATTTTATTGTTCTATTATTTTACTTATGTTCTGTTTGCACTTTAATTTAAGAAAATAAATAAATATATTATCATTTTGTATTCCTTTATCATTGTTCTATTATTTTTACTTATGTTCTGTTTGCACTTTATTAAAGAAAATAAAAGCACAGACTTGCACGATTCTGTTATTATGGCCAATCTCAATCAAAGTAGTTTGATATTTCCTATGAAGTTGATTGTCTGGTCTGGCTCACCTTGTAGAACTGACAACAAGTGGCCTCAAATGAGACAAAAAGTGAAATTGAAGAGATTAACCTAAACCTTGTTTGGGCTGGTTCATACCAAACAATTACCTCAGGACAGGGGGAAAGATTAAAAGTATGCATACTCTGAAGTGGACCATCAGAAGGAGCCTGCCTTTTAATGGAGAGCGTAGAGCAGCCTTGCATGGTGAGCAGTCCCCAAAATGGGGGATTTGAACCCATTCTTCCCCAACAAGCATAAGTACCTATGTAACTGGTCTTGCCTCCTGGGGCACAGCACATGTCCAGAATGCGCTCATTCTCCTGAGGGGCCAGAGCCATAACAGGGAGAAGGCTGGAAGCACCTTGCAGCATGTAGTGTCCAGCTAAGTATTCTGGGGTGGCACCTAAGAGAGGAGGGAAAAGGAAAGACCAAAGGGATAATAAATACAGGGAAAGCAATGGCAGAGTGCCTTGTAGAGAGGCAGGATTTGAGGGAGAAAGAGAAGAGGGATACCCACCGATAGGCACAGAGGAGTCATAAACAACAAGCCCAGTTTTTGACCACTTTCCTAATGGGTCTAAATTCACTCCACGATTTATCAAGGCCTGCAACAAAAAGGAGGCGCTTTAGCTCTTCCAATCATGGCAAAAGAAGAGAGAAAAAGGCTGGGGATGCTCAAATACACACCTGGGCTAAATCACGGCGTCTTGTCTTCAGTGTATTGGTGCGGAGGGTCACTGGCCGAGAGACCTCATTGGCTTCCAAGAATTCAACTAGCTAAGAGCAGGCAGAATGAAAGAATGGGAATTTTTCCTCATCAAGAAGCAGTGGTTACACACATTGTTTTTTTCCCATGGAGTAGAAGTAATTGAACTGACACTTGCTTTAAAGAATACTGATCTATCAAAAGAGGTGAATAGGGAAACAATGAAAATCCTTTGTTCTTGTCAAATGATGCTATGCAAGAAACCAAGACCAGTTCTTAGTCTCCCAGTGATAATCCAAAGGCAAAAAGCATCTTGTCAGCCAGAGCTAATATTATGTGGGGAGAAGCTTTGATGGCAGGGAAGAAAAGGAATATTTACAATTTATACCGGAGTTCTTGCAGCAAGTAGATCGGTGCTAATGTTGATCTGCATGGCAATACAGTGAAACTTACAAAAGAAATTGAAGACTGAGAAAACACTGGCACCAAAATAATTATCTACCAAGATTTCAGGTCTGTTGTTGACTGCACCACCAATTTTTTGTGTTTCTGACTAAAAATCTTTCTAGAGAAATAGTACCTTCGACAGAGGGAAGAGTTCTGTCATCTTTCCAATTAAGAAATCACTGTAAGAGTAATATGCGGCAAGATCCTGATGCAGAAGGGATAAATATTCCTGCCTTGAGCGTCCCTTCTCTCGCTTCGAACTGAAATCCTGAAGCACCTCCATATTATCTTTTATACGCTGATGAATGAGTTGGAGATCAGGAGGCTGAGCAGGTGAAAAGGAATTAAGGAACAACCACAAATGAAACTGTCTTATACCAAATCAGATAACTGATTTTACTAATAGCTTACTCAGCCTTTTCCAGAGATTATTGGTTCAATCAGCAACTTGTTCAGGCTTCCACAATAAGGGCACAAAACCTACCAAACAAGGGACCACAAGTTAGGATTACACAAATCCAAACCACCACTATCAGTTGACAGCAAAAATATCCTTTTGCAGTCCAGATTTGGTAATCCCAATACTTAGCTTGGTCCCCTTGCACAAATATAAAAGTTACAAGCAAAGTACTTTGAATTCCAATAAGGCCACATTAGGGGTTGAAGCTTAATTTGCACTTTGAACGTTCATATTCTACCATCCAAATTACAAACTGGTTGCAAAAGTGTGTCATGCTAGCTCCATGCAAGATAGATTGTGGTTTATCACGACACACTGGAATCACACCACATTCATTTACTTATTACATATTTATCTCATTTAAAAACAGTCCTAAAATGGAAATGAAATGTTTCAGAGAGGTATTGATACTTAATCTCTCTTACAATAAAGCAATTCAGGACTGCCATCCTTTTATGGAAAGTTTAACAGAGTATTAAGGGGTCTGTATGAATTCACCATACAGACCATATAATCAAGTGTTTCCTAACCTTGGCAATTTTGACCTGTGGACTTCAACTCGCAGAATTCCCCATGCAGCCATGCTGGGGAATTCTGGGAGCTGAAGCCCATGTGTTTAAAGTTGCCAAGGTTGGGAAACTTTGCCTGTAACAAAGCTGTGCCATACAAAGGGATCTCTTTCCCTAGAAAAAGACTCAGGAGGACACACAGAGCAACTCTGGACAACCCCCTTAATATTCTCTGGGTCCACCAGAATAAGGATATCTTCTTTCTCTATCTCCTGCCCACTGGGAAGCACGAAGCACTCCTCTGCCTCCACGTTGAGCTTCAGGTTTGTGTCCTTTTCTTCTTCTTGCTCTATCCTCTGCTTGGGCGGTGGTGTCTCATCCTCACTGTCATCCTCACTGATGTCCTGCCTGCAATCCAGAAGAAAGTCGTTTTGCAAGGGGACTCATAGAGGAGGAGAAAAATTGGATCCATTGTAAGGGGGAAAAGCTCAGCGATTCCCCCAAATCAAAATATTCTGGATCACTCACCCTTCCATCTTTTGTTTTCGAGCAGCTCGTTCTATAGGCAGGAGCTGAATGTAAAAGCATACAAAGAACCACTTAATCAAAGGCCAGGAGTATCCTTTCTCCCCACCCACCCACTCTGAATAATGAGATCTACAATATAGAGAAAGTATATTAACATCAACTTTATTTAATTAGATCCAGAAGGCTTCCCGACTCTGGGTGGTCTTAGAGCAGGGTCCCCAATCCCCAAGCCGCGGCCCATTAGGAAACAGGCCATGCAAGTGAGTGAAGCTTTTTTTGCACATGCAAGAGATCGAGGTAGCATGTGAACACACACACACACAACCCAGTCCATGGAAAAAATATTTTCCATAGATCTGGTCTCTGGTGCCCAAAAGGTTTGGGAACCATTGCCTCATAGAATCCCATCTGTGGGTGTTTTTAAAATATAAAATATGTACTCATTCTGTGAATGCAGCTACCTTTTAATAAACTGTAATGGTGCCACTAGAACAGAGTAGAACCAGCCACAAAAAAAAAAAAAAAAAAGTAGGAGTAGGAAATCCTGATAAAAATGATTTCATTAAACTTCAAAAGAAATTGCTTCAAGGTGCTGCAGCAGACCATCCTATTTCAGTGGAAGTGCTTTCCCCTGGGGCTATAATACTGGGGAAATATATGGGGGGAGGAGGTGGAAGGAAGGAGCAAGATTAAAGTGACTATTATTTTCCATTATTACTGAATAAGGGTCAAACCAAACATGTGGAAAAGCTAGGAAGCAAATAAATAAAATAAACTTCCCACCACCCTTGGAAAGCCATCATGACATCTCTTGCAGAACACTTAAAACTGACAGTTTCTGCTCAGTAACAAAATCCTAGGCAGCAGACAAACGTCTTCTTCAGCCTTAGGTTTTCTTGGTCATAAGGGCTGATCCCCACAGTTGGTCTTAGTAACTAAGTTAAATAAAAAACATACATTTCCTAGCATATTCTTTTTATATTGATAGCCCACCTGCTTTGAAATCTTAGATTACAGTGCATCCCAACATAAAATATGGGGTTCTAAATCAGGGACAAAATGGCCCAAGAGACAGAGTAGAGACACAAAATTCAATCAGGAGACAATGACACAAGAATTTCCACCTGAATAAGTAAGAAATATTTCCACCTATCCGAGTAACAGCCACCAAAACGCATTGTTGCTAAATATTCTTACCTCTTCATCACTAGAGGAAGCAACTCCATAGTCATCCCTAATCTCATCCTCACTTAGATCATCTTCATCACGGAAAGCCATGCTTTCTTCTTTGTCTTCTTCACTCTCTTCAGTCCTAGATCTCTTCTTCCTTAAGGCAGGGGAAGCGAGCTGCATAGCAGCATCAGTGCTACCGTTAGTTGCGCTGTCCTCTGGAGAACTTTTCCCCTTGTTTGCCAACTTGAGTTTTTTCCTTTTAGCTGCCCAGAAAGACAATGGAACACTGTGAAACAACTAAGGTACAATGAATTGTCTGCCCTGGCACACTTTAGAGCAAAGTTCTTCACCTCATGTGGATGGGAAATAATGAACATTGTAATTCATGAGAAAGATGGTGAAGGTCAGATGAGGTTGGCGGGGCCAATGAAGGCAGGGTAACTGGGCTGTCAGAAGGCAGGGAAGAATGAAGGGGAGAGGAGAGGAGAGCTAGGCAGATGAAGGGAATTGAAGAGGAGACATTTTGTCCCTTACATTACTGAGGCTTGGGGCTGGGAGGGATCAAGCCAGGACCAAGATTGAAGTGGGTCCTCGCCTAACAACCAGCAGGATTCAGTTAACAATAGCAACAAAGAATACTGGGATTGCCGCTGCTATGTGATGCAGTCACATTTCCAAGCAAATCAATGCCAGCAGGGCAGTAACTGAATCCAATTCGACTACATCTCAACCATTCCTATTTTCATCTTTTGTGCTTAACTGAGGAATCCTGAACCAACAATTGTTATGTCCTGCTTAATGTATGTGCCACTGAACTTTCATTTGGACTAAGATTACATAGGTCAAGTGATCAATCTTGCTAAAGTTCTGCTGATTAGTTGAATAGAATTGCTAAATATCCTTTAGACTGAAGGTGGTAAGCAAATAGGAGTACCAAAGTGGTACAAAAGTAGCTTTCGTTTACCAAACTTACATCCAAGAATGTTGAGCATTATAAAAATTGTCAAAGCACTAATAGCACAGTGGTTTGTAATCTTTCTGCATCTGTCGAGTACAGAACTCTTGGTTATTCTTATAAGGGGGGAGGAAGCTTTCTAAAGAGATTTAAAAATGACACAGAATGAGCCTCTGAGTTCCTGAGGTCAAGCGACTGACAGGAACGGACTGTAATAAGTTGATGTTGGGCCTGAAGGAAGAAAAGAACAGATCCATCCTCATTTTGTCTACTGTACACCGTCCCACTAGAACCCAGCTTCTGAATACTAGCCAGTGAAGGGGAATATCCTTCCTAGTCTCCTGAATTAACACAAAAGAAATGAACAACAGTTACTCAGTGGCTTAGTATTCTAGATGTTTTAATATGGCCAGCATTTATAGGAGCCTCTGTGGCGCAGTGGTTAGAGTGCAGTATTGCAAACTACTTCTGTAGTCAGCTGCCTACATTGGCAGTTCAAATCCCACCAGGCTCAAGGTTGGCTCAGCCTTCTATCCTTCCGAGATGGGTAAAATGAGGACCCAAATTGTTGGGGGCAATATGCTGACTCTGTAAAAACTGCTTAGAGAGGGCTATAAAGCACTATAAAGCAGTATATAAGTCTAAGTACTATTGCTATATGCTACTGGTAAGTATGGAAACTAAAGGCCTTTATATCTGGATGATACAAAGTTGGGGAAGCACATTGCTGCTCTACATCCATCAATCTAAACCCTGAATAGTAATAGCTCCAATTAACCTGCCTAAATAAGTTAAATGATAAATATTATTTCAATGTACCTGTCACATTTTGGTGATTGGGGACATTCTTGTTTGTCTGCAGTTTCTCAGATTTAATCCGTCTTTTTGCAGCTCTAAAATGAAATAGAAGAATGAATAAAAAGCTACTACATCCAAGACAGTAAAAATAAGGAACATGAATTTAACACTTTGAGTAAATACATCTAAAGTGATTAATGAGCAAAACAACAGTTTGAGAACAAAAAAATAGGTTGGTTCTCCCTTATTGCTGTTTTAAATTCTAAATTTTAAATTGCTGTTTTACATTTACTATAAATAAGTGGATCTGCTTATTTCAGAAAATTGTGTCAACTGTTGCTAAAAAGCCTAATAATAAAGCTGGGTTGAATGAAAAGCAACACCTCCAATGTTATAGGTCATCAGTAGATGGCAGTATTGATGCATTGCAAGCTCTGATTCAGTTTTTTTTTTTTTTTTAAGAATTCTTTCACTTCATTTAGTGGGAAGTTACTGTGAGAAAATGTTATTTGGCTACTGTTTGTGAAATGGAAACTTGACATCAATGAATACTTGACAGTGCAAGGCACTATGATTGAATTTTTTGACTACCCAAAAAGTCTTTCCAATTGAAATTCCACAACCATATGCAGATTGTTTATCATAACTATTCTGACATGAGTACAGTGCATTATTGGCAAAAAAAATCAAAAGATGATGATCTAAAAAGAGCTGATTTGTATGATCAAGTACAAATGTAGAAACCAACAGGTTCTACATGAGAAAGGCTGATGAATTGATGAAGAACTGGCATATTACTCAAAGGGAAGTTGCTGCTAAATTTGGTATTTCACAGAAAGGTTTGGATCACATTATATGATGTTCTTCAATATCTTCAAGAGTTTAAATCTGCCAGCAATTTTTATCACATGAGAATCTTTCTGCAATTGCTGTCACATCATGAGGGATTTCTTTATTGCACTGTCAATGCAATGAAACATGGCCTCATCATTATGACCCAGAAATGAAACATTAGTCTATGAATATAGTCAAAATGCTTTACCTGAGGGGAAAAAATTCATATGAACAGAAATATGCAGCAAATGGTAATTATATGCAGAAATAAAAATAGGTAACGAAGAGCTAATTTCAAAGATTTTGTCTGTTTTATTTATTAAAATACCAATGTAAAGTTATAGAGATGAAGGCATTACTTTTCATTCAGCCCTTATATCACAGCTAATAATATGCTTTCCTAATAATTTTGAAGTTATCTGTAAAACTACAAAAGCTCAGGTAAAACTGCAGATACATGTATTGCAAAGCTATATAAAATTGAATAGCATAAAATATCAAATTTAATCTTATGGTTTGCTCTGAGCACTGATCAATCACTACCTAAGATTTAGAGGATGTGCTGCTAAGTGCGTAGTAACTTAGAATTAATTTCTAATGCTAACCTACACACTTCAGCAAAAATAAGAACTATATGATTCTTGTGATTTAAACTTAGCATTAAAAAAACAAGCCTAAACATATCACTACTGACATCTCATTGAAAATGTCCTAGCAATAAGTGCCAGATGTTATGCACTAAATTGTAAATATTTATATTTGTTTTTATATCTTCAAAGATACTACGGCCAAAAGCAGGTTTGATGAAACCCTTCATGACATTCCATACTTTTTGTAAGATTTTTGACAAGATTTTTGTCCCGCCTAGAAAAAAGCCTCCTTCTGCATGCTGAGGAAGTGGGAAGAGCAAAGTAAACTAACCAGGTTCCCCACTCAAAGTTTGGGAGGTCTGCATGGGAAGCTGAGAATCTAGAGGGCCAAATACTTCAGGACATTAATGGACAATATGGAATTTAAAAATAATAAGTATTACCAGTATAATAAATCCAATTATCAGCTAAAATATTTTTACCAATAGGCATACATATTAAAAAAGACACTATTATAAAATGTTTTAATATAAACTAACCTTCGTCGGGCATGAGTGGAAAGTTTTGTTGCATTGTCATCAAGTACTTGGAGAAAAACAAAACAAAACAAATCACAACATTTCAAGAAGGGAAAATCTTTGTAAGAAATACAAAAAACTTCATGACATTTAAAGATCAACAAGTTTCTCAGGGTGTTTTGTACAAGTTTTCAGATCTTATGGGAAAGCTGGTACAAACAAATCTGAATTTGACAGAACAGTGAAATGAGACTTTTAATCCCAACAACAAACTTTTTTAAAAAGCTACAAACTACTAAACGCATTTCTATGGAAAATTAGAACCCAAAGATCCTACTGCCTCAAGTCCTCCACATAAAATAGAAAATATCTGCTAAAGACTCAGGTATTTTGTCTTCCATTCTTCTATTCAAAATATTGGGGCCTTTCATAATGCAGGATATATGGCATTTGCAGTTTGGTGCAGTTGTCATGTAATTGATTGTATACGGAATCTGATTTTTATGAAGCAACAAATGTGCATCAAATGGTTCATCCAACTTTACAGCAAGAAAATGAAGTATCTTGTCTTGATTCAGTAAGATATATGGTTTTGGTAAATAATATAGTTTGATTTCCATGCCTCTTCCCTCCCCAGTACAAAATTAATTATATACACATACAACAGAAAACACTTTCCCTCATAACTTTTTGAATTGCCTTTTTCTTTTTTTACAGTAACAAAAATTTGGGTCTTTTGTTCACACAAACATATAAAGGAGAACAAGTGGGAAGTTTACCTAATTCTCAATAGAAACATGTCAACAAATGTTTTCAAGTACTGTACTACAAACAGCCCCAGAATTCTTACAACTAGCCTAAAAAGGAAAGCAGAGACATTGCTTCATTACATGAAATAGTGTTTTAAGTTAACTGCCCTTCCCAAAGCCAACTCTGCACTAGAGATCTGAGATTTGAAAATAGTATATCCTTAATAGATATGGAAAAATATCAGAAACATGAATCTGACCTCAGACTAAGCACACCAACAGGCAAAATTCTAAATACTTAAATCACTTAAATCAAATACAGGAAAAAGAGCTCATAAAATCAAGTTGCTGGTGGAGTGCAGGAATGGCACTATGGCAAAAAAGGCTGAGCTTTATGTACTGCAATGTGCTATCCACCAAAGAATCATCCAACTCAATCTTCATTCTTAAAAACTGGAAGCTAGGGGGAAGAACTGAAACCTGTTTTGTTTGATCTATGAGCCCAGCCCTGAGAGTAAAATCAGGATTCTGCTAGCAGTTTTTCCAACTAATAAATTTTAGCAAAAGCAGAAACTTTTGTGAGTTGTAGCTCACTTCATCCAATGCATAAAAAGGCTAAACTGATAAATTGGGGGGAGGCCATGGAGGGGATTAAAAAGAAGTTGCTTAGGTAAATGTGATCAAAACCACTGCTGAAATCATCTGATTGCCAGAAACCCTTACATAAGTTCAGCAATTTTTTTTTCTAAATAATGAAATTAAAGTCTTGCTTCCCCCCCAAAAAAACAGTCACTCTGAGACCTGCTATAAATGCACCCTAAGAGGCTGATATGCCCTGCCTGATAGTACCATGTCTCTGTTTTGAGCCCAGATCTCAAATATGTGCCTATAAATTCTTAGACCACAACTCAAAACAAGGACAAATTAATATCAAGGTATCTCAGCAAATCTCAAAGTGACTCTTTTGGAAAAGCAGAACTTTGAACACACCATCTACTGAGAAATTGTGGGATTTCAAAAGAGATGTAGCTCAGGGTTGAATTGTGGAGTCCTTGATACCCCTAAACTTGGTTGTTTTCCTGCAGACATTTCATTACCCATGGTGCCACAATACGGGAAGTGCTCTGAAGAGGTTATCTGGCTGGGTAACGAAATCTAAGTAAGTTCAGGGAGCACCAAGGACTCCATAGCCTTTTTTAAGTCTATCTCAGAAGGCTGAAACAAACCCAATACAATTTTTAATCAATAAGATACTTGTAACTTGTCTCACCTATAACCCCCATCTTTATACCAGCCGATCTCCACCTCCCAGTTTCCCATCCTAACTCCACATCTGGCCACTTCATGCATGGGTGAGGTGAATTGCACCTCAGAAAAGCTGATGCCTTCGAATAAAACTGGTCAGTTGGAAAAGGTACCATCAGATTCCTGGTTTTTTTTTTTTTTTTTTTACCGTCCTAGACTATCGAAGAACGGTTACAGGAACTGGGCATGGCTAGTCTAGTGAAGAGAAGGACCAGGGGAGACATGATAGCAGTCTTCCAATATTTGCGGGGCTGCCACAGAGAGGAAGGGGTGAAGCTATTTTCTAAAGCGCTTGTAGGCCAGACAAGGAACAATGGATGGCAACTGAACAAGGAGAGATTGAACCTGGAAACAAGGATAAATTTTCTGACAGTGAGAACAATCAACCAATGGAGCAGCTTGCCCTCGGAAGTTGTGGGAGCGTCATCACTGGAAGCCTTCAAGAAGAGATTGGACTGCCATCTGTCAGAAATGGTATAGGGCAGGGGTAAGGAACGTTGGCTCTTTTATCACTTATGGACTTCAACTCCCAGAATTCCTGAGGGAGCCATAAAAGGTTCCCCATCCCTGGCCTACTGGTTTTTTCAGTTGTGAGGGAAATCAATTTTTGACTTGAATGGGACTGTTTAATATACAAATGTAGGACATACAAAGAATATATATAAAAATATGTCCTACATTTGTATATTAAACAGTCCCATTCAAGTCAAAAATTGATTTCCCTCACAACTGAAAAAACCAGTAGGCCAGGGATGGAGAACCTTTTATGGCTCACTCAGGAATTCTGGGAGTTGAAGTCCATAAGTGATAAAAGAGCCAACGTTCCTTACCCCTGGTATAGGGTCTCCTGCTTGGGCGGGGGGGTTGGACTAGATGACCTACAAGGTCCCTTCCAACTTGGTTAATGCCTACGTTGTCCACCACACGAAATTCTGGCAGAGTGACTTACCGGGCGGCAAAAAGCGGGCGAGCTCCTCCTCCGCCCCACGCTGCTTGCGGGCCTTCCGACCTGGCCCCCGCTTTGCTTGCCGGTTCGGGTCCAACTTGCGCCCCATGGCTTAGAAGGCCTCCGCTTTGGCGTGGAGTGAGACACGTGGGTGAGCTCCGCCCGCCCCTCCGTGAACATCCCGACTTCCTTCCGTTTTCGGACAAATCTCATTGGCCGTTCCTTTCTCCCCCCTCCCCGCTTACTTCTACGACCTTGTGATTGGTTACTTAAGTTGCCGCTCTCTTTGGATTCATAGATTGTGAGTGCGAATACCTTGGTGCAGAAGTCTCCAAACTTGGCAACTTTCAGACTTGTGGACTTCAACTCCCAGAATTCTCCAGCCAGCATAGAATTCTGGGAGTTGAAGTCCAAAAGTCTTAGAAGTTACCAAGGAAAACTGATTTTTTTTTTCTTTTTGGCGAAACCAATTCCCAAAAACAGCTGCTAACTTTCGATGCCACCCTCCCACTTTGGGAGAGGAGCTTCTCTGCTCCACCACAGGAAAAGATGCCGAATCTTCCTGCAGCCTCTTGACTTCCACATAATTCTGCCAATTCTCTTAGACGGTGAACTTCAGCAGCTTGCAGTTAAGTTTCCCCCTTTTCTTTTCAGATGAAAAGCCAAAGACACGCTTATTCCCAGGAGTGCTTTTACAATCTGAAGGGTTCTCTTCATATTGGAAATTAAATGTTTCTCCATTAAAAGGCGCAATGTGTATTAAGTATCCTTTCTTGGGTCTTTTACCTGCCAACTGGACTTGGAAAATGATTTCTCAAAAGAAGTTTGTTGAGACACAAAACAGACCCGCACCCAGGATTAGAAGCATGCCACGACTCAAGTGTTTACCAACCATGGCAACTTTTAAGATGCCTGCATTTTCAACTCCCAGAATTAGTTATGCTAAAGTTGAGAAACACTGGCATAAGTAATTAAATGGATTGTGCTATGTTTTTTTTCATTGCTGCATCTGCAAAAGACACTTGTTGCAATTCAGGTATCTGGAGACTCAAGGCAATTTTATGTATTTGGTACAGTCATAATTAATGTCTGTTAGTGTTTTAAAATGCTACCGTTCACTGCAACTATCCCAAATATACTTACAGGTATAACCCATGGAATCACTAATGAAATCTGATCATGTAGCTTTTGATGTCAATTGGACATAACTAAAAGATGCTTGCTGCTCATCTACCTACAATTTCTATGTAGAAAAATACTTACACGAACTATCATGTAAGCCCTATCAAAGAGCAAATTGATGCATGAAGTGCATGTCTTTTATAGAAAAATTCTTAGATTAAAACATTATCAAGAGCACATGACAATTGCTTATGCAAGATGCTGCTTTTGAAAGAAACAAGTGTCAGCATCGTGCCCCAATGTAAATCAACCATATTTTTCTGGCTTGCTGAATATTACTCTGAAAATAAAGCTTTTTTCAATACAAAAGCTTGGCAAGGGTTTACTCAGAAAAGCTCCACACTATCTTTTAATTGCAATCTTTTTACTATCCCATGTAAGGTTGTTGGGTAGAGTAACAATGGCTGGGTTCACGCATTGTGCTAAGCAATAAAGTAACAAATCCAGCCATTATAGTCAGTAACCCAATTCATGGGTCCACAAATTGCCTGAATGAGCTTTTAAGTTGCTTGTGCGCACTGTGTGACATTCCAAGATACAAAACCATGATTTGTGATATAAAAGGAACAGATTTAAAGCATATTGAGCCTATAGTTTAGATAAATTCAGACAAAATGTGACACTGTCATGTAGGTGCTGCCTGTAATTGCACATTGCAGCACATTTTATTCTCTCTTACAAAGCCTTTTAAAGTTATCAACTGGAAAAATTATCTAGGACAGCCTGGAATCTCCCTATTTTGGGCTAAACTGGAAGTGTGCGTATTGTTTGCACATGTACGTTTTTCTATCAGATCACAAGCCACATTAAAATTTTAATAAAGAAGCTGTTACATCCCCCATATATTTTGCCCAAAGCAAATAAAATACAAGGAAACCTTTATTTTTAACTTTATCAAGATTTGTCTTTTTTCCAGCTGTTTCAGAGGACAAGTCCAGTCAGTTTTTGTATTAAAAGGATCTTGATGGAGGTAGCTGTGTCTGTCCTGACGTTTGCTTGCACTCATCTTGGTAAACAAACTGAAAATAAAATTAAAATCAAGGAAGAGTGGGCCAAGGTGATGAGCATTGCAGCCAGGTCTGTGTAACAGATGTGACGCTGCAGCCTCCAGTCACTATATACAGAGTCCATCCAATGTTCCTTTTTACCCAAGTGCAATCTAAGTGCAACTGGCAGCTTATGGAAGATTGCAGTTCCTCCTTTCTCCAGTCATATCCTCCATCTAAGAGAACATCATCTGATTAGGAGTGCCAGACGGAGGGGATGGGGATGGGGCCAGAACTGAAACAAGGGATACGTGTCACTTTAGCTGAATCACTGGATTGATGGCACCAGTTGGGTATTTCACTGCTGCTGAGCCACCTAAGTTTAAAGGGGGGGAGGGAAAGAAAGAGAGAGAAACATTTAGTACAGTATACTCTATGCAAAGCTCATTCCCCAATCTTAGGCAGTCACCATGGGTCCCCTCCCTCCAGGATAGGGTGGAAATGGCAGGGCTTGATGCTTACCTGCTGGTTTGGTGGTGGAGGAGGAGGTTCACTGCTACGATTTGCCAAGCGGCTGAGGATGTTGCGCTCTGACATCTGGAGACGCACAGCCACTGGAGGAATGCGGGCAATTGTGGCAGGTAGCCGTGTCACATCGGCCTTCATGTCGCTCAACAACTCCTCCAGCTGCTTCAGTACTGGAAAAAAAGAAATTTTTGGCCCTCTGTAAATGTATTTTCCTTAAGGAAAGGAAGGCAGTTCATTTTGGGGAAAATCTCCTCCAGGGTCAGAAAAGTAACTACAAATCTGAATTGGAGGAGGGCACATTCACCTGACTTCCTAAACACAAATGCTAACAGTACAATGTCTAAAGTTCTAAACCATAGTTATAAGCAATGGCTGTAGAGAACATAATAGAGCTGGCTGGCATGACTCCAACCCTAAATAAAAATATCCTTGCCATGAGATGCAACATTACTATACTGTACACATCTTGCCACAACTGCCCTCCTTTCTTTAGAATAAAAATTCACTAAGTTCAGAATCTCCCTCAACAAATGAGAAGTGGAGGGTAGAGGGCAGCTAGCGCTAGACTGTTAAAAAGTGATGCATACTGGGAGCAGGTAGGCATTTCCAAAGGCTTTTATAGCCAATAGTTGCGTTTGCCAAATTTGTACAATTCAAGTAAACTGAGCACACATAACGTTATGGTAGCCGTGCCCTAATGCCAAGGGAGCTTGGGGAGGGGGTAATGTGATTTAAGAAAGCTGCATGTAATTTCCCTGTGAATAGTTGCTTGAAAACTGCTTTTTTCAATTTTATTGTCAAGCTGCCATGTAATCAAATATGTTTATGCCCATGAAAATGGGTCAGCAAACCACAACACACGGTTAATCTCAGAATGAGTTAATGAGTATTTTGTCCGTCTACAGATAATAAAGGAATAAAAATGGACACGGCAACGAAATAAATGTTAGAAATAACTTTTGAATACCAAACTTTCAAAACGGGATCCTTTTTAGAGATGGAAACTTAAGCTCTGAATTCAAATTCAGACAGGGCAGAGGAATGAGCAGGAAAAGGGTCACAAGGTAAACAGATTTAAAGAAGCTAAATTATCTACTGAATAGATGAGAGAAGAATAGGGCAGTCCCAGCAGTAGCAATTTTTAAAAATAATCAGCCATTATTAGACAATGAAGACTTTGTGTCACCTAAATGTTCAAAAAACATTAAAATGGCTTTCTTAAAAAAATCCACAAGAACTTATTTTCTCCTATCCTGTTTTTCAAATAGCTAGTTGCTGATCTTTTGATCTTTTGCTGATCTTGGAAGAAATTAGTTGCCAATAGAAAGATACATTTAAGCACTATGGCTCCTTCTCCTAATTATTACAGATTATGTCCGCCTTTTTGAAATAAAAGCAATGGAAAGAACAAAATGACTTTTTGTGTATATTGCTTATTTTTTTTTCTGTATATTCAATTAATCTAAGGAATATTTTTGGTAAAAGAGGCAGCAAGAACTGTGGTGAAGTCTATGGTATTACCATGGCAAAAATCCATGGTTTCAATGACGTAAGTCAAAAATATCCACTTCAAAGAATTAGGTGTTATTCTGATGTTCCAACCATTCAAGCAAGAGCTTCCTATGCAGTTTAGTAGGCTTCTATCAGGATACTTATGGCTACAGTATAATAATGTATTTGATCTAAGACTCAACTGGGCCAAACATACCTAAATCCTATAAGATGTATTGTTTCTGATCCTTATGAAGTTCCGTGAACCACTGAAACTAGCACTTGTTTTACTCATCTTGCACTGTGATTACTAAATCCACATCTTACAATTCAGATAAAGCACTTAGCCAAGAAGTCTTGTGATACCACTTTTCTTATGGAACAAAGATATGTGGAATTATGCTCAGAAGCTTCGCTGATCACAGGAACAGATAAAGATATGTTACTAGTATGCTTCCAGCTGTTTGTCTATTGGCGGGAAAACCTGATTAATAGGTATGTTAAACCCTAGGTTGAGGGAAAAAACAGATGGCTCAAGCAGGTAATTAGAAATAGCAATAACATTTTTGACTATTATCACTCAGCTGAACCAATAAGCAGAATATCCCTGCTCCCAAAAGAGGAAAAAAATGAACATTGATGAGGGGTCTGGAGAGATATTGGTAATACTGGTTTATAAATGTGAAAGAATACAGCAATTTATATTCATAAATAGGAAGGTTTTCCTATTTATTTAGGAACTGTGAAAGAAGAACGCTGGAATGCCTGGAACTCTGACAAATAAGCCATCAACAGACACAGACACATAAACAACATCTACATACCAAAAAACAACCAACAAACCAAAAAGGGAACAAAGACCAAAACACCTCCTCACCAGCAATCAACACCCACATGATCAGAAATTAACACCAAGATTAATATTAGACTAACAATCAAGAAGCAAACAATATCTCCATCAAGGAACTGTCAAATAAGCTAACAGCAAACAGCCCTACCAAAAAACCACCAACACCACTTTCACAAACATTGACAGGGCAAGTGTATGAAATGAGAGCAAACTCCTGTCCCTTCCAGCACTGATGATGTTAATAATTTGAGTAATGAAATGTCTGCAAGAAAACAAGCTCAGAAAGCATTCCCCAAGGAATAAAAATAATGCAAAGATTTCTTTTCAGAATGAAGACAAGTGTGTACTTTAGCACTGTGGAAAGGTCTGTGACCTAACTTCTGAAGAGTGATCCTTTATTTTTTATTTGTTTCAGTATTTGTTTAATTAGCAGAATCTTGAAGCTTGGAAAAGACACAATAAGCTACAAAGTTTATAAAGTCTTTTGAATTTTCATATTTCTGCACAAATATGACCTAAAATATGACACACAAGTCCTAAAACTAGATAAAGAGAAACCAATTAAACAAATGCCAAAAGCATACTTGTTCATTTATTTATTGAAGAAAATGATCCAAAGTTAAATATTTGTGTGACAAAAGTATGTGAACCTTTGTGTTTGGTAACTTGTGTGCCCCCATTGGGCAGTAACTGTTGCAATTAAATTTGATAACTATTGATCAATTCTGCACATCAGCATGGAAGAAATTTAATTCATTCCTCCTTATAGAACAGTTTCAACTTAGGTATGTTGGTGGACTTCTTCATGTGAACTGCCCGCTTCAGATCCTTCCATAACATTTCTGTAGAATGAAGGTCAGGACTTTGATCTAGCCATTCCAAAACATTAACTTTCTTCTGCTTTAACAATTATTTGGTCATATGACTTGTGTGCTTTGGGTTGTCGTCTTGCTACAGGACCCATTTTCTCTCGAGCTTCAGTTCACAGGCAAAAACACTTGATGTTTTTTCTGTAGAATTTACTGGTTCAATTCATAATTTATAGTTCCGTCAATGATGGCAAGCCGTCCTGATCTAGAAGCAGCAAAGCAGGCCCAAACCTTGATACGGCTACCACCAAATTTCATAGATGGGATAAGTTTATACTGGAATGCAGTGCTGGCCTTTTGCCAAACATAACAATTTTCATCCAAGCCCCAACATTTCTACTTTAATTTCATCTATCCACAGAACATTCTTCCAATGCCTCGATTTATTTATGTTGCAAACTATAGACAGGCAGCAATGTCATCTGGGAGATTAAGTGGCTTTCTCCTTGTATGTTTGCCATGTGCATCCTTGTTATTCACAGTTCTCCTGATGGTAGTCTCTTGAACACTAATATTTAGCAATGCAAGAGGTCTTTAATTCCTTAGATGTTACCTTGAACTTCTTTGAGACCTCCTGGAGTACTGCATGCCTTGCTCTTGGTGTGCCCTTGGTTGGTTGATCACTCCTGGGGAGGGCAACAACTGTGTTTAATTTCTTCAAAGTGCACATGATCTGCCTGTCAGTGGATTTGTGGAGTCCACGTGCTTTGGAAATAGTTTTGTAACCTTTTCCAGACTGGTGCCTTTTGAAGATCTTCATAAATTGTTCAGCCCATGCCACACCTCCACATAACTGTGTTGGAAGATCAAACTTTGACAGTGAATTCAGAATTCTGTTCTTTAAATAAGGCAGGCCTATATTCATACCTGACTATCATTCCATTGACTGAGACACCTGACCCTAATTTTCCCTTCAAATGAAGTAATATTCCTAAAGGTTCACCTATTTTTCCCCACACAAGTATGTAACTTTGGATTATTTTCATCAAGTTTAATTGGCTTCTCTTTATCTAATTTTAGAAGTGTAAAGAACAAATTACGTTATATTTATGCAGACATTTTGAAAATTCGAAAAGGTTCACAAACTTCCAGTATACTACATAGCCATCAGAGCTGGATCTCTTTAAGTCCATTTCTGATGCTGAATAGGTTTACTATCCTTGTTAGGAAAGAAAAGCAGCAACATTTGGAAAAAACATTTTTTTGAGTACAGGTGGTACATTTTATCATTTATTACATACTTCTGAAGGTTCCTGAAGAATCTGTAATCCAGTAAAGAAATATTGTTTATAATTTAGAATTGCTTGTACTTGAGTAACTCTATGTTGTGTGTTTCTCTATTTTCATCAGATAGCCATTCAGACCAGGATGCTTTTTTCCCCTTTCTGAATCACTATAGAGCAGACTGTGCCAAAGGTGTGTAATGTGTAGCTTAGAAGTATAATTTTCAGAATAGGTTAGCCTTAAAATTGTGTGTTGTATTAGAGTATAAGAAAGCATTCACAAGAGCGTTATTTTTGAGGTAATGGTTATCGCACAGCTCTTGTCTTTTGGGACAGTCCAATCTTAAACATGTCTTCAATAACTTGCAGGAGTTATTTCTTTCTTTACAATCTGCACAGGGCCTTGTATACCAACCCGTGCTTTTATTTTTAAGTAGAGATAATAGTATGATCTATTCTATAGCAGCTAGTAAAAAAAAGCAACACTCTCATGCTCTAAACTTACTTTTTGCTTGTACTTATAAGAGGAAGAAGAGAAGGATGAATGGAGAATGAAAATTTGAGAAGGTTCTTCCCTGATTTCTGCTGATGTAATATTATAGGGGAAATAACCTTTTTAACTCCTATGCAAAGAACTTCCAATTTTTATTTACTTAGTTATATAGCTGCCCTCTCACCAAATCATTCTGGGCAGCACACCGTTAGAATTTCAAGGATGCCCTTCTTGTGGCCATTTGAAAAGGAAATATTCAAGTTGTCTGAATCCACTACAAAAGAAGTACAATAGATATCGAAAGTCTACACCCTCTTGTTAAAATGCCAATGGTTAAAATGGTATCTTTTTTGGAGATACAAAAAAAAAATATCAGACCAAGATAAACCATGTTATAATTTTTTCCACCTTTAATATAACATATAAACTGTACAGTTCAACTTAAAAACAAACTGAAATCTTTTTTGGGGGGAGGGGGGAGAAAGAACAATAAAAACTTACAATAATGTAGTTGTAAACTAACACTTTACATTAATACTTTGTTGAAGCATCTTTTGATTTTATGACAGCATTCAGTCTTGCCTTGGGACTCTCTGCCTACTCTTCCTTGCAAAAGTGCTCCAAGTCTGTCAGATTGTGAGGGCATCTCCTGTGTACATCCCTCTTCGGGTCACCGCCTAGATTTTTAATTGAATTCAGTCCTGGGCTCTGATTGTGCCATTCCAAATCTTTGATCTTCTTTTGGTGAATGGAGGTATTTTGGGTTGTTGTAATGTTGAAAGGTGAAATTACTCTTCAGCACTTTAGAAGAAGGCCTGAAGGTTTTGGGCCAAAATTGACTGATATTTGGAGCTATTCATAATTTCCATCACCTTCACTAAAGCCCCTGTTCCAACTGAAGAAAAGAAGCCCCAGAGCATAATGCTTCACTGTGTGTATGATGTACTTTTGGTGACATATAGTATCGTTGTTTTGCCAAACACACTTTTTGGAATTATGGCCAAAAAGTTCCACTTTGGCCTCAACAGACCATAACACATTTTCCCACATGCATTTGAGAGACATGATGTATGTTTTTGCAAAATGTAACTGGATTTAGATGTTTTTCCTTGTAAGAAAATGCTTCTGTTCCACCATGCTATCCCACAGCCCAGACATATGAAGAATACGGGAGATGGTTGTCACATGTAATACACAACCAGTTCTTGCCAGAAATTCCTGCAGTTCCTTTAATGTTGCTGTAGGCCTCTTGGCAGCCTCTCGGACCAGTTTTCTTCTTGTTTTTTCATCTATTTTGGAGGGACATCCAGTTCTTGGTAATGTCATTGTTGTGCCATATTTTCTCCACTTGTTGATGACTGTCTTCACTGTGTTCCATGGTATATCCAGTGCCTTGGAAATTTTTTTGTACCCTTCTCCTGACTGATACCTTCCAACAATGAGATCCCTTTGATGCTTTGTAAGCTCTTTGCAGACCATGGGTTTTGCTGTAAGAGGCAACTAGTAAATGTCAGAAAATCCCTACTAGAACTGAATTTTATATGGGATTTGTCAGAGTTAATTAATGGCATTTATTTAACATCAATTTGAATGTAATTGGTCAATTTTGAACATAACCATATCCTTACTTATAAGAGGGTGTGAACACTTAAGTGGATATAAAAAGTCTACACACCCCTGTTAAAATGCCAGATTTTTGAGATATAAAAAAAATCAGACCAAGATAAATCACTTCAGATTTTTTTTCAACCTTTAATATAACATATAAGCTGTAAAATTTAAGCAAACTGAAATCTTTTAGCGGGGTAAATAACAAGAACTAGAATAATGTGGCTGCATAAGTTTTCACACCCTCTTATAAAGCAGGATTGTGAATGTGTTCAGAATTAACCAATCACAGGGATATGGTTGTGTTCAAAATTAACCAATCTCATTCAAACTGATATTAAATAGTAATCAGTACAAATGTCCCATCAATTAAAGTGACTCTGATCAATCCCACATAAAATTCAGCATAGTAATAGGATTGTTTGACATGTACTCAGTTGCCTCTTACAGCAAAAGCCATGGTCTGCAAAGAGCTTACATGGCATAAAAGGGATCTCATTGTTGAAAATATCAGTCAGAAGAAGGGTTTAAACGAATTTCCAAGGCATTGAATATACCATGGAACACAGTGAAGACAGTCTTCAACAAGGAGAAAATATGGCACAACAGCGACATTACTAAAAACTGGATGTCCCTCCAAAATTGATGAAAAAATAAGAAAACTGGTCCAAGAGGCTGCCAAGAAGCCACATCAACATTAAAGGAGCTGCAGGAATTCCTGTGGAGTACTAGTTGTGTGCTACATGTGACAACAATCTCCTGTATTCTTTGTATGTCTGGGCTGTACGGAAGGGTGGCAAGATGGAAACCTTTTCTTACAAAAATAAAAATAAAAACCTAAGCCCAGAAATATTTTGCAAAACCTTACATCATATCTGACAAATTCATGTGAGAAAGTGTCTTATAGTTTGATGAGACCAAAGTTGAACTTTTGGGCCATTAATTCCAAAAAGAATTTTGGTGCAAAAAAAAAAAAATACTGCACACAATCGAAATACACCATACTCACAGTGAAGCATGATGGAGGCTTCAACTGGAACTGAGGCTTTAGTCCAGGTGGAGAAAATTATGAACTGTTCCAAATATCAGCCAATTTTAGCACAAAACCTTCAGACCTCTGTTAAAATATTTAATTGCCAAATCAACAAAATATTGGCTTCACTAAAAGACCAAAGTTTTGGAATGGCCCAATCAGAGCCCGAGCTGAATGCAACTGAAAATCTGTGGGGTGACCTAAAGAGCTTGCAATCTAACAGACTTGGAGCACTTTTGTGAGGAAGAATCGGCAAAGATTCCCACGGCAAGATGTGCCATCCTGATAGGCTGCTACCCCAAAAACCTGGATGCTGTCATAAAATCAAAAGATGTTTCAACAAAGTATTAGTTTAAGAGTGTGCATCTTTATGCAACCACTTTATTGTTAAGTTTTTATTATTTCCCCCCCAAAATATTTCAGTTTCTTTTTAAATTGAATTGTACAGCTTATATGTTATATTAAAGGAGGAAAAATTCTGAAGTGATTCTATTTTTTTTATCTCAAAAACCTAGCATTTTAACAGGATATGTAGAGTTTCTATATTCATTGTAAGACTATACCCATGAGCTTCTGGGTCTGTTTTTTTTTTTTTTTTTAAAAAAAGACCAATTAATTATCCTAAACTGAGCACTAAAAACCTTCTTGGAAATGTAGGACTTCCTTTATTGCAACTATTTCCTAATTAGAAATGTCAACAAATTTAAAATATTGAGAAAATTAACCTATGCAGGAAAGAAACTCTTGGGCCATATCTACTGGAGAGAAAATGCTCCTCTATAGAGACAAATACTAGGGTAATTTTGCACAAAAGCTAACCTGGAATCCATCTCATATTCTGCTCTATTTTCTGGAACAAATTTTTATATTGTTTTGTATTTGTAAAATCACCAGTTGCTTGGGGAACTTTCCTACTCATTTTAAAATTGATTTGTTTTCCTGAACTGAAACAGGAGCTTTCCCCAAGTACTAGCTGCCCTCCTTCCCTTAAGAAAAAGAAAAGGATATATTTAGTGGTGCATGGAACAATGTGGTGCATGGAACAATGCTCAAGGGAGCAAGGGGTGGGTGGGGGAAAGAGTATAGACTGGCATGCAATTCAACCCCTATTCTCATTAAATAATGTCTCCCCAGTCCTCACCTTTGTGAAGCACTGCATTAGCTGGCTTATTCCCAGCCATAGATTCCTTGGATAGATGCTGATGGCTCTCAGCTAGGCACTCCACTTCAGCAAAACGGGTATTAAGAGCCATAGAGGGATGAGATGGATCTTCTGACATGTTTAGATATGCAGCTCTCCGTAGTTGCTCTTCAATCACTAGGGCTTGTTCCAGTAGCTATGAAAAGCAATGTTGATCCTCAGTTTTAGGTACAAGAGCCATATTTTCTGTATGTTACATTCAGTTTATAATGTCTTGTAAGACCTATATACTGTTGTTCTAAGCAAACATTCATAATTCTCAGTGAACCTCGATAGCGCAGTGGTTAGTGTTCAGTACTGCAGGCCACTTCTGCTGACTACCGGTTGCCTGCCAATTTGGTAGTTCACCAGGCTCAAGGTTGACTCAGCCTTCCATCCTTCCAAGATGGATAAAATGAGGACCCAGACTGTTGGGGGAAATATGCTGAGTCTGTAAAACTGCTTGGGGGGAGGAGGTAAAGCACTATGAAGCAGTATATAAGTCTAAGTGCTATTGCTATTCTCTAACAAGTTATCACAAAATTTTAATTGCAAGGCCCTATGGCACAAATGCACAACTAATTCTTTGTCCTGCTGCCTCAAAGTGACTCGGATCAGGATCTTAAACCAAACCACTAAAATAAAAATAATAAATACAGGTATACAATTCAACTATTAATACTAAGTCAAAATGTTACAAAAGAATCATTTCTATGACAAATACAACTTGCAGAATATTTTAAGAGTATTGCTTAAAAATCACAAAGTTCTTAATGTGCTGAATTAGGCTTCATCATATGATCAACAATACCCTCATACCCAGAGAGACATTCTTCTTTTTATATAAAAAAACCCCTCTGACTTAACTGCATGTAAAATCAGAGAAATTTCCCACAGATTTTATATAGCAACTTTTAAGGGGCAAAAAGGGTGCCTTAAATCAAGTCAGGAGGCATTATTTTTGCCTTTAAAGCCCACCCTTACCCTTCAAACAAAAAAGAGAACGACACTTTCAACTCATCCACCCATTTCTCCTGTTCTTAATCCCCCCTCAAAGAAATTTTAAAAAGAAAAAAGCTGAATTGTTTTTGAAGAAAAATCTAACCTATTCATTTGCCACATTTACAAAGAAACTGAATCCTAGGAAAGAATGCTCACCTTAAACCTCCTGGCCAAGAATTTATTCTTTATTTCTAGAAAATTACCCCTGTTCATTTCGCCCTTGAAAGGCTCATTGAGGATGGCGTAACGGGAATCATTCTGGATATCTTGCCATCGAGCATAACCATGACTGTAATTGGAGAAGCTCAGGAAAAAAATAACCAGGAAAATGCGGTAAATCAGTCATAATTACAGTTTATTTGAGTTAGTAAATAGTGAGATTTAAGCTCAATTTAGGGATTATAGTAGGATTCCAATTTATTCACAGGGAAGACTTTCAGGTAAAATCCTTTCCTTGGACACTGCCAGGTTTCTTCTTCTTACTACCTCATCCGCCAAGCCACTGCTGAAAAATTTGGTAGAGCTGACCCTGCTTGCAAATGGAGATCTATTTGATCCTAATAAGTAATAGGATATGCTGGGCCACAGAGCAAAGTAAAGTTCTAAAAGTTGCGGAGAACAGTAAATGTAAAATGAAGTAAAGCAGGAAATCTGAAAACCCACTAGAAGTGAACAAGCATTTTTATTATTAAAGAAAGCATCTGAATATAATACAAATGTTTAGACTGCAGTGTGCAGAATCTATTCTTGTTAAGAGATATGAATGCAAATACCAGACTTGTTTTAAACCCAAGAATCATCCTGTTTTGCCTTAGCTAAGTCAAATTGTCAATCAATCTGTCATGGCTCTTAGAGGAAGGATATCCCAAAGCTGCTTTTTCAAGAGGCAACTGGACTTTCTGGTTTTTCTTTTCTTTGAAGATGTTTCGATTCTCTTCCAAGAAACTTCAAAGAAAAACCAGAAAGTCCAGTTGCCTCTTGAAAAAGCAGCTTTGGGACAACCATGACCTGGATGACTAAGAATCTCCATAGACGTAGAGGAAGGATACTTTATAATTCCTGCCAAGAGCCAGTAGTCATGGCGCCGGTGCCAGATCTCATATGTCTTCTTGGTAACTGTAGCTGCTCGCTCTTCGTTTTGCCACAAAGAATGTAACTCTGCAAAGCAAGTAAAAAAGACAAAATGTTTACAATTGAGTAGAAAAAAGCTCCCAGAAAACATATATCCTCATTGTCAGTTAATACCAGTGAAGCCGCCATCTGCAATGTTGAACATGAACCGTTGTTTTATGGCTTTCTTATGCCGATCGTCAGCAGGATCTTTAAGCGTTTCCCCATTTTGCAGCATCACTATATCTTTCTTCTCATCTTCCTTTTTCTCTTCTGAAAAGAGAACAAATAATTAGACCACAATTACCAATGAGTCCATCTTAATATTCCAAACATACCCTAGCCTCTGCCTAGAAAACTTATTTTATTGTGTGGATTAAATGTACAATAAATACCACTCTTGCCTTTCTCATCAAGATTAATTGTGGGAGGTTCAGCAGGTGGCTCCGCAGGTGTCTTTTCTTCCACTTTCTCTGTATCAGCTATGGAGGAAAACAGTTGTATAAATGGGTGTCTTGGGTGCTTCTCACAAAACTGTACAGTCTCAATCCAGGTTAACCCTGTGAGCCTTAGGAGCTTCCATTTACACCAAGAACTCCCATGCTCTATAATTTCATTCACCTGTGGAACATGACACATTGCCACTAGAGCCATACCTTTACTTTCTGTTTCCATAGGCTCCTCTTTCACTTCCAGGTCATCTGGTTTCTTCTCTTCAGCTTCTACAGTATTTACAGGGGATTTTACCTCTTGTGAGTTGGTCTCTGTTGAAGCTGGGGCCTGCTATATGGGAGAAGAGTAAGCAGAATATTTAGTCAATAAGAGTGTAAGAAAGTAAAACCAGTCCCTGTTAAAAAAATTCACAGCATGTCTAGTAACAGCAGAAAGTTATCTTAAAATTTATTACATACAATAAAGAATGCCTGTGTATTTTGCTATTTTAATAGAGTTTTGCGAAGCTTTGGATTCAAAACCAAAAATTACTTCCAAGCATGCAGGGACACTTATAGAAGTTCTCTTCCTAAATCAAATAAGGTCCTGCTATAACTGCAAAGGATACCTGTGCAATCCTAGGTAAAGATGAAGTTTTTCATCTTCAAAGTTGAAGAGATTATGACTAATTGAGCAGTACTTAGAGAATTTTTAATAGCAATAGAACACCAGGAGAAAAATTATTTTTTTATGCTAAATAAACCTCAGGCAGACACTCACCTCAACTGGAACTTCATTTTCAACAGAAGCAGCAACTGCAGGACTGATCTCCTTCTCTGATTCTATGGGCTCCACTTGATCCTTGATAACGATTCCATCTTCTACCTTCACTCCCTCCTCTATAATCAGCACAAAGGAAGAAACTTTTCAGGTTTTCCACCCACCCCCTCTCATAAGAGCTGATGTTTCTCCGTCAGAATTTTATTCTGATATAAATATTCTATCTGGATGTTCTCTTGTGCCTTTGAGGACAGTTCAACACTTGAAGAAGTCCTCCTAAGATAAGAGTGTTTTATTTACGTCCATCCCCAGGCTCTCTGCCACAGTTTTGGCAGGAGAGCACAAATTGAAAGCTGGACTGCTTTTTCTTGAAGATACTAACTCAAGGCTCTCACCTAAGGAAGGAACAGGTGCAGGAGTATTAGGTTGAGTATCTCCTGGTGTAGATGGAGTTGGGGTTTTGGGGGAAGGCGAACTTGGCTGCAAGAGCTTTTTGTTCTCCTCCATCTCTGCAAGTTCTGGCATACTCCAGCGTCCATTCACATGTTCAAATTCTTGTACCTTAGGTGGAAAAAAAAAGAAAACCTATTACTCTTTTCAAAATCAAAACAAACTAAGAATATCAACATCTATGTTCCTGAACTCAAATGAGTAAATAGAGGCAAAAAGATACACCAATCAGTGTATCATATATGTATGAAGGATTAGAAGGCCTTTTAAAATATTTTCTTCTAATCTGTAGAATAGATGGAAACTGCATTTTAGAGCTCACCTTCTTGCGTATCAGAGACATGACCCCTATTCGTGTGAGAACATGTTGTCGGGACAAGCCCTCACGTGGGACCCCATCGGCAAATGTTTCTGCACCATCTGCTCCTGGTTCACACAAGTGACGCATGAAGAGAGAGACATAGGCCCTGCCAAATGCAAAAGGGAGAAACCTTTATAGTAATAATAATCACTCTGCAACAGCCTCACTCTTAGATCAAGATTATTCACCTGGAATAGCCAAAGAAATTAACATGGAAGAGCTTGAGCAACAGGCACCATTGTTCTGCCTACATCAACTTGGCTCTTATGTATACTCATTAGGAAGTACTTGACAAATTCTAATATTGTTCTTCCTTATCTCCATAGAAGCACAATTGACATTCATTGGGTTTCCCTTCTCCTGGACTTTTAAAAGAGATTTCTCTATTATTGCACAAACTCACTTGAACTCCTTTTCTGATTTGCCACGGAGATCTCGGACCAGCCACTGGGTAGTAAAGGCATCCTGAGGTGGCATCCCATAGCGCATGATGGCATTAAGGAAGGCCTTCCGCTGTCGAGCGTTAAAGCCCAATACCTGTTACAGGAAAGATTTCAGGGAAAAAGATTTAGATGTAATGGTAACATATTTGTATATTCAAGCACGCCTGGTAGGGTTGTATTAGTATTCTTAGAACACATTAGTACCATCCTTTTTCATAACATTCTCATAATTATATACATTACCTCTATGTTTCCTCCCACACGGGCAAGGAGTGGGGGCAATGGCTTGTCTTTGTCATTCCTTAGACCTTTGCGACTAGGTCGCCGTGCAGCTGACAAAACAAAAGGATAGGTCAGTTAACAGCACAATTTAAACCACAGGACTAGAGTATGATATATTTTTATTGAAAACAGAAAGCGTATGAAGAACTTAGGTCTTATTTAATACTTTAGTTCAATATATGCTTTTCTTCCAAGGAAGGCAACGTGCAGCATATTCACCTGCCCCTGCTTTTTAATTTTCACCCACAGATATTTTAGGCCAAAGTATAGCAAATCACCCAATGAGATTCAGGACTGAGAAATTTAATATTCCTAATCTCCCCCAAACCTCTATGTTGTTGCTGGGATTTTAACAATTGTGCTGTTTTCTCAAATTGAAAGAAAGCAGTGCCTGAATCTGCATTAAAATTTACCTTCGGACCTCTCATCAAAATCTTCATCACCTTCCTCGGACGCAACAGAATAGTCAGACTGATTGTCTGATTGGTCATCCTGCCAGTCTGGGGAAAACAAAAAGGCTGTGAAAATTCCGTGAAGACTACTTTCAAACCATATTTTTCACTCTCACTTGTTCATCACATACCTCTATCTTCTTGTGAGCCATCGTTGTAGTTGACTTGTTTACGAATGCGCTTGCCCTTGCCTAAATTCCTAGCCAAGTCTTCCTGTTGCTGCTCATAATGATGGCGAAGCAGTTTTTCCCAATAGTCTGGATCCACTGATTCTTCTTGCTTGATAATCTCACGTTCAACCTCTTCTTCCTCCTACCACAACATCAGAAGGTAACAATAGCTCAGTATTATCCATGTTTATAAGAGAAGCATGTCTCCCTGTTTTCAGGGTTTCCTAGTAAAGAGGTTTTTAACTGCCAACTTAATGTGAACTTTTTATCAAGAACCATTCTGGAAAAGAAACATCTAGCAAGGGCCAATCAATTCACTTACCCCCATTTCTTCTTCGCGCACCACATATTGGGCTACTTTGAAGGAACTCAGGTATTCATTCATACCCTGAAGTTCTGCATCCTCTATCTCATCCTGGTTCCTATCCAGAAGTCGTTCAATTGCCTTATCATCATAATGGATGACACTGCTGTCCTCACCTTCCTTATTATCCCCTGTAAGAGGAATCATTTAGTAGATGAAAAGGAACAAAACATAAAAGCAAATAACGGAAAGTAAATTACTCACTTTGTGTAACGCTGCACAGATTCTTACCACCCTCGGTAGCTTCATCTTTGAAAAGCTCTTCAGTACCAAACTTAAGGATATCATCCAATTCTTGTTTAGACATAGAACCAGTCTTGGAGCCCAATCCTGGTCTTACTACAAGATGTGTTAGCATCATTTTTTTCTTGGCTACTTGTGTGATTCGCTCTTCTACAGAGGCTCGTGTAACAAAGCGATAAATCATTACTTTCTTGTTTTGTCCAATTCGGTGAGCACGACTAAAAGCCTGACAGGAAAAAAAGGGAGATGAAAATAGGCTTTCAGATATTCATTAAATCAGCCTGTATTCTCACAAACCATGTTTTTACAAACCATTTCATCTAGCATTCTCCCTAAATGCATTGTTTTCCAAGGTTCAAACTTGGAAGTTTTTGTTGTATTACTCAAATTCACCTGGATGTCATTGTGTGGATTCCAGTCAGAGTCATATATTATTACTGTGTCTGCAGTGGCAAGGTTAATACCAAGGCCTCCAGCTCTAGTGGAAAGTAAAAAACAAAACTGTGGGGCACCAGGAGCTAGAAAAAAGAAATGAGAGATCATCAGTTGTCAATAATTTGGAATATCCATTTCACCTTCAAAGCTTGTCTGACCAGTCCTAGATTAACTTTAGAGATATTAGCTAGTAGAGGGGAGGAAGATGCAAGAGAGAGTTACAGCTCCTGCCAAGATCAGTAAATTTGTTGGGTGTATCCATCATATTCATACCATTGAAGCGATCAATAGCTTCCTGACGCATATTTCCTGTGATCCCACCATCAATTCTCTCATATTTATACCCTTCATGTTCCAGAAAATCTTCCAATAGATCCAACATCTTAGTCATCTATAAAGTACAAATAAATAAATGGAATCAGTAGAAAACATGTTGCTAATCCATAATCAAGTGAACAGCTTCTGTGACGTGTAACTACTTCTAATCAAGAGGAAAATACTGTTCCTTTCAGTTACCTGGGAGAATATCAGCACCCTGTGGCCCCCTTCCTTAAGATTCTTCAACATTTTCTGAAGCAGAAGTAACTTCCCAGAAGCTCGGATTAGGGCACTACCATCATACATCCCATTAGGCATCTTTGGTGCTTCCTGTGTATGAGAGTGAGCGAGAACAAAAGAGAGGTTAAAAACTCACATTTCTTTGGGTTTGGTCAGGTTTGCTACAAATGTCCTACAATTGAATTTAGTACATATTATTTCAATGCCATTTTTGTTGCTTATCTCGCTCAAGTAATCCTTACTACTTTATTGTCCTGATTACTTTTACAGCTGCCATACTCATGTACTTTCACCCAGAGTTTTAGTAAATCCAAGTCAACATAACTGACAAACATTAGGTCAGTTATTAAATAAGTAGACCTATTTAAATTTAAATCTGAGGTGCTTGTCAAAACAGTGTTTCTTCAAGACCTGAAAAAAATGATTGGCTATGGTACCTACAGTCAAGAACCTCAATATCCAAATGACCAATAAAAAATAATAAAAGGCTGTAGGGTTTTAATCAAGATTCTGAAGGAGTCAGAACATACCATGGCAGCCACAGGGAAGAGATATGGATGGTTGCAGCATTTCTTCAAATCCATAACAACATTGAGCAGAGAAACTTGGTTGCCGCCACCCCGTGCATTCAGTGCCTCAAAATTTCTTGTTAGGATGTATTTGTAGTACTTCCTGTAAAATGTTAACGATCACATTATTGTTTTCTGCTTTTCACATGACTTGCCTTAAAATCTAGCAACTACCTTAAGAGTACCTTTTAAAATAAATTTATCTCATTCTCCACCCCTTAAATGTATTAAGAGAAAATAGATTGGCAATAAGAAACAAATAAAAAAGAAAGAAAGAAAGAGAGAGAGAGAGAGAGAGACAAACAGTAATTTTAAATCAATATCATAAGACAGAGCAGCTGGATACTTATTAGGATACTTAACCATTATTATTTAAGTAAAAAAACCAAAGAGAAGCTAACTATTTTGTGACACTCACTTTTGCATAGGGCTTAGTTCCACTCTCACAATAAGTTCTGTCTTTGAAGGCATGTTCTTGAATACATCAGCTTTCAGACGTCTTAGCATGTGCGGTCCTAACATGTCATGAAGCTTTTTGATCTGATCCTCCTTGGCAATGTCTGCAAATTCTTCCAGGAAGCCTTCCAAATTACTATAAAGGAATTCAAATAGAAACTTGGAAACCTCAACTAAGAGGAAAATAAGCCACCTTGAGTCGCCTCGGTGAGATGAGGGGCACAGATGTTAATAAATAAATACTTCAGGGACCATTGTAGGACTTACTGAAATCTTTCTGGTGTCAAGAAGTTAAGGAGGTGAAACAATTCCTCCAGATTATTCTGAAGAGGGGTTCCTGTGAGCAGCAGTTTGTGCTGAAGAGAATAGCCATTCAGGACCCGGAAAAACTGAAAGGTGGAAGAAAAAGAGCAATTTAAATATTTTAAAAAATAAATAAAAACCATTTCTGTTCACCAAGAAAATTTTCAGCAAATGTCTAAACTGGCAAAAGTGAAATAACATTTTAAGAAATCAGTTCCAATCTGAGTCACACAAAAGTGTTCCTTTTTTTTTTTAAAATGACAATTTCTGTAAGTATTTATCTTACAAAATGTTTATAACAGTACATAAAAGGAGAATTCAAAGAATATACTGATATTTTATGAAGAATAAGCTACATGTATGTGTATATTTACAGCACAAGACTGCAGTTGATAAGAGTCTCTTGAAAAACTTGGAATTTTGGATATAAAATATAAGAATTACAGGAAAAATAGAAATGAAGCAATGTATCAGTTACCTTGGACTGATTATTCTTCAGTCGATGTGCTTCATCCACTACAAGGCAAGCCCAGTCAATAGAGCCCAGAATAGCCATATCAATAGTAATCAACTCATAAGAAGTAAGCAATACATGAAATTTCACAGACGCCTCTTTCTGTAAGGATCAGAAAGTATTGATTGATTTAAAAAACTTAGAAAAACAAGGTGCAGATTCACAAATTCTATGTTGCTAGAGAAGCGGAAATATTCTCAGGCAAAAGTTAAATTAGCTGCCAAAATACCTTCATCCTGGAAGCCTTTTTCCCTCCACGTATAGCATTGTCTTCAAAGGAAAATTCGTTTTCACGAATAATGGCCCGGCTGTCTTTATCCCCAACGTAAGTCACAACATACATATCGGGTGCCCACATTTCAAATTCTCTCTCCCAGTTGATGATGGTGGACAGTGGAGCACTCACCAAGAAAGGTCCTTTGGAATGGCCCTAGAGTCAGATAAACTCTTGAAATAAAGGCAACAGGAAACAAATTTTTAAATGTTGTTTATGAATTATGCATGGAATGCTGCAATCCTACCTCTTTGTAAAGAGAATACAAAAACACTGCAGTCTGTACAGTTTTCCCTAGACCCATTTCATCAGCCAGAATGGTATCTGTGCCTTGAGCCCAAGAGAAACGCAGCCAGTTCAGGCCTTCCAGTTGATAAGGATGAAGGGTTCCTCCAGTTACATCTAAATAATCTGGTTGTCTATCATATTTCACCGTGGGCTATAGAGAGGTTGGAGAGAAAATGAAAATATTCAGTGTCTCTGTTCAAACTTAGGAACACAAGTTTGTTTTTTTTCAAAATTTGTCTTCATAAACAGCTCCAAAACTTGATGGAGTCTTAATAGCATTTAATATCCTGTTTTTTAAATATCCAATTATCTTTTTAAAAAACTTGTGCAGTAGAAATAAAGCAAATGTCTGTGGAGATTCTGAGTCATCCAAGTCATGGTTGTTCTAAAGGTCCTTTTTTCAAGAGGCAACTGAACTTTCTGATTTTTCTTTGAAGATGTTTTGTCACCTCTAGCCCTTCTCTCTGTTAGTCTAGATATATCCAGTTCCCACAACTGTTCATTGTATGTTTTAGCTCTAGTCCCTGAATCATCTTTGTTGCTCTTCTCTGCACTCCTTCTAGAGTCTCAACATCTTTTTTGTATCATGGTACTTGCTTATCAATCCATAGACATCACCTATTATGCGCATCCCTGAACTTAACTAATAAGATTATTTGTGTATAGAACATACAATATAATTATATAGTCTGACGCCTTGCCATGACCAGAGTGGATACTCATAGAACTGCTGAGGTTAGAAAAATTATTTCAACTTTGGCAAACAGAAAGGTAATTCTTTAACAAGGCCTAGAGTTGTTTTACTGAAACATCTCTTTAAAGCAAATCTATGTATTATTAGGGTTCTGCTCAAGATTCAAAGGCATAAAAATACTTTAGAAAAACATCCACTGCATCTGTCTGCAACTCCTTAAACCCAAAGAAAGCCATTTCCCAATATTGTCCAAAAGTTGCAGATGAGTCAAGTAACCTAGGAAAAGAGGTTGCCGCTTGGAGGCTGATATGTGCTATTAGACACCTAATACATATCAGAGATAATATTCTGCTTTGCTTAACGTACTTCTGATAGTACTAAATTGCCACATAAAACACATAAATTATAAAAAGAATCTTTATGATGGTCAAGTCATTTGTTTTTCTCTAAAAATATATATAACAAAAACCCACTAAAAATATTATCCCCCAAACTGAATACGAAGAGTGTATGGCCATGAGGCTTCATCAACCCATTAACTTACATCCACTGTAGGTGTTTCTGGTGGTCTCTCTAATTTTCGTAATTTCACTTTCTTTATTTTTTTTCCTGGTCTTCCTTCTTCACCTCTCATCAATTCCCTGTTTAGGAAGAGACCCACACAAATTGAGCTATAGCAAATATACGTAGAATAAACATAACGAGTTTTCCAATACATTCAGAAAGTAGGCTAAGATAAGATAAGTTTCCTTAAGGATATCAATCTAATAGGAATAATTCTTCCCTTTTCCCCTTATAAAGTTACTGTTCAATTATGTTCATATTTTTACCTGTGGTTCCAGTATGACTGTTTGTAGATATCATAATCCTGTACCTCTGCCTCTTCATTTTCCCAAGAAGCTTGGTCATATGGTAGATCTCTCCATTTAATAAGATAATGAACGTTCCCCTTCTTATCCACACTGGAAGAAAAAGAGGACAATCAACATTACCTTCTAAATAAACCTAGTCCACAGAAGCAGAAAATTATGCTTTATCTTTTTTCCCTTCCTGGAAATCCACTAATTAAAGAATGGAAAAACAGCAGGCATCCACTAAGTTCATAGTAAGTGCATATTCTTAAAATAAACAATTTGACAGTTGTGCAAAAGTAGATTGATTTCCTACTAAAAGAATCAAGATATCAGCAGTAATAGCTGCCAAATAAGCATGTTCACCCTTTGCTACTTTCAGAATAAATCGTGTACAGGTTTGTTTTCTAGATAATAGTTCCTTATTTGCCTAACCTATGATTGAGAATTCGATGGATCATCATCCATTCTGGTTTAATCCCATATCGATAAAACCGTTCTTCCATCTCTGCAAATTTGGGATCCTTGTTCTTCCGTTTGCGACTCTTCTCTTCTTCTCCCCCAAAGTCTCCTGAAGGTGGCTCATCCATATCATTTTTGCGTTGATAATTGCGGAACATTACTTGGCAATGCAGTTCCAGCTGGAATACAAGCAGATTACACATCATTGGAATATGGTCAGACAGTTTCCCTTCCCTGATCTTTTGAAAGATCAGCTTTTACTTACCTGCAGCTCAGAAACCCAGGAACAGTGCCAGTAGGACATCCCCTGCCACTTGACAAAGAACTGTCTCTCAGGTCTTCCCTCCAGAGGTTTAGGAGAAGGTGCATTTGGATCTGCATCAGCAGGCCGTGGCACTGGAGTTGGTAATGGAGGCTGTCCCCATTTCCATGTCAAGATTTTCTGCACTTTGCCTTTCAGAGGTGGGCACTATTGGTGTGTAAAGGCATTAGAAAATGTTTGCTCTGGGTCCTCTAGCATTTGTTAAAGCTTCCCAATACTTTCATTATGTCACTATTAGAAAAACAAGATCTACATTCTATCCCAGAAAGTTTTAAACTATAGAGAACATTCCATATTCCTTTTCAGGATTAATAATGAAAAATAGACTACAATGAGAACCACAGAATTATACTTAATATATTAGGTATCTTCAATAACCAGAAGAACAACTGTCTAATATGTAGGTATTGTAGCATGGCTTACAGATCCTTTTAACCAGTTTCAAGAGGGACACTTCATAACAACTTGTCTTGTACAGCACAAAAGAAGCAGTCCAATATTTGGACCATTAGAAATTAGCAAGTGGAAAAAAATCAGAATAGCTTATAAATAGCGAACCATTTTAGTTAATACAAAAGAATGGTTCATATGAACAAGCAGAAAATGTTTTGAGTACATATGGGTTTGGTTTTTTTTGATGATGATGGGTTAAACGCCAATAAACATTCTGTTCTAACACTGTATGGTCCAGGTATTTCTATAAGCAACCAAATTCCTCATTAAGATTTCGTGATTTGATTCTGGCCTCAACGTCTAGTTATTTTTATTATAACTCTTTCTACTTCATGATCTATTAGCTACTACCCAGAGTATTTCCTTCTTAATTATCAATCTGTTCACAAAGGCATTCATGGCTCATTTTTAAATAAAATATATAAGGTCTACAAAAAATTATTCAAAACCACACTCACATACTTCTCTTTAGGAATAAAAGTTCAGTAAGATGTCTTTTACCTCATAATTTCACCATTCCCACAATAAACTCTATGCTACATTTTACACTAGTTACAAATTATTGTAAGGACTCACAGTACAGCGTGGACAAAGCCACTCTCCATTGGGGATTTCTGGCAAAGGAGGATTCAAACAGTGTATGTGATAAGATGAAGGACAGGCATCACAGCAGAGAAGTTCTCCACCATCTTTGCAGACACGACAGAACTCCATGTGGTGATCATCTTCTTCCTCTGCATCCCCCACAACATCCTCCATAGTTTCCTCACCCTCAGAGTTATCTTCTTTAGCCTCCCACTGGATACCTTCTTTTTCCTAAGGGAGAGGCAAACTGTTAGCTCCAAGTGCTGTAAGTTTTAGTGAGCATTCACCTCTTTCCCAGTCTTCTACAACACAAACTCACACAATGGGGGCAGCTCCACTTGCCCTCTGGTGCTTTCTCCATATCTGGATCCAAACAAACCATGTGATAGGCACGAGGACAAGTGTCACATAGGATGATCTCTCCCCCCTGCTGGCACACCTCACAGTAATCCTGATGATCTGTCTCATAGCCATCCACTGTTGCAGTTGCATCTTCTTCTCCTAATGGAGACAATAGTGTTCAAAGCATTCAAAAGCGATTGAGTCTTGAAGCAAAACAAATGCATTTCACTCTTATATAGTAGAGAATTAGCTAGATAAAAGATTTACAATTGCAAATTTTAGATAACTAATAGCTGTAGAGATGGCAGTTTGAATCCCACCAGTGATTTCCAAAGATAACTAACAGCTGTAGAGATGGCAGTTTGAATCCCACCAGTGATTTCCAAAGACTGGACAATGAAACAGGTATACACTAAGAGGACCCAACTAACAATTAAGATTTTCTTTGTTATGTTCTCAATAGGACTTCATTCCAGAATCTTTCAGTTTGATTCTTTCTCTAGACCCACAGTAGCAAGTTCCTTTTTATGGATTTGAGGCAGGTTCCAACCTCAAACATTCTTGAAACCTGTACTCATTGGAGCTCATTTTAATCAGAGTTCAGTACCTTTCTTTTTCCTCTTTCCTGCTTTTAATTTTTTACGACTGCGGCTGCTGCGACTGGTAGAGCCATCTGACACAGAATAGCTGTTGATACTTGCATCATCAAAGTCTGATTCAACATCCAAGTCATCCTCCTCACTCTGAAGAAGAACAAATACATTAGACAGGCAGATGTAACAATAGCCACCTCTTCCCAATCTCATGAATGCTGACGGAAGCTACTGCCTGAAATAATAGATTCTACCCTCTACACCCAAGTACCAGAAAAAAAGTAACTCACAGATGATCTTTTACGCTTGGAGCCAAATCCTCCGAGTTTGATTTTTAAAGGTGCCACCTTCTTGGTTTTGGGTTTTTTGATGTCAGGGACACGAGGACTAGCCTTGGGTTTTTTCCGCGCATTAGGTCCTAGAAGATATCACCTCCCAGTTAAATAGCACTTAGAACTCAATTACTGTATATTCAGTATACAAATATTTAAGGAAATTAGGGTTGCCAGACACATTATAAAAAAAGGACCTCTGTAGCTACACCTTCCTCTCACCTTTTCCTTCTTTGGTCTTGGCCTTTCGAAGTGGCACTTCAACAGGAGGCTGAGGAATAACAGCATCCACATTAGTTACCATGCTCTCTACTACAGCTACAGCAGCGGCAGCAGCCGCTGCCACTGATGCTCCAGAACTCCCTTTGAAGGGATTATTAGTGCTGAACTCTCTCCATTTGGCCCCCAGAACCATCATCATTTTTGAGACAGCAATTTTAGGATTTTTTGCAGCAATAAGTGGCCTATTGGAAGGAGAAGAGAAAAAAGAGCATTAGCAGGTTATGCTGGACTAAGTGAGATTTAAGTTCTATTCAACTTCAATAATTACATCATTCCCATCAAACAAGACAATTTTCTGTGTACTGGCTAAGTTCTCACCAAAATATGAGATACTAACACAATCAAAACAGAAAAATGTTTCTAGCACTATTTTCTTTCTCTTTATAGGCAACATTGAACCAATTTGCAGGGCCCTCAACTTTTATAAATTTAAATCCTCAGGCACAAGATATTGCAATAATTTATGGGAAATATAACGATATAAATGTTACCAGTATAGCTTATTAGAGCTCAACAGTATTATCAACTTACTTTGTAAATGAGGTACAGAAACATAGAAAGAGTAGCTGGCCTTTTTTTAAAGCAGTTTAACAACTATTTAGATTTCCAGTTCACAGTTCATGCTTTATTAAAACTACTTAGTTATGCATAATTTAACGCAGTATAACTGAGACATAAGGGACAAAACAGACTCATACCTGACAAACTGACTGAAAGCCTTGTAATTTGTTAGAGTGCGATAATCTTCTTCTGTGAAAACGTGATCAATATCTTCCATCCCCCAGTCTTCTAAAAGCTGGGCAGAAGACTTAGGTTCCTAATAAAAGAAGGGTATACAGAAGGTAGTATGATCAGAGATAAATTCTCAACTTGAAAACTCTTTTCAGTCCCCAAAAAACATTTTACCAAAGAAGTACCACATGAGAGATTTAAAACTGAGCAAAGGAAAAATACAAGACAGACACCAAGTCTACAAAGTTCAGGAAGTAGAACAATAATCTTTTAACTGTAACTGTTGTTAGTCCATGCTAGTATATTCTCAAACTAATCTAAACAAATAACTTCAGCAGAATGTTTCAGATTCACCTTGGAATCATCATCTTCATCTTCTTCCTCTTCTTCTTCCTTGCGCTTGGTTTTGTTCTTCTTCTCTTTTTTAGGCCCAAGTTTTTTCTTTTTCTTTTTGCCAGGAGTATAGTCACTTCCCTCACTATCTGAGCGTAACAGCACCTCCTCTTCTTCTTCTACAAATTCATTTCCTTCACCAGAGCTATCTCCAAGCTGGAATGGAGGCAGGGGAAAAAATTAAGATAAAGTGAGCATCAAACCCTTTTTCTTTCAAAAGGAACATCAGACTTCCTACCATCAACACGAAGTCTCATCTATTCAGAAAAAAAGCTTTTCTCTCTTCAATCCCTTACTTCCCTCCCCCACTGTATTTTCCTATTTGCTCTTGTATCTTATTCTACAATCCAATTTAAAAAAAAGTTCAATCCTTTACAACCACCACACATGCAAAGACTTTCTATTTTCTTACCTCTTTTTTCTGACGCTTACTGAGCTTGGGTATCTTAGGTTCTTTCAGCTTCTTGGGCTTCTTCTTTTTCTTGATTTTTGGCAACTCTGCCTCAGATAACAGTTCTTCCTCTGGCTCTTCTTCAGGCTCTGAGATAAATAATGACACCAGCAAGAGTATTTCTAAAACTCAAATGTGACATCATGTCCCTAGATTACATCCTACCTATACTTACCGGAAGCTGCCTATTTTTTCAAACTACAATGTAGGCAGCAACTTCTCTAATCTATAAATTCTGGTATTTTCTAAACTCTTTCTAGTTTGAGTTTCTCCCCACAATGAAATATAGGTAATCCTCAACTTACAACCATTTGTTTAATGACTGTTAGAAGTTGAATAAAAGTGACTTATGACCAGGTTGCACAGTTGAAGCATCCCCATGGTCATGTGACCAAAATCTCTTTGTACAGTCCTATGGTCATACGATCACCAAGTCCCAGCTGACTTCTGACAAGCAAAGTAAATGGGGGAAGCCAAATTCACTTCATGACTCCATGATTCACTTAACAACTGCAGCCAAAAGATCAAAAAATGGGGCACACTCACTTAACAACTTGCTTAGCAATGGAAATTTTGGGCTTAATTGTGGTCATAAGTCAAGGACTATCTGTACTAGTAATATATTTCATAAATGAAATGTAACATTCAAAGAACTGTAGACTAATGTAATCAATCACATAAGCACTGAAGGTTTTTTTTTAAATGGGAAGATGCAATCCCCTGTTAAAAATTACACATATGAAGCTTTCACTAAAAGAAGCAATTTCTATGCAGTACTCATTTTTTCTAAGCCAAACTGATGTAACCGGACATACTAACTTCCCTATAAATCTGTATCCAAATTCCAAATAAAAAGTGATCAAAGGAATACTCTTTACTCCAGTAATCCCTGCAATAGTTAACTGGCTTTCTGCATCCATTTTCTATGTAAATATCAAAACAACATAAAAAATAGCAACAGTCCTTCATAAACAAACATACAAAAATCATATGAAGCAGCTACCAAATTATCCTTCTTGCCTCTACTTTGAAACCTTTACCCTCACAGCAAACCTGATAGGAAACTGTGTGAACTTCCCCACCCTACTTAGTACTTATTCTTCAGGTATCCAAGTTCAGCAAGTGTCAGAAAAGAAGAAACATAACCTCTATTTCAATCATTAGGTGTCTATTTGGATACTGGTACTTTTCTAGTTCACAGTCACATCTTCTCAATGTAAATGCAAGCTATAGCTCATTTCTTCTCCCCTACTCTCTCTTTCAATTTAACACATCATTCCTCATTCCAAAACACCATAATCCCACCCGTTCTTCCAATCTCCCACTCCCTAAAGCACATAGAGACACGGTCAGTAACCAGCTTCCTTTGTGACAGGATCCACAGTAACCCAGTCTTTCTTCTTCCCCTCCCCCTTCATCAGCCACCCCCGCCCATTACACGCAGCTAGAGTCACTAGTTCTCCCTCCAAGGAAAATGGCCTCCTAACCACAGGCACCGGGCAGGATGAGGGAAGCCACAGGTCAAAGCAGTTGCTGCAACCGAAGGACAAGAAGCAGAGGGAAACTTCTGGGTGGAGTTCCATATTCCCAAACCAGAAAATACATCTTGTGCCAGAAATATTTTTTACTACATCCCTTCTGCCCAATCTTTCTTACTACAAACATTTCTCAAGTTAAACTAAACCAAAGTATTCTGGACCAAGTTTTCTTTCCACTGCTTTTCCTAGGCAAACTAACATCCACCGAGATACCTATCTTACTTTTCAGTTGATTAACATAAAATAACATTCATTATCCATTTCCCTCTTGAATTTTGGAAGAGAGAAAAGAGCTGACTCTCTTAAGGTAAAAAAAAAAAAAGAGGTAACACCTAATTGGTTCAACAACTATAGGAACTTCAAAAGCAATGACTCTTTAAAAAAAGATGGTTCCTGCAGAAAATAACTGGTCTCAAACACAAAAGTTTTCTGAAAACAATTAAAACGTGACCAAAAGCCATAGCTCATGACTTTCTCTGCATCATGCTGGCCATATTCAATCCAAAGGACTAAGGTGAGCAGTTGTAAAGTAAGCTATGTTAGGTGTGGCTGGGAACAAAAGTGGGTCATACAATTACCCAAAGCATAGATCACTTTGAATACAGAAATACTAAACTTTCAAGCTGGCAATAGAAAGAAAGTCAGGCACTTGTCCCTTAGATTTACTCTTTGAGGGTGAAATGTTTGTTTTGATAGGAATCATTATCCATACTTCCAGTCTCATCTCCTTTAATATCCATGCAAGGTACCCTCTGCACATCAACAAATGAAATAAACCATATAGGTTTTAGAAAACAGATGCAGACACCTGAGAGACACTTTCAGTAGTACATAGACTAATAAACAAAAGCTGCCTTGAAAATTTTCCCATTTTCAAATACATTAAAAAAATGACAAATTGCTAATTCAAAATATTTGAGATCTACAAAATGCTCTTCCCAAACACAGAACACAACTTCTGCATGAAGCAATGGATATAGAAGACATACCAAATATTAGCAGTAGCTCTAACCACAGCTTCATCTGCAATCCAAGAAGTTTGATGTCATTTTTATACTGTGGGGAAAACCTCACATTTTTACTTTCTATGTTCTGTTTAATTGTTGATACTACACAGTGTTGTCATCATAAAGTTATCATTAAATATTACACGAAGGGTAACTTATTACTTCCATGTCAGCCCTATAATAAATCTGGAGTGTTGTGATGTTTCTGGTCCCATATAAAACGGATGACTCTGTAGCTAGTTCTGGTTCAGATAGCCAACAGATATATTGTTTTATTCCTTGCCTTAAAAAATCCCCTTCTATCACAGCATTCCTATGTACCTTGATGTTGATGAATACTGTTGTTCAACAGGATCTCCATCTCCTCCTCATCACTGCCAGCAGAGCAGGGCGATGGGGATCCCATGCCCGACGCCATGCCCTCTGGTTAAGAGGGCTTCTGGGATTCTAGCAGCTTGTGCTATCTTGGCACTTTCGTATTAATAATGGCAGTAACGTGCTACATGAAGAAAGAAGAGCAAGCAATAAGATTTGAAGTCCCAACATCTTTACTAAGTTGTCAGACGGCCCAAACTGACTCCCTAGAATATCAAGAAAAAGGCAGCACCAGGGAGAGCCAAAGAAGCCAAGGACTTGGCCCAAGCACCAATCCAAAGTGGTCCTGAGGGCAATGCTCAATTAATTCAAAGCAATTATTTCATTCAAAGTAGACTGACAGGAACTTCAGTTTTGGGTTTTCCAGTTCTTTTTAGAGGGAGCCTGTGGGCAGGAAGGCGAATGTCTGGAATAACCTGGCTATACTTTATAAAAGATAAAACTATCTGAGGGCTTCCTTCTCGATAACTTAAAAAGAAAAGAAAAGACCTCCTCAAGATTTAGATTTCGGTGGTGACCAGTAGTCCAGCTGCAGGGACAATATACCAAGGGATTGTTTAAAGGCAAATAGCAAACAAAAGGCACAGTCAGCTCAAAGGAAAGCAAGGCAAACTTGCTTCCCCCTGGGAAATGGGGGTGGGCACGAAGGCAGAAATCAAGCAGGATAAGCGGTGGAGGCGCGGGGGGGGGGGGGAGAAGAGACGGAGGGAGGGAAGGAGGGAGGGAGGCGGGGACGGGAATGAAGGCCGGGTCTGGGAGATGGCGAGGAAAGGCCGCTTTCCCGGCTCTGGACGCAGAGGGAGAAGCACGGCCGGGGAACAGCGGCGGTCCAAAGCGCTCCCCAGACACGTGCGCCGGCCGGGGTCGCGCGGTAGACAGTGCGGGGGCCCCTCCTCGCCCCCAGGTTGGTTCAGGGCCCCGAGGGGGGCTCGCGGAGGAGCGGGCAGCCGAGGCGAGCCACCCCGCCTCCCTCGGGCGCGCCGGGCGGCGGTCTCCTAGGGGAAGCACGGCAGACGACCCTCGGGGGCCTGCCGCTCGCCTCCCCCCCGCCGTCTCTCCGGTGTCCGTCCGCCCGCCCACCCACCCGCCACGGCTTCGCCTTCCATCCCGCCCTCACCCGACTCCGGGCGCCCCGGCTTCTTATTTCTCGACGCCGCTGAAGGGAAAATGGCTCCGGCTCCAGCGCCGCCTCTTAAAGGGGAAAAAAAAAGCCCCAGCCAAGCTCCTCCCCCTGTTTTCCCCCCCCACGCACTCCCGCCTCCATCCCATAATATGCCCCTGGTGCCTTGGAGACGGGTCCCACCTCCGTCACCTCAGTAACCCCCCCTCAACTGAGGCATCCCATAATAGTTCTCTGCCCACCAAAGTACCCGCTCGGAACCCGGCTCTGCATCCCATAATAACCACTCCCCTCCCCTTTCCAAAACATCCCATAATAGTCCCTGCGGGGGGGACCGTCCAGTAATATACGCTCCCCCCCATGCGGAAACATCCCATAATATTCGCCCTTACTCATACACACAATAGTCACCCTTCCCCCCATGGAGGCATCCCATAATAGTCACATTCTCTTCTTTCTCCCCCCCCCCCCCCACAGCACCGTCTCACTGCCCTGAACATCCCATAATATTCACCACTACCTACCCTCATCCCCTTGCCTGGCTCTCCCAACCCACCCACAGTAATCTCTCCCCACTCACTCCTTCACTGGCATATCCCATAATAAGTGCATGCTGGCTGCCAAGTCTGGTATCCCAGAACAAGCCCTCCTCCCTTTTGCATCCAGCCCTGCCTCACTGAAATATTCCCGGAGCCCCCATGGCATCCCATAATAGCACACCCAGGACATCCCATAATATCAACCATTTTCACCTCTCTCTCCTCCCCCTTAGCCAGGCATCCCATAATAGTCTCTGGCCAGTGAGACATCCCATAATACTACCAGCAACTCTTAGCCACAGCCTACAATGCTCGCACTTACTGCATCTCACTCTCCCTTCCTGCAGCCCATAATAATCCCCGTCACACTGTTCTTCCCCAGACAAGTAAAAGCAGCAGGAAAAAAAGACCCTGCTCCAGAGTCTAGGGCACCCAGGGACCCCTCTGGACCAGCACCTTCCTACAGAGAGCAACCCCAAACCACTTGGCAAATGTGTTATAAATGTGTCCCATCCCCCTACTGCACACACAGACCATAATAACCACTGGGGGCATTGGGCCAATAACCTATCCCATAATACTCTAGGCAAAGCCTGCCAGGAATCTCCATTCCTCCTTCAAACGATGCAGACTGCACATCCCATAATCTTTCATAGTCTCCTATACAGTAGGGACATGGGAAGTCACACCTTATTGTCTGTCTAGTATAAGGCCTCAAGACAGATTCCACCTTTCCACAATTGTTTCTGGCAGTTTTGATAGCACAGGGATATGGAGAAAGTAACTCTATATGTAACGATTACTGTATATGCAAATACAGTATTAATCTAAACAAATCTTCAGTCACAGACATTCATAGGAAAAATTTTTGGATACTCATTCTACTTTTCTATGTCTAGTCGTGAAAAAAAAATCAGTCCACTTCAGTTTTAAAAATTTATTGCAAGTGGCTAATAAAAATTGTTAATGATTATTTCTATGTACACAAGACACATCCCACAACAGCATTTTAAGCATACTATTTTATAGACACTTCTTGTCAGATATTCTTATTTTCTTGTTTAAATGTCCATACAAGTATTCCAAGAAACTACAGAAATGTAAATACAAAGTCTTATTTTAAATGTAACCGAGATTCCCTTATTGACCCCCAATGTTTTATGTTATCTTTCAAAATGTCCCATATGCTGTTGATATTTAACATGCATGGAAAGCTAGATACAAAAATCTTTTGTGCTGCTATGCATTTCAGTGCTATTAAATAAAGAAAATTGATAACATTGTTAAACGCATAGCATCTTTGCTCATTATATCCATTTATTTCCTGGAAAAAGAATTTGTTTTAGCTACCATTTTTTCTTATTCTAGAAATTTACACTATACTAGATATACTGGTGATATATTTTAAAAAGAACATATTGGATTATTAAATTTAATATAGCACATAGACATTAAAATCACTAGCATGTTCCATTTTTCCTAAAACAATATGTAAATGGGATAGCAGATTTAAGATGAATAGAGATTTGAAAGCTGGATAATGTCAGTACCACTGGGGCAATACCTGGCCTGAGATCATGCTTTTAGCATTTTTGCCAACAAAAATACATTGTCTCAACCACCACTACCAATCCCACTCCACCCTGCTCTTGCCACTCTCCCATAGCTCAACATAATTTTGACAAATGTTGCAAACACAATTTATACTGTACATACATTGAAGGCAAATATATGTGTCTCAGGATAATGTTTCAGGATCCAATCTGGGTAGTTTACCTGGACAGGTTTACTATCCCGAGCTTTCAGACTTGTGCTTAAGCCTATCCTCAGGGAGTTTACCAGAATGTATGCTTTGGGCTATTCTATGCGTAGTATTTAATATATTCAACATTTAAATTATTTTTACATATTTAAATTATGTTAAGAGTGACCAGAGGGGAGTGAGGGAGAAAGCTCCCTGAGGATGGATCCAGCATGAGTCTGAAAGCTTGGAAGACTAAACTTTTGGTCCTGGCGACCAACCCAGATTGGATCCTGTTTATATTGTACATTATAAGGTTATGGCAGGGGTCCTATTAAGCTTATAGTGTGTGTGAAAGGGCTACATCTGATATACACGTGAGCATACAGGTAAGGAATGTTGTAATGGAATTGAGAAAAGTCACTTTGTACCAAAGGAAATCACGTGTAACCTCTCGTTCCTGTAACAAATATAGTAGAATAAAGTCCTAATAGTGGTTTTTTTTTTTCTTATAATCCTTACAGCTATTTTACTACTAGACTTCATTCTTAAACACCCATTGGAAACTCCCTCTCCATTCCTGCAATGAAAGCTGCCAGAGCCAAAACATCTCAGATGATAGAAGAGAGGAGAGTTGGTGATCATGAATCTCCAGAAGCAGTTTATTGGTAAATGTAAGGCAGTTCACATTAATCAGAGGGGCTAAACCTCAGGATCACTTTCACTTTGCCCAGGCTCCCTGGAGCAGAAGTACACACTTACTGCAGCCCCATTAGTTCTCTGTTTATGGAGAGAGAGAGGGAACCTAATAGAATATCTAGGTAGCAGCACTGTTTCTTAGCTGCTTATTACAGTCCTTTGGACTCCTCATGGGTAAGTCTTTAACCAGTGAAGTGGTAAAGCCAGTCCAATTCCTACTTCAGAGCACAAGGGATACTAATTCATCAACAGGGACCAGTGTGAATCTAGCGGTTGTTATGTGGAATTGCCAGCCTTTCTGTTTGAATCATAAAGATATGCATACATACATTTTTCTGTCAGCTATCAAACAATGTCCAGGATGCTAAAATTCTGTGGCACTTTCTGAGGTTGCTGAAAAAGAGTGGTTTGGGTGAGAAGTTGCTGGTTACTTTTTACCAGTATCATCGAGAGCATTTTGGCATACTGTGTAACAGTGTGCTATGCTGGATGCTCCGCAGTGGATAAGAAGATGCTCCAGAGAATTATAAACACAGCACAAAAAATCATTGGTTGCTCTCTTTCTTCTTTGGAAGGGATTGCGAAGACCAGACTCCTCTCTAGAACACTAAAAATCTTCACAGACCTTTCTCATCCTGGACATTCATATTTCGATCTGTTACCATCAGGGAGGCATTATAGGTGTCTTTAAATGAGGACTAATAGATTGAGAAACAGTTTCTTTTCCAAGGCAGTAATTGTCTTGAATCGAACAGTGAATTTGTGATTTAGTCCTATTATTAAAAAAAATAATTCTTCAGGTTCTTGTATTATAATTATTTTAATTTTTAAAACTGTAGTGTGAATGTGATGTGGTGTTTGGGGCACTGTGCTGGAGTAGCTTTCAAATTTCATTGTATTCGAATGCAATGACAATAAAGGTATTCTATTCTATTCTATTTGGTTAAATTATTTTTCTAGGAATTATGGGAAATATATCAACATTTCCATTAGAGCAGGGGTCACCAACCTTTTGGACCTCAGGGACCACCAAACTCATAATTGTAAATCCTGCGGACCAGAGACCCTGGGAAAATAAAATAAAAATTCCCCACCCCATTTTCCTACCAATCGATCATTATTTATTTGGGATCACAGGATACTGTCTCCAGCTCTGTTCTCAGGGGGAGAGAGAGAGAGAGAGACTTTTGGCTTCATGCAGGGAAAGCAGCAGAAGCTGCAGAAGTCTTTCTTTCTCTCCCCCAAACTCTGCCAGATATAAGTCTTTGTGAGACTTGTCGTGCCGGTGCAGCCTCTTGGAGCAGGATGCCTTGCAGGGTCCCAAAGACTCATTTCTGGCAGAGTTTGGGGGAGAGAAAGAAAGAAAGTTTTTGCTGCTTTCCTTGCGTGCAGCCAGAAGCAGAAGAAGGAAGCTGAAAGAAGCAGCCCGGTGGCCAGGCCAGACGCATGGGGTGAATGGGGCAAGTTTTTCCCCTCTGCCCTCCCCCCCCCACTACTTTATGTTGTTCACAATGGAAGTAACACAAGCCTTGTGTTCCCACAGGCCATGTGGGCAGTGCAGACATGTTCCTGGTGCAGCCTTGGATTAATTGCGTTGGGGGGTGCTTTGGGGGTAAAATTTCTCTGCGAACCACCAAATTTTTTTCATGGACCACCAGTGCATTAGAGAATTATGCACCAGCTCAAAACTAGTTTCACATATCAGTGATCCCATGACATAAGCAGTATTCTGAGGCAGATATTATTTATTACTGGCTTAACTACAATGTGTTTGAAAGCCTTAGTAAATCTAATATTTTGTTAAAATTTTAAAACTCTGTGGCATTATGGACAGTCCATTTCCACATCAGAAATTCTTTCCATACTCTCTGACTTCTGGAATTCAGCTGCATTTGCTGCTCCCTTGGCTCTTAGGTCTGAGCTATTTTAAAAAAAATCAGATTACTAGTAGATAGTAGCAAAGAGTTAAAAGTGTTATATCCATTGATTGCTATCTTGTGGTTATCTGGAGTTTTACAGCCCAGATCTGATAGCCATATCCTCATAAGAATCACTCAAATTATTTTGCCAACAGCCATACAACAGCCATTTATTTTATTTCTCTTTTGTCAAAGGAAAAGTGAAATTTTTTTGATTCTCCAGGACCTGCAGTGCTTGGGAAAGAGCTGTTATTAATTGTTCTTTTTTTCCAGCATTTTTATAACAGTCTTCAAATTACTTTTAAGGGATTGGAGGAATGGAAACATCTGGAGATATAGACATCCCTTAGTCCCAATGCATCTGAAATGCACCAGACTGGGGAAGCTATGTAATTAAGCTGTCATGTCAGCAGGCAATGCCACCTAATAGTTCACAAGTCATTGTTGGTATGACTACTGAAAAATCCTGTATCAAGTGGTTATACATGGCTTCCTTCTTCCTGTTAATGGTGGTTAAACAAACTGTAGAAACTCTTTTTGTGTTTTATTGACTACAATGTGCAAACAAGACTTTCTGACTTTTCCCTTCCTAGGAAACCAACCATTGTTTTCCCAGTTTTGGCTTATTAAGAGGTTAATAAGCCAGAGGATTCCTGGCTTGCATATTAAACAAAATATGGAGTTTTCATTAATTATTTAGCAATTCCTGCTAGCAGGAGAAGCCAACATCAGTATGATAATGTGTCAGAGATGAAATAGACAGAAGCATCTTTCGATATTTTTACTGTGATAATCTCCACTTTTTGCTCAAGCTATAGATTTCAAATAAACTGCACTAATTTCTTGACTGTGATCATAATGGGTCTATCTATTAAGTATAATTCTTAATTAAGGGAATGTTGGGTGCATTTTAGTTGCAGTACAGTTTGCAAGAATGTCTCATGAAAGTAGGTTTAAGGCACCGCTCCAGATAGAGTGCATTTAAACACACAAATTCTATCTCATTATCTTTGGAAACGCACAAATTCTATCTCATTATCTTTGTATCTCTGGTATAGAGGTACATGTTCCCCAGTTTTGTTCTCATAATACCATCTTGTAATAGGCAAAGAAATGGTGATTGGACCACAGCCACTCAGAAAGTTTCAAGAATAATGTGTATGTGTAGTACATAGGGGTTATTAATAGATAGGTTTATGGGGAAATTTTTCTGTGGAGACCAGTTCCAAAGCACTAATTCTAGTATTCATGCCATGTGAACATTTCTTCTTTAACTAAAATAGGTTTTGCCACACCCAAACTACAAATGCAGATTGAATTCTTAATATTCACCAGTAGTTTTTATTATCTTCAAAGTCTAATGTGGTATACAAGCATTTGACAATCATAATTTATCTCCATACTTAGCATTTGCCTGCAACAGGTCTGCTGACTTCACTTGATACTTCATCTATCAGTAAAATTAAACTTTTGCCTATGAAAGTTTATGCCCCAATTAATTAATTTGATACCTTTTTTAATATGCAGTACAAAGTATGTTTGAGTTTCATATTTTTCTCTTTCATCCTTCAAAGGGAGAAACTGGTGCACTGCATGGCAACATTTTTGCAGTGTTCAACAAACCATAGAATATAAAAACTGTTAGGCATCTTAAAGACCACCTATTTCCTCATACAATGTTCTATCTTCTCATGCATTGGCCAATTCTCTCTCTAGATGGTTAACTAAGGAATATTAAAAGAACCACATATTCAGTACTCTGCTCCCTTCCTTGTTCGTCTTTTAGTTTCTTTTAGAGCAATATTTTTTTTTAAACACAACTAACCAATTGGAGAGAGAGTGGCAAAATGAGCCCTTGGAGCAACTGTGGACTGGATGAAGGCAAGTGAGGGTGCAGAGGAATCCCAGGAAGGAATAGGCAAATGAGATGTGAAGTACTACTAATGGGAAACTACCTGCCCTGGAGCTTTAGAGGAAATGCAATGAAACTGTGTCTGCAATGTTTTCTCTAGAGCAGGAGCCATGCTGGAAATCCTGCAACATTGTGGAACCAACAAAGCCACCCTATCCAATATGCCATGGGAATATTGTATAAATCCAGTATTCCCATCTGGTATGACATGAGAAGCTGAATGGCAACCAGTGCTTGAAAGTAAAGCTGCTGAGTACATTTTCCAATTCCAATGTCTGCTGATGCCTATGGATATTATCTAAAAACAAAAGAGATTTATTTCAAACTTCAAATATCTCCATTTACAATTTAATAATCTATCTGTTCTGTACGGTAATTTACATTCTTGTAGACGCCGCGCTGTGATTGGTCAAAGCGCGCAGGGATCCGATTGGTCGAGCGAGCCACTCTGATTGGCCCGCTGCGGATCTCCCGCGATTGGTGGAAACTAATCGCGGGAGATTAAAAGTGGTGCCATTGGCTGAGGCCGCTGCAGCTTGGGAATAAAAAGGCGCAGTTTTTCCCCGGAGCCCGAGCCGTTCTCGGGACCAATAAATGAGCTGAACCAAGTCACTGAGTCCTGGTCTCCTTGCCGCGCCGGACATAACACTGGCGACGAAGGTGGGATTCCAAGGCTGATTCCCCACCAACACGTGTCCGGAGGAAGTGAGACCGACGAGATGGCCAGCATCGCACCGCCCGCGCCCTTCAATCCCGCTACTGAGGACTGGGAATCATACACTGACAGATTCCTCATGTTCCTCGAATGTAGCAACATGCCCCCGCTGTGCCCACCCTCATCAGGCGGCACGATTTCTACCGGCGGGACCAGAGAGCGGGCGAGAGCATCAGCGATTTTGTGGCTGAACTGCGAAGCCTAGGGGGCATGTGCGGGTTCTCAGACATGGATGAGGCCTTACGGGACCACGTCGTACTCGGACTCCGAGACCCAGTCCTACAGAGCCGACTGATGGCCAAAGGAGACATCGCCCTCGCCGACGCCATCGCTGAAGCCACCGCAGCCGAGGCAACCCGGAAATCGGCGAACCGCATGCGGAGACCAGACACCGGACACCGCACTGTGACCACCGACCCAGGACGGGCGACCGAGGCCCATCCGGAAGCAAGTCACCATGAGACCACCACCCATCATGGTGAATTCCATTCTGCCTCCGACACCACGGACGAGGAGGAGGAGATCCACCGGCTCCAGACGGGACGGGACCAGCGAAATCAGCAGGGTCGTAAGTCGGGGACCGCATGTGCTGGGTGCAGAGGTGACCACCCTCGAGCAGAGTGCCGTTTCTTCAATGCAGTCTGCCAACACTGTGATAAAAAGGGTCACATCGCCCAAGTCTGCTGATTGAGGAAGGCCTACAGACCCAGACGGTGGGACCACAGCGAGCGGAGACGGGACAGCAACCCCCCCAGAGCCAGAGATCACCAAGCCGACAGCCGATGGGACCGAAGCGGATGGAAATGACGAGGTGGCGAAACCCGGCGGAAGGAGGAAACCCACCAGACGGTCATCATCGGCCACGCATCGAAGGCGAGCCATGCAAAATGGAGGTGGACTCCGGGTCCTACCTCTCCATGGTCGCCTGGCAAGAAATCAAACGCTTGGTGCCTACCATCCAGAAGGGACTGGAGAATCAGAGACTAATAATCAAGGACTACCAGGGAAACCGCATCCCGATAGTCGGAACTGGACAATTCAAGGTAACATTCAAGGGCGCACTGCAAAGCTTCCCCTGACGATCGTGGACTGAGACCGACCCAGTCTTTTGGGACTGCAATGGTTCGCACCGCTCGGCATCGAAGTCACGGGCATCAACCACACTGCCGAGACTGATTGGGAACAGCAACTGGCATGGGACTTCCAGGAAGTGTTCGACGGCACCCTAGGCAAGTACCGAGGCCCCCCCATCTCCTTCAGCCTAGACCCCAACATTCCCCCGATACGCCTAAAACAAAGGTGGGTACCCTTTGCACTCAGGCCAAAAATAGACAAGCAAATTGACAAGCTCGTCAAGCAAGGGGTCCTACAACCAATTGACCACGCCCAGTGGGAGACGCCAATAGTCACCCCAGTCAAGCCCGATGGGTCGGTAGGAATCTGCGGGGACTTTAAGGCCACCCTAAATTGCGCCTTACAACAAAGCGCCTACCCCGTCCCAGTAGTGCAGCACCTTCTACACTCACTGGGGGGAGGCAAGGTTTTTGCGAAGCTCGACCTGGCACAAGCATACCAACAGCTGCCAGTCGACGCAAAAACCGCTGAGGCGCAAACCATAGTCACCCACCGGGGAGCATTTTGCTGTAACCGACTCCAGTTTGGAGTCAGCGTGGCGCCTGGAATTTTCCAGAGCCTCATGGAGAGGCTTTTGCAAGGAATTAAGGGGGTGGTGCCCTACTTCGACGATGTGCTGGTGTCGGCAACCAACCAGATAGAACTAGAGGGTCGGCTAAGGGAGGTGCTAACGAAATTCAAGGAAACCGGGCTAAAAGTGAAGAGAGAAAATGCCAGCTTTACACAGAGCGGGTCGAGTTCCTGGGGTACCTCCTAGACCAGCACGGCATCCACCCAACCGCAAACAAAATCAGAGCCATTAAGGAGGCACCCACACCCAGGAATAAAACGGAACTGCAGGCATTCCTGGGACTGCTTAATTTTTACAATGTTTTCCTGCCCCAAAAGGCAACCGCGGCGGAGCCTTTGCATAGGCTTCTGGACAAGGAGGCCACCTGGACTTGGGGGAAACGCGAGGAAGCCGCCTTCAGGAAAACCAAGGACCTGCTCACCTCGGATGCCGTCCTCATCCAATACAATGAGACCCTACCACTTGCCGTCACATGCGATGCCTCACCCTTCGGCGTCGGCGCCGTCCTCAGCCACACACTCCCAGATGGAAGAGAAGCACCCATCGCTTTCTTCTCAAGGACACTCACCAAACCAGAGAGGAACTATAGCCAGCTGGACAAGGAGGCCCTAGCCATCGTCGCAGCAGTGAAGAGGTTCCACGAGTACCTGTACGGCCGTACGTTCACCATTATCACAGACCACAAGCCGCTGCTGGGCATCCTGGCAGGGAACCGGGCTACCCCAAACATCCTATCTCCCAGAATGACAAGGTGGTCTGAATTCCTTACAGCTACCAGCTCACACACCGACCCGGTAAGACTATCACCCACGCAGACGCCTTGAGCCGCTCACCGTTACCCGACCTAGACACCGACCCAGCACCCACGACGAGCACCCTCAGCATAGAGACTCTGCCCGATCTACCCATAACCACGTCAGACATTGCCCGAGAAACTAATAAAGGCAAACATCTGGCGCGGGTGTTACATTGGGTAGAAAAAGGGTGGCCGGAAAAAGACGACGACGAAGCATTCAAGACATTCCGGAACCGGCAAACAGAACTCTCGCTACAAAAAGGATGTGTACTGTGGGGGGATAGAGTTGTCATTCCGGAAAAACTACAAGGGAAGGTATTGGGGTTGTTACTCGAGGGGCACCCGGGCATAGTTAGAATGAAAACCCTGGCCAGAAGTTACGCTTGGTGGCCAGGGATGGACAAGCAAATCGAGGCCTGGGTGGCAAGATGTGAATGCTGCCAAGAAACCAGACCGAGCCCTCCCGCGGCACCAATCCTGGAATGGGAACCTCCCAGGGGACCATGGTCCAGGATCCACATAGATTTTGCCGGGCCCACTAAGGGACATACATTCCTTGTAACGGTAGATGCTTACTCCAACTGGTTGGAGGTAAGCAACATGAAAACCACCACTACGGAGGCCATGACTAAGGAACTTAGCAAGCTATTCGCAACCCACAGCCTCCCAGACATCATCGTGTCGGACAACGGGCCCCAATTCACCTCGCTAGAATTTGAAAAATTCCTAGTGGAACGGGGCATACGATATGCATTGACAGCTCTGGCACATCCGGCGGCAAACGGAAGGGCGGAACGGATGATTCAATTTACGAAAAAAAACCATCCAAAAAATCGAACACGGGGAAATCCAAGAAAAAATAAATAAAATGCTCTTCATACAACATATAACCCCGAACACAACAACGAACAAAAGCCCGGCAGAGCTACTAATGGGGAGGAAAATAAGGTCCCCACTAGACAGGCTGCACCCCACATACAACCCGAAGAAACCCCCCAACTCCTCTAGCAAGCACCAGTCCTTTGCACCAGGCGACGCCATCTATGCAAAGAACCTAACCGGAGACCCACTATGGGTACCAGAAACCATAACCCAACTGACAGGCCCCTGCTCGTACCGGCTGAAAACAACCGACGGACGAGCCTGGAAACGCCACATCGATCAACTAAGATCGAGAACAATCACAGGAAACACAACCGACACACAACCAAACACAGACAACCCCCCTAATACAAGCCAAGAGGGGAGGGAATACCCCGGGAACCAGAACTCAATAGAAAGAAACCAGCAACACTTACCGACGGACAGCCAGCTCGAAGCCTCACCAGGAAGAAGCAGCCAGGCCAACTCAACCAGCCCAGAAAGACTAGGCGGGAGCGGCGGAAACCGCAGCTCAACCAGCCCGGGTAGACTGGGAGGGAGCTACGACAAGAGGCCCGGCGAGACCTTCCAGGCGGTTCCATCGACGAGGCCGAGAGCAACAGAGAACCCGACCGAACCGGCCGGGAGCCAAGCAACAACCAACCCTGCGCAGGTCCAGTAGGCAAGTACGGAACCCCGCCTACTTACGGGACTACATCACGTGGGATTGAACCAAGAGGGGAGGGGTGTTCTGTACAGTAATTTACATTCTTGTAGACGCCGTGCTGTGCTTGGTCAAAGAGCGCAGGGATCCGATTGGTCGAGCGAGCCGCTCTGATTTGCCCGCTGTGGATCTCCCGCAATTGGTGGAAACTAATCGCGGGAGATTCAAAGTGGTGCCATTGGCTGCGGCCGCTTGGGAATAAAAAGCCGCAGTTTTTCCCCCAGAGCCCGAGACGTTCTCGGGACCAATAAATGAGCTGAACCAAGTCACTGAGTCCTGGTCTCCTTGCCGCGCCGGACATAACACTATCAATTCACACAGTTAAAAATCTTTAACTGAGTTGATATCATGCTATATTGAGAATCTCCACAGATATACCATGCTTATTGTTTATTTCTTTGATAAGATGCATTGTATAGCTTCAGCTAAAAGGTAACACACAATATACAAATATACAAACCTATAAAAACAATAACTATACAACAATCAGTAAAACACAAGCAAAGACTGCAAATACAGCAGAAATAAAAGCATTTACTTAATGCACAATATAGAGATGGGACATTAAAAGCCATGCAATACGAGAAACAGGTCTTTTCCTGTCATTGAAAGGAATAGATCCTGGGGGCTGAAATTAGAGTAACAACACTACTTAAAAGCAGAACTGAGGACAACTGAAGACCTGTATTGTGGTCTGAGGACAAAATAAAGGCAATATCACAAGAATATGATACAAAAACCTGGTTGTTAAGACAAATTTTTGCTGTGGTTAGGTAAAAGTGAGGACTTTTCCTTATCTATAAACAGCACTTGATATTCTGAAGTACTGTCTCTCAGTGTAATTACCTCAGAAGGCCATGATCTAGGATTCTTTACCACTCATTGTTCCTCTGCTGTAGGTTTGGGCATAATCCCCCATAGTCATTCTGGCTTGGACAGTAGGATAACTCATTTCCTTCAAAACTATGCTCTTCTCTAGCACTAGTTCTCCAAGCTGATCCCATTTGGAGACCTGGATCCTTTTGAATATGCCTGCAGAAAACATTTGTGCAAAACCAGAATCAGTTTTTACACTAGAACACACCAGGTACAGCAGTCTATCTGTTAACATTTGCTTGCAACCCATTCCACTTTACAGAGAGTGACTGGACTGGAGGATTTTAGTGGGTGGAAGGGAAAGAAAAATTGAAGAATCCATCTCTTGTCCTCCCAAAGCTGTTTTTTCAAAAGGCAACCTGGACTTTATGTGTTTTTTTCTCTTGAAGATGTTTTGCTTCTAATCCAAGAAGCATCTTCAGTTCTGACTGAAATGTCTTCAAGAGAAAAAAAACAAAAACAAAGTCAATTTGGCTTTTGAAAAAGCACCTTTGGGACAACCATGACCTGGATGATTGAAAATGTCCATGGACAACCTTTGTCCTACTTAGCACGTTTTATGTCATAAATAAAAAAAACACCATTTGCTGGCAGTATGCCCGTGCATCAATGAGCAGCAGATTTTATAGTTTCCTGTCAAGGATTGGTGGATTGTACTTTAACAATCTTCAGGAACAGCCCTCCGCTTCAAACTGATACTCTAGCTACAATACTATATCACACTGGAAGTTTTAAGTTTGAAGAGGTGAAAGATTGCTGTTTTGGGTTTTGTTTGTGGTCCTGCCATTTTGTTTTTAACATGTGCATGACATAACATGCAGTAATTAAACATTTTCCCTATCACTTCTTTTTATGCTTTACCATTGTTAATGGTTGCAAATCAAGTTATTAAATTTATATTAAGAAAGATGTGGAAAATTAGTTGATTTGAAAAGAGGGCTCTGGAGAACTCCAGAACATTCCATTTTCCTCTATGCTGTGTCTGTCGTCCCCACCATGAGCTTCTAGGCTGTTTGGTGATTTCTGGAAGTAAGCTCTCCAAGCCAGGAGCAACTTGAGGTGTTTTAGGCATTTGGAACATGCTCTGGAATGTTCTGTTCCCAGTTTAACTAAATTGGTGCATCAGGGATAACCTCCAAACTGTTGTTATTCCTTCTTTCTCACACATATAGACTTGGAAGATGGAGCACTTGCCTGGAATAAAAGCCAACGGAAAACAACAATCTTTGTGTTTTGAGCATCTCAAGTTCTTTTCCCTCTCTAAGCCTTTTTCTCCACTTTCCGTTGCAAGAGGCACATGCTCTGAAGGTCCTTGGACAAACCGCACCCAACAAAATTAGGCTCATCCCATAGTATTGCTGAGAGGAGTTGCTTGCAGCATAGCAACTATCCCCACCCCCACCCTACTAGCAGCCATCCCATAATAGTTTGCCTGCTTTACAGGTTCTGACAATTGAAAGGAGGAGATTAAGTGGTGGAGGGGGCCAGCCTGGGTGGGTGGCAAAAGGGAGGTTGATGAAGGGGAGGGGGCACGCTGGAACTGGCCTGGACTAGAGGAAGAGGGAGAAAACGCGGCAGCCTCTTGGACAGAGTCCCAACAGATGCAGCCAGACATGCTGTCTGTGTGCTGACATCCCATAATAATCTACTCTCCTCCCTCTTGTCCACAGCACGCCATAATAATTCAGAAAGACCAGCTATATCCCATAATGTTTCTTCCAATTGTGTGTGTTTGACTGAATACTGAGATAGCCCATAATATTCACTTAATCCTCAGTCTTACACCACACCCCCTCTGCTCAGTAGATTTTTTTGCTTGTTATCTATCCCATAATAGTCCCAGTCTCTCTCTCTCTCTCTCTCTCTCTCTCTCTGCGTGTGTGTGTGTGTGTGTGTGTGTGTGTGTGTGTGTGTGTGTGTGAGAGAGAGAGAGAGAGAGAGAGAGACATCCCATAATATTCTCACCAGCTGCTGCAGCAGCTAGCACATCCCATAGTTCTCTCAGCCACTTACTTTTCCCTCCTCCCCCATTTCTATAGTCACATTTGGCTTTGCTGCTGTGCCATCCCATAATATGCCTGTGCTTTCCTCTGTGACGAAAAGCCTCCCAATCCCATAATAGTGCCAGAGGCATGACCCATGGGCCAACTCCAGCCAGCTAAGCAAGCTTGGTTGGAGACATTTGCTGGGCCTTGCTTTCAGCTTCCCCTGAGCATGAAAACCTTGGGCCCTGGCTGGGCTAGCTCATGGCTCTTCTTGCCATTTTACTTTTCTGTTTGAAACAAAAATTGTCCATATCATTAATCTAAAGTCTCTCTCTCTCTCTCTCTCCATTTTCTCTTGTTAATAATTGTGGGGTTTTTTTTATTGGATTGATAGTGTTTTACAGTCCTCGGCTTACAGCCGCAATTGAGCCCAATATTTCTGTTGTTAAATGCGCTTTACTCCATTTTATGACCTTTCTTGCTGCAGTTGTTAAGTTAGTAACACAATTGCTAAGTGAATGTGGCTTTGCCATTGATTTTGCTTGTCAGAAGATTGCAAAATGTGATCACATGATCCTGGGACACTGCAACCGTCATAAATTTGTACCAGTTGCCAAGCTTCTGAATTTTGATCATGTGACTGGAGTTCTGCAACAGTCATAAGTATGAAAAATGGTCATAAGTTACCCTTTTCAATGCCATTGTAACTGATCGCTAAATGACAGGTTGTAAGTCAAGGACTACCTATAATTGACATTCTCCCTAATTTCTGCTCAAAGCTCTTCATTATTTTAATGCGAGTCAGAATTTAAGTAGTAAGCAAGAGGGTCAATCTTAAGTTAGCCGCATTTTACTCATCTAGCATTACTTTTATAATTCATTATCACTATAATTTGGAATGCAGGTTTATTTTCATGAATTCAGACTTTTTTCAGAAAGCTAATCTCAGTCTTCACATTTACGTTCTTATGGGGTTATTCTGCATGGCAGCCTCAAGCTCCTGTGGCTCCTGTGCTGAAACTGGCTGCACATAAAGTTGGTTTAAGAAATTGCTGTTTGGATTTCAGTCTCAGCTTTGACAATAATGCTGGCTAGATATTCTGCCCAGATAGTAGTTAGCAGGACCCTTGATTGATATTTTTATTATCATCATCTGGATGTATATAATGCTCACCTGCATTGGGAAAGCAAGAACCAATCACTTTTCTTTTGTGAATGGGCCCAGCATCTCTCCCTCTCCTGGGAATGAAACAACATACAGTAGTTTTGCTATTCTTCTGTCACTTAGGTTGGAAGGGGAAATTGGGAGAAGTCAATTTCAATCAGCTAAAATAAAAAAAGAAAGATCCATTGGTTTACCCTTCTGCTGGTACATACATAAAATGAAGATCTCTAACATTTCACTGCTCTTCCCATTGTTAACAAACAGCAACATGGCTTTTCCCTGGCCCAGTACATTGTGGGCAATTCCTTCGGAAAACAGCAGGCACCTGGGCATCCTAGACCAAATGGAGGACAGGGACCAGGGCAGAGGGAACATTCATACCTCAGGACCCACTAGCTAACTAGAGCACATGCATTTATCATTATAATCTTCAACTTACGACTACAATTGAGCCCAAAATTTCCATTGCTAAGCAACAGTTGTTAAATTTAGCCTGTTTTGCAACCTTTCATACCACAGTTGTTAAGTGAATCATTCTAGTTGATAAGTTAGTAACACAAGTTGTAAAGTGAATCTGGCTTCCTCATTGCCTCTGCTTGCCAGAAGATCACAAAATGTGATCACATGATCCCAGGACACTGCTACGATCATAAATCCATACCAGTTGTCAAGAGTTCAAATTTTGATTGTGTGACCACAGGGATGCTGCAACAGTCTTAAGTGTGAAAAATAGCAACAGCACCTAGACCTATAAACCACTTGCCTTACAGCCCTCCCGAAGTGGTTTTACAGAGCCAGCATATTATCCCCAACAATCTGGGCCCTCATTTTACCGACCTTAGAAAGATGGAAGGCTGAGTCAACTTTGAGTCAATCAGAATTGAACTCCTGCCAGTGAGCAGCGAGTTAGCCTGCAAGACTACATTCTAACCACTGTGCCACAACACCACCATGGTCATAAGTCACTTTTTTCAGTGCCACTGTAACTTTAAATGGTCACTAAATGTTTGGTTGTAAATCAAGGGGCTAACTAATGAAATTAAGCATAGGCAGCTGAAGCTGGTAAAAACTGTAAAACACCACCTTGGATAAAAAGCAAGAAAAGACACTGAAGAGGGTAGCTTCACAGTGGACTGGAACAGACTGAGGATGAACATTGTGCATTCTTGTCCTTGAGAAATTGGCTGTCCTCATACAAGGCAAGCAGGACTTATCAAGTCCTTACTGTATTTAAAAGGAGGCCAGCATTTAAATCTGAGTGCTAGTGTATAGATGCTTTTACTGTTTCTTTCTGATTACAATTAAAGTTGCAAACTTTAACCTATCAAGCCTTAAACAAAAGAGCTTTGCATAGTTCAAGCATTGCTCTTCCAACTTATCTTGCATTACTATCTTTAAAAACATTTTCTAGTCTGGACTTCATTTTCCAATTAAGGCAACTAAGAATCATTAAGAACATAATAAGAGGCGAAAGGCTCATTAATAGCAAACATATACATCCAAAAAGCTCAGAAGCAGAGTGAGAGGATGACAGCTGTCTTTTACTACTATTTCCATCATGTCGACTATGTGCAACTATCATACCTAACAGCAATAAATAGCTCTCCTCCATGAATTTGTCTGAGATAAACAATTTCCTTGAGTGGGATTTGACTTCTGGAGACTAACATGGAGTTGATGTACATATCCATGAAGTTTTCTTGCTAGCAATACAGTGCAAAGCTTGCTAGCAATACATTGCCTCCTTTTCAATGTTTAATCTTTATTCATTTGTATCCAGTCCTTATTATTTTTACAAATAACTCAAGTTGGTGAATATACCACCCACCTCTTATTTTCCCCACCATAACAGATCTCAGGTGAGCTGGGTTGAGAGATTGTGACTGGGCCAAGGTCATTCATAGCCTAAGGTGGGACTACAACCCAATAGCCTTTGGCTTTCTAGCCTGGTGCTTTAACCACTGGACCAAACTGCCTCCATTTTACTGATTTCCTAGTTTTCCCCTCAGATTTCTTAGTGGCTTCTCGTTCAAAAACTTACCAGGTCTAACCCTGATTAGATGTTTCAAGAATGGTGGATCTCCTTCTTTTAAAACTATCTAAATTGGTAGCCCTTACCACGTCCAAAGGCAAGAAAATATAATAATTTATGAATTGTGTAAAGAAGCATTTCCTTTTACAGATATTGAATCTCTTCACATTTAGTACATAATCTCATTTTTAATATAAAAAAGGGAGACTTTATATTTGTCCACATTTTCCATGTCATAAAACTTGATCATATATCTTCTTACTCGCTAAAGAATAAAAAAATATGAACATTTTCTTCTAGCTTCATACTCATTTTGGTTGCCCTTTTCTGCACTTTTTTCAGATTGAAATGCTTCTTTCAAATTCAGGAACCAGAACACTGAACAGACCCAAATGTGTTCAACTGCAGTTGTATGCAAAGTTGTTATTACATTGACAGCTTTACTTTTAGCCCCTTTCTTAATTTTCCAACTGTAGAAGTTACTTATTTAAAAGCAATCTCATACTATTTTTAAGAGGGATATTCAACATGACCCGGCATCACTTTCTTGATAAATTTTTACCAGCTTAGCTCTCATTAATGCATATTTGATGATAAGATTATTTGTACCAACTACTGTACAAGTATATTATTTTACACTTGCTTATATTAAGATCCTTTTTTTAGCACCTCTGCTCAATTTAGAGGCATCCTTTAGAATTCTGAGTGATCTCTTATTTTGCCACTTTGGGAAATTCAATGTCATCAACAAACTACCCATATCATTCTTCATCTTTAATTTGTATGAAAAAGTATTAATCCCAACACCAGCACTTGGAGAACTCAGCTGTGGGAAATTGTCCATTATGTCTACTCTCTACTTCTTCTTGTTTGGCCAGTTTATCATAGAAGGGACTTGGAGGTCTTTCTTGTCCGACCAATTCTCGAAGCAGAAGGCTTTATACTATCCTGGATAAATGGCTGTCCAATCTTTTCTTGACAACCTCCAATGATGAAGCACCCAAACTCCAGGAAGCATATTCATGAGTTCATAAGGAGTTAAACAATTTCAAAAATATTTAAATATATAGTATTTACCAGTTTATACAATCTACATTGTTGTATCTGCGCGGAAGGAAGCCAGGAGTCGGTGACTTTGTATCAGCTCTTTATTTAGTCAGGAACCGAACTGGCGCTTAAAGAACTTTTTCGGCTTTTTATTTCCAAGCCGCGGCGGCCGTGGCCAATGGCACCACTTTGAATCTCCCGCGATTTGAATCGACCAATCGCGGGAGGTTCTTAGCGAGCCAATCGGCGCAGCTCACCTAGCCAATTCGATCGCCCCGCACTTTGGCCAATCAAAGCGCGGGGATCTCAAGTATTCAAATGAAGGTACAGAACACCCCTCCCCTCTTGATTCAGTCCTTACGTAGCGTAGTCCCGTAGGTAGGCGGGGCTCCGTCTTTGCCTACTGGACCTGCGCAGGTCAGTCGTAGGTTGGATCCCGGCCGGTTTGGTCGGGGTCTCTGTTTCTCCGGACTCCGTCGTGGGAACCGCCTGGTCTGTCTGGCCGGGCTGCTCTCCGCAGCTCCCTCCTGGGCTACCCGGGTTGGTTGAGCTGCGGATTTCGCCGCTCCCGCTTGGTCTTCCCGGGTTGGTTGAGCTGGCCTGGCTGTCTCTCCCTGGCGAGGTTTCTTGCTGGTTGCTTGCAGGTGAGTATGGCTGGTTTCTTTTTTCGGGATTTTGGTTCCCGGGGTATCCCCTCCCCTCTTGGTTTGTGTTGCGGGGGTTGGTTCTGTTTGGTTGCGTATCGGTGGTGTCTTGTGTGGTTGTCCTTGATCTTAACTGGTCGATGTGGCGTTTCCACGCTCGTCCGTCGGTTGTTTGTAGCCGGTACGAGTGTGGGCCTGTTAGTTGTGTTATGATAGCTGGTATCCATAATGGGTCTCCGTTTAGGTTTTTCGCGTAGATGGTGTCACCTGATGCGAAGGTTCGGTGTTTGCTGGTGGAGTCTGGGGGTTTCTCTGGGTTGTAAGTGGGGTGTAGTCTATTGAGTGGGGACCTTATTTTCCTCCCCATTAGCAGTTCCGCCGGGCTTTTATTTGTTGTGGTGTTTGGGGTTATGTGCTGTATAAAAAGTAAGTTATTTATTTTGTCCTGGATCTCCCCGTGGTCTATTTTCTGGATAGTTTTTTTTGTGAATTGAACCATCCGTTCCGCCTTATCATTCGCCGCTGGATGCGCCGGGGCTGTCAGTGCGTGTCGTATGCCCCTCTCCGCTAGGAATTTTTCGAATTCCAGCGAGGTGAATTGGGGCCCGTTGTCGGACACGAGGACGTCTGGGAGGCCATGTGTTGCGAAGAGTTTGCTGAGTTTTTTGGTCACGGCCTCCGTGGTGGTTTTCTCATGTTGCTTACCTCCAGCCAGTTGGAGTAAGCGTCTACTGTAATTAAGAAAGTGTGTCCTTTTGTGGGCCCGGCGAAATCTATGTGGATCCTAGATCACGGTCCCCTGGGGGTTTCCCACTCTAGGATGGGTGCTGTGGGTGGGCTTGGTTTCGTTTCCTGGCATCGTTGACACTTTGCTACCCAGGCCTCGATCTGTTTGTCCATCCCTGGCCACCAAGCATAACTTCTGGCCAGGGCTTTCATTCTCACGATGCCCGGGTGCCCCTCATGTAACAGTTCCAGAACCTTCCCCTGTAGTTTTTCCGGGATGACCACCCTATCCCCCCATAGTATACACCCTTTTAGTAACGAGAGTTCCGTTTGCCGGTTCCGGAATGTCCTGAAAGTCTCGTCGTTGTCCTTTTCCGGCCACCCTTTCTCTACCCAATGCAAAACCCGCGCCAGACGTTTGTCTTTATTAGTTTCTCGGGCAATGTCTTACGCGGTTATGGGTAGATCGGGCAGAGTCTCTATGGTGAGGGTGGTCGTCGTGGGTGCTGGGTCAGTGTCTGGTTCGGGTAATGGTGAGCGGCTTAAGGCATCCGCATGGGAGATAGTCTTACCGGGTCGGTGTGTGAGCCCGTAATTGTAGGCGGCCAGGAATTCAGACCACCTTGTCATTCGGGGAGACAGAATGTTCGGGGTGGCCCTGTTCCCTGCGAGTATTCCCAGCAGCGGTTTGTGGTCGGTGATGATGGTAAACGTTCGGCCGTAGAGGTACTCGTGAAACCTTTTGACTGCGGCGACGATGGCCAAAGCCTCTTTGTCCAGCTGGCTGTAGTTCCGCTCCGGTTTGGTGAGGGTCCTTGAAAAGAACGTGATGGGTGCTTCCTTTCCGTCAGGGAGAGTGTGGCTGAGGACAGCGCCGATGCCGAAGGGTGATGCGTCGCATGTGATGGCTAGTGGTAGGGTCTTGTTGTACTGGATGAGGACGGCGTCTGAAGTGAGCAGGTCCTTGGTTTTCCTGAAGGCGGCTTCCTCGTGTTTCCCCCAAGTCCAGGTGGCCGCCTTGTCCAAAAGCCTATGCAAAGGCTCCGCCGCGGTCACCTTTTGGGGCAGGAAGACATTATAAAAGTTAAGTAGCCCCAGAAACGCCTGCAGTTCTGTTTTTGACCTGGGTGTGGGGGCTTCCTTGATGGCTTTAATTTTTTTTGTCGGTGGGGTGAATGCCGTGTCGGTCTAGGAGGTATCCTAGGAATTCGACCTGCTCTGTGTACAGCTGGCATTTTTCTCTCTTTACTTTGAGCCCGGTTTCTTTGAATCTCGTTAGCACCTCCCTTAGGCGACTCTCTAGTTCGGCCTGGTTGGTTGCCGATACTAGTACATTGTCGAAGTATAGTACCATCCCCTTGATGCCTTGTAAGAGTCTTTCCATGAGGCTCTGGAAAATTCCAGGCGCCACGCTGACTCCAAATTTGAGGCAGTTGCATCTAAAGGCTCCCCGGTGGGTAACTATGGTTTGCGCCTCTGCAGTTTCCTCGTTGACCGGCAGTTGCTGGTATGCTTGGGCCAGGTCGAGTTTCGCGAAAACTTTGCCCCCTCCCAGTGAGTGCAGGAGATGCTGCACTACGGGGACGGGGTAAGCGCTTTGCTGCAGGGCGCCATTTAGGGTGGCCTTATAGTCCCCGCAGATTCTCACTGACCCATCAGGCTTGATTGGGGTGACTATGGGGGTCTCCCACCGGGCGTGGTCTATGGGTTGTAAGACCCCTTGCTTGACAAGCTTGTCAATTTGCTCGTCAATTTTCAGTTTGAGTGCGAAAGGTACCCGCCTTGGTTTTAGGCATTTTGGGGGAACGTTTGGGTCTAGGCTGAAGGATATAGGGGACCCTCGGTACTTGCCTAGGGTGCCGTTGAACACTTCTTGGAAGTCCTGGGCCAGCTGTTGCTCCCAGTCTGCTTCGGCGATGTGGTCGATGCCCGTGACTGCGATGCCGAGTGGCGCGAACCATTGCAGTCCCAGCAGGCTAGGTCGGTCTCAATCGACGATGGTCAAGGGAAGTCTTTTGGTGTGTTCCTTGTAGGTCACTGTAAACTGTCCTGTTCCGACTACAGGGATGCGATTTCCCTGGTAGTCCTTGAGGATTAGTCTCTGGTTTTCCAGTTGCCTTCTCTGGATGGTAGGCACCAAGCGTTTAATTTCTTGCCAGGCTACCATTGAGAGGTAGGACCCGGAGTCCAACTCCATTTTACGGGGTTCGCCTTCGATGCCTACCTCCACGTAGACCTTTCTGGCATCTGTGGTTGTGGCATGGCCGATGGTGACCATCTGATGTGTCTCTTCTCTCCGCCGGGCTTCGCCACCTCATTGGGCTTGTCCGTTTTGCTCCCAGTGGTTGTCTGCTGGCCGGTCTCTGGTCCTGGGGGGTGTGCTCTCTCGTCTCCGCTCGCTCGGGTCCCATCGTCTGGGGCTGTGGGTCTTCTTGAGGTGGCAGACGCGTGCGATGTGGCCCTTCTTGTTGCAGTGCCAGCAAACGGAGTGGAAGAACCGGCATTCGGATCTGGGGTGGTCGCCTCTGCAACCGGCACACGCGGTCCTCGACTTACGACTCCGCCGGCTGCGCTGGTCACGGCCTGCCTGGAGACGGTGGATGTCTTCCTCCTCGTCTGACATGCCCGAGGTGGAGTGGAGTTCGCCCCGGTGGGTGGTAGTTGCAGGTTGGGCTTCGGTTGATCTTGCAGGGTTGTTGTTTTCGGTGCGGTCCCCGGTGTTCGGTCTCCACATGCGGTCTGCTGATTGTCGGGTTGCTTCGGCGGCCGCGGCTTCGGAGATGGCGTCGGCGAGAGCGAAGTTGCCCTTAGCCATCAACCGACTTTGGAGGACAGGGTCCCAAAGGCCGAGCACGATTCGGTCCCGAAGGGCCTCGTTCATGTTGGAGAACTCACATAGTCCTCCCAGGCGCCGCAGCTCTGCAACAAAATCACTGAAACTCTCGCCCAACCGCTGGTCCCGCCGATAAAATTCGTGTCGTTGGATGAGGATGGGCACGGCTGGAGCGTAGTGTCTCCGGAGCAATGGCTCGAGGTCCGCCCAATCCATCGCGGTAACGTCGGCGGGCTTGGCTAACGCTTTTGCCATCTTAAACACTGCGGGCCCGCAGTGTGTTAGGAAGATGCTCGTTTCTTCAGTCCCGTGGCATCCTTCAGATCGTTGCATTCGAGGAACATGTGGCATCTGTCCGTGTAAGATTCCCAGTCCTCGGTAGTGGGGTTGAAGGGTGTTGGTGGCACGATGCTGGCCATCTCATCGGTTGGCTGGCTTCCGTCGGACACGTGCTTCGGTTCAGGAAAGGAATCCCACCTTCGTCGCCAGTGTTGTATCTGCGTGGAAGGAAGCCAGGAGTCGGTGACTTTGTATCAGCTCTTTATTTAGTTAGGAACCGAACTGGCGCTTAAAGAACTTTTTCGGCTTTTTATTTCCAAGCCGCGGCGGCCGCGGCCAATGACACCACTTTGAATCTCCCGCGATTTGAATCGACCAATCGCGGGAGGTTCTTAGCGAGCCAATCGGCGCAGCTTGCCTAGCCAATCCGATCGCCCCGCGCTTTGGCCAATCAAAGCGCGGGGATCTCAAGTATTCAAATGAAGGTACAGAACATACATAATTGCCGAAAACTTTAAAATATCTAGATGATGAGCAGAATTACTTACAGGTCTTCTATTGGACATGTGTATTATCATTTTTCACTTTAACAATAATAGTTATCATTGTAGTAGAACAGACTTTTGGCCTTTTAAAAATGTCCTATATCCCTTTTTTCTAATATTTTTTCAGTCTTTAGAGATGGATGCTGATTTAGGGAGAAGCAATCCTTTTTTTTGTTGTTGTTGTTGGAAAATCAGCAAATTCACTTTAGAATGAGAACATAGAATAGATTACATCTGGACCCAGTGATTTGTTTATTTTTCCTCTGGCAACTACATTAAGCCTATTACTTCACTTTCTTGTCACTTCTATTTTTATTTAGTTCATCCTTTACCATGCTGACAGATGTAACAATTTGTTGTTTTCCTGAAATCTTATCCTTTTTTTTGTCCAATAGCCTATCTAGTTATCTTGCTATTTCTAATGTTTTAAAAACTTGTTGTTGAAGGTGTTAATGTTTTAGCCACATGCTCATAATATTTTGCTTCTTTTTTTTTTTTGTTGAGAACTTGTGTTTTATTTCCTCTAAGCTAATAGTTTCTTCTGTTACACATTTCAGGAAGACTTATCATATTTTTAAGATGGCTTTCTTTCCTTTAAAAAGCTTCCATGTCTGTTTTGCTCTTCTGGATTTGTTTGACATTTGTCTGCTACATTAAATCAAATACAATAGTATGGTTATCATTTCCAGTCGATTCAATAAGAATGATATATCTTCAGCCTGGTCCTGGCTATTTACTTTCTGATGGTACCTTGTTTAATTATGCTGGAGCCTGTATCCTCCCAGTGGTTAAAAGTGAGAGAGGCACTTTTTACAGTAATATTGCTTCCTCCCTCACAGGTATGTCTCTGTTTTTTCTTTCGTTCTGAAGATCATTCCAGACTTCTTGATCAGAGAGGTGGCAGTATGATCCTATAATTGTGAAGATGAATATTGACATAAGGAAATCTTTGTTCTACCCATTTTGATCAAAGTTCAATACTTTTTGGTTATTGTATCATATGGTTTAAATTAAAAGACTAACAATTACAAACATGATTTTTTTAAAGAAAAAAAGCATGTTAGGAAGTATAGCAATATCAATAGCACTTAGACATATGTATTGATTCACAATGATTTACAGCCCTCTCTAAGCAGTTTACATAGTCAACTTATTGCCCCCAACAATCTAGGCCCTCATTTTACTGATCTCAGAAGGATGGAAGACTGAATCAACTTTGAGCCAGTCAGGATAGAACTGCTGAACTGCAGGCAGCTGGCAGAGAGAAGAATTAGCTTGCAGTACTACATTTAACCACTGTGCCACTTAGGAAATTTGATGAAATTGCTTACAAATCCTCTTTGCCCTCTGTCAAAATATAACGAGTGTGAAGTTGCCAGAGAAAGCATAAACAGTTTACATTGCATGTCAGGTATAGATTTATTCTCCTAAATCCAAGCCTAACCATTAATGCTAGCTTTTAATGATTGGAGTAGATTGCAATAGTGGGACATTTGTGACACAGTATAGTATTTTAGTGCCTAAACAGCAGTTTATGGACTTTTTATTTTTAAAGGTTATTAGCATTTACCACCTGGCTTCAGTTTTGACAATAGTAGAAGCCAGAAAGAAAATTAACCTTGTACTGTATATTAAATACATACAAAAGAAAGGCAATGAAATTAAAAGGAAAAAGTGGCAATATAATTTTGGAAATCTCTCATTAAATTAAGCAGTCTTTACTTGTTTAAAGTTTATTTTATAGTCTTATTTATAAATGTACATTATATCATTCTGCCTGCCGAGTTGCTATTTTTAACATCCATCAATTATCTTTATATTCTGCACCTTGGAGCATTTGGCAAGGAGAGCGAAGTGCCTCTATCCACCAACTTAGACTGGCCCTTGGAGACTCTTAGAAGTAAAGGACAATAACAGCTTGTTGTCTGCACAGGCACTGTCTCAGAATAACAAAAATGTTCCTGGCTCTGAAACAGGTTTTTGTAGGACTAAATCATAGAACAGAATAAAATCATAGGGATGGAAGGGATTTTGGAGGTCTTCTAGTCCAATCCAGTGCCCAAGACAGGAGTCCTTATACCATCCTGGAAAATGGCTGCACAATTTTTTCTTGAAGATCTCCTGTGGTGGAGCACCCACAACTCTGGGAGGCAGGCTGTTTTGTTGATTAATTGTTGTCACTGTCAGGAAATTCCTCTTTAGTTCCAGGTTGAATCTCTCTCTGATGAGTTTCCACCCATTGCTTCTTGTCCTGCCTTCAGGTGCTATGGAGGATAAATTGACCCCTTCCTCCCTATGACAGCCCTTCAAGTATTGGAAAACTTCTATCATGTCACCCATAATCCTTCTCTTTGTTAGACTAAACAGAGTTCCAATAGCCATTTACTGTACAATTTAGCCTCCAGATCCCTTTGTTGCTCTTCTCTGCACTATTTCTAGGACATCAGGATATTTTTTTCTATCGTGATGACCAGAAGTGGATGTAATTTTCCAAGTATGGCCTCACTAGTGCAGTATAGAATGGTACTATCACTTTCTGTGATCTTGATGCTATCCTTCTGTTGGTGCAGCCTAGGAATGCATTGGCTATTTTGGCAGCTGCTTTATATTGCTGACTCATACTTAAGCAGGAGTCCACAAGGTCACTTACAGTCCTTTCACAGCCACCACTGTTGAGCCCTGTACTGTCTATTACCATGCATTTGGTTTTTCTTGCCTAAATGCAGGACCTTAAGTTTATGAGACTGGATCCTATTATCCAGGGAGATATGAACCAGAGTGCTGTAATAGTAATCACACTAAAAGAAAGTTTAGACATCATCAGGTCATCAGAAGTAACCTAGAACTAAGCAGAAATTTCCTGACAGTTAGAACAATTAATCAGTGGAACAAATTGCCTCCAAAAGCTGTAAATCTCCAACACTGGAAGTTTTTAAGAAGTGATTGGATAACCATTTGTCTGAAAAGGTATAGGGTTTCCTGCCTAAGCAGTGAGTTGGACTAGAAGACCTCCAAGGTCCTTTCCAACTGTGTTACTCTATTCCAGGGGTCTCCAACCTTGGCTCCTGGAAGCCTGGCGGACTTCAACTCCCAGAATTCCACAGCCAGCTTTGCTGGCTGTGGAACTCTGGGAGTTGAAGTCCGCCAGGCTTCCAGGAGCCAAGGTTGGAGACCCCTGCTCTATTCTATCTTAGGTATGAAGGACACACATAATGGACAATGCATATAACTGATTTGAGAAGTAAGAAATGATAGCATCCTAGTTTTTGGTTATACAACTAATTAATTGGCTTTGGTAAAGAGCAAAAAATTCATAATGAACAATGAAATCCTTTGTTTGAAAATCAGTACAACTTGATGTAATGTTGGACAGGAAACAAACAATTCATTTTAATTGGATTAAAGCCTGAAATTTGATTGGAAATCAGTGTTAAGAAATTTTGCTTATAATAAATGGATTGCAATATGCTGTAGAAATGTGTGCATTGACAAATACTTTTTAAATGGAAATTGCCATTACTAATTTCATTCGAACAGGAAAAAGTATAAGAGATTGATTCATGGATGTTTTCCATAAATCCATCCAATTATTAGGACAATCAAAATAGTTCATTAAACAATAGGAGCATTTTGGGAATTAATGAACTGGAAGAAACCGTAAAACAACAAATATAGCAAAAATGATAGCAAATACCACCATTCTGAGTCTTTCAGAACACTGGCATTTGTTAACTTTTTCTGCTCCCCTCTGGAGTCTTTCTGAATCTCCTGGAAGGAGGGGAAGAACAATAGCAAATGCCAGCATTTTGAAAGGCTCAAGATATGGTGCTTGGTAGCGTGTTTGCTGGATTTGAGTTCTGTTCCCTCAGCATGCAAGAGGATTTCCCCTTCCTGCATAAAATGGAGAGACAAACCCTCAGTGCATTGGAGGAACAGACTTCAAATTCAACGTCCCCTCCCCTTGAAACTTTCTCTGCAGGCTTCCCCATCGTTTTTCTGGGGAAACTGGCAGAGAAGATTGCAAATGGTGATCACATGATTGTATAGAACTTGGCATTTGGTTGTATATACAAACAGGTTGCTATGCGCCAAAAATTCAGTCATGTGAATTTGAGGGACACCATGTTTTATGATGACTGGAAGTGCTTTGTGGGCCTTAAAGCACCTGTTGCGACTGTGAGTAGTTGTTAAACATAGAGGATTATCTGTACTGATAATGGTTTGATCCTAAGTGATGTTGATTTGAGGACAGAAAAATTGATCTCTGAATCTAAAACTGCCCCTTACTTCCACTAAGGTATTTACAAATGCTACAAAAGCAAACGCTAAAGTTATTTAAAATCATATCTTTTTCTGTTCTCAACAACTCATTCTCAACAAATTAGGGGAAAGCTTGAACTGGGACAAAGTAGTTTAGAGTCACATATTCTGCCTCTAGTGAATAAAAATCTGTTCTTCTGCATTGTTCCATTTCACCACAGGTTTGAATTTTATCCCAAATGGAATATGATTCAACTTAATCTCAGGATATGGAAGGAAGCAACAGAGTTTTAAATCTTAAAAGACATTTGTGTTCAAACCTATTCCATAAGAAAAGATCCAGGATAGGTGGAAATAAAAGCAGCTAGGTAGACAAAACTTGGTATCACTTTAGATGGTGCATTAAAATAAAGGCAAAGAAAAATAAAATTTATCAATGCTAAAGTAAGCTACTATACCTACTGCTGTTTTCTTATGATGATTGGAAACTTGGAAAGTTCATGTCTAACAGTTGTGGAAGACCCCAGGTTGATAAAATGTGACATTTACAAAAATAAATTTAAAAATCCTATTATGTTGAACTCAACTCTTGGTGAATTAATTTGTGCAGTTTTTGGTCAGTTCTATGTTTGATATTGATTTTTTTTTTTAAGATTCTTGACTTTCTAGTCTACCTACCAACTGTTGAAAGGTGTCAAAATGCCTTTCTTTCGAGGATTCGATTTTCCCGCTGGGAGAGCTCCGGCACAAGGATACAGACAACTGCTTGAAAGCTGGATCTTTTTATTTTTCAGGAAGGCGGGGGACAGCGAGAAGTCTGCGTTCCTGGGCTAGCTAGCTTCTTATTGTAAGTCCCTGGTTTTTTTATACCCTTTTCTCCCTTTGTAAGTTGATTTTGTGTGAATGTTTGTATTTGTGCTTAATGTTTCAAATCCTGTTTGAGTTTGTCTTTATTCCCGCCGGAGGGCAAACTCTGCGGGGTGCAGAAGGCAAACTCTGCGGGGCGGCTAGATTGTAATATTGGTTTTCTCTAATCTCTTTTAGCTTTAAGATAGTTTTTCATATTTGTTCTGTGGCAGTCTCCTGTCTGTCCCTTTTGTAATTTATATTTTGTGTCTTTTGTCTGTTTGTTTTGCTTATTTGGTATGTCCTGTGTTTGTAAGGGTTTTCTAAATTATCTTTTTGTTTCCTTTTCTTATTTGTCTCGTTTTCTTAATTACATAGGCTTTTGTCTATAAGGATTCTTTAATACCTTTTTATTTGATTCCTTTTCCTGTAAGTTTGTTTTCTGGTTGACCTGATGTTCCCCTTGGGCTTTTCCTGTTTTTGTGACACTACTGTCTTCGTGAAATTCCCTTTCTACAATCCTTATTATTATTTTTTTAGAGGGCGGTCTCTGATTGAGTGTCTGGGTATACTTGGTATTCGTGATCAATCTGGATCATCATCATGGCCACCTGTCTCCCCTTCAATTTTCTCTTCTGAGAGGAGATACAGGCCTTTAGGCAGCTAAGGCAGGGTGGTATGCATCGACAGAGGCAACACATGAGAGCTCCAAAGACACAAATAGTGACTATGGTTGTTGTAAGGATTTTGAGCCAATGGAAATCTAGCATCCATGAGAAAAGCCATGAAAAGTCTAGGAATGATTGCTCATGACCAATATTTTGAGCTAGCTGTTTCAGGTGGTGAATGTCCCTCCCTACGAGTCCTGAGGTTTCGTCTAGGTTGAAGCAACACATCCCATGGAATGTTTCACAGCCACAATTATACTTCAAGAGGAGAAAGTCTATTGCTGCCCTATTCTCCAGGGTGGCTTCTCTGACCTCCCTCAGTTCTCTGTTAAGGGCATCCAGGGCATGGGAGGTCGAATTCAAGCCTTTTGCTAGGGTACTTGCTAGGCTATTCAAATTTCTAGAATTTTGCACTGCCAATCCAGGTACCCCCACTAGGGATATTGCCAATGAGACATATTCTGCTCTGGTGAGAAGGGAGACTTTGGAGTCACAGTCTGAGTCTAGGGTTTGGAAGGCTCTCCTGTGCCGTCTCTGTAAGGATGGCATAAGCATGGTTAACCTTCCCAAGGTGCAGGGGCCATTGGTGGTATTTGCAGGAAGGTATGAGTAGGCTTTTAAGCCACAAAGGAAAAACCACCCTGGTGGGAACTTCAGGTAACTATATGAAAATGATATGGTCTCTGTGTAGTTGCATTTTAGTTCTATGTTGCTAAGGCTGCTGCATTCTGTGACCCTAGGTGTACTGCACCCAGTGACATTAAAGCATCTCTCAGAGGTGGTTACTGCAGCAATGTGTAGGGTGTACATGGTGTGGTCTTTGGTTTTTGTAGAGTGGCCCCAGCTAAAAATGCTTTCGTAGGAGTCAGGAAAGTTTCTAAATGTGGTGTAGTTAATGATGTTATGTGGTCTAGTTGCCACTCCCATTAGGCATGTGGTTAAGATGTCCTTGACTGATTTCCCTCCTGCAAAGCAAAAGTTAGTGGTGTTGAGTTTTTCCCTTGCTAAATATTCCCATACGTTTCCTTTCTCTGGGATAAGCTTTGGTTCCAGGAACGCAGTTGCTTGTGTTCCAAGTGTTACAATTGTTACAGATAATAATACATAGGATATATTGCATTTCATGTTTCCCATTGCTAGATTCCTCCCCCCCCCCCTTTTAAGTACAATGTAAAAAAAAGGTAACAATAAAATGTAAAAAAAGAGGTATAGGTCAAGTCTCAAAAATTACTAAAAGGTATGGCTGAAATCTCTTCCTTGTTAAAAAAAATACGAAGAAAAAAAGGAAAAAAGAAAAAAATGGAGAAGGTAAGAGAAAAAATAATAGAGTTTTATAACTCAGCACCTGGGAGTCCAGTTTTGTGTAATTCAACGTTTGTACTTGGTTCCTCACAGTTGTGTGGTTCAATGGTGTTGAAGAATGCTGCAAGCATCCATTGATCCGTGTCCAGATTTTTCTTGAGTTTGATGGGTGGGATTGATTGTGGTGGAGTTTGGCTATGGTCTATGACTGCTGGCTTTGCATGTGTCCAATGTATCCAAGAGCCTTGTTCTGCAACCTTTATGGCGGTGTGTGTAGTTAGTAAGACTTGGTAGGGTCCTTTCTACCTGGGTTGTAAAGATGAGGTTCTGGTGAAGAACTTGATCCATACCCAATCTCCTGGCTCATATGGATGCAGGGCTTCTTCCATGGGAAAGGTCTGTGTCAGCGCACTCTGGGTCCAGAGGGTCTGTAATCTCTTTTGCAGGGCTGTAAGATAAGAAGAGAGAACCCTATCCCCCTATCTAAGCAAAGGGAATGAGGATCTAGGCCTTGTAGGGTATCGGGGGGGGGGGGGGGGGCAGGCGACCAAAAAGGATCTCAAAGGGGGAAATACCTATATCTTGTCTTGGTCTAGTTCTGATATAAAAAAGAGCAATTGGGAGCACCTGTGGCCAGGAGAGGTATGTCTCCTGACAGAGTTTGCCCAGTAGGGTCTTCACCTCTTTGTTTGCTCTCTCCACGGCTCCTGATGATATCAGAGAATAGGGCACATGGAGGTTTTGGGTAATGCCCAGGGCCTGGAATATATTTGTGAGGACTTGTGCTATGAAGTGTTTTCCCCTATCCATGTCCAGAATAGTGGGGACCCTGAAGCTAGGCACAATGTCTTTGAGGAGATGTCTGGCTGTTTCTAGGGCAGTAGCATGGCAGCATGGGAAGGCCTTTACCCAGTGGGTTAGTTGGTCCTTGCAGACAAGAGCATATTAATACCCATTTGCCTTAGGTAGCTGTATATAATCCATTTGGATCTTTTCTGTGCCCAGGGTCTTCCTCCTTCATGGATTGCTTTTCTGGAGGTGGTATTATTTGCTTGGCAAGTTTGGCATGTCGTGGCTATTCTTGTAGCCTCACTATAGGCTCCAGGTGCATACCATACCCTCCTGATGGCATCTACCATAGTTTGTGTGCCACAATGTCCCTTTGTATGTAGTCTTTGGCAAATTAACCTAAGGAGATGTTGTGGGGCTGTGGGTCTGCCATCTGGGACTCTCCAAAATCCTTGCTCAAAAACTGCTGAAATTTTTTCCCCCCATTGTTCAGATTCCCCTTTATCTAGAATTATTTGTATGGTAGTTCTGGTTTAGTTGTTAAGGCTGGTGTCATGATGGTGTGAAGTAAATGTTTGGTTGCCACCCATTTGGCTGTTGCATCTGCATATTGGTTTCCTTTTGTTATTGTAGAGTCATCTGTTCGGTGGGCTTTACAATGGATGACTGCTAGCGCTTGTGGTAATTGGATGGCTTCTAATAGTTTGGCTACTAATGGTGCATGTACTATCTGTTGTCCCGCTGAAGTTAAAAAAACCCATTGTTTCCATAGAGCTCCTGTTGCATGGCAGACTCCAAAAGCGTATTTGGAATCTGTATAGATGTTAGTAGATCGGTTCCTTGCAGCTTCGCAAGCTTTAGTTAAAGCTATAAGCTCAGCTGCTTGGGCGCTGTGGGAGGAGGGAAGGGGGGAAGCCCAGATAATTTATTGTAGGGAGACTACAGCTGCTCCTGTTACTCTTTTGTTCTCGTGCATGTAGGAGGAACCATCTGTGAAGAGTTCAATGTTGGGGTTTTGTAGGGGGGTTTCTGTTAAATCGGAGCGGGGTAGTTCAGCGTCATGCATTAAATGGAGGCAATCATGGAGATTACCTTCCTCCTGTTCTGTGAGGAGCAAGGTAGGTGGGTTTAGAGTATTACATCTCTCAAACGTAATGTGAGCAGAGGTAAAAAGTTCAGCTTCATATTGAGCCAAACGCTGCTGAGTGAAGGCTTGTGTCTGGCTGTTTGAGAGAATCGCAAAAACTTCATGGGGGACTTTCAGCAATAGTGGATGTCCTAGTACTAAATCCTTAGATCGTTTCACAAGTTTGATCGTAGCCGCCACAGCTCTTAAGCAGGGGACACCCCTTGAGCTACTGTGAAAGGTCCTAGTTCTACTGTTACGTTATAGGTAAATTCTACAGGGATTATCCCCCCCCCCCATTACGCTATCCTGAGCCCCTTCAGCCACTGAAGCTTTATATGGTGGTTCAGCAATTAATGAGGAGGTGGCTCCAGTGTCAACTAAGCAATTGTATTTTTTTCCACCTATAAGAATGGTGACAATGGGTTCCCCTTCAGGGCCGTTTTTTTTTTTTTTTAAAAAGGGGAATAGCCAGCCTGTTAAAGGTAGCCATGAATTCAGTGTTTTCATTCTCATGTTCTAGTCAGGAAAGGGGCAGGTCATTTTCCCTTCTTTGCTCCCATTGAGGTCCATTGTTAGGATTTATTTGAGGAAAAGGAGCGCTGGGTGGTGCGTGATGATTAAAGCTTTGTTGTTCAGTGTAATGGACTGGATTATTGCCTGGCTTCATGTTTCTAGGTGGTGGGTGATACCGGTTGTGGGAAAGGTGTTGCCTACATTGCCTGCTGAAATGCCCTTCCTGTCCGCACCTATAGCAATGTTGGCATTTGCCTTGCAACCATCCTGCTTTATCACAATGCCAGAATTTCCTTGAATTATAGGGGATTTTAACTGGTGTTTGTCTGGCATCATATTGCATTACAGCAAACATTTTTAAGTCCTCATGTCTTTCTATCCTCCTTTTCCTATCTTTCTCTTCCTCTTTCATTTGATCATAGACAAAGTTAGCGATCCTGCGCAACTCTGCTATTTCTAAGGTTGGCCAGTTAGGGAGAAAAAGCGGAGGAAATGCTCTTTGATATCCAAGGTGGACTGGTCCACGAAGGCTGAAGCTAAAATCCTTTGGTCCTTTCAGGCAGCTAAGGTCTAGATGGGCATATGCAATAGCTGCTTCTGACAGGCGGACCCAAAAGGCATCAGGGTTTTCCTTTTCTCTTTGTGTTGTTTTTTGAAATTCTGACCGGTTTAAAGGCTTTTTACCTATTTCCTCTAAAGCTTCTAGTAAGTTATTTTTTGCTCTTGTGTATTCATCCCAGTGATTGGTATCATTGTAGTCCCAGTTAGGGCGATGTACTGGCCATGCGATGCGGGCTGGGGTTGCCTGTCCAGGGATAGTTGGTAGTTAAGCTATTTGGTCTGTTTTTTCAAATAGTTTTAATAGTTCATTTTTCGTTAGAAAGACTTGTAGTAGCTGGGTCATGTCACCCCAGGATGGATTATGGCTGTCTATGATAGATTTCAGGGTTTGAATTACTGTTTGAGGATCAGCCCTGAAAGCTGGGGTATCCTTTTTCCAGATGACCAAGGCAGAGGCAGAGAAGGGAGTGTGGGTAAAAACATATTCTAGTTGTTCCCTATTTCTGCCTGGCACTGGTTTGTTTAAAAGGGGAGCCATAATCTGTGCCTCAGTCTTTCCTTCCAGGGAATGGGTTTCAGGTTTTTCCTGATCTTTTCCCTCGGTCAGGTTTTTGGTCCTAGCCATTTCAGCCCAGCAGTACCAATAGGGTATTTGGCTGGGTTTAATGCATGTTCTAAGTGCTTTCAGGGTTTTATAATCTAAAGTACTGCTATCAGGCCAAATTTGTCTACCCCTGTCATCTCGCCATAATTTTTTTTGCTTCTTTTTTATGCATTCCAATCAGGACAGGCACTTGGCTTTCATCCCAAGCCTCAAGTAATTTATCCAAGGGGGTCTCTTCCATTGTCCTCAAGCTACAACTTCCCATATTCCTTGCTTGATGTGGGGATTACTTTGGTTTAGCTGGGCTGCAGCCGTCAGTTTTCAGACAAAAAAGGTCTGGAAAGGACTCCGGTTTCCCTACACACGGAATACGGGCCCCTTTCTTTTAGGGAAACTCAGCCGTCAGTTTTAAGATCCCCCCCCCAAAAAACTGGGGATCTCGGAGGACTGTCTGCCCCCTAGCAGCTCCGGTATGGGCCCCTCCCTACACTCTACACTCCCTACACTCAGCCGTCAGTTTTCAGATCTCCCTTAAAGGTGGGGATCTGGAAGGACCTTTTCTGCTTTTTGTAGACAAACTATTTCCAATTTTGTTTGCCAGCAGCCGGTGTGGGCCCCTTCTAAACGCACAGGGCTTTGCTTGCAGGATGCACCGGGACTATTTTTCCTCTGCTTTTTATTTATTTCCTAACACCAGTTCCTTTTGCAGCCCGCTCGGTTTTTCTTACGTCCTTCAGAAGGACTCACACTGTGTGATCACCCCTTGCATTCCCAAATCCAGCCGGTCATGGCTTGTGTTTGAGCTAGCAGCTGGCTGGAGTGCGGCTGGCAATCACGGAGGAGGTGAGGTCCTGCTGTTTCCGCAGAGAAAACCCACAATCACACACCTGGTCCACTCACGCTTCCACTCCCCTCACTAGTAAGATTATAAATTTGAAGCGGTACTCACCTGTTTTCAAGCAGATGTTGAGCGGAAAAACCCAAGGACTCCCTTTACTACCCTAAACCTTCCAGGCTGGGTCCGTGGATGTTGTCCCTGGAAAAGGAGGTCCATGCCGGCTGGGTTTGGATCCGCGGGCCCGGTCCAGTGGCAGGGTTGGCTGGGAAACCTTCATGGTCGCCAATTGTTGAAAGGTGACAAAATGCCTTTCTTTCGAGGATTCGATTTTCCTGCTGGGAGAGCTCCGGCGCAAGGATACGGACAACTGTTTGAAAGTTGGATGTTTTTATTTTTCAGGAAGGCGGGGGACAGCGAGAAGTCTGTGTTCCTGGGCAAGCTAGCTTCTTATGGTAAGTCCCTGGTTTTTTATACCCTTTTCTCCCTTTGTAAGTTGATTTTGTGTGAATGTTTGTATTTGTGCTTAATGTTTCAAATCCTGTTTGAGTTTGTCTTTATTCCCGCCGGAGGGCAAACTCTGCGGGGTGGCTAGATTGTAATATTGGTTTTCTCTAATCTCTTTTAGCTTTAAGATAGTTTTTCATATTTGTTCTGTGGCAATTTCCTGTCTGTCCCTTTTGTAATTTATATTTTGTGTCTTTTGTCTGTTTGTTTTGTTTATTTGGTATGTTCTATGTTTGTAAGGGTTTCTAAATTATCTTTTTGTTTCCTTTTCTTATTTGTCTCGTTTTCTTAATTACATAGGCTTTTGTCTATAAGGATTCTTTAATACCTTTTTTATTTGATTCCTTTTTTTATGTAAGTTTGTTTTCTGGCTGGCCTGATGTTCCCTTTGGGCTTTTCCTGTTTTGTGACACTACTGTCTTTGTGAAGTTCCCTTTCCACACTACCTTTGATGAGAATAGTTTGTCTGTAATACTGTATAGAATTAACAGAATATCAGAACAGAGTTGGAGTACCTCCAAGTACCCTTGGAGGTGCTGTTCTTCTGAATAAGTTGACGTTGCTCCTATCACAGAAGAAATAAAGCAAAGCAAAACAAAACAACCAATGACATAAGCAGTGTCCTGCTCGATCAAATTCCTAACTGCCTAATCCAGCAATCTATTCTCACAGTGGCCAACAACTGCACAAGGAGTCTCCCAGCAGAAGCCCTTCAGAGGCAGTCATACTGCTATCAAGAATAATATGCATGACTTTCATGAATTGGTCTACCCCCCCCCCCCCCCTTTAAAAGCCATTCAAGCAAGGTAGTCAGCCCCAGGTTCTGTAGGAATGAATCCAAAGTCAAATTATACATTATTGTTTTTTTTTTTAAATCAGACCATCAATCACTACTGATTCAGATTCCATCCAAATGATGCTGGCCATTAGAAAAATTCTAAAAACATTTTGGCCAACTAAAATTTAGTTTGTTTAAATCACAGATACCGCTTGTTTTATTTTCCAATTGATGGGATACTCATAGTAACTGAGAAAAGCATGTATTGTGCAGCTGTAGCAGATAGGTTTTCAAGTTCAGGTCTTCTGAAAACTCCTCTAACAATGAATAAAGACTTGGAATAGCACCAAATGCATTGACCCACCTTATATATGCTTCTCAGCACTGTTGAAAGTTACTTCTGTCTCCAACTCTCACCAGCAGATTCTGAGCCACCAGATGGCAGCAGAGGAACAAGACTGACTAAATTACTGCACAAGTTTGAGATAGTTGTGATTAAGGTTAACTGAAGCCCCAATAGAGTTAGCTTCTAAAGAATGATAACAGGATTCCAGGGGCATTGATGCAATTGTTTAATTCTATATGTATAACCTCTAGTAATTTAATAAGAAATAATTTTTTTATTTATTTCCATTTGTATTTCGCATAAAAGTTGCTAGAGCAAATCTGATATCACGGAGGAAGTCTTAAAATGAATCAAGTGTACCTTTAAATTACAAGTTAGAGCCTTATTGTATTGAAATGATTTTTTAAAAAATTAGCTTCATTCTCTAACTGAAATAACTGGAAAAACTACAATTTAAACCAAGGATAATATCATATTTTTCTGTTCTTTATTCTTAATGCAAATTTACTTTTTCAATATAATTAGAGGAAATTTTCTCTAATGCAGTGTCACCTTTGATTCCTATGCTAGATGGCCTTACTATATAGCAACAGCAGAAAAGGGTTTTTTTTTTTAAAGTGGGCTTCCCAGAAAGAAAGATCTGAAAAATCTAGTCTAGCCGCAGACTTTAAATATGTTTAACACTGTTTTCTACCATATCTATGGGTGAAATTAAAGTAATTACTTGTTTTTTTTCTGTCTTTATTATGTTCAGTAATAATTCCATTAAAAACACCACACCATAATTCTGGAACAAGATACGGTCTCCTTGGGGCTTTTCTTACTTCTGGGATTTTTTTATGATTATTTGAGATATCCTAGTAAAAGGAGCTTCTGCATAGATTTTTCGTATTTTTGCCATGAGTTAACGTCACAGGACATTATTGTATGGATAGTAGAAATACTGACATTATGGAAGTCCTTAAGAGTAAAGACACACAAGCTTGGCATTCAAATTTTTATTTTTGATCAAAATTGTATTTTTTCTTGCATAATAAAGGAGAGTTTTGGTGTAGCATGTTTGTGAATGTTGCTTTGGTGAGATTAAAGCCAATTCATTTACATTCTGAATCTTTGAAACCATGGCATGTTTATAATAAATAAACCATACTTCATATCTTTTCAGATAATACTTCCAGTGAACATTTACTTGGGAAGATGTCTGGGCCAAACTAGACACTAAATTAGAAATGGCACTTTTTCTCTCTCCAAAGCACGACTATGGAGAGCATGACAATTTCATACTTCAGAGCCAAAAGTTCCTTGCTATGTTATGGAAAATGGGAACAAATGCCTTTTGATTGAACATTATGTTCCAGATGTACTATTGCTCTTTCAATGGAAGATTTAAACAGGCTTTAACAAACAACTTGCATAGAACCTTTATGGCGGCAAGAGATGACATAGAGAAATACAGTGTTTCCATTCAATGTGTGTATGGGTAGTCCTTGACTTATGACCACAGTTGAGCCCCAAAACTCTGTTGCTAAATGAGCCACTTTGTTCCATTTTTTTTTACCTTTCTTGCCACAGCTGTTAAGTGAATCTGCAGTTGTTAAGTTAGTAACATGATTGTTAAGTGAATCTGGCTTCCCCACTGACTTTGTCAGAAGGTCACAAAAGGTGATCACGTGATCCCAGGACAGTCTAATTATCATAAATATAAATCAGTTGCGAAGCATCTGAATTTTGACCATTTTGACCTTGGGGGATGCTGCAATGGTCATAAGTGTGAAAAATAGTCATGTTACTTTTTCAGTATCATTGTAACATTGAATGGTCACTAAACGAACTTTTGTAAGTTGAGGACTACCTGTACTGTGTGTGTGTTTGGGGGAGGGGTTTAATGATGACTTCTATAAGCTCCACTCTTATCCATTGCAATTGAAGGTTGGCTATGCAAAAAAAAAAAACCTTGTCCCTCCCCAATTCAAATCTTTAAGAGACCACTTAAATGTTGCTGAATGCCTTCTGCCTTAAACCAATGCTGAATGATGCAGGAATTTTTTATTTGGTTGGCTTTTTATTTTAGGTATTTGTAAACTATTTTTCCAAAGGTCAAAAAAACAAACAAACCTCAAAACCACCATTGTGTCATTAAAATGTAAAGGTATTATACCGGTAGATACAGAAACAGCTAATAAATATTTTTGGTGTAAGGTTTTCGAGAAAAGAATAGCAATGGCAATCTGTATTTCTGCAACAGTGTGACCCATAGATCACAATCATTCTTGCTTCAATCTGATGCCCGTTGCTGAAGCAAGTGATACTACAACATTGGGAACTTGAACTTAATCTGGAAATGAGTGACTTTTATCATAAATTTCTCATAGCATTCATATGAATATCACATAGCCTTATGGGTAGGAAATGGAAAATAAATTCTAAAAACAATATCAGAAATTGTTCTTGAAATATGAAATGCTCTTACGTACAGTATACAGCTTTACAATATTTAAGTGCATCAAGTCTTCATATTTTGCTCAAATGTCCCTGGCACTTACTTTTTGTAATGCCAATTCATTCCAAAAGCTTGATAGTTTGATAGTTTCCCCATCTCTACATTTCAGAGTCTTCAATGGAGCTACTCAAGAATATCTTAGGGGAAACAAATGGCAAGTCCTCACAGGGAGCAACTGAATTCTGAACTGGATATTGTTTACTATCTTGCTTAACGTTTGCTGCCTTGTAGAAACCAACTTTTGTTGCTTTAGTATGAAGAGTTCCCATCTCAAAATCCCAAAGTTGCCTTCTTCTTATTCTCTTCAAAGTATTTTTGAAGCCTTCTGTACTGAAATAATAGATCAAGGGGTCCAGGGTACAGTTTGTACTTGCAAATAGCATAGTGATGATAAGGGCATTGCGCACTGAAGCTTGCATGGTTGAATCAGTCTTAATCACATTAGCTTTTATCATCCCATAGGTTGCCAGGAGTATGTTGTAGGGTACGAAGCAGATGATAAAGATGACCAGATTGACTACAAGCATGCGAATGGTCTTTTCTTGGCGCAGGCTCTGCGTCCCACGAGTTTGGCATAGTTTGTGAAACACTCTGATTGAGCAGACCGTCACAGAAGTCAAAGGGAGGAGAAAGCCAAGAATCTCTGCGAAAATGACCAGACCGAAGAGTTTCCCCTGCCACAAGTGCTGACTGAAGCTTTCAAAGCACACAGTAATTTCATTTTGTTTAAAGTTAGAATTTGTTCCATTTTCCTTAATGCATGGAGTTGTCTTGTGGATTAGAGCAATTGGAATAGAGCCTGTCAGGATTAGTACCCAAACCACACAGCAGAGCAGCCTGGCCACTTTGGGACGCCGGAGGTGGCGCCAGCGTAGTGGATAGACAATAGCAACAAAGCGGTCCAAATTGATGCACATCAGGAAAATACAACTGCCGTACATGTTTATTTGGAAGAGAGAACCCGAGACTTGACAAAGGAAACTTCCAAAGGGCCATTCACCCTTGTGATAGTAGTATATACGGAAGGGCAAAGATATGGTGAAAAGGAGGTCACTCATAACCAAGTTACACATGTAGATGGCCACCACTGACTTGAGCTTCAGGTAGAACAAGAAGATCATGAGGGATGCAACATTGAGACATAAGCCTGCTGTGAAGATCAAGCTGTATCCAATCAACTGCAGTTGGTGAATGTCACTATAATTATGGCAAATATTAAGAGGGACAGCTGACATGCCTGGAAATTACCTGAAGAGAAGACTTTGATAGGTCTGTTTAAGATTCTTGGAGAAGCAGAGATTACAAGAGTCCAAAAAGGGGCCTAGAATTCCAGTTGGTGCTCATCATTCTATTTCTTAATTCAGGTGGTGGTCGTAACTCGTTGACTTGAACTTCCAGGCTTCACAATCCACCAGAGCCCAGGAGGTTTAGGGCCATTCTCAGTCATAGAACAATGAGTCTAGAGGAAAATGAGAAGAAGTGTTTTATTATAGCATTCTGAAAAAGCAAAAGCATGAAAGTCTCCAAAATTGAAATGGCTCCAAATTAGAGTCATTTTGGTATAGTGGCTAAGGCACCACTCCCAACTGGGAGACTGGGACTTCTACTCTTTCTTAGGAACAAAGCCAGTTGGGTGACCTTGGATCAGTTATTCTTTTCAGCTCTAGGAAACAGGCAGTGGCAAACCACTTTGGAAATCTTGCCAAGAAAACTTCAGGAACTTGTGCAAGCAGTCATCAGGCATCAACAATGAGTTAAAGGCATAAAAGAAACAAACCACCCTACATTTTAATAATAAATTGTGGGCAAAAAACTCAAAACTATGGAAAGAGAAATCAAAAGATAGATAGATAGACAGACAGACAGACAGACAGACAGATAGATAGACAGATAAATATACATAGATATAGATATTTCTGCAGATATTTCTGTATTTTTCTGCTAATTTTGGAGCTAACTATCTGTTACGTGCACCCAGGATTGACACATTCTAAACAACAGAGTTATTACATCAGATAATAACTCCTAGATCTGCGGTGGATCGGTTCGACAGAGACGCGAGACCATTCAAGTGATTTCAGCTCTTTATTAAGAATGAGGAATAGTCTGAAAATGCGAACCATGGCAGCCCTTCATATAGGGCTGGCTCGCGGCTCGGCGGCCAATGGCAGCACTTTGAATCTCCCGTGATTGGCACAGCCAATCGCGGCAGATTCCTAGTGCTCCAATCACAGTCGAGTCTCCGACCAATCAGGTCTTCGCCTGTCCAGACCAATTGGTTGCGAGGGGTTCAGAGTATGCTAATATTGTACACCCCTCCCCTCTTGGTTTCGTCCGTCGGTGCATCGTGATGTAGTCACATAGGTAGGCGAGGCTTCGTACCTGCCTACTTGACCTGCGCGGTTCAGTTCTGGTGTGGTCGTTGACCAGTTCGGATGCCTTCTCAGTCTCTCCGGTTCCTTGGGATGGAACCGCCTGGAACATTGAGCTGGGCCTTTCTTGGTAGCTCCCTCCCGGTCTACCTGGTCTGGTTGAGCTGCCGCTTCTGCTCCCGCCAGGATTTTCCGGGCCGGGTGCGCTGGTTTGGCTGATCCTTCCAGGTGAAGATTCCAGGGTTTCCTATTCCATTGGACCTGCGTCTTCAGGTGAGTAGCATCGGTTTATTGGTTTATCTATTCTAGGTGGGGGGTGTTCTGCTTGCATTAGTTGGTTCCCTTCGGTTCTTTCTCTATCGCTTGCCGATTTCCCCCCCCCCTTCTAGTTTCTTGTTCGGGTGTCTGGCTGGTGGTGATGGCTATTCTTGACCTAAGTTGGTTTATGTGCCGTTTCCAGTTTTTCCCGTCGCTTGTTTCCAGTCAGTATGATATGGGGCCGGTTATCTGGGTGATTGTTGCTGGTACCCAGAGTGGTTCTCCTGAAAGGTTTTTCGCGTATACCGTGTCCCCTATTTTAAATGTTCTGTGTTTGCTTGAGGACCCCGGGGGTTTGTCCGGGTTGTATGTTGGATGCATTCTATCTAGGGTTGACTGCAGTTTCCTACCCATCATCAGTTCTGCTGGGCTTCTATTTGTGGTTGCGCTAGGTGTGATATGTTGTATGAGGAGCATTTTATTAATTTTGTCCTGTATGTTGGCTGCTTCTATTTTTTGGATGGCCTTCTTTGTGTATTGGACCATGCGTCCCGCTCATCCGTTCGCCGCTGGATTTGCTGGTGCGGTTAGTGCATGGTGTATTCCTTGGCCTGCCAGAAATCGCTCGAATGCTAGGGCAGTAAATTGGGGCCCGTTATCCGATACTATTACATCTGGCAGGCCGTGCGTGGCAAACAGTTTGCTCAGTTTTCTGATTACCGCCTCTGTTGTGGTAGATTTCATGGTGCTTACCTCCAGCCAGTTGGAATAAGCATCTACTGTGATAAGGTACATGTGTCCCTTGGTTGGCCCCGCGAAGTCTATGTAAATCCTAGACCACGGGCCTCTGGATGTTTCCCATTCTTGGGTTGGGGCTGCGGGAGGGTTAGGTCTGGATTCTTGGCATTGCTTGCATTTGGCCACCCAGGTTTCGATCTGTTGTCCATTCCTGGCCATCATGCGTAGCTTCTGGCCAGGCTTTTCATTTTGACCATCCCTGTGCCCCTCATGCAACATCCCCAATACCCTTTCCTGTAATATTTCTGGAATTACCACTCTGTCCCCCCAAAGTATGCAGCCCTTCTTGGTAAAGAGTTCAGTTTGTCTGTTCTGGAAGGGTCTGAATAGTTCGTCCTTGTCCCCTTCCGGCCACCCTTTTCCAACCCAGCTCAAGACTCGCGCCAGCCGCTTGTCTTTATTTGTTTCTCTGGCAATGTCTGGCGCGGTCAAAAGTGGGTTGGATATTGTCTCTATTTGGAGTACCTCTGTTGTGGGTGCTGGGTCGTCTTCCCGGTCAGGTAGGGGTGAGCGGCTCAGGGCATCTGCATGGACGATGTCCTTGCCGGGTCGGTGTATCAGCTGGTAATTGTATGCTACTAGGAATTCGGACCACCTTGTCATTCTTGGCGATAGAATGTTTGGTGTGGCCCTGTTACCTGCCAGGATCCCTAGCAGCGGCTTGTGGTCCGTGATGATTGTAAAAGTCCTACCGTAAAGGTACTCGTGAAATTTCTTGATGCCGGCGACGACTGCTAGGGCCTCTTTGTCGAGCTGGCTGTAGTTCCGCTTTGGCTTTGAAAGTGTCGTTGACGAGAAAGCGATGGGTGCTTCCCTCCCATCTGGTAGCTGGTGGCTGAGGATGGCGCCGATCCCAAATGGTGACACGTCGCAATTTACCGTCAATGGCAGGGTCTCGCTGTACTGGATTAGTACTGCGTCGGATGTTAGCAGGTTTTTTGTGTTGTTGAAGGCGCTCTCCTCCCGTGCTCCCCAGGTCCATGTGGCTGTTTTATCTAACAGCCTATGCAGCGGTTCCGCCACGGTCGCCTTTTGAGGTAGAAAGACATTGTAAAAGTTTAACAGTCCCAAGAAAGCCTGTAATTCCGTCTTGTTTTTTGGTCGCGGTGCTTCCCTTATGGCTCTCAGTTTTTTTTCTGTGGGGTGGATCCCTTGTTTGTCTAGGAGGTACCCTAGAAATTTGACCCTTTCGGCCCGTAGCTGGCACTTCCCTTTCTTGAGTTTAAGTCCCGAGTCTCTAAATTTCTGCAGTACCTCCCTCAACCTGGCTTCTAGTTGTTTCTCATTTTTCGCGGCCACCAAGACATCGTCAAAGTAGGGCACAACCCCTTCTATTCCCTGGAGGAGTCTTTCCATAAGGCTTTGGAAGACCCCGGGTGCCACGCTGACTCCAAATTGGAGCCGGTTGCAACGGAAAGCCCCTTGGTGCGTTACAATGGTTTGGGCTTCTGCTGTTGTGGCGTTGACCAGCAGTTGCTGATAGGCTTGTGCCAGGTCAAGCTTTGGGAAGATCCGGCCTCCCCCCAGTGAGTGCAGAAGATGCTGGACTACTGGGATGGGGTATGCGCTTTGTTGGAGCACATGGTTTAGGGTGGCCTTGTAGTCACCACAAATCCTCACTGACCCATCTGGCTTGATGAGGGTGACAATTGGGGTCTCCCACCGGGCATGATCGATCGGTTCCAGCACCCCTTGCGCGATGAGCTTATCAAGCTGTTCATCGATCTTGGGCTTGAGTGCAAACGGCACTCGCCTGGGCTTAAGGCGGATTGGCGCAATGCTTAGGTCTATATTGAACGAGATAGAGGACCCCCGGTACTTGCCTAGGCTGTCGTCGAAAACTTTCCGGAAGTCCCTCACGAGCGCCGCTTCCCAGTCCGCCTCTCCGATGTGGTGTATACCGGTTACTTCGATGCCCAGGGGTGCGAACCACTGTAGTCCCAATAGGCTCAGTCGGTCTCGGTTGACGATCGTCAGGGGCAGCACTTCTGTGTGGTCCTTGAAGGTGACTTTAAAGTGGCCTCTGCCGACTACAGGAATTCAGTTCCCTTGATAGTCTTTGAGGGTTAGAGTTTGGTCCTCCAGTTCATGGCGGTGGATGGCGGGAACCAGACGCTTGAGTGTGTGCCAGGAGATCATTGCGAGGTAGGACCCGGAGTCCACCTCCATGTCGCATTGCTGGCCTTCTATTCCAACCATCACGTATACCTTCCTGGCATTGCTTGTGGAGGAGTGGCCGATGATGACGGTTTGGTGTGTCTCCTCCCTTTGTCTTGTCTCCTGGATTCGCCTGTTCCGACCTTCTTGGCTCCATCGATCGTGGTTTCTGGTGGGGGTGCTCTCTCTCCATCGAGGGCTGCCTTCTCGTCGTCGCGAGCTGCCTTCTCGTTGTCACGGGCTGTAGTGTCTTTTGTTCCGGCATACCTTGGCGATTTCCCCCCATTTCTCGCAATGCCAGCAAATGGCGTCGAGAAAACGGCAGTCCGCCCGGGGATGATCGCCGCCACAGCTGGCACATTAGAACCTTGACTTACGACCTCGTGGCCCCCGCAGCTCCCGCGCTGATTGGAGGCGGTGGATTTCCTCCTCCTCATCCTCGGTTTCCGAGAAGGAGTCGATGTCGCCGTGGTGCGTGGTTGTGTCTCGATGGTCGGTTTCTGGTCGCTTCTGGGGTTTTGATGTTGTTTCTCCGGCCGTTGGTCATGGCATGATGCTCGATTGCCGCATCCGAGCCGCTGATTTCTTGGCTGCCTCAGCTGCTGCGGCCTCGGTGAGGGCATCGGCGAGGGTGATGTTTCCCTTTGCCATGATGCGGCTCTGGAGGACAGGGTCTCGGAGTCCTTGGACGACATGGTCTCGCAGTGCCTCGTCCAGGTTAGCGAACTTGCACAGACCGCCCAGGTCTCGTAGTGCCGCTATGAAGTCGCCAAGCCCTTCGCCCTATAGAACTTGTACCACCGGATAAGGATGGGCACGACAGGGGCGTAGTGGTTCCGCAACAGGGCCTCGAGATCGCCCCACTCCATCGTCTTGACGTCCTCTGGTTTGGTCAGGGCTTTGGCCATTTTAAACACTGCGGGCCCGCAGTGTGTGAGAAACACAGCTCGTTTCTTGTGGCCGTTGGCATCTTTAAGATTGCTACTCTCGAGGAACATCTGGAACTTATCGGTATAGGATTCCCAGTCCTCGGTAGCAGGGTTGAAGGGAGCGGGTGGTGAGTTGATTCCGGCCATTCTGCTTGCTGCTGTGTGCCGCCTCGCCACGTGCTGGATGGTCTCCTTGTCTCACGATCCCACCTTCGTCGCTAGTGTTAGATCTGCGGTGGATCGGTTCGACAGAGACGTGAGACCATTCAAGTGATTTCAGCTCTTTATTATTATTCTTTTTTGTAAAAGTTTTATTGATTTTAACAACAGACAAAAAATATATAAGACATAAAACATGACATAAAAAAAATAAAAAATAAAAATAAAAAATTTGAACATTCTTCATAAATTTACAATGTATCAGTTGGTTTACTACTCCCTTTTGTGCATCCATTTCATAGTCATCAGAATAATTATATTACATAATAACTCACATTATCAATCATCAATAAAATATCCCAATATCATTACTGAACAATCATTTGACTATAATTTTACTAATTCATACTTAAGCAATATAACTATAATTAGGTTAAATTATTTTATGACAAATCATGAAATCGTATCAAATCTATCATAATAAAATATTCTTAAGAATTATCAAAACCAAGAAAAATTATATGTTCATTATTTCCTAAATTTCTAAATATTCTATTTTCATATTGTATTATCTAACCATTGATAAAAAAGATCCCAAACTTCATAAAATTGTTTATCTTCTTGTTCTCTAATTTCAAATGTCAATCTACTCATTTCAGCACATTCCAATATTTTCTTAATAATTTCTTCCTCTATTGGTATTTTCTCACTCTTCCAATGTTTAGCAAATACAATCCTAGCTGCTGTTAATACATTTACAATCAAATATTTTAAATCTTTATTATATATATCAGATACGATTCCCAATAAAAAAATCTCTGGTTTCAAATCTATGTGTTTCTTTATCATTTTTTCCAGCCATATGCGAATTCTAGTCCAATATTTCCTGGCCTCCTCACAAGTCCACCACATATGGTAATATGAGCCAGGTATCTGATGACATTTCCAGCACTTTTCAGATTTATTCTTGAACATTCTTGCTATTCTTGTCGGGGGAAAGTGCCACCTGTAAAACATCTTATACAAATTTTCTTTATATGCTGTTGACATTGTCATTTTATAATTTTGTGACCACAGTTTTTGCCATTTCTCTAAATCAATCCCATATCCAAAATTCTTCCCCCAAGCAATCATTGTTTCTTTAACTTGTTCTTCCTCTAATTTAATTTCCAACAAATAACTATATAATTTTTTAATCACTTTTTCATCAGTACCTGTCAAAATCCTATCTAAGTCAGTCAATTTATCATAAAATCCTTCTGTTTTAGAATTTTTAAGATACCTTGCATGTATTTGCGCATATGAAAACCAATTCATCTTTATACCTTGTTCTTCTAAATTTTGCATCGTTTTAAGTTCACCCTTTTCATCCAATATTTCCTCATATCTAACTGTTTGTTCCTTCTTATAAGTTATAGGATACGAAAAAGCTTCAATAGTTGATAACCAAACTGGAATTTTCAAATAACATTGTTTCTTAATTTTCTCCCAATTCAACCATAACGATTCCCGTATATAATGCCTTCTGAAATAACCCTGTGATTTAGTTCCCTTATACCATAAAAAAGCATGCCAACCCAATAATAAATCATGACCTTCTAATGTCAACAATCTAGTCTTTCTTAACGTTATCCATTCTTTAACCCACATTAAGTTTGCAGCTTGATAATACAATTCCCAATTAGGAAGGCCAAATCCTCCTCTAATTCTAGCATCCTGTAAAAGTTTTAATTTTATTCTCGCTTTCTTGCCTTGCCATATATACTTCAACACAATTTTATTTAGTTCTTCGAAGTAATCCTTACTTAACCTAATTGGTATTGTTTGAAACAAATATAAAATTCTGGGTAAAATATTCATCTTGATTGTTGAAATTCTACCTATCAATGACAATTGTAGGTTTTCCCATTTTTTCAGGTCGGATGCTATCTGCTGTTTAAGCTTAATATAATTATTCTCTTTCAATGTAGTACACCTTGATGTCAAATATATCCCCAAATATTTAACTTTATTCGTAACTTGAATTTTCAATAAATCTGCCAGCTCTTCTCTTTGCCTTAATAACATGTTCTTTGTCAAAATCTTTGTTTTGTCTTTATTTATTTTTAAACCAGCCATCTCACTATACGTCTCTATCTTTTCCAATAGTTTTAAAGCTGTCTCTAAAGGGTCTTCCAAAATAAAGACCAAATCATCCGCAAAGGCTTGCAATTTGAATTCCTCCTTTTTGACTTTCATTCCTTTTATGTTTATATCCTCTCTAATATTTCTATTTAAGACTTCCAAGGTCAATACAAATAACAAAGGAGATAATGGGCATCCTTGTCTTGTACCTTTTTTAATATTAATAGAGTCTGTGAATTCTCCATCTATCATTACTTTTGCCGTTTGCTTATAATATACGGCTTCTATTGCTTATATAAATTTTCTAGCAAAGCCCATCTGTTCCAATAGTAATAACATAAATCTCCAGTTCACATTATCAAATGCCTTTTGGGCATCTAAGAATATCAAAGCCATTTGTTTTTCCGAGTGCGCCTCATAATATTCCAATGTGTCCAGGATTACCCTCATATTGTCTTTAATCTGTCTCTTTGGTAAAAATCCATTCTGATCAGAGTGAATAAAGTTATTTAGGTATTTTTTAAGCCTTTCTGCCAAGAATGAAGCAAAGATTTTATAGTCTGCATTCAATAAGGAAATAGGTCGATAGTTCTTAATTTGTAATGGGTCAACCCCTTCTTTTGGAATAAGTGTAATATAAGCTTCTGACCATGTTTCAGGTATTTTCTTATTTATCATAACTTCATTCATGACTTCTAACAGTGGAATGCTCAACGATTCTTGTAGTGTTTTATAAAATTCTGCTGGGAAACCATCTGGTCCTGGTGCTTTTCCATTGTTCTGTCTGTTAAGTGCTTCAGTTAATTCCATCATTGTTATAGCACTTTCTAACATTTTCCAAGTTTCATCAGGTATCTTAGGTAGGTTAGCATTTTGTAAATACTGTTTAATTTTTTCCTCATCAAGATCCTCTTGTTTATATAATTGTCCATAAAAATCTCGAATGATTGCCTTTTTCTCCTTATTACCATAACAAATTTGACCATGATCCTCTATTAACTGTGATATTTTCCTTGATTCTTTCTTTTTTCTCAGCTTATATGCTAACCATCTACCTGGCCTATTTGCATCTTCAAAATAGTTCTGTTTAGCACTTCTAATTTTTTGTGACAATTCTTCTTTCTCTGCTTGATCCATTTTATGTTTAATTATGTCCATTTTAAGTTTGATATATTTTTTTCTGTGGCATCTTCTGTAATTCTTTTTCCAGTTTTTTATGGTCATCTTCTAGAGCTTTAATCATTTGCCTCTTCCTAATGTTCTTTTTCTTTGTATAGTCAATTATTAATCCTCTTGCATATGCCTTCATTGTATCCCAAACATTCTGTATTGAAGTATCTTCTTTTTTGTTTTCATTGAAGAAGAAGGCCAATTCTTTTTCCATCCATTGTGTAAAATCTTTTTTCTTTAGAATAGTATTATTTAATGTCCATCTAGATCTTCTTTTTTGTCCTTTCCATTTAATTGTCATTGGATTATGGTCTGCCCACGTACTTGTTTCAATATTCATTTCTTGAATATTAGATAATAATTCTGTTGATGTCCAAATCATATCTATTCTGGACCACGATAAATGCTTGTTTGAATAAAAAGTATATTGTTGAGTTTTAGTATTTCTTTCTCTCCATATATCTTTTAAATTTAATTCATCTGTCATTTTAAAAAAGGATTTAGGGAGAGTTTTCCTATTTTGTCGTGTTGTTTTTGCTGTATAGTCCAGTTTATTGTCTACAATTCCATTAAAGTCCTCCATCATAAGTATGTTAACATAGTCCAGTTCAATCATTTTCATATGTAATTTTTTATAAAATTCCTCTTGCTTATCATTTGGGGCATAAATTGCAACCAAGAGAGTTTTTATATTATTATCCACTATTTCAACTATTAATACTCTTCCATCTTCATCCGTATAAATCAATTTGGCTGGAGTGGTTTCTTTAACGTACAAAACCACTCCTCTTTTCTTACAATGGGTCAGAGAAGTAAATATTTTCCCTAACTTTGGTCGTATCAATAATTGTTCATGTTGTTTTTTAATGTGTACTTCTTGTAAGCAAATTATATCAAATTTTAGCTTATCTAATTTATAAAAAGTTTTCCTTCTTTTGATAGCTGAGTTCAGTCCATTTATATTCATGGAAATCAGTTTTTTCTCCCCCATAGTTATGCTTTATATTTAGGTCTAACAGCTCTCGTGGACCTTATTTCACGTTGTTCTTTGACCTCCATTTGTCCACCTATTGCGCCTTCTTCTTTTTCCATCTCCATTTGGTCCTCTTCAAATTCAATTAAAATCTTTTCTTTTTCAGTCTCCATTTCTCTTCTTTCGAAAAATTCCTTGTAAAACATTTCTGCTTTCGCAATTGAATCAATTCTGTATCTCTGTTCTTGCCATATAAACATTAATCCTTCTGGCATCAGCCATCTATAGTTCACCTCTTTTTTCAATAGCATTTTAGTCAAAAATCGATACTCTCTTCTAATCTCTCTCATTTTTCTAGGTACTTGTTTTAAGACCAGAATCTCTTTGCCTTTATATTTCAACCCCTTCTCTCTTACCACTTGTAATATTTGGTTTTTAATAGTTTTTTTAGTAAATCTAACATGGACCTCTCTTGGTAATTGATTCCTCATCGCATATCTTGTGAAGACTCGATATATCTCATCTACTCCATCCATCATCTTTTCCTCTGTTATTTCCCAGACTCCAGCCAAAATTTCAATCATTACTGCCGCCAAGTTTTGTCCTTTTTCTTCCTCAATATTTTGGAATCTAAGATAAAATTCTGACCTGTCCATCTCCCACTTCAACATCCCACTTTTTTCTTGTTCGACCATTGTTAATCTGTTATCAATATTCCCAATTGTATCATCTCTTTGCTTATCTTTCTCTTCTATTTTTTGGATTCTCTCATCATGTTTCACCATCATTTGTTGAAAATTTTCAATTTTCTCATCCATCTTTCCAATTCTTTGGTCAATACTCTCCATTCTTTGTTCCATACTCATTTTAAGATCTTGTATTCCTTGCATAACCATTGTTAAATCCACTTGCGCTTTGTCTTGCTTCGCCATTGTTGAGAGTCATCCTCCAGATGACGGGGAAACAGGAGCAGAAGTTGAGATGCCCGAAGGTAAAATTTTCTTACTCATTTCGATAACTCAGGGTCTTCCGGATCTTTTAATCCAATTTGTGAGGTGGCCAATTATAATCCAATTTTTTAAAAAAGGAAAACACCACAAAAAACAAAGACAAAACCAGTAATAAGTAAAAAGCCCAAAATTAAAAAGAAAAAGATTCTTCAGGTTCTTCAATACCTTAATCCAATTGTAGAATACGCAAATAATTCAAAAGTAAAAATTAAAAGATGAAGAAAAAAAAGAAGCAAAATAAAGCCCAATAATATCAAAAAATAATAAGCAAAGAAAAAGGAAAAAAAAGAAAAAAGAAAAAGAGAGTTCTTCAAATTCTTCCCACCTTAATCCAATTGAAAAACCTCAGAAAATGAAAAAAAGCCATAAAAATAAATCAAAAATAGAAATCAAAAAGGCAGACATCCCTATAAAAAAGAGAAAAGATGCAAAAAAAGAGTATTTTGAGGCTTCCCCTTTAAAAAAAAAACACTAAAAATAAAATATAATAAAAGATAAAAAATAAATATATCAATCTTACAAAATAGTGTGGGGTTGGAGGGGAGGGATGAAACAATTAATAAGGAGTTTTTTTTTTAAAAAAAAAGACATACACTGCCTTTTATTTATCCAAGGCTCTTATTTGACTTCTCCACCAGTTTCAAAGCCAAACTTCAAATATTCATTTAACAATAGAAGTTCCAAAGAGCATCTGTATAAACATCCTCCAGTACTCTTCCCTCTATCTTATCATTTCCAGTAGCCTTGAGAAAAGTTTTTCAAACAAAAGTTTTTCAACTTCAAACAGAATATTTTCAAGCCTCTAGTAGGCAGTGTTACAAAGTTTTTTCAATCCACTCCCCCTTCTTCCCCCCAGAGAAAAGCCTAAAAAGAGAAAAAAAAATATGTATGTATATTTATGTATATTAAAAAAAGATATTAAAGGGGGCCTCTATTTTAAAAAATACAAACAGTCAGAAAAGCAAAGAGAAAACAAGTAAATATAAAAATATAAAAGAAAAAAGCCAGTCTGGTTAACTATATCGCAATAGAAATTCAGTAAAGAAAAAAAAAGTAAAAATAAAAAGCCAAGCCTCACTTTGACGTTACTAAAAAAGATCGCTGCTAAGTCAAATTCTGTCAATAATTTTACAGATTTCTTCTAATATTAGAGTGTCCTTGAGTCCCAAGCAAAAAAAAAAGATCCTCACCAGCCGATATACTTCTTTCTATCCCGTTCTTCCGGAGCTTTCCCCAGCTTCAGCAGCCTAATGGCTGCCTCTCCGCCGTTGGCAAAGGGGCTTCTTCTGGATCGACCAGGGACTTGCGATGTCCCTGGAATCTACAGAACGCGCCCCTTACTGTCACCGTCACTATGAGACGGTTTAGGTCCGTTGGGACCGACCAGGGGCGAAGATATCAGCTCTGATCTCGGAGCCCCGAGATCGCAGCTGTATCGCGACGACGAAGCTCCGCCTTCTCTGATTTCAGCTCTTTATTAAGAATGAGGAATAGTCTGAAAATACGAGTCACGGCAGCCCTTCATATAGGGCTGGCTCACGGCTCGGTGGCCAATGGCAGCACTTTGAATCTCCCGCGATCAGCACAGCCAATCGCAGCAGATTCCTAGTGCTCCAATCACGGCCGAGTCTCCGACCAATAAGGTCTTTGCCTGTCCGGACCAATCGGTTGTGAGGATTTCGGAGTATGCTAATATCATACAATAACTGAGTTCCATCTGACAGCAGCAGGGGAGAAACAGCAAACCTCCACAAAAGGACGTTGTACCAGTTTGGAACCAGCTTTGAACTTCTGTAGAAATGGCTGGTTCTGATAGTTAAATGTGGTTTTTGTTTCTTCTTTTCTTTTTCTGGCTCCATTGTTATTTGACCCCAGAGCACCAGAGCTGATGTTTCCTTTGCAATGTTATAGTGCTGCTGAACTTGTGGGCAGTCCATTTCTCTATTTGCAGAAACTCTTGTTTCACGCACAGATGTACATGGAGACAAAGAGAGGGGAGAGAGAAGAGAGAAGCTCAAGGACTGAGATGTGAGATGAGACTGCTGCATTTGCCACCATTTTTTTTTCACCCTGTTGCTGAAGTGCGGTCACATTACCTTATAGGAGAGAGGCCCAAACATTGGAACTTTCATTTCAGGTCTTAAGTCTCCCTTTAGGGATAGGTCATAACTTTGAATGGTTGCTAAGCAATCAGTCGTAAGTTGAGAACTACCTGTAACCATCATCTGTGATTAAGAACTTTGATGGTGTCCATGTGTAACTGCAGGAGGAGATGGAAGACTTTTATTGTCTCCTCCTATGGGGACAAAGCAATCTCCGCAAGATGAAGCCAGGAAGCCATTATTCTCTACCTTGCTTACTTTAACCATTTCCTTCCATGCAGAAACAAACAGGAAGTGACCTTTTCCTGCAAGAAAACTTGCAGAGCCACCTTTCGAGGTGTTTCATATGAAATATCTGCTAGCACAGCTTTTACCAGCTTTCATCAGCCTGCTCTTTGGTTGAAGGAAAAAAACAGACTTGCAGGAAATCCGGATGGAGCAGTTAGGAGTATAGTCCTTGCTGCTTAGATCATGTACTGTAATACCCTTCCCAAAGTAGGAAAGTGAGGCAGAATTTGAAGCAGAATCAAGCTTCCCAGTACTGCATATATTATATCAAAGGAGGAGGCTTGGCGGTTGTAGCTTCAGGAGTTGTTTGAATGAGACTGAGGAAACTCTGATCACTGGGGTTTCCTTCAAATTAGTAGAGGCCAAAGGGTAAAGTCCTGCTGATTTGCTGTGCTGGCAGAGAACTTCTAAATGCAGCCAGGAACAGTTCGTGATTTAATAACCTAATTAGAAGCCTTTGATCTGTCTCAGTTATTATCTAGTGACAGACTCAAGAGGGCATAGATTAAATCTGGGTTTTTCTATTTATTACGTGGCATAATAATGACTTGATATTATTCACAGATTTTTCAATAGTTCACAATTTGGTGGGGTTTAGACTTTGTTTCAGAGCCTCTGTAGTTGCTAACAAATCTAAAAGCTTTATTGATTTTATATATATATATATATTATATATATATAAACTCTCTGCTTTCAGTGAAGATTACTGATGGCCACAATCAGGAAGTTGACACTGACAAAAAGAAAGTAGTAGAAAATTTGAAATGAATCATGAGGTAAAGCCAACCTGAGGCATGATGGTGACAGTTAGGAAGCAGGGGTAAGCAGTATATCACTTGTTAGTACCCCTAATAAACATTTGATAAGCAATAAGCAATTAAGATTTCTTAAGCTATATGCTATGTCAGGTGTATTTCAAGAAAAAAGGAACTAGCTTGCAAAATCTCAGAAGCAAGGTTGGTGCTGGCAGTTAACTTGGGGTGAGGCCACCCTTTCTTCACCAAGTACTTTAAAGTGGGCCCATCTTGATGTTTTTGATCCTCTTTTACATATCTTGATGTAAGGGAAAGCTGACAAATGGACTGCCCATCTCTTATTTTGCAAAGTTTTGCAAATGCTTATTCTTGTTTCCAGGCTCAGTGATTTCCTTTAAATAAACTCCCTCCTACTTCATGTAAAGTACAAGGAGAGAAGCTGGTTTGAACAAATCAGACCTGCTTACTGCCCAGGTTAGAGTGATTCTTGAGGCCAAGACTAAGAGTTTGACAGAAAGGGGCATATCTGCACCATTCTAAAGTGTCTAATAGTCCGTAGGGCTAATCCTAGTCCTTCAAAAGCAGCTGACTACAAGACCAAATGATGGTTAGTGGAGCACAAAGGATTGCATTCAAAGTAATTGCTGCTTAAAGGGGAAAACGCTATTTTAAAGTGGAATAGCTATGGATGACTTAAGATATGGGTTGGGCATAAGATGGCTACCTTGTGCAATAAGGTAGCAAAAAGAGCCCTTTGGACCAAAATTGTGGGGCTAGGGGCAGGTAAAATCTTTAGAGTTTTTTTTGAAGCTTTTTGAATGTCTTTTTCCAGAATATAGAACCAAAGGAACAATCAAATAAGACTGACCCTGAAATATCCATTTGCTTGCTAAATAGTATTTTGAGAGATTTGAATTTTTTGCCTAATCCCAAATGTTTATTTTGTGGGATATCTAACAATGGCATTCTCTCCTTTCATGCTGTTATTTTGGCATTAACTGTACATATCTGCAAATTTTAATTGGATATTTTTTTTATTAATGTTAGGAGACAAAATTGCATTGTTATTATTCCATATTATTGTGAAGCATCCTGTGTAATAGATCAATAAATAAGATCAAGTGAATGCGAAGCATCCTCCACCACCAATGTCCTATTCAATATATCAATGATCTCAGGAATGATCCTCCAAAAACATCTGCATGGGTTGGTCATGTATGGACATCAGCTAGAAACTTACATATCACCCAAAATAGGCAGAAGATGTAATGTTAAAACAACAATACTGAGAACAAGCAACTTAACTTTGTTGCCTAAAAATATCTGGGGAACATGGCAGGGGTAAAATATTGAAAACAGATCTTAATGATTAATCAGATCAACACTTTTAGTAAATACACTATTGTTGCTTTATGTGATTTGTAACAGCATTTTTCCATGTATGCTTCAAAATAAAAATAAGAACAAGGGGCATTGGGAGAATATCTGAAGGATACTGAAGAAGATGCATTGAGGTTAGTATATCAGGAAGGGTTATTGAGGATTGGAGAGAACAAACTGGCCTACCAGAAAGACCAAATGAAGAGATGAAAAGTGACATGGGAAAACATGTCCAGTACATTAAAAAAAAAGGTACTTGAGCATCACTTGAACACTATCTGCATCGACAAATTCACCATTGGTCTATCTATGGCAAAAGCTAGCTGTACATGGAGAGCTTACATCCTGCAATGATATCTCTAACACAATCAAATATCAATATCTGCCTATCCCTGGTCCTTGAGGAGGATTTGATAGGTGGATAAAAATGCCAAATCCAGTCCAACCTCTGGCTGACTGTATGACCAACCAAATACTAAGGTTTGCAAAGTTTCTCAAGCTGTGGAACATTTCAGTAAAAAAAATAACAATGAATCCCAGAAACCAAAACTTAAATAATACAATACTGACTGCGTTTGAATGAGCTACTTTTGTTTTAGACTCTCTCCTAATGCAGTGTGAAAAACCCTAATTTATATAATACTCTGATGTTCTTTGCCCACATTGCTCCAACATAGCGGAGTAGGAATAAGGAAGCTATATCCTTGCTGGAATTTGTTTGCCCTGTAGCAGTACAAGAGAAATTCTGTCCAAATAAAAAGAGCAACTATCTCTGAGAAAAGGGTTTACTAAACCTGAGCAGAATCTTTTTTCAATTTTGTGCATAAAATTCTCTATAAGTATGAATAATACTTCACATTTTTTACCTCAGAATAATCACTATTCACTTCTCACAACTAGGATGCAGAGAGCTAAATACAGAGGAAGATACAATCAGATATAGATATGGATCACTCACAAATTACAACTTAATCTCTATGCATATAACATATCTTCTACTCCCTAATTTAAGTTTGACTGCAGAAACCATACCTCAAACATGATCACACACAAATGGTGGCTCATTGATTTGGGCCAGATGACAAATTTTGGTCTGAGGTTTATATTTTGAGGGTTTTCCTCTTTCCCAATCACCCCAATTTCCTGATTACCTTATTGATGTCAAAAAAGGGCTAACTACCATTGATCAGCATCCGATCTAATCCTGCACCCATTTTCTCTATACTCCCTGTGCTTTACCTTTCCCTTTGTGTGGGTTGGTGGAGTTACAGTCTTCAAATTTCCTCTGTTTAATGCTCGCGACAACTGAAGAGACGTTGATTCTTCAGCAAAAATTCAAAGAAACATCCCAAGCAGTAAAAGAATGTGAGACAGGTGGCAACAATTCTCAGTTCTACAAACTTCCCACGATTTGTCCAACTCTACTTTCTTTCTGATTGTTTCCACGTCTTCTTTCAGATGCATCATTTTGCTGTTTTGTCTTCATTCCATTATTTTCAGACTCTTTTTGTGATGCAACCAACCTGGTTTTGGAAAGAATGTTCATTTCAATAGCTAACAAGTCATTTTACATTAAGGCACAAATGAGAATGAAAGAAGCAGCAACTGCGGACATGTGACAAATAAGGAAGTAGGCTGGTGAAAATTTGTACTTACTGTCCCCGCTTCACATTTCCTCAAATTTCTACCTTACCTCGAGTAGGGAAGAGTGCAGAGCAAAGCAAAAAAATTAATAATTAGCCAACCCTTGAGATCCACCTTGGGAGTGTTCACTAGATGGATATATCACACAAAGCCTAGTACATCAACATTTCAGCTTTTACACTGCCTTTCTTTGGTCTTTCTGAAATAATATGTGGTGATGTTCTGCACTTAAGAACTTTTCACATCTTGTGCCTGTAATGCCTCAAGACAGCCTTCTCTCTTTTATCCAAAATAATGACATGTGCTGTGGCAGATAGCCCAAACAGCGATAACCAAATTCAATTTGATTAGAGTTATAATATGGAGACCTAGATTCAAATCCCCACATGAAGTACCTATTAAGAACATTTCAGTGACCTTGGTTGTTACTTACATGCTAAACCAAGTTCAACCAAGCACATGATGGCCTTGAGTGCTGTGTGAATCCAGATTTTGGCTTTGTTTACATACTGCACAGAGCCATCATTTAATATTGACTAAATTTTAGATGGTTGACTATATTAACTATGATTTATAAACCATAAGGCTGAATTCATACAATATGCCAGGCTAAAACAAAGAAGCCAAAATTTTACTTCACATGACATGTAAGTGTTTCAACAATCTTTTTTCTCTGCAGGGGGTTACATCATCTTCCTGCTCCAAACAACCACAGGTGCTTCTGCTCTGCTCTCCAACCACAGTCCAGACTCCAGACAGCCATTGCATGGCTACTGGTAGCTGGCTTCCCAGATATTGAAATACACTCATCAAATGAACTTGGGGAGTTGGGACTGAGACACAAAGGAGGAAGCCAAGGCTCCATGAATCCCGTCAGCAAGAAATGTTCTTAGGAATGGCATGTTTGCAGGTGAGGTAGGCAGATGCAGAGAGGGATAAAGGGTGAGATAGAGCAGAGTGTGGGAATGGTTGGTCCATGAGCTAATACGGAGTAGCACAAGCCATCTCAGCCCCCAGTGTCTCTAGTCAAAGCTAGGCAAATCATTCAAAGAGATGCTTTATGTTAAGTGACGTGCTTCTCTAGATACCACAAAACCACAGCTACCAAGAAGGCCTAGGCATTTCTACTTTGAGACCGTGGGAGGAAATGAAGCAACTGCATGATATATTCAAGCAGCTTTGCAACCTTAAGCTGTTCCAGAAGATTGATTTGCTCTGAAATGATGGACCTTGCACAGTCTCATAAATAATAGCAAACAGGAGGCAGATATCAGAGTATTATATTTTTATTTCTTGTATACTGTATACTGATGATTTGGATAATGTTCTTGATTACTGTATTAATAGATATATAGATAGATGATAAATAAATAGACAGGGATAAACAGATAGGCAGATAAACATATATCTTACAAGCTTATAAGCTACTTAGAACTTTATAATAAGTATATATGGGAGAAATCTGCAGAAGTTCCTCTAGCATGAAAATGGTTATTATCATTATCATTAGTTTTACTACTACTATGTAATTGAAAGTGTTGTGAATTAATAAAAGTGCTTAAATAAAGATTATTAAAACCTTCAGAAAAGTGCAGGGTTCTGGCCCTGCACTTCTGATTGGCTGATAATAGCGACATCTGATTGGTCCGTTCAGGAGAATCTGATTGGCTATTAGCGGGCCTCTTTCATTGGTTAAGGGAACTAACGCTTCCCGTTTCTTATTGGTTATTTGATCAGCAGCTTGCCTATAAAAAGGGCTATTGCTGCCGTAGTTTTTGCTCTGTTCCACAATGTTAAATAAAGAGTTGAAGTTCACTGTTCATCGTCTCGTCTCCACTTCTTGCGCCCATGCGCAGAACATAACACTGGCGACAAGGATGGGATTTGGAGATGTCAGAGCTGACTGAGCACTACAGAGCGCTAAACAGAGCACGTGGCTGAAGACGCACCAACGGCTGAACCATGTCTAGCAGCGTCATACCACCCGCTCCATTCGACCCGGCACAAGAAGACTGGGATTCATATATGGACCAATTCCAGATGTTTCTGGAGACCAACAACTTGAAGGATGCCACTACCGGAAAGAAGCAAGCGGTATTCCTAACTCACTGCGGGCTGACCATGTTTAAGATGGCCAAGGCACTAGCCAAACCGGCTGAGGTGAAGTCCATGGACTGGGACGTCCTCGAGCCCCTATTGCCTACTTTTCAAAAATGCTATCAAAAGCTGAATGTAACTATAATCAAATTGATAAAGAGGCTCTTGCTGTCGTTTCTGCTGTTAAACGATTTCATGAATATATTTATGGGCAAGTTTTTACTATAGTTACCGACCACAAACCTTTGCTGGGGATTATAGCGGGGGACAAGCCAACCCCTTATATATTATCTCCCAGAATGACTCACTGGTCGGAATTCTTGGCTGCATATAATTATAAGCTGCAACACTGCCCGGGAAAAGCCATCCCCCACGCTGACGCACTAAGCCGTGCACCACTTCTGGAAACCGTTGACGACCCAGCTCCAACCGTCACAATGCTCCAGATTGAGACACTTCAATCACCACCACTGACAGCTCGACATATCGCGATCAAAACCAAACGCAATCCCATTTTGGCACGAGTTTTTAGCTGGGTCGAGCGAGGATGGCCATTGGATCAAATCCCTGACAACTTCAGTCCTTTCAAGAATCGACAGACGGAACTGTTTTCCCAGAAAGGCTGCATCATTTGGGGGGATAGAGTCGTCATCCCAGAGCGGCTGCAACAAGCGGTATTGAAAACCTTGCATGAAGGCCACCCCGGCATTGTGCACATGAAGGCGCTCGCACGAAGCTATGCGTGGTGGCCGGGTATCGACAAGCAAATCGAGGCCTGGGTAAAGACTTGTTGCAAATGCCAGGAAGTTAGCAATGCCCCACTGAAAGCAACCCCAACAGAGTGGGAAACACCCAGGGGACCATGGTCCCGTATTCATATTGACTTTGCGGGACCTACTAAAGGACACACATTCCTAGTAACGGTGGATGCCTACTCAAACTGGCTTGAAATCCATGAAATGAAAAGTACCACAACCGAATCCGTCATCAGGAAATTGGACAGATTATTCGCAACCCATGGACTGCCAGACGTTTTGGTATCCGACAACGGCCTCCAGTTTACCATGCTTTCTTTTGAACAGTATTTGGTGGACCGTGGTATTCGCCATGCGCAAACTTCACCAGCGTATCCTGCGGCCAATGGAGGAGCTGAGTGCATGGTACAATTTGTCAAAAAGACCCTACATAAAATGGACTATGGCGATATCGAAGATAAGATTAACCGGATACTCTTTCTTCAACACATCACTCCACATAGCGTCACCAACAAGACTCCGGCTGAATTGTTAATGGCACGAAAACTCCGCTCCCACCTTGACCGACTACACCCATCGTACGAACCAGAAAAAACACACGGATCCAGTGGGAAATGCTGCAAATTCCAGATAGGTGACTTAGTCTTCACTAGAAACTTTTCTGGCGATCCTTTCTGGGTCGAGGCAACTGTAATCCAAGTCACAGGACCCAGGTCGTACCGAGTAAAAACTCGCGACGGAAGAATATGGAAGTGCCATATTGATCAGCTGCGTTCAAGGCTGCAACCTGGTTTCTGCGACTCTGGTAACTTCCAAACTGAGGGGGGAGGAGATGCCGAGGAGACCGAGTTCGAAATGGCAGAAAGCACGAGTGGAAGAAGTGAGCATCCGGACTTAACGCATAAAGAAGGATCAGAGAGGGTGGTGGACTTGCCTCAAAGAGACACCTCATCAGAGGCAAGCCCACAAAGGCTAGAGGACAACGAGGACATTAGCGGCACCGAGTTTTTAAATGAAGGACCGGAGGCACCCTACTCGCCAGAAAACGTCCCGCCCATACAAGATTATAAACAAATACCGGGGGAACAGCGAAAATCTAATAGACAATCTAAACAACCTGCCTACCTCAAAGATTACGTCACTGCACCCCTTAAATGGAACCCGGGGGGAAGGGGTGTTGTGAATTAATAAAAGTGCTTAAATAAAGATTATTAAAACCTTTAGAAAAGTGCAGGGTTCTGGCCCTGCACTTCTGATTGGCCGATAATAGCGACATCTGATCGGTCCGTTCAGTAGAATCTGATTGGCTATTAGCGGGCCTCTTTCATTGGTTAAGGGAACTAATGCTTTCCGTTTCTTATTGGTTATTTGATCAGCAGCTTGCTTATAAAAAGGGCTATTGCTGCCATAGTTTTTGCTCTGTTCCACAATGTTAAATAAAGAGTTGAAGTTCACTGTTCATCGTCTCATCTCCACTTCTTGCGCCCATGTGCAGAACATAACAGAAAGTATATATTCCCTAGGCAAACAATATTACACTAACAAAATGTCTTGCAACATTTCTCACTTTATGAACCAACCAAGCCATTAAGATAATGTATAAAACTTGATAACCTAGCCTCAGCATCTAAGCATCAGACTTCCTATCTCCATTTACAAAGAAAGCTCTTGAAAACTCTCCCAAAAATCAGAAATGAGGGGATTAGAGGAACACTAGGCTCCAATATGTTGGGGCCATCAATAGAAGGCCTGCATTTCACCCCATCAATATCTTCTCATAGGTTGGGAATCTGAGCAATTTCTTGATGACTTGACAAGACAAACAGACTAGACAGAGCCTAACATAACTCAGGGTTGTTCCTTGCAAGGATTTAGAGGTGACAACCAACATTTTGTGACCATTTGAGAGCCTTTACAGAACTTCATGTTGTACGCCAGTTGCGGCCTTTCCTGGATCAGTATTCCCTGTGCTCGTTCAGTTTCTAGTCATCTCACAGTTCACCCTTGAAGAGCATTCAGAAGCTGCAGCTGATGCAGGGCGCAGCAGCGCAGGTAGCTTGCCTCCCCCCCAAGAATACCTCCTGTGACATCACTGCTTCATGAGCTGCATTGGTTACCAGTCTGCTTCTGTGTGCAATTCAGGGTGTTGGTGGTCACCTTTAAAGCCCTTCATGACATGGATCCAGGTTACCTGAGGGACTGTCTCACCCCACTGGGATTGGCCCGCACCACTCATGCCAGAGGAATGAGGCACGCTGCAGGTCCTGTCAGCCTGATTATTCCGGCTGGCAGGGTCCAGGAGGAGGGCCTTCTCTGCTGTTGTTCCTGCCCTCTGGAACAACTTGTCCCCTGATGTGAGGTTGTCCCTAACCCTTCAATCTTTTCTTAAAGGCCTAAAGATTTGGCTCTGCCAGTTGGCCTGGGACCCCAGTGGAGAAAGAGTGCAATGGAGCTAGTTGAGTAATAATAGATTTCCCCCTCCAACCCCACCCTCCTCATGGGTCCTTGGTTTTAATGTCTGAATTTTAACTTTTTAGGTTTCAACTGTATGTGCATCTTTAAGCTGTCTAGAATTACCCTATGGTGAGATGGGCAGCCAATACATTTTATAAGTAAGTAAGTATAAGTAAGTAAGCAAACAAACAAACAAACAAATAATGTTGGGCCTAATAACCAGTGCAGACTCTGTAACTTCGGTCTCATTGAGTAATACAAGATTCTGTTTGTTAGCAACTGGCCATTGCCATCAGAACCAATTTTAGTTTCTAGGCTGTCTTCAAAAGCAGCCCCACTTCGCAGTAACCTTGCTACAAAGCTTCCCAGTCCAGCAAACTTCTAACTGGAGCATCAACCAAAGTGTACAAGCTGAAGATCAAGGATATCTCTTCCTTTCCCTTTTATAATATAGCTGAAATATAACATCTGCACTTAAAATCACAGTTCTTTTTATCTATTTGTCCTATTGAAAGTTGCCATGAGGATTGCATGGAGGATCAAGTAGAATTTCACAAAACCTAACACTGGCATACAGGTCTCCCTCACCATCTCTTTCCCCTTTGTAAGTTTCTTTTTTGTTATTTCACTTTCCTTCTTGTTCTAATATCTTCTTGGAATAGATAGATGGATGGATAGATAGATGGATAGATAGATAGATAGATAGATAGATAGATAGATAGATAGATAGATAGATAGATAGATAGATAGATAGATAGTATTTCACTGCCACCTCTACAACTTGAAATAAAACAGAAGTATTGCAACAAATTTCAACTTCAATGTACCTGACATTCCTTTTCAGGTATGCTGATTCATGGATGTTTTGAAAGGCTCACATTCCCCAAACTTCTATCTTTCCATAGACATTCATAAGAAGGCAGTTCTGGTGATGGATTTCTGAGATGCCTTTAGGAAACTCAGAAGAGAATAATATAATCTCTCTTCACCCTTTATTGACTCAGAGCTAAATTATATCTAAATGTGAGAGCTTCATTTAGTTTTTATTATTAATATTTTTGGAAGACTAATCCCAATCTAATGAGTCCAAATCTTTTAATTTTTTTTAAAAATTACTAAGCCCGTTGTTAGACTATTCATTCAACATTGAAGTCTATAATTAAACATCATTTGGTGGGGGGAGAGAACACTTCCTCCCTCTCCTGAATCTAGGTTTCTTTTACTGAATAATTTTATCCTTATATTTCCCTTTACAACATCCCTGTTTAATTATTTGTGGATTTAGGTATCATTTTTCAAAAGAGACATTTTTTCAAGGCATCTTATTTTCAAGGCAAATGTCTAAAAAGGTCAGTTTAAAATAATAGGTTAAAATGAATTCATTCTTGGTTGGAGAAAATGTCCCATCCACCCCCTAATAAGCCACTAATCTATGGTAAAAATTGAACCTGAGATGTTCCTGTTTCTTCATTCCAACTTTTAGCTCCCCAGTTATATCACTCTCCAAAGACAGCACAACTCGTGCATTTCCACTGGATGCCTGCCAAAAGAAAGCATGAAAAGAAATGGCAACAACAAAATGTCCTGGTTTCTGGATACAAAAAGGAGCTGAATTATTTGACTTCCATCAACACTTAACATGAATCCCTCTCGGCTTGCCCTAAACCTGAACACTAATGATTGGTGATACACTTGTTGAGTTCCAAGATAAAAGTCTATTAAAAATGAATTCCATGCTCAGATTGTCCTACCTCTTGGGATCTTGGAGTTCTTTAAGCCATAAAGTTGTTCTGTTGTAGGAAAACATGGAACTGGGAGTTGCACAGCCTGGTCCTAACTCCTTCAGGAAAGGAAAAGACATGCTCAAGCTTTCTGAAGCCCTTTTCTGATCTGGCAGCAGGTAAAACCAGTCTTAGGGGTGTGTCAGGTGTTCTGGGAGCTGCAGATCCAAACAGGTTTTTGGGCCTACCTAGTAAGGATATTTAAAAATAATAATGATCAGCTACATTCGCATATGGAAGGCTATCCCCTGACATGTCACGGATCCGAGTGATTCCCTTCTCTGGAGACATTCTTTTTTTCTCCCCTAAAATTGCTGCACTTTCCTCTTGAATAGACTGCCTGACAAACAACAACCCTAATTATTTAATTAATGAATTAATGAATCCATCCTGCTGCAATCTTGTTCAATGTCACAATAGAAATAACAACCACATTATAGCAATCCAAATTACAAAAAAAAAGCTGAAGCAGGAGAGAAATATAGAAAGAACAACCAAAGGTGAGGTGATGCTACTGAAAGACTCTTCAAAAACCCTCTGTTTTTGACAATTAAAACAGCAATCTGGGAGGGGCTGGGAAGGTCTCATCAGGGAGCTCATTCTTTAGGTCAGGGGTCTCCAACCTTGGCTCCTGGAAGCCTGGCGGACTTCAACTCCCAGAATTCCACAGCCAGCTTTGCTGGCTGTGGAACTCTGGGAGTTGAAGTCCGCCAGGCTTCCAGGAGCCAAGGTTGGAGACCCCTGCTTTAGGTCGATGCTGTGTGGAGAAGCACAGTGCCTTCTAGCTTCAGCTCTTCTGATGTCCCAGAAATGTGAAACAAGGAGATCCTCCCTACTTGCTCCAATCTGTTGGAGGAGCCAATCCCATGGGTGCCCAGGTGCCAAGTCATGGAGGGCTTTGTATAGTTAACACTTTAAGCAGAGGTGGGTATTCAGCAGGTTTTGACCAGTTCTGGAGAACTGATAGCAGAAATTCTGAGTAGTTCAGAGAACCGGCAAATGCCACCTCTGACTGGCTCTGCCCCCATCTATTCTCTGCCTCCTGAGTCCCAGCTGATTGGCTGGGTCTTCTTTGGTTACCCTGCACAGGAGAACAGAGCTGGAAAGCAGGTTAGTGAGGTGGGGAGGGAATGCGATTTTGCAGTATCCTTCCCCATGGAGTGGGGTGGGAATGGAGATTTTGCAGAATCCTTCACGTGCCATGCCCACCAAGCCATGCCCCCCCACACCATGCCCCCCCCACAAGAAATTGAAACGGTAACCAGTGTAGGGCCTGCCACATTTATTTAATATGCTTCCAAGGGCTAGTTAAAAGACCAGACCACCACATTCTGGGCTAATCATTGCAATTTTCAAGTAGTCTTTAAGGCAGCCCTATGTAAAGCATATTGCAGCAGTCTATATGAATGGTGATGAGATCATCAGTTATTGTCGCTAGATCCTCCTGCCCCAGCTTAAGGATGTGTTTAAGCTCTACTATCCATAATTTCCACCTGCTGTTCAAATGGGAACCACAAGTCCAGGAGGATCCCTACATCACAGACCTCCTCCTCTCCATCCATGAATAACACCAGCACCAAAGAAGAGCCCCGATGGACAGGTAAACCTTGACATACAAGTGACCATTCAAAGTTACAAGAGCCTCAAAAAAGCAACTTACAACCAGTCCTCACAATTACAACCATCATTGCTTCCCTACTGTTGCATGAACAAAATTGGGTGTTTGACCATCAACATGTATTTATGTTGGTTGCAGCATGCCAGGGTCACATGATTACCATTTGTGACCTGTCCAGTTGCCTTCCGACAAGCAAAGTCAATGAGGAAGATGGATTCGCTTAATAACCACCAGTGTTTCTCTTGGCAAAAAAAGTCATAAAATTGGGAGCCATTCACTTAACAACCATCTTTCTTCGCCACAGAAATTGTGGTCTCAATTGTAGTTGTAAGTGGAGGACCACCTGAATGAAGAGCAACTCCAACTTCCTTAGGTTCAGTTTGAACCTGTTCTCTCTCCAGACCGTTGAGACTCCAAACCCCAGGAAAGAATATTGGGGTACCTCCCTTACTACCCAAGATAGCAATGTGTTGCATATCGATTATTCATAGCCCAAATTGTCATCCTATGATCTTCCCCCAACAGTTTCAAATAAAAGTTAAGAAGCAGGAGAGTGAGGACTAATTCCTGTAAAGTAAGGGTCTGAGAGGCTGACCTCACTTACCTCTTTACAACAGACTAATGTTGTGTTATGTTCCAAGGAAAGGGAAGTTTTCACTCTGGTCCACCAATTAGGCGGGAAAATACTTCAAGCTGTCCCGTCTGACAGCTCCTATAAAAGGACAACTGGGGTTTTTCAATGCGTAACTGTTACTTGAATAAAGAAGTTCTATTTGTTACCTCGATTCAGTGTCTTCTTTCACCCACAATTCAACAGAAATCATTCACAGGAGTGGAACCCCTGCAAAACAGTGCCCCAATCCCTGACCTCCTTAGGTAGTCCAGTAAGATGCTAGAGAGAAGAAGTTTAAAAGGACAGGAAGCTCACCAAGAGATCTAAAAGGAAAAGGAGAAGTGTACTTCACAGGTCATCCAGCAAGGAAACCAAAGTTGTCTCGTTCCCATGCACAGGTCTGAACCCAGATTGAACAGAGACAACCCACTCCTCCTAAAGTAGTACTTTTATGTATTTAGAATATTTACAATACCATGATTCACAATTCCAACATCCAGTTGGAAAGATGTAAAGCCTATGATGCCTCAATAGACATGCACATTAAAAATGAAGATGTGCTGTTTTCCTGGACTGATATTTAATAAAAATATGGGATAGAAGTAGCTGAAAAATCTGAAAATGAATGCAGTCAATGGAACAGTCCTACTCTACATAGGTCAAAACAAAAGCAGATATGATGTCAGAGGATGGAGCATCAGGTTAAAAAAGCAACAACCCCTAGAACAGTGGTCCCCAAACATAGCTGGCTGAGGAATTCTGGGAATTGAAGTCCGCAAGTTTTAAAGTTGCCAAGTTTGGGGACACCTGTTCTAGAGGCAAATGAACCCTGTATTGCAAGAAGGCATATCTACACATGTTGATATCTTTCTGTGAAGAAAAAATGAAGCATTTTATTTATTTATTTTATTTGTCAGTCGCTTACATGATAATAGGCATAAGTATAAACATGAGTACGAATACAGGAAATAGGTACGAATAAATGGGGACAATAGGACAGGGATGGTAGGCACAATGGTGCACTTATGCACACCCCTTACAGACCTCTTAGGAATGGGGTGAGGTCAATAGTGGATAGTTTGAGATTAAAGAAGTGGGGGTTGGAGGCCTCAATGTAATAAACTAGTATGTCCATCTGCAAAACCATAATAAAAGAGAGCTTTAAAAAAGTTGTATGTTCTGTACGGACATTAACATACTTGGAAGCCCCGCGCTATGATTGGCCAAAGCACACGGCGATCTCATTGGCTAAGCAGGCTGCGCTGATTGGCCCATAATGAATCTCCTGCGATTGGTAGGAACTAATTGCGGGAGATTCAAAGTGGTGCCATTGGCCGCAGCCGCCGCAGCTAGAGAATAAAAGCTGCGGCTGTTCCTTTTAAACCCCGAGCCGATCCAGGAACCTAATAAAGAGCTGAAACTAAATCACTGGCTCTGAGTCTCCTTTCCCGCGATGGACACGACACTGGCAATGAAGGTGGGATCCTGGTAGTCGGAACCGGACACTTCGAGGTAACCTTCAAGGGCCGCTCAGCAAAGCTTCCCCTGACGATCGTGGACCGAGACCTCCCCAGCCTTTTGGGACTACAGTGTTTCGCACCACTCGGGATCGAGGTTACGGGCGTCGACCACGTCGCAGATGCCGACTGGGAGGAGCAACTAGCATGGGACTTCCAGGAAGTGTTCGACGGCACCCTAGGCAAGTACCGAGGGCCCCCTATTTCCTTCAGCCTAGACCCCAGCATTCCCCCAATATGCCTAAAATCACGGCGGGTACCTTTTGCACTCCGGCCCAAAATCGACGAGCAAATTGACAAGCTCGTCAAACAAGCGGTCCTACAACCAATCGATCATGCCTGGTGGGAGACCCCCATAGTCACCTCAGTCAAGCCCGATGGGTCAGTGAGAATCTGCGGGGATTATAAGGCCACCCTAAATTGCGCCTTACAACAAAGCGCCTACCCCGTCCCAGTAGTGCAGCACCTTCTACACTCACTGGTGGGGGGGCAAGGTCTTTGCGAAGCTCGACCTGGCGCAAGCCTATCAACAGTTGCCGGTTGATGCAGAAACTGCCAAGGCGCAGACCATAGTCACCCACCGGGGAACATTTTGCTGTAACAGACTCCAGTTTGGAGTCAGCGTGGCTCCATGAATTTTCCAGAGCCTCATGGAGAGACTCTTGCAAGGAATTAAGGGGGTGGTGCCCTACTTCGATGACATACTAGTGTCAGCGGCCAACCAACAAAAACTAGAGGGTCGTCTAAGGGAGGTACTAACCAAATTCAAAGAGGCCGGGCTAAAGGTGAAAAAAGAGAAATGCCAGCTGTACACAGAACGGGTCAAATTCCTGGGATACCTCCTAGACCAACACGGCATCCACCCAACCACAGAAAAAATCAGAGCCATTAAAGAAGCCCCAACACCACGGAATAAAACAGAACTGCAGGCATTTCTGGGACTGCTTAATTTTTATAATGTTTTCCTGCCCCAAAAGGTGACCACGCCGGAGCCTGTGCATAGGCTTTTGACAAGGCGGCTACATGGACTTGGGGGAAACGTGAGGAAGCCACCTTCACCAAAACCAAGGACCTGCTCACCTCAGATGCTGTCCTAATCCAATACAACAAGACACTACCACTTGCCGTCACATGCGACGCCTCACCTTTTGGCGTCGGCGCCGTCCTCAGCCACATGCTCCCCGACGGAAAAGAAGCACCCATCGCCTTCTTTTCAAGGACACTCACCAAACCGGAAAGAAACTACAATCAACTGGACAAAGAGGCCCTGGCTATCGTCGCCGCAGTAAAGAGGTTCCACGAGTACCTCTACGGCCGCAAGTTTACCATCATCACCGATCACAAGCCGCTGCTGGGAATCCTGGCAGGGAACAGGGCCACCCCGAACATTCTATCTCCTAGAATGACAAGGTGGTCCAAATTCCTTGCCGCCTACAGCTACCGGCTCAACCACCGACCTGGTAAGACAATCACCCACGCAGATGCCCTGAGCCGCATGCCATTACCTGACCTAGACACCGACCCAGCACCCACGACAGCCACCCTCAGCATAGAGACTCTGCCCGATGTACCCATAACCGCTTCAGACATTGCCTGCGAAACAAATAAAGACAAACGTCTGGCACGGGTGTTACATTGGGTAGAAAAGGGGTGGCCGGAAAGAGATGACGGCGAAGCATTCAGGACAATCCGGAACCGGCAAACAGAACTCTCATTACAAAAAGGTTGTATACTGTGGGGGGATAGAGTTGTTATTCCGGAAAGGTTACAAGGGAAGGTATTGGAATTGTTACACGAAGGGCACCCAGGCATAGTTAGAACAAAAGCCCTGGCCAGGAGTTACGCCTGGTGACCAGGGATGGACAAGCAAATCGAGACCTGGATGGCAAAATGCAAACGCTGCCAAGAAACCAGACCGAGTCCCCCCGCAGCACCAATCCTGGAATGGGAAACCCCCAGGGGCCCATGGTCCAGGATCCACATAGATTTTGCCGGGCCCACGAAAGGACATATATTCCTTATCACGGTAGATGCTTACTCCAACTGGTTGGAGGTAAGCAACATGAAAACCACCACCACGGAAGCCGTGACCAAGGAACTCAGCAAGCTGTTCTCAACCCACGGCCTCCCAGATGTCATCGTGTCGGACAACAGTCCCCAATTTACCTCGCTGGAATTCGAAAAATTCCTAGCGGAACGGGGCATACGACACGCACTGACAGCACCGGCACATCCGGCAGCGAACGGGAGGGTGGAACGGATGGTTCAATTCACAAAAAAAAACCATCCAAAAAATTGAACACAGGGAAATCCAAGAAAAAATAAACAAAATGCTCTTTATACAACACATAACCCCGAACATGACTACCAACAAAAGCCCGGCAGAACTATTAATGGGGAGGAAATTAAGGTCCCCACTCGACAGGCTGCACTCCACATACAACCCAGAAAAACCCCCAAACTCCTCAACCAAAAACCGAATATTCTCCCCAGGTGACGCAGTCTATGCAAAGAACCTTACCGGAGACCCACTCTGGGTACCGGCAACCATAACCCAGCTGACAGGTCTCCACTCGTACCGCCTCCAAACAACCGACGGATGAGCATGGAAATGCCACATCGATCAAATAAGATCGAGGACAGCCACAGAAAAAACAACCGACATGCAAACAGACACAGACAGGCCCCTACAACACATACCAAGAGGGGAGGAAATACCCCGGGAACCAGGAAACAACAGAAAGAAACCAGCCATACTCACCGGAAAGCAGCCAGCTCGAAGCCTCACTGGGGAGAAGCAGCCAGGCCAGCTCAACCAGCCCAGAAAGACCAGGCGGGAGCGGCAACAACCGCAGCTCAACCAGCCCGAGTAGACCGGGAGGGAGCTGCGATGAAAGGCCCGGTGAGCCTTTCTAGGCGGTTCCATCAATGAGGCAGAGAGCAACACAGAACCCGACCGAACCGGCTGGGAGCCAAGCAACAACTAACCTGCGCAGGTCAAGTAGGCAAGTACGAAGCCCCGCCTACTTACGAGACTACGTTACGTAGGACCATACCAAGAGGGGAGGGGTGTTCTGTACGGACATGAACATACTTGGAAGCGCCGCGCTATGATTGGCCAAAGCGCACAGCGATCTCATTGGCTAAGCAGGCCGCGCTGATTGGCCCGTAACGAATCTCCCGCGATTGGTGGGAACTAATCGCGGGAGATTCAAAGCGGTGCCATTGGCCGCGGCCGCGGCGGCTAGAGAATAAAAGCTGCAGCTGTTCCCTTTAAACCCCAAGCCGATCCAGGAACCTAATAAAGAGCTGAAACTAAGTCACTGGCTCCGAGTCTCCTTTCCCGCGACGGACACAACATTGTATAATTCTTAAAATAAAGTGATAATTTAAAAGAGTTCAAAATAATTCTATTTACGGTCATCTCATTTCCCCAGGATTTTGCTGGTTTGCAAAAAGCAGTTAGAAGCATCTTTGCAAAATGGAAGAATATTTTTTTAAAAAATAGCACTGTACAAGAACAATTGCTTCCAACCCTTAAAAATAGTGCAATTAGTTTTAATACTCAAAAATGTGAATCATTTTATAGAGTGAACTACAAAACTGATGAAGGTTGGGTCAAAAGTAATGTCACTGACAAAAGAATGCTATGTGGATTTTTTTGCCATGCCAAAAGAATGAAATTTTTGGAATACTATTTGATTTGTCCCAACTCCCACAATTGAATTATATATCTCTGATAGTATTTTGTTGTTAAGGCTAGAGAGCTGTAAAGCAGGTAAGCAGGGATAACACCAGACAAAACAGCAGGAAACATTTCCCCAATTAAGGAACTACCAAGGAGAAACCCCCACCCTCAACACTGGCAGGGCAAGCTACTGCGTATAAACAGGAAGCAAACCCTACTCTCTAGAACTAAGGCAGGCAATGAAACATCTGCAAACAAACAACTAAGCACAGAGAGCAGCAAGAACTCCACACTTCAGCCTTGAGCTATATATATTTTAGCCTTGTCTAATCTAAAGACTTCCATATTATGCTAGACTGCAGCTCCCATCAACTTGGCTTCTCAGGAATGTTAGAAATAATAATTCAAATGTCTGGAGACTGTAAGATGGGAAAAGCTGATCCAGACCAGTAAAAAGCAGGCAAAGGGAAGGCCAGTCATGAATAATACGTGTATAGGCTTGCTCTGCTTAAGTAACCCACAGTGATGTTGCTGAACTGCATGTCAACTTTTATTTGAGCAGACAATAATGGGCACCACAGCAGGTGGAGTAGAATACAAGTGGCAATGAAGTTTTTCCTCTGGAAAATATTCCACAGCCAAAGTGCTGCCATGGAAGAAAACAGTGCCTTCGGGTTTCAGCTCCCCCCAGCCCCAAAACTTCTGGGACCTTTTAAGTATTTTTTTTACTTGATTTTTTAAAAGGTCAGACCAATTATGATTGAAGGTGATCCCATAGATACTTTTGAAACACTGGATAATTCAAAAAGTATCTGAGTTTCTATTTCCAGTCCGACTGTATTCATGTCCTAGTTAATATGGTGGCCAGCCCATATATCTGCATCAAAGACCATCTTAAAATAATTTTCGGCACCTCAAACTGTCAAGTGCAATTGGTCTGCCCTCATCATGTGGACAGGTGAGCCATTGTGGGTTTAAGTAGTTGAACATTTCATAGGTGCTTAATTGAACATAGGCAATCAAATCTAGGCAATCAAATTTTCGTGCCATTTTGTTGACAGTAGAAAAATATCTGGGAAGAAAAACCAGCTGTATAAGGAAACAGATGTTATATAGTAGTCACTCCACACAGTCATGTGGAAGGAGCTGAGTGATTCTCAGGGTCCTCAGTTTGGTGATTTTTCATCTGTTGCCCTCAAAACAGGGTTGAAAGATTAAGACACACATTTCACTAGAACACTTGCACATTTTTAAACACTGTACCACAGAAATCCATAAACTTTATATTCAGTGCTGTATTGTTAGATATATCTGAGGGACCATCTCTTCCCAGTTACATCTATCCAACCCATCAGATCGGGGAGGCAGGAAATGTTGTGGGTCCCAGCCCCTAGAGAGATACACCTGCCTTCTCTGTGGTGGCTCCCTCTTTCTGGAACATCATCCCCTCAGAGATTAGAATGGTCATTCTAGCATTCTTCCGGAAGGCACTGAAGATCTGGTTCTGCCAGTGGGCCTGGGGAACCCATAGCGGGATGCAGCCCATTAAATAGCTCATGTGAGGTGCTGTTGCCAGGTAGGGGATGAGGGGTGTGAGTGTAATATATTAATTTACTACATGACTTCTTTTATCAGTTTTATTGTTTTTATACAGAGTTTTATATTCTGTAAGCTGCCTTGACTCAGCCATGTGCAAATAGGCAGCAATATAAACAAACAAACAAATAAATAGTGTCAGGTCATATAACATTAATGTACTGATAGGTGAAAATTGATAAACATCTAATAAGGAAGATCTGGTCTGCTGTTTTTTTAAAAATTATGGTTAACATCAAATCTTCTGGCTGCTAGTTGCTGTTCACTGATGCATTCTGCCAACCTTCTGATTTTTCAGGCTTTTTCAGCCTTGGAATTCCTGGTGTGAGCAAGGCAAGTCTCCACCTGTTATCTTAAGGGAGATTCCCGGCTATATTTTGTAACTAAATTAAGGCTTGGCCCATCAGCGACTAAGTACCAAGGTATTCAGGGTCATATGCAGAAACAATCCCTGTCTCTGCAAAGGAGCTTTCCTTTTCCTGGAAACTACTTAGCCATTCAAGTCAAAGTGCTGCATCAGAAAAAGGGCTGGTGAGCTATCTTTCTGAATATTAATTTCCGACAGGCTGGTGTAGATTTCAGGGTTGCTAGAACAAAGCCAGTCACCACAGGTTTTTTTTTTTTTTTTCCCAGAGCAAAAACTTGTCACTTTTCGGCAAAAAAAAAAAAAAAGGCCATCGAATCTGAATTTCGTTTATCAGCTCTGCGGTGTTGTTTTTCCTACAAGCTGCCCAGCACATCAAAGCCTGAAATGCACATCCTGCACTTTGGTCCTCACCGGTTTCTGCAGATTACTGCCCTTCCTTTCTTTTTGCAGCGGAGGTGGGTGGGAACACAAAGGATGTGTGTGAGAGAATCCAGTTTCAGCGGCGGAGCGCTCCTAAAATGCGGCTGGAATAGCTGCCTGGAAGCTGAGAGGGATACAAGAGCAAATAGGCAGGACTTGGCCTGCACAAACCAGGGAAGGCGCGCGAGGCGCTTCTCTGTCCAGGAGCTGGGAGCGAAGCAGGAAAATAATAGCAATTTTGTTACCAGGAGGAGGCAGGATGTTGGGTTTGATGTTTTTCATTTTTAAGCTCCTCAGCTATGGTTTGTGGTTTCTATTGTCATGACTGGAGGCGTGCTGAGGCCTGCTATAGTCATGACTGGAGGCGTGCTGAACTATACCGAGCCCGAGCGTACTAATACGTACATACTCACCATACTATTTTCCTTTCGGGGTGAGCAAATACTATAGGAAAAATAGGAAAAAATGGCTTGAGACGTGAAAAGCTACATCCAAATTATACCGGTGAAATTCACTTGTACTGCTCCATGCTGTTTTATCCTATGTAAACCATTTCTCCTTTCCCTTTCAATTCATGCATTGCCTTTTGTTCTTTAAACATCTGTCACTTATTTTAGGGGAACTCGGCAGCTCCATCCAGTCACGACTTTCTCTGTCGCTGTACCTTAATATAACCCATTTATTCTTAACAATATCCAGTCCTTGTTCATTCTCTATATCTGATCAAACCACCTCAATATTTTTGTAGCATTCATTTTGTATGCAGTCAGCATTCATTTACTATCCAATTGCTCCTTATTTAACAGTGTGAGATTGTGGCTAAAGAAAAAACCACCAGGATTCAAAGTTGATCCAAGGAAAAAGGCTTTATTGGAATAAACATCTGCAAATGGGTCCTCCCCTTTTGCAGTTGAGGAGAGAATGAAAAGCAAAGCTTAAAGGCTCTACTCTTATACACAAAACTATTCCCCCTCCCCATTATGCAAATGGCTTGGTTTACAATCTACCTTCTAGAACACAGTTACAATTCATTACCTTATATCTGCGTTGCACGCAGCGAACACCTCCCTAACACGAGGGCATACATCGACATATCATGCGCGAAGTGCATGATAGTTCAACAGTTCAATTGGTACCCTCCTCCCACTCCAGAAATGTTCCAAGGGGTTTCAATAGTTCCCAGCACTTCAAAGGCATTCCAAGATTGGTTGACATTGTAATTGGCGCCTTTTAACTGGTGCCTGGTACTTTCCTTATTTCAAAGGAAAACCTCCCTTTTTCATCTTGAGTTTTTTTTTTTTTTTTAAACAAATTTTATTAATTTTACAGAAAACACAATAAAACATAAACAAAACTAAAAGATCTTTTCTGAAGGTTGTCTGATCCCGGGTTGAAACTCTTCACACAGACACAAATTCAAACATCATATTCACTTTATATATCCTTCCATATCTTATTATCATTTTCTTTTTTATATATATATATAAACCATTTTTATCAATTTTATATAAACAATGCACAAGGCATAACAGCTTATAAGTTCTTTTCTAAGAAAAAATAATAAAAGAAAACCAATAGAACATAACAATTCCAAATTATAGTATCAATACTTTATCTATTTAACTTCATATCTTATCCCAACTTCTCCTTTTCATCCAAATTATTTATTAATTAAAAATTTTTTTTGCCTTTTTTCAATATACAAAATCCAAAAAAAAAAACAAAAACAAAACCTTTATATATCCTTTCATATCTTATTACCATTTTCAATAATATTCTTTGTCTGTTCTATTTCCAACTATCCATTCATCTTTTTTCTTTTATTATACTTCTCCTATACACCAATTGGAGTAACGTCTATAACTCATTACCCTAACTTAAAAATACTTTATATGACAATTTTTCTTGGGATTCTGTTTAATAAATTCTAAAATTACACAATGAATTTTATACTCTAAATACACATATAAAAAACACAATCTTATGTACCCTCCAGAATCCCTCTTTTATCCTAAATTAAATTCACCCATTGTCTCTGAATAAACTTTTTTTCTTTAGATCTTGCTTCCCCCCATTGAGGCTTCTCCTCTCCCCCTTTCTCTCTTGCTTATTCTTCTCCTTGCCCTTTTTACCCCCTTGTCTTTCCTCCTCCCTTTTCTTACTCCCTTTCCTTTGCTTTCTAACCTTGCCTCCACCTTTCCGCTCATTTTTCTCTTCTTTGGTTGTTTTTATAATTCTTAAAATCCCCTTTTTCTTATCCTTTTTCTCCTCCTCCCCGGAAAGAGTCCATTGTTCATCAAAGATGGCTTCTTCTTCCTCTTCTTCTTTGTCCCAGTCCTTCTGCTGCGTAGTCAACTTTTCATAAGTACATAACGCCATTTCTAAGAATTGAAACAAAGTGCCCAAAGTATCTTCCTTTTTATATTTTTGATATTCAGTCTTTAGTTCATCCACAAGCGATGCCATCATGAAAAAAGAAACTTTTCCCAAAACAACCACAAATATTTTTAATCAAAAATAATTCAAAAAAAAATTCCAAAAATTAATACTTTTCTTCCTTCTTCTCTTTCTCTTTCTGGGGTTAATGTTTAATCAAAGAGGTCCAATTACCATATACCTTTCTTTGGGATTCTAGGCAATCTCCTCCTTTTTCAGCTTCTGCTCCAATTTTTTTTCCTCTCCCTTCCCACTTGCAATATCAATTTTAAATAATCAGAAATCCATACCTCTAATAAGGGTTTTCCAATTTCTTAAGTTTTTCAATGTCCAGAAACCCTTTTGTCCCTTAGCTTCAACTTTCAGAATAATTCACTTTCAATGTCCAATATGTCCAAACATATCTGCTGCTTCCATGGGGTGGGAGAGTGAAGAAAAAAAAAGTTCCCTTTAACAGCTTCTCCGCCGCTTTCAATCTTCTTAGGGATACAATGTATCCTCCAGCAATTCAAACAGCTCAGTTCCAACAAATTTGAAAGATGTTACTTGACCCAGCTCAGACAGCACTTTCACTCTTCTTACTTCCTCCAGCGCAATCTTACCCGGTTGCTGGCTTCTTCGTGGCGGCCATTGCTGACCACCGCTCCACCGCCTTGGGAAAAAGGGTTTTTTCCAGAGGAGGAGGGGGTCTGCGACACCCCCAACCCCCTGTCCGACTCCCCTCTCTCTTCAGCTGTCCCTACAGGGCAGCCATATCCTCCTGACCCATCTGGATCGGGAGTACCTCGGCGGCTAGCACAGCAGGAATCGCGAGCTGTCGCGAATTCCTGCTGCCCCGAAGCCACGCGAAACCGGAAACTCCTTCATCTTGAGTTTTGAGTCACAAAATAGATACACTCCTCACAATCCCCCCTGTTCTTGTTTCATTTTTGACTCAAACTCAGTTTATAACAAATCTGCTGTCCACAAGTCTTTTTATAGCTTCTTTCAGTTTTATGTCCAGAGCAGATGTAAAAATGGTGTTTCTTTGATTGGTGGTGGACAAGAGGACCCTTCCCAAGTCAAATTGCAATTCTGGGAACCAAGTCTTGGGAGGCCTCTTTCCGCTAGTCCAATTGACTATATCTAAATAGGAATCAAGTACAACCCAAGTAACATTCTGGGGTTGATGTGAATTCTCGTTTCCCCAGGAAGTTCCCAGTCCTAGTCCTAGAATAAAGACAATTAACTCAGTCCAGGGTTCAGACTTCTTCATCTTTTCAAAGTGAGCTTCAGCGGCTGACCGTCCACTGGAACTGCCCTCCAAAGTCTTTCAGATTCCGGTGCCTTCTTGACTCTGCTGTAATGCATCCAGCCTCCTTCTCGAGTGCGAACTGCAGATTCAGTTGTCAACAGCACCTGGTACGGGCCTTCCCAGCTGGGCTGCAGCTTCTCACTTTTCCAAGTCTTTATCAGAACCCAATCTCCAGTCTCAAAGGAATGTTGGCTCCCAGCAAGAGGTGGTCGTTGTGTTGTGTCCGCGAAATGATGCCAGGAGTCGGTGACTTCAAATCATGCCCTTTTATTTAAAGTTGGAACCGAACTGGGGCAAGGGAAAAAGTTCGCAGCTTTTATTCCTTTAGCCGCCGCGGCCGCGGCCAATGGCACCACTTTGAATCTCCCGCAATTCGAATGGACCAATCGCGGGAGATTCTTAGCGAGCCAATCGGTGCGGCTCGCCTGACCAATCAGAGTGCCCCGCGCTTTGGCCAATCAAAACGCGGGGATCTCAAGAATGCTAATTAGGGACAGAACACCCCTCCCCTCTTGGTTCAGTCCTTACGTCGCGTAGTCACGTAGGTAGGCGGGGCTCCGTCTGAGCCTACTGGACCTGCGCAGCTCAGTCGTAGGTTGGATCCCGGCCGGTTTGGTCGGGATCTCTGTTGCTCCTGCTGCCATCGTGGGAACCGGCTGGTCGGTCGGGCCGGGCCGCTCTCCGTAGCTCTCTCCTGGGCCTCCTGGGTTGGTTGAGCTGCGGGTTTTGCCGCTCCCGCTCGGTCTTTCCAGGTCGGTCGAGCCTGCCTGGCTGTCTCTTCCTGGCGAGGGGTCGTGATGGCTGCTTTCTGGTAAGTATGGCTGGTTTATTCTTCTTTGGTTTTGGTCCCCTGGGTATTCCCTCCCCCCTTGGTTTGTGTTGTGGAGGTTGGTTTCGCCTGTTTGTGCGTCGGTGGTCTCTTGGTTGGCAGTCCTCGACCTTAATTGGTTGATGTGGCGTTTCCACGCTCGTCCGTCTGCTGTTTGTAGCTGGTACGAGTGTGGGCCTGTTATTTGTGTGATGACGGCCGGTATCCATAGTGGGTCTCCCGTCAGGTTTCTTGCGTATACGGGGTCGCCGGGTGCAAAAGTTCGGTGTTTGCTGTTTGAGTCTGGGGGCTTCTCCGGGTTATACGTGGGGTGTAACCTGTCGAGTGGGGACCTTAATTTCCTCCCCATTAATAGTTCGGCTGGGCTCTTATTCGTTGTGGTATTTGGGGTTATGTGTTGGGTGAAGAGTAGTTTGTTTATTTTCTCCTGGATCTCCCCGTGGTCTATTTTCCGGATGGTTTTCTTAGTGAATTGCACCATCCGTTCCGCCCTACCGTTTGCCGCCTGGTGTGCCAGTGCTGTCAGCGCGTGGCGGATGCCCCTTTCCGCTAGGAATTTTTCGAATTCCAGCGAGGTGAATTGGGGCCCGTTGTCGGAAACGACGACGTCTGGGAGGCCGTGCGTTGCAAAGAGTTTGCAGAGTTCCTTGATCACGGCCTCCGTGGTTGTTGTTTTCATGTTGCTTACCTCCAGCCAGTTGGAGTAAGCGTCTACTGTTATAAGGAAGGTGTGTCCTTTAGTGGGCCCGGCGAAGTCTATATGGATCCTAGACCAAGGTCCCCTTGGGGTTTTCCACTCTAGGATGGGTGCTGTGGGTGGGCTTGGCCTAGTTTCCTGGCATCGTTGGCACCTTGCTACCCAGGTCTCAATTTGTTTGTCCATCCCTGGCCACCAAGCGTAACTTCTGGCCAGGGCTTTAGTCCTAACAATGTCAGGGTGCCCCTCGTGTAGCAGTTCCAGAACCTTCCCTTGTAGCTTTTCTGGAATGACCCCCTATCCCCCCATAGTATGCACCCTTTTAATAACGAGAGTTCTGTTTGGCGGTTTCGGAATGTTTTGACGGACTCGTCGTTGTCCCTTTCCGGCCACCCTTTCTCTACCCAATGCAACACCCGCGCCAGATGTTTGTCTTTATTAGTTTCTCGGGCAATGTCTGACACGGTTATGGGCAGGTTGGGTAGAGTCTCTATGCTGAGGGTGGCCGTCGTGAGTGCTGGGTCGGTGTCAGGTTCCGGTAGCGGCGAGCAGCTTAAGGCATCTGCATGGGAGATCGTCTTACCCGGTCTGTGTATGAGTCCGTAGTTGTAGGCTGCCAGGAACTTGGACCACCTTGTCATTCGGGGAGACAGAATGTTCGGGGTGGCCCGGTTTCCTGCAAGGATTCCCAGCAGCGGCTTGTGGTCGGTTATGATGGTGAATGTCTGGCCGTAGAGATACTCGTGGAATCTTTTTACGGCGGCAACGATAGCCAGAGCCTCTTTGTCCAGCTGGCTATAGTTCCGCTCCGGTTTGGTGAGGGTCCTTGAAAAGAACGCAATGGGTGCTTCTTTTCCGTCGGGGAGGGTATGGCTGAGGACAGTGCCGACGCCGAAGGGTGATGCGTCGCATGTGACGGCCAGAGGTAGGGTCTCGTTATACTGTATAAGGACGGCGTCCGAAGTGAGGAGGTCCTTTGTTCTTTGGAAGGCGGCTTGCTCGCGTTTCCCCCAAGTCCAGGTCGCTGCCTTGTCCAGGAGCCTATGCAAGGGCTCCGCCACCGTCGCCTTTTCGGGCAGGAAAACATTGTAAAAGTTAAGTAGCCCCAGGAATGCCTGTAGTTCCGTCTTTGACTTGGGTGTGGGGGCTTCTTTGATGGCCTTGATTTTTTGGTTTGTGGGGTGAATGCCGTGACGGTCTAGGAGGTATCCTAGGAATTCTACCCGTTCCGTGTATAATTGGCATTTCTCCCTCTTGACTTTGAGCCCGGTCTCTTTGAATTTGGTTAGGACCTCCCTTAGGCGACCCTCTAGTTCAGCTTGGTTGGTTGCCGACACTAGGACGTCGTCGAAGTAAGGTACCACCCCCTTGATGCCTTGCAGTAGTCTTTCCATTAGGCTTTGGAATATTCCCGGTGCCACGCTGACTCCGAATTGGAGCCGGTTGCATTTGAATGCTCCCCGGTGGGTGACTATGGTTTGCGCTTCTGCCGTTTCCTTGTCGACTGGCAACTGTTGGTATGCCTGGGCGAGGTCGAGCTTGGCGAAAACCTTGCCCCCTCCCAGTGAGTGCAGTAGGTGTTGCACTATTGGGACGGGGTAGGCGCTTTGCTGTAGCGCGCCATTTAGGGTGGCCTTATAGTCCCCACAGATCCTCACCGACCCATCGGGCTTGATCGGGGTGACTATGGGGGTCTCCCACCGGGCGTGGTCTATTGGCTGTAGGACTCCTTGCTTGACGAGCTTGTCAATTTGCTCGTCTATCTTGGGTTTAAGTGCGAATGGCACCCGCCTTGGTTTCAGGTGTTTTGGGGGGACGTTTGGGTCTAGGTTGAATGATATAAGGGGCCCTCGGTACTTGCCTAGGTTTCCGTTGAAGACCTCTTGGAATTCCCGGGCCAGTTGTTGCTCCCAGCTGTCGTCGGTGACGTGGTCAACTCCCGTGACTGCGATGCCGAGCGGGGTGAACCATTGCAGTCCCAGTAGGCTTGGGCGGTCGCGGTCGACGATTGTCAGGGGAAGCCCTTTATATGTGATGTTGAAGTGTTTGGTTCCGACTACTGGGATGCGGTTTCCCTGGTAGTCCTTTACGATGAGTCTCTGGCTGTCGAGGTTCCTCCTTTGGAGGGTAGGCACCAAGTGCTTTATTTCATGCCATGCTATCATGGAGAGGTAGGACCTGGAGTCCACCTCCAATTTGCATGGCTGGCCCTCAATGCCTACCTCCACGTGGACCTTCCGGGCGTCATTGGTAATGGCGTGGCCGATGGTGACCTTCTGATGGGTCTCCTCTCTTCGCCGGTTATCGCTGCCTCGCAGGGATCGTCCGTTCCGGTCCCATCTGTTGTCCGAGGGGCGATCTCTGGTCCGGGATGGTGTGCTCTCTCTCCTCCAGTCGCTCTGGTCCCATCGTGCCAGGCTGCGGTTCTTTTTTAGGCGGCAGACACAGGCGATGTGTCCCTTCTTTTCGCGATGCCGGCAGATCAATTCGAAAAACCGGCATTCCGACATGGGGTGGTCGCCGTCGCAACCGGCACAGTTGGTCCTCGACTTACGACCCCGCCGGTTCTGTGGGTCACGGCCTGTCTGGAGGCGATGGATGTCCTCCTCGTCATCGGAAGTGCCCGATGCCGAGTGGAAGTCGCTCTGGTGGGTGGTCGTCTCGGGTTGGGCCTCGGCCGACCTCGCAGGGTTGTTGTTTCCACTGCGGTTCCCAGCTTTCGGTCTGCGCATGCGGTTGGTGGAGGTTCGGGTTGCTTCGGCGGCTGCGGCTGCGGTGAGGGTGTCTGCTATGCTGATGTTGGCCTTGGCCATCAGCCGGCTCTGGAGGACGGGATCCCACAAGCCGAGCACGATTCTGTCTCTCAGGGTGTCGTTCAGGTTGTCGAATTCGCAGAGCCCCCCTAGGCGCCGTAGCTCGGCGACGAAGTCGCTGAAGCTCTCACCCGACCGTTGGTCCCGACGGTAAAATTCGTTGCGTCGGATCAGGATGGGTACTCTGGAGCGTAGTGCCGCCGATGTATTGGCTCGAGGACGTCCCAGTCCATCGCGGTCACATCGGCGGGTTTGGCAAGCGCCTTGGCCATCTTGAATACCTCGGTCCCGCAATGGGTCAGGAAGACAGCGCGCTTCATGGGGCCGGTGGCGTCCTTCAGGTCGCTGCACTCGAGGAACATGCGGAATCGGTTGGAGTACGATTCTCAGTCCTCGGTGGTGGGGTTGAAGGGTGCAGGGGGTGCGATTTTCACCATCGTGGTGGTTCGTCTGGCTTCCGTCGGACACGTGGTTCGGTTCAGGGTTTGGATCCCACCTTCGTCACCAGTGTTGTGTCTGCGAAATGATGCCAGGAGTCAGTGACTTCAAATCATGCTCTTTTATTTAAAGTTGGAACCGAACTGGGTCAAAGGAAAAAGTTCGTGGCTTTTATTCCTTTAGCTGCCGCGGCCGCGGCCAATGACACTGCTTTGAATCTTCCGTGATTCGAATGGACCAATCGCGGGAGATTCTTAGCGAGCCAATCGGCGCGGCTCGCCTGACCAATCAGAGTGCCCCGCGCTTTGGCCAATCAAAGCGCGGGGATCTCAAGAATGCTAATTAGGGACAGAACAGTTGCACCAATAGTCCCTGTTTATGGAGAGAAAACAAAGGCCTGGACAGTGTCTGCAAATATTTCCTCAAGAACAAATATTTGAATTCAGGAATTGGATTCCCTATTTTTGCCAAGTAAGGTCGCCCCATTAGCATCTCGAATGGAGAGACCTCAGTGTAATCACAAGCAAATATTTCCACCCCCCCCTTTTTCTGGTAATTCGGTGAAATCAATTTGTGCTCTCTGGAAAGGCCAGCCCACTAGGGGTCGGCCTCCCATTTCTTTCTTCCTTGATGCTTTCTTGTTACTTTCAAACATCCTGACTTCCTTTTCCCTTCCTCAACCCTGCTTGATCCATCCACAAACCATTTCTCCCCTTCCTTCAGAGGAGTCTCTTCCAGATCCTCCCTCACCTTTGTCATCCAATCTACTTGCAATAAACAATCATGGTCCTCAGCCTCCCACTCCTGTCTTCTCCCTTCTAGGAATTCTGCTGGATTCAAATTCCTATCTGTCCCAATCACTACATCTGGGCTGGTTCTCAAAATGGTCTCATATTTGAGAATCCGCCCTTCTGTCATCCAAGTTGTTGCCAACTGACTTAGCACAGAAGTAACCTGGTGGGGTGAATGCACAACAAGCCCCCCCCCCCAAGGTTAACTTCCTGCTTTCTACCACCAACATAGCTGTAGCAGCCACAGCCTGAACACACACTGGCCATCCTCTCACCACCGGCTCCAGAGTTTTGCTCAGAAAAGCGATGGGCTGGTATTGCCCCCCCCTTCTGCGCCAACACTCCTAGTGCCGTTCCCTGAGCTGCTGACACATACAGATGAAATGGGAGCCTCAAATTGGGCAAAGCCAAAACCGGTGCGGATGACAGTGCCTTCTTTAAAACTTCCCATCTCTCATCATCTCCCTCTAACCATTCTATACTCTCTCCTTTTCCTATCAGCTTCCTGTGCAAGAATCGAGCTAACACAGTGTATTGATCCACCCAAACTCTGCAATACCCCAAGAATCCAAGAGCTTTCCTGACTTCTGTCTTATTTCTGGGGGGAGCCAGGCTCATGATCCCTTTCAGCCTTTCAGGATCCAAGGACCTCACCCCCTGCTGGATATAATGCCCTAAATATTTCACCTTCTTTTCCACAAACCAGATATTTTCCCTTGAAACTGTCAATCCTTGCTCCTTCAGCCAATTTAGCAAAGCCACAGATGCTGGCCTAACCTCTCCTTCTTTTTCCCCAGTCAGCAACAAGTCATCCACATATTGAATCAACATAATCCCTTTCCTTTTTTCAAAAGACACTAACTTTTCAAAGCCTGTCCAAACAACAAAGGAAACTGCTGTTTTCTTCCACTCTCAGGATCATTCTATTCAAATGCAAACAGGTCTCTACTTTCCCTCCTCAAGGGGGCATGCCCAGAAGGCATCCTTCAGATCAACCCCTCTCTCCCCCTTCTACTCACTGAATATTGTGGGGTCCAAAGCTTTGTCACCCCAGGCTGCACTTGAATCTTAATTGGCTGAATGTTCATTCACCCTGCCTTCTCTCCTCCTGCCCAAACCTCATCTGAAATTGCTTTCTCATCTTCCACAGTCATCTTCCACATCCTTACTCCCTTCCCGGTATCCCACAGCTGGATACCAAACACGGGCAACAAATCTCTTCCCAATAGATTTACTCCAGAATCAGGAATATACAATACTTCCATTTCTGTCACCACTTCATTCATCTCCAGTCTGATTTGTTCAAACACACTCACGTCCTGTGATTTTCCACTCACCCCAACCCCCTTTATCGCTTTCTTGGATCTATGTGCACCTTCTATCGGATCACACACAGAAGTCCGGCTTGCACCAGTATCTATCAGGAACAGCCGTTCTTGACGGTTAGGACCCACTAAAATGTTTACCAATGGCTCCCCGCAGGTCCTCTTAAAGGAGCCGGAACAGCCCTAATCATCATACAATGCATAACTCCTTTCCTCCCGGTTGGTAGGACACTCGCGCGCAAAGTGACCTTCCTTCCCACACCTGAAGCAACTCCTATCCATTCCAGGTTGTCTCATTCCCATGCCCCCACCTCTGAAACCTCTTCTTCTACCCCGAGAACTTCCCTGATTGTATCCCCCAAAATTATCTCTCCTTTCTCCAGTTGGACCCTTCCCAAAATTCCTACCTTTCTTCACCTCATTCTTCACTGCAGCTTGTACAGTTGCAATCATCATTTGTGATTTCTGTCTGGTTTTTACAGTGTCTCTGTTCACAAAAGCTTGTTGGGCTGCTTTCAGGAGATCAACAATTCCCATTGCTCCCCAATTATCCATTTTCTGAATTTTCTTTTGGATATCTGGCCAAGCCCCGGTCACGAACTGCATTTTCAGCATGGATTCAAAAGCAGGCATGCTGGGATCTACTCCTGAGTACTTGGCCAGACTTTCTCGGAGCCTGGTACAATAATCTCCAGGGGATTCATCTTTGCCTTGGCTTACTTCAAAGGCTTTAGTTAAATTTTTCCCTTGTGGGACTGCCAATTTTATCCCCTCCATGATCATTTCTCTCATATCCCTCATACTTGCTCTGCCAGCCGCAGTGTTTGGATCCCAATCTGGAATTGCTATGGGGAATTTTTGATCTCCTGCCACCGCCCCTTGTTGCCCATTGTGTCTGGTGTTCCAAGCTCTCCAGGCCGAGGTCTGAATGAGATTCCTCTCCTCAAGAGTGAACAAATGCCCCAGAATGTACATCATCTCCTGATAAGTGTAATCATTCGGACCCATCCATAGATCTAATTGTTCAGCCACCTCATAAGCATTTTCATGAAGTTTTGGAAGAGTCTTTTTTAATTCTCGCAACTCAGCTGGTTTTATGGGGACAGCCACAAAGACTGTCACCGGGTTGCCTGCAGTATTGACCCCATTAGGAATTTCCCTAAGAGGAAATGCATCCACTTCAGGTTTTCCTCTGAATGGAAAATCCTGAACACTTCTCTTTCATCTTTTCACTTCTTTTCTCAGCCATGGATAAAGGGGCGATTGAGGAGGGGGTTGTGCCACCGGCAATGGCGGTGGTGCCATAGGAACATTGGCAGGCGCGTTATTCAAATTAGGATTTGCAGGCGGCGGACTCTGCAGCCAATCATCCGTCTCACTCTCATTGTCTTTTTGTTGTGACATGTATTGACCCTCAATTGGAGGGAAGGGACCTTCAAATTTCACATGAAATCATACATCTATGTATGCAATTTGAGTGGTCATTTTGTGTTGGAGAATATAGTCTCGCAATTTGGTCATCCAATAGGTACTGGTTTCCCCCTCAGGACTCCAGTGATATGGAAATTTAGGATCAATCAAAAAGTATTTTGGCCATCGGTCTCGACAAAGATAAATCATGTTTTTCTTTTCGAGATGTCTGGTGAATTCCTTTAGATTCGGGGAGAACCACTGCTGGAGTAGCTGTCCCAGGGGCAAATCTACCGGAATTGGTTTTCTGCCATTGTCAAATTTTCCCTGTCGCAGACAGGCTTCTTCCAGGCTCCCAGAGCCTTGCTTTGTCCCTTTCCCATCTTCTACTCTTTCAGACTCCCAGAGCCTTGACTCACCAGTCCAGTCCTCCAGCAGACGCTGGATTCTCCCAGAGAGTTTAAGGACTTCTTTCTTTTGGGCTGCAAATGAAAGGAAACAAAGTTTACCTGATCTAATCACTCTTGGACTCTCCGAAATCAAAGGATGTGTGGACGTCCCCAGCTCAGATCATTCTCACACACTCTCAGCCGGCATTTCATCTCAGTTCTTTTTCCAAGGATCGTCTGGATTTCCCAGTCACCTCGGGAATCTGACCGAATTTGGAGAGAGGTGCCTCTCAATGGGAGATTGTGTCCACTCTCTTACCTGGTCCCCGCTTTCCAGTCGACCGCCGTTGAGGATCCCGGACGAGTCCCCAAATTGTGAGATTGTGGCTAAAGAAAAAACCACCAGGATTCAAAGTTGATCCAAGGAAAAAGGCTTTATTGGAATAAACATCTGCAGATGGGTCCTCCCCTTTTGCAGCTGAGGAGAGAATGAAAAGCAAAGCTTAAAGACTCTACTCTTATACCCAAAACTATCCCCCCTCCCCATTGTGCAAATGGCTTGGTTTACAATTTACCTTCTAGAACACAGGTTACAATTCATTACCTTATATGTGCATAGCATGCAGCGAACACCTCCCTAACACGAGGGCATACATCGACATATCATGCGCGAAGTACCCCCCCACTTCAGAAACGTTCCAAGGGGTTTCAATAGTTCCCAGCACTTCAAAGGCATTCCAAGATTGGTTGACATTTTAATTGGCGCCTTTTAACTGGTGCCTGGTACTTTCCTTACTTCAAAGGAAAACCTCCCTTTTTCATCTTGAGTTTTGAGTCACAAAATAGATACATTCCTCACAACAGTGCATACATTTAAATATCCGATTAAATATTTTGAAGCTTTTCCTCATCTACTAAAATCACGTTTGCTCATAAGAAGGTAGACAGGACATTTTTTGATATAGCTGTTTCCAGTTCTTAGTGCAGCCATTCCTTGCAATAAACCACTTAAATTTTACCCTCATTTTAACTTTAATTTTGGTTATCTTAAAGCTGCTTCATTTTCCCATTTTTAGTAAATGTTCTTCCAAGGTACGCAAATTTATTAACTTGCCTTCATTTTTCATCATGTATGGATAATTTATAATTATTCACTCCATTTTCTCTCTTTAAACACAGTTACCTTGGTCTATTATAGATAATTAGTTTTCGGACCCCTGCTTCTCATTGCTCAACTCAGCGTTATCACTGGATGCACAGTTGAACAGGTTCAAATTACCCTATTCCAGATATATTATGCAAAGACCTAGTTTTCTGGAAAAAGCTGCATGCTGGGAAAGATAGAAGGAAAGAAAACAAGAGAAAGACCAGCAGCAAGTTGGGTGTCTACAGCGGCAATGAATATATAGTTGGGAGACTTGAAAAAATAAGTCAGGAATAGATTGTCATGGAGAAAATCTATATGTTCACTTGGAGTTGAAAATGACGTGATGGATTGTAATCAGCTTCTCTTTCTATCATGCAGTCTACTGAACCTTCTCCATAAATTATTCTGGTTCTTAACAACATAGTAGTACCTGTATATTAAAAATGCACTTGCAATCTTATGCACAGCCAATGCATCTCTAATACTACTATAAACATTCCTTATACGTAAATCAATAAACACCTGAAACAACCATAGAGGATTATACAGCGTTGTCTTACTCCCAGCTCAGAATGGTACCATGAGCCATAATGGCGCAGTGGTTAGAATGTAGTATTGCAGGCTACTTCTGCTGACTACCGGCTGCCTGCAATTTAGCAGTTCAAATCCCACCAGGCTCAAGGTGGACTCATCCTTCCATCCTTCCAAGGTGGGTAAAATGAGGACCCAGATTGTTGGGGGCAATATGCTGACTCTCTAAACTGGTTAGAGAGAGCTGTAAAGCGGTATATAAAGTCTAAGTGCTAATGCTCTCCACTAAGCCTTCCACTTTTCTCACATATACAGTGGAACCTTGGGTGACGACCATAATCCGTTCCGAGAATTCGGTCATCACCTGATTTTGACATCCCTGGAAGTGCATGTGTGAAAAAAAATTGGCACGCATGGAACAGCAAATCGCCACGCCTGTGTTTGCGACCAGAGGTAAAATCCTTTGGTCATCACCTGAATTGGTCGTGAATGGAAGTGTTCGTGACCAGAGGTTCCACCTGTACTTTATTTCCATCTTAGACTATTCCTATCACATCCAAATATCACCAGGCTTGAAATTTTGGGATTGGACAATCTTGAACTACGCCGCCTATGGTTGGAGTTAAGCGTAGTACACAAAATTATCTGCTACAATGTCCTACCAGTCAATGACTACTTCACCTTCAACCGCAACAATACAAGAGCACACAACAGATACAAACTCAAATGTTAAATGCTCCAAACTTGATTGCAGAAAGTACGACTTTGGCAACAGACTGGGCAGTGCCTGGAATGCACTACCTGACTCTGTTTTACATCCTCTAACTCCCACTCCTTTAATCTCAAACTATCCACTATTGACCTCATCCCATTCCTAAGAGGACTGTAAGGGGCGTGCATAAGTGCACAAATGTGCCTACCATCCCTGTCCTATTGTCCCCATTTATTTGTACCTATTTCCTGTATTCTTACTCATGTTTATACTTATACCTATTATTTTGTAAGCGATTGATAAATAAAATAAATTTTAAAAATGAATTCAATTCTCCAATCTTTATTTTTAATTTCATTGACTTTGCTAAAAGTGCTTGTTCAACTATTTTAACCCCCTTTCATAGAAAGAAAAATCCACCAAAATTCCAAAATGTGATTTAGATTCAGAATACGTACGTAACATATGTTGGGGACATTTCAAATCACAATTGTCTTTTCGTGGGATTATTCAACACCTGAGAAAGGGCAGTCCATGCAAACTGAGAAAAAGAAGTGCTTTACAGTAAATCAGAACAGAACAAAACAACAGAGTTGGAAGGGACCTTGGTGGTCTTCTAGTCCCACCCACTGCCCAGGTAGGAGGCCTATACCAGGGTGTCCACTTCAAGGCTTGGGGATTGGATCCGCCCATGGGGTGTTTAAATCTGGCCCACGGGGCTACCCTGGAAACAATGAAGGACTGGCCCATGGTGCCTCTGCCAAGGAAAACAGCTTGCGAGGCCCACGGGTGGTTCTCCCAAGCTCCATTTTTGCTGGCAGAGGATTGCAGGAGACCGTCCCAGCTGAAAATAGAGCTTGGGAACCTGTTTTTGCTGGCAGAATGCTCAGGCCAACACAGGTTCCCCCAACACGTGTGATATCATACTGGTCATGCCCACCCTGGCCCCCCGAGGTCAAACACAACCCTGATGCGGCCCTCAATGGAATCGAGTTTGACACCCCTGCCCTATATCATTCCAGTCTCTTATTAAAAACCTCCAGTGAGGTTTTCTGAAGGCAAGCCATTCCACTGATTAATTGCTCTCACTGTCAAGGCAATTTCTCCTGAATTTCTAGGTTGGTCTTTTCTTTGGTAAGCTTCCATTTGTTATTTCTTGTCTGGGCCTGAGGTGTATTGGAAAATAGGTTGTCTCCCTCTTCTTTGTGACAGCCTCTCAAATATTGGAAGACTGCTATCAGGTTACCCTTAGTTCTTCTTGTCGTTAAACTAGACATACCCAATTCCTGCAACAGTTCGTCAGGTATTTTATCCTCCAGTCCCCTAATCATCTTTGTTGCTCTTCTCTGCACTCTTTCTAGAGCCTCAACATCTTTTTTGTATCATGGCGATCAGAAATGGATGCAATATTCCAAGTGTTTCAAATCCTGTATGATGTGCTGTCATACAATCTCATTACCTGTTAGATAATTTTTCGTTTTAATTATTTTGCAATTATTTTCTTACATACATTTTGTCATCCATAACTTCTTTCACATCACCATTCCACCAAACTTTTTAAAAAAATCATAATTAACATTTTCCAAAAAATTACCATCACTTCTAAGACACTTGGTAACATAATTCTTTTTCCTCTGTTTCAACCAGTTTTCACATTTTCCTTATGTCCTCATTTCATTTTTTCTGTTGGTAGGTTATCTTCTAATACTTTTCAACAAGTATCTTGTACTTATTTTCATTAAAATTTTCACAGTACTTTTAAAAATTCTTTCATGTACATTTAAGTCACTTAACACAATCCTATTTTTCTAGGACACATTCCTTCTGAATAATGTACAGTCGTACCAAATTCATCTCTAGTTCTTTCATTATCACTATTTACAGGAGTATAATGTGCATCATCATCAACATATACATTTTTTCATTTACCCATACCAAAATGACATCAATTCGTACTTTCAGACATACAGTTTATTCCTTTTATTTATAATTAAATCTGTATCTTCACTTCCATTCATAAGTTCAAATAACCATCATGGAGATCTGTTATGTTTTCCTCCTTTCTCTTTACAGATACATATTTCTTACTTTCACTTTATTTGCTAGTTCATGCTTTTTATCCTTCATCCTTCTGACATCCATGTTTCAATCTTCTATTTGCTCTAACCCTGACCCAACCAGGAAGATTTGGTAAAAATCTTTGTTGAGAAACATTAACAGGACAACACTTATGAGATGGATTTAGTAGGAGCAGCTTCCAGAGTGAAATAAAAGGGTACCACTGTAGTACTTAAATATAGAGACTATATATTTAAACATCTTTAAACTGAGAGTCGTAAAACAGTGGCTGTTTATATATGTATATATGTTTGTGCATAAGTCTCTTTTGGCCCTTTTTTTTAAAAAAGCTACTTTATTCTGTTCTTTCATTCACCCTTCGGTAAAATTCAAGAATTTCTGGCTCCATAGCAACACTTCAACTTCCCCTTCCTCCCTGCTTAGCTCGCGATACATCTGATCTTTTAGGCAGCCAATCCGCAATACCTGAGGGTGGAGATAGAAAGAATTTAGAAAAAAAAGAGAGTTAGTGATGAATTCATCTGTCCTGCAAAATCGCTATATCTTCAAAGTGAAACTTTTCCTGGAGGTACAAAGAAATCTGTAATGGCCCCATCAAGATGAACAAGATGGGGACACAAATAAAGGGCAATTTCAGAAACTGGAAATTCTTATTTAAAAAAAGAACTGGGAAAAGTGCCATTGAGGACCACAGTAAATGGTTGATTGGAAATATGTTTCAGAAAGCCTAAAAGGCTCAGCAGTGAATAAAAGAAAAATTGCTATGTTGTTCTGTACTTCTTTCCCTGTTTTTTAAACAAAGAGTCTTCCCCTTATTTTGGCCACAAATACATTTGAAGACATATTGTCAGTATTCTCGCAAAATTGTCAGAAGGTTTGACAATTAATAAAAAGTCCAGTTTCTCAAAAGGCAAATTTTAAAATAAAAAACAAGTAATTTTGCCAAAAACATACTGCTGCTTAGTTTGTGCTTCATACTAAATCCAAATTGTTAAACAAGTTACAAGGGTTCATATACTGATTCATTATAACTCCCAAACCCCAATTCCTGACTTGCCTAAGAAGCTTGTGCCCAAATCTGAGAAACTACATTGAAGTTTAGTACAATGTTAACCTAACCACTGATGATGAGAAATAAATGCCCAAAAGGCAAAATAACAAATTTCTCTTTAAAATGCTGCTTTTGTATATAATCTACACCCTTTCAAAAAGGAAGCAGAAGGGAAGGAAGAAGGGAGAGGAGGAGATAAACAAACAAACTAGGGGAAATGAATACATCACATATACAAAACATGAGTATTGTAGGCAAACTACCCAAACCAGGCATTCTTGGAAAAATAGCAGGTGGTAGAGATGAATATTTTGTTTTGCAATATCCCAACTATCCATTTTTCAAACACATACAACTGTATTGGGGGCAGAAAGTCGGCCAAGTCTTAATGAAGATGTTCCAATAAAGTATTTTTAGTGCCTATATGATGTTGGAGATACAGACTACAAGGAAGACATTGTTTTGATTGAGTCAGACTTAGAGGTCGCCCAGAGGTCTTGGATGGGAACAGTCAAAGAACTGGAGAGCCTGAATCTGTTTGTGCCAACCAGAAATATTTAAGTGAAAGAAATTTCCCATTGGAAGGAGAACAGCTATTAAATAAATATTTGAAAATTAAGTTATAATGTATGTATGTGTATGTATGTATATATATACTGCTCAAAAAAATAAAGGGAACACTTAAACAACACAATGTAACTCCAAGTCAATCACACTTCTGTGAAATCAAACTGTCCACACTGATCGACAATCAATTGATTGTCAACACTGATTGACAATCAATTTCACATGCTGTTGTACAAATGGAATAGACAACAAGTGGAAAGCATAGGCAGTTAGCAAGACATCCCCAATAAAGGAGTGGTTCTGCAGGTGGTGACCACAGACCACTTCTCAGTTCCTATGCTTTCTGGCTGATGGTTTGGTCACTTTTGAATGCTGGCAGTGCTGTCACTCTAGTGGTATCTACTGATGCATTCTTTACGTTTATGTGAATCTTACAATGATTAGTTTTAAGTTAGTAGAAGTCCAAGCTGACCCATTTTATTTTTTTATATATATTTATTGATTCTCAAATATCTTCTTACTCTTTTCACATTATTAAGTCTGGAATGAATTTAGCTCAGTTTTCATGCTTAAATCCAAGAATTTTTTTTCAACCAACATGGCATTTTTTAAAAAAAACTGCACTCCTGCTTGTCTTCCTTGACATTTACATGTGTACTTTGGTATTCATCATTAATTGGTTCTGGGAGGTGCATTGAGTACCAAAAATGATGCGTATCAAACAATTCCCCCCCCTAAAATATAATATAGTGAGTCACAAGGCAGCAGACAAGGCAGTTCTAGCTTGTGTGTTAAGTACCAAACAAACGATATGTGCCGGGACAAAATTTTCATGTGAAAATGCCTTGAGTACCAAATTTGATTATTTTCAAAACAGTTGAGTACTAAGGTACCACTGTATTTTGTCCAGATATCAGCCTTTCCTATGTGGAACAATATCAGATATTGAAAATCAGAGCTATTGCATCGTCAAACATCATCATCCCTATGCTTTTTTTTCCAGAACAGCAAATTTCTGGATTACTCACAAGTTCTGCAATAGTGCTCCAAATGATTTCCCCCCTCCTTTTAATACTCTCTTAATCTGACTTTATGATACCGGGACTTGCTGGCTTTTATATTTGATTTCATTCATGGGTTTTATTTCTTGAACATAGCATATATTTTTAATTACCATGCAATGTTTTACTTTTTCCATTTGTACACCTCTTTGGAAAAGACTTTAAAGTCAGAATAAGTATATTTTCACACATTATGTAAAGACCTGGCTCTTTGGAAAAAGGCTGTAATTCTGGAAAAAATGGAAGGAAAGAAGACAATCAACTCTAAGATGTATGGACTCAATCAAGTGATGACAGCACTGTTGAAATACCTAAAGACCAGATATGAAATAGCAAACCATCAGAAAATACGTACGGTTGCTAGTAGCAAAAATAACTTGATGGCACATAATCTATCAAAATTATATCTCAAGTTACGTATGAGAAACCTTTTTCTCTATTCTATGGACATAGAGAAAGGCAGGATATGGCAAAATAGACAGGCTTAAAGTGAAAATCCATTTTAATATTTGTGAAACTCAATTCCAATTTAAGCTATGATATTAGCTGTACCCAAATCAGCAAACACGGAGAATCAATGATGGCTGAAGAAAGGACCGCATGAGTTCACTGGGAAAATTACAAGTGACCAAGAGTTGCCCATTTGTCTTGAATGAACTAATGAAGTTTCATACAGAGTTATTTTGTCTGTTAAAAGGAAAGCAATAATTAAGTCTATCCAACCCTGGAGGGAAAATAACTCATTACAAATCATTTCTATTCTACTTTAGTTCCTAGTTAACAAGCAATAAATAATTTATCTTTATTTAAGAGTAGGAGAAAGAAAGAACCGAGCACTGAAAGGAAGTTACAAAGAGTTTTGCTGAATTGTAAGCGTACAATAGGATACTTTTCAAAGACAGGGATTTTCAGTTTTTTATAACTAGTGAAAGGGTGCCATGTTTTCCTCTTCTTCTCAACTTGGCTAATAAAAAACATTCCACAGGAATGGTTTAGGACAATGCAGAAATTGCATAAAATCTGTATTAGAAATGAGAAAGCTGGCCTCTTTTAGAAAGGCTCACTGATGGCCTGTGGAAATCCAGAATAAAAAGATGGCAGTCCTCACCTGCTTGTTTCGGATGGTGTATTCCATGCACTGATTGCTCTTGAATGCACAATACGTTGGATGTTGAACTCCTGTTGAGTCACAAATCTAAGAAGAATGAAATGAGACAGAAGTGGGAAACATGAGAGGAGCAACCAACCAAGTGCTAAAAAATGCTATCTCGTGAATGGTCACCTTTTCTGGGAAATCTCCTCCATGAAAGAAAGAATATTCTGACTGCAGCCAAAGAGCCACACGATAATCGTCACAACCATGAGCAGCCAACCGACCACACCAGTACTCTGTCCGCATGCCACCATAAGTTTCAAATCCATAAAATTCTTGCAGGTTTGGGGAGCTCTAACAATAAGAATGGGAAAATAGAAGATTGACTACACTGAAATATAGCTATAGTAAAACAGGCAAGATTCTCCAATATCTTATCAATCTAACCTTTATTTACCTCGAGGCTCATAGCCCGATGCTGAGCAAGAATCCCAGGGTTAATGTAGTTTGTGAAGATGCCATCACTACAGTGGGTACGTTTCAGATTGGAGGCTCCTTGACACTGCTCTGTTTTTAGAGAGCAGAATGCACATTCAGGACATAGATCTGCATGATGTCGGCCAAGGTTATCACACACCTAGTGACCAGGGAACAAGATCAAAACAAATCTCTAATTCTGGTAATAATCTTTAGGCCTTACTTCCCTAAATATGTGGTAAATCATTGTTGGGGGGAATTAGTCAGGAATCTTTTCTCCAAATCCCCAAATATTTTAACAGTATAAATGTTGTGGCATAAGCATTTAGTTGGGAGCTGGAAATGTCTGCCAAGTGCTGAATTCTACTGGAGGGAAGATATCTCAGGTAATCAGCAGTGAATCTTACCAAATCCTCAGAGCCAAAGATTTTTCTTTCTATTTCTTTCCAGGCCCTGCTAATAGCTGAGGATATGCAAATGTCCTGAAGAACTGCATAGCAGAGAATCACCAGAGCTTCATCCTTGTCAATAGCTAAAAGACTGGTATAGCAAGAGAAAAAGAAGCAAGATAATGGAGGAATAATAAGAAAGATGGTTTTAATTTTATTGCTCTCTCCTCACCCGCCCATCGGGCAAATGTAATGCTAGTGTTTTAGAGAATAGTTCCTGTTTGATGTGTAGCTAGGAATATAACTCAGTTTTAAGACAAAAGTGCATTCACTAAAGTAGCAGCACCTCCACTCTCACCCATCACTAAATTGTTCGTATTTAAGAAAGATTGTAGGGCTAACAAATCTGGGCTATACACATCCAAGACTACCCATAGATTACACCAAAGAATGCTGCAGCCTGTTTCTACCGTTGTTGAAATTCATTTTTTTTTCTCACTAATCTACACTCAGTACCCCATAATGACAAAGTGAAAACAGAATTTTAGAAATGTCTGTAAATTTATTAAAAAGAAAAAACTGAAATATTACATTGGCATAAGTATTCAGACTCTTTGCCACAACACCTGCAATTTAGCTTAGGTGCCTTCCCATTTCTCTTGACATTGATGCCTTGTTTCTACACCTTGACTGGAGTTGACCTGTGGTAAATTAAATTGATTGGACGTGATTTGGAAAGGCACAGACCTCTCTACAGAAGACCTCAAAGCTGACAATGCATACTGTAGCAGAGCAAAAGACACGAGGTCAAAGGAACTGCCTGTAGAGCCCAGGGACAGGAATAATGCAAGGCACAGATCTGGGAAAGGCTACAATAAAAGTTCTGCTACACTGAAAATTCCTAAGAGCACAGTGGCCTCCATAATTTTCTCTCTTTTTTGGGGTGGGTGGGTTATTTTTTTATTTTTTTTAACAACAAACTTAAACATAAAACAACAAATAAAACCTTCTTTCAATTGTACAGTGTGTCAGTTGGTATATATATATTTGTGCATAATGTCTATAGTCTTTCCCTCTTAGATTTAAATTTACATTCAAATCGTATTAATCAACTTTCCATGTCATGTTGTATTATTATACATCATCATTAGACTTTAATTTCAATTCCACATTATCCTTTTAGAGCAAATCCCAACTCTTACTGATTCTAATTCATATTATAATCCATTCCATAATAACCAATTATAACATATCATTACTACTGTATTGTATTTACTATTATATTATATTTATATTATAATATATTTCATTTTCCTATTTTTCTATCTCGCCATTGATAAAATAAATCCCATATTTTATAATATTCTTTTTCTTCTTGCTCTACCTCCATAATTTTCAAATGGAAGAAGTTTGGCACAACCAGAACTGTTCCAAGAGGTGGTCGCCCGTTAAAGCTGAACAATCGGGGGAGAAGAGCTTTAGAAAGAGCGATTACTAAGAACCTAATGGTCACTCTGACTAAGCTCCAGAGATCCTGTGTGGAGATGGGACAAAGTTCCAGAAGAACAAACATCAGTGCAGCCCTCCACTGATATGGCCAGAGTGGCTAAATATAAGCTTTTCCTCAGTGCAAAACACACAAAAGTCTGCTTGGAGATTGCAAAAGAGGACCTGGAGGATTCTCAGACTGGGAGGAACAAGATTCTCTGGTCTGATTAAACCAAGATAGAACTGTCTGGCCTCAGGTCTAAACATTACCTCTGGAGGAAACTAGGCACCATTCATCATCTGATCAGTATCACCCCAACAGTGAAGTGAAGGTGGTGGAAGCACATGTTGTGGGGATGTTTTTCAGCAGCAAGGACAGGGAAACTGGTCAGGGTTGAGGGAAACCTGAATAGAGCAAGGTACAGGGGATATCCTCAGTGAAAACCTGTTCCTCAGTGCTCAGGACCTCAGACTGAGCCAAAGGTTCACTTCCCAACATGACAATCATCCTAAGGAAACAGCCAAGACAACACAGGACAACTCTGTGAATGTCCTATAGTGGCTCAGCCAAAGGTATAACTTTCCCAATTGAACATCTCTGGAGGAACCTAAAAGTAGCTGTCCACCGATGCTCGCCATCCAAACTGACTGAACTTGAGAAGATTTGCAAGGAAGAATGGCAACCCCCCCCCAATCTAGGTGTCCAAAGCTTGTTGCATCATACCCCAAAAGACTCAAGGCTGTAATTGCTGTCAAAGTTGCTTCAACAGAGTACTGAGTGAAGGATTTCCGAGGATGAAGACCTGGCTTGGAACACAGCGCTTTGATGACGACGCGGAACTGCGGGCGTGCGTGACTGACTGGCTCAAAACTCAGGTGTCAAAGCACTGTGTTCCAAGCCAGGTCTTCATCCTCGGAAACAAGTGGTAGTCGCTTGGTGCAAGATCAGGGCTGTAGGGCGGATGAGGAAAAATCTCCCACTTGAAAGCATTCAGGACTTCTCGAGTGCCGTAGTTCGGCCATTTTTAAACTTAATGCACCATTGGCGCACTCCACCTTCAGTGATGATGTTGCCCCTGTACACTTCACACAGTTGCTGAAAAATTTCAATTGGTTTATGTTTTTTTGCCAACAAAAAACCTTATCACTGATCGCACCTCACAACTCGAGGGATTTTCAATTGCAGCACACATTTCAAACATTTGCTGTGAAATAATGGGCAATGATACGAACCTCCCACTAGCACGACTAGATGCAGACTGAGCGGCGGATGCACAGACCAAAGAGGGCCACACTAGCTCCGCCCCTTCTTGCTACAGACAAAAACGTAATCTACTTTGTGGATAGCCCTTGTATAATTGCTTTTGTCAAACAACTAAATGTAGTCATTGTCTTCCAACCATTTCTTTAGTGACCATTCAAAGCTACAATAGCACTGAAGAGCGTGACTTACAATTACTCCTCACACTTACAACACCCATAGCATCCCCATGATCACATGATCAGAATTTGGGTGCTTGACAAGTGGCATCTATAAACCATGGTTGCAGCACCCCTGGGTCATGTGATTGCCATTTTGTGATGTTGTAATGGGTTTCTGTGGCTGTATACTCTCCTAGAGAATGCCTGCCCTCCTGGGTTCTTTGTGCATCCCACATTCTTAATTCTGTGTTTTTTTCTGGTATCAATATGCTTTCATCCTTGAATAGGTTTCCCCCAACTCAGGGGTGCCAAACTGGTGGCCTGTGGGCTGGATGCATCACACTCAGGCCACACCCACCCCAGCTATGTGAAGGAAGAAAACATCGTGAAATGTAATGTGATAGCAATGTGATGTCATGAGCTTGATACCCATGCCATAATCTATTGCCCTTCCAAAGTTGGCTTGAGATGTTGTCATTTGAATCTATGGGCAAGATCCAAGTTAAGTGCAGTGTCTAAGTCATGCTTATATACTACTACCGTGTTTCTCCAACAATATGCCCCCCCTAATAGGAAGACCCAGCATGTCTTCTAGGCATAAAATGAAATTAAGCCCCTCCCCTCAAATTTAGGCCTAGTATAAAAAATGCGAAATTGGGGGGGAGGTGGGGGGGAACTTGGAGTTCCGTGGAAGTTACGGAGGCGGCTCCCCCACCTAAGAAGTGGTTGAAACGCTTCTGTTAGGGATAACATTGTTTACCCTAACTGGTTTAGGTAAAATAATAAATATGTTATCATGGTTTGTTAGTTAAAGTGTCTGCAACTTTAACTGTAGGACTGTAATTAAGGGAGTGGTTGTGAAAGCAAAATAAAAGAAGCAAGGAATGTCAGCTTGCTCTCTCTGGCTTGATGATCCCTAATTACTGGATGAAGACTGCGTTTTTCCTTACTCAAACGGGAGAGAGAAAGGACTGCTGATTTATTTGTAAGTGAACTGACATAGGATATTCTACACGGACTTTGCTAATTGAATATCCGTGAATGGACTGACTAAATGATACATGACTAATGGACTGTTATTTTGACTATGCTATAAACTCTAAATGGAATAAACTATATTTTTGATAGCACAAGCGTATCTGTTATTTTTACTGTATGTTAACAAACATACAAGCTTATCTCACTCATTTATCTGTGTGCCTATCTGACTAACGCTGCACATTCTGTTTAGCTTGTCTCCTTAACCCTGGTTGGGGAACACAGGCTTAACACTGGTTATGGGCCCAGAGGCTGCAAAGTCAGTTTAACTAGGATAAAACAGATTTATGTAAAAAGTGAGAGTTTGTGTTGTTACACGTTACAGTAAACAGACAGCTGTGTTTTATTAATTATATTTTTATATCCATATAAGAAAACATGGGACAAGTCAATCTACAAAGTTTGTCCCTTATATCCAAGTTGGATGGAACAAACTATGTATCATGGTCTATGAAATGTAGTCTACTTCTACGAAGAGAAGGTCTGTGGAACATAATTGAAAATCCACCAAACGTAGAGGAATGGGATCCAGAGATTGAGGAAGATAGACAAAAGATAGAAGAATTTAAACAAAAGAATGAACAAGCTATTTGCATAATAGGACTAACACTAACTGACCAGCAACTTGTTCATATCCATGGAGAGCAAACGGCTGTTGGATGTTGGCAGAAGCTGAAGAGAATTTATGTTCGAGATAATGTTGGTGCTCACATAAATCTAACACGGAAGCTTTTCAGCACGCATCTCCAGATGAATGGTGATATGCTTAGACATTTGAATTCTATAAAAAGCATTTTTCAAGAACTGCATGAGAAAGAGCTTATTTTCTCTGAACTACACCAAGTCTACATAATTCTATCATCACTAAACGAAAGTTATGATAACTACGTCACTTCCCTTGAAATTTTGCCTAAGGAAAGTTTAACTTTAACTGATATAACTGGCAGATTGATTGAAGAGGCAAGAAGAAGACTTGAAATAGATCAGTTAAGGAGGGAGCAACCTCAAAAAGAAGATAATGAATCTCCTACTGCATACGCAATTAAAAAGTGTTTTAATTGTGGAGGAAGAGGACATTTGGCAAGATTTTGTAAAAAAGCAAAACACCAGAACGCTGGCCAGAATACTAAAAGTAACCAAAATAAAAATAAAAATTTAGAGTTAGCCATGTATATTAACGAAGCTGTAAAAAATAATTTATGGGTGATTGACAGTGGAGCATCCCACTGTATAACAAATGATAACAGAAATTTTATTAAAATGTCCCAGAGTACACAGCAGATATCGTTAGCCAATGGCTGGAAACTGAAAGCTAAAGGTCAAGGTATAGCATATTGTTCTTTTATAAAAGAGAATGTAAAAATGTTATATGTACCACAACTTAAGTTTAATTTAATTTCAGTTAGAATTTTGGTTAAACTAGGATATGTAGTTACCTTTAAAGGAGATAACTGCATAATTGAGAAAGAAGATAAGAAAATTACTGCATCTTTAAGAGGTGAATTATATGTGTTAAATGATAATGGTTTAGAGGTGGCTAACACAGTTTATAATAATAAGAAACCTCATGATGAATGTATTCACTTGTTACATCGAAGGCTAGGGCATTTAAATTTTAAAATGCTTAAGAAAACTGTTGAATTATCTAAAGGAATAAGTTTGAAACCTTGTAATAAGTATTTGCAATGTTCTATTTGTAATCAAAGCAAAACCAAGGTCATACCGGCTAATAGAGTTGATGGATTTACTTCCAAAGAGCCTTTAGAAGTAGTATTTGCTGATTTAATAGGTCCGAAAAAACCAAGTGTAGGAAGTGCTCGATACATACTAAGTATAATGGACCACTATTCTAGATATGGGTTCTGCTATTTAATGAAGAGCAAAACTGAAACGTATCTAAATATCTTTAATTGGATAAAATTTGCAGAAAAAAAAAACTACAAAGAAATTAGTAACTCTTATAACAGATAATGGTGCGGAATTTACAAATAATAAATTCCAAAATAGACTTAGAATGTTAGGTATTCAACATAAAAAGTCTGCACCATATAGGCCACAACATAATGCCTTTATAGAGAGACGAGGCCAAACATTACAATCAATGGCACGTACTATGATGTCTGATTCAGGATTACCTGACAATTTGTGGGGAGAAGCAATAATGTGTGGTAATCATATATTAAATAATGTTGTTAATTCAACAACAGGTGAATTACCATTCACACTGTGGCATGGTACAAAACCTGATTTAAGTTACATGCACACATTTGGAGCACCAGCATGGGTGCATATCCCCACACAACTCAAACACAAAGGACAACATACAGCTAAAAGATTATTTTTTGTAGGATATAAATCTAATCACAGATCTTATAGATTCTGGGAACCAGGTACATCTAGAGTTTACACCAGTGCTAGTGCTAAATTCCTAGAACATGTAGGATGGAATAGATTAGAGCAAGATTTAAATAATGAAGTCATTATTGAACCCTACAAAAGGCAGAAAGAACAGACTAGTTATAAGAAGGGTCCAATTAAAGAAGTCCACAAAGAGCAAATAGGATCAGAACAAGAGGAAACAATTGATCAGGAAGAGTTAGATAATCAAGAACAGTTAATAAATGAAAGTCCACCTGTAATTCCTGTAATACCTAGACGTACTACACGTGTAACTAGACCACCTGATAGATATCAAGCAAGTATAGTTTGCCAAGTAACTAAAGTTCCAACTAGTGTAGATGAACTTAGGATGTATCCTGCTAAGGATCAGGAGAATTAGCAAAAGGCAATGGAAAAAGAACTAAATTCGTTAAAGGTAATGAAAGTATATGAAGATGCCAAATTACCTCCAGGAGAAAAATCCATTGGGTGCAAATGGATATTTAAAGTAAAAACTGGAAATGATGGGACTGTTACCCATAAAGCTAGGTTGGTAGCTCAAGGATTTAATCAAACTGCATCTGATTACGATGAAGTTTTTGCACCAAGTCTTAAAGCAACATCTTTGAGAGCAGCTTTAGTGTGGGGAGCTAAGAAAAACTATGTCATTAACCATTTAGATGTAGAAACTGCTTATCTGCATGCACCATTGCAGCACACTATATATTTAACAAAAGCCATTTATTATAAAAGACAACAAAATAAATAGTAATGATTGTTGGAAACTAAAAAGAAGTCTTTTTGGGTTGAAACAATCTGGCTTTGAGTGGAATCAATATATTGTGAAAGAATTAAACAATATAGGTTTTAAATCTGATTTAGCAGATCCATATGTGTTTAAAAGAGAAAATAATGGAACAGTGTCATTATTGTTATTATTTACAGATGATATTGCTTTGATAACTAAGACTAATAATGAAGCTAATGAGATTATATCATTATTAGCTAAAAAGATAAAATTAAAGCATTTAGGTGAAATTAAAAGGTATCTAGGGTTGACAATTAACAAAACAAAAAATGGATTTAAGATATCTCAAGAAGATAAAATTTGCCAATTAATTAAAACGTATAAAATGGAACTTTGTAAACCGGCAAAGACTCCAATGAGTCAGGAAGTTTGCCAAACTGATGATCAAAGTCCCAAATTTGATAAGTCCATATATCAATCTTTGATTGGCAGCTTATCATATATAAGCAATTGGGCAAGGCCAGATATAGCTTATAGTGTTAATCAGCTGGCACGTTTTAATTCAGATCCAGATCAATGTCATTGGCAATCATTAAAGAGAATTTTAAGATATCTTAAAGGAACAATGAACCATGCATTGTATATAGAACCAAAGGGTGATTTGAGTCTTAGTGCCTATGCAGATGCAAGTTTTGCAACTGACATAAACACTAGAAAATCAACATCTGGGATGGCTATATTATTTGGTAAGACACTAATAGGGTGGAGGTCAATCAGACAACAGCATATTAGCTTGTCCACAATGGAAGCGGAATTTTCATGTCTGTCATTACTATGCACTGACTTAATTTTGTTTAAACAGTTATTATTAAACATGGGTGTAACTGTTAAAGATTCCATTATTGTGTACGAGGAGAACCAGGCAGCCATAAAGTTGGCTACTAGTATTGCTGTAAAAACTAGATCAAAGCATACTGATTTAAGATACTTAAATGTTAGAGAATCTGTAAAGAATGGGCTAATTAAATATGGAATACTGCATGACAGAAGAAAACATTGCAGACCAATTTACAAAAGCTCAAGGAGTAAGCAAGTTTAAAGAAAGTTGTAACAAATATAATTTAAAGATGTAAATAGTTATATTATTATATTTACCTAAAAGGGGAGAATGTTAGGGATAACATTGTTTACCCTAACTGGTTTAGGTAAAATAATAAATATGTTATCATGGTTTGTTAGTTAAAGTGTCTGCAACTTTAACTGTAGGACTGTAATTAAGGGAGTGGTTGTGAAAGCAACATAAAAGAAGCAAGGAACGTCAACTTGCTCTCTCTGGCTTGATGATCCCTAATTACTGGATGAAGACTGCGTTTTTCCTTACTCGAACGGGAGAGAGAAAGGACTGCTGATTTATTTGTAAGTGAACTGACATAGGATATTCTACACGGACTTTGCTAATTGAATATCCTTGAATGGACTGACTAAATGATACATGACTAATGGACTGTTATTTTGACTATGCTATAAACTCTAAATGGAATAAACTATATTTTGATAGCACAAGCGTATCTGTTATTTTTACTATATGTTAACAAACATATAAGCCTATCTCACTCATTTATCTGTGTGCCTATCTGAGTAACGCTGCACATTCCGTTTAGCTTGTCTCCTTAACCCTGGTTGGGGAACACAGGCTTAACAGCTTCCACGGTTCCCACCGCTGCTGCCGCTGTTATTGGAGATGGCGCTGGCGAGAGAGGGACAGCTGCAGCTCAGCCTGGGCACTTGGAATGCAGGAATGGGCTGTGCACCGGGACCTTTGCAAACTTGCAGAGCCCAAGGGAGGAGCACCAAGAGTAGCAGCAGCAGACAGGCTTGCTCGGCTCTTCTCACGCCCACCCAGCCGCTCAGGATTAAACCAAAACGCAGCACGCGGCGCTTCCAGGTACCTCAAGATGTTTTTTTCCTGTTGTTACGGGGACGGGGGAAAAGAAGGAGCAACTCAGACGCTGTTGTTGGACACGGCGCTGATGTGTTGGGGGGGAGGGGGAGAAATTAATTCACCCCTGAAAAGAGGTGCTAGCCGTTTTTTCAGGGCTCAAAAAAAAAAAAAAAATAAGGCCCGGCCTTATTTTGTGAGAAACATGGTAGCATTTTGATTTTGCGGGGAGGGATTAAATAAGACTTGTAGTATTGGACAATTAAGAATGGGATGAATTGGATGAATGAAATATGTAGCAATTCTAGAGGATATACCCAATAAACTGTGAATTGCATAGAACTGTGAAGACTATGGTAATTGGCAACACTATATGAAATTGCTTGCTTTGCACCTTCTCACCTCAAACATAGCAAAGTCATGATTCTTGCAACGCCCACATTTTTTACTTTATAATATCCTCACTGTGTCTAGAAAGGCTTTGATATGTAGGTCAGTTCTCCTTCAGTTATGTTGATTAACTCAAAGATAAAGATAATGAACTCAGGCTTTCCTATGTTTAGAAGAAGGAAGAGTTGACATTGTTACAATAACTTGAAAGAGTAATTTACAGTCACCTGTGCCTTTGATAAGCTAATGCCCATGTGTTATGATTTCTCTTTCAACAAGAGAGGCCCTCCTGATTCCAAAGATGACACCCTCATTATTATTTGGATTATTATTTGGATTATTGTGAGACATGAATGTTCCTGGCTTTGCTTACTATGACCCTGGTGGTCTCTGTACATTTTTGTTAATCTAATAAAGGAACAGAGCTTTGAGCAACTGCTTTGGCTCAATTCTTTTAGGTGAGATTTCCCCCCCCCGCCCCCCCACTATATCTTATGAAGAGGAGCTGTAAAAAAGACCCATTGGCAATGCATGATAATGATGGCACCATAGACTTTTTCCATTCCAAGGTCCTCTTCATACCACACAGGTGATTTTCAGCACATGGCTGTCATCCCTTAATTCAAAGATGACAAACATTTAGATAGCCAGTGGTCACACTTAGCCTTTGGCTAGTGTTAAACGTGGACAGGACTAAAAGTTACTTCATTCTTTCAACACGATCAAGTGTATGGCTTCAATTGCTTAAAATTGCATAGTTGGGAGTCAAGGTCTGAAGGCCATAAAAAGGGAATGATAGTGCTTTGACGGGACCTGATGCATCAAGTCACTCCCCTCAAACCTATTCTTTTAAGAGCAAATGATAACTTAAGCATATCTTCTTTTTGTAACTACTCCTTACCTGTTTGTCTAGGTCAGAGTCACTCTTTCTAAAATATTTCCCATAGCTGCTCACCTACATTTGAATCAACACAAAATAATGCCAGAGTAAACTTTGCTATTCAAGTTGCCAATCTGTGTTCTGCCTGTAGGGCCTATATTCTGTGAGTCAGAGTCACGTGGTGTTTTCCTGATTTGCGACTGCCATAGGTTATGGCCAAAGTGTTGACCTTTCTGACCTGGCTTTGCTATTGTCCCCCCTTGAGCAGGTCAGAAGCCAACAACCAGAGCATTGCAGTGGGAATAATGCCAGTCTGACTTTGGGTCTGTACCAAGACTTCACTAATTTGGTCTGTCTCCCCATTCTCCCACACCCCATGTCCCAAAATATATTTTTTTAAATGATTTTTTTAAAAAATTGGAAGACACCAAATGAGAAATGGCTTTAGAAAGGAGAGAGAAATGTTTCCATGATTGCACAGCTACTAGGCTTCCAAAAGGGAAGAACTGACTAGCTCTTCTTCTTACTTTGGAGAGAAGAGGAAATACAAGGAAACTGGCAGTTAAGCAACCAAAGCTCAGTTCCATATCTGATTATTCTTTCTGTAAAGGCATTGCAGTAAAAATAGTGGAGCCATTCCATATTAAGCCAAAGATACATTTCAGCATATTGATGAAGCAGATTAGCACAAGCATGTCATATCTCCTTCAAATGAAATAGCAGAGCTATATATATATTTTATTTTCAAGCTACATTTGGCCATTACCTTCCTGAGACGTCTTTTCCACTATTCAGACCTAGATTTTTGTCTTCCTTCTCTTTCATGCGCTTTTCCTTCAGGTTCTTTTCCACTGACAATGCTTCACCAATCAGATGATGGATGTCTTCAAAGAGATGCTGGTTTGTGACCTCTTCTGGGACTTCAGCATTCTTGAGAATTAAGGTGAACGCTTCAGGAGGAAAAGTGCTCATCTCAGCATTTAAGCCAGTTGACCATTCAGGGAGTTTTTGGTCTTCCAGATTACTGTGTGAAACATGGATTTTTTTCTTCAGCATGGGCTCCTGTCCTGAGACTGCAAAGGAGTATTTCAAGATGGAGTCAATATTGGACTGGAGGCGGTCTTCAAGGGTTAGTGGAGAAACCTCAGTAGGAGCTAAGGCATGATTCTCATTTGGGGCTGTATGGAAAAGGTCAGTCTCTTCAAGGAGTGGCAGCTTAGGACACAGGATCCGCTATCCAGGTAAAAAGAGGGAAAAATTGGGGATATGTAATTACTGTATACATACAGAATCTCATTTCCATTCCTTCCCAGAATACAGATGTCTTCAACTCCTAATTTATAGTCTATTTTTGATATTCTCTCCAATAATGATGCCTAATTACATTATTTGTTGCTATTATTTCTCTACATACATTATCATCTACCTAAAAGTCATTTCCCTTTGCTGTTTCCAGCACCTGTCATTGGAGGTAGGCTTCCCTCATCTCATTGGCCGAAAGGGAGGTAGCACACAAAGACTATATAACTTTGTACTATTCTAAAAAGATCTAAGCATTCCCTTGTTATATAAAGTAACCTGTCTGTGTCATTAGGCTTCCTAAGTTCCACATAGCCTTAAAGAATAGGAACAGTATATCTATTCTTTCCTTAGCAGATGAACTAGAATTAGGAATGGGGAGGGCCACAAAAGAGCTCTGAACTACATTAAAAAACAGAGAGAAGAAAGAATGAGGAAGAGCTGATCTCCATTTCTTTCAAAGAGATGGTGATAAGCTAGAAATCTCGATTTGGTTTGATATAATTTCTCTCCCAACTTTACTCACACTTCATCAAATGGAATGCAACTGAGAAATTGCTGTGAGTTAAACCCAAGTTATTGAGGCTTTCAGAATTCAGGTGAATGCATATAGCTGGAATATGCAACTTTTAAAGAATCAAAACATGTCTGTTGAATATCATGTTGATTGAAAAGGGATCTAGGCAAGACAAAGAGCTAAGTAATAGTGGGACAAATACAGTACAAAATTTGATGTAAAATTTAATTTGAAAAAAAATTGATTAACATTAATATAATGGATACAATAAGCCCATTGTATTTAATAACTTTCTCCCTCTCTTAGATAGAAGAGGTGCATAGATATTTCCAATACAGGGACTTTGGTCTTGGATAATAACATGATCCTTGACCATTTTCAGATATGTTTTCGATTTCTTCCAATTAATCCTGTATTATTGGATGTAGCTATCTGCTCTGGAAAACAATCTCAGTAAAAGCTCCTCAACTGTCTCTAGAACTTGGCAACATCTGTGATGACAACATAAACTATGTCCTTTCTGCAAATCATGTACTTTGGAGTTCTCATATGTAACAGTATTGCCAAAAAGGCATTAAGAGTTGTAAATCTAATCTTACAAAGCTTCTCCTCCGGACTTCCGGTTTGAGCTTCTTCGGTGATGGACCAAAACCTCATTTCTGCGAGGCTTCGATCTGTGCTTGCCACTGGAGCACCCCGAGCTGGCTGGTTTCAGGGCTAAGCCACCCCGTAGAGGTGGTGAAGAGGGGGGAGACTGCCTGCAGGGTTGAGGAGAGCCCCAGCTGGCCATTACTCCCTTTCCTGAAGGCTGTTGTAGCGGTGGTCAGAAATGGCCACCACAAAGAAGAACTCAACCGGAAAAGAATGTGCAGGAGGAAGATAAGAAGAGAAAGTTTTGGTTGACCAGGTCAAACAGCAAAAGCAACAAATAAGGTACCCTGGAATTGAAACTATTAAAAAAAAAACAATAACATGTTCCCTAAGAAGATTTTTAAGCTGTGAAGGAGAGAGAAAAGGGAAAAGATTTGGGGGGTTTTTCTCCTTTTTCTTTACTGACAGCTAAGAGACTTAAGCAACAAATTGGAAAAAAAATCCACTTTGACATTAATAGGCATTTAATGCTGAAAATAAAAAGTCAAAGGGATAATAAAGATTTCTGGATAATCAAAAGCTTTTGAAAACAGGAAAGGAGAGAAAAAGAATAAAAGGGCAGGATCTGGATGGGAGGAGACTAACTGGAATTAAAAAGAACTTACAGCAAAATCTCAACAAAACTTCCAAAAGACACATTATAACTGAAATATCACAACAAAAACCCCAGCAAGAGAAAGTGGAAAAAGAAATAAGAAGAAATAATTTGGGACTATTTGGATTACATGATGATTTCTGGATTTTTGGTTATTGTATTTAAATGACTAAAATCAATTGGGTGGTTGTTTAAAACTGTTTAAAATGGCTCCACTTTTAGAAGAACTGAAAATGGAACTTAAAAAGTACAAAGAAGATGCACAAGAAGGGAGAGGTTCTTTTGGCTTCGTATTTCAGTTTTTAGAAATGGAGATTTGGAATGATGAGAAACAACAAGAAATGCCTGCAGAACAAGAAGATTGAGACAAAGAAGAAGCCATCTTTAATGAACAAGTAATCTTAGGTGGGGGGAAAAAAGGAAAGGAGGGAAACAGAATGGAAAATTTAAGATTGGGAAAAAAACCTCCAAAAAAAATAGAGTGAAAAATAAGTATAAAATCAGAAAGCAACAGAAGAGGGAAATGCAGAAGAGAGAATTAGAAGTAGAGAGACAAGGGGGTAAAAAGGGGAGGGAGAAGAAGAGAGGGAAGAAAGAAAGGAAAAGAAGTTATAAAAGACAGAAACAAAATATAGAGAAACAGGGCCTTTTTAGAGATAATGGGTGAAAATTTAATGGAAAAAGGGATTCTGCAAAGGTACATAAGATAGTATTGTTAAATTAGAAATAGAAATAATTTTAGAAAATATGAAACAATGTATGATTAAAATGTTTGATAAAATAGCTATCGTAATTCAGTGGAATGCTTGTCAATAAATAAATGTAACAAAATGAAATTTTAATGATTTACAAAACATATGTGAAGAGAAATAAGGGAAAAATTAATTATGGAGATTATATGTGTCTTTAAGGAAGTATGATATTTAATTGAAAAGAAGTGTTAAAGATGTTAAGATTTTAATGATTATTAATGATAGAACTGAATTGGAATGGAATGCGGCTTTATAATTACATATATTCATAATCTTTTTTAAAAAAAGAATATAGTGTGTATTATAAGAATGTACCAAGCAGAATTCGATTGGAAGTTATGTATTATGTATTATATTGAAGGTCATAACCTTAAAGTATATATTGAAGTTTAAATAAGGGTTGAATGGATGTAATTAAAAGATATAAAGGTGTCATACTCCAATTAGTAACTACAGGAGAAAATTTGTTTAATGAGAAAAGATAATATGAAATTGAAACAGAACAGACAAAAGTATAAATATAATGATTTGAATTGAGATGCGATAATCAAAATAAAATTGAGGAAATTAAAAGAGGGGAAAAACTATATAGAAAATGTAGAATAGTATAAGATATGGAATAGAACACAAAAAGGAGCATGAAATTGAGTTTTGTGTCTGTATAAAGAAGTTCAACCCGGGACCATGCTATTTTCAAAAAAGATGTTTTACTTGTATTTTGTATGTGTGAAAACCCAAATAAAACTTTATTTAAAAAAAAAAACTTCTCCTCCAGAAATATTGAATTGCTAACTAAAGCAAAACTTTTGCCAGACCAATACTCGAATACAGCTCATCAGTCTGGAATCCACACTGCATATCGGACATTAATACAACCGAGCAGAAGTATTTCACAAGAGTACTACACTCCTCTGTTTGCAACAGAATACCCTATATCATCAGGCTTGAGATTTTGGGATTGGACAACCTTGAAGTACGCTGCCTATGGTTAGAGTTAAGCATAGCACACAAAATTATCTGCTACAATGTCCTACCAGTCAATAACTACTTCAGCTTCAACCACAATACAAGAGCACACAACAGATACAAACTCAATGTAAACCACTTCAAACTCAATTGCAGAAAGTACGACTTCAGCAACAGATTGGTCAATGCCTGGAATGCACTACCTGACTCTGTTGTTACATCCTCTAATCCCCACTTCTTTAACCTCAAATGATCCACTATTGACCTCACCCCTTTCCTAAGAGGACTGTAAGGGGCGTGCATAAGTGCACAAATGTGCCTACCGTCCCTGTCCTATTGACCCCATTTATTTGTACCTATTTCCTGTATTCTTACTCATGTTTATACTTACACCTATTATCTTGTAAGCGATTGACAAATCAAATAAATAAATCTGACTAATGGCAAATGTGACACTTCAGATGTAATTCCTACCTAACACACCGAGTCATTATCTTTCTGTCAGCATGAATGGAGCAGAATGGGATAACCAGGGCCTATTCTAAACCAGTAATGAGTACAAAAGCCTTTAAATCCTTTTTAAAGACCTCAGGACTTTCATAATAAGAAAAACATCTGGTTCTTGAAAGCCCAAAACTTGGAAACTGTTACCCTGGAGTAGACATAGAAAGACAGATATAATTCGAGGAACACAAGAGGCAAACCGAATTGTAAGGGTAGTTAGATACTGGGGAAATTGTGGTCAGGGGGTTCTGAATATTAGTACTAGTAGTTTTCATAATCCCAAGAAAGCTATTTTCACCATAGACACCATGATTACAATAAAAACACTGAAGCTATGCTGATACTTGAATCTATACTTCATCTCAATGTCATTTTCAAGAACACAGACACCTTTCCATTCACCTAGAAAGTTTTTGCTCTCTCAATCCTTCACCTTCCATTCTTTATCAGATTTTGCAAATAATAAGAAGACTAATGCAGTTTGAACTCCAGATTTCAGATATTCTTAGCTAACCACAAAGAGTCACAGAAGTTGGAGGAACACTGACTCATAACTGTTAAGAAATGTGTGAGGTGTGATTATTTAATTTGCCATGGGTTAAGGCAGTTAGAAAAAAGAAATAGGACATTCAAAGGGTTTGACTCTATAGAGGATTGGGGTGAAAGAAACAATTAGAAAGAGAAACTGTTGAATGGAGAAGTGTAATACTCTCTAAGGGTTTTAAAAAGAGAAAAGACACTGAAGGGGAGGGGAGAAGATCCACTTGGTTCATTTTTTGTGCCTCTGATTTCCATCCTGTCAACCTATTTCTTACTTCATTTAACTATCTCTGAATAGATAAATCAGGGATGAGATGTTTATTTCCAATTGTACTGATTCAGAAAGGACTTAAGGGTCTTTCCTTTTCCTGTTTCCCATTCCTCTTCATCTTCTATGTCCTTTTCCTTGTCCTTTCTTTTCTATAGCTACATATGATAATCAATTGCTGAACTTCAAGCAGAGATAGCAGTGGATATCTTTATGCAAATTAGTTGAATTTTTAGTAGAGAAACAAATAGTTAATTATAGTCAGGTTTCAAACATTTACTTAAAAAGAACAGTGAAAGCATAATCTGGATGTATGAGGGAGGCCATGGTTATGCTGAAAGAAAGTAATGAGAGAGTGGAAGAATGAGAAGCAGAATCAATAAAGTCAGGGGTACCTTCAAGATTGATCTAATAGAAGTATCTCTGTGATATCTCTGGTTATATTTAATGAGGGTTTCCTAGAGAGGGCAACCAGTGGTTCCATGTTCCTAATGTGAGAAGACAAAAGGGGATTCTTAGATGCTGAGTGAAACCCTTAGAACCTCAAAGTATTGAGAATGTAAGGAGTTTGGCTCCACAAAGAGAGTAGGTGGTTCTCAAAGCAGCCAAGCACCCACCCCATGATGTCAAGTAGTATTGCAAAGTCCTGGGTTATCTCCAAAGTTCAATACAGATTGGCTAAACACTGTGTGAGTGGAGTGTGTGTGTGTGTGAGAGAGAGAGAGAGAGAGAGACAGAGACAGAGACAGAGAGAGAGAGAACAGTGTTTGACAGAAAGAAAGAAAGTGGATAGCCTAGACTGGGCATAGACTTTAAATTGGGCTGGGTTCCTGGGAAAAGCCCTGAGGTATAATAAGACATGAGCATAGAGTGGAAAATATCTGAATGGTACTATTCTGGGCTAAGATTAGAAGATGGAGAGAGGAATCAAACACTTGCCAGGAGACTATTGCAATAATCTTATTGTGAAACAAGGCATGGTACTATTAATGCCACAATCTTTCCACCAGAAATCCCTAGATCCTACAAATACTCATCATATCAATTTACTATCATGATGTGAGTCGCGAAGACTACAGTAGTATACATTCAGCTATGAAGTAGCCCTCAAAGACTTTTGTTTAAAAAGGAAGCAGTGGGACAGACCAGTACCTTGAGCACAAAGAGAGATCCAATGAGGATCTCAACCACAAAAGACAAGTAAGGACTCTTTTAAACAAAATAATCTGGAAGTCTACCTGTTGTTAAAGAAGAGTTCCACCAGGCAGAGGGACAGAAAAGAGGCAAAATAATAAGATAAAGGAAGGAGGGAATGGGGAGTAATATTAAGACTGTTGAATCTCGTCCCCTAAGTAGGGATATATTTACATGCAAAGAGGGAGTGCATTTCACAATCATAGCAAGCCCTTCGGTCAGGATGTTCAAATATTCCAAGCTTCTCAAATGAAACTTCAAGATGTTATGTTCCCCCTGCATAGATTTTTAACAACTTATTTGTTTGACAGCAATATTTGTAAAAAAAGAATATAGTTCATGTTTTTAAAAAACAAAATCCCTGGTCTTTGCATTTGTTATTTATCGAATCCACCAATATAATTTAAAGAGAACTAACTAACTAACTGATAGCAGCTACTGGGTCCCCCCCCCCCAGATGTAATCTAACAATTACAGTATAAATTTCCCAATGTTTCCTTAAAAATATTTGAACTTCAACTCTCATTCTCAAATTCTCAGCAGTGGCCCTTCTAATTAGGTATCTGTATGTAAGTTGGTCCAAACCGCTAGGAGACACTCAGTTTGGAAAAGCTGATTTAAGACCTAAAATAGGCTTAACAGATCTTAAATTAAAAAATAAGAAATCCTAGACAGAGAATTCTGGCCTATCTCTTTGTATTAATGCCTTATCTAAAAAGGCCCATTTCCCCCGAAACAGAAAGTCCAAAAAGAAAAAAAACTTTGGTCATTGCTTCCTTCAAAGTAAGAAACATTTTCTAGGCCAGGCCCTAGTTAGAGGGCCTCTGGCTTTCCAAAGAAGAGGAAGTAAGAGGAGGAGGAAGAGAAAGTAGTTCCACACTGAAGGCTGATTATTACTAAAACTTTGCCTAGGAACACGTATGGGTAAATTCTGCTAACTACACTTTTCATCCCAGTTTGTTTTAGGCATTTTTCCCCCAATCTTCATTCATACTTGTATTTTTAGCTGGTGCCCTCTGAATGCTTACTTAACTCTTCTCTTGGGACTGACTATGCCTTTGGATTGATCATCAAGCAATAATGGTCCTTATGAGAAAGTAAGTTATGAGGTAATGCAATAGTATGTGGGAATGACCTTGGGGAGGAGGGGGAAAAGAATGGGAAGTATTTCAGAACGGACTGTCCAGTCACTAAAAGGAGAGGAGAAATATTTTCAGTCTTGTAAGATTGATGTTAGCCCTTCATGTTAGTCAGTCATGAAATACAACCAGGAGCATCACCACTATCCCTATTATAAGGTTACATTAAACTGAATCTTGCAAGATTGAAAGTATTTCTCCCTCTCCGTTCTTTTTATCCCTGGAAAACTGAGGAGTGACCCTTCTGACACACTTACCAACTTTTTCCCCATCTGCAAACTGAGCTGCCTCTTATCAGATGGTTGCCTAGGTTGCTGGTCTTTCTCCTGTCTCCCAAGGTCCTTCCCACACACCATCATAGGTTCCCTTGATGACACTTTCAAATCTCATCCTTTTACTCTCTTGATTTTCAGCCAAGTCACTATCTACTAAAAGATTGACCCCTGTAAAATGGCTGTAAGATATATACTTGCTCATACCTTGGTGTAGAACTTCTGGTTTAAGCATCGGAACTGTGCAAAAACACAAAAAGTCTCAAAATGTGGGCTTTGGGAAAGTTCAGTACAGATAGGACCTGGAAGCAGAAGGTGCAAGAGAACAAATTTTCTCTCAAGATAGCAATGAGACAAATTTGAAATGAATGAACTCATACCAATACTAATAAAATAGCTATGTTCATTAACATCAATGGGCAGTGAACGTTTAATCTGTCCAATACATTGTGTTAGGGATAACATTGTTTACCCTAACTGGTTTAGGTAAAATAATAAAGATGTTATCATAGTTTATAAGTTAAAGTGTCTGCAACTTTAAATATAGGGAATGTAATTAAGGAAGTGGTTGTGAAAGCACTTTAAAAGAAGCAAGGAACGTCAGCTTGCTGTCTCTGGCTTTGATGATCCCTAATTACTGCATGGACTCAAGACTGCGTTACTCGAACAGGAGAGAGATAAAGGACTGATTGATTTGTAAGTGAACTGACGTTGGATATTCTACATGGACTTTGCTAACTGAATATCCTTGAATGGACTGACTAAATGATACATGACTAATGGACTGTTATTTTGACTATGCTATGAACTCATAATGGAATAAACTATATTTTTGATAGCACAAGCGTATCTGTTATTTTTACTGTATGTTAATAAACATACAAACTTATCTCACTCATTTTATCTGTATGCCTATCTGACTAACGCTGCACATTCTGTTTAGCTTGTCTCCTTAACCCTGGTTGGGGAACACAGGCTTAACACTGGTTATGGGCCCAGAGGCTGCAAAGTCAGTTTAACTAGGATAAAACAGATTTATGTAAAAAGTGAGAGTTTGTGTTGTTATACATTACAGTAAACAGATAGCTGTGTTTTATTAATTATAGTTTTATATCCATATATAAGAAAACATGGCACAAGTCAATCTACAAAGTTTGTCCCTTATATCCAAGCTGGATGGAACAAACTATATATCATGGTCTATGAAATGTAGTCTACTTCTACGAAGAGAAGGTCTGTAGAACATAATTGAAAATCCACCAAACATAGAAGAATGGGATCCAGAGGATGATGAAGATAGACTAAAAATAGAAGAATTTAAGCATAAAAATGAACAAGCTATTTGCATAATAGGATTAACATTAACTGACCAGCAACTTGTTCATATCCATGGAGAACAAACGGCTGTTGGGTGTTGGCAGAAGCTGAAGAGGATTTATGTTCGAGATAACGTTGGTGCTCACATAAATCTAACACGGAAGCTTTTCAGGACGCATCTCCAGAAGAATGGTGATATGCTGAGTCATTTGAAAACTATGCAAAGCATTTTTCAAGAACTGCATGAGAAAGAGCTTATTTTCTCTGAACTACACCAAGTCTACATAATTCTATCTTCACTAGATGAAAGTTATGACAACTACATCACTTCCCTTGAAATTTTGCCTAAGGAAAGTTTAACTTTAACTGATATAACTGGCAGATTGATTGAAGAGGCAAGAAGAAGACTTGAAAGAGATGATTTAAGGAGGGAGCAACCTCAAAAAGAAGATAATGAATCTCCTACTGCATACGCAATTAAACAGTGTTTTAATTGTGGAGGAAGAGGACATTTCGCAAGATTTTGTAAAAAAGCAAAGTGCCAGAACGTTGGCCAGAATACTAAAAGTCATCAAAAGATAAATAAAAATTTAGAGTTAGCCATGTGTACTAACGGAGCTATAAAAAATAATTTATGGGTGGTTGACAGTGGAGCATCCCACTGTATAACAAATGATAACAGAAATTTTATTAAAATGGCCCAGAGTACACAGCAGATATCGTTAGCCAATGGCTGGAAACTGAAAACTAAAGGTCAAGGTATAGCATATTGTTCTTTCATAAAAGAGAATGTAAAAATGTTATATGTACCACAACTTAAGTTTAATTTAATTTCAGTTAGAATTTTAGTTAAACTAGGATATGTAATTACCTTTAAAGGAGATAACTGCATAATTGAAAAAGAAGATAAGAAAATTACTGCATCTTTAAGAGGTGAATTATATGTGTTAAATGATAATGGTTTAGAGGTGGCTAACACAGTTTATGATAATAAGAAACCTCATGATGAATGTATTCACTTGTTACATCGAAGGCTAGGGCATTTAAATTTTAAAATGCTTAAGAAAACTGTTGAATTATCTAAAGGAATAAGTTTGAAACCTTGTAATAAGTATTTGCAATGTTCTATTTGTAATCAAAGCAAAGCCAAGGTCATACCGGCTAATAGAGTTGATGGATTTACTACCAAAGAGCCTTTAGAGATAGTATTTGCTGATTTAATAGGTCTGAAAAAACCAAGTGTAGGAGGAGCTCGATACATACTAAGTATAATGGACCACTATTCTAGATATGGGTTTTGCTATTTAATGAAGAGCAAAACTGAAACATATCAAAATCTCTTTAATTGGATAAAATTTGCTGAAAGGAAAACTAAAAAGAAATTAGTAACTCTTATAACAGATAATGGTACGGAATTTACAAATAATAAATTCCAGAATAGACTTAGAATGTTAGGTATTCAACATAAAAAGTCTGCACCATATAGGCCACAACATAATGCCTTTATAGAGAGACGAGGCCAAACACTACAATCAATGGCACGAACTATGATGTCTGATTCAGGATTACCGGACAATTTATGGGGAGAAGCAATAATGTGTGGTAATCATATATTAAATAATGTTGTTAATTCAACAACAGGTGAATTACCATTCACACTGTGGCATGGTACAAAATCTGATTTAAGTTACATGCACACATTTGGAGCACCAGCATGGGTGCATATCCCTACACAACTCAAACACAACGGACAACATACAGCTAAAAGATTATTTTTTGTGGGATATAAATCTAATCATAGATCTTATAGATTCTGGGAACCAGGTACATCTAGAGTTTACACCAGTGCTAGTGCTAAATTCCTAGAACATGTAGGATGGAATAGATTAGAGCAAGATTTAAATAATGAAGTCATTATTGAACCCTACAAAAGGCAGAAAAAACAGACTAGTTATAAGAAGAGTCCAATTAAAGAAAAAGTCCACGAAGAGCAAATAGGACCAGAACAAGAGGAAACAGTTGATCAGGAAGAGTTAGATAATCAAGAAGAGTTAATAAAGGAAAGTCCATCTGTAATTCCTGTAATACCTAGACCTACTACACGTGTAACTAGACCACCTGATAGATATCAAGCAAGTATAGTTTGCCAAGTAACTAAAGTTCCAACTAGTGTAGATGAACTTAGGATGTATCCTGCTAAGGATCAGGAGAATTGGCAAAAGGCAATGGAAAAAGAACTAAATTCATTAAAGGTAATGAAAGTATATGAAGATGCTAAATTACCTCCAGGAGAAAAATCCATTGGGTGCAAATGGATATTTAAAGTAAAAACTGGAAATGATGGGACTGTTACCCATAAAGCTAGGTTGGTAGCTCAAGGATTTAATCAAACTGCATCTGATTACGATGAAGTTTTTGCACCAAGTCTTAAAGCAACATCTTTAAGAGCAGCACTAGTGTGGGCAGCTAAGAAAAACTATGTCATTAACCATTTAGATGTAGAAACTGCTTATTTGCATACACCATTGTAGCACACTATATATTTAAAAAAGCCAATTGTTATAAAAGACAATAAAGTAAATAGTAATGATTGTTGGAAACTCAAAAAGAGTCTTTATGGGTTGAAACAATCTGGCTTTGAGTGGAATCAATATATTGTGAAAGAATTAAACAATATAGGTTTTAAATCTGGTTTAGCAGATCCATGTGTGTTTAAAAGAGAAAATAATGGAACGGTGTCATTATTGTTATTATTTACAGATGATATTGCTTTGATAACTAATACTAATAATGAAGCTAATGAGATTATATCATTATTAGCTAAAAAGATAAAATTAAAGCATTTAGGTGAAATTAAAAAGTATCTAGGATTGACAATTAACAAAACAAAAAATGGATTTAAGATATCTCAAAAAGATAAAATTTGCCAATTAATTAAAACATATAAAATGGAACTTTGTAAACCAGCAAAGACTCCAATGAGTCAGGAGATGTGCCAAACTGATGCGCAAAATCCCGAATTTGATAAGTCCATATATCAATCTTTGATTGGTAGCTTATCATATATAAGCAATTGGTCAAGGCCAGATATAGCTTATAGTGTTAATCAGCTGGCACATTTTAATTCGGATCCACATCAATGTCATTGGCAATCATTAAAGAGAATTTTAAGATATCTTAAAGGAACAATGAACCATGCATTGTATATAGAACCAAAGGATGATTTGAGTCTTAGTGCCTATGCAGATGCAAGTTTTGCAACTGATATAAACACTAGAAAATCAACATCTGGGATGGCTATATTATTTGGTGAGACACTAATAGGATGGAGGTCAATCAGACAACAGCTTGTCCATGATGGAAGCGGAATTTTCATGTTTGTCATTACTATGCACTGACTTAATTTTGTACAAACAGTTATTATTAGACATGGGTGTATCTGTTAAAGATTCCATTATTGTATACGAGGACAACCAGGCAGCCATAAAGTTAGCTACTAGTATTGCTGTAAAAACTAGATCAAAGCATACTGATTTAAGATACTTAAATGTTAGAGAATCTGTAAAGAATGGGCTAATTAAATTTGAATACTGCATGACGGAAGAAAACATTGCAGACCAATTTACAAAAGCTCAAGGAGTAATTAAGTTTAAAGAGAGTTGTAACAAGTATGATTTAAAGATGTAAATAGTTATAGTATTATTATATTTACCTAAAAGGGGAGAATGTTAGGGATAACATTGTTTACCCTAACTGGTTTAGGTAAAATAATAAAGATGTTATCATAGTTTATAAGTTAAAGTGTCTGCAACTTTAAATATAGGGAATGTAATTAAGGGAGTGGTTGTGAAAGCACTTTAAAAGAAGCAAGGAACGTCAGCTTGCTCTCTCTGGCTTTGATGATCCCTAATTACTACATGGACTCAAGACTGCGTTACTCGAACAGGAGAGAGATAAAGGACTGATTGATTTGTAAGTGAACTGACGTTGGATATTCTACACGGACTTTGCTAACTGAATATCCTTGAATGGACTGACTAAATGATACATGTCTAATGGACTGTTATTTTGACTATGCTATAAACTCTAAATGGAATAAACTATATTTTTGATAGCACAAGCGTATCTGTTATTTTTACCGTATGTTAATAAACATACAAACTTATCTCACTCATTTTATCTGTATGCCTATCTGACTAACGCTGCACATTCTGTTTAGCTTGTCTCCTTAACCCTGGTTGGGGAACACAGGCTTAACACATTGTGAAAGAGAAAACGTCATAATTTGTCCCTTAAACCAATGAGAAGTCTCACAATATAAAATGTTCTAACATAGCATTACATTTTACTTCCAAAATGCAAGATATTAAGAACGCCAACATGCATTATGGTATTGTACAGTACAGTATTTCAAACAGCAACCTGAATTCCAAAGTAAGAAGTAAATAAAAAAAAAACTCAACAGGTACATTTCAAAAATTAGTTAGGGTGTCTAAGTAAAATTTGCATAAGCTAATATTATACAACTGTTCCCCAGATCATCTTTTGGTAGCAGCTCCATAGCCCTTCTTTGTCCTATTATGACAATATTTTAGCTTTGAATGTGAAGAAAAGAAAAGAATCATATCATCAATGTAATGACAAAAAATGTCTGTCAAAGAAATCCAACACGTTCAATGTTTTTAAAAATTGTATTTAATAAAAAATTTCTTAAAGAAAGAAAGAAAAGAACCACACTTTTGGAAGTGCTGCTGCTGTTGCTAGTACAAGTATATAGCGATACATACCTACACTAATTTCCAAGAAACCCCTCCCCCTTCATGCATAAAAATCTTCAACTCTTTTACAGCACCTTCACCTCTCCTTAGGGCCTTTATATCTCACCTAGTGTTAGGGATTCAACTGGGTCGTTGTTTGATCTAAAGAAAGTAGTATCCATGGAAGAATGTAAATAGATTAAAAAATCTTATCTATTTACATTTGAGAAGAGTTCTATACAGTTCCTCACAATGGTCATCCTGCCAAGCTTCTGGGAATGAGTTTAGTACAGAGGCTAACTTTCCTTTGTATGGGACCTTTATTCTTTCCTATAGAACTGCAATTCCTAAGTGCTCTATTGGAAAGAAATGAATGTCAATCCAATTATATATAATCCAATTATATATAACCCACTGGCCTAATGCCCCCTCTACTGGCTGATTTGAGAAGTAAAAATTATTTCAATTCTAATGCGAGGTTTCCTCGGGCCCTCTAGGTGTGAAAGAAAATTGGCTGCTTATTTCCTGACACTGTTCGGCTGTCCATTTTTCATTGGAGAGCCTTCTTACTGCGTATCTTGTTTCCTGGCACTATTGCTCAGCTTTAGCATTTTATTTCTATCTGAAACTAGGGCAGATACAGTACCAGCAATCAGCCTCTCTTCCCCCAATTCCATAGAGGATTAATGTTCACAAGGCTGTCTTGCTCTGGCATTGATAACTGTCTTATTTTGGTTGATATTTGACTGTTACTACTCCACTTAGGAAAGCTGTTGAATGAAGTTTAGTACCCGCGCTGCCACGGTTACAATGATTCAAGCTTTTGAACTTAGATTTACTGCCATCTTGTAACAGAACAGTCACATGAGGAGCCTTTGCACTCATTTAGTAACTCATCTTCCCTTGCTATCATCTTCTACCTTTAAAGAGGAGTTTTGTCTATAGACACATACACGCAAACAAATGCATGGTTAGTGGGGAAATGTGGGGGAGATGCTACTAAGTTATTTTCTTTTCATGGAAAGACTTCCTAATGCTTGTTAATTCACAGCCTGGTAGTGTCTTGGCAAGTGAAGAGTTCTAGGCCTGCATAAAATGCAAGCCAACAGAGCACACTAAATTAGTTGACACTTCACTATATTCTTTATAGACACAAAGATATAGACTATTCAATTATGATAGAACTATGGATATCAGCATAGATGTCAAAATGATAAAGATAATCTCAAAGCTTTAGGTTTTCATTTTAAAATAAAATAAAATAAAAGATTGGTGGTCTGTAAAGTCACAGTATGTCTTCAGTGTGGATATGAACAAAGAGGAAGGAATGTTGACCAATTAAAATTTGTGTCCCACGCTGTGCAGAGCTGGGGAAAAAGATGGATCACTGTATTTAAAAAGTGGAAGATTATTACTATAGTATACAAATAGATATTTCAGGGTTAAATGTGGTTTTTAACTACAGGTTATGAAACACTATATATGGGAAATCGAGCGATACCAGCAACTCTCATCACAAAAGGTGCCGGAAGAAATCTGAAATGTGCACCACATACCCTCTGGGATCTGACCATGATTCTCAAATTGATCCAGCTCTATTATTTTAGGATCATGACAACCTTTGTTACGGCGAATCTGACACACCAGGTTTGCCTTCCATGTAGGACTCAAGGAAGAAAAAAAGACCTTATATTCATCGTCCGTGAGTGGGGTGCCTGGGTTTGAGGACAAGGAAGTTTGGATTGTTGGTGTCAAAAAGATTGGGAATCCTGAAGGAAAAACAGCACAAGAAAGGAAATATTAATTGGGGGGGGGGGACGACAGGAAAGAGCAACGCTACCTCAATTTTATTAATATCAATAAACTCTAAAGAGCACTGGCATCAACTTCCAATATTTCAACAAAACTGATGAGCAGAAAATAAACTGGTCAATTGATAATTTCCAATAGTGTAACAAGATTAGACTTCCAATAATAAAAAGAATTCCATTTCTCCCTCCAAACTATACTGCTGAAATAAAAGTTTGGAGACAGAAATGAATTTATGACAAAGCTTTGAACTGAGATAAATTCTGAAACTCAAAGGCAAATTACCATTCTAAGAAAAGTTTAATTTTGGGTTTATATATGCATCTGGCTTTGATGAATTGATCTTGGGATTCTGATGAAGCAAAACTTCTTAGAAGCCTCTTAGAAGTTTCCTTTAGAAGCGATCTTTCTCAATTCTAAAAGGCCTTGTAAGAGTAAAAAAGGTTGGTTAAGAATTAGGACACGTAAATTCTGTTGTGTGCCATTTTTCTTGAAAAAAATGGGGTGTATGCTGAATAAACGTGCATAGAAATCATTGGGAATTCATAAGTATTTAAAAGCCAAAACAAACTAAATCTGGCATTTTGTTATGCAAATTGAATAACACCACTTTTAGATTTCCTTGAAATAAAGAGCTATGTCAGCTTCCCTGAAGGCTTTTCTAGACTTAAACATAAGGTGGTTTATTGTTCAAATACAGATGTAACATGTCTGGATATTTTAAAGTCATTTAAAAGAGTTTCTTCAGTTCGTTTAACGAGCATGTATTCTGATTTGATTATTGAAAATCGCAAAGTTAGAACAGACATAAATTCAGTTAATGTGAAAGTAGAACAGACTTATTTCTATAAGTCATTTTTTTCCTCCAAGTGCAATGGGAAGGAATAATGTTCTGCCATTTATAAAGCAAAAACAAAGGGGGAAATCTTTTCCTAATATGCACATGGAAGACTTTAAAATGAAGCAATGCAGGTTCAGATTTATCTTCCCATCCCACATCCTTCCCAGCTTTATCAGGTGGCAATGGTCCAATATATGAGAAGAAATGGATCAGTACTCAGGACTTTTGTTTCATTCCATATTGGCAAGAATGGTTGGCTAGAGACCATGGGGTAAAATATTGAGACTAGCAGGTACAATGGTAGTTATGGATTCAGCCAAATTTGATAGAAAAGCAGTAGTTTGAATAATTTCTGACATACAGGTAAGTCAGCCACTCACCCACCAGAAAGGCCCATGGTGAGGTCCTGAATCTCAGGAGTGGCATTTTGCTTCTTTCATGTTAGGCTTCTCCACTTCTCATCAATACACCCCATTTCAAAGGCTAACAAGACCAAACACTTTTAGAATGAGAACACAATGACCTCACAGTTGAAGCTTTTGCAGGAGAAACAAGAATCTTGCAGGCAGGTTAAAAATGCTGGTAGGAAATGGACCCTAAGGCATATAAGGAGACAACAGCAGCCATCATATTGTAAAGCAACAGGTTTCTCTATGTTCCTGGCCTTTGGTTGCTGTTAAAATCAGAATATGGTGGGCAGACAAACTGTAGATGCAGCCTATTGAAAACTTTATTGTGAAATGAATGGGAATTCCACAACATATACCCTTGGAAATTCATTTGAGAGAAATTATTATGCCTCATGTTAATGAGAAGGATGCAACACAATATTGATTTATCGATTATTTTCGTAAGTCAGCAGAATGAGAAAGCTGAAGGCATCAAGTTGCCAGGAATCAAGATTGACTTCCCCCACTCCATCCCAAAAGATATGCATTTAAGTAAGAAATCGATTGATTAAACAGCATCAGTACAATGCAGAGTGATAAGAGGGAATTTATGTATTGATTTAATGGATTTATAGGGCTGCTGAACTAAAATACTATGACCTGAAAGCAACGTTCGATCTATTAATGTGCAAGGAAAGGATTATATAAAACTATACAATCCAGTACAAATTCAGTCAGCATTTCTAGTAGGCTAGGATTAGGGTCTAAATTCAAGACACCTTCATCTATAAAAAATCACTAGGAAGCATTTCCCAGGTTTCTCTGTGTTCCTCATAGTATTATTGTGGAGACAAAACCAGAAGAGAGATAGTATGCATCACTTTTAAGATCCGATGATAAAACTCAGTTTTCCTTTCTATCAATACCACTAACCTCTGAATGTATTTTGATAGCTCACTTATCACCCAGTTCTGATAATATTTTAGCTATCATTTGTCCTCTTTCAATTGCTCCTATCTTCAGAAGCATTGATGGCTATAGAATTATTTTTTAACCAGTGATACAGACCCCACAATTCCTTTCACTTTAGATTCATCTAATGCCTCGCTTCTCTTTTAGATAACCAAACAAAATTCTCCCACAATCCCTTTAGGAACTTTTTGTATAATTAGATAAACTCAAAAGTCCACTCAAAAGTGAAAATCACTCATGACATGTATTGAATTGGTTTTATTTAATGCATATTTTACAATATGGGGTTTCCCCCTAAAACAAGCACCACCAAGAAAAGACTGGAGCCTGGTTGGCTTCCATTACAAAATCCATGAAATATTTCGGACAGGGGGGAAAAAAATCTCACTTTTTAATATTTTCCCCATGAAGAAAAATGAATCCCTTTCCAGTTGCCTCTGTACAGCTCCCTCCCTTTGAAAAATGGAATGTTGTAGTAGTGGAGAAGGAAGGGAAAAGAAGAAGCCTGTCTTCTTAAATGACATACTGCATGAAGGGTTGACCGGATGGCCTCTCCTCTGGAACACCAATTAGGAAGTCTGGAAGGAAATCTGCAGTTTCTTCAATCAGATATTCCCCCATCAAGAAAACTTTGTTCCTTTAAGCTGATGCAGGTTTTAAAACCTATGCAGGAAAAAAGGCTGTAGGACAACGACTGACTTCATCTTCCTCTCAAGGACAAGCAGTGAGTGTTTCAGTACACACAGGAACCATCAAATGGATACAAGCCATTCACAAGTAGCTCTGCTCACCCAGAGTGGGGGACCCCTACCTAACGAAGCCCCAGGAACTGGGAGAAGAGTGCTGAACCTCAACTGCAGAGCTGGGTATTTCAGATACAGTATCTGGACCTTGGAAGATGATAAAATTTATTTTTTCTTCCTTTCCTGGGAACAGCGAGGACAGAACCTGTATGAAGGAGAAAAGGCAAAGCAATAATTGGGAGATCAATGCTATCCAAGAAAAAAAAAAAAATACCGAAAAAAAAAGCCGACAATTCTGCAAACAAAAAATAATCTAACAGTATTTTAAAGCATTATTTTTACACTACCATTCTCAAATATTTTGCACTACTCTCAAATATCTGTACATAAAATCTATATATAGTCATATCACTAACCATACAGAATTCAAATTCTGAATAATATAGTTGAAGTTTTTTCAACATGTGGTCATGCAGGAGTTGGCTTCCAAATGCTCAATGGAGAAGATTCATTTCATTTACACATGAAATTGGATGGTAAAATTGTGGCCTTGATATGGCAAATGGAATGTATCCAATGATTTTAAGTTTTCCAAGAGATCTTTGTCACTTGCTGGAAGATGCCAGAACAATTTTTCTTTCATTTATAGGGCAAGATCCTTAGGAGTCTGAGAAACCACTAATGGGATTCGTAGGAGAAATCTGGGGATGAACTGTACGTTCTAAAGTCCTGACAATAATAATGCATGGCCAAATGGAGAGATCATAATTAATATTTTAATTAAGTTTGAAAGCCAGTAGTTTTTAATGCAATGTTTCTTCTGGCTTCCTGGTTTATTTCCTTGTCCATGGGAATAGAATACATACATTATTAAGTTGAGATTCGATTAAATGTCACAACATTATTAAGCTATCAAAAGTAAACAAACTTTTGTATAGGAATAAACATACGAATAGGAGTAATTCTCCCTACTGTTGATTCTTTGAAAAGATCCTCCTCTATCAGGGATCAAAATTTGATGTCCTAACATTTCAAAAGTCCTACAAAGAAAACCAGGGATTAGAGAGTAGAGTTACTTACCATTTCCCTCTTGGCTTTGTTGTCAGGCCGACACAAGCAAAATGGAACCATTCAATGGAGCACTAGTAAAGGATACAAATCACATAGAGATGAATCAGTATTCTTCTGGAAACTGTTAATGATTTAATTCTAATTCCAATGGAATCAGAACATGGCTCTAATGCAAAACCTCTTTCCTGACCACTTTTGTAGAGTTTTGATACACTATTACCGTGTTTCTCATATAATAAGGCCGGGTCTTATTTTTTTTTTGTGACCCGAAAAAATGGCTAGGTTGTCTTTTCAGGGGTGATTTATTCCCCCCCCAGCATCTCCAAACGCGAACGTGTTCCAAACGCAAAGCCGGTTGCTAAAGAGCCAGAAAGCAGCAAGGGCGTCAGGTGGAAAGGACAGGGTCATGATCACACGGAGATGCCCAAAGAGCGGAGCGCACATAACTAAAGGCGGCGCACGCAGTTGGTTTGGGGACGACAAGGCAGCATCTGCGCCTCTTCCCGGCGCGTCTCTAGGCTGTTTCCGGAGCTACGGGACGCTCTCCTTGCCTACCGGCCCTTCTTCCTTGGGCTCCCTGCCGTGGGATACACCCACTTCCTCCTGCAAATTATGCCTTGCAACTCTTCTCTCCCTTTCCTCTCGCTCCAAAAAGATTGCCATCGTATCCCGCCGATTCGGGCTTCCAGCCACGTTGTGATCCACTAGTGAGGTTGCCATCTCGGATGGAGGCATCGCAGTCTCCCTCTCGCTCGCTCTGAACTTCGCGCGGACCAAAATAAAAAGATCGCCTGCTGTCATGTTTGGAGCTGCCACTTCCGTGTTTGGAGCTCCAAATGGCGGCGGCACTCCAAACACAGAAGCGGCAGCTCCAAACGTGGCAGCAGAATGGGCAGAAGGGAAAGCAACAGCGGCGGGTGCCAAAGGTGTCTGCAGCAAAGGTGGGAGTAGGGAGCTCTCTGCGCTTCGCCATGATCACCTATTAGGAGCGGCTGTTGGCAAGGATGCAAAGGGGGGAATTAAGTCACCCCCCGAAAAGACAGCCTAGCCGTTTTTTCGGGGGTCAAAAAAAAATAAGGCCCGGCCTTATTATGTGAGAAACACGGTAACATTTTGGCAATGCAAAAAAGCTCAGACTTGGCAAGGAAATAGGCTCCTGAAGCAAAGGACTCTCTTTCTAAACAAAGCACCGAGCACATAATAATAATCATCCTAATCCAAGGGTTTCCCTAGATGTTAACTTTTTAAAATGAATACACCTGGAAAACTAATGTAAGACTAACTTAGCAATTTAAGAAGTTTATATATGCAAATGTGCCACCCTGCCAATTTGTTAAGAACATCACAAAAAGTTCCAAGTTGATTTCTATAAAAAAGTAATAAGGCCATTTATGTCTTTCGTTATGTCTAATTTGCTTAGCTCCCCTCATTTTCCACCCTCTATTAGCAAGACTCTCTCTTACGTCAGGGTTGTCACAACCAATCATCTCCCCATAGGAGACTTGGTGGCAGAGGCAGTAGGTGGGCTCATTGGGATCCACGGGCATATCCAACACATCAGAAGGGTGGACATTTCCAAAGGTCACTGAAGGCATCCCATAATCTGTGCTGCTTTAAATGGAAAAAGTTGAGTTAGGAAGTTGTTTTTTTTTTAAATGACCCAAGGAGAATTCCCTCCAATCTATATCAATTAAACCACTTATTATTATAAATGATTGGTCTCAGGGTTAGCACCTGAGAGTGCTAACGACCAGATGACTGCATTCCATTTCCCACCAGTCAGAACTGAAGATGTTTCTTGAATGAGAAGCGAAATGTTTTCAAACAAAAAACCAAGAAAGCCCAGTGGCCTTTTGGAAAAAGCACCTTTGGAACACCTTTTACAACTTTCCTCATAAGAACTTTAATCTACTCAAATTTAGGGAAAGCACGAGCAGAACAATGGTGCTGGAAATGGAGTAGACTGATCTAGGGAAGAGCAAGCAACACCTACTAGGACACAAACTAGTGGCCTAAGTCTGCTGCTTCTTCCCACCCACTCACGTGCGAACTAATTTCAGCTTCTTCTGGGCTGTTTTTGGTGCTTCTTCATCAGAGTTTTTTCCCTTGGAACGAGCACGAGCAGCTTTCTTTTCTTTTTGGGCACGACCTTCTGTAGGGATAATATAAAAAAGAAAAGTAAAACATCTCTAGAGACTGAAATGTTTCAGCTTATCAGCCAATTAATTGTACAACTTCCAGTATTCCACTTATGCTTATGTTCTATCTCTGATCCAGTTCCATGGTGATTAAGTTCATTCAAGAATCTGGATGATGATTATGTAAAAAAAATAATATTAAAGTCCATAATGTCAACTACTATATATTTTTTTGATATTCTTAAATTATTTATTTCTCTTTGTCGAAGTCATGCTGACTTTTTTATTCATAAAGCATGTTCTACTGCTCATTTGTTTCAAAATCTAGCATTAGTATTTTGTAATATTTTCTGATTTGTCTGGGAAAAGATCTAATAAATATCTTGTTCTCCCACATTCCATTCCCTTAAGCTCTGAATCTTAAAACTGCTTACCAATCTTCTAATAAGAAATTTATATTAAAAAATAAAATATTTTAATACGTATATTCCATCAAAATGCTGCAATTTTAATTTGTAAACTAGTCCTGGTTTATTGTTACTTAACTACACATGCCCAGATGCTGCCCAAGACCTTCAAAAATAAATATAAGGCAGGGGAAGGCGGAGCTTCGTCGCTGCGTTACAACTGCGATCTCGGGGCTCTGAGATCGCAGCTGATATCTTCGCCCCTGGTCGGTCCTAACGGACCTAAACCGTCCCGTAGAGACGGTGACAGTAAGGGGGTGCGTTCTGTAGATCCCAGGGACATCGCAAGTCCCTGGTTGATCCAGAAGAAGCCCTTTTATCATCAGCGGAGAGGCAGCCATTAAGCTGCTGAAGCTGAGACAGCTCCGAAAGGAAGAGATTGTAAGGGAAAGTGTATCGGTTTGGTGAGGACTTTTTTTATTATTATTAATATTTGTCTAAAGGACACCCTAAGAATGAGAAGAAATCTGTAAGATTTTTGACTAAACTGACTTAGCGGCGATTTTTAAAGAGAAATGTCAAAGTGAGGCTTGGCTTTTTACTTTTACTTTTTTTTTTCTTTCTATTGAACTTCTATGGTGATCTAGTTAATCAGACTGCCTTTTTCTTTTAAACTTACTTCTTTTCTTTTTTTTCCCCTTCTCCTTTTTGACTGTTTATATTTTATAAAATAGAGGCCCCCTTTAGTAATTTTTTTTAAAATTAAATATATATATATACTTTTTCTTTCTTTTTAGGTTTTTTAGGGGGGAAGAAGGGGGAGTGGTTTTAGGAAATTTTGCAACACTGCCAACTAGAGGCTTGAAAATATTTGAAGTTGGGACCTGGGAAAAAAATTTTTTCTCAAGGCCACTGGAAGCAACAAGATAGAGGGAAGAGCACTGGAGGATGTTTATACAGGTGCCCTTTGGGACTTCTATTATCAATTGAATATTTGAAGCTTGGCTTTGAAATGTGTGGAGAAGCCAAATAAAAGCCTTGGATAAATAAAAGGCAGTGGGTGCTTTTTACTTTTTATTTCTTATTAACTGTTCTATCCCTCCCCTTCAACCCCATAGCATTTTGTAATATTGGTATATTCATTTTTTATTTTATCTCATTTTCATTTTTTTTTTAAAGGGGAAGCCTCAGAATATTTATTTTTTCCTTTTTATTTTTTTTTATTGGGATATTTGCCTTTTTATTCCTATTTTTGACTTATTTTTATGGCTATTTTCTATTTTTGAGGTCTCTCAATTGGATTAAGGTGGGAAGAACCTGAAGAATTCTTTTTTCTCTTTCCTTTTTCTTTGCTTATTATTTTTTCTTTTTTTTAATATTGTTGGGCTTTATTTTGTCTTTTTTCTCTCTCCATTTTTAATTTTTGCTTTTGAAATATAACTGAGTATTTCATAATTGGATTAGGGTCTTGAAGAACCTGAATAATTTTTCTTTTTCAATTTTGGGCCTTTTACTTTTTTTTTCCCTGGTGTTTTCCTTCTTTCTAATTGGATTACAATTGGTCACCTTATTAATTGGATTAAAAGAACCGGAAGACTCTGAGCTACGGAATGAGTAAGAGAATTTTACCGTCAGGCATTTCAACTTCTGCTCCTGTCTCCCCATCACATGGAGGACGACTTTCAACAATGGCGAAGCAAGATAAAGCACAAGTGGATTTAACGACGGTTATGCAAGGGATACAAGATCTTAAAATGAGTATGGAACAAAGAATGGAGAGTATTGACAAAAGAATTGGGAAGATTGATGAAAAATTAGAAAACGTTCAACAAATGATGGTGAATCACGATGAGAGAATCCAAAAAATAGAAGAGAAAGACAAACAAAGAGATGACATAATTGGAAATATTGATAATAGATTAGCAACGATTGAACAAGAAAAAAGTGGGATGTTGAAGTGGGAGATGGACAGGTCAGAATTTTATCTTAGATTCCAAAATATTGAGGAGGAAAAAGGACAAAATTTGGCCGCAGTAATGATTGAAATATTGGCTGGAGCCTTGGAAATAACAGAGGAAAAGATGATGGATGGAGTAGATGAGATATATCGAGTCTTCACAAGATATGCGATGAGGAACCAATTACCAAGAGAGGTTCATGTCAGATTCACCAAAAAAACTATTAGAACCCAAATATTACAAGTGGCAAGAGAAAAGGTGTTGAAATATAAAGATAAAGAGATTGTGGTCTTAAAACAATTACCTAGAAAAGTGAGAGAGATTAGAAGAGAATATCGATTTTTGACTAAAATGCTGTTGGAAAAAGAGGTGAACTATAGATGGCTGATTCCAGAAGGATTAATGTTTACGTGGCAAGAACAAAGACATAGAATTGATTCAGTTGAGAAAGCAGAAATATTCTACAAGGAATTTTTTGAAAGAAGAGAAGGGGAGAGAGAAAAAGAGAATATCTCAACTGAATTTGAAGAGGTCCAAATGGAAATGGGAAGAGAGGAAGGTGCAGTAGGTGGACAAGTGGAGATTAAAGAACGACGTGAAGTAAGATCCACAAGAGCTGTTAGACCTAAATATAAAACATAACCATGGAGGAAAAAAACCTGATTTATATGAATATAAATGGACTGAATTCAACTACCAAAAGAAGAAAAACTTTCCACAAATTAGAGAAGCTAAAATTTGATATAATCTGCCTACAAGAAGTTCACATTAAAAAACAACATGAACAATTACTGGCACGACCAAAATTAGGGAAAATATTTACTTCTTTGACTTATTGTAAAAAAAGAGGAGTGGTTTTGTATATTAAAGAAACCATTCCAGCAAAACTGATTTATACTGATGAAGAAGGAAGAGTATTAATGGTTGAAATAGTGGACAATAATACAAAAACACTCTTGGTTGCAATTTATGCCTCGAATGATAAACAAGAAGAATTTTATAAAAAATTACATATGAAAATAATTGAACTGGACTATGCTAATATACTTATGATGGGAGATTTCAATGGAATTGTAGACAATAAACTGGACTATACAGCAAAAGCAACACGACAAAATAGGAAGACCCTCCCTAAATCCTTTTTTAAAATGACAGATGAATTAAATCTAAAAGATATATGGAGAGAAAAAAATGCTAAAACTCAACAATATACTTTTTATTCCAATAGACATTTATCATGATCCAGAATAGATATGATTTGGACATCAACAGAATTATTATCCAATATTCAAGAAATAAATATTGAAACAAGTACATGGGCAGACCACAATCCAATGATAATTAAATGGAAAGGACAAAAAAGAAGATCTAGATGGACATTAAATAATACTATTTAAAGGAAAAAAATTTTACACAATGGATGGAAAAAGAATTGGCCTTCTTCTTTAATGAAAACAAAAAAGAAGATACTTCAATACAGAATGTTTGGGATACAATGAAGGCATATGCATTCTTATGATAGACTATACAAAGAAAAAGAACATTAGGAAGAGGCAAATGATTAAAGCTTTAGAAGATGATCATAAAAAACTGGAAAAAGAATCACAAAAAACTCCACAGAAAATAAATATTAAACTTAAAATGGATATAATTAAACATAAAATGGATCAAGCAGAGAAAGAAGAACTAGCACAAAAAATTAGAAGTGCTAAACAGAACTATTTTGAAGATGCAAATAGGCCAGGTAGATGGTTGGCATATAAATTGAGAAAAGAGAAAGAATCAAGGAAAATATTACAATTAATAGACAATCAAGGTCAAATTTGCCATGGTAATAAAGAGAAAAAGGCAATTATTCGAGACTTTTATGGACAATTATATAAACAGGAGGATCTTGATGAGGAAAAAATTAAACAGTATTTACAAAATGCTAACCTACCTAAGATACCTGATGAAACTGGGGAAATGCTAGAAAGTGCTATAACAACGATGGAATTAACTGAAGCACTTAATAGACAGAACAATGGAAAAGCACCAGGACCAGATGGTCTCCCGGCAGAATTTTATAGAACACGACAAGAACCATTGAGCACTTCACTATTAGAAGTCATGAATGAAGTTATGACAAATAAGAAAATACCTAAAACATGGTCAGAAGCTTATATTACACTTATCCCAAAAGAAGGGGTTGACCCATTACAAATTAAGAACTATCGACCTATTTCCTTATTGAATGCAGACTATAAAATCTTTGCTTCAATCTCGGCAGAGAGGCTAAAAAAATATTTAAAAAATTTTATTCACTCTGATCAGAATGGATTTTTACCAAAGAGACAAATTAAAGACAATATGAGGGTAATCCTAAACACATTGGAATATTACAAGGCGCACCCTGAAAAACAAATGGCTTTGATATTCTTAGATGCCCAAAAGGCATTTGAAAATGTGAATTGGAGATTTATGCTATTATTATTGGAACAGATGGGCTTTGCTAGAAAATTTATTCAAGCAATAGAAGCCATATATAAAAAGCAAACGGCAAAAGTAATGATAGATGGAGAATTCACAGACTCTATTAATATTAAAAAAGGTACAAGACAAGGATGTCCATTATCTCCTTTGTTATTTGTATTAACTTTGGAAGTGTTAAATAGAAATATTAGAGAGGATACAAATATAAAAGGAATGAAAGTTAAAAAGGAGGAATTCAAATTGCAAGCCTTTGCAGACGACCTGGTCTTTATTTTGGAAGACCCTTTAGAGACAGCTTTAAAACTATTGGAAAAGATAGAGATGTACGGTGAGATGGCTGGCTTGAAAATAAATAAAAACAAAACAAAGATTTTGACGAAGAACATGCTATTAAGACAAAGAGAAGAGCTGACAGACCTATTGAAAATTCAAGTTACGAATAAAGTTAAATATTTGGGGATATATTTGACGTCAAGATGTGCTGCACTGAAAGAGAATAACTATATTAAACTTAAACAGCAGATAGCATCTGACCTGAAAAAATGGGAAAATTTACAATTGTCATTGATAGGTAGAATTTCAACAATTAAGATGAATATTTTACCTAGAATTTTATATTTGTTTCAAACAATACCAATTAGGTTAGGTAAGGACTACTTTGAAGAATTAAATAAAATTGTGTTGAAGTATATATGGAAAGGTAAGAAAGTGAGAATAAAATTAAAACTCTTACAGGATGCTAGAATTAGACGAGGATTTGACCTTCCTAATTGGGAGTTGTATTATCAAGCTGCAAATTTAATGTGGGCTAAAGAATAGATAACGTTAAGAAAGACTAGATTGTTGGCATTAGAAGGACATGATTTATTATTGAGTTGGCATGCTTTTTCATGGAATAAGGGAACTAAATCGCAGGGTTATTTTAGAAAGCATTATATACAGGAATCGTTATGGTTGAATTGGGAGAAAATTAAGAAACAATGTTATTTGAAAATTCCAGTTTGGTTATCAACTATTGAAGCTTTTTCTTATCCTATAACCTATAAGAAAGAGCAAACAGTTAGATATGGGGAATTATTAGATGAAAAGGGTGAACTTAAAATGATGCAAAATTTAGAAGAACAAGGTATAAAGATGAATTGGTTTCCATATGCGCAAATACATTCAAGGTATCTTAAAGATTCTAAAATGGAAGGATTCTATGATAAATTGACTGACTTAGATAGGATATTGACAGGTACTAATGAAAAAGTGATCAAAAATTATATAATTATTGGTTGGAAATTAAATTGGAGGAAGAACAAGTTAAAGAAACAATGATTGCTTGGGGAAGAATTTTGGATATGGGATTGATTTAGAGAAATGGCAAAAGTTGTGGTCTCAAAATTATAAAATGACAATGTCAACAGCATATAAAGAAAATTTGTATAAGATGTTTTATAGGTGGCACTTTCCCCCGACAAGAATTGCAAGAATGTTTAAGAACAAATCTGAAAAATGCTGGAAATGTCATCAGATTCCTGGTTCATATTATCATATGTGGTGGACTTGTGAGGAGGCCAGGAAATACTGGACTAGAATTCGCATATGTTTGGAAAAAATGACAAAGAAACATATAGGCTTGAAACCGGAGATTTTTTTATTGGGAATCTTACCTGATATATATAACAAAAATTTAAAATATTTGATTGTAAATATATTAACAGCGACTAGGATTGTATTTGCTAAAAATTGGAAAAGTGAGAGAATACCATTAGAGGAAGAAATCATTAAGAAAATATTGGAATGTGCTGAAATGAGTAGATTGACATTTGAAATTAGAGAACAAGAAGATAAACAATTTTATGAAATTTGGGATCTTTTTTTATCAATGGTTAGATAACACAATATAATAATAGAATATTTAGAAACCTAGGATATAACGAATATGCATTTTTTTTCTTTTTGGTTTTGATAATATTTTATTAAGATAGATTTGATATGATTTTATGATCTGTTATAAAATAAATTAATTAAACTATAGTTATCTCGCTTAAGTATGAATTAAATTACAGTCAAATGATTGTTCAATAGTGATATTGGGATATATGGTTGTTGATTGATGATATGAGTTATTATGCAACATAATTATTATGATGACTATGAAATGGATGCACAAAAAAGAGTGGTAAACCAACCGATACACTGCTTGTAACTTTATGAAGAATGATGATGTTTTTATGTTACGTCCTATGTTTTATGTGTTTGTGTTTGTTGTAAAAAATTAATAAAACTTGTTTTTTAAAAAAATAAAAAATAAATGTAAGGCATGTATTTCTAATGCAGCATCTTTCTCAGTTAAGGTAGACTTGCAGGATGGAAGCGTTAGGAAAAAAAAATAGAAAGTGCAGTGCAAAACTTATGCAATTAATCTAAACAGTACAGTTTTGGAATAAGCAATTCATGTTTTACAGTATTTATTTGTTACAGGAAAAAAAGTGTTCTGTTTTGGGGACCTTACTTTGCTCATTTTGTTAATTTTATAAATTAAATGTCTAGTGAAATATATTCATGTTTTCTTGACTTTTTTAACTGCCCAAGCAATTAGTCTTTTCTCTTAGAGCCAGTCTGGTGCAGTAGTTAAGGTTCTAGCTTAGAAACCAGAAGGCCACGAGGAAGATGGGCAGTTGAGAAATGTGAAATAAATAAATGGCAGAATATCAATTTAATAAAAATAGAGCTACTGTCCATATTCTTTTCCTGCATATTTCCAGACAACTAAGAAATTATTTTATGGCTTTGAACTATATTACAATTATACACAAATACAATTTTTAGTGTATAATATACAGAAAAAGGCTTGTTTATTATGCTAGTCTCTAAAACTGCATTCCAAAATTAAATCATTACTGGATAATCCTCAGATATTCCAAAATAATATGTATGCAACATCACATTTTTCTAATACAAAGAACTAAGCAATAGATGCAACTTAGTATTTAAGAAATCTAATAGCTATAAATAAATATCAATATATTTTTCTCTTATGGTTATGTACATTAATTTCAAGTGGCTTTCAAAGTCAAATTTATTCTCATTGTCTCATTTCAGTAATAAGCTAACAATTATTATAAGTCAAGGTTAACTCCTTGTAACTGACTTCTCCCTAGGATGTTTTCCAACAATCCAGTCTAAGCAAAGTTCCTGAAACTTTCAGTGGTTCCACATCAAAATAGTAGTCAGGTCCAACCCTGCCTATTTATTGATCCACATTTGCGTACTGCCTATTCTTGTAAGTTGTAGCTTACAATATACAGAATTATAGCATTCATAAAAACTCAACATAAAAGCAACTAATACATTTAGTTATTGGTATTGTTCACAAGAGCTATTGCTACCCTTAAAAAGATTTTCGAGCTAAATATCGTATGAAAGAAAACTATCTTAACCACTTTGCTAAAAGCTGTAAGGGGAGGGGCACATCTGACCTCCAGGGGCATGCTGTTCCAGAGGGAGGGACTGCTCCTGCAAATGTGCTTCTCTGAGTCCCTGATCACTTTCGGGGTGGGCACCTGAAGCATTCTCTCCCTGCTAGACTGCGTAGGGTGGACAGATTCTACCTGGAAAAGACAGTCCCAACAGTAATGAGAGGCCAAGCCATATAGGGTTTTACAGGCAATCACCAACATCTTAAATTGGCCCAGAAGCCAAATGGCAACCAAAGCAATTCCTACATCATGTAGTTTATTCTGCTGAATCAACTAACACCAGAGAGCAAGCAGGCGACCACATTACGTATGAACTAAATCTTCAGAGTCATCTAGGATAGTCCCTTTAAAATGAATTGTTGTAGTCTGACTGAGAGATGAATTACTGTCTTCTGCATCTCCTGATCCAGGGAAGAGTACCACTCGTAGATCTGCCAAAGCTGGAAGGAGGGTCTCCTGATCATAGCTTTCATCTACCATTAATTCCAGTAGGAATTACCTATCTTCCAAGGTCAGGGCTGTTACCCTATTTCAATCCTCTATTTTCATAGTGATACCGAAATATTTCCTCAAAATTGGTTGATATTTAAACCAACAGTATTACTTAAGGGTATAGCTATTAAATGTCAGACTGGTACCAGGGAGACTCATGTTCAAGTTCATCCTCAGCCACAGAAACTCACTGAAAATTAGCCCTTGGAGACTGGTCCAGGCAAAAATAGTTTGGAATTTAATTGGAACTGTACTTTATTGCAAAGACTATAGGAACAGAATCTTGAAAACCTGCAGTGCTTTCCCTTTCCCCCTCTTGTAGCAGAGAGAGGAATTTGGTAGTACCTTTTCTGAGTAACAAATTTTATTAACAGAAGCAAGTGTTTGTGAGCTGCAGCTTACTTTATCAAGTGGAGTCAGGTTAAATTTCTAATATTCTCCTCATTCGTCTTTTACAGTATTTTCAAATCTAATTGTGATTAGGTACTTGATTTTTCATAATTCTCCTTACTCTCCCCCCAGCCCCCCATCTCTGCAGAACTCACTCTTTTTGCCTTTGCTAGATGAGCTGTCATAGTCACTTGATTCAATCTGTTTCTCTTTTAGATCAGCTTCAAACCGGGCAAGATCTGTATCCAACCTCCGGATGTGCTTATCTACCTGTAAACATAATAGGAGTACAAAAATATTATTTGAGATGAGAGTCAATTCATTAACAGGATGGAGATTCTGCAAATAGAAGAAAGAAGAAGCTGGTTACACTAATAACTGAAAACGAGTAATAAAATGAATGAAATCCAATGAATGAATGAAATTTTATAACATTGTTTTCTTGCTATATCTCATACCATTTCATATGTCTGCATAGCCAATTGTACTTTGTCATCACCAAACTCCTTGCACTTCCCATAGGCCTCCTGGATTTGTTTCAGAAGACCCACTTTCTCTTCTGAAGACAGAGTCCGTGCATTGCTGATATATTCTGTAGCCAGTTTATCAATCTCTGATTTAAGATCTAGAAGAAGCAGAAAGAAGTCTGATGAAGACGATTTTACCATAAATTCCACAGTAACAGAAACTGACATTAAAATTCACTTTTTTAAAAAAATATGTGACACACAATTACTCCAAATTAATTGCTGTCTTCCACTCATCCTATCTCTTACTAACCTTCTGTTCGTTGGTCTAGATCTCGCATAAGCTGAAAGTTTCTCTGGAGTTCAAAAGGCAAATTCTCAATGCCTAAAAAGGAGGAACCCAAAGACAGGAAAGATGATCAGCCAAAGGGGACATTGTGCTATTTTCTTTAACACATTAACATATGAACACCCATACTAATGGGCGTTCATATGTCAGTAGAAAATGAACTGCCAGATATTTAATTTTATATTCAAATATCATGTTTGAGAAAACACCAGAATGATTATTTGGGTCTTAAATGACATGAGACACACATTTCTCACTAAACATACTGCACAATGCCAATCCTAGCTGTGACTAGAATGTATTTGCTTATATGTATACAAACACTGGCTCAATTAGGTTTTTCTGCCATTCGTCTGCTGAAGCAAAAATTTAAAAAAATGTTTACAGCAGAGTCTGTTTTATAGTACATTTGATTCACTGAAGCAGGAATGTCTATTTTATTCCCCAAACTGTTTTGTAAATGTCCAGCATACTGTCTGCATCTCTTACAAAATGTGCTTTCTTCTAACTTATCCTTTAGGCAATTCTTCCTCTTTCCTTAAATATTTTAGGCTTCAAAGTACATGTATTTAAGGTACAACAACTACCACTGCTTGGAGTCCACTGGAGCTGGGCAGCTAATACATTCAAATAAATGAAACACAGATCTGATCTGCACAGGCACACCCATATAGACTGAATGTTGCGTTTAAAGTGAAGAAGGCATGCAACTCCATCCCTTAGAACTGGATTACACTACAATATATCTTAAAGTTGAGCCAAACTGAACAAAGAGATTGAATAACTTCCTGCAAATCTTTCGGCTGCTCTTGGAAAGCTCCATTTCAGCATGTAAACTGGATCAGGGACAATACTTAGCGTGTCCCTACTACCCTCTTTCCTCATCACACTTTTCCAGGAATAACGCCTCCGACTAAAAGGGCGCAGCACCGCCCTTTCCCCTAAGAACCGCGAGAGGCGGGAAGACAACTCATCAGGGGTTTCCAGATCGTGCTTCACCCACCGGGGAACCATGATGAGCCGAAGTGCCCTCCTGACCAGGTTCTCTCCGCCGCTGAACCCATGAATGGCCCGAACATGCAAAGAAGCGTCCCCTTGATCTCATGCGCCCACCCAGCGACACGAAATCGAGACGTCTGCCGGCATTTCGCGGCCTCCCTCCCGGCCGAATCCCACGCCCGGTCTTACTATCGAGGTAGTGTTCCAGGTACATCCCAGCCGCCATTTTGGGTTCCAGCCAACCGCCCAGGCGCTTCTCTTGGCCCCGCCCAACTCCGGCATTATTTCCGCCCTGAGTGAAAGCGACTTCCGTTCTGCGGCTGACTTGCTTTCGCCTGCGTGCCAGGTGGCCGCTTCTTGATCTTGCTTGAAGAGGCGATTTTTAGTGATGGCAAAAAAGGGGAGAGATGGTCCTGGTTATCTTTCCTCCCACCCCTTTTAACCAAAAGCAAATATATGTGCCTTTTTCTATTTTAACCTTAAACGAGTACATTTTTTAAAACTAAAACAAATACATTTTCATACGGGGCGCTCTGGATAATAGAATAACAGTTGGACTGGCCCTTGGAGATCATCTAGTCTAACCCCCTCTCAAGCAGGAGATCCCATACCACTCCAGGCGAATGGCTGCCAGTCTCTTCTTAAAAATATCCAATGATGGAGCACCCAGGACTTCTGAAGGCAAGCCGTTCCGCTGGTTAATCGTTCTGATTTTTCTCCTCCGTTCTAGGACTAGGTTGCTTCTCTCCTTGATTAGTTTCCATCCGTTGCTTCTTGGGCTGCTTCCAGGTGCTTTGGAGAATAAGTTGACCCCCTCTTCTTTATGGCAACCCCTTAGATATTGGACCACTGCTATCATACCACCCTTCCTTTCACTAGACTAGACATACCAAATTCCTGCAACTGTTTTAGCCTCCAGCCCCTTAATCATCTTTGTTACTCTTCTCTGTACTCTTTCCAGAATCTCAACTTTTTAATAATATGATGAACAAAATTGGATGCAGTATTCTAAGTGTCATAATACATGGTACCAATACTTCATGCGGTCTTGATTCTATCCCTCTGTTAATGCAACCTAGGATTGCATTGGCTTTTTCGGCTGCTGCCACACACAAGGATGCCAAGATACGTCTCATAGTTACTGCTATTGAGCCAGGTTTCACCTAATCTGTACCTGTACATTTGGTTTTCTTACCTAAATGTAAAACCTTACTTTTCTCTACATTGAATGTCATTTTGTTAGATAGGGCCTGATGTTCAAATCTATTTAGATCTATCTGGAGTGTTGTCTATTCCTCCAGCTTAGTGTCTGAATATTTGAGCAGTTCCCTTTCTATTCTGTCATCTGGCCATGGATTCTGTTTAGGAGGAGGACATGTTTCACAGAAGCTCAGAGGTACTCACTTTGAAGTGTCTCCATTTTTTAAAACGGAGAATTTGGGAATTTCACAGTCCGTTTCATCAGATGCATGGAAGGGGAATGGCGACAGCAAATAATGCCTATAGCATCATTCTAGACTGAGTTGTGCCTTCATTCCAGAAATCCAGTTGATACCTGGTTTTACTCACAGAACTTTGGGAATTTTAGTGAAATCACTTAAAAAAAAACAACCCACATGCAAACAAAGAAAGAAGCAAATCCACAAAAGCATAAAGTGCTACATTAAAAAAGATAATTCCTACAGTTAAGTTCATATTTATTCTCAGCCTTTTAAGATAATAATCCCCTTGAGGTATTGTTCAATGGTGTAGTCTAGAAATAGAAATGCAAATAAAAATTATTTGAAAACACATTGCTAGGATTTTTCCCAAAGGGCAACATTTCCTTCTTTTCCTTTTTCTCTTCCCGCTGCCTTAAGAAAGGAAGAGAAAAATAAACATTGATTAAACAAGACTAGGAAGATTAGGAAGGTAAGTGGAAGCTAATCTTCTGGGAAGCTGTGTTTTATTTGCTGCTTAAATTTGGTCAAATGTATCATGTTGACACTGACATAAATGAGTGTTTAGGAAAGCACCAGGAAGAGAAAAAGAAAATTAAGTTTGTACATAGTTCAAATATATTTTGGTTTATTAAACAAATACAAAAATGTAAAAAAAGGAACAAGGGACAAAAGCAAAGGCAACTGAAAAGGAAAATAAAAATTATGTATGGATTTAGAATCATAAGTGACCTTGAAAAAGTTGTAAGCATGCTTATACAGTATTCCTTTCCAAAGTGATAACTATACAAAGGCAAAATCGTTGACAACAAATCTTGAAATTGCAGGATTTTTCAGAGATCCTAATTGTATTGATTTTTCTGTAAGAGCAATTTGCCACTTATGTTTCATACTGCTGAACAAAGTATTTTAGATTTCTGGTCCTTCTCATAAAAAAACTGGTGGATAATTGTTGCTGTTAGTTGTGAAGTCATGTCCGACCTATTGCGATAATAGATGGTGGATAATAGAAATTAACTAAATTTCTTGTATTGCATTGATTTGTTTGTTTTAACAAAACTAACATTTGTTTTAATGCAGGTGTGACCCACCTGTGGCCCGCAGGCTGCATGCGACTATGACAACTACAATGCGGTCCCACAATATAAAACGTTAAGAAAGTTAGTTATTTATTACATTAACTATATATTTTATCTGTGGCCCAAGACAAATACCCATGTTTTAATGTTTTATCTTGTTTTTATGACTATAAGCCACATAGAGTCACCTCTAGGTGAGATGGGTAGAATAAATAATTCATTGTGACAGATTGTTGGATGATGTTCACCTGTTGGAAACATAGAAAGTCAATGGCAGAAAAATTGAGCCTCCCCTTTTAGTTCTTTAGTTTGTTGTTTCTTTATAATTATTCTTTTTATTATTCATTTTATTTTAATTTTTTTGTTGAATGTTAGACAAGTTTATACTGATGATTAACCTGCTATACCGATAATTAACCCTTATACTGATGGTTAACCATATTTATACTGATGATCAACTTGGAGTTTGATTCAAAGCTTCCACTACTCATTCTTCAAAAAAAAAAAAAATCCAAAAAGTCTAAATTGATTTTGCTGTCAAAATGGATGTCTATAACCTGTCTAGAAAAGATATAGCTTATATGTGTAGTGCCACCTGTCGATTAACTTCAGAAGCAATTCTAGATGACTTGGTGAAATAAATTTAAAAACTGTTTTAAACTATAGAGCCCTGAGAATCTCTGAATTCATATTCCAAATAACTTGTATAGGACTTTCAAAAGAATCTATTTTGCTCTAAGTTTTAAAAACTTATGAAATTCCCATCCGAAATGAAGGCCATTTAGCAATCTTGTCAATGAACTTAATGGAGAAGATTAATTTATGTAAATAGTTTACAAAAGAATGTTTGAACTTTGTTTGAAATCCTGTTGGAACTTATGGCTAGTATAAAACATACTCAGCAGTAATAGGTTTACTGGAGCCCATTATCTTAATGGTGTGCACGTACATGAACATTGCACATGTATTTTGTACTAAAATATATCCTTATGTTTAAAATGATGACCAAAGAAAAAGTTCATGTTTCTATTTTTTCTAACCTTTTAAGTATTCAAGTACAGATTTGAAGTAATAAACATTAAATTTCTACCATGTTAATTCAATTGGTACCCATGGAACATTACTTGATTTCCTAATTAAATGATATTTTTAGTTTAAATGTGTCAAATAGTTTTAAGTTGCATACATCTCAAGTGCCATTATGCTTTGCTTGAAATGTATAATTAGTTTATCCCCATGATTTTTAGTTACTCATAATTAGTTGCAAAATATGAAATCAGGCAATGGACAAGTGTTTGAAAGAAAATTTTAAGGAAGAAACTGAATCTGTACTAAGCTGTCTGAAAATGACAACGTGCATCATAATATCACCATGCAAACAAAACCACCTAGAACAGGGATGTCAAACTGAGGGCCTGTGGGCTGGATGCGTCACGCACTGGCCATGCCCACCCCTGGTTTAACGAAGGGGGAAAAAATGTCCCAATACATCACACAAGTTTGACACCCGACCTAGAACTTGCATGGTGACATCTGATACAAGTATGCAAGTTGTATCATTTGCAACACGTTATACATTGCTTCTCCCATACCTTTTCCTGAAGATTTCCCTATTTCATCACAAAGCAATGGTAATGGAAGATGTTGCAGTAACTTTTGCAGTAGAAAGTCATAATTATAGTTCTGTGGTTCTAAGTACAGTAGTCATTTTAACTGGGCCACTGGCAAAAAAATGCTTGTCCAAATATATAGAGAGACAAGCCATTCAAAGCCTTGTAAAACTGATTGCTCCATGGAACTGAAATTCTCAATCCCTATTAGGTGAGAGAATAATAAGTCAGTTCAAACTTAGACACAATGCTGAGGAGACAGACCCTCATGTTTGCTATTCCCCTCAATCTTTGGCTTTTCCAAATATTAGTATTTGCTTATTTGAGACAGGAACAAAAGCTTGAGAGACAGGAACAGAAAAGGAATATTGTGGTTAAAGGCTTCCATCTTCTAGCACTAAAAAAAAAAGACATCAGAAGTCCCAGTGAAGGAGAAATCTGACATCTGAATCTTTATAGAATGGACAAGAGGGGACCGAGAATGTTAATCAAAAAGTTTCTTCCGATCCAGTATGTTTTCTTAAATCCAAATTGATGATAACATGTTCCAAGCTATCTATTTCTTGAGCAAAATACCCTGGCATTAAGTATTGTTGGATGGTGAAAAGAAAAAATTCCCTTCCACACACAGTGGGGAAAACAAAGGAAGTTCCACTTTCTGGTAGTAATTTGCAAACAGAGGAATAAAAGAGATCAAGAATATGTATTGATTCCATGAAAATAAGAAAGCCACAATATGTGACCACAACATGCAGCTGCCTGACAATTTTAGGCTTGTTCCAGCATAAAATTTGAATAGTGGATTGCTCTGAAAGCTGTTTTCCATATCATTTGGTAATCTTACATGCTGAATTCACACTTTGCAACTGATGAATATACGTTTCCCTGACTTTGACTTTAGGCTGTCATAGTGTTTATAAACACTTTCTTTATAAACACTCTGATTTATAAACCATGGCTTTTGCATTGTGTGTGTGTATGTATATGTATGTGTGTGTGTGTATGTATGTATGTATGTATATATGTGTGTGTGTGTGTATGTATGTATGTGTATATACACACACACACATAAAATTTTGCTTTATTTTAACAAGCTATGGTTATAACAACTGCCTTAGCCCAGGTATTTTCAGAATCATGTTTGCTATTGCAGCAAATGCTGTAGACATAGAGATTGTCCAAATTTTAACCAGTTGAGGAAAGGCAGTTTTGACCACATCAGATGTGAGAGCAAAATCAATTTCTCAGGAGTATTAGAAAAATGCAAACAGCCACATTAAAAGAGTTTTTCTGTTTAAAATTCAACTTCCTCATGGTTTTATAATTTTAATTAGGAAGTATTGGATATATCTTACCATCTTGTCAGACAATCATTTCTGGAAGAACTGCCTAGTCTGTCCAAGTAGAATTAGTTCAATTTGTTTAGGGTTAGGGTTATATCAAGAGTACTGAAAGAGTAGCTGATAATTCCAGTCCTCTGACAGGCTACATTTGCAGAGTTTATTAATACAAGCCATAAAGTAGTTTGGGTGATTGTGACTGAATACGTGACTCTTATCCATTGTGATTTGGAAACTATGATTTCTGCCTTAACAAATTACGATTAAAACAGTGGCTTGGTGCTGCAAGCCACGCACGATTTAGAGAGGGTTCATATAGGTTGTATTTTTTTTTAAAGCTTGTGCAAATCACTATCAAAAATTGTGGGCTTTGCATCTTCTTGTTTTTTTTTTTTGTGCAAACTGAATGGAGCAATTGCGGTCCTTCAAAGTTTGAAAAACTGTAATATATAGATTAAATTTTAATTATTAAAAGTAGGAAGTATATTTATTTATTGCCCCAGCCTAACCCAAGAGAAAAAAAATCATTTCTTTTTAAATAATTCCATTGTTATGGGGTATCACACATATCCATTTGTCATTTTGGGAGATGCCACATCACAAAAATTTGAGAATCCATCTTAGTACAATATTTCAACTGAGGCTTTGAGACCAAACATAGTCAGAAGGAAAAGGCAGTCACTGGGCAAATTTCTGTCTTCTAGCTTCATAACAAGAACCACCTATTAGCGCTCGTCACCTAGAAAGAGAGATTAAAAATTAAGAAAAACACACACACTTTCCCTTGATAGTCCCAGCGTCAGGATGAATACTGTATTTCTTTGGAAGTTTCTAAACAAGGATGTGGAACCTTGTATCAGCCGATAAAGCTAAAAGGAAACGTATCTATGCTAATTGAAATGAAATTACTTTCTTCTACTGCAATTGTTGTCTGAATGCTGGGGCGTTAATATGCACATAACAAAACTATACCTCCTTTGTGTCCTCCTACCCATCAGGCTTTCAGGAGAAGCTAATTTGGATTTTGCTCTTCATAAGCTTCAATTTACTTATTATGTTTTCCTGGAACTGAAAAAAAGCTTCTGAAGTAAGTGCTGGATGGCTGAAATCTGTGTCAATACAGTTGCAGTTTAATCCTCGTGGCTCTGATCATAACTGTTAAGTCTGCAGAGGGTGAAGATCCATTAATAGTAATCTTGTAAACTGCCCTGAGTTTACCTAAATGAATTGGACAGTGTAGAAATGTGGTGAATGAACAAATATTCTGATTAATTTATACCTATGGGAGCTACCTTCCTAATATACTTATGTTGGACTGCATTCTTATAAATCCCAGCTCACAGAATTTTAGATCTTGGAGATTCCAGGAGAAAGAAATGTAGTTAAAACCAGTTCCTGACTAAAATGTTAAATATACATTAGGAATTGATGGTGGATGGCTGTCCTGTCCTCTTCTCAGATGTTATTGCAGTGATAGAGAAGCACAGATTATCTTTAGCTGATTAGAAAGTAAGCAATGGTTTCTTTCTTTTATCTCCATTAATTATTTTATGATCTACATGAATAATACCTGCAACAATAAAAGAATTAAATGGGAAGCTGTTAGTCCTGCTGAACAAGAAGGGGGCAGGTGACCAGATTGGTCGAAAATACTTTAGCCTCCAAGTCAGAAAACTCAAAGGAGATCTCTCTTCACACTAATTACCACAGGGGGAAAAGTTTCCACATAAGGGGGGCAGTTGTGCAATATTCTATTCTTGCTCCACTCTCTAGCATTTCTCCAGATTTTCAACAGGACAACTCCAACAGTGTGTTTGTGTTGTTCCCCGTCCCTTTTTTCTCTGGGCTCATATTTTTTATTGGAAAATATTTTCTAATGTATCTTTTTTGCCCTTTATAGGGCCTTGTCAATAGCACTTTCCCATGATCTAGAAATCTTATCTCAAACAAATCCCTGTAACAGTGACAGCCAATGATCCAGCATCTGCAGAATCCTTTAAATCGGTTTCTGAAAGGTAAGGAAGTGGCTACCTTGTATTTCGCTAAGCACAGGGGAAGATAATCCCTCTCACAATCTCTCTCCCCCCCCCCCACAACTATTTCTAGATTGGCCAATACTTATTTAGGAATAGGGATAAAGCTGGGTGAATAAAGGGCAGGGAAGAAAAGACATCATTGAGATAGTGAGAAAGAAATAAAATTGCATTTGTACCTAAGATGAGGAGCAAAATTTCAAATTCCAACATAGCAGTTGGACCAAAATAATGAATTTTCTGCTCAACTTTGTAAAGTTGCCAGAGTAAGATTGCTCAAGTTCTAGGCCAATTTTTGTGTGTGAAATGAGTAGAGACCAGGAAAGGGCTTAGCACAAGATACAAATTAGAATTTATACAGAGTATGAGTCTGAAGTAGAATCCTTTGGAGATCAAAGCTCAAGATGGCTACAATTGTGCAATCAAAGCTCTAGTCTTTTTATATGTGTATTGTGCAATGAGGAGCTGCCTCTTCTGTTACGGCTATAGAAATCCAGCAGATCCATAGATCCAGCAGAAGTATGGTCTGGATCCTGCCTGAGAAGGAGTTCCATTGGTCAGGACTCAGGCGATGCACCTTTCCTGCTATAACTCCACTCCCAGGAACATCGTTCTCCATGAAGTGAAGTTAGCCCCATCTCTTGATAAAGCCTTCATCAATAAAGGAGGATATTTATAGCTTAGAGTTGAAATGAAGGGGTGCTCTCTGAGCTTGTTTTCTTACAGACATTTCATTACCCAAAATATCAGTGCTGATGATGTTACTTAATTTGGGTAATGAAACATTGTAAGAAAGCAACCAAGCATAGAGAGCATCAAGGACCCCTCAGAAAACTTTGAAAATGTTATTCCATCTATCCCAGGAATGCCTGTGATGAGTCTGTGAAGTGGTTGAATGAGACTAAATGACAGTTGTCTTCCTGCAATATTTGGGTTCTTTATTCCTTTATGCCTTTTTTTGCTTATTTATGTCTGATTTGTAAAATATTGTGATATGGTTCGGTTATTTGTAAGATGCCTACAAGCACTTTTTATGAGATGGGAAGCTATAGAAATTTGTTAAATAAAGCAATATAAGAAAAGGGTTGGGCCTTCAATCCTATGATTATAGCACCATTTCTACTTTTTTAAGACTTCCCCTAAACAGCCTGGGAAAAACATTTATTATTTCATAATAAATGATAGGCATATGCATTTAAATTTATTGTTGTAATTCACAGTTCAAAGTGTGGATTACTGCTTGATTCCAACCTGTAACCACTCTGGGGCAGCCAATCATATATTCTAGTTTCCTCTTTATTCTAATGGATGACTAAGGTCTCAACCGCAGTGCTCACTGGATCCTCAAAAAAACTGAAAACCCACTGGATTCTTAAGCACCTAGAACCTTCCTAAATTGGTTTTCTCTATTCAACAATACTTGTTTCTCACATGCAAGTTCACTTCCTTTCCGTTTGAGCAGTCTAATTTACTATAACTGGGTCAAAAATATTTACCAGATCTATTGCAAATAATTCAAATCAACCTGTTACACTTTCAATTTATTTTGGTCCTAAGATTCACATGCATAGCCTACGCTATTGAGTCTCTACTGACCAATTTGAGCTAAGCAATTTCATGCAAAATGAAGCAGCTTTCCCAGCTGAACCAGCTCTTGGATCAGGTGTTTGTCAACCTTAAGCAACTTTTATATGGGCTTCAACTCCCAGCATTCCACAGCTTGCCCTAGACCATGGGTGTCACAGCTTGCCATTTTGTGATGTTTTCGCCCTTTGCAGAGCTGGGGGGCGGGCGTGACCTGCACGTGATGCACCCAGCCCGCAGGCCACCAGTTTGACATCCCTGCCCTAGACAAAGCTTATCTGTTACTTTATAAGATTCCAATAAGACTTCTGAAAGATATTGTCAGTGGATTTGCTTTTGGAGATAGGTCAAGAATGTCAGTTGGTTCAAAGTAATAATAGGTTGGTGAAGATCAGTGTTGACATAAATACATTGCTCTTGATCAGTATACTTTTTAAACATCGAAATGACTTGAAATATACAGGAGAACTTTGTCTCATAAACTTGCTTGCCTACTGCCATTCTCATAGAAAATCCTTCTGGTTTGCTTATCTTCCAAGGCTAAGTAAGCGGGAAACATTGTGCTACATTTTTTGTAATGCTTATCACAAGCTGAGATTTGCCAGACTCTTGGTCTTAAAAATAATCTACACAAAGATGTTTTTATCACCCCAAGCTTTAAAAATGGATTATTGAACGGATTATTTCCATTGCTATTTTTGCTAGTTAATTTTATCTAAATTAGCACAGTTATTTCAACGGTTACATTGGTTGATTTAATCTATTTGGTGAACCATCCTTGATGTAGAAATACTAAAAGCTGACATATATAATTCTAAAGTATACAACATATGGGCTGAATTCTGGCTATCCAGAGCATTTCCAAGCTCTGGCCTAATCTTAATTATCATGAAATTCATACAAACCTGGGAGTTTCTCAGGAAATAGCAAAACACTCATAAATCCATGCTTCTCTAGTGGCTGAGCAAAAGACAAGTTCAAGAGGGGGAAAAAAAACAAGAGGAGAGAATTAAGAGGCTTGATCTAGAGAACAGATCATCCATATACACAATAAAAAGTAGCATCAATCTGATAAAAAAGTCACTGCTTTAGCAGTAGTACAAAGGGAAAAAGGAAATGTATACAAAGACCTGGCCACGCAGTCTTCAGGAAAATATGTGGGCCTTAACAACATATATTTTAATAATTTCCAGTAGGCTTCGAACCTAGAGGATCCACTTATAATCATCTTACTATCATTCTTAATCCTTAATGAACCACAAACACAAACACAGTTTCATTAACATTAAGAGGGCTTTTGGAATTTATTCTTTAAAAAAAGTAATGAAATTAAATACAAAAGTTCTAATGCAATATTAAGATTGGAAATTTAAAATACCCCCCTTCCTCTGGGAAATGCAATATGAAAGATTCTTAAGAACAGCTGAAAATTACCCACACTGAACTAATGTGGCAATTTGAAAAGGTAAGAGCAAACGAATTTGTCTCCTTAACATTCAGTAACCAGTCCTCTCCAGTGAAGACGGAAAAAATACTGAGGAAAACACAAATGTTGCCAAATGCTTCAACATTTGTCATTTCTCTATGGTTACCCTTAACACTGCATCTCTGGAAAAGTGCTTTATTTATCACCATAAGGAAAACTGTGGAATTCTCTCACCCAAGCTTCATTTTTCTACAATGTCCTCTCTCTGGAGTAGCTTCAGAAGTCAGAATACTGATCTAAAATCTTCATGTAAGACAAGGGCAAAAGGTAAAGTCTCTTTACACAAAGGCAAACTACCTTTATATTATCCACCCGCTCAGCCTCTTTAAATGTGTATTCTTATTTTAACTTCCATCATTGTTGCAGCAATTTCCCCCAGGCTTTTTCTTAAAAGTAGATGATGGTCATAGATCCCAATTCCAATGTCCCAAGGAGGACAATATTCTCAGCTCCTCACAATCTGCACAGTGAAGGATAAACACCACAGGTGGAAAAAGCAGCATGCTCTCAGTTCCAACATGAACCTTAGAGCAGGACCTAGAATACTCTCGTTCTGTTCTTGAGATGAAATGCCTGAGGGGGGCTAAGTATTAGCAGTGTCCTTACTGCAGATACATAAAGAGTTGTGCCTGCCCACAATCTTAGTTTTTCCACTGCCCTGTCAGGAAAAGAACTGTTCCTGTTGCACTCTATGTGGCCCTTCTAGCCATTAATGTAGTTACAAGGAAGCTTCTGGAAAAAATATCTCTCATGAATGTGAGCATCTTCTGCAAAGCACACACAAGATAGAGAAATTAGCACATAACTAGTTACAGCCCTGAATCAAGGTCTGCTCAGTCTCATCATCTTCTCAGCATTGTGCTCAGAAAACAAGGGAGATAACTCTTGTAGCTCTTACAATGCTTGTAACAATCATGGACATGTTATGTGGTCCAGAAAATTAATACCCTGAGGGAAAGGAAGTGCAGGATTTTACCAGACGTGCATGTACACTTAAAAGTGTAGGGACACATGCACACAAAATTCATACCCATGCCCAACATAGAAACAGAACAAACACACGCACACTCAAATTCACCATAATCCCTGCAGCCAAAGCACAATCTTGAAATGTTTATGCACCGTTTAGATTTCAGTAGGACTTTATGTGCCCTACATGGGGGAAGGCAGGAGGGAGGAACATCCAACAGTACTGGTCCATCCCAAATGTGTGGGACCATCAAGTCACTCACAAATTTGTCCTCACACAATGCTGCTTTTAGCAGACAGGAAAGCAGTGTAAATTGCACAGAAAGCAGTCTGCCCTAGACAAGTTCTGTCATGGCTGAGGGAAGAACAAGCAAACCTTATATTCTTGCCTTAGGTATCCATCTACTGCCAACAATGAGAAGAATCTTCATTTGTTTAGAAAGGCACCTGAACTGATTTGTTTTTATGCACCAATATTAGCAAGTAAGTTCTTCCACTTTTTAATCTACAGCATTTGCAGGCTTAGTAGAGACAGTTTTTTTCACTTAAAGCCCAATTGGCTTTTTGTGCCTCTGTGGCTGACGGAATAATCAGAATATTGAAATGAAGGAACAAGAAATTGCAAGTTTAAAGCAAAGGGGAAATACTTTGAAGATGAAAACATCAACCTAGTATGAAGGATAAAAATCAAGGACTGAAAATAAAAGTGTGCAAGGATAATGTAATTTTATAAAACACGGATAGAATCCGATACAGCAAGGACAGAGGCAGGCTGGATGGGACTGAAGTGTGAATAGATATATCTATCCAACTATCTGTATATAGATTTATATATATATATATATATATATATATATATTTATATTTATATATAAATTCAAGTGGGGAGGACCAGAGTCTGTTGTTTGGGAAATTTCCCCTTCTAACTGCTCTCTCTGTGCAGTGCAGGATTGATTGTTTCCACCATTTCCTCTTCTCCATGTTCACCCCCTGGAAGATTCCTCTGATTCTTGCTCTCCAAGCATCACCACAACTACAGCCATCTTATATCCAGCCTGGCTTGGCAGTAAGGACAGTGAAGGAGGCATCTGGACCGCACATGTAGAGAGAAGTAGCCCAACAGTTCCCTGCCCCTGGGGCTTCCCCCAAAGACCTCCTTTGAGCCTTGGGTTCCAGACTACGCTTATTGCAGAAAGGGGGAAAGAGGGGAGTGAAGACAGAAAAACAACCCTCAGTCTCTCTCTGTCTCTTTTCTTTTTCTTTTTTTTTTTGGGGGGGGGGGGAGGCTGTTATTTTGGCACTCTTACCACTAGGCATTTTTTTTTGGTTTAGACTTGATGCCTGGAGGAGGCTTAACATTACGGTGGAGGTTAAACCCTATAAGTTTCTAAGTTGTAGTAGCCACCTTTCCATCCCTAATTCTTCCTGAAGTTGGCTGGGAAAAGATTAGGCACTCACTCCCCCATTCCATAGCCCCCTAAAGTAATGGATTATGCAGACTCAGCTGTCAGTCAGCAGCAACCTCCCATTATCTTCAAGGTTTTGTAAGCCGAACAACATCTGATGCCTAGAACAGGAGCAGCCATTCTTCCTTCCTCCAGCTTACAGGAAAGAGGGGGGGGGTGTGAGGGAAGGGAGTGGTGACACAACGAATAAACGTTCTCCAGTCTACACCCCAAGGGAATCTTTGGAAGACTCCCAGTCACCCTCATTCACCTGCAATCAGTCATTGCTGAAGCTCCTTTCATCCACTGGTACCCCCTCATTTCTCATCTCTGCTGGATACCTTAACAAGTGAGAGAGAAAGTGGGGTTCCCTTAATGAACAAGAAGGCCTGTTGTAAGGGAGGAGCCCTCGTCTTGCACAAAGGGAGTTCGGTCCCCCTGTTTACAGGGGGAAGGCTGTGCCCCTGGAGGCACTAATGGTAACGCCAAGGAGCAGCCACTAAATAGATAGTATCCCCATTTCCCTCCCCCTAAGGGAAGCCGTCACAAGCTGCTGCATGAGGAGAGGCCATCACAAAAGAACTGCCCATGGGCACAGATGATGCAGGAGAAGTTTTCCACTCCCCTCTTCAGCCATGGGTCTCTAAGAACTGGAAAGATGCTCCACTTGGATGGTGCTGGTGCTAACCGTGAGACAGATGTCTTTGTGATGCTCCGAAGTTTTATATGGGGTAAGGTCAAAAGAACACTGTGGGGGAGGATTGGATGGGTTCTCTCCAGATGGACCCCCTGCTGCTCCACTGCCCTGTGCTTGGAAGTGTTGCTGCTGCTGCTGTTGTGATGCCTGTGCCTGGACTTGGGCTTGGACCACAGCCACCTGCTGCTGGGGGTCAGGGATGTTGTGTTTCCGCATGTGTTTCATCAAATATGTTTCCTGTAATGGAAAAGAGGCACCAAATAAATTCAGAACCATGGATACAAGTGAAGAGACCAAGTCTTCCATTCCACTAAGAGGATGGCGCGCACCCATGGGACATAGCAGAAATCTGTTTCCAGAGCTCTCCTCTGAGGGCAGTGGCCAAATGGTCCTCCCGTTGTCTCCCTCTTTCAATTAAGTTGTGCTTACCGAGGTATAGGCCCGATTGCACATGGAGCAGTTGTAAATCTTGGCATGCTTCACTGTGTGGGTGGCTAGGTGAACCTCCAACGAGGTGGCATCTGTGTATGCTCGGTGGCAATTGTGGCACTTGAAGGGTTTGTCTTTGTTGTGCTGCCTTCTGTGGGACTAGAATGGTAGGGAGTGAGAAAAAGGGCAAAGAGTTGAAACCTTGTACTGTCTTACCCTGTTTGGAGGTCTATTAATGTTACTCAAGGAGCCATCTCATCCGTATGGGGCAGGCCAGTCCCAATGTGTTGGCAGAGGAGGCATGCTGCGGATTACCTCAGTCAAGGAATTCTGGCTGGCAGGGTCCAGAAGAAGAACCTTCTCTGCTGCAGCCCTGGTCCTTTGGAACATCTTGCCCCCTGAGATGAGTTTAGTTCTCACCCTCCTGACCCTCTGCAAGAGCCTGAAGACCTGGCTCTGGCAGATGAGGGCAGTACCACGCTGGACGTGGTTGATCAACTAATAGCAGCTCCCACTTCCCTCCCCTTTACATTCTGTTCTTTGTCTCCCCATCTTTTAGTTTTAGTTATGATTTTAGTTTTTTGTTATGATTTTATATGTGTGTGTTTGTGTACATGTGTGAGATGGGCAGCAAACAAATTAAATAAATAATAAGTAATGCCATTTCTTAAATAAAAATCAGGCATGAGTATGGGTACACAGGCATGGATGCTATCTATGTATCTTCTAAACTGGCAATTTACACAATATTTATGTAACCAGATCCCCTGTCGTTTGTTTTGGCTTTATCCTGCCCAAATTTGTCCAACATTTGCTGGTTACATCCAATTTACCTTCCCAAATAACTAAATTGTACATCATGCTATTTCAAATGCCATGTATATAAATTTCAACTTAATATAAAAACAAAGGCAAAGGCACAGCAGTGAGTTTATTGTTGCTGAGCAAATAAACAAGTAATCAAATAAATGTGTTAGTATTATTAAAATCTATTAAATCTGAGCAGTGTAGCTGTGGTTGCCACACATGCTTCCATTTGGCAACAAATCTTGGAACTGAAGATAGCAAGCAAGACCTAAAACAGCGTAAATTAAGATCTGTACCGGTTGTAGCAATGACATCCTTGGCTAATTTTTGAACTTTGCCTAAGCAAAGTTGGATTCTTTATCTGTGACATTTGATAAAGTAGTTAGTTTGAATCACCAGCCTCCTCTTACCCAATAAAAACAGATTCTCAGGATCACACTTTTTATTATTTTCCTTCAAAACTATTTAAGTTTGTCACAGTTTGCAAACAGGCTAGTGGTTAAATTATGTTAGATTTTCCCCAGTAGAACTGTTGATATAAGCCATAAGATCCCAAAAATGTAAAACCAAAATCAAATGACTCATCGTCACAAACAAAGAAATGAAACCTTTCCTCCCTCTGCACAAATGTCAATTTTCCCTTGCTTACTTTGTTCAAAGTTATCCCCAGTCCCTCCCAATTAAGATGTTCACCCTGTATAAAAAAACAGAATACTGGCAGAGAAAGGAGGGGACAACCACTGGGCGCATATGTTCTTTCGATTCACCTGCCTAGTGCCCCTGGCCTAATGTTATCCAGCCAATGCTTAAATAAAAGGCTACTACCACCCCTCAATGCTTTCCAATCACAACCCCAAGTTGCTGGATATTTGGATCAATTCCTTTAGAGACTAACCTAGAAGAAGCTGCAAGCCTTACCTGCAAATTTGAAAGTTGTGTAAAAGCCTTTTCACAGCCAGGGTGAGCACATTTATAGGGTCGATCTCCAGTATGAATCCTATTACAAAAAGGATAGAGAGAAAAGATCAGCAGAAGAAAAGTTGGCATAGAAACCCACTCCCAGATGCTCTGAGCTAGGCAAGCAAGAGATGCACCACCCTTCACCAACTTATTTCTTTTGTTTCTTTGATCAAGCCACATGCCACCTCCTTCCCAGTCCAGCTTAGCAAGCTAAGCTCAGAAGGACAGCCCACAAGAGCATGCAAAAACAAAGGAGAGGAACAAGAAGCTCACAGGCAAGAGGCAAACTCTCAGTTACTTCAGTCGCCTGTGGCAGTGCCAGGGCAAAAGACTGGAGAACAGTATCTCAGTCCAAACTGAAGTTGCTTCGTTTAATTCTGCCCTCCACCATGCCAAAGAATATGCTTGCAATGCCTGCCAAAATAACTAAGGAAATCATACATTTATCGTTTAAAGTATCAAGGAACATTGCCATACATCCCACTTGTACAGTGCCACTTCTTTATTCCCTGTAGCTTCATGCCCCTCTAGTCCATGCCTGCCTCAGTCTCTCTCTCTCTGTCTCTGGGACCCCCTGGAAGGGAAGTGAAAAAGGGCCACATCTTCCCCAGGCCAATATTCCCTGCCCTGGCATGGTCAGTGTCTCCTCTGTAGCCCCCACTCCTTCCTCTCTGGCAGGCCACATCTTTCCAATTGACAGGACTGGCTTCATCCCCCACCCTCTCCCTACATGCTTGGCGTGTGTGCTCCAAAATAGTGCATGCTGACGGCACGGGGGGCCAGGCTGGGCCCCCAGCCTCCTTGGCCCTTACCGTGTGTGCTGCTGTAGGTGGGAGAGCTGGCGGAACGCCTTCTGGCAGTAACGGCACGTGTAGGGTTTGACCCCCGAATGGATGCGGAGGTGCTGGGCCAGGTAGGACGTGTTGGCGAAGCTCTTGGAGCAGTGAGGGCACTTGTGTGGCTTGACAACCGCAGTGTGGAGCTTGGAGTGGATCCTGCCGAAGAGGAGGAGCAGGGGCAGCAGTTGGACATGACCGCCAGCAGGCTAGCAATGACAACATGAGGAATGGTACCATGCTGTCTCTCGCTACAGTGGAGGAAAACCAAGTGGGACACTTGCCCTGAACTCCACAAAAGGGAGTGCAAGACCAGGAGGCCAGAGAGAGGAGTTGGGAGTGGTGCAGAGGATGTGTATGAGAAATCCTGGGCTGGGGAAGCAAGGGGACGGAGCTGCTCAGCAAGTGTTTTTGTGATGTGAGGTGGGGAGGCCATCAGTCCTGCACCTACAGATTTCAGTCTCCCAGACATCATTAAGAACTCCTGTCTCTGACGGCCCAAGAGCTTCTCCATTTTCTCACAGACTGTTCTTTGGCAAAGGACCAGGATCGCATACATTAAGAGGCCCCTCTGCTCTCTGCACAAAGTAAGCATGGACCAACTGGCAGGAAATGGCTGAGATGCTCTGAGCAGTCTCCCCATGGACACTTGCCTCATGCTACAATGTTGGCAGCATGCATCGTGGATGTCCCCCACCGCACCCCCCGTCTCATCGGATCTTACCGTGTGTGCTGTTGTAGATGTGAAAGTTGGCGGAAGGCTTTCTGGCAGTAGCTGCAGGTGTAGGGCTTAGCCCCTGAGTGGATGCGTATATGTTGGGCCAGATAGGAGCTGTTTGCAAAACTCTTGGAGCAGTGAGGGCACTTGTGTGGCTTTGCCTCGGTGTGGGACTTGGAGTGGATCTGCATTTCTGACTTGGAGTAAAAGGTCAGGGAACACATCCGGCACCTGAGACCAGGTTGAGGGGGAAAGAGACAAAGTCACTCAAGGGTGGGTCAATATCTATGTCCCTAGGATCATCTACAGCTGACCACAAAGATCCTATCGCTTGAAAGAAGAGCTGCCCACATCCAGTCCTGATTAATTCTGTTCAGAGGTCAAGGAATAAAACTGTTTTGGATTCGGCTCTTTCCGGAAGGCCTTCCTTAGGTTAGATGGCCTGGGAATATTAACAGTACTAACACATCTGGAGAATATCATGCAGGGACTAAATGATCTTCTTTTCAACTAAAGAAACGACAAGTATCAGGAAAGACATAACCAGTTAGAAGTATTTTTGTGTTAAATTCTTAATCCCTATGGAATCTGAAATTTAAAGATTCTTTCTCAATTCGATGTTGAGAAAGATGTTTTGAACTACAATTTGTTAATCCCCAGCCAGCACTCTAACCTGAAGAAGTTGTGAGTGCTCCAACACTGGAGGCTTTTAAGAAGAGACAGGATAACCATTTGTCTGGAATGGTACAGGGACTCTTGCTTGTGCAGGGGGTTGGATTAGAGCAGGGGTCGCCAACCTTTTGGACCTCAGGGACCACCAAACTCATAATTTTAGATCTCAGGGACCACTAACCGGTTCTATGGGTGTGGCCTAATTTGCAGGTGTGGCTTGGTGGTCATGTGACTGGCTGGGCATGGCTTGTATGTAAATATTATAAATATTTATATAAATATTATTTTTTTTTATAAAAAAGAGCAACTTTTACCCAAAATCAGGCAAAGCAGGCAGATTGAGTTGCTCACAGAATTATTCAGTGATCTATCTATCTATCTGCCATCGGCTAGCTCAGTCTCTCAAATTTGATTGCCATGAGTCTGCACTGAATTTTCTTGCAAGCAAACCTTCAGTCCTAAGGGAGGGTCGGTTTTGCTGAGCCGAAGATCTAAAGACTAGCTAGAAAGCAAGAAATCCAACCATTTCCTGCTTCCTAGCTAATCTAAATCATCATCTAAGATGATGGTTGGAAAAAGGAAAAATAGCAATTTAGCAGGCAAGTTTACAGGGTAAGGAGTAAGTGGGCGGGGAGAGTTACCATGGGCCATGTGGGCGACGCAGCCTTGTGCTTCTGTGCAGCCTGGATTAATTGCTTTGGGGGGGGGTGTTTTGAGGGGGGTGAGATTTCTCTGCAGCCCACCAAAATTTTCTCACGGCCCACCGGTTGGCAACCGCTGGACTAGAAGACGTCCAAGGTCCCTTCCAAATCTCTTATTTTGTTTTTCTGACTGAATTTATATCATATTAATATTAAATTACTGGATGAAAAATGGATATTATTTTGATTCTAATTAGGTTTTTAAATCTTTCTATTATGTTCAATTCTTTTCAGTCATTATACAAGGTGTTTCTAAGACCAGATACTGAAAAAGAGCTCCAATGGTAACATGGTCAAAACTCGTGAAGCCATGCACAGAATCATAAAGCTGGAAGGAGCTTCTTCTACCACCCTGGACAAACGGTTGTGCAATTTTTTCTTGAAAACATCTACACACACAACTCTGGGAGGCAAGCTCTTCCATTGGTTAATTGTTCTGTCAGGAAATTTCTGTCTCTTTAACAAACGTCTACCCATTGCTTCTTGTCCTGCCCTCAGGTCCTAATAAATATATAATAAATAATGAAAATATAATCCTTATATTTTTAAGCAAAATACTATGAAAAATGTGCTACTCATGGATAAGCTATCCTTTACATTTTTTGTATGTTTTAATTTTTACAATTAGCTTATCCGATGGTGCCACGTTTTTATATTTTTAAAAATCTAAGGGATGCCTTATCTGTCAGTATATATTGCTTTATTATATATGGATACTTTATTATGGATAATCATAGATAAGCTCATTTGCAGATAAGTTGAACACAGTTTGGGGGGTTATTTTTGAATCAAAAATACATGGCTTACGTACAAATATATACAGTAATAGTAACAGAATATTATATAAATCAATACAATGCAACAATTTAAAGCTTTCTGATAAGCCTCAGCTTCTGCAGCAGTGGAACTATCTTTCACAAATGCATTCTAAGCTTCTTTCCAGCATATATAAAATAAGAACAAACATATTCCCAACAAAGCAAATATCCTCAACAAAGACGTGTAATTTCACTGAACACTGATTTCTAAACTAAAGATTGGTACAGTAGAATGTCTCCACTAATCAGCTGTGCTCTTGTTAACCTCATCTTGCTATGGTGCTCCAGCATCTAAAATAGTCTGATAAAAAAACAATTCAAAGTCATAACTACACAACTTTAAAAGACCCAATTGCAAAGAAATTGATTCCTCTACTAAAAATGGCTAGAGTAATGATAAATACAATCCTTTGCCTTCCATAAGCGATGGGGTGTGGGGGATGGGAAGCCTCTCACATGTCCAAGAAATAGGTGTTTGAAATCTAGGAGACACTCCTGTATCAACCTTAGTACAGCTGAGATAAGTAGTTACCTGCTTAGAGCTTTAAAGATAGTAACTATCTTTAATTTAGTGGAAAACAGAACTGGCAACCAGAACAGACATTTCAATCCAGGCAAATACACATTATCATGTATCCAGCGGGTGCTATCTTTTGCTCCGCCTACATAAAACATGCTGTAGTAGTATAATCCTGATGTAATAAAAGTTTGGGTAATCACTGGCAAATCCGATCGGATTAAGCACAGACATATCTGACATACTTTTGGCTACCAGCTGTCATTTCCGCTTCCTCAAAGATGGCAGGGAGCCAAGGAACCCTCCTTGACTGAGCAGCCATTCTTTTAGGAGTAAATTTTACTTTGCATAGGCTAAATATCAGCTTAGACTTGCTGAAGGTTCACCAGCATACTTGAAGGCACCTCGTTCCAAAGTTATGGATAGCCTCCAATAGCAGTTCTGTATAAATTAATAAGTAGCAAAAGTTAATATAATAGAACTCTAATACTATAGAACAGGAATCGCCAACCTTTTGGACCTCAGGGACCACCAAACTCATAATTTTAAATCCCAGGGACCACTAACCAGTTCTGTGGACGTGGCCTAATTTGTGGGTATGGCTTGGTGGTCATTTGACTGGCTGGCATGGCTTGTATGTAAATATTATAAATATTTATATAAATATTGAATTTTTTATTAAAAAAGAGCAACTTTTACCCAAAATCAGGCAAAGCAGGCAGGCAGATTTAGTTGCTCACAGAATCACAGATTCATTCAGAGATCTATCTACCTGCCATCAGCTACCTGAGTCTGTTTCATAAAACTTGCTTGCTGTGAGTCTGCACTAAATAATAGAACCTTCAGTCCAAAGGGAGGTTCGGCTGTGCTTAAAAGCAGAGCCGAAGATCTAAAGTCTAGCTAGAAAGCAAGAAATCCAACCATTTCCTGCTTCTAATCTAAATCTCCTGGCGCAGAAGAACAGATGATGGTCGGAAAAAGGAAAAATAGCAATTTAGCAGGCAAGTAAGGAGTGAGTGTGCGGGGGAGGGTTCCTGCGGGCCATGTGGATGGCGCAGCCTTGTGTTTCTGTGCAGCCTGGATTAATTGCTCTGGGGGGGAGAGATTTCTCTGCGGTCCATCAAAATTTTCTCATGGCCCATCGGTTGGCAACCGCTGCTATTGAACAAGAAGCCCAACTCAAAGCCTATTAGAATATACATCCATAAAAGGCAGGGCTAAAATTGAGGACTCTTTCTTTTCTTTTGTGATATCTGGAACTTTTAAAAGTAAAAATGGATGCCTAAACCTTGGAGATAAAAACATCAAATTCACCCTTTAAATACCCAAAACCTATCCCACAAATTACCTACACCAAACCTCACTGTGGCTGATTTGCCTACATAAAACAGACTTTAGGTCTTATTTTCAAGACATTTTGTCCACATGTTCTTTTCAGCTACATAAGCTAAAAGGAATCTAATATAACAGGGACCACTGATTTCAAATGATCTTACGTCTAATTTGAAAACAAGAGTCCAGGTTTAACCAGTTGAGTAGCTAAATCTAATTTATTAAAAAATAATGGTCTCAGTAAAAAGAAATTGACACTAATAATCCCAGAGAATTTAGACATGTAATATATAGTTGGAACCAGAAATTGTCCCTTCATCTCCTACATCAAATACAAAGTTTGTATAGAAAACAGCAATATACTAGAAAATATGAGAGGTGGTGAACAGGAGCTGCCAGCATTATAACTTAAGACACATGGAATTGTTTCCTGTGTGGACTATTTCAAGAGCTTCAATGAATTCCCAGTCAATGACTTAACTTCAGTTGGGTTCATTAATTATTACTCCTGAAAAATCTATAGGAATTTTGTGATCATATTGAATGTTAGCTTTGCAGCTACAGTCTTGCACATCATACTGCAATTTAAACAAGTAAAGCCAAAACTGCTGAGCTTGTTGCCACTGGTTCCTTGTTGTTTACTCTACTCTCTTTGGATCTGATGCACCCTTCTGAATGGCACAGAAGTGTTGCGGCCAATGAAGGGAGTCAAAAGAACTACACACTTGACAACTATATTGGTTATTTAAATTGCTGGCATATAATATAAATGCTGAGATTCTGATACTCATTGATATCAAACAGAAAATAAGATTTTTGCAATCATAGTTGCAAGGTGTGTTAAAGAAAAATGTGAGGAGATCTTCAATGTTGTTGTTGTTTTAATTGGCAAAGACTTTACCTAATATGAAAATATTTTGAAAAAGAACTATTTTAGTCACAGACTAGAGAAAATGTATTCCTGTCTCTTACAGTTTCCAAAGAGCAGTTGGGCAAAAATACTATTGTGGTATACATGAAAACTGACAAAACACTTACATACAGTTTTAAAAATACATAGCCTTATTGGGAGGCTAGTCATCCTATGCTCCTGTAGGGTTGTAACACTTCGTATTTGTCCTTTTTGGGGTACTGCATGACTACGTTTTCTCATAAATGCTTTTCTTTGACCAATAATCATTTTCTTGGATTTCTCTTTTGCAGATTATGAGTCTTTTATGACATTTCTAAATCTCCTCTTTCACATAGGCTATGGTACTTTCAAGACATTTCTCTCCTTTTTATCCATAATTTGGGATACCATTTAATATTATATTCCTTAAATATTTTTTCAAATTACATTAACATATACATTTGAAATTTGAAAGAACAAAGCTGTAACAAGACCCAACCATATGAGTTAAAGAACATTCAAATTTCTTACTCTGCACCACTATAAAAAAAAAATCCAATGCCTATCCCTTTTAAAATAGACTTTAAGGAGTACAAAATACGCAAAGTACTATTTTCTGATGAACTAGTTTCATTTTTTAAATTTATATGATGTATATGTCATATTTTTAAAGCCTGGACTCATTTTTAAAAACTGGATATTCCAATTCTTCTCCTCACAAATCAAATATATAGCAAATGCTAACTTTTATTTTACTTTTAATGTGTTGTAAAATTGAACTATTGGTTTCAAGCACAATATATGTTAAAAGTGCAACAATTGCAAGCATCTCAGATAGCTAATACATCTGGGCTATATTGTTTATTTAATATACATTTCAGTTGTATGTACAAGCAGTCCTTGACTTACGACCACAATTAGGACCGGAACCTCCAGTGCTAAGTGCAGTGTTAAGTGAATTGTGCTCTATTTTATGACCTGTTTTGCCATGATTATGAAATGAATCCCTGCAGATATTAAGTGAATCATGCGGTCATTAAACAACTCCAGCTTCCCCCTTGACTTTGTTTGTTGGAAGCTGGCTGGGAGGTTGCAAACTGTGACCATAAGAGGCTGCAACCATTTAGCTATGTAAAGTATTATTCCCCTTTTAGCCCAAATATTCCAATAGAACTTCATTCCTGCTATTTTCAGATTTGAGTTATATCCACAATTTCAGCTTTTCACGTTATTCAGAGTCAAACTGCTTCCCTGTTATTAAGCAAATATGACTAGCAGCTTTCAAACTAAGATAGATAGATCTTGGTTTAATATGTCTAGATCTTAACATCAGCCATCATTTGAAAGGTATTCCCTATTTGCTTTCTAAAATAATCCCAGAGAAGAAAATAATCCTAATATCCCTCATTCCCCCAAAATATAGACATTAAGCCAAATGATATCGTGAAAACTGTGGAAGATTCCTTGTAATTTCTCATCCAATTACTAGCCAAATCCATCCCTGCTTAGCTCTTTCAATATCAGCTGATATTCATTAGATGCTGCCATCTGACATGATACAAAATTCATATACACGGTATTTCCAGTATTCCACTAGATGGTAAAAAAATTATACACCAACTCATAAATGTGCAAATCAAGAAATTTTCCATATGATCACCAACACAAATTCTTTATACAAAGTGGGTTTCTCTTGAACAAGGATGGTACAATTACAAATGTTGCTTTAAAAGCAATTGTAATAGAATCAGGGCAAGGCAAATTAATATATTTAGAAACACCCAGTATCAAAAGTGCAAGATTCCAATACTGACAAATAAGCTTTCTCCCAAAACACATTAATTTCAAATAAAGCCTATTGTGCTACTTGCTAAAAATAGGGTATTTGGTTTGTGGGACTATAGTGTTTCTTCCCAAGCCCAATCTGTTCAGCAATATCCATAGTACAAAGCTCAGTCTTCAGATTTTATCTTCAGAAGAATATTATTGCATTCATACAAGCAATCCAACTATGCTATTCCATTAAAATACTTTATCAATCCCAAACAAGGACAGCATGATCATCCATCCAGTCTACTACAGTTCTGTCAGGCAGAATTAGACATCATAATATGACCACAGCCCTTGATAATTTTCATTAGCTCCTCAAGAGTTTAATGTATTCACCAGCAATACCAGAACAAGACACTTTAGGTAGAAACAAGTGAATAAATCATGAAATAAATCAACTGCTATTACAAGTTTACCACTGCCAGAAAGTATAAAACTGTAATTCACATAATGGAGACATGAGAGACGACTAAATTCATAGGTAGTTCTGGCATGCAGTTGCATGTACCAACCCTTATATTAATTTAGAGATCAACTTACAGAATCAACTACATTGTAAAAGCCAGCCAGGGAAAAGTTATTGTTCAGTATAACCTGTTGGGTTCTATTGCATACTTCCCGCTTACCTAAATCACAAGTAAACCAGAAGCGCAATGAACTAGAGTGCCACATCATGGAAGAAGACAGTTCCCCTGTAATTCAAATGAAATACTACTTGTTCATATGCACTCTTGTGAAATCTGCCCAGAGTGTTTTGAATTGGGTAGGCTATAAAAACTGTCAAATAAATCAAATCCAGGTTTTCTAATCCCCATAATCTCACCTGTATGTCTTGCCATCTTTGTGCTGGTCTTCTTCATCGTCATTGGGTAACACAAAAGGATCGCTCATGTCCGGCAGGCCCGTTTCCTGCAGCCGCTTCTTTTTTCTTCCCCTGGGAGCTTTAGGGGTGATACTGCCAGTAGCGCTCACTGCCCCACCCTCTGCAAGGGCGCCCTTCTTAGAAAGGTCAGGTATCACTTGGAGAGCCTGGGAACCAGGAGGAAGAGCTGAAACAATCATGGGTGCAGAAATGGGAAAGGTTTGCACAGAAGAGGCTGTGGTCACCAGGGATCCAGAGGGAGAAGTTATTACCAGACCGGGTCCTGCAGGAGAGAAAACAGGAGGATTGTTTCAAACCCCACAAGTCCTAATCCCCCTGTCAGCATGTCAAAGAAAGGAAACCATACTAATATAATTATGTATAATTGCTACTGGGCTAGGCCTGCAGGGCTCAAATCTAAATGTTCATGCACGAGCTTCATCCTAAAACCCTGGGCCTACCTCTCTGAACTGCTGCAAGAAAATACAAAGAAAAAAAAAAAAAAGGTATGACTGAAAGCTTTAATAAAACTACACATCCGGGCAAGTGTGATTCTACTTTCAAGACTAGATTAGCTGTTATCTAGATCAGTGCTTCCCAATCTTTTTTTCGCCCCGGACCCCTAAAGAAATTTCATTCGAACCTCGAACCCCCTGAAATAAATAATAAATAAAAATGCCAACATATAGCCAATATCCTATTATTTACCTGGACTTTTCTCGCACCCCCTGGAATATCATCTCACACCCCCAGGGGGTGCGAGTACCCCAGGTTGGGAACCCCTGATCTAGATGGAAACATATTTTATGATAAAGCAATATTTAGGTCATACTACACATTTAATCGGAATGCCCCATTTCCAATGTCTAAGAAAAGCTTAACTATATTCTTTTATCAAGAAGAACCTAAAATGTTGAGTTAGCAACTGGACCATCCAAATTACCTCACCTGTTGTCATGAGCCCAGTAGACTGCACAGGTACCACTGTGATGTTCTGTGTTACTGACGTCTGGCTGGTTGGGGTAAGGTGTTCTGGCTTGGTGTCAGAATCCATAGAAATGTTGGTAGGAAGGGCCACAGAAGTGGGGACAGTCAGTAAAGTAGGATAGTGAGGAGGAGCCAGACCACAGCTCTTTTCTGAGGGCAACAACTGCTCCTTCATTTTATTAATGAACATACTGTTGTCAATCTAAAGAGAAAATGGAAGTTTTAGAATAGTCATGGGCCAAACTTCATAAAAAGCAATTTACATTTCAAGATATTCCTTACCTGCCCCGAGACTGTGGGCACTGCTGGCCAGAAATACGGGGAGGAGTTGAAGTGAGATTCTTCCATTCTAGCTGGGAGACATAAAGATACAAGGCTGGTTGTCAAACTATGTAATGTCTATATGATATTGAGAACCATCTTGATTTCTCCACAATACCAATTGTGATTCTGAGACTTTGTTAGTTCATTGTAAACAAACTAGAATTTACTAGTATGTTCTGATGTTCCAAACATTAAAATAGCTCTCAAATTTTCCAAGCATCATTGAAAGGAAATCATGCTTCATATAGTTATAATTTTCATGAAAAGACACGGTAGGAATATATAAATACTCCAATTTCTCAGTCTCTCTCAAAAATGTTGGCAAGATGGCAAGCCAAACACAGCAGCAAGATTTTTGTAATCTCTAGAGATGATTGACCCCCATTTTAACACAAAGAATTGGCAAAGGACCCTGCATCTCAATGTAGTAAACTACTAATGATTATTAAATACTGGGAGTTTGCAAAAACTGATCTTGTTTAGTTCTCTGGCATATAATGAGGGACACAAATTATTTGCTGAAAACTGGGGTGAAATCTAACACAGGCGCACAGGTGATTTTTTTCAATCCTTCAAAAAACATTTTACAAATTATGTAGGGGCTCGAATTGTCTTTCTAATTCTGTTGAGGAAGATTCCATACTGTATCAGCCACAAATAATCATATCCTAATTCTGGACACTCTCTGCTGAGCAAAGTATTAAAAACTCTCTCTCCATTTGTGGCAAAAGGATCCTGTCCTGGTTCAAATTCCTGCATTTCTGCACTTACCTGCCAATAGAATTCCATACATAGCTTCTAAAATTATGAGTGATGTAATGTAATCCCTATTCTTTAACTTTGAAAAAAATCTCAGAATGCTTTATTTTTAATCTCAATAAGTTAAAAGAAATTCTCAATGCTACATGTTATTAAATAACTTAAATCTTGATAGTAGATAAGCAAAGTCCATGGTTTGAAAAATCTTTATCATATAGCTTTTACAAAGTTTATATAGCATGACACAAACATACCAGGAACATGCACTTAAATTACTTATTCAAATTTCAGTAGCCTCCAACTTCTGATAGAGCTCACAATGGATTTAGTTTCTGTTGTGCTGAAGGATAACTAAGGAGCAATTAAAAAACAAATATTCTTGGTTTCATTGAAATGGCCAAAATTTAATAAACACGTTTCAGGGTGAACTTTGAAATATTCACTGCATGTATGTATGTGATCTAACTTATATTAGCAGATCACAGCTACTTAGCAACTCATTCTCTATGCTTTCAAGCATCCCAAAGGAAAATTCTGCTGTTCTTTAAAGACAGTTTTCAGCCTAAAATGCTAAAGTTGCAGATGAAACATACCAAAAGCCTGCTATAATTATGCAAAAATGAACAATCCATGATTCCTACAATTACAGCGCTGGACTATTTCTTTCCTGGAAATCTGCATTCCATCCCCATCTTTCTCCCAATCTCATCTTGTGAGTCTGTACCTGTTATGAAAAAAACCCAACAAGTCTAGACTTCAAAGAGAAATGTCAATCAAGATCACTGAAGCATCCCAAGCACAGGCCTAGAAGTCTATCACTTCCGAAAGCTGGTATAATTAAATGTGTGTGTGGTGGTGGGGTAGAATAGCCATAGCACGTAGCTTTATATACTGCTTTACAGGCCTCTCTAAACGGTTTGCAGAGTCAGCCTATTGCCCCCAACAATTTGGGTCCTCATTTTCCCCACTTCTAAAGAAACTCTAAAGCTAAAGAAACCATCTACAGAAAATACAAGCTGAGGAAAGGAGATCTATTCTGAAATAAGTTATGTCAGAGATCAAGCCATGAGTTTACAAAGCCCAACCCCCCTCGGCTCCAGGGAAGCCCAGAAGCAATTTAGGGAGCCACCACTCCTCCTTTTTTTCCTTTGGCAACAATATTCAGAGGGTTGCAGGCTTTGAACCCCAGGGATCTATATCTGCAAAGGAGGGCACCACGATGCACGCTACGAAGAACAACTTTCCTCTAGTCGGGACCAATTGCCCTCCCGTTTGAGAGGCGCCAGAAATCGAAGACACCGAAAAAGAACTAGAGAAAACCGGGGCACCCTAAGCCCCCCCTTCCACCCCCACCCCCAGGACCCCTCGCCCACATTCGCACCCCCAGCTCCCTTCGTTGGCACTGACCCCGCCCGCGGCCCCTCGCTCTCCGACCCGCCCGGGCTGAAGCGGGGAACAGTGGTCGCGATGACGCGGAGTCCAGCGGCGCACGGGCCACCAGTTGAGAAGGGGCAGCCCCGGAACCTCCACCTCCGCCACCCGCCGCCGTTCCCCCGGAGAGCCAGGCGGACAGCAGGCAGCCCTTCTCTTCCGCTTCCGGATGATTTAACCCCGGAAGTCCTCCTTGTCGAGGAAAGCCACTCATATTCTCCCGCCCGCTGCCCATTCATCTGCCCCTCCCGGCCCCCGGAGACAGCCCCCCAGCTCTGGCCCGAGTGGCGGCAACGGCAACCTCCTCCTCACCGGAAAAAGGAGCAAAAAATCACTTCCGAGTTGAGGAGGCGGCGTTTGAGTTAACACTTCCGGGGCATGACCGCGGAAGTTTGAATCGCTTCACTGCTTGCCGGAAGCGACGTGGTTTCTAGACGCGTTTGAGGAAGAGCGGGCTTCTCCCTTTCCTGCGTTGAATGTTTGGTCTAAATGTAAAATCGGATCGACGTAACGGAGGCGAGGTCCACCTGCCTAAGATCCGTTGATAGGGCCTGATTCCTGCACCCTGCGGATCTTGCGGAAAGGGACTTCAGACTGCCATGCAGCCTCGTCCAGGCCGCAGGGGAGAGAAGGCCGGCCTAGACAGTGGAGAGAAAGGCTAAAAATCAACAAGCGTTGGGAGGGCCCCTTGCAATCCAAAGTCTCATTTAGAGAGTGATCCTGTATACTGTTTACCCCTCCGATCAGTACAGAGGAATATGGATGATCGGTTAGTAGCTGAAATGCAAACACCTGAGCCAACCCAGAAGGTTGACCACAAGATCCTGGAAGAAGCATTGAAGATGTGTGTGCTAAAAACCTTAGTGCCAGGAAGAAATCAACCTTCCTCTCAATCTCACAAAGGCAAAGTGAGAAAGAGGAAGGCCATTGTGGAGGAGCCTGACCAACATCCCCCTTCCAAAACTTTCCAAACTACTCAGGGCTCTCAGAAGGAGACCCTAGACCTGTTTGATCCAGAGGAAAAGAAAAAGACAGACAAGCTTGTCTTCAGGCAGACACCAAAGCTAATAGGGAACTACCTGCGGGGTTGGCAGATGGATGTACCTGAAGATCATCCCCTCAGCATAGACCCAAGAACTTTCTTGCAGATGTGCCTCCAGATCTGTCAAAAGCTCATCGAAGAAATTTGGGCTTGGAGAGGAGTCAAATTCCAGCTGGCACTAAAGGTTGATGTCTGGAAAGGTACTAGCAGAGAGGTTACGCTTCATCACAAGCAGGAAGTTGTCTTGCAGAATAGTGAGATCGACATGGCACTTGACAAGATATTCCCCACTATTCAGGAAACACTTGAGAAATTGACCCAGATAGGCTCCGGTTGGATAGTTTAAAAAGTGCAGACTCTCTGGCTGAATATTGTCTGGTATCAAGCCTTCCAGGTGGCTCCTACATCCCACTACCACCTGTGGTGAAAAAGAAAAAAGTGGTGATAAATGTGAAAAACAAAGATGATTGCTATCTGAGGTGGGCACTCTGGTCAGCCCTGTTCCCTGCAAAAGACCATGGGGATAGACCCGCCAAGTACTCCACTGAGGACGGCCTTAATTTCGAAGGGATCCAAGCCCCCACACCCATCTCCCATATCCAGAGGGTAGAAAAACAGAACAATCTAGCCATCAATGTCTTTGGCTGGGAGAAGGGCATCATCATCCACCGGGTCAGCTCTCGGTCACGAGACACATCCAGGATAAACCTCTTGCTGATCGAGGAAGCTGGTAAGTTCCACTACACTTGGGTGAAAAATCTCAACAGATTACTGCATGATCAAACTAATAAGCATTGAGGACGCAAACATTTCTGTGACCTCTGCCTCCACTGCTACACAAGAGAAGACCTGCTGGAAGCCCACAAGCCGCATTGCCTTGGGATTGGGCAGAAGGCAGTGATAGACGAGATGCCAAAAGAAGGTAAAAAGAAGCTTTTCTTCAAGAACCATCACAATTACCTCCCAGTCCCATATCTCATATACGCCAACACTGAGGCCCTCATCACAAAAATCAAGGGCTCCAAGCCTGGCACGACAAAGAGTAACATTCAGAAAACACAACAGCATGATGCCTGTGGCTATGGTTATATAGTTGTGCGCTATGATGGTCATACAGAGCAACCAGTTATAATCAGAGGGCCAAATGCAGCAAAGGACTTTCTAAACTGTCTTTTAGAAGAAGTAAACAAAATCAAGTTGAAGCTGGCCAAACCCCAAACCATACGGATGACCCAAGACAGCTATCAGGCCTTCAAAGCAACCACTATCTGCCACGTGTGTCAGAAGCCACTTGATGAAAATCTTGTCCGTGACCATTGCCATATCAAAGGCAATACCGAGGTGCTGCCCACCATAACTGTAACCTTAAGCTGAGGCAACTCTCCAAAAATCCAATCATTCCAGTTGTCTTCCACAATTTGAGGGACTATGACTCCCACCTCCTGATGCAGATTATTTCAAAGATAGAGAACCATAAGATCTTCTGCATCGCAAACCACACAGAGAAATACCTCTCTCTAGGACCACTCTGGTTCATTGACAGTGCCCAGTTTCTACCGGCCTCCCTTGACGAACTTGTTTCAGCTAACCAGTCTGAAGGCTTTCCAGTTATGGCTCAGTTTGAGGACAGAAGAGAAAGGCAAGAACTCCTGCTGCGTAAGGGCGTCTACCCATACATGGATTCTTGGGAACGGTTCACTGAGTCGCAGCTCTCACCAAAGGAAGCATTCTACAGCAAACTCACAGAAGAACACATATCGGAGGCTGACTACGACCATTCCCAAAAGGTCTGGAAAGCCTTTGAGTGCCAAACACTAGGGGACTACCATGACCTCTACTTGCAAACAGACATACTCCTCCTAGCAGACATCTTTGAGACATTCTGGAAGACTTGCATGCAGCAATATGGTCTAGACCCTGCCCACTATTATACGAGCCCAAGCCTTTGTTGGGATGCACTGCTTAAAAAGACTGGTGCAGAGCTCGAGTTGCTCACAGACCATGACCAGCACCTATTCATTGAGAAAGGGATGCCGGGTGGTATCTCCATGGTCTCAAAGCGCTATGCAAGAGCCAACAACCCCCAGGTAGAGGGCTATGACTGTTCTAAGTCGAACATTTACATCATGTACCTTGATGCAAATAACCTATATGGATGGGCCATGAGCCAGCCTCTTCCTACAGGAGGCTTCAAGTGGGAAGAGGATTTGCAGAGTTTGGAAAAAACAATAGTGAATCATTCAGCAGACTGCCCAGAGGGTTACATCCTCGAGGTGGACCTGGAATACCCTGTAGAGTTCTATGACATGCATAATGCCTACCCACTGGCCCCAGAACACATGGTGGTTCAGAAAAAGTGGATGTTAAAGTACCAGCACGAGCTCCTTGGTAAAGGCATGGCATCTACCGAGGTTGAAAAATGGGTCCCCAACCTCTACAAGGAAGGAACGCTATGTGCTACATTACCGCAACCTCCAACTTTACCTGTCTCTTGGCATGTGCCTGAAGAAGATTCACCGGGCCTTGAAATTCAAGCAGAGCCCTTGGATGGAGCCCTACATTAGGATGAACACAGACCTCCACAAAAAAGCGAATAGTGACTTTGAGAAAGATCTATACAAGCTAATGAATAACAGCGTGTGTGGGAAGACCATGGAGAACCTCCGCAAGCAAGTCAATGTCAAACTAGTACGCGCAAATGAGGAAAAGAAACTGCGGAAAATAATAGCCAGCTCAACATTTGCAGAGGCAAACATATTTGTTGATGACTTGGTAGCCATCCTGGTTCACAAGAGCTGCATAGTCCTCAACAAGCCTATATATGTGGGTATGAGCATCCTTGACCTCTCAAAATATCTCATGTACGACTTTTACTATAACAAGTTGAAGGCTCAATATGGGGAGCGCTGCCAACTCCTTTACACTGATAATGATCCCCTTCTTCTTGAGATCCAAACAGAGGATGTATATAAGGATATGATCACACAGGCAGACCTCTATGACACATCTGACTACCCAAAAGATCATTTCCTCCACAGCATAACAAACAAGAAGGTCTTAGGGAAGATGAAGGATGAGTGTGCTGGATTGCCCATTGTTGAATATGTTGGCCTGTGCCCCAAGATGTACTCGATCCTGGAGGCTGGTGGCCCAGGGGCCAAGAATAGCAAGAAGGCCCAAGGTGTGAAAAAGAGCGTCATGAAAAAGCACATCCATCACGAACACTGCAAAGAAGCCCTCTTCAGCAAAACGACCTTTTGCCATGATATGTATGTGCTGCGGTCTGAGCATCACCACATCTATGAACAGCACCTGAACAAGGTAACACTGCCCCCCTACGACAACAAGCGCTGGATTGCAGAAGATGGTGTGGACACCCTAGCCTATGGCCACAAGAATGCCATAGGCCTGCAGTATCTGGCTAGGAGTGAACGATGCTACTTTGTAGAATATTAAACCAAAATCCATGTAGTTTAAAATATTCCACTCTTGATTCATTTATCAACTGTCTTGTTTTTTTCCCCCTAACGGGGAGGGGGCATTAATGAGCAAGGTTTTCAGCTTACTCCTTACTCATGAATTTCTTTTTTACTCAGTCATTTTTGATGTTGCACTTAGGATTGATAATTTTAACCAAGTCAAGAAAGGCTTATATACACCTGAATGACTTCAGGAACAATTATTTTACAGTGTTCTTGTGATTTTAACCAGATGGCTATTCTTGGAAAAGTCAGTATTATTCCAAATTGTTTCCATTTCAGCATTGTGTCTGACTGGATTTGTGGAATCCCAGAGCTTTAGAAAGTGTTTTGTAACCTTAGGCATATGTGATATTTTACAGAAGTCTTCAGAAATTTCTTTGGAGAAGAGACATTTTACTATCTTTGGTGGACCTATAAAAAAAGCTAAAAAGTTTTGAATTGAATTGCTTAATTCAGAGGATCTTACAAATTAATATACAATTTTAACCAATGGCTTTTCTTCTGGGATGATAGATAAAATTTGGAAAAATTGTTTTTATATATCATAAATATGAGATTAATATATACGTATAGTTGGAAAGATTCAATATTACCCACAAAGAAGGTTTGGCTGGTGAAGATGATGGAATCTACATAAAGACTAAATTGACTCCCTGGATTAGAGAAAAGACTTGTTGACTTTATAAACTTTTTATGTAAAATAGAAAAAAATGAAGATATGATTTTGATTAGAAAAATACAGATGATTAATTTCTTAAAATTAATTTCTAAAATGTATAATTATCTATTAAAATTTGAAATGGTGGAATTAGTTAAAGGCCCAATGATTGCACGGGCAAAGAATGTAGGGCACAACATTAATCTGGAAGACTGGGAAAAAGTTTAGAAACAAAATTGCAAAATAACAAAACCGTTGTCCATAAAGAAAATCAATATAAAATGTGTTACCGGTGGTACCTGGCACCCTCAGAATTAGCGAATATGAACCCAAATTTAAGTCTGATTTGCTGGAAATGTAAGCAAACAAGGTACTTTCTTCCACACTTGGTGGCTTTGCCCAGAAAGTAAAAAATACTGGCAAAAAATTAAAAAATGGATAAAAGAAATTACAAATATCCACTCACACAAGTAGAACTGTGTGTATGTGTATGCCGGCCCACTGCTCGCATGGCCTGGTTCCCCTCCCCCCTGCTGGGCCACCAAGCCACAAAGATTGGAGACTACTGGGTTTTTTTTAATTAATTTTTTTATATATTACAATAATTCCATTGCGGTATCTGCCATCCCGCATCTGATGGGCGGCTCATGAAAGGGAGCAAGGGAGAGAGAAACCACAAGAGACGAGGTTTCCTCGGGATGAGTGCGCCCAGAATGTCTTGGTACGCGCTCTTTTATTATGCTTTTTCACAAGGGGGGTGAAATTTTTCAGCGCCCAAGTCAAACAGGATATGCAAGATTTACAATAGTTCAGGTCAGTTAAGATACCAGGTTAAACAGGATGCGCATGATTTACAATAGTTCAGGTCAGTTAGGATACCAGGTTAACAGGATGTGTGTGATTTACAACAGTTCAGGTCAGTTAGGATATTATTCTGTATTGACAGTTGTTTATCTCCCCGTCCCTCGTACGTGCCTGGCAAAGATCACTGAAGAGACAGAAGTCTAATGTTTACACGTGAATGATACAATGTTGCAACGCTTGAATGATGTATAGTTGCAATGATACATAGTTGCAATCACATGAATGATACATAGTTACAACATCTCCTCTGTTTTTATTATTTATGACGAGTCTTCTTCCTCATCCAAGAAGACATGAACTATTTTTCTGAAATGTTCGCCGTCCCCGTCATCTAGGCAGGAGTGCAACCCGTCAGCGTCAGGGTTGTCCAAGGAGCGGTAACTCAGCAATGATATTTTTTCATCCGGTGTTAAAGACATAACATGAGCTTGCAATAACACATTAACATCAGCAGTTATGGAAGATAATTGATTTTTCAAAAATTGCAATATTCTATTAAAACAACAAGGTCCTATAATACATATCAATATAATGATTATTAATGGTCCTGCCAATGCAGTTAAAAAGGTTGTAAGCCATGGTGAAATAGAAAACGAACCTTGATACCAATTATACATGTTTAACCTTTCTTTTTCTCTATCTTTTAAGCGTTTTTCTAATTCATTCATAGAATCCAACACGACCCCCCTGCTATCAGCATAAAAACAACATTCTTCTTTAAGCGCAGCACACAATCCCCCTTGTTTTAAAAATAACAGATCTAAATCTTTACGATTTTGCAAGAGAGGGGGTGTTCCATGGATACCTGTAGGGATATAAAATCATCAGAGTTATACACACAAGCCATACTTGAATGCAAAAATGATTTGGATTTAACAATTTCATCCCCGTGGATACATGCCATGAAACCATTGTAACAAGTCCAAACAAAATTATTGCCAGAGATAAAATACATTCCTTTCAGGCGTGATGTTAAAGTTCCTCCTGCAGTGGTGTGGATTGCAGGATATCCCCTGGTTGTGTGGGTGCGTCTGCCAAATCGAATTGAAGTGGTGGGTCTTCTATGCAAGAGAAATTGGTTGTAGAACTTAAACGAACTTTTTGAAAGTCAGTTATAGTCCAGGCAATATTATCTCTTCCATGAGGCTTCTGCGGATCGTCATGGACAGTTCTTTTGAAGCGTCGTTTGTTGACAGGATCAGAGTTTGGGTATATAAAAACATGACAAGCAGGAGAGAGGGCTATGGACAAGTTAGTTGTAGAACATTTGCGAAATGAAGAGGGAATTCAATTAATAGAAAAAGGATAATAATTACAATAATGACAATAAAAATTAATTTGTTAATTCATCAAGGATGTTAGTTGGGGTGGGGAAACCCATGATACAATATAAGGACATTTAGGTCCCCCTATGTTTTAGATTGAATAGAGGAAAAGATTTTAAGATTCCTTTCCATAGGAAGAGTAAAGAAGGAACAAAAGAGCGAGTGGGAGAGTGTTCTTTAAGTAGGATACGAATAAGGTAGAAATTGCAAAGAAGATATAGGCAAGAATATCAGGAAAGAGTTTTAAGATACAGATGTAGCAAAGGAATTCCCATGATAGCGTCTTACTGCCCGACCAGGGATCCAACAAGTGGTTTTGTCTGGCAGTAAGATCGCAGCGTATCCTCGTCCCCAAGTGAGAAGCTCAGCGGGACCCTGCCAGGCAGGATCTGGCAATCTGCGATAATATACCAGAGGTCTGTTAGGTGGGGGTGAGGGGGAGGAAAAATGACGAGAAGCAGCAGAAGTGGGAGGAATGCCAGTCAGATTGAGAAAGTTTAAAGTGTAAAGACAAATGTTAAGAGAATTTTGCAATGCTGGGAGGTTCGGGGTTTTTTCCCGCAACAAATATCGATCAAGAGCATTTTTCAGAGACAAGTTTGCCCGTTCCACAATAGCTTAATAGCCTGCCCCTGGCTGTTGTAGGGAATCCCAAACTTGTGGATTACATCCCATCTGTTACAGAAGTCCTGAAAAGCAGAACTTGTATAGGCAGATTCATTGTCTGTTTTTATTTCTTTTGGACGTCCCAGCGAGGCAAAGGTACGAATTGAATGATTGATGACATGTTTTACAGTTTCTCCCCTTTGAGGAGTAGCCAGAATAAAACCTGAATATGTGTCTATTGAAACGTGCAAATATTTCCATGGGGCAAAAGGTGGATACTGAGTTACATCCATTTGCCAAATTTCACAAGCTTTTAGCCCTCTAGGATTTACTCCTATGGGAATGGAATGTCCTTGCTTATTACATGTGGGGCATTGTTGAATAATGGCAGCAGCTTCTGCCTGAGTTAGAGAAAATTGTTTTTGTAATGCTTTTCTATTTTGATGAAAATAGTCATGACTTTGGGCTGCTGTCAGATTACAAATTGATTTACCTGATGCAGCTGTTGCAGCTGCGTCTGCCACCTTGTTTACCTCCTGTAATATACCAGGAAGAGGTTGATGGCTCCTGATATGTGCTACAAAAAATGGATGTGTGCGGTTGTTGATACATTGCTGTAGAGGAAGCAATAACTTTAACAAAGAAACAGATATGCTAGGAGATAAATAGGCTGATATATGTTTTTCAAAATCTGAGAAACGTATAAGGAATCTACTATTAAATTAAAAGGAGCCTTTTGAAACTGTTGAAACGCAATAAGAGATGCAGCAAGTTCTGCCTGTTGAGCAGAAGATTGCGGAGGGGTAATTTTAGTTTTCCACTCTCCCTCCTGGTACCATGCACAAGCACCATACATTTTCCCCCCATCGGCATAAAGCGTAGGTGCATCTACTAATGGAGATATTGAGAGGGGGGAATGCCATTCAAAAGGGAGAGTTTTAAGAAAAGTGAACCGTGGGTCAGCTGGTAAATGGCAAGAAATTTGCCCTGGCCACTCTTCTGAAGCGTATTTCAGTTCTTCTGAATTACACCATAGCATTTCCCAAGTAGTCAATGAACAAGGAGTGAATATTAAAACAGGCTCAAATCCCATAAGTTGTTTACATCTTTGTCGACCTTTAAAGATAAACTGAGAATATGCAGATGCTTTACTAGTAATTGTGGTCCGTGGGGTGTGAGACAAATGCAGCCATTCTAAAATCAGAACCTGTGTCTGATGAAATTGCATAATGACAGCTGTTGGTCTCTGAACAGTATTTAGTAAAGCAATTGATAAAGGACAATTTTCTATAACCCGATCCACCCATCTAGTAGCCATTAAATGGGAAATGTCTTTCAATGCCTGCAACTGCTCTTTATTTAGAATGATAACATCGGACGGGGCTTTACCTTGCGTGAGAGCATTAAAGAGAGGAGCTAATGTAGCTGTAGTCAAACCCAAATAAGGACGTGCCCAATTTAAAGTTCCCAGGAACTGTTGTAAAATCACAAGTGTTGGTTTCGGGGGAAGTGTTGGGAGGGAAAGGGAAGGAACAGCAGCCGAAGCAAGTAACTTGTGACCTAAATAGAAAAAGGGTGGTTTGGATTGTACTTTTTCTGGGGCTATTGTGAGACCTGCTTTACCTAAAATGGAGTTCAGGCACGGCAGAGTTTTTAATACCGTGCCCTTTGGGCCAGGTGCAGATACCAATATATCATCCATGTAATGATAGATTAAAAAATGAGGATATTTGTCCCTGTATGGTTGCAAGGCTAAATCCACAAAAAATTGACACATAGTTGGACTGTTTAACATGCCTTGCGGTAAGACTTTCCATTGATATCGTTTGGTAGGTCTCTGATTATTTAAGGTTGGTACAGTAAAAGCAAATAATTTTCTATCTAACTGGTGTAATGGAATGGAGAAAAAACAGTCTTTTAGATCGATAATGATAAGGTCATACTCTTGAGGAATTATGTTAGGATTTGGAAGACCACATTGCAGGGGTCCCATTGGAAGGAGGACCGAATTCACAGCCCTTAAATCCTGAAGGAGGCGCCAAGCGCCGTTTTTCTTTTTAATAACAAAAACTGGGGTTATTATATGGACTCAATGAGGGTTCTAGATGACCTCTATCTAATTGTTCTTGAACAAGAGAATGTAAGGCTTCCAGCTTTATAGAAGGGAGAGGCCACTGATCAATCCACACAGGGTTGTTGTTAGTCAAATATAAGCGAAGCATGGTTAATGGAGGGTAAGTTGCGCATTAAACTGTGACATAAGGTCTCTTCCCCACAAATTAGTATACAGAGGAATTACAGCTGGTTTAATATAAGCAACACATTGAGACTCAGGGGAATGGGCTTTTACCCAGTTTCTGCTAATGCGAGTCTCCTGGAGTCCCCCCACTCCTCTCACCGTTGGTGCCACATCTGCAGGCCAGGTGTCCGGCCACTCAGCGGTTCGGATGACGGAAATATCCGCTCCAGTATCTAAAAGACCAAGAAAGGATCGACCATTCAATAAGAATGTCACCATAGGTTTCAGTTGACTGGTCTTTCAATTGCATAGAGTTGCTCTTGTTGTTGGTCTAAGAGCACAATCATTTTTGCCACAACATCCCCCTCATTTATAGTAACTTCTGTATTAGCTAGTACAGACAGACAGACATCAGACAATACAGTGGGGTCATGCAGAAAAGGAGAGGCAAGAATACCTTGTTCAGCTAAATCCCTTACAGGAAAGACTAGCACTGGAATATCGGGGGGCATATGAAAAGGCTGAACAGGATGTACAAAGAGAAAGTCAGCGACACCAGGAAGATAAGTAACAGTTTCATTAGCAACAAGATCGTAAGCGAAAGAAGAAAAGTTGCAAGTTTCAGCAGCCTTTGTTGTGGGGCTGGCTGCCTGCCCCGTTTCTAGTTTCCCTGATTCAAAAATGGTTTTTGAATGATTGCAGGGTTATTCTGCTGTTCATTCTTTTGGACTCTGCACTGATTAGCCCAGTGATAGCCCTTTTGGCATCGAGGGCATGGCATTTTGGGGTGAGCTAACTGGGTTTTTGACATATTTGCTCCCCCACCCGGGGCTCTGCATTGTCTCTTAAAGTGACCTGGCTTGCCACAATTAAAACAATTACCCATTTTATGACTATTTTGTTGGGAAATGGGAAGAAGAGAACCCATGTTCTGCTGCATGCCTTCAGTAATGGCTGTAGCCAGAGTAGACATGGAATGGGATGTGGTTCCTATGATTCGGCAGGCTGTAATATAATCTGCCAAGGTAACATTTTTCTTATTAATTAATGGTTGCAAAACTTTCTGACAGTCAGCGTTTGCGTTTTCAAAAGCAAGTTTTAAACTTAATTCATTACAAGCCTCCTCATTATCAATTTGTCTCTCTAAGGCTTCTGTCAGACGGTTTATAAAGGAGGAAAAAGGCTCAGAAGGTCCTTGAATAATCTTAGAGAAAGATTTGGGCATGCATCCCGCATTATCAACTTTTCAAGCTGCTGCCAAAGCACAATCCTGTAATATAGGGAAAGCAGCTGCGTCTGTGGCAGTCTGCTGGGCAATGGTAAGCATAGTGCCCATACCGTTAAGCATATCTAAAGTGACATTTGCCGGCAAACCTCTAGCGGCTGCGGCTGCGGTACGTTTGAGAAATTCTGACTCCCAGACTAAAAATTGTGAAGGCATGAGGATCATGGCAAATAATGTACGCCAATCAGCATTTATCAAGTCAGCGCCTGGTTGGGTTATTGATCCTAAAAGACCCTGTACATAACGAGATTGAATACCATTTTCCTTGCAAGCTGCTTTTAACTCCTTAACTATTTTATACGACATTGAAGTATACTGAGGAGCTGGGGGATTGCTGACTTGTATGACAGGATAAAGGGAGGCAGCTGCAAGGGTGTCCTCATCCATTTCCCCTTCATAAGCGGCTTGTTGAATGGCTTTTACAACACCCCCTCCACCTCGGGAGGGTGGTGGAGGACACAGGGGCTCTACATTTGTGGAAGTAGATTGAATGGAGGGAGGCTCCCGTACTGACTTATGATCATCGGGAGCGGAGGGTTGAAGGATAGAAAAGTTATCACAACTTGGCGGGGGAGATTCAAACACATTCCCTGCTTCTATTTGATAATGGACTTTTAAAGCCTCCATAATTTTCCTCCAAGTGACCAAAATGCCAATAGGTGCACGAGGAGGATTATGGAGATATTCACCAATTTTTTGCCAATTGGAAATTTTTAAGGACCCTTTCTCTGGATAATTGGGACAATGTTGCCACACATAAGCCAATAATGTAGCAATAGGTTTCTTTTTTATAGGAGAGCCCTTTAAATTAGCAGAGTATTTAGAAGAAGAAGCGACTAGCTCTCTCAATTCCTTCAGATGCTGCGTCTGCTGTTGAGAAAAGCCTCCACCCATACTTACGAAAGTCGAGACCGTCTTTCAGATCCGATGAATGTGCCAGGCCTGGCGATGCTCCCACCGAGCGAATAAGATATGGGCGCGCCGCTGAGTATCCCCCTTAGGGAATCACGTCGGGGTCTCCAGAATGCGGTATCTGCCATCCCGCATCTGATGGGCGGCTCATGAAAGGGAGCGAGGGAGAGAGAAACCACAAGAGACGAGGTTTCCTCGGGATGAGCGCGCCCAGAATGTCTTGGTACGCACTCTTTTATTATGCTTTTTCACAAGGGGGGTGAAATTTTTCAGCGCCCAAGTCAAACAGGATATGCAAGATTTACAATAGTTCAGGTCAGTTAAGATACCAGGTTAAACAGGATGTGTGTGATTTACAACAGTTCAGGTCAGTTAGGATATCATTCTGTATTGACAGTTGTTTATCTCCCCGTCCCTCATACGTGCCTGGCAAAGATCACTGAAGAGACAGAAGTCTAATGTTTACACGTGAATGATACAATGTTGCAATGCTTGAATGATACATAGTTGCAATGATACATAGTTGCAATCACATGAATGATACATAGTTACAACATTCCATTTCATTTCAACCATGTGTAAACTGGGTACATATATTTTGTGCTTACAATTAATACTTTTCTTACCAATATAACAATCACATTTTCTTATAGCTATTATTTAATATATTATTTTTTTAACAATCTTAACTTATTGCTCTGTATATTCATCTTGCCCATTTTAATTTGTTTTATTTTCCAACCATTGATAAATCCCATACCATATAATCCATTTTTTCTTTTTCTTTGATTACGAATGTTAACCTATTCATCTCTGCACATTCAAATATTTTCTCAATTACTTTTCCCTCTATTGGTATCTTATCACTTTTTAAATTCTGAGCAAATACAATTCAGGCTGCTGTTAATACATGTATAATTAAGTATGTTTTTTTTTTCTTTACCGTAACCTTCAAGTACCATTCCTAATAAAAATATTTCAGGTTTCAAATCTATATGTTTTATTATTTTTTCCAACCATGTGTGTATTTTTGACTAGTATCTTTTAGCTTCTATATAAGACCACCATGTATGGTAATATGTTCCAGGTGTCTGGTGGCACTTTGAGCATTTAAGCTGATTTATCTTTGAACATCTTAGCTAATTTTGCTGCTGCAAAGTGCCATCTATAAAGCATACAGGTTTTCTTTGTATGCTGTTGAAATTGTTAATTTATAACTCCTATCCCATAGCTTCTGTCATTTATCTTTCTACAGCATATTAAAAAAATGCCCATGCTATCATTGTTTCTTTAACTTGTTCTAGTTTAACACCTAGTAAACAGCAATATAATCTTTTAATCAACTTATCTTCTGTTCCTGTTAATATTTTATCCAATTCTGTCAACTCCTTATGAATCCCTTTAGCTTTCATATCTTGATTGTATTTGAGTATATGACTACCAATGCATTTCCAACCCTTGTTCATTCAATTCTTGTTTAGTTTTGAGCTCACCCTTTTCATTTACGGTATCTATATATCTAGCAATAGTTCCCATTTTACAAACATTTGGGTGTATAAGTGCTTCCATTGCTGATAGCCAGACTGGGATCTTCATGTAATGTTTCTATTTTTTTCCCAAGGTAATGCATTCCTGACCATAGGTCTTTGAAACTACCCATGTATTTTACTTTTCCCATACCATAGAAATGCATGCCAGCTCAGTTGCAAATTATGTCCCTCTAGCATTAACAACCTCCTATTTCTCAGGTTTATCCATTCTTTCATCCAGTTTAATACTGTGGCCTGATAATATATTTCCCAATTAGGTAACCCAAACCCTCCTCTGGTTCTCGTATCCTTTAACATTTTAACATTAATTTTTGCTTTCTTCCCTTGCCATACGTATTTCAATACTATTTTGTTAATATCTTTAAAAAAATTTTTTTCCAGTTTTATCGGAATTGTTTGAAACAAATGCAACACTTTTGGTAATATATTCATCTTAATTGCTGCAATTCTTCCTGTTAATGATAACTGCATATTACTCCATTTTTTCAGATCTATCTTGATTTGTTTAAGTTTATAATAATTGTCTTCCTTAATTGTTCCACATCATGCCGCCAACAGAATTCCTAAGTATTTAACTGTCTACTATTTGAATATCTAAACTCTTTGTCAATTCTTTTTTCTGTTTCTGTCATATATTTTCCAATATCTCAGTTTTCCCTTTATTTTCAATCCTGCCATTTTTCCATATTCCTCTATTTTATTTATTAACTTGGGGATGTTCCTAGAGGTTCTTCTAATATAAAAACTAAATTGTCTGAAAATGCCTGCAATTTATACTCCTCTTTTCTTATTTCCATTCCTTTTATCTCCTTGTCTTTCCTAATATTTCTATTTGGCACTTCTTGTGTTAATACAAATAACAATGGCGACAGGGGACACACTTGCCTTGTTCCTTTCTCAATATGATTTTTTCCGTCAATTCTTCATTTACCATTATCTTTGCATGTTGTTTATAGTATATTGTCTTCATCATTTTAATAAATCTTTCCCCAAACTCTCATTTCTTCCGTTTGTGTCAACATAAACTGCCAGTTCACTTTGTCAAAGGCCTTCTGTGTACCCAAGAATATCAATGCCATCTGTTTTTCAGGGTGTGATTCATAATGTTCCAAAGTGTTTAAGATTATTCTTATATTCTCCTTTATTTATTTATCTCTTAGATAAAAACCCATTTTATCTGCGTGTGTAAATTGATTTAAGTATCTTTGTAGTCTTTCAGCCATCACTGAAGCATGTCAGGCTGCGCTCCTTTTAGATCCCAAGAAAGAAATACTCAGACTCCATGGGTAGAGCAAAGTTATCCTTTTACTGGGAAATAAAGTGGTAGCTACAAAGCAATTCCGAAACTGAGAAATTGGCGGGTAGAATGCATATACAAAGAAATAGGTTTGTCCCCACCCCCCAAAGTTCAAATGGTTCTTCCAATTAAAACTTTTGAGACAGCTCATGTGGTCATCTTCAGATGGTGATGAGACGTCTTGTCAAATGACCTTGACATATTTTGATAAAAGTTCGCAGTTGCGCAAAAGAGGAAAAGATAGCCAGGAAACAGAAAGTTAAAGACAAGAATCCCCCCTCCCCTTGCTAGCCCAGCAAGGAATGCAAACACCTCCAGCTCTCTTCCCATATAAAATCCCCCCTCCCACCGTTGCCATGACAGCCGAGAGAAATAATGAAATAATAGCAGATAGTTAGGAAGGGGAAGATATCTTGAGGCTGACATTCGGACCCCCTAGAAGAAGGACATAAGTCCCTGAAAGAAAAATAAAATAGTTACATGTTAACATTAATGTACATTTCTATGGTTTATCAGGATATTTGGCATGAAATTTCTTTAAAAGTTCAGGAGCCCTAAGGTCCTTTTCATTTACCCATTCAGAATGGGATGGAGGAAAATGTTTCCAAGCTACAAGGTATTGGGTACGACCCCTCCATTTTCTAGAGTCCAGAATTTCTTTAATTTCGAAATGTTGTTCTCCCTCAATCAATATTGGCACAGGGGGATCAGATTGGATTGGTCTCAAGGCACAGGTACGTTCTGGTTTCAACAAACTAACATGAAAAACAGGATGAATACGACGAAGAGTCTTTGGTAAAGTCAGTTGGACAGTTACAGGATTTATAATCCTCTCAATGGGGAAAGGTCCTACATACTTAGGACCCAATTTCTTTGATTTTTGGGTAGTTTGTAAATATTTGGTCGAGAGAAATACTTTATCGCCCACTTGATATGACATCTGTGGAGCTCGCTTTTTGTCAGCAAATTTCTTATGAGATTGGTGCGCCTCATCCAAAGCTTTGCGGACAATTGGCCAATTAAATTGAAGTTGAGATATCCAATCACTCAATGACTGGACAGTTGGGTTTTCACCAGGCAGTTCAGGTATGGGTACAAAATCTTGCCCCGTTGCTATTTTGAAAGGAGTGAACCCCGTACTACTGTGAACAGAGTTATTATACGCCACTTCCGCAAAAGGTAACAGATCCACCCAGTTGTCTTGTTGAAAATTTATGTAGCATCGGAGGTATTGCTCTAGTACTCCGTTAGTCCTCTCGCAGGCTCCATTAGTTTGGGGATGGTGGGCGGAGCTTAAGCTTTGGGTGGAGCCTATTAACTTCAGAAACTCCCTCCAGAAATTAGAGGTAAATTGGACTCCTCGATCAGAAACTACACGTTCAGGTACACCATGCAATCGGTAAACGTGAAGAATGAAGAGTCTGGCTAAGGTTTTCGCCGAAGGGATCTTTGAGCAAGGAATGAAATGAGCTTGTTTGGAAAACAAGTCAGTCACTACCCAAATGACCGTGTGTCCACTGCTTTCAGGTAGATCTACTATAAAATCCATGGAAATTTCCTTCCAAGGGGCAGTTGGTCTGGCCACATTCTGTAACAGTCCTGGTGGTTTACCCGGAGGTCTTTTTGCTGAGGCGCAAATCGGACAGCTCGCCACATAAGTCTCAATGTCCTTTTTCAAGGAAGGCCACCAAAACTGTCGTTTCACCAAATGCAAGGTCTTCACAAAACCAAAATGACCAGCCACTTTGGAATCATGGGTTTGTTGCAATACATGGCTTCTCAGGGTTTGTGGTACATACAATTTCGCCCCCATCCAGGCTAGGCCATCTCGAGTGGTGCAGTTATTCGCATTTGCCAGAAACCACTCATCTGTCTTCAAAGCCTCCTTAAACTGTTCCATCATATCAGTGGGTAGATCTCTCTCCTGGTTTCTTTTCTGTGCACGGGTAACAACAGGGGCAGCCAGTTGTGTAGTGGATACGATTGGCCTAATCACTTCTTTTCGGATACTGTTGTATTGAGGCATTCTAGACAAAGCATCTGCCATAAAATTCTTTCCCCCCGGGATATATTTCAAGGAGAAATTGAATCGCTTGAAGAACTGAGCCCACCTAACTTGTTTAGGGGAGAGTTTCCGGGGGGTCTTTAAAGCTTCTAAGTTTTTATGGTCAGTCCACACTTCAAATGGATGTTTCGCACCTTCCAGAAAATGCCTCCAAGCTAATAAAGCCCAACGGACTGCAAATGCTTCTTTCTCCCAAACGGCCCATCTCCTTTCAGTCTCAGTGAATTTACGAGAAGTATAAGCGCATGGTTGTAGTGTTCCCTTCTCGTTCAATTGGAGTAAGACCGCCCCCACTGCTACATCACTTGCATCAGCTTGGATCACGAAAGGGGCGTCCATGTCAGGGTGTTTCAGTATTGGTTCTGCAGCAAAAAGTCTCTTAAGTTTTTCAAATGCAGCTTGGCACTCCATAGTCCAATTCAATGGTTGACTGGGCTTTGGTTTCAATTCCCCCTTTGTTTTTAGGAGGTTGGTGATAGGCATAGCTATTTTTGCGAAAGACGGGATGAATTGGCGGTAAAAATTTGCAAAACCCAGAAAACTTTGAAGCTGTTTACGAGTTTTCGGTGGGGCCCAGTCCAAAACGGCTCGCACCTTTTCTGGGTCCATTTCAATGCCTTCGGGGGAGATACGATATCCCAAGTAGTCGATTTTTTCTTGATGGAACTCACATTTGGATAATTTGGCGTATAGTTTGGCGGCCCTCAGCTTGTGTAACACAGAGCGTACCAACTTCACGTGGTCGTTTCTTGTCTCCGTGTAGATAAGAATATCATCAAGGTATACTAGAACACCTTTGTACAAATGTTCGTGAAGCACTTGATTGATCAATTGCATGAAAACAGCAGGCGCCCCCTGTAGGCCAAAAGGGAGAACATTGAACTGGAAACACCCCATTGGGCAGTTGAACGCAGTTTTCCACTCGTCTCCCTCCTTTATCCGGATCCGGTAGTATGCCTCTCTCAAGTCCAGTTTTGTGAAAATTTTCCCCTTTGCCAGGTGGGCTAACATGTCCTTCATCAGGGGGAGGGGGTACATGTTCTCTACGGACACTGCGTTCAGGTTTCTATAATCAACTACCAAACGTTTGGAGCCATCTTTCTTCTCGCGGAACATCACAGGGGCCGCTACTCGAGGTCTGGCAGGCGTGATGAAACCTCGTTCCAAGTTCTTGTCAATAAACGCCCTCAATTCCTCCAGCTCCCCCGGTGTCATCGGATACATCTTCGGTTTCGGGAGCGTCACCCCCGGCAGGAATTCAATGCTACAATCGGTCGACCGATGGGGGGGGAGTTCGTCGGAAGCCTCTTCACTAAACACCTCTCTTAAGTCCCAATATTCCTTCGGGATTTTCTCCTCTCCTTCCACGTGTTCGACACCCGTAGAAGCTATTTCGGCGAGTGCCTGGGACTTCGGATGGGATTCCTCTTCCGAAGCCATGGTAATCCCAATATTAGAGATTGTTCCATCCCAGGGGCCACGATAAAACACAGGGTCTCATGATGGTTTCCCATGGTCATGTCTAGGGGTTCGGTTACAAAACGTGCGGGGCAACCTCCCGCCACCGACCCATCCAGTTGGCAAAAGGATATGGGCGTTTTTAGAGTTCTCAGTCCAATGCCCATCCCCTTAACCACTTTCATGTTAATTACACACCTCGTGCACCCCGAGTCCAGTAAGGCCATCATCACTCCCTCAGTCCCCGAGGTGGGCTGTCTTAACTTTATTGGGATGGTCATGGGCCCTTGATTAGGACTTACCAGGACGTCATCTTCCGAATCGGTCTCGTTCTCGTCGAGTGGGGTTGGAGGTCCCAGCTCCTCTCCCGCCGAAAGGGCGACCTCTACAACCTCTCCTGTCTTCAGCCCGGTCTCGCGGGGTTTGGTTGAGGGGTTTTTTGGCCTTCTTCCGGGATCCCGCGCTTTCGGTGGGTTCACCTTTACTCGGCAATCCACCATCCGGTGGCCCTCCTTTCCACAACGGAAACATGCCGTGGTTTTTGCTCCTGCCGCCATCCCTCTCGGTTGGGGCCCTGAGGTCTCCCGGAGACGGGGGGGTAGCGACCTTCTCCAGGCGGGACCTCCTCTGCGTCTGTTTCTGGCTAGATCAATGTCCACCTCTTCCGCCAGCAAGTACCATGACTGTAACTCACGTGGATCCCTTCTGGAGATGCACGTGTGGTATACATCTTCATTTAAGCCATCTTTATAGGCTTCCACCAGGGCCCCCTGGGACCAACCTCGGATGTGGTGTGCCAGCTGCCTGAATTCTTGGGTGTAGTCTGCCACCGATCTCCCCCCTTGAACTAGGGTCTTCATTCTGATTCTGGCCTTTCTCTCTGCCAGAGGATCCTCAAACCTTCTCCTCAATGCAGTCATGAAAACATCAAGGGTTTGTAGTTGGGGGGAGTTATCATTGTACAAAGTCACCACCCAATCTGCTGCCATCCCTTCCAGGGTTCTGGTAACGCATCTCACTTTGGCTGCTTCAGAGGTGAACTCCCGCTCAAATTCTGCCATATAACTCCCAACTTGTACCAGGAAAAATCCCAAATCTCTTGGATTTCCTCCAAACTTTACATCTAGGGGGGGCAGGCGGCGTCTTCTAGGAGCTACTCCTATTGCTGGGGCTCCCGGGGCGGCAGCGGGCGGTTGCGCCGGCGGAGGCTGGGCAAGGGGGGTAGAGGTAGCTTGGCTTCCCCGGGCTGATCTCGCTCCCTCCTCCCTCTCATACCTTTGGGTTGTGCCGGGCTCTCCAGGAACATCCATAGAGATTTTCTTGGCTTCATCCAGCTTGCCTTCCATCTCCTCCCCTTCCTGCCAGAGCCGTCCCCTCGCACCTTTTCGTCTTACAGTGATCCTAGGAGGAGGGGGGTCTTCAGGGTCTCTCCAACCAACCCCCAACGACCATCTGGGCATTTCAGCTGAGGTTTCTTCCAGAGTCAATTCGGCCAGCAGGTCAGCCACCGACCCTTCTGGCAGCGGCATGGGCTGCCCCCCCACAGCTCCCTGCTCCTCTTCATCGCCGGTTGGAGACGACATGGGATGAAACCCCCTCGGAAGAAAAGTTGCTGTTTTCTCCGGGTGGGTTGATGCGGTAGTTTCGGAATTATGTCAGGCTGCGCTCCTTTTAGATCCCAAGAAAGAAATACTCAGACTCCATGGGTAGAGCAAAGTTATCCTTTTACTGGGAAATAAAGTGGTAGCTACAAAGCAATTCCGAAACTGAGAAATTGGCGGGTAGAATGCATATACAAAGAAATAGGTTTGTCCCCACCCCCCAAAGTTCAAATGGTTCTTCCAATTAAAACTTTTGAGACAGCTCATGTGGTCATCTTCAGATGGTGATGAGACGTCTTGTCAAATGACCTTGACATATTTTGATAAAAGTTCGCAGTTGCGCAAAAGAGGAAAAGATAGCCAGGAAACAGAAAGTTAAAGACAAGAATCCCCCCTCCCCTTGCTAGCCCAGCAAGGAATGCAAACACCTCCAGCTCTCTTCCCATATAAAATCCCCCCTCCCACCGTTGCCATGACAGCCGAGAGAAATAATGAAATAATAGCAGATAGTTAGGAAGGGGAAGATATCTTGAGGCTGACAAAGCAAATATTTGATAGTCTGAGTTCAATAGTGATGTTGGTCTATAGTTTTTAATCTAGTATCACTTAAATAATCCTGTAGGGTTTTGTACAGTTCTGCTGGAAGGCCATCTGGCCTTAGTACTTTTCCATTACTTTGTCTTTAATTGCTTCTGTTAATTCCATCATTGTACTTCTTTCCTCTAACATTGTTTTGATTTCTTCTGATACTTTATCTAGTTCTGCTTTTTTAAAATATTCTTTTATTTCTCCCTTTTCCACTTGTTCTTCTTCATAGAGTTCTCTATAATATTTTTGGACTACTACTTTTTTTACCTTCATTTCTATGGTAGAGGTTACCTTTATTGTCTATTAGTTGAAAGATCCTTTTCCTTTTCTTTTTTCAATCTATATGCTAACCACCTTCCTGGTTTATTTGCATTTTCAAACAAGTTTTGTTTGGAACTGTTTATTTTTTGTGCTAGTTCTTTATTATTTTCATCTTGTGCTTTGATTCATTTTGTTTTGTATGTCCTTTTTTGCGGGTTCTTTTGAAGTTTTTTCTCCAGCTTTTATATTCTAGTATCTTTTGTGCCTGTCTTTTCTTTCTATTTCTCTTTCCCGTATATGTTATCGTTGATCCTTTGATATAAGCTTTAACTGTATCCCTTCAATGTTACTTTAATCAGATTATGATCTGCCCAAGTGCCTGTTTCAATATTGATTTCTTGTATGTTAGTAATTAACTCTGTTGTTGCCCACATCATATCTATTCTAGGCCAAGACAGATGTCTGTTCGAGTAAAATGTATATTGTTTATTTTTTGGATATCTTTCTCTCCATCTTGGATCGCTAATTCATCTGCCATTTTGAACAATGATTTTGGTAACGTTTTCCTGTTCTTTTTGTTTGGCTTTTGTGTTTTATAGTCCATTTCTACATCCACTATTGCACTGAAATCTATAATACAAATATTTTCATATTCCAGTTCCATTATTTCTCATGTAATTTATCATAGAACTCTTCTTGACTTTCATTTGGTGCATAGATTGTCATTAATAGTGTTTCTCCTTGGAACTGCTCGGATTGTTCAGAGGATGGGGTGGAGCTTCAGTCTCTGCTTATTGTAGGCTGAGCTTGATTTCTGAGGAACGCTCCTCCCTCCATCACGTGGCTTGCCATCTCGTTCCCCAGTTTATGCTCAGCCTTCGAGCAGAGTAGGCTGTGTGTTTGCATGCTCTTGGCCGTTGCTGGATTCCCCTCATTCACCCCTTTTTCTACCTGTTCAGGTTGTATACAACCCTTATTCTTTTCTATCTCCTTAGCCCTGCGCAGCTGGTTCCTTCGTTGGCTTGGTTTCCTGGGAGGGTTTTCCCCCCCCCAGGGGTTGCCAGGGGGTAGGCTCAAAACTTTGCACTGCCTCCCCCACCCTTTTTTCTCAGCTTTTCTGCCGTGTAAAAATTGTTTAAAAGGCTCCGTTTCGTTCCGCCCCCCCGAGCTCCGTTTGAATTTTTTCATAGCGTTTAAGGTTTTTTTTGGCTCTATCCTCTGTGGGCTTCCCTAGGAACCCTCTGATTGTTACCGGGATCCTCTGGCCTTGCCAGGTTAATCTCCACAAGAACTGTTAGTGGCGTCCGCCATTTTGAAGCTCGTCTCATGGCCGGGTGCCATTTTGGCGTTCATTTCTTCGTCTGACTGAGTGCCTATTCAAAACAGCAGGTCCGTTAGGCCTGCCGAGGTTTAAAAAGAAAAAAGAAAAAAAAAGAAAAAATTGTTTTTGCAGTTGGAGGTTTTTTATCCTCCTCCCCCTGTTGGCTCTCACCTCAACCAGCTGTAGCAGCTGTGGTTATTTCCACCACTCCCGCCCGGTTGTTGCCTGGGTCGGCAGTTGGTTTAGGCCCGGTTTTGCCCTTAAGGCCCTTGATCTGAGACCTTGCAAGGTCATTTCTTCAAGTTCTTCCTCGGCCTAGACTTCAAAAAAAAAAAAAAAGGAGAAAATAACAGAGTGGGGGGCGGAATAATCATACGGAGCAAAGAATCCTATTGATCCAAGTCAATAATATTTGGGGGAGAGTGTGTCAGTGTATAAAGGAACTCCCAGGGCTCCCGGCCTTCGTTGTAGGTCGACCCCTAGGCGCGCCAACCACCTCAGATTTGCATCCCTAATTATCCGGAATGGCAGAGAGCAATCCCTCAAAGGGGCCTTCCTTGAAGGCCAAGGCAAAGACCCACCACCTGTGCAGTCAGGCTAAGGAGCCCACCAAAGCCTCTCAAAAGGATGCTTTAAGACGTCACAAGGCTCTAGAAAGAGAAATTGACAGACGTGCTAGACAGACAGGCTCAGTGCCTCCAGCACCTGCCACTCCTTCCACCTCCACTCTCCCTCCCCCTCCTGTAGCTTTTTCCTCCCTATCCAGGCACAGCTCGCCCTCTCAGGGGCATCAAGCCCCGGGCACACCAACCAGGCAAACTCCTGAGGCCACCTTCACGCTCACGGCCGCTGGCCTGCGCCAAAAGGAACCTCTCATTCAGGCGGTTCCGGAGCAGCTCAGAGTCTGGATGGAGATGGCCATTCGACAGGGAATTGCAGAAGGAATGCAGCAGATGACCAGACCGGGGTTGCCTCCGCAGGCCACCGAATCTGTAAGATCTTTCTCTCTTATGCCTCCCAAAAGGGAGGTTTGCCCTTCAGTCAGGGAGGACAAGGAGGAAGTGGAAGGGGACCTAGATTTAGACAGGGAGGAGGAGGAACAATATGACCTGGGGTCCTTACCATACGACGAGCCTCTTCCGGACTCTGACCCATCAGAGGCGGAAATGTCCGAGGACGAAGGTCTCTCTCCGGACCAGCTCACCTTTGTAGGGCTCTTTAAGCCCCAGCTTTTTAAATCCCTCCTCTACAAGGCTAGGAACATCTCGGGCCTAACAGCCCAGACCCCCTCTGATCCCATTCCCGTAGTTTCGGAGGAACAGGAGGACTCCATGTTCAAACAACCGGTAGTGGAGGCCGAGGTCATCTCTACCCCCCCCCCCCATATTCCTGGATCTGGTGTCCAAGCAACTGTCCTCTTCAGTTGCTCCCCCGGCCCCCTCGGCCAATGATAAAAGGTTCTTCAACCTCGACCCGGAGCTCTCGACCTTGCTGAGTACCCCGGAGGTTGATGAGCCTGTCGTAGGTCTGACCTCTTCCTCCACCCTCAGTGACCCTTTAGAGGCCCTCAAACCAGAGGACAAGCTGTCAGAGCTCGCATTAAGGCGAGCTCACCAGTCGGACGCATGGGCAATCAGGTCGGCTACGGCCGCTTTTTTTTTTATCAGATCTTCCATTCGCTGGCTTTGCCAGCTTAACCAAAATGTCCCGACCTCCAATATCCACACCCATCAACACATCACCAAAATAACGGCCGCTGCTGAGTTTTCAGCTGATGCCACTTTTCACTCCGTAAAATTCTCCTCCCGCGCCATTTCCTCCCAGGTCTCGGCCCGCCGCCTGCTTTGGCTAAAACCCTGGCAGGCAGATCTTAAGCACAAAGTCAAGCTAGCTTCCTCACCCACAGCCGGAAATAAGTTGTTCGGTACTTCCTTGGACCCTCTCCTAGTCGAGGGAAGAAATAAAAAGAAATTCCTCCCTTCTCTTTCCTGCAAGTCTGATTCCAGACCTCTGCAGCCCTTTCGGAGGGCTTCCTTTCATCCCTGTCACCAACCCTTTCCTCCCAGACACCAAGGGTCCTCCTCCTTTGGTTCGGGTCAGTCCCAGGACAGGTCCGACCCCTTAAACAGGCACAGAAGAGGCGGAAACCTCAGGAGGCCCTTTCGTGGCTCTGGCAGCAGGCCCTTCCGCCGTTCCAAATAAGCCTCCTGACATTATTCCCGTTGGCGGGCGACTTAAAGCCTTTGCCTGTCAATGGGATTCATCCAGTTCACGCTTGGGTCAGGGATACAGTCAGGTTTGGCCTTGCCCTCGAGTTTCTCTCCCCCCCCCCGATTTTTAGATTTCATGTCCCCGCTCCAACAACCCTTCCAAACGTAACCTCATGGAGGAGGCAATTCGACACCTACTGGACATTCAGGCTATCCAGCCTGTTCCTCCATCCCAAAGGGGACAGGGTTTTTATTCACGTTTATTCGTGGTGCCCAAACACTCGGGGGGATGGAGGGCTATTTTGGACTTAAAGCGTTTAAACCGTCAGTGTACCGTAGATTCAAAATGAACACACTTCAATCCATCCTTTTGGGAGTTCGGCAGGGAGACTGGTTGTCTTCTATAGACCTCTCCGAGGCATATTTACACATCCCAATTCGACCCTCCCACTCTAAATTTCTCCGTTTCAGCTACAATAACCTACACTTTCAGTACATGGCCCTTCCATTCGGGTTAGCCTCGGCCCCCAGGACCTTCACCAAGGTTCTGGCTGCTCTGACTGCCCACCTCAGATCCATCCCGGTACGGCTCCACTGTTACCTGGATGATATTCTCATCCTCTCCCCTTCCAGGTAACAGGCTATCAGGGATATCTATACTACCCTCACCTCCCTCCAGGAACACAGGTTCCTCATAAATTGGAAGAAAAGTCAACTGGCCCCTACCACTAGACTACCCCACCTAGGGACCATAATTGATACAGTCATGGGGAGAGTGTTCATCTCCCCAGAAAGGATACTCAGCATCCAACAATCAGTCAGGTTCATCAGACGACACAGGAAGGTCTCTCTCCTTGATCTATCCAAGTTATTAGGTAAAATGATCTCTTGTATTCCCGTTATTCCCTGGCCCCGTTTCCACTCCAGATCCCTCCAGTGGTTCCTGCTTCCGTATCAAAGAGCTGGGACAAGCAACTCAAGGAGCAAGGTCAAGGTCTCGCCAAGGGTTCTCACCTCCCTCCTTTGGTGGAGCAAGGCGTCGATCAACAAGGGCTGCCTCCTCAAGGAGCCTCCAAGACTTATCGTTACCACAGACGCCAGTCTGTCAGGATGGGGCGCCCATCTTCTCTCCCTTACAGCTCAGGGCAGATGGTCACCGTCAGAGAGGCTGCACAACATAAACTGGTTAGAGCTTCACGCCATCCACCTGGCCCTCCGCAGCTTCCTACATCATATTCAGGGCAGCCACGTCCTCATTCTCACCGACAACATAACAGCAAAGGCACATGTCAACAGACAGGGAGGCACTCAGTCCTCAAGTCTCATGAGGGAGACCGAGCGCCTCTGTCGGTGGGCAGAGTCTCACCTCCTTTCACTCAGGGCAGACCACATTTCAGGCACCCTCAACACCAGGGCAGATTGGTTGAGCAGGGCCACCATAGACCAGGCGGAATGGCGCCTCCACCCATACCTGTTCAGGGAGGCGACAACAATATTTGGCCTGCCAGTGGTAGACCTGTTTGCCTCCCCCAGCAATACCCAACTTCCACGGTTCATCTCCAGATTCCCGTCCCTCGGGGCGGAGAACCACAATGCCCTCCTATGCCCGTGGCCCTCGGGCCTTCTTTACGCCTTCCCTCCTCTGGCTCTGGTGCCAAGAGTACTCCAGAAGGTCCTTCAAGAAAGGGCGGGATTGCTTCTGGTAGCTCCTTATTGGCCCTGTCGCTCCTGGTTTGCGGACCTCCGCAGCCTATCAGTAGCTCCACCTTGGAGGATCCCAGCAGACAGGATCTCTCTGTCTCAAGGCCCCCTTCTTCACCCAGACCCCCAATGGCTACAGCTAGCTGTCTGGAGGTTGAGCGGGAACATCTAAAAAGGGAGAATTTCTCCACAGAGGTCATCAACACCATTTTAGCAGCCAGGCGTCCTTCTACCAGAAGGATTTACGATGCCACTTGGAACAGTTTCCGCAAATGGTGTGCCAATCTCCACATTGATCCATCAAACCCATCGGTAGCAAAAGTCCTCGATTTTCTCCAGGAGGGTCTCGGTAAAGGTCTCTCTCCCAACACTCTAAGGTGTCAGGTAGCAGCCCTATCCACCGTAATTTCCTGTGAGGGCGCTAATTCCCTCTCTCACCATCCCTGCATCCGGGCATTTCTAAAAGGCGCCTCAAACTTACGACCTCCGTTCCTTCACCGATACCCAACATGGTCTTGACCTCCCTCACCAAACCTCCCTTTGAACCCCTTAGAGAAGTTTCCCTCCAGTTCCTATCCTACAAGGTAGTTTTCCTGGTGGCGATTACTTCGGCCCGAAGGATTTCAGAGATCGCTGCTCTGTCAGTCAGGAAAGACCTGTGCGTCTTCCACTCTGACCGAGTAGTACTTAGACTTGATCCTTCCTTTCTACCAAAAATTAATTCTAATTTCCACAGGGCTCAGGAACTTATCCTCCCCAATTTTTGCCCCAGGCCAACTCATGAAAGGGAACAGCTTTGGCACACCTTAGATGTTAGGCGGGCCTTGCGGATTTATATTAAACGTACTCAGACCTTCCGCAAATCCGAGGCCCTGTTCATTTCCTTTCAACCAAAGTCACAGGGGCTCAAGGTTCCCTCTACTACAATAGGCCGCTGGATAAGGGCGGCCATTTCTAGGGCATACCAGGCTCAGGCACTCCCAGTGCCCAGGGGTATCACGGCTCACTCTACCAGGAGTGCGGCGACATCGGCTGCCTGGGCTACACAGGCCCCTATATTCGACATTTGCTGGGCCGCAACATGGTCTTCCCCATCGCCTTTTATTAGGCATTACAGGATTGATAAGTATGCCTCGGCGGAGGCGTCTTTCGGTAGAAGGGTCCTCCAGAGGGTGCTCGGGGATCCCGAGGACTCGTCAAACCAGACGGTGTCCCTCCCGTAGGACAAGCCCCAGCTTTGGTATGTCCCATCCTCTGGACAATCCGAGCAGTTCCAAGGAGAATGGGCGTTGGTTCTTACCTGACACACCGTTTCTCATGGACTGGGAGGATTGTCCAGCCCCTCCCTATTCCTTTCACCGTCTGGGGGGGGTTCTCGTTTCGGCCAAGGCACCTTAAGTCTAGCAAAAGGGACAGCACGAATGCCTGTGTCTTTCTTCTCTTCTTCGCATAAACTGGGGAACGAGATGGCAAGCCACGTGATGGAGGGAGGAGCGTTCCTCAGAAATCAAGCTCAGCCTACAATCAGCAGAGACTGAAGCTCCACCCCATCCTCTGGACAATCCTCCCAGTCCAAGAGAAACGGAGTGTCAGGTAAGAACCAACGCCCATTCTTTACAATTCATCAATATTTCCACCATTAACACTCTCCCGTTGTTATCTTGATAGATTGGTTTCATTTTTATAGTATCCTTTATATATAATGCTATTCATCTTTTTCTTTGTTATGCTATGGAGGTATATAATTTCCCATTCTTAGGATAGTCCAGTATTTTCTCTTGTTGTCTTTTAATATGCACTTCTTGTAGACAAATTATGTCCAATTTTAGTTTATCTAATTTATTGAATATCCTTTTCCTTTTTTATTGCTGAATTTAATCGATTTATGTTGATTGTCATTAATTTTATTTCTTCTTCCATATCTTTATTTATAACATGTTTTTGTTGCTCTTGTCACTCTGGTCTCCCTTGATTCCTTCGGCCTTTCTTCTCTGATTGTTCTCTCTTCCTGTTCTCTTTCCTCTTTGTCATCTTTCGTTCCTTCCTGCAGCTTCTCTGTTTTATTTCTTCAATTTCCCTCCTTTTTTCTCATGTTTTTTGAAATATTGATCATAGAATTGCTCTGCTTTCTCAATTGTATCTAATCTGTGCCTCTGTTCGTGCCATGTCACCATTATTCCCTCTGATATCAGCCGTCTGAAGTTTATCTCTCTTTTAATTAAGCATTTTGTTAAAAATTGATATTCCCCCAGATCTCTAGCACTTTTTGTTATTTGCTTTAATACTGTTGCCACCTTCCCTTTGTATTTTAATGTGTCGTCTCTGCCTTTAGTATTTCTGTTCTTGTAGCTTTTTTTGTAAATCTGACATGTCCTTCTCTTGGTAACTTGTTTCTCACTGCATACTATGGTTCTATGCAAATGTTCCTGTACACAAATCTAGCTATTTCAGTGTTGCTCAGTGTATGCTGTTCCTGCCGGCATTTTACACCCTGGCACTATATGTTGTACTGTCTCTGAGGTCTATGGACTTAGTCTGCATTTTGTGTTCCATCTAATATGATAGACCTCTGCTTCTATGAATCTGGTGTTTAGTGTTTTTATATGATGCAGTACTTCAGGGCTGTGTTTTAATCCAGCCCTTTCAAACCTCTGGTAGGATTTCCCAGTGTCTGCCACTTCAGCTGTCTGTTGATGATATATCCCATGCAGTATCTTATCTTGCCATGGCGCTTCCTGTTAGTTGTTTCTCCCATGTCTGCTGCTGCCTCAGGCATTCCCTCAGCTTCCATTTTTGGGTGCTATCTTGTACATCTGGATACTCTGGGTTTTATCCAGGACAGTGACTTTGATACTATACCCTGTCCACCTTTCTGGGTAGTGTACAGTTTCTCTCAACATTGTAAGGAACTTTCAGGTCCTCATATTGGCATACCATGCTTTGTCCAGCGCTCTATACCAGCAGGTATCTGATGACTGGAAAAGCATGTTGATGGTTTAGATCTTTCTCATTGAGCTGGCTCTTTAGGGCCTGCTTTATCCTTTAGTGATACTTGGATGTTGCTGTCTTCCTTGCCTTCTCATGGTTCTCATGTGCTGTGGGTGACCAACATACTTGTAACTGGTCTCTTTATCCGTTGTGGTATTTCCACCCCATTAGTTTGAACTATTTTTCCTCTCTTGACTACCATCTATTCATATTTCTCCAATCTAAATGACATCCTAATGTCCTCACTGTAAATCTTTGGGGTTCCATTACAGGAGGTTTTCAAGAAAAGATTGGGCAACCATTTGGGATAGTGAGAGGACTCCTGCCTTGGGCAGGGAGTTGGAGTAGAAGACCTCAAAGATCCCTTCCAGTTCTATGATTCTATTATCTGTGTCAGGTGGATCAGTGAGTCAATGTCGTCTTCACTCTTAACATACATCTTGATGTCACCTATGTAGAGGAGGCAGCTGATGGTTGTTCCATTCATTCTTCTATCTATATCCAGTCTTTATGGTTATCTGACAGAGGGGGTCAAACCTATGCAGAACTGTAGTGGATACAGTGCATCCCCTTAGTACATGCCACACTCGATGGCTACTTGTTTAAGCTATCTTGACTTGGTTTCTAGAATTATCTTCTACAGTTCCATTAAGTTTTTGAAGAAATTCCGTATCGTCCTGTTAACTTTGTATGGCGCCAGGCAGTCATTGATCCATGTGTGTGGCATTGAGGTGTAGGTTTTCTTTTAGTCAATCCAAGTTGTGTTGAGATTGTTCTGTCTACACTAGGGGTCTCTGAACTTGGCAACTTCAACACTTGTTGATTCCGACTCCCAAAATTCCTCAGCCAGTCATGTCTAGACTTGATTTGTGGGTGACTGAGTTGTGGTTCTATTTATGAACATCTGGTGTTTTGAGCCTCTGGTGGGGTTCCCTTGCCTGATGCCTGATAGGATTTTCCATGATGTGAGGAGACAGGTTATTGACTAGTCGTTGGATGGTGCGGTTCCTTGCAGGGATATTTCATGATGAACACTGTCCTTTCTGTTAGCAAGTCTAGGTGCTGCTAATTATCTGTGCTACTAGGCGTTCATGCATTGCTATTAGTTTTATTTAGCCAGTAGGTTCCACTGTTGGATATTTGCTACTGTGATGGTGACTGTTTCCTGTTCTGGGAGATTGTTGTGGTTTGCAACCATTTTGCGTTAGTGTTATGTGTTGGTATTCTGGTATTTGCTAGTATTCTGCCATAAATTGGGGAAGGGAGGGGGGAATAAATGGGCAATAAAGCTATATATTTTTATGATGGGAAATTAGGAGGGAGGAATTGACAACTGAGAAAAAAACAGCTTTTTGGAATCCTGTTCATGCTGTTAATGCTGACATCTTCAAGGCTGTTTTCCCTGAGAATGGAATTTTATCAACCCAAACACCTCAGCATTTCCCAAAACATATTGGCAGTGCCAGATTGGCTACACATGGACAGACTATGGGGCAAGGGTAGGGGGAACCAGGGGTTTAGTTCTGTATTGGCACATGGAAATTTTAGATTCCACTTGACTTTATTGTAATCAGCATCTCTTAGTAAAAGTGCCTTTTCACTTCAACCAAATAGAGTCTAAAGTTTTACTTCCCTAAGGGATCAGACTCCTCATCAACAGTCACAGAAATATCTGAAAAATACAGCTTGAAGCTTGACACATCAAAAACCAAGATCATGGCCATCAGCAAACAACCCATTAATTTACCACACCCATAAATTCAGAAGGAAATCACTAGAAAAAGTTGAAAAGATCACTTGGTTACATGAAATCTGGGACATGAATACTGAAGTAAAGGCAAGGTTAGAGAAAGCTCGGACAGCATTCTTCAGAATGAAAAAGGTCTTCTGCAGTCACGACATAAGCCTAAGATTGAAAATCAGGCTCGTCAGTTGTTACATCTTTTCTATTCTGCTCTACAGAGTAGAGAGTTGGTCTCAGATAGAAAGCCACTTGAGACCAGAAGCATTTGAAATGTGGATTTACAGACAGCTGTTACATATTAGTTGGGTTGATGAAATTAGAAACGAGGTGATAAGCTGCCCTGGAAAGCAAAGGTAAATAAAACCATTAAAATGTGAAAGTTAGAATATTTAGGAGATGTGATGGGACATCTGGAAAAATATGCCATAATACTTCACTTAATCCACTAGGGAAAGATTGAAGGCAATTGAGGTGCAGGCAGAATCATGCCTTCAAAATCTAAGGGACTGGTTTGTACAAAACTCAGCAGCACTTTTTTGTGCAGTTGTTGATAAAAATAAGATTGCCAAGATGATCACCAATGTCTGATGGTGGCTATGGCACAAGAAGAAGAAGAAAGGTGGGGCAGGTTTTTCCAGTACTATTCAATTTCTGCTGTTGGTGCTTCTGCTGATACTGTGTGGTTGCACAATGGTGGTCCTAAACTATATTAGGAATTCTTATATTTCTAAATTAAAGCAGAGGGGCAGTTGCTCAGTAAGTACTAACATTTTGGCTCTGCTTAGTGCAATAGACAATAACAATAGAAATTACACATTGCAGCCATTAGGTGGTGACATACAATGTTCAAATGCTTAAATACTGTAACTATCAAAGGCCTGTTTAACAAAGTAATGAGAAGGTGCTTGCTCTACTCCAGTGGCAGTTTGTTTCATAACAGGCCATGCCAGTAAAATAAAAAGCAGATTTGTTGATCCTTAACTAAGTGTGTATTAAAGTACAGGATAAATTATGTGGAAATAAGCAGTACTACTTCTACTACTACTATTACCTTGAGCCTAAGCCATGTTAGATTTTCAATATTATACTGAGTATTTTAATTATATTTGAGGTAAATAGTAACCAATGGAACTGCTTCAGCACAGAAACTGTGAACAATCTTGGAAAGGATAACACCCCCCCCCCCCCCCACAGTAGCTGCAGAACAGTTTTGTGGGCTAATTTCAATTTCTGTTTCACCTTAAACTATTTTGCATGCAATCATCACTAGTGTTTATGACCTTCACGTGAAGAATGATAATTCCCTAATTCTGTATGCTGGAATCAATAAAAATGCTGTTTACTCCAGATACAGTTTTAGTTTCTTCTCCCCTTTAGTGTTCAGCGATTGAGTTTCTTGAAAAATCCAACTATGAGCATTTTGGATATTCAGACATATCTAGTCCTTACTGGATATTCCATATTTTATTTGATTACAACTTATAGTCTTGATCAGCAAATAATATTTTCTAAGTTTATGATGGGAAAATATCTTAATGACTGAACAGTAAATAGTCTAATTAATGAAGAACATTACATATCTATGTGCAGAGATACATGGAAGTGTAGCAAGATGATTAAAATGTGCTATAGACCAGGCAGATATCAAAGCATGACTAATGGATAAAATTACCAAGAATCAGGATCATGTTCAAGAATGGCCCAAGAACAGCTAGATCCCTTTCTAAATTGTCTTCTCAAATAGGATAGAATGAGAATATTATTGATTTGGTCATTTGGCTGTATCAAAAGTACAAAACTGCTACAAGTATACAAATAAGTGCAAAGAAAACATCAGGAAAAATGTTTTTTAAATTGTAGCAATATCTCACGATAAGATTGATGATCAAAGTCCAACAATAATAAGAGATGAGTAAACAGAGGAACTCTGTGTTTAAACTGAGAGAACTGTGGGAAGGGTGTAAGAACTAGGGTGTACTCCACTTTGTGTACACTGATCATCTGAATCCTAGCACTAGCATAGAAAAGCCAAGCATGTGTAAAGCTGTACATGTGGTGCATAAGAATTTTGCTCTTTTATTTCATTTGCAGCTTTTGGCCTGTTATTTCTATTGCTGTTGTTTCTATTTTGGGAATCAAGGATCTATAACTATCTGATTACTCAGATAGTTATGGTGGCAATGAGTCACCCATTTTTTAGGTTAGGAATAGCTCATCAGGGTCCTCCTGGATTCATTATTAATTGAAGAAGGTCTGATATGTGTTTAAATATCTTAAGATCATTGTTAACACACAGAGAATCTTGTTTTGGTGTCCTACTGATATTCCATTTAGATTCTATGTATTATGCTCTGTAGGTGGGTGAGTGATTTTTTTGGAAGCAGAAACCTTAATTCATGCAGTCAGTCAGGCTATGTGACTTCATAGTTAAATGACCAATTCCAGAAGGTTCTACATGCAGATTATTGTTGTGTCACAGCAGTTGTACTTGCAAGTGTCTTTGGGAAGTATTCAATAGTCTAAAACTATAACTTTAACTATAACTATATATATATATATATATATATAATATTCTTATATATATATTCTTATATATATATTTGTTATACATATGTATATATAACTAATAGTGCATTAGCTGCTCTGATTTTCCTTGTAGTTTCAAACTAGTTTAAAGTGATGGTTTTAATTTTAAATTTTAAAATAGTTTGAGACCAAATTATTCGAGAATATGTTGACCAATATGACCCCTCCTGCCTTCTGAGATTATTAAAACTTTACTGGCCTTCTTTGAAAAACAGTTTGATGGCTCAAATGAGAAGGCATTTAATTTTTCCCATATTTTTAATTAAATATTTTGAAGGAGATGAATAATCAAGAAAAAGAAACAGAAAAAAGGATAAAAGAATTGACAGGAAAATGAATAAATGGACACTTTACATTTACATAACTCATTAAAAAACAGTTCCATCCTTATATATATATCCTTATATATCTTTCTCAAGGGTTTTTATTGAGTTGTTGGGAGAATATTTTTAGTTTCTTGTTTTTGTTTAATCTTAATGGTAATTTTTTGCTCACTTTAATTTTATTGGTGATTCTCAATAATGTGTCTGATACTAATATTTTATTGATAAATTGCTTTGAGTGGTATTTATTTGTGCAGATAGTCTGTACATACTGTAAATAGAGAAATAAGTTGGAAATTCTATAACATCCAGAATGCTTGACAAAGGGCAAAGAGACAGAAGCTGTAAATACAGTTCGACATATGGATCTGAGAAAGGTAAGTCTTGAATTTCAGTACCATGGACAGTTGTTTTTGTAGCAGAGTGAAAAAAAAGTTGTTTCAGAGTCATGGAACAAAAGTCCATCATCATTTTTCTTTAATCATAATAAAAAAAAAATCACCTTCTTGAATCTTCTTTAAACTAAGGAAGGGAGAGAGAGAAAGGGGGGGGAGAATCTGTCTCTGTGTGTGTGTGTGTGTGAGAGAGAGAGAGTTGCAATTAAATGTGTATACCATGTGAAAGTTTTTACAGTCATGCTTGTATCTTGATATCAGCCAGTGGCTTGTGCAAGACTTGAATAGAAAGTATTCTTGCCTAAGTTCCCTGAGAGAGATGCTATCATCTTTGTAATGTGATTGGAAAAACAATTAAAATTTGAATCTCAATGTTGCAATTCTAAGAGATTTCAGGCTTAGGGACAGGAAAGGAGGCAGTTTGCAATAATTCTTGTAGAGTCTTCATTAAAGAAGGTATCTGTCTCTGGAATTAAACTAATTGATCAATTGATTAATCATTTAAAACTAATGAGACATGGTGGCACAGTGGTTAGAATGCAGTACTGCACTGCAGGTTACTTCTGCTGACTGCCAGCTGCCAGCAGTTTGGCAGTTCAATCCTCACTGGCTCAAGGTTAACTTCCATCCTTCTGAGATGGGTAAAACGAGGAGCCAGATTGTTGGGGGCAATATGCTGATTCTGTAAACTGCTTAGAGAGGGCTGTAAAGAACTGTAAAGCAGTATATAAGTCTAAGTGCTATTGCTATTGCTATTTTAGCATAACAAGCTTGGCATTAAGTATGGCCAGGAAGTTACTAATTTGTGTCTAAATTCCAAGACAATATACTGATTAGGAAAAACAAAGGTTGTTCTGGCACTTCAGACATTTTGTCATTATGACAAAAACATTTATATGATGGTATGTGGGGATGACCTTGGGAGATGTAGTGGGTGGGGAAATGCTGCCTAGGGAACTATCAGATAAGAGGAAGTTTAGTCAAAGAAACTGAGAAAGAACATCCCTAATTTATCAGGTGGTGAAAGAGATGGCAGGAGTTTTGTACTTTCAGACTTGCAAGATTTTATTAATGTAGCCTTACAATTAAGTAGAGTTAATTCATCTGAACATGTTTTCTGTAGACTACCTGAGAAGGCCGAGATCAATCTTGGAAATCTAACAATAATATTTTATTTTAATATCCTAATACTTTCTATAAACTGTTAAAATATGGTTATTCTCCCAGACCTTGGGATTGGATAGTTGTTGAGTTCCTACAGTTGTTTTGCATTGTTTTGTTTCTGTAGTGATATAAAGCTCCCTCACGCCTACAGTCACTTTGAATTGTAAGCCACATAAAATCACTAAGGTTGGGTGGCCTCGAAACTTATAGAAATAAATAAATGCTCCTTATAATAGGTAGTTACATCCATCTGGCATAATGATTGAGTCCATATATCATGATTAACCCTCACCTTGTACTATATCTTTGACTTCAGTTTAATGTCTTATGGAAATCCAGTTGTGCTTTATAAAACATTGGTGTGGTGTGTAGTGGAAACCCAAGCAACTGTAGTTTATTCAATTAATCATGTATGAACACAGTCTATCTTATCAGTATATGCAAGAAGAGAAAATCAAACATTATGAGTGGTCCATTTACCCAAAACTATATACCTGAATTCTTTATTTATCTTGACATAGAATGAATAGTAGTATGCTAATGCAAACTTTATATTTATTAGTATACAATTAATTAAGGCACAATAGTATATTATGAGAAAATAAAACACTGTTGCTCCTATGTCAGATAAAGATCATAGGCTAAGTTATTGCTGGCCTGTGGTTTTGATGTGATTGGGAAAATAAAAACCTGGCTCTCAGATTTAAATATCACAATAAACTATTAATTTTGTTAATTTTACTCCCTTGGGAAAATTGGAAAGAAAACCAACTGTGTGTTCAGCAGCATATTTATTATTCAAATTTGTAGGGAGACCTGACTTATTCAGCAAATACAGCCACTAAACGGATAAATAGCTGTGTTTGCATTGATGTGGCATATATTTGAAGAAAACCCCACCACCACCATCACCTAGTAAAGAACTATGAGGTAAACCTAATCCTTTTTCAGAGAAATGTTTTGTTTTTCATACCGGAGGATGCCCATGTGAACAATAAACAGCAAAAACTGAAGTTAATTGAAGACTACTCAAAGACTGTGATAAGTAGGTTGATTATGGTATACAGATTTTTGTATCCCTCCCTCCAGTGATGGGATTCAATTTTTTTTACTACCGGTTCTGTGGGTGTGGCTTGGTGGGCATGGCAGAGGAAGGATACTATAAAATCTCCGGTCAGAGACGGGTATTTACCGGTTCTCCGAAATACTCAAAATTACCAGTCAGAACTGGTCCGAACCGGCTGAATACCCACCTCTGCCTCCGCCCCCCCCAAATCAGTTGTACAGAATGAAGAAATTCAGTTGCTATTTTAGTTTTTAATGGTAGGGCAGCCTAAATGAAATATATCTTTTGTGAAACAAATACTTCAAGTTATTTATATTATTTGGTTATTAGATTTTAATCCTATTTTTGTTACTTTATAAACAACTTGAGACAGTGGACATACTTAATACTTTTCTCCACAACAACAATCTTGTGGGGCTGACACAGATTGACCACTTCAAGGTCACCCAGCCAGTTTTCATTTCTAAGGCAGGACTAGAACTCACTATCTCCTGATTTGTAGGTCAGCTCCTCAACCACTATAGCAAACTGGTTCTCATGTGAATCATTGTTATTCCATGGCAGAAGTGATATTCAGCAGGTTTTGACCAGTTCTGGAGAATCGGAAGCAGAAATTTTGAGTAGTTCATAGAACCAGCAAACACTACCACTGGGCCTGCCCCCCATTTATTCTCTGTCTCCCAAGTCCCAACTGATCAGCTGGGTCTTCTTTTGTTGCCCTCCACAGGAGAATGGAGCTGGAAAGCAGGTTAGTCGGGTAGGGAGGGAATGGGATTTTTCAGTATCTTTCCCCCAGGAGTGAGGTGGGAATGGAGATTTTACAGTATCCTTTCCCTGCCATGCCCACCAAGCCAGGCCCACAGAACCATTAGTAAAACAAATTGAATTTCACTACTGTTCCATGGAGTATATGATGAGGCTGTATCATGCTGGGAAACCTGAGTAATCTATATCTGATGTGTATTGTCCTTAAGCCCTTTTTCACATCTCTTTATACTTGACTAATCCTTTTATCATGCATGTAAGAAATCATTAAGAAGTTCATTTCAGTTGCTAAGTAATTTTTTTGCTAATTAAACAAGCTGGCATAAGAAGTGGAAGATTAAACGAAGTAAGACAGTATTGGACAAAGTAAGTAAGTGCCGTGGTTAAGTCCTGAGATAGAAGTAACTTGTATTAAAGCCTTCTGGAAGTTTTCCATAAAAGCAGAACTTTCCTTCCTCTCTCTTTCTAATAACCTTTAATCTCCAAGCCAAAGATATGTATTTGAACTGCTCTCTCTTTTTCAACCCTTCTCTGCAAAGGATACGACATATGTTATGGGCCCTGAGGCTCTGCTCAAGAAGGTAGCACCGAATTAAGTAAAATAAATTTGCTTTATTAGTTTTGTATTGATTTCTGTCTTTGTGGCATTCAAAAATAAATTTAAAAATCCGCATAATGATCCAACTGGATATTTCTCTATAATATCTTTCATCAGATAGCAGTGCCTGGCTGAGATTCATTTCTATGCCTAGAAACCAACCTGCACAAGGACAAAGTCTTTTTAACTTATGCAGGCTAGTTCACTTTATACTGGCAACAAGTCTTGGTAATGTCAATGAATAAGTAAAAGAGGTTAAGAATGTCATCTTCCAGTTTAACATTCCTCAGGTCACATCTTAGATCTGCAGAATTTTTACTCTTAGAATAATTGGTACCCTTTGGGGCTTTTCTCCCAAGGCAGATACAAGCTTCAAATGAATGATTTTCATCAAAGCAATACGAAACATGAGGATTAAAGTCCATTTCTTCATTTGCTGCATTCTCGGTAACTATAAATATTTTCCTCCAGCAGCTAATCTTTCCATTAAAAGAAGCATTGTGCCAAAGGAAATTTCACATCTTTTTTAATGTTACTACAGTAAAATACGTGTTTCTTTGGGCTTCTGTCATGTCCCACTAATGTGGCACAAAGCTCTTGCTAATCATTTTAAAGGACACATGCTTGTGACATTGGCTTTGTCCCATTCCCAGTCTGCAGCTGAAGCTCTATTTAGCTGCCCCAGTTTTTAAAACTTAATAAATTACTTTTAGAACTGCTATTTCCCACCTGTCCCAATACAATTTTTGCTCTAGATGCAAAGTGACATGTTTTGTCAACAATGTGGTCAGAACAGAGCTCAGCATCTATTTGTTACATAAGTGTGTAGTGGTCACACCCCTCCCCCTCTGGTCCCTGGAAATTGTCCTCCATGGCCATCTTGACTTTAGGACCGATAGGACACCTGGCCTCCATAACTACCTTAGGTCGGGCCTGGGGTGGAGGATAAAGAAGTCTTAATTAGACAGTTTGTTCAGATTGCTACTGGTAGGGATGGGCTCACCAAGACTGCTCACGAAGCTTCTGCATCTCTTCCAGGCTGTGAAAACCAGAATCCCTCCTCATGTGAAGTATCTTTAAGTTTGCTTAGGGGCGGTGGAGGAGAAGGAAGGAAAGAGATGCAGCTTCAGAAGGATTTCTTGCAGAACCTGCATGTTCTCTGCTGGCCTTGAGGTGTCCTCCCACCCGAGTCCAGGTTCCAGCTGTAACTACTGCAAACCGGTTAAACCCAGATTTAGTTCACCTCAATTCAGGGGTGGGATCCAAAAATCCTAGCAACCAGTTTGCTGGGTGGGCATGGCCTACCAGAACTTCCTGTTTCTGGCTTCTGGTGGGCCTCCAGAAATGGCCTCCCAGGGGATGCCATTTTCACCCTCCCAAGGATCCAGAGGCTTCCCCTGGGCCTCTGGGAGGACAAAAACAGCCTCCCCCAGGCTTTGGAGGCCCTCCAGAATCTGGAAACAGGCCTGTTTCTGTACTTCCAGAAGGCCCATTTCCCCCCCTCCCAGAGCCTCCGTGCAGACCCTGCACTTACCTCCATCAAAAATGGACCATGTGGAAACTCCTGGGACGGGAAGGGCGAGGCCAGCCAGTCATTTGAAATATCATTTCGGCAGTACTTTAACATCCGGTTTGCCTGAACCGGTCTGAACCAGTAGAATCCCACCCCTGCCTCAGTTTGTTCACCTGCAGGAAAATGGGCAAGCTTAAGTCGGGCATTGCACCTCTTCTGGGATGGAAGCCAAGGATATCTTCTTGCCAAGGAAAAGGCCAATTCTTAAATATTCAGGGTCTTTTTTGTGGGAGTGTTTCTAGGTATCCAGTACAGTACTACATCACTTTAAACACTGCTCCCATTTTCCCAGATGGAATTTAGAAGGAAAAGGTTTTGCAATGCTGAGTAATAGATAAGTGCTATATTGTTGACAAGCGCTATTATCACTAAACTAAATCTTTGCTATAGTACATGCCTGCTTCTCAGCCCTTGCAACTTCCTGAGCAGTGGGATTAATCTTATGAGGAGCAAAAGGGTCTCACAACCATATCTCACTTTCTCCTTATGCTCTTCCCAAATCTGATCTCTAGGCTGCCAGGACTGGATGGGATGGCAAGAGACGTCTGTGTGAGGGCTGCTATTAAAGTTGGTTTTAGCACTCTTGTAAACCTGTGTTTAAAAATAGCCTGAAATACAACTGACAGATGGGGAGGGAGAAGAGCAACTGACAGATGGGGAGGGGTAGAGAAAGAAGAGGAGAGTCATTGTATGATCTCTGCAGTGCTTGTCAACTTTAGACATCGGTTTAGCACTCTTCTTTAAAAATACCTGACAGGAGCAGGGAGTGGTTACTCCTTACAGTGGGAGAGCTTTTCTACCTCACATCATAGCTACTCACTCATGAGTCATTTTTTCAGGATGCTTTTACATTAATTAGCATGATTCTAGAACAATATTATTCAGGATTACACTACACCCAAGTGCAAAAAAGCCTGATCTATCAGTGGATATCAGCTAGCCAGACTGTCTTTGAATGTAGTCCTTCCTTCCTGCCTGCCTGCCTGCCTGCCTGCCTGCCTGCCTGCCTTCCTGCCTCCCCCCCCCCACATTACAGTATATTTCATAAATGTGAAGCAGTAAATATGCCCAATAAGCCTACCTCTTATGTTCCCCACTAAAACAACCCTGTGAGGTAGGTTGGGCTGAGACAGAATGACTGGCCCAAAGTAACCCAGCCAGTTTTCAGATGTCTTTGCACCTTGTTTGTACAAAATCAGAACATAATGGCTAAATCTACCCCTCTTGATTCCTCTCCAGCTACATTCCACATTTAGAATGATCAGTAGTTTCCCCTTTTGGTAACCTTAAAGCTTCCCTCAACTTCACTCACCAGCCTCATTATTAGGGCAGGTGAGAATTTGCTGTCAAGGCAGCACAATTCAGGTTAGCGCGTTTTTTTTTTTTTGTCATCTTAAGGATTGCACATTAACACAGCTGTAAAGAGGAGCTCTGTAGTGCATTTATTCTACGCTGGTGGTTTAGATTGGATCTTATTCATTCTTTCATTCACTTTTTATATAGTTTACTGCCCAAACTACATTGTTTCTGAGTGAAAACAGAACAGTACAGTTTTTTTTTCCTGTCAGGTTTTTGTTTATTCTGCTCCTTTTCAATGTTCATTTATGGCCATTTGTATGAGAACAGACAGAGGAGTTAGACCTGCCCTAACTTAGACATTTAGGAAAGAAAGACCCTAAACTCCATTTGATTGAAAGGTTAGGTTATTTTACTAAAATTAAGCGGTAGCAACAAAAGTAAAGCTAGATCTGACTATTCCTGTGCAAAGGTTACCCTTACCCTTTTTCTCTAGCCTCCCCCCCCCCCCCGTGACCAGACCAGCAGTATCCAATAGGATGCCTATTGGTTGTTTTGGGGTGGCTCAGGTGGCTTTCATTGCAGCTTTGTATTCGGTTGTCAGGCCAGGTGTCCTTGGAGGCTGGTTCATTCTGATTGGGCACCTCTGATTCTCATGAATATGTCATCCCTCCCACCATATGTTTTCTGATTTTCAGGCCCAGATTTGGTATTCAGCAAGTTCTGACCAGCTCTAAAGAATCGGTAGTGGAAATTTTGAGTAGTTTGGAGAACTGGCAAATACCACCTCTGACTGGCCCCGCCCATATCTATTCTCTGCCTCCTTTTGTTGCCCTGAAAATGAACAAAGCTGCAAAGCAGGTTAGTGGGGTGGGGAGGGAATGGAGATTTTACAGTATCCTTCCCCTGCCATGCCCACCAAGCCATACCCACCAAGCCATGCCCACAGAAATGATAGTATTTTTTTTTAATCCCACCACATGTTATGACCCCAAATTCCTTTCCCCTCCCTTGTGATTTATGGCAGAATGCCAGTGAAGTGAAGAAGCTGAAGATGGCAGACCTGATAAGCAGTGTGGTTGCTTCTGATTTAGGAAATGCCAAAACTGCTCATTCAACTTCTGAAATGAGTATCTGGTGGAGGAAAGCCTCCTATGTGACTTGCATTAATTTCTGCCAGGTTTTCATTGTTATTACTTCTTTTACTACCAAGGAAAGCAGCAGAAATAAATACAGAAATGAAAGGGAAATTCATTTATGCATGCCCAGGAAAGTGTTTGGTATAATTCTACTTGAGAAGGTAAAAGAGGTGACAATGAATAAAATTTGAGTACAATTTGGGATATGTGGTACACAAGGTACCAGATGTTGCAGACCAGATCTTTTTAGCAAGTTTGTTGTTTTAAAGAAAATGTATAGGAACAGTCTTTTGAATTATGGAATGTTTATTCAAATATGGAGTTAAAAGGTGAATGTTAAATGCAGTAGGAGCAGTAAATAATGGAAGTAAAGCATTGTGATAATAAATGGCTGGCTTAGAAATTGGCTCAAGATTGAGCAGGGAATAAGACAAGGATCTGTAATGTTTAACACATTTATGAATAAATGTCTAAGGAATGCCTGTGGTAATGATGGAGATATGAATGTGTGTGTGTGTGTATTTTTATATGCAGATGATTCCAAGAACATAAAGGATTTCCAGCAAATGTTAGATAAATTATACAATGCACAGAGGAGAAGGAATTGAAAATTAATGTGTTAGAGACCAAGGTAGTTGTATTTTGACAGGGGAAATGGAATAAATTATTGCAGGTTATACATAAATGGAAACAAAACAGAGCAATTCAGTGAATTTGTGTACTTTGCTAGTTTATTAAAGGGTATGAAAATGAATAGAGAAATTTTAACATGTGCAGCTGTTTGAAGGTAGATTATAGATGAGAGGTTAGTGCAGGAAAGACCATTTGGCTAAAATAAATTACAGTGGCTGCATTTTGGGTGTGTTTCTACCTTATTATGTGAAAGTGAGAATAGGGTGTATAAAAAGATATGTAAAAGTAAATTGAATGCAATGGGAATGGGCTATTTAATGAACGTGCATGGGAGAAGAAGAAGGATAGGCTCAAGAGTGAATAGGTGATGAATGAGCATACAAAAATGAGCCAAACCACCTCATTAACTCCTTTTGTATTGGTTATAGAAAAGGAATTTTAATGAGGATGAAACTAAAATTAATATACAAAGATGGACTGAGTGAATTGAGGGGAAGATAAAGAATGAAAAGATGGTGGCTGATCAAATTAATGACATTTTCAGACAGTGTGTGGTGAAAAAAATAAAAGGCAATTATGAATCAGTGTATGGATATGGAGAAAGCAAGATAAGAAGATATGGAAAAATAAAATTAGTGGTATTGGTATAAGCTACATTTAATTAGATTTTCCTTTTCTTTTCTCTTATTTCATATCTTTTAATTTCTTTTGCCCAGTATTTCCTATCCTTTTATGTGCTTTCCAAAATATTGCTTAACCTAAAGGAGAATATTATAATACAGGGGTCTCCAACCTTGGCAACTTTAGGACTTGTGGACTTCAACTCCCAGAGTTGCTAAGGTTGGAGACCTCTGTTACAATAGATATAACGTACAATAATACAAAATATAGCAAAGATAAAGTCTCCTTTAGTTCAAGTTAAACTCCTTATAACTTCGTGGACACCTCCATGGAGATTTCTTGGCTTCATTAGCAAAGTGGTTTGCTACTGCCCTTTTTCAGGATATATTTTTCAACATCCCAATCTAGTTTACAGCCAAAGTATTTCCCATTTTCCATCCCAGTCCTGACCCCATTCCCTTACTTTCATCTATGCCTTCACAAAACCCTCCAGTTTTTGCCTTTTGCTAACAGGCAAAGTATAAGTTTAGTTTGTATTAACAAATATGCATTTCAAATATTAGATTTTTGGTTAAGATTGAAAATTAGAATTAGGAATGGGTTGTTTTTGAAAATCAATGGCTTTGAAGTATAGTGATAAGATTCTTCACATACATATATTCATATACTATATGATTAACATTTAGCTTCTTGTAAAGATAAGTCAAACTTCATAGAAGGTGAATGTCTCTAGTCAACCCCATATCATGGGGGTGGTGGTGATTATGCCCACCGTCTGGATAACAATCTAGAAAAAAAGTATAGCGGGATTTCAGTTCTTCTGCAAATGGCACCCGCCCCCGATGAATTAGATTGTGTAGAGGCAATAGTTGGTGCTTCTAAGTAAAAGGAACTGACAGCCCTAATCATTCTTGTAATTAATTTCCTTATTGGGGTTATTTGAATTACCTCCTGAATATTCATGACTATTTCAGCATTTTTCCACTCTTCATTTGAAGTAATGTATTCCTATATTTGATAAATCAACCTTGAAGGTGACATTTCTTCTCCAGTATCAAGACTTGGCTGAAGCAGAAACAGAATTCAGTGAGATACAAATTCAGAGCATTCTTGCCATTATAGAGAGAATAATTAGGGTGTCTGATATCTTCTACTTCTGGGCATCTGACCAAGTGTCTTTTACCCCCCACCCCACTTCGTTCACCTAAATGCTTCACATCAAGGGGAGAAGCAGAAGCAACTGAAATACATTAAATTAAGAAGAAGGAGGTCCTCAGGATTTGCTCACTACTCGTGTTTCCCTGAAAATAAGGCCGGGTCTTATTTTCTTTTTGGGCCCAAAAATAAGCACTGGGGCTTATTTTCAGGGGGTCTTATTTTTCCCATGTACCGGAGGCCATTGCTGTGAGGCAGGAGTGGTAGAGCAGCTCCATGTGCCCACATTGGCTTACCTAAAAGTCCCCACAGCCAGGCCACCCCCAACACCTGACTCACCTTGGGGTGGCAGCTCCAGCAGCCCTGTCCAGCTGGACTCCATGTGGCCACTGGCCCCAAAATAAGACCGCCTTAAGAGCTTGTGCAGTGGGCCACCCACCCATTCTGTCTGGTTGCTTGTTTGTGGCCACAAGGAGCAGGCAGAAGAAGTGGGCTGGCAGCCATGTGGGCTCCCGCTGCACTTGTCTGCCAGTGCTACAGCTCCAGCTCCAGCACCATCCCACCTCATCTTGTGGTTGTGGCACTGAGAGCAATCAGACAGAATGGGTGGACGGCCCACAGCACAAGTTCTTAAGTAGGTCTTATTTTTTTGGGGGGGGGGGGGGGTTAGGGCTTATATTAGGTCTACATGTAAAAAGATGCTAGGGCTTATTTTCAGAATAGGTCTTCTTTTCAGGGAAATTCTATCAGAATTGACTGGTCTGTTGAATTTAGAACCTTGTGAATGTATCCTTATGACAAGTTGCTTGAAGAAGAAAGCAATTATTTTAGACTTCAACATAGTTGCTAATAGACTGTGTTGTAAATATGGGGTGTGGTTTTTCAGTCAATTATGATATTTATAGAATAACAGAGTTGGGAGGGACCTTGGAGGTCTTCTAGTCCAACCCCTTGCTCAAGCAGGAGACCCTACACCAGGGGTCTCCAACCTTGGCCCCTGGAAGCCTGGTGGACTTCAACTCCCAGAATTCTGGGAGTTGAAGTCCGCCAGGCTTCCAGGAGCCAAGGTTGGAGACCCCTGCCCTACACCCATTTCAGACAAATGGCTCTCCAGTCTCTTCTTAAAAGCCTCCAGGGATGAAGCTGCCACAACTTCTGGAGACAGGCAGTTCCACTGGTTAATTGTTCTCACTGTCAGGAAATTCCTCCTTAGTTCTAGGTTGCTTCTCTCCTTCATTAGTTTCCATCCATTGCCTTTTGTCCTGCCTTCAGTGCTTTAGAGAATAGGTTGACACCCCCCTTCTTCTTTGTGGCAGCCCCTTAGATATTGAAACACTGCTATCATCAGTGGTGAGATTCAAATATTTTACCACCAGTTCGATAAGCGTGGCTTGGTGGGCGCGCTTTGTGTGCGTGCGTGCGCTAAACATGTACTTTGCGCAGGTGCAGAGGTATTCTAACCAGGGGTGGGATTCAAATTTTAACAACTGATTCTGTGGGTGTGGCTTAGGTGGTGGGTGTGGCTTGGTGGTCATGTGACTTGGTGGACATGGCTTGGTGGTCATGTTATTGGCTGGGTGTGGCCAACTCAATATCACATCGAGGCACGCATCTCCTCGCCTGGCCTCTCGTGACTGTGGGGATGTTGCAACAATTGTAAGTATGAAAAATAGTCATAAGTCACTTTTTTCAGTGCCATTGTAACTTTGAATGGTCACTCCACACAAGCAAAGTACCAGCAAAGGAGGGGGAAAAACTCCAGAGAAGTTCCAGAGACAGGAAGTCTAGTCCTGCCAAGAATGTAATAAGGGTTAACGGAGAGGCAGTTTCTGTAAGCAACACCAGAATGTTTCCTTCCTGCCTTCCTTACAGGATTAGGCCAGTAATTTCTTCTAACAATCAGTTCTCCAAACTTCTTAGAATGTTAACAACTGGTTCTAACGAATAGGTGCGAACCTGTAGAATCCTCCCCGATTCTAACTCACCTCCTACAAGCCTGCACGATCCCCATCGCTTCAACAGCACTCTTCTGTGCTGCACAAAGCAGCTGCACTTCAAAAGCAGAGGATAAAGGTGAGTATGGGAGCCCAGGTGGGCCCAACAGCAGAGCGGCAGAGAAAACTGGTTCGGTCTCCACTGCTCATTGCTGCTCCTGGCTCAGCCGAACCGGTAGAATACCACCACTGGCTATCATGTCAGGCCTATTCTTTCTTTTTATTACACTAGACATACCCAATTCCTGTAAATGTTCTTCACGTTTTAGCCTCCAACCCCCTAATCATCTTTGCTGCTGTTCTCTACACTCTTTCTAGAATCTCAACATCTTTTTTTATATTGTGGTGACCAAAACTAGATGCAATATTCTAAGTGTGGCCTTCCTAGTGCAATAAAAAAAAAACACGGTACAAACACCTCACATGGCCTTGATTGTAACCCTCTGTTAAGGCAGCCTAGGGTTGCACTGGCTCTTTGGCAACTGCAGCACACAGCTGGCTGATATTGAAGTGATTGTCTGCTAGTACTCCTAGATCCCTCTCGCAGTTACTGCTATTGAGTTAGGTGATTTATACCTGTTCATTTGGATTTTCTTGTCTAAGTGTAAAGCCTCACTTTTCTCTCCAGTGAGATTCATTTTGTTAGATAGGGCTCAGTGTTCAGGTCTGTTGAGATCCTTCTGGATATTAAGCCTCGTCTGGAAATTTTATGAGTTTCCCTTCTACCCTCTCTTCTAAATTATTTATGAAGATATTGAAAAGCACTGGGCCTAAGACAGGACCTTGGGGGACCCCACGATATACTTCCCTCTATGTAGATGCAGTTCTAAGTACTACATGTTGAGTGCAGTTGGTCAGCCAATTATTAATCCATCTGGTGATGATCTTGTCTAACTCACGTTTTTCTATCTTATCAAGTAGTTGGTTCTGGTCTATTTTATCAAATTAATGCAGCAAGGACAAAGGCGAATAAAATGCATTCTAAAACAGAAAAACCTTCACCATTTCTTATTCTATTTCTTCTTACTCCATCCTTTCCTGCTTACAATTGGCCTAGCACCAGTTCTGCTAATATGTGTAGATCCACTCAGCATTTTCCTCCATCTCCGTAAGTGTGGGTGAATTTTCTTGTCACTTCTTTGTAAAGTCTACATTCAACCGCCCACTCCTAGCTTGGTGCACAGCCACCCATATTTATTGTGAGAGCAAAGAGAGAGGTTTAGTCAGAACACCCCTGTGTAGTGCTCTGTCCTGAATAAGTTCTGTTTGAATAAAACCTTTAATTGTAAAGTCTTCTTTTATGTCAAGTGAGAATAACCTCATTTCTGAAAAGGTTTGAGAATTCTGGCACTTCCTACATTCATTTTGGGAAAGAACTCTTCACTACAGCCAAAAGGAGTTAATTAATCCATCCTCCACTGGAGAACCAAGGTCTAATATGTGTCCGCTTAATGCTGCACTCTTATTTCCCATCATTGATTGACAGAGTGAAGGTATTAAAGCAGAAGGTGGGCGAGTAGAATTCTAGTTTTCCCCTTGGGAAACTAGAACTCTAGCAGCAGCTGCACCCTTGACAAAAGAAAGCTACAGGAGAGCCTTAAATAGAAAGGGTGGAGAATCTGAGCAAACAAGCTTTCAGCTCCCTGCCTTGTTCTTTTTCTTCTAGTTATTTCTGTCTCCCTTTCCTCCTCCCTGACTGCTGCAGCCTGAAATTACAATGTTACAAAATGTTTTTATGATGGCAGATGTTACAGTACAGGCAAAGCAGCAATTATAGAAGCAAGGATGAAAATTCAGTTCTAACCAGGAGGTTGAATGAAGGAAAACAGTGGGATGGTGGATTTGTGTGCTATTAAAGATATTATTGAATAGGACATATGGAGTCCAAATGATCAGCAAGGTCTTTTGTAGCTTCCCAACTCCTCCTCCTCCTCCTCCTCCTCCTCTTCTTCTTCTTCTTCTTTCTTCTTCTTCTTCACCAGCTTTGTAGAAGTAATCTTTGTGTTGTATTAATTGGCAGAAAGAAAATGCCATTTAGATTTCTCATCTCAGATGCCAAAATGACTTGAGCCAAACCTGTTGATATTTTTGATAATACCCAATGCATGCCAGGCAACATATGCACCATTTTATCATAGACACCAAAGAGAAGCATTTTTTCAAAGAGGTTCCAGCTTTTATCTAATCTACTGCTCAGCTCAGCCAAAGTACAGTATACTTTTCAATATGCAGTATACCAATCTTTCCTTAATGGTATGGGATAGAATATGTCCTCTTTGTCAATCTCTTTGTTAGCTTCATTTGAAAGTTTCTGGAGATCTCTATCAGAAGACTATCTTCCATTAGATGCTCTTAGGAATACTGACCATGCTGAGATGCTAAGAAACATGAGTGTTATTTTGCCAAAACTCACTCTTACCCATGAGCTGAAGAACCTTCTTGGATGAGAAGCGAAACATCTTCAAACAAAAACCAGAAAGTCCAGTTGCCTCTTGAAAAAGCCCCTTTGGGACAACAATGACCTGGATGACTGAGAATCTGCATGGACATTCACTCTTACCAAGCAATGCTCTTTTCTTTGGATGGGGGGAATTATGCAATTCTCATACTTTTAATTATGCAGCCAGTGACTGTACTTCTTGTGGACTGTGGAAGCTATCGTGTAGACCAGTATTTTTCAACTGAGGGACCATATGACCAGGGGTGGGATTCAAATTTTTTAACAACCAGTTCTGTGGGTGTGGCTTAGTTGGTGGGCGTGGTTTGGTAGTCATGTGACTGGGTGGACATGGCTTGGTGGTCATGTTATTGGCTGGGTGTGGCCAACTCAATATCACATCGAGGCACGCATCTCCTTGCCTGGCCTCTCATCACTGTGGGAATGCTGCAACAGTCATAAGTGTGAAAAATGGTCATAAGTCACTTTTTTCAGTGCCATTGTAACTTTGAATGGTCACTCCACACAAGCAAAGTACCAGCAAAGGAAGAAAAAAAACCTCCAGAGAAGTTCCAGAGACAGGAAGTCTAGTCCTGACAAGAATGTAATAAGGGTAAACGGAGAGGCAGTTTCTGTAAGCAACACCAGAATGTTTCCTTCCTGCCTTCCTTACAGGATTAGGCCAGTAATTTCTTCTAACAACCGGTTCTCTGAACTGCTTAGAATGTTAACAACCGGTTCTAGCGAATAGGTGCAAACTGGTAGAATCCCACCCCTGCATATGACCTCTTGGAGGCTTTAGGGTGTTTTAAGAGAGCCACAGGTAAAAAAAAAAATGTAACAAGGTACATGATATTTGCTGAGTGGGCCCCAAAAATGCGAAGTGTGTTATATTGCAAATAGTGTCTTTTGATCAGGAAACATACGAGTTTCTGTCTACTGTCCATATATGATAATGGGACATGGATGTGGAGGGATAGGAGAAAAACAAGGTTGGAAGGGGGCCATAAGTGAAAAAAAATTGAGAAACAAACACTGGTCTAGACTCTGACACATTGGGATGAACCTCCAGTTGGAGAAGGCAATATGTCTATTTTCACTAACTGGATAGCTCTGCCAATAAGAGTACCATACACGAAAGTTGTTTTATCATTTTACAGTTTTATTTTAAAATTCTTGAAACTTAACATTCCACAGGTATTAAGAATTTCACCACAAGAAGAAAAGAATTCTACAAAAATATATCGTACAATGCACAAGGGGCAGAAGAAGGAGAAGAGAGACACAGTGGCCCTGCACACATGCTAAAGGTTTCATAAATATTCCACTCCCATGAGAGAAACTGCAAGTTTACTGTCACATGTTACAAATAAACACACACTTACTCTGCCACAAGTAGCCTCAAGTTGTGATGGGTTTCCATGGCACATACAGCAAAGGAGCATTTGTTACATGTGACAGTGATGGACGCGGTGGCAGAAGAGAAATTGCTTGCCCATAGTTGCCCTTAATTTAGTAGCCACACTGCTCTTCCTTTAACCATGCCTGCTAATAGTTCCCCATCCCCACCCTCTGCTTGGCCATCTCATAGTGTTTCAGGAAATAGACCATTTCACTAAAAAAAAAAAAAAAAAGGCACAATTATACTGTGATGCTCTATTTCTAGTGCCACGCTTGAGAGAAAATTGTGCCATTAAAAAATAATTAAAACTTCTTAATGCTGATGGCAGAACTCATTCTTGACTGGAACCCATGCTAAATCTCATGCTGGTACCCCATGCCTGACTGCCCACTTTTATTTTAGATGCTCACATCAGTTGCTTACATGGAAATGATAGCAACACAAGACATTTGTCACAAACTGAGGAAGTGGGCTAGAGATGGGCGTGGAGGAATTTGAGGAAAAGAAAAGGAGGAGGAAAGCAGAGAAATGCACAGTTTTCACCACATTCTACTACTCTTTCCCTGTTGTCATATTGCTTTCTCCTCTTCCCTGAAATATTTACCTGCACGTCTTTTAAGCCTTTCCTCACTTGAATTTAGTTATAGCACAAACATGCTCTGCAACCCCCTTTTCAACATCTATTGGCTAGTGTGGGAACATTCTCCCCTCTGGTCCTTGAACACTATTTTTATATTGCCTTTATGTCATGGAACACTGAACCGGAACCATCTCGGAGTGGTGATGGGCTTGGTGAAGTGGGACAGAGGAAGTCAGCTCCCTGCTGCTTCACTGCACAATTCTCCCTATGACTCCAGCTACTGGCTGCTTTTGAATCTGGGTTTAGTGCTCTTCTGGAATGACACGGAATCTGTGCATCAACTGATATCAGGAAGCTTTTAGTACACCCAAAGAAGCCAAGTCAGTTTTGATAGATGGCTAAACCTGATGGTCCTAATATCGGTTAAAATTCACTTCCTTGCCAGCCCCAATGTTAAAGAGAGCGGATGATAGATGTTTTCTTGCCAGGGAGTGACCTTTGCTGGAAGTGGAGAGAAATAAACTAGAGGAATTCTCCAGTCCTTGTCCTTAACTTGCTCTGTGTACATTGTAAACAAGGACAGTTTCATTTGTAGATCGAAAGGCTGGCATCGTGCTTCTGAGAAGACAGGGATCACCAGTAGGGCAGCAAATGTTATGCCATTATAATTTTCTGTTGGCCCAAAGGTAGCCCTTTAACTTGATATGAGGAAGAACCTGCAATCAATCTCTTCCCCAACAATGGACAGTTTATCATTGTTGGAAGGATGGACTATTTACCATGAGGGAGGTATAAGAGGAATTTAAAACTGCAGATGCAATTAGGGCAGAATCAGAGTGGAAAAAAAAACCTTTATTGTTTTACCATATATAGTGAAGGGCACCATAGAAATTCATAAATGTGTAACTGGGATCCATGGGATTTTTAACTTCTTCCCTTGGTTCAACTGAATCATTGTTCAGAGGTGCAGATTTAGACCTAGTACATATACAAATAAAAAACAGTTATTGGGGACTTCCAAGGGAAAAAATGGTGAACTGAAGACAGCTCTGCGAAAAGCAGAGCTGATGGCCACAGTGGAAGAAAGAGTTGGTAGGTAGGTAGGTAGATAGATGGATGGATGGATGGATAGATGGATAGATAGATGATAGATAGATGAGGAGAGGAACTGAGATCACCCGTAAATGCTCCAGCCAGTTTCCCTCTACAAGGAGACTGCATGACACTGGTGTAATGGGTTTAGCATTCTTGCTCAAACCAGTCACTGCCTTTGAAACACTAAGTTTGTATACTTCCTTTTCTAATCACTTTCAGACATTGCTTCTTAATTGATTTTCAGCTATTAGGATCTTTCAATCCACATGTTTTATAGCACAGGCTGAGTTTCCTTCAATACTTAGCAAAATAAATTTTAAATACAGCTTAAGGGCCTTTCTAACGGAATGAAAAGAAAAAGGTGATTAAAACTTCGGTTTTTGAAAGTTCAAACAGTCTGAGGGACCAGGTAAATTTGAAGTAAGGTTTTGGAATGAGATATAAAGAATTAAAAAAAAAAATGGATAGACTTTAAAAATTGGGCACCAGAGAGAAGAAAGAAGTAAGGTTTACAATAGAAAATGAACCCCCAAACTCAACTTACTAATGCAAATGAAGTGAAGCATTTTAACCCTGAACCTATTGGAGGATATTTTTGAACTATGGACACAGAAGCTAATTTTAGGGTGGTCTGTCTCTGTAGAGTGTTTAGAACAGGGGTTGCCAACCTTTTGGACCTCAGGGACCACCAAACTCTTAATTTTAAATCCCAGGGACCACTAACCAGTTCTGTGGGCATGGCCTAATTTGTGGGTGTGGCTTGGTGGTCATGTGATTGGCTGGGCATGGCTTGTATGTAAATATTATAAATATCTATATAACTATTGAATTTTTTATAAAAAAAGAACAACTTTTACCCAAAAGCAGGCAAAACAAGCAGGCAGATTGAGTTGCTCACAGATTCATTCAGAGATCTAGCTATCTGCCATCGGCTAGCTCAGTTGGTCACATAAAATTTGCTTGCCGTGAGTCTGCACTGAATAATAGAACCTTCAGTCCTAAGGGAGGTTTGGCTGTGCTAAAAAGCAGAGCCGAAGTTCTAAAGACTAGCTAGAAAGCAAGAAATCCAACCGTTTCCTGCTTCCTAACTAATCTAAATAAATCTCCTGGCATAGCAGAACAGATGGTCAGAAAAAGGAAAAATAGCAATTTATCAGGCAACTTTGCCGGATAAGGAGTGAGTGGGTGGCGAGGGTTCCCGCGGGCCATGTGGGCGGTGCAGCCTTGTGTTTCTGCGTAGCCTGGATTAATTGCTTTGGGGGGCGTGCTCTGGAGGTGACATTTCTCTGCGGACCACCAACATTTTCTCACAGCTCACCAGTTCACCACCCCTGGTTTAGAAGATGATACAGAACAGGAACAAGCATTACTTGGCATGATTGAGACTGATTTCAAAGTGGATCAAAAAAATGACAGGTTAGAAGAATGACATGGAAAAATATATTACACTGGACATATTAAAAAAACCAGTTGATGCCTTAATAACTAAAAGAGATGTAGAAATAACAAATCAAAAAGGTGACCTGGATAATTTTCCTATACTGGATTTACAAAAGAGGTTTGTTAAAGCTTTAAAGAATTTTGTGAGACGGGACAAAGAAAAAATAAAGAAATCAACTTCTAGGTTATTATTTGAAGTGACTAAAGATGAAGATTGCTGGAGGTAAGAGAAAGGAATATAAAGTCGGTTTATTTGATCAAAATATTTTTTTTGTTATTTCTGGTAATCCTTAATGGGCTTTTGTTGACATCAGGACTGAAATTGCAACATTGTATGGATTTGTTTATATCCATGTTTCCCTGAAAATAAGGCCTTGTCTTATATTTTTTGCCACCAAAACAGGCAAAAAAGGTCTTCTTTTTGAGGGATACCATCCACTGACTAACTTCACTTACATGTGACACCCCCAGTCTCCTTTTCACGGTCAGAGGCCTTCAGGAACGTTTTCTTCACAGCTGGAAAGGCCGGCAAAGCTTTCCTGAAGGCAAGGTCCGGATGGATCTGGAGCTCTGTTATCAGCTGCAGAGGCCTTCGGGAAATCCTTGCTGGCCTTACTGACTGCAGAAGAAATCGGCCAGCAAGGCAGGTGTCAGGGTGTGCCAGACCTGGCTGCAACTGTCTGAAGGTAAATTGTAGGGCAATTCCACACCCAAGCTTAATTTTTACCTTGCAGTGGGCAGGGTCTTAATTAGGACTTCTTTTTTTTGGGGGGGGGGTAGAGCTTATATTGGACACGTGTAAAATTCAAGCTAGAACTTACTTTCAGGATAGGTTGTATTTTCGGGGAAACACGGTAGATAAGAGATGGGTTATGGGAAGAAGAACTCATGTGTTCTACTTTAAAAGGAGGTGATAAGTTACTAAACTGTTTATACTTATTGGGATAAATTAAATTATTTAAAAACACAATTATTGGCATGAAAACAAATAATCAGGAAAAATATTTCAGCATCATAACTTTTTGGAAATGTAAACCCAGGGGTTTTTTGTTTCATGGGTTGTTTGGGTCCCAGTTGGTATTTGCTTGATGCTATCATTACAGCTCTCATATCTTCAATATGGCCAACGAGAGAATTAGCACCCAGCAAAGAAATCCGATTACATGTGGCAAGGATAGAAAGTACATTCATTGTGCAGTGTAACCACCCCCATTGGGAGGCTCTGTGCAGTTATGCACTTACAATTAACAGCATTTAATCTATTATCACTGATGCAGAGGCCAACAAAAATAAATGACATAGAAGGCTATAAGGGTTCCAATGCGGCAAAGTTAAAGAAGCTTTTTATGGAGCTGTACATACCGTCATGAAGGCAGAACTGCCTACAATATGAATGCATATGGGAAAGTAATTCTCTCATGACCAGATCTATTAGACCTCAGTCATGCCCATCATAGTAATCATTGTTGGTTTCTTTTCTCTCCTATTAGGCAGGAAAATCTCTTTACCTGTCCATTCCAAGGACAAACTATAGAAGGAAAAGTCTCCTTCGATTCCTATGGGTCAAGGCAAGTTCAAGAGGAACCATAATGAAGAGGAGATGTCACCACCCAACCAAGGGCTTCCACCACCCATTTCCCCTGAAAAACCTTGGAACAGCAGATTTTGTGCATACTTTGCCATGTACCAAAATGACAAATGGATCCAAACAGGAATAAATGAATGCCGGCTGCTGCCCACAACATGGTTTCTCCTCAAACTCACCCACTTCAATTTTCAGTTTTGCCTTAGCCTGCCTGTTTCCTTTGGTGGCATCTCTGCTTTGCCCACCCAACCGTTTCCAGTGTTACCTCCTCCTCTTTCTGCTGGGAGAAATTATTTTAGAACAACTTGGCTGGAATCTTTGCAGCTGCTCAGTCTCTTTTCCCCATATGAATAACCCATTGAATGCTAACATGGATTGTGTTTAGCCTCTTAAAAGTAACACTTGAGCTATTTTAAGCTACGAGTTGCTTGGAAGCTGGGGATAAAATTCTTCTATCTCAGGTGACTGGAGAATCAGTGGAATTCCAATTATTACCCAAGAAAGTACAACAAAGAGCGAAAAAGGAATTTTGAAAAGAAAAAAATATCATTGTAAAACACGTTGGATTTTGAACCAGTTATGTTCAAACAGCTATACCAACTGTAGTACTGGTAAAAATGAGTCAAAAAGCCCTTAGAAACAGATACAGTATATAGTTATATATATATTGGCCAGGCTTTTTAAAGCTGGCTTCGAGTCAAGCAGGCATTACCAACAGGACAGGAACAGCTCAGATAGTAAGCACAGAAATGCCCTTAATTACAATGAGGCATGTAGAAAATTCCCCAGGGACTGAATCCCGGGCTAAAGATTTTTGCATTTTCCATTTCATTTGCTAAAACATCTTTAGTCAGGCTTGCTAACATAACTCTGTTTTAACAGCATGAGGATTAATATTTTTAAAGGTTAAAGAACACAATTTTGTTGAGGAAGGACCCTCATCTTCTGCAAGCACACATCAAGGAAGGAGAATAACAGACATAGAAAAGGTAAACATCTAAGTAGTTAAGCACCCAACCAGTTTTTCATCTTCTCTCCCAAGGTTTATATCAGCACCATTTTTTCTTTACTTCCAGTGATGGACAATCTTAATAATATTTCTGCCTGCCTTTTTCTTGTTTTACTTCACATGCTACAACACCATCCATTCCAACGTCTCTATAATTTTGATGCCGGTGGAAGGATTACATCCTATGCGTTGACAAAATAAAAGCAGCTTTGTGTATACACATTAAAATATGACAGTTATAAACAAGCTGAAAAGAGCTCAGTTGATTTATTTTGGCCTATCAAATTTATGCAAACAGAGTACTGTTATGGTGGGGGTTAGGGTTATTTTTTGGTTAATAAGCATGCCTGGGTGGTCTGTAGTTTCCACTAGGAATCTTGGTAGTCAAGTTCTAACTCTGTGCTATTGATACAATTAATAAAATATAGAGTTTTATAGTTCCTTAAATAACTAGGTGACAATCCCTTTGCCCCAAAGAAGCAGAAGGGATCACTAAACTTCATATTACTGCATAAAAATAAACTATAAAGTTATTTCACTTGAATAAGAAATGTATGCTGGCAATTAATTCTTAATTTAAAAATAGATGTAACTCCATACTGAAATAAATGGCACTTGAAAATAATTTTCTGTGCATCATATATCCTTAAGCAGATGAAAGAATGCAAACATTTTGTTATTAAGTATACTACAAAGAAAGGAGAGGGATCAAACACAAACAACAATGGCAAGTTTCCTTCATTTCTTCCTTAATTAAAATAAAATGACAACAGCCCACATTCCCATCCCTCATTTTCATTACTACAGGGTCCCTATATTCCTTTGATTATTTGGTGATTCTAAGAGTGGAATTCTAAATGCAACAATGCAGTTTAGTTCTGAGTGAGTGTTCATAGGATAGAAATGACTTGAGATATGACATGTTACTTATGCATTTTTCTCCAGAACTGAAGAGGATTGGTTAAATCCCAAATACCTGGCTAGATTTCCATTCAGGCTGGCTTCAAATCTCAGATTCCACTCAGATAAGTGTGGGCCACTCTTCTCGTTCTCACCTCACAGAAGAGTTGTGAGGCTAACATTGACAAGGTGGCACCTACTCATTCAATGAGTTTCCTTGGGAAAGAGCAAGATATAAACATTACAAATGTTTGTACAGAGTATCTCATAACTATGCAATCTAGTATCTGGGAAGATGGGTATAAAGGTATCTGCCCCTTGTGGATTTATCACAGAAAAACGGCTTTATGTTGGAAGCTCAGATATAATTATCGGAGGAACCTTTGATAAAGAATTGTGCTTGTCAGAAACTGAAGTAATAAAAAGAACATATAAGTGCTTCCTTGGGGCTTTGGAACAGATGCCCGTATTTAAAAAAAAAACAAAAAACAGATTTTGGTTTTGTCCCACTTATATAACACAGTTCTGTAGATACTGTAAAAAACTATAAACATATACCTTTAATACTTGTTCTGAGCTAGAGAATCCACTGCAGAAAATATGAAACACCCAGGGATAATGACGTTGGCATTGCAAGGAAGTAGCTTTTTATCCTAAGAAGAGTCAGACTGCTCAGGTAGCTGGTCTGTGCTTTAAAACAAAAACAGACCCCAGAAGGCTTAATGATGAGCCTAAGGTTGAAATGTTTAGCAATGCAGTGGCTACATGTGGTTTATAATCTTTGGCTTGTCCATCTTCAAATCTCTACCTGAAACTCTATCTCTACTACTTCCCTACTTGGAAGGGCACAATACACATTTATATATATATGTTTTCTTAAGTTTTCGCGGGTACTTACATGTCTGGCATTCAGCTTTGTTCGGGTATTTTCCCACGTGGTGCTTTTAAAGTTGTAGCAACGTTTCAGCAGAATCTCATCTGCCATCATCAGGCTTCTGTATGGTGTTTCTCTGTGAGTCAGACTTTTACAGTGGTTTCAGATTTAAATTTGGGGCAGCCTATTGCTGTGTCAGAATGGTTTTTTCTTCCTCCTGATTGGTTGAGAGTCTTGGTCTGTGTTTATTGGTCTTGGAGTTTGCTGTGTTCTGCTACTAGTATCTTCTGTCTGTTCAAGACTGCCTTCAAGACTGCCTTCAAAACAGACAGAAAAATAGCAGCCATCCTCAGGAACCCCAAAGACAAAATTGACCTGGAAAACCAAGGCATATATGAAGTCCCCTGTGCCTCATGCCCAGCCACATACATTGGACAGACCAATAGAAGAATAAGCACCCGCCTGGATGAACACAAAAATGCAGTCAAAAAGCTGGAACACACTTCCTCACTCGTCCAACACATGGAAGCCACAGGTCATAACATCAACTTCAATGGCACCAAAACCCTAGCCACCATAGAAAATCCCAGCCACAGAATCATCAGAGAAGCCATAGAGATTGAAAAAAGACCAGAAAGCATGAACAGAAGAGATGATTCCACCAGACTGTCAATCATTTGGAAGCCTGCACTCACAAACAAAAAAATTTCCACACCTCAAGCCAGGCAAACACCTGGGCACAAACAGATCCCCCCTGATACCTCCAGCTCAAACACACCCCAACCAGGCACCCAGATGAAACCCAGCTTCCTAACGAATGATAGCCGTCCATTTACCCGAAGCCAAGCTGCACTAAAGGCCTCCAATAAAGTAACACAATGTTGCCAGCCAATCAAGATACAAAAAGAGCCTCCCCCCCAAAAAAAAACAGACAGAAGATACTAGTAGCAGAACACAGCAAACTCCAAGACCAATAAACACAGACCAAGACTCTCAACCAATCAGGAGGAAGAAAAAACCATTCTGACACAGCAATAGGCTGCCCCAAATTTAAATCTGAAACCACTGTAAAAGTCTAACTCACAGAGAAACACCATACAGAAGCCTGATGATGGCAGATGAGATTCTGCTGAAACGTTGCTACAACTTTAAAAGCACCACGTGGGAAAATACCCGAACAAAGCTGAATGCCAGACATATATATATATATATATATATATATATATATATATATATATATATATATATATATATATATATATATGCGTGTGTGTGTGTGTGTGTGTATGTATATGTATATGTATATGTATATGTATATGTATATGTATATGTATATGTGTATATATATATATATATATGTATATGATCAGCAGTGATAGCTCCATTTTGGAATCTCTTCCTAGAGAAATGCATTTGGCACTGACTTTACAATGCTTTTGGAGGCCACATTTGTTGCAAACCATAGTTTCACTGGACAGGACAGGTAAGTCTCATCCAATAATTGTAGTGGGAAACTCAGAACTAGAATGAAATGCTATAGAAGGGCAAAATGAAGGGGTACGTGAAGGAAATGTACCTTCTTGGCACCATAGCTATAGCAAGTAATGTGCTTAAAAATTCAAGAACAGACAGATGGTATGGGTTGCTTACATACTACAGTGTATCAGTAGTGCAAAGGAATTACCTTTCTGCAGTTAGCAGTAAATTTAATTAATCAGAGATTTTACATACACAAAAGGAACAACACTTGCTGCTATCAAGAAAATCTTATGTTTATGCACAAAAAGGTTCTGTTTAGTGGAAGTTCCTAGCAATATAAACAAACAATTTCCTCTTTTAATTCCTCAATAGCTAGTTTTCTGACACTGAGGGAAGGGACATAATTTCACCATATTTTTAAGACAAAAAAAAAAAAGCAACTAACAACCCCTCCAATGCATTTTTGTTCTGCTGTCAAAACAAAGGCTTCATTGGGTTGAAGAGAAGCAATTCAGAGGGCCATTAATAGCTTTTCACTTATCTCCCATTCATTCTCATTATGAAGCAATCAAGCATACCGCACCTGCAGTCAGGAAACATTTGATGGGAGGCACAAGACCCTATCAAAGCTTCAGTTATGGTTAGCCTGTCATCACTAGACAGCATAGTCTTGCAATTGTGTCATTGAAATAGCCATTGGCTTGTTTGTTTAATGGGTGTTCTCCGATTATCTCTGGGCAGAGGTTTTTGTTCTGTATCAGTGAAGTATAAACAAGCAGTGGTTTTCAGAGGAAAGAGGGTGCCCTGTAAGTGAGAGATTTGGATTAACCAGTCCTAGGTTCAGTATGATGCTTGAACACAATTTAAAACAAATGAACAAGGGATGGCAATTCTAGATAAAAGGTTAATCTGAAAACCACTATAGGAAATCGAGTGTGTTTGCTACTGACTTTTTGTATCTAGTTCCCCTTTGTTGTACTTTCGCTTCCTATGTAGTATGTTGATTCCCATAACCCAGTAAGATCTGCATCATCCCCCACTGATACTAAGAACTGCCCTTTTGGAAGGCCCATCAGATCACACGAAGGGGAAGAGAACAAAAGTTGGGAAGGAAGGGAAGACACACAGCATCCTGCCTCTTGGTATCAAGCATGCTTACTAATTAATATCTGTATGCAACTGTTTGTGTCAAGATACAAGAGAGAGATGTAAAATTATTATGATACTAGTAGCTTTCATCTACTTGTTCCTTCCCCAGGCTTTGCTGGCATGACACTGCCCTAATCCCCGTGCACCATGGCGCTTTTGAAAGCCCAGCCTGGCAGGTTGCAACTGAGCTCATTCTTGTTTCTGTCAGGTCCGCAGTGAGGATGGAAGGACGTGACACAAAGGGATCCACAATAACTCTTCTGTTGCACCAGAAGTGGCATTGCAGGAGGATGGGACTAAATAAAGGGCTGCCGCTTCTGTGGGATTCCCTCGGAGATTCAGCATTTGAGCTCATTACAAGGACATCAAGTCTTATTCCTTCTAGCACATTCAGTCACAAGTTCACCAGTGGGATCCTAGAAGATCAGGAGACAGAAGTGGAAATGGAATGGGAGAAAGTTAGAGACATAAATAAAAAAGTATTCCCAGTTCTTAGATGGTAAGAATAGAGTGGCTTTACCTGCTCTTTTGCAATGCTAACATAGCCTGAGTGAGATTATTTCTAAAACCTTCTTAGTTCTCTATAAAAAGGGGTAGCATGTAAGTCATTACACTATTCCAAAATGATAAATTTTGGGAAAGTTGAGAGTATTTCATCAACTATTACATTTAAATAAATGTACATTAGCTAACATTTTGTTCATGCTTTCTCATTGCTGCATCCTATTGTCTCCCATTTGTTGGAGGAAGCTCCTATAGGATCTTCAGAAAGAGGAAGGATATAAAACTATCCATGGGTCAAGGAAAGAACCCCCCCCCAAATGGAGAATGGGCATGGTCCTGTCTACTCATGTTATTCCTATCTATTCCCAAAGAACCCAGCACACCATACAGGGCATCAGGATGGAGAGGTCTTCCCACTGATGACAATAGCGAGGAATGGAATATCCTGATTGGAGGAATGACTTCTGAGATACCAAGGGTGGAAAAAAATCAAATCAAAACAGTTAACATAGAAATGGGTGGTCAGAATAAATCCTTTTATGAAAAATGTTCTCTCATAATATGGATGTCTGCCTTTAACTCATGATTCTATAGGTACTCCTTGACTTAGGACCACAACTGATCCCAACATTTCCTTTGCAAATCAAGTTAAGTGAATTTTCCCCATTTTACAACCTTTCTTGCCACAGTTGTGAAAAGAATTTGGCTTCCCCAATTTTTTTTTAAAACAAATTTTATTAGTTTTTACAAAACAATACACAAACAAACAAAGCATAGAATATAATAACATGAAAGATCTTTTCTGAAAAAACCAATAGAACATCTTATTTAGAGACAGAAATTCCAAATTATCACATTTCCATACAAGCACAATTTAATATATATATTTACGTTATCTGTTCAACTTCATGTCTTATCCCAATTTCTCTTTATTTCTCCCTTTCATTCTATTATTCAAATTATATTTCTTGTTAATAGAAACTTTATTGCTTTTCAAGGAAACAAACAAAACATAAAACATAAAAACATAAAATATCTTTTCTGAAAGTTGCTTGATCCCGGGTTAAAACTCTTCGTACAGACACAAATTCAAAAATCATATTCATTTTATATACCATTCCATATCTTATTACCATTTTCAATTTTCTATATAGCTTCTCCCCACTTTTAACTTTCTTAGTTTTATTTTATTTATCTTGTCTCATTCAAATCATAATACTTATCATTCTTTGTCTGTTCTATTTCCAGCTATCCATTCATCTTTTCTCTTTAAACAAAACTTCTCCTGTACACTCATTGGAGTATGACGCCTTTAACTTTTTCCCCTAACTTAATAATACTTAATATAATACATAACTTGGATTGGGATTCTGTTTAGTTCATTCTAAAGTTACACAATGTATTTTATAAAAGAGAAAAAACGAACAATAACAAAGGAACAAATTTATAGGTATATAATGTAGTTAAGACCACTATCAATGCCATTAAAAAACTAATCATATTAATACTCATTTATATCTTAAGCATTTTATTCTAAATACACATATAAAAACACAATCTTATGTACCTTTACAGAATCCCTTTTTCAATTAAATTTACCTATTGTCTCTAAATGAATTTTGTTTCTTTACTTCTTGCTTCCCACCATTGAGGCTTCTCGTGCCTTCCTTTCTCCGTTGCTTATTCTTCTCCTTGCCCCTTTTACCCCTTTGTCTCTCCACCTCCCTTGTCTTCTGCTGCTTTCCCCCTTTCTGTTGTTTTCTAACCTTGTATCCACCTTTCATCTCATTTTTCTCTTTTTTGGTTGTTTTTTCAAGTCTGAAAGTCCCCTTTTTCTTTTCTTCTTTCTCCTCCTCCCCAAATAGAATCACTTGTTCATCAAAGATGGCTTCTTCTTCTTTATCCCAGTCGTCCTGTTTCGCAGTCAATTTTTCATAAGTACATACCGCCATTTCTAGAAATTGAAAAAGGGTGCCCAAAGTATCTTTCCCTTCTTGTTCTTCTTTTTTGTATTTTTGATATTCAATTTTTAGTTCATCCACAAGTGATGCCATTGTAAAGAGAATTTTTTTTTCCAAAACAACCACCCAAGTGCTTTTAATCAAGAATAATTCCCAAGAGTTCCAAAATCACCAAACAACCCAAATAAGCTATTTCTGTTAGGGATAACATTGTTTTACCCTAACTGGTTTAGGTAAATAATAATATGTAATCATAGTTTGTTATGTTAAAGTGTCTGCAACTTTAACTGTGGGATAGTAATTAAGGGAGTGGTTGTGAAAGCATTTTAAAAGAAGCAAGGCTGCAGCTTGCTCTCTCTCTGGCTTTGATGATCCCTGATTACTGCAAGGAAACAAGTCTGCATTGCTCGAACGGGAGAGAAAACTAAGGACAGACTTGTAAGTGAATTGACATAGGGTATTCAACACGGACTTTGCTAACTGAATATCCCTGAATGGACTGACTAAATGATACATGACTATTGGACTGTTATTTTGACTATGCTATGAACTCATAATGGAATAAACTATATATTTGATAGCACAAGCGTATCTGTCATTTTTACTGTATGTTAGTAAACATGCAAGCTTAGCTCACTCGTTTATCTGTGTGCCTATCTGACTAAGCTGCACATTCTGTTTAGCTTGTCTCCCTAACCCTGGTTGGGGAAACCAGGCTTAACACTGGTTAAGGGGCCAGAGGCTGCAAAGTCAGTTTAACTAGGATAAAACAGATTTATGTAAAAGTGAGAGTTTGTGTTGTTATACATTACAGTAAACAGACAGCTGTGTTTTATTAATTATATTTTTATATCCATATAAGAAAACATGGCACAAGTCAATCAACAAAGTTTGTCCCTTATATCCAAGTTGGATGGAACAAACTATGTATCATGGTCTATGAAATGTAGTCTGCTTCTACGAAGAGAAGGTTTGTGGAACATAATTGAAAATCCACCAAACGTAGAAGAATGGGATCCAGAGGATGATGAAGACAGATTAAAGATAGAAGAATTTATGCATAAAAATCAACAAGCTATTTGCATTATTGCTTTAACCATAACTGATATGCAACTTGTTTATATCCACGGAGAGAAATTAGCTGTTGGGTGTTGGCAGAAGCTGAAGAGGATTTATGTTCGAGATAACGTTGGTGCTCACATAAATCTAACACGGAAACTTTTCAGTACACATCTCCATAAGAATGGTGATATGCTGAGTCATTTGAAAACTATGCAAAGCATTTTTCAAGAACTGCACGAGAAAGAGCTTATTTTCTCTGAACTACATCAAGTCTATATAATACTATCTTCCCTCGATGAAACCTATGATAACTATATAACTTCACTTGAAATATTGCCAAAGGAAAGCCTAACTTTAACTGACATAACTGGCAGATTGATTGAAGAGGCCAGAAGAAGGCTTGAAAGAGACGAGTTAAGGAGGCAGCAACCTCAAAAAGAAGATAATGAAACTCCTACTGCATATGCAATTAAAAAGTGTTTTAATTGTGGAGGAAGAGGACATTTGGCAAGATTTTGTAAAAAGGCAAAGTGCCAGAAAGCTGGCCAGAATATAAAAAGTCATCAAAAGAAAAAGAAAAATTTAGAGTTAGCCATGTATACTAACGGAGCTGTAAAAAATAATTTATGGGTGGTTGATAGTGGAGCATCACATTGTATAACTAATGATAAGAAAAATTTTATTAAAATGTCCAAGAGTACACAGCAGATATCGTTAGCCAATGGCTGGAAACTGAAAGCTAAAGGTCAAGGTATAGCATATTGTTCTTTTATAAAAGAGAATGTAAAAATGTTATATGTACCACAACTTAAGTTTAATTTAATTTCAGTAAGAATTTTGGTTAAACTAGGATATGTAGTTACATTTAGGGGAGATAACTGCATAATTGAGAAAGAAAATAAGAAAATTACTGCATCTTTAAGAGGTGAATTATATGTGTTAAATGATGATGGTTTAAAGGTGGCTAACACAGTTTATGAAAATAAGAAAACTCATGATGAATGTATTCACTTGTTACATCGAAGGCTAGGGCATTTAAATTTTAAAATGCTTAAGAAAACTGTTGAATTATCTAAGGGAATAAGTTTGAAACCTTGTAATAAGTATTTGCAATGTAATGCCTGCAATCAAAGTAAGGCCAGGGTCACACCTGCTAATAGAGTTGATGGATTTACTACCAAAGAGCCTTTAGAGGTAGTATTTGCAGATTTAATAGGTCCTAAAAAACCAAGTGTAGGAGGAGCTCGTTATATACTAAGTATAATGGACCATTATTCTAGATATGGGTTTTGCTATTTAATGAAGAGCAAAACTGAAACGTATCAAAATCTCTTTAATTGGATTAAATTTGCAGAAAAGAAAACTAAAAAGAAATTAGTAACTCTTATAACAGATAATGGTACCGAATTTACAAATAATAAATTCCAGAACAGACTAAGAATGTTAGGTATTCAACATAAAAAGTCTGTACCATATAGGCCTCAACATAATGCCTTTATAGAGAGAAGAGGCCAAACATTACAATCAATGGCACGAACTATGATGTCTGATTCAGGATTACCTGACAATTTGTGGGGAGAAGCAATAATGTGTGGTAATCATATATTAAATAATGTTGTTAATTCAACAACAGGTGAATTACCATTCACACTGTGGCATGGTACAAAAACTGATTTAAGTTACATGCACACATTTGGAGCACCAGCATGGGTGCATATCCCTACACAACTTAGACACAAAGGACAACATAGAGCTAAAAGATTATATTTTGTAGGATATACATCTAATCATAGATCTTATAGATTCTGGGAACCAGGTACATCTAGAGTTTACACCAGTGCTAGTGCAAAATTCCTAGAACATGTAGGATGGAATAGATTAGAGCAAGATTTAAATAATGAAGTAATTATTGAACCCTACAAAAGGCAGAAAGATCAGACTAGTTATAAGAAGAGTCCAATTAAAGAAGAAGTCCATGAAGAGAAAATAGGACCAGAACAAGAGGAAACTGTTGATCAGGAAGAGTTAGATAATCAAGAAGAGTTAATAAATGAAAGTCCACCTGTAAGTCCTGTAAAACCTAGACGTACTACACGTATAATTAGACCACCTGATAGGTATCAAGCAAGTATAGTTTGCCAAGTAACTAAAGTTCCAACTAGTATAGATGAACTTAGGATGTATCCTGCTAAGGATCAGGAGAATTGGCAAAAGGCAATGGAAAAGGAATTAAATTCATTAAAGGTAATGAAAGTTTATGAAGATGCTAAATTACCTCCAGGAGAAAAATCCATTGGGTGCAAATGGATATTTAAAGTAAAAACTGGAAATGATGGGACTGTTACCCATAAAGCTAGGTTAGTAGCTCAAGGATTTAATCAAACTGCATCTGGTTATGATGAAGTTTTTGCACCAAGTCTTAAAGCAACATCTTTAAGAGCAGCACTAGTGTGGGGAGCTAAGAAAAACTATGTCATTAACCATTTAGATGTAGAAACTGCTTATCTACATGCACCATTGCAGCACACTATATATTTAAGAAAACCAGTAGGTATAAAAGACAATAAAGTAAATAGTAATGATTGTTGGAAACTCAAAAAGAGTCTTTACGGGTTGAAACAATCTGGGTTTGAGTGGAACCAATATATTGTGAAAGAGTTAAACAATATAGGTTTTAAATCTGGTTTAGCAGATCCATGTGTGTTTAAAAGAGAAAATAATGGAACGGTGTCATTATTATTATTATTTACAGATGATATTGCTTTGATAACTAAGACTAATAATGAAGCTAATGAGATTATATCATTATTAGCCAAAAAGATAAAATTAAAGCATTTAGGTGAAATTAAAAAGTATCTAGGATTGACAATTAACAAAACAAAAAATGGTTTTAAGATATCTCAAGAAGATAAAATTTGCCAATTAATTAAAACGTTTAAAATGGAACTTTGTAAACCGGCAAAGACTCCAATGAGTCAGGAAGTTTGCCAAACTGATGATCAAAGTCCCAAATTTGATAAGTCCATATATCAATCTTGGATTGGCAGCTTATCATATATAAGCAATTGGTCTAGGCCAGATATAGCTTATCGTGTAAATCAGCTGGCACGTTTTAATTCAGATCCACAACAATGTCATTGGCAATCATTAAAGAGAATTTTAAGATATCTTAAAGGAACAATGAACCATGCATTGTATATAGAACCAAAGGGTGATTTGAGTCTTAGTGCCTATGCAGATGCAAGTTTTGCAACTGATATAAACACAAGAAAATCAACATCTGGGATGGCTATATTATTTGGTAAAACACTAATAGGGTGGAGGTCAATCAGACAACAGCATATCAGCTTGTCCACGATGGAAGCGGAATTTTCATGTCTGTCATTATTATGCACTGACTTGATTTTGTACAAACAGTTATTATTAGACATGGGTATAACTGTAAAAGATTCCATTATTGTATATGAGGACAATCAAGCAGCTATAAAATTAGCTACTAGTATTGCTGTAAAAACTAGATCAAAGCATACTGATTTAAGATACTTAAATGTTAGAGAATCTGTAAAGAATGGGCTAATTAAATTGGAATACTGCATGACGGAAGAAAACATTGCAGACCAATTTACAAAAGCTCAAGGAGTAACAAAATTTAAAGAGAGTTGTAACAAATATGATTTAAAGATGTAAATAGTTATATTATTATTTCCTAAAAGGGGAGAATGTTAGGGATAACATTGTTTTACTCTAACTGGTTTAGGTAAATAATAATATGTAATCATAGTTTGTTATGTTAAAGTGTCTGCAACTTTAACTGTGGGATAGTAATTAAGGGAGTGGTTGTGAAAGCATTTTAAAAGAAGCAAGGCTGCAGCTTGCTCTCTCTCTGGCTTTGATGATCCCTGATTACTGCAAGGAAACAAGTCTGCATTGCTCAAACGGGAGAGAAAACTAAGGACTGACTTGTAAGTGAATTGACATAGGGTATTCAACACGGACTTTGCTAACTGAATATCCTTGAATGGACTGACTAAATGATACATGACTATTGGACTGTTAATTTGACTATGCTATGAACTCATAATGGAATAAACTATATATTTGATAGCACAAGCGTATCTGTTATTTTTACTGTATGTTAATAAACATACAAGCTTAGCTCACTCATTTATCTGTGTGCCTATCTGACTAAGCTGCACATTCTGTTTAGCTTGTCTCCCTAACCCTGGTTGGGGAAACCAGGCTTAACAATTTCTTTTAGTACTTTTTTCTTTCTTCCATTTCACTTTCTGGGGTTGCTGTTTAATCACAAAGTTCCAATTAAAATATATATTTTAGAAGTCGTATTAATATTTAATAGCTCTTTAGAATTCTAGGCAATCTCCTCCTTATTTTCAGGTTCTGCTCCAATTTTTTTTCCTTTCCCTTCCCACTTACAGCAAAAAAGATTTTTCTTTAAATGTTCAGAAATCCATATCCCTTTAGCATTTAATTATCTCCAATGCGGGTTTTCCAATTTCTCTTAGAGTTCTATCGCTGTCACGTTCGGAAGGAGAGTGAAAAGAAAAAAAAACCTTTTCCTTTAACTTCCATTCGCCGCTTAACACACTCTGGAAATGATGTATCTTTAGTAAATTTTAAGTTCCAGGGTATTTTCACTGTTATTTTGTCCTGGTCAGCAAAGATCACTTTCACTTCTTCACAGCTCCTCCTGCATTTTCTTTTTCCAGCTGAGCTCTTCTATGTGGCAGCCATTGCTGACCGCCGCTCAGCTGCCTTTGGAAAAGGGGGTTTAGCCGGCTAAGGAAGAGAGGTGCAATATCTCTCGACCCTGCCAGACCCCCCCTGTCTTCGCCACCTTCTACGGAGGTGGCTTAGCCCCGAAGCCAGATGGCTCGGGGCACTCGGGCAGTGAACACAGGCAGAAACTGCATACGGTCACAGATTCCTGCCTGCCCCGAAGCGCTGCAAACTGGAAATTCCCTAATTTGGCTTCCCCATTTTGACTTTGCTTGTCAGATGATCGCGCCCCGGGATACTGCAATTGTACATGCCATTTGTCAAGTGTCTGAATTTTGGTCACATGGCCATGGAGATGCTGCATGGTTGTGTGAAAAACAGTCATAACTCACTTTTTTTCAATGCCTTTGTAACTTCAAATGGTCACTAATCAAATGGTTGTAACTCAAGGTCTACCTGTATTAACATTTGATTCTCGCTATTAACTGTAATTTTTGGGAGATATCCAGCTGCTGTTTTATATTTATTATATAGAACCAAGATCCCCTCAGAAGTTGTCAAATGTATTATAGTATTAGTAGTATTCATCTTCAGTCACTTTTAGTCCAATATATATTAGAGGTCTAAGTAATTTTGTTACCACCTATTTGCATGGTGCCAGTTAATCTATGATTTAGCTTACCCAACCCATGATACAGAAACCAATGCATTCTGTTTATATACTATTATACAGGAGTGGAAGTGGGTGGCTTGCATGGGAAATGCAGTCAAGTAATGTAACTCTTGCCTTTTTCTCTTTATTACCATGGCAAATTTGACCTTGATTGTCTATTAACTGTAATATTTTCCTTGACTCTTTCTCTTTTCTCAATTTATATGCTAACCATCTACCTGGCCTATTTGCATCTTCAAAATAGTTCTGTTTAGCACTTCTAATTTTTTGTGCCAGTTCTTCTTTCTCTGCTTGATCCATTTTATGTTTAATTATATCCATTTTAAGTTTAATATATATACTATTATAGAGGAGTGGAAGTGGGTGGGCTGCATGGGAAATGCAGTCAAGTAATGTAACTCTTGCGAACTCTGTGGCCTTGCCTGGCATATTGGGCTCTGCTTGTGATACCGGTAGGAATAATGAGAAGTAGTGAGATTTCTCTTCTATTATTTGTAAAGTTCATAGTTGCTTTTAGGGATTTTTTTTGGTTACTCCTTCTAGTGAAGACCATTTTTAAAAGCAGTAACATAAGACTACTCCTTTTCCTATATCATCAATGGAACCTGCAACTTTCAGTTTCCTTTATCGTTGCCAAGTTGCCTGAGGCTACTGGGAACTAAAGTTCATCAGTATCCAGGGACATGGCCTGTCCCAAGCCTATCCCAGTGAGTCATTATTTCAGGACCATTTGAAAAGTGAGAGGAAAAAGAAGAAGAGGTCCACCATGCAGCACATAGGTAGGCTCAGTGACAGTGGCAGTGAGGGCACTGTTGGAAGATCTAAAAGGCTAAGTTAGGATAGAATCCTCATGAAGAAAATCTATATGGCTGCCAAGAGTCAGCAGCAACATAATCAATTGCTTTTCAGTTATTTTCCTTGAGGTTTCTGAAGTCTTTGTATCCCTATTTTTGTTTTATACCTACAGAACTGAAAGTTATACAAATACAAAAATAGAAAGTCAACCTTCCCTCTCCCCAGTACCGTTAATTCTTGAAGGGGTATTTGCTAACATTTTATAACTAAAATGGAACCGGAACACAGTGACAAAGCATAGTACGTACAGATTAAACAACTGAAGCTCTCAGTCTAACACTTGTCCTCTCTAGGGCATAGTTTTTCAACCTTAGGGTTCTGTGAGACAGTAGAGGGGGGGGAAAAATCACTCAAGCACAGCCAATTATCCATCAGTAGACTTTTGATCAAAATTTCTAGCATTTCTTTTTCTAACTAACAAGCTCCACCACTTAGAAGAATTTGAAAAATCCAGCTGAAGGGATATTACTGCTAGTCTTTTTTTATTACTTTCTGAGCACAAATACTGCTACCACAGAGATGTCTGTGTAAAATTTAAAAAACGTTTAATATCATGGAATGGAGGAAGAATTTTTACCACTGATCACTTTCATACCACTTGAAAAAAGCCATAGCATAGCTGAATGTGTACTGAAAAGGAGAACTGCATATCTTCCAAGGAACAACGCTTGGGGTGGGGGAAGAATAGGGGGAGGAGAACAAGAATAGATAAGAATGTATTTTGAAAAGAATGAATGAAATTATCATATTCCCTATTATCCCCTACTATCATCGTAGTCTTTACAATTGCGTTATAAAATTGACAAACAAAATGTACAAAGTCATTCTCTTTTCCATTGGTTTCTTCCAAACATCATGTCAGAGAAAGCCTAGAGTATAAACATTAAGGGGAAACAAAACCTGCACCAAAATGTAGAATCTATTTTGACATGTGGCTCAAATAAAGGTTTCTTAGGCTTGCATACAAAACCAGCTGCTTATATACTTCTGAGTTTGTTTGGCTTTTTTGCTCTGATTTTCACTTGTTTTCCCTCCTCTTCTTCTGCCAAAAGCATCATCCAATTATGGTCCACGCTGTTACTTACCTGTTGAGCTGGAAGGCACTGGACTTCCCTAGACCCTCCAGCTTCTCCAAGCCTTCCAGGACTTGTCCACTTTCCACCATCTCTGGCATAGGAACCTGTGAATCACTGTAGGGCCCCAGGATGCTGACCGTGGCAGGTGACAGGTCGGTTAAAGGCTGCTGGCTCTCCTGCTGCTGCAATTCACTTTGCTGACTAGAATGGTGACGTCGCTTTTGATTCCGGTCCCAGCTAAGGGAGGTGGAGAAGAGGGTAAGCATCAACAACAGCATCCACAGATAACTTTCAGGGGGTTGTTCATTGCTTAATTTTAGAAAGGCATTCCATTACCTTCCTTTTCTTTTGCAAGGACATTATATTTTCCAGCCTTCAAACTATAATTTTGATTGCTGGGAAAATAAAAAGCTCACTTGTTTCGCTGATATAGAATTTGTCCTCCCTTTAAACGTGTCAACACTCAAATATCTCAAAGTATTACAATACAGGGTACCAGGGGTGGGGTTCTAGGTGGGTGTGGCCATGTAACTGGGTGGATGTGGGTTCTTTCTTCTTTTTTTTTTGCAGCCCCCCCCCCCCCCCAGTTTTTGGGTCTTGTGGGCCTCAGGGAAGCCTCCTGGGGGGTATTTTTGCTCCCAGGAAGCTTTCCTGGGGCCCAGGAAGGCAAAAAACGGAGCTTGGAGGGGGCGCAAAGCAGTAAGACAGCGAGGGGGATCCCAGCACAGGTGATCATCGGGAGGGGAAAAAAAGAAATACCTTAAGGAGTGACTGGGTGGTGGAGAACACAGTAAGCGATGTTGGGCATGCACGTGAAGTTGGGTATGCATGATAAGGACTGACTGGGCACGGAGAGGGGAGGGGCCAACCAGTGGCATGATTTGCCAGTTCTCTAAACTGTGCAGAATCATAACAGCTGGTTCCATAGAACCAGTCCAAACCGGTAGAATCCCACCCCTGCTGGGTACTGTTTGTGGAAGTTTAATAGGCATCTATTGAACTGTCCCTATGAAATCCACACCATGGTGTGTGGACCAAGCTCAACTGGAAATGGCTATACAGGTAGTCCTCTATTCACAGCCGTTTGTTTCGTGACTGTTCAAAGTTACAATGGCACTGAAAAAAAATGACTTATGACTGTTTTTCACACTTACGACAGTTGCAGGATCCCCATGGTCACATGATCAAAATTTAGACTCTGGCAATTGACTCATATTTAGGAATTTTATAGTATCCCAGGGTCATGAGATCAACTTTTGTGACCTTCTGACAAGCAAAATCAATGGGGATTTCCTCAACAACCCCATTACTAACTTAACTGCAGTGATTCACTTAATAACTTGCAAGAAAAATCATAAAATGGAACAAAAATCATTTAGAGTCTGCAATTTCAGATATTCATGTTGAAGACTACCTCCATTCTAGGTTCCTTTTACCCATGACTAGAATTTGGTATATAGCAATTAAAGGAATTTGCCTGGTTCTTTAAATCTATCGTTTAAAAATAGTTTTCATTAAAGCTCAGGCATTTGAGAGAGCTTTATCTGAGTTTTTATTTTTTAAGTCTTGTTTTTGTTAATCTTGTTAGTTTTATTTATATATTTGATTGTTTTTATTGTACAGCCCTTTTCGTATTTGGAACCAGAAAGCAAATAATGCATTTCACCAAAAGCAGCAATTTACAAGCATAGCAATTTAGAACATGGAAACAGTGGTTCCTGCTTTTCTTTTAGGTATGATGGACAAACCAATTGAAAAACAGTTTGCGACACTATTTCTCTATATGTTGACCACTGCGAGGATTGTATATATTCAATATTGGAAAGAAAAGGCTAGGCCAACTTTTGAAGAGTGGATCTTCAAATTGACTGAATTAGCTGAAATAGCAAAATTAACTGCCTTGATTAGAGACAATAGATTAGACAACTTTGTAAGATATTGGAAAGAGTTTGTGGATTTTCTACATGTTAAATACAATAACAGCTGGTTAACAGAGGGATTTGAAGATTAGTTTTATGTTTGGGGTAACCTGTTGACTGGTTATTTTTTTAATTTATAGATTGCATGGGTCGATTTGATTGCTAGATAAAAAGATTTCCACATCGGGGATATTTGTGTATCTAATATATCATTTTTTCTTTTTCTGGTTTTTTTTTTGTACATAAGATCCGTTTTTTGGTTATTAGTGTTTGGTTATTAGTGTTGTCAATCTGTTTTTTTCCCTGTTTTTCTGTTTTGTATTTTATCTTTGTTAATTAAAGAAGAATATATACATTAGAATTCATAGCTTAAAGTACTTGGGTGCACTTACCATAAAGAAAGGAAATAGTGGTTCCCAAATTCATTTGGGAGGCTGAGATTTTTTTTGCTTTAACTGTACAAGAAAAGTATATGAGTATTTCTAAAACTCTCTCAGGCTACTTCCTTAATGATAACAGTAACAGTAATATAGTTGAGATTGCTCCTTTCTCTGTAGAAAGTACATTATTATTTCATGGACCTTTTAATTATTTATTCTTCTCTCTCATCTGGAAATTGTGTGGTTCACCACTTTACACCACTATCCTCCAACTTCAGTCTCTCTTATTTCATAAGGATAGTATCTTGTATATTTCCTGCTATCAGAGAAGGATTAAAATAAGCATAGCCAAGTGTCTTTAGTATGTAAAAATCCCTACAGAGAGCTTCTCTTTGTCTACCTCAATTTTAGATTGCTACCTTTGTTTAAGCCTCACAAAATATATAATGTAATTTAAACTGAAGGCAATTTCCTGACCAGCTTCGGGGCTGAATGGGGAATTGAACCTGGGTTTCCTCTTTCCTCTTAGTCTAATACTTAAACCACTATACTAACCTTGGCAAATATATCTTGCAGGCATGCATGGATCTACTTACCTGCCTACCTATAAAACAGATTAGGAGGGCATCTTAGAGATTGCCGCCATTGAAAAAAATATGATATGGAATGGATCCCTAAAACAACCTGGTTACTCTCTTGTCAGGAATCCCAGAAAACATTACTTTTATCCAAGCCTACAAATCAATCTTTGTATTCTGTCAGCAAGAATGTATGCACAGAATGACTAAACATCAAATCTTTATGCTATAATTGTAAAATATGTTTTCACACATTTTGTAATAACTAACTGCTTCATATTGCATCATTGTTATGGAAAAAAGGCAACTTCTACTCGACACATGCTGCAACATCCGAGTGATCCACAGCCACCGAATAAACCTTTCCATCCATATACACACATCCTTTATTTTCATTTCTATGTGTCAGGCAAAAGCTGTCAATATCTCAGCAGCATTTTCTTGAAACTTTCAATCCTCGGGGCTACCGTATTGCCTGAAGAAACGCCTTGATTGGTATCATGTGACACAGATGATTGTTAACACCATTGTCAAAGCTTCCAGATCATGTTTGCTTCTACGCATTGCCTAATGTAGCTAAGGCTGCCAATTTTCATTCTGATTTCAAGAGTGCTGGGCCTAGAATTATGCTAGAAATGCAGGTGGTAGATTTTAACAGGAGCTGAGCTAGCAACAAAAGGTTTTTGTTGCTTCCCTGGGAACTGCTGCTGACTGATACTGGCATTGTGTTGATACTTGCATTCTGGTGCAGGATAAGGAAGCAGGCAAGGAACTGATACAAAAGAATTACCCTGTTAGCTAGCCAGCCTGCACGCCCACCTATCTGCCCACTTGAGATTTATGAGCTTGGACAAAGCCAGTCACTAAGGAGGAAGATCACCCATGTAACCAAAATCCTCAGTCCTGGGGCTGAGTTCCACAACTTTATATGCTTGTTCCGATTACAAGGTATGGACATTCTGATTCCTGCGGTCCCACAAATGTGGGTGAGCAGCCCAAACATTCTGGAAAATAACAGTCCTGCTCATTTCCCTTCAACTCCAATTGGTTCACAAAGCTCTATATGGTTTAAATACTCTTCTAGTAATGGATGAATTAAGTATTGTGCAAGTGATAGCAAATTCTCCTTTCGTCCTTGTCTCCTAAGGAGGTGGATGAAAGAAAAATTGATTTTGTTTTTCATACATACTAGATCAGATGTGGGCAGTCCATGATTTACAACACACATACAGCCTTAATAGCATATTTTTGGAACCCCCAGATCTACAGACAATTGCAGACTGAAAATCAGCAGAGAACTGAAGCAGGTTTTCCACAATTTTTCTGGAGGGAAATGTTGGTTAAGACTTAGAATATAAAGTCAATCAAATTGCAAAAATAATATGCCACACATACTCAAAAAAGAAAGAAAAGAAAAATCCTGGTGCTGCCTATTTAGAAACGTTTTGTTTCTCTTGGGACCCAAAATGAAAAATATAGCTTCCAGCAGTGAAACATTTTGTGTTATACCACATAAACATTGCCTGCCTCTGTTCTACAGAGGGAAGATAACAGGTTTGAAGCAAAACTTTTAAAGCTACCTCTTCAAATAGTTCTTTGGCTTTTGAAACAAGGAAAAATAAAACATGAAATCATTGTACACACACACACAAAAAAAACCTCTCTACAGTGGGGCTTGAATTATGGCAACTGAATAAAAGACTCCATCAACCCCTTACATAGTGACTGCCTTGGGAATTCTTTGATGGCATCTGATACGAGTACAGACCAAATATTTAAAGAAAAGTATACATTCAACTGCCACATCAATCCAATTTACAATTGTATGGATGGTTTCTTCATTCAAGAGAAACCCACTTCTGTAGTCTTGTGTGTCTTCATTATATCAGTGAGCTGCTTACTTTTAATGTTATAAATACAGAACAAAAAACTACATTTTTTGTTATTATGTTTGCATATAATATTAAACCATATAGATAGCTTTGACATCCCACGAAGCCAAAACCAGAAAAACCTCAACATTATGAAAACTAGCTATAGCTTTTGAAAAGTAAACAAAAGCTACATGAAACTGAATTAAATATTTGGTTCATTTAGCTTATATTCTTTATGTAGACTGGCAGGGCCTCTCCAGAGTTTTAGCCATGTGTTCATGCACGTACCAAATCACATTTTGCCCTCTGAATCTGGATCACTGCTCAGCCTTATTATGAACACCCTAAGCTGAACATTGTAGGACACAGGAGGTTATTTTCATTATGTCAAATGAGATTGAAATCCATCCTTAACTAAGGAAAGAAGCTAATTATTCACTACAAAACAGCATATAATAATAAAGTCATTTTATCATTTATTATATGTGGTACTTCTAATAATCTACTGAGCAAAAATATTTAGAATGGGGTTTTATTCTATACTTTGAAACCATACTGGGTATAAACCCGATCTAAATATTCAGCAGAATCAGCTTATTTGTACAAAACTGAAATGAGAAAATGGAAAGCATCCATTGCTTTAAAATTGCTGAGTTTGACCTTTAAATCTTCTCCATCCTAAATGCCACTCACAGTAATAAAGGGTGAGACATTAGAGTAACCACTAACAATTCCTTTAGTTTGACAGGGCAGTGACCTGCCATTTGCAGCCTTAGGCATATTATGGGCTTCATAATATACAAAATGCTTCCTGCTGGGCAGCACTAACTTTAATCATACAGCCTGGCTGCTTATGAGATAATTAGGGCAACAAAATACACTTCCAAAAGCAAATGAATGGATAATTGAAAAAATTACCTCCAAGGCATTGGAATTCATTATAGGTAATTATAGCCCATTCCCAGGACCATTGTCACATCTCACAATACTACTTTTGATTTCAGCAAAGGCCTGGAACAACTCTTTACACCTGTGTAGACTCTACTCACCAAAACTTGAGTATTATTCCCATAGCAACAAGGATGATAATGACAGAAATTGTAATGGTGACGTAAAGTTGAGGGTCCACACCTGGAACAGACAAAGGTTGCAGAGTCAGAAAATAAAAGAAGTGGGACTAATTTTATGAGGAAAAGCACTAAATTTTAAGCTCCTTTTAGGAAGGCCAACTATTTCCTAGACTGATTTATGTACGTCTGTAAAAAGGGAGGCAGAAACTTAGCAGCCACCAAAGGCAGTTCTTGCAATGACAAAAATAGCCCCTGCCTAATTTTGGCTTGTTACTCAAGCTGTTAGTTACACAGAATCATTAAAGCAGTTTCTATAGGAGTAAGGGAAAGGAACTGATGGTTACCTTCTCCACGAGGTCCAAAGAGGAAGGGTGGTAGAGTGGCTGGGGTCTGACGCAGGTTGAGCCCTTCATTGTGTAACAGTGAGTGGGAATTGGGTTGTGCTGTTACCATTCCATTGGATGAAACAAAGGCGTAATCCAGAAGTGGGAAGCCTGGGTTGGCAGAGCTGGCATCCCCTCCCTCATCAACTGAGACTGTGGGACCCCAAACAATGGCCCAGGGGTACTGAGATGAGGAGGGGCCATCCTCAAAGCCAGATGGGGTAGCAGGCCGGATCCCTTGGGCTTGACGCCTCAGCCGTATGGCATGGCGTTGGCCAGCCCCTTTGGAAACCATAGAGCGCAGCCGCAGTGAGGTAGAGTGAAATCCTGTTTTCTCCGTGGGCAGATTCTTATCCCAGATACAGAAAGATCTGGATGCTGTGGGGCTCCGGTGGCTACACAATGGCCGAGCTGCCAGAAGACCACGGGTCCGAAGAGACCAGACGCTGTGCAATGGAACTGCTGAGGCTAGGAGGAGGAGGAGCCAGAAGTGCAGCAAGTGGAAGCAGGAGACCAGGGGAAACCTCCTATGGCTGTTGGGAAGAAAGAGAGATGCCCCTTATTCATTGGGCCTTTTTCTGTGCTGCAAGATGGCTGTGTTTCAGCTAGTGGTTTTGTTCAGCTTCTGATTGCTTCATGAGATAACTAGAAGGGGCTGCATGTTAACAACTAGAAAAGCAGAGAATGTCTCTGTTTGAGTTTATTGCCTCAGACATGAATATACCTTAGGCTCACCATGAAGGTGGAGCAGCAGCATATTTCTCAACCAGAATTAAGTATCATTTTACCTTCTTCAATTAAAGCCATGCCTGGAAGGAGTTGCACGGTTAACATTGGAGAGATTTTGCTACCTCCCGGCTCAGATTCAATTATCCCTTCACCTCTTTATAGAGATCCTTCTTTCAGTCTTCCTTAGAATTTCATGTCGTTCAGTGGTTACTGCCCTCCTCCCCCACCCAACCCAGGAAGTCTAGTGGCTGCATTCAGTTACCTGTGATTGCTGAATATGATTTAAGGAGCATGGCTATATGTTCTTCCCTTCTTAATGGACCACCACTTTGGTGAAAAAAATCCTTATATCCTGGATTACCAATACTAAACCAGAATGTCCTTCTCTCTAAGTGCAATGGGAAATATGTGCTTAATACATTGCAGGGTGAAAGAGGAAAGGGAGGAGCCTTACTTTGTGAAACTGCAACCTATTCAAGCACTGGTTCCTAAGCCTCTTAATTCTTAGTGGAGCCGCTCCTTCACCCATTCCTAATGCCAACAGAATAGCCTTTTTATAGCACCTGAAGTTACTGGTGCTATGTGTTTAATCTTTCTGATCCTACAGCTGTTAGATTAGCCTTTTCAAAACAGTCCCTCAGATGCCATGGTCCAGCTCTCATTGCTATCCTACATTCTAAAATAATACTACGGACTTACCAGAAACTAGTTTCCATAGCTAGAGGCAACAGTTTTTCCACAGTTGTAAACGAGTCTCATATTCTTCACTAAAACCAGGAATAAAAAAAAAGAAAAAAAGGGATGAATGTTAGATGTTATCTACACCAACATTTCCAAATCTTTAGGCAGTTTCATGGGTCTCTCCTCCTTTGTATCTGACTGCAGCACTAATATGTAACAGTGTAACAAAATTGGAAAGGGCCTTGGAGGTGTTCTAGTCCAACCCCTTGCCCAAGCAGGAGACCATTCCAGACAAAGGCCTTCTCATCTCTTCTTAAAAACCTCTAGTGGTGGAGCACCCACCATTTCTGAAGGCTGATTAATTGTTCTCACTCTGAGGAAACTTCTCCTTAGTTCTAGCAGGTTAGATCTCTCTTTGATAACCTTCCATCCATTGCTTCTTATCTTGCCCCCAGGTGCTTTGGAGAAGAGCTTGCCCACCCTCCTTTCTGTAGCAGTCCCTCAAATATTGGAACATTACTTGCAGGTCACCCCTAGTCCTTCTCTTTGTTTGACCAGACATAGACAAATATTATTCATGATGTTCGTTAGACTAGACATGCCCTGGCAACCTCTTTTTTTTCCCATTATGTCTTCATGATGTTGATTTTTTTTTTTGACCCAACAGTAAAATAGGGGCTACCTTAAGCGTGGTAGTATCAGTGTTAAAGCAGAGTTTTCCCTTTGACACCAAAATCAGTTGCCCGGTGAATATAATTCAGTATACTCCTAGTACAGTCAGGTGATCCTTGCTCTCATTGGCTACTGTAGCCTGATGTGGGCCCCTCCCTCCTTTAATTCCAGAGAGGTGGTTCTTTCAAGCCAGGTGGTCCTCATATATCAGCAAGCCTCCAAGGTGATACCTCCTTTAAAGACTTAACAAGTGACCAGAAGGAGGGATACGCATGGTGAACTTCAGGAGGAGAAGAGAGAGAAATAAATGGCCTTAACTCTGCTGGTTTGTAGCATAACTTTCCTGGTGTCTGTCAGATATTGCTTTTGAACATTGATTTAATGTACGTTCCTGGAATAAGAAAGACCTCATTTCTGAAAGGGGTTTGATTATTAGTTGATGTTAATGTCCTACTGGAAAAGTACCAACTTGCGTCTTCTAAAAAAATTTTAATCTCATTTTCAGAAAGAGTGTTAAGCCAATGAGATCAGCTGGTAGTTGGGTACCCTTTGAACACACCCATGCAAAATACTGGAGCAGCAAAACGAGAGTGAGGACTGAGGGATGGCTTAAACATGCCATCTTAGCCATCTGTCAACATCTGTCTCCTGCCCAACTCCCAGCCCATTCCCTTGAGGTAAATTTTATGCAGTAAATCTTAAGCCAAGTACTTGTAGGGGAATCCTCCAATATTTCCCTACAGTGTCCCTTGTATGGCATAAATAAAACAATCCCCATTTCTCACATCATGGCTGGGACAGCATAGGTTTGCCAGGTGAGGTAGCAAATATTAAGTCAGTTTAGCTGTCTGCAAGGTCAGTAGTGAGAATCCAAATTTGGCAGTGAGAAGGAACCTTATTATTACCGAGTGATTCTAAACTTCCTACATTTTCCACTTATTCTTTCAACTGTTAAGAAAGATATCAGGTGCTTTAAAAGTGCACAGGCTATATCTTGATACATAGAGCAAACTTGACCTAAGATTCCCATTTTGTGCATATATTTACACTCATAAAAATGAAAAAAATGAGTATGTGAAAACCTCACTATCATTAACATCACCATTGCTGCCTCTGAGATGGATAAGAAGAAATTTATTGACATGGATTTTTTAGCACTTAAAAACTTAACAGTTCCTCCATGTATTTATAGTATGAAATGTGTAATCCTCTTCATATAAAGAACCATTTTAATTGTGCATGCAGACAAGAAAAGGAATAAGAATAAATTTAGAATGATAAACACAGGAGATTGTGAAAAGGGAATGAATCAGCAAGAAAAGATTCCAAACCTGTTTAAGAATTTAGAGAAAAAAATGTGCCCATAAAATATTTAGTATTTACGTTCTGGTTGGCTAAAATGCTTTTCAACATTCCTTTTTGCCTTTTTCATAGTTGTTTCTTCTTCTTCTTCCACTTTCCTGCTACACATAAAATACAAGTGGATTATATGTTCCGACTTGTAGTTCGTGTAGACTAACATGATATTAGACAATATTCTCAAATTCCAGAATTCCATAACTGATTAGTTTTTTACAGCCTGTGCCTTCTGGATAATCTCAGATATAGTTTATTTGTCCATAGAAAATACTGGATATTACAAGCTTGTAGTTCTTTTCAAAGACTAAGATACTTTGCCAAAGCCTCTTCCCTCTAGGCTGCCTTATCCCACCTGTTGCTGCTCTTCAGTGCGCCTAATTTCAGCGCCTACAATCTCTAGTCAGCATTGCTGAGAACTATGCTGCCTGGGGATTATGGGAGTTGGAGGCTAACAGATTTGGAGGGCAACAGATTGAAGAAGTTGGCTTTATGCACGAGGCCATTGTATGGCTGATACATAATTTATACACTGAACTTAGATGAAAAATCACTTTAGGTAGTTCTCAACTTATGACCACATTTGAGCCCAAAATTTCTGTTGCTGAGTAAGACAGTTGTTAAGTGAGTTTTGCTCCATTTTGCAACATTTCTTGCCACAGTTGCTAAATGAATCATTGCAGTTATTAAGTTAGTAACCCGGTTAATAAGTGAACCTGATTTCCCCATTGACTTTGTTTATCAAAAGGTCACAAAAAGTGATCACATGACCCTGGGACACTGCAATCGTCATAAATATGAGTCAGTTGCCAAGCATATGAATTTTGGTTATGTGACCATGGGGATGTTGCAATGGTCGTGTGACAAATAGCAATAGCACTTAGACTTATATACTGCTTTATAGTGCTTTATATAATCCTCATTTTACCCACCTTGGAAGAATGGAAGGCTGAGTTAACCTTGAGCCTGGTGGGATTTGAACTGCGAAATTGTAGGCAGCTGGTTGAAGCAGAAGTAGCTTGCAGTACTGTGCTCTAACCACTGCACCACAGAGGCTCCTTATCGGGTCATAAGTCACTTGTTTCAGTGCCATTGTATCTTTGAATGGTCATTAAATGAACTGTTGCAAGTCAAAAACTTTTTGTATATTGTTAGCATTTTCCTGATTTGAGCACTGAAGCTGAAATGCTCAGCTGGGGCAACACAGACAATTTGAGGTCTCCACTATTTAAAAAAAACTATCCTAGGATACACAGTCATAGCTAGATGCAAAATAGTATCTTATATGTGAGGCCAAATGTTAAAATGAAGGAGCTGCTAGACACTAATGCAGTCCAAGCATATGTAATCCAAAAATCAATTCACACACAAATCTATTCCTGATTCTTGTTGCCCCATTTATTTTTCTGTATGTGTGTATAGATACACTGTATATGCTTCCTAATTGGCTGATTGCAGCAATGGCTTATTGGATTGCTATGTACTTTACTATGTAATTTGTGTGTAATATAATGGGCATACATTGAGATAAACTAGCTTTGGATGCTTCTGTGCCATATGGTCCAAATTTGACAAAATTGTTCTTATTATCAACAGGGGATGCTGCATGTAACACGACTGAAGCTCTATTTTAACCCAGTCAATTCATCTTGCTAAAAAAAAAACTATTTGAAATCTCTGATTGATCAAAACCATTTATGAGAGGTGAAAGTCAATTCTAAGTAGCCCCTATGGTGATAACTATGGCACATGGTAGTTTCTGACTTACATAAAATAAGAATATATGGCAAACAATATTAATTTACTAATGAAAGAAAAAAAAGGATACACTTGGCGTTTGAAAAATGCAGAGAAGGATATAATACAATTGTTCTAAATGCATATGAAAGTATGAAGTCATAGTTTGGATATAATTGCAAGTTACAGTTCAGTGACTATGATAATAGAAGAAGCTGGAATAATTTTGAGGGGAAATTGTACAATATTCTAAATGGATGGGATTCGGGGGAATAATACTTACTGTTACAGGATATGAACAACAGATGGGAATGAGGTGAGACATTAGAGGAAAAATAATTGGGTCTTTTTGAGAATGAATGAGAATAGTGTTTGTTTGGCATCTGCTTAGAAAAATGTTCCAAATACATGATTTAAGCAAAAGATTATTCATGCTAAAAGTTTGGTTGATTTGATTGTCTATGCTGAAAATTTGAGAACAAGTGAAGATACAATAGTAGTAAAACTTCTGAATGTGGAACAGACTTATTTTGGTAATATCATGAGTTGCTCTAGGGAAAAATGGATGTGAAGGAAAAATAAGGAAGTGAAAGAAATTAGAGTGCAAGCAGAATGAGAAAGAATAAGTTTTGTGTAATATTATAAGAAAACATTAATCACTCAACAGAATAAATGAATGCATGGAATACAAAGAAAGGATATGGAAATTGCTAGAAACAGACCAAAAAGAATCATGTTACAAAGTGCCAGACATTTCACAAGGAAATTTAAAGGCCTCCTGAAAAGATGAAATGGAAGAGGCTGTGGATGGGGAAAATGCACACAACAGAATCATCATAGCAAAAACAATAAATGTAGAGTATATTATTATGTGTACAAATATAAAGGTAGTTGTAAAGAATGTAATCAAAGTTCATTAGGAACAGTTAAGATTAAAAAGTGGCAAAGAAAATGAAGAATGATTTTAATGGGAAAAAGGGGGGGTTTGGGGGGGAATTGAGTAAAGATGGCGAAACAAGGAACCTCCAGCAAAGTGAACCCAATTAAATGGAAGGAGCGAGGAAGGAAAGAAGGAAGGGAGAGAGAAGGAAAAGACTGAAGGAAAGAAAGGAAAGAGGGAGAAAAGGAGGAGGGAGAAATGGAGGGAGGAAAACAAGGAACAGGAAATAAAGAAAAGGGAGGGTAGAAGGGAAGAAAGTAGAAAGGAAGGAACAAGGCAGAAAAGATGGAAAATTTCTGATGGTCCCTGCCAGTTCCCACAAGATAGCTCAATAGGGAGGTTAACAGGAACTTGAAAGCCACATTAGCTTCCACTGATTTTTTTTTCTGCTGAATTTTTTTCTGCCTGCCTACCTTTTTTTTTTTGGCCAGGAAATAGCTCTGAAATCATTCAGCAGCAGAGGTGGTATTCAGCGGGTTCTGACCAGTTCTAGAGAAACTGTTCTGTCCTTAATTTACATACTCGAAATCCCCGCGCTTTGATTGGCTAAAGCGCGGGGATTTCTGATTGGCCAGGCGAGCCGCGCCGATTGGCCTGTTTGAAGTCTCCCGCGATTGGCTCACTCCAAGAGCGGGAGACTTGAATCGCTGCCATTGGCCGCGGCCGCCGCAGCGAAAAGGATAAAAGCCGCGGGCTTTTTCCTTTTCGCCGGTTCGGTTCACAACTGTTAAATAAAGAGCTTGAAACGTAGTCACCGACTCCTGGCGTCTTTTTGCGGACACGACACTGGCGACGAGGATGGGATCCCGACCCTGAACCGAACCCCGTGTCCAACAAGAGCCAGTTTCAGCACCGAAATGGCGAAAATCGCACCGCCCGCCCCCTTCAACCCCGCCACCGAGGACTGGGAATCGTTCTCAGACCGTTTCCGCATGTACCTCGAGTGCACCGGAATGAAGGACGCCCCGGGCCCGCTAAAACGCGCCGTTTTCCTCACCCATTGCGGAACCGAAGTTTTCCAGATGGCCAAAGCATTGGCCAAGCTGGCCGACGCAACCGCCATGGACTGGGACGTCCTCGAACCTATCCTGCGGCGCCATTACGCCCCCGAGGTCCCCATCCTGATCCGGCGCAACGAATTTTACCGGCGGGACCAGAAACCGGGCGAAAAACTGAGCGATTTCGTCGCCAAGCTGCGGCGCCTAGGAGGACTCTGCGAATTTGAAGGTCTGAACAGCCTCCTAAGAGACCGATTCGTACTCGGCCTGTGGGACCCTGCACTCCAGAGCCGGCTTATGGCTAAGGGTGACATCAGCCTAGCAGACGCCCTCACCGCAGCCGCAGCCGCAGAAGCAACCCGCACTTCCGCTGACAGCATGCGAAAATCAGACGCGAAGGGCAGAAACAACAACCCGGCAAGGTCGGCCGACCCAAAAAACGAATCAACCGCACACTACGGAGAATTCCAGTCTGCATCCAGCACGTCAGAAGACGAGGAGGACATACATCGCGTGCAGACGGGGCGCGGCGACCAACGAAACAGAAGAGGTCGTAGGTCGAGGACCAACTGTGCCAGTTGCGGCGGCGACCACCCCAGATCAGAATGCCGATTTTTTGACTCTATCTGTCGGCATTGTGAAAAAAGGGGACACATCGCTCGCGTTTGCCGCCAAAAGAAGACTCGCAGTCCACCCAGATGGGACCAACACGATCGTAAAAAGGAAAGCCTCCCGCCCAGGACCAGAGATCGCCAATTGGACGGCCGGTGGGACCGATTCCAGCGACCCTCAAGAGGCGGCGACAGTCGGCGCAAGGAAAAAACCCACCAGATGGTAACCATCGGCCACGCCATCTCCGACGGCGCCAGAAAGGTACACGTAGAAGTCCATATTGAAGGCCAACCATGCAAGATGGAGGTGGACTCCGGGTCCTACCTCTCCATGATTGCATGGCACGAGATAAAACGGTTAGTGCCCACCCTCCATAAGAGGAACATAAATGCCCAAAGACTTATTATAAAAGACTACCAGGGGAACCGCGTCCCGGTAGTGGGCACCAAGAACTTTAATGTGACTTATAAGGGCTGCACCGAACAACTCCCACTCACAATCGTCGATCGCGACCGCCCAAGCCTGCTGGGCCTACAATGGTTCGCCCCGCTCGACATCGCGCTAACGGGAGTCAACCACGTCGCCGACGACGGCTGGGAACAGCGGCTAGCCCAGGAGTTCCGGGAGGTCTTCGACGGAAGCCTGGGCAAGTACCAGGGGCCCCTTATCTCATTTGACCTAGACCCTAGGGTTCCCCCCAAGCGGCTAAAACCTAGGCGGGTACCATTCGCCCTAAAACCTAAGATTGACGAGCAGATCGACAAGCTCGTTGAACAGGGGGTGTTGCAGCCGATAGACCATGCCCGATGGGAGACCCCTATAGTGACCCTGGTCAAGCCAGACGGGTCCGTAAGAATTTGTGGGGACTATAAGGCCACCCTAAATGGCGCATTGCAACAAAGCGCCTACCCCGTCCCAATCGTGCAACACCTACTGCACTCACTGGGAGGGGGCAAGGTCTTTGCCAAGCTCGATCTCGCCCAGGCATACCAACAGTTGCCGGTCGACGAAAAAACAGCGGAAGCCCAGACCATCGTTACCCATCGGGGGGCCTTCAAGTGCAACCGACTCCAGTTCGGAGTCAGCGTGGCACCAGGCATCTTTCAGAGCCTGATGGAACGTTTGCTGCAGGGCATCAAGGGGGTGGTGCCCTATTTCGATGACGTATTAGTGGCGGCGCCAAACGAAGCCGAATTAGAAAACCGACTCAGAGAGGTCTTAACAAAATTTAAAGTAACGGGACTTAAAGTAAAACAGGAAAAATGCCAACTGTGCACGGAGCGAGTGGAATTCTTGGGCTACCTTCTAGACCGGCATGGCATTCACCCTACAATTAAAAAAGTGAAAGCTATCAAAGAGGCCCCCACCCCTAGGTCTAAGACTGAATTACAGGCTTTCTTGGGGTTGCTGAACTTTTATAATGTTTTCCTACCCCAAAAGGCAACGGCGGCGGAGCCTTTGCATAGGCTCCTGGATAAGGCGGCAACCTGGACTTGGGGGAGACGGGAGCAAGCCGCCTTCCAAAAAACTAAAGACCTCCTCACCTCCGACGCCGTCCTGATCCAATTCAGCGAAACCTGGCCGTCACTTGCGACGCATCACCTTTCGGCGTCGGCGCTGTCCTCAGCCATACCCTCCCTGACAAAAGAGAAGCACCCATCGCGTTCTTTTCCAGGACTCTAACCAAACCGGAGCGGAACTATAGCCAGCTGGACAAAGAAGCCTTGGCTATAGTTGCCGCCGTTAAGCAATTCCACGAATACCTTTACGGCCGCCCTTTTATCATCGTGACAGACCATAAGCCGTTGCTGGGCATCCTTGCAGGAAATCGAGCCACCCCGAACATTTTGTCGCCCCGGATGACAAGGTGGTCCGAGTTCCTGGCAGCCTACAGCTACGAACTGATACACAAGCCGGGTAAGAAAATTTCGCACGCGGACGCTTTAAGCCGCTCGCCTTTACCAGACTCTGATCCTGACCCAGCACCAACGACAAACACCCTCAACATCGAAAACCTGCCCAACCTACCCATTACCGCGTCAGACATTGCCCGGGAAACTATTAAAGACAGGCGTCTGGCGCGGATTTTACATTGGGTGGAAAAAGGTTGGCCTGAAAGGGACAATGACGAATCCGTTAAGACATTCAGAAACCGCCAGACCGAACTCTCGCTGCTTAAGGGGTGTATCTTATGGGGTGACAGGGTGGTCATCCCGGACAGGCTGCAAGGGAAGGTTTTAGAGATGTTGCATGAGGGGCATCCTGGCATCGTCAGAACTAAAGCCCTGGCCAGGAGTTACGCTTGGTGGCCAGGGATGGACAAGCAGATAGAGGCATGGGTAGCTAGGTGCCAACGATGCCAGGAGACCAGACCCAGCCCACCCGCAGCACCCATCCTGGAGTGGGAAACACCAAGGGGGCCCTGGTCCAGAATCCATTTAGACTTTGCCGGTCCCACGAATGGGCATACCTTTCTAATAACAGTTGACGCTTACTCCAACTGGTTGGAGGTAAGCGACATGAAATCTACTACCACGGAGGCCGTAATCAAAGAACTTTGCAAACTCTTTGCAACACACGGCCTCCCAGACGTCGTCGTCTCCGACAACGGGCCCCAGTTTACTTCCCTCGACTTCGAGAAATTCCTGGCGGAGAGGGGCATCCGCCACGCATTAACAGCACCGGCGCATCCGGCGGCGAACGGTAGGGTGGAACGGATGGTACAATTTACCAAAAAAACCATCCGGAAAATGGACCACGGGGAGATCAACGACAAAATCAATAAACTCCTCTTTATACAACACATCACCCCGAACACCACTACCAACAAAAGCCCAGCCGAGTTACTAATGGGTAGGAAGCTGAGGTCCCCACTCGACAGGTTACACCCAATATATAACCCGGAGCGGCCCCCAGACTCAAGTACAAAATACCGAACATTCACACCCGGCGACTTAGTGTACGCGAAAAACCTGACGGGGGACCCCCTATGGATCCCAGCCGTCATCACCCAAATCACAGGCCCGCGCTCATACCGGCTCCAAACCACAGATGGGCGAGCCTGGAAGCGACACATTGACCAACTCAGGTCACGGTCGGCAACAGAATTCACCCCCCAAGAAACAAACCAAGGGGGGAGGGAATACCCGAATAAACAAACGCAAGAGAAAATAAACCAGCAGTACTTACCGGAACGCAGCCATCGCGATCCCCCACCGGAGAAGAAACACCAAGCCAGCTCAACCGACTCGGAAAGACCAAACGGGAGCGGCGAGACCCGTAGCTCAACCAACCCGGAAGGCCCAGGTGGGAGCCACGGAGAAAGAACCGGCCCGATCATCCAACCGGTTCGCACAGAAGAGGGAGCGGCCGAAAACTCGACCGCTCCGGCCGAAATCCAGCTTGCAACTGAGTTGCGCAGGTCAAGTAGGACTAGACGGAGCCCCGCCTACCTATGTGACTACGCAACGTAAGGACTATACCAAGAGGGGAGGGGTGTTCTGTCCTTAATTTACATACTCGAAATCCCCGCGCTTTGATTGGCTAAAGCGCGGGGATTTCTGATTGGCCAGGCGAGCCGCGCCGATTGGCCCGTTTGAAGTCTCCCGCGATTGGCTCACTCCAAGAGCGGGAGACTTGAATTGCTGCCATTGGCCGCGGCCGCCGCAGCGAAAAGGATAAAAGCCGCGGGCTTTTTCCTTTTCGCCGGTTCGGTTCACAACTGTTAAATAAAGAGCTTGAAACGTAGTCACCGACTCCTGGCGTCTTTTTGCGGACACGACAGAAACAGTAGCAGAAATTCTGAGTAGTTAGGAGAACTGGAAAATACCACCTCTAACTGGCCCTGCCCCCATCTCTAGTTATTGTAAATAATGAATGTGTCTTAAAATAAGTGAAAATTGCTCTATGTAACAGTATATGTCTGCCTATTTTGTTATATGCAAGTGATAGCTGGGCATGTCAGGAGAAAATATAAGTTGCATGTAATGAGAATGGATTATTTTTAAAAAGTGTAATAAAGCAAGGAGAGATAGGGTCAAGAGTGAACAAGTGACGAATGAATGTGATTTGAATGCAAAAAATGAGTAAGAAATATGCTGAAAGATTTGACTCTATTGAGAAATCACAAAATTAATATAAGGAGCAAGAGTGAATTACTTGATAGAAAGGGAAGAAACTGAGAAAAACAGTGATGTTTAAAGAACAAAGGCAATCTGTGAATTGGTGCATCAACATGGCAGAAGCAGGGATGTTTTGCATGGCTTGGAAAGGAGTCAGTAGTGTGGGGAAATGTGTTGTGCAAACTACATTTAATTTCTTTTATCTCCTGCTTCTATTTTTTTCTGCTTACTCTCACTCCTTTTTTATGCTTCCCATAACATTGCTTGACTTGAAAGGGAATAGCATAATGCACATGCTTTTTCAGATATTTGAGAATCAGAATCCTCTGCAGAATAGCGCAGAAATCTATCAGAGGGTCCCACTCTACTATCGTCTGCCCACCCCCATATGCAAAGAAGGAATATTAATTCTCTTTTCTCTTCCCTTCATTTATTTTTCCCAAGTGTAGATATTCAGCATCCTTTTGATGCAGTTACTTTCCATTGATTTAATGCAGATTGTTTTCCCCAATATTTGCTGAAAGCTTCAAAGACGAAGCTTCCTGCAACTCTACTTCCTTGTGATGGCATGGTCTGATTTAATCTACCGATTATTCACTTCTTAATTCTGTTTTGCTTTTTGCTTTGCTGTTCTTAATGGGCAAAAATCACCTTCAGATTTCTAATATATTGTGGACAGGGTTTTTAGTGCTGTATTAACTCAAATATCAATGCAATGTCTTGCATCTCATAATGTTGTGCAAAGGGAAGTGTGTGTGTGTGTGTGTGTGTGTGTGTGTGTGTGTGAGAGAGAGAGAGAGAGAGAGAGAGAGAGAGAGAGAGAGAGAGAGAGAGAGAGAGAGAGAGAGAGAGAGAGAGAGAGAAAGAAAGAAAGGAGGAAGGGAGGGAGAGGTGGTGGGGAGAGAGGTCATCCAGAGACTGAGAGAACTCCATTGTTGCTTTGGAAAAAGAGGTGTGCTTTATGCTTGAGAAGAGGCAAACTGACTTGAGGAAAGGATTAACCTAAGATGATATAAATCGCACGGGTGCCAATCCCTTCTGCTTCTCCTGATCTCCCAGGACCCTAACTACATCTATAGGGTTACTTATATTCTATGCTGCATGCAAAGCAGAAGGGGAAGCAATGTAGACCATGGGAAGACACATGGCAAAAATGACTTTTGGGAGCACTGATGCTAGGAAGGGGTCTTGCTGTCTTTCTGTTTAAAAAGGGGTGGGCTGAAATAAGAACTGTGGCTGAATTATGTAATCTTGCTCATGCACACGTGTAATGCTGCCCTATGTTTCTTTAGGCTCATAGACATCATTGGTTTCTATTTCTCATGCACTATCATCCCGAATGAAATTTTTATTGTGGGCCATTCAGTGCCCCCTAACTGATAAGTAGAGTTAACACCTTGAGAGGAGGCAGTAGATTCACAGTGCTTCCTTATCATTCTTTCTCCTGCAGTGAAATGCAATGATTGCTGGTTGGAATAACAATTAGAGACTTGGAATAAGTCGTATATCAAAGCTGTTATGTTGCATTTCAAGGAATGCATCTGTAATCTTTTCACGCCATGAAAGATACCGAAGTTCACTTTTGTGGTTATCTTGTTTCTTTTATCAGTGGCAAACCAATTCTTTCTGTAGAATGCTTCCCATCTTCTGGGACTATGCTCACCTTCTCATGCTCTTTTGATCAACATTTCATATAATATCTATTTCACCTTGTGGTTCTTGCTGTTCTCTCACTGAGTACAAAAGACAAGAGACTCCCTGGAATCTCTTTCAGACTAAAAAAAACTTGTTCAGACCTTTCCGGTTTGTTGATCTTCTTAGGGGGTTGTTTTGCCATGACAAAAAGATGCATGAGTGCACACTACCTATCTGAGCAGTGTAGCAGGATAAAACACTTTCTCTCTGCAGAAATTAAAATAAAAAAGGTACTCATAAAAAGGAAAAATAAAATTTCCATGGCAGAGCTTAGAGAGAGAAGGAAAAATGCACCACTCCTTCCCAGAAATGCCAATGACACTCTGCTATAACACTGGCATTCACAATACTGCATTCAATAAAGTACTCCAGTATAAATAAAACATATTATTGGCATGTGTATAATAGATTAACCCAAAAAGACAGGTCTCTGCTCCTTGCCTGAAGAGATTTGTAGCTAAAACCGCTGACTAAGATTCAGTTTCAATAACACATCATGAATGGCCCTGTATGGAAGCATAAGCACCCGTCTGCATTAAGACATTCAGCTATTTTTTCATTCTGGATTCTGCTTTTCTGGTCAGTAAGCTGCAAGAAACAGAGAGGGAGAAGAATGCACAATACAAGGGAAAAGGGGGGAAAAAGAGAAGAATCTGGGAAGACGTATAGCCTTTTACCTACATTAATAGTTGAGGTGAAGGTGAAATAACAGTGTTTGAGAAAAGGATCTTCAGAAAATATATGCTCCTCATTTCAAGCTTTAGATGTGAGATTGCTTGGATAAAAGTTTATCTCCACAGAGAGATCTAAAAGACTAACCTGGAATCTTATGGCAACTTAAAGACTAAAATCTAAGCTTTCATGAATCATATCCATTTCATCAAAAATATCAATAAATTCCCATGAGAAGGGTGAAGGAAAGGAAGAATTTTTGCAGTGGGGAGGGAGCCAGTGAGACAGAATTATTTAGATAGTAACCATAAATAAAGTTGCACAGTGTTTCTCAGCCATCACAATTTTAAGATGTGAGGACTTCAAATCCCAGAATTCCCATACTTGTGTGGGGGATTCTGGGAATTGAAGTCCACACATCTTACAGTTGCCAGGTTGAGAAACACTGAAATACAGGAAGTCCAACAGGGACCAGCAACTCAGTTGTTAAGCAAAGTGGTTGCCAAGTGAAACCATAACTGTGATCTTACTTCAGTTTTCCTTTATAGACCAGTGAAGGTCAAAAATGCAAGGATTGGTTGTAAAACTGCTTTTTTATCACCATTGCAACTGTGAATGGTCACTAGATAAGGACTACCCACAGTGATTTGGAGTATTCATAGGATTCTATCAATAGGACTGGGGATTTCCCATAAAAGCCAGAAAGAGTTTTAACTCCATACCTGCTGTTAGTGCAAACAAAGTAGCCCTAACTCTATACTGCTAGTAGAGCCTTCTAAATTATATATTGCTTCTTAATTAATTCTAGTAGATCAGGGTGATTTGTGACCTTTTTTCAATTTGATTGATGGCTGTGGTTACAGTTACTCTAATGTGAGCTGTTAAAGTTGATATTATTAATAGTAATACTTTTTTTCCTTGGGCTTCTACTCATAGAGTTGTATATCACCCAGCAGTGCCGCAGTCATTGAGTTAGCCTCTAAACTGGATGAATTTTAATAAGGTTGAAAAAATAAAACCCCTCCGTTTCTTCCAACCTTTGGGAGAAGTGTCTTCTTTTGGAAGAAGCTTGTTTCCAATCCAATCTCAGGTTGCATGGCTGGTAGAAAAATAATCACCATTAGAACAAAGTACATGCCTCACATTTAAAGCTTTGTGGGTTTATTTATAGGCTGAATGATTAAAGAAGATTCTGTAAGAAAGAAATTATTCCTGCATCTACGAATAGTTTTCCAACTCCCACACACGGTAGGAACATCAAATGAAGAAGTCAGTGTTGGAACCTCCTGATCTCAGAAAGAGGCAGGTTGCATTTTCCAGCTGTCCCGGCCTGTAGGATGCTGAATTGGGGGTTTTGAAGATGCTGCTGCAGTTTGTCTTGATTTATATAGCAATGAGATTGGTAAAATGGAGAATGTGGGGTTCTGTGCAGTTGTTCATATTCTCGGCTTTGTATTTTTATCATTTCCTTTTTTTAAAAAAAAATGCATCAATATTTTAACAGTTAAAAATTTAAAAAGAGCATGTAACTTTCATAGAGCACTTTCAAGTTCCTATGCAATATCAGAGCATAAGGTATCATCAGTTGCACTATCGGGGCATAATTTTTACACTGTTTGAAGTCTACTGTCAATCAATGTGATGAATTTGTCAACAAAGGGGAAAGTGATGTCATGGACTACAATAATTCAGCAGGTTCCTAGGAAGGAGGGAGCACATTCCAAGGAAGAGACAGAATAGTCCAGAACTGGATCCTGAGGACATGAAGGGATTTAGGATCTCCCAGGGTATGTCTGTTAAATTAGGGTAGACTAGGTTTAGTCTGGCAAGATTCTATCTATCCAGTGTTGGCAAATAAAGACTTTTGGCTGGATTGTGATATATTGTTCTTGGGCTAGGCTTGACAGCTGTCATCATTCTGTATCTCTTACTTCAGTGGTTGTCATCAGCCTGTTACAGCAAATGATGTAACTAGGCAGTTTATACCTCACATCTCATTTATTGCAACAATCTCCCAGTAACAATCATTTTCTCAACTTCCCCCTTCCCATTTCCCCTGTCTAAGGCTGGTAGAAACTTAATTTAAGTCCTAACTAAAGACCTAAGAATTATTAAGGTAGTGACTAAAAATATAGGCAATTTCAAGCAAGCTGGAGGGTTATTTAAAAAAAATTAGGATGTTCAAAGCTGATAAATTCAATATTTTGAGATGTTGAGGAAGTCCTTTAGGTATTGTTCTGAAGGCTTCAATCATGACAGGGATAACAATGGATTCCTCCCCCCAACATTAGCATTCAGTTTTGATCTGCAAGTCCTGGTATCTTGTAATTTTATCCAGGGGTGGGATTCAATTTTTTTAACAACCAGTTCTGTGGGTGTGGCTTAGTTGGTGGGCGTGGCTTGGTGGTCATGTGACTGGCTGGGTGTGGCCAACTCAACATCACTCACATCGAGACACGCATCTCTTCACCTGGCCTCTCATGACTGTGGGGATGCTGCAACAGTTGTAAGTGTGAAAAACAGTCACAAGTCACTTTTTTCAGTGCCATTGTAACTTTGAATGGTCACTCCACACAAGCAAAGTATCAGCAAAGGAGGGGGGGGAAATTCCAGAGAAGTTCCTGAGATAGGAAGTCTAGTCCTGTCAAGAATGTAATAAGGATTAACAGAGAGGCAGTTTCTGTAAGCAACACCAGAATGCTTCCTTCCTACCTTCCTTACAGGATTAGGCCAGTAATTTCTTCTCACAACTGGTTCTTTGAACTGCTTAGAATGTTAACAACTGGTTCTAGAGAATGGGTGAAAACTGGTAGAATCCCACCCCTGATTTTATCCAATTGTTTTTCCCCAATCTTAGCATCACCCAGAATAGGGTTAGGGTTATCACCCATATTTTCTTCTTTTCAAAAATTTAGATCAGGCATGTTATATCAGACATGTTATGAACAAGGTCTATCTGTATGGATCTTAAACTCCCTTAAGATCTTAATGTCTCAACTTGATAGTCCCAGTAGTTTTAACTATATTCAAATCCAAACTTCTGGCAAAGCTTCCGATAAATATTTCTGGCAACTTGGTCATGAGGTTGCTTATAGTCAATTTGTGAAATTTTTGCTGCAGCCATTGATCAAACAGTCAATTATCATTATGGTTTGTCATTTTTTGTTTGTCAGCCATTTTTATCCATCTTTTGAGTCTTTCTCAAGGACCTGGGATAGGGAGATGTTTTTTGATGGTATTAAAGGCATCATCACAGGATTTAAGCTGTTCCAAATAAAGCTGCATTTTGCAATTGACAGATGGTGATTCTGTCAATGCTGATTGTGTTCAAGTGACACATTTATTATTACTTGTACTATCTTTGTCTTCTCTTGCCACAGTCACTCTACTTCTATGTGTAGGTCTTTGTACAGTATTTTGTGATTTTCTCTGGTTCTTTTTCTTCTCTTCTACCGTCTCCAAGTATTGACTTAACCACTATCCATACTTTTTTGACTTCCATATCAATAATAATTAAGTCTGAAGTGTTAGGTGGCAGGTGCTTGTTTGTTTGAATTCTAAAGCCCAGAGGACTTTAGCTTCATTTTCTATTACTTCGTCTATTTTGTGGTCCCATTAGTTCTTGCTTGTAGTCAAATTATATTTCTTGCAGATACAGTACAGTATTCCAATGCACCATTGTTGCTACGTTGTCATGCTGTTTTCTATAGTCAATCTGATCTTCTTGCAGCAGCAAACTAGGCAGTCTGCTGTTTCTTCAGCTTCTCGGCAGAGGTGGTATTTGCTCTGTTGCTGTCTTCTCAATGTTTGTTTTGCATACTTTTATTCTTAAGACTTGGTCTTGTGCAGCCAGAATTAGCCCCTCTGTGTCATGAGGGGGAGATTGAGGAGCTGACAGGGAGTGGGAGTGTGGCTGTGGAAGAAACGAGGGAAGGGCACAGTCCAGCTGGGCATTCAGGGCCACCCCTTCTTTATCCTAGGGCATGCAGGAAGGAATGGAGAAGGGAGCATCATGGCTTACGGGAGAGAAAAAGGCCCTGATCCCTTTCATTAGTTGCAGCTGGGAGAACAGGATATAAGAAGGGTGTTTCCACACAGCACCTTGCTGGAAGCAAAGCATGCATTATCTTTGTCAAGGCTTATCTGGGTTTTGGCATCCTCCCAACTGTGTGTTTCATTATCTTTTGGAAGTCTGCAATTTATTATCCTGGTCTGTTGTGTTAATTACTTCAGTGTGGTTTGTGTTGGTTCTTTTATTTCCAATTTATCTGTACTTTGGGTTCCGATTGCATTTCTTCCCTTTGTAGACTGTTTTTGGAAGAGTTTGATCTCCAGCCGAGGATAGCTGGACACTGGGGGCCAAGTTGGAGGTATTAAAGGGAATTTATCCACTTTTGTGCCTTTGTTATTTTTGTGCCATGCCCCAGGTCATCACACTCTATCTCTTTCTTCAATTTTCCTGCTGCTAACCTTATTGCTATCTATTTGTCTGCTTTTTTTATGTACAGGTCAGATAATACCTTTTTCATGTGTTATTATGTTTCTTTGCACATGTATTACTATATACACAGCAATATGAGATTACAGCTGCCAGATCTTTAGTTGGTGTTGCCCTTCATACACATCAAATTCTTCCCAAGAACCTGGAATATCATAATGTATTGGCATAGGATGCGTGAATCCAAGCAGGGTGGCCATCTGTATTAGTAGATGGAAATGTTGTCAATGTGAAGATTTTCTAAGTGATGTCTAAGATATTTTTGGTATGGCACCTGCTATCAATAACCACTGGCACTCTAAGGATGCGTTATGCCATAATCTTTCAATTTTGATTTTTAGATCTTGATACTTTGTGATCTTCTCCAATTTTCTGTCCTGTATTCTACTATTCCCTGGCATTGCCACATCAATTATCAACACTTTCCTATTTTCAGCCACAATTAAATCTGGTGTGTTATGAGCCAAGATTTGTTAGTATGTATTCAGAAATCCCACAATATTTTTGCCTGCTCATTTTCAACTATTTTTTAAAGACATATTCCCCCACTTTTTTATTACTAGCACATGATAATTTTTACGGGTAATCCAGTGAATAATCTTGGCAAATATGTTATATTACTGTTTAAGCTTGTACAATCTTCTTGCATGGGTTGAGTATGTGATCTACTCATTATTATTATTGTTGTTGTTAATTGCACAGTCAGCCAGATGTTCAGACTGGGTTTGGTATTTTTGTCCACCTATCACAGGATGGAAGCTGTTCCAAGTAAAGCCACTTTCTGCAATTGACTGATGGAGAATTTGTCAATGCCTTTTATTATTATCTCTTTTATTCATTAAACAGGAAACTTAGTCAACTGAACGTTTAAAAATGTATCACAAATGCGAGTCACTGGTGCTAATGGTTGATATGGGTTGCTGCCAGCATCCTAGGTATCAACCAAATATCTTCTTAAAATATACAATGTTCCGAGTAGCAGTTTTTTAAAGTTCTGCTGGTGTTATTACAGGAAGTTGCAATTTCTTGATGTGTTTTATAAAATTCTTGAACATGGTACCAACTTCCCCAACGACAATGGGCATCACTGTTACATGTTTCATCCATAACCGTGTAGTTTCAATGGCCAGATCATGATATTTTGTAATTTTTTTCCAGCTCTTTTTCTTTGACTCTGGTATCTCCTGGTACAGTGATATCAATAAATGCTTTGGCCCTCGACAACTGTAATATCTGGCAATGTTGTATTCCAAATGGTGATCCATCTGTATCTGAAAGTCCCCCAAGAAATTTATCGTCTCACTTTCGACAACTTTTTCCATTTTATGTTCCCATGACTTTTCGGATACAGTAGGGCATATTTTTTACATAATGACCAGTGGATTAATTTAGCAACTCGATCATGTCTAGCTTTTAGTCAGTTTGCGTGATTTTGCTGCACTCACATATTAAGTGCGAAATACTTTGTCAACTTTGTCATTGCAAAGTTGACAATTTGGATTGTCAGTGGTTTTTGTATCTTCACTTTTATGGCATTAGTTTGTAGTGGTTATTCTTGAGCATCAAGTATTAAACCTTCCATTTCTTTCTTGATGGTTCCATCATCATCATCATCATTACATAAGAATAAGTTACAACAGCCAGTTCTTTAGATGAAGTTGGTCTTCATGGGCATTGAGTTATTCTCAAGAACCTAGGGTGGTATAATGAATCCACATAATATATGTGTGGATACAAGCAGCATGCCATGGCCTTTTATATCTGATAGATGGAAATTTGTGTCAATGCACATGGTTTCTAATTTCTACCCAAGACTTTTTGGTATGGCCTCCAATGTACCGATATCCATGGGACCACCACAGTCAGCTTATGTCATAGTCTTTCAATTTTGGTTTTCACATCTTGTTACTTTGTGGTCTTATTATGGTTGGTCACCAGTCAGCCAAATGTTTACACTAGAATTGGCATTTTTATCCACCTATCGAGACCTTCACAAGGAATTGGAATAGGCAAATATTGTTTGAAAGTATTGTTGTTATTATTATTACTATATACACATAATGGGCGTTGGTCCTTACCTGACACGCCATTTCTCTTCGAGCTGTGAAGAGCATCCAGAGAGTGGGTGGTGCTTCCGTCTCTGCTGTTGTAGGCTGAGCTAATTTCCTGAGGAACGCCCCTCCTTCCATCACGTCTCCATTAAGGTGTTCCCCAGTTTATGCGAAGGCGAGAGAAAACAGAATTAGTGCTCTCATCTTACTATACTTTAAGGTTCCTTGGCTGAAACAAGACCCCACCAGACGGTGAAAGATAAGGGAGGGGCTGGATGCTCCTCACAGCTTGAAGAGAAATTGCGTGTCAGGTAAGGACCAACGCCCATTCTCCTTAGAGCTGTTCGGAGCATCCAGAGAGTGGGACATACCAAAGCTGGGCCTGTCCTACGGGAGGGTTGCCGTCTGGTCTGTGGACCCCACGAGTTCCCGGAAAACCCTCTGAAGAAGCCTTCTACCGAAATAAGCCTCAGCTGAGGCAACCTGTCAAGCTTGTAAAGTCTGATGAAGGGTGACGGGGAGACCCCGCAGCTGCCCGGCAAATGTCGAGTATTGGAGCCTGGGAAGCCCAGGCAGCTGAGGTTGCTGCGCTCCTAGGGGAGTGAGCCTTGATGCCCCTGGGTGCCTGAAGGGCCTGAGCCTCGTACGCCATGGCGATGGCCGCCCTTATCCAACGGCCTATGGTGGTTGGGGTTACCTTTAGCCCTTGTGACTTTTTGGTTGGAAGGATATAAACAGGACCTGCACTTACTTAGTGCGTTTAATGTAGATCCGTAAGGTATGTCGACGTCCAGGGAGTGCCATAGTCTCTCCCTATCGTGAGGTGGTCTGGGGCAAAATCGGGGAGGATAAGGTCCTGGGTCCTGTGGAAAACCAATTTAATCTTGGGCAAGAAGGAGGGGTTGAACCTTGGGACCACCCGGTCAGGATGGAATATGCGAGGGTCTTTTGAAACTGACAGCATAGCGATCTCTAATATCCTACAGGCTGAAGTGATCGCTACCCAAAAAGGAAACTACTTTGAGGATAGGAACTGACGAGAGACCTCTCTTAGAGGTTCAAAGGGTGGTTTTGTGAGGGAAGAAAGAGCCTTAATGAGGTCCCAGGGAGGTCCCAGTGGAGGGACGGAGGGCGTAGAATTGAGGCCCTTTTCTGGAAGGCACGAATACAGGGTTGGTGAGAAAGGGAACTGGCCTCTCTACAGTGGAAGACTGTAGGTTGCTATCTGATGTCTTAGTGTATTGGGGGATGGTCCCTTGCTGAGACCCTCCTGGAGAAATCCAAGCTCTTGAGCAATGGGAAGGGGTCATTGGGTCAATAAGAAGTTTGACATGCCCTTTACGGAAAAGCCCAGGTGGCGTCGTAAATCCTTGTGGTTAAAGGACGCCTGGCTGCTAAAATGGTATCAATGACCTTGTTAGAGAGGATTTTCCATCTTCAAATGCTCCCGCTCAATCTCCAACCAGCTAGTTGAAGCCATTGGGGGTTTGGGCGGAAGAGGGGACCTTGAGACAGAGAGATTCTGTCTGTTGGGGTTCTCCAGGGAGGGACTACAGAAAAAGCTGTGAAGGTCTGCGAGCCAAGGGCGATGGGGCCAATAAGGAGCTACAAGGAGCAGATCCGCCTTCTCGATGAGTACTTTTTGAAGGACTATGGGCACCAGCGCCAGAGGGGGGAAGGCATAAAGGAGGCCCGAGGGCCATGAACCCTGAAGGGCGTTGTAGTCCTCCGGCCGTGGGGATGGGAATCTCAAAACGAACCTTGGAAGTTCCAGGTCTACTACTGGAAGACCGAATATGGATGTTGCCTCCCTGAATAGAGAGGGTGGGGGCGCCACTCTGACTGGTCTATAGTGGCCCTGCTCAACCAGTCTGCTTGGGTGTTGGAGATGCCCAAGATATGGTCCGCCCTGAGGGAAAGGAGGTGAGACTCCGCCCCCCGACAGAGGCACTGGCCTCTCTCATTAAGCGTGATGACTGAGTACCCCCCTGCTTGTTGATGTGAGCTTTGGCCATGATGTGTCGGTGAGGATGGGAACGAGACAGCCATGTACCTGGGAGAGGAAACTGCGGGGAGCCGAATGGACGGCGCACAGCTCCAGCCAATTTATGTTGCACAATTTCTCTGTTGCTGACCAGGTGCCCTGAGTTGTAAGGGACTGTAAGTGGATGCACCCTCTGGACAGACTGGCGTCTATGGAGACGGAGAGTCTTGGGGGCTCCTTGAGGCGCTTGATCGTGCTCTCTGGAGCGGGGGCAGGAACCCCTGGAGGGATCTGGGGTGGAAAAAGGTCCCAGGGAATAGTGGAAATACGAGGTATCATTTTGTTTAGTAACTGGGTTAGCTCTAGAAGGGAAACCGTTTTAAGGCGTCTGGTGCATCTGACTGATTGTTGGATGCTAAGGATTCTCTCCGGAGAGGGAGACATTCTCCCTTTCACAGAGTCTAATGCCATCCCCAGATGGGTTATCCTGGCGGAGGGGGATAATTGGTTTTTCTTCCAATTGATGAGGAACCCGTGTTCCTGGAGAGCGGTCAGAGTGATTTGAGTGCCCCTCACTGCTTGTTCCCTGGGCAGGGAGAAAATGAGGATGTCATCCAGGTAACGGAGTAGATTCACCGGGAGGGATCTGAGTTGGGCAGCTAGAGCAGCCCAGACCTTGGAAAAGGTTCTGGGGGCAGAGGCCAACCCGAAGTAGAGGCCACGTATTGAGAGAGGAGGTTATATAGCAGAAGCGCAGGAATTGGGATGAGAGGGCCGGATCGGGGAGAGTAGGTATGCCTGAGAAAGGTCAATGGATGACAACCAGTCTCTTTGTCTAACCCCCAGGAGGATGGATTGGGACAGGTTCAGTTTGAATATGCGGTCTACGAGATGGCGTTAAGCCGCTTTAAATCCAGACCGCTCTCTATCCCCCGGAGTGTTTGGGAACCACGAATAAGAGGGAGTAGAGACCCCGCCCTCCTTGTGATAAAGAAATAGGCTGGATGGTCTGAATGTCAAGCCGGTGCTGAATTGCTGGGTCCATGAGGCTGCGCTTGGAATGGTTCCTGGAAAGGGGACATGCCCTGAAAAACTCGGGGGGGGGGGGGTTGGAATTCAGGGATAAGGCAAAACCTGATGGATTCCCAACCCAGGCGTCAGAGGAGGAGGAGTCCCACTGGGGGGCGAAGGCTTTTAGGCTCCCGCCGATGGGAATTATGTCTGATGGCTTATCTGGAGCGCCGGGATGGCTGTTGCCAGAGCCATGGGAGGACCTCTTGAAGGTACCGCCTCTTCTGTGACTATCTGAGGAGTTGGTCCTGTCCTGGGGCTGTCCCGAGCCAAAGGGAGGGGGCCCTTGGTACCTAGGAGAGAGAGGGGATTGAAGAGAGAGGACGAAAGGGAGCTCTCCAAAGGGGTTGCCGGGATCTGGGCTCTAACTGCGGAGGAGGGATGGGAGGAATTATTATTATTATTATTGTTATTATTATTATTTAATTTCTTCCTTCTATTAACGGAGTATCCAGAGATGGTCCGAACCGCTTATTACCCACGAAGGGAGCGGGGCTGATTTCACTTTATTCTGAGAACTGCCTGCCAATGGTTTGGCCAGAGCAGACGGCGGGAGGAAATGGCCTGGGTGGAAAATTTGACGGAATGAAAGGTAGCGTTGGCCGAGAACTCGGCCATGTCCGTGATCTTGCATATGCCCTGGTGGGCTTGGACATTGGAGGCTGGGACATGTAGTTTAAACTGGCGAAGCCAGCGAATGGAAGACCTGATGAAGAAGGAGGTGACTGATGAGCTCGGCGTAAGGCCAGCCCCTATAGTTTCTCCTCTGGCCACAGGGCTCTGGGGGGTCACTGAGGATGAAAGAAAGAGGCCAGGCCCACGATAGGTTCATCCACCTCCAGTGTGCTCAATATATTGGAGGGCTCTGGGTCCAAGTTAAAAAACTTTCTATTATGGGCCGACAGAGTAGGGTGTGCCGCCGAGGTGGCAAGCTGCTTGGTCCCCTGGTCAAGGAAGATTGTGGGGGATGACCTCAGTCTCCACAACAGGCTGTTTAAAAATAGAATCCTCTGGACCCGGAGCAAGAGGAGAGGGGTCAGCAGGGTTCTGACTTGTTAGACCCGAGGAATTCCTGGGTTTAAACAGGGGGGTTTGGATAGCTGGGGCTTGCAGAGCCCTACAAAGGTAGGCTGGTCGGGGGTGAGACCCTCGGCCTCTGACATCTCTGCCTCTGGCGGATATATGTCAGAAGGGGGTTCATTATAGTGTAAGGACCCCAAGTCCAACTGTTCCTCCTCCTCCTCCCTGTGCGATCTAAGTCCCCTTCCGCCTCCTCCTCGTCCCCCCTTATAGAGGGGGAAACTTGCCCCTGAAGGAGTATCTGATCCTGGGACGGTACAGATCTGAGAGGGAATGACCTTACAGTTTCGCTGACCAATGGCTGTAGACTAGGTCTGGTTGCCTGTTGGAGGCCTTCCGCGATTCCCCGGCAGATAGCCAACTCCATCCAGGATCACAGTTGCTCTGGAACCTCCTGAATGAGAGGTTCCTCCTAGCGTAGGCAGCGACTGGGTGGAAGCGGTGAGAGGTAGACCGCACCAGCTACGGCTGGCTGCGGGGGAAGCCAACAAGACGGAGACAAGGAACAAGCCTCCAACACCATAGTAAAATTCTTTTAGTTTTAATAAGCTCTGAGCAGGCCTACGGGTCCTGCTGCCCTAGTGAGGCACGCTGCAGATCGGGAAGATAACAAATTCAAAATGGCGCCCTGAACGAGGCGGCGCTTAAAAAGGCGGCCGCCTGCAATGTGGACATACAGGGCTCTACAGCAGCAGCTAGAGAGACTTTCCAGAATCAGTTCAAGGTCCCCAGAGGAACACAGGAAGGAAGGAGGCAAGGAAGGCTTCGAACTGAGGCGAAAAACGGCGTTCAGTGGGGGGGGGGAAACGGAGCGAAACGGAGCGTCTATTAAGGCAAAAAATGGCAGAAAGGCAATGGGGAAGGGGTGGGGGGGTAGCTTGAATGTTTGCTAACCTTCCCCCTGGAACCCCCTGGGCCCGGGAGGGCCTTCCAGGGCAATCTAAAATCACCAATCACGAAACCAGCTACGCAGGCTAAGATAGGAAATAATACAACCTGAGAAGAAAATAGGAGTCAAAGTAAGGCTTGCTGAAACGACCAAGAGCACTTGGAAAACACTGCCTACTCTGCGAGCAGCCGAGCATAAACTGGGAACGCCTTAATGGAGTCACGTGATGGAAGGAGGGGCATTCCTCAGGAAATTAGCTCAGCCTACAACAGCAGAGACGGAAGCACCACCCACTCTCTGGATGCTCCGAACAGCTCTAAGGAGAAATGTCACAGCTGCCAGTTCTTTAGCTAGTGTTGGCCTTCAGATGCATTGAGTTCATCCTAGGAACCTAGAATGTCATAATGTATAAGTGTAGCATATGTGCAGATCCAATGTGGCTTACTGATAACTTACTGATGCAAATGTTGTGGAAATGAAGATTTTTGGTACGGCAGCCAGTGTGCCTCTGGCACCAGCAGTTCTTTCTCTTCCATTCTGCTGCCTCTATGAACTTATTTTATTTTATCCTGCCTTTTTAATATATATGACCCAAAGTATGGCAAACATATTTAATATTCCTTCTTCCTATTTTCCCACAGTGACAACCCTGTGGGATGGGACGGGCTGAGAGAAAGAGAATGACTGGCCCATAGTCACCCAATGGCCTTCATGCCTGACGGAAGCCTAGAACTCACAGTTTCCAGTATAACTAAACTGGCTCTCTCATGAACTATTGAGCCATCCCCTTCCTGCATGGATGCAATCTTTTCCTCTGTCAATGGCTACTTCTGTTTCATTGAATATGTGCATTTTCTGCCATGCTTTATTTATTACCTTCACTATTTTACCTTACATACATAATCTATCCTTTTCTCATTGCCCTCTGATGACCTAAAGAAGTAAGTTTTTGTTCTGCTTACGGATTTTAAATCATACTCTGTTAAATTATGGGAAAATTGCACATAGAAATTCCCTTCAGATTTCTTAGGCCTGGGTTCAACGTGCTCAGAGCCCATCCGTACTAAGAATTTACAGCATCACTCAGTCATCACTGTAGCAATGTAAAACCTGCCTGCAGTATGTTTATGTGTTAGTGTCCCAGCCATGATATGATGATGCTATAATTTTCTTCTGCAGAAGACATCTCACTTTGGGGGGTGGGTATTATTCTTACAAGAAAAATATTCAATGTCCCTTTTTAAAATCATAAACATGCTATTATTTGTTTAATAATGTTGGTTAACACATTAAAATATATTGATATATGAGAGGCTTAGTGTGTCAGTTGGAGTGTTGTTCTCTCTACAGAGCTGTATATATTGTATTTTGACATTCTAACACTGTATTTTACAATATATTTTATTCATGGCTTCATAATTCATCCAGGTTATAACTTCTTCATGTCATAAGAAATGGCAAGAAAATCTGGGAAGGAAAACTAACACCAAATCTTACTCTCTCTTCTGGTTTCATTTCCAGCACAGATCCTACAAGCCTCTCTTTATGGCCACAAAGAGTAAAAATGTAAGTTCTTAAAGAGCAAAACAAGCAATGAAATCTGTGCCAGTCATCTGTGGAAGTGAAGACAGTTTATAGGACCTGCATTAGACCGTAAATTTAATGAAGGCCTGTCACTAGTTAAGTGGCAGTCGTGTTTTAAAGAACATAATAATTGTGTACGTTATGTGCATTAAGTACATAATATTATTGATAAATGTTCTGCACAACCTGCACAAAGTAGCTGGATTCACAGATTAGTTAAGCTCAAAGATGAATTCATATGAAATGTTAAGCCAAAATTGAGATTTCGGTTTAGCAGATTATGCAAATCTACTTAGTTTATGTTCAAAGTCAGCCAATGGATTTTTTTTCCAGTTACACCATGGTTATATAAAGCATGGGTTCATAAAATGTGTGAATTTTATATGTTTCCTAATATGTGAATGTGTAGAGAAAGGAGAACTAAAAGCAGCACTTCCTTGATAGAAGCTTTGCCACTTTGCATAAGTTTGAGTTCCTAGCTGATAGAATTGGAATGGGACAAACTGCTCAGTCTATATTCCCTGCTATTAATTTAAGCAAATAAAACTTTTGTAAGTGATAACATGCAAATGCAACCATTTGTGATTTATTCAGTAAACTATGGTTAAACCAACCATTTAGTACTCAGATATGTGAAGCAAATTATGGCTTCACTATCCCATATTATTGGTGAGTCAATTATGTGCGGAGCATAATGAATTGTAGTTGATAACCTAGAGTAGATTTTTCTGGCCTGGGCATATCTAATGAAGTTTCTTGAAATGCTTTCTGACTGCATCAGCTATTACCTAGATTTATCACTCTGTCAATGAAAGAAAGTACAGTAGTTAATTTTTAGTCTATTTGAATCCTGAGACATGCATAAATAAATACCTTTGAAATAAATTATGCTGCTTCTGCCCAAAAGTGCTGATTTTGCCATGCCTGCTTCAGCTTTTCCAAAAAAAAAGGAGGGAATTGTACTATGCAGCTTATCAATATAAGCTAAAAAATTTCCAAAATTTATTTAAGTTGAGAAGATATGGTCAGGTTCCAATTATTTTTTTTATGGTGCCAACTCAGAAATGCCCATGGGAAAAAAGGGGCAGCATTTCACTGTTGCATCAGATTTTGCATTACAAAATGCATGGGTCAGAATAGAGAAGTTTGGAAATCCTGATAGATTGTAGCTTTTACACTTAAATGCTTTCCCAGGGTCAGCTATATATATCCAGTATATATGTAGAGAGAGCCAAATGACTTTCCACACTTTCCAGATTATAAATTTATTGTATTATGTTCTGCTGTACTAGGAACTGTTGTGACTGTATGACTAGGAAAGACAGAATGTTTCTAAAACATATTTGGAACATGTTTATTTTTAAACAATTGATTCAAAACATGGGCTAAAGTGCTATTTCATTTAAAGTGCTACTGCATAAATATTTAAAATTTAAAAGAAAGTATGGCAATTGAATATATAAGTTTAGAAAATATACGCAGTGCTAAAATTGGAAAACATACTAATTTTTATAGTTTGTGCCAAATTGCTTGCTGCTTTGTTTAAGCATGCAAGTATTTTAATTTTTGTCCTGTAAATTAATTAGCACAATTTGGATTTTGACTTTAAACATGAATTCCATTGCTACAATCTTTACCTTTGTTGCTACAAATGTTGTAGCTCAGAGCTGCTATAGAGTTGAACCATGCAAATTGAAATAATAAACTATCACCATTCACACAATCATCATCAATCAATTACAGCTTCACTTGGAATCGTTTACATGCTGTGATGATACCTTTAACATCATCAAACAACAACATCTGCCTACTCCAGATCCTTGGGAAGGACACAATAGGCAGATAAAAATGCCAAATTCAATCTAAACATCTAGCTGACTGTGGGACGAGCTACAATAAAAACAATACTCGATAGGTGGATAAAAATGTCAAATCCTGACTAAACAGCTGGTTGACTGTGCAACCAACCATAAATATAACAGACCTGACAAATAAGGCAATTTATAGAGATATAGTAATATCAATTACTTAAAATGTCAGTTCTCCAACTGAAAACATGAAACATAGATGCTGAAATGAAATTATGTCCTGTTCCATTCTTTGAATTAAAAGGATTCTGTGAACTTTTAATATAAATTAAAAAAAATCAAGGAAAGCATAAAGAAATGGTAATCAATGGAATAACATAAATGACAGATAGGCAAACACAGAAACTCCTGCAGCTGTAGGTAGTTACCAAAGGTGACAGATCCTCATAACTCTTCTGTTAGCAGGGGCGTCAAAACTTATGTCATCATGGCAGCGTCATGTGACGTATCAGGACTTTCCCCCCCTTCACTAAATCGGGCGTGGGTGTTGCCAGTGTGTGACACATCCGGCCCATCGGCCTGGAGTTTGACAGTCCTGTGTTAGCACATGAAAATTATAACATAAATCTTAAAATAGTTTCAATAACTTGAGTTTACAAAACAAGAAAATTCTCCCAATTCTCTCAAAGCATTTAGGAAAAAACAACAACCCCAAACTGGATATTTTAATGCAATCCATACGTGTAACAATTTTGCACCTACAGCCGTTACACTCCAAAAATGTAAATTACAGTCTTCTGGCACCCATAAACTTTTTTTTTCAATCTCAGTGTAAGATGCTCCATAGAAATGGACAGCCCCTCTGCACACAGCATTTGAACCAATCTGGCGTTGTATCAGACTTCACACCAGGCATGGTAATAAATCTCAGCACTCCTGACATTCAACCTTTTATTCAGAAATTTGCTAACCACAGAAGCTTCACACACATGACATGGCTGAGTAAGTTGCTTTATTGCAGATAAGAAAGAAATAATATATGCACAGAAAATCTGCCTACTGCAGTGGGCAGAAAGCAAGCCCAATGTGCAACATAGATCTGCTCTAAAGTTTGCATTTCAGGTATTTTCCTTTTGCCTGTTCACATTCATGAACTGCAGATATCTGCTCAATATTTATAAAACAGATTTATTTTGCCTGAGAATCACCACTCACTGGCCTTTGCTGGTGAGTGCTCAGCCACTGTATTCATCCTTCTTGGGCAGCTGAGCTGATTTTTCAATATTGCCATTGGGGACCTGGAGGAAGTATTGGATAACTTTCTGGTCAGTCTCACAATCCTTTTTTCAAACTGCCTAGATTGATTTTCCCAGCTTATATAAGTAGGGAGCATTGCTCTTTTGGATTATGTCGCCTCTGGCTCAAGCGAGCTAGTAATCCTTCCCCACACCCATCCCCTACAACAACAACACAGACACAGGCTTTACAACTTAGAATGGTTGTGGTTGTTGAAAGAAAAGCGTGTGTTGACTACCATGATGTTATGCCACCTTCGCAGCTCTCACTGGGTATTCATAAACAGGAAGTATGATAACTTGACAGTCAGTAATTCCAGTTTTTCTAAAACAGCCAAATGAACATCACTTGTACAAAAAGCGTTGGAGAGATACTTTCAGATAACATCTGACCTATAGGGCCCAACCTCTTTTCTGAGCTGATGGCAATGCTTCCCCTCCCTCTCCTGAATGGAACAAAAACAAGGAGATTTTTTTTTTGTACCAGAAGCTGCTGTAAATCAAGGATGAATCCATAACTGGGTGAAGGTTTGGTTACACACCTTTTCATTGCTGGAGAGACCACTTTTGGTCTCTTGCCATTCTGTGCTGGTTCCCCTCATTCCAACATTTGGGAGAATGGTTGTTGGATGTTTCTATAAAGCACTCCAATATTCTTTTGGGGGACTTGGGGTGAAAACTGGTGCCCTGCGGAATTAACCTAAATGAACCAACTATGGTAATACCACACCGAATAGCTACTGTGGGAACAAACATTCACCCTGTTGTATAAGAATCCAGGATTTAATTACCAAAGAAACTTTTCCTCCATTCCAAGGCTTTAAAAAGTGGTACGCATGTGATCTGAGGCAGCCCTGAGGGCATATAAGAGAAAGTCACTTCTGCTTACTCTTTTCATAACTGGGATCATTTTAAAATGCCCTCTTTTTTACACCCATGTCCATGTGGCATTTGCTCCAGAAATTTTCAGAATATGCAATAAATATGGGATTCTTCCTAAAATCTGCTTCAAGACCTACCCCAGCCTATCTTATAAAAAAACAAACAAAAAAGGGAATCATAGACATGGAGACTTCTTTCTACTGGCATAATGGAGCATCTGCAGACTGGACTGAATGGTTTGTGCAAATCATGTTAACCTGTGACCTGGCTTTCACCCCCGCATCACATCTTAATTTACTGCCTAACAGAGGGCTAGCTTGGTGCCTTTAGCAACTGACCTATCTAATAGAAGTTTCATTTAGCTACCATAGTAGCCAGGACTAGGATTATCATTGATTTCTCTAATACTCCTTCAAAAAGCAACTAAGCTAGTGTTTTTTCTCCATCTTTTCTCCATCTCAATTAATTTCATGCTCTCTTCATTATAGGACAACTGAACATTCTTCAAAGGTAACTGGGATAAATGCAGATTATTTATTTATTTAATTCCCCATCCCTTTTTTCATGTCTTTCAGAGAGGTAACTGATGAACTCACTTATTTTCTTCGTTGGATGAGTCAGTGGAATAAAACATTTGACCTCGGTTCCTAAATCAAATTTGGCCAAGGCCTGTAGGCGAGAGGAAATGGAGGAGGGCGAACCTTGCCCTACATCTCAGTCTAGCGGCTGAAATCCAGTGGGACATAAGAATTAGTCACCATGTGCCTTCTTTAAGCTCTGTTAAGCAGGCATGTTTATTCTCAATTACACTGGTTTGGGACTGCAGCTTTAAAAACAGAATTTTGGCAACATCAGAATTGACCTGGGCTGGGAAGTTAAACCTAATCAGACCTAATATTTAGATGTCAAACGTCCAGAAAATTCCCAATGTATAGACATTGACTAGGAGGTTGAAAGGCATCCTAGAAAAGGACAAGGCAAAGTACTTTATTATTATTATTTTTGACAAGAAAACTATGGGGACATATATGTGACATATATGTCATCAATTCAAAAGACATTTCAGGAACTGAACTAAAAATCAGCAAGTTCCTGTTTCTCCTCAGGATCTTTCCCACGATATGAGAACCACCCTCATATTTCTCTACCTGGCAACAAACATACCCCACATACTTTCCTCCTCTTCTTTTCCCCTCAACAAATATCCGGTGTGGAAGGCTGAGAGGAAGTGACTGGCTCAAGGTTCCTCGGCTGGCTTTCATGGCTAAGACAGACTAGAACTCCTGGTTTCTAGCCTTTTGCCTTAATCATTAGGCCAAATCAGCTCTCCAAAAAGAGGTTTTACAGGTAGTTCACAGAAATGCTATTTAGTAAAAAAAAAAATATATGTAAGAGTAATTCCTAGAAGGGAGCCAATTTGGTGCAGTGGTTCAGCTACTAAGGCTGATAGATCATGAGTTCTAATCCTGTCTTGGGCACAAAGCCAGCTGGGAGCTCTTGGGTCAGTCATTCTCCCTCAGCCCTAGGAAGCAGGCAAGGACAAACCACTTTTAAAAATGTTGCGAAGCAAACTGCAGAGACGTCTCCAACTGGTTGACTGGAGTTCAAGACTAACTCAAAGACACTCATCCACATCCACAGATCCCTAGAGCTGCCATTTTTTACCCGGATGTTGCTGCCAGCCTGGTTTGTTCAACCAGGCTGGCAGCAACACCTTGGTAAATAATGGCAGCTCTATGGAGTTCCAAATAAACCAGGCCACTAGTTTAAGTCACTGAAAATAGTTCCATTGCACTTTTCCAAAGAGGTAGAGAGGTAGAGATAAGCTGTTCATCTGTTATATGAAAAACTTACCTCTTTGAAGTTTTATAAAGTATTGCATTAAGATCTTTGCTTGGTCACCTTTTTCCAAATGAGCAGATTATCAGATTAGGTACCATTATCAATGCTTTGAGACAAATGAGTGGGCTTTGCCAACATTTTATGTATGGCAACTGCTCCTACCTGTCTGGATCAGGTAGGCCAATCAGAAACAGGCATATATTGTAACGTCACACAATCCTGGTTGAGATGGAAGGTTTCGGGCACACCATCTTAATATAATGTGTGATCTATGTGCTGGCTGGGAAATTCCTGGAGTTGAAGTGCACACATCTTACAGCTGTCAAGGTTAAGAACCACTGAATTAGACTAACTAATTTCTATTGATGCTATTTTTCTCTAATTTTTTTTGTTGAAGCTACAATCCTATTCCCACTTTGCTAGGTAGAAGCTTCAATATAAAGGATCTTCTTTCCAAGTAGATGAATACAAGATTGTGCTGCCAATTCTTTTTTTCTTTTCAATTTCTCCCACAATACAATAATACTTTGTGGCAACAACTCATTCACAAATCCAACTGAACTGAAAGCCTCTCTGTGCTTTGACAGTCATTGCCTTGTTTTATTTCATATTGCAAACAAAGCAAAATTAACAACTGCTTCTTGTTAACTTCATAATATCCATTGCACTCTTTTGGTCATTTAGCCCAATGAAAATATCTTTTTAGTCTCAAACCTTATGGAAACTATTTTTGCTGCCTTTCTTCATATCTTTGTTCCTATTTTCTACAAATCAAATTCTACAACATTTGCAGCATATGATTTAGAATCCACAAATCATATGCATCTCTTTACTCTGAAAATATTTACTATAAGGATTATTTCCTCATACCCCACCCCCCCAGCATTTTGCAATGCCTAATACTGAGTTTCATCTGCCATTTTATTGCTAAAGTCACCCAGTTGTAATGACCTTCCAGAGACAGCAATCTGTTTTCAAGTGCAAAGCTTTGCCAGTTGTGTTTCCAGCTCAACCTACCTACCTACCTACCTTCTTTCCTTCCTTCCTTCCTACCCTCCCTCCCCCTCCTCTCCCCCCTTCTTTCTGTTGTTCAGTGCTTTCCTTTCAACTCTCCTATTTATATTTTTAGAATCCCACTTGATTTTTTACTCATTTGTCACTCTGCTCTTCAGCAGTCCTAACAAACAGAGGGAGAGTTGGAGGCATACTGGTCCATTAAGCAGAAAGTCCCAAAAGCAAATTATGTGTGGGGCTGGGTTGGGGAGAGAGAATCTGCTTTAAAAAAAAAAAATACTCCAGATTTGGCCAAATGCCAAAGTTGACCCTGATCAAAACATAACTGGGGGAGGAAAGCCAGCCCATGTTCTGTAAATACAGTTGCTTGGATCCTCAACTTAACCAAACCTCTCCCCATCTCCCCATTAGTAACTGACAAAACAGCAGTCCCTCTTATTCTAGGATGACTTTGTTTTCTGAAGAGACTTTGAAGAATGGTTTTCTGAAAGGCTTCTGAAAATCCATTTGTATAGAATCAATGGGAGCACCCACTTTTACAGGCTGCCTGAACATCCTCAGAAAATTTGGGGAAATGAGTGAGGTGTCACTTTCCCTTATTAATCCCAGAACTGACAGTTTCCTGACATAACATTATTTATCTATATGTTTTGTATTTTTGTCTAGGCTTCAGAATTTCTGTGCATTTTCAAAGGAAAACCGATATGTAATTTAGTAGACAAAGATGCAAAATTTAACCAGCCAGGCAAAAAATTCAACTGGAGACAAAAGACATATTGAAAAAAAACCCCACCTTACAGTTATTCACTTGGTGATTTCCCCAGAATATGTTGGGATTTGCATTTTGAATATTTAAAATAATCTGTGCATGCTGAATCTTTATTCCAATGGAGCTACTTTCAGAATTCAGCCTCCATAAGATTTTTGTCACTGTCAAGACTGACAAAACAAGGAAGAATTCTGACCTGTAGGAGACCAGTTAATTAGAGCGTTCCTGGTGTTAAGGACAACTCCTTTCATCCTTTTTAACAGTTCTTCTGCAGGAAAATATCTAGCAAATGGTCTCTCGTATTGCTTAATAGAGGGAAGAATGGATGTTGTTTCAGATATCAAAATGTCTGAGCCAGACCATCATTACTGAAAGCTCAGTCAGGAAAACCACTTGAGTTCCATTTCAGCTCCCCTCTGCTTTTTCCATGGGATGCTACGATGGTCAGTAGTTATACCAATACATTATTACGGGTAGAAACAAAACCATCTCTGGAGCCAAGGAAAGACAAGCAGGATTCAGTATCTCAAATCCCACCTCAGGCAAACAGTTACTTTTCACCAAGACTAGTAGGAGTGTTAAAAGCCAGTTGCTAAAACACATGAGTGAGGTTTGCTGCAATAAATCCTGCCATGTAGCAAAGGAGATAAATATAATAATATAAAATGGTGCCCTAAGAAGATGTTGTGCTTGGAGGTGTGGGTGTAATCGGGAAACTTTTAAAAAAAAATTCTTTCCCTCCATGAAATTGATTGGCAGTAAGTCTGGGGCAGAAATGGAAAGGAATTCTTTAACTAACACATAATAAAGTTGCAGGAGTCATCACCACCGCCATATGCAAGCAATCATCTTTAATGTAGCCTTTGTTTAATAAAGAACAAAAAGCAAATGTTGCTAAGACAAGCCATTGAAAACCCAGGGATTTGCTAGCCAGTTTTGGATCCAAATTGCTTTGGAGCCAGGCAGGCAACTGTTATAGAGGCTTAAAGAGGTTTGGGGAATCTTAGCCTAGGAATAAAATTGTTGTGTTATTTATTCAAAGTATGGCCTTGCTATATTCAAAGTCAGGCTGTGATTTCATGGTGGTAATAACTAATGTGCTGTTTAGAGGAATTCAGCAATATTTTCTAGCTGGAATAGCGAAGAGTCTGGTGGTCTCTCACCAGACAGTGAGATGGTGTTGCTGATGCTGTTATGAGGAGCTGGAAAGTGTTTTAATCCCAGTGGGGGAAACAGTCTTTTTTTCAAGGACTGACAGAGTGGTCCAGAATGAATCAGATGGCTTAGAATAGCCTTCTCCAACCTAGAGCCGTCCAGGGAGTTGAGGATCAGGAGATTGTAATTCCCTATTTCCAATGGACGGCAGACTATGGAAATATGTGAACTTGATTTTAAAAATATCAGATCTGTTCTTCCAGAGATTTGGAGGAAAGAAGTTGCACTGCAATCTCCTTGGGCAAGTAAGTTCCATGTTCGTTGCTTGGGAGTCATGTAGGTGTGCTAAGCAAGCATACCTAGAGTCTACTGAAAATCCTGGAAGCCTAGAGCATTTTCCTCTCTTTAAAAAAAAGAATTGTGAAATGTGAGGATTAAGCCTGCAAGGCTTAACCTGAATTTCCACCTGCATCCACAAGCTATTAAGCTTTTTTGGCCAGGTGGACAGGACCTATGTAGCACATCCCCCTTGGGTACTGGGGTGGAGGTGGTGGTGAAGTAATTGCCTCACGCCCCTGTGTTGTGTCTGTTTATCTTCTGGCTTACCACAATCAGTCCTGGGCACAGCAGATCTTGCGCGTCTGTGCACAAGGGATGAAGCCGAATAGGCTCAGGGCAAGATTGGCGAGGGCTGCTGGAAAAGGCTAGATGGAGACTGCTAAGTATCGCCGCCCAAAGGGTTGCCAAATTGCCGTTCTTTGAGGGACCCGCTTTCCCCTATCGCAGAGAACGCCCTCGATTTCTGCCAGTTTTAACACACACACACACACACACACACGATGCACAAGAGAACGTTCCTCCCCTTCAGCCCGCCAAAAGCCCCCGATCAGACGCCCCGCGTTCTCCCCCCGCACGGTCAGCCTTCCCTTGACATCTCTTTCCACCAGAAAACCCCGCAGAAGCCACCAGCCGCGGAGCCCACCGAGGAGACCCGGGGCTCACACACTCACCGGCGATTCCCTCCAACCTCCACTCTCCTCCCCGCGGCTCTTCAGGAAGCTCCTGCGCCGGACCGGAGCCCTCCACACAACCCCACGACCCAGGTCTCCCGGCTCTCCCCACTCCCTTGGCCCCCGAGGACACCGCCCAGTCCCGCTCGGCAAACGCTGACCTGCGAGGCGGCGGCGGCGGCGGCGGATCGCAGAAGGAAGCCGACGGAGCAGGCGAAGAGCCGCGAGCGGCTGGCTCGCAGTCCCCGAGCAGTGGCTGGCGGGCGGGCGAGCTCTGCCTTTTCCTCCAAGCTCGGAGGACCGAGCCAGCCACCAACTCACCTTGGCGGGCGAGCCGAGGGACCCGGCTAGCCGTGGAAGAGTCCAGCTGCCGCTCTCCTTCTCCCAGCTGGCGTCGCCTTTCATGGCCAGGCGGGCTAAGGAGGCAGAGGCGCCGGCGGCGGCGAAGGGCGGGCTGCTCCGGCCTCTTCCCTCGCAGCGGCTGTCTTGTCTGTCCGTCTCTCTGTCTGGTTAGCTCACACCTCGGTCCCTGATTAACCCTCCGACTGCTGGCTAAGCCCTGCTCTGCGCGCCACGAGAGGCCGCCCCCTCGAGCGACTGACTGGCGCGCGGGGTAGCTGCTGCTCTCGCTGTTGGCACCGCGGCGGGCAGAGAAGGGCCAGCGGCGGAGCAGGCGGGTTTACGGGGGCGAGGGAAAGGCCCTCGGGTGTGGGGCAGAGAGCACGTGGGCCCCACTTTTGAGGAAAGGGCGTGTAGCGCTTGCGCGGGCGGGTGGGGGGAAGTTCCCTTCCCGCCGCTCCAAGTTCCCTTGGACGGCTGTGCCTGTGTAGTGGGCTAATCGCTTTGCAAAGCCACGGTCCTTTCCCAGCGGAGAAAACCCCTCCCTCCCGGCTCAGACCTGCTAAAGGACCGCTTGTTTGTTCAAGCAGCGGCGGATTCTTCGGAGCACGAGGCTGAGCATCCGCAAAGTGAGCAGCCTGCTGTCCGCACGCCAGACCTCAGGCGAGCGCCAGGGAGCCCTTTTCGCTTTGGGGGCGATGAAGACGTCCCACCTACCCCCCCCCTCCTTCAGGGCCACCACTACCACCACCCCGTTCCCAGGCTGCAGACTGACTTCAGCCGCGGATGGGACTCCTGGCGGGAGGATCCGCCTGGAGTGATTCTGCCCTCAGTCTCTCCCCCCCCCTCCCGCCGCCAACTCCCTCCCGAGCAAGTCTCGCAGATTCATTTCGGCGCCCCTCTCCCTGCTCTCTGCTAGATCCTCCCCGGCAGTCCAGCCTCCTTCTCTGGCGTTGCTATGGAACGAGGCGTCTCCAAGGGACATACCAGGCGGCACCTGTGGCTGAAACTGTCTCGGTTCAACCTCCAAAGCCAGCTCGTCCGCTCGAGAAGGGTGGGAGCTGAAGCCCCACCGCCCCCACCGCCTCTCAGAACGGGTGGAGGGGGGCGGGCGAGGCAGCAATTAAACGGAAGAGCGAGCTCGACCGTCCGGCTCTTCCTTGCGCTTTCTTCGACTCCGGTCCCTCCGCTGTTCCGATTTTTTATTTTTTTATTTTGCTTGGAGCAACAAATGCTAATCTGGTTCCTCCTCTGGTCCTCCGCTGAGTTCCGAATCTCCACCCTCGCCTTTCGCCTCCACCCCACCCCTCACTTGTCCAGAAGCATCTCCCAAGCGCCTTGCCGCGGGAGGGAATATTTTTCCCCCAAGCATCCCTCCGTTTTTATTTTTATTTTATTTTTCTTTGCCAAGCCCTCTGTTTCAAGCCTTCCCCGTGGGAAGAAATGCCGAAGCCGAGTGAGCGAGCAAGGAACCTGCAACGCAAGGCCGAAGTCTGAATGGACCCGGTCCCTGCGCCTAGGCTGGAAGGATTTCAATCCTGGGGGTGTTTCCCCCCCCCCTAAAATCCCGGTATGAGCATTTCGTGAACTTGGTTCGGAAATCAAGTGGGCTTTGGCCTGGCTCCTTCTTGGACGGGAGATCTCAAGGGAATTAGTAGAGCCGACGGCTAGACCGCAAAGTAGAAAAACAAACAAGGTACGGAGGCGACGAAAATTTGAAATCACCAGGTTTTGAGGGAGGCTATGTTATTCTTGGAGAGTGAGAAATAGTTGGATCACTTTACTTAGTCCCTAATGGACCCTTCAGATATATATTAAAAATGCAGTGCAGAAGTGCCAAACACATGTTTACAAACCCTAGGGCCATGGGTATTTAAGGAATGATGAACCACTGCAATATGTTGTTAGTTATATTGTTACTAGAGCCACTTTCGTCTAATGGTTGAGGCATCGAGCTAAAAACAGGGAAAGTGAACAGATGGCCTTTTGGGGATATTTATTATACCTGTAGTGCTTGGGAAACCTGGGGTTTACCTATTCTTGAGCACTTGCAGCTTAATCCTATCTGATTTTGCTTCTAAACACTTGGCTGAACAACTTTACTGTCCATGATGAAAACTGCAAATATTAACTTTATGGTTAAGGACCAAAGGATCAAGTCCATCATCATATCGCATCACCACCCTCTCTCCAAACACAAGGATGGTCTGTGACCTGAAAATTGTAAACAAAAATCCATGTTTTTGTACAACGATGCCAACCACAAGGGCCAGATCTAAGCTAAGTAGAAAGAAGCTGTGATACAGCTTCTTAAAAAGGTTCTCTTAAAACTTAAAAGAAGTTTTTAAAAGGTTCTCTTAAAATACTTAAAGCACTGGCTACTCCAATATTACTGTATCCAGTTCTTACTCATCTGTTTGTATAATGTTTTTCTTTTCCCTTTTCTTGTAATTTTTTTTTTGCTTTTTTTGTGCCCCAGTTCATCTCACTATTGCCAGTTTGCCCATTCTCCTTCTTCTATCTGTAGATCATTGATTTCTGTCACTGCCCAGTTAGTTCTGCACTGTGCTTCTCTTCCATTTGCAGAGTGGCCGTGCTTTTGAAAAAATGTTTGCGATGGTGATGAATATCTGTATTTTTTTTTAAATGTATGCATTCACTATCTGGCAGAGCTTGCTTTGAAGCCCACAGCAGACCAAAAGCATTTTGGGAGATTATACAGCAAGAAGCTAAGCCTTTGTAATGTTTTGTTGTGCTGCCTTTTTTTTCCCTCCAGCCTTCCTGTGCTTGCTATGTCGGGAGTAGAAGACATATCAAATCTTTCAATGCCTACTTTGTTTGTTAATACACCTTATCACAACTTTACAATGTTTTTTTTTATTCTCGGTGTGCATTTTGAATTAATTTTCCCCTAAATTCTTTGCTGAAAGCCAACCGTGATAATTATAATTTACTCTGCTTCTGTGTAGATACCTGGAAGCAGTAGCAGCCCTCCAGCTTACTTAAACCTTGCTTTCTTAACCATTTAAAAAACCCAGTGACTTATGTTACCTTTAGAAACACCACAACATGCCATCTGAACAGAACTAACACACAGGAAAATCATAGGGGCTAGAAACTTTTTTTTCAGAAACTGAAATCCAAGGAATAAGGTCAGTCAATGCCTAGCCAAGGTTTCTGCACTCCCTCCAGCCTGCATATAGAATCACACCAACTGAGCAATACTGTATGCAGCCAGTCACATGATGTTCCCCTTTACTTGAGGATAGGCAGCTAATTACTTTTTACTCACCAGCACCAAGCCACAGCTGTTACATTACAGTGTTTGTTACACTTGAGACTGCAAAAGTGAAACAGCTACCAATTTAGACGACTTGGCTTCCTTTGTTCTGCCTTTCTTTTGACATTGCGTGTGGGGGGAAAAGTGAGAAATAATTGGGGCAGAATAAGGCTTGGAAAAAGAAAATATTGTGAATAAAAGCTGTTGCATTTTTTCAGCTGCACGGCCAAGCCCTTCCTGGAGGAATTTGAGAGTTATCTCATGTGTGCTGCTTCAAGAAGGAAGGATAACAGTGGAGTGGTGGCTTGGTTCATTATGTACCAATGTGGGATTTCTCATCTGCTATGGAGGATTAGATCCCTGTACAGGTGTCTGAGACAAGGCCAAAAGCTTCTATTTTAAAGTGCCTATTGGTCCCTATTGGAAACTAAATTGCCTGCTGGATTGGGATGCTTGGATGGAATACTGAGGGAGCATTTGGGCTGTTTATGAAAGAGAGCTTGGATGAAGCACCAGTTTGTCAGCAATTAAACGGTAAACCCTTCAAGTGCCCACCGGGCAAACTGGTGAGGAAGCCACTTGTCCATGAATTTGATTACAATATGTGATCCATCTTTTATCCGTTGACAAGGCCTTCTAGCTTGTTTGGCCTTATGTTGGAGCCAGAAGAGTCCAAAATGTGTCCTAGAATGCATCTTAGACAAAAGCTCTTTTCACACATTTATTTGATTAGAACAGGTTGACTCTGTTGTGTTAGTCATTTAATAGCAGGATCATTGGGGAGATTGTTGGAAGTGCTAGAAAATTTTCTGATTTTTATCTAGATCTCTGACATTAAAGAAGGAATGTAATACTTGTCTGGACAGCAGCATGCTGATTTTCACCTACCTTGCTTTTTTGAACAAAATATATGTAAGAATTGCTCTGAAAGGAGAAAAACAGATGAATATCCTCTTTCAAACCATCAATTCTGAAATAAAGTCAGCACATGCTCTGGAAAACCTATTGAAGCAATTCATATAAGCTAGATGGATTTTGTTTACTTTATTTGAGGTTCTGTATGTTGATGGTAGTTTTCTCACTGTCAGTTGACACTGGTGGGAGAGGGGAAAAGCCAGGAAAGAAAGAAAGATAGAGACAGAGAGAGACACACACACAGAAAGAGACAGAGAGACAGAGACAGAAACACACACACACAGAGAGAGAGAGAGAGACAAAGATAGAGACAGACACAGACGGAGAGAGACAGAGACAGAGAGAGACACACACACAGAGACCGAAAGACAGAAACAGAGAGAGAGACAGAGAAACAGAGAGACCGAAAGAGAGAGAATATTTTAAAAATAATTGTGTATTTTTAAAACTTGTATTCAATTTGAGTTATGATAAAATTGGGTAATGGCTATGGGAAACAGCTTCAGAAGATGGACAGACCTTTGTACTCAAACCCACCTCCTTCATCCTATTCACTAAGATTGATGGCAGGGGTGGGATTCAAATTTTTTAACAACCGGTTCTGTGGGTGTGGCTTAGTTGATGGGCATGGCCAACTCAATATCACTCACATTGAGGCACGCATCTCCTCGCCTGGCCACTCGTGACTGTGGGGATGCTGCAGCAGTTGTAAGTGTGAAAAAATGGTCATAAGTCACTTTTTTCAGTGCTATTGTAACTTTGAATGGTCACTCCACACAAGCAAAGTACCAGCAAAGGAGGGGGAAAAAAAACTCCACAACGTTCCTGAGACAGGAAGTCTAGTCCTGCTAAGAATGTAATAAGGGTTAACGGAGAGGCAGTTTCTGTAAGCAACACCAGAATGTTTCCTTCCTGCCTTCCTTACAGGATTAGGCCAGTAATTTCTTCTAACAATCGGTTCTCCAAACTGCTTAGAATGTTAACAACCTGTTCTAGCAAATAGGTGCAAAGTGGTAGAATCCTACCCCTGATTGATGGATGGTTTTCCTGCCTGCTGTGGTACAGAAAAGGGAGGACAACAAAGATGTGGGGCTCAGTCAATCACTTTACTTATCACAAGTTGCACACATATGATAAGGACAATGCCATTCAGCAGTGAGTCAGAACAAACGGGAGAGGCAAAACAGGGATTGACAATAGTGATATCAAATGTTATGCTGTAATTGGTATAGTTTTCTATCAGCTGAAGGATAAGTGGCCATCTATTGAATTCAGCAGTTGGGAAATCTCTTTTGTCTTTATTTACTATTTGCCAGTGGTTGGATTCATACAATGCAAGATGTTGCTCCCTAATACTTTATTTTTCAAAGTGTGTGGTTTTTCTTATTCTCTTTTAAGCTTAAGTTGCTCGCTGTGTTGAAGATACAATTAGGAAATGGAAAAGTAGGGTAACGTCAGTCAATCATGAATGAGTGCTATGTTTGTAAATAGTTTTGTAATAAAGAATTAGGGAAGTTACCAGAGATGCACAGAAGTTACAATATATAACAATAAAACAACTGAGAATGTTGTCATTTAAGATGCAGTTGAATCTCACTTGAATTCAAATGTGTGGTAGTGATTTAAGTACTAGAGTTGTGCAATGCTTTTCATTCTGGAACCATCTTGGAATATATAGACATTTATGTCATCCTTGGGAAATGATGCAGCTGCTTTAAGGAGTTGCAGACAGATGTTCTGTCTGCTTGCTGTATACTTCAAGGCATCTTCTGGATACAGAAGCAGAAGCATTGCACAGCCTTAAGTGTTGCTTCCAAGATTATTTCAGATAGGACATTGCTATGACACTATTAATCCTATTAACCAGTGCAAAAATGATTGGATGATGCTAGAAGGCATTGTAAATAACTATCATGAAAGTGGCTTTTAAAACTGTAAAGAATGCAATTTGTTTGGAAATGTAGCTACTATTTAATAATAGCTGTCTACTTAATTCATCTCCCCCCACTCTCGCTTACAAAAATATAACCTTGTTTCATTGTTTGCACTTGATGCAAGAACTTGATACCCAGAAAGAATGGCAAGGAAGAAAAGGTGAAGTTTAAAATCAAGTTGACTTGTGCTTGATTCCTGATTACTCAATTGAGCCATTTCTGGAGTTTTCTTGACAGCAATATAGAAGTAGTTGGTCTCTGTCTTCTTCCAGCATTTTTTAAACCTTCATTTTTTTACCACAGTTTGCAGGCCAGATTTCCTGGTAGTGCTCCATCGAAATACTAAGTCTGCCTGTGGAGGATCAATCCAACTCAGCTTAGTGTTACCTAGCCATGGACAGATACATCTTAATTTTTTTTAAAGAAAACACAAGTAATTTCTCCTTGAGTTTAATAAAATGGTAATGTTTTTGTTTTTGCTGATTAAAAAAAAAACTCAAATAGCACTTAGCACTTAGTTTTGGTCTAATTCATTTCAAGTATCCTTTTCTCTTATGTATCTGTACATTGTCAGGACAGTACAGTGAATATCTTTGTAAAGAGAGCAGTTTTTGTTGGGAACACAGGCATAGTAATGCCTTCTGTAAAACTTTTCTGCCACTAACAATAGGATTGCAAACGTCAGGTCCTGTTGTGGAATCAACCCCATGGTAACTGTCTACTGTGGAACAAGCAAAGAAATATAACTCTGCAGTTGGAAGAAGCAATTTAAAAATAATTCAAGGAGAACTGTTTGAAATGCTCAGCAGTTGCCAGCAGGAAGACCCTCCTTTTCCTTGTGATTTGCAAGGAATGGTGTTGAGAACTTCTTCCTGGATCGGTGGACAGAAGCAAATTGTGGGAGTAGGAGTAGGTGTAGGTGCATCAGATGGGAAGCGGTGTGGCTTATTAAGGTTGGGATTTTCAAGAGGGACCAAGTCAAATCATATTTTGATTTATATGTGGAACAAAAAGGAAAAGATTGAAATCATAGGTCGTCCTTCCGAATATTTATGGAAATTTACTTCCATCTACTGATGTATCTTGTTCATAGGAATGATATTCTATACCTCTGAAAAGCTACCTTGATCTTTATGCCGAAGGAACTGGGTTTTTTGTTACAATACAGCTTTGGATAGTTTTGTCTGTGAATTCAGCCCCAGATTTATTTTATATCACCAACATGAAGCTTCTGTTTCAGAAATATCCTGCAGATTATTTTGATATTGTTTTCTTTATGATATGTCCCTTCTAAAGAAGATAAAAACTAATATGAAATAATACAGAGTGAGAAAAATGAAATGAGAAAGAAATCAAAGACAAGGCTAAAAATGCAAGAAAGGAAAAAAGGTAAAAGGAAAATAGAAAAGGAAAAAAAAAAGCTTCAGCTCTTCTTTACAACAGTTATAAGTACAATTATAAATTTACCCCTTAATCTATGGTTACAAAATAAGTCTCTTTATAATTATTCTGTCTAACCATCAAATCATAAATTCATTTTTTCCTGTTTCACACAAAAAGTCCAGAAGGGATTTCTAGTCAGCAGTAAATATAGAAAATGCTTTTTTCTAAAAATTGTAACAGATTTTCAATAGATAATCAGATACTTTTATTGTATGCTGTCAAGAAGATGAAAGAAATTTCTCACCAAATCTTGTAGGCATTCTACTCTGGGAGGAGAGTAATTAACCTAATGCTCAGCTCTTTTGTTTATCAAGTGTGAATTGCAATAGAAATTGACTTTGGGGAGTTTATTTATTATTTTTAATGAAAAGAACAAAACAATGATGTTTTAAATGAACAGGTTTCTTTTTATGTTTGCAACCACATCACATAATTAGAATTAAAACAAAAACAAAAACAAAACCGAGAATGTGGAAAATAATAATTAAATGTTGAACCTCAGGGTTAGTTCTACAATAAACCAAAATAGATTAAAATGGCATTTTTGCTATGGACTAATAGTTGTTGATGCTGATAATTTGAAAAAATGTACAAAATACAGTATATTTTCAGAATGAATGTGTAATAATTACTTTTGAGACATGAAAATAATGAGATCGGATTGTTTGTATGTCAGAATATTTAAAATTTTGTATAAAGGTTCCCAAATTCATGCTTACCATCTGCCTCTGGGATAGCAGCCTATGAAAAACAAGGGAAAAGGTATAAAGAAAGAGAAAGAAAGGTAATTTTGGCATTTGTCTTGTATTGTATAGACTATCGTAATAGTAATCCCTGAGTGACTTTCTGATCATACAGAGTCTGTATTACATCCTTGTATTCAGAAGAATTGCAGGATATGAAACAGAACAGATGATGGTGAAGACATGCCTTGCATCTTCAAGTAGTCATCCATCATAATTGTTTCTTTGGTATGGCATTTGTTGACATTTGCCCAAGTGATTGGGTGCCCCAATCCTTGGTCTGAGAGTAACAAATTGCTCAATGTAATCCACCACCTGTTCCATTTGTCAAATCAGTTCAGTTGTTTCAAAATAAACATTAGACAAAGTTCTTGTAAATATATTGTCTCAATCATGGTCCTTTACAACCATAGGCAATTGAATGAGCAGGAGGGCAGGTGGCCCAGTATGTTCAGATTGGGACGAATGAACACATCATTTCATGAAAGTCTGAAGCATCATAAAGGAGATCTATAACCTCTCCCGAAGAAGACTATTCTGGTCCCAGCAGCAGTAGATGCAAACTTGCCTATCTCTGTTCAGCCCTCATTTTGAGGGAAATAGCCATCCATCTCCAAACTCTTTTAGAAAAAAAGATTCTCCCCAGTAATATAAAATATAAGCAATAAGTAAATGCCAGACTCTGTTAACTCTGATTATTATTCAAGGATACTACCCCCAGCAAATCCGAAGTTTATTAGGTGTCAACAAACGTTAGCAAATACTTAGCCGAATGATAAATAAAGGCATATTCTAGGTTTCACCAACTCTTTGTTTGTATAAATGTGATTACAATGGGAGAGGGAGGGTCTTTAGAATACAAAGGCTATATTTTATCTGTTTTGGCCTCTAGACATGAGGTCAATATTTCAAATGTTTTAGGGAGCAGCTTTGTCTCATACTAAAACTTGGAGTTTGTGCAGAGTCTGATTTGAGATCTGGGCTAAGTCACCATGGTAGCTCTAATCAGATAGATAATTTTATCAGCATGAACATGTACTACTCTGGGTTTTTTTTTAATTTATTGATGTCTTTTTAAATCACTGTCCTTTATTAGGAGAAGAAGGGAGAGAGAGAGAAAGAGAGGAAAGCAATTTGTTCTTTTGATTGATTTCTCAGTAATTTCATTAACCATGGTTCCTTATTGGATCAGCACTAAGAGTTAGGATCAGAAATATTATTTTCCATTAGCATCATTCTTGCTTGCAGCATTTATTGCAACTAATGTGGTGACAATAACAGGAAATATCTGTAATATCTTTTAATGTTTACAATGAAATCCCTGGAATTGTTATTTGAAGATACAAAACATCAATATCCCAGAGATTCCTTGCAAAATGTTTGTGTCATAGCTGAATTAGGGGAGATTGTAGACATGCCTCATGAACTGGATGGAGCCAGGTGGGCTTTCTGAGGCTGATTTCTATGGAGATTGTTGACTTCCCAGTCCAGGAAATAAGGAATTTTCCTGGCCTAGATGAACCAGTATTAGTATTTGATGTATGGCACTTACATCAAGTGCAACATGATACCAAAGTGCAATATGAAAAAGGCAATACAAATATAACACAGTATTGATTGGTTCCAACACTATTATAATGTAATAATCAATCTAAAACATTTGCTAATCCAAGAGTACCATAATTTAAATCTGTATCAAATTCAGCCACAACTTCAGAGCTGCCTTTTATAAACCTCAAGAGACTGGACTCCAACTGTAGGGCCATCCATTCCGAAGGGCAGGAGCTAGATAGGAAGTGCCATTCTGAAATAGCCTTGATTACACACATGAGTGGAGCACACAGAAGCATAAATTTTATCAAATTATTCAAATACTAAGTAAGCCTGACCCAGGAGGTCAGTGCCAACAATTTTAAAAAGTAATGCTTCTAAAGACTTAACCAATGTATGGGTTGGAAAGAAGTGGAGATGAATTGGAGGAAGATCCAGGATCATACAAATCAGAAGACAGAATGCAGAGTCATATTTCTACCAAAAAACTATTGCAGGAGACCAGATGAGGCGTCCCTTAGGAGCATTAACAGGCCAATGTTTCTTAATTGACTGCTTAGCTGTTTAAAAAGATATAAATGGATTTTCCAATATTTAGAAGATGAAAATTACAGGATCCTGGCTTTTGATTGATTAAAGACTTTTTTAAAATCCTTACTAATTAGAAGTACTGATTTTTTAAAATTTTTGTAGATGTTTTTATTGTTTTACTGCTTTTAAAAATTGTTTTAATTATTTTATAATTTTAGAATTGTAAGCAGCCCGCTTGAGTGAGTTGAGCAGCAATAGAATGGAGTAAATAAGTAATAAGTACATAAATAAGTAAGTAAGTATAAGTCAGTCAGTCAGTCAGTCAGTCATTCAGTCTCTATCGTGGAAGATATCCACATTCTCAAAAATAAAAAGAGGCAAAAGAAGGGAAGGGAAAGGAGATTATTCTGGATGAAAAGCAAAAAGTACAGCCTTACTCAAGTTTAAGAAGGTGGTAAAGACATCCTGTTGGAACTTTCAGTGAGGCAATTGGAGAAGCAAACATATCTCTTATCCAAAACCAGGGCAGAATAATTCATATGAATACCTTCAGTATAGGTGTAACAGTAAAAACTGACTGAAATTGGAGGAAAAAAAGGAAAAAAAAAAAAAGAATCTAGTCAGTGACCTATATACTGAATTCTGGTCCACACAACCAAGTTGCTCCATTGTATCTGCAGGATACCAACTGTTTTTAGAAGGCAAGATTCAATATGTGCGTCCTTACCTGTTTCCCCATCTCACCATAAGTGCAACATCTGCCCATATATTCTTGCTCTCTGTCCAAACTAGGATTTTCTGCCCAAGTGATGCTGTCTATTTTGCCTGCTGTGGTTTATTTCCTTATAGGCAACTCCCTGCACTTTGATTGGCTTATGTGTGAAGCAGTGCCAGGACCCTCCCCTCCCCTTACACTCCTAGGCCAATAATCATTGCCTTGCAGGGTGACTTTCTAGTTTACTCTTGCTTCACAAATGAGCTGCTTTCTCTTTTTACAAGTTCACAAGCAAAACAATGACACTTTCCCTCTTACCTCCTTTTTAATGATCTGAATGTCAGAAAGAAGGATGAATCATTTTTTTGTTTCTCTCTTTTCTTGAAAGGTTGAAGGGAAGTTTAAAAGAAGAAAGAAAGAGAGAGAAGCAAGCAGATTACGTTCAAGGGGGTAATCTCTGTCTTTGCACATTTGAATTTATAATATCCAAATGAGACGGAACTTTTTAAGTCTTAGGTGGAAGGAGGCAGAGGGAAAAGGAAGATGTACATACAAAGAAGATGAGCTCTAATTGAATATTTATTTATTTATTGATTTGATTTGATTTGATTTTTCAATCGCTTACAAGATAATAGGCATAAGTATAAACATGAGTAAGAATACAGCAAATAGGTACGAATAAATGGGGACAATAGGACAGAGACTGTAGGTACGATTGTGCACTTATGCACGCCCCTTACAGACCTCTTAGGAATGGGGTGAGATCAATAGTGGATAGTTTGAGGTTAAAGGAGTGGGGGGTTAGAGGATATAACAACAGAGTCAGGTAGTGCATTCCAGGCATTGACCAATCTGTTGCTAAAGTCGTACTTTCTGCAAGTTTGAAACTGTTTACATTGAGTTTGTATCTGTTGTGTGCTCTTGTATTGTTGTGGCTGAAGCTGAAGTAGTCATTGACTGGTAGGACATTATAGCAGATAATTTTGTGTACTATACTTAAGTCCAACCGTAGGCAGCAAGTTCAAGGTTGTCCAAGCCCAAAATTTCAAGCCTGGGTATTATGTTGCGAACAGAGGAGTGTAGTACTCTTCTCGTGAAATACTTCTGGACTCGTTCAATTGTATTAATGTCTGATATACAGTGTGAATTCCAGACTGATGAGTGTATTCGAGTATTGGTCTAGCAAAAGTTTTGTATGCTCTAGCTAGCAATTCAATATTTCCGGAGAAGAAGCTTCGTAAGATTAGATTTACAACTCTTAATGCCTTTTTGGCAATGTTGTTACAGTGAGCTCTGGTGTTTAGGTCATTTGATATGAGTACTCTAAGGTCCTTGACAGAGTGAGGATTGTCAACGAGGTCATATCCGTCTAGTTTGTATTTGGTGTACTGATTTTTTTTAACCAATGTGTAGGACAGAGCATTTGTTGGTCGAGATTTGTTGCCAATTGTTTGACCATTCAGACACATAATCAAGGTCGCTTTGAAGGACAGTAGCATTGTAGGTGGTGTTGAATAGTTTTATGTTGAGTTCCAGATATTCTCTTTTGGAATGGAGACTTATTGTCTTCTAGCAATTGTTCTTTTGGCCCCCAGAAGTTTGGAAGGAAGAGATGTTGACTGCTTTACAAGTTACCACCCTTCTGTTCTCAAGTGCCATCTCACACCCAGCCCTACAGTTTATCCCAGAGGCTGCAGAAGAGAGAAGCTAGAAAAAGAAAAGGAAAAGAAATATCCTTGCAAATAATAATCCTCATATGCCTGCTTACAGTGGATATGCTGCAGGGATAGGAAGGCACAACTGGGTGTTTTGTCCAATAGAAGCCTGAGGCATTCTGTAGCCCAGCCCGAAACTTCATTAGCTGCCTAACAAAACATCCAAATGTCCACAGAACATTTCTAAATGAATTTAGGATCCAGCTTGCATCCACGCAGGTAAATAAGAATGGGGCAAGGTGCTGTTACCCAAACAACCACAGATAAAAGGAAGAACAAAGAACTCTTCATGAAATGAAAGTTATGCAATAGAAAATGGATCAACACTGCTTAATTAACTAAAAGTATGTAGTAACATTTTTGGATCAAATACTATGGATAAATCCATCAGTCTTGACGATTGATGAAATGTCTTAACTACTGGCAAATAATTGAAAACTCAAGCGAATGCCAGCTCAGTATAACGGACCTCATAAAACCCTAATTAAAATATGTCAGTAAAATTATTCATTGACAAATAGAGAAGAAATTGGGATGGAACAGCTTGTTCCATAATCATACAGTTCTGTAGAGAGTCATGGATATGGCCTTGAAGGAAGTATTCAGAAGCTGTTACAAAAACAAAAATAGCAGAAGCATGCCTTGAGCCCTAGGAAAGGAGGTAGCATTAGGAAGGCTTTCAGGCTGCTGCTCCTGACTCACTGGAGTATGAAAGGGAGGGGAGGAAAAATATAATCAGACTTCCAAGAGTATCTTAAACAATCTCAATAAAGATCAGTTCTGTTCTTGAGGACACCTTCAAATGTGGACACCTTCAAAACAGAGGTGGTATTCACAAGATTCTGATGAGTTCTGGAGAACCGATAGTGGAAATTTTGAGTAGTTTGGAGAAATGGCAAATACCACCTCTGACTGGCCCCGCCCCCATCTATTCTTTGCCTCCCAAGTCCCAGCTGATTGGTTGGGTCTTCTTTTGTTGCCCTGCATAGGAAAACAGAGCTGGAAAGCAGGTTAGTGGGGTGGAGTGGGAATGGAGATTTTACAGTATCTTTCCCCTGCCACATCCACCAAGCCATGCCCACCAAGCCATGCCATGCCCACCAAGCCATGCCCACAGAACCGGTAGTAAAATTTTTGGAATCCCATCACTGTCTTAAAGCCTATCAGATTCCCTAAAGCAGAGGTCTCCAAACTTGGTAACTTTAAGACGTGTGGACTTCAACTCCCAGAATTCTCCAGCTATGCTGGCTGGAGAATTGTGGGAGTTGAAGTCCACACGTCTTAAAGTTGTCAAGTTTGGAGACCCCTGCCCTAAAGAGTCAGGAAGGAAGCTGAGATGAACTAAAGGTTCAGGGATTTGTGTTGACAAACAGAACGTTTATTAACTTTGATTGGTAACATTGGCATTGATCCAATCAGGGATAGCTTAGGCTCTAGGTTCTGTGAAGTGATGATGCAGCCTTGACAAAGGAAGACAAAAGCCACCAGTAGAAACTAAATGACAACTCAGTCCTGAGACAGGAAAAGGTATGAGAAAGAAACTTGAAATAACTTTGTTTTTAATCTGTTTGGCATCAGAGGGGTAGAGAGATATTCTGTCAGGCTTTCAAGATTTTGTTTTTATACTCTAGTATCAGTGGTGGGATTCAATTTTTTTTTTTTTTACTATCGGTTCTGTGGGCATGGCTTCATAGGTGTGGCAGAGGAAGGATACTGCAAAATCTCCAGTCAGAGGTGGAATTTGCCGTTTCTCTGAACTACTCAAAATTTCCGCTACTGGTTCTCCAGAACTGGTCAGAACCTGCTGAATACTGCCTCTGCCTAGCATAGTAAGGTGGTGTTCCTGAAATCCTTGCTGTTTTCAAACCTGGCTACCTCAGAAGCTTGACAGATGGTAACCTCTCAGCTCTGTTGTTGCAAGGTACTCTAGGTAAGGCTGCTTTTATGTAAAATCTGGAAGCTGCAGCTGGTACAAGCTGCAGAGATGAGATTGTAATTTACCTTGCTGCAACCATATAAACCACCCCTGAGAGAACTGCTGGTTTGCTCTCATACATGACTGAGATTACCTAAACAATTTTGGACCAGAATATTTAAGATATTCTACCCTCCCATACAGAGCAGCCCAGATCCTATTGTCGTTCTGATGTAGTTCTGCTCTTGTCATGTGCACTTTCTAGAATAGCTTTCCCCAGAAACAGAGCAACTGCTGACTCAGTTGCAGTTCAGGAATATGCAGAAAGCTTTTTAAAAATTCAACTGCTAGAAATTTGTGAATTTTGCCATAATTTATGGCTACTTATTAGTAGTTACACTTGTTTTTCCTTATAATGCATGTTGATATTGGGATCTCCAGAAGTTGTGAATGCTCTGACACTGGAAGTTTTTAAAAAAGATGTTGGATAACCAATTGTCTGAAATGGTATAGGGTTTCCTTCCTAGACAAGGGGTTGGACTAGAAGACCTCCAGAGTTCCTTCCAATTCTGTTATTCTATTCTGTTCTGTTATTCTATTCTATTCTTATTACAGGTATTCTGTGACTTACAACAGTTCATTTGCTGACTATTCAAACTTATTGCAGCAGCACTGAAAAAAGTGACATAACCATTTTCACACTTATGACCATTGTAGCATTCCTATGTCACATGATCAAAATTCATGTAACTGACTCATATTAATAAAGATTGCAGTGTTCTTGGATGATGAGATCACCTTTTGTGACTTTCTGACAAGCAAAGTCAATGGAGAAGCCAGATTCACACAAGAACCATATTATTAACTGTGGCAAGAAAGACCATAAAATAGGGCAAAATTAACCTAACAACTGTTTCACTTGGCAAAACAGAAATTTTGGGCTCAATTGTGGTCATAAGTCAAAGACTACCATATTCTACACCACCTGGATATGGAATACATGACAAGTATTATGGAAATATTTTCTAGAAGTATGCAACTAAGTCAAGAGATACAAAACAGCTGGAAAAGCACCTGTTATGGACACAATATTTGTGAAGGGCAAGAAAGTGTTCAGTACAGTATTCATGCCCTGGTCCCATCCTATCAAATAACAAATCACCTAAATATATTAGTAAACTATTGTATTATTGCAAGAGATGAGAGAGACAACAGAAAACATGGTGCATGAATCAACTTTAATCTGTTTTTAATTCCTTCAACCAGTCCCTTAATTCTACTTCACAATGCTTTGGATGAACAGCCCAAAAGGGAAGTGAGTCTTAATGGAGAAGATGGGATATAACATAGGTTGTCTCATGGTTACAGATAGAGTCTTTTAGTCTCTCTTGGGTTAGTAAGCTGCCATGATGGTTATTCTTAGAGAGGGAGCTACTGTTATGTCCAGCTGCCTGATGTTTTAAACTCTAAATGTCCATTCTCTCAGCTTGTCCATTATACAGAAAGATGTTAGTGCATTTGCATCCCAGATAAGGAGATCATATACTGTCTTTTTCCTTTTTCAGGTCCATAAGCTGATTGGCTGATTTCCAGGAATATGGTATTGATCTTGACCAGTGTTTCCTAAAATATGGCCCTAGAATCTCTGGGGGACTCCCAAGAACCTCTCAGGGGTCTATGAAATCAAAATTATTTGCCAGCCTATGTCAAAGTATAAGACAATGTTATGTATCATTTTTAAACATAGTAAATATCAATAAACATAACCCATAGAAACAAAAGCTCTTTTGAGGTCCTCTATAATTTTTAAAAAGTGGGAAAGGGTCCTGAGAGGTGAAAAAAAGTTTAAGGAACACTGATCTAGCTAGTAAATCTTTGCTTCAAAAATGCCATTTCCTGCATGTATGGATAATCGATGGCAGGTGGGGGGAAATTGTAATAATGAGAATATTGTTATTCGCTTCATAATTTGTCTTTGCCCATTGCAGATGGAACAGTTTCACACAATAGCCTGGTGCAATCCTGGCTTCTCTTTCATCTACAAAGGCATTGCTTTCCCTGCCTTGGCATTTATTTAGTTGCTGTGTAGAGGTGACTTTGGTTTTATTATACAGCTGCTGAGCAGACGGTTCTGACCATACATCAGCCATTTGATGAGTTTCTACTCATGTCCTCATTTACTCACTAAGATGGCTGCCCATAGCTCAATGTCACCAGTTACCGTAGTATATGTAGTATATTGCTGCTGATACTCGCAACAATAGTATAATGTTCTAATGAAGCAGCGTCTTTAGACTTCTTTATTCTTTTGGCTTCACTTAGAGTAAAAGGTCTGTTGATATATCAAGAGGTATATTTGTAACATATTCATGGCATTTATGTGGCATCGTGTTGGAAGAATAGCTACATGGGGGCAATGATCTGGGGACCTCCAGGGCAATTTCACTGGCAATATTTGCCAACATAGCTTTGTCTACACGAGCAGAATGACCCTTTTGCTGCTTCCCAAGATCATTCAGACAGTTGCTCTTTGGTACAGAATTGCATCCTTAGGCATGTTGCAAATATGCCATTTGGACTATGTGAGCAGAATAATCACAGATATTTGTGATGTACCTAAACTGAAATCAAGCCTGTGAAAGCCATTTTTGCATCTCTCTGATATAATGTTCCTTTCCGGCATAAATCAAAGATTCCCTGAAACTAGCATAAAATTCACTGTTAATTTCTGCACCCCATCTTTCTGTCTGCACCTGGTGACTTACAACAAGATTTAAAAATATAAATGAAATATGCTTTTAAAAAATCATTACAACAGTAATAGCAAAATAAGGTTTTGGCCATTTGTTCCAGACTTATGCTCCTGAGAAAATTACAAGCAAAGCAGCAAGGAAATGGCCATTTCACCTCAGACTCAGTACAAGGTCCTTAACTTTATCTTTCATCTTATCAAACACTTTCCATTTCCTTATATCTCTGCATGAACATACCTTTCTGTTCCTGCTGCTGTTCCATCCTTCTTCAGAAAGTTCTTATTACATCATTCTTCTTCCCTTTCTGCTTTTATTCCTGAAACTATTATCCAAAACATATAAAATCACAGAATTGGAAGAAGCAAAGAATCATCTAGTCCAGGGGTGTCAAAGTCAAGGCCTGCAGGCCGGATTGGGCCCACAGAGTGCTTAAATTTGGCCCAGAAATAGCAAAGGACCAGCCCATGGTGTCTCTGGCAGCCAAAACAGGGCATGGGGAGGGCTCACCTGGCCCCCTGTGCCCCATTTTGGCTGGCAGGGTGTTGCAAGAGGTTTCCATCTTGTTTCCACCCACCCCTGCCAGCCCATAGAGAACTACAGTGCTGACTCGGCCCCTCAAAAAAGTCCAGTTTGACATCTCTAATCTAGTCCATGACTCTGTAACGTGAAGGAAAACCAACTAAACTAGAATAGGTATAGGTGTCTAGCTTCTTTTTAAAAATCTCCACAGTCTATAAAGAAGACTGTCCCATTTTTGACCAGATCTTAATGTTACCATACTGGGTTGGAAATTCTGGCTGCTGAAGTCTGTACATCTTAAAATTGCTAAGGTTGAGAAACACTAAGTGTGTCTGACATTGCTTTGTTTCCTCAAAGCTAATCAAAATAGGTGTAATGCAATGCAAGCCTGTTGTTGCCACTGGTTCCATGAAAGATATGGGGAACAGGAATTCCACCAACCAAGCATTTTCCCATTTGGTTGCTGTCTTTTAAATTTTCCTTCCAGCAACCTTTTCAGATCTTTTCACTGACTGTTTACAATGCAGCCTCCTGAATCCTTACTGTTGTAGAGCGGCGGTCACAAAGAGAGACGGAGCCAGGCTAAAGGCTAACAACTTTATTCTTGCGAATAAAGGGTCGCTGCGGCTGCCGAGGCTATCTGACAGCCAGCTGGCGGCGACAGCTGATGCCGTTTGACAGCTCCCTTTTATAGCCGGCTGTCAAACGGCATCAACCAATGGGAGCGATCGGCGCTCCCGCGTTGGCGGCGGACCGGAGGGAGGACTGCTGCTAGTCTTTGAACACAGCACTCCTTCCCCCTGGCCACGAGCATGCATAGTCCTGTAGCCATGATGGCCGCTTTCGCTCGTGGCCCGATCTTCGAAGTTCCTGAGGCTTGTCGGCGGCTGGTGCGTCTTGTTCCTCCCGGGCGGTGACTGGAACCTGCAGAGGGTCGCTGGCCATCCCTGGACTGCTTTCTGGCGACTGCTCGGGTGAGTCTTCCCGCGGCGGTCGGCTGGTTGCGTTGTTGGGCGGCAGGTAGACCGGGTCCTTCGGCGGGTTGGCTGGCGGTGAGTAGACCAGGTCGTCCGGCGGCGGGTAGACCAGGATTTCGGTGGCAGTCTTGTTCCAACGCCTCCTCAGCTGGTCTACATGCCTTCTCCAAATCCGGCCATCTTCCAGAAGGACTCTATATGATCTGGGTCCTGCAACAAAGACTATCTGCCCTGGCAGCCATAAGGGGTGCCCCGCATAGTTCCTGGCGTACACCTGGTCTTGCAGGGCGAATTCCCTGGCATGGCTGTCAGAGGCTAGTGGTGTGCTGGGAGCGTAGTGGGGGTGCAACCTGTCCAGGGTGGTCCTGAGGCGCCTGCCCATTAACAGTTCAGCAGGGGACTTGTTGGTGGAAGAGCACGGGGTGGCATGTTGTATGAGTCGGTAAGTTGATAGTTTGGCATGCCAGTCTGCCTGGCCCAGCTTGGCCAGAACTTCCTTGGCAGACCTGACAGCCCTTTCTGCCATTCCATTACTTGCTGGGTGAAAGGGGGCTGTGAGAGCGTGTCTGATGCCCAGATTAGCTGTGAAGATGGCAAACTCGTTAGAACTGAATTGGGGGCCATTATCTGAAACTAATGTGTCAGGAAGTCCATGAGTAGCAAACAGTCTGGTCAAGGCCTTTGTGACAGCCAGCGTTGTAGTGGAGGGTAACAAGGCTACTTCAGTCCATTTGGAGAATGAATCTACAACCACCAGGAATGTCCTCCCTTGTATGGGACCAGCCAGGTCTACATGCAGCCTGGCCCAAGGGGCCCCCGAATCTTCCCACTTGGTTGGGGCAGCTGCTGGTGGGGCTGCTCTTGTTGCCTGGCAGGGCTGGCACGTGTTAACCCAGTTGGCAATCCGGGCATCTAATCCTGGCCACCAGACGTAGCTGCGGGCCAAGGCCTTCATCCTTATGACGCCAGGGTGACCCTCGTGCAGTGCCCTTAAAACTGGTTCTTGCAAGGTGGGTGGTATGACCACCCTTGTCCCCCATAACAGACAGTCCTGTAGTGAAGAAAGCTCCTGCCTGCAGGTCTTAAATGGCATGAATTCAGGGGCGAACTGAATGTCAGGCCACTCCCTCCCTACCCAGTCCAGGACTTGGGAAATAACACGGTCCCCAGCTGAGACTGGTAGGTTAAGTTCATTGCAGTCGAAGATTGCGTGGATGGGAGCTGAGTCCTCGATTGGTGATGGCAGGGGGCATCTGCTGAGGGCATCAGCATGGCACAGGGTCTTCCCCGGGCGATGTACCAGTGTGTAAGAGTAGGCGGCCAGAAATAGAGTCCATCTGGTCATTCTCGGGGATAACACCTGTGGGGTTTGCTTATCCCCAGCTAGCAGTCCTAATAGAGGTTTGTGATCTGTTACAAGTTCAAAACTATGGCCATAAAGGAACTCATGGAATTTTTTTACAGCGGCTACAGCTGCTAAGGCCTCCTTATCGATCTGACTATAGTTCCTCTCTGCAGCGGAGAAAGTTCTTGAAAAATAGGCAATGGGTGCCTCTGATCCATTTGAGAGCCTATGGCTCAATACTGCTCCTATGCCAAAGGGTGAGGCATCAGAGGCTAACACTAGGGGCAGGTTTGGGTTTAACTGAACTAACACAGAGTTTGAAGTTAAGAGAGACTTCACTGTTTGGAAGGCGTGGGCTTCCCTTTGTCCCCATTGCCATGGGGCTTTCTTATCTAGGAGCCTATGTAGGGGCTCAGCTACAGAGGCTTTGTGAGGCAAAAAGGAAGCATAAAAATTAAGGAGTCCCAAAAAGGCCTGCAATTCAGTTTTGTTAGAGGGAGTGGGTGCCTCATGAATAGCCCTAACTTTACTCTCTATGGGGTGAATTCCAGATGCATCAATTCGATAACCCAGGAAGTCTACCTGTTTGGTGGCAATGGTGCATTTGTCTTTTTTCAATTTAAGCCTGTTTAGCCTGAACCTGTCAAGGACAGATCTCACTCTGAGTAAAAGTTGTGTTTTGTTGGTGGCAGAAACTAAAATGTCATCGAAGTATGGAACCACCCCAGGTAGGCCCTGGAGGATTCTTTCCATGAGTGATTGGAAAATGCCAGGGGCTACGCTAACTCCAAATTGCAAACGTTTACATCTAAATGCGCCCCTGTGAGTAACTATAGTTTGTAGGTCAGCAGTGTGTTGGTCAACGGGAAATTGCTGGTATGCCTGGGACATGTCTAACTTTGCAAAAATTATGCCTGGCTCAAAAGAGTGGAGCAGGTGTTGGATTACAGGTACTGGGTATGCGCTAATTTGTAGGAAACGGTTGAGGGACGTCTTATAGTCAGCGCAAATTCTCACGCTGCCATCTTTTTTTAAAGGGGCGACTATGGGGGTTTCCCACTTGGCGAAGTCTACCTGTTCTAGTACCCCCTGTTTGATAAGTTTATCCAATTCAGCATCTAACTTAGGCCTAATGGAGAAAGGTACCCTCCGAGGTTTCAAACAAATTGGGGTGGCTTGTGGACCCACATCAAAAGATTGCCTGCATAACAGCCTAGTTCACTGCTGAAAACATCAGAGTAGGAGAAGGCGGAGCTTCGTTCCGGCGATACAGCTGCGATCTCGGGGCTCTGAGATCGTAGCCGATATTTTCGCCCCTGGTCAGTCCTAACGGACCTAAACCGTCCCGTAGAGACGGTGATCGTGAAGGGCATTGTTCCAGGATCCCAGAGATATCGCAAAATCTCTGGTTTGATCCGGAAGAAGCCCTTTTGCTGGCGGCGGAGAGGCAGCCTCCATAGCTGCTGAAGTCGGGACAGCTCCGAAAAGAAAGTGATTGGAGTGAAGTGTGTCGGCTGGGTAAGAAAAACTCTTTTGTGCTGTAAATTTGCTAAGGTTGGAAAGTTCATCCGATATAAAGAAGAAAGCTGTGAGATTTTTTTTTGACTGAAATTGTTTTGAGCGGCGTTTTTTAAAGTGATGTCAAATTGAGGCTTGGCTTTTTTTTTTTTTCTTTTCTTTATACTTTTTGGGAAAGATTTTACTGTGACTTTGTAGGTAACCGGATTGAATTTTCTCTTATATATATTTTTATGCTTCCTTTGATTTTATGCTTCTTTTGATCTTTTAACTTTCTTTAGGATAGAGGCTCCCTTTGGCTATTTTTTCTTTTTTTTTTCTGTATATATTATTCCTTTTTTCTGGCGGGCGGGGAGAAAGAGCATTAAGAAACTTTGTAACACTGCCAACTAGAGGCTTGAAAGTATCTTTATGTGAATTGGAGAGAACTGCAAAAAGACCTCATCTCAAGGACTTTTTAATATGATAAGATAGAGGGAGAGCACAGCAAAATATTATTGCAGGTGCTTTCCTGGACTGTTATCAACAATACTTGAGGTTTGGCTTTGAAGCTGCTGGAGAAGAGAGTCATAACAAAAGCCTTGGATAAATAACAAAGTGCAGTGTGTTTTCTTATATATACCCCATTCGCTAGCCTTCTTCTAAATTTTAATTTTAGTAATATTTTTATTTTTGCCTTTTATTTTAAAGGGAAAGCCTCAGAGTTTTTTCTTCTTTATTTTTCTTTTCTTTTTTATTGGGACCTTTTTGCTTTTCATATTTATGTTTTTGGACTACTTTGTTGTTGAGGTTGTTTTTTTTTTTCTTTTTTTTGGATTATTGAGACTTTTTAATTGGATTAAGGTGTGAAGAATCTGAAGGAACTTTTTGTTTTTTCTCTTTTTGCTTTTTCTTTTTTCCTTTTTCTTTTGCTCTTAATCAATATTATTATTTTTGGATTTGTTTGTTTTCTCCTTTCTATTTTTTCCTTTTTTATGGTGGACTATCTCATAATTGGATTAGGGTCTAGAAGAACCTGAAGATCTTTCTTCTTTTTTTCCTGTTTCTTCTGTGGTTTCGTGTTTTTTACTATTGGAGTTCTTCATTTTGGATTATAATTGGCTGCTCTACCAGTTGGATTAAAAGTCAAGAAGAATTTGAAGTTTTGGAAACATTGAAATGAGCAGGAAACCAATACCATCTGGCATTTCTGCTTCTACCTCTGCTTCCCCACCAGTTGAAGGACAACGTTTAATTCAGACAATGTTGAAGCAAGATAAGGAACAAGAAAAAATAACTTTACAGATGATTATGCAAGGAATCCAAGATCTCAAGGCAAAATCAGATATTATTGAACAAAGAACAGGAAATATTGAACAAAGAACAGAAAATATTGAACAAAGAATAGAAAAGATTGAACAAAGAGCAGAAAATATTGAACAAAGAGCAGGAAATATTGAACAAAGAGCAGAAAATATTGAACAAAGAATAGAGAAGATTGATGAAAAAGTGGAAAATATTAAACAAATGATGGTTAAGTATGAGGAGAGATTCCAAAAAATTGAGGAAGAAGGAAAACAAAGAGAGAAGAAGATTGGAAATATTGACAGCAGACTAACAGCGGTTGAACAAGAAAAAGGTGGGATGTTGAGGTGGGAGATGGAAAGGTCACAATTTTACCTCAGATTTCAAAATATAGAAGAGGAAAAAGGAGAAAATTTGGCAGCGGTAATGATAGAAATTTTGGCAGATGTTTTGGAAATTACAGAGGAAAAGATGATGGATGGAATAGATGAGATATATCGAGTCTATACAAGATATGCGATGAGAAATAAATTACCCAGGGAAGTCCATATTAGATTTACCAAAAAACCCATTAAAACGCAAATATTACAAGTAGTAAGAGAGAAAACACTGAAATACAAGGGTAAAGAGGTTGTGGTTTTAAAACAAATACCCAGAAGAGTGAGAGAGATGAGAAGAGAATATCGATTTCTGACCAAAATACTATTGGAAAATGAAGTGAATTATAGATGGCTGATTCCAGAAGGACTAGTGTTTGGGTGGCAAGAGCAAAGATATAGAATTGATTCAATTGAAAAAGCAGAACTTTTTCATGCAGAATTCTTTGGAGGAAGAAGAGAGGGAATAGAGAAAGAGGCTTTATCAATTGAGTTTCAAGATGAACAACTGGAGACTGAAAAAGAGAAAGGAGCAGCAGGGGGACAGAGGGATAATAAAGAACAGCGTGAAGTGAGATCCACGAGAGCTGTTAGACCTAAATATAAAGCATAATTATGGAGGAAAAAAAACTGATTACAATGAATATAAATGGACTTAATTCAGCTGTTAAAAGAAGGAAAACTTTTCATAAATTAGAGAAATTAAAATTTGATATAATTTGTTTACAAGAAGTTCACATTAAAAAACAACATGAACAATTGTTATTACAGCCAAAATTAGGGAAAATATTTACCTCTTTGACTCAATGTAAGAAAAGAGGTGTGGTTTTATACATTAAAGAGGCTATTCCAGCAAAATTGATTTACACGGATGAAGATGGAAGAGTATTAATGGTAGAAATAATGGACAATAATATAAAAATACTCTTGATTGCAATTTATGCTCCGAATGATAAACAAGAAGAGTTTTATAAAAAGCTACATATGAAAATAATTGGACTGGACTATGTTAATATAATTATGATGGGAGATTTTAATGGAATTGTGGACAATAAACTGGACTATATAGCAACAACAACAAAGCAAAATAGAAAGGCTCTCCCAAGGTCCTTCTTTAAAATGACAGATGAATTAACTTTAAAAGATATTTGGAGAGAAAGAAATGTTAAAGCTAAACAATATACTTTTTATTCAAATAGACATTTATCATGGTCCAGATTAGATATGATTTGGATCTCAACAGAACTAATATCTAATATTAAAGAAACAAATATTGAAACAAGTACCTGGGCAGATCATAGCCCAATGACAATTAAATGGAAGGGACAAAAAAAAAGATCGAGATGGACATTAAATAATACTATTTTAAAGGAGAAAGATTTTACACAATGGATGGAGAAGGAATTGGCTTTTTTCTTCAGAGAAAATAAAAAAGAAGATACTTCAACCCAAAATGTGTGGGACACAATGAAGGCATACGCTAGAGGTTTGATAATAGATTATACAAGAAAAAAGAATATTAGGAAAAGGCAAGCTTCTAAGGCCTTGGAAGATGAGTATAAAATTCTTGAAAAAGAATTACAGAAAATGCCACAGAAAAAGGATATTAAATTGAAGCTGGATGTAATCAAACATAAAATGGAATTAATAGAGAAAGAAGAACTGGCACAGAAAATTAGAAACTCCAAACAGAATTATTTTGAAGATGCAAATAAACCAGGTAGATGGCTAGCATATAAATTGAGAAAAGAGAAGGAATCAAGAAAAATATTGAAGTTAATAGATGAACAAGGCCAAGTTTGTTATGGGAATAAGGAGAAAAAAGAAATTATTCGAGATTTTTATGGACAATTATATAAACAGGAAAATATTGATGAAGAAAAAGTCAAACAGTATTTACAGGAAGCTAATTTACCAAAGATACCTAAAGAGACTGAAGAAATGCTAGAAAGCAATATAACAATGATGGAACTAAATGAAGCATTTAAGAGACAAAATAATGGGAAAGCTCCGGGTCCAGATGGGCTTCCAGTAGAATTTTATAAAACATTTCAAGAATTATTGAGCATCCCATTGTTAGAAGTTATGAATGAAGTTATGATAAAAAAGATGATACCCAAAACATGGTCAGAGGCTTATATTACACTTATACCAAAGGAAGAGACTGACCCATTGCAAATTAAGAATTATAGACCTATTTCTTTATTGAATGCAGACTATAAAATCTTTGCTTCAATCTTAGCAGAAAGACTTAAAAAATATTTAAATAATTTTATTCACTCAGATCAAAATGGATTTCTGCCAAAGAGACAAATTAGAGACAATATGAGAGTAATCTTGGACACTTTGGAATACTATGAGGCTCATCCTGAAAAGCAAATGGCTTTGATATTCCTAGATGCTCAAAAAGCATTTGATAACGTGAACTGGAGATTTATGTTATTATTATTGGAGCAGATGGGTTTCGCTAAAAAATTTATTCAAGCAATAGAAGCTATATATAATAAACAGACAGCAAGGGTAATGATGGAGGGAGAACTTACTGATTTTATTAATATAAGGAAAGGCACAAGACAAGGATGCCCCCTATCTCCTTTGCTATTTGTGTTGACCTTGGAAGTGTTGAATAGAAATATTAGGGATGATAAAAGCATAAAAGGAATGAAAATTAAGAAGGAAGAATTTAAGCTACAAGCTTTTGCTGATGACTTAGCTTTTATTTTGGAAGATCCGCTAGAAACAGCTCCAAAGTTACTGGAAAGGATAGAGGCATATGGAGAGGTGGCTGGTTTGAAAATAAATAAAGACAAAACAAAGATTTTGACAAAGAATATGCTATTGAGACAGAGAGAAGAATTGGCAGATCTTTTGAAAATTCAAGTTACAAATAAGGTTAAGTATCTGGGGATATATTTGACAACAAGATGTAGCACATTAAAGGAGAATAATTATATTAAACTTAAACAACAGATAACTACAGATTTGAAGAAGTGGGAAAACTTGCAATTGTCATTAATAGGGAGAATTTCAACAATTAAGATGAATATCTTACCTAGAATTTTATATTTGTTTCAAACAATACCAATTAGGCTTGGAAAAGACTATTTTGAAGATTTAAATAAAATTATGTTGAAGTTTATATGGCAAGGTAAAAAAGCGAGAATAAAGCTAAAGCTTTTACAAGATGCTAGAATTAGAGGAGGTTTTGGTCTGCCTAATTGGGAATTGTATTATCAAGCTGCAAGTTTGATGTGGGTCAAAGAATGGATAACATTAAGGAAACATAGGTTGTTGACATTAGAAGGGCATGACTTGCTGTTGGGCTGGAATGCTTTTTTATGGTATAAGGGAACTAAAACACAGGGTTATTTTAGAAGACATTATGTACGGGAGTCTTTGTGGTTAAATTGGGAGAAGATAAAAAGACAATGTTATTTGAAAATTCCAGTTTGGTTATCGACCATTGAAGCATTTTCCTATCCTGTAATCTACAAGAAGGAACAAACAGTTAGATATGGGGAACTTTTGGATGAAAAGGGTGAACTTAAATCGATCCAAAACTTAGAGGAACAAGGTATAAGGATGAATTGGTTTTCATATGCACAAATACACTCAAGGTATGATGAAGATTCTAAAACGGAGGGATTTTATAATAAACAGACTGATTTAGATAAGATCTTGATGGGTACTGATGAGAAGGTGATTAAAAAACTATATGGTTATTTACTGGGAATGAAATTAGAGGAAGAACAAGTCAAAGAAACTATGATTGTTTGGGGGAAGAATTTTGGATATGGGATTGATTTAGAGAAATGGCAGAAATTGTGGTCTCAAAATTATAAAATGACAATGTCAACAGCATATAAAGAAAACTTGTATAAGATGTTTTACAGGTGGCATTTTCCTCCGACAAGAATAGCAAGAATGTTTAAGAACAAATCTGAAAAATGCTGGAAATGTCATCAGATACCCGGCTCGTATTACCATATGTGGTGGACTTGTGAGGATGCTAGAAAATATTGGACTATAATTCGCACGTGGTTGGAAAAAATGACAAAGAAACATATAGATTTGAAACCAGAGATCTTCTTATTGGGAATTTTACCTGATATATATAGTAAAGATTTGAAATACCTGATTGTAAATGTATTAACAGCGGCCAGGATTGTATTTGCTAAAAATTGGAAGAATGAGAAAATACCATTACAGGAAGAAATTATTAAGAAAATATTGGAATGTGCTGAGATGAGTAGATTGACATTTGAAATTAGAGAGCAAGAGGATAAACAATTTTACGAAATTTGGGATCTTTTTTATAAATGGCTAGATGATAAAATACGATAATAGATTATTTAGAATGCTAGATAGTAAGGAATATCTTTATTTTGCTATTTGATATTTTATTTATAAAGGATTTTTTAGGATTGATTTGATATGACTAGATGATTTGTTATAGAGTAAACTGGTTTAAAGTATTGTTAGCTCATTAAGCATGAATGATTAAAAATATAGTCAAAAACTTCTTTTTTTAGTGATATTAGGATATATAAGTTTGGATTGACAATATGAGTTGTTATGTAATGTAATTGTAATTTGAGACTACAGAATGAATGCACAAAAATGATGAACCAACTGACACACTGGATGTACATATAAGAGTTGATGTTTTTATGTTTTGTTTGTCTTGTTTGTTTGTAGAAAATTAATAAAAACTTTTTTCAAAAAAAAAACAAAAACATCAGAGTAGTCCTTAAAAAGGGCATCTACATCAGAATTTTCCACAGAGTGAATTCCTGTAACATTGAGGCCTAGGGCAGGAAACCAATCTAATCCTAGCAAGCTAGGAAGGGCACCATCTACAACCACCAGTGGCAAGTGACCCCTAAAGTTTTGGAATTGAATGAGGAATTTTCCCTTACCCAGGACTGGAATGGTCTTCCCCTGGTAGTCCCGAAGAGTCAGGTGACAGTTGGTCAACTTCTTTTTTGAGAGTGAAGGCAGCAACTTCTTCAGGGAGGCCCACAAAATGATGGAGAGGGCTGACCCGGTGTCTACTTCCATTCGGCAGGGCTTACCTTCTGTGAAAAGAGAAATGCTTAATTTGTTAGGCCTAGAGGTGGTGTTGTTCGCGTGGTAACAAGTGTAACAATGTTCCACTTGCCTTTGGTAGGAGGCAGAAACTTGAGGTCTTTGTATGGAGGCCTGCTCAGCTTGGCAAACCCTGGCTATGTGCCCTCTCTTCTGGCAGTTCAGACAGATAACGTTTCTGAACCTGCAGGTTGATCTATGGTGGTTGCCCCCGCAGCTTATACAAGGGGTTTGCTGTTTGGCTGTCTGATTGTTGTATTTCCTAGGTGGCCCTGGGGGGGGTCTTGGACGCGTGAGGCGGTTTACCTCCAGAGGTTCTTCTTCCACTTCTTGGGAGACCTCATCATAATGGACTGTAGCCTGCCCTTGCTTGGGGGTGTTCCCCTGAATTTCAGCTGCTGATAATTCTGACAATTCAGCAGTCTGAGCTTCCTCAATAGCTGAGGCTAGGGTTAAGTCTTTTTTAGCCAGTAACCGCCTTTGCAGCTTTAGGTCCCTTACTCCTCCCACAATTTGATCGAGCAGCATGTCCTCAAGGTAGTCCCTAAAACCGCAGTGTATGGCAGCAGATCTCAATGCTGCCATGTACTGACTCACAGTCTCCCCTTCAGTCTGAGTTCTTCTAAAAGCCAGTCTCCTGGCTATCTTAGAGGGTCTGGGGGAGTAGTGATTTGACAAGATTTCTCTCAACTCATCCCAGGGAATAGCCTTTATAGAACGTGGGGACACTAGCGCAGAGGCTGTGTCAAAAACTGTGGCTCCACAGAAACTTAAAAAATAGGTGCTTTTCCTTAGATCCGTGGCTTCAGTTAGATCAATGGCATCTAAAAAGCATTCAAACCTATTCATATATGATTCTCATGTTTCTGCCCCCAGTTGGAAGTGCGGGAATGTCGGATTAGAGGCCATTAGAGTGGCAGCGTTGGTTTCCTCAGCTGAGGAAAAAATAGAGTTTTCGCTTTTAGAAAAGCGTTTCTGGCTGCGCCTGTCAGCGGCGTTTGGCTCCTCAGCTGAGAGAGCTTTTAAATTTCGCGCTCTTTGGAGAGCGTCAGTGGCGGTGACTCGATCAGCTCGTAGCGGCTTCAGCTCTTTCTTGTTGTGACTTCGGCTCAATTTCCTGCCTGGTCGTCTTAGCTGTATCCCGCCCTCGTTGCCAGTGTTGTAGAGCGGCGATCACAAAGAGAGACAGAACCAGGCTAAAGGCTAACAACTTTATTCTTGCGAATAAAGGGTCGCCGCGGCTGCCAAGGCTATCTGACAGCCAGCTGGTGGCAACAGCTGATGCCGTTTGACAGCTCCCTTTTATAGCCGGCTGTCAAACGGCATCAACCAATGGGAGCGATCGGCGCTCCCGCATTGGCGGCGGACCGGAGGGAGGACTGCTGCTAGTCTTTGAACACAGCACTTACCAATTTGGGAACCAATTCTTGTGGCTGGTTTCTTCCTGGCAATCATACTTTTTGCGATGAAGTCCCATAAACCCTTCCTTATAATCTGAAGGAAGACAGCCTGGCATAGATTACTGTGGAGAATAGCAGCTCTGAGAAATGGTTGTGGAGATATTGCTAGATGCTTTTCTTCATAGGTGTGAGATAACAGTGGCACAGGGATAGAATTAGAAAGAATTAGATAACAGGGATAGAATTAGAAAAGCTTAATATTCTGAGGAATTTGTTCCAGCAAAGCAAGTGTGTTTCTAGCTAGAAAAATAATGAATGACTGCTTCAGAGCCCCATGCACATCACCTTAAGCAAGGTGGGGGTGGAAATAGCAGAAGCAACATGCAAAGCAATACTTTTTCCAGTAATCTGTAATCTGCCATGTTTTTATTTTATTAATCTCAATCATGCTTTAATCGTGTGTTATGCAGAGGTTTTTCTGAATGTTGAGATTTAGGGGACAGGATGTAAGCCTGCTTCAAAATTATGCACCTTAAATATGATATGTTTCTACCAGATAGTACAACTGTGATATGAATGCAAGCTCCACCCCTCCTGCCCCCATTTTGGCAATATTTTCTTCCCCACTGTTGTGTATGTACCATAGTTAATAAAGTATGAGCTTGAGGTAAAGTGCAGGGTTCTGGCCCTGCACTTCTGATTGGCTGTTAGGCGGCCAGATCGGATTGGTTAGTTCTGAGGAATCCGATTGGCCCTGAAAGGAGAATTCTTATTGGTTAAAAGAGCTAGCGTTTATAGCTCGGTATTGGACAAATCTTACAAGGGTTGCCTATATAAGGCAGAGTTCACTGTTGTTGTTTTGAGAAGTCACTATGCAATAAAGAGCTGAAAGTTCACTGTTCTGAGGCTGTCTCCATTTACTCCGACCCATGCTCAGTACTTAACACTGGCGATGAGGGTGGGATGTGAAGACGTCTGAACCGAAGAAGCCAGGAAGCAATACCGAGCACGTGACAGACGACGCCAACAACGGAACCATGTCCGGTGGCATTGTACCACCCACTCTGTTCGATCCAAACCAAGAGGATTGGGAATCTACATGGATCACTTCCAAATGTTTCTCGAGACGAATAACTTGAAGGACGCCACGCCAGCAAAGAAAAGGGCGTTGTTCCTGACGCATTGCGGCCCAGCCATATTTAAGATGGCTAAAGCACTCGCCAAACCTCGAGAAGTAAAAGCCATGAGCTGGGACGACCTCGAACCCATCCTGAGAGACCATTATGCACCAACCGTGCCTACACTCGTGAGACACCACGAGTTTTATCAGAGGAAGCAACGAAAAGGGGAGAGCATGGCCGATTTCGTGGCAGACCTCCGAAATTTAGGGGGCCTCTGCGGGTTCGCCGATTTAGAAGAGGCACTAAGAGATCGAATAGTTCTGGGATTAGATGCACTAGGCGTGCAAAGCAAGCTGATGGTGAAAGGCAACATCAGCCTTGCTGACGCCATCGCTGAAGCCACGGCTGCAGAGGCGACCAAAAAGTCGGCTGCACAACTACGGCGAAACCACACTCTGGTTCCGCCACCGACCAGCGAAATCTTACCTAGCACAGAAGGGCAGCTTTCAACAACGCACCACGAGGACCTCTCTTCGTCATCAGACAGCGACGAAGAAGGGGTCCATCGACTGCGGTCCAACCAGGACCCTCACCCGAAGCCCTTACGCCCTTGCGCTGGTTGTGGAGCTAACCATGCCAGGTCCGAATGCAAATTCCGCAACGCACTCTGCCATGAGTGCAGAAAATGAGGCCACATCGGCCGGGTCAGCTGCAGCTTGCCAGGACTCAGCCAGGCCTCAAAAGGGGCTAACTATCGCCAATCGACAGGAAACCGTCCTGTAAGGCGAGAGCCAGTAAACCACTCCTACAGAAATCGAGCTTTGCAGAGAGAAGAGACTCACCATACTATCACTATCGGTCACGCCTCAGCCTTGGACACTAAGAAAATCCAAGTCACGGTAGCCATCGAGAACCAGCCTTGCCACATGGAGGTCGACTCGGGATCGTCCCTCTCGATGGTGTACTGGAAGACACTCAAGCAACTCATCCCCACAATTCAACACCAAGACCTCCAATTTCAACGCCTCATCCTCAAGAACTACCAAGGGAATCGAATCCCCGTTGTCAGGTCCTGCTGAGTCCGAGTCTCCTTCAAGAAGCATACAGCGTACTTACCTCTAACGGTCATCGATAGAGATAGGCCTAGCCTACTAGGCCTCCAATGGTTCGCGCCACTCGGCATTGAAGTGGCCAGTGTAAACCGAGTCGGTGGTTGTGAGTGGGAGGAAGACCTTATTTCTGAGTTCAGTGACGTCTTCGTGGACAGCTTAGGCAAGTATAAGGGGACCCCGATCTCATTCAGTCTAGATCCAAAAGTAGCTCCCATTCGCTTGAAGCCCCGTCGAGTTCCATTCGCTCTTAAAGCAAAAATCGACGAACAACTCGACAAGCTAATTGCTCAAGGGGTGTTGAAACCCATCGATCACTCTCCATGGGAAACCCCTATTGTAACACCCATTAAGCCAGATGGGTCAATCCGAATTTATGGGGACTACCGGGCCACTTTGAACCACGCCCTACAGCAAAATGTGTATCCAGTTCCGGTGGTGCAGCACCTCCTCCATTCCTTGGGGGGCGGGAAGGTTTTCGCTAAATTGGATTTAGCTCAAGCTTATCAACAATTACCAGTAGATGAAAAAACGGCCCGAGCCCAAACTATTGTAACGCACAGGGGTGCCTTTAAATGTACCCGATTGCAATTTGGAGTTAGTTTAGCCCCGGTGATCTTCCAGAGCCTTATGGAAAGGTTATTACAAGGAAACAAGGGCGTGGTCCCTTATTTTGATGATGTATTAATTGCAGCCCCTACCCAAAAAATCTTACAGGACCGTTTGAAATGCGTTCTAAAAAAGTTCCAAGAGGCCAGACTTAAAGTAAAAAAAAATAAATGTCAATTGTATACTGACAGTGTTGAGTTTCTAGGGTACCGGATTGATAGCCAGGGCATTCACCCCACCGAGAGTAAATTAAAAGCGATCAAAAACACTCCCAGGCCACGCAACAAGGCCGATCTCCAGGCGTTATTAGGCCTCATTAATTTCTATAATGTATTTTTACCGCACAAGGCAACTGTCGCTGAACCATTACACCGATTATTAGATAAGAAAGCATTTTGGGTATGGGGTTACCGGGAAGAGCAAGCGTTTCGGAATGTTAAAAAATTGCTCACATCTGACTCTGTACTTATGCAGTATAACGAGACTTTGCCGTTAGTTATAACCTGCGATGCATCGCCTTTTGGGGTGGGCGCCATTTTGAGCCATGTACTGCCTGATGGAAACGAAGCCCCTGTTGCATACTTTTCGAAGACTCTTTCACATGCAGAGCGGAACTATGGACAAATTGACAAAGAAGCCCTTGCAATCGTCTCAGCTGTAAAAATTTCATGAATATGTGTATGGAAGGACATTTACCATTATTACTGACCACAAACCGTTGCTAGGGATAATAGCCGGGGACAAGCCAACCCCCTACATATTATCCCCTAGAATGACCCGATGGTCAGAATTCCTAGCTGCTTATAATTATCGGCTGCAATATCGCCCGGGGAAAACCATTCCCCACGCTGACGCATTAAGCCAAGCACTGCTTCCAGAGACTCTCGACGATCTGGCACCAACGGCAACCACGTTGCAGATCGAAACACTCAACTCGCCGCCTATGACCGCCCGAGACATCGCGAGAGAAACCAAACGAGACCACACCCTAGCTCGAATCCTAGGCTGGGTAGAACGTGGATGGCCATTGGACCAAGTACCAGATGACTTCGCACCATTCAAAACTCGACAAACTGAACTTTTTTCCCAAAAAGGCTGTATCATCTGGGGCGATAGAGTCGTTGTTCCAGAGCGACTTCGCAAGACGCTGCTGCGAATTCTGCACGAGGGCCACCCCAGCATCGTGCGAATGAAGGCGCTTGCACGAAGCTACGCATGGTGGCCGGACATGGACCGGCAAATCGAGCAGTGGGTTAAAGCGTGTTCCAATTGCCAACAAGTCAGCAACGCCCCACCAAAAGCCATGCCTACTGAATGGGAGACGCCACGTGGACCCTGGTCCAGAATCCACCTGGATTTCACGGGGCCAACCAAGGGCTATACGTTCCTGCTTACAGTCGACGAATACTCCAATTGGTTAGAAATTCATCGTATGACGACTACGACCTCCGAGGCGGTGATCAAGATTCTAAACAGACTCTTTGCAACCCACGGATTGCCAGACGTCCTGGTGTCCGATAACGGGCCATAGTTTACTGCACTAATGTTCGAGCAGTACCTCGCTGACCGCGGCATCCGCCATGCGCTCACCTCGCCTGCGCATCCTGCGACCAATGGCCAAGCTGAACGCATGGTCCAATTTGTTAAAAAGACTTTGCAAAAAGTGGACTATGACAATATCAATGACAAAGTCAACCAAATTCTCTTTTTACAACACATAACTCCACACAGCGTCACCGGCAGAACTCCCGCCGAACTACTGATGGGACAAAGACTCCGCTCCCACCTCGACCGGTTGCACCCTGCTTACGAACCAGAAAAGCCAATAGGATCCAGCGGCCGCTGTCGCACATTCCAGGTAGGAGACCTCATTTACGCACAAAACTTTTCGGGCGACCCTTTATGGATAGAGGCGACAGTAGTACAAGTGACTGGCCCCAAATCCTACATGGTGAAATGCTGTGACAATAAACTGTGGAAGCAGCATATTGACCAATTACGGTCACGACTCGCAATGGCCAGTCAACAACTTCCCCATGACCAAACTGAGGGGGGGGGAGGTACGGAAGAAGATGAAGTACCAGGGAACCTGTTCGAAGGGAATGACGAACTAAGTGATACTCAGGAAATGGAGCAGGAAGGAGAAATGTTTGCACCGCAAGAAATCGCAGCTGAGCAAGAAGCAGAACCAGTGCCAAACAACAACCTACCTCAACAGGATTGCAACCAACCAATCCAACGAAAATCCGAAAGAGTTAAAAGACAACCGTCCTATCTAAGGGACTATATAACTACACCGTAATTAAGAAGCCAGGGGGAAGGGGTGTTGTGTATGTACCATAGTTAATAAAGTATGAGCTTGAGGTAAAGTGCAGGGTTCTGGCCCTGCACTTCTGATTGGCTGTTAGGCGGCCAGATTGGATTGGTTAGTTCTGAGGAATCCGATTGGCCCTTAACGGAGAATTCTTATTGGTTAAAAGAGCTAGCATTTATAGCTCGGTATTGGACAAATCTTACAAGGGTTGCCTATATAAGGCAGAGTTCACTATTGTTTTGAGAAGTCACTATGCAATAAAGAGCTGAAAGTTCACTGTTCTGAGGCTGTCTCCATTTACTCCAACCCATGCTCAGTACTTAACACCCACAAATTAATTTTCCTAGCTTTCAAAATACCGGCAGTATTCATGCTACTTACTCTGTCTGAAAACTTGCTTTAAAACAAGAGAAGACAAAATCCCCAGGAAGCTCAATTGGCTAAACGTTCCTTGCTTTGGATATCTGCAGGATGATGGCTACATACTGCTGTAAAACTTGAGTAATTATTTGTAGGTGTATGTGTGTAATTATCTCTTATGTCAGCATTTTTGCACTTTATGTAGGATGTATGTAATATGTGCCTTTTACACTTTTGACCTCAAATGTTTATGTTAAGGGGGAGCTCATGTTTTATTTGGGAGTTGGTTTCTTTGGTTGTTGTTCAATTATTTTATCCACCACAATTAAGATACTGCCTGATGGGTTACGGTCTCAACAATGAAATATCCATAGTATAAAAAATTCTACATAATCATAAATAATGATTGAAGTATGGACAGAATAATAAAACAATGAATCAAAAGCAAAAATAACAGAAGGAGCATTAATTCTCAAAGACATCTTAAACAGTTCTCTTTTTATTGGTTGCTGGCAACCTAACAAGATAGAAACTGATTGAATTTCAGGGGGGAAGGGAAGTACCTCTATCCCCTAATATCCTGGAAATGGGAGATTACTAATTTTGCTTTCTGGGATGTCCATGGAGGCAGGTTGAAACTGAGTGGAGGACATAGATCTGAAGGGCAATACCCAAACTTTTTAGAATTATATAAACTCTAGGGTTCCACTTTGCCTGTGTCTTCAACATTAGATCTCTAGTATGTCCCAAACTTAAAATTGTTGTAATTGTTATTTTTAATTAAATTATTATTTAAAAATATGTCCAAAGGTTTTGTTTTATACGTCTTTCTTGTCTTTGGAATTGATAGACTTAGTTTTGCAACTGTACCTTACCATTCATATCAAAGAATATGATGGTCTTTTTTTTCAGTGTTTGACCTTTTCCTTTCTTTGGGAGCTTCAACCTTCAAGTGCTTTCAGTCCTTTTCAGGTTCTTCTGAGTGTGTTCATTACAATTTATAAATGCACAGAGATGAAGAAACTCAACCATAGAAAAGGTCAATAAAAGAGCAAGGATCCAAATTATACAATTACAATCACCAAGAAGCCTTCAAAATCCCTCCACTTCAAAGTAGAAAAAGGCAAAGAGTAAAAATCTTGAGGAAAACCTGCATAGGCAGATAATGAGAAATTGGAAAAACTAAGAGCCAAGTCTGCCACTGAGGAGTAGGTGAAGATACTAGGGCCTATTAATCCACTGTTTTTTTGCCATTCACCTAAGATTTGTAATACAAAGCAAGTGAAGCTGGAATTGATGATTAAGCTAAGATCACCCAGTTATGTATCATGACCAAGTTATGAGTAATGAGGAAGCAGAATGTATAATCTGATGGCATTGTCCAGGAAGTCTTTCCTCCATGTAGTTTACTTTCAGGCAGAATAATGACATTTTTCCCAATAAAAAGTTACACCACCACAGAAATTCTGTGGCAAACCAAATTCTCTGGCAAAGCCAGATGCTAATTTTATTCTGTTTTTCCTCTTGCAATGCAGTTAAGGGATGATCTGTGTTATGAACTAATAAAACACTTAAATAAAGTTTATCAAAAAGCTTTAGAAAATAGCAGGGTTCTAGCCCTGCACTTCTGATTGGCCGATAATAGCGATATCGGATTGGTCCGTTCAGGAGAATCTGATTGGCTGTTAACGAGCCACTCTCATTGGTTAAGTGGGTTAACACTCCATGTTTCCTGTTGGTTACTAGAGCGGCAGCTTGGCTATAAAAGGGCTGCTGTTGCCCTAGGGTTTTGCTCTGTTCAGAATGTTTAATAAAGAGTTTGAAGCTCACTTTTCACTGTCTCGTCTCCGTTCCTTGCACCCATGTGCAGAACGTAACAATCTGCACCATCAGCTCACTTTTCATTTACTTTTGAGCATTATCGGCTACCAGTACACCAATACAGACGAGCCAGTCATTAAGCAAGCAAATATAAATGCCAACAAATTTGCCATTGACAATGACAATATACCTAACCAACAGGAAATATTTCTTTTAATAAATATTTCATTTACCTCTAGATGGCCACCCTATCAAAAAAAAATTTAAAAAAAAACCCACCACCTTTATCTCATCAGGAAACAGTTAAGTGGTTGAAAGCAATTTATCATTAAGTGGCTCTGTTTCCAGTGCTCTGAAAATTACCAAATATATTTGTTACACTACTTATGTTAATAAGGATGCAGGCCTGTGTTTGATGCTTGCATTATCACATCCATGGCATTTTCTTGACAACAATAAGGAAGTAATTTGCCACTGGCTTCTTTTGGGATTGCAACTTCCCTACAATGCTGGAATTTCCTAGGGGTCTGTTATCTGAACGCTAACCAGGACTAATTCCATTTAGCTTTTCCAAGATCAGTCATGGAGTTTTAGAAGAAAGCATCACTAATTCTCATGGTCTATATATTATGCATACAGTTTTCATCTGATTCTGTCTTTATATTTTGCCCCTGCCCATCCACAAATGTATATTTCATGCAGTTCAAGAAGTCCCACTTGCTGTATATACAGTAGATCAGTCCAGCTGCCTACCTCTTGAGTGCCATATTCTGGGGAAGGAAAACATTGTGAGGGAGGAAGCCACAAGGGGATACATGAGCTTCCGTAACCAGTTTCACAATCTCTTTAACTTAGAATGAGGCATGTGGCTCCTGAATTGACTGTTCTCAGAATGAGGCAGCACACATGTGCTGGATAGGGCCTCAGATAACTTCCCACCTCACCAGTGCCAGAGAGAGGCCCAAGGATGAGGTCCCTCTTTGCAAGGGCAGGGCTGAGCAGCACCTTATCCTGCTTCTCTCTTCGTATATCTAATAAAGTGGATTGCAGTTGGTGACAAGAACATAGACCATACTAAATGTATTTCTCTGCAAGGTGTCACAAAAAAACATTTGTAGAAATGGCTATTGTTGTTAACAGGAAGTGCGTAGGAATATGTGTTAAGCTGTGCTGTGTTTTTTATATAGCTGCCTACCTTAAAGCAAATTCTGAGTGGCTTGTGTTACTGGTAGCTTTATTGCAACAATCCTTGATGGAGGCAGGATTCCAGAACTGATAGAATCATCACAAAATCCCATGCTTAAAGTGGAATCCCTGTTCATCCACTCGGACTAAATATCCTTTTAAAGTTTTTCAAGCACCCCTGACCCTGTATAATAAATCATGGAGTAATTTAAAATCTCACTGGCAGATCCTTTTTCCCAAGTGGTTTCCCCTAAAACATATTTAGGATAGGCTGCCATCAATTACGGAGTCTTGTGCCACCTTGTGATTCCTTAGCTGGGAAATTCCTTGCCCTTTCCCCCAAGATTTCTCCCTTCAGTTCAGCTCTATGAGAAGGGATAGGAAGACTCTGGATCCTGTCCCAAGCCCAGATATACATCATTAAAAATCTTTCCATGAGCCCTGAAACATAAGCAATACTTGTATTTCAATGCATTCTTGAACGTGGAGAATGCCTTAATCAGGAATTCCCTTTTTAGGTCAATGAAAATACTTAATATAAGATATAAGCATTTACGGAGAAAAGGTAAATAAAAGTAAAACAAGAGAAAGGAACAATACATGCCAGTAATTCCAAATAATCTCAAAAAAGTCAGCCTTGCGCAATGTTATTATTACATCCTTGAATAAGACCCTTTTAGTACATGTTGAAGGTTCACTGCAGAGGATAGTTGGAAGAGAGACTCCTGCTTGGGTGCTCTTTTTTTCTCATCTTTCTTGAGCACTAAGCTCAGCTGTAAAGGAGGTTGATGGTAAGCGAAAGCCTGTGCCAGCCTGTGCGAGAAGTCCAGTTGTTACTTTGCCCTATTCAGAGAAAATGTTTTATCTCTGATACCCTGAATGGAGTCAGCTAATTAGAAATCATCTAGTGACTAAAGCCTCTTTCCTAATGACCCTTGGTGAGAAGATAAAGGCATACTTTTCACCACTTGTGCCTTTGCATAAATGGAAGACGGATGTTTTGGATATTCACAAAGAAAAACAAAACAAAGGATAGATTCCATTCATTCAAATCTCTCAGCATAGGAATAACGTATTAAATACTTTGGGGAATAGCAATAGCACTTAGCCTTATACACTGCTTTACAGTGTTTTATAGCCCTCTCTAAACTGTTTACAGAGTCAGCATATTGCCCCCAATAATCTGGGTCCTCATTTTCCCCACCTCGGAAGGATGGAAAGCTGAGTCAACCTTGAGCCTGATGAGACTTGAAGTGCCAATACTGTTAATACCATATAAAAATATCGAGGTTGGTTTTTATATGGTATAAAAACAACAGAAGGAAATTGTAGTAACTACAGTGAAATAAAATGAATCCAAGCTGATCCACATATATAGTGACAACCCCTCACCCTCCTCCCACATCCTTGGAAACCTGCAACGGCCTCATGAAGGTTTCAGTATGGGCCTTGGCCACTAGAGTAAAGGATTCTAGGTGTAAGTGGGGGGAGGGTTACATATCAGATGATGATGAGAGCAAATGTGGCCTGTCATGAAACTGAAAAACAATAACTCGAGCAACTTTGGTAGCTCAACTGGGAATAAAAGGTTTGGGAAGCTCCAGAGGGGTCAGAAAGGAACTTGAGGTCCAAGTGAAGACAGGAGCAATGTGGCTGGGCAAGCAGCCAATCAAGAGAGAAGAGAAAAGCAGCTTGAGATGGATGCTGAGATGGTCTTAGCGTTATCAGACTAATGAAAAGCAGCAAGCGTGTCAGGAGAATGTGAGCACTGTGGATCGATGGTAAGATAAAATTTGAGACTAAGCAGGCTTGGAGGGAGAAGGGTAGTGGGAGAGGAAGGGAGCTGGCAAGACCTGGAGTCTGGTATTGTGCTCTCTGGCAATCTTGGGTGCACACATGTGTTAATGGTGATTTTGCACATTCTTTATAATACGGTAGGAAGAATTGTATGAGTCAGGCACTCCAAACAGACAAAGGCCTATTAATTCTGCAGGGATATAATAATGGGGCTCACAACATCTCAGCTCTAATCCACTGAGGGCAAATTAGGAGAAGATCAAATCTGTGCAAGTACAATAACTTTGCACTGTTCTCATTCTTTGCATCAGGATTCCTGCAGGGATGTCTCCTGCCTATTTGGGCCCCTATTGTCTGGCTGAGGTGCCACCTGAATGTGCTGCCTCAGGTGGAGACGCTAAAATGACTTGGCCTCCCAGCTGACAGGGAAAAAGCTAGACACTGGAACACGACTCTGGTACAAATATATTTCATACTTTCTTAAGACGTGGGATTCATGGGATTTGGTTTATAAGAGAAGTACAAGCGGAGATTTATTTCAGCAGAGGAAAAACAAGGCTGGCTATTTCTTGGTTGAGAATACATAATCCTTCAAAGTCAGGTGGAGGTAGCTGTTCCTAGTTAAGAATGTTTTTCAGATCAGTCTTTGAGTGAAAAGGAAAGGTGTTTTCCCTATTTGATAGGAAGCAAGACGACCTTCTTCACAGGTTATATAGCTGTGTCTCCAATACCTAACCATGGCACAGTCACGGTCCTGGCAGAGACAGGCTTAAATCTTCCTTAGCAGTCCCACTATAAGCATCATAGTGCATATCTTCTTATTCTGACATTGTTCCAAGGTAATGTCCAGTTTGTTAAATTTTTTTTTTTTTTTTACAAATTTTTATTGATTTTAAAGATAAAACAACACATCATTAACTATTAAATACATAAACACATAAAACCTCTTAACATTGTAAATCCTTACAAGTCAAACAAAACATTATTTTTATACAGCATAATTCCAATTTATCCCATCTCCATATGGACACACAAACATCTTTCAGCAAATTTCTCATTTTTTCTCTTTACTCCTATTCAATTTCATTTCTCTTCCATATTTATCCATTTTATAGTCATCATATTCTTTTCTTTCTGGCTTGTATAAATTATTCTCGTCTAACATTCCTCCAAGGTTTTATTGATTCTTTCCTTTTTTTTTTTTTTATAAAAAACAAATTTTGTTAGTTTTACCATAAGCACAATACAGAAACATACAAACACAAAACATAAACAAAACTAAAAGATCTTTTCTGAAGGTTGTCTGTTCCCGGGTTAAAACTCTTTACACAGACACAAATTCAAACATCACATTCAACCCATATCTCCTTCCAAATCTTATTATCATTTTCTTTTTTATATATATATATAAAAACCATTTTTATCAGTTTTATAAAAACAATGCACAAAGAATCAAGGCATAGCAGCTTATAAATTCTTTTCTAAAAAAAAAATAATAATAATAGACCAATAAGGCATAACATTTCCAGATTATAATATCAATATTTCATATAATATTAACTTCATATCTTGTCCCTACTTCTCTTTTCCATCCAAATTATTTATTAATTAAAATTTTATTGCCTTTTATCAATATACAAAATCCAAAAAAAAAAAGCATATATATCCTTCCATATCTTATTACCATTTTCAACAACATTCTTTGTCTGTTCTATTTCCAATTATCCATTCATCTTTTTTTCTTTTACTATACTTCTCCTGTACACCAATTGGAGTAACATCTATAACTCATTACTCTAACTTAGAAATACTACATATAACAATCTTTCTTGGGATTCTGTTTCAAAAAAAATTCTAAAATTACATAATAAATTTTATATTCTAAATATACATATAAAAACACACTCTTATATATCCTCCAGAATCCCTCTTTTAATCTAAATTAAATTCACCCATTGTCTCTAAATAAACTTTTTTTCCTTAGGTCTTGCTTCCCCCCATTAAGGCTTCTCCTCCCCCCCTTTCTCTCTTGCTTATTCTTCTCCTTGCCCTTTCTATCCCTTTGCTTTTTCTCTTCGCTTTTCTTGCTCCTTTTCCTTTGCTTTCTAACCTTGCCTCCATCTTTTCGCTCATTTTTCTCTCTTTTGGTTGTTTTTATAATTCTTAAAATCCCCTTTTTCTTATCCTTTTTCTCCTCCTCTCCAGAAGGGACCCATTGTTCATCAAAGATGGCTTCTTCTTCCTCTTCTTCCTTGTCCCAGTCCTTCTGCTGCGTAATCAACTTTTCAAAGGAACATAACGCCATTTCTAAAAATTGAAACAAAGCGCCCAAAGTATCTTCTTTTTTATATTTTTGATATTCAATCTCTAGTTCATCCACAGACGATGCCATTATGAAAAGGGAAACTTTTTCCAAAACAACCACAAGAATTTTTAATCAAAGACAATCAAAAGCAATTAAAAAAAAGAAAAAAAAGTTCCAAAAGTTAATACTTTTCTTCCTTCTTCTCTTTCTCTTTCTGAATTAATTTTTAATCAAAGAGGTCCAATTACTATATATCTTCTTTTGGGATCCACAAAGACGTTCTAATCAATCTCCTCCTTTTTCAGCTTCTGCTCCAATTTTTTTTTCTCCCTTCCCACTTGCAATGAGAATTTTAATAATCAAAAATCCATACCTCCAGCAGAGATTTTCCAATTTCTCACATTTTTCAATGTCCAAAAATCCCTTTGTCTCTTATCTTAGCTTTCAAAGCAATCCACTTTCAATGTCTAATGTATCCAAATATTTCTGCTATTTCCGTGGGGTGGGAGAGTAAAAAAAAAAAAAAAAGTTCCCTTTAACAGCTTCTCCGCCGCTTTTCGCTCTTCTTAGGGATACAATGTATCCTCCAGCAATTCAAGCAGCTCAATTCCAGGCAGTTTAAAAGGTGTTACTTGACCCGGCTCAGACAGAACTTTCACTCTTCACACTTCCTCCAGCACAGTTCTTACCCGGTTGCTGGCTTCTTCGTGGCGGCCATTGCTGACCGCCGCTCCACCGCCTTGGGAAAAAGGGGTTTTCCCGGAGAAAGGGGGGGTCTGCGATGCCCCCACCTCCCTTTCCGACTCCCCTCTGTCTTCAGCTGTCCCTACAGGGCAGCCATATCCCCCTGACCCATCTGGATCGGGGGTACCTCGACGGCTAGCACAGCAGGAATCGCGAGCTGTCGCGAATTCCTGCTGCCCCGAAGCCACGCAAACCGGACAAGTTTGTTAAATTTTGTCACCTGTTGCTTTGGAGGGAAGCAAGATGATTAGTAACACCTGGGAACAGACACAATAGCATCCGAGTGGGGCTCAGTCATGGGAACCACAGATTCCATGCCAGTATAGTTCCTACAGATCAAAAGAGAATGGAATGGAATGGAATAGAATGGAATAGAATAGAATAGAATAGAATTCTTTATTGGCCAGGTATGATTGGAAACACAAGGAATTTGTCTTGGTGCAAATGCTCTCGGTGTACATAAAAGAAAAGATACATTCTTCAAGAATCATAAGGTACAATAAAGTCAAGAATCATAAGTGGATAGCAGCATAAATTCAGTCTTCAGTGAAGAAAGGAAGACTTTATGACCCTATCACTGACTTTCACATATAGGTAGTCCTCAATTTACAACCATAATTGAGCCCAACATTTGTGTTGCTAAGTGAGAAATTTGTTAAGTGAGTTTTAAACTCCGTTTTACAACCTTTCTTGCCACAGTTGTTAAGTGAATCACTGCAGTTAAGTTGTAAAATGAATCTGGCTTCCCCATTGACTTTACTTGTCAGAAGGTTGCAAAGGGGTATCCACAGGTCCATGGGACACCGCAACCAACATAAATATGGGTCAGTTGTCAGGCATCTGAATGTAAATCATGCGACCATGGAATGTTGCAATAGTCATAATAAGTATGAAAAATGCTCATCAGCCACTTTTTTCAGTGCCGTTGTAACTTTGAACAGTCACTAAATGACCAGTTGTAAGTCAAGGACTAGCTGTATTACAGAAGGCTGCTTTTGGGCAAATATTTCCATCCAACTAAACAGAAATCTCTGATCTTCAGTATCATTACACTTTATTTTTGTCTGCAAGTAAAAGGCTTGTAAAAAATAGTAGCATGCTCTCCGGTATCTGGCTATCCACAGTGGGCAAATTATTTTTCTGCCTGAAATGATGACCAAAATGTATGCCCCATTACAGCTTATATCACTCAGAAAACAAGTCATTTTCTCCTGCTGTGCGGCAGTGCCTGCTCTGGTCATCACATCTGTACTTTGCCTTCCACAAAATAGAGCTTTATGTCAAGTTATATCGAAGGCAGGATGATGACTTGTTCAAGTCACTGGATGAATTTCCCATGGCTAAGGGAAGATGCAGTGATTACAGTATCACAAAACGTCTTTCTGACTATTCATCAAACCACTTTGATTTTGCTTTATCCTGATTTAGCAATATTCTAGCATAATAAATTCTAAATTTCCTGGGGCAAGTTTATATCTACTTGCAAATAAGTAGGTCCATTATTAAGTCATATTTTATCCCACTCCCCAATAGATGGTTAAATGCAAAGTAGCCATGCATATGACCACTGGGAAAACGCCCAGCTTTCAAAGAACATTTTGTTTGGTATGAACTTTCCACATTTCCTGTACAAAGCTGCTGGTTTTGCAAGGTGTCTCCTTTAACGGTTACTGAAATGTGAGCACTGAAGGAATGATTTATTTTGGTACAAGCAAGGGATTCTTAAAAAATAATGGTAGCGTTTAAAAATAGTATGGAAAACTTTCTGTTTCTTACATCAAGCAGAGCGGATCATAAAGCTATCATGCTTCTAAAACAAATTTCTAATGAAAATGCCAGAGCAAAGCAACCTGAGTTGGGTTTCTTACAGAATGGATAACTTGGATCTTCTTTTAACTTTAGACTGAGAAGGGCTGCCTCATCACAGAAAAATGTCTTTATTCTTCTGTCTGTGAATGGTGCCCATATTACTCAGGTCACAGCCATTTTGATTGGATTATTTATTTCAGCAAAATGATTACAATACGGTTAGAATTACATGACAGTAAAGTGATAAGCAATCCCCCTCCAAATTATACCACAGCCAAAATAATAAACCAACCCACCCACCCACCCAGAGGCAATTAAAATTGATGCTTGCTCCATTGGATCCTCTTATTCCTCTGAAAAGTTATTTTCCTCATTTGTGTCTTCCTAGTAATGTGAGAAATATATTGCAGACTTTTGCATTGCTTTGGCCTTTTGGCATCCCTGATGAAACCAGCTCTGGAAACCTCATGCTAGACAAGATAAGCTAGTATTTGAGATGGCACCAGAGTTAGCAAAAGACTACCATGGCTACCATGCTGCAGAATGGGAGAGAAACCAAGGAGCCATTTATCTGAATTCACATTTTATTTGGGTGTTCATGCCAAATATATCTTCTCATGAAAACAGTGGGCCTACCCATGCATGCACACGAACAGTCAAAGATTGCCTGACCATTCAGCAGATAAAGACAAGCAGCGCCCGGCAGCCAATGTTTGATACCATTAAGGCTGACAGTGGGGAATGATCTCTGCTGCAACATCTACCCATCAGGCATGATTGGAAACATGTGTTGTGACTGAAAGGATCGATCCTGCTGTGAGTTTTGACTCTGATGACTCTGAAGATGAAAGGGTGGGGCCTGCTGTGAATGTGGAGTCTGAATTATCAGAGGACACAGATGTGAGCCAGGAGGATGAGAGATTATCGGACAGACAATCCTCACCAGAGCCTTCGAATTCACTCATGCCAGCAACTGATCCACAAAATGAGTCAGAGGCTTCTAATGGGGAAACTGACAGATCGTGGATTGATGCTAGAATCAGGAGAAAAATGAAACGCCAAGTTGAAGGGAGGCGTCAAGCCAGATATTGATTAGAGAGACTGACACGCCCATCCAGGTGATTTAAGGAGGATTGCTGATTCTCAAACTTTGCTTGGAAGCAAAGTGTTTGATGTATCATTGTAATTTATGGAATTCTGAATTACCAGACAGATTCCGGGAAGTCTGCCAAGGACTGGAATATAACACTGTTAACCCTTTTTTAGTCTGGTTCTTTTTTGTTTGAATATTTTGAACTGTGGAACTCCTTGTTCTCACTTGTGAATATAGGTGAGACATAACAGTATAATATGCACAATTCTAATATGGTAACATATTACATGGTAATAATATGCACAATTATAACATGGTATAATATGCACAATTCATGGTATAACACGAACAATTCTAGTTTCAGTTGCTTCTATTACTTTTGTGAGGTTCCTCCCCCTCCCAAATTACCTGGAATAACCTAGAAAATAAGTGTTACAATCTGTTTTACTGTTCCATGCGTACTGAAATATTGTATTATACTTGCGAAATCGAAGCTAACGAGTGGTGAGAAGATGCTCCCATTCTTTTCAAAACTTCCACTTCTACCCCCTTTCCTCACTGCTTCAAAAGATGCAGGCCCTTCCTTTCTGGATGCCTCTATTCCCAAGTCTCCTCCACCCCTCTCCATTTTTCCTACCGGAAAAGCTACCACCAGTGAGACAAAACGCAGGCAAGTGAAATAATCGCACGATCTTTCTGCGCTTTTCATTCTTGCTCACGTTTTTCCGACTTTCTGGCGTAGAAGGCAGTGTGTACCTAAAAGCATGATACAAATGCAACGAGTAACATAAAACCACCACGCTCTTAATCTCAGGATCTCCTGAAAAAACGCAACCCATCCATCCCTTTTGATACAGCTTTGTTTTCAAAAGCCGCTCCCCGGAGATGGAAGGCAGGGACGGAGGGCGCCGGCGGCAGAACCGGACGAGATTTCTCTGCCGAGCCCAGCTCTTTTATTTTAATTGGAAGCTCGGGGGAGGAGGAAAAAAACCCAACCCTCTCGTGGTCATGGACGTGTGGGTTTTGTTCTGAAGCAAGCCTGCTTCTTTCACAATCGCCCGCCCCCGGGGGATAAGAGACCACGGTGTGATTTCGGAAGGAGGTGGATTTGTTGGACGATGAACCAAAGTCGGCGTTGTCTAACGCGGGGAAGGTCAGTCACCGAGGAACAAGTGAAGACTTCTGGCTACTGCGGGCGTGGATCTCGGGGAAACCAGGGGGAAGAGTGGCGCCCCGGCCGGCGCGCGGCTCCTCGACTTGAGGGAAGCACGAAGACTGGCCCGGAGAGCTTAGCAGCCGCTTAGAAAGCTTTCGCCGTGAGGCCCGCCCTCCTAGGAGGGAGATGGCCAATGAGAGGTCAAAGGGGCGGGGTTTGAGGGGCAGCTGTGACGCCACCAACCCGGAAGTGGTCGAGAGCTCTTGGCTGGAGGTTTTCCTAGCAGCCGCTCCCAGCGGGAAGGGGACCCTCAGGTAGGCAGGCAGGCAGGGCTGCTCTGGGACAGTTATGGAGCCCGGTTGGATCTGATGGTGGGGAGACGCAGCAGCAGGGGCCCTTTCCCTTGCTCTCCACCACTCTTCTCTTTTTGCCAACGTGACCTGAAAGAAGATGGGTCTGCTTTCCTGAACCGGTTCTCGTGCGCTTCTCTCCTCTTCCCCTGCCGCAGCTTCTTTGCCTTCCTTTTCTCCCCTTGTGTTGTCTTCTGCGCGTAAAACGCTTCGTTGCTCTCCGTATACCTCCTCTTTCCTGGCCCGAATCCGGGCCCTGCTCACGCTGACCGTTTGGCAGAATTACACTTGCTACACTCATGCACAGCCTTGAGTCAGCACGTGTGTGCCCAGAGACAGTCGTCTGAACGAGGGTAAAAATCTACATTCCTGTATAACAACCTTCATTTCTTGGAGAGAGTTAACTTAAAGAGTAGTGGGAGGGGGGGACGCTTTATTATTGACATTAAGTTGTGTCCTGGAACTGATAACTGTATTAGACACTGAGCAAGTATACCAGGAATTGGCTACTCCAAAATGTCTTGTATTTCTGTGTCTCTGTATTTTCATATTCTGAATATATACATATTCATATTTTAAATATATGTGTGAATGTCTACACATAGTCTGATAACTTATTGCAGTGGGACTTTTGGATCTTGTGAGTTGCCCAGATCCTTTATTTATTTGTTTGTTTTAGTTTGTTTGGTCCTAGGTCAGGGGTCTCCAACCTTGGCTCCTGGAAGCCTGGCGGACTTCAACTCCCAGAATTCCACAGCCTGGCTGTGGAACTCTGGGAGTTGAAGTCCGCCAGGCTTCCAGGAGCCAAGGTTGGAGACCCCTGTCCTAGGTGATGTATAAATCATATAAATAAATATCCGAGTGGTGCAGCACCTACACTTTATTCTATAATGCTTCAGGATAATAAGAGAAGCTCCAGTTGTTATACTTGTTTATGCCTTTAGGTGGTGGGGGCTGCAAGTCCTGAACCATTCTGATTGCCTAGCCCAATGGCAGCCGAAGTGAAGGTGTCTGGGCAGAATCAGGAGCAATTTCTACTGCTGGCACGATCTGCCCGTGGAGCTGCTCTGGCCAGCCTCATTCATCAAGTGCTGGAAGCCCCTGGTATTTATGTTTTTGGAGAGCTTCTTGATATGCCAAATGTACAAGAGGTGAGCACTGAGACTCATGGGGTGAAGACCTCGGTTGTATATGTGCAGCCTTCCAAAGGCCTGATGGAAAATAGAAGGTCCTTATCCTTTCTAGATTTATATGACCCCTGGTGCCTCTATTCTACAAGACAGCCTTTCTTAGCACTGTCTTGCTATTATAATTACTTTAGGATAATTTGAAGTCGTTGATTATGCTTTAAAGCAGAACCATTGGTTCACACATCCTTTGAAATGTTATTTCAGGTTTCTGTGTGACTTCCTTTGACAAATTCTTGTGTAAAATGGAGTAATCGTCTTTCTATTGAAGCACTGAATAAATTTGCTTTTAAGTGAATGCTTTTCAAACTGAATTTGGTAATCCATGCGGGGGTTCCTAAAGTCATTTAGGATTTTTGTCTGGGATTGTAATTGCTCAGGCTAAACAGAATTGCTTGATCTTTCTGTATGCTGAATTTTAAAATGCCAGTATTTATGCCAGGTAAATATATATTTGTAATAGATCTACCCAGTACCACCTTTAAATGGGATGTGTCTCTTTGAATGCTTCCCAATCCTCCATAAAGGCATGAATCTCCCTAAAAATATATACCTTTAATTAAAAGATTTGATGATTACATGGTGGAAAAAAGGGTTGAAAGAAAAGTAATGTTGTAGGCCCTTGCACAGAATTCCTCTAAATATTTTTGGTTCATAGGCCATTTTTTCTATAATTAAGGAAAGGCTTACAATGATAATAAGAAAATAGTGTGGGGTCCTTAACTTTATTAAAAATGTGTCATGAAACATAGTGGTTTGAAATATGTGGTTCCCAAACTATCGCAATAGCACTTAGACTTATATACCATTTCACAGTGCTTTACAGCCCTCTCTAAGCCGTTTACAGAGTCAGCATATTGCCCCATATAATCTGGGTCCTTGTTTTACCAACCTTGAAAGGGTAGAAGGCTGAGTCAACCTTGAGCCAGTGAGAATTGAACTGCTGAACTGCAGCCAGCAGAAGTTGCCCACAGTACTGCATTCTAACTACTCCGCCGCCACCACGGCTCATGCTATAGCAGTCCAAGTAGATTTATAGAGGGAAATAACCCTGTATTTCTCTGAGGTGATTTGTTCAATGGAATATGGGAACTTAAAACGGTTCACCTTTTTTAACCTGGCACACAAACCTTGCTTTTTGTGAAGTCTACAAAACCTCTGAATGTCAATGACCTGAATAATAGACAGATTTTGGTGATGTATAAAAAATTCCCACCTTTTTTCTAGAACACATTTTTGGGAGAGGAGCTAGATGGAGAGATAAATGTTATACAAAATTATCCATAACCTTACTTTATATCTGAGAGAAATACAGGGTTATTTTCCTCTATAAATCTATTCCTTTTTTTTTTCTTAGATATTTCTGTTGGTTTTGAGCATCTGTAAACTGGAGCATTCCCACCACAAGAACACTGCACAGAAGGAAACAAATAGGCTGTTTTAAAGATTTTCCATAAAATTGTTTGTACTAAAATTATACATGATTATACCATTTGGGATGACAGATGGCGACTCATAACATTAAACAGACTTAAACAATAACAACTCTCCGTATATAAAACTATGTTGTATGTCTAAGAGCAAATAGGCGAGAACATTTCTCTCTATCCAATATTTTTCTACGTGCATATTAGGTATTTTTAATTCTAGGCAAAATAGTACATTATATCAATTCCTCCATAATTTTCTTGAGTGGTACAGAATGGGCAGAGGCTCACCATATTGATGAAAACCAGATCTATTGTTTACCTGGGATGTACATGTTCACAAGGTGGGCCACCAATATTTCCTTCTTGCATGCTGTGTGCTGGTGTTTTCTATGTGGGAAAGAGAGAAAATTAAGTTTCTTTAATAACTAAGCAAAATTATTCTGATGTGAAAGATTCCATGAACGCAAAAAAATGATTTTTTTAGTCATTTCTCAAATAACTGTAGTTGTTTTCTGTCCCACTACAGCTAGCTGAAAGTGAGTTCTCACCTGTTTTCCGCCTGCTTACAGTCTTTGCATATGGGACGTATTCAGATTACCTGGGTATGTCTTATTTTCTCCTTAAGAAACAGGAATGGTAGTGAAAATTGCCAATAGAGATGGAAGAACCAAGAAAACCAAAATGAAGCAATGCTTCATAGCAGGGTTTAGATAATATGAAGTCATTCAATGCTGAATCCCTCCTCCCTATGGACTAAACCAGGGGTCTCCAACCTTGGCTCCTGGAAGCCTGGCGGACTTCAACTCCCAGAGTTCCACAGCCAGCTTTGCTGGCTGTGGAATTCTGGGAGTTGAAGTCCGCCAGGCTTCCAGGAGCCAAGGTTGGAGACCCCTGGACTAAACGTTTCATGGAGTTGAGAAAGAAACTGCTGGACATTGAAAGGAGACTAAAGCTGGCCCATAATGTGTAATTGCCTCACTCTTTTGATCCTGCTTTCTGTAATTTCCTGTTTGTTATCCAGGATCTTTGGATGATGTCCCAATGGATGGAGAGTATTTGTAGTGCATAAGGAGAGGGCTGCCTTGTGGCTAGCAACCAAATTTTTATTTTTACTGTGCTCTCAGAATTAGAGTCTATTGGTTTTGTAAATGTCTAAGTGGCTAATTTGTATGTTTAAACTCTAGACCCCCAAAGAAGGAAGAATTTGTATAGGATTACTAGACATTTATGTAAACACTGTGCATGTTGTCTAAGCAAATGTTGACTGTTTGACTTAAACTTTCTATTCTATTTAAGGAGGAGAAAAAAATGGGGCTGGGTGTAGGGTGCCTGAATCTGTCATGAGAAGTAGAAAAAAAAAATTGGAAGAATGCTTAACTGTATAAAAAGTGGATGGGATCTTATCCAGCAAAGGTAGTGAGGAATTGAAGGAATATTTCTTGTTTCTTTTTGGTCTGTGAACAGCTGAAGCTGGGAATCTACCTCCCTTGACAGAAGCTCAGAAGAACAAACTGCGCCACCTGTCTGTAGTCACCTTGGCTTCTAAGTTGAAGGTAGCCTACCTACCCTTTTCTTGCCTTTTCTGCTCCTTGTTTAGAAGCCCTCTGGAATTGGGTGGCTAATGAATGCAAACAAACCCACGTACTTAACACCGGCTTGTGTGCCTCTGCAGTGCATCCCCTATTCTGTACTGTTGGAGCAGCTCCAACTGAAGAATGTGCGGCAACTGGAGGATTTGGTGATTGAGGCAGTGTATGCCGATGTTCTCCGAGGGAGCCTGGACCAGCGCAACCAGCGGTTAGAGGTGGATTATAGCATTGGCCGGGACATCCGCAGAGAGGAACTCAGTATCATTACACGCACGCTCCAAGAATGGTAAGGAAGACTTTGGTCTTGTGAAAACTTGGGAAGATACATCTTAACAAAGTCAAAGAAGCCCAACAAACCTTCTCAGGCTCTGCTGCATATGTGGAAAGAAGCCAGATGGGTGCTGATCACGGGGCCCCATTCAGGACTACAGTCTCCTAACCAGCATCACATGGCTTGGCAAGGATGAACGAAGGGCTTTTTATCACTTATATAAAATAGTCCTCACTTAATAACACTAATTGGGATTAGCAACTCTGTCACTAAGCAAAACCTCAAGACAGGGACCCCTCTGCTTATTGACAGCAGTTCTAGCAATCCCACATGTTGTTCAGTAAATTGCACATGGTCATTCGGCGAGGATCCACCTAGATCCCAGCCAATTTTGCAGGAAGAGAAGTGATTGCCTCCACTTCAACTTCCTCCATTCACCCAGCTCTTCACCATATCTGCCCTTTTGACAACCGTCACCAGCTGCCTCCTACAGTGACAAGCCCAACCCTGCTTGTCACTGTACACAGTGCACCACATACCACTGCTGGCCGGGTTCTCCTTTCATGAACCGGCCAGAGCATCCTTTTGTGCATCAGCCAGATCCTTCTTTTGCGCTGGTCACCTTCTGCATGCTGGCCAAGTCTTTCCTCCTCAAAGGGAAGTCCTGGCCAGCTCCCAAAAGAAGGACACCAGTGGCATGTGGCACAGCACAGACCTGTCTGCCTGTAGCACTCGCCCGCCCATCTGTGGAACACTTCCACAGCACGTCCCCTGTCTGTGCCAGGATGGTGAACCCAGCAGAGGGGAGGCAGGCAAAGGCAATGATGAAGATCAGCTGTGGGGAAGTGGGAGGTGGGGAGGAACTGATGGCAAGAGGGACAGTAAGTCTAGGTGGGCGAAATTTTGTTCCCCTGACCTTGGGGCGCACTTCTACACTAGAGAGGGATCTACTGTAGGTCCCTTAATTCAGCACTGTTGTAAGTTCAAATGATCACTGAACAAAAGGTGGTTAAGTGAGGACTACCTGTATGCAATATTAATACCAGGATTTGGTGCCCCATGAATTGGTCTATAAGTTATATCAATTAACATAATTTATTCTACTTTTATGTACCTTAAAAGTGGGGTAGGAGGCAGTTAGGGATGCTAAAGACACTGAAATTATATTTTTTGTTGATAGAAATATACCTCCCCCATGTAATGTACGAGTTTTATCAAATGTTGCAAAACATTGTAAATAAACGTTTCCATAAACTAGAAATTTGGTCTTAGGTTCAACCACCTTTTTGTCTTTTAAAAGTGAAAGCCAAGATTCTTTACATTTTTTTTTGTACCTCTAAAATCTTGCTTTACATTCAACTTGATCCTACTCTTAGAAAAATACTTTTCACTGATGGGAAGAGAGTTGTATGCCTGTGTGGTGATCTTGCCAAAGTATAGATGTCTGTGGAGACAGATTCATTCTCCAAGAACTGTTTCTCCTACCCCTCACTCCTTCCCTTGCTATGAGAACACTTGGCACACCACTTTTCAATTGAAGTCTCTCCAGTGGGGTCTACAGCAAAAAATACAACGATGCTAAAAGAGACAGAGAGAGCCACTCATCATCAAGTAAATGCTGCTATTAAGTGCTTGGATCTCAACATCTGATGCAAGCACTAAGGTCATGAGATGTGCATGACATTATCATGCCCATTTCCTTGATGGTTCTCCTATTCTTGGGTGCCCATGAGCCAGTCTGTCTTCTGGATCTCCCAATCTCAAGATTTATGAGCTTCTGCTAAATGCTGTTTGCTCTCTTAGTTGCTTTGTTGGTCTCCTGCTTGTTCAACTTTTACTGGTCCTTCCCAGGTGCCAGGGCTGCGAAGTTGTCCTTTCAAGCATTGAAGAACAAGTTAGCCGAGCCAATCAACACAAAGAGCAGCAGTTGGTCCTGAAGCAGCAGATTGAGAGTGAGGTGAGGGGCAGACTGACTTCACCATTACACCTGGCAACCTCTGCCAGTCTTCTACATTTCTGGTCTAGCTCAAGTAGGCAACTTCCGGCCACCTGTAGTCTCCAGTTGACCCACTAAGATTGTGCCCCTGAAATTCAGCAAGTCAATTTTCTGTCAAGGAGGAAAGCTGATGCGGGAGCATAAACCCTACCAGCAACTTGCCAAGCTTAATTCAAATGTTTTAGGTTATTGCCTATAAATCCCTAAATCGACAGGGAAGACCTGCTATAAGTCACCTCCATCTAGATCAGGGCTGTCCAACCTTGGCCCCTTGAAGCCTGGCGGACTTCAACTCCCAGAATTCCCCAGCCAGCTTTGCATTCTGTGGGTAGCTCCACTTTGCTGGCTGGGGAATTCTGGGAGTTGAAGTCCGCCAGGCTTCAAGGGGCCAAGGTTGGACAGCCCTGATCTAGAAGATAAAGTGGGAGGGATCCCCAAAATAGGCATTCTGTGGGTAGCTCCACTTGTCTGGAATAGCTTGCCCCCTCATGCCCCCTTCCCCAAAAGAAGGGTAGCTTGTGCTCCCTTTGCCTTCCAGAAGGTTGTAAGAACCTGGCTGTTCTGGAAGGGCTTTGGATTTCTTTATTATATTTATTAAGACCTAGTATGTATGTTGCTATTATAATTGGGGTTATATTTTTTTTTTCGAGTTTTATTTTTCAATTGCTATGTCATTTTGTTGCTATTGCTCTTGTACTGTGTTTACAGTCTTTGAAATTGAGGCACATGTATTTTTTTTTTTTAAACAAATTTTATTAATTTTACATAGAACACAATAAAACATAAACAAAACTAAAAGATATTTTCTGAAGGTTGTCTGATCCCGGGTTGAAACTCTTCAGACAGACACAAATTCAAACATCCTATTCACTTTATATATCCTTCCATATCTGATTATCATTTTCTTTTTTATATTATATATATAAACCATTTTTATCAATTTTATATAAACAATGCACAAGGCATAACAGCTTATAAGTTCTTTTCTAAGAAAAAATAATAAAAGAAGAAAACCAATAGAACATAACAATCCCAAATTATAGTATCAATACTTTGTCTATTTAACTTCATATCTTATCCCAACTTCTCCTTTTCATCCAAATTATTTCTTATTAATTAATTTTTTTTTGCCTTTTTTCAATATACAACATCCAAAAAAGAAAAAAAAACATAACAAAACCTTTATATATCCTTTCATATCTTATTACCATTTTCAATAATATTCTTTGTCTGTTCTATTTCCAACTATCCATTCATCTTTTTTCTTTTATTATACTTCTTCTATACACCAATTGGAGTAACGTCTATAACTCATTACCCTAACTTAAAAGTACTTCATACAACAATTTTTCTTGGGATTCTGTTTAAAAGATTCTAAAATTACACAATGAATTTTATACTCTAAATACACATATAAAAAACACAATCTTATGTACCCTCCAGAATCCCTCTTTTATCCTAAATTAAATTCACCCATTGTCTCTGAATAAACCTTTTTTCTTTAGATCTTGCTTCCCCCCATTGAGGCTTCTCCTCCCCCCCTTTCTCTCTTGCTTATTCTTCTCCTTGCCCTTTTTACCCCTTTGTCTTTCCTCCTCCCTTTTCTTACTCCCTTTCCTTTGCTTTCTAACCTTGTCTCCACCTTTCCGCTCATTTTTCTCTTCTTTGGTTGTTTTTATAATTCTTAAAATCCCCTTTTTCTTATCCTTTTTCTCCTCCTCCCCGGAAAGAACCCATTGTTCATCAAAGATGGCTTCTTCTTCCTCTTCTTCTTTATCCCAGTCCTTCTGCTGCGTAGTCAACTTTTCATAAGTACATAACGCCATTTCTAAGAATTGAAACAAAGTGCCCAAAGTATCTTCTTTTTTATATTTTTGATATTCAGTCTTTAGTTCATCCACAAGCGATGCCATTATGAAAAAAGAAACTTTTCCCAAAACAACCACAAATATTTTTAATCAAGAATAATTCAAAAAAAAATTCCAAAAATTAATACTTTTCTTCCTTCTTCTCTTTCTCTTTCTGGGGTTAATGTTTAATCAAAGAGGTCCAATTACCACATACCTTTCTTTGCGATTCTAGGCAATCTCCTCCTTTTTCAGCTTCTGCTCCAATTTTTTTTTCCTCTCCCTTCCCACTTGCAATATCAATTTTAAATAATCAGAAATCCATACCTCCAACAAGGGTTTTCCAATTTTTTAAGTTTTTCAATGTCCAAAAACCCTTTTGTCCCTTAGCTTCAACTCTCAAAACAATTCACTTTCAGTGTCCAATATGTCCAAACATATCTGCTGTTTCCATGGGGTGGGAGAGTGAAGAAAAAAAAAGTTCCCTTTAACAGCTTCTCCGCCGCTTTCGATCTTCTTAGGGATACAATGTATCCTCCAGCAATTCAAACAGCTCAGTTCCAACCAATTTTAAAGATGTTACTTGACCCGGCTCAGACAGCACTTTCACTTTTCTTACTTCCTCCAGCGCAATCTTACCCGGTTGCTGGCTTCTTCGTGGCGGCCATTGCTGACCGCTGCTCCACCGCCTTGGGAAAAAGGGGTTTTTCCGGAGGAGGAGGGGGTCTGCGACACCCCCAACCCCCTGTCCGACTCCCCTCTCTCTTCAGCTGTCCCTACAGGGCAGCCATATCCCCCTGACCCATCTGGATCGGGGGGTACCTCGGCGGCTAGCACAGCAGGAATCGCGAGCTGTCGCGAATTCCTGCTGCCCCGAAGCCACGTGAAACCGGAACGAGGCACATGTAATTAATAAACATGCTTCCGGTAGATTTATCTTGCCTACTTTAGATGAGATTAATTCCTGCAACAATAGACTGAAAATGTCAAATCCATGTTTTCTGTATCTGATGTTCCTTCCTTGCTGCTTAATAGATAATACCTCTTCTTACTCCATGTAAGGCATTTTCTTGTCTCTGTGTATAACATAATAAAAGTCACTTCTCACAAGCAGTAAAACTGGATCTAAAACTAACCTGTGAATATTGTCTTTAAAGAGATGATTATAATACTTATTCTATGATTGATCATCATTCAAATCTTACCAAAAATATTTAACATAACATTTTTGGAAGTGAGATGCAGAAAGGTGCTCTTAAAATGTGATCACAATAGCTCCATTCAAAACTATGTTTTATTAGCCTGATCATAGCAATTTGAATCTGGATGACAGACCAGATTAGATTTTTTTTTTTAAAAAAAAAAACTTTGTCCACCTCTCCGTGGAGAATATTCTTTCTTTCATTTTTACATGGTCAATTTGCCTTTTAGCCATTTAATTCTATACTGAATGTGGCAGAACCTTTAATTATTACCAAGCATTACCAAATTTCCCATTTTGCTAATTGTTGCATTTTGATGTGCACCGTTGTTCCAGGCTTAGAAACATTGAAGGAAGGATGCGAAGGTGCGTTTTCAGAATTTAGGAGGTTGTAAGAGAGTAAAGTGTGTATGTGGAGCTTTCAGATATTTAAGGCATTTATTTTGCTTGCCCATTAAAGCACCTAAAACCTCCTTCCAGAACCTGCCATTTTTGGAGTGTTAATGCTTGACAAGGCAAGCAAAACCCAGAGCTGTCCTTGAGCCAATGATCCTTGTCTGCTTTACGTGCTCTGATAAAATTCTTGTCACATGTAGGCAAAGAGAAAATGCTCCAGTTTAATTCTGCACAAATTAATTCTTAATTATTAGAGGTCTGGGAGTTATGGGATAAAGTTTGTAACTATTATTTGTTCAGAAAACTGAGCATAATACAACATTACCAATATTAAAAAATAAAAACTACATTTCACCTGAGTAATATTTTATTCTCCAAACCAATCTATAGCACAATCAGCAAGTGCTTTTATGAACATATTTATAATACAATCAAAGTGCCTATCCCTATTTGGCTGGAGAAATTAATTATTTAGATTAATGAGCAATGTAAGAAAAAGACTATTCTAGATACCTGTAACTTCCTGGCTCATGCATTTCATTCATTTGTTGCTTATATTATGTACAGTTTATAATTTCTTCTTTGGTTCTGTGCTGTGTTGCTCTTACCCAGAATCTATTAGCAGTGGGGTAATCTACAAGTATTGTTAATAAACTGGATGAGTCAGCAGGAGGGGAGAGAAATCTCAACAGTGTGATTTTCATAATCACACCCTCAGCCCTCCAGTTGAATGCAGCACATTGGAAGGCATGCACTGAAACCTCAGCACAGGCGGGCCCCCAGGTGGGATTTTTAAATTAAGGCCTGGATGGAGAACACCTGGTGAGATTTTTTTTTCCCTAGGATGATTGTGTTAGGGAACCCTTTCTGTCTTTGGAGCTCAGAACTGTGTTTTCCTTGTTTCTTGTCCCTCATTTTCTTTTCACTTGGCAGGTGGCAAATCTGAAGAAGACAATTAAGGTAACCACAGCAGCTGCAGCTGCGGCAACCTCCCAAGACCCCGAGCAGCACTTGTCAGAACTCCGGGAGCCTGCACCGGGTACCAACCAGCGCCAGGCTAGCAAGAAGGCCTCCAAGGGCAAAGGGTGAGATAGCATTCCAGTGAAGGCTGGCTATCACTTTTCTGCAGATAGGGCAGGAAAGCAGAGCGTTGCCTGAGGTGTTCATCAATCCCTTACATTGGGGCTCTAGCAATTTACATGTAGAGTCTATAAAGCTGTTGTCTTGAGCGTTCTGAGCATTCGGGCTGAACTTCTGCTGGTCCTCATTCCAAGGCATTCTTTTTCTCTGCAGGCTCCGGGGCAGTGCAAAGATTTGGTCTAAATCAAACTGACAGAACTGCTGGCTGGGGAGTTGAAACAGGTGTCCCACGTCTGGTGCTTTCTTCTTCAATCCAGATGTATTTCTGTGCAACCTTGTCCCTGTGTAAATGATTCTGCCTTCCCATTATTTTCTTTTTGTGTTTCTTACAGCTGCTTTCCCCTGCTCCTCTCTGGTAATCTTGTTTGTACCTTCTCTATTTTGAGTGCTGCTTCTACCCCTCTCTCTCTCCCTCCCCCTCTCCCTCTCTCTTTCCTTACTTTTGTTTTCTTGAATGCATTTTTAAGGAGCCATGAAATGGCCAATGTTAAAATTACATTTGCACCAACAGGATTGTTGTGGTAGCCTGTGGAAACAAATCTGGCATCAAATGGCCGCTTAAATTCTCTGAGGAGATCCTGGGACATTTGCTGTGGGGCATATAGTTTGACATCTCAGTTTCCTGCTTTACTGGGATCTGTGAAAGGGAGGAGTGTTTGTGTGAGTGTTTGAGTGGATTGTTTTTAAAAATAGTATAAATATATAAAGCAAATAAAAAAGTACAGACCTATTTCCAAGAGTATCTTCACTTCGGTGCCATGCTGGTTTGTTTTGGATGTTTTGGTAACTGAATATATAATAGCTTTTATTTTAAAGGTTACAGCTTTGGTGGGACTTTTTTTTAGAGGGAAAATAGTAGGAGAAATAATATATAAGTTTATTAGCATGGGAATAAATCCATGCTAATCAGTACATGAACTGATACTTGGGGGAAGTTCAGACAAACCAAAGAAACGTTCGAACTTAACCAATCACTTTATTTAGAAGGCATCTATCTAAAGCTTTCTTGGTCTTTTGGATGAGGTCAAGCATAGTGTAGATTTGAAAGAACTCTAATGAGAAACCTAGTCAAATAAAATTATGTAATATATCTTCATGGTTGACTGCTAAATAGAAACCTTTGTTTAAAAAAAGGTTCCTGGAAATTACAGGCCAGCTAGTTTAATAGGACTCTGGAAAATTGGGATTTTCCATCCATGTAGAGTTCCTGTGTATGCCAGATCCTGATTCATGCTGGGCTTACAAAGGTGATCTGGATTTAGCCTGCTGATGGAACAGGATTGGAAACCGTAAGCTGTCTGGGACAAAGTCATTCAAATCAGTGGGACTCAGTACAGAAGTGGGAAGCATAGTTTCCTTTGGCTTGAACCCAGTGTAAAAGCTATTAGTCCATTTTGTTTATTAGGTAAGAAGAGTAGCAAAATGGCAATTTCTGAAGCACTGGAAATCAACTAGTGTCTGCAACTGTTAAAAATGCAGGGAGAAACATCATTTTAGAGACATAGGCTTTCCTAACTGTCTTTGGAAGACAACCTTCTCTTCTACTAACTTAAATGCTGCCCAATTAATATGGGATATATATTTTTCCCCAAGAAAGGTAGATGGTGTGGGAGGAGGCAGTACTGTAAGAACTAGAGAAATAGAAATAGAGGTGGGCAGCAATTGACAGTGAGAAAAATATGTGAAATTGTTTCAGCTGTAACCTTTGTTTTTAGAAATTGTAAAGAAATATGAAAAAGAGCCCCAACCAAGTGTGCAGGAAGAAGATCAGAAAGATTTGGATATATCAAAGCTGGGATAAGCCTACTTACTGCTAAGACAAACCTTCAGAATTCCCAAAGCTAGGTTAACATCCTCAGATCAGTGATAATATGCATTCCTCCCTTCTTTGATTCAGGGGGAAAATACATTGTTATGAAAAACACTGGTTCAAGAATCTGTCTTTACTATGCTTCAAAAACAGGACTGGTCAGTGTTGTAACCTGCACACTTTGGAACATGGGGGAAGTTTTAAGGCATTCCTGAAGTCCTCGCCTCTCACATCAAGCCATGTACTAGCAGGAGCTGCCTCTGATATTTTTTGGCAGGGAGCCGGGTTGGGTGGTGGTGGGGAATAGCTGAGAATCTGTATTTTCTGGGCTGAGTGGTCACTTGTTGGCTTGGTTCAGGGCAGGTAATGAGAGAAAGATTACCTAAAGAAGGCTAGGCAGCTGCTAAGTAAGACATGGAGAAACTGACTGATGTACAGAAGAGGTACTAAACCTTTGCCATGCCTTGGGAATGCTAAAGCATTGGTGGGTTAGTTAATTTAGTCCAGGTTGTTCTGCAGTATGGTGGGATAGACTGAGTTTCAACCAACAGGAACTCTTGGCCCTATATAGGCAGCTCTAGGTCCTTCAAGCCTTTGCAAAGAGGAGGCAGAAACAATATCCCACCAAAACCTGCACAGCCCAAGAGTCAAAGTAGTTTAAATTCTGCCAAGCGCTGATAATTCTTCCTTGTTTGTCACAAATGGGTAAGACAGTACCCTTTCCCCAACATTAAAAATCAAGAAGCACCAGGGTCTCTCTACCAACAAGTTACATAAAAAGATTTGAATGTTTACCAAAGAAAAGCACTACCAGAAAATCTTTAAAATATTGGAGTGGAGGTCAGGGGAAGAAGTACATGACTGAGAATGGGGGTTGTCTTGTAGGTCCTGACAATCTCCCCCCCCCAAGTGGGAATATTGATCTCATGAAGATAAATGTTCCATTAGCTTGATTAGATTAGGGTGACATGATATCCAATAAATGAACTGTGCTCACATATACAAGTTGTACTGGTGATGTGTCCAGTCCCTCTGGAAGCCATGGCAAAACTGGCCATTGAAATGGTTGTATCCAGAAACCAGATGGGAAAGGATGGTCCTGCAGCAGGATAGCTAGTGCCCAGCTAACCCTTCAAAACCTAGGAAGGTTTTCTGCCAACATGGAATGGAAACACTTGTGCACAACTTCAGTGTGGCCAAGCTAGCAATGAGATGGCTAATCTGTTCGAAGGACACTTTTTGGCAAATAAATAAGATGCCTTCATACAACAACAACCATGATATGGGCTACACTTGTGCTTCATTTGTTAAAAAGGGAACGTTAATCTTATATCAATCTTTTGGTCACTTGTACCTGAACTGTTATGAAATGTGCCAGGCAAAGCCAGTCTTATTTCTGAAAACAAAGGTAGGTGTTTCTTTCTGCTAGGCAACTTATAGCACAAAAGAGAGCAGTGTGTTAAAAGAGAAATGTTTAAATTCCTATTCACTTTCAGGCACTAGATGACCTTCGGCTATTCAATAACTCTCTTAGCCTAATGTTCTCAAAGGGCTGGTGTAAGGGCAAAACAAAATAATGATTCTGTGTCTTGCTGGTTTTATTTATTCATTGGTGTATTTATTTTTACCTACAAGCTTTTCACTCTGCTTTATCATCCATTGCCCAAAGGCAGCTTACAGTAGAGAGACAAAAGTTGTAACAGTACTAGAGAATTTGCAGGAAACAGGAGGCAGCAACTATTAAAAGCAATTAAAAATAACGGGAGAAGGGGATTGATCTAATGTGGGTGCCTGGTGCATGTGGGAAAGGGAAGGAAATTTTACCTGTAGGCCAGTAGTCTAAAGCTCACATGAGAGGAGGGAGGAGATAGTCCTTTAGATACATTCTGATCTTAAATCAAACTGGCTTTAAAAATACCTTTCTTCTATTTAAAGATGGATTAGAAACCTTCTAACATGGTATACCTTGAGTAATACGCATGGCTGTCCAGCCCAAACAGATTAAAGTGAAAATGACCTCCCCCTAGGCTTTGGTATAAGGGCCCTCCACATGGATTACTCACAAAATGGGAGAACAGTGTTTCAACAATCACACTGAGGTAGTTTGTACAGAGGACACCCCCCTTAATTTGTCCCTATCCTGGCCTTGGGTAAGATTGGCAGTTGTCCTTTTTTGCTACATTTCAAAAGGGTCTCTCTCTTCCCCTCACTTTCCCCAAGGTGTGCCCCAGCACAGGCCTGGCTATGCAGTTTCTCTGGCAGGCTTTCATGTGATCTAGACAATGCCTGTGCTCCAATTGATCACTCTGGATCTGCCATGATGTCCCTTTCCTAGTGACTAAATTAGTAGACCAGCAAAATACTGTAAACATAATATATTTAGATTTCAGTAAGGCATTCGATAAAGTAGACCACAACCTACTTCTTAGTAAGCTAGAAAAAAAGTGGAATAGATAGCACCACCACTAGATGGACTCATAACTGGCTGGCAAACCATACTCAACGAGTAGTTCTTAATGGTCTACATGGAGGGAAGTAAGCAATGGGGTGCCACAAGATTCCTTCTTAGGCCCAGTACTCTTCAATATCTTCATTAATGACTTAGATGAGGGAATAGAAGGGGAACTTATCAAATTTGCAGATGATACTAAGCTGGCAGAAATAGCTAACACCCAAGAAGATAGGCTCAAGATCCAGATGGGTCTTGACAGACTAGAACACTGGGCCATATCTAATAAAATGAAATTCAATATAGAGAAAAGTAAAGTCCTACACTTAGGCAAGAAAAACCAAAAATACACATATAGACTGGGTGAAACCAGCTTTTTGGATTGACAAACACCATCTTGCATGTTCAAACATAGTGTTTTAATAAAATATCCAGGTCCAGGTCCAAACCAGGAGAAAGGCACTGGAAATAAAATGTAGACTGGAGGCTGATTGAAAATAAAGGTTCCCTTTATTGATGGAGCAGAACCACTGACTCTGGGACAGCTGACAAAATGGAGTTTTGAGTGGGTGGGTTTTACATCTTCTGGATTCCTGTGGGGCCATGTAAGGGTCATAACTGGCTCTATAGGCAAAAGGGGAAATGCAAATCCTAGGTGTTTGAGCTAATTTTGTCAATCTTTGGCTTGATTGTGTTGCTTATTGTTTCGCTTATCTGAAGTTTCTGCCTGACCCAGTCTTTCTGAATGGATTATCAAATCTGCATTTTTATAGGTTGGCCACCACAGTTTCTGCTTGGGGCAGAGAAACTGGGGCTGGGCTTTTTTTTCTCCATTTCTCCTTTAGAGGAAATATTCTATCCTGCCTTTTTAATATCCCCAAAATATTGTTGGGCTTCCCACAATAGCATCCAGGTCATATCTGCATTTTGATGGATATGGATATAGAATCATTGGTTGCAACAAAGAAACAACAATACTTTGGACCTAATGTAAGTTTGGTCTGTGTTCAGCTCAGCACCTCCCTGGCAGGCGGGCAGTATCCAGCAACACCACTAGGAGGAGCAGACTTCACTGCCTATGTCAGAATGCCCTGAGAATTTAGAAAAGAGAGAGGGGATCAACTTCATCACCTAATGGACATCTAGATTTTCATAGCCCAGGTGTGAAAGGCCTAAAGCTTATACCTTTGGTTACACTGAAATAGGAGGCTCCCCAACTATGCATTTCTCTGGTATTATGTACCATATGTAGGCGGGGCTTGTTCTGAAGAAAATGTGATGACCCGTAGTCTCTCAAAATAACCCAAAACCCAAAACATACATTAAAGTCCGGTAAGGCCTTCAACGTAACTTCATTGTTTTATTAGGCACAGTTTAAAGTCACAAAAGTAAATAATGAGGCAAAAAGAAAACCAAAACAAACCAAATTGACGAGAGTTCCAAAGCAAGCCAAGATAACTAATCATAAACTCCAGGAAAATAACTGAGGAGAGTCCATGGGAAGAACGCCAGCAAAGATAAACCTCTTTCAAAGTAAACACTAAACTTTGACTCCAGCAATTCTAACTGCATAGTTACAAACTTATATACATAGCTCCCAGCTGCAAGCCACAAGGAGGATCATGGTAATCTCCACTTGAGTAGACCTTGCTTTTCCCTGATCCTCTCCTCCCTGCATGACCTAGGATGGATAGGGGATCCTCCTCTGACTGCTCAGCCGGCCTCTGCTCTTCCCCAGCCTCCTTCCCCACCTCTGGAGCCACACTCCCACTCCCTGTTGGCTGTTCCTCCTCTTCCTCAGAATCAGTCTCCACCAGGGGCATGACAGAAAATACTTTCCTGCTGGTGAATGCACTTGTGAATGACTAAGATTTCAGTTCAGTTATTTATTAGAGGTCACAGACCCAACATGATGGATTATTAAAAAACATGAATGCAAAATATCCATCGTTCCCTCCTCTTGTCTGAGGTTCAGGCTATTAATTATAGTTGTTTTAAATCATTTTGCTTGAAAGACTAAGGCATTATCATTGGTTCTGAGCAAGCTCAGCTGTCATTTCTCTTGCTTCCTTTGAAATTTTGAAGAATCAAAGAACAATATGTGGCCGTGTTTGCTTCTGTCTTTATCATTAATACTCCCAGTACATTAGAGAAAGCTGCTTTTTGATGTTCCCAATTCATACAGTTCATTTCATGACAATAAAGATGCTGCAGCAAAAGTTCCCAGATCTTAACACTGCCCCCTCTCTCGTTTTCTTTTTGTTAAGCTCCCATCTTTGTATTTGTATCCTCCAGGATAATAAATGTTCTGCATCAGTGCTGTTTCCCATTCTTCTATTGCACACCAGACCAGTCAAAGCGCCATCTGGAGATTTGGGAAAATGACACAGAGCTAAAAGACAGGTCCCTGTGCTGCTTAGCATATTGTGTATCTGAGCTTAGGGTGGCTGTTGTATTTCAAGGGATTTGTGGTTTAACTTAATCTAATTATATTAGGAGTTGATTCAGTAATCTGTTCATATCCCAGCTTGATCACAAGCTGCACTGTCCTCTTAAGAAAAGTGTGCTTTAGTGTATAAAGATATTTATGTTTCTCTTACATGACCCAAATAATGCATTTCAAACACTATAATCATGGGGCAACCTTGAATATATCCATGCAGCTTTCTTGGCAACAAAATGGAAGTGGCTTATCACTACTAAACAAATTCAATAGGTCACGTGTAAAAAAACAACAACAGGTTGTTTTGCACTGAGAAATAGCCGATATGAAGTCTGAAAATCAACCATAATGTATCTTTTTTAAAAACATGGCTTCTTTAAATTCTCATTGCCCTGTTTTGAAATGGTACCTCAGTGGAACTTCTGGTGAGGATTCATGGCGAACTAAGAGCAGTAGCCAGATGGGATTTTCTGGTGAGTCAAATCTCTCCAAAAAAGGAGAGATTGTGAGATTGCCTACTTATACTACATGGACAGCTGCTCCTCAGGAGTAAACTGCAGCAACTAAGGTTTCTGCAGTCAGCTGGTGAGTTGAGTAGCTGAGAGTTGTGGGATTTCCACCAAAGCTCATAGCTGTAATGTAGCCTTTTTATAAAAAAAAAAAAAAACCTTTATTTAATCTTTTATAATTTTAAAAAGACAAACAACAAAAATATAAATCTTATAACATCAGCAGTTTGTGACATTCATCTTATACTAATATTTTGTGCATTATTTACAAATATATCGAATTTATGCAGATACAAATCATTAACTTTTCTAGTGCTTATCCCTATTTATTTACAATCCATTTATCTATCCAACAATCTATCTTTGCTCAATCCAATCATACCATTTTCCCCCACATCTTGTAATAATCAGATTCCTCTTTCTCTTGTAAACTCAAAGTTAATTCGTCCATCTCAGCACAGCTCATTATTTTTTGAATGATCAATTCTTCTGGTGGTATGCATGTCTGTTTCCAACACTGGGCATAGACAATCCTGGCTGCAGTTAAAATGTGCAATATTAAATATTTTGTATTTCTCCCATATTTCTTTCTGAATATCCCCAATAAAAATAATTCCGGTTCTAATTCTATTTGCTCATTGTAACAATTTTTGAATTTTTAACCAATATTTTTGGGTTTCCGAGCAGGATCACCACATATGATAAAATGTAACCTCTTTCTTTTTGTACTTCCAGCATGCCAGATTCATATTAGGATACATTTTGCTAATCTCGAAGGAGGCAAATACCATCTATAAAACATCTTATAGGCATTTTCTTTATATACCGCTTATTTTGTTAATTTATAATTTCTATTCCATAAACTTTCCCATTCTGTCAAATTTATGTTGTGTCCGATATTTTGGGCCCAAGCTATCATGCATCCTTTAACATCCTTTAACATCCTCTTCTTCTAAGTCTACTTCCAGCAGATCTTTATAGATTTTTGTAATGTTTTTTTTTAAATCTGGGCCTAGTAAAATTTTATCCAATTGTTGTGGTTTCAAATATATTCCAAAATCTTTTATGTCTTGTTTGTACCTGTTCTGTAGTTGAAGAAATGTCCACCGATCAATCTGTATCCCTTGTTTTTGATAAGCTGTAATGTAGCTTTATGCACACAAAAATCTGTTGAGCCTCATGTCTTAATCACTTTGCTTCTTAATTGCTTTTCAGTTATTAAAAAAAATTCAATCGAAACATTTTTTAACATGCACTGGGTGAGTTTCTTTTAATCTTTAGTGAAATAAGTTTTAAAGATAAATTTAAGGAGATAGAAACATTTCTTTTTTGGGAATAAACAGCGAATTAGTGATTAGAACATTGATTTTTGAAAGTTATAAATAGTCTAATGGTCCAGATGGATTTGAAATAAGATTTTGAAATTAATCATTAAAAACCTTCCCATAGGAAAATGCTGTTCTGGATTCTTGTGTTAGGATGGGAATTTGAATGTCGGATATTAGAGGGAACCACAGGAACTAAATATTTCAATTAAAGGAGAAGAATGTTTACATTTGACTTACTAACGTAACAGGGAACAAAATACTTTATCACTAGAAGTAATTTGTGAGCAATGAATTCAGAAGTTAATCTTAAAAGTCTGCTTTTATAGAGGACAGTTTTTAAAAGATATTTGGAAGAGGAACAAGGTTTACTGCATAAGACTGCAATTGATCTGAAAGTGGATTTAAAATGAATATAGCAAAGAAAATGATATCAAAAGGTATTACATTGAATATATGATTGGAACTGGCTGCTGCCTTAATTATTAAAAGAGATATATAAATGGCTTTAGGGAGAATCCTCCCTTTTAATATATGAAAACCCTCAAATTAGCAAAGAAATGTCCCCCCCACAAGAAAATGCTTTTCAAGGAAAGCCTACCTTAAAGCAAAACCACACAAGTGGCCAGCCCCTGTGAATGTATATTTAGTTTCACAAACTATTCCATTCATAAACACCTTCAGCTACAGCCGCCACTGAAGGCTGGAACTGATCAGATTTTAAAAAGCAGAGAGACAAAGACACCTAAAATCTACATTCTGTCAGCATTCCAACCAAACTCCATCCTGAATTCAGCACTCAGAGACAAAGTCCATCCAAGTAAGAATTTATTAGAGAAGTCGTGTTGGAACATCTGGGGAAACCCCAAATTTGAATTCCAGCCTTGTCCCCCTCTACACTAAAACCCACACCCTGCCCTTATTGATGACCCTCAAGTCAAGCTCTCCAATCCACCTCAATTCTGAACTCCTGCCAAGTCCAGTCACTTCCTCTAAGCTCCAGCAACTCGGCCTTGAGCTGTAGCAAAATAATGTTTTGGGGGCTATCCTCCCTTCTCTCCTGTTCCCACAGCGTGCCCCACTATGGCAGTCCTAAATCTGAAATAAGATGGATCCGAGGCTGACACATTCTCCACCCAGCTCCAAGGACAGGGCACAATCTCCCAGCCACAATGGGAATCAGGCAAGAATACTTAGAATACTAAAAGGACACACTCAAGCACAGATTAAAGTACATTTCACAACAAACCTGGCATTTAAAACACAAAGCCCTAAGAACCATGTAAAAACCCATCCACTGACTAGATTGTCAGCTGTCCCAGAACAGATTGCTGTGTCTCTTCATTTTTAATTCCTAAATAAATGGAGATCTCCTTTTCTGTATCTTGCCTCCAAATTCAATCCTCCTGCGTCTTTCTCCTGAAATCAGATAACAGAAAACAGATAATCAGAGTTGGAAGGAACCTTGTAGGTCATCTAATCCGACCGTCCACCCAAGCAGGAGACCCTACACCATTTCTGACAAATGGTAGTCCAATCTCTTCTTGAAAGTCTCAACTGATGGCGTTCCCACAACTTCCGAGGGCAAGCTGTTCCATTGGTTGATTGTTCTCACTGTCAAAAAGTTTCTCCTTATTTCCAGGTTAAATCTCTCCTTGTTCAGTTTCCATCCATTATTCCTTGTCTGGCCTTCTGGTGCTTTAGGAAATAGCTTGACCCCTTCCTCCCTGTGGCAGCCCCTCAAATATTGGAAGACCGCTATCATGTCTCCCTTGGTCCTTCTCTTTACTAGACTAGCCAAGCCCAGTTCCTGCAACCGTTCGTTGTATGTTTTAACCTCCAGTCCTCTAATCATCCTGGTTGCTCTTCTCTGTAGTTTTTCTAGAGTCTCAACATCTTTTTTATAATGTGGTGACCAAAACTGGATGCAGTACTCTAGGTGTGAACTTACTAAGGCTTTATGGAGTGGTATTAGTACTTCCCTTGATCTTGTTTGTATCCCTCTGTTAATACAACTTAGGATTGCATTAGCTTTTTTGGCGGCGGCTGCACACTGCTGGCTCATATTTAGCTGGTTGTCCACAAAGACTCGAAAAACCCTTTCACAGTTAATGCTATTAAGCTGGTTTCACCCAGTCTATATGTGTACTTTTGGTTTTTCTTGTCTAAATGTAGGACTTTACTTCTCTCTATATTGAATTTCATTTTATTAGATATGGCCCAGTGTTCTAGTCTGTCAAGACCCATCTGGATCTTAAGCCTATCTTCTTGGGTGTTAGCTATTCCTGCCAGTTTAGTATCATCTGCAAATTTGATGTTCCCCTTTTATTCCCTCATCTAAATCGTTAATGAAGAGTACTGGACCTAAGAAGGAACCTTGTGGCATCCCACTGCTTACTTCCCTCCATGTAGACCATTAAGAACTACTCGTGGAGTATGGTTTGCCAGCCAGTTATGAGTCCATCTAGTGGTGGTGCTATCTATTCCACTTTTTTTCTAGCTTACTAAGAAGTAGGTTGTGGTCTATACTTTGTCGAATGCCTTGCTGAAATCGAAATATATTATGTCCACACTATTTTGCTGGTCTACTAATTTAGTCACTATGTTGAAGAATGAAATAATATTGGTTTGGCATGATCTGTTTTTAACAAACCCGTGCTGACTGCTAGTTATTACTTTACTTGTTTCTAGATGTTGGCAGATCTGTTTTTTTATTATCTTTTCCAGTGTCTTCCCGCGTATTGATGTTGGGCTGATTGGTCTATAGTTTCCTAGGTCTGTTTTTTTTTTTTTTTTTCATTTTTTGAAGATGGGAACCACATCAGCTCTTTTCCAGCCCTCTGGTAGTTCCCTGATGCTCTAGGATTTTTGAAAGATATGGTGCAGTGGTTTACCTCTGCCAGTTCCTTTAAAACTCTGGGATGTAATCCATCAGGCCCCGGTGATTTGTTTTCATCAAGATCAGACAGCTGTTCTCTTACTTTCTTTTTTTGCTTATGTTAACTTTTATTTCTGGTCTGGCTTGGAACCAGACCAGATTTTTGTTCCAACATGGCAAACCAAAACAGCAATTTGAATAATTTTCTTATATTGAGTTTACAAAACTTCTTGAAGGGTTTTATGGGAAGGTACAAAGAAAAAAATGAAAGAAAACAACCTCTAGGACATTATTTGAAGGGATTAAAGTTTAAGACTGTTAAAAATAAAAGGAATAAAAAGATATTGGATTTATTTGATTGGAGTTAATGGATTTTTTGCTGACCAGAACTGGATGACAAGATTTTAAGGATTTGTTTATAGATAAAAGATGAGATGAAGAAATCATTTCTTGTATTTTAAGAAAAGGTGATAAGTTATTAAATTGTTTATACTTCTTGTGACAAAAATGAAGTCACTGTGTATATACTTTTTCTTTCTGTTTGCTATATTCTTTCATTTCTTTTCAATTTTTCTATATGATTATTTTTTCTCCATTATTTTTACTCTTTTATTTGTTTTGTGTAATAAAAATTATAAAAATGGCACAATTGGAAAGTCTTAGTGATCTCACTTCCCTAAATCTGGCTGAGCGTACAGTGAAGAAAAGCATGTTCTTTAGAGTAATGTTTTAATCTGATTTAAATGACAGAAATATAAGCTCCACCTCTTCCCTCAAAGCAAACAGTTTTGCCTTTATTATGACCACTGAAAAACAAATTAAAGTTGACATAATAAAAACATAAAAAACAAAATGTGGAAACCGATACCATAGGGAAGAACCATGGACATTTCCTAGGAAAACGTGTGTGTGTGTGTGTGTCTTTGCATCAATTGTGACTGGCACCTGCCTGGCCAAGTCCCTGCAATTTTCTTGGCAAGCTTTTTAGAAATACTGCAGTTTGCCATTGTCTGCTTCCTGGGGCTGAGGGAGAGTAACTGGTCCAAGGACACTCAACTGACTTTGTGCCTAAGGGGGGTAGCTAGAACTCCCAGTCTTCCTAGTTTCTAGCTTTAACCACTGCACTAAACTGGCTTCCTAGAAAAACAAAAATACACCTTAAAGTCTGAAACATTTCTTTCACTTCAGTAAGAGTGAATATAACATTTGTTGAAATACAATAAATACGAATAACAGGATATTAAAAATAGAATCCAAGTGCTTAAATTCAAAATGACTAAATTAATTAATAAAAATAAATAAATTAAATGCTAGAATTGTATCTGTTGAATATTATACCATTTAGTGAATACCATTTAGTGAATCAAGACAAGATTGATTGATTTTGACTCTTCGCAACCACATAGATTTTTCCCCATGATGATCTATCCCTAACCTGGATTTTTTAGGTCTTCCAGTGGCATTCTCATTGCCACTTCCTATCCTGCTTCTTCAAAGTCCACATAGTGACATGTTTATATGTATGTGTAGAAAGTTAGGACCCATCCCTCTCCTAGAAGAATGAAATATTCTAGGAAATATTAAAAAGGCAGAATATTATACCTCCCTGGATGAGAAAAGGAGAAACATGCTCTTGGAAAGCAGCCCACACCTTTATTAATAGCCCCAGAAAGACAGATAGCCTATCTACAAGGCAAAAGATGTTTAGTTCCAGGGTGATGGGATTAGCTCTCACTCAGATCCAAGCCATTGAACCATAATAGGAATTGCCCAAAGCCCCTTCATTACATCACCCAGCAAGATTCAACCAAGCCTGGGACTCAAGACAACCTACAAAGCAGATGTGGTATTCAGCAGGTTCTGACCAGTTCTGGAGAATTGGTAGTGGAAATTTTGAGTAATTCAGACAACCAGCAAATACCACCTCTGACTGTTCCTGCCCCATCTATTCTCTGTCTCCCGAGTCCCAGCTGATCAGCTGAGTCTCTTCCACCAGGAGTGAGGAGAGAATGGAGATTTGACAGTATCATTCCCCTGCCATGCCCACCAAGCCATGCCTACCACATCATGCCCACTAAGCCACACCCACAGAACCGGTAGTAAAATAATTGAATCCCACCCCTGCATAGCCCCATGAGAGTCTGACAACCAATCCGGATACATTTCTTGCCACAGGAATAGGAAGCAAGTTCAAAGCCCAAGAGAGGGTATAAATCTCTCTCCCTCTCTCAACCATGTGCTCATTTTTGCCCAGGATCTCAAACCATGTGGTCCTGTCCATCACTATTGAGGGGTGTTTTTTTTGGGGGGGGGTGTTGATATTTCATCATCTTAGAAGAATCTTTTCCAGTTGGCTTCAACCAGAAGCTTCCAGTATAATTTGAGACCATTTCCCAAAGAGAAGCTAGACTGAGAACCCTGACACTGATACAGACCTTCATCCAGCCAGGGACTTGCCACCCACTTAATGGTTGGGTCACAAACCCAGAATTCTTTGACCTTCAGAATATCAGCATGTGCAGAAGCTTTTATCAAATAATGAAAAATGTTGGGACATCACAACTCAGTCGCACCCCTTAGTACATTCAGTTCCTGTAGGCTACTTAGTGCAGGTTTCCTACCCAGCCAGTTGTTGGGCACTTCCCTTTAGGGTCAATTTGACCTAAGCTGGTGCAAATTACCTGGATTCCATATCATTCTTTGTTTGTTTCATCATGAGAAAATTGCAGCCTTTTAACAAAGGAATATTGATTTCTTATCCTCTCATCCATGAGAGTCAGCCAAAATCTGACATCACTGAGCAATGTCCATCTATTTTGGCTTGGGCTGCAAAAGAAGCTGGATGTGATGCTTGTGCAAAGCAAGAATTTTTTTCGTTTTATTTTGCCAGTAAATTTTCAATTTCTTAGATGATCAATAGTCCTATAAAGTAATGGGGAGGTGGTATACAATCGCCCCACTTCAAAAGTTCTGATTGACTGGTCATTGGAGCATATGACTTGACTAGGATTAAGCGGGAGGTAGTTTTAATGTGCATGTGAGCAATGTCTCAAATGATGGCTTATGCGGTTTATTTAATACAGGATCATTGCTCCCTCAGGAAACTCATAGAAAAATAAACAAGTAAATGCCCATCTACTCATCTTGGTAGGATGAAGTGGAAGGGAATGCTCAGAGTCTTCTTAATCCTGTCTGGCTTCATGTTATAAACTAGACTAGAGAATAACTTATAGTTTCTTGTTGGAAGATAATGCAGAGTAGGAGGGAAAAGGAAACTAAGGGATCCATCCATCCTGCCCTTACATCTTTAAAGGCAGTACTTCTCTCTAGCTTCCTTGCTGAGGCACCTCAAAGCTCAGCTGTGTGGAGATGGAGGTGTAAATTATGTCAACATACTTTTCTGAGAATGGGATGGGTACTTGTAGATGTAAAGAAATACCCTCAATATAATTGTGGCACTAGCTAATCTAGAAGAGTCAACAGCTGGTGATATAGTTATAGATGGAAAATTGCCAAATTCTCTGTTGATGCAAAAGAGGAGGTGTGGCAACTTTAAGATGCATGGACTTCAACTCCCAGAATTCTGCAGCCAGTCATACTGTGAATTGAAGCCCACACATCTTAATGGTGCTAAGGATAAGAAAAACTACTGAAATGCATCGGAAAACACAGCCAAGGTTCATGAAAAAGGGACTTGTGAACATTTTACTTTATGTAATGTGAACTATCCAAGCTTAGTAATGAGAAGCTGAAAATATCTGAAAGCATTTCTTTCTTGGGAAATTTATTCCCCAAAAAGTGCCCTGAACTCCCCATTGTTTAAGAAGTAACATTTTCCCCTACTTTTATAGAAAAGAAAAAGCAATACGTTAGGACATCTTTGAATGTGGACATCTTTGAAGTTGGGGAAAGCTTTCTTTCACAAACTATGTTTGTGTGCCTTCAAGTCCTTTTTTATTCCTGATAACTGTCTAAACTAGTCTCTGCAATTTTCTTGGCAAGATTTTGGAAATGGTTGCCATTGCTTGTTGCCTAGGGCTGTATGAGCATGATTGGCCCACTGACAAATTCCTCATCTTGGAAAATTGTGGGTCAATTATTGAGTTGACAGTAAGCAATGCAGATCCTATCCCTGCCTTAAGCATCCATTTCTGAGTCAACTGCATATACTGTGGATCCCATTTTATATCATATTCCATTCTGAAACAGGAATGAGGACAGGTTTTCAAGGACAGAAGAGTAGAAGCAGTATTATGATAAGAATCTTCTTGTTTGCTTGTCAGACAGGAAATGTATTATAGTCTCTTTGAGAAAGTTACAGACAAAAGCAAATAAAATGAATAACAATGGTCAAACTGCAGAACAATAAAATTTTAAAAATCATTACCAATAGAATTATGGTCTAATTACTGATTCTTATTAAGGATCTTAACATGGATAGCTTTTTTTCCAAGCTATGCTAGAAACAATGTGAAAACATTAGGCTAGATGTGGTTGTCACTATCGGACACAGAATCTCACCTGTCCTTATTACTTTATCCACTGGAATTGTAATGCTTGTTCTATCTGAAACCACAACTGTACAATGGCCTTTTTGCATCACTCCTATGGAGTTTACATGATGCTTGGATATAACATCTCCAAAATTAGAATATTTTAAAAATTCAGGCACTGCAGACTGCTAGGTCAGTGGGAGGAACACCGTTCTTTTTCTTTATTTTCATCATATTCCAATGCTTAATGGGGATTCTGTGGGCTGGTATTGTCTCAAGCTTTTCGCTGACAAATTGTATGAATCACTGAACAAAAATTGGTCTATCTTGTCTGAATCTGTTTTTTTGGAAACGTTTCCTTTTATGTTTTTCATGACCTTTTCATTATTTATTCATCCTGATATAATCGTTGAAGTACCACTAGGCACTATTTGAATGACAGATTAAAATAACTATATTTTTCATAAACAATAAGCTATCTCACCCCATCTGTATCAATTGCTTGCCAATGCAAGGTTTATAATAGTCAAGATTTATGGCATCCAGAAATCCTCTTTCAAATATCATTCTGTTTTGAAAAGAGGATGAGTCCAGTTCTTCCATTTTGGTCAAGTTGCTAGGGGGTGGGGTGTCCTGTGATAAATATAAAGTGTTAAGTACTTGACATGGGTCGAAGTAAATGGAGACATCCTCTGAATAGTGAACTTTCAGCTTTTTATTTGCATAATGACTTCTCAAACAACAACAGTGAACTTTGCCTTATATTGGCAACCCTTGCAAGAATTGTCCAATAACGAGCTATGAACCTTAGCTCTTTTAACCAATAAGAATCCTCTGTTAAGGGCCAATCGGATTCCTCAGAACTAACCAATCTGATCTGGCCGCCTAACAGCCAATCAGAAGTGCAGGGCCAGAACCCTGCACTTTACCTCAAGCTCATACTTTATTAACTATGGTACATACACAACATCCCTTCCCCCTGGCTTCTTAATTACGGTGTAGTTATATAGTCCTTTAGATAGGACGGTTGTCTTTTAAGTCTTTCGGATTTTCGTTGGATTGGTTGGTTGCAATCCTGCTGAGGTAGATTGTCGTTTGGTAGTGGTTCTGCTTCTTGCTCAGGTGCAATTTCTTGCGGTGCAAACGATTCTCCTTCCTGCTCCATTTCCAGAGTATCACTTAGTTCGTCGCTCCCTTCAAGCAGGTTCCCTGGAACTTCATCTTCTTTCGTACCTCCCCCCCCCTCGGTTTGGTCATGGGGGAGTTGTTGACTGGCCATTGTGAGTCGTGACCGCAATTGGTCGATATGCCATTTCCACAGTCTATTGTCACAGCATTTCACTACGTAGGATTTGGGGCCGGTCACTCATACTACTGTCGCCTCTATCCATAACGGATCGTCCGATAAGTTTCGTGCATAAACGAGGTCTCCTACCTGGAAGGTGCGACAGCAGCCGCTGGATCCTATTGGCTTTTCCAGTTTGTAAGCAGGGTGTAACCAGTCGAAGTGGGAGCGGAGTCTTCGTCCCATCAGTAGTTCGGCGGGAGTTCTGCCGGTGAAGCTATGTGGAGTTATGTGTTGCAAAAAGAGAATTTGGTTGACCTTTTCATCGATATTCTCATAGTCCATTTTTTGCAAAGTCTTTTTAACAAATTGGACCATGCGTTCAGCTCGGCCATTGGTCGCAGGGTGCGCAGGCGAGGTGAGTGCATGGCGGATGCCACGGTCAGCGAGGTACTGCTCAAATATTAGTGCCGTAAACTATGGCCCGTTATCGGACACCAGGACATCTGGCAATCCATGGGTTGCAAAGAGTCTGTTTAGTATCTTGATCACTGCCTCGGAGTATGCTTCGACTGTCAGTAGGAAGGTATAGCCCTTGGTTGGCCCCACGAAATCCAGGTGGATTCGGGACCAGGGTCCATGTGGCGTCTCCCATTCAGTAGGCATGGCTTTTGGTGGGGCGTTGCTGACTTGTTGGCAATTGGCACATGCTTTAACCCACTGCTCAATTTGCCGGTCCATGCCCGGCCACCATGCGTAGCTTCATGCAAGCGCTTTCATCCGCACGATGCCAGGGTGGCCCTCGTGCAGAATTCGTAGTAGCGTCTTCCGGAGTTGCTCTGGGACAACGACTCTATTGCCCCAGATGATACAGCCTTTTTGGGAAAAAAGTTCAGTCTGTCGAGATTTAAATGGTGCGAAGTCATCTGGTACTTGGTCCAATGGCCATCCACGTTCTACCCAGCCTAGGACTCGGGCTAGGGTGTGGTTTCGTTTGGTTTCTCTCGCGATGTCTCAGGCAGTCATAGGCGGCGAGTTGAGTGTTTCGATCTGCAACGTGGTTGCCGTTGGTGCCAGATCGTCGAGAGTCTCTGGAAACGGCGCTCGTCTTAATGTGTCGGCGTGGGGAATGGCTTTCCCCGGGCGATATTGTAGGCGATAATTATAAGCAGCTAGGAATTCTGACCATCGGGTCATTCTAGGTGATAATATGTAGGGGGTTGGCTTGTCCCTGGCTGTTATCCCTAGCAACGGTTTGTGGTCAGTTATAATGGTAAATGTCCTTCCATACACATATTCATGAAATTTCTTTACAGCTGAAACGATTGCGAGGGCTTCTTTATCAATTTGTCCATAGTTCCGCTCTGCTTGTGAATGAGTCTTCGAAAAGTATGCAACAGGGGCTTCGTTCCCATTAGGCAGTACATGGCTCAAATGGCGCCCACCCCGAAGGGCGATGCATCGCAGGTTATAACTAACGGCAAAGTCTCGTTATACTACATAAGTACAGAGTCAGATGTAAGCAGTTTTTTAACATTCCGGAACGCTTGCTCTTCCCGGTAACCCCATACCCACAATACTTTCTTATCTAATAATTGGTGTAACGGTTCAGGGACAGTTGCCTTGTGCGGTAAAAATACATTATAGAAATTAATGAGACCTAAGAACGCCTGGAGGTTTGTTCGGCCTTGTTGCGTGGCCTGGGAGCGTTTTTTATCGCTTTTAATTTACTCTTGGTTGGATGAATGCCCTGGCTATCAATCCGGTACCCTGGAAACTCAACACTGTCAGTATACAATTGACATTTATTTTTTTTCACCTTAAGTCCGGCCTCTCGGAATTTTTTAAGAACGCATTTCAAACGATCCTGTAAGATTTTTTTCATAGGGGCTGCAATTAATACATCATCAAAATAAGGAACAACGCCCTTGATTCCCTGTAATAACCTTTCCATAAGGCTCTGGAAGATGCCCGGGGCTACACTAACTCCGAATTGCAATCGGGTACATTTAAAGGCACCTCTGTGCGTTACAATTGTTTGGGCTTGGGCCGTTTTTTCATCCACTGGTAATTGATAAGCTTGAGCTAAATCCAATTTAGCGAAAACCTTCCCGCTCCCCAAGGAATGGAGGAGGTGCTGCACTACCAGAACTGGATATGCATTCTGCTGTAGGGCGTGGTTTAAAGTGGCCCGGTAGTCCCCACAAATTCGGATTGACTCGTCTGGCTTAATGGGTGTTACAATAGGGGTTTCCCATGGAGAGTGATTGATGGGCTTCAGCACCCCTTGAGCAATTAGCTTGTCGAGTTGTTCGTCGATCTTTGCTTTAAGAGCGAACGGAACTTGATGGGGCTTCAAGCGAATGGGGGCTACTTTTTGATCTAAACTAAATGAAAATGGGGTCCCCTTATACTCACCTAAGCTGTCCGCGAAAATGTCGCTGAACTCAGAGATAAGGTCTTCTTCCCACTCACAACCACCGACTCGGTTCACGCCGGCCACTTCAATGCCGAGTGGCACGAACCATTGGAGGCCTAATAGACTAGGCCTATCTCTATCGATGATCGTTAGAGATAAGTACGCTGTATGCTTCTTGAAGGAGACTCGGACTCGGCAGGACCCGACAATGGGGATTCGATTTCCTTGGTAGTCCTTGAGGATGAGGCGTTGAAATTGGAGGTCTTGGCGTTGAATTGTGGGGATGAGTTGCTTGAGTGTCTTCCAAGACACCATCGAGAGGGACGATCCCGAGTCGACCTCCATGTGGCAAGGCTGGTTCTCGATGGCTACCGTGACTCGGATTTTCTTCGTGTCCAAAGCTGAGGCGTGACCGATAGTGATAGTATGGTGAGCCTCTTCTCTTTGCAAAACTCGATTTCTGTAGGAGTGGCTTACTGGCTCTCGCCTTACAGGATGGTTTCCTGTCGGTTGGCGATAGTTGACCCCTTTTGAGGCCTGGCTGAGTCCTGGTAAGCTGCGGCAGACCCGGCCGATGTGGCTTCATTTCCCGCACTCATGGCAGAGTGCGTCACGGAATTTGCTTTCAGCCCTGGCATGGTTGGCTCCACAGCCAGCGCAAGGGCGTAGGGGCTTTGGGCGAGGGTCCCGGTCGGACCGCAGTCGATGGACCCCTTCTTCGTCACTGTCTGACGATGAAGAGAGGTCCTCATGGTGCATTGTTAGAAGCTGCCCTTCTGTGCTAGGTAAGATTTCGCTGGTCAGTGGTGTTACCGGAGTGCGGCTTCGTCGTAATTGTGCAGCCGACTTTTTGGTCACCTCCGCAGCCATGGCTTCGGCGATGGCGTCAGCAAGGCTGATGTTGCCTTTCGCGATCAGCTTGCTTTGCACGCCTAGCGCATCTAATCCCAAAATTACTCGACCTCTCAGTGCCTCTTCTAAATCGGCGAACCCGCAGAGACCCCCTAAATTTTGGAGGTCCGCCACGAAATCGGCCACACTCTCCCCTTTTTATTGGTTTCTCTGATAAAACTCGTGGCGTCTCACGAGTGTAGGCACGGTTGGAGCGTAATGGTCTCTCAGGATGGGTTCGAGGTTGTCCCAGCTCATGGCTTTCACTTCTCGAGGTTTGGCGAGTGCTTTAGCCATCTTAAATACAGCTGGGCCGCAATGCGTCAGGAACAGCGCCCTTTTCTTCGCTGGTGTGGCGTCCTTCAAGTTATTCGTCTCGAGAAACATTTGGAAGCAATCCATGTAGGATTCCCAACCCTCTTGGTTTGGATCGAAAGGAGCGGGTGGTATGATGCCGTCGGACATGGTTCCGTTGTTGGCGTCGTCTATCACGTGCTTGGTATTGCTTCCTGGCTTATTCGGTTCAGACGTCTCCACATCCCACCCTCGTCGCCAGTGTTAAGTACTTGACATGGGTCGAAGTAAATGGAGACATCCTCTGAATAGTGAACTTTCAGCTCTTAATTTGCATAGTGACTTCTCAAACAACAACAGTGAACTCTGCCTTATATAGGCAACCCTTGTAAGAATTGTCCAATTACGAGCTATGAACGCTAGCTCTTTTAACCAATAAGAATTCTCCGTTAAGGGCCAATCGGATTCCTCAGAACTAACCAATCTGATTTGGCCGCCTAACAGCCAATCAGAAGTGCAGGGCCAGAACCCTGCACTTTACCTCAAGCTCATACTTTATTAACTATGGTACATACACAACATAAAGTAAATCAGAAAAGAGGAGTTAATAGTGGTCTGAGACCACACAATCCCTAAGGATCTCCCCAAAAGTTTCTCACCTTATTCTTTTGACAGGCAGAGCCAGCATGGCTGCTGGGAGGGGAAACCATGATGGATCTGGGTAATGATGGGTGATGGCATTTCCAGTCCAAGACATGCAGGGAAGCAGCAGGATGGAGACCCACTGAGGCATATCTACAAAGGGAAAGATGGAGGCCACTTCACACTAACTCCAACCTTTTCATATGAGAATTCCAAGAGAGGAGGAGAGAAAGAGAAAATTCTGAAGATGTTAGGCATGGAACTCAGCCACTGTAACTAAATAATATTAACCCAGACATTACCTTTCACAATCTGTAAAGGAAATGGATGAGTAAAAAGCTTTGGAAACACCTGGCAATATTTTTCCATTATTTTCTTATCTTCTGATTATTATATGAACTGTTTTGAAAGAGAGATCAGAAACTAATCTTGATGAAAGGTAACTAAGTAGAATAGTGATGGAAGCTCAATTTAAAGTGCTGGTGTTTATTAACTTTTGAAATCCTAAATGACCTAGAATTAGATTATCTGAAAGACCGTGTTAATATGAACCTACTTGAAACTAAAGAATGATAGGACAGATTCTGTTTAATGGCCCATTATTTTACACAAATCAAATTGGCAGACATCAGAAATGTGCCTTTTTAATAGTAACACCAGAATGTGGAATTGTTGTCTCCTTTGGGAAATTACCCAGGTGCTTATCTTGAGATGTGTAATGAAAACTTTTTTAAATTCTGGAAGGCATTCGATGATTGAGTTACTGCATTAAATGATCTTTCTGGTGGCATTGCTGAGGCTATACCTATTCTTTTTATTCTGTTTTAGACTTCTGTTTTAATTCTTTAAGCTATTTTGCCTTTTGCAACTGAATAAAAGGAAGGAACACCCCCCCCCCCAAAAAAAGCTTAAAATTATTTAAATCCATTCACTCTTAAATAATATAGAATTCACATTCAAAATGTATATCTGCAAACATTTAAGCTCATTATATTCAGTTTAAATACCACACATTATAGTGTCCTTTCTCAATGTGGCACACACCATGCATGTTGAACCACAAATCTTGTCAATCCTGATAGAACCAGCACAGGCCATGTATGTTGTGAATATATAAAGTTTTAATAAAGCGTGAGCTTGGAATAAAGTGCAGGGTTCTGGCCCTGCACTTTTGATTGGTTGTTAAACGGCCGGATTGGATTGGCCCGCTCCGGGGAATCCGATTGGCCCTTAACAGAGAGTTCCTATTGGTTATGAGAGCTAGCACTCCTCGTTGGTTATTGGTTAATAGTTACGGGGTTTGCCTATATAAGGCGGGTTAAAACTGCAAAAGTGTGAGAAGTCACTATGTAAATAAAGAGCTGAAGTTCACCGTTCAGAGGCTTGTCTCCATTCTTTCTCGCCCATGCTCCAAACATAACACTGGCGACGAGGATGGGATTTGGAGACATCTGAACCAACGAAACTTCGAAGAACACCGTGCACGTGACAGACGACGCTACACAACGGAATCATGTCCGGCGTCATCGTACCACCCGCTCCGTTCGATCCAGTACAGGAGGACTGGGAGTCCTACATGGATCGCTTCCAAATATTCTTAGAAACCAACAACTTAAAGGACACTACACCAGGAAAGAAACGGGCGGTGTTCCTAACGCATTGCGGTCCAACCATATTTAAGATGGCTAAAGCACTAGCAAAACCCTGAGAAGTGAAGGTGATGGATTGGGACGACCTCGAACCTCTCCTACGAGATCACTACACACCGACCGTGCCTACGCTCGTGAGATGGCACGAGTTTTATCAGAGGAGCCAGCGAAAGGGAGAAAGCATGGCCGACTTCATAGCAGACCTCTGAAATTTGGGAGGCCTCTGCGGATTCACCGATTTAGAAGAAGCTCGAAGAGATCGCATAGTTCTGGGATTAGATGCACCAGGCGTTCAAAGCAAGCTGATGGCGAAGGGCGACATCAGCCTTGCCAATGCCATCACCAATGCTACTGCAGCAGAAACAACCAGGAAGTCGGATGCACAACTACGCCAAAACCGCGCTCCGGTACCACCACCGACAAGTGACGTTTTATCCAGGTCAGAAGGGCAGCTTGCAACGACGCATCATGAGGACCTCTCTTCATTGTCAGACAGTGACGAAGAAGGGGTCCATCGACTGCGGTCTGACCGGGACCACCACCCGAAGCCTTTACGCCCTTGCGCTGGCTGTGGGGCCAACCATGCCAGGTCCGAATGCAAATTCCGCGACGCGCTCTGCTATGAGTGCAGGAAGCGAGGCCACATCGGACAGGTCTGCTGAAGCTTACCAGGACCCGGCCAGGCCTCAAAAGGGACTAACTATCGCCAATCAACAGGAAACCGTCCTGTACGGTGAGAGCCAGTAAACCACTCCTACAGAAATCGAGTTTTGCAGAGAGAAGAGGCTCACCATACTATCACTATCGGTCACGCCTCAGCTTTAGACACCAAGAAAATATGAGTCACAGTAGCCATCGAGAACCAGCCTTGCCACATGGAAGTCGACTCGGGATCGTCCCTCTGGTCCTCCTGGAAGACCCTTAAACAACTCATCCCCACGATTCAACGCCAAGATCTCCGGTCCCAAAGACTCATACTCAAGGACTACCAAGGGAATCGAATCCCCGTCGTTGGTTCCTGCCAAGTCCGAGTCTCCTTCAAGAAGCACACAGCGTACTTACCACTAACTGTCATCGATAGAGACAGGCCTAGCCTACTAGACCTCCAATGGTTCACGCCACTCGGCATTGAAGTGGCCGGCATAAACCGAGTCAGCGGAAGTGACTGGGAGGGAGACCTCATCCATGAGTTCAGGGACGTCTTCGCGGACAGCTTAGGCGAGTACAAGGGGACCCCGATTTTGTTCAGTCTAGACCCAAAGATAGCTCCCATCCGACTTAAGCCCCGTCGAGTTCCGTTTGCCTTAAAGTCGAAAATCGACAAACAACTCGATAAACTGATAGCTCAGGGGGTGTTAGAGCCCATCGATCACTCCCCCTGGGAAACCCCAATCGTAACACCCATTAAGCCAGACGGGTCGATCCAAATTTGTGGGGACTACCGGGCCACTTTGAACCACGCCCTACAGCAGAACGCATATCCAGTGCCGGTGGTGCAGCATCTCCTCCACTCCCTGGGGGGCGGGAAAGTCTTCGCTAAATTAGATTTAGTTCAGGCATATCAGCAACTACCTGTTGATGAAAAGACGGCACAGGCACAAACGATTGTGACGCACCAAGGTGCCTTTAAATGTAGCTGGCTTCAATTCGGAGTTAGTGTAGCCCCGGGGATTTTTCAGAGCCTTATGGAGAGGTTATTACAAGGGATTAAGGGCCTGGTCCCCTATTTTGACTATGTATTAATTGCGGCCCCTACAAAAAAAATCTTACAGGACCGGTTAAAATTAGTCCTAAAAAAATTCCAAGAGGCTGGTCTTAAAGTAAAAAAAAACAAATGTAAATTGTGTACTGACAGTGTTGAGTTTTTAGGGTACCTAATTGATGGCCAGGGTATTCACCCTACTGAAAGTAAACTAAGGGCAATAAAAAACACTCCCAGGCCACGAAACAAGGCCGATCTCCAGGTGTTCCTAGGCCTCATCAACTTTTATAATGTATTTTTACCACATAAAGCAACGGTCGCTGAACTGTTACACCGGTTGTTAGATAAGAAAGCAAATTGGTTATGGGGTCACCGAGAAGAACAGGCGTTCCGCAACGTGAAAAAATTGCTCACTTCTGACTCTGTACTCATGCAGTATAACGAGACTTTGCCGTTAAATATAACGTGATGCTTCGCCTTTCGGAGTGGGCGCCATTTTGAGCCATGTACTGCCTAATGGGAACGAAGCCCCTGTTGCATATTTTTCAAAAACACTTTCAAAAACTGAGCGAAATTATGGACAAATCGATAAAGAAGCCCTCGCAATTGTGTCAGCCGTTAAAAGATTCCACGAGTACGTGTGTGGCCGGGCTTTTACTATCGTGACTGACCACAAACCATTATTGGGGATAATAGCCAGAGATAAGTCCTAAAAACATATTATCCCCTACATATTATCCCCTAGGATGACTCGATGGTCAGAAATCTTAGCTGCTTATAACTATCGGCTGCAATACCGCCCGGGGAAAGCCATTCTCCACGCCGATGCATTGAGCCGAACACCGCTTCCAGAGACTCTCGATGATCCTGCACCAACGATAACCACGTTGCAAATTGAGGCACTCAACTCGCCGCCATTAACCACCCGAGATATCGCAAGAGAAACCAAACGTGACCCCATCTTAGCGCGAGTCCTAAGCTGGGTAGAACGCGGATGGACATTGGACCAAGTATCAGATGACTTCGCACCATTCAAGATTCGACAAACCGAGTTGTTCTCCCAAAAAGGCTGTGTCATCTGGGGCGATAGAGTCGTTATCCCAGAACGACTCCAGAAAGCGCTTCTGAGAACCTTGCACGATGGCCACCCCGGCATCGTGCGAATGAAAGCCCTTGCGCGAAGCTACGCATGGTGGCCGGGTATTGACAAGCAAATCGAACATTGGGTTAAAGCTTGTCCAAAATGCCAGGGAGTGAGCAACGCCCCACCTAAAGCCATTCCTACTGAATGGGAGACACCACGCGGACCCTGGTCCTGAATTCACTTGGACTTCGTGGGGCCAACCAAAGGCCACACCTTTCTACTAACCGTCGACGCCTATTCAAATTGGCTCGAGATTCATCACATGACGACTACAACCTCCGAGGCGGTTATCAAAACCTTGGAAAGTCTATTTGCAACCCATGGACTACCAGACATCCTGGTATCCAATAATAGGCCCCAATTTACAGCACTGTCGTTCGAGCAGTACCTCGCTGATCGCGGCATTCGACATGCGCTCACCTCGCCTGCGCACCCTGCGACCAATGGCAAAGCAGAACACATGGTACAATTTGTGAAGAAAACCTTACAGAAGGTGGACTACGACAACATTGATGACAAGATCAATCGAATCCTTTTTTTACAACACATCACACCACATAGTGTCACCAACGAAACTCCCGCCGAACTGCTAATGGGACGAAAACTCTGCTCCCACCTCGACTGGTTACACCCAGCTTACGAACCGGAAAAACCACTAGGATCCAGCGGCTGCTGTCGTGCCTTCCAGGTAGGAGATTTGGTATACGCTAAAAACCTATCGGGTGACCCATTGTGGGTGGAGGCAACAGTAGTTCGTGTAACTGGCCCAAGATCCTACCTTGTACAATGCCTTGACGATAGACTATGGAAACGCCATATTGATCAATTACGATCGCGGCTTCCGGCGGGCAGTCCTGAACTCCCCTATGACCAGACTGAGGGGGGGGGTACGGAAGAAGATGAATTCCAAGAAGAAGAAAACCCGTTCGAAGGGAACGACGGTATAATAGAGACTCAGGAAGTGGAACCAGAGAGGGAAACAGTTGAACCTCAGGGAATTACAGAGAACATGGGCAACGACGGGGAAATGAACTCTGAACCAGAAACAGCCCCACTGCCAAACAACGATCTACCTTAGCGTGATTGCAGCCAAATGACACAGCAAAAATTAAAGAGACTAATAAAACAACCATCCTACCTAAAGGACTATGTAACTGCGCCCTGCAAACAGAAGCCAGGGGAAAGGGGTGTTGTGAATGTTTAAAGTTTTAATAAAGCGTGAGCTTGGAGTAAAGTGCAGGGTTCTGGCCCTGCACTTCTGATTGGTTGTTAAATGGCCAGATAGGATTGGCCCGCTCCGGGGAATCCGATTGGCCCTTAACAGAGAGTTCCTATTGGTTATGAGAGCTAACGCTCCTCGTTGGTTATTGGTTAATAGTTATGGAGTTTGCTTATATAAGGCGGGTTAAAACTGCTATAGTGTGAGAAGTCACTATGTAAATAAAGAGTTGAAGTTCACCGTTCAGAGGCTTGTCTCCATTCTTTCTCCCCCATGCTCCAAACATAACAATGTAGGCTTGGTGATTGGAGTAGTTCAGCACGCATACAAACTATTAAAATGATGGAGAAGCCGATCCAAAACGGAAACATCAAGCCAAAAGGCCCAAACTGATGAGAGACTCTGCTTTCAAAATATAAAAAAAACTATGGGGGAAAAGTTACTTCACTCCGGCCTGTTTTTCTCCATTTAAATTAAGGATTGGTCAAGGAGTGCCCAGAGGGACCAATATGTTTCTAAATAAGTTATTGATTTCCTTAGACTTCATGTCTCATCTGATTTTTCAAGTTATTTTAATGAAATAAATTAAACAGGACATTGACGTATAGCAAAGTAAAGCACTAATTTCTAGCACTTGCAGCAATATTTTTAAGAGCCACAAAGATCTCTTTCAAATGGTGTCAGCATTCCAATCAAACGCTCCATCTCCATTCAGCACTCAGAGACAAAGTCCATCCAAGTAAGACTTTATTAGAGAAGTCATATTGGCACATCTGGGAAAACCCGAATCTGAAATCTTGCATTTTCCTGTGCTAAATTAAAGTCATATCCAACCCCCTTACTGATCACCCTCAAGTCATACTCTTCAATCCACTTCCATTCTGAACGCCTGCCAAGTTCAGTCACTCCTGTTCCGGACTAGCAGGCTTGAAAGCCTGCAAAGCGGATTGGTCCGCTAACAGCGAGTCATGATTGGTCACTCCAGGCTAATCCGATTGGCTGTTAAACAGGCTGCCGCGATTGGGCGAATCAAGCGCGGCAAGCTCAAACCTCTGTCATTGGCCGTATAGCCGCAGCCAGCTCTATAAAAGGGGCTGCTGCGGCTAGGAGCATTTGCTCAGATCAGAAGTAAGAGAAGTAAATAATCAGAAGTAAATAAGAGCTGTAGTCATTTTCTGAGTCTCGTCTCCATTCTTGGACCCATCCTTCCAGACATAACAACTCCATTCTAAACTCCAGCGACTTGGCCTTGAGCTCTGATGAAAGAATGTTGTTGTGGCTATCCTCCCTTCTCACTTTACTTTCATTCCCACAGTTACCCATCTTCCCTTGTGGCAACCCCAAATCCAATTCAAGATGGATGAGGGCTGACAGATGGTACGGAGTGACCCAAGAGCAGTTTGACTTCTGGTAAATGAATTCTGGTCAGGCCCATAAAAGAGACCATTTTGAAGATAGAGAGCCCTCCCTGGAAGCCATTTTGTGAGCAGACCCATTTCATACTTTCAAAATTCCAATTATGCTCTCAGCTCAAAAAGTAACTTGCCTCTAATTCAAATGTTTTCTCTTTGACTCTTATTTGTCCCTTATTTAGAGTAAATAGACAATTTGGCGATGATATTCTCAGAAAATATATGAGAGAAGAAAGGTTAAAGACCTTTCTGCCTCTTGTACTGATCTCCCTCTCAATTGTCCCTCTAATTGATTTGCCATAAGCATGTGTGTGAACATACTTGCAAACATACACACTCTTCCTGCATGACATTTCACTATTCATTACAAAAGCTAATAATGTTAAATGGCAAAAGTTTAATTCATTACATTTCCATAATTGCAGATTAGTATACTAATGTATTTCAGTCTTTCTAGGATTTTTGCCTTTGTTGGACAAAAGGTCAGAAGGCTGGAAGATTTATTATTTATCGAATAATCACCAGAATGCTATCTAAACTTTTACTTTCTATAAGGTTTATAGATATTCTTTAACTTTAAAAAAAAATCAAAGTTGAATATTCAAAAGGAAGACACCCATTCTTTCCCAACAGTTCCTCCAACATGGCCTTGCAAATATGTGTTTGTAGGAGCAGGTAAATCTCTGTGCTCTTTGTAGAGACTGCACGAGCAGGAGAAAAATGACTATTCACTTCTTATACTCAGAATCTGAGGACCAGAAAGTCCCCCATTCAAAGATTATCTTTGTGCCTCAGTGTTCAATTATCTATGTACAGGTAATTTTCGACTTACAACAGTTCATTTAGTAACAATTCGAAGTTGCCATAGCACTAAAAAAGTGACTTATAACCATTTTTCATACTTCATATTTATGATGGTTGCAATGTCCCAGGGTCATGTGATTTTGAGACCCCCACTTAACAACTTGGCAAGCAAGGTTGTAAAATGGAAGAAAACTCACTTAACAAATGCCTCACTTAGCAACAGAAATTTTGGACTCAATTGTGGTTGCAAGTTGAGGACTACCATAATTGATATTTCCTTCCCACCACCACCAACCCCATCCACAGAAAAAAAAATGGAGAAGAAAATAGAAACTGAGTTACATTCTTGACATCTCTTTTTTTTTTTCGTTCCATGCTATACTTCTTGAAAATCTTATGCTTCCTCTGGAGATACTTTCACAATGTACTAAATTTCTCTTATACTCCGGCAGCAGACCTACATGAATGTAAAAGTGAAGGTGTTTGTTCTTTTGGTCAAAATATACTCTAAGATATATTCTCCTCTTATAATATTTCAAAATAAATGATCATGAGCAGCTATAGGATGAAGAAAAGACAAAGCCTGATACATCATCTCAGAAATCATATATTTGCAGCAAGAACCAACCAATTTGATGCCTTAGATCACAACTTCCATCATCTTCCCTCAGAAAAAAACTCAATAATATAGGAAGAATTGGGATTGGGCAAATTAAATAGATAAGAAACTGATCCTGTAGAGCAGGGTTGTCAAACTCAATTTCATTGAAGGCCACATCAGGGTTGTGTTTGATCTTGGGGAGCCATGATGGGTGTGGTCAGCTTGATGTCACTCGTGTCAGGGGGTGCCTGTGTCCGAAGTGCTCCCGAGCTCTGTTTTCAGCTACGACACCTCCTGCAATCCTCTGCCAGTGAGAACGGAGGTCATGCGGCCCTCCTGATCTCTGTTTTCAGTGGCAGAAGCACCGCAGGGCAGTCCTTTGCTGTTTCCAGGGTGGTCCTACATGCCAGATAAGCATTCCTTGGGTCGGATCTGACCCCCAGGCCTTGAGTTTGACACCCCTAGTTTCCTACTAGTAACATTGCCTACATGCAGAGGAGAGATTTGAGAAGTAATTTTCCTCTCTGAGATTAATTAAGTCCAACAATCATGCATCAGCAAACTATGGGGTAAGCAGCACACCTCATTTATAATTCAAGCTTTTCTGTCCTCAACCACGTTCCAGCCAAGTATATTCCATGGCCTGATCTGAAGAATCAGACTTTAGTTTGGAGGAGCACAGCTTGACATTTTCCAACTTGCAACTCAAAACTCTGCTGAAGAGCCTCAGAAAGAGGAGGATCTGTTGGAAAATGAGGCTGTAGATCTGGAGCAATGAGATAATCCCTTGATCTGGAAAGGATCCTCAACCCTTGCTTACACAGAAATATCAAGTGAGTAAAATAACCAGAGATAAGGCTTCTTGAAAAAAATCTGGAAGGTCGGAATCAGTGCTATAAAAGTAAGCCTTGTGGGAGTCAGATTTCTTTTAAAAAGCAACTTTCCTACATTGGACCAGACTTCCTTGTGTTCTGATTCTTGAATCTTGGATTTGTCTCTCCATTTGAAATCCTGAACTCTTGCATTCCTGTACTAGGGTAAGATTGATTGCGCCCATAAAGAATTCTGATCTGTGTTTGATCTCCTGCACTTTTAATGGCTGGCATAGGAGAGAATAGTTGCACCAAAAAAATATAGTCGTTTTCAGATCAGCGGATGAATTATGATTTATGAAGAGAGCTGTGATGCTTAGAAAATGTTTTTGTACTTAACCTGTACTGAACAGTAGACGTATAAACATAGTAAAAGCAAAATCTCCTTTGAGCTTCACTTCACTTCTGGAGACTTGGATCTGTCTGTGCAGTGATTAAATTACCTACTAATGTTAAGTTCTGTGCATGGGCGCTAAGGAGGAGACGAGCCGGTGAAACAATGAACTTCAAACTCTTTATTTACATGTGTAACAGCTCAGCTCTATGGCCACAACGGCCCCCTTTATATAGGCAAGCTCTTGAATATTTAACCAATGAAAACACAGGGAGCACTAGCTCCGTTAACCAATGGGAGAGGCTCGTTAATAGCCAATCAGATTCTCCTGAATGGACCAATCCGATGTCGCTATTATCGGCCAATCAGAAGTGCAGGGCCAGAACCCTGCACTTTACTTCAAGCTCTTAATAATCTTTATTCAAGTACTTTTATTAATTCACAACACCTCTTCCCCCCGGGTTCCGTTTAAGGGGTGCGGTCACGTAGTCTTTGAGGTAGGCAGGTTGTTTTTATTGTCTATTTGATTTACGTTGTTCTCCCGGTATTTGGCTACAGTATTGTTGGGGTAGGATGTTATCTATGCCTCCAGTTCTGTATTCAAATTTTCGTTGTCACTAATGTTCTCAGCATCTCCTTGAGGCGAGCTCACCCTCATCCCCGATCCTTCTTCACGTGTTGCCTCTGAGCGGTCATTACTTCCGCTTAAGCTTTCTGCTGTTTCAAATTCAGCTTCCTCGGTATCTCCTCCCCCCTCGGTTTGGAAGTCAGGGGAGTTGGAGATCCCTGACTGTAGCCTTGAACGCAGCTGATCAATATGGTGCTTCCATATTTTATCGTCACGACATCTCATGCGGTACGATCTGGGGCCGGTTACTTGGACGACAGTTGCCTCGACCCACAACGGATCGCCCGAAAAGTTCCTAGCGAAAACCAAGTCACCTACCTGGAAGTTACGGCATTTCCTGCTGGATCCGTGTGGTTTTTCAGGTTCCTATGATGGGTGCAGACGGTCGAGGTGGGAGTGGAGCTTCCACCCCATCAATTATTTGGCGGGAGTTTTGTTGGTGACGCTGTGCGGAGTGATATGCTGCAAAAGGAGTATCCGGTTAATCTTGTCTTCTATATCACCATAATCCATTTTATGCAAGGTTTTCTTGACGAATTGTACCATGCGCTCGGCCCTTCCGTTGGCCGCAGGATGCGCCGGTGAAGTCAGCGCATGGCGAATTCTGCGGTCTGCCAGGTACTGTTCAAAGGACAGCGCGGTAAATTGGGGCCTGTTGTCGGATACCAGAACGTCTGGTAATCCGTGTGTTGCAAATAGTCTGTCTAGTTTCCTGATGACTGATTCGGTTGTTGTATTTCTCATCTCATGGATTTCAAGCCAGTTCGAGTAGGTATCCACTGTTAATAAAAATGTGTGTCCTTTGGTAGGTCCCGCAAAGTCCAGATGAATACGGGACCATGGTCCCCTCGGTGTTTCCCATTCAGTCGGGGTTGCTTTCGGAGGGGCGTTGCTTACTTCCTGGCATTTGTGACAAGCTTTTACCCATGTCTCAATCTGCTTGTCGATACCCAGCCACCACGCGTAGCTTCGTGCGAGGGCTTTCATGCGCACGATCCTGGGGTGGCCATGATGCAAGGTTCTTAGTATCGCTCATCGTAACCGCTCTGGGACAACGACTCTATCACCTCAGATAATGCAGCCCTTCTGGGAAAATAGTTCCATTTGTTGATTCTTGAATGGGACGTAGTCATCAGGTACCTGGTCCAATGGCCATCCGCGCTCGACCCAACTGAGGACTCATGCTAAAATGGGGTCGCGTTTTGTTTCCATCGCGCTATCTCGGGCTGTTAGTGGCGGTGTTCGAAGTGTCTCGATCTGCAGTGTTATAACTGTCGGAGCGGGGTCGTCAATGGTCTCTGGAAGTGGTGCATGGCTCAATGCGTCAGCGTGGGGAATGGCTTTCCCCGGGCGGTGTTGCAACTTGTAATTATACGCAGCCAAGAATTCTGACCAGCGAGTCATTCTGGGAGATAATATATAAGGTGTTGGCCTATCTCCCGCTATTATTCCCAGCAAAGGTTTGTGGTCAGTCACTATAGTAAAGGTTCGGCCATACACATATTCATGAAATCTCTTAACAGCAGATACAATAGCAAGGGCCTCTTTATCAATTTGACTGTAATTGCGTTCTGGTTTTGATAACGTCTTTGAGAAATAGGCAACAGGGGCTTCAAAACGTGGCTCAAAATGGCGCCCACTCCGAATGGTGATGCATCACACGTGATCGTTAAAGGCAAAGTCTCATTATACTGCATCAAAACAGCATCAGAAGTCAATAAATTTTTCACATGTCGAAACGCCTGCTCCTCTTTGTGTCCCCATACCCAGGTTGCTTTTTTGTCCAACAAACGATGTAGGGGTTCAGCTACGGTTGCTTTGTGAGGCAGGAAAACGTTATAAAAATTGATAAGGCCTAAAAAAGCCTGGAGGTCGGCCTTATTTCGGGGTTTTGGGGCGTTTTTGATTGCCCTAAGTTTGCTATCGGTGGGGTGAATGCCTTGACTATCAATTAAATATCCTAAAAATTCTACACGATCTGTACATAGTTGACACTTGTTTTTTTTTAACTTTGAGACCTGAGTCTTTAAATCTCTGGAGAACCAACCCCAGGCGATCCTTTAGTATTTTCCGAGTCGGGGCAGCGATTAACACATCATCAAAATATGGGACAACGCCTTTTATCCCTTGTAATAGTCTTTCCATCAAACTTTGAAAGATTCCCGGGGTTACGCTTACTCCGAACTGGAGTCGGTTACATTTAAAAGCACCTCGGTGCGTAACGATTGTTGGGCCTCTGCCGTTTTTTTGTCTACAGGCAGTTGTTGGTATGCCTGGGATAAGTCTAGTTTAGCGAAGACTTTTCCGCCCCCCAGGGAAAGGAGGAGGTGTTGCACCACCAGTACCGGGTAAGCATTTTGTTGAAGGGCGTGGTTCAGGGTGGCTCGGTAGTCCCCACAAATTCTTATCAATCCATCCGGCTTGATGGGTGTCACGATTGGGGTTTCCCAGGGAGAATGATCGGTTGGTTCTAACACACCCTGGGCTATTAATTTATCAAGCTACTCGTCAATCTTTGGTTTAAGGGCAAATGGAACTTGACGAGGCTTAAGGCGGATGGGAGCTATTTCAGGATTGAGGTTAAATGATATCGGGGTCCCCTTGTACTCACCTAGTTTTTCTGCAAATACGTCCTGGAATTCTTGGACGAGGTCCTCTTCCCAGTCGCTGCTGCAGGTTCAGTGAATGCTGGCTACTTCAATTCCGAGTGGAGCGAACCATTGGAGGCCTAACAAACTAGGCTGATCCCTGTCGATTACAGTCAGGGGTAGGAGTGCTGTACGGTTCTTAAACGATACCCAGACTTGGCTGGATCCAACGACCGGAATTCAATTTCCTTGATAGTCTTTGAGTATGAGTCTTTGGAATCTGAGGTCTTGCCGCCGGACAGTAGGGATGAGCTGCTTGAGGGTCTTCCAGGAAACTATTGAGAGGGACGATCCTGAATCGACTTCCATCAGGCAGGGCTGATTTTCGATGGCCACTTTCACTCGGATCTTCTTGGCATCAAGAGATGAGGCATGATCGATCGTGATAGTTTGGTGAGCCTCTTCTCGCTTCGTTGAGTGGTTTAGGGTTTTGTTTCTGTAGGAGTGGTTGTTCCATTGGTGGTTCACGGGTTCTCACTTTACAGGACGGCTTCCTGTCGGTTGGCCCCCCTCGAGGGCTGGCTGGGTCCTAGCTTGCTTTTACAGACCCATCCGATATGGCCTCTTTTCCCGCACACATGGCAGAGCGCATCGAGGAATTTGCATTCTGACCGGGGGTGGCTTGCTCCACAACCAGCGCATTGGTACTGCGATTTCTGGCGTTGGTCTCGTTCGGGCCGAAGTCGGTGGACCTCTTCTTCATCACTTTCTGATGACGATTCGAGGTCCTCGTGGTGGGCTGTCGTAGGCTGTCCTTCTGACTGAGGTGCGGCGCATTCGGGCAGCCGACTTCCTGGTTGCTTCTGCTGCAGTAGGTTCAGCTATGGCATCTTTAAGGCTAATGTTGCCTTTCGCCATTAGCTTACTCTGTGTGCCTAGAGAATCTAATCCCAGAACTATTTGGTCTCTCAGGGCTTCTTCTAGGTCGGCAAACTCGCATAGGCCTCCCAGATTCCAGAGATCCGCTATGAAATCAGCAACACTTTCACCCTTCCGGTGACTTCTCTGGTAAAATTCATGCCTTCTAACGAGCGTTGGCACAGTCGGTGCATAGTGGGCCCTCAGCAGGGGTTCGAGGATGTCCCAGTCCATAGACTTTACTTCTGCCGGTTTCGCTAGTGCCTTGGCCATCTTGAATGTGGTTGGCCCGCAATGAGTTAGGAATACTGCCCGTTTCTTTCCGGTAGTGGCATCCTTCAAATTGTTGGTCTCCAGATACATCTGGAAACAATCCATATATGAGTCCCAGTCTTCTTGCGCCGGGTCGAATGGAGCGGGTGGTATGACGCCACCGGACATGGTTCTGCCGTTGGTGCGTTTCAGCAACGTGCTCTGTTATCATTCTTCATCATTCAGTCAGCTCTGACATCTCCAGATCCCACGTTCGTCGCCAGTGTTAAGTTCTGTGCATGGGCGCTAAGGAGGAGACGAGCTGGTGAAACAGTGAACTTCAAACTCTTTATTTACATGTGTAACAGCTCAGCTCTATGGCCGCAACGGCCCCCTTTATATAGGCAAGCTCTTGAATATTTAACCAATGAAAACACAGAGAGCGCTAGCTCCGTTAACCAATGGGAGAGCTTGTTAATAGCCAATCATATTCTCCTGAATGGACCAATCCGATATCGCAATTATCAGCCAATCAGAAGTGCAGGGCCAGAACCCTGCACTTTACTTCAAGCTCTTAATAATCTTTATTCAAGTACTTTTATTAATTCACAACAACTAATATTACATTTTATAATACCTTTTATTTACACACATACACATGGTCAATTCAAAACAGTTTCCTATTTTCCCCACAACTACCACCCTATGAGATAGGTTAGGCTAAGACCAAATGATTGGCCCAAGCTGGCTTTCATGGCTAAGAGAGGCCTATGGTAGAACTGATAGGGTCATGGTTTCGAGGCTTTCATCACTACACCAAATTGGCTCTCTTCTTCCAAACTGGAAGAAGGTTGACACTGCCTTGTTCCAAAACGCTCTTTCAATACTCAGCTCATACCTGCAACAAGGAATTTCCTTGTGGTCTCCCTTCCAAATATTAACCATTAACACTGTATAAACCATCAAAGTGTTAACCATTAACATTGCTTGTGTTTTTTGAGCGTAGTGTTGAACCGTCACTGGCAAGCATGCTCAGCTGCTGTAAGAGCAGACTTCTTTCCTGGAAAAAATGTCCTTTTATTAAGAGCTTTGACTGTTAAAAACTGTTCCAACCTGGGCCATTGATACTTTATTGCTCAACTATCATTTCTTGCCAGGTTTATGGATTACTTTCTCACTCATACTTCTAGGTGATATATTTCTTGTCAGGCCAAATGTGATGTTGAGCCTTCCAGACTTGGAAATTCATTGAATTAATATTTTTAAAGGGTAGTATTGAAAAGGGTTACATTAACTTGTTGCCTTTAGAATTTTTGTTTGTTCTCTTCTTCTTGCCAGGAGAAACAGGCCAAAATGAGGAGCTGACAGAGGCATTCTTAGACAAGAATTGTGGGCTTCCACACTCTCAAGGATACACTTATCTTGCAGTTTTTCTTAGTTAGGTGTTAGGTGTTTGCTGTTTTTTTTAATAAGGCATTTGTAAGCTATGGCTGCTCATAAATCTTATCCAAACCTCCAAGGCCCCAAAGTTATTTTGCAGTTCCAGAGAAAGACATCTACAAGCCTACTGCCATTTTAACAACTATCTCAGTGCTGCATCATGGGAGGAGTGTGCAATTATTTATCACTGTCCTTCTTGAAATAACCCATTTATGGAAAATTTAATCACTGATGTGCATGTTCTGGTAATTATGAAAAACCACTCCCCCTTCCCTGGGATAAAAAGCATCTTGCTTTGCACAAAGGGCAAGTCAAAGTACAAATGTTAGGCTTCTTCAGCAAGTCTACAGTTGAAATAATAGGAAATGGTCAAGCTAAATTCTTTTATGAATCCTCTTGTAAAAGCTGCTGAGCAAGAATTTGCAGAAGGAAGATGTTAAGTATTCTGACATGGGTTGAAGTAAATTGGAGACAGTCTTTGTTGGTGAACTTTCAGCTCTTTATTACATAGTGACTTCTGAACATAACAGCAAACTCTGCCTTATATAGGCAACCCTTGTGAAAATTGACCAATAGAGAGCTAGGAACATTAGCTCTTAAACCAATAACAAACCTCCGTTAAGGGCCAATCGGATTCTTTAGAAATGACCAATCCGATCTGGCCGCTTAACAACCAATCAGAAGTGCAGGGCCAGAACCCTGCACTTTACCCCAAGCTCACACTTTATTTCAACTATATACATACATAACACCCCTTCCCCCTGGCATCTTAAACTATTGTGTGGTTATATAATCCTTTAAATAGGATGGTTGTCTTTTGAGTCTTTCTGATTTTTGCTGGACTGGTTGAGTGCAGTCCTCTTGAGGTAAAATGTTGTTTGGCAGTGGTTCTGCTTCTCGCTCAGGTGCAATTTCCAACGGTGCAAATAATTCTTCTTCCTGTTCCATTTCCTGAGTCTCGCTTGATTCATCGCTTGCTTCTAACAGGTTTCCTGGAACGTCGTCTTCTTCTGTTCCTCCCCCCTCCTTGGTTTGGTCATGGGGGAGTTGTTGATTGGCCGTTGCGAGTCATGAACGTAATTGGTCGATATGCTGTTTCCACAGTCTATTGTCACAGCATTTTACTATATAGGATTTGGGCCCGGTTACACGTACTACCGTTGCTTCTATCCATACGGGGTCGCCCGATACATTCCGTGCATAAACGTTGTCGCCTACCTGGAAAGTGCGATAGCGTCCACTGGATCCTATAGGCTTTTCTGGTTCGTAAGCAGGGTGCAAACGGTCGAGGCCGGAATGGAGTTTTCGCCCCATTAGTAGTTCTGCGGGAGTTCTGCCAGTGACGCTATGTGGAGTGATGTGTTGCAATAGAAGAATTTGGTTGACTTTATCATCAATATTATCATAGTCCAATTTCTGTAAAGTCTTTTTAACAAATTGGACCATGCGTTCCGCTCGGCCATTGGTCGCAGGGTGCGCAGGTGAGGTGAGTGCATGGCGGATGCCTTGGTCAGCGAGGTACTGTTCAAATATTAGCGCTGTAAATTGTGGCCCGTTATCGGACACCAGGACGTCCGGCAAACCGTGGGTTGCAAAGAGTCTATTGAGGACTTTAATCACTGCTTCGGAAGTTGTGGCCGTCATTTGATGAATTTCTAACCAATTGGAGTATGCATCGACAGTCAATAAGAAGGTATGTCCTTTGGTCGGCCCTGCGAAGTCCAGGTGGATTCTGGACCAGGGTCCACATGGCGTCTCCCATTCCATAGGCATGGCTTTTGGTGGGGCATTGCTGGTCTGTTGGCACTTGGTATAGGCCTTGACCCATTGCTCGATTTGTCGGTCCATGCCTGGCCACCATGCATAGCTTCGTGCAAGTGCTTTCATCCGCACGATCCCGGGGTGGCCTCGTGCAGGATTTGTAGTAGCATCTTTTGGAGTCGCTCTGGGACAACGACTCTATCGCCCCAGATGACACAGCCTTTTTGAGAAAAAAGTTCAGTTTGTCTTGCTTTAAATGGCGCGAAGTCATCTGGGATTCGGTCCAATGGCCATCCGCGTTCCACCCAGCCTAGGACTCGAGCTAGGGTGTGGTCTTGTTTGGTTTCCCTCGCGATGTCTCGGGCGGTCATAGGCGGCGAGTTGAGTGTTTCGATCTGCAATGTAGTTGCCGTTGGTGCCGGATCGTTGAGAGTCTCTGGAAGCGGCGTTCTACTTAATGCGTCAGCGTGGGGAATGGCTTTCCCCCGGCGATATTGCAGGCGATAATTATAAGCAGCTAGAAATTCTGACCATCGAGTCATTCTCGGGGATAATATGTAGGGAGTTGGCTTGTCCCCGGCTATTATCCCAAGCAACGGTTTGTGGTCAGTTACAATGGTAAATGTCCTTCCATACACATATTTATGAAATTTCTTTACAGCTGAAACGATTGCAAGAGCCTCCTTATCAATTTGTCCATAGTTCCACTCTGCATGTGAAAGAGTCTTCGAAAAGTATGCAACAGGGGCCTCGTTCCCATTAGGCAGTACATGACTCAAAATGGCGCCCACCCCAAAGGGTGAGGCATCGCAGGTTATAACTAATGGTAATGTCTCGTTATACTGCATAAGTACAGAGTCAGATGTAAGCAATTTTTTTACATTACGAAACGCTTGCTCTTCCCGGTAACCCCAAACCCACAATGCTTTTTTATCTAATAACCGGTGTAACGGTTCAGCAACAGTCGCCTTGTGCGGTAAAAACACATTATAGAAATTGATGAGGCCTAAGAATGCCTGGAGATCGGTCTTGTTACGGGGCTAGGGAGCATTTTTTATCGCCTTTAATTTACTCTCCGTAGGGTGAATGCCCTGGCTATCAATGCGATACCCTAGAAACTCAACACTATCAGTATATAAGTGACACTTATCCTTTTTTACTTTAAGTCCTGCCTCTTGGAATTTTTTAAGAACACATTTCAAACGATCCTGCAAAATTTTTTTTGTTGGGGCTGCAATTAATACGTCATCAAAATATGGAACCACGCCCTTGATTCCCTGTAACAACCTTTCCATTAGGCTTTGGAATATCCCTGGGGCCACACTCACCCCGAATTGCAATCGAGTACATTTAAAAGCACCCCTGTGCGTTACAATTGTTTGGGCTTGGGCCGTCTTATCGTCCACTGGTAACTGTTGATAAGCTTGAGCTAAATCTAATTTAGCGAAAACCTTTCCGCCCCCCAAGGAATGGAGGAGGTGCTGCACCACCGGAACTGGATACGCGTTTTGCTGCAGGGCGTGGTTTAGAGTGGCTCGGTAGTCTCCACAAATTCGAATTGATCCATCTGGCTTAATGGGGGTTACAATAGGAGTCTCCCATGGAGAATGATCAATGGGCTTCAACACCCCCTGTGCAATTAGTTTGTCGAGTTGTTCATCTATCTTAGCTTTAAGAGCGAAGGGAACTCGACGGGGCTTCAAACGGATTGGGGCTACTTTTGGATCTAGGCTAAATGAGATGGGGGTCCCTTTATACTACCTAAATGATCTACGAAGACATCGCTGAACTCAGAAATAAAGTCCTCCTCCCGCTCACAATCACCGATTCGGTTCACGCCGGCCACTTCGATGCCAAGTGGCGCGAACCATTGGAGGCCCAACAAACTAGGCCTGTCTCTGTCAATGATCGTTAGAGGTAAGTACGCCGTATGCTTTTTAAAAGAGACTCGGACTCGGCAAGACCCGACTACGGGGATTCGGTTCCCTTGGTAGTCCTTGAGGATGAGGCGTTGTACTCGGAGGTCTTGGCGTTGGATTGTAGGGATGAGTTGCTTTAACGTCTTCCACGACACCATCGAGAGGGACGATCATGAGTCGACCTCCATGTGGCAAGGTTGGTTCTCTATAGCTACCGTGACTCGAATTTTCTTAGCGTCCATGGCTGAGGCATGACCTATAGTGATAGTATGGTGAGCCTCTTCTTTTTGAAATGCTCGATTTCTGTAGGAGTGGTTTACTGGTTCTCGCCTTACAGGACGGTTTCCTGTCGATTTGCGATAGTTGGTCCCTTTTGAGGCCTGGCTGGGTCCTGGTAAGCTGCGGCAGACCCGGCTGATGTGGCCTCGTTTTCCGCACTCATGGCAGAGTGCGTCACGGAATTTGCATTCGGCCCTGGCATGGTTCGCTCCACAGCCAGCGCAAGGGCGTAAGGGCTTAGGGCGAGGGTCCCGGTTGGACCACAGTCGATGGACCCCTTCTTCGTCGCTGTCTGACAACGAAGAGAGGTCGTCATGGTGCATCGTTAACAGCTGCCCTTCTGAATTGGGTAAAATGTCACCTGTCGGTTGAGTTGCCGAGTTGCGGCTCCGCCGTAATTGTGCAGCCGACTTTTTGGTCGCCTCCGCAGCCATAGCTTTGGCGATGACGTCAGCAAGGTCGATGTCACCTTTCGCCATCAGCTTGCTTTGCACGCCTAGTGCATCTAATCCCAGAATTAATTGATCTCTTAGTGCTTCCTCTAAATCTGCGAACCCGCAGAGGTCCCCTAAATTTTGGAGATCCGCCACGAAATCGGCTACGCTCTCTCCTTTTCGCTGGTTTCTCTGATAGAACTCGTGGCGTCTCACGAGTGTCGGAACGGTTGGCGCGTAATGGTCTCTCAGGATGGGTTCAAGGTCGTCCCAGCTCATGGCCTTCACTTCTCAAGGTTTTGCCAGCGCTTTAGCCATTTTAAAGACAGCCGGGCCGCAGTGCGGCAGGAACAGTGCCCGCTTCTTTGCTGGTGTGGCGTCCTTCAAATTATTTGTTTCGAGAAACATTTGGAAGCGATCCATATCGGATTCCCAATCCTCTTGGTTTGGATCGAACGGAGCGGGTGGTACGATGCCGCCGGACATGGTTCCGTTGATGGCGCCGTCTCAACACATACTCAGTGTCTCTTCCTGGCTTCTCAGATTCAAATGTCTCCAAATCCCATCCTCGTCGCCAGTGTTAAGTATTCTGACATGGGTTGAAGTAAATTGGAGACAGTCTTTGTTGGTGAACTTTCAGCTCTTTATTACATAGTGACTTCTGAACATAACAGCAAACTCTGCCTTATATAGGCAACCCTTGTGAAAATTGACCAATAGAGAGCTAGGAACATTAGCTCTTAAACCAATAACAAACCTCCGTTAAGGGCCAATCAGATTCTTTAGAACTGACCAATCCGATCTGGCCGCTTAACAACCAATCAGAAGCACAGGGCCAGAACCCTGCACTTTACCCCAAGCTCACACTTTATTTCAACTATATACATACATAACAGAAGACAGACCATCATCAAGAGTTTTGTTCAGCCATCTGTCTGATATTAGATATTCCCAAAGGCATTGCTTTCAGGCACATTTTTTTCACAGCTAATGCTCAGAATTGACACGTGTGTATGCGCATGCGTGTGCATGCATGTGTGGTATGTGGTGTGTGTGTGTTCGTGTGTGAGTGAGAGAGAGAGAGAGAGAAAGATAGAATATGAAGATTTCTAGGAAGTTAAAATCTGCACTTAGCCTCAGAGTAGTTTTTTCTTTGCCAGCCTTTCAACTCAACTTTGACAAAACGGTGAAGCTAGAGTAACCAGATTGCCAAGAAAAAGATCCAGCACATGTTAATCGGTACATATTTATTAATGCTGAGCCATGCCTAAATTTTCCAAATTTCAGGTCACTGTCCATCACAATTACAAAAAAATAAAAATCAAAAGGCAGAAATTAATGTATGGAATAGCTTCTCTGTAATGAAGAAGCTTTGCCTCTCTTTTCCCATCTCACAAGGAGATATTTGCAAGCTTGAAAGAATGTAAGGTTTACGTACGTACATACATACATACATACATACATACATACATACATACATACATACATGTTGTGACTCGGAGGTTTGAGCCTGCTCTGTTAGAAGACACAGACTTGGACAATGAGAAAGAGGAGGATTTGGCTCTGAGGTTTGAGCCTGCTTTGTTAGAGGATTTGGAATTGCCTTCCTCCCCAGGACTTTCCTCTTCGGCAAGACCTTCTTCCCTAGTTGTGCCTCAGGTGTCAGCAGATAACCAGGAGGGTGTATCAGAGCCTCTGACTGAGGATCAAGCTGAGGAATGTTGGTTTGATGAGAGGCAAAAACGCAGGCAAAAGCGTGAGGTGCAACGCAGAAAGAAAGGACAAATCAGAGAATGAGATGAGGGACTGACACGCCCCACAGGGAATAAAAGTGGGTGTTTTAGTTCTGGGTTCTTGTTCGGGACAACGTGTTAATTTGTGATAGAAGCTTCGAAAGATTCTGTGTGTGGCGATAGCTTGTGATTTATGTTCTTGCTTTATTGTCGGACTTGGCAGACAGCTTGTGTAAGACTGCCAAGAACTTTCTCAGCTCAAGGAATTTAACCCTGTCATTACTGGACTTGTTTGCTTGTTTATATTTATTTGGAAATTTGGACTTCTCACCTCATTGGCACAGGTGAGACATAACACATACATAAATTTCATTTATTTGTATTCTTCCTTTATTATTATAAAGAACAATTTTAGCAGATATGATAACTCTGCTCAAGAGTTGTTGCCAGGTCCTAGGACGAGCCTGGTCTTGGTTGTTCTGCTTTTGTGTGGTTTTTAAGGCAGCTGGAGACCTCCCTGCAGTATTCCAGAGTTTTGCCCAACTCTCTCTGGGCAAAATCAAGACATTGGAAGGAGGATGACTGTAGCCAAAGCTTCTGGAGCTTTCTGTCAATAATTCGGAGGCATTTTACTTTTTTATTGTTATGATTATAATTTGTGAAGATGTGTTGATTTTTAACAATATTATTTGGGCATCTTTTGTTAATTAGTATAGTACAATAAAACAAATAATACTCAAGATTCCTGAGCCTAGGCAAGCTATGAGTCAGCATTTCATCTGTGTTTTTACACATTTTTCTATCTCTTCCAATGTTAATAATTTCTCTATGGAAATTGCTTAGAAAATTTCCCCAGGAAGCACTTTTATTTTTCTGTTTTAAAAATAATAGGGATCAGTGGTGAGCTTGCATTGATTTTTGTGTGGGGATATTTTGATGGATATTATAAGCCATTTGTTACTGGAACACCAAACAAAAGCGGTGAAGGGAAAAAGAAATCTTGCTCTAGCCCAAAATAATTAGAAGCAACAACCAGGTTGCCAAACATCATCAAAACCTTATTCTCGCAACCAAGATACCATTATATTCCATTATATTTTATGGGTTCCAGACTGTCTCTCACTTGATCCATGCCCTTAAATGAGAAGAGCAATTATATTGCATTCTGCCTTCTTCATTCAAAGATACTGTTGGAAGAAATGTCCATCTGGGTTCAATTTCAAATTGGGAGAAAGAGATTGGAAACATGGAAGCTGTTTGGAAAGATGGTGGACAGGACCACATAGTTTGAGGTCCTGGGCAATCGAGCACATGGGTAAGAGAGAGAGACCTTCTCTTGGGCTTTGAACGTGCTTCCTGTTCCTGTGGGAAGGGCATGTATTCTAATTGGTTGTCAGAATCCCATGGGGCCATGCAGGTGTAATTTTATAGGTTGTCTTGACTCCCAGGCTTGGTTGAATCCTGCTGGGTGATGATGCAATGAAGAGGGTTGTGTTCTGAAAGGGTATTGGGCAATTCCTATTATGGCTTAATGGCTTTGCCCTGCTTTGGGTCTTGAGTGGGGGCTAATCCTATCATGTCCTGGGGGTGAAGGTCTTTTGTTTTGTAGATAAGCTGGCCCAACATTTTGTCTTGTATATAGGATGGCCCAGTCTTTCTGGGGCTATTAACAAAGGTGGGGGCTGCTTTCCAAGAGCATGTTTCTCCTTTTCTCATCCAAGGAGGTATAATATTCTGCCTTTTTAATATTTCCTAAAATATTTCATTTTTCCAAGAGAAGGGTGGGTGGTAACTTTCTACAATACATAGGGCTGTCACCAAAATTGGTAAAATTATTTTGGACAAAAAATGTCTAGGTATTTTTTAAAGAACAATGCATTTACTACTTCATTTTACTTCAAACCAGCTGCTTGAAGTTTCTGCTTTTTGCTACCCAAAGATGTATGGACTTCAACTCTCAGAATTTCCCAATCAGCCCCAACCAGAATTCTGGGAGTTGAAGGCCACACATCTTCAAGCTGCCAAGGTTGACAAACACTGCGTTAGGCCTCCTTGTACTGCTTTTCTTATCGTCTCTTCCAGCTCATTATGACCTGCGCTAGACTGCTGGTCCATCCCTTTCCAGAATTTCAAATGAAATCATTCGGGCAACTGTGTTTTGATTGAACCTGGGACCCTTTTACTTAAAAAAAAAACTATGTACTCTGTCACAGCATTATATATACCTCTGCTTACTATGTTGAAGATTCTGGAATAATCCACTAAGCCGCTTTGCTTTTAACACATTGTAGAAGAGCCCTGAGTACAAGAATCTAGCAGAGGTGGGTGAGTGGAAACCCTCAAGGAGCATCTTCTCCCATTTCCCTGTGAAGGTTCATGCATTAATTGATAATTTTGACACTTGGTGATAGTGATGTTCTGGGATAGTTTTAATGGGCTGTGGAAATAATCTTGAAAACAGGAGCTGCCGCCAAGGCAACGGTGTTCTTGACAGAATATGATTGAGTAGCCTTCAATATCTTTAGAGAGAAGGTGTTTGGTAACAGTCCCCATAATTACATTTCTGAATTGGCTGCTGCTACAGTTAGATATATTCTGCCTATGAGTGGGGCCATTAGAAGTCATTACAGAACCCCTGTGAATTTCTAGTCGGTCGCTGCAGGAGATGGAGAAAGCAGCTGGGGGTAGGGTGTACATGTGAGGGAAGGCAATCATCAGCTTAGAAACATCTGCTTAAAAACATGGCAGTATTGCTCCTTTATAATTGGACTGCTTTCCATTTATAAACATCAAAGTCTCGATTAGCATTCTTGAAAAGTGCACGTTACAAATTTTGTGTTGCATTCTCTAGCTCTAGAACGACTTTTGCTTTCAAACAGAAATTATCATTTTTCAGCCCATTTTCTTCATATACAAAAGAAAAAAGTGGGGGCAGGGGGGGAGGACTTCAGAGTTCATTAGAAACCAGCTCAAAAAGTTTGGGCATGTTTTTCAATATTGATGGACTGAAGATTTTCTGTCCTGTTGAATTATATGGAAAAATAACATAATAAAATGAGCATCTTTGACTATGTACTCAAACCCAACAGTGCTCCCCCCAGCTAGAGAATGTTCTAGCAAATAAGCAATCGCCACAGTGAGCATCAACTATAATCAGCTTTGGCATGCCAACTTCAGCCTCTTAGCTGTTTCCTCCACTGCTTGCTAGTCCATTTCAAGCTTGTCAACTCCAGCCTTATTTGCCCCATTATTCAAACAGTGCAGACATGTCAGTTTCGTATGTGCCTATTCTCAGTCAGCCATTTCACTACTGCACGCTTGCTAAGCCTTCTCTTACCTTGCTGTGCATTCTGAGTTGCCGATGTAGGCAAATTTCAGTTGGGGACTGCCATAAGAGGAATAGAAATAATCAAAATGAAGAAAAAAAAAACAGTTATGGGAAGGGGATATGATGCTATGGCAAAAAATGACAGGCATAAATCAGAAAGGCTCTAGATTAAACCTTAGTGTACCATACATAAGTCACCAGGTGTCCTTTGCTAACCACAGTTAGTTATTCAGATGTGTTGTGGAAAGGACCGGTGCAACAGCAGCCATCTCTTGGAAACACACAGCCACCTGTTTGCCTGCTTTATTTGATCCTGGTTTATTTCTTGTGAGGACAAATGCAAGCACAATGGAAAAGAGACACATTGTTTTTATACTCGTTTGCATTTCTATCTCCCGCTGCCTTCCAAGTAATCCACTGGCAGATTTTCAGGCACAGGGATGTCATGCCGTGAAGTGTACACGGAGGGAGAAGTTGGAAGAGGGAAAGAAGAGGGGTGGATAAGAAACAAGTCATTCCCAGTCCCATGGAGGGAGGGAGGAAAGAAACGGGGGTGGAGGTTCGAATGAATCATTTTTATAGATAGAACCAATTAATAAATCAAAAAGATTACTGGGTGACATATGGGGAAAAGGGTCACAAAGTTAGTTACCTTTTCCTGAACTACTGAAAATTATAAAACACAAAAGCAAGAAGGATACTTTTGCCCATTAGGAATTGATTTGGGAAACAATCCAGGCCAGGCAATACTAAGGATTTGGACAAGATGGGTGCCTCTACAGGAGTCTAGTCAACCTTTTCCACATTAAACACAGCAGGGTTCATTTAACAGCAAGTATTGGACATTTTTGATACACACTCCAAGTCTCTAAGGAAAAACAACAGTTTAGCCTTTAAGAAAGGGGGGATATCCTGGAATATGGGGTGAAGAGGTTGCATTCAAACAAATGGGTGATTTCCTATAGCTGTGTCCAGAACTTTTCTTCCATGTCAAAGCTTCATTTCAGAATGTGTGACTTAAAAGGAGTTGCCTCGACATGTATGAACTTTTGTTCCCTCCCAAACAAGCAGTTACAGCTCTCCTCCTCCAACTTCTGGGCCACAGCTATTTTAGACCGGTTGCACAACACACACACACTGGCTAAAATGTCAGATTGGTTGGTAGAAGAAGGGCTGAGAACAGTTTTAGTCCTGAAATTAAATTCCCAGCCTGAGCAGGTGCCTATACTCCTTATCCCTTATCTCTTGGGCCATCCTTTTGTATCCAGACATGATCCTCATTAAAGGAAGATTAAGTATGCTAATTTTGGGCAGGCAGCTCTATATTCAGATACTGCTATCAGTCATATTCTAATTAATTATTTCATCAAATGCTATAGAAAGCAGAATCCCATTTCCACAGTTGTTATTCTTGCTTTTTTTGGGTTTTCTTTAAAATCCTACAAAGCTGTCGTGCCGACAATATATAATATTCATAGCCCAGCAGCCAAAACTGTTCTTGCAGCTTGGCATTGTATGTATCAGATAGGAAGGGAAAAGCAAGCATTCTCTTGAAGATTAATTATTTTCACCATTTGTATGTTCTTTTACAATACATATTCCAAGAATATTATGATGAGCAATCATATAAAATTATAATGTGTGATCCTAGATATTTCCTTCAGATAGAAAGACAAATCCTTTTTTTAAATGCAAAGAGGAATCATTCCCAGGCTTTGCTTTCTTTCTAGAGGCAAATATACAAATCACTGATTAAATTAAACCAGGATTTATCAGAGAAAGAAAGGTAGTCTCTCTTAAGAAAAAACCTTCCATTTTCTGGCCTTCGGATGTATGGATACCATAGGGCCAACTAAATTTCCAGCCAATGTGCTATTGGTTAAGAATTCCAGGAGTTGTAGTCCCATCACTATTAAGGACACAAGACTGAGGAAATCTATTTTAAGACCTACAGATCTCAGGTTTCATAAGAGCCAAATATTATTTGAGCAAAGGTAAGTATCAATAGCTATTGAAACTGATGGTAAAAAAAAAAATGCCATTACATGTTTTTAATTTATATGAGCTGCCATTGATAAAGATTCATAAACTGGATACTTTATCCTGCAGCCGATATCTTCAGGTGCAGCTTTTATAAAGCACTTTAAAACAGGCACACCTACAAATTGCAAAATCTTGCCCAAAATACTAATTGCAGTCCTGGGCTGCATCAAGAGAGAAATAACATCAAGATTATAAGAAATATACCGCTTGTGAAATTATGCTTGAAATACAATTCTGGTCACCACAATATACAAAATAGTTTGGACAACCATTTCACTAGAATGGTAAGGTCTCCTTCCTTAAGCAGTGGGTTGAATTAGAAGACTTCAGAAGTTCCAACCCTATGATTCTATGTTCTGTGTTTTTGAGATGGTTATATAGTCTAAAACAATGTAATTGAGAGAGCACATTCCACAGGATTATCGGAAAAGATTACTGGAATAAGGTAGAGACCAATATGAAACTAGACTGCAAGAATATGTAATTGCTCCTATAAACCAAGTCTTTCCATCTTCACCGTTGACTGATTTGAAAGTATTTCATCCCAAACAACAGCATCAATTCAACTGCATTAGTGATCATACATTTCTCTCCAGAAAACTATCTGGAATATCTAACTATGACAAAATCATAAAAATAGAAGAGGGAAAGAGGAGAGACCTAGTTAGCAGGGTTTTTTGCACAGGAGATAATGGGCTTTACAGTGAACTCCCAATCAAAAGAGGCAATTTTCCCTTTCCACTTTAGCTTAGAGTGGGAGTATTTCACAATTTTATTCCAAGAGCTTTTTTTAGTCTTTTTTTTTTTCGTACATAAAAAACAGCAATAGTCTTGTTGGTCCATAAAATGATGACATTACCTAAATAGTTAAATAGATCCAAAATGGCTCAAAAGATATCAATTTCAACTTGAAATGCTTAAATTTCTGCACAGAGTCCACAACCTTCATTTTGAGACTGATGTTAAATTCTTTTTCCTGAAATCCTGGTTTTTGTAACATCTGGCCTGATGAGCAAGTCTTCGGAGACTGAAAGCTTGCACCCTTCTGTGCTATTTTGGATAATCCTAATAACATTACTACTATCATTGATAACATTCTTTTGAATCTCTTGCTTAATGCACAGCTTATCCTGCTGCTTTATACATATGCATTTTTGTGCATCACCCACTAGCTGAAAAGTAGAAAACAGAAATAAAAAGACATTGCTGTCCTTGCAGATAGTAACTGACTTCATTACAAATACAGGCATCAGAAGCAATCTTTCAAAATGGCTTAATGAGAAAGTCAGTGGGAGTATTAGGCAGTTAGAATATTGGGAAGGCAGGTACTGTATATCATATATGTTTGTTATTTCATGCTCTTTTAATGAATTCTTGCATTCAAAATAGATTTCATGATCATGCTCCTGCAAAAGCCAAGAAAAGTATCCCCCCTTTTATAAATTACATACCAGAGGTGGTATTCAGCAGATTCTGACCAGTTCTGGAGAACCGGGAGCAGAAATTTTGAGTAGTTCAGAGAACCGGCAAATACCACCTCTGACTGGAGATTGTACAGTATCCTTCTCCTGCCACACCCATCAAGCCATGCCCATAGAACCGGTAGTAAAAACATTTGAATCCCATCACTGTTACACACACACACACACCCCATTCCTTCCTGATACTATTCATGGTTTTTTTGGTCCATCTAGCCGTTGATGATTGAGAGATGTTGAAGGTCCCTATCAGTGCGAGTGTAGAAAAGCTGAAGAAGCTATCAGCCCCAGAACAACAGGTGAATGCAAAAGTTCACAGGAAGAATGAATTACTCCTGTAGTCACAATGTGTGATTTCTTTGATTCAGAGAGATTCTACTGCTCCCAATAGCATCATTGCAATATTTGAATTTCTCCCATAATTTTCTAAGGAATCAAAAATCTAAATCGTTCTTTTGAATAATGCATGTATTACTCTTGCCCCATAGAGCTAAAGGTTTAACTATTGGCTGACTACATTCCATGCTTTAAAAACGTATAGTTAAATGAGCTTTAAATGCACCTCCTAATGGTGCATCAGTTTCTGGTACTATTAAAACATTAGTGCCATAGTAAAAACAATGAATGCAGAGACTACCCCCTCTAGAAAAAGCAGGGCTATCATATTGTCTCCCAACATTGTCGTAATTGAATCGGGGGGGGGGGGGGGGGGCAAATTATTATTTCCATTGGCTGTACTTTATTCTCTTGCTTTTCACAATAAAAAGATGTTAAATAAGAAATTATGAAGCAAAATATAGATTTGCATATATGCATTGTTGCATAATTTACTTTAGCCAGGTTCAATATTAAAATACTGTATGCATTTTCAACCTCTAATATTCACAAGAATTACCAGTCTGAAATTTGAAAGTGCTGCATAATTGGAATTAATCCCTCGCTGACTCACTTCTACAAGGGGTCCTGCCAGGAACAGGAAGGAATTTGATCAAGGGAAAGTAGTTTTGTACATACACTGATTTTGGAAGATCAACAGTTCGATATGAACTTTAAAGCATAAAATCCCTTCCATTGGAGACCTTCTACTATTCGCAAATAAAAGACTTTGCAGAACTGTTCTGTCTTTTCTTCCTTAATGGACTTTTGCATTGAAAGTTGGAAACTGTGGAAAGTTTGGCCTATTGAAGATCCTGATCTAAGGAAATCTGGAAATCAAGAAATTTAGAGATCAAGATTGCACAATAAAATCCTTGTAAGCATTTTCCAAGTAGATATCCAAATATTTTTTTAAAGAAAAAAATTAAATAGCATACTAGAGCATTGTCAAATTTAGAGAAAACAAATTCTCGAAATGGCTGAGTGGCAACTGCCGCAGCTCCAGAAAGTAACAGCTATTTTCCCTGTATCCTTCCTCTTGTGGCACAAAGCCAAAATAGCCCATAGAAAACATGCTACGTGCTAGCATTTGGAACATTTACTGCATCAAAAAAAGCTGTCATGCCTGACCTTGCTGGCTCTTACAGGTGCTGTTGTGAACACCTCCCCGAGACAGCTAAGGTTTTGCTGCTGGTTACTTCCACTGCACCGATATTGTTAGGATCTTCCTAAACTCAACTTGCTCCTTTCTGAGACAGGACTACAATCTGTTGCTTCAGATTCTGCAACACTTAAAAACAGATTGTACAATCCATATTCCACTACAGCTCTTTCCAATGGTGGTGCCCTGTGAAAACCAAATTCATTTCTCTTACCTGCCTTCCATTCCGAGTGCTTCTCCTTGTGCCTGCAGGGCTTATTTCCTTTCCAGATTTACGTATTTTCATCGATGAATCCTGATCACATTCTCCTACAGCTTATTGGTATTATCCAGGATACCTATGTGTTAGTATGTCCTTACCTATCTGCATATGGAGGTCATAGTAAAAGACATTCTGAAATTAAGAAAGAGCCTTGACTTCACTCTGGAGATCCAAGCAAGACAGAACCAACAGACAACCAAATGGTTCTTAAGTATTCACCTATGTCTTAGATAGTGCTTTGAAACTTGAGCCAATTAGCTGCAACAATTTAAAGCACATTGTATGAACAGCAAGTAGCTCCAATTTTTCTGTATAGAGAAGTGTAACAGTCCAATAAACTGCCCACTGGGGGAAAAAATCTGTTCCTCACTTGGAAAGAGCCTTTGATTAATTGCCTACTTAATATTGTCCCATCAATAAATGGTATTAATATTCACTATATATTTAATAGCCAAAATGATTTCCCCATTTTATAAGCATGCTGAGTGCATGTAATATTTGTATTCAGTATTTTGCGTAATATCTTTAAAAAACTTTAGCCCACTGTACAGCAATGTCTATGCAAAAATAATACAGCTAAACTTCAAAGCTTTTATCCTGAGAGAATGGAAAAAAAGCCCATGTTCATCCTAATCAAAGTTGGAATAATACGTCCACAAAGTTTAATGCTTATCTTTGCTCCATTAAGAATTCTCTAACTTTTTCACGTACAATATGGGTCTTTTTAAAAATCAATCGATCAATCACTTCAGCTGATATGCTGATTCAGCAAAGTAGGATACAAACTATGAAGTCAAAAGTTCCACAGTGTCATATACATCCAATAAGTCTTCCTTTGTCTTCTGAGAACATAAGACACAATCATTGAAATAGAGACGATTTCATTTACTTTACAGGTTCCATTTCTTTATTCAACTCAATATAACATTTAGTTACAAGTTTCACAAAATCAAATTTTATAAGATTGGGAGCTGACAACCGGAGAATAGAGGCTGGAGCTGCTTGGTTTATCCATACTTTACTTGATCTCTTGCACTTCATACATACCCCAAGTTCCAGGGAACGCAGGCCGATCAAGAGCAGAGGCAACTAAAGGTTGTTTTCCAACTACTTGACACTAATAGCAGATCGATCGTTATGTGGCTGCTGTTTGAGATGGGTAAGTAGAAATGAGGTATGGGGATGAACAAAAACTCCTGAAACTCCCAAAGCATCCAAATAGAAAATTGGGGCGCTTGTGTAGGAGACAGAAAGGAGTTAGAGGAAAACAGTAATTTATATGTTACTCATTTATAGATAAAAGTCCCTCACATTCTCCTTGGCCAACTGTTCTATGCAAGAAATGTAACTATGCAATTAGTCAATTTAAATCTTAGGAGGGCAGGAAACTAGAATTCATCTTGCAGAAGATCCAAGTGTTGTTTTGTGGGGGCTTCACCATCAGAGTTTCACTGTCTACCTAAGTAAAAGGATGGGAAGAAATAAAAGAAACAACCGAAGTTAGAAAGGACACAGAAGGCTCAGTCAGTGAGCAACAAGAAACACACATGTCCTGGTTGGAATTCAAATATTGGATTTTATAATAGACATAAATGTATTGCACTTAGAAAACTGAAGTGAAGTTTTCTGTATACAGGAAGAAAACTAATCATTTACTTCTTCCCACTGATTTTCTTTGTGAAGCGTTTTTTTTTTCTTTTTAAAAATGGAACAGGTAATATTTCAAACACAGCCTGAAGTACAATTCACAGACTTACCACCTTAATGAGAAATAGATGTTATTCTTTATTGAACATAGTTTTGAGTAATAGTTATAATTTTCTGCCACCAAAAAGAAATAACTATTTGTTTTTATCCAATTCAATCTGAGTAAAAAATATTTGCACTGGAGATATCTAGCTCCTATTCAGAATATAAATTATTCTGATAATAATTTACAACTTTTTTATACTCTATTATAAGAATCAAAATCATGGTACTTTAAGTACAGAATCTGTTCACAGAAAAGCCTCAGCAGTTAATCAAAATTAAAATTATAAGGCTATTTAAGAGGAAGAAGCCAATTCACTTCAAGGCAGCATTTCTTAAAAGTGTGATCTGAGAAGCCCTGGGGAACCCCAAAACCTTGTCAAGGATCTGAAAATCAAAATTATTTGCTAAATATTGAAGCTATTTACAAACTTTACAAAGCAACTCTTCTCAGTATTTTTATTTGTTAAATTTTTTTTTATTAATATCTGGGTTTAATACTATTTTTACATAATTCAATAACTATTCCTCAAATACATCCATTTTAGTTTTTAATACGGTAAATATCAATAAATATAAGCTCATTCATGCTTTTTTGGAAGTCTACCACATCTTAATATTTCCTCATGCTCTGCAAGCAGCAACGTTGTCTTCCAGATTACCAAAACGTGCAATGTTGCTATACCAGTTTACCATTTTATTTGTGTGCCAGAAAGAAAAGAAAGCAAACTCTGCTGGGCTGTAAAATAAACCACTGACTCAACTCATGTTGAAAAAGGTGGTTTGACTCACAAGGTCCCATAACTCTCTTATCTCAGAAGCTTGAAGGCACGCATAGTGCAAGCGAGGAAACTACAATTAAGACTTACAAGAGCATGAATGTAGTTTTGGGGGTGACTGCACTGCACCCCCCCTTAAATCTGCTGTGGATTCACCAGTCGTACCGACGCGACTGTCTGCTTGGAGAATCCTCAGGTCCTTGAATAGCAAGACGACCCCCCTCAATTCTTCGGCCAGTATTTCCATCATGACGTCGATAATCCAGCCCCCTCTGTGTCCGGAAGCGGGAAGTTTCTCGCCTCCATTCATCATCAAATGCAGCCGCATCACCTGAAAATCAAAACAGGACAGGCAGCAACTGAGTGTGGTCATGCTGTGCAGTCTACTGCAAGAAAAGAAAGCAATGGCAAGGAACACTCACTCTCATCCAGATTGATGTAGTCTTGCCTCTCCTCCTGGTCACCTGTGCGATGGTTGCGTGAGCGTTGCATAATGTGTGCACGCTCTCTGATGTGGTGCCCAATTGACATCTGCTCCAGTCCACTGTTGGAATCTCGCACCGTCCGCCGCGTCTCCCTGATCTGAGGGTAGCAAAACAAGTCATAATTAGAATAATATAATATTGCTTCTTCTTGTACCCTTGAAATTCTTCAATTTTGCCTCAGCAGGCACCAACTTGTTTCAAATGATAAAATAGGGTATTCTTGGTTGTCACTGTTGTCACACAAAAGGGTTCATCCCATACCTTGAAAACAAGTCTTACCTCTTGTTCTCTCTTAAGTTTGTACTCATGCAAATGAATACTCAGTGAATTAACCAATCTTGGTGCTTCTTTAAACATTTTGTCAAAGGAAACAGCCAATTTCTTACCCCACCAGGTGCAGAGCGTGTCTCTGAGGTCTCCTGATAGACTTTAGGGCCCTCACCCAGATTTGAGTAGGATATGACGGTGGAAGAAGTAAATGTCTGGCAATTGGCACCACTTGTCATGTGCTCCTGAAGTACAATAAAAAAATAAAATAAGAAAAATTGTACTGAGTCTTTCCATTGTATAAAATATGAATTAACCTTCCGAAGAGGAGCAGCATTAGGTCTCAATAGCTCTCCTGAAGCACACTTCAAAAATTGTCAGACCAAACCTAATTTGGATGAAAGCTATTCAGTTCATATGATTTCATGTTAATTCATAATTTTCTTCTTCTGAAATACTAGAGTACAATTTCGTAGCAGTTTTGGAAAAGGCTCTTATGCAGTTCTGATTCTGTACCAAAAATCTAATGCCTGCAAGCTTAGTTGTTCAGTTCCCTTCCTGATGATTTCTTGATGATTCTCAAGCAAGATTTGATTTTCCTCTCTGCCTCTGAAGTCTGGCTTTTTCAAGGAAGAATGGGGAAAATAATCAAATATGGATATGGGGGAAAAATATTGTTTCTGCCCACGTGAAGAGTACATAAATTAGAAAGGCTGTACACCACCTGCACTAGAAGTGGTGAAAAGTTTTATTAATTTTAAATCTTCTATAAGTTCATTCAAATTATGTACTAAGAAAACTCCCTCATTTTAGCTGAGGTGTGCAGCTATTTTACAAATCTTATTTTGAAATATTTATAGTATTGGATAATTTGACTTGGTTTCTTTCTTTGAACTCAGGTGAAATTTGCTTCATTTACTGGAAGTTTGTCTCTCCATACTGGGAATAGTTTGAAAGGAAGCTCAAATTCTCTATTCTCTACATATCGTGGGACTCTGGAATGCTTCTAATTAAAACATACAATAATTGAAGCTTGGTTGATCAAAAACTTTTGATTTTGCAATGTTATCACAATGTTGATAACACAATCATGTTATAATATATCCATGAAGCCAGAGTTTTTCCAGTTTCTCTGTCCATTTAAAGGGATTTTTACACTGTGTATAATATCAACTAGAATGATACTGGAAAAGAAATGCAGACAAAATGAGCTCACCATGTTCCCAATCATGTCATTCATCATTCCAAACATGTCCATAAAGCCACCTGCCTGAAAAGAGAGAAAAAGAGCTTTGTGGAGAGTGACCAGACAGGGAAGTCACACAGTGAAATTAGGAGCTGTTGCAATTTCTAGCAATTGTTCATGAGTACATTCTATACCCTTAATGATATGAATGCTCCAAACTCAAGGGCACAGATTCTGAAAACACTTCCTACCTTACTAAACATATCTGTAGCAATATTTTTTTTTAAATAATTCAAGGAGTCCACTATGCCATGCATTGTTATGGCCACTATCATGTGATACTTAGCAGATTACAGATAGGGAGGAAAAGATAATTCAGAGTTCTAGAGAAATTTAGACACATATTCACCAGAAAGTTATCTAATTATGATAAACGCCCTCCATTTTCAAATCACATATAATCTACCCCAAGTTAAAAAACACACAGATTTAAGGAGTTGCCTCTATGAATATCTGTAGAATTTTTTTAAAAAAATCAAGGAGACCACTATGCCATGCATTGTTTTGGTCACTATAGCCAAACCACCAAGAAGATCAATGAGCTTAGAAAAAGATGGACCATGAAAGAAGTGGAGCAGAACGGCAGCAGCAAAGAAGAGCCCTTTTAGAGAGTGTAATTGGAAATAGCAACAGGATTAGAGAGAGACTACTGAAATTGATGGGAGTTCTACAAAAGCGGTTGTTGGGAATGCCACCATTCAAGAGGTGTTATGGGTCAAGGTGGTGCCTGCAACACACAAACCTTGCAAGTGAGGACAGGAATGTAGCCTTACCATTTGATCTTCTGAATTTCAGGCAAAAGTCATAATAACCAGCTCTAGAAGGGATCATGGCAACTATTTTTCAAGAGACCTTGGCACTGATCATATACGCTACTCCATAGGTTACCAGATATGAATGCCCTTTAAGTGAAGCTGGGCCAGAAAGTAATGTTTAGGTTGATGTTATGATTATCCTGTTTCCAACAGTAAGCTTGTACATCTTTCTAGAGGTCTGGCTTGTGCTGGAGTGCCTTGGACTTTAGTGCTAGGGAAATTTAATATCCAAGATCTGGATGAGGGTCAGGATATACTTAGGTGATTTTAGGTCTGATGCATAGGGGCAACACCTTAGATCTGTTTATTTACTTGGAGTAGACTATATGTGATTTGAAAATGGAGAACACTGTAAATGGTTTTTATCATAATCAGTTAACTTTTTGGTGAATATGTATCTAAATTTCTCTAGAACTCTGAATTATCATATTTTTCAGTGTATAAGATGCACTCCCCCCCCCCAAAAAAAACCCCTGGGTGGAAATGTCTGTGCGTCTTATACAGTGGATGTTGCTGAAGCCCCGCCCACCCACCAGCTCATATCCTTCGGCCTCTGCCTCCCAGCAATTTGCCTCCTTGCAGTAGCCAACAGCCTGGTCAGCTTCAGCACAGCCTGATTTAGCACAAGCAGCTGACTGGCAGTTGGACCTGGAATACCGCCTATCAGCTGTTCCAGTCTTCAGGGATTGCCACGCCTATCGCCGCCTCTGTGCACCCTCTTTTCAGCCTCCGTGCAGTGATAGGGGGTGGTGATTCCTGAAGACTGGAACAGCTGGTCCTCAGTATTCCAAGAGGCCAATCCAATTGCCAATCAGCTACCCATGCAAAATCAAGCTGTGCTGATGCTGACCAGGCTGGTTGGCTGTTTGCTGCAAGAAGGCAAATTGCTGGAAGGCAGAGACAGAGGCAAAATTTTTTCTTCTTGTTTTCCTCCCAAAAAACTAGGTGCATTTTATAGTCTGAAAAATACGGCATCTTTTCCTCCCTATCTGCAATCTGCAAAGTACTACATGATACACTTAGAATAAATATGCATTTAATAAAATATACATTACAATATGGTTTTAGGACATACTAGGCAACTTCTTGTGTCATCATTTCAGAGACATTTCCTTACCTAAACAGAAAAACAAAATAACTAAGAGTGGGCAAAAAGCAGAGGAAGGAGAAGTGAATTCCCGCTAACTTTCCCATTGAATTTCCTTGTGGGAATCTGGCAGGGAACATAGGAAATATCCCTTTCCCTTCCTTCCCTTCTCAGCAGGCAGGTAAGTGGCTGCTATTGGATGTGCGGGTGAGGTAATAACAAGATTGGCTGAGAAACTCACTGAATGTTGAAAATGAAGATCATGTGACTGCAGCAGCACAGCAGCAGCCAGCAACCTGAAGCAACCACCACTTCCCCAAATTTCATTCCATTGGGATTTATGAGTCCCAAATTTGGACACATTCTGTAAGTTAGCCCATCTGAGTTACCTTGGTTCAAAAATGATTGCCCTATGATGCACCGTTTTGCCTAGTTAAAGGTACTGACTAGTAAAGTTTTATTTTTATTTATCGGATTTACAATCTACCAAACTCTATCCTAATATCCTATCATAAAAGGTAATTGAGAAAAGCTTAATTCAAATTCAGTAAATTTATTGATAATTTTACTAGAAATTCCTATTATCTCTTTTAATTGAAGACTTCCTCTTCTAATCAGAAGCACAGCTTAGCATTTTGCATTGGGTGGAAGGAATACCCCCATAACTTCAGCTGAGAAAATGATTTAGAAACAAAGCATGTTTTCAGTGTGGTAAAGAAGGAAAACAAACCAGTCATGTAAAAGCCAAATATAAAGAACCAATTTAATAAATTCCTCCCAATTACCTCTACAGATCCTTACATTTGGGTAGGATTGTTGGTCCATCTGTATGGTATGGTATTATGATAAGTATATAGCACAATAATGTGTGACAAGTCAAAATGCAAATTCTCAGTCACCAAAGATGGAGATAACCAGAAAACATATACTTGTAGCAGTGTGCCAGGTGGATCAAGGATTGTCTGCAGTACAGAGTATCAGGATGCTGCCTCTTCCAAGTCAAATGTATCTGCCTTGGAATGCTTTACTGAAGCTAGTTGCATTTGCCCAAGTTCTTACCCTGTAGAGGTCTATTAGCAGAATCCTCACTTCTAGATCTCCCGAGGCTGATTAAATAGGCTGTGATGTCAGTCAGGATTTGCTTGACTAGGTCAGAATAATACAGTCACTGATCCATCTGTATCATTTCATCTCTCAAAGAAGAGGAATAAGCTGTCAGCCTTCTGCTCCCTAGAATGGACTGAAGGCAAATTCTTAAGGTTCTGTATATGTCTAATTTTTTACTCTGTTTTGGAATGAAATCTGGCAGCAGTATCTCCTATCCCCTGAGAAAGTTAGAATTTAATCTTTGGGATAAAATCCTGAATAAAATCTCAAAACTATCCTGGGTTGGTGAAATGCATACAAGTCTCCTTTGAGAGACTGTCTATTCTCTCAGATCTCACAGGCAAAGATGATTTCCATTAGAAAAGTTTATTTCTGTGGAAGAATGCTCATGGGGTTCACTCTAATGTGTTAAAGGGGACAGGGATAATTAGTCCCAGAACTAATATCAGTTCCCATAAAGGAAAATGGTGCCTAACTGGGGGAAATAGCAGACTAGTCCCCCTGTGAACATACTGAACTTGGGGATGTTGCAAAATGAAATTTTTATCTGTCCTGTAATTTGAAACCCAGATGAGTGACCTGATTTTGAAAGGTACTGTTTTCAAGGGTGTTATCCAGACCTATCTCTAGAAACCTATTACTCTTCATCTCTATCTTCTGCACCAGTGTTCAAAGGCATGGCAAGTTTCTGATGGTATTTAGATAACCTGGATGCCAAGATGGTGTCATTGCAGGAGTCTGGCAAGCTGACACTCAGAAGATGACTCTTTCAAGTTTCAGGCAGAGAAACGAAGTCATTCCAAGATCTAGGCTAAGTATGTCTGGCTGTACTGACAGATATCTGGGAAGCTTCCTACTTATCTCCATACTGTTCAGCATCAAGCTCTGCAGGGCAAGAAGTGGGAATTAAGATTATACATGCCCCGAATATCCTCATTTTGTGTATCAGCTTAGACAGGAGTGTTTAAATATTAGTCTCTTTGGCCATAGAGGCAGGAGGGCATCAGTTCCTTTTGCCCTGTAATTTGAAATCAGATGAATCTTCTTGCTTTCCTGTGGTCCACTGTTGCAAGGATCCATTTACCCATCCAAGACAGGCTCTTGGTTCCCCTGACCCACAATTGTACTCTGTGCATCTTTTACATGCTCTCTTGACAGGAGGCCAGAGATGTTTTCACCCAATTATGTGACGCTTCCACCTACAATCTCATTTCACTCTTGTTGATGTACAGATAGACCTTGCCTTATGACCGTTCATTTACCAATTGTTTGAAGTAATGATGGCACTAAAAAAATGACTTAAGAGTCCTTGCACTTCCGACTGTCGCATCCCTGCGGTCATATGATTGTGATCAAGGCACTCTGCAACCAATTCCAACTGCAGTGTGTTGCAGTCATGTGATCACTACTTGTGATTTCCCCAATCTGCTTCCAACAAGCAAAGTCAATGGGAAAGGCTGACAGAAGGTTGCAAGTTGTGATCATGTGATATCTCGTTTAATGACTGCGTCATTTCATGATGAATTTTCCTGTGCTTATAAGAGGTCTTATAGTTTTGTCATAACATTTACTGGATGGGTCAATGCTTTTAACACCAAACAAAACGCTCTCAAGACTGGCTGCGAATCCTGTTCTTTTTTGGCTCTGTCATGGAATGGAAAATACAGGAGGATCTTTTTACCCAAGGACTCAATCTATTGCTTCAATGTCCAGAAATTAGCCTATGACTTTAATATCCTGTGATGTTCTCTAAATTTTTGGAGATTTGTGACAGTCCCCAATTACAAAGGCAATTGGGACTGGAATTTTCATTGCTAAGTGACTCAGTCGTAAAGCACCATCGCATCACTTAGTGATGGTAATCCCAGCAGTCCTGGTTGCCACTGCTAATCAAATCCTATAGTCATTTGTTGAGACAACTTGATGCCAGTTTCCCACAACCAAAGTCAGTAGGAAAGTTGGTTAGAAGTTGTTCAGTCCCAGGCTGGCTGGCAGGCAGGCAAGTGGCTACTGCTGGATGGGGGAATGTACACAGGGATGCATGAGTGGCTGCCAGAGAGAGGCTGGAGGAGAGTGCACCGGTGCGGGAGACTTACCCTAGGGACTTGCACCTTCCCTGCTACTGTAGCTTCCCTGCTGCTTTTCTGGGGAAGCTGGCAAGGAAGGCTGCACATGGCAATCGCATGATCACAGGATGCTACAACCAATCGTGTGAACTGGTTGCCTAGAGGTCTGATTATGATCATGTAACCGTGGGGAAACTGGGATGGCAGGAATTTCGAGGACCAACCATAATCACTATTCATTCAGTGCCATCGTAACTTCAGTCACTGAATAAAAAGTCATAAATCAAAGATTACCTATCTCTTTTAAATTTTCTTATACCAAATTTGTCTCTGTAAGTCTGCTCCCAATATGCCAAAATCTTGGAAGCAAACCATTCACTAAGGACGTGGTACTATTAAACCCCATCTCTTGCTATGATATTTCTCTTGATATCTCCAATGCGCATTTCCTAAATTAAAACAACTTGCATCGCTTGTAGAGTATTTTATATTTCCCTACTTTGCATCAAGGATAGATTTTTTTTCCCCTCCATCAACCGATGGGTCAATAGGTTCTCCCAAAAAAAATTTTTACAAAAAAGTTTTGGCTGCAAGGTTGATTCTTGAATGGTGGTCTACTGTCCAATATGCAGGTCACAGGTTCCAATATGCCAGTATTTCAGTAGAAGTGGCTACAAACTCTAATCTACCCAAGATTGCATCTGCAATCAGTTTGAATGCTTTTGCAAACTTGCTGATTGCTTCCCTGAAATTTTTGAATTATGTCCTTGAACAATTCTTACTAGCACTGTAAATTATCATTCCTCTGGTGGGTATAGAAGACGTAGCCTGTCCCCAAAATGCCCAATGCTTTATTTATGCTTTAGCATTCCATCACCTCTACATTTTATAGATCCATGAGCATTTCATCTCTTTCTTTGTACAGTATTGAAGACAAGATAGCTGTTTGTCAATCAAGGGCAATGCATTGTCATTTCATGGCCTCCTGCAGAAGACAAATTCTTCTATGGGGTCTATGTGTGCTTAGCTTTGCCCATTCCCTTTTTTATAAGCTCTGTGAAAAGAACTGGAAGGAGGGCTTTTAAGTCTGAACTTCGGTAAGATGAGAACCCTTGGTCACATGTTGTATTCCTACAGCTTTATAGTTTGTGCTGGTGCTAATAACTACTACTTTCAATAAAATACTTTTGCTTAGTTCCTCATCAGTATTGAAAACAGATCAGCATAAAATATTTTCTGGAAGCCATTCTTAACCTCCTTAAACTTCTCATTATGAAATCTGACTGCTTAACAAAGCCTCCCCTCTATTTTATGATTTTGAATGTGAATTCATTATCCCCCCCACTTAATGCAATGAAAACCAAGAATGTAGGTGGCAGAATATTCTCTCATAACCCTCTCTCACATTCTGAATAAGTATCTTCATTTGACGCCTGCTAGGCTTCTTCTGAGTGATTGTGAATATGCTAAGAAAATGCAGCAGGACAGAAGTAGTAGAAATTCTACAGCCTTTGCATCCTGAAGCCTTCACTTCTGCCATGATCTGGCAAAATAAGTCATCCCTTCCACTCCCAGAGGGGCATGTTCCAACAGTGCTATGCCCATCCGCTTGAGAGACCACTGAAGATCTGATTTCTCTAGATCCTGTGCTCCTTTACTAAGCTGATGGAAACTTTTCCTGACCTATTCAGGTTCATTCCCATTTCATCTGACAAAATGTCCATGTTATTGTTCCTCAAAGTTCAGAGGAATATTCTTTGGCTCCCTGGCACCTCTTTTCCTAAAGGTTGATGGCTTGTCCAGCTTCCTTTGATGGCAGGTGAAAAGAGGCTGCTGGAATGGTACCCACCTTAACCTTCAGTGACTCCTTTATTGCACTAGTTGCTGATGAAGCAAAAATGGCTGGCCTCTTTGTTTAACTTGTGCTTCTTGGATGAATAATAGCAGAAAAGGTGGGAAAGAAACAATTATGTTCCTTTCATGTGATGTCAGCCTAGATCATGGCTAATGCTTCCCCAGGTGACCATGGAACCTGATTGCATCTAGACCACACAACCAAGGTCTTCCTGTGGGCCCTCTTTCAATGCCTGCCAGCTTCATCATCATCTTTTCAAGCAGTATCTGGACAGATAGCAAGATTCCAAAAATACTGCATCATTCTCCCTCCCTCCCTTTCTTTCTTTCTTTGGATGCACTATTCATAGTAATAGTAATAATGATGATGGTGTATGTAATAATGTTACATAAGAACAGCGATTCGCAGCCTAAAATGGAGGCAAAAGGAAAAGTTGTTCTTTAGAAGGCAAAGCTCAGGCAGGCAGGGAAAGCTGTTCCACCCACTAGATGCAAAAGTGAAACCCCAGCTTTCTGTCTAGAAAGAGGTGAATTCAACTCTCAACTTTCTAGCCAGCATCATTTTTAATAACTGAGCGCTATATAAAAATCTACTTGAGAAATGTTACTATCCTCATTATTTTCAGTTATATACAGTATTTAAACTATCACAAACTGAAGTAAACTGAAGTATTACGCAGAAAAGAAAATCAGGCTAGAACAAGTAATTGTTGAAAGAAGAAAATTATGGCTTACCATTCCTAGCATCCCAAAGGGCGAAACAGTTCCAGGCTATAAAAACAAGAAAGGGACACGAAGTAATTAGACTTCACCTCTCTAGAGTAATCTTGTTTTATCTAGCATAGAGAAGGACCAAGGAACTCAGAACTTTAAATTTACACTCAATTTAAAGATTAAGGAAGTATATACTAGAACTTCATCTATTCTCAAATTGATTATTACCCAAATTTGTGTTAAAGAGCCAAAAATTTGTGTTAAAGAGCCAAAATCTATACAGTTTACTGCATGCTTGTCAGTGCTGATGAATTTATGTTGATATAGACAAAACTGAGAATACACAGAATATATTCTCAACTATAAAATATAAAATGCTGTCTTGGCCATGAAACTACAAGATAAGAAACAAACCTAAATAACCCTTTATTTGATTTCTAGGAAAAATAAGATGGATGTTGATAAGTGTTATCTATTTTGAGGGAAATTTTAGCCAGAAGACTTTAAAATTCAACAAACACACAAATAGAAATTGCCAAGCAAATCAAACAGTCGATTATGAAACAAGAATTCCTTAAAATCTGAATCACTATTTGTAATATCACATTCCTTGCAGAAGCCTGGAGGTTATTTAAAATCATGTAAGAGAAATTAGAAAGGTCATAAATACATACAAAAAAGATGACAATACTTGACAAGAAAGATGACTTCATTTAACAACTGGAAATCTTGCCCAGATGAAGTTAAAATATACACACAAAACCTCCAATCTAGCAAAGTTGTGTTAACTTAAATACAATGAAAGTCATGGGATGAATAACTTGACAGATAAAGAGGCAAATAAAGTAAAATAATAAAAATCCAAGATTAAGATTATAATTATATTTATATAAATGAAATCTTGTATTTTATCTTCAAAGACATTGGCTTTTTCTTATTCATTTTCCCCCTTTAACTGTTTTTTCTATTTCTATTTATTTTTATTGTTATCTTTTATTTGGTTTTGTTTTTATCCAAAACATTGATTCTATTATTTTGATTGTTAGTGTGACTGAATTTTAATCTGACTTTCAATGTTTTATTTTTTTGTCTTCCATTAACTGATAAATTATCATCTGATTGTGGCAGGGTAGGAATTTGATTTAAAAAACTAAAATAAATAAGCCTTGTTTCAGCCCCTTGTTAAACTATATTGAGAATGTCTATAAACATAGGCATGATCACATAAACCACCTGCAATCGCTGGGAGTAGTGTAGTTTTAATAAATAACTGAGAAAAATCGTAAAATCCCTAGTTATAGATTCTCCAAAGAGTAATTGAATAAAAGACAGAAGCTCTTCTGCTTTGTACTTGGATAAAGAAAGAAACAGAAAGTATAGATTTAATGGGAGGGGGGAGAGAAAAGGTGAAAGGTTCCCACATTGTAAGCATTCTGTTCTGTGATTGATATTGTTTAATTTCTTCATCAGTTATCTTTGATAACATGAGTTTTAGATAAACCAATCCTGAGGATAATTTCATTCTATGAATTACTCAGATTGATCTTCCTAAATTAGAATAGGTAGGAGTAGCATATATAAGCAAGAGTACCATATATAACCAAGCACAATGTATTACAAATAGACCCAAATAGATAACAGTGAAGCTTCTATCTTTCATAATGGGCAGCCAATGAAACAGCAACTCATTGGTTTTGCTCAAGGAAGAGGTAGCCATGTGTTTTGCTAAGGAATGGTTGGGCCTTTGCCCTCAAGTTAAAAAGTAGCAATTTGGGGGGAAAACCTTGGTGAGTCACTGGTATTTTAATTAGTCATCTCCATGGGACTTCATATTTGCACAATCCTGTTCCCAGATACACTGAAATATTTACAAAATTACAGGCTCTAAATTAAAATTGTGTTGCTGGAATTTAACTAGGGCTATTTTCAATTGTACCTTTTCTATTTTATTTTAGTGTAATTATGTGCTTATTTTAATCATTTATATGTCTGGAATCTCACCAAATGACAAAGTAGAATATGAATTAAAAAATAATTGCATCACCCTGTTTTGATGTTGGGAAGTGGGACATCCTTCTTTCTCTGGTTATAGGTATATAACCAAGACAGAATCCAGATTTTTCTCATCAAGCCAAAGCACTACGTTAAAAATTAAGTTTGATTAGAAACATAAACAGATTTAGCCACAGCCCACTGACTTTTGAATTACCTGCATTCTTCGACTAACTTGGCGTGTTCCAGGTACTGTCCCATTGCCAATGCTGAGGAAAGGGCTATATCCAAATCCACCTGAAAGCACACGATTCACATGCTGCTGATGGATGGCAAGAGGATCCCTATGGGAAATGAAGTTTCATAAAGGAGTTAAGATGCTAAATCACCCATATCATTCCCCCAGTCCGGTTTCCTTCCCCTAGAGCAGTGGTTCGCAAGCTTTTACTTCATATGTCATCAGGCAAAAGCTTCTGAAGAAAATCACCAATGACTTAAGAAATCATACAAACAAAAAGATCATTCTAGGTAGTGTCTGATAAACCATAATTCTTAATTTTTTAAAATGAAAATAAAATACCTTTCAAGACTTCTGGAATCTCAAGATATTTCAGACAAAGTATCAAAATCTTGTGACATTAGATATTTCCTGAATTTTTGAACATTTTTAAAACTTGTTTTTGTGATTCTAATAGTGATATTTGCAAAATCTTTGTGGATAACCATTAGGAAAACTATTCTAATCCTTTTCTCCTATATGGAAAGGCTAGGATGCTTGACTCACATCATAAACATTGGATCCTCTGGCTCTCCATCTCTCATGAACCGGAACATAATTCCCTCAAATGCAGGATGGGCTGTGCAAAAGGGAAACAGGAAACAAATAGGAATTTTGTTAACTTCCCAAATCTCTCCTTTCAAGCAGTCTTACTCTACTTATTCTTATCCAGACTAAATCACATCTTTTACATGCAATAGCAACACATTAGATAGTTATAAATACTAGTCCCCAAACAATATGAAACACTTCATAAATAAACTCCAATAACTACAACACCTGGAACCCAGCTGCTGATTGCTTTCCTTGTAGAGAAACAAACTGAAAAATAGACTTCAAAAACAGTTGAAACTGTTTTTGAGAACTACTCAAGTTATGTCACCCAATACAAATTATGTTCATGCTAAACCATCCAGTCCGCTCTCCCACATTCATACAAATGTTAAGGCCATCAACTGTGAAGGAGATAATCCTTGCACCTTTAATAACTCTGACAATGATGTAGATTCTTTTTCTCAATGCTGCACAACAAGCTATTTCCAAAAATCTCTTACTCAGCTGCTAAAAATGATAACAGTTTTGTTCTCCTCTTCATCTGACTGCTTTAATATGGTGTTTACAGAAGTAATCATTCAATTTATGTAACAGAATCTTTTTAACCAAAGACACAATAGCAATCTATCGGGAATTCTGCAGGATTTTATAATCAGAGTGACAACACACACATCAAGCAATGCATCAATCTACTCTCTTTTTCCAGAAACATTTTTGCCCAGAGGCGTCCTTAAATCCTAACCTCCCACATGCATTCAAATCATCTGGCTCTTTTCTCAGTACAGAGGATGCTCCGCGTTCCTCAACATTCCTCTCCCCAAATTAGAAAGCTCCTCTTCATGCATCCCATCACTCCTAAAGTTGACACTAGCTCACTTAACACATTTAGCAAATACGATTATTAAGACATGCCATTAATATTAGAGATTACTGGTGACAATAACAAGGGTTTAAAAAAAAACACGCCGGTGGTAGAACACAATAATCTCAACAACCATTTATTACAAAGTACCGCATCAAGAACACTATCTTGCCCTACATCCTTTATAGGCCGGCCTGCGGCATCTTCCGACTTCCTTCTCTCTCCAAACCTTCCTTGCCAAATTCCGGTGTAAGCGCCCGCCTCCAGGAAGAATGACCCGGGAGCAGGGATGAGAAACCCGGGCCTTTGTGAGCGCATCCCCAGCTTCTCCTCGACTTAAGCCAACCTCCCCCTCCAAAACCCACACAACATTCTGAAGCGAAACTACTCACCTCTCCGGCCAAATCCTTTCTTACTGCCGTCTCCTGTCCCTTGTTCTCTCGGAATTTGTTCCAGCCACGAGCCCTAAAGGAGAAGATTAATGCTGCATCCCTTCCTGCCCCCTTCCCCACCCCACAGTGTGTTCTTTGTTGTAACTATGCTGCGTGCGGAGGGTGGGGGTGGAGAAGAAAGGAGATGGTCCCTTGGCCAGATCTAGGCTGCCACAACGCAGCAGCCTCTCACGGCAACAGGAAAAGCAGGTCAGGTTGTTCCACTGTGTCTCCCTTTCCTTTACAAAAATATAAATACTGTTGCAAATCCCGTTTGCAGTAAAAGGATATTTTTCGTTTTCAAAGAAACCCACAAGGCCTAAACAGGATGTGAGGTCAGAAACACCACCCTCATTTATAAGCTCCGCCTTCCATAAATAGAGTTACTAGCCAAACTGCTTGTTGAAAAGCAACGCAGTAATAATTTTTACCATGTCGAGTGGACGTGGGCTTGTAATTTTACCTTTTTCTACTCTTTTGCACAGAAAAATAGAGTCCTTACTGAGTGACTGCCTTGTTTAGTGGCCATTTTTAATTAGAACAGTGATGAAAAACTTAAATGACCCTTGCATTTATAACCTTTGCAAACTTGTAAAGAAAAGGAAAGTTAAAATAACAAGCAACAAGAACTATCTGCATTAGAGGGAAGCACAGGCCCAAGATGGATTTCTTCAAGGTATACCTAGAAATTCCGTCTCCCTCGGAAAATGCCTGTCTTACTGGCTCCAGAGCAGCTCATTCACTTCCAGGGGGAAAGGCAAAAGAGGAAGCATCCAAAGGAAAAGAAGGATTCCACAGCTAGAAGCCTCAATTTATGTGGATTAGGCAAACATTGAGTAGAGCCAGCCCTGTGTAGTAGTTATAG